>OZ018379.1:75006059-77906059 GCA_963969555.1 Polydrusus pterygomalis
ATATATACCTGATAAGCCTCAGGTGACGTATGATATTATAAGATAATCAATACGTCGGTGCTTGCCTTTGTGCATGAGTATCAGCTGTTTGGCATCGGTAATCTCACCTTAACACGGTGGTATTTGCTTTAAGTTAGATATATATATATTAGTAATATTGAGAATTTGTTATCTAGACTATAAAGAACCCATACATCCTAGTGATAATATGATTAATGTTATCCAACTCTTTGGCAATGCTACCAATCTAGTATAAGGCCTTGTTTACTATGCTAATTAGTGCGAAATCAGTCTTGGTCCTATATATATTATGCTATTATGGCTAGTGATACTCCGAGCTTACCCTGTATATGGGATTAGATATTTTGGCGAAAACAAGGTTTTTTATTTACAATCGTACGTAATTGATGCCATATAACAGGCCTAATATGGTTACCTGTCCTACAATATGCCCCAATTTTGTTGGTATTATGTATGTGAGCATATATCCTTAGTGCACCTCGCCCTGCAGGGCTCGGAATTTTTCCTAATAACTTATTCATCCTAAATACGTTTCGCATGTTACATTATCCTTAAGAACTTTAGCGAGCCGCATGTCTTTAGTACACCTCGCCCTGCGGGTCTCGGTATTTTCATATTAACTTGTTACGTCAACCTATACACATACCCTCGTTTTCAATTATTTGGCTATCATTTTAACAAGTGACTAACTTAATTTGGTTAACTATAATAGGCATATTTTGTTGTTATTTTCTATTTTAGGATTGTTCTTCACTCGTAATTCTTGGAACGTAACACCACCGACTATTTTTCAGTGCGTCTTTTCAATTGTTTATTCGGCACGTATCACAAATTATTAGTATTACACCAACAAGGTCTTGTTTTTAATTCTCTATTTTTTAAGATCTGTACATCTATACCCTGTATATCTGCCACTACCTCCTATATTATTAGCGGCGTTTAGTAATGTTCCAATTACATTAGGTGCGCGGGAGTTTAATATATATTTATTAAAATTAACACTGTGGTCTATTTTTTTACCTACCTTTTTAGATACGTGAATACCTGCAGCCAAGTTACAAGGTTCTAATACTATAACCTATGAAAGTTTCGGAGCGTCTTCTAAGGTGTAATGACGCCAAATTGCTTCATATTGCAGCATAACTTAACAGTAATATGATCATTTTTAGGGTTAACCAACCTACATTAAGCCAATATTTGTTGCAATTATAGGGTTTTGAACTGTATAACATCTGTGTTAAAATTGCAAGATTTAAGAGACTAGCCTTCTATATAAGGGGCTAGCATAAACCATGCTTTATTGAAGGCATTTGGACCTTAAATTACTAGTTTTTCTTATATTAAACCAATTTTTCAGTAGTATTAGGCTCTAAACAGCATCTGTTTTCTGTCTACCTTAATACTTCGTAAAGGTACTACTAAGGCATAAATCATACTTTATTTAATGCATTTGGGCCTTACATTACTGATTTTTCTTATATTATTCCAATTTTTCTATTGAAAAATATTATTATATTAGGGTCTAAACAGCATCCATTTTCTGTCTACTTTAATGATTCGTATCGGAAACGAATATTTACGTCAGGTATTGCATAATATCTTCGATTTTATTGTTAATACATATGCTAAATAAAGCGATTGACCTTTCGTTTTTACCATTCTTGTACGTTTTCAGCAGTGTGTCGATTCAAAATAGTTGTTAGTACTATCCTTGTCTATCTTATATTGTTGTACTACTGTTCGTTATAGGATTAAATAATTTGTTGACAATGCGGGTTAGGGATATGGTAAAAAGGTGCTAAATGGGGCCATTTATACCAGTTTTTAGTGTAAAACCATAAAATAGCTCAATTAAGGTGTCTTTATCGTACCACCCGATAGTTTTGAGCTCCTGTAGTAGTTTATTAGACATTTTACCCGTTCATAGACTGCTAAATAGCCGTTTTCATATGTTTAAGGGACACTTCTAAGTGCTTTTAGATGTTCTTATACGTATTCTATACCCCTGTGGTAAATCATTTCTAAACATACAACAAATAGCAGCTTGCAAATGTATGCCTGCCTAATTTAATTCATTAATATTGCATTACCTATCTATGAGTAATAATTATTCTTTTTATAGCAAGTATGCTAATGCGATGATGTAAGAGTACAGTATAATAACAATGTCTCGTAAGAACCCGAATAGCTCCGTGGTATGAGATACTGGTTAGTAAACTAATGGTTGGTGGATCGAACCCCGCTGGATAAAGGAACTTTTTTTCTAATGAAAATTAAATTAATAGAACATGATGACGTAACCCTATTACCAGGCGCCCTCTGACGTTTCAACAGCTATACTAGTGCTCTAGTAAGGGGGCATTGACCCTGAGGCCCCGCGAGTTCTACCGACGACCAATAGGTGTCTCCGCGTGATGGTGTTTAGAAATTATTGGGGTACCAGTTCTTGGGGATAGGTCTTACGGAGTACCGACTTGTAGGCATGGCCCCCAAAATTGAATATCTAAGTAGTTGAGGTTATAGTAACATATTATGATAGATGGCGTATTGCAGATGGCCCCCGCAGAACGTAATACATTGGTAGGTGAGGTTAGGGTGACACGTGATAGATGACGTATCCCAGATGACGTCTGACCAATAGTGCCCTCGGTAACTAGCATTAATGATAGGCAAGCTGGCGCCAATGGCAACTAGTGCCAATGGAAGTTAGTGCCAATGGCAGCTAAGGTCCAAGTAGCTAACGCCCATGACAGATGACAGATGACAGGTGACAGGTGCCATGAAACCACGCCCTCCGGGAGTTCTTGGAAAAGTACGCCAGAGTGTCGCAAAACCTGAGTACGCCAGAGTGTCGCATCTTCTACTCCCATATATGCCTGTAAGAATGTATTTTTTTAATCTTACTTATATTAAGGTAAAAGGACCAATAGATGACACCTCTGAATTTACATCCAATAGATGACACCCTATTTCAAAATTCACATATTTAGAATCACAAATCCGGTAAAGAACATCTAAATATATGACAACACTGTATGACCTTTCTACTTCCTTGCATTCATTTGTCGCGTCAGTCGGCATTTGACTTTAGTGCGAATCAGCCATTTTGTGAAGTGTAGTCGTCAAGACATGTAATTTATCCAATAATTTGTCAGAAGTGTTAAGAAGGTAAGTAAATATTTAAAATTTTTGTTGTCCTATTTTTTATAGCTGATCTAATCTATGGCGTGATAATGGGATAACAGGGCCTAGTTTATGTTCTTCTATGAAGAAAGGTTTTAAAAAACTGTTGATAAATGACATGGCGCCTGTGTCAGCTATTGGCGTAAATATATTGTTTAGACCCATAGCGGACATAGGGTGTCAGGTATTGGAATTGAATATTTTCGCGACAAGTTACGTCAAATGATCAAGATTGTAAAAGCATGCTTCCTCATATTTATTATACTGCTTTGATACAATCGAATCCAATGGATTACACGGGGTGTCATCTATTGGTTTTCATTGTGTCATCTATTGGCTTTAGTACCCACATTTGTAATATTTTCATAATTTTTTTTATATTTGCTTACAGATGCCTCCTCAACAAAAAAAAATTTTAAGGTATACTCCACAAGCCATTGCCAATGCAATAGAAGAAGTTAAAAATGGGTGTTCCATAAGAGCAGCAGCAAAAAAATTTGGAGTTCCAAGGATAACATTACTTTATAAAGTTAACGGGAAATTACCAATTGGTAAAAGAATGGGCCCTAAAAGTATTTTTACGAGTGATCAGGAGAATATTCTTGTATCCTGGGTTATCTCCTCTGCCAAGGCTGGGTTTCCAGTTACAAAACAAATGTTTATGACTAACGTAAATAGGTTGGCAAAAGAGTTGGGCATGAAAAAAACCCCTGGTGAAAAATGGTATAAGTTATTTCGGGACCGACATAAAATAATCTCTGATAGAATTTATCAAACTTTAACCCGTTCACGTGCAAATGTGACACAAGAGAATATAGTTAACTGGTTTAAAGAGGTATATTCATATATAGAAGGTCAAGGTCTAGTAAATGTTTTAAATTGCCCTTCGCTCGTATTTAACACCGATGAAACAGCGTTTTACTTAAATCCTAAGAGTGGGAAGGTATTAGCTGCAAAGGGCAGCAAGTCTGTATATCTAGCAGGAGCTAACGACGAAAAAGAAAATGTCACGGTCCTCATGACGGTTAATGCTATAGGACAGATTGCTCCTCCAATGGTTGTTTACCGGTACAAAAGAATTCCTTTACACATAACTGAAGCCGTACCATCCACTTGGGCAATAGGGAGATCTGACACTGGATGGATGACCCAGGAACTTTTTTTTGAGTACTTGGCAAATATTTTTTATCCTTGGCTGCTAAAGGAAAACATTGAACGTCCCGTCTTATTTTTTATGGATGGCCATTCATCCCACATATCTCTACATGTGTCCGAATTCTGCGCGAAAACTGGGATTGAACTTATTGCATTATATCCCAATGCAACCCACTTAATGCAACCACTGGACGTTGCTGTGTTTCACAGTTTAAAAATTAAGTGGAAACGACAGGTTCAAGATTGGAGAATGTCTCATACAGGTGAAGAACTAAAAAAAAAAGATTTCCCTCCGCTTTTGCAAGAAGCTATTAACGGAATAGAACCTTCTGTAATAGAGAACGGGTTTAGAAAATGTGGGCTAATTCCATGGAACCCCCAGGCAATAACCCTGCCACTTGATGTAAAGCCAATAGGTGTTACACAAGAAAAACAGGATATCAACGAGGTGAAAAGATTTTTACAATATTTAGAGAATGATATTGGCGAAGAAAAAACTTCAGAATTTAAAAGAAATGAAGGTGACTGGTCTGGAGCTGAAAAAGATGTATCTCTCTACAATGTCTGGAGACAAAATCAGGACATAATAAAAGCTGTTCAGGTACGTCTTAATGCCACATTTTAATGAGACATTTAGTTTTTTTCTTTGCTTTTTTTTTTAGTTGAATCTGCAACCAAATTCTGCCCTCGAAACGGTAAATGAAAGGGCATTAGAAAATAACGCCCTAGAAGATATGGTCGAGATGTCAACAAAGTCCGAACAAAAATCAGAAGCACCAACTGAAAACAAAAAATTGAAAGACAATGATGAAGAGGAAAATATAAATATTTTCTCAATTGCACCTTTAAGCCCTACTACTAATGCTACCAATGTACTTAGACCAGAAGATCCAATAGCGGGCCCATCTAATTTCAGTGCAAATTTAACCCCCAATAAGCAAAGTATTCCAGATAATCAAAGCGCCAAAGCTAATGCAGACCCCGATATTCCTTCTCCATTTAAGCGTGTTTTATTCTGGCCTGAAACAAAACCATCTACCTCTAAGAGAGTAAGAAGAGAAAAGATTCCAGCTGTCCTAACTTCGCCGGAGAATAGACTTTATTTTAAAAAGAAATTGGATGCTAAAAAGCAAAAAACTGATGATCAGTTTCGAAAAAAGATTGAAAGAGAAAAAAAAAAGAAGGAAAAAGAAGAAAAAAAAAATTTGGACAAGATTAAGCAAAAGTATAAGAAGAGCAAAGGAAGTAAAAGAAATACAGAAGAGGACAGTGACACCACAGCATCAGATTCGTTATCATTTAAAAGCACAGACTCCGAATATGATGAAGATTTTGAGATAACTGAAGAAAATGAGACACCATTGGAAACTGTCACTGCTAAGAGTCTAATGAAGGGTGATTTTGTTCTCTGTGAATTCTTGGGTGGCAAACGGAATCTGACAAAATTTATATATCTATGCATAGTGCAGGTAAAGGGCAAAGATATTCAAGTAATGGGACTAAAATCCACCGACAAATTTAAAAAGGAGTTTGTCCCAAATGAAGACGATGTATCATCTGTAACCATTGAGCAAATTATGGGCAAAGTAGAACCCCCAGAAATTTTAAGTAGAGGCGAACGCATCAGTTACATTTTTAAGAAAGCCTTACCTGTCAAAGAAATGTAAACTATCTTGTTCTTTTCTATAAAATCTTGTTTGTACTTAGGAATCATAATTTGTTTACTTTTGTTATTTAAAATATTATTTTTTTTATATTCTAAACTATTATATTAGGGGTGTCATCTATTGGCCTGAAACATGATGTCACCTATTAGCAGATTGACTTTTGCATGTGTCATCTAAGGGACGATTGAAGAGTGCCAGAAAAATATTTTTTTTATTTAAAATTTTTACTAAAACCAAAAAATGTTCTAACAGTATTATTTAAATCATTATGGACTATCTATTAAAATTTTTGTTTGATCAATATTAATATATATTTAACCAAAATTGGCATTTAAACTGTTGATTTTCCTTAAGAGTGTCATCTATTGGGCCTTTTACCTTATACAGGGTTAGGAAAAATTACAAGAACGGTCGATTATTTCAAAATATACAGGGGTTATCAAAAAAGGTCTTATATAAAAAATGCACGGCTGTTAAAAATCTACATATCGGCGATAAATTGAAATATACAGGGTCGCCCACAAAGTTGTGGAGAATGATAGTTATATTTTTTTAAATGGAATTAACTGTATATTTTTACTTATTTTGATTGTCGACTCAATTTTAAACATTTTTATTAACCATGTGTTATACCTAAATTCATTACTTTCCTAGAAATCGGCGTTTCAAATAATAACGTATAACGATGCGATTTTCGAACATAGTGAACAACAAATAAGGCACGACCATGGTTACTAATAAATAATTAATAATTTGACATCTGAAACTCAAATTCTGACAGAAATAGACAAAAAAGAAAACAGCATGGCATTTTACTTACTGAAACAGAGAGAATTGATAATTTAATTTTAAGGGGGTTTGGCAATAAACAGAGATCATATCAGGAGGTATGTAATATGTACAATAATTTGCATCCAGATAGGCACATTAAAAAAAAAATGCAGTTTTTCGAACTATTGAGCGTTACAGAATGACTGGTACTGTAAAAAACCGCCCAAGATCTGGAAGACCTAGGACTGCTACCTCCGAGGAAAAAAAGCTGGACATTCTGCTTGCGATAGAAGAAAATCTCAAACAATCCACTAATCAGCTTGCTTTGGATCATGAAATTGATCAAAAATCTGTATGAACCGTTCTTCATACTGAGAAAATGCATCCATACAAAATTAATTTTGTACAAGAACTTTTTGACTTTGACTGTGACCGAAGGCTAGAATTTTGCGAAATAATGACTAGAAATATGGAAGAAAACCCGAATTTTTCAAACAATATTGTGTTTTCGGATGAAGCGACTTTTACACTACACGGAATGGTGAATAAGCAAAATTACCGTTACTGGGCGCTAAATAACCCTAACTGGTATAAAGAGCCTGCATACACAGTTCCCAAGAAAAGTTAATGCCTGGGCTGGATTGTTTGCGGGACATGGGACATGGAAATTTGAACGGTGATCGATATCTCCGGCTTCTTCGGCAAGAAATAGTTCCAGCTATAAACAATTTAAATGCTGATATTAACTTAACCTAGTATCAGCAAGATGGAGCTCCTCCGCATTTTACTCGCGAAGTTAGAGAATTTTTGGATGTCACGTTTCCAAATCGATGGATAGAAAGAAGAGGGCCTATCGAATGGCCTTCACGGTCCCCCGATCTTTCGCCATTAGATTTTTTTTATTGGGGTCACCTGAAAAACATAGTTTATCAAAATAAATCCAATAATTTAGAAGAATTAAGAATGAAAATTGTCAATGAAAGTGCGAGAATAACAAGGGAAATGGTTTTAAACACCCAAAGACATTTTTGCGATAATTTGTATCAGTGTCAGTTAGTAAATGGGGGTAATTTTCAACACATTAAAAAATAGAGCCGTTTTGCCATGATTTGTTATACGTTTTTGTTTAAAGTTAACTTAATAAATTGTTTCTTGAAATTTATTTTGTGTTTTGTAGCTTATCAATTTATGTAGGAAAGTAATGAATTTAGGTATAACACATGGTTAATAAAAAAATGTTTAAAACTGAGTCGACAATCAAAATAAGTAAAAATATACAGGGTGTTCCATTTAAAAAAATATAACTATCATTCTCCACAACTTTGTGGGCGACCCTGTATATTTCAATTTATCACCAATATGTAGATTTTTAACAGCCCTACATTTTTTATATAAGACGTTTTTTGATAACCCCTGTATATTTTGAAATAATCGACCGTTCTGGTAATTTTTCCTAACCCTGTATAAAATGTCCGACACTCATATTTTTTAATTTTGCAGATATTGAAAAAATCAGAAGAGCAGTCCAAAAACAAATAAATGTTGCTGGGCTGACCTGTCAAAATGTAGCCGAGGAAATTCTAGGTGTAACAGGGTCTGCATTTACAAAAATCATACAAAAAACAGAATTGAAACGGCGCCAGACAAAAAAAACTTTATTGCAATTCAGGAGAATGGGAGCGTGGGCCGGGTCGCCTAAGGCGATCCGATCCGGCTTACAAGAGAACTGTCCACTTGTAGTTAATATTTATTTCTTCTTCTTTCGGTGCCATATCAGGTCCCCCTAACGTTGGCAATTACATTGGCGAGTTGTTCGCGGTTTTCGGCTAATCTGAATAGTTGTGTGACGCCTTTTTTTTTTAACTAAACTAAATTAAAAGAAAATATATCTATAAAGAAAATTTATAAGTGATGGTAAATAAATCAAAGTCGTTACGTACTAATTGGTTGCCGCCAGCCTTTAAGCAGTGGAGAAGGGCTAGGTCCAAACGATAACTACCAGAAGAAGAGGGCGCCACATGGTTTAAGAACCAACAGTACCATTCATTTTCGAATAAAACCATGAAATCGAATTTATTTTATTTATAGATATTAAAATAATCTATTTTCTTTTATTTTCAATATAAATACTTTAAAAACAGTTTCTCCAAAGGAAAACCCCCAGAATTAGTTATTTAATTAGAGACACAACAATGATGGGCTAATAAAATAGTGGAAATTTAATTTAAAACAAATACCAGCTATATTTATTAAATATAAATAACTGTACAATGAAAAAAATGTATGCCTTTGGCACAATCAATATAGAAAAAGGGTTTAAGTCATTGCTGAAACTATATTCACAAAACAAAATCATATGTTATTTAAAAAAAAGATAGCGCACCTGTGAAAGCACCTAGAAATTCAAAATATACCCAAAAATATTAGCGCAGTTAGAACATATATTGTACCACAGCCGCAGCTTACGTAAGCGTAGAGGTAGGGGTTTACTATCGTAGAAATAAATATCAAATTTTACCGTACTTTTCCGCGTCGCTTTCACGCTAGGCTATTTTACAAAAATATTATTAACATGGAAATCCTAATTGTCTTAATAATTATTTAAGTATTGTTAATTATCAAATTAATTACTATCCATCAAGGTAGTATTATTTAACAATAAAAGTACCCTCAAATTACAAAGTCAAAAGTAAATTTTCTGTATACGGTCGCTGTTAATTTTGTAAATCGGTCCGGAAAATAGGTAAATTCTACGTCATTCAAACGTCATCAAAACGGTAGAAAAGAAGGTAGAAGGAAATAAAAAAACCCTCGTAATAAAAAAACCCTAAAAGAAATAATAATCCAATAAGTAAAATGGAACGAACTTACTTAATAATTTTAGTTCAAACCTCCTTAGATTAGTTGAGGGTCCTACGCTCGCTCACGCTCATTCATAACGGCATATCTCCAATATTAAAGGAAGAAAAATGATGCTCTCGTAGTACTTCGAAATCAATACCAAAATAACCCTTAAAATGAGAAAGAAAACGAAATAAGTTTTCTTGAAATCTACCCTTAAACATATGTCTAAATACACTTTATAACATAAAAGTACGAATTAAGGACATACCTGTGAATAATTCTTGCTCCACCATGGAGTGACGCCTTGGATGAAAATGGCGACTGACTGTCGAGATGAGTTTCAAATCCCCTTGAAGGAAAGCGTGTTCTTGTACGATAATTTAAGCTTAGTTACTCAAATACTCAATCCATAATCAGAACGGAACTTAAGAAAACACTAAATAGAAACTATGACTCTAAATCCCGCAATGGCGGCCGATGAAAATCGTAACAGGTCGTAGCTTCAGCTCAACTCGCTTATTTCAAACAGAAAAAGGACACGGTTCCTGCAAACTGGGTAGGTTCTCCTCAGTTGAGATATATACAAGACTTTCAGAAAAACGTAGTTTTGAAGAACACCGTACCGTTAACGTCATTTACACTAACTAGCCTGTTTGGCCATTTTAGAGGCAAAACTCCTCGTAAAATTCAGTTTTCACTCAATTTGAGTAGCGACTCTTTTAATAAACAATAACAGATACGTCATCACCAGTATTGGCTTAATTAAATGTAAATTAGATAAAATCCAATTACGATAAATCGTTATATAGCGTAATACCAAAAGTCCTTAATACCATGTACAGGCTGAGAAACCTAACAAACCAAAATTTTAAGAACGCAATTGCCAAATATCACAAATAATTGCAAATACAATTATTGTAGTGACGTCATAAATTAGTTTATCCACTTAGGTATTCATAATTATCCACCTTTAACATTCATACAACCAAAATTCATAAAATATCATTTGGGTGGTAGAATAACATTCATTAATTTTATAAGTTGTAACATAAATATTTAAGTAATAAAATATTTAGTATCTAATGCTCCTGAATCAAATTGGTTCCTGCAGATAACAAAACAATTTTGGCAACAGGTATCCTTATCAGTGACCCTTTTGTGCGTAAATTTTTATAGCACACCTTTTCGCAGGTACAACTGACAGTTAATTTTAAAATGGCTAGTTGCAACAACAATTTTTAATAGTTTCGGTAAATTTTATTTATTTTTCAAGTTACCTTTAGTGCTAGTGAGCTAAAATTATATAAGAAACTAAGTTTAATCGGTGGTGTAGGTAAATAAAATAACTAAAACGCGATGTGTTAAGTGCTAATGGTTCAAAAGTAATAAGAAAATAATAGGATACTGCAGACCTCAACATTTTCCTGCTGTTTTGGATTTATTTTTCTTTGTTGGTGAGTTAAATTTAAAAATTAAATAATAGTAGGTCCGCACTAAATATATTTTATTTATTTTCGGACTTTAGATGATAACAGATTTTAGAAAATTAATAAATTGGTCGATGCAAATAATCATTTATTATTCTTTTGTTTTTAAAATAGTCTTTATACTTGTAACGACAAAAGAAGACGTTACAGTTGTTCGGCACTGCGTATTCCAGTCCAATCGCGAATGTTCTTTAGCCATGACGTCTGTTTCCTTCCAATTCCTCGGCTGCCTTCGATTTTACCTTTCATTATAAGCTGGAGTATCTTGTATCGGTCTCCTCGAAGAACATGTCCCAGGTACGATATCTTTCGCACTTTAATAGTGTTAAACAATTCCCTTACGGTATTTGCTCTGTTTAACACTGCTTCGTTGGTCTGCATAGCTGTCCAGGGTATTCGAAGCATTCTTCTGTGCAACCACATTTCAAACGCTTCCAGGCGATTGATCGTGGCAGCCTTTAGGGTCCAGGTCTCAGCTCCATACAACAACACGGACCAAATATAACATTTGATCATTCTTTGACGTAGTTTTAGGTTTAAGTTGTCGTTAGAGAAAAATGATCTCATTTTTAGAAAAGTTGTGCGAGCTGTTTCAATTCTGCACTTTATCTCTTTATCAGGGTCTAGATGTTCTGTGATATAACAGCCAAGGTATTTGAATTGGGTAACTCTTTCAATGTTTTGTTGGTCAATCTGTATGGAAGCATCGGCGTGCGGTTGGCGACTGAATATCATAAATTTTGTCTTATTGACATTCATCTTCAAACCCATTTCCATTCCTGTCGTGTTTACACTATTCAACAAATCTTGAAGGCCCTGGATACTATCGCACAAGATGACCGTATCGTCGGCATATCGAATGTTATTAATCAGTTCGCCGTTAATCTTCACTCCAATGTTTCTATCTTGCAACGCCCGTTTAAAGATTATATCCGAGTAGATGTCGGGGGAACCTGTAACCTCTAGAGGGCGCGTCCCCAGGTGGCGGATAGGGGAATGCCTCTCAGATATGAGTGGTAGGAGGGAAATCAAATACCTCCCGCGGACCAACAGGTACGCAGCGTCTGACCCAGAGTGGGCGGCTGCAAACAGCGTCTGCCCTCATGTTAGAGGCGGCTGAACAAAAAACAGTGAAGGCAACGGGAAACCACACTGTTAACATTTCCCAGGATATTGCTATGGCGAGAAAAACGAAAGCAACGGCCCCTAGTCCCGGGCAGCCCTTTGATGGGCAAGGGGTGCTAAGAATCTCCCGGCTCAAAATAGCAAAATCCACTGTAAAGATAGGCACATGGAATGTTAGAAGCCTCTGTGCTGCTGGAAAATTTGAAAATCTTGTTCAGGAGACTAATCGCTTAAAACTGTCGATTATGGGGGTGAGTGAATTACGATGGACTGGTACGGGAACATGCAGACACAAAGATGGTATACTATATTACTCTGGGAGCGACAATGACGACCCACAACATAGACACGGAGTAGGAATTTTCGTAACATCGGAAATAGAGAAATATGTCCTTAACTTTGTTCCAATAAACGACAGAATAGTACTGTTACAGCTACACGCATCGCCATTTAATATCAACCTAATACAAATATATGCCCCTACTGCAGAAAAAAAGTACAACGCCGAAGTGGAAACTTTGTATAATCAACTTAGTACAACACTAAAAAGCTTAAAATCAAATGAAATCACATACTTAATTGGTGACTTTAATGCCAAACTTGGTAAAGGTCGTAGATTGGACCTAGTAGGGGAGTATGGCTTGGGAGAAAGCAATGAACGAGGTGACAGACTGTTTGATTTTTGCCAAGAACACAATTTAGTAGTAACCAACACATGGTATAAATTACATCAACGTAGGCTGTATACTTGGAGAAGCCCTGGAGATAACCCAACACATATAGTAAGAAATCAGATAGACTATATTCTTACCAACAAACGATTTAGGAACTCCATCACCAAAGTTACAACGTACCCTGGCGCGGATATTGGGTCTGCCCACAATCCTTTGGTCGCAGACGTAAGAGTCAAACTAAAACAAATAGAAAAGAAACAACAGCAAAAGAAGCTCACAATTTCGGACGTCAACAAGGATAAAATTGAAAAAGCTGTAAACAATTACATGAAAGAAATGAGAACAACCGAAGATGTAGAAGAAACATGGAAATTATTTCGTGAACATATGACCAGGATATTGGAAGAACACAAAGTAACAACCAGACACAAGAAACAACAATGGATGACGGAAGAAATATTAGATCTTATGGAACAGAGAAGACAATGTAAGGGCAAAACAGAAGAATACAGAGAAAAACAAAGAGAAATAAAACAAAAAATACGAACGGCTAAAGAGAGATGGATGAGGGATAGATGTCGGGAAATGGAAGAGTTTGAAAGGAAACATGACGCGCTAAACATGTACAGGGTTATCCAACCAAGACTACACAAGGCGATTTTTTGACTTTTCCTGTACTTTTATAAAAAAACTGAAATAGCCATCTTAAGTCATTTTCTCCCGCGAATTCGAATATCTTCAGCAAAAAACAATTGAACATCAAACAAAAGTACTAGGGGTCACTTTGATATTTTTTTAAATGGAATACCCTGTATATTTTTACATTTTTAAATTCCACATAAAATTATAATTATTTTTTATTAAATGCGTTATTAGTCTATACTTCATAGTTTCCGAGATATTGACTTTCGAAAAGTGACATTTTCGAACTTTGAAAGCTTATAACCTTCTAACAGTACGTCTTAGAGCAAAACGGCTTACATGTCCCTATCTTCAATTTTTATTATCTTCCCAAAAAAATCAACTTCCAGTTAAACCGGAACAACTATATTTCCTGCTTTCGAGTTACATCCGGCTTAACCGGAAGTTGATTTTTTTGGGAAGATAATAAAAATTGAAGATAGGGACACGTAAGCCGTTTTGCTCTAAGACGTACTGTTAGAAGGTTATAAGCTTTCAAAGTTCGAAAATGTCACTTTTCAAAAGTTAATATCTCGGAAACTATGAAGTATAGACTAATAATGCATTTAATAAAAAATAATTATAATTTTATGTGGAATTTAAAAATGTAAAAATATACAGGGTGTTCCATTTAAAAAAATATCAAAGTGACCCCTAGTATTTTTGTTTGAGGTTCAATTGTTTTTTGCTGAAGATATTCGAATTCGCGGGAGAAAATAACTTAAGATGGCTATTTCAGTTTTTTTATAAAAGTACAGGAAAAGTCAAAAAATCGCCTTGTCTAGTCTTGGTTGGATAACCCTGTACAAAAAAGTCCGGGAGGTTGCTGGTTTGTATAATAAGAAAGCTACTAACATATTAGTGGATAGCACGGGAAAAACTATTATTGATGAAAGAGAAATTCTTGACGTATGGAGTAAATATGTAACTGAATTGTTTGAAGACGACAGACCAAACATACAGGGTAATGCAAATCAAGAAGAAGGTCCAGAAATTTTAAAATCTGAAGTTCTCCATGCCATAAAATCAGCCAAAACCAAGAAAGCAACTGGTCCAGACAACATCCCAGTAGAGCTCTTACAGATGATCCACGAAGACCACATCAGTGCTCTGGTTAAGTTTTTTAATAATGTATATACTACTGGTGAAATACCCGAAGAATGGTTGAAGTCTGTTTTTATAGCACTTCCGAAAAAACAGCGAGCAAGGAGGTGCGACGAATATAGGTTAATTAGCTTAATGAGCCATACATTAAAGGTGTTTCTGCGCATAATACATGGAAGGATGAGAAGTCGATGCGAGAGGGATCTGGATGAGACGCAGTTTGGCTTTAGGAATGCACTAGGCACCCGGGAAGCACTTTTTGCCCTGAATATACTTCTCCAAAAGTGTCGTGACCAACGCAAGGATATTTATGTATGTTTCATAGATTATGAAAAAGCCTTCGATAGGGTTCAGCATGAAACACTTTTAAACATACTAAGAACCATGGAAATCGATGATAGAGATCTGAAAATTGTAGAAAACTTGTATTGGAAGCAGAAAGCAGTGGTCCGAATCGATGGAAGACTAACAGATGAATGTTGCATTCAACGAGGCGTCAGACAGGGATGCATTCTCTCCCCGCTACTATTCAACATCTACTCGGATATAATCTTTAAACGGGCGTTGCAAGATAGAAACATTGAAGTGAAGATTAACGGCGAACTGATTAACAACATTCGATATGCCGACGATACGGTCATCTTGTGCGATAGTATCCAGGGCCTTCAAGATTTGTTGAATAGTGTAAACACGACAGGAATGGAAATGGGTTTGAAGATGAATGTCAATAAGACAAAATTTATGATATTCAGTCGCCAACCGCACGCCGATGCTTCCATACAGATTGACCAACAAAACATTGAAAGAGTTACCCAATTCAAATACCTTGGCTGTTATATCACAGAACATCTAGACCCTGATAAAGAGATAAAGTGCAGAATTGAAACAGCTCGCACAACTTTTCTAAAAATAAGATAATTTTTCTCTAACGACAACTTAAACCTAAAATTACGTCAAAGAATGATCAAATGTTATATTTGGTCCGTGTTGTTGTATGGAGCTGAGACCTGGACCCTAAAGGCTGCCACGATCAATCGCCTGGAAGCGTTTGAAATGTGGTTGCACAGAAGAATGCTTCGAATACCCTGGACAGCTATGCAGACCAACGAAGCAGTGTTAAACAGAGCAAATACCGTAAGGGAATTGTTTAACACTATTAAAGTGCGAAAGATATCGTACCTGGGACATGTTCTTCGAGGAGACCGATACAAGATACTCCAGCTTATAATGAAAGGTAAAATCGAAGGCAGCCGAGGAATTGGAAGGAAACAGACGTCATGGCTAAAGAACATTCGCGATTGGACTGGAATACGCAGTGCCGAACAACTATTCAGATTAGCCGAAAACCGCGAACAACTCGCCAATGTAATTGCCAACGTTAGGGGGACCTGATATGGCACCGAAAGAAGAAGAAGATGTTGAATAGTAGCGGGGAGAGAATGCATCCCTGTCTGACGCCTTATTTATATACGCAATATTTATTTACATTTTATTATTTATTTATTATTTTTATATATTATTATTTTATTATATTAGTTTTATATATTTATTTATTATTTTTATATTTATTTATTTTATTATTTTTATATATTATTATTTTATTATATTAGTTTTATATATTTATTTATTTTATTATTTTTATATTATTATTCACCACGCACCTTTTTATTTTTAATAACAACCTCTTTTTTTAATTTTCTAACACGTTTACTTGGTACAACAGGCACTTCCGTGTCACTCATTTTACGAAAAAAACTGCACATCTGCCTTTGACGAGATATAAACAACAACTAATTACTAAAGAATGCATATGCGGCAATAAAACTTACCTCTGCAATTTCTAGCAAAAACCACCTTTGTCACTGACATGGGATATTCTTGACGGAAAGGCGACAGACATGGGCTCTTTTTGCGGAATCGGCAAATCTTTAACCTTCGTTTATTTGATACATAGGCCGTTTTTGTGGAATATTTTAATAGGAATAAATGCACTACCGGTGGCGCCATCCCGTGAATTTTTAAATAAAACCTGATTTTATGACATGGGCTGTTTTTGGGAAAAACGCTTCAGTTAATTAATAATAATTAGTTATTAATGTGTTTGTGTATAAAGGAGGTTTTTGCTACTGATTAAAACCAAACGACCAGCATAATTTTTAAAGGATTTTGTTCTTTTTTCGCGCTTGTACTGTAAAGTAGCTTCTAACCTTTTAGCATGAGCTCGTGACATGGTTTATATGCTTAAGAATAATTATTTTTTCTTACTCCTACATAATAGTCTCCTGAAAGTTTGGTTGGGTCAGCGGCGGCGCATCGAACAAAGAGGGGGGTAGGGCCCAGCCCTTCTACTTTTTGGTATGATTTTTAAGTTGATTTTCAAAAATGCTCTTCAGTATAAATTATATACAGGGTGTTCGGAAAAATGTGGGAAATCTCCCGGATATGAAAACAACACGTGAAAAGAATACTGCAAGTTCATATAAACTTCTTTCGTATCGGCGTCCTCTTTGGAGATAATATGGGCTCCCAAAGAGCTCCCATGGAATTAAGTTTTTGACACAATTATTAAACCAACAGCTCGACCAACAGGTATATTTCAATTTTTTTTTAAATATGATATACACTAGGTAAGACCTTTTATTTCATTTTGTCCAGTACATCAACTTACCATGTACTCATTTGCGGCCGGTAAGTGGAACATTACAGTATCAGGTACTGTAAAGTATTGCCTAGCAACCATCTTTTGTTTTTAGAAATAATGACTTTTTACTTTGGATTTTTGACAAGTTGTCACTTAAAATTACAGGAAACAAAATGTTTAAAAAAATGTTTTTTTTCCTTTAAGTAGGATATCTCACGATGTGAAACACTTACATCTTCAATTTTTGTACAAAATCTACAAGCGGCGTATACTACTTTTGCCATATTAATAAAAACTTGGAATATAATAATACCTATATAAGTTTTTAAAACTTATAATAACAGTAACTGTCATAATTCAAAACAAAATAAAGGCCATCCTGGCCGACTATAAAAATGCGTTTCACGCCCCGACTAGTATTTATTGGAAAATCGCTATTTTGGCAGCATGTCTTACTATAAATAATATACTTTTTTCTACCAACTTTAGTAAATGAAAAATGTTACGCAACTACAGAATAGGCTCTCTTTTACAATTTTTTAAAATAATTTGCTTAACTAAAGTTAGTAATTTTGTTTTGAATATATTATATCTATCGATACCAAATAACTTTGTGTAGATGCTTTAACTTGTAAAAGTATTTTTTCTACCAACTTTAGTAAATGAAAAATATTACGCAACTACAGAATATACTATCTTTTACAATTTTTTAAAATATTTTGCTTAACTAAAGTTAGTTATTTTAATTTTGTTTTGACTATATATTTATCGATCCCAAGTAACTCTGTTTAGATGCTTTAACTTGTAAAATTATTTTTTCTACCAATTTTAGTAAATGAAAAATATTACACAACTACAGAATAGACTCTCTTTTACAATTTTTTAAATATTTTGCTTAACTAAAGTTAGTAATTTTTATTATTTAATAAATTAAATATTAATTAAAATTAATAATTTAAATTAAACCCGAAACTCCATAATTTTTTACTCAAATATTATAATTTTATTTATTTGAAAGTGACAAGCAAAAGACAGTCGCATTTAACTATGGAAACCAAGGGCTCAATTACAATTTAAGGTCATGTAATTCATTTAATTTGTAATAAACATTTTTATTAAATCTTTTTAAAAAGGATTATAATGACAAAATGAAACAAAAAATCATACGATACACGTCCGTTAGGTGTTAGTACAGCACTCATTTATATTCCAGGCTCGGCTCCTACGGCGCCTCGTCCGTAAACCAACTCGTACTGTAATAAGTCACCTACCGGCCTTGTAACGTAAAATACTATTAAATTACTATCCCAGAAAGTGTTTCGAATTACTCACAGCTGCAGGGACGAACTAGCTATGACACTAATGTGTATAGGTGTTTCATGAGAAGTTATAATTGCCCTAGTTATATTATGCATTGCAAAAAAATTAATCTCTATGCCCTAACCGTAAGGGAATAGTTATTTATTATGCTCAATTATTATATTTCCTGGATATTAGGAACTAAATGAAATAAATGGAAAACATAAAATACAGATTTTAAAGTAAAAGGATAACTTGCAGGAAAAATTGTCTCAGCAATAAATTTTCCAGTGGATCCCAACGCTCGCCATTTATTGTAAATTATTTTAATGGAAACTAACTTTCCAGGGATACAATTTTGCTGATGGCATTTTGAGTTTTAAGTTAATGGCTTATAGGTCAGATTCGTCTTCAAATTATGTACTACCATAAAAGTATCTTTAATTTCTGAAAATTATAAGGGTATATTATTTAACGCGTGTATAATGTATGCCATAATTATGTGAGTGTTATACGCGAGTAATACACTATAGGCTTTGTCTACAACTATCCACTGTATTTTATTTCTACCATTATAAAAATCGATTTACTATCTATTTATTAAACACACAAAGCGAAATGTTAACATCTACCTATATCTCGTATGCATAGGGTTGGGTCATTTGAAAGTTTCAAATGAAATTTTCTGCTTTGAACTTTTCAAAACAGAAAAGATTCACTTAACCCAAAAAGTGAAATTTCAGTGACATTTTTGAAATTTTCACCTGAAACTTTCAACTGATAAATGTCCTTATTACATTCCAAACTTTCAGAAAAATTTCATAAACTTCAGTGAAACTTTCACAAACCTTTCCATGCAACCAACCACCCCTCGTTTATATAATAGACGCATCCCAAATCTCGGCAATACTTGGGATTCCCCTGGTTCATCGGCGCGACGACAGGCTCGACTTTGATGTGCGCCGTCTTTTATTTATTTAGCTAGCTTCACCGATTATCAACGTAGTTTGTGCGATACAATAGCAAATAAAATTTAATAAAAATTTCATAAATTTCAATAAATTTTTTACTATCTTTAAGATTTTTTCTAAAGTTTCATATATTTCACAAAAATTTCATAAATTTCACAAAAATTTCATAAATTTCATGAAATTTTCAACTTGAAATTTCAAATCCTCGCTCAAGTGAAATATTCCCAACACTACGTATGCATAGTAACGGCAATGCGGCGCGACGTGAATGACAATAAATAGTCCGGGAGTCTGCGAGTGATTTTGGTAAGGCGTTTCGCCGTAGCTTATTTTTAGTTATAATGAGATTAATTTTATGTTATAGTGAAGCTGGAATAACAGCGGAAGGTATTGCTGTCTTCTATATAATCATATAAATTGTTATAAAGTTAACAATCCGCTATGGGGATTCGGGTTACTAAATTATACTAGTGGCTATTGGATTATTTCAATTTCATAATAGTCCTAGGTGCAGCCAGCAAAGCCGCAATTTGTGGATTCCTTTACAATTGAGTTTCAATGAATCGAGAATATAGCCAGTCTCGCTTAGATTGGACATACAGTTTTGTACCCAAAATACTTGTCAAGCCTTGTCTGTAGTCAACAAAAATATCAGTGATGCAAATTGCTAATAGGAATTTGAAGAATCAATTTATTTCTGCACGGAATACTTTGTGCACAGGCAACTGGAGTGCATTGCAATCTCGCATTTAAACACATAATCGGGAATGTCGGTATCATATTCTGTGTCACAAACAAACTAAAATTGTAAGGCAGAATCTACCACTGATTAGCAATAGGCTATAAATTAAGGTCTCTTATTGGTTGTTTCTAATCGCTGGTACGTTTTGTACAAACATTGCTAATCGCGGGTAGATTTTGTCTCCCTGGGAATACTATATGTACTGTTGCCAATAATAGGTGGTAGGATTTGCCTCGACATCGCTAATCAGCGGTATGTTTTGTCTACACATGTATTGCATCATCTTTTTTTGTGAGTACATTCTCTTTAATTTTTCGGGTGGTGTAGTCAATGTCAGTGTAATTATTATTATACGTGAGTTATGTTTATGGAACACAACACTTTGTTTTTAAAAACACACGTTATTAAAAAGTACAATTACAATTTATAGCAAATAATGCAAATAAAGACTTAACTACTTGAAAGTCGAAAATTAAGTGAAGCGCTCTAGGCAGAGAACGTATTTATATGAAGAGATAAAGTAAACAATTTATATAATTGATAAGAGTTTCTTAACTACATAACTCCTCCCTCCTTAAGCTCGGAAAATAGAGGCTGGCGATTTTCCGTCTTTTGGGGTTGTTGAAGTTCCATATCTTTTTGTGCAAATTTGGGCTTCCTTTTGAAGTGTCGTCGGAATAATTTCCAGGTGACCATTAGGAGTCCAATCAATATCAGTAGGATAATGAGTATAAATGGAATTTTCCAATGGTTGGTGGTGATTCCTATTGTCTGGAGGTTATGAAATTTTATTGCAGAAATCAGTTTATTTGCTTCTTTGATTTCTTGATGGTTGAGCTCTTGAAGCCTTAAATGGGGAATTTCTTCTTGGTTTTTGATAATAATTTTTGGCAACTTGAGGCTGTAGTATAGTGTGTTTGATTTTTCAATGGTATAGAACTGACCATTGATTTCTAGCGGGCACTTATCCAAGGTAATGAGTGTTGGCTTTTCAATAATGGTGGATCGTTTTAGTTCCTTGCAATTACTGACCACAGGTATTGGCTTAGCAGGGATTACCAAAATTTCCTTGTTGTTTATTTTGGTAATACTAGAACTGGTGTAGCTGACGTTGGCTGTTGGACAGTTGTTTTGGCTATGAGTAAGTAGTTTGGCTATGCAAAGTTCTTCTTGTGATAGGCTTTCTTGGGGACATAAGAATGTATTTTCAATTTTCGGGCATTCTTCGTCCGTTGAATAGTACTTTTCTTCAGTAAGCAATATTAGGGGTTTAGGTAAAATTAAGGTTTGGTTAAGTATGGGGATAGGGAATAATTTATACAATGTAAATTAAGTGGGGTGAACAATTGGCATATGAATTGCAAATATTATGAAATTTCCTATTATTTTAACTTGAGGTATCATTATTTTATAATAACTAACTACTTTAGAGAATTGAATAATATTTTCTTTTGGTATAGCATTTAGAATTTCTTCGAGTTGAAGTTCGTTTAATATAGTATTGTGCATTCTTTTTAGTTGTGCAAAGTTAATAGCAGTCTCAATGTTAGTCAGGATTGATTTTATTTTTAAGAGCTGAGCATTTATGTTATCAATGATAAGAGAAAGGTACAAAGCGTCTGCAATATTTACTTCTTTGATGTCTAGTTGTATTAGTTTGTTATGAATGATTTTTTGATTTTCTTCGATTTTACTTAAGTGTGAACTGTATGTTTGCGTTATGTTAGAGAGTATTGATATTGACTGTTTTATTTCTTTTTGAAGTGTGTGTTGGTTGTTTGAAATAACTTCTAAGTAATGGTAATATTTTTGCTCATCGTCTGAGTCTAACGTACCAAAAAGCCATTTGTTTATTTTACCTACAGCATTAATTAGTCCGCGCTTTTGTCTGGAGTTTTTACTAAATAATTGTATGTTAAGTTTTAAGGCATAGAGTAATTCGTTACTTTGGCTCAATTTTTCTGTTACAAGGTGTGAAAAGTTTTTGTTCGGTTTTCTTTTGCTTAAAATAACTTTAGTTGTTATAAGAGAGTTTTCGAGATTATCTAGGCAGTTTTGTATTTGTTTTATGTCGATATGGTAATATGTTGTTTGGTGTGTATAGGTTATGTAGGTGGGTCCAAGAACAATGGGAAGAATAGGATTAGTTATTTATTTTTCTTCGAAGGACCATACCATGGGAAGGATGAACAGCAGGGTTAGGAGTTTCATCATCTGAAACAGAACGTTGTGGTTTCAGATTATTTATGTGGATTGCCCTTTTTTGTGCAATTATTTTCGTAGGGTATGCTTTGATAGGAACACTTAGTTTTTTTGTATTTGTTTGTTTGTTTGACTTTTGACTTGATTGAAAAGCGTTTTTCATAAAGGGGTTTGCTAGGATTTAATTCTATTTCGGCTTGACGATTTTTGTTACGTTTTTTTAGTATTTTGTTTTGGTTTTCTTGAAGGGTGTTGTGTATTTGAGTATTAATTAATTTAATATTTTCGGAATGTTCTTGCATAAAATGTGTTAATTTTTCTTCCTCAGAAAGTTCAAGGGGGTTTTTGTAATCTAATTTACCTTTTATTATTTGAAACGTTGTGTATTTAGAGGTAGTATGAGTAGAGTTATTATAGGATAATATTGCATAGTTTATAAGGTTGTGAATATTTTCTTTTGGTTTTTCGTTTTGTAAGGCTAATATTGTTTCGTTAAGGGTTGAGTGGAATCTTTCTACATAGCTATTTGAATTGGGATTGTGAGGTGTGCAATAATGTATTTCAATGTTGTGTAACATGCAAAACTTTTGAACATTGTCGTTTTTAAAGCATTGTCATTGCCATTGTCTGTTGTTATTTTTCTTGGTAGGCCATAATGATTAATATAATGTAATAATTTATCAACGATTTCAGGGCCATAGCAGGTAATTAAAGGATAGGCTTGTCCTAATTTTGAAAAGCTATCTAATATTGTCATAAAAGTGGTGTTACATATTTTGTATGTGTCTAGGTAGATATGGTCAAAGGGTTCGTATCCGAAGGGGGTAGGTTTAAAAACTAATTTGTTAGGGTGTCTATCGTACTTGGTTTCTTGGCATGTTTCGCATAAATTAACGTATGTTTTGACGTCGTTTTCTAAATTGGGCCAGTAATATCTCTTTTTAATTGATGTTATATTCTCTTGAATACCTCTGTGGGTGGTCTTTGTTTCGTGATAATATTTAATTTTTAATTGTTGTTCGTCTGTGTCTGTAATATCTTCTAAAATATTTCTTGAAATACAAAGTTTAAAAGCATTATTTATAAAATATTTTTGAAAGAGATTTATGATAAGGGGTTCTAATATTTCATTTTTAAAGTATAAACAATATGTTTTACCAGGTGTAAAATTTTCTTTAAGTAAATTACATAACAGTTCCTCGCTTGGGTTATTTGGTAAAAAGATAAAAATTCTTTGTTTGTCAAATATTTGAGTACGCTCAACTTTATATTTGTTATCTTGTGAATACCTAAAAATTACTTGTTGTTTGTATAGGGTCTTCATGGCTTGTGTGCACTGTTTGTTTGTCTGTTTTATCAGTTTCTTGAGGGGTTTTTTGTTTAATAACAATGTCAGAGACTATATTTATTTTTGGTTCATTTGCTACTGGTGTTAGTGTTTGTAAAAGTTCGTCTAACTCTTGGGGGTTAATGTCGGGCATTTCTTAAGAAAGGTCAATATTTAGTAAAAGAGATAGTTGGTCGTCGTCTTCAATGTTATTTATTTGGTTTGGGATTCGAGAAAGTGCGTCAGCGTTAGTGTTATTTTTTCCTTTTTTGTAAATTATTTCGTAATCATATTCGGCTAGTTTTAGTCGCCATCGGACTAATTTTGAATTAGGTTCTTTTATTGCGAATAACCATTGAAGGGGTTGATGATCAGATATAATTTTAAATTTCTTTCCAAAAAGGTATGGGCGAAAATATTTGACAGCCCAAACTATTGCGAGAAGTTCTTTTTCTATAGTAGAATAATTACATTCTGCAGGGTTTAGGGTACGAGAAGCGTATGCAACGGGAAGATCATTGCCTATAGGTCCTTGGGATAAAATTGCACCAATTGCAAAATTCGAAGCATCTGTAGTTAGATTAAATGGTTTTGAAAAATCTGGATGTTGTAAGATAGGGTCGTTCGTTAGTAAAAGTTTGCATTTTTCGAATGCTTGTACAAAGTCGGGGGTGTGTTCGACCTTTTGATTTTTCTTTAGACAATTAGTTAGGGGTTTAGTGAGTTTTGCAAAGTTTTTTATAAACTTGCGGTAGTAACCAATGAGGCCTAGGAATGATTTGATCTCTTTTGGGTTTTTTGGGAATTGGAAAGTCTAATGACCGTATGCTCCAAGGCCAGTTAATCATGATTAGCTTATAATCATGATTAAATATCTCAATTAAGAAAATTTCCAATGCGCCAGCACTGCTCAGGAACTTAATCACGATTAAAGTTAACCAGCCAATCTTGATGGGTTATATATTTAATCATGATTAAAAGGTTATTTTCGTGTTTTGTTTTGAAATTTGTCTTGAATTTTCAATAATAAAATTAAAATGGGAGACGAAATCATCTTCGATGATGATTTTAATGTAATCGATATTTTTAGTAATGGCTTTCCGAGAGCTAGAAAGACCTCGGAGACAAAATTATTTTGATTTGATAGATAAATAGGGTTTGTTCAGCTAACACAGTTCCTTTCTTTTTCGCATCATTATTTTCTTCCTCACCAGTCAAACCTTTTTTTTTCTGTGAGTCAAACTCCAAACTCCATGACTCTAGATGCCGAAGTGTGAAATTGGGGGTTTAATGCGCAAAACAGCCAAACTGGAAAAAGTTCTCGGAAAAGTTGAAAAAACAACAAAAAGAAAACATAACCACAACTGTCAATCTGCTTGGTGTTTCTGGTCACAGAAAAATAAAGGGTTTATTTTTCTGGTTGATGGCACGAATTTTTGCATCTGAGCTACGTTGCCAAATCGAGGTTTTAATTTTACCCTGATTACAAAACCCACATATCCTTTTAGTTGGTGCATAGGCTGTTTTATTTAATCACGGTTACCTGGTTAATCACGATCACCTAATCATGCCTAATGGGTAAAATGGTGCATACGGTCATAAGATACTTTTGATTTTTTTGGGATTCGGTTTTATGCCTTCGGGAGTTATAACATGTCCAAGAAATTCGACAGTTTTTTGCAAGAATTAGGATTTATCCAGTTGTATTTTGAGGTTGTGGTCTTGTAAACGTTGAAACACTAATTTAAGATTATTTATGTGCTCTTGTAAGGAAGTAGAAAAAATTATTATGTCGTCCATATAGACCAAACAGATTCTGCCCTGTAGGCCACGTAGGACATTGTTTATGACTCTCTGGAAAGTTGCCGGGGCCCCTTTGAGGCCGAATGGCATGCGAATATATTCATAATGTCCATTTTCAACGTTAAAAGCAGTGTTAGGTATAGATTTTGGGTCCATTTCAATTTGGTGGAAACCAGATGCCAAGTAGAGGGTAGTGAAATATTGGCTTCTGCCAAGTTTGTCTAGAATATCGTTAATATTTGGAAGAGGGTATCTGTCATCGATAGTTTTTTTGTTAATTTTGCGATAATCGATCACTATCCGCAATTTTTGTTTGCCAGAGGCGTCGATCTTTTTTGGGACTATCCATACAGGAGAAGACCACGGACTAGAAGATGGTCTTATAATACCGTCAGTTAGCATTTGGTTAATTTGGCGTTGTACTTCTTCTTTGTGGATATAAGGGTAACGATATGATTTAGTATGCACGGGGATTTCATCGGACGTTTTAATTTCATGCTTTACAGCGTTTGTGAAAGTTAACTTATTATTGGGTTTATGTAAAATATTTGGAAATTGGCAAATTAATTTTTGAAGGGCTTTTTTCTCTTCGGGATTTGAGTGATCTGATCGTATAAGAGCAAAATCGTTAAATCGTTGAATATCTGTGTTAACGGAATCAAAGTTAAATTCAGAAGTTATTTGTTCAATGTTAAAAATTTCATTTTCGGTTTCATTAAAAATGGCACATTTTTGCGCTATATTATTAGGGTTAAAATGTATAATTATGCTCTCGGCTTTTAGTTTTTTTATTTCAAGGTTTACATGACTATTTTTGACTTTAAGAAGCGATGATGGTATTTCAAAATATTCATTTTTAATGTAGGGCATATGCAATTCTAAATCGTTAGGTAGGGCAGTGTATATTTGTTTTAACATACTTGTTTTTGCAGGAATTTCTACCTTTTGTATATCAAAGTCTTGTCTATATAATAAAGGGATAGTTATTTCTTCGTAATAAAGACATTTATTTGTTAAGTCAATATTAAGGTGTAATCTTCTTAGGTCTTTCACACCTAAGATACCGTCAAAGTAATCGTGAAAGTTAAATAAGATAAATTCTAAGTCAGTAAAAATGTTAAACTCTTGGAGAAGTGGTATTCGTATTTTATTTTGGGTGTTTGTTTTTCCTATGCAAGTAACGAGGGTTGATTTGGAATTAAATATTTGATTAGGAAAGTTTTGTTCAGCTATTATAGATCTGAGAAGTGATGTGTGGCTACCGGTGTCTATTAGTAATTTAATGGGTGGATTTTGAATTTCGATATATGGTAATGAGTTAATCTGAAAAGCGTTTAAATCTAAGAACGATTGTCTTTTTGAGAGGCTGATTTAAGAAAATTTTCGTTTTCTATTTCGTATTGCGGTTCATAATAATCGGGTACGTTTGATGATGACGTTGATTGATAATAGTCAGAGTTTTCGTATGTTGTATGCCAGTCTGGGTCGTTTTGGTCAAAATATTCAGGGGATTCTTGTTCAAAGTTATCGATATTATTTTGGGGTTGATTTGTGTAATTTTCATTTAAAAATTCTTCAGAAGGATAATTATTTTCTAAGTGTGTAAGTTCTGTGAATACTAGAGGGTTAGCATGGGAGTTTTGTCTCCAATAGTTTTGTTTCCATTGGTTTAGTCTAAAGTTAGGATTATTATTTTGGATTTGAGAGGGTGGTCTAGAAACATTTCGTTTTGGCTGGATGCTTACGCCAGACATTGGTTTGGGTGAATCTACAGGTTGGTTTGGGTTGTTTTTAGGAAATGCATTAGTTTGTTTGCCAAAAACTTCTCGATTTGTTGGGAATCTTTGCTGAATTGGTCTAGGTTGAATGTTAATCGGTTGACTTGGAAATCTTGGAGCAAATTGATATGAATTTGTAAAATTATGTGGGTTGCTATTAGGTTGGGAAAAGTGATTAGATTGGTTGAATGAAGAATTGGGTCGATGTTTTTGCATGTTTTGTGTTGTGAAATTGTTTCTTGTTGTTTGGGTTCGTGAATTAATTTGTTGTTCAATCGGTGAATATTTGAGAATATATGTATATGTATCATCGAGGTCTTTTAATTTGTTAATTAGCAAGATGGTTCTAAGTTCGCTATTTATGTTAGATAATAATACAGTTATAGCAGTTTCTTCAGTTTGTTCGATAAGAGCTGTTTTTGTAGATTGAACCAAAGCTTCGGAATTAATTTTTAAAGCAATTCTATTTTTTAAAATTTTTAGTCTCTCTAGGAATTCTAAAACAGATTCATTTTTATTTCTAGTTAAAAAGTTTAATTGTTGTGATAAGGTATGTCTATTAACTTTATCGCCAAATTTACGTCTTAATTCAATTTTTATTAAAGGCCAGGTTGTTAGCTCGAGATGGCAAAGTATGTGATCACCTGCGGAATCTATGATTTTAGAATGGATAGAAGCTATTACAAACTCCTTAAGAGATTCATCTGTTGTATTAATATAATATCTTTCGTAAAATTTATCGACAGAATTTATAAAAAATTCTAAATGCTCAGGTCTTCCATTAAAGGGTTTAAGAGTGTGTGCAATTTCTTTTGCAGCTTGAATTGTTGATGACATTCTGTGTTCGGTATTTGGGTTTGGGTTTAGGAGGTTAGTTAAATTTTGGATGTCTTGGTCTGATAAGGTAAGTTGTGCGTCTGATAGGGACATAAGTTTAGTTTAGAAAAAATAAAATAATATATACGTCTAAAGCTAATGTCAAATAAAATAAATAAAAATAAAATAAAAAATATAAAATATGCCAATTTTACAAAAATTAAAAATTGGGAAAGGTCTGGAAAGGAATATTACTTACTCTTGTAATGTACAGTTGTGGTTGGAAGGTGGGTTTCTTTGACAAATGGTTGAAACCAACGGCCAGAGTAGCTTGTCTCAGGAATGTTGCAGAAATGCTGATTCTCAACTTGCTGCTTCTGGTCTTCAAAGATCCGGCAAGACTGCGCCAGTTATGTTTATGGAACACAACACTTTGTTTTTAAAAACACACTTTATTAAAAAGTACAATTACAATTTATAGCAAATAATGCAAATAAAGACTTAACTACTTGAAAGTCGAAAATTAAGTGGAGCGCTCTAGGCAGAGAACGTATTTAAATGAAGAGATAAAGTAAACAATTTATATAATTGATAAGAGTTTCTTAACTACATAACTCGTGACAGTATGAATTCTGATTTAAAATTTCCAACAAGTTTTTGCCATGAAGTGGTAAATCAATCAAAAAAAAAATAGTGTTATTGGCTGACATTAGTTCTAGTAAAAAATGTACTCAGTGGATATCAGAATTTTCTGTGTGCAAGTGGAATCCTCGAAAAAGGCTGCATGCTGTGTTTTCGTTTTATTCTGATCCTATTGCAACTGAGGCTAACGATAGATACGCGATGGCAGGTTTGGCATTAGGCGATAACGCTAAGGAAAAGGATTTTTAAGCACCGCTTGTTGAAACTATGTTCAGCTGCTCAAATAATCCTGCTTTAAATGAAAAATGTTTAAATTATGATGTTGTAAATGCAGGAAATGAAAATACGGAAACACTGTCAGTCCTAGAAAGCAAAAATGCTAATGATATGAGTTTGAAAGTTTTCTAAATGCACTACGAAAACAACATACTAAGTTTGGTACATGTAAAGTACTTTTGAACAGATGTTCAAAAAGGCTGGATAAAGCTAAAACAAAAAATATTTGGGATACATTTTTAAGTACGTGCGGTAGTACTTTTGGTCTACGCTATCGAGCTGGTGCTTCAATAAGAGTTCAGCCGACGTCAATCTCCAGAAGAAAACCAGGTGTAACTAGAGGCAGTAAGCGTCGTCGTACAGGTCGACCAGCAACTGGTGAAAAAATACATTTAAAAATGAAAAGAAATCTTGCTGTCAATGTAAATAAAAATGTACCAAATGCGAATTTGCACTAAACATAGAAATGTTACTGTAATAATTTAAAATGTTTTGTATAAATAATAAAATAATAAAGCCTGCAATTTTTCTTTTTCCATATCTTCTCTTTTCTATCAGCAACCTTATAGTCATGTCTATAATAAGTATGTACCTACCTATTTGCAGTATGGGGATTGCACGTGTTTAGACAAAACATACCTCTGATTAGTAATGTCAAGGCAAATCCTATCTCCTATTGGCAACAGTGCATATAGTATTTCCAGGGAGACAAAATCTACCCGCGATTAGCCATGTTTGTACAAAACGTACCAGCGATTAGCAACAACCAATAAGAGACCTTAATTGATAGCCTATTGCTAATCAATGGTAGATTCTTCCTAAATGCGCCCGGCATTGCCTTTATAACAATGGAGGCTGAAATGTGGAAGCAATATGATGCATGGGTTGACAAACTTTTAGAATATAATATGATAATTTCTTTAATCATTTTATTAAACATTTGTAAAATAGTAAATTGGAAAAAATAAGCGACAATTTTGAAGGAAAGTTCTTCAGGACTTTTTGAATGACCGGGTCGCGAATTTATGAATCCTACATTAAATGAGTCAATAGAGTAACTGTTTTTTGTCGTGTATAGGAAAGTAGCTCCATAGTATATTCTGTTAAGAGCATTAATAATGTACACCTAGTTTCACGACCAACTTCCAGGTGAATTAAAATCGCTGCAATTTCTAGCAGCAACGGCTTATATATTTTTACGTCGGGAAACTTCGTCTTTTAGCATCTTTACCGTGCATAATACAAAGAAAGAAACTCCTTTTATTACTATCGAACAAGTTTAGTTTGATTTAATGCTTTGCAATGACTTAAATAGACTCGAGGACACGAGAAACGGCTAGTAGGAGGGGGGGGGGGGGGGGGAGGGAGGGGGGGTTCAACTATGAAAGTATTAAATTAATTTATTTTGATTGGGCGACGTCACGCGTAAAAAACATTTCTATTTCTTGTCCTTTTAGTAATATACAGGGGGTGGCGCACTATTGCATGGGCGTCCGATCAAACTTTTCCTACATTGTGATTAAAAATATTTAAACCAAGTAAAATAATATTCAGATAATCGATTGGTAAAATTTGCTAGGTGCTATATCAATGTCAAATTGTAAGGATAAGAGTTATTGATAAAAATGTAGACGCATGAGATCAGGACTGGGAGTTTTTGAGAGAAGTACCCAAAAATTTTAATGTCAAAAATTTAACGTGTAAGTGATGTTGATGAAATAAAGACAAACTATATGGAAGCATAGACTGTGACCAGATGATTTTGGGAAACATGCGCAAAAAAATACAATGTAAAAGTTTGAGAGGTGCTGTGGTCAAATTTTAATGATAAGCGGTATTATACAATGAACTATGGAATCAAATACGGTGAATAAGTTACTTTAGAATATTTTAGTAAAAACTTCTGTTATCAAAATTTGACAGGTGCTGTCAATGTCAATAGACTGTGACCGGAAAAATTAGAAGAAAGAAAAACGAAATTTTCTGGAGCTCAATATCAAATTTTGTAAATATTTTATGTCGATTTGTCAACAAACATGATAATAATAACAATCATCTTATAGCAAATGGGGTGCAGAGTATATTTTTACGTATACACTGCTTGCATAAAGTCCACCCTCCCCCTTGGTAATTTGGGAAGATTGAGATATACTTATTTAAAGTTGGTATGCGTAAATGATAGGTAAAATATTTACTTTTGAGGAAAATTTTGTTGTTTTGTTATTTAAAATGGCGGACATGCGCCATCTTTGAAATGGGAAGGGGGTCGAGTAATACTTCATTTTAAAGGTATTTTTATGCTTGATATAGGTAATCTTGTAATTTTTATTGTTCTAAAATGAGCCGTTTTAAAATGACGATTCCGAAAAATATGAGAAAACAACAGTAGGTATTTATGGAGGATCTCTATCATCTTGAAAAACAAAACAATAATTTTATTAGTGTAAATTATAATTAAGTAAGCTACTTTTTAAAAATATTGTTGTTTTGGGGGGAAGGAAAAACAGGAAGTCTTCTCCACAATTTTATTTTTGTTTTTCTTTCATTCCCATACTTGCAACTTTTAAGCATGGGCAGTTACTTCCAATTAATGACGTTGTTTTGTTATTCAACGTGGCGGAGATCGCCGAATATAGGTAGTATGTTTTCTTGCATAATTTCCGATTCGCCATGTTAAAGCGGGACATTTTAGAACATTCAAAATTGTAAGGTTAAATTGGGTGTGAAAATACTTTTAAAATGAAGTATCACCTTTCCAGTTAAAAATATGTTGCAATTTTTCCGCCACCTTGAATAACAAAACAATTCTCCTCAAAAGTAAGTATTTTACTTATTATTTACGCTTTGAACAATATATCTCAAGCCGTTTAAGCAAAGGGGGGGAGGACTTTGTGTAATCATCGTTTAATTTAAAAAAAACATTTTTGAAAAAGATGTATGCAGAAAATGTCACGAAAATACAAATCTACAGCTACACAGAAAATTAGATGTCACAAAAAAAACTGTCGAAATGGCCTTTGTGCACCAAAGGTTATTTCGACAGTTTTGCAGATGCACTCTGCACCCCGCTTGGTATTATAATGCTTAAAATGCTGCTATCTGTAAAATATTGCTATTTTTTCTATACTATTAAAAACTTTTAAAAAAAATTAAAATTTGCTACAAACATGGAAAGGTCTATTCGCGCAGCTACAAAATTCGTTTAGGGTGAAAAAATCACAAGTGGAAAAGACAAGGTCTTAACCAAGGCCGCAGACGATCGCGCAAGAACGTCTAGGCAAGACGAGACAATTTGTCGGCCAGCGCAAACATCGAGGCAGTGTTGCCAGACTGGCCAACGAATTATTCTAAGGAGTCTAAGGAGTGTGTCAAAGAATCTGCTGAATACTGCACCAAGGTCTTAGTATCAGAAATATTTGTATTTACCTGTTGCCCCTACTTCGACCTTCAATCTCAACATTTTGGTAAAAAAACACTCTTTTAACCTTTATTTTTGGTTTGTTATTTTTTTTGTATTTTCATTGAATATTGTATTTTTTAAATCTATTTGGTAGATACCTAATTCCATTATTTAATAAAAATTCTTTAAAAATCTGCAAATAACAAAATTATTCTGCAACTTTGCAAATATATATATATAAAATACGCTTTCAAAAATTTTGCTAAATGCAGAAAAGACTGCTGTTCTGGCAATACTGAATCGGGGTAAATTAATATATTATCAGTAGGTATTGCCAGGTCAAAAATAAGGAAAGCAGTCTGACATAAAAAGCGATAGATTTAAAAATATATTAAGCTAATATATTATATTGAAAAAAATTAATAAATTATTTTATTAGTTAAAAAAGTATAAATATGTTCAACCAATGGCCAATAATATTCACTTTAAACGGATGTTAATTAGACATATATATAATACAGCAAGGCGACCAGAAATATTGAAAAAAGCGTACGCGTCGTCTCGAACTGGGGGATATACCGAAACCAAAATGCCAATTTTAATCAGAGAATGGACAAGAGAAAGAAAAGATTGCTTATTTTAAAAGCGTAAACTAAATCGAGTGCAATGTTAAGCGGAAGAAATTGTTAGCATAGCGATAGAACGGTAGGTTATCCATCAAAATAGTGGATTAACCGTAAAAACGATATACCTGGCAACATTGCACATTATCAATATTAAAAACATCGTTGACTCGCTGCCAGTGTTGCCAATACTCACGATTAATCGTGAGATTACACGATTTTGGGAAGTATCTCACGATTTCACGAATCACGTCGCGTTTCTCACGATTTTTTATTGTATGTCAAACATAAGTACTTAACTAAAAATCATTTTTATTTATAACAAACGTCACAAATGTATTGCATTCACATAAAAGTCCTCGTATGATTTTCTGTGTTACGACTTTCGCTACTATTACTGCCGCTACTGGAGTCATATTTGCATAGAAAACATGATTTTTAGCAATTCGTATTCTGATTAACTACCTACTCCTACTACATTTTTCAATACTACATAATAACGCAAGTTTTTTTTAATTTTTAAATTGTTAGAATATAAACGTGTTTGGTTTTTAAATACAGAAAATAAATATATATTTGTTGTTTATATATAACTCATTCTTTTCTTTACACTACTTTGACCCCTTTTAAAGAATTTTTTTAAATATTAGGAATCTCACGATTTTAAGTAGGTGTCCGATTCTTACGATTTATCTTATAACATTTTGGCAACACTGCTCGCTGCATTCCGTTCTGATCTTCCAAGAATTAATATTCGGTATTCGGTTATACTCGGCAGTATATGAACAATCCATCATATTTTCAATATTTCACCTGGAAGTTGGTCGTGAAACTAGCTGTACATAACATTCTCCTCCCCTACAGAAAAAAAAAATATATATTCTGTATGTAGAAACATTCAACATAATATATAATAATACTACTATTAATACATCTTTATTTATTTATAAAGAAGTCTTTCAGGTTGTTTTATATTTCTTTTAGGACGAGAATCTGCCTCTTTATTGTCTCCAGAACGCACTAAATCCTTGAACGGATTATTTAAATTTTCAGTTTCACACTCACTAGAGTGTTCACTAACACTTTCAAAATCTGGCGCAAACTCAGAACCGTCTAAATCATCATTTTCCGAATTGTACGAACTATCCGAACTTATAGAGACAATGTTATTGTCTATACCATTCCAATCTAAAGAAGAAGAAACTGACTTATTGTTATAATGAATAATTTGATTAATATGTCTTTTCCAAAGCTTGTTAACTTCAGGGATATATATCATATAAGTCCTGGGACCCAATTTTTTATATATTGTGCCAGGAATCCAACTATCATTATTACGTCTATAGTCCCCGACAGCCACAGACTCATTTATATTATATTCCTTCTTTCTTATACCTCGAAAATAATATTTTTGTTTACCTTGATTTAGTTTGACATTTTGAAAAACTTTACTGGTATCTACTTCTGGTAAATTACTATTCTTAGGTCTGACTAAATCAAGCCTAGTTCTTAAGCTACGGTTAAATAATAATTGTGCAGGAGAAAAGCCTGTTGTAGAATGTGGAGTAGTTCGACAGTTCAGTAATATTTTATTTAAAACAATATTCACATCACTTAATTTATTTTGAGATAAGCAGGATTTTACCGCGTTTTTAATTATTTTTACAACAGCGTCCGCTGCACCATTCATTTGAGGAGAAAAGGGAGGAATGCTCTGAAATTTAACACCATTCATTGCTAGAAAATTTTGAAACTCATAAGAGGTGAAATACTTAGCGTTACCAGAAACAATTGAATATGGTAGTCCAAAATGAGCAAAAACATTTCTTAAACAATTTATAAGAATATTTGAAGTCATGTTACTTATAACAAAAGCTTCCACCCATTTACTGAATGCATCAACAATTACAAAAACATATTTACCGAAAATAGGACCAAGACAGTCAAGGTGTAGGCGATCCCAAGGATTCTTGGGAAACTCCCAAGTTATAAGCGAACTTTTTGTTGGTGTTTGTCTTTAAGGCAAACAATATTGACACGAATTCGCTAGGTTTTCTATTTTCTTATTCATGGTAGGCCACCATACATAAGATCGTGCTATACTTTTCATTTTGACTATGCCTTGATGAGTAGAGTGGAGTTCAGATAAAATATTTTTTTGCAGTAAACTAGGAACAATTACTCTATATCCAAACATAATGCATCCATTCTCAATATACAAATTATTTTTTATGAGAGAATATGATTTAGCAAAACTTGGTACTTTACGAGGCCAACCGTGTTCAATGAAATTGTAAATATATTTTAGTTCTTTATCAAGCAACGTTTCCTTTTTTATTTGTTCACAATCGACTGGCAAAAAGGTATTGTCTTTAACATAATTTAAATACGAAATTTCATGAAAATGTTCATCACAATTTCCTGGTAAAGGTGACCTGGAAAATAGATCCGCGACATTTTTATTTGAAGGGACGTACTCTATTTCGTATTGAAAATTTGCCAAAATTAAACTCCATCTTTTTAAACGATTTGCTACCATTTGAGGAATTCCCTTATTAGGTGCAAAAAGTGATACTAATGATTTGTTATCACAAACAATTGTAAATTTTTTTCCATAAAGGTACTGATAAAAATGCTTTAAGGCAAAATTAAACCCAAACCTTCAAGTTCTATTTGTGAATACTTTTGTTAAGCAGAATTCAATGTGTGTGAAGCAAATTCTATAGGTTTTTCAACCCCATTAATGACATGTGAGATTACAGCCCCCACCCCTATGGGACTTGCGTCAACGGCAAATCCGGATTAAAGTGAACTAAGACCTTAGAAGAGCATAAAATATCTTTTACCTTATTAAATGCAAAATTACAGTTTTTATTCCAAACCCAATTTACCCCTTTCTTTAAAAGATTATATAAAGGCTGTAAAAGTTTAGCACAATTAGGAATAAATTTATTATAATAATTGACTAACCCTAAAAAAGATTTTAATTGAGTTTGATTTTCAGGCATTTTAACTATTTGTATAGCCTTAACCTTGTCTTTACAAGTATGTAAACCTTGAGAATCTATACGGTGTCCCAAATAAAATACCGATTTTTTAAAGAACTCACTTTTTTCTTTTGAAATTGTTAAACCATGCTTACATAATCTTTCCATAACATTTTCTACACGTTTAACATGCATGGGTCGCCAAATCTGCTGTTATTAAAATATCATCCTGAAATACACAAACACCCTCTAGATCAGATAATATCTGCTCCATAATCTTTTGAAATTTGGAAGGAGCTCATGCAACCCCAAAAGGTAACCTTGTGTACATAAAAAGACCTTTATGTGTACTAATTGTAGTAAGCTTTTGCGACTCATCGTCCAGCGCCACCTGTTGGTAAGCCTGGGAAAGGTCAAGTTTTGTAAATTCTTGTCCACCTTGTAACTTACTGAATAGTTCTTTGATACGTGGTAATGGATGTTGATCTACTTTTAAAAATTTATTAATTGTTACCTTAAAATCCCCGCAAATGCGTAAACTGCCATTACTTTTGACTACTGGTACAATAGGGGAACCCCATTCACTATAATCCACAGGCACCAAAATTCCATCACTAACTAAATGCTTTAACTCATCCTCCACTTTACTTTTAATGCCATAGGGTAAAGGGCGTGCTTTAAAAAATTTTGGTACAGCATTTTCAGCTATATTTAAATGTATAGTACCGCCTTTAAATAAGCCCAATTCGGAAGAAAAGACATTTGATAATTTATTGTGAAATAAAGATATTATTTTATCAGTGTCATTAAAATTCACAATCGAATTATTAAGTAATGGTATATTATGTGCTCTATTCTGACTTAATAAATTTATATTTAAATTGAAAACATAGAAAAAATTTCTACCAAGAAGTGGGGGTCCTGCACCCTTGATAACATACACCTCAACCTCCTTGGTCACTCCCATAAAAGTTATAGGCAATAAAAGAAAACCGAGGGGTACTATCGGTACACCTGTGTAATTAAGAAGAACTTTCTGGGTATCTTGTAAACTGTAATTGTTAAAATGTGTAATATACACACTATAAGCAACTACAGTTACACTAGCCCCAGTGTCTAATTCAAAATTAAAATTACTATTGTCAATTCGAATTTCAAACATTAATGGATCATTGTTTGCGTTTAAAGTAAATAAACAGTCAACAGTCTCATCTAAAAAATTATGCCTATGATCATTATCATGATATCTTTTACAGACCGATGCAAGATGTCCTTTCTTGTTGCAAATAATACAAGAATATTATCGAAATTTGCACACACTCGCGTGGTGAAAGCCTTTTCCACAAACAGAACACATTTGTTTACCTCCTGAAGTACCACCTGTTAACTGCCTGTCGTTAACAACATTCGAATTCCCTGCAACTGCTGTAGAATCAAATGCATTGTTGCCAGCACCTGCACGTTTCGCAAATATTGTATTATTGTTGTTATGATAACTGCGCTGGCCTTGAACATGCTGAAATGGAGAATTGGCACCAGCTGAAGATGCGCCTCGTGCTGGCTTTTTGAAACCACGCATCTGCGCATGTTCAAAACGAAATATGCCGGCTGGGGGCTCCTCCTTTACCCCGCCTACGTTAATGTCCAAATTTGCTTGGCCAGCTTCCTTTTTACATGCTATGGAAATTGCATTTTCTAACGTTAATTTCTCATCTTCTTCCAATAGTCTGTCCAATATTGGACCTTTTTCAAAACCCATAATAAATTTGACTCCTAATGCTGTTTGTAGTTCTGCACCAAACTTACATTTAGAAGACAAATTTTTTACTCTTGCTGCCCATTGAGAAACGGTTTCACATTGATTCTTTGCAGCTGAATAAAACCTCTTCCTTTCAGCAAAAACAGAGGTAACTGTACCAAAGTGAGCATCCAAAAGAGTCACAAGTTGAGTGTATGTTTTTTCCACCGGAGTATTAGGTACACACAAATCTGACAATAATTTATAACAGTCCTCATCACAACTATTTAGTAAAATTGCCCGGCGTTTGTGTACAGTACCCGCATCTACATTAATGTCATTAGCAATAAAATATTGCTCTAATCTGGCTTTATACACTGACCAGTCCGTGTCTCTCGTAAACTCACGAATTTGTCCCACGGTCGCCATATTTTAACACAACTATACTTCGCGAACTACTAAATAGCAATTTTTTTTACTTAGAAATAACGACTTTGACGCGGTTATAAGTCCGTTTACATCCTCGTCGCCATGTTATGGTTAAGGATAGTGCAATAATACCACCGAGTTACTAAGTACTATAAAGTACTTATTGGGTAAACTCCGTCTCCTTAACAGCGTAAATTCATACTGTTTGAAAAAAAAAAAATTGATTTTAAAATTTTGAACTAGCAACTTTGCCACCTACATCTGAAGCAGCAGAGCTTCACACGAAGAGAGTTTATCTTCAGGTACAGTTGTGGATGGGCAGAGAATTAAACCCAGAAGATTGGGGCTGGGTCAAAACTGACAACATCCTACAGCCACAAAAAAAATCAAAAGATATCGCGCCTGCTTTTATTTTAAAATTTCTGTTTTGTGGCTGTAAGTCAAATTGTACAAAATCTTGCAGTTGCAGAAAAAATAATTTAAAATGCACTGCAAGCTGTAGTTATTGCCTAGGACAATTCTGTTTAAATGTAGCAGATGTGCGCTTGTCTGAAAAAGGCAATTGTTAATTTGTTTTTTTATTAGGTTTTTTGGTACAATAAAGTTGTAAGTTGTCGTTTTTGTTATTAAGTGTAGTTATATATTTTTTTTTATTTAGTATTTTTTCAAATATGTAAATTATTTTAAAATGTAAGTACCAGCTTTAACAGATATGCTATTAGTAAAAATATATGGATTTTAAAATAATAATAAAATATTAGAAATACTTTATATACAGGGTGTTATTTAAGTACGGGGCCAAACTCCAAGGGGTGCTTCTTTAAGTGATTTTAAGAAGAAAAGTTCATATAAACATGGGTACGAAAATGCATAGTTTTTACGATACAGGGTGTCAAACTTTTAAGAAAAAATTGGATGTTCGTAAATATCTCAATACTCTTTTATTCGATTTTGTTGAAATTTGGCAATTCTGTTTGTAATAACAAGAGGATAAAGTAGCCTCAATTATATTAAAATTATTAAGTCCAGTGGCGTCACGGAAGACAGTCTAACTAATATTTTCGACAAAAAAAATGCGCGCCACTGACTTTTTTTAAAATTATGTATTTTTCTAGAATTAAGCAACTACAAATACAACTCTTTTATCTCTTGAGTTTTTTTCATATCTGGCTTTGTTTTCGAGAAAAAAAATAAAAACCACTTGATTGCTTGTCCCCGGGAAAATAAGCGTAAAAAATTTAAACTACTTACCAAACTATTAAGCAATTAAAATTACACGAGTCCTCTTTTGAAATTTTTTTGCACAGAATAAAACTGGGTTCGATAAAAGAAATAAACATAAACAACTGCCTAACGGTATTTATTACTGCGATGTTTACTTATGTATTTAACAGAAAATAAGACGAAACCTATAATAGTTGCTGAAAATGCCCTCCTTTAACTTCAATGCAAGCATTGGCTCGTTTTAACATTGATTTCCGAACTCGTCGAAATATTCGCGGCGTATGTCTTATCTGATCACATGAATCCCGTATCCTTTGGGTTAGTTCTTCTTCAGTGTTGACTGGAGTTTTGTAAACGAGAGACTTTAAATGCCCCCAAAGGAAAAAATCTAAAGGATTTAAATCCGGTGATCTGGGTGGCCATGCCTGTTGACCTGCGCGACCTATCCAGTTTTCTCCATAAGTTGCATCAAGAAATTGTCTTGCTACTATGCTAAAGTGGGGTAGAGCCCCATCGTGCATAAACCACATTGCTCTTCTTACTACCAGTGGGACATATTGTAAAAGTCCAGGTAAAATAAATTCCAAAAAATTACGATACTCTTGACCATTTAATCTCGGGGGTAAAAAATGAGGTCCAATGAGAAAATCACCTACAATACCAACCCAAACATTCACGGAAAACTGATGTTGATAATTAGTTTCTGTAACCGCATGGGGATTTTCTTCTGCCCAGACATGATTATTATGAAAGTTCATAATGGAATTTCGGGAAAAACACGCTTCATCGGTAAACAAAATACACGATAGAAATCTCGGAGATGCTACACGTTGTTGCAAAAGCCAAGTACAATAAACAACTCGTTGGAGATAATCGGCAGGTAATAACGCTTGAACACGTTGTATGTGATAAGGATACAGTTGATTTTCCCTTAAAATCTGCCATACAGTAAAGTGGGAAATGTTTAATTGTTCTGCAATTTTGCGTGTACTTGTATCAGGGCTACGTTCAACTTCATGTAAAACTGCTTCCTCCATCTCCACTGTTCTTATTGTGGCAGGTCTCCCAATTACAGCAGTCGACCTTTGCAAGGTGCCTGATTCGCAGAGCCTTTCATGTATTCTCACAAATGTTTTTCTATTTGGTACAATACGATGTGGATTTCTTGATAAATGCGCACAGCCTCTGTGGAGTTGCCTTGGGCCATTCCATAAACAAAATGCATATCGGCCATTTCTGAGTTGGTAAATTGGACCATTTTACAATAATTAATAATTTTATAATCTTAAAACTGTTAAAAACACTTCAAATAATTACTTGTCACTATTTTAAGTTATGACATTTATGTAAAAATCAAATTAGCTTATTTTCCCGGGGACAAGCAATCAAGTGGTTTTTATTTTTTTTCTCGAAAACAAAGCCAGACATGAAAAAAACTCAAGAGATAAAAGAGTTGTATTTGTAGTTGCTTAATTCTAGAAAAATACATAATTTTAAAAAAAGTCAGTGGCGCGCATTTTTTCTGTCGAAAATATTAGTTAGACTGTCTTCCGTGACGCCACTGGACTTAATAATTTTAAAATAATTGAGGCTACTTTATCCTCTTGTTATTACAAACAGAATTGCCAAATTTCAACAAAATCGAATAAAAGAGTATTGAGATATTTACGAACATCCAATTTTTTCTTAAAAGTTTGACACCCTGTATCGTAAAAACTATGCATTTTCGTACCCATGTTTATATGAACTTTTCTTCTTAAAATCACTTAAAGAAGCACCCCTTGGAGTTTGGCCCCGTACTTAAATAACACCCTGTATATGCAATTTACGTTATAAAAATAAATATTGCGCTATGTAAACATAATTGGTACTAGTCGCTAAATAAAACGATTACAAATTTTATTTTTTATATTTTTACGCCCTTTTAGCATATTTCATATTTCAATAATAAGGTATATTATACCAAAAAATTGAGAATTTAATGCTCTAACAGAAAGGTTTCCCGCAAATGTTTCGAAAAACTTGGTAATTTGGGGGAAATTGCAAAAAACTTAAAAAATGTACCTTTGAGGGCGATTTTGGAATTGCGCCCCCTATCGGATTTTTTGGGATTTTTAGCCAGTTATACAAAACCTCAAGAGAAATATAATGGCGCAAAAATTAGCTTGTAGCGAATTTGTTGGAGGTTCGGCTCAAAATACGCCTAGTTTTACTGGCCTAGGAAACGAACTTAAGGAAAATCATTTTCAGGTTCGGCGTGCTTCCCAACATATTAGACGAAGAGCTAGATTGTGCATCCAGCAAAACGGAAATTATTTTGAAAACCTGATATAAGTTCACCCAATGCATTTTTAAAAATAAAAATTATAAAATTTGTTTAAAAATTTTTTTACTGATTTTAAATAATATTGTTTTTTAATTATTTTATACTGTGTATGTTCAACAAGTTTATAAAACACCCTACTATTTATTTATTTTTAATAGATAAAAATTTAAAAAAGTGAATTTACAATTAAAAGTCTTGGAAATTAAAAATATAGGATAATATCTACCTTAAGCCCCACTTCGTGAGACGCCAAGTATTATTTTCACTTTAAATTCACTGTAATTTACAACTTACCGGTTGTAAGGCATGAGGCATGTACCAATTTTCATGCTATTATCCTAAACGGTTTGCATGCTATTACGAAAAAAAAATTTGCCCCTCTTTGAGAGTCTCTAGTCCCCTAAAGGAGCATTTCTGAGGGTATGTTTATAGAACATTTTTGTAATATTTTTGTATGTACTTTACGCCCTAGGAATATTGCACGCTAACTTTCGGATTTACCTGAACTCATATGGACTAATCTTTCTTTTGAAAAATACGTTTTATTTTAAAATTAATTTTACTTGAAAACGGTGCCTCCTATCGAAATAAAACAGGGGGTACTTTTTTAAAGAAAAAACTCGAGGTTTTTAAAATATTTTACTTAAATTTAAAAAATCCTAGAAATAAAAAATATAGGATATTTACCTTCAGCCCCACTCCGTGCGACGCCACTGAAAGAAATATTTTCACTTTAAACTAACTGTTATGTACAACTTATCGGTTGTAAGGCACGTACCAATTTTCATGTCCTTATCTTTAAGGGTTTCCATACTATTATAAAAAAAGGCTTCCTTCCCGACCCTCTTTGAGGGGCTCTAGCCCCCTAAAGGAGCATTTCTCGGGGTATGTTTATAGGACATTTTTGTCATATTTTTGGATATAGTTTACGCCATAGAAATATTGCACGCTAGTTTCGGGACACCCTGTATAGCGTAAAATATATGTTCAAAAAATACAGGGTATTACACTAATCCAACCAGCTAAAATTAAAATAGAAACGAATCAGAAAACAAATAACGAAAATTTTGAGATAATCGTTACAATTCGGCAACGTCGCAGAATTAAAAAAGATACAGTTAAATGGGAACTTAGTAGAAGTTTTAATTTTTAACAAAAGATACAGGCTGTTTTATTTAAAAATATTGAGTAAATTTAATCTTAACTTCTCGAAATTTCGAAGTAGAATTGAGGCACCCTGTATAAAAAAATCGGATATAATCCTGTAAATACTACTCAAAGGACCCAGATGCAACCCTCTGTAAAAAATAATAAATAAATTAAAATCAATAAAGGCGCTGTAGTGTAGCATATTTATTGGGACCGTACCAAAGCAAAAAAAACTAAACTAAAGCAAATTCAATAATATGTCGTTCACCAAAGCCATATTTGATAATAAATTGATCTTTAATTATTTAGATGGAAAAGGTAAGCTTCGCTATCAACGAGAAAAATGTGGAACTTATAGACAACAACATCGCCTATGCGGGAAGACTTGCAAGGTATTTATTTATTTATTTATTTATAAGTATCAACAGCACTGGTGCCAATTACAGATACATCTTCCAGTTTTCTAAAAAACAAAACAGACTTAAAATGCTAGACATTTATCTGATTTATCAACATAATTTCGATCCTTCCTTTAAAATCTTACATACAGAAAACAAAGGCTTAAAACTCAATTTGTTAGAATCTATGGAAATAAATAAACTTAAAAATACGGACCCGTTACTTAATGATCAACTAGATTTAAATAATTCACCTTTGTTAAATTTATTCTGTTATACCTACTTAAGATTTTATAAATTTCCCATTTTGTACCTAATTTAATTTAATTTTTAATCCCTCTGTTGGTTTTTCCCGCTATTGTAACCCTTCCACTGTTTCATTTACATCTTCAATAATTTAACCTTTATAGCCCATTGTCATCTGACGAAGCTACAGTGTTAGCGAAACATGTCATTTTTCTAGTTAATGTAGTGGAAATTTACAAGTTCAACTTTGTTTTACTGTATCTCATAATACTATAATTATGGATTTCCACCTAGTATCGACTGAATCAATTAATTTATATTTTTTTAAATGTATATTATCACTGATTTAATAAGCTACTTACATTGGCTCTTTATTTTTGTATATCATATATTAGTAAAGTTTATGAGTTAGCGAATATTTGTAATATTTTCTCGGTAATTTAATTTCAATTCGGTATGCCATATAAACTCTTGTTTGGCATAAAAATGATGTCCATTGTGTTATTATGGTGATGTTTAATCATTACCGATACGAACGTGACTGAATAAGCATATAACTTACATAAGATAACATCCTCGCCTCACTAATGAGTCATTATATGGCGAAACACATCTATGGACAGATCTGACAGAAAATTAAAGGAAGAACTCTTCTCATACATATATAAGGATATAATTTTTTTGTTATTAGTATTTTAAAGCCGTTAATAGGTTCTACTAAATCTTGTCAGTCTTGAAGAAAAAATCCATGCTAGTCAGATCAGGAGATCTGGCAGGCCAGTTAATTGGTCCTCCTCGACCTATCCATTTCTGAGGAAATTCTGGTTCAAGATGCGCTCGCACTTCTCTATGAAAGTGCGCAGGAGCGCAATCCAGCTGAAACCACATATTATTTTTAATTTGAGCTGGAACATGCTAAAGTAACACTGGCAAATCTTCTTGTAGAAAATGTAAAAATTGTACTCCATTTAACTACTGATAAAAAAAAGGTCCAATAACATGATTATTAATTATACCTCCCCAAACATTGAGTGACCACTGATGCTGAAAATAAGAAACATGAATGGCATGTGGGTTTGTTCGGGTTTGTTTGTTGGAAAATTGCGTAAAAGTGAAAATTATGACGATTAACAAAACCATTTCTATGAAACGTGGATTCATCAGTGAAAAAAACATTTCTAATGAAAGGGCTTTCCCTTACTCTGTGTTGTGCCCACTGACAAAATGCTAGCCGTCTTTCAAAATCGTTTTTCATAAGTTCTTGGTGTAGTTGAATGTGGTAGTGGTACTGATGAAACTTGTTTTTTCTAAGGAACACTGCCACTGAATATTTTTTTATGTTAAGATTGTAACCTATTTCTTGAACACCCAACGACGGATCCTCCGTCACTAACAAAGCAATGGCAAATTCATTATCTTTGGTTAAAACAATCTTAGCTCTTTTCGTTTTTTCATACTTAACACTGCCTGTTTGCTCAAACCGTTTTTTTAACCTCTTAAATCCTATTTCCTGAGGATGTCTTGGTTCTGGGAAATTTTGGGCATATATTCTTGTTGCCAAAAGACAGTTTCCATGACTCTCTCCCAAAGTGTAAACCACATTTATTAATTCTTCTTGCGAATAATTCATTTTATTAAAGGGCGATTACATATAAAATAGTTTAACAACAAATTGCCAAAAATTAGTAAACGGCAATAATTGTTATTTATTTTCTATGGCTAACTTAAACGTAGAACCAAAGCCTACTTCATAATATGTTAAGGAGGCTGTGGTAAAACTTTCAAATAATTCTCAGAAGATGAAAATCACATAAACATAATGAATGCTGAGAAGAATTATTGATTCGGTATAGGATTAGATATTCTATTATACAGGGTGTCCCGAAATTAGCGTGCAATATTTCTAGGGCGTAAACTATATCCAAAAATATGACAAAAATGTCCTATAAACATACCCCGAGAAATGCTCCTGTAGGGGGCTAGAGCCCCTCAAAGAGGGTCGGGAAGGAAGTCTTTTTTTATAATAGTATGGAAACCCTTAAAGATAATGACATGAAAATTGGTACGTGCCTTACAACCGATAAATTGTACATAACAGTTAGTTTAAAGTAAAAATATTTTTTCCAGTGGCGTTGCACGGGGTGGGGCTGAGGGTAAATATTATCTTATATTTTTTATTTCTAGGATTTTTAAATTTTAAGTATGTACAATATTTTAAGAACCTCGAGTTTTTTCTTTAAAAAAGTACCCCTTGTTTTATTTCGATAGGAGGCACCGTTTTCAAGTAAAATTAATTTTAAAATAAAACGTATTTTTCAGAATCTATGAAAAGATCGTGTCAAGCGGTTTAAAGCAATTTTTTTTAAGTAAATTCTTTGTAGGTGTCACATTTATTATTTTTGCCATTTGATGTTCTCGTTCAATAGTTCAGTAGCTGTTTGTTATTTCTCGTAACAAAAATGGCAAATTATTCAAACAGAGAACTCACAGATATTCATTTTGTGTATGGATTTTGTAATGGTAGTTCTACTGCCGCTGTAATAGAGTACAGGAGGCGATTTGACGCATAGAAGAATACCTAGCAGTAGAACATTTGCTACGGTCCATCGAAATTTAATAGAAAATGGATCATTTCAAAGGCTTCGAGGACAAGGTCGGCAAATGAGAGATTATAACTGGGAAAAGGCGTTAAATCTTTTAGAAGAAAATCCGCAAATCGCTACCAGATCATTAGCTCGGGACACAAACATACTCAAATCAATTGTAATTATTAATAACATTGGTGAGCAACTATTGTACAGAAATTACTGTTATTTTTAATTTTATTTTAGATAGGAAGAATGACACAGATACAAGGGCTTCACCCATTTCATTATCAAAGGGTTCAAGACTTTAGGCCTGAAGATTTTCCAGCTAAAGTTGAATTCTCTCAATGGGTTTTAAACAACCAGAATATTTTAAATAAAATATTGTGGTCCGATGAATCCCATTTTACGAGGGGCAAGGCCTTTAATATTCATAATACCCATTTTTGGGCAAATGAAAATCCAAGGGTGGTAAGAAGGACGAACTACCAACACAGATTTTCAATAAATTTGTGGGCTGGTATTATTGATAACCAATCAATTGGACCTATCGAAATTCCGCAAAATGTAAATTCGGAAAATTATTTAATTTTTTTGAAAAATCAGCTTGGCGATTTGTTAAATGATGTCCCATTAGAATTAAAATTGAACCATTACTTTCAACATGATGCCGGAAACGAACTTAAGGAAAATCATTTTCAGGTTCGGCGTGCTTCCCAACATATTAGACGAAGAGCTAGATTGTGCATCCAGCAAAACGGAAATTATTTTGAAAACCTGATATAAGTTCACCCAATGCATTTTTAAAAATAAAAATTATAAAATTTGTTTAAAAATTTTTTTACTGATTTTAAATAATATTGTTTTTTAATTATTTTATACTGTGTATGTTCAACAAGTTTATAAAACACCCTACTATTTATTTATTTTTAATAGATAAAAATTTAAAAAAGTGAATTTACAATTAAAAGTCTTGGAAATTAAAAATATAGGATAATATCTACCTTAAGCCCCACTTCGTGAGACGCCAAGTATTATTTTCACTTTAAATTCACTGTAATTTACAACTTACCGGTTGTAAGGCATGAGGCATGTACCAATTTTCATGCTATTATCCTAAACGGTTTGCATGCTATCAGCGGCGCAACCAGGATTTCGTTCTAGGGGGGGCTAGCAGAGAGGATCATTCTTTCTTTCTTTCTTTCTTTTTTAAAAAAAGCGCCGCAGGCAAATTTTTTTTGGCTGCCACGCCCTTTTTTGGTCTATTAAAGAAAATCTAAAAAGGCTACCTTTAATTTTTTGGTAGCATAAAAAATTGTAGAAATAATAATTAGCCTCACGATTTTTAAAAATTTTTAACGTGCTTAAATTTTTTTTTTACACTTTCTAGGATAAGTAGAATATTAAAACATCGTTAAACACATACCTACATTAAATAATTATTTTAAATCTTCTTTACTATTTCGAAGAAAATATTTTTTTCCACGGCTGTTAAATAAAACACGCTACAATAAAAAAAGACTAGCCAAATACTACAAACTTTTATTTTAAACTAAGTGTAAACATAACGTATTTATTAAAAGTTTTACAAATTGAACTGAAGTCTACGAGGTCCCAGATTTTGAAGTTCTTTTATCACTTCATCAACCGATACTGGTATTTCTCGATGGATGTTTAAATGGGCTAGACCATTTAGTCTATTTTCTGTCATTGTAGTGCGCAAATAAGTTTTGAAGGAACTTCAAAGGGGGGGCTTTAGCCCCCCTAGCCCCCCCCCCCCCATAGTTGCGCCACTGCATGCTATTACGAAAAAAAAATTTGCCCCTCTTTGAGAGTCTCTAGTCCCCTAAAGGAGCATTTCTGAGGGTATGTTTATAGAACATTTTTGTAATATTTTTGTATGTACTTTACGCCATAGGAATATTGCACGCTAACTTTCGGATTTACCTGAACTCATATGGACTAATCTTTCTTTTGAAAAATACGTTTTATTTTAAAATTAATTTTACTTGAAAACGGTGCCTCCTATCGAAATAAAACAAGGGGTTCTTTTTTAAAGAAAAAACTCGAGGTTCTTAAAATATTTTACTTAAATTTTAAAAATCCTAGAAATAAAAAATAAAGGATATTTACCTTCAGCCCCACTCCGTGCGACGCCACTGGAAGAAATATTTTCACTTTAAACTAACTGTTATGTACAACTTATCGGTTGTAAGGCACGTACCAATTTTCATGTCATTATCTTTAAGGGTTTCCATACTATTATAAAAAAAAGGCTTCCTTCCCGACTCTCTTTGAGGGGCTCTAGCCCCCTAAAGGAGCATTTCTCGGGGTATGTTTATAGGATATTTTTGTCATATTTTTGGATATAGTTTACGCCATAGAAATATTGCACGCTAGTTTCGGGACACCCTGTATAGCGTAAAATATATGTTCAAAAAATACAGGGTATTACACTAATCCAACCAGCTAAAATTAAAATAGAAACGAATCAGAAAACAAATAACGAAAATTTTGAGATAATCGTTACAATTCGGCAACGTCGCAGAATTAAAAAAGATACAGTTAAATGGGAACTTAGTAGAAGTTTTAATTTTTAACAAAAGATACAGGCTGTTTTATTTAAAAATATTGAGTAAATTTAATCTTAACTTCTCGAAATTTCGAAGTAGAATTGAGGCACCCTGTATAAAAAAAATCGGATATAATCCTGTAAATACTACTCAAAGGACCCAGATGCAACCCTCTGTAAAAAATAATAAATAAATTAAAATCAATAAAGGCGCTGTAGTGTAGCATATTTATTGGGACCGTACAAAAGCAAAAAAAACTAAACTAAAGCAAATTCAATAATATGTCGTTCACCAAAGCCATCTTTGATAATAAATTGATCTTTAATTATTTAGATAGAAAAGGTAAGCTTCGCTATCAACGAGAAAAATGTGGAACTTATAGACAACAACATCGCCTATGCGGGAAGACTTGCAAGGTATTTATTTATTTATTTATTTATTTATTTATTTATTTATACGTATCAACAGCACTGGTGCCAATTACAGATACATCTTCTAGCTAGTAAATATAACAAAAAAAAATATATTACACAAAAAAAAAGTGGGTACGCAACTGACCATAACAATATTATGTCCGTTAATTGGTTCTCAGTTTTCTCTCGACCAAATCCTTGAACTGACCCAGATTAGTTAAGTAGTCATTAGGCCCCCATACACCAACAAATAAGTTGCACCGATTTTATCCGTTGATTTGGTCTGCGAGCTAGGCTCGGCACGTACCAAAACTGATGTCATTTTTGGGCAGCCGAATTTGGCTCGTCGACTTTATAAAATGACTTTTAGACATTTGTTAAGTATGGTTATATGCCTTATTTTTCAAAGTTTTGTTCGTATAATCTTTGCATTTTACCTGCCACAAACATGGATAACTTTGGTAAACGTTAATAAATTCCGTTATAAATTCTTTTGATAAGTAACGTAAATAGAAGACATTATTTGTTATTATTATTATTTTAATTTAACCTCAAATCAAGTTGAAATAATTGACATGCGTCCCAAATTAACCTAGCAAATCTACTGACGGGTTAAAACAGGCTGATTTCATCCGTGGCAGATATCACACGGTCGGATGAAGCTCGGCTCGCCACATACACGTAAAGTTTTATCGGCGTATTTGGCTCGTGCCATATCAAATTCGTTAAGTTATCCGCTGGTGTATGGGGGGCTATTGCGCCACTTGAGCCTGGAAACTTTTTTCTGACCATGGGAATATTATCTAGAGCGTGGGAACTTTTTGGGGATGGGTGTGGCCGACTGTGGGACATTTTGGGGGCATTAACTACAACAGGCATTAACTACCAGGGCATTAACTACAAGGGCATTAGCTACTTGGGCGCAACTGACATTAACCACCAGGCATTAGCTACTTGGGCGTTAGCTACTTGGGCATTAGCTGCTTGGGCCCTAACTACTATTGGCACCAAATACCATTAGCGCTAACTTCAGTTGGCACTAACTACTATTGGCGCTAGTTATCGCGGGAACTAGTATTGAACAAACGTCATCTGTGATACGTCATTTATTATATGTCGCTGTAACCTCAACTACTTCGAAATTCATTTTCGGGGGACTAGGCCTACAAGTCGGGGCTCCGTAAGGCTTATCTTCAAGAACCGTTACAAATGGTACTCTAACCGCGCCTACCAACGTAATCATTCTCTGTGGGGCCCAAAGCATCCAACAACGCTACCGATTTTGAAGGCTATATAGATTTATGCTCATTAGGTGTAGGAGCAGCGGGAGTAATAAAGGACAGCAAAACAATAAAATTAGGGGAAAAAATGAAACTAATATAGGGAGTAGTAATAATTCTGTTAATACCAAGAATTTATATGTAAAGTAAATACCTTATGATCTGAAAAAATTAATAGCTAAAGGCCGGTGTACAGAGAAACATAAAATAGAGTCCAAGAAAAGCAACTAAATACAACAAAAAAATTAAATAAAATTTGTAAATAAGCAAGAAATAATAAGTATTTAATAGTAGATAATAGACTTAAACCGAAAGAAATAACAGACAACGAATAGCTGTTGGACAGGTCGTTATCCATCAAAAACACCCCCGCGATGCTGAAAAATAAGAATAAATAGGAAAAAATACCTAGAAATTTAAGGTAATATTGCTTTAAAGACCAGCTAACTCTTACAAGAGTATTTATGTAACACGAATGCAAGACAAACATAACCCAACTTCTTGAGTATGGTTATTTTGTATAAAGACAAGCTAACACCCCAAGAAGTGCTATATACGTTCAAAAAAGTATATCTACGTACCTCTAATATTAGGTATACCCATAAGGATAATACTATACTACTACTTACAGGAATCAAATTAAAGTTTAAAAAATAGGGGTATGTAAAGTATTTAAATTACCGAACGACTATCCAAAATAAATGTATAAATTTGTGGAATTCCGGATGATCATACTCATCTAATCAATCTTACAACATATGAAAATAAGGTAATTAATTAGATAAATAACTTCTTAACGAGGCTTCCAATATATTCATCATCTAAACCAGTGGTTCCCAAACTTATTTTGTCTACTGCCCACTTTGAGAATAAATTATGTTTTAGCGCCCCCATTTTTTCACGTACTTAAAAACCATTATAAATTATATAAACTCACCGACAAAAAAACCGACACCTAAATTTTTTTAGTAATTTCAATATGGCATAACTTTTTTATTTTTGACTTTATTGCAATGATTTTTCACTAGGCGATAGATCTATTCATTAAAATTACGCTGCAGTTTGTTCTGATGTAATTTTAATTGCTTAAATGTTTATATACCAGCGTAAGTCAAAATGATGTTTTTAGTCGGAAGTTTAAAACATCCTGTGGAAGAAACACGCTAAAGAACCTTGATTAAACATGATTTACGATAAAGGTGGATGTATTCATAGCATTTTGTTTTTTGAATCATCTGGTTATATTGTTTCTTATACGAGTTACGCATTTTTAATTGAAATGCTGCATTTAAATATTTTTTACTTCAAACATTAAGAGTTGTCATTAGAGCACTTAAAATTAAAATAAAATGTTAATAACGAGTGTGTCCACCTCTAGCCGAAATGACAGCTTGCATTATTCGTGGCATGGAATCAATTAGAGTGATTATTTTTCTTGAGGAATAGCTTCATATTCTTCATTTAATGCTAACCTGAGCTCTGGTAAAGTTGTAGGTTTGTTGGGACGGTGACGAATGCGTCTTTTTAATTCATCCCAAAGATGCTCAATTGGGTTGAGATCTGGGCTACAGGGTGGCTATTCTAACCTTTGAATTCCAATGTACGGGCAACATAACTTTTATTTCGACCATCTTCTATTAAAGCGATGATTTTACCCACGTCTGCAGTGGTTTGCACCATTTAAACTACGATTTTAATATTGACAATGTCACCGACAAAATAATTTAATAAAGTAGGTAACCACTAGCTAACTTGGTTATTTTACGCTAGTTACATTTCCATGAGAACGCTCTAATCTAATAGAATAAGCAGAATCGTTATCTCTTTTCTTAGATTTTCTACGTCTAGTTCCCATGCCGAATCAGCATTGTGAATGTTATAAATATATGTAAGAAACGCAAAAAGCTCAGTTCTATTGTATCACGCTTTGCTTAAAATAAAATTTTTAAAAACTAACTTCTCTTTTTCGAATTGTTAACTGGCGCAGTCGGATCGGATTTTGTTAGCGGTTCTGCGCATCGTGCGTGTAAATCGTCTTCGTTTCAACGATTAATAACAAAAACGAACAATTTTAACAAAGTGCCGTGCAATAAGCTCACCGACCAGGGAAGAACGGGAACAAGCATCGTCCAACGTCCTATTGGTACGAGAATAGGGAACAAGCATCGTCCCGACGCTCATAAGTAATCCAGGGGGAGGACAGCATCGCCGAGCCTATTGGAACCCTAGTTAAGGAATGAAAACGACAAGAATCATCGCCTTATTGTAAGTGCATCCTTTTAAAAATATCCTTTCAATTTTTACCATTTTGATTATTGAGTTGTCTCTGAATAACGTCTGTCTGTACGTCTGTACGTACGTTATATTTAAATCAATTTATTTCTAAGAAACAGCTTTCGTCTGATATCATTTTTAGTATAGTGTATTGTATATTTTATTTTTATTTTTTCATTTATAACACTGGAAAACCCATTACAAGACTTTTTGAATTTTATCGACATGGCACAGCCAAATTATCAATTGATTAGATATCAAGCCGATAATATTCCCAATTTTGACGGGAACGCGAAACAAATCAATCGTTTTATTAATGCTTGCGAAAACTTTTTTGAAAACCATAAAGACAGAACAAATAATGGGGCACCCATTAACATATGTCTTTTCGACACCGTTTTAAATAAACTTGTAGGGCAAGCAGCAGATTTAATTGCCTCTAGAGTTGAACTTAATACCTGGCCTCTATTAAAAGTAGCGATTGTTAGCACATTCTCAGATCAAAGATCAATTGATTGTGTTTTACAGGATATTATTACCTTAAAACCGGAACGCAATGAAAACCCGCAACAATTTGGCCTGCGTCTACAAGATGCGCGTAGCCTACTATTTTCAAAAATTAATATGTCACAAGACACACCCGGAATAAAATTACTAAAAATCAAAGAATATGACAATTTAGTATTAAAAACTTTTATAAACGGTTTGAGCTACCATATGCAGCTCGTAGTACGTTTAAAAAATCCAAAAACCCTTGAAGAAGCCATGAATCACGCGTCGGAAGAAGAAAACTTCCTTTATTATAAAAACCGAGGAAATTTTAATACTACTAAAACAACACCAAATTTAAATAATTCAAAAAATACCCAAAATGTACCCCAAAAAATGCATTATTCTGCTAATGCACCACAACCACAACGATTTATTCCTCAAACGAGTCAAAACTTTTATAGACCACCACTAAATAACCCAAATCCATATAAACCCCAATTCATGGGCTACGGTCAATTTAGGCAACCCTCGAATATTTTTCGACAGGGACCACCAAATCAAAATTTCCAAAGACAAAATTATCCAAACCAAAATTTTGTAAATAAACCCAATTTTAACCCCAGACCATATAATCCGAATATGCAAAAAACTGTAGTCTAAATTTAGGAAACCGGAACCAATGGATACATCATCTGGTTATATACCAAACCCCCAACATAATCAAAATATGCAACCAAGACGCGACATAATCGTCGAAGAATTATTTAACCAATCTGTCGAATATGTAAATAATTCTAATAACCCTTATAATCAATATTACGAAAACCCTGAGGATGACTCTCAATATTATTCCGAGCAAAACGAAACGTCGTATTACTATGACCAACAAAATTACTCCGCAGGAGAAACCGAATATTCATACGAACACGACTTCTATGAACGCGATCCAAACTTGCAAAATGAAAATTTTCACCAGGTCTAGAATTTCGAAAAAATAACGTAATTTGTTTAAATAATTATAAAAATTCAGATTTACCCGCCATTATCATACCAGAAATAAATGCAAAATTTCTTATAGACACTGGCAGCGGTGAAAGTTTTATAAAACCTGACCTTGCTTATCAATTATACCCAAATTATATTTTTTCGGAACCTTTTTCAGTAAGATCTGCGCATGCGACCTCTTTTCACAATGAAATAGTAAATATACCTATATTTCCATCATTTAATTGTTCAGGAAACCATAAATTTTATTTATTCGATTTTTCGCCAAAATACGACGGATTAATAGGAATGGATTTTTTAGAATACGTCGACGCGAATATCGCCATTAAATCGCGTAAACTAAAAATGCCAAATGCAATTTTACCCCTATGTCAAGAAAACAATGAACAAACCATAAATAACATCGAGACACGGACGGTAGAAATAATAATACCCCCTCGTACATGTCAAAAAGTAAAACTACCCGTAAAACAATCAAACGGTATAGGTATTTTAAAATATCAAGATTTTGGCAGCGCTGAAATGCCAGAAGCCGTAGTCAAAGTTATCGATTCTTTTGCAACAACCCTCGTAACTAATACCCGCGAAAACCCAATAAAAATCACTATTTATAAACCTTTCGATATTGAAATTTTAAACGAAACAGAAATAAATTTTATCGATAAAATGGAAACAGATACCGAATTAAACGAATATGTAGATAACCTCCAAAAACAAAATTTAAAAAATTTACGCTTATCACATTGTAACGACGAAGAATTTAAAGCAATTCAAAAACTGTGTTTTGAATATCGAGATATTTTTTATAGCGAAGGCACCCCGTTAACTTTTACTAATCAAATTAAACATAAAATAAATCTTACAGATGAAACACCCATTTTTACTAAAACTTATCGGTACCCGGAAATACACAAAAACGAAGTAAAAACGCAGATTATTAAAATGCTCGAAAACGGAATTATTCAAAATTCAACTTCACCGTGGAGTAGTCCAATTTGGATAGTACCAAAAAAATTAGACGCATCGGGCGTGCGCAAATGGCGTATAGTTATCGATTATCGTAAAATTAACGACAAATCAATACCCAATAAATTCCCACTTCCTAATATAAGCGATATACTAGACAAGCTAGGAAAAGCCCAATATTTCTCAACGTTAGATCTCGCGACGGGATTTCACCAGATAGAAATGGAATCGGGCGACATTCAAAAAACCGCATTTTTAACAGACATTTTGAATTTAAAAGAATGCCCTTCGGACTCAAAAATGCCCCCTCCACATTTCAAAGGGTCATGAATAACGTCCTACGAGGTCTCCAAAACGAAATTTGTTCAGTATATTTAGATGACATCATTATATTTTCCACCTCTTTACAAGAACATATCGATAGACTAAGAGCAGTATTCGATAGATTACGTCAATCAAATTTTAAAGTTCAACTATACAAGTCAGAATTTCTACACAAAGAAGTTGCTTATTTAGGTCACAAAATAACAAAAAACGGAGTAAAACCTAACCCCGATAAAGTAGATGCCGTCAAGAATTTCCCAATACCAAAAACGCCAAAAGATATTAAATCATTCTTAGGCCTCGCCGGTTCCCAGATAACATTTTTACATCCTTATCATGTACTATGAATATAATTTAAGGTACACGGCACATGACAGGAATATAATTTTTTTTTCATTGCGCACGTGTCAGGAATGTTCTAGGAATAGATTACGTTCCACCCTCTTCATGTGCCGAAGAAGTGATATTTACGTCATTAAATATATTCTAATCACATGCGAAAAACGTGCCTAAAGCAAAGACATGCTTAGCACCTTCTTAGCATGTTCTAGGACAAGGTTAATTTTTAGCATGATATTCCTTTCATATATTATGAACATGCATAATATTCCTAGCATATTCTTTACATGTCAGATGTAAGCGGTGAAAGATCTAGGGGGGGGCTCGTTGCCCCCCCCCCCCTCCGCCCCAGAGCCTCAAAAGTTGGTTAAAAAGCTTATGCTTACTATTTAAATTTGATATGATTTTGTACTTTTTTAGCTGTTTTTTATTATCGACCTCCCCCCCCCCCCGCGTCGTTTACATACTTATTCTGGATCCGCCCCCAGCTGTAGTTCGAGTATATCTCTTATTCTTTAGACAATTGAATATGAAAACAGCATCAACAGGTCACTTTCAAAAAAGTCTGTTTACATTAGGTGCAATTGCAAGTAAAATTGCCTGTAAGCATGCGCTTTGATGACTTTTCAATCAGTTTCAATTTATCTATTTAAAAACGACTATTTAATTGCATCGCATGAAGTTGCATGCAGTCATTGCACCTATCGTAAACAGGCTATTTTAGAAAGTTGCCTGCAGCTGCAAAATCTATATTTTCCAAAATCTAAAACGTAATAACTTAACACGTAACTTAAAACACTTTTCGATAGTTTGACATTTTTACAGATAGATACAGATCATCAGTCACGCCTAAATTCTGGTTGGTGTCATCTAAAATGAAAGAACTTTTCTTATTATTTTGTAATATTTTATTAATTGTTATTAAAGCTGTTTGCTTTTCCAGTAAATACAGCAGTATAGCAAAATATGGTTCTTATTAATTTTCTTTTTTATTTAACAAATTATTTAAAATCATGATATTATTATGGTATTTGTTTATAAAATATCATCTTCATTTGTATTTTCTGCGGGCATCTGAAACAAATTAATTACTTTAATATAAAAGCAACTTCGAATTCTGAATTAGAATTAATTATATCTTTATTATAAAAATATTTAAAAAAGTATTAACTACCGTATGGGCAGAATCACAAAAGTGTTAATAGATGTCTACAAAGTTATCTCAAAATCTAACCTCCTTATTATTCTTCATTTTTTTTTTTGGCTTTAACGAACCAAATCTTAATAACATTTATGACTTCGGTTTCTGTAGCCTCTCTAAACTGAATCTTCACCGCATCTAAAACAATGAACTTATATTAGAAAATTTAAATGATGATTTTAATTTCAACTTATTAGCTAGGTATGTATATAGGTAAAAAGTAAGTACCTAGAATAGAATTTGACAGTTTCAGCTTTTTAAAACTTCTCTTTTGTTTTGCGCCATCCCAGGAATAATGTTGAGCCACTTCATTAGAAAGCACTTTATATAATTTTGTTCTTATGGACTGTGACATGACTGTGATTTAATTCCAATATCTAAAAATAATATTTGACAATACACTTGGGGTACTTATATGCGTGTCCCCCAGAATATTTATATAGACTGAAAGGACACACCAAAAGTTATCTTTTCAAATTTAAAAATCGTATTTTGCCATTACGCTTGATTTAAATCTAAAATATACGAAACTTAGTAAAAGTAATATAATTTTATAGTATAGTAAAGTTTACATTAATTTGAGAGCTACAATTTTAGATTAGGTACCTGTAGCATAAATTCTAACTGTAAATAAGAAGTTGAGTGAAATTTTGTATATTTTAGTTTTATCCCAAAATACAATAATGTTGTTGCTAAATAGCCTGGAACCGACATAATATTTTTTTTTCAAAAATCAATACAACTATTATTCAACATAATTTAATCTTAAATATTCATTTTCTTAGTTGGATTTAAAAAACAGAGCAACTTAAAGATTTTATATTTATCCAAATATGTTCAGGCAACTAAACCTAAAGTACACCAGAATTAATTAATTGGTTTACATACTTCTTAGAATTTGAATATTATTTATTAAAAATTATTTGGTTGGTTATAAAAAAATATCATTACTTACCATTACTTTGTAATTGTTCTTAGTGTCTAACCAATTTTCCAACAATAAAAGGCCTTCCTCTGTATGTACAGGAATATGTTCATATAAACTTTTAATAGTTTGATCATTAATTGATGGAATACTGGCTGATTGTAAAGATAAAATTTTAGGTATTGCCGATAATTTGTCCATAACGGCATCAATTTTTTAATGCAATAGCGACATTTCTTCCACGAGAGTTTTCAACAAAGCTATAAAAAAGTGTCAGCTATAAAAAATGATCAGCCTCAAAAACATATTTGTAATGTATAGTAACTTTTTTCTGGGTTTTAGGTCAATTGTTAATAGAAATTTTTTTTATTTGTTTACATTTCGGTTTATTTTGACAAAACTCATAATTTCAACTTTAACAACGTTCAGATCGATTCTTGATTACAAAAATTATAAAAAACGAAGTATGAAAGAAATGATTTACATTAAAAAAACCAAAAATACCCTTAATTTTAGAGCTGATACAGACAAACTTATTTATGTTTATAACAACTTAATAAAACAATAAAATGCAAATTTTTACACCCAACCCTAATTATCTTTGAAAATATTGACAGGGGATTTTACAATCTATTATCACTTATTGTCCGTAATTTTGAAGATAGAAATAAAAATTAAAATAATTTTAGTATTACCTTTTTTAAGTTATTGTTATGTAATTTATTTTTAAAACCTGTCTACTTGGCATTTACCATTAGTGATTGCATTTAAGAGCAAACCCTAGTGACGCCTTCGCCATTTCGTTTTCTGAACAATATTTCGTAACTTCTTCGTTTCATCCAAAAGTCGACCAAATACCCCTCTTTGGAGTACAATTACCGACAGTTTTAAGTTAAAAAAAGTATAATTGAAAAATTAATAAAAGCATAAAACGAAAGTTTGTCAAATTTGCCCATATTTTTTTTTTTGCTTTTATTAATTTATAAATCCAACCTTTTTTAACGTAAAAAATAGGTAATTGTTCTCCTAAGAAGGGTATAGTTGATGCGACTTCGCATCTTTATTTTCTCTTACTGATATAATACTACATTTTATATAATTATTTTTATTGTCCTTAATATAAACCACTGCGGTAGACAAAAGTATCTGATTAGTTGCCTTAGGAAAATTATACGATGTTGCTGTTACAGAGAAATCTCTCGTTTCCTCATGCAAATTTTCTTGATTTCTTTCCGGATTTAAATCTCTAACCGTCGAGTTTAAAATACTATTTTGTAAAACCTTGAACTCTGGATGTAACAGCGTGTTATGCTTCTCATTACACCTTTTACATCCTTCGGCCAAACAGTCACGAACAAAATGATTTGATCTTAAACAATTAACACATAACTTCAACTGCTTTATTTTTTTTAACCTCTCGCTATCTGATAAATCTAAAAGATTTTTACATCGATATATGAAGTAAGAACCCTTGCATAATTCGCATGATACCTTACCATCAAATCTTCCAATTGTCGAATGCGATAAGTTCCTGGGCTTAGTCCACCTATTTTGAGTAAAATCAGCTGGTCTTAAATTTATATTTACTGTTTCCAAAATTTGACATTTATTTGTCAAGAAATGCGTAAAATCCTGTAAAGAAGGATTTCCATTAAACCTAGAAATATGTGCCTCTTCCCATTGCCCTTTTGTTTCGTTATCAAGTTTCCTAGACATCACAAAAATTATTAGCCTATCCCAATATTCTACAGGTTCTCCAAGAGCCTTTAGAGCACGAATGTTTCCTTGTAAATTATCAACTACCTTGCGTAATAATAAATGGGATGTTTCAGAAACTGATGGACTATCAAATAAAGCCCTCAAATGTGATTGAATAATGACCGGCTTATTATTAAACCTATTTTCTAATAACTGCCATGCAACTGGATAATTTGCTTGCGTTATTTCCAAGGATTCCAATACATTTTTAGCTTCGCCTTCCAGAGAATCTAATAAGTAATACAATTTTTGAATAGGATCCAGACACGAATTATTTTCGATTAAAGTGACAAACGTTTCTCTAAACTGAGTCCACTTATTGTATTCCCCACGAAATTTAGTAATTCCTAAACTTGGTAACCTCGCACCACTTACTACCCCTGAATTAATACATCCTGTGCTCGTCCCCTGGAGCGGCATATTTATATTTTTATCTGAACTATGATTCTTTAAATTTTTTGATTCAAATTCTTTTACTAAATTTTTCGATTTTCCTAACGCATAATAAAAATTTGTAACAAATTTATCATCAGGTACTATGTCTTCATCTAAAATTTGTAGTTCAAGATCGATTTCATTAATTTCGTCCAATAAAAGTTCTATTTTGGATATACGTATTGTTAATTCTACTAAATCAACTTCAGTAACCTTTCCTAAAAAGTCATCAAATTCTGTAAATTGCTTTAACTTTTGATTGAGTTTCATAATCAATTGCTTTAAATTAACTTGTAATTGAGCATCTGATGTGCCCTTCTGCTTACCCATTGTGTATAATAGCTTAACACTTGTAAATGGATATACCCTTCGATTAATTTCAAAAACAACACGATTATTATATTATGGTGGATAATTACGATTTAAATATACAATATGCTTCGATATTTTAAACCCTTACGATTTCTGATAATCAGCTAAACATTAATTATCATTTCGATGTGATATACTACCCTCAAGGTACGATATTTAACAATATTTGATTTAAAGAATGATAAACTGCAAATTGCAATTATCCGTAATGCGATATTGATATTTAATTTAAAAGTTTTAAACCAGCGCGATTTTTTAATGCATACAGATCCAAAATATTGATGGCTAAAACTCGTAAAAATGATAATTTTTATTTTATGCGTTTTAAACCATAATTTTTTAGCATATATTAACCTATATGAACTAGAATAAAAGATGAATACTTTACAATGTCAAAGTTGACAGGCTAAATCTGACAAGTTGTCAAAACCTGACAAATTGTCAAAATTTGAAATTTTCTAAAAATCCAAAGTGGCAATACCTTCCTTCGCAAATATCCTTGGGACTAAAAGTTATAAATATATCATTACAAAATTTCCCTTTATTTACACTTGCAGTAAGCAATGACCCATGAGATGGAATGGGATTTAAGGGATGAAAGAAAAATATTACGGAGTTAAATACTTCAAATCGATTTACCCTTCCTTTTTTTTTGAGCAATTTTTATGTAGCCTTCAACACCATTGTCTGGTCTGGAATGGAATTGTCCTCTAAATCACGTCGGGGTTACCAATAGTTGATGCGACTTCGCATCTTTATTTTCTCTTACTGATATAAATGTAAAACCATTTGATTTCCTTGAATGATTTATTTTCTTCCTACAATTTTACTAAATAATTTACAACAAAACTCCTTCAAAAACTGAATTTTTTGTTATTCCATTTCCTCGCAACCGTCCACCATCCTTCACCTTTCAAAGGTACCAGAAAGGTAACCTACAAGGACTGAACAGGGTATTTGGCCGAATTTTGGATAAAACGGTAAAAGGACCGAAATATTGATCAAAAGACGAAATGGCGGAGGCGTCACCAGTTTTAGCTCTTAAAGTGTACGTATATGCGTACTGTTGGCATTTCCCAAGTAATAGTTGAATGCTTTCTATATCTAATTAAAATTAACCAAAACCACAAACGGGCCCAGAAACACAAATCAAGAACAAATATTAGGAACATGCAGATTGTATCCGTAACATATTATACCATCTGTAAATAGATATTCATAATACTTAGGTACATAATTATGCCAAAATATTTTTACTTAAGTTTACAAAAAAATCAAGTTTTATAAGGTAAATACTTAAAAACACTTGTTGATCACTATGGAATGAATTATTTGTAAATGCTAGAGGGTAAATAAATTAAACTATACTTACTTTATTTTATTTTCTGATCAGCACTACAACAAACCTCACTAAATATATGCAAAAGACTCGACGTTAAAAATTAAACACCCGATCCGCAAAAGTTCAGGAGTTAAATAATTAAACTGAAATATATGGTGAAATAAAAACCTAGAGTCGTTAAAGGATTAAACTTTAAACTCTCTCGTGGTACCTCCGATACGATGTTCGGTACTGTCTTTTCCCAAAAGCTCCTTTGTATTGCAGGTCAGGAAGATTTTTACACGTAGGTACTAAAAGTACAGTTGGGTCGCACATGTTTCTTTAGGGACGCTCTCATAAAATGATTGCCACCCAAAGTAAAAGTTTGAAGTCCTTTAATCTAAAAAGTTCCTGTTATTTTTTTACAAAACACAATAAAGAATCAAGAGAACCGACGAGATAACTTTCGTTCTCAGATGCTAACGAATTTTGCACTTTGCGCGACCAAATTTTATAGGTTAAATAACTGATTATATTTTATTCTTTTTTTTTCTATTTCTCTTCTTACATATCGTTCAGGCAGGTACGAGAATATCACTTTCTTTACACGTACTGAAACCGCACCCACATTTGGAACCAGAATAGAACGTTCAAGGAATGTTCCTCAATAGTCCTAAAAATAAGTAGGATACAGCACATGAATATAATATACATATCACCTTCTGGAATCGAGTTACTTTTTGGAATATGCTAAATACATTCATTTCATTTACCTTTTATGATTGTATTTACTGGTAGATTCCAGACACATGAAAAGAATATTATTAAACGAATATGCGAATAAGAATGAAGAGGGAATATTCTTTGCATTAGCAATGTACCAAATGTGTTATCTGGGTTATTACCGTAGGTTCATTAAAGATTTTGCAAAAATCACAAAGCCACTAACATTATGTCTAAAAAAGGGAGCAAAAGTTGAGCATACACCCGCTTTTATTAAATCCTTTAACCAGCTTAAAGAATTACTAATAAATGCCCCCATACTTAAATACCCTGATTTTGAAAAACCCTTCACCCTTACAACGGACGCATCAAATATAGCCCTTGGAGCTGTACTTTCTCAAGGAGATCCTTCAAATGACCACCCTGTAGCTTTCGCAGCAAAGATATTCCACGATAGAGAAAGAACTCTTAGGCATTGTTTGGGCATGCAAATATTTTAGGCCATATTTATATGGTAGGAAATTTAAAATCTACACAGATCATAGACCACTTGTTTGGCTATTTAATTTAAAAGAACCAAATTCTAAACTTGTACGCTGGAGACTTAAACTTGAAGAATATGACTACGAAATAATTTACAAAAAAGGTAAACAAAATACCAACGCAGACGCACTAAGTCGTATTTCCCTCCATGCTATAGAATCCGAATCAATCATCAATAACCCAGGTGACATAAGTCAAGATATCGACAAATTCTTAGAACAAAGTTATAGCCAATTTAACCCTGAAAATTTAGACCCCAACGACGCAAGTCGACAGCTTGAAAATAAACAAAAAACCCGCAAAATAAACATCGTCACAAACCCCACCAATCTTTACAACCCTGTAAATATTATCGAAGAGCGTATCGACAACGATAATACAAATAACACAGTACACAGTACAAACGCCGAAGATAATTATGCTAATATGAGTATATTAGACGACATTATTAATAACAAGCCACACCAAATTATTATTAAAAAAATCATCCTATGACGCGTATGTCAAAACAAATCGCGAAAATTTTGATGATCATCCACGCAACATTACCCACTAACATGGCAGTAATTACAAATTTTCTTAAAGAATTTTTAAACGCCAAAAATACGTATATTTATTTCTTTTCGAAAGAACTACGGCCTTATTTTCAACAAGCCATGAACAACCATTTTAAAAATTTAAAACTTATAGAGTGTTCAAAATTATTAAATAACGTGGCACCAGAAGAACGAGAATTAATGATTAAATACCGACACGAAAGTAAAACCAATCATCGCGGAATCGAAGAAACATGTAGATTTCTAAAAGCCAATTATTATTGGAAATCATTAAAATCTGATGTTACAAAATATATAAATAATTGTGAAATATGTCAACGATCAAAATATAATCGTAAATCACCCGATCAACCCTTAGTCTTAACAGAAACCCCGAGTAAACCATTTGAAATAATTCATATAGATACATTTATAGTCGGAAAACAAAAATTCTTAACAATCACTGACAAATTTTCAAAATACGCACAAGCGTTACCTTACAGCGGAAACGCAGTTTCATGTTGTGATCAACTAATAAATTTCTTTTCATTCTTACGTGTACCAAAACAAATTGTTTCAGACAACGGATCAGAATTTCAAAACGAAGTAGTAAAAGGCTTATTAAACACACATAATATAAAAATTCATTTTACTACCCCTTATCATCATGAGTCCAATTCTCCCGTAGAAAGGTTACATTCAACCCTAATCGAACATATTCGAATTTTACGCGAATCAGACCCAAATGCTGACGTAACAAAATTAATGCCATATGCAATTATTGCTTATAACAATACAATCCATTCAAGTACAAATTTCACCCCTTACGAACTCGTATTTGGACACACCGATTCTAGAGACCCTATGGATTTAATACCATCTCATGTATATACCGAATATCTAAACAATCATAAAAATAATACACAAGTCTTATACGAAAAAATCACGGAACACACGAAAGAACTTAAACTAAAATCTATAGACCGGGCAAATAAAAACAAAACCCCTATAGAACCCAAAATTGGTTCCCAAGTCTATAAAAAATCAGATAACCGATCAAGCAAAATTAAAAAGAAATTTTTAGGCCCTTATTTGTTAACACGTGTCCTAGAAAATAATAAAATCGAAATCGAAAATCCTAAAACAAAACGCAAAGAAATAATTCATATCAACGAAACTAAAATTATGCCCCTTGTTCCAGATGGAGCTGGACAATCGTCACAGGAATAGCAAAATTCCATGACCTTAACAACCACCCTGGAATGCTACCCTTTAAACTAGGAATTGCACAACTTGAATCTAACAAATGGTCCTTTATTCAAAATTTTGACCTAACCCCTTTAATACTTAAATTCGAAACTATTAAAAACCAAACCGAAAAGTTAAATTTTAGTATTAAAAATAAAACCCAATATTATAACGGCTATCACAATTCATTAAACCCAGTTCATACGCTCGAACTAAAAATAGAACATTTAATCGAACAAATATTACCATTTAAAACCACACATAGAAATAAAAGAGGAATATTTGACCCCTTAGGCACCTTTATTAAAAGTATAACAGGAAACCTAGACCAAAATGATGCAATATTACTCACAATGAATTGATATTAAAAGGTCATATCATACAAATAAAGGAGACAATTAAAAATGTTGAAATAGGCCAAACCAACACAAATCAATACTTTCTAATCCATATTATACTTAATCAAATTACATTACTATATCAATCAATTTATAATATGCTCGATAAAATCGAAGTAGCGACTACTTTTGCTAAAATGAACATTCTTCATAATTCAATTATTAACCCAAATGAACTCTTACAAGAAATACAAAATGTTAGAAATCACTTAAATGCGGACAAGCTTCCCTTAGAAACTAACATTCAAAACATACTTAATTTCGAAAAAATAATAACAATTAAAAACTTTTTAAAGGGATACAATGTTGTATTCATATTAGAACTACCCCTTGTGGAGTCAGAAACATATCAATATTTCAAATTATTCCCTTTACCAATCCCCGATAACCAATCATTTTTCGTCAACATACCCTACAAACCCTACCTAGCACTTGGCAATAATAAGTACACTTATATGGACGAAGAATGCATGGAACTTCAACCCCAACACCACTTGTGTAAAGAAACACGCACCTCCCTCGTGGAAGACAGCCCCTCTTGTGCAGTTTAACTTATTACGCACCATAGCAACGTCACTTCCTGCCACCCGTTCAAGACGCAGTTGCACGAGCCGCAGATAATAAAAATAGTCGATGGAAAATGGTTAATCACAATTCCAAATCGCCTAATCAGTACAATCAATTGTCAAAAATCAGTTGATAACGTACCCCTGTTTGGATCCTACCTGTTAGAGTCTCCGACCAACTGTAAAACGAAAATCAAATCAATTACATTGGAAAGCTACGAGCCAAGCCGCATCAGCTACTCCGAAGTCAGCCTACCTGTGGTAAACTTAAGCCTAATCGAACCACATCGATTAACATACAACCCTCCTTCCATGGACCTCAACTATGTCAACCTCAAAGCCACCAAAGAAAATAAAAACCAACTACAAGACCAGAAGAAGGACCTCGAAGAAATGACGTCAACCGTTTATATCAATCGGAAAAGTTTTTGGACTATATTGATTTACATTATTTTCGCCCTGACTATAATTTTTATCATATATAAAAGATAAGAGAATCTAAAAAAAAAATCTAAGAAAATAATTCATATTAAAACTAATTTAAATAATGAAATAAATAATGCAATTATTTAACTACATTTAAATCAATCACAAATATTGATTTATTTTTAAAAAATAATAATAATTAATTTTATATTTTTTGAAATCACGCTCTTTAGAACGTGCTTTCATCTAAGAGGGAAAGAGTTACATTCCCATGAGAACGCTCTAATCTGTAGAATAAGCAGAATCGTTATCTCTTTTCTTAGATTTTCTACGTCTAGTTCCCATGCCGAATCAGCATTGTGAATGTTATAAATATATGAAACGCAAAAAGCTCAGTTCTATTGTATCACGCTTTGCTTAAAATAAAATTTTTAAAAAACTAACTTCTCTTTTTCGAATTGTTAACTCGCTGAATATTTTTATTGACATTAAAAAATGCAGCAAGATAACCAGATGATTCAAAAAACAAAACGCTCGGAATACATTCAGCTTTATCGCAAATCATGTTTAAACAAGTTTCTCTGGCGTGTTTTTCCACAGGACGTTTTAAACTTCGGACTAAAAACATTATTTTGACTTACCCTGGTATATAAACATTTAAGCAACCAAAATTACATCAGAACTAACTGCAGCGTAATTTTAATGATAGATCTATCGCCCAACGAAAAATTATTGCAATAAAGTCAAAAATAAAAAAGTTATGCCATATTGAAAGTACTAAAAAAATTTAGGTGCCGGTTTTTTTGTCGGTGAGTGTATATATAAATTAAATTAATTAATTATTGTGAGCTATATTAGCGGAGATTAAACATTCATTTTTTCCATGGGTCTCTTACCGCCCCCCTTTAGGCCTGCAGCGCCCACAAGGGGGCGTTATCGCCCACTTTGGGAAAGGCTGATCTAAACTATCAAAATAAAGCACAAGAGTTGACAAAATTATTTATCGAATCACAAAATTTGGCACATGACACAGGCGGAGGATACCTTCTAAAATACCAATTCGTGGATGTTCGAATGCAGTCGTATAACTGTCAAAAGCAGTTATTGGCCTACGAATCGTCAAGGGTATTAGGTAATACTTTTAGATAGATACATGTGTAGCGTAACATCACAAGGCACCTAGAAAAACCCAAAAAGATTTAAAAAAACCTTAATTAGATTGTATAAAGCAATTAATGTTATAATGGCAGGGATAGCGAATATTTTTGCAATAGGTAGATATTGAAAAATACCCATGGAAATGATTAAATCCATTAAAATAATACAAACAATAACAATGTGAGGCACATAAAATACAGTTTCAAACGAGGAAAAATTAGATTGGAAACTAGTGTGTTAAGTATTAAAAACATCATTCAACTAAGCTGTTTAAATAATATCAAAGCGGCAATATGAGGACGTTTTAAGATGTTCAAGACAGGGACAGGATGTAAATTTGCAGAAAATAAGGGTAACTAAAGCAAATAATGTAACACAATAATAAAGTAGTAACCTAACTGATCATAGAAACATATTAGTAAAAAGGGTTGCAGAAAATAAAAATATATAACAATTTATTAAGTATTATTAAAAATAGACCCTGTTTATTCAACTAAGTAGAAGGCTATCGGCCATCCATAAAAAAGTGAAACGTTCTGTATAATGTTATAATAAGGGTTCAATTGTATTGCGAATGAATAAATAACTAAATATGATTCAAATGTTATAACCCTACTATTTTGAACAATACAGTGAACCTAGTCTAAATCCTATAAAATTTCTCAAACTACCGCCCTATTGATAGTTGTCGATTGATCGTAACTACAATAAAATTACTATAGCTTATTGTCTATTTTTTTCATAATCGGCAGGTCAAATACAATCCTTTCACTAATATAGTGAAGTTTTTTAATATATGTATATTTTGTTGCCGTACAAGGAAAACAACATAATTAAACCCCTATGAGAAAATATTTGTTACTGGTTTAGATAATAATGTGACTAGTTGTTAAGCTAAATACTAATAGAAATGGTAATTTATTAGAATTACGCTGTGTTAGACTAACTAAGCAGGGTTCAGGCATCGGCTTAGAACCCTATGTTCTCCCAGTCGGCTATTTTCTATATTATTAGACTTCGTAATTTACACTTAATTATTTCTCACGTTTATAGGTTAAGTTTATATATAATTACTGTATTAAACTTCAAATATGTTTGTTTGAAGGTTGTGGACAATGATGTATCTTGAGTAAAAGAAGTGTTTTGGACTTCCATCGCCTTTAGTTTTTCATATCACAACGTTTTAACTGGTAAGTATCTCCAGTCGTCTTCAGGTGAATACTAAACAAGTTACAAAGCTACAAATTATGAATATTTATGAATAGGCTCGTATGCTGGAGATACTTACCAGTTGAAACGTTGTGATATGAAAAACTAAAGGCGATGGAAGTCCAAAACACATCTTTTACTCAAACTTCAAATATATTACATCTATAATAACCCTCACCCATACACAAATCAAACGCATATTTTTGACCGGCGTGCTTTATAAGAATTAAACCCTTATTATAACATTATACAGAACGTTTCACTTTTTTATGGATGGCCGATAGCCTTCTACTTATTTGAATAAACAAATAATATTAGGGTATATTTTTAATACTTAATAAATTGTTATATATTTTTATTTTCTGCAACCCTTTTTACTAATATGTTTCTATGATCAGTTAGGTTACTACTTTATTATTGTGTTACATTATTTGCTTTATTTACCCTTATTTTCTGCAAATTTACATCCTGTTTATGTCATGAACATCTTAAAACTTCCTCATATTGCCGCTTTTATGTTATTTAAACAGCTTAGTTGAATGATGTTTTTATTACTTAACACACTAGTTTCCAATCTAATTTTTCCTCGTTTGAAACTGTATTTTATGTGCCTCACATTGTTATTGTTTGTATTATTTTAATGGATTTACTCATTTCCATGGGTATTTTTTCAATATCTACCTAGTGCAAAAATATTCGCTATCCCTGCCATTAGGACATTAATTGCTTTATACAATCTAATGCATTTATGACAAGGTTTTTTTAAACTTTTTGGGTTTTTCTAGGTGCCTTGTGATGTTACGCTACATATTTATCTATCTACAAATATTACCTAATACCCTTGACGAGTCATAGGCCAATATCTGCTTTTGACAGTTATACGACTGCATTCGAACATCCAGGAATTGGTATTTTAGAAGGTATTCTTCGCCTGTGTCATGTGCCAAATTTTGTGATTCGATAAATAATTTTGACAACTCTTGTGCTTTATTTTGATAGTTTAGATGATGACTAGTGACTATTGGAAGCCTCGTTAAGAAGTTATTTATCTAATTAATTGCCTTATTTTCATATGTTGTAAGATTGATTAGATGAGTATGATCATCCGGAATTCCACAAATTTATAATTTATTTTGGATAGTCGTTCGGTAATTTAAATACTTTACATACCCCTATTTTTTAAACTTTAATTTGATTCCTGTAAGTAGTAGTATAGTATTATCCTTATAGTTATACCTAATATTAGAGGTACGTAGATATACTTTTTTGAACGTATATAGCCCTTTTTGGGGTGTTAGCTTGTATACAAAATAACCATACTCAAGAAGTTGGGTTATGTTTTTCTTGCATTCGTGTTACATAAATACTCTTGTAAGAGTTAGCTGGTCTTTAAAGCAATATTATCCTAAATATCTAGGTATTTTTTCCTATTTATTCTTATTTTTCAGCATCGCGGGGGTGTGATGGATAAGGACCTGTCCAACAGCTATTCGTTGTCTGTAATTTCTTTCGATTTAGGTCTATTATCAACTATTAAACTCTTATTATTTCTTGCTTATTTACAAATTTAATTTAATTTTTTGTTGTATTTAGTTGCTTTTCTTGGACTCTATTTTATGTTTCTCTGTACACCGGCCTTTAGCTATTAATTTTTTCAGATCATAAGGTGTTTTTTGCCGTTGAAGCGGATAATTTTAGTATTTTCATAGGCAGTTGTATTTTCATAGGCACTGATTCAGATGTTAGTTATTAATTTCTTATCGTTATAATCGTAATAGTAGACAACGTCTATGGCTCTAATATCGGATTAATGGATAGTTTTTAACCTAGAACCTGCCTGCTGTTTTTATATTATTTATTCGCGCAACTAACCCTTGTTCATTTGTTACCTTTGTTAGTTTAGTTTATGTATGAGTACTCTTGGTGCATATAAGATCTTTGATAAGTCCCTTCCACAACAATACACACAATTTCGCAACCGATCAAATTGCTTTTCAAGAACTATAACCCCTAATTTAGTATAGAACTTAAGTGAGGCCAAGCATAGGCCTACTATAAACCAAGCATAGGCCTACTATATACCAAGCATATGGCTGCTATAGGGCACTAATAAGCATGCATATAGATCAAGTATAGGTCTGTCAGAACTTGTATAGGTACACTGGGGTTTTATAGGTTCACGTGCCATTTAATGGTTTATTTGATGTTTTTATCCCATCAGAGAGGTTATTTGTTGTTTATTTTGTATAGGTGCTGTTAAATAGGGATTTATAGGTTCAGATGCTATTTTTAGGTACTTTAATGGATTATTAGATGTTTTTACCCTGTTACGAGTGTTTATTTGTATAGGTGCTGTTAAATAGGGTTTTATAGGTTCAGAGGCCATTTTTAGGTACTTTAATGGAATATTAGATGTGTTTACCCTATCAGAGTGTTTATTGGTTGTTTGTTTTATATAAGGGCTGTTAAATAGGGTTTTATAGGTTCGAAGGCCATTTTATTGGATTATTGGATGTTTTTCCCCTTTTCAGAGAAGTTTTTAGCGGCTAATTATGTATATTTAAACAGTGTTGTATGATATTGTCACGCCCAGTTTTTAGGGTGCGACGAGGGCGTAGAGGTAGCGGAACCTTAATGACTATTTTAGGAAAACAAATTTATTTCGAAAACAAATTTATTAACAAATTAAATAGAGATCACCTGATGGGTTTACAAAGAATGGAATAACCAAATAAAATAACCAAACGAAATAACCAAATAAAATAACCAAATGAAATAACAAAATGAACAGATCGGATTTAAACCTTTTACAAATTCAACTCAATAAGTATTTTACTCACATTAAATTTATTAGCATCGCTTCTTGGGGGACCAGCAAATATACCAACAAAGATGATAACAAAATTTTTAACTGCTTATTACGGACTCTTGAGCACTAGTGCCGAACGATATTTTTTCTATCAATAGTGTGCCGTTCACCAAGTCAGCAGTTTTCCCTTCTTTTAGGGAAACGACGAACTCCGGTCGTGAACCTTGATTCTGCTGACTTGACGACTTGGCAGAACCATTGATAGATCGGGATGCGCGTATAATGTTTCATAATTGCAACTTTTCGAACTTGTTTAATAAATTTAATATAGGTTTTAAGTTACGTAGGAATGACCTGCCATTAGCCTTAACTATAGAAATCTATTAAAAATTAGAATATTGAACTATGAAATATTTTTAAATAAATTCGAAACATTTTTAAATAAATTCCTTTTGTGACATATCCCCCGGTCTTAAGAAAGCTGGCCCCCAGCGATAATAGAAAGAAAGTAGAGTTTAAACAATTTAAATATTAAAAGCTGTAAAAGAAAAGTAAATTACCAAAAAAAAATTATTTTGAGAATTATTTAGTTGAGTGAAAATAAAAATAAATATTGCCATACAAAACAATAATGTTTCTTAATGTCTCTATACGCATTTCCACTACACCATAATAAAGTCTATGCTTGGGTCCTGAGTACGGTCCTGTCGTGGTTGGGATTTCGTGCCTTGCCATGGGTCTGCGGATGGTTTCGTGCGGTGCGCCGCCTATGGGAATCGACTGGAAATCGTCGAAGAACCTTGGGTGTTGCCGATACTGTTGTTGGTACTAAGGCCTCCTGCGTTGACGGCCGATGCCATACTGGTAGCCATTCATTCATTATGGGTTGCTCTTGTCTGCTAACATTGGTGTCGTTAGTGACAATTTTATCTGTTTTTCCTCTGTGGTCAAAGGCTAGAGGCCATCACAATCCTCGAACAGAACAGAACATCCTCCGTGGTCCATCTCATGTTGTTAAGGCCTGGGTCGGATGTAAGTATGTCGTAGGTAGGTCGGACATTTAACTTTAACCTAACTGTTTGCTGCAACAAATTTCGTTAGTTTGAAATTTTTTAGCAAAATCGGCAGTTTCTAGTTTCTTCTAAGCAAGACTTCGTGAGTGGCGTGATTAACGAGTTTTCTTCGAGAAAATTGGCAATCACTAGTGTTTGTGAAGTGTAGTGCTAACGGAGATGGTGTGCAGAGCTTCTCGTTGGTTTGCGACTCGTTTAGCATTACAGTCTTGCTTTTCCTCGGTTTGTCTTCGTCGGTAGCGGTGGTATTGCCTTACTCGTCCGTGTGCATGTGATAGTGTTGTGGCTACTTCTTCTAGTGTGCACTCGTGTGTTGACATGGTAATGAGACTTGTTGAGCTTCTACTGGATGCTGGGTGATATAATGGCTTTATCAGTAGGCATAGATGCGTCATGGCAGTGGAGACCAATTGTTCCATACTGGCGTACTGGGGCAGCCTGGAGACTGGGGCTTACTTGTGGTACGGTCAAGTATGTTGTATGCATCGTGCCTTTAGTATTTTTGGACTCCGGTCTGTCAATGGCAAGTGGCTGGACAGCAGAGACGTCAGGCATTTTTGGACCAAGCAGCTTCGGATGGTGCAGTAGTGGTGTTTACATAAAAATAAAGAAACAAAGAGTAAGTATGTGTTCCTATTATTTCGCTTAATATTTACATATATTTAGATCGCGCTAAATTCTTACATTATTTACAATGGAACAAAATAGTGCACTATTATTGAAGTGCTTACAATAGCTAAGTGAAAGCAAATTTACATTTTAAATTTGTTTTTTAAATTAAAATTCGGATATATTTTTAGTAGGTTTTATATATCTGAACTAATATAAAACTGAAAAATTAGCTTACTTTTACTTAATGAGTAGAATGCTTGCTTACTTATTTTAATTGAGAAATATGCATTGGACTATCTTGGATAAATGGCTTATGAAAACCCTAAGTGAGTAAAATCAATTTTTTATATTATAAATTCTTTAAGATATTCTTATATGTGCCTAGTAAATTCTGGCGTTTAAGTATGTAATAAAATTATTAAATTCATTAAATCTTTAATGTGGGGTTCTAGACATTCTTGTATAAGGAGAATAATATTTAGTCTTATTACCTATATTTATAGACCTCTGTATAATTGAAAATATTTTTTGCATAAAGATCTGAGGTTTTAAATTGACTGTTTAAATAATACATCCATGGGTAAGAATTGTAAGGGGTATTTTTGTCAAAATTATAAGATACTTATGCTTATTTAATAACTTAAGTAGAGAGGTCTTAAGTATTCTATTTATGTACTTCAAAAATCTTTGCTTTGAAAAATATTTTTGTATATTTACTTAGGTAGACTTTGAAAAATATTCTTGTTTTTTATTCTTGCGTAGGGTTTTCTGTACTATACTTGAAAAAGCCTTCTACCGGTTTGTATGCCCCTGTCTCCTACCTACGCTTACTATATTTGAATCATATGTACTTATGCCTGTACAAAATTAATATTTCTTAATTAAAACCTTGGTTGATTACTTAATGGCTTCGTTTTATTTGTACGATTTCATGTCTATATTTAACTCTCAATTCTTTAATGAAATATTAAAATATCGAGTGGCCAACTGTTTATGTTCCTATGTTGATCTTAAAATGATCATGTCAAAATGTTGATGTCCTGACGTCCCGGGACTAGGTAAGTCTTTGTGATTTACGATGATATTTATCCAATAACCTTTTTGATTTGCTAGCTAGATCTTGGTTTAAATAACAAGGCAAAACACTGACTAATTTATTAAATATTTGCAAGACTACTCGGGCATACTAAATTGTCTTGGAAAAATTTAATTAGAATATTTTATGTTTCAATGCACTGAATTTGTGCCATAACTTTATCTCCAGGAGACAGTGATAGAAGGTTTTTATGCTCAAGTATTTCCAGTGTATATTTTTTGTTAATATTTTGTGTCAGGGTTGTTGATGGTTGAGTAGAAGACATTGTTGCAAGTTCGATTTCTTCTACATTTTGGTGTTGGTATTCATGGTTTTTATTTTTTACAGGTTTTCTACAACAGCAGAGGATGGTCCAACAGCCTAGATATAGTAGGAAAATTATTAGGCATGTGCACAAGATACCAAAGAAAGCATCATGACTCGCAGAGGAACTTGGCAAATCTGCTTGCACGGATGGGATTGCTGCTGCAGTAACAAGTAATCTATTTCGGGTAAAGAAGAGGTATGCTACTGTAGTAGAAAGAATTATATTCCAAATTAAGAATAATGAGTCACTATGGACACCGTAGGTTTCGCTGTATGAACTGATTGCAGGGTGTATATTATTATCTATGAACTCCAAAATATTTTTGACTGTAGTGTCAGTCGAGGTTAAATTTAGGTGGGGAATTTCAAGTGTCCAATTTATGTTTAAACATTCATGGATGTCCTTGTATGTGGGTAAATTATTTTGTATTTTTGGGTTGAGTACAAAAGTTTTTAAATTGGACCATATTGCAGGGATTATATGTATGACTTTTGCTGTATAAGTGATTTCATCAGGGCAAGGAAACCGGTTTGGAATTATTGTTTCCTTTTCGGAGTTAAGTTTGCAGTTGCAGGGTAAATGGATTTTAATTGAGCCTTGATGTTTTTGACTCATTGGTATTTTATTAGTGACTGTACCACAGGTAATGTTGATATCCTCTTTAGGGTGGGTTAGGGTGTAGTGTTCATCATAAATTTCTGATATAATCATGGAGGTTGCAGAGTGACAATTCATGGGACAGTGGTGACTAAGTTCAAGCACAGTGCTGCCTTCATACAGCTTTTTGGCACATTCTGGACCCTGTATTGAGTCTGCTGAGAATCTTGGAATATAACACAGTTTGTCATGGTAGGGTTTACATTGATGGAGTCCTGTGCCTGAAATTTGCCTAATATGATGTTCTTCGCCGTAGGGGTCAGCTGATACTGCCAAGAATAAGGTTTGATGAGGTATACTACAAGTCTGATTATACCATGCAAACGGCGTGGTTACTAGTTCAAATAGGTCCCATTGTTGTCTGCTTTGAATGATAGGGATTTTGATGTGAATAAAAAGTTTTGAATTTGTAAATGAGCAGTCTGAGATTGGGAGTTTAAAATACTTGAAAATGTCTGTGACAGGGATGGCTAGCTCCTGACCAGAGTTTTTTATTTCTTCTTCCAATTTTCTCAGATCTTCTTGAAGTACTGCTGGGTTGACAATTGATGATGGTACTTTGTGGTGTTTGCATGAATCAATGATGGTATGTCTACGGATGGTCCTGGTCAGAAGAATGGTTCTTTTCATATTAAGGTATTCATTATAGAGAGCTGTCAAGGACAGTGTCTCTTGATGGTTCATTGACTTTATTATTTTATTTTGTATGTCTTCTGTTTGTTGCTCGATTATCTTCATTCTTGTCTCTGTTTGCTTGAATGTGCTTGTCAACGATCTCTCATATTCCTTAAAATGTTTGGAGTTTTCACTTATTTCTTTTATTGTCTGGGAGAGTCCATTACCAATTGAGTTTAGTCTTTGTTTTATCTTTTCTTCGCTTTCAGCGACCAAATTGAGCTTTTCTTGAGTGGCTAGGCGCAACACCATGAGAACCCCTGACCAATAAAGTCTAAGGCTCTTTTCTTTCTTACAACCCTATTTTTCTGTAGTGAAGATATGCTCCATCCTTCCTCCAGGATCTTCAGTTCCTGTGAGAATGATCTGGCAAGTTCATTTAGGTGGTGCATAATGATACATTCTTCACTTTTTGTCGTTTGATCTTTGCATATTGTTTGTAAAGGTGTTATTTCTGTTATGTTGTCGGCTGTCCACTCAGTTTTATAAGTAATTGGAATTGTTGCTTCATATGTTATTGTGTCTGAGAGGGGTTTCCAGAAAGCTCCAGCGCTTATTTCTACACTGTATTTCTGTAGTTTGTTTTCTAACATTCCTCTTGAAATTATTAGTATTAGACATCTGTCAAAGAAAATGTTTTTGAAATCATGTCAATTATATTGAGATTATATATTTCGCTTCACTGGATTATTTAATTAACCCTATTTATAGTATAATGTTACAATATTGTTTATATTGGAAAAAATGGCTTTTATGTCTTAGTTTTGTGATAGTCCAATTAGTCTTTTTTCATAGTATATCCTACTAAGTTATTTATGGGAATAAATTTGTAATTCTATCCTATGCACCTATTATTGTCATTTTAAAAATTATTTTTTAAGATTTTATTTTTAAAGTCTAAGTATTCTCTTTTAAACTAAGCTTGATTTAATGACAAGTACCTAATTATATATTTTTTTTTTTTTTTTTTTTTTTTTTTTTAATTTTTTGTGTTTTTTTTTTTTTTATTTTATCTAAGGCGCTTAAAATAAATATTTACATTTTAACCTCGATTTTAGCAAAGTTTTTTACTTGCTTACTTTTTCCATCTAGTGCTATAAAAATATTTCAATAGTAATTATTAAACTCTATGCTAATTTTCAATATTATCAAATTACTTAATAAATATGTAGTATTGTTTATCATTATCATTTTCGTTTTGGTTTATTTGTTACAGCAGGTTACCTATACTTACTGAATTTAGGTAGGGGTTATTTTCTTATAGGGGAATATTTACAATATTTACAATGAAATTATTATATTTCGGGGGTGGGAACTGGGGTCCACGGGTCATAATAAGGCAGAATGCGACTAACGTGAACTATGTCCTTTTTTGAGTTTTTTGACTTGCCTTTTTGAATCTCATAGTCTACTTCTGACATTTTTCTGTTAATAAAGTATGGGCCAAACCATCTTAAAAGGAGCTTTTCGCTTCTACCCACTTTTCTTATAGGGGTGAATACTTTTACTTGGTCCCCTTCTTGATACTCCACATGTCTGTGTTTGGTATCGTATCTTAGTTTGTCTATCCTTTGTTTTCTCATAATGTTTTCTACAGCCTTGCTTCTGACTGTTAAAGCTGTGTTTCTTATATCGTGACTGCTTAATGATTCCGTTGATCCAGCAATGTTCGCTTCAGTTGGTAAAACTGCTTCTCTGCCATAGACGAGCATAAATGGTGAAAAATGTGTTGTATCTTGTCTGCTTGTATTGTATGCGAAGGTCACATGATTTAAAAATTCGTCCCAGTTAGTTTGGTTTGTATTTGTGTACATTGACAGCATGTCAGCTAATGTTTTATTAAATCTTTCTGTCAATCCGTTTGTGCTAGGGTGATATGATGTCGTAAATTGCTTTATTGTCCCCATTTGTTTTAGAAGCTCTTTTACTAGCTCTGATTGGAAGACTTTTCCTCTATCACTGAGTAGATATTTTGGGGCTCCGTGTCTACTTATTATATTTTCGGCAATAAATTTTGCTATTGGGCCAGCTTTTCCATTTGGCAATGCTTTTGTTTCTGCCCAACGTGTGGCGTAGTCTGTGGCCACTACAATAACGGTGTTATTAGCACTACTTTTTCTAAATGGGCCTAAAATATCGATGCCTATTCTTTCGAATGGAGTTCCTACAGGAATAGGCTGCAATAGTCCTATTGGTTTGCGATTTTGTTGTCCCTTTCTAGCTTGACAATCTGGGCATCCTTTTATAAATTTTTCCACATCCTTTTGAAGGCCTTCCCAGTAGTATCTATTTTTAATTTTGTATAGCGTTTTGGTGGTTCCCATATGTCCACTTAGTGGTTCTGAATGATTGCTAAAAATTATTTCTCCGGTCATGCTTTTCGGTATTGCAAGTAGGTTTTCTTTACCGTCGTTACTGGGATTGATTTTGTATAACACGCTATCAATTAGCCTAAAGTTTTTTGTTCTTCTTCTAGTACCTATTGGTGCGCTGTCAGGGTCGTCTATCGCTTGTATTAATTCTTTTAGGTCTGGGTCCTCGAGCTGAAGTTTTGCCATATCCTCTGACTCGACGAGAAATGTAGGTACTTCGTTTATGTCTTGGTCATCTTCAGGTCCTAATACTGGATATCGGCTTATACAGTCGGCGTCTCGGTGGGCTACGCCACTTTTATGCACAATATTATAGTCAAATTCTGACAGTTTAATAGACCATCTAGCCAGTCTTCCTGTTGGGTCTTTTAACGTTTTTAGCCAACAGAGGGCGTGATGATCAGTCACTATTCTGACTGGTTTTCCATAAATCAGATGTCTCAAATATGTTAATCCCCATATCGCCGCTAGTCCTTCTATTTCTGTTATAGTGTAATTTTTCTCTGATTTTGATAGACTTCTGCTCGCGTATGCGACTGGGTGCAGTTGTTGGTCTTCTCCTTCCTGTAAAAGGATTGCTCCGATCCCAACTAGGCTTCCGTCCACTCGTAGCTCGCAACCTTTTCTTGGATTATAATGAGCTAAGACTGGTGCGGTGCATAGTTTTTGTTTAAGTGTCTCAAAGGCTTTTTCTTGCTCTTCAGTCCATATAAAGCCAGTGTCCTTTTTTGTTGCATTATGTAACGGGTGAGCAATAATTGAGAAATTTTTTATAAATTTTCTGTAGTAGTTGCACAGGCCGACAAAGCTTTGAATGTCCTTTATAGATTTTGGTTTTGGAAATTCTTTTATTGCAGCTAGCTTTCTGTCGTCTGGAAGGATGCCATCTTTTGAAATTGTATATCCCAAAATGTCAATTTTTTCTTTAAGGTATTCGCATTTACTGGGCTGTAGCGTCAGGCCAGCTTCACGGAGACGTGTAAAAACTTTTTCCAGTTTTTCTATGTGTTCTTCCATGGTTTCTGAGAATATTATTATATCGTCCATGTAAATTAAGATTTCTTTCCATTTCAAATCCTTAAATACTGTATCAGCCAATAATTGAAACGATGCGGGCGCATTGCATAAACCGAAGCTCATATAATTAAATTCCCAAAGACCGTGACCTTGTGCCTGAAAGGCTGTATATGGTTTTGACTTTTCCTTAATTTCAACTTGCCAAAATCCAGAAAACATGTCTAAGGATGAAAAATATTTTGCGTTTCCCAAATAAGTTAAAATGTCGTCGATATTTGGAATATTATAGGCCGATTTCCTAGTGACGTCATTAAGTCGCCTATAATCTACGCAAAATCTTGTTTCTCCTGATTTCTTTTTTACTAGCACGACTGGACTTGCCCATGGGGAGTTGCTAGGTCGAATTATATTGTATTTTGCCATCTCTTTTATTTGTTGATCTATTAATTCCCTTTCTTTTTGGGACACCCGGTAGGCTCTAGTTTTTATTGGTTGGGCGTCCCCTACATCTATGCTGTGTTGTACTATGTTTGTCTTTCCCATGTATTTTGGTGACTTGGAGAAAACATCGTTGTATTTTTCCAGTAATGTTTTCAGGTTATTTTTTATGTTTTGGTTTTCAATATGGTCTATTTTATGGTCACCCATCGTAACCATCTCGTCGTCAACACCTTCTTCCATATATAGGAAAGGTGCTTCCTGTAGATTATACAGGGTGGTCTTTCTTAAATGTCCTAGTGTTGATCCTTTAAAAATTTTAATTGTATTGTGACTCTTTGTCGTTGCTTCTAAAACGAAACTATCCTCTGAGAAATATGGGGAGGTTTGTAAGATCATACCCCGTGGCCTCAAAAATTTGTCATTTTCCTCAAACATCAAATTTTTTAATGTTTCGGTATTTAATGAGGTTAAGGTTGTAGCCAGCTTAATTTTTACTTTTATGTTTTGTTTAAGAATATAGTCCTCGTTTGCTATTATTTTATGAATTTTTTCTTCGTTATTTTCTTCCTCAATTGCAGAGAGTTGTAGATATATCTTGGTTTCGTCCGAGGGTTCTTCGATGTCTTGAGTTTTTTCTTCTGTTGCCTTTTGAAAGAACAGGGTGGTTTGCACATAACCATTTTGCAACCGTACTGTTTTTTGATCAAAATCAATTTTTGCCCTATTTTTTGTTAGAAAATCTGTTCCTAATATAAGTGGCTTCGATAATTTTTCTACTACTAATGCTGTAACGTAACCCGATAATTTACCTAGATTTATTTTTACATTTGTTGTACCTAATGGTAATATTCCGTAAATAGGGGTGATTGTTTAATAAATAAAAATTGGAACATCAGAATTTATCTGCATTTTACATTGTATATAATTTTGAATATTTTTGTGTACATTTACAATTCATATTATTATGGTAGTCGGCGCTCTTTGATTTAGATGAAAAAATTAAACTTGCTTCCTTTATAAAACCAGTAGATGAGCCAGCATGTAATACTATGTAACGTTTTCCCGAACCACAACCTTTTTTTCATTTTACTGATTTCACTGAGTCGTCTTGCCATGATTTAGACCCACTTCCATTCGAAAATACCCAAGTTTCATCTTAAAAAACTGCTCTTTTAAAAGGTCTGTCAGAACTTGTATAGGTACACTGGGGTTTTATAGGTTCACGTGCCATTTAATGGTTTATTTGATGTTTTTATCCCATCAGAGAGGTTATTTGTTGTTTATTTTGTATAGGTGCTGTTAAATAGGGATTTATAGGTTCAGATGCTATTTTTAGGTACTTTAATGGATTATTAGATGTTTTTACCCTGTTACGAGAGTTTATTTGTATAGGTGCTGTTAAATAGGGTTTTATAGGTTCAGAGGCCATTTTTAGGTACTTTAATGGAATATTAGATGTGTTTACCCTATCAGAGTGTTTATTGGTTGTTTGTTTTATATAAGGGCTGTTAAATAGGGTTTTATAGGTTCGAAGGCCATTTTTAGGTATTTTATTGGATTATTGGATGTTTTTCCCCTTTTCAGAGAAGTTTTTAGCGGCTAATTATGTATATTTAAACAGTGTTGTATGATATAGACTATAGGTTGGGTATTCGTTTAGGTAGCAACTATTCTGTCTATTTACCTCGGTAATTCATCATATTTCTATTTAAGTTAACTTAATTGTGCCCTTGCTCGTTGTACTGTCTTTATGCATATAAAAAATGCAAGCAATAATTCATAATGTTATTGATTTAATTTATTATTTAACATAACCTCAATATTTTAGCTGTCAGATTAACACTATGAATATACAGGGTGATTCATTAAGGGTGACTACCGGCCATATCTCGGAAACTACTAAGCATAGAAACTTGAGAAAAAAAAATTATGATTAAAGCGGTCATGAGAAAATTCTGGAAATTATTTTTAAGTTCCTAATTTCGCCGCAAGAGGACACAATTATTTTTTTTTTTTTTATTCTAAATTTCTTCGAAAATTTCCATATTAAGGTATAACCCTGATTACATCAGCGATAAGCTTAAACAATTCTGCATCATTTTGGTTTAAGGCTCGTTGGCGTACCGACCTTGATAAGAGTGGGGGAAGCTATTGAATGTGTAAACATTAAAATCGCTGTAAATTCTAAACGACTTATCCGATTTTACTAAATTTAGGCTTGTTTGGAAGGAAAAGGTAAGTATCTCCAATTGCCGTATCCAACAGTACACGATAGTGTTTAATAAAATTGCTAGAGGGCGCAATTTGTAGTAATATAGTCGGCTTCTCCTTAACTAGGCGCACGTGACCTCCTGAATCAGATCAGTTGAATCAGAGGTTCAAAAATGTTTCAAAATATAAAAACCAATATGGCGGCATATGGACAGCTGATTTTTCATAAAATTAAATGTTAATAGGTTAGATATTAATTTGAAACTATCTTGTACACGTTGTTGACAAAATAGTATTATATTTCAAAAATTTAATAACTAAATTGATGGAAAATTAGATAAACAATATACCTACAGTAAAACCTCTGACTAGCGACCACACTTGGGAATCAAATGTTGGACCGTAAATAGGGGTGATTGTTTAATAAATAAAAATTGGAACATCAGAATTTATCTGCATTTTACATTGTATATAATTTTGAATATTTTTGTGTATATTTACAATTCATATTATTATGGTAGTCGGCGCTCTTTGATTTAGCTGAAAAAATTAAACTTGCTTCCTTTATAAAACCAGTAGATGAGCCAGCATGTAATACTATGTAACGTTTTCCCGAACCACAACCTTTTTTTCATTTTACTGATTTCACTGAGTCATCTTGCCATGATTTAGACCCACTTCCATTCGAAAATACCCAAGTTTCATCTTAAAAAACTGCTTTTTTAAACTTTGATTCATAATTTTCAACATATTTTTTTAGAAACTTTACTCGTTCGCTTGCGATTCTTTGTAGTTCGCACAAATATCTTCTGTTGCAGTCCTTTCTATAACGAAATCCTAAGCTTTTAATGAGCGCTGACAATGATCTGAGACCTATTTCCAAAACACCTCGTTCCTTCAAAGCTTCTTTCAGAGCTGAAAGCGTTATATCGACTTGTGATGCATATAAGTTGTATATAACATTCCTTACATCCATTTTTTACCTTCCTGTAAAATTTCAATCTTCGATTTCCTTTATCGTCGTTGCGTTTTCTTCATTGGTATATTTCTACTACTTTCTTGAACAATTCTCTGTATTGATCTTAAACTTAGTTTTAGTGCTTCCGATACTTTCTCTTTAATAGACTTGGGATTTAATAACTCGCAGGTTTCAGTAGCCTTTACTTCTTTATTTTTAAAATAATCTATTAAATTGAGAACCATTTCTTTTGCCTGGGGATGCAGAAAACCTGCAAACCGATTTGTACTCGACATTTTATGTCACAATATTTTTAATAATGACACATTTGTCAAAACTAGGGAGCTTATTCACGACATTATATAATACAGTAGTGTTCTTCGAAACATTTTGATATTTACTGAAAATTAGATGTGCTTCTCTCTCAGATTCATAAATAACCAATAGGTTTATCGCGTTTATATTACGGATATCTTTATAATGCCGTTTTAACCTTGGTTTGAGCAAGACAACACTATATAAGTTTCTCTATGATAAGTTCATAACGCGCCTAGATAAGTGGAAGCCGACTATAACAGTTTTTTCGATTTTATCCCGAAAATTCAAATCATACGGTATAACTATGACATCATAATCGGAAAGTAGATGAAATTTTCAAGAAAAGATGTAAAGACCGCAGTTCGATATTTTTGTTCGTTTCAGAGTTATCGCCAAAATACAAATTATTAATACAAATAGCGCCCTCTAGTAATTTTATTAAAACCATCGCGTACCATTGGATACAACAACTGAAGGTACTTCCAAACAAGCTTAAATTTAGTAAAATCGAATAAGTCGTTTAGAAGTTACAGCGATTTTAATGTTCACACTTTCAATAGCTTCTCCCACTCTTATCAAGTGAAAGTGCAATCATTAAAATCGCTGTAAATTCTAAACGACTTATCCGATTTTACTAAATTTAAGCTTGTTTGGAAGAGTTTTTGGAGAGTTCAATTGTTGTATCCAATGGTACAGGGTTATCCAACCAAGACTAGACAAGGCGATTTTTTGACTTTTCCTGTACTTTTATAAAAAAACTGAAATAGCCATCTTAAGTCATTTTCTCCCGCGAATTCGAATATCTTCAGCAAAAAATAATTGAACATCAAACAAAAGTACTAGGGGTCACTTTGATATTTTTTTAAATGGGATGCCGTATTTTTAATGAGCTTATCCGATTTCTCATATAAATTTTGATCTAAAATGTTGGATTTTTAATTCAAAAACGCCTTTTTTCTTCAGTTTTAAATTCGGAAAATGTTCGTCTACCGTACGATTAATACCTGATAGATGGATACCCGTTTCACCTGTTCACCCTTTAACCTGCTTTAAAGTGTCCGTCAGTTAGACAAAATAATCAAGTGTCAAATTTCTATATATTTTTCACGAATTAATTACAAATTTAGTAGTTTTTGCAAATCTATTATTGCTTACGTATAAAAAAAGTATGACATATTAGAAAAAACTATAAACTAAAGTGAATAACTTTAATCAAACAAAATAAATTTGTAATTAATTCGTGAAAAATATATAGAAATTTGACACTTGATTATTTTGTCTAACTGACGGACGCTTTAAAGCAGGTTAAAGGGTGAACAGGTGAAACGGGTATCCATCTATCAGGTATTAATCGTACGGTAGACGAACATTTTCCGAATTTAAAACTGAAGAAAAAAGGCGTTTTTGAATTAAAAATCCAACATTTTAGATTAAAATTTATATGAGAAATCGGATAAGCTCATTAAAAATACGGCATCCCATTTAAAAAAATATCAATGTGACCCCTAGTACTTTTGTTTGATGTTCAATTGTTTTTTGCTGAAGATATTCGAATTCGCGGGAGAAAATGACTTAAGATGGCTATTTCAGTTTTTTTTATAAAAGTACAGGAAAAGTCAAATAATCGCCTTGTCTAGTCTTGGTTGGATAACCCTGTACACAATAGTTTCTAATACAATTGCTAGAGGGCGCTATTTGTATTAATAATTATTATTTTGGCGATATAGTCAGATCTGGTCTTAACGTGCAGGTCCAAAGGTCACTGATCATATGCGTCAAATCAGACAACACAGAGGCTATCAAAATGTTGTGAGATTATTTACAAATATACCGAAGGAAGGAAAAATAGTTTCATTATTTTAGCTATCGCGAAGATAGCCACATATACCTAAGTAGAGATGAAAGGCGGATTGAGATTCACCCCCCCCCCCCTCTTACACCCGTGCCCCCCTCGCCTACCCTCCCGCGACCTTGACCGCACAGGTATGCAGGTGTTCATTTGACCTTGACCATACACGTGGGCGAGCGTATTTTTATGGTATGCAGGTGTTCATTTGACCTTGAAGGATGCAACTGCTCTTTGTTAATTTGACCTTGACCATACACCTGGACGAGGGTATTTTTATAGTATGCAGGTGTCTTTTATGTGACTCATTTGACCTTGAAAGATGGAGCTGCTCTTTGATGGTGCTTCCTTGGTGTGGACGAGGGTATTTTTATGGTATGCGGAACATCAGCAGTTAACCAGGAAACCATGAGTATTCTTGAAGACTCGCAATAGAAACTTCAAAAGAAACGTCGAAACATTGAAGACGGAATTGGAATTGAAAAAGTTGAAAAACTGGAGAAATTGATAAAACTGATAAACCTCAAGAGCTGTCGGTGTTGGTTTCTCAAAGAAACATGTGCCTGCACTCCTTCACAGATCTAAAAAAAAATGCATCGTTCTTAGAAATCTACCAAAAACGCTCAAATAAAAGAAAACTCACCGATTATCTGGAGTAACAGGACTTGTAGTCCTTTTCAGGAAATTTGGCCCCCTTTTGACTTAAACATGTGGCCTTCAGATCAAACGGCTTTCGCCTTGGCCGTCAAGGGAAAAGTGACCAGAAAATGGCATTAACGGAAGTTCTTCAAATAGAACCTGAAGTTAGTAACAGTACTAGATAATTCTAGAACCTGTCTGAATATAGAACTACAAAGGAGCTACTAGGCCGGACCTATATTACTCTGTGAAAACAACCCTGATGGCATTATTAGTGACAACTGGAGGTCAAAGAATGAAAAACGACTAACGATTCGATACGGCGCTAACCTCAGAACTACTTTCTGACACCGAGCTGTCATTGACAAAAATATTATTAACCTTAAATTTTGACAAGTGAGAAATAAATATTCAAAGTTACAAACAACATTTTAAAGTTGTTCAATCATAGAGTATCTCATACAAAAGGAAACTAAACTAAACTGTGGACAATTCAATATCCCATACAAATATATAAGCCCAATCGGTTAGCTAACCTTGCTGTAACTAAAACGGAAGGATCTATACAAAACAAAATCTATTGAACCTTTAGGATCAAAATATATATAATACAGGTAAATTACAATTATTTAATACCTCTTAATAAAACCCTACTAAGAAGTAGACAGGTTGTACCTAAAGTACAACATGGAGCATTCGCTTTCAAGTAACTTTATATGAGTAACGAACTAGGTAAGAATGAATGCTACAAGATGACGTTTGTTCAATACTAGTACCCGCGATAACTAGCGCCAATAGTAGTTAGTGCCAACTGAAGTTAGCGCTAATGGTATTTGGTAGGTAGGGCCCAAGCAGCTAATGCCCAAGTAGCTGATGCCCAAGTAGCTAATGCCCAAGTAGCTACGGCCCGGGTGGTTAATGCCAGTTGTAGTTAATGCCCAAGTAGGTAGTTATTGCCCGGTAGTTGATGCCTTATGTAGTTAATGCCCCCAAAATTTCCCACAGTCGGTCACACCCATCTCCAAAAAGTTCCCACGGTCAGAAAAAAGTTCCCAGGCTCAAGTGGCGCAATGACTACTTAGTTATCTGATGCATATAGATTAAAAAAGTGGCACATTTTGTAAATTGGAGAATTTTTGTAAAGGTTTGTTCGAGGATAGGTCAGATAAAAAATATTTGAGGTTCGCGAGTTGACTCTATTGACAGCGAATGGTAGTTTACCAAGAATACCGGGGCAGTCAATTTCACCTTTCAAAATTCTAAACAAAGTGCATAGTAAAATTTTGATTCTTCTTTTACTCAATGAAAGCCTGCCAAAGACACCCAAAAGGTATTCGTTATCGCACCCTTTCTGAGGATATACAGTGTGTGTATAAAGTCTGGAAACGGCTTAATAACATCACAATTTACTGGCCAATTTAAACCAAATTTGGTACAGTTGTGTAAGAGGATCTAACGCACCGAATGACGATATTGGCGTTGTTGCCAGCTTTTTAGTTTGTCTGGAATTCGAACGAATTTTATATTTTTAAATATAACACCCAGTATATTTTTACATTTTTAAATTCCACATAAAATTATAAATATTTTTTATTATATGCATTATTAGTCTGTACTTCATAGTTTCCGAGATATTGACTCTCGAAAAGTGACATTTTTGAACTTTGACAGCTTATAACTTTCTAACAGTACGTCTTAGAGCAAAACGGCTTACATGTCCCTATCTTCAATTTTTATTATCTTCCCAAAAAATCAACTTACAGTTAAACCGGAACAACTATATTTCCTGCTTTCGAGTTACATCCGGTTTAACCGGAAGTTAATTTTTTGGGGAAGATAATAAAAATTGAAGATAGGGACATGTAAGCCGTTTTGCTCTAAGACGTACTGTTAGAAAGTTATAAGCTGTCAAAGTTCAAAAATGTCACTTTTCGAGAGTCAATATCTCGGAAACTATGAAGTATAGACTAATAATGGATTTAATAAAAAATAATTATAATTTTATGTGGAATTTAAAAATGTAAAAATATACTGGGTGTTATATTTAAAAATATAAAATTCGTTCGAATTCCAGACAAACTAAAAGGCTGGCAACAACGCCAATATCGTCATTCAGTGCGTTAGATCTTCTTACACAACTGTACCAAATTTGGTTTAAATCGGCCAGTAAATTGTGATGTTATTAAGCCGTTTCCAGACTTTATACACACACTGTATATACCGTATTTTCTATAATACATACATTTAGCAAACTTTCTCTGCACTCTTTCAATGAGTGTAACCCACGCGTTATACTGGGGGGACCAAATGACCAGCGGTATCTCCAAAACCATAGATAATACGACTAAAAAATTGATTGTTAAATATAACGAAAAAAAAAATCTAATTAAACCGTTAGAGCGCATAGTCGCTATGCTATGATACAAAAAAAAAGAGCAGTGATAGTCCCTATATTAAAGCCTGGTAAACCCGCCAAAAGACCGGACTCGTACAGGCCCATTGCTCTCCTAAGTGCACTCGGCAAGGTTGCGGAAAGAATCATACACAAAAGGTTGAAAACTGGTAGATTGGACCAAAACCTTCCAGAGGAACAGTTTGGCTTCAGAACTTTCAGAAGTGCTGTACTGCTAGTAGCGCATATTGCGCAGCAAGCAATACAAAAATTTAACCAACAACAAAGCACGGTACTCTTGTCTCTGGACATAAAACAAGCTATCGACAACGTCTGGTACAACGGACTAATCTACAAACTCCTAACATTACACAATTTCCCACTACACCTTACTACACAAATACACTCATACATAACAAATCGAATACTAAAAGTCAGGATAGAAAGTGACTTCTCAGACCCTGTGACCTTACATGCAGGCCTGCAACAAGGAACCAATTTGGCAGCTCCCCTATTAAACTTATACACTGCTGACATACCCCATTACCCAAATTCAAACTTAGCAATTTTCATCGACGACGTCTTACTATACGCAAGTTCTTACTACGCCAACATAGCAAGGCAAAAAATATCTAACCATCTACATCATCTTCTACCTTGGTACAAGAAATGGAAAATGGAACTAAACGAAAACAAATGCGAGGGCATGGTCTAAACAAGAAAACTAACAAACATACATATAAACCAAAACATATAAATAAACGAAAGACAAATTAAACCGAAGGACACATTGAAATATCTAGGGGTAACACTGGACAACAGACTTACATTCAGACAAAACACAAACCAAATAGCAACAAAATTCATGACAATAACACACACACTTAACAAGATATTAAACAATAAGTCACCGCTTGCCCCTCAAAACAAACTAAGTATTTATAATCAAATAATCAAACCAGCCTTAACATATGCGGCACCAGTTTGGTGTAGTATGGCGCACTGGCACTTTGGAAAAATACAAATATTACAAAATAAAATATTAAGATTTATTCTAAAAGCACCTAGACGAACGCCAATCCGCCACCTACACCAAGCCACACAAACTCAATACATATTTCAACATATACAAGACGTCGCAACAAAATTCTATCAAACACAATCACGAAATTCAATTCTGACCCAAAACATACTACAAATTAGAAATAACGACAACGTAACATTTACATTCAATCTACATATAGACAACGTCATTTTAAAGAGTTTTAGACTGCTTGGTTTTGTGAAACGGAATACTAAACAGATTTACGATACAAAGGCACTTAACGCTCTGTATGGTGGACTAGTTCGATCTCTGCTTGAATACTGTTCCGTTATATGGAGTCCCTATTACCAGTGCCACATCAAAAGGATTGAACGTGTTCAGAATAGATACGCCAAATATCTTCTGTTCAAGCTCAGGTTTCCCTATCAAAACCTATCTTACGAAACAAGAATTCTCCTTTGTGGCATGCAGAGCCTAGAATGCCGACGCAGAAAATCATTGTTGGTCTTCTTGTATAAGCTTGTGAATGGCACAATTTGCTGTAATGCCCTACTTGAATCTGTGTTTTTTTTGGTTCCACCAAGGCGCACGAGGCAGACGCAACTTTTCTTTGAAGTTACTCATAGAACCAATTACGGACAAAATGCCTTTATTTCAAGACTACTGAAGAATTATAATACTTATTTTCAGGATTGCGATTTGTTTAGGATTAGTCTTTATTCACTAAAAAACCTGTAATGACTTGTACTATTTTAATTTATTTTAATCTGTTTTGGCTCAATAACTCTGTTGTTTGCTTTGTACTACGTATTGTTTTTTTCTGCTGTAATTGTATCTTATATTTAGATGTACCAATTGGAATATTTTATTCCGTAGAGTATTTAAGGATAAATAAATAAAAATAAGTAACACATAAGCCACTGCACTCTAGACTCCCAATATATTTTCAAGACCGTTAAAAACCAAAATCTTAAATAATAAGAAATTAAAAATCCAGATTCCATATTTAAAACTACATCCTGTATAAAAATCAAATAAAGACACCTACAATAACGTCTAGGTAAAGAATTTGCCAATTCGACATACTTGTGGCATCGTACGTGCCACTGACCCAAACAGTACTGCGGCGTCACGATGACGGCCAGGCACGTGTCGTTTACATTAACTAGACTGGGTACGTATCGCTAATCGTCAGCCCAGAGTGCATCTAATATTAGTACTAAAAAAAAATTTACAAAAATTTACAGTAAAAATACTTTTCTTTTTTTCCATTTACTATTGCTTTTTTTGCCTCACCTTCCTGCGGAACGTGAAGGGATAACATATCGCCAAATTGTCATTATAACAACTGACCAAAACTAGACAATGGTGCAAAATTTCCGTTTTCTCGTATAGATAGGTAGTTTTCTGAGACGGCGCCGTATAGTGCTCGACGTCCCGTTTCCAATGCCGCCTCGCTCGATTCGCTACGACTTTTCGTTACGGAGATATATGATATTGATATTTATAGGTGCTCTTTAAACTCGCACACCTTTGTGCAATGTGGGATATACTTTCCATATTTGCTCTATAAAAATATGTAAGTATTCAATCGATTAAAACATAAGCAAAAAATTATTCTTACATGGAAGCTATCAATTATCAGCTAATAAATCTGTAGAAATATAATTGTGCCGAGCCCTTCGGGCACGGCACTGTTCTAGTTCGTTCGTTTAATTATACGACAGCTGTCACTTTGACAGGTAAGTGTCATTTTTTTAAAGCTTTTTCGTAGCTAGGGTTATAGCTGTAAGAATTCGAAATTAAAAAATTTTCAGGTACCTAAATAAGAATGTTTTATACGATAGCTGTAAAATTTTGACAGGTAAGAGTCAGTTTTTTTTACCTTTTCGTAGCGAGGGTTATAGCTGTAAAAATCCTAAAGTGAAATATTTTTCAGTACGTAAATAACAAAGTTTTATACGACAGCTGTCAAATTTTGGCAGGTAAGTGTCAATTTTTTTTTAGTCATTTCATAGCGAGGGTTATAGCTGTAAGAATCCGAAATTTAAAAAAATTCAGGTACCTAAATAAGAATGCTTTATACGATAGCTGTCAAATTTTGACAGGTAAGTGTCATTTTTTTTTAGCTTTTTCGTAGCGAGGGTTATAGCTGTAAAAATCCTAATGTGAAAAATTTTTCAGTACGTAAATAACAAAGTTTTATACGACAGCTGTCAAATTTTGACAGGTAAGTGTCAATTATTTTTTGGCTTTTTTGTAACGAGGGTTATAGCTGAAAGAATCTGAAATTAAAAAAAAAAATTCAGCACCTAAATAACAAAGTTTTATACGACAGCTGTCAAATTTTGACGGGTAAGTGTCAATTTTTTTTTAGCTTTTTTGTAGCGAGGGTTATTGCTGTAAGAATCCTAAATTGCAAAATTTTTCGTTACCTAAATAACAAAGTTCTATACGACAACTGTCAAAATTTTACAGGTAAGTGTCAATTTATTTCAACTTTTTTCGTAGCGAGGGTTAAAGCTGTAATAAAACTAAATTTAAAAAATGTTCAGTACCAAAATAACAAAGTTCTATACGACAGCTGTCAAATTATATATACTTAAATAGTAATTCTTATTTTTTATAATTTGCTACCATTTCTATGCTGTTTAGGTATAGAACAATATATTTGAAAAAGTAGTATTTGAGATGACCTTAACGAATATCTAAACCAAAAGTATATCGGACGCACCCAATTCGATTTATTAACGATCCAATATGACCCTACATTGATTTTAAAAAAATCAAAAAAATGACTTCCCAACTTTCGATCGCGTTCGCAAACAACAATGTTTTGTAGCCCAACGTCGTCTACACGTCGAAAAAGGTTAAATCGATTAAAATGATTTTTGCCACCTGTATCGCCCTACAACGAAAAAAAACATATTTTTCAACTTTGACTTTAATAACTTTTTTCCGGTACACCCTGTATATTGGAAATTGTTCCCAGAACGTGCCCCGACTATTCATCTCTACGTCCAGAAAGTTTGAATCGTTTTGCTCTAACCGTTTCCGAAGAAAAAATTCGCGAATATCGAAATGTCGAATAACCTCCTACCACGTGGAGACGGATTATCAATGCCGGAACGCCATCTTTAAAATTGAGATTACAACTATTTCTAAAACCTTTTTGGCAAAAATATTGGTCAATAAAATTAGAAGAAGGTTCAAGGTAGATATTCCATCCAATTTAAAATCAGGAAATATTCTTATTAGTCTAGCAAGTCAAGCTCAAAACACCCATTTTTTGCCATTTTTGACAGCCGGATTTTTAGAATTATAATTTACATCAATACCAAAGCACTCTCGTTAAAAGAGAATGGTATTAGAATTTGTAAATTGTGCCTGTTTCCGCACCCAAAAAAGCGACTTTGCTCAAATTTGCAAATATATTTTGTTAAGTTTGGACATGCAGGAATGTTGAGAAGTAATCAGCGCATGTTTTGAGAAAAGAATAAAACAGTTTTGTTAAAAATTGAATAAGCTACAGTCGATATAGTAAAACATCAGATAAAAGTATCTCTGAAAAAATCATAAATTAATTTTTTTGAGCTACAAAATATGTTTTCCCAGGGCGCGCTTACTATACAAACTAAAGCTTGTTTATCCGTTGATATAGTGGACCAAAAAAAAACTTGTTTTCTCGTATAGATAGGTAGTTTTCTGAGACGGCGCCGTATAGTGCTCGACGTCCCGTTTCCAATGCCGCCTCGCTCGATTCGCTACGACTTTTCGTTACGGAGATATATGATATTGATATTTATAGGTGCTCTTTAAACTCGCACACCTTTGTGCAATGTGGGATATACTTTCCATATTTGCTCTATAAAAATATGTAAGTATTCAATCGATTAAAACATAAGCAAAAAATTATTCTTACATGGAAGCTATCAATTATCAGCTAATAAATCTGTAGAAATATAATTGTGCCGAGCCCTTCGGGCACGGCACTGTTCTAGTTCGTTCGTTTAATTATACGACAGCTGTCACTTTGACAGGTAAGTGTCATTTTTTTAAAGCTTTTTCGTAGCTAGGGTTATAGCTGTAAGAATTCGAAATTAAAAAATTTTCAGGTACCTAAATAAGAATGTTTTATACGATAGCTGTAAAATTTTGACAGGTAAGAGTCAGTTTTTTTTACCTTTTCGTAGCGAGGGTTATAGCTGTAAAAATCCTAAAGTGAAATATTTTTCAGTACGTAAATAACAAAGTTTTATACGACAGCTGTCAAATTTTGGCAGGTAAGTGTCAATTTTTTTTTAGTCATTTCATAGCGAGGGTTATAGCTGTAAGAATCCGAAATTTAAAAAAATTCAGGTACCTAAATAAGAATGCTTTATACGATAGCTGTCAAATTTTGACAGGTAAGTGTCATTTTTTTTTAGCTTTTTCGTAGCGAGGGTTATAGCTGTAAAAATCCTAATGTGAAAAATTTTTCAGTACGTAAATAACAAAGTTTTATACGACAGCTGTCAAATTTTGACAGGTAAGTGTCAATTATTTTTTGGCTTTTTTGTAACGAGGGTTATAGCTGAAAGAATCTGAAATTAAAAAAAAAAATTCAGCACCTAAATAACAAAGTTTTATACGACAGCTGTCAAATTTTGACGGGTAAGTGTCAATTTTTTTTTAGCTTTTTTGTAGCGAGGGTTATTGCTGTAAGAATCCTAAATTGCAAAATTTTTCGTTACCTAAATAACAAAGTTCTATACGACAACTGTCAAAATTTTACAGGTAAGTGTCAATTTATTTCAACTTTTTTCGTAGCGAGGGTTAAAGCTGTAATAAAACTAAATTTAAAAAATGTTCAGTACCAAAATAACAAAGTTCTATACGACAGCTGTCAAATTATATATACTTAAATAGTAATTCTTATTTTTTATAATTTGCTACCATTTCTATGCTGTTTAGGTATAGAACAATATATTTGAAAAAGTAGTATTTGAGATGACCTTAACGAATATCTAAACCAAAAGTATATCGGACGCACCCAATTCGATTTATTAACGATCCAATATGACCCTACATTGATTTTAAAAAAATCAAAAAAATGACTTCCCAACTTTCGATCGCGTTCGCAAACAACAATGTTTTGTAGCCCAACGTCGTCTACACGTCGAAAAAGGTTAAATCGATTAAAATGATTTTTGCCACCTGTATCGCCCTACAACGAAAAAAAACATATTTTTCAACTTTGACTTTAATAACTTTTTTCCGGTACACCCTGTATATTGGAAATTGTTCCCAGAACGTGCCCCGACTATTCATCTCTACGTCCAGAAAGTTTGAATCGTTTTGCTCTAACCGTTTCCGAAGAAAAAATTCGCGAATATCGAAATGTCGAATAACCTCCTACCACGTGGAGACGGATTATCAATGCCGGAACGCCATCTTTAAAATTGAGATTACAACTATTTCTAAAACCTTTTTGGCAAAAATATTGGTCAATAAAATTAGAAGAAGGTTCAAGGTAGATATTCCATCCAATTTAAAATCAGGAAATATTCTTATTAGTCTAGCAAGTCAAGCTCAAAACACCCATTTTTTGCCATTTTTGACAGCCGGATTTTTAGAATTATAATTTACATCAATACCAAAGCACTCTCGTTAAAAGAGAATGGTATTAGAATTTGTAAATTGTGCCTGTTTCCGCACCCAAAAAAGCGACTTTGCTCAAATTTGCAAATATATTTTGTTAAGTTTGGACATGCAGGAATGTTGAGAAGTAATCAGCGCATGTTTTGAGAAAAGAATAAAACGGTTTTGTTAAAAATTGAATAAGCTACAGTCGATATAGTAAAACATCAGATAAAAGTATCTCTGAAAAAATCATAAATTAATTTTTTTGAGCTACAAAATATGTTTTCCCAGGGCGCGCTTACTATACAAACTAAAGCTTGTTTATCCGTTGATATAGTGGACCAAAAAAAAACTTGTTTTCTCGTATAGATAGGTAGTTTTCTGAGACGGCGCCGTATAGTGCTCGACGTCCCGTTTCCAATGCCGCCTCGCTCGATTCGCTACGACTTTTCGTTACGGAGATATATGATATTGATATTTATAGGTGCTCTTTAAACTCGCACACCTTTGTGCAATGTGGGATATACTTTCCATATTTGCTCTATAAAAATATGTAAGTATTCAATCGATTAAAACATAAGCAAAAAATTATTCTTACATGGAAGCTATCAATTATCAGCTAATAAATCTGTAGAAATATAATTGTGCCGAGCCCTTCGGGCACGGCACTGTTCTAGTTCGTTCGTTTAATTATACGACAGCTGTCACTTTGACAGGTAAGTGTCATTTTTTTAAAGCTTTTTCGTAGCTAGGGTTATAGCTGTAAGAATTCGAAATTAAAAAATTTTCAGGTACCTAAATAAGAATGTTTTATACGATAGCTGTAAAATTTTGACAGGTAAGAGTCAGTTTTTTTTTACCTTTTCGTAGCGAGGGTTATAGCTGTAAAAATCCTAAAGTGAAATATTTTTCAGTACGTAAATAACAAAGTTTTATACGACAGCTGTCAAATTTTGGCAGGTAAGTGTCAATTTTTTTTTAGTAATTTCATAGCGAGGGTTATAGCTGTAAGAATCCGAAATTTAAAAAAATTCAGGTACCTAAATAAGAATGCTTTATACGATAGCTGTCAAATTTTGACAGGTAAGTGTCATTTTTTTTTTAGCTTTTTCGTAGCGAGGGTTATAGCTGTAAAAATCCTAATGTGAAAAATTTTTCAGTACGTAAATAACAAAGTTTTATACGACAGCTGTCAAATTTTGACAGGTAAGTGTCAATTATTTTTTGGCTTTTTTGTAACGAGGGTTATAGCTGAAAGAATCTGAAATTTAAAAAAAAATTCAGCACCTAAATAACAAAGTTTTATACGACAGCTGTCAAATTTTGACGGGTAAGTGTCAATTTTTTTTTAGCTTTTTTGTAGCGAGGGTTATTGCTGTAAGAATCCTAAATTGAAAAATTTTTGTTACCTAAATAACAAAGTTCTATACGACAACTGTCAAAATTTTACAGGTAAGTGTCAATTTATTTCAACTTTTTTCGTAGCGAGGGTTAAAGCTGTAATAAAACTAAATTTAAAAAATTTTCAGTACCAAAATAACAAAGTTCTATACGACAGCTGTCAAATTATATATACTTAAATAGTAATTCTTATTTTTTATAATTTGCTACCATTTCTATGCTGTTTAGGTATAGAACAATATAATTGAAAAAAGTAGTATTTGAGATGACCTTAACGAATATCCAAACCAAAAGTATATCAGACGCACCCAATTCGATTTATTAACGATCCAATATGACCCTACATTGATTTTAAAAAAATCAAAAAAATGACTTCCCAACTTTCGATCGCGTTCGCAAACAACAATGTTTTGTAGCCCAACGTCGTCTACACGTCGAAAAAGGTTAAATCGATTAAAATGATTTTTGCCACCTGTATCGCCCTACAACGAAAAAAAACATATTTTTCAACTTTGACTTTAATAACTTTTTTCCGGTACACCCTGTATATTGATAATTGTTCCCAGAACGTGCCCCGACTATTCATCTCTACGTCCAGAAAGTTTGAATCGTTTTGCTCTAACCGTTTCCGAAGAAAAAATTCGCGAATATCGAAATGTCGAATAACCTCCTACCACGTGGAGACGGATTATCAATGCCGGAACGCCATCTTTAAAATTGAGATTACAACTATTTCTAAAACCTTTTTGGCAAAAATATTGGTCAATAAAATTAGAAGAAGGTTCAAGGTAGATATTCCATCCAATTTAAAATCAGGAAACATTCTTATTAGTCTAGCAAGTCAAGCTCAAAACACCCATTTTTTGCCATTTTTGACAGCCGGATTTTTAGAATTATAATTTACATCAATACCAAGGCACTCTCGTTAGAAGAGAATGGTATTAGAATTTGTAAATTGTGCCTGTTTCCGCACCCAAAAAAGCGACTTTGCTCAAATTTGCAAATATATTTTGTTAAGTTTGGACATGCAGGAATGTTGAGAAGTAATTAGCGCATGTTTTGAGAAAAGAATAAAACGGTTTTGTTAAAAATTGAATAAGCTACAGTCGATATAGTAAAACATCAGATAAAAGTATCTCTGAAAAAATCATAAATTAATTTTTTTGAGCTACAAAATATGTTTTCCCAGGGCGCGCTTACTATGCAAACTAAAGCTTGTTTATCCGTTGATATAGTGAACCAAAAAAAAATTCAAAAAGTTATATACAGAAACTTGCTGACGTGTTTAAGCGATCCAGTGCGACGTGATAGAATACTTAGGAAGTGAAATTTCGGAAGCTTGCCGTTTTTTCCGTATTAAAGACAAAGAAACGAAAAAATATCTCACAAATACAAATTGACGAGCTCTATCCGCTAAAGTATACAACGTTTCGATCAAAAGTCGTTTTCCGTACGAAAAAAAATAAAAAAGGCGAAAAAATCAGGCCTTACTCTGTGGTTTCCAGTTTCTTACCATTTTCGGCAATTTCCATTCCAGTTAGGTATAGAACGATGTATTGGAAAAAGGTAGTTTTTGAGATGGCCTAAACGATTATCTAAACCGAATGTCGATCGGGTGCACCCAATTCGAGTTATTAGCGATCCAAGAAGTACCATTTTTGACCAAATTTCGACTTTGAAAAAAATCAAAAAAGTTATTTCCAAACTTTCAATCGCGCTTACAAACAATAGACTTCTGTAGCCGACGGTCGTCTACGCGTCGAAAAAGTTTAAATCGAAAAAACTCATTTTTACGACCTGTATCGAATTTCAACGAGAATCCGATTTTCTTTGACTTTAAAAATTAATAATTTTTTTCCGGCGACACCCTGTATATTAGAAATTTTCACACAACGTACCCCCACTATTCCTCTCCAAACTGAAAAAGTTTCAATCGTCCCACTCTAACCGTTTCCGAGAAAAAAAATCGCAAATGTGAAAATGTCGAAACTGACGACGACGGCGGCGGCGGCGACAACATACATACATTATTCTCACGAAGGCGCCTATATAGTGCAATATTTTCTAGAGGCTGTCGAGGTTGTCATGATTCCGTGCGAAGGAGACGAATAACATATCGCGTGTTCGCGCGATATGTAATGAAACAAAACATTATAGTATTATAACTTTACAACCAATAATATTTTAAGCCTGACGGCAAAACATGAGCGCTGCTTGTACCTGATTAGACTAAGCTGGTTTTTCCCCAATTTTTCCAGTAAGTATTAACCTCAAACTTTCACATTTAAACAATAACAGCAAATTATATTCAAATTTTTTTATAAAAATAAAAATACTCTCTCATGGCGGTAAAGGATTACGGAACCGACCAATCCCAGCGTAGCTATACGTCAATCAATCATACCACAGGGTTAACATCAACCCCACGGGCGTCTGCCAGTGCGTATCCTGGGCAGGAACAGTTATGAAAAACTGATCCTTTAGCCCGGTGTAAAACAAATTTAATATTATACTATTTAATATTTTATTATATTATATGTGTAATAAGTAGGATAAATTGACATGTGAACATATTGAAATAATAAAGACCTTTAAAAACGAAACGAAACGATACAAAGTCCTTAGTTTCTACTAATAACTTCAACCGAACCGAACGCCGAATGCCCACCCCATTTTCCCATTTAATTCTTTAATTTAACAATGCTATGTTTTCTAATGCTTATCCTAGTTTTGCAGAACACAGTTCATAAGTTTAAAAAGATCTTTTTTTAACAATTTTTTAATGGGGTTTTAAATCAATTCCTACAGGAATAAAGCCAGTCATATTGATTGAACGATAACAACCTATGGATTTTAGCAAGAAGGTAAATCCAAAATTGTATCATGAATTGCTTTACGTATTTTAAATCATACTTCATTTCTAAGTACGAAATATAGATTTTGATTTTGATTTTAAGACATGTCCTTTTATAAGAATTTTCAGGATTTTGGAAAATATTTAGCTGCGTCTTTTCAAAAGACATTGGAATCCTCCATATGGTAGATATTGCAAAATAGCCCATCCATATTGGTTATTAAAAGGATTCTTACTTTAAAAAATAGATATAAATTTGGAGGATTTTTAAAAAGGAATTGTGCCAGCCAGAGAGGGGGGGGGGGATGAGATAAACGTGAAGGATTGGGATCTTAATTTTTTTAAGCTACTGAAGGATCGTTCAACAATACACGTCGTGCAGGGTAAAACAATCAAAAATTTTAAGGGTGCATCTCCGCATGTAAAATAAACCCAATTTTTACGCACATACGACTTACTTTAATTAAAAAGTATATTCTTAAACTATGTTCCTCTTGTAGCAGATTTTTCAATTGCCCTTTCGTTTCCGAAATATAAACTAACTTGTATTAGAATAAATAGGCCAACTTTAAAAATTATTTTCTCCTTAAGAAAGGCCTAAAAAAATGTTATTAATAGAAAATAATGTGTTGTATAAAAAACTCATACTTAAAGTGCTCTTCATCCACAGTTTTCAAAAATTCAAAAGGAAGCCTATTAAAAAAAATATTGAAAGTCAGCCAAAACTCGCCCAACTTCAAAAAATAGTTACTCGTATATTTTTACAAATTATCAATAAATAAAGGAAGGGAACCCTTACACATGTTTGTAATGTGTGGTTAAAATTTGAAATTATTTGGTTCGTTAGAACTGCCATTGCTTTTTAAAATATAATCGTGTTTGCTGTAAAATCCAAGTATATTTATGGTCTTATTTATTTGTCAATTATTCCCAGGATGCGGTCAAATGATTTCGCATGCACCAAATTTAATAATAATAATAATAATAATAATATTAATAATAATAATTTTTATTTAGCACTTGGCTAGTGATAACAATATAACAAAATAAACAATTGTTGAAATTAAGTAACTCCATAGTCAACTCATTCAAATACACAGAAAGTGTTTTATTAAAAGTTCTCAAATCTGGCGCATTTTTAAGATGATCATTAAAACAGCGAATGCCCTCATAAAGCAAAGTTTTTTGTAAAAAAGTTGTTTTTACCCTAGATACGTTATAATGCTGATTTGACCTAACATTGTAATTATGAAAATTTGATATTTTTACCAAATAGGACTTTAAATAGTCGGGTTGCAGATTATGCTCAATTTTATAGATTAACACCATATTCGCTCTTTTAATTAACTGCCTTATATTTAACCATTTCAAAGATCTCAACATATTGACATTTGGCGTATAGCGATCGCAGTTTAACAGGATGCGCATAACTGTATTCTGTTGTACTTGCAATCTTTGTATCTCCTCTTTAGTACAAGAAATCAATAGAGAACAGGCGTACGAGAAATGAGGTAGTATTATTGTATTATACACTAACATTTTTTTCCACTGAGATAAACACTTTGATACACGACTAAAGAAGCCTATCTTTTTACCGATTTTTTTACACATATGGTCAATATGATTACTAAAACTTAATTGTGGATCCAAGATCACCCCCAGATATTTTATCTCAGAAACATAATCAACGATATCACCGTTAATGTTTAAAAAGAGCCCTGAACTATTAAATTTACATCACCTTAGAACCAATAATCATGCATTTTGTTTTTGTATTATTTAACTTCAATTTATTTTGACATGACCATTCGTATAGTATCTTTAAATCATCATTTAGCGCTTTAACTATTTGTTTAAAATTTTGACCCGAGACAGAAATTAGGGTGTCATGGGCAAACAAATTTACAAACGAATTTTTAAGCCCCTTATGCAGGTCATTTACATAAATTATAAACAAAAGCGATCCCAACACGCTTCCCTGTGGAACACCCCACGTACTGTCCCTTTTATTAGAATCATTACTATTGATCATTTGCTTAATAAAGTGTCTATGAATTTTACATTTATTTGTTTTATTTGAGTCACCCTATTAGGCAACACACCCCTTTATTGTCAGATTTCAGTTAGCTTAACTTTTCTTTTCTTTTTATCGATTTAACCGAGCTAGAGGACCCAACACCATCTTGGTAGGTTTCTGTTTTTGCCTGGCCCAAAAACAGTGGCGCCTTAACTAAAATTTGTTTTTAACCCCTCCCTACTCTCCGGCATATGAGCTTGGGTATATTGCTCGCTGGCTGTAAGCCCCTCTAACTCGGGTAAATTCGATTTCTTGTTTCACTTTATTTCACTTCAGTTATTTAACTTTTTGACAATTTATAGTATTTAACATTTCATAATGATTTTTAATTTTTAAAATTCTTAACTAAAAATTAAATATTCTCTTAAAGGCAAAAACGAGCGTAGCAAAATTCTAGTTTGATGGTACCTATCCGTTAAAAAGTCTTTAATCCATTGTAAAGCACTATCTTTTAAACCATATAGCATTAGCTTTTTTATCAGAATATTCCTATCTATAGTTTCAAAAGCGCGATTCAGATCGACAAAAACACTTAAGGTTGAATTCTCAACGTAATTCAATCTATTGCCAACCTATAACCTATTTCGCGTTGATTTTTTGAGTTTATTATTTTAATAACTCACATTTAAAGAAAATTAATATCGTCGGTACATTATTTAGGTAGTATCTGATATATTACAAAAATATCAATTTATTTCATTGCTAATTTTGGGAGAATTGTATAATGAAAGAACAATGAGTGACAATGACATAATAATGTTAAAAAAAATCTTACCCGATATTTTTCGCTATACAATTCTCCTAAAATAAGTTATGAAATTCCTTGATATTTCTTAAATATGTCAATTATTACCTATAGAATATCAAGTCGATACTGATTTTCTTTAAATTTTGTATAAAAGCTAGAAAACATAAATAAATCTACGCGAAATAGGTTATAGGTTGGCAAGCATGTTGATACTCCCACCTTAAAGTTACTTTTAACTCACTTATATTTTGCCTCCAGACAGTACATACATATTGCAGAACAGACTCGCACGAGTGTTTGTTCCTGAATCCAGATTATCCCTTGTATAACAGTCCATTGCTTTGAAAGTAAGCCCGCAACTGGTTACACACAACAATTTCCAGAATGTTGTCTATCACTGGCAATAAGTTGACAGGACGAAAATTAGTCATGCCACTTGGTTTTGACACTTTTGATATTGGTACTATCACACTTGTTTTTAAATTGTTTGTAATTTTTTCAGTACTTAGTGACATATTAACCAAGTAAAGCAGAGGATAACCCACAACACAAAATGGATCCTTGATAAGCTTAACATTTAACAAGACATCACTAGTACTCTTATTCTTTAGGCTGTAGATAATTTTTTTAAGCTCTGACAAACTCAACTTTTTAAACTGTGCCAAACTATAATCTGCTTGCTCTATGTCAGTGTGCCACTGTTTTTTTTTTCAATACTTTATATCTCAGTCAAGCTGTCAGAATAAAAATTGTTCATGTTTTCTTCTACACTTTGGTTGTAATGTTTAAAATCAATATTTGTAAAGTTAGCCCCTTGTTTTTGATTTCCAACAAGTTGTTTTAAGATCCTCCACATTTTCATTCCATTTCCTTTACTGTCGTCAATATTTTTATTAAAGTATTTCTTTTTTTTTCATCCCTCATCACTGAAATAGTTTAATTTCGCTTACGCTTGTAATTGGTCCAGTCTGTTCCATTTTTGGTGAAACCAAACTTTTTATTTCTTTCATGTTGGGCCTGTCTTACTCTCTGTGTGATCCAGGAATATTTATCTGAGTGTGCGTTTGTTTTTCCAGCGGAGCTAACTTATCAATAGTTTTTTGTAGGATGTCCATGAAATCATAATATATCTTGTTAACATCAGTGGAGGTATAGTCCCAGTTTTGTCCAATAAGAGCTTGTTTGATATTCTCTGTTTTTTGACTGCTGAAATTCCTGGTATAAGTATCCTCACTGACTAACTTTTTATTAGGGAATTTTAAATGCACGCCAATAATTTCGTGGTCAGTAATTATCGGGAAGTTTCTAGGCGCCTCAACCGCATTAAAATCATTTGTTAATATATGGTCTATAAGTGTTGCGGATGTGTTTGTTACGCGAGTTTCCTTAGTAACTATTTGGTTAAAACCCGCCGCTTGTATGCATCTCTTTAGGGCACGGGTGTCATTGCACAGATAATCTATATTTAGATCTCCCATAACAAATGTTCTTTGTTGATGTACAGTATTTATATTTAATTTGTCCTCCAGATATTCTCGAGGCGAATCAATTGGGGACCTATAAATAGACCCTACCATTATATTTTTTTTTACCTGTATAGTTGCCGCTAAACCCCAAAACTTGTCTTGCGTGGGTTATTGGCTTCTGATCTTTGCAGATCAATTTGTAGTCCACCGAATCGTTAAACAAAACATTGAAAATTAAGCTTTTCTTTATATACATTACACTACCACCAGTATGTCTACTATTAGAATATGCTACGACAGTATTATACCAATTAAAATTAACTTCTTACGCATCTGAAAAAAAACAACGCTTGAAATTTTAGTTATCCAGTGGAACTAAATGTATCTCGTTTAAAAAAAACATTTATTGGTGATAATTTGTGACAGTCGAACGCCTGTAACTATTTTCGAAATATTCGTACAAGAACACATAAAATTAAATTAACAGAGAGGAAGGGTGGGGGGGGGAGATATTGACAAAACATAGAATAATTTTTATCGAAACTAAAAGTGAATATAAAAATACAACCTTATGTTATCACATTGTTTTTGCCATGTCAGAATATGAATGAAATTCTCAACTCAATTTGTATAGGAGCTATAAGAAGCCTGTCGCACTATTGCAGAACCCTGTATATAAAAAACGTTTTCATCCATGTCGTTCACCAAAGCCATTTTTGTAATTATTATAGATGGAACGTCGCTTTAATTTAACAATCGAATCTGGCCGGAGCAACACTTACAACGTCTTGCTGTTTAAGGACAAAACCAGTTTAAAAGGAAGGCTCACCAGGGCAGAGTAAGTTATAATTTTATTTTATTCTTTGAGCAATTAATAGTAATCAATATACTATTATTTTTAACCATAAGATGAACTTACAGAACAAATTTTATTAAAAAAATACGGTATTTTATATGAGTTTTGGGTCTGTTCGACACTGTAAATCTCTAGAACCAGTTGAGAAAAAAGATAGATAGAAGAGAGAGAGAGAGAGAGAGAGAGAGAGAGAGAGAGAGAGAGAGAGAGAGAGATAGTAAAATAAAAACCTGAGCTGGTTTGTATAAGTTTTAATAAAAGTAATCTTGTGAATAATTAACAATAAAAACAATGTAAAATAAAATATAGCAATAAAATAAAAAGAGCGAGTGGTATGTTTTTAAAATGGTTGGTTGCGTTAAAATCGTTGGATACACACTGAAGTTATTTCCGTTTAAAAACCTAAAAGCTATAAAAGAATGGAGTGATGACAAACAGATGTCGGACGCTCTATTCGCTCCACCACTTTTACTTCTGGGAATCCTTTCCCAGCCCTGTTCTTATCTATACGTAAATACTAAATAAAAAGAAATTTTACATTCTAATAATCGTTAAAAAAAGAGTTTACCTATACAGTATACAGGGTCCTGCACCTCACCTTCCGTCTTCTATAGCTTACTTAGTAATTAAGTTAGAATTTTCATATTTTGCAGACCTTATCTGTATCGTAGGGCACATTTCAGGAAAAAAAAATGTTTTCCTACAGGGTGTTCCAAAAAAGTGTGACGTCATAAGGGTGTATTTTTTTAAATTACATGCCATATATTTTCTTACATTTTTGGGTGCCTCCTATTATAGTTACCTACATACCCCTAAAATTTTATTAAAATTGATTCAGTATTATAAACGAAAAAAATAAAAACTAAAAAATATCAGTTTTGCGCCACTGGTATTAAAAATAAATAAAAAATAAAAATAATGCTAGTAAATTTATACACATAACAGGGTCTTCCAACGAGGACTGAACAGGGGCTCATTTTTGAGCTTCCTTGTATTTAAAGAAAAATCCAAAATAGCCAATCGATGTACTTTTTTCTGCAGTATTCAAAAATGAAACTAAAAATTTATTTGAACCAGAAACAAAAGGGTTACGCTATAGATAAGGTGTTTTTTAAATGGAACATAGCTTTTTTCATACGATTTTTGGAACGAGTGATTTTTTTTGTCCGTTCTGATTGAAATATTTAATATTGTGACAGCTATTTTTATTAAATTTTAATATTTTATCCAGTATAACTTAACTTTAACCTGTTTGAAACATACACTAGGTAATAAAGGTATAATCACCTTTGAATCCTTCAAAGTCAAAAAATTTGACAAATTTACTATAATATTGCCGAAATGAAATATGCATTAGATGAGAGATTGCAGATTGTTATCTTGTTCTACAAATGCCAAGAAAATGCAAGAGAAGCAAGGAGAAGATTTATTGCAAATTTTCACAGAAATATATCCGTCAATACTATTCTAAGGATAAAGAACCTATTTGAGGAAAATAAAACATTACATGACAGAAAAAGAAATCCAACTCTATATCTACTAATTAAAAAAAAACATTAATAATTTAATTGTTCAATGTGACCTCCGTTGTTCTCGAAACAAGTGCGATAACCTCTTTGTAGCCTTTCCAAACTTGCTGTTATACTGTGATTTTCCTGGTTAAGGCGATTTATTTCATTCACAATTTTCTGCATGATCACGTCAATATCGTGGTTTCGCTGCTTGTATACCACGTTTTTTAAATGGCCCCAAAGAAATGTGTCTAATATTGACAAATCGGGACTATTGGGTGGCCAAGCATATGTTCCATTTCCACCAATCCATTCTTCATGGCGTCCGTTTAAATATTGGAGTAACCTCACGCACGGCATGCGGAGGGGCCCCGTCATGTTGCCAAATTAAATTATGATATTCTTCCAATGGTAAATCTTCCAAAAAGTTCTCAATTTCGTTTTCTAAGAACTCGTAGTATCTCTGTCCATTTAAAGTCCCGTTAAAAAATATTGGTCCTAAAATTCTATTATTTTTTATGCCACACCAAACATGGATTGAAATTCTTCCTTGAAATTAAATTGTCTGTGATGACTTTTATGTCTATTGAAAACCCCCGATGTTGTGAATGTCGCTTCGTCAGTCCATAAGATATTTCTGAATAAATTGGGGTCTTCGTTTTCTTTCCGAATCACAATTTACATACATTACATTTAATTTGTCCTCCAGACCTATAAATAGACCCTACTATTATATTTTCTTTTTTTACCTGTATAGTTGCCGCTAAACCCCAAAACTTGTCTTGCGTGGGTTATTGGCTTCTGATCTTTGCAGGTTGTAGTCCACCGAATCGTTAAACAAAACATTGAAAATTAAGCTTTCCTTTATATACATTACACTACCACCAGTATGTCTACTATTAGAATATGCTACGACAGTATTATACCAATTAAAATTAACTTCTTACGCATCTGAAAAAAAACAACGCTTGAAATTTTAGTTATCCAGTGAAACTAAATGTATCTAGTTTAAAAAAAACATTTATTGGTGATAATTTGTGACAGTCGAACGCCTGTAACTATTTTCGAAATATTCGATACAAGAACACATAAAATTAAATTAACAGAGAGGAAGGGTGGGGGGGGGGGGGGGGGGAGATATTGACAAAACATAGAATAATTTTTATCGAAACTAAAAGTGAATATAAAAATACAACCTTATGTTATCACATTGTTTTTGCCATGTCAGCATATGAATGAAATTCTCAACTCAATTTGTATGGGAGCTATAAGAAGCCTGTCGCACTATTGCAGAACCCTGTATATAAAAAACGGTTTCATCCATGTCGTTCACCAAAGCCATTTTTGTAATTATTATAGATGGAACGTCGGTTTGTATTGAACGTGGAGGCTGGGAGAAACAATACGTTCCAAGTATTATACCACAGGAAACCAATAACCCTAACAGGAACGCTCACCAGGGCAGAGTAAGTTATAATTTTATTTTATTCTTTCAAGTAGCTACTGCCCTGGTGGTTAATGCCAGTTGTAGTTAATGCCGAAGTAGGTAGTTAATGCCCCGGTAGTTGATGCCTGTTGTAGTTATTGCTCCCAAAATTTCCCTATGGTCGGCCACACCCATCTCCAAAAAGTTCCCACGGTCAGAAAAAAGTTCCCAGGCTCAAGTGGCGCAATGACTACTTAGTTTATCTACATCAATATCTGATGCATATAGAATAAAAAAGTGGCACATCTTGGAAATTGAAGAATTTTTGTAAAGGTTTGTTCGAGGATAGGTCAGATAAAAAATATTTGAGGTTCGCAAGTTGACTCTATTGACAGCGAATGGTAGTTTACCAAGAATACCGGGGCAGTCAATTTCACCTTTCAAAATTCTAAACAAAGTGCATAGTAACATTTTGATTTTTCTTTTACTTAATGAAAGCCTGCCAAAGACACCCAAAAGGTATTCGTTATCGCACCCTTTCTGAGGATATATATACCGTATTTTTTATAATACATACATTTAGCAAACTTTCTCTACACTCTTTCAATGAGTGTAACCCACACGTTATACTGGGAGGACCAAATGACCAGCTGTATCTCCAAAACCATAGATAATACGACTAAAAAATTGATTGTTAAATATAACGAAAAAAAAAATCTAATTAAACCGTTAGAGCGCATAGCCGCTATGCTATGATACAAAAAAAGAGCAGTGATAGTCCCTATATTAAAGCCTGGTAAACCCGCCAAAAGACCGGACTCGTACAGGCCCATTGCTCTCCTAAGTGCACTCGGCAAGGTTGCGGAAAGAATCATACACAAAAGGTTGAAAACTGGTAGTTGGACCAAAACCTTCCAGAGGAACAGTTTGGCTTCAGAACTTTCAGAAGTGCTGTACTGCTAGTAGCGCATATTGCGCAGCAAGCAATACAAAAATTTAACCAACAACAAAGCACGGTACTCTTGTCTCTGGGCATAAAACAAGTTTTCGACAACTTCTGGTACAACGGACTTATCTACAAACTCCTAACATTACACAATTTCCCACTACACCTTACTACACTAATACACTCATACATAACAAATCGAATACTAAAAGTCAGGATAGAAAGTGACTTCTCAGACCATGTGACCTTACATGCAGGCCTGCAACAAGTAACCAATTTGGCAGCTCCCCTATTTAACTTATACACTGCTGACATACCCCATTACCCAAACTCAAACTTAGCAATTTTCGTCGACGACGTCTTACTATACGCAAGTTCTTACTACGCCAACATAGCAAGGCAAAAAATATCTAACCATCTACATAATCTTCTACCTTGGTACAAGAAATGGAAAATGGAAATAAACTAAACTAACAAACATACATATAAACCAAAACATATAAATAAACGAAAGACAAATTAAACCGAAGGACACATTGAAATATCTAGGGGTAACACTGGGCAACAGACTTACATTCAGACAAAACACAAACCAAATAGCAACAAAATTTATGACAATAACACACACACTAAACAAGATATTAAACAATAAGTCACCGCTTTCCTCTCAAAACAAGCTAAGTATTTATAATCAAATAATCAAACCAGCATTAACATATGCGGCACCAGTTTGGTGTAGTATGGCGCACTGGCACTTTGGAAAAATACAAATATTACAAAATAAAATATAAGGGTTTATTCTAAAAGCACCTAGAAAAACGCCAATCCGCCATCTAAGCCACAAAAGCCAAGCCAAGCCACACAAACTCAATACATATTTCAATATATACAAGACGTCGCAACAAAATTCTATCAAACACAATCACGAAATTCAATTCTGACCCAAAACATACTACAAATTAAAAATAACGACAACGTAACACATAAGCCACTGCACTCTAGACTCCCAATATATTTTCAAGACCGTTAAAAACCAAAATCTTAAATAATAAGAAATTAAAAATCCAGATTTCATATTTAAAACTACATCCTGTATAAAAATCAAATAAAGACACCTACAATAACATCTAGGTAAAGAATTTGCCAATTCGACATACTTGTGGCATCGTACGTGCCACTGACCCAAACAGTACTGCGGCGTCACGATGACGGCCAGGCACGTGTCGTTTATATCAATGAAACAAAACATTATAGTATTATAACTTTACAACCAATAATATTTTAAGCCTGACGGCAAAACATGAGCGCTGCTTGTACCTGATTAGACTGAGCTGGTTTTTTCCCTAATTTTTCCAGTAAGCATTAACCTCAAACTTTCACATTTAAACAATAACAGCAAATTATATTCAAATTTTTTTATAAAAATAAAAATACTCTCTCATGGCGGTAAAGGATTACGGAACCGACCAATCCCAGCGTAGCTATACGTCAATCAATCATACCACAGGGTTAACATCAACCCCACGGGCGTCTGCCAGTGCGTATCCTGGGCAGGAACAGTTATGGAAAACTGATCCTTTAGCCCGGTGTAAAACAAATTTAATATTATACTATTGTAATATTTTATTATATTATAGGTGTAATAAGTAGGATAAATTGACATGTGAACATATTGAAATAATAAAGACCTTTAAAAACGAAACGAAACGATACAAAGTCCTTAGTTTCTACTAATAACTTCAACCGAACCGAACGCCGAATGCCCACCCCATTTTCCCATTTAATTCTTTAATTTAACGATGCTATGTTTTCTAATTCTTATCCTAGTTTTGCAGAACACAGTTCATAAGTTTAAAAAGATCTTTTTTTAACAATTTTTTAATGGGGTTTTAAACCAATTCCTACAGGAATAAAGCCAGTCATATTGATTGAACGATAACAACCTATGGATTTTAGCAAGGAGGTAAATCCAAAATTGTATCATGAATTGCTTTACGTATTTTAAATCATACTTCATTTCTAAGTACGAAATATAGATTTAGATTTTGATTTTAAGACATGTCCTTTTATAAGAATTTTCAGGATTTTGGGAAATATTTAGCTGCGTCTTTTCAAAAGACATTGGAATCCTCCATATGGTAGATATTGCAAAATAGCCCATCCATATTGGTTATTAAAAGGATTCTTACTTTGAAAAATAGATATTAATTTGGAGGATTTTTAAAAAGGAATTGTGCCAGTCAGAGGAGGGGGGGGGGGGGGGGGGGGGATGAGATAAACGTGAAGGATTGGGATCTTAATTTTTTTTAAGCTACTGAAGGATCGTTCAACAATACACGTCGTGCAGGGTAAAACAATCAAAATTTTTAAGGGTGCATCTCCGCATGTAAAATAAACCCAATTTTTACGCACATACGACTTACTTTAATTAAAAAGTATATTCTTAAACTATGTTCCTCTTGTAGCAGATTTTTCAATTGCCCTTTCGTTTCCGAAATATAAACTAACTTGTATTAGAATAAATAGGCCAACTTTAAAAATTATTTTCTCCTTAAGAAAGGCCTAAAAAAATGTTATTAATAGAAAATAATATGTTGTATAAAAAACTTATACTTAAAGTGCTCTTCATCCACAGTTTTCAAAAATTCAAAAGGAAGCCTATTAAAAAAAATATTGAAAGTCAGCCAAAACTCGCCCAACTTCAAAAAATATTTACTCGTGTATTTTTACAAATTATCAATAAATAAACGAAGGGAACCCTTACACATGTTTGTAATGTGCGGTTAAAATTTGAAATAATTTGGTTCGTTAGAACTGCCATTGCTTTTTAAAATATAATCGTGTTTGCTGTAAAATCCAAGAGTATTTGTTTGTTTACGTACATCATAGGATGTGCCCTGCAAGTGACTCATAATTTTTTCCTAATTTCTTGCTTGGGGAGATAGCTAGGGTGGATCGATACCACTGCCCCACCCCTGGCTACGCCCTTGCTATTGGTATATCTTTAAGCAATATCCATAAATTTTTATTACTTTTTAGGGGCATGAACACATGGTCACCAAACAGAATCAATGTAAGTATATTTATGGTCTTATTTATTTGTCAATTATTCCCAGGATGCGGTCAAATGATTTCGCATGCACCAAATTTAATAATAATAATAATAATAATAATATTAATAATAATAATAATAATAATAATAATTTTTATTTAGCACTTGGCTAGTGATAACAATATAACAAAATAAACAATTGTTGAAATTAAGTAACTCCATAGTCAACTTATTCAAATACACAGAAAGTGTTTTATTAAAAGTTCTCAAATCTGGCGCATTTTTAAGATGATCATTAAAACAGCGAATGCCCTCATAAAGCAAAGTTTTTTGTAAAAAAGTTGTTTTTACCCTAGATACGTTATAATGCTGATTTGACCTAACATTGTAATTATGAAAATTTGATATTTTTACCAAATAGGACTTTAAATAGTCGGGTTGCAGATTATGCTCAATTTTATAGATTAACACCATATTCGCTCTTTTAATTAACTGCCTTATATTTAACCATTTCAAAGATCTCAACATATTGACATTTGGCGTATAGCGATCGCAGTTTAACAGGATGCGCATAACTGTATTCTGTTGTACTTGCAATCTTTGTATCTCCTCTTTAGTACAAGAAATCAATAGAGAACAGGCGTACGAGAAATGAGGTAGTATTATTGTATTATACACTAACATTTTTTTCCACTGAGATAAACACTTTGATACACGACTAAAGAAGCCTATCTTTTTACCGATTTTTTTACACATATGGTCAATATGATTACTAAAACTTAATTGTGGATCCAAGATCACCCCCAGATATTTTATCTCAGAAACATAATCAACGATATTACCGTTAATGTTTAAAAAGAGCCCTGAACTATTAAATTTACATCACCTTAGAACCAATAATCATGCATTTTGTTTTTGTATTATTTAACTTCAATTTATTTTGACATGACCATTCGTATAGTATCTTTAAATCATCATTTAGCGCTTTAACTATTTGTTTAAAATTTTGACCCGAGACAGAAATTAGGGTGTCATGGGCAAACAAATTTACAAACGAATTTTTAAGCCCCTTATGCAGGTCATTTACATAAATTATAAACAAAAGCGATCCCAACACGCTTCCCTGTGGAACACCCCACGTACTGTCCCTTTTATTAGAATCATTACTATTGATCATTTGCTTAATAAAGTGTCTATGAATTTTACATTTATTTGTTTTATTTGAGTCACCCTATTAGGCAACACACCCCTTTATTCTCAGATTTCAGTTAGCTTAACTTTTCTTTTCTTTTTATCGATTTAACCGAGCTAGAGGACCCAACACCATCTTGGTAGGTTTCTGTTTTTGCCTGGCCCAAAAACAGTGGCGCCTTAACTAAAATTTGTTTTTAACCCCTCCCTACTCTCCGGCATATGAGCTTGGGTATATTGCTCGCTGGCTGTAAGCCCCTCTAACTCGGGTAAATTCGATTTCTTGTTTCACTTTATTTCACTTCAGTTATTTAACTTTTTGACAATTTATAGTATTTAACATTTCATAATGATTTTTAATTTTTAAAATTCTTAACTAAAAATTAAATATTCTCTTAAAGGCAAAAACGAGCGTAGCAAAATTCTAGTTTGATGGTACCTATCCGTTAAAAAGTCTTTAATCCATTGTAAAGCACTATCTTTTAAACCATATAGCATTAGCTTTTTTATCAGAATATTCCTATCTATAGTTTCAAAAGCGCGATTCAGATCGACAAAAACACTTAAGGTTGAATTCTCAACGTAATTCAATCTATTGCCAACCTATAACCTATTTCGCGTTGATTTTTTGAGTTTATTATTTTAATAACTCACATTTAAAGAAAATTAATATCGTCGGTACATTATTTAGGTAGTATCTGATATATTACAAAAATATCAATTTATTTCATTGCTAATTTTGGGAGAATTGTATAATGAAAGAACAATGAGTGACAATGACATAATAATGTTAAAAAAAATCTTACCCGATATTTTTCGCTATACAATTCTCCTAAAATAAGTTATGAAATTCCTTGATATTTCTTAAATATGTCAATTATTACCTATAGAATATCAAGTCGATACTGATTTTCTTTAAATTTTGTATAAAAGCTAGAAAACATAAATAAATCTACGCGAAATAGGTTATAGGTTGGCAAGCATGTTGATACTCCCACCTTAAAGTTACTTTTAACTCACTTATATTTTGCCTCCAGACAGTACATACATATTGCAGAACAGACTCGCACGAGTGTTTGTTCCTGAATCCAGATTATCCCTTGTATAACAGTCCATTGCTTTGAAAGTAAGCCCGCAACTGGTTACACACAACAATTTCCAGAATGTTGTCTATCACTGGCAATAAGTTGACAGGACGAAAATTAGTCATGCCACTTGGTTTTGACACTTTTGATATTGGTACTATCACACTTGTTTTTAAATTGTTTGTAATTTTTTCAGTACTTAGTGACATATTAACCAAGTAAAGCAGAGGATAACCCACAACACAAAATGGATCCTTGATAAGCTTAACATTTAACAAGACATCACTAGTACTCTTATTCTTTAGGCTGTAGATAATTTTTTTAAGCTCTGACAAACTCAACTTTTTAAACTGTGCCAAACTATAATCTGCTTGCTCTATGTCAGTGTGCCACTGTTTTTTTTTTCAATACTTTATATCTCAGTCAAGCTGTCAGAATAAAAATTGTTCATGTTTTCTTCTACACTTTGGTTGTAATGTTTAAAATCAATATTTGTAAAGTTAGCCCCTTGTTTTTGATTTCCAACAAGTTGTTTTAAGATCCTCCACATTTTCATTCCATTTCCTTTACTGTCGTCAATATTTTTATTAAAGTATTTCTTTTTTTTTCATCCCTCATCACTGAAATAGTTTAATTTCGCTTACGCTTGTAATTGGTCCAGTCTGTTCCATTTTTGGTGAAACCAAACTTTTTATTTCTTTCATGTTGGGCCTGTCTTACTCTCTGTGTGATCCAGGAATATTTATCTGAGTGTGCGTTTGTTTTTCCAGCGGAGCTAACTTATCAATAGTTTTTTGTAGGATGTCCATGAAATCATAATATATCTTGTTAACATCAGTGGAGGTATAGTCCCAGTTTTGTCCAATAAGAGCTTGTTTGATATTCTCTGTTTTTTGACTGCTGAAATTCCTGGTATAAGTATCCTCACTGACTAACTTTTTATTAGGGAATTTTAAATGCACGCCAATAATTTCGTGGTCAGTAATTATCGGGAAGTTTCTAGGCGCCTCAACCGCATTAAAATCATTTGTTAATATATGGTCTATAAGTGTTGCGGATGTGTTTGTTACGCGAGTTTCCTTAGTAACTATTTGGTTAAAACCCGCCGCTTGTATGCATCTCTTTAGGGCACGGGTGTCATTGCACAGATAATCTATATTTAGATCTCCCATAACAAATGTTCTTTGTTGATGTACAGTATTTATATTTAATTTGTCCTCCAGATATTCTCGAGGCGAATCAATTGGGGACCTATAAATAGACCCTACCATTATATTTTTTTTACCTGTATAGTTGCCGCTAAACCCCAAAACTTGTCTTGCGTGGGTTATTGGCTTCTGATCTTTGCAGATCAATTTGTAGTCCACCGAATCGTTAAACAAAACATTGAAAATTAAGCTTTTCTTTATATACATTACACTACCACCAGTATGTCTACTATTAGAATATGCTACGACAGTATTATACCAATTAAAATTAACTTCTTACGCATCTGAAAAAAAACAACGCTTGAAATTTTAGTTATCCAGTGGAACTAAATGTATCTCGTTTAAAAAAAACATTTATTGGTGATAATTTGTGACAGTCGAACGCCTGTAACTATTTTCGAAATATTCGTACAAGAACACATAAAATTAAATTAACAGAGAGGAAGGGTGGGGGGGGGGGGGGGGAGATATTGACAAAACATAGAATAATTTTTATCGAAACTAAAAGTGAATATAAAAATACAACCTTATGTTATCACATTGTTTTTGCCATGTCAGAATATGAATGAAATTCTCAACTCAATTTGTATAGGAGCTATAAGAAGCCTGTCGCACTATTGCAGAACCCTGTATATAAAAAACGTTTTCATCCATGTCGTTCACCAAAGCCATTTTTGTAATTATTATAGATGGAACGTCGCTTTAATTTAACAATCGAATCTGGCCGGAGCAACACTTACAACGTCTTGCTGTTTAAGGACAAAACCAGTTTAAAAGGAAGGCTCACCAGGGCAGAGTAAGTTATAATTTTATTTTATTCTTTGAGCAATTAATAGTAATCAATATACTATTATTTTTAACCATAAGATGAACTTACAGAACAAATTTTATTAAAAAAATACGGTATTTTATATGAGTTTTGGGTCTGTTCGACACTGTAAATCTCTAGAACCAGTTGAGAAAAAAGATAGATAGAAGAGAGAGAGAGAGAGAGAGAGAGAGAGAGAGAGAGAGAGAGAGAGAGAGATAGTAAAATAAAAACCTGAGCTGGTTTGTATAAGTTTTAATAAAAGTAATCTTGTGAATAATTAACAATAAAAACAATGTAAAATAAAATATAGCAATAAAATAAAAAGAGCGAGTGGTATGTTTTTAAAATGGTTGGTTGCGTTAAAATCGTTGGATACACACTGAAGTTATTTCCGTTTAAAAACCTAAAAGCTATAAAAGAATGGAGTGATGACAAACAGATGTCGGACGCTCTATTCGCTCCACCACTTTTACTTCTGGGAATCCTTTCCCAGCCCTGTTCTTATCTATACGTAAATACTAAATAAAAAGAAATTTTACATTCTAATAATCGTTAAAAAAAGAGTTTACCTATACAGTATACAGGGTCCTGCACCTCACCTTCCGTCTTCTATAGCTTACTTAGTAATTAAGTTAGAATTTTCATATTTTGCAGACCTTATCTGTATCGTAGGGCACATTTCAGGAAAAAAAAATGTTTTCCTACAGGGTGTTCCAAAAAAGTGTGACGTCATAAGGGTGTATTTTTTTAAATTACATGCCATATATTTTCTTACATTTTTGGGTGCCTCCTATTATAGTTACCTACATACCCCTAAAATTTTATTAAAATTGATTCAGTATTATAAACGAAAAAAATAAAAACTAAAAAATATCAGTTTTGCGCCACTGGTATTAAAAATAAATAAAAAATAAAAATAATGCTAGTAAATTTATACACATAACAGGGTCTTCCAACGAGGACTGAACAGGGGCTCATTTTTGAGCTTCCTTGTATTTAAAGAAAAATCCAAAATAGCCAATCGATGTACTTTTTTCTGCAGAATTCAAAAATGAAACTAAAAATTTATTTGAACCAGAAACAAAAGGGTTACGCTATAGATAAGGTGTTTTTTAAATGGAACATAGCTTTTTTCATACGATTTTTGGAACGAGTGATTTTTTTTGTCCGTTCTGATTGAAATATTTAATATTGTGACAGCTATTTTTATTAAATTTTAATATTTTATCCAGTATAACTTAACTTTAACCTGTTTGAAACATACACTAGGTAATAAAGGTATAATCACCTTTGAATCCTTCAAAGTCAAAAAATTTGACAAATTTACTATAATATTGCCGAAATGAAATATGCATTAGATGAGAGATTGCAGATTGTTATCTTGTTCTACAAATGCCAAGAAAATGCAAGAGAAGCAAGGAGAAGATTTATTGCAAATTTTCACAGAAATATATCCGTCAATACTATTCTAAGGATAAAGAATCTATTTGAGGAAAATAAAACATTACATGACAGAAAAAGAAATCCAACTCTATATCTACTAATTAAAAAAAAACATTAATAATTTAATTGTTCAATGTGACCTCCGTTGTTCTCGAAACAAGTGCGATAACCTCTTTGTAGCCTTTCCAAACTTGCTGTTATACTGTGATTTTCCTGGTTAAGGCGATTTATTTCATTCACAATTTTCTGCATGATCTCGTCAATATCGTGGTTTCGCTGCTTGTATACCACGTTTTTTAAATGGCCCCAAAGAAATGTGTCTAATATTGACAAATCGGGACTATTGGGTGGCCAAGCATATGTTCCATTTCCACCAATCCATTCTTCATGGCGTCCGTTTAAATATTGGAGTAACCTCACGCACGGCATGCGGAGGGGCCCCGTCATGTTGCCAAATTAAATTATGATATTCTTCCAATGGTAAATCTTCCAAAAAGTTCTCAATTTCGTTTTCTAAGAACTCGTAGTATCTCTGTCCATTTAAAGTCCCGTTAAAAAATATTGGTCCTAAAATTCTATTATTTTTTATGCCACACCAAACATGGATTGAAATTCTTCCTTGAAATTAAATTGTCTGTGATGACTTTTATGTCTATTGAAAACCCCCGATGTTGTGAATGTCGCTTCGTCAGTCCATAAGATATTTCTGAATAAATTGGGGTCTTCGTTTTCTTTCCGAATCACAATTTACATACATTACATTTAATTTGTCCTCCAGACCTATAAATAGACCCTACTATTATATTTTCTTTTTTTACCTGTATAGTTGCCGCTAAACCCCAAAACTTGTCTTGCGTGGGTTATTGGCTTCTGATCTTTGCAGGTTGTAGTCCACCGAATCGTTAAACAAAACATTGAAAATTAAGCTTTCCTTTATATACATTACACTACCACCAGTATGTCTACTATTAGAATATGCTACGACAGTATTATACCAATTAAAATTAACTTCTTACGCATCTGAAAAAAAACAACGCTTGAAATTTTAGTTATCCAGTGAAACTAAATGTATCTAGTTTAAAAAAAACATTTATTGGTGATAATTTGTGACAGTCGAACGCCTGTAACTATTTTCGAAATATTCGATACAAGAACACATAAAATTAAATTAACAGAGAGGAAGGGTGGGGGGGGGGGGGGGGGGAGATATTGACAAAACATAGAATAATTTTTATCGAAACTAAAAGTGAATATAAAAATACAACCTTATGTTATCACATTGTTTTTGCCATGTCAGCATATGAATGAAATTCTCAACTCAATTTGTATGGGAGCTATAAGAAGCCTGTCGCACTATTGCAGAACCCTGTATATAAAAAACGGTTTCATCCATGTCGTTCACCAAAGCCATTTTTGTAATTATTATAGATGGAACGTCGGTTTGTATTGAACGTGGAGGCTGGGAGAAACAATACGTTCCAAGTATTATACCACAGGAAACCAATAACCCTAACAGGAACGCTCACCAGGGCAGAGTAAGTTATAATTTTATTTTATTCTTTCAAGTAGCTACTGCCCTGGTGGTTAATGCCAGTTGTAGTTAATGCCGAAGTAGGTAGTTAATGCCCCGGTAGTTGATGCCTGTTGTAGTTATTGCTCCCAAAATTTCCCTATGGTCGGCCACACCCATCTCCAAAAAGTTCCCACGGTCAGAAAAAAGTTCCCAGGCTCAAGTGGCGCAATGACTACTTAGTTTATCTACATCAATATCTGATGCATATAGAATAAAAAAGTGGCACATCTTGGAAATTGAAGAATTTTTGTAAAGGTTTGTTCGAGGATAGGTCAGATAAAAAATATTTGAGGTTCGCAAGTTGACTCTATTGACAGCGAATGGTAGTTTACCAAGAATACCGGGGCAGTCAATTTCACCTTTCAAAATTCTAAACAAAGTGCATAGTAACATTTTGATTTTTCTTTTACTTAATGAAAGCCTGCCAAAGACACCCAAAAGGTATTCGTTATCGCACCCTTTCTGAGGATATATATACCGTATTTTTTATAATACATACATTTAGCAAACTTTCTCTACACTCTTTCAATGAGTGTAACCCACACGTTATACTGGGAGGACCAAATGACCAGCTGTATCTCCAAAACCATAGATAATACGACTAAAAAATTGATTGTTAAATATAACGAAAAAAAAAATCTAATTAAACCGTTAGAGCGCATAGCCGCTATGCTATGATACAAAAAAAGAGCAGTGATAGTCCCTATATTAAAGCCTGGTAAACCCGCCAAAAGACCGGACTCGTACAGGCCCATTGCTCTCCTAAGTGCACTCGGCAAGGTTGCGGAAAGAATCATACACAAAAGGTTGAAAACTGGTAGTTGGACCAAAACCTTCCAGAGGAACAGTTTGGCTTCAGAACTTTCAGAAGTGCTGTACTGCTAGTAGCGCATATTGCGCAGCAAGCAATACAAAAATTTAACCAACAACAAAGCACGGTACTCTTGTCTCTGGGCATAAAACAAGTTTTCGACAACTTCTGGTACAACGGACTTATCTACAAACTCCTAACATTACACAATTTCCCACTACACCTTACTACACTAATACACTCATACATAACAAATCGAATACTAAAAGTCAGGATAGAAAGTGACTTCTCAGATCATGTGACCTTACATGCAGGCCTGCAACAAGTAACCAATTTGGCAGCTCCCCTATTTAACTTATACACTGCTGACATACCCCATTACCCAAACTCAAACTTAGCAATTTTCGTCGACGACGTCTTACTATACGCAAGTTCTTACTACGCCAACATAGCAAGGCAAAAAATATCTAACCATCTACATAATCTTCTACCTTGGTACAAGAAATGGAAAATGGAAATAAACTAAACTAACAAACATACATATAAACCAAAACATATAAATAAACGAAAGACAAATTAAACCGAAGGACACATTGAAATATCTAGGGGTAACACTGGGCAACAGACTTACATTCAGACAAAACACAAACCAAATAGCAACAAAATTTATGACAATAACACACACACTAAACAAGATATTAAACAATAAGTCACCGCTTTCCTCTCAAAACAAGCTAAGTATTTATAATCAAATAATCAAACCAGCATTAACATATGCGGCACCAGTTTGGTGTAGTATGGCGCACTGGCACTTTGGAAAAATACAAATATTACAAAATAAAATATAAGGGTTTATTCTAAAAGCACCTAGAAAAACGCCAATCCGCCATCTAAGCCACAAAAGCCAAGCCAAGCCACACAAACTCAATACATATTTCAATATATACAAGACGTCGCAACAAAATTCTATCAAACACAATCACGAAATTCAATTCTGACCCAAAACATACTACAAATTAAAAATAACGACAACGTAACACATAAGCCACTGCACTCTAGACTCCCAATATATTTTCAAGACCGTTAAAAACCAAAATCTTAAATAATAAGAAATTAAAAATCCAGATTTCATATTTAAAACTACATCCTGTATAAAAATCAAATAAAGACACCTACAATAACATCTAGGTAAAGAATTTGCCAATTCGACATACTTGTGGCATCGTACGTGCCACTGACCCAAACAGTACTGCGGCGTCACGATGACGGCCAGGCACGTGTCGTTTATATCAATGAAACAAAACATTATAGTATTATAACTTTACAACCAATAATATTTTAAGCCTGACGGCAAAACATGAGCGCTGCTTGTACCTGATTAGACTGAGCTGGTTTTTTCCCTAATTTTTCCAGTAAGCATTAACCTCAAACTTTCACATTTAAACAATAACAGCAAATTATATTCAAATTTTTTTATAAAAATAAAAATACTCTCTCATGGCGGTAAAGGATTACGGAACCGACCAATCCCAGCGTAGCTATACGTCAATCAATCATACCACAGGGTTAACATCAACCCCACGGGCGTCTGCCAGTGCGTATCCTGGGCAGGAACAGTTATGGAAAACTGATCCTTTAGCCCGGTGTAAAACAAATTTAATATTATACTATTGTAATATTTTATTATATTATAGGTGTAATAAGTAGGATAAATTGACATGTGAACATATTGAAATAATAAAGACCTTTAAAAACGAAACGAAACGATACAAAGTCCTTAGTTTCTACTAATAACTTCAACCGAACCGAACGCCGAATGCCCACCCCATTTTCCCATTTAATTCTTTAATTTAACGATGCTATGTTTTCTAATTCTTATCCTAGTTTTGCAGAACACAGTTCATAAGTTTAAAAAGATCTTTTTTTAACAATTTTTTAATGGGGTTTTAAACCAATTCCTACAGGAATAAAGCCAGTCATATTGATTGAACGATAACAACCTATGGATTTTAGCAAGGAGGTAAATCCAAAATTGTATCATGAATTGCTTTACGTATTTTAAATCATACTTCATTTCTAAGTACGAAATATAGATTTAGATTTTGATTTTAAGACATGTCCTTTTATAAGAATTTTCAGGATTTTGGGAAATATTTAGCTGCGTCTTTTCAAAAGACATTGGAATCCTCCATATGGTAGATATTGCAAAATAGCCCATCCATATTGGTTATTAAAAGGATTCTTACTTTGAAAAATAGATATTAATTTGGAGGATTTTTAAAAAGGAATTGTGCCAGTCAGAGGAGGGGGGGGGGGGGGGGATGAGATAAACGTGAAGGATTGGGATCTTAATTTTTTTTAAGCTACTGAAGGATCGTTCAACAATACACGTCGTGCAGGGTAAAACAATCAAAATTTTTAAGGGTGCATCTCCGCATGTAAAATAAACCCAATTTTTACGCACATACGACTTACTTTAATTAAAAAGTATATTCTTAAACTATGTTCCTCTTGTAGCAGATTTTTCAATTGCCCTTTCGTTTCCGAAATATAAACTAACTTGTATTAGAATAAATAGGCCAACTTTAAAAATTATTTTCTCCTTAAGAAAGGCCTAAAAAAATGTTATTAATAGAAAATAATATGTTGTATAAAAAACTTATACTTAAAGTGCTCTTCATCCACAGTTTTCAAAAATTCAAAAGGAAGCCTATTAAAAAAAATATTGAAAGTCAGCCAAAACTCGCCCAACTTCAAAAAATATTTACTCGTGTATTTTTACAAATTATCAATAAATAAACGAAGGGAACCCTTACACATGTTTGTAATGTGCGGTTAAAATTTGAAATAATTTGGTTCGTTAGAACTGCCATTGCTTTTTAAAATATAATCGTGTTTGCTGTAAAATCCAAGAGTATTTGTTTGTTTACGTACATCATAGGATGTGCCCTGCAAGTGACTCATAATTTTTTCCTAATTTCTTGCTTGGGGAGATAGCTAGGGTGGATCGATACCACTGCCCCACCCCTGGCTACGCCCTTGCTATTGGTATATCTTTAAGCAATATCCATAAATTTTTATTACTTTTTAGGGGCATGAACACATGGTCACCAAACAGAATCAATGTAAGTATATTTATGGTCTTATTTATTTGTCAATTATTCCCAGGATGCGGTCAAATGATTTCGCATGCACCAAATTTAATAATAATAATAATAATAATAATATTAATAATAATAATAATAATAATTTTTATTTAGCACTTGGCTAGTGATAACAATATAACAAAATAAACAATTGTTGAAATTAAGTAACTCCATAGTCAACTCATTCAAATACACAGAAAGTGTTTTATTAAAAGTTCTCAAATCTGGCGCATTTTTAAGATGATCATTAAAACAGCGAATGCCCTCATAAAGCAAAGTTTTTTGTAAAAAAGTTGTTTTTACCCTAGATACGTTATAATGCTGATTTGACCTAACATTGTAATTATGAAAATTTGATATTTTTACCAAATAGGACTTTAAATAGTCGGGTTGCAGATTATGCTCAATTTTATAGATTAACACCATATTCGCTCTTTTAATTAACTGCCTTATATTTAACCATTTCAAAGATCTCAACATATTGACATTTGGCGTATAGCGATCGCAGTTTAACAGGATGCGCATAACTGTATTCTGTTGTACTTGCAATCTTTGTATCTCCTCTTTAGTACAAGAAATCAATAGAGAACAGGCGTACGAGAAATGAGGTAGTATTATTGTATTATACACTAACATTTTTTTCCACTGAGATAAACACTTTGATACACGACTAAAGAAGCCTATCTTTTTACCGATTTTTTTACACATATGGTCAATATGATTACTAAAACTTAATTGTGGATCCAAGATCACCCCCAGATATTTTATCTCAGAAACATAATCAACGATATTACCGTTAATGTTTAAAAAGAGCCCTGAACTATTAAATTTACATCACCTTAGAACCAATAATCATGCATTTTGTTTTTGTATTATTTAACTTCAATTTATTTTGACATGACCATTCGTATAGTATCTTTAAATCATCATTTAGCGCTTTAACTATTTGTTTAAAATTTTGACCCGAGACAGAAATTAGGGTGTCATGGGCAAACAAATTTACAAACGAATTTTTAAGCCCCTTATGCAGGTCATTTACATAAATTATAAACAAAAGCGATCCCAACACGCTTCCCTGTGGAACACCCCACGTACTGTCCCTTTTATTAGAATCATTACTATTGATCATTTGCTTAATAAAGTGTCTATGAATTTTACATTTATTTGTTTTATTTGAGTCACCCTATTAGGCAACACACCCCTTTATTCTCAGATTTCAGTTAGCTTAACTTTTCTTTTCTTTTTATCGATTTAACCGAGCTAGAGGACCCAACACCATCTTGGTAGGTTTCTGTTTTTGCCTGGCCCAAAAACAGTGGCGCCTTAACTAAAATTTGTTTTTAACCCCTCCCTACTCTCCGGCATATGACCTTGGGTATATTGCTCGCTGGCTGTAAGCCCCTCTAACTCGGGTAAATTCGATTTCTTGTTTCACTTTATTTCACTTCAGTTATTTAACTTTTTGACAATTTATAGTATTTAACATTTCATAATGATTTTTAATTTTTAAAATTCTTAACTAAAAATTAAATATTCTCTTAAAGGCAAAAACGAGCGTAGCAAAATTCTAGTTTGATGGTACCTATCCGTTAAAAAGTCTTTAATCCATTGTAAAGCACTATCTTTTAAACCATATAGCATTAGCTTTTTTATCAGAATATTCCTATCTATAGTTTCAAAAGCGCGATTCAGATCGACAAAAACACTTAAGGTTGAATTCTCAACGTAATTCAATCTATTGCCAACCTATAACCTATTTCGCGTTGATTTTTTGAGTTTATTATTTTAATAACTCACATTTAAAGAAAATTAATATCGTCGGTACATTATTTAGGTAGTATCTGATATATTACAAAAATATCAATTTATTTCATTGCTAATTTTGGGAGAATTGTATAATGAAAGAACAATGAGTGACAATGACATAATAATGTTAAAAAAAATCTTACCCGATATTTTTCGCTATACAATTCTCCTAAAATAAGTTATGAAATTCCTTGATATTTCTTAAATATGTCAATTATTACCTATAGAATATCAAGTCGATACTGATTTTCTTTAAATTATGTATAAAAGCTAGAAAACATAAATAAATCTACGCGAAATAGGTTATAGGTTGGCAAGCATGTTGATACTCCCACCTTAAAGTTACTTTTAACTCACTTATATTTTGCCTCCAGACAGTACATACATATTGCAGAACAGACTCGCACGAGTGTTTGTTCCTGAATCCAGATTATCCCTTGTATAACAGTCCATTGCTTTGAAAGTAAGCCCGCAACTGGTTACACACAACAATTTCCAGAATGTTGTCTATCACTGGCAATAAGTTGACAGGACGAAAATTAGTCATGCCACTTGGTTTTGACACTTTTGATATTGGTACTATCACACTTGTTTTTAAATTGTTTGTAATTTTTTCAGTACTTAGTGACATATTAACCAAGTAAAGCAGAGGATAACCCACAACACAAAATGGATCCTTGATAAGCTTAACATTTAACAAGACATCACTAGTACTCTTATTCTTTAGGCTGTAGATAATTTTTTTAAGCTCTGACAAACTCAACTTTTTAAACTGTGCCAAACTATAATCTGCTTGCTCTATGTCAGTGTGCCACTGTTTTTTTTTTCAATACTTTATATCTCAGTCAAGCTGTCAGAATAAAAATTGTTCATGTTTTCTTCTACACTTTGGTTGTAATGTTTAAAATCAATATTTGTAAAGTTAGCCCCTTGTTTTTGATTTCCAACAAGTTGTTTTAAGATCCTCCACATTTTCATTCCATTTCCTTTACTGTCGTCAATATTTTTATTAAAGTATTTCTTTTTTTTTCATCCCTCATCACTGAAATAGTTTAATTTCGCTTACGCTTGTAATTGGTCCAGTCTGTTCCATTTTTGGTGAAACCAAACTTTTTATTTCTTTCATGTTGGGCCTGTCTTACTCTCTGTGTGATCCAGGAATATTTATCTGAGTGTGCGTTTGTTTTTCCAGCGGAGCTAACTTATCAATAGTTTTTTGTAGGATGTCCATGAAATCATAATATATCTTGTTAACATCAGTGGAGGTATAGTCCCAGTTTTGTCCAATAAGAGCTTGTTTGATATTCTCTGTTTTTTGACTGCTGAAATTCCTGGTATAAGTATCCTCACTGACTAACTTTTTATTAGGGAATTTTAAATGCACGCCAATAATTTCGTGGTCAGTAATTATCGGGAAGTTTCTAGGCGCCTCAACCGCATTAAAATCATTTGTTAATATATGGTCTATAAGTGTTGCGGATGTGTTTGTTACGCGAGTTTCCTTAGTAACTATTTGGTTAAAACCCGCCGCTTGTATGCATCTCTTTAGGGCACGGGTGTCATTGCACAGATAATCTATATTTAGATCTCCCATAACAAATGTTCTTTGTTGATGTACAGTATTTATATTTAATTTGTCCTCCAGATATTCTCGAGGCGAATCAATTGGGGACCTATAAATAGACCCTACCATTATATTTTTTTTACCTGTATAGTTGCCGCTAAACCCCAAAACTTGTCTTGCGTGGGTTATTGGCTTCTGATCTTTGCAGATCAATTTGTAGTCCACCGAATCGTTAAACAAAACATTGAAAATTAAGCTTTTCTTTATATACATTACACTACCACCAGTATGTCTACTATTAGAATATGCTACGACAGTATTATACCAATTAAAATTAACTTCTTACGCATCTGAAAAAAAACAACGCTTGAAATTTTAGTTATCCAGTGGAACTAAATGTATCTCGTTTAAAAAAAACATTTATTGGTGATAATTTGTGACAGTCGAACGCCTGTAACTATTTTCGAAATATTCGTACAAGAACACATAAAATTAAATTAACAGAGAGGAAGGGTGGGGGGGGGGGGGGGGGGGGGGGAGATATTGACAAAACATAGAATAATTTTTATCGAAACTAAAAGTGAATATAAAAATACAACCTTATGTTATCACATTGTTTTTGCCATGTCAGAATATGAATGAAATTCTCAACTCAATTTGTATAGGAGCTATAAGAAGCCTGTCGCACTATTGCAGAACCCTGTATATAAAAAACGTTTTCATCCATGTCGTTCACCAAAGCCATTTTTGTAATTATTATAGATGGAACGTCGCTTTAATTTAACAATCGAATCTGGCCGGAGCAACACTTACAACGTCTTGCTGTTTAAGGACAAAACCAGTTTAAAAGGAAGGCTCACCAGGGCAGAGTAAGTTATAATTTTATTTTATTCTTTGAGCAATTAATAGTAATCAATATACTATTATTTTTAACCATAAGATGAACTTACAGAACAAATTTTATTAAAAAAATACGGTATTTTATATGAGTTTTGGGTCTGTTCGACACTGTAAATCTCTAGAACCAGTTGAGAAAAAAGATAGATAGAAGAGAGAGAGAGAGAGAGAGAGAGAGAGAGAGAGAGAGAGAGAGAGAGAGAGAGAGAGAGATAGTAAAATAAAAACCTGAGCTGGTTTGTATAAGTTTTAATAAAAGTAATCTTGTGAATAATTAACAATAAAAACAATGTAAAATAAAATATAGCAATAAAATAAAAAGAGCGAGTGGTATGTTTTTAAAATGGTTGGTTGCGTTAAAATCGTTGGATACACACTGAAGTTATTTCCGTTTAAAAACCTAAAAGCTATAAAAGAATGGAGTGATGACAAACAGATGTCGGACGCTCTATTCGCTCCACCACTTTTACTTCTGGGAATCCTTTCCCAGCCCTGTTCTTATCTATACGTAAATACTAAATAAAAAGAAATTTTACATTCTAATAATCGTTAAAAAAAGAGTTTACCTATACAGTATACAGGGTCCTGCACCTCACCTTCCGTCTTCTATAGCTTACTTAGTAATTAAGTTAGAATTTTCATATTTTGCAGACCTTATCTGTATCGTAGGGCACATTTCAGGAAAAAAAATGTTTTCCTACAGGGTGTTCCAAAAAAGTGTGACGTCATAAGGGTGTATTTTTTTAAATTACATGCCATATATTTTCTTACATTTTTGGGTGCCTCCTATTATAGTTACCTACATACCCCTAAAATTTTATTAAAATTGATTCAGTATTATAAACGAAAAAAATAAAAACTAAAAAATATCAGTTTTGCGCCACTGGTATTAAAAATAAATAAAAAATAAAAATAATGCTAGTAAATTTATACACATAACAGGGTCTTCCAACGAGGACTGAACAGGGGCTCATTTTTGAGCTTCCTTGTATTTAAAGAAAAATCCAAAATAGCCAATCGATGTACTTTTTTCTGCAGAATTCAAAAATGAAACTAAAAATTTATTTGAACCAGAAACAAAAGGGTTACGCTATAGATAAGGTGTTTTTTAAATGGAACATAGCTTTTTTCATACGATTTTTGGAACGAGTGATTTTTTTTGTCCGTTCTGATTGAAATATTTAATATTGTGACAGCTATTTTTATTAAATTTTAATATTTTATCCAGTATAACTTAACTTTAACCTGTTTGAAACATACACTAGGTAATAAAGGTATAATCACCTTTGAATCCTTCAAAGTCAAAAAATTTGACAAATTTACTATAATATTGCCGAAATGAAATATGCATTAGATGAGAGATTGCAGATTGTTATCTTGTTCTACAAATGCCAAGAAAATGCAAGAGAAGCAAGGAGAAGATTTATTGCAAATTTTCACAGAAATATATCCGTCAATACTATTCTAAGGATAAAGAACCTATTTGAGGAAAATAAAACATTACATGACAGAAAAAGAAATCCAACTCTATATCTACTAATTAAAAAAAAACATTAATAATTTAATTGTTCAATGTGACCTCCGTTGTTCTCGAAACAAGTGCGATAACCTCTTTGTAGCCTTTCCAAACTTGCTGTTATACTGTGATTTTCCTGGTTAAGGCGATTTATTTCATTCACAATTTTCTGCATGATCTCGTCAATATCGTGGTTTCGCTGCTTGTATACCACGTTTTTTAAATGGCCCCAAAGAAATGTGTCTAATATTGACAAATCGGGACTATTGGGTGGCCAAGCATATGTTCCATTTCCACCAATCCATTCTTCATGGCGTCCGTTTAAATATTGGAGTAACCTCACGCACGGCATGCGGAGGGGCCCCGTCATGTTGCCAAATTAAATTATGATATTCTTCCAATGGTAAATCTTCCAAAAAGTTCTCAATTTCGTTTTCTAAGAACTCGTAGTATCTCTGTCCATTTAAAGTCCCGTTAAAAAATATTGGTCCTAAAATTCTATTATTTTTTATGCCACACCAAACATGGATTGAAATTCTTCCTTGAAATTAAATTGTCTGTGATGACTTTTATGTCTATTGAAAACCCCCGATGTTGTGAATGTCGCTTCGTCAGTCCATAAGATATTTCTGAATAAATTGGGGTCTTCGTTTTCTTTCCGAATCACAATTTACATACATTACATTTAATTTGTCCTCCAGACCTATAAATAGACCCTACTATTATATTTTTTTTTTTTACCTGTATAGTTGCCGCTAAACCCCAAAACTTGTCTTGCGTGGGTTATTGGCTTCTGATCTTTGCAGGTTGTAGTCCACCGAATCGTTAAACAAAACATTGAAAATTAAGCTTTCCTTTATATACATTACACTACCACCAGTATGTCTACTATTAGAATATGCTACGACAGTATTATACCAATTAAAATTAACTTCTTACGCATCTGAAAAAAAACAACGCTTGAAATTTTAGTTATCCAGTGAAACTAAATGTATCTAGTTTAAAAAAAACATTTATTGGTGATAATTTGTGACAGTCGAACGCCTGTAACTATTTTCGAAATATTCGATACAAGAACACATAAAATTAAATTAACAGAGAGGAAGGGTGGGGGGGGGGGGGGGGGGGAGATATTGACAAAACATAGAATAATTTTTATCGAAACTAAAAGTGAATATAAAAATACAACCTTATGTTATCACATTGTTTTTGCCATGTCAGCATATGAATGAAATTCTCAACTCAATTTGTATGGGAGCTATAAGAAGCCTGTCGCACTATTGCAGAACCCTGTATATAAAAAACGGTTTCATCCATGTCGTTCACCAAAGCCATTTTTGTAATTATTATAGATGGAACGTCGGTTTGTATTGAACGTGGAGGCTGGGAGAAACAATACGTTCCAAGTATTATACCACAGGAAACCAATAACCCTAACAGGAACGCTCACCAGGGCAGAGTAAGTTATAATTTTATTTTATTCTTTCAAGTAGCTACTGCCCTGGTGGTTAATGCCAGTTGTAGTTAATGCCGAAGTAGGTAGTTAATGCCCCGGTAGTTGATGCCTGTTGTAGTTATTGCTCCCAAAATTTCCCTATGGTCGGCCACACCCATCTCCAAAAAGTTCCCACGGTCAGAAAAAAGTTCCCAGGCTCAAGTGGCGCAATGACTACTTAGTTTATCTACATCAATATCTGATGCATATAGAATAAAAAAGTGGCACATCTTGGAAATTGAAGAATTTTTGTAAAGGTTTGTTCGAGGATAGGTCAGATAAAAAATATTTGAGGTTCGCAAGTTGACTCTATTGACAGCGAATGGTAGTTTACCAAGAATACCGGGGCAGTCAATTTCACCTTTCAAAATTCTAAACAAAGTGCATAGTAACATTTTGATTTTTCTTTTACTTAATGAAAGCCTGCCAAAGACACCCAAAAGGTATTCATTATCGCACCCTTTCTGAGGATATATATACCGTATTTTTTATAATACATACATTTAGCAAACTTTCTCTACACTCTTTCAATGAGTGTAACCCACACGTTATACTGGGAGGACCAAATGACCAGCTGTATCTCCAAAACCATAGATAATACGACTAAAAAATTGATTGTTAAATATAACGAAAAAAAAATCTAATTAAACCGTTAGAGCGCATAGCCGCTATGCTATGATACAAAAAAAGAGCAGTGATAGTCCCTATATTAAAGCCTGGTAAACCCGCCAAAAGACCGGACTCGTACAGGCCCATTGCTCTCCTAAGTGCACTCGGCAAGGTTGCGGAAAGAATCATACACAAAAGGTTGAAAACTGGTAGTTGGACCAAAACCTTCCAGAGGAACAGTTTGGCTTCAGAACTTTCAGAAGTGCTGTACTGCTAGTAGCGCATATTGCGCAGCAAGCAATACAAAAATTTAACCAACAACAAAGCACGGTACTCTTGTCTCTGGGCATAAAACAAGTTTTCGACAACTTCTGGTACAACGGACTAATCTACAAACTCCTAACATTACACAATTTCCCACTACACCTTACTACACTAATACACTCATACATAACAAATCGAATACTAAAAGTCAGGATAGAAAGTGACTTCTCAGACCATGTGACCTTACATGCAGGCCTGCAACAAGTAACCAATTTGGCAGCTCCCCTATTTAACTTATACACTGCTGACATACCCCATTACCCAAACTCAAACTTAGCAATTTTCGTCGACGACGTCTTACTATACGCAAGTTCTTACTACGCCAACATAGCAAGGCAAAAAATATCTAACCATCTACATAATCTTCTACCTTGGTACAAGAAATGGAAAATGGAAATAAACTAAACTAACAAACATACATATAAACCAAAACATATAAATAAACGAAAGACAAATTAAACCGAAGGACACATTGAAATATCTAGGGGTAACACTGGGCAACAGACTTACATTCAGACAAAACACAAACCAAATAGCAACAAAATTTATGACAATAACACACACACTAAACAAGATATTAAACAATAAGTCACCGCTTTCCTCTCAAAACAAGCTAAGTATTTATAATCAAATAATCAAACCAGCATTAACATATGCGGCACCAGTTTGGTGTAGTATGGCGCACTGGCACTTTGGAAAAATACAAATATTACAAAATAAAATATAAGGGTTTATTCTAAAAGCACCTAGAAAAACGCCAATCCGCCATCTAAGCCACAAAAGCCAAGCCAAGCCACACAAACTCAATACATATTTCAATATATACAAGACGTCGCAACAAAATTCTATCAAACACAATCACGAAATTCAATTCTGACCCAAAACATACTACAAATTAAAAATAACGACAACGTAACACATAAGCCACTGCACTCTAGACTCCCAATATATTTTCAAGACCGTTAAAAACCAAAATCTTAAATAATAAGAAATTAAAAATCCAGATTTCATATTTAAAACTACATCCTGTATAAAAATCAAATAAAGACACCTACAATAACATCTAGGTAAAGAATTTGCCAATTCGACATACTTGTGGCATCGTACGTGCCACTGACCCAAACAGTACTGCGGCGTCACGATGACGGCCAGGCACGTGTCGTTTATATCAATGAAACAAAACATTATAGTATTATAACTTTACAACCAATAATATTTTAAGCCTGACGGCAAAACATGAGCGCTGCTTGTACCTGATTAGACTGAGCTGGTTTTTTCCCTAATTTTTCCAGTAAGCATTAACCTCAAACTTTCACATTTAAACAATAACAGCAAATTATATTCAAATTTTTTTATAAAAATAAAAATACTCTCTCATGGCGGTAAAGGATTACGGAACCGACCAATCCCAGCGTAGCTATACGTCAATCAATCATACCACAGGGTTAACATCAACCCCACGGGCGTCTGCCAGTGCGTATCCTGGGCAGGAACAGTTATGGAAAACTGATCCTTTAGCCCGGTGTAAAACAAATTTAATATTATACTATTGTAATATTTTATTATATTATAGGTGTAATAAGTAGGATAAATTGACATGTGAACATATTGAAATAATAAAGACCTTTAAAAACGAAACGAAACGATACAAAGTCCTTAGTTTCTACTAATAACTTCAACCGAACCGAACGCCGAATGCCCACCCCATTTTCCCATTTAATTCTTTAATTTAACGATGCTATGTTTTCTAATTCTTATCCTAGTTTTGCAGAACACAGTTCATAAGTTTAAAAAGATCTTTTTTTAACAATTTTTTAATGGGGTTTTAAACCAATTCCTACAGGAATAAAGCCAGTCATATTGATTGAACGATAACAACCTATGGATTTTAGCAAGGAGGTAAATCCAAAATTGTATCATGAATTGCTTTACGTATTTTAAATCATACTTCATTTCTAAGTACGAAATATAGATTTAGATTTTGATTTTAAGACATGTCCTTTTATAAGAATTTTCAGGATTTTGGGAAATATTTAGCTGCGTCTTTTCAAAAGACATTGGAATCCTCCATATGGTAGATATTGCAAAATAGCCCATCCATATTGGTTATTAAAAGGATTCTTACTTTGAAAAATAGATATTAATTTGGAGGATTTTTAAAAAGGAATTGTGCCAGTCAGAGGAGGGGGGGGGGGGATGAGATAAACGTGAAGGATTGGGATCTTAATTTTTTTTAAGCTACTGAAGGATCGTTCAACAATACACGTCGTGCAGGGTAAAACAATCAAAATTTTTAAGGGTGCATCTCCGCATGTAAAATAAACCCAATTTTTACGCACATACGACTTACTTTAATTAAAAAGTATATTCTTAAACTATGTTCCTCTTGTAGCAGATTTTTCAATTGCCCTTTCGTTTCCGAAATATAAACTAACTTGTATTAGAATAAATAGGCCAACTTTAAAAATTATTTTCTCCTTAAGAAAGGCCTAAAAAAATGTTATTAATAGAAAATAATATGTTGTATAAAAAACTTATACTTAAGGTGCTCTTCATCCACAGTTTTCAAAAATTCAAAAGGAAGCCTATTAAAAAAAATATTGAAAGTCAGCCAAAACTCGCCCAACTTCAAAAAATATTTACTCGTGTATTTTTACAAATTATCAATAAATAAACGAAGGGAACCCTTACACATGTTTGTAATGTGCGGTTAAAATTTGAAATAATTTGGTTCGTTAGAACTGCCATTGCTTTTTAAAATATAATCGTGTTTGCTGTAAAATCCAAGAGTATTTGTTTGTTTACGTACATCATAGGATGTGCCCTGCAAGTGACTCATAATTTTTTCCTAATTTCTTGCTTGGGGAGATAGCTAGGGTGGATCGATACCACTGCCCCACCCCTGGCTACGCCCTTGCTATTGGTATATCTTTAAGCAATATCCATAAATTTTTATTACTTTTTAGGGGCATGAACACAGGGTCAACCAACAGAATCAATGTGAGTATATTTATGGTCTTATTTATTTGTCAATTATTCCCAGGATGCGGTCAAATGATTTCGCATGCACCAAATTTAATAATAATAATAATAATTTTTATTTAGCACTTGGCTAGTGATAACAATATAACAAAATAAACAATTGTTGAAATTAAGTAACTTCATAGTCAACTCATTCAAATACACAGAAAGTGTTTTATTAAAAGTTCTCAAATCTGGCGCATTTTTAAGATGATCATTAAAACAGCAAATGCCCTCATAAAGCAAAGTTTTTGTAAAAAAGTTGTTTTTACCCTAGATACGTTATAATGTTGATTTGACCTAACATTGTAATTATGAAAATTTGATATTTTTACCAAATAGGACTTTAAATTGTCGGGTTGCAGATTATGCTCAATTTTATAGATTAACACCATATTCGCTCTTTTAATTAACTGCCTTATATTTAACCATTTCAAAGATCTCAACATATTGACATTTGGCGTATAGCGATCGCAGTTTAACAGGATGCGCATAACTGTATTCTGTTGTACTTGCAATCTTTGTATCTCCTCTTTAGTACAAGAAATCAATAGAGAACAGGCGTACGAGAAATGAGGTAGTATTATTGTATTATACACTAACATTTTTTTCCACTGAGATAAACACTTTGATACACGACTAAAGAAGCCTATCTTTTTACCAATTTTTTTACACATATGGTCAATATGATTACTAAAACTTAATTGTGGATCCAAAATCACCCCCAGATATTTTATCTCAGAAACATAATCAACGATATCACCGTTAATGATTAAAAAGAGCCCTGAACTATTAAATTTACATCACCTTAGAACCAATAATCATGCATTTTGTTTTTGTATTATTTAACTTCAATTTATTTTGACATAACCATTCGTATAGTATCTTTAAATCATCATTTAGCGCTTTAACTATTTGTTTAAAATTTTGACCCGAGACAGAAATTAGGGTGTCATCGGCAAACAAATTTACAAACGAATTTTTAAGCCCCTTATGCAGGTCATTTACATAAATTATAAACAAAAGCGATCCCAACACGCTTCCCTGTGGAACACCCCACGTACTGTCCCTTTTATTAGAATCATTACTATTGATCATTTGCTTAATAAAGTGTCTATGAATTTTACATTTATTTGTTTTATTTGAGTCACCCTATTAGGCAACACACCCCTTTATTGTCAGATTTCAGTTAGCTTAACTTTTCTTTTCTTTTTATCGATTTAACCGAGCTAGAGGACCCAACACCATCTTGGTAGGTTTCTGTTTTTGCCTGGCCCAAAAACAGTGGCGCCTTAACTAAAATTTGTTTTTAACCCCTCCCTACTCTCCGGCATATGAGCTTGGGTATATTGCTCGCTGGCTGTAAGCCCCTCTAACTCGGGTAAATTCGATTTCTTGTTTCACTTTATTTCACTTCAGTTATTTAACTTTTTGACAATTTATAGTATTTAACATTTCATAATGATTTTTAATTTCAAAAATTCTTAACTAAAAATTAAATATTCTCTTAAAGGCGAAAACGAGCGTAGCAAAATTCTAGCTTGATGGTACCTATCCGTTAAAAAGTCTTTTATCCATTGTAAAGCACTATCTTTTAAACCATATAGCATTAGCTTTTTTATCAGAATATTCCTATCTATAGTTTCAAAAGCGCGATTCAGATCGACAAAAACACTTAAAGTTACTTTTAACTCACTCATATTTTGCCTCCAGACAGCACATACATATTGCAGAGCAGACTCGCACGAGTGTTTGTTCCTGAATCCAGATTATCCCTTGTATAACAGTCCATTGCTTTAAAAGTAAGCCCGCAACTGGTTACACACAACAATTTCCAGAATTTTGTCTATCACTGGCAATAAGTTGACAGAACGAAAATCACTCATGCCACTTGGTTTTGACAGTTTTGATATTGGTAATATCACACTTGTTTTTAAATTGTTTGTAATTTTTCCAGTACTTAGTGACATATTAACCAAGTAAAGCAGAGGATAACCCACAACACAAAATGGATCCTTGATAAGCTTAACATTTAACAAGACATCACTAGTACTCTTATTCTTTAGGCTGTAGATAATTTTTTTAAGTTCTGACAAACTCAACTTTTTAAACTGTGCCAAACTATAATCTGCTTGCTCTATGTCAGTGTGCCACTGTTTTTTTTTCAATACTTTATATCTCAGTCAAGCTGTCAGAATAAAAATTGTTCATGTTTTCTTCTACACTTTGGTTGTAATGTTTAAAATCAATATTTGTAAAGTTAGCCCCTTGTTTTTGATTTCCAACAAGTTGTTTTAAGATCCTCCACATTTTCTTTCCATTTCCTTTACTGTCGTCAATATTTTTATTAAAGTATTTCTTTTTTTTTCATCCCTCATCACTGAAATAGTTTAATTTCGCTTACGCTTGTAATTGGTCCAGTCTGTTCCATTTTTGGTGAAACCAAACTTTTTATATTCTTTCATGTTGGGCCTGTCTTACTCTCTGTGTGATCCAGGAATATTTATCTGAGTAAGCGTTTGTTTTTTCCAGCGGAGCTAACTTATTAATAGTTTTTTGTAGGATGTCCATGAAATCATAATATATCTTGTTTACATCAGTGGAGGTATAGTCCCAGTTTTGTCCAATTAGAGCTTGTTTGATATTCTCTGTTTTTTGACTGCTGAAATTCCTGGTATAAGTATCCTCACTGACTAACTTTTTATTAGGGAATTTTAAATGCACGCCAATAATTTCGTGGTCAGTAATTATCGGGAAGTTTCTAGGCGCCTCAACCGCATTAAAATCATTTGTTAATATATGGTCTATAAGTGTTGCGGATGTGTTTGTTACGCGAGTTTCCTTAGTAACTATTTGCTTAAAACCCGCCGCTTGTATGCATCTCTTTAGGGCACGGGTGTTACAGTCATTGCACAGATAATCTATATTTAGATCTCCCATAACAAATGTTCTTTGTTGATGTACAGTATTTATATTTAATTTGTCCTCCAGATATTCTCGAGGCGAATCGTTTGGGGACCTATAAATAGACCCTACCATTATATTTTTTTTTACCTGTATAGTTGCCGCTAAACCCCAAAACTTGTCTTGCGTGGGTTATTGGCTTCTGATCTTTGCAGATCAATTTGTAGTCCACCGAATCGTTAAACAAAACATTGAAAATTAAGCTTTCCTTTATATACATTACACTACCACCAGTATGTCTACTATTAGAATATGCTACGACAGTATTATACCAATTAAAATTAACTTCTTACGCATCTGAAAAAAAACAACGCTTGAAATTTTAGTTATCCAGTGGAACTAAATGTATCTCGTTTAAAAAAAAACATTTATTGGTGATAATTTGTGACAGTCAAACGCCTGTAACTATTTTCGAAATATTCGATACAAGATCACATAAAATTAAATTAACAGAGATTAAGGGTGGGGGGGGGGGAGATATTGACAAAACATAGAATAATTTTTATCGAAACTAAAAGTGAATATAAAAATGCAACCTTATGTTATCACATTGTTTTTGCCATGTCAGCATATGAATGAAATTCTCAACTCAATTTGTATAGGAGCTATAAGAAGCCTGTCGCACTATTGCAGAACCCTGTATATAAAAAACGGTTTCATCCATGTCGTCCAATAAAGCCATTTTTGTAATTATTATAGATGGAACGTCGGTTTTTATTAACAGTAGAAGCTACAAACGAGGACACAATTAAAGTTTTATATTGCCGCAAAAAAACAACCCGAACAGCTACGCTTACGAGGACAGAGTAAGTTATAATTTTATTTTATTCTTTGAGCAATTAATAGTAATCAATGTACTATTATTTTTAACCATAAGATGTACTTACAGAACAAATTTTATTAAAAAAATACGGTATTTTATATGAGTTTTGGGTCTGTTCGACACTGTAAATCTCCAGAACCAGTTGAGAAAAAAGATAGATAGATAGAAGAGAGAGAGATAGTAAAATAAAAACCCGAGCTAGTTTGTATTAAAGTTTTAATAAAAGTAATCTTGTGAATAATTAACAATAAAAACAATGTAAAATGAAATATAACAATAAAATAAAAAGAGCGAGTGGTATGTTTTTAAAATGGTTGGTTGCGTTAAAATCGTTGGATACACACTGAAGTTATTTCCGTTTAAAAACCTAAAAGCTATAAAAGAATGGAGTGATAACAAACAGATGTCGGACGCTCTATTCGCTCCACCACTTTTACTTCTGGGAATCCTTGCGATATAAAATATTAGTCCAGGTTTTATACATTTTCATCCTCCCGCGGCGGAGAGTCCTCAACTTCTAACGGAAAAAGAAGTTGCACTGGTCTACGGAGTTTCGACCCGTCGCTCGTTCGCACCTCACAAGCCCGCACTCGGCCATCGCGGCCCTCAAACACGTCGATGATTTTAACCATTTTCCACTGTAGCCTGGGCGTATGTTCTTGATGTAAGAGTACGATGTCACCTATTCTTAAGCTTCTGGAATTGACACGATCAGTTTGGTGAAATGTACGCAGCTGCTGAAGATAATCCGTTGTCCATTTTTTCCAAAATTTAGAAAGCAATTGTTCTCTGGATTTCCATTGTTCCATTTCGTTTCGTTTGACTTGAGGTAATTTTCGATCTAAGGAAAAACCAACATTTTTAACACCGACTAGGAAATGCGTTGGGGATAAAGTTAATACATTTGTATCGTCATCATCAAGATACGTCAATGGTCTTGAGTTGACCGTTGCTTCTACTTCTGTTAAAATAGTCTAGAGTTCATCGCCTTACCAAGAGTAATTTTGAGAACATCCTTTACTGTTTTTACCATGCGCTCCCAAAATCCTCCCCACCAAGCTGCTCTTTCAATTATAAAACGCCAGTCTATTCGATATTTTTGAGCAAGTTCTTGCACCTCGCCTTGCTTGAGTATCACAAATAATTCTTGAAGTTCCTGAGTGGTTCGATGGAACGTTCTTGCGTTGTCCGAATAAATGATTTCAGGAACTCTTCGACGAGCTATTAACCTCCTCAAACCTCGAACACAACTTTCGGTCGTTAGACTGAGCACCATGCAACTCCAAGTGAACCGCTCTTACAACAGCGCAGGTTAAGAGTATGATATTTTTTTTTGAAAACTTTTATTAACAAAATATTCATAGATAAATTACATTGAAAAAAATCTTTTAAACAGTGCTCGAAACACTGGTATCAAAGATATTAAGGCAAAAACCAATTTACAGACAACAGTATACAATTACTTAAAGATTAAATATTTAATGCATTTGACAAATATTTTTTCAACAACCTATTAAACTTTCCGTTAGAGTTAACCATTCTAATATTTTGAGGTAGTTTATTAAACATCTTTGCCGCTTGTTGAATAGGATTATATAACCCTTTATTTGTCCTAATTAATTCTAGATTAATGCTATTATAAGCCCTAGTGTAATGATTATGTACATTTTCGTTAAAAACTATATTAGAATTTGACTTTTGAAATTTATTTATTACTTTATATATAAATTTAGCCTGTTCCAGCTCCTGTATTTTTTTTAACTTCATGACACCCAACTCTCTGTATAGATATAGATATGTGTTAATCGTTGTTGCTTTCTTGTAGAAAATAAGTGTCTAGCAAATACCTCATTAACATGTTTCACGTATAGATCTTCTAAAATCTTTGTAGCTTGTTCTAACTTCTCACATTCACTAATATGTTCTAATTGTAAAAACTTTGTTAATAAGGTATTTGCTAGACACTTATTATCTACAAGAAAGCAACAGCCCACAGAAAGTATTGATCAGTATGTTCAAGCTCTAAAACAACTAAACAAAAATTGTGATTTTAAACCAGTAACTGCAGAACAAAATAAAAATGATTTTATTCGCGATGCTTTTATAGGTGGACTGTTACTTAATAAAATACGTCAACGTCTATTAGAAAGTAATACACTAAATTTAAAAAAAGCAATTATACAATCACGTTATTTAGAAGAAGCGCGGAAGCAATCAAGTATCTATTTTATCCACAATTCAATAAATACTGTTCATTTAAAATACATCCACAATGAATCACAAATACAATCTACCTCTGCAACTGCCTCCTCTTAACGTTGTTATTTTTGTGGAAAAACTAGACATCCTAGCAGTATATGCCCAGCTGTGACGATAGCATAATTAGCTCGGCCACAACCAATGATGTAACTGTAAAAACACTTAAATTTCTAATCTCAAGCAATCTATTTTTTAAAGGGGTGAGACACTTAAAACGCATAATCGAACGATGCATGTTTAGGAAGCCCCGTATCTCCGGAACGGTTGAAAATAGATATTAACAATTATACATTTTTGATATCGGACCCCGGAATGTCATCTACTGGTGTAGTTATTAATTATGGTTGCCATTTAAAAAAAACAATATGGCGTCTTGTCTGTAATTTCTTGATATCTGACATATTTAACGATAGCATAGTTAGCTCGGCCACAACCAATAATGTAATTGTAAAAAAACCTAAATTTCTAATCTCAAGCGATCTATTTTTCAAAGGGGTGAGACACCTAAAACGCATAATCGAACGATGCATGTTTAGGAAGCCCCGTATCTCCGGAACGGTTGAAAATGTATACCAACAATTATACATTCTTGATATCGGACCGCGGAATGCCATCTACTGGTGTAGTTATTAATTATGGTTGCCATTTAAAAAAAAACAAAATGGCGTCTTGTCTGTCATTTCTTGATATCTGACATATGTGACGATAGCATAGTTAGCTCGGCCACAACCAATAATGTAACTGTAAAAAAACTTAAATTTCTAATCTCAAGCGATCTATTTTTTAAAGGGGTGCGACACTTAAAACGCATAATCGAACGATGCATGTTTAGGAAGCCCCGTATCTCCGGAACGGTTGAAAATATATACCAACAATTAAACATTTTTGATATCGGACCGCGGAATGCCATCTACTGGTGTAGTTATTAATTATGGTTGCCATTTAAAAAAAAACGAAATGGCGTATTGTCTGTCATTTCTTGATATCTGACATATTTGACGATAGCATAGTTAGCTCGGCCACAACCAATAATGTAACTGTAAAAAAACTTAAATTTCTAATCTCAAGCGATCTCTTTTTTAAAGGGGTTAGACTTTCCAAACAAAATCGAAAACTTCGAAGCCTCGTATCTCCGGAACGACTAAAAATAAATATTTACAACTATATATTTCTGAACTGTAAATAAAAAATGGAATGCACTGGGCATATAATAAAGTAGGGTTGCCATTTAAAAAAATCCAATATGGCGTCTTATCTGTCAAATTTGTGACTCTATATAATTTTTGACATTATATTTGGCTTCTTCGCAAAAAACCATTAGGGAGTACCTAATTGTTTTTTTTTATTTTAACCAGTACATATAAACATTTATCTTCTCGTTTCACTAAACACCCTATACACGAACAACGAACTCCCCAAAAGTTTTTTTTTGGAAAAATCAGTGCGAACAAGGATCTATCAAAATTTTAAAAATCAAAAAATCCAAGATAGCGGCAACTCTGTTCGACCTTTCCTCACTGGGACCAAATGAGGCTATTGAGGGATTAAAAGAATTTTTGCCACCATCACCTATAAAATTTAGTTAGGCTAGAGTTATAAATAAGTCTATGTGGCAAAATAAATTATATTATGATAAGGCTTATAAAATATTTCCCTTACAGCAGGCTCCGGCCGCTCCTCCGGCCCCGGCCGCTGCCTAGACCCCTACCACTACCAAGGCCCCTACCAAGGCCCCTACCAAGGCCCCTACCCAGGCCCCGGCGACATAGCATTTCGGAAACCATAATACGTAAGTGTTTTTTGTACAATTTTTTAATAAACATTTAAAATAAAAATGTTGCAATTTAAATGATAGTTTTTTAATTACCATATTATCATTACTAATGTTCTATCTTGTTAAAAAGAATTTTTAGGATATTTTAAAGTTGTGTTTAATATCGTTGCAACAAACATGAACGGTGTTATTAAACTGTGAAGAAAAAACTGAAATTGTTTTGATTGTGGGAGAGAACTATAAAATGCATAGAGATGCAACAATTATTTTTCTCTACTACTGTATAAATAAATTAACTTTCGGGCCCTAGCAACACGATAGAAAACGAAAGTAAATGTTACAATTATCTAAATTACCTAAATTATCCGTTGCTAGCTACGAAAGTAGGTTGGTAGCTACGACAGTAATACTTTCGGTGCCAGGACAAAAAAATTGAACTGACAGACCCTGACAGTACTGAAATAACTAGTTGTCAACAATACTCAAATAACTAGTTGTCATGGATTATTTTACAGGTGGAAAAAAAACCTATTTTATTATTTTAATTTGAATAAAATCAAAGTTTATTACTTAATAATATATTGATCAGAGAACAGTAGTAGAAACAATTTAATACATTACACGATGCGAAAGCCTTTTTTGGTGGTCGAAGGTATTATATCACCTCGGCTTCGCCTCGGCAATTCAAAAACCTCCTCACACCAAAAAATTAACTTTCGCATCTAGTAATGTAAATAACTCTTAATAATGCCTAATAAAAATATTAATCATTCAACTTGGTATTACAAAAATAATGAATAAATTTATGAAGAAAAATTATTATTGCTGCTTGTCTATGGGTTTTATAGTTCTCTTCAACAATCAAAACAATTTCATTGTACCATTGCGATAAAAAAAGTAGTACAACGAAATATAATTTAATCTGCTGGTCTATTATAAAATATTTTCTTTCAAACTGATAACTCAGTGTCACCAGAATTATTGTGTCAGTGTCACCTTTATTATAATACTGTCACCAGAATTCTTCATGGTAACGCCTAAAAAGTTAGTTGGCATAATTATATTGTTTTCATAGTGACGACGATATCCACTTCTCGATATCCTTTTAGACCAAGAGTTCTATCTGGGACTACTAATCAAAGTGACCCCTAGTACTTTTGTTTAATGTTCAATTGTTTTTTGCTGAACATATTCGAATTCGCGGGAGAAAATGACTTAAGATGGCTATTTCAGTTTTTTTATAAAAGTACAGGAAAAGTCAAAAAATCGCCTTGTCTAGTCTTGGTTGGATAACCCTGTACACATACGTTTCAAAAAAGGAAAAAATAATTTTGTTATCGTAAATGGGTGTTATTACATATTTAAACGGGGTTTTTAATTCTGATCAACTTATTTTAATATCAATTTTCGATATTGTCAAAAATAAAGGTACTTTGCTCTTGGGCAAAATTAATATTTTTTGACAAACCTCGTATACGCTTAAAAGAACTTAATATTTGATAGTCGAATTTTAGGTTTTAGACCATGCAGAACTTTTTATGAAGAATAACTTTTTTTCGTAATATTAATAATAAACAAGTTTTCCATATGGTTCCAACTTACGGAGACATACCTACTTTATATTTGTTGAAAATGTATAAAACCTGTAAAAATATTTTATTTCGCATATATAAAATCTATTTTTTAATGTTAGAATATAAAATTTATCTTTATTTAGTATTATAGTTAAGAACAGGGCTGGGAAAGGATTCCCAGAAGTAAAAGTGGTGGAGTGAATAGAGCGTCCGACATCTGTTTGTCATCACTCCATCCTTTTATAGCTTTTAGGTTTTAAAGGGAAATAATTTCAGTGTGTATCCAACGATTATAACGTAACGAACGATTTTAAAAAATAGGTACTACTACGCTCTTTTTTTATTTTATTGTTATTTTTCATTTACATTGTTTTATTGTCATTATTCTCAAGATTACTTTATTAAAACTTTTTATACGAATCAGCGCGGTTTTTATTTAACTAACTTACTATCGCTCTACTACACTTTTTCTCAATATTCTTGATATATTAAAAAGTAACACAGTTTCAAACAGGTGTAATTTTTGATTTATATCTCATGGTGTTTAAAGAGAAAACGAAAACTTTTAGAAATAACTCGCAAACTGCAAAGAGAGACAAAAGAAAGTTACGAGAAATTTGCGTATTTTAATTTTCTTAAAAGGTACCTACACCAAAATTAGAACATATTAGAAAAGAAAAAAAAAGAAAAGGAGAAAAGTTTTCTTATTAAAATTAAATGAAAAGGGGACCAAGGGTGAACCCAAAAAAACAACAAACAAAAAAGTGGTAAACACACACACAGTTAAAGTGGGCTCCACGAGTTATAATGTTAAAAAAACAAATGAAAAAAGATAAAATTGACCAATAACGGTAAAAGGGTTATAACAAAACAAGCACCGTAAACAATTAGTAGTTTTAAAAAAATTTTGCAGTTCAACTTGTGCACGGTCAGAACCAACCGAGTTCTTTAGCGGTGATAATGTAGAAATAAATTATTGTTGTACATTTCTTTTTTTCCCTTCTCGTTTTTTCAATTAAATTCGTCGGCAAAATAAAATTTGTGTTTCATTCACATAAAAGTCTATTGGATCATTAGCAATTTTATTTTATAAAAACTATTTATACCTTTTTTTATTTGATATCAGTAAAAAGAAACGCTGAAATGCAACAAACCTGAAAACACTTAATATTTTCGAAACAGTTGTATATAAAATATGTCTAAAATTTTCTGAATAATCCAAAAATTGAATAATATACTTGCATTTAAAATAAGAAAGTTGGTATTAGCCACTGTTATATGACACACCATGTATAAAAAGTTTTTATTGAAAAAAATGCGCGCAACTAGAAATACCAATCGACGTGTCCGAGCGTTTTTCGGATACCATCTCATGTATTTATTATCAAATTAATTCTATTTGGCTGATACACACTTGTATACATTTATTATAGCAGGTCTCGTCCTTTCGCGTGAAGGCATATCGACGGTAACAATTCAATATGTCGTAACTCAAAATCTCCTACTTTTCAGGAAACGATAAAAACTGTAAAATAAAAATGTCGTATATTACAACTTAGTAAGGTAACTTATGGGTTCAATAATGCCTAACTCAACGTTCATAGCAGACCATGTTTTTATTAGTGAAAATTAACTTAATATGCATACCTAATTAACTAAAAACCAAAAATAAATCACTTAGTTATATTTTTATCAATACAATTATATAAAATACATGCATTAGTTGGTAGTACTTCCCAAAACTATATTATTATCACACCTGCTGTTGCTGTTAAAACACCATTGACAATCGTGTCTGTAGTGTACTAACGACTTACGACAAATTGCAACCCCGTTACATTTACGACATATTGTTTTTGTCTCTTATTGGCCCATTCTGCTAAACGAAAGCCAATAAGAATTTTCATAGCCACGTGTTATGATTACATTAACAGTTTAAGCGGGAAATCTCATTTTGCATGACATACGACATATTGAAATGTTACCGTCGATATGCACGTACTATCGACTCGAGACAACGTCTGAGCATGTCTAAGCATGTATTCATATATTTCTTTTCTTAAGTGAAGCTAAAGGTTACTTTTTACCAAATTATTTTAAATAAAATACCTTTAACCCTCTACCGGGTGTCCCAAATCCAAACCAATTTATGATATTCAGGGCCGTCAAAAACAAAGTAGTTATTGGATATCTACTAAACGGACACGATATATATATATATATATATATATATATACGTTTTTGTATCAAGTCGAGATCCGAACAAATCTTGGGTAACCCGAGATCCGCCAGAAGGAATAAGTTTATTTGAGTATATTTTTTTCCAAAAATATCCTAATATACCCCTTAATCCGTCCGCCTTTAGAGGGGAAAACATTTCGTTGTTTAATTTTTTTCTGATATATTGTAAGCCAAACGAGATCCGTGATAAAACTAGACATGTCGAGATCCAAAATGTGTATATTTTGAAGTATAAGCCCAACGTGAGATCCTGCGATGTTGCCATTGCCGCTGGATCTCGCTTTGATCAAATATGTTTATATATTGTGATTTAGTTCTGTCTGCTCTACAAAGTTCAAAAACATTAAAAATAAGATTTCTCCCAAGAAAGCTAAAGTTTAAAGAAGAAAACATGGAACAATTTAAAGACAAGGACTGGGTTTAAATAAAAGTATTTTTGTACAATACTTACAGAAAGACATAGTTTACAATAGTTTTTTTTAAGTACTTACACAGTTTTTTTTTTAATATGTAGGGTGAGTCGGGAGGAATGGGCCAAACTCTAAGGGTGTAATCTATGCATCAAAATAATAAGAAAAAACTGAAATGTTGTTATCCAATATTCATTTGTTTTCAAATTTTAGCGTTAAATAAAATAATAATATTGTTAAACCAAAATATATAACATTAACATTGTTTTAAATAAATCATTGGTTTAGTAAATTTTCAAATATACCGCCATTGTCTCCCAAACATTTCCTGCTTCGGTTACGAAGGGCGCGCGTGGCTCTTCTAATTGATTCGTGCCTTTCTTTAATATTGAGTGCAATATTTCTAATGCGTCTAATTAATGCATCCCTAGTATCTACTTTTACTTTGTATACCTCATTTTTTTATCCAACCCCATAAATTATAGTCCAACGGGGTAAGGTCTGGCGATCTAGGAGGCCAACTAATAGGACCATCGAGACCAATTCAAACCTCTGGAAACCAAAATAATAAGAAAAATCTCAAATGTTATTCAATATTTATTTGTTTTTAAATTATAACGCAAAATCAAAATATTGCATTAATTTAGCTTTCCTGTAATAAATGGTATTGTTGTCCGCTTTTGAATGGTGTGCTGTCACTATCCTGTTCGTGTCAGCATAAATAGTGTCAGTGTAAAATTTTACATTGATTTACCGTTAACTTTCGGATTTCTATCATTTAAATTTTATAAAATGCCATACATTTATTGACATCTCGAATACGTCAATATGGTTTTTATTTATGGTTTGTGTAATAGGAATGCTACAGCGGCTGCTAAAGAATATCGTCAACGATTTCCACATCAAAGAACACCGAACAGAAAGGCCTTTATCAGAGTCTTCAACAAACTGTGCGAGACCGGAACGCTTCCAAGTGCTAATGTAACATCCGAACGAGCCATTCGACAGGATTTAGAAGAAATAGGAAATGTTCTAGCTTTAGTAGAAGAAGATGCAATGACCAGCTCACGAAGAATTGGAACTCAGTTGGGGATTCCCCAAAAAAGAGTGATCAATACGCTTCACGAGCAAGGCTTATACCAGTACCATGTACAGAATCTTCAACCTGGAGACTCTGCCAAGCGTATGTAATTTTGGGAGTGGATAATTAATAATCGTCATCTTGTACCGCACATATTTCTTACTGACGAAGCTACATTCACCCATGACGGCATCAACAATAATCGATACTCCCATGTATGGTCGGACGAAAATCCTCACGCAATAGTCAATAATTTTCAACACAGGTTTTCAGTAAACGTGTGGTGCGGCATGATCGACAATAATTTAACTGGCACTTTTCTTTTGGAAAATCGCCTTACACGGGATCACTACTTAAGTTTTTTACAAAATGAATTCCAAGGAATACTGGAGGAAATTACTTTAAACATCAGAATTCAAATGTATTATCAACACGACGGAGCGCCTGCCCATTTCGATTGTCGGATCAAGCAATATTTGTACCAAAAGTTTCCAGAGGTTTGGATTGGTCGCAGTGATCCTATTAGTTGGCCTCCTAGATCGCCAGACCTCACACCATTGGACTATAATGTATGGGGTTGGTTAAAAAATGAGGTATACGAAGTAAAAGTAGTGACTAGGGATGCATTAATTAGACGCATTAGAAATGCTGCACTCAATATTAAAGAACGGCACAAATCAATTAGAAGAGCCACGCGCGCCCTTCGTAAACGAAGCAGGAAATGTTTGGAAGTCAATGGCGGTATTTTTGAAAATTTACTAAATCTAATTTAAAAGAATGTTAATGTGGCATATTTTGGTTTAACAATATTATTATTTTATTTAACGCTGTAATTTGAAAACAAATGAATATTGAGTAACAACATTTGGGGTTTTTCTTGATATTTTGATGCATAAATTACACCCTTAGAGTTTGGCTCATTCCTCCCGACTCACCCTGTATATTCTATATGGCAAATCACCAAGAATTTACGTTACATCCGCCTTGAGATTCGCATTTTTTTTATTTTAAAAAATATATATTTCGTTGTTATTTGTTCTAAATAAAAATAATTTAACACACCTTTTTCTTTTCTATTTTCTTCTCTATACCCTCGTATGATATCGTAAAAAACCTGAATTTATACGCCCCGGGGTCATGTAACCGGTAGATAATCCCAAGTGAGATGGTCAAGAAATTTTTCTCTTCGCGCGACAAGTTGTTTGTTGATCCCTATAGGAAATTAGTATAGTAGTTTCCTTAAATGATGTTTTTTTGGTAAAATTTTGTCCTACCCTCCCTTCATATTGTTTTACAAAACCCTAGTAGAGTTGTGGCCCCATGTGAGAAAATTAAAAATAGAAAAGTGCTGCATGTCCTAAAACTAAAACAATAAGCATTTAAAATAATTTGAAAATCTCTTTCCATATATCCACGGTAGGGGTAAAAATTTGAGTTTTGTGTAAGACTAAAGCATCCCACTAAGCAAGAAAACATTGTGATTTGGGCACATATGTAATTTCCTAGTATAAGGTTGCATTGTTAGGCTGTATAAAAAGGAATCGTTACCGCATAACAAAATCGCAGTTGCGTTTATATCGGAAACTAAAACGAATTAATTTTGAGTAGTCCATGTCCATACTCAAAGTGGAATTAAATGTATAGAGAAAAGAAAAGCACAAAGTCTTTCTCCACAAGTTTAGAGTAATTCATAATAAATACAACATGTTTCGAGTGTAGAAACACTCATCATCAGGAAAACAAAGTAAATAGTACAATGCTGATGTTGTTAGCAATATAGCAATAGAGAAAATAATAAGTGGGATTGAGCCGTCATGGAGCTTTCAATGGTGTAGGTACACGAGTTGTAAAAAATGAATAGTCAAAAGACCGATAAGACTTCAGCATACTGGAAAGTCAGGGGCTAGTGCAAAGGCCCTGTCTTGGGCAGAAAAATAAAGAGAGTAAAAGAAAAATTAGGGAGTTTTAACAGACTTTGTGAAAATCATTTAGTAAAAAGTAGTGAAAAATTTTAAGTTTCATTCAACTTTGTCGGAGGCATGTTAGAGTTGTGAAATGGGAAGGAAAGAAAAAAGAAAAAATCGTTTTTCGTAAAAGTCAAAGCATCATTTAGCTTGAAGTAAAATACTGTTGGGGTACCATGCAGCAGGCTTGTTGCGGCCCAGTTACCCCGGCAGGAGTCAAAACATACACATTGTGTGCAAAATTAATAGACTTAAAATATTTTTTGTTGAATTATTATGAATTACGCCTAGTTTTCTAATAAACTTGTGGAGACAGACTTCGCGGTTTTCTTTTTTCTAAAACGAATTAGTTTAGTTTTTTCAGATGTTTTTATAATATAATTTTTAAACCCTTATGATTATGTGACGTAAGTATAAAGCGTCCTCGTTTTGAAACTATTCCTAACAAAACGGTTTCGATTTAAAAATTATGTAAATGCAGACACAAAACGTTATAAAGATGACGGAATAGATTCATCCTTTGGCAATGTAATATTTTCGTCAATAAACGTAATTTGTTCTTATTCTACTCCCGACCTGTTTACCAAATCATAAAAATTGTATAAATTATTAAATTTTGGATCTCGGGTTGTCCAGTTGTCCACTAAGCCTTGCGGTGCAATGTTGCCCAACTTCAGGATCTCATGTCGTACAGATATTGTTTGAGAAACGGAGCGCCCTCTTTACACATACTCTGTGAACTATTTGGTGTATATAAATGATAAAAATGGTTAAGATAAGATCCGGGCTAAATTTGGTGTATGCACTCCCCTCACCCCCCTGAACCCAATAGACATTATATACACATAGGGTAAGTCGAGATCCGATTTCGGATCTCGCCTTGCAAAACGGATCTCGGCTTGTATAAAAAGTATCACAAAATGATCTCACCTTGTACAAATATAAATATATATATATATATATATATATATCCGATATAAAATATCAATAGCTAACATAAAACTAAATTATAGTTGTTCAAATTGCAACTGCATAATTGCAATAAATAGTAGCCAAATCCAACATTTTTTCTTTACATAATAAAATTTTTTTAAATGTAGGTAGATTGTAGATATCTATAGCATTTTAAATATGGCATTCTGCAGCATTTTATATATACGGTATTTATAATAGCAATTTTAAAAACTTACTACTTATATTTTATCAATAATTAATGCTCGTAGTTGTTGTTTTTTCTTTATAATTTTGAACATCCGGTATAAGGTTAAGGGTGTTTTATTTATAATATTTTGCTGGAATTTAATCACGCTTCCGCGTAGAAGAAAAATTTACTATGAATAAATGCTGCTTGGTTTGGTTATGAGCGTCAACATTTTAATTCTATACATGGTGTCCATTTAGGTAGTGTGTAATTCTTCGATATCTCAAATACTATCCTATATAGAGAAAAACTTTAAAAGTAAAAAATAAAGGACTGTTGCAGGTGTATATTATAAAAATATTTTTAAATATACCGTGTGTTTCACAAAAGCTGGACCACTAAAATTTAAATATTTTTAAATGAAACACCCTATATTTTTTTTATGCAATTTGTGAGTTTCCCTATTGTTTATGTAATCTCAATTTTTTTTTTCAATCTGTTGCATTGTTGCCAAGATATTCATTATTTTCCTAATTTTTTTGCTTTTGTACGGTCGCAATAAATATGCTACAGCTTCTTTATTGATTTTAATTTAATTATTATTTTTTACAGACGATTGCATCTGGGTCCTATGAGTAGTATTTATAAGATTATATCCGATTTTTTTATACAGGCTGCTTCAATTTTACTTCCAAATTTCGGGAAGTTAAGATTAAATTTACTCAATATTCCTAAATGCAACATTTTAATTCTATACATGGTGTCCATTTAGGTAGTGTGTAATTCTTATAAATTAAATAAACCCTGTATATTTTGTCAAAAATTGAAACTTCTACTAAATTCCCTTCTAACTGTACTAACTTTCTCAAAATGTTCGTTATTTGCTTTTTGATTTGTTTTTATTTTAATTGTATCTTGTATTTTATTGTATTATAACGTTCTTACCCTTAAGGCGATTATTTCCTTCTTCTAGTCGTCGCAATTCTAATTTGCATCTGCATTTGGCTGCGCGTACCACAGTGAAACTGACGTAGAGGACACATTATGCAGCAGCTGACGAATTCGATACTCGAACGAACATCATTTTATGATGTGCTGTAGTAATTAACTGGTCTACTGGAACCGAAAATAGCTTTAATTCGTTACTCGCGTGGCAAAGAAACTTATTGGAAATAAATCCATAAATTACAAATTATATGCAATATAAGTAATCAATATTTTTTAAATGGTATTATAATATCATTTTATCTATATACAGTGTGTCTGCTTAAGTTGTCTACATCTGAGAAACTTTTTTATTATTAGTTTTCCGAAAAAAAGTTACTCTTTATAAAAAGTTCTGCTTTCTGAAAAGATACTATTAGGCTACTCAGACGTATGATAGCTAAGACAAGAAAACACGTGACAACATTGTTAATTTAATTGGAACACTCTTAATATTTTTAATTATTTTTTAATAAATACATTATTCGTTTTTATTTAGGTACCTAATAGTTTCCCAGATGTTGACTTTTAAAATATGAATTTTTGACAGTTTCTTGCTTTCCAACTGTACATCTTAGAGAAAAACGGCTTACATGTCCTATCTTTCATTTTTATTATCTTTCCAAAAAATCAACTTTCGGTAAAACCGGAAGTACTATATTTCCTGCTTTCAAGTTACATCCGGTAACCGGAAGTTGCCACCTTTAGAAGAGAATAAAAATAATAGATAGGGACATGTGAGCCATTTTGCTCTATGACGTACAGTTAGAAAGCTAAAAGCTGTTAAAGTTCAAAAATGTAATTTTTCAAAAGTCAAAAACTGGGAACCTATTAAGTATAGACTAATGCATTTATTATAAAAAAATTTAAATTTTATACAGGGTGTGTCAACAAGGTGTTCGCCTTCGATAGCGCCTAAACTATAAAAGATTTATAAAAAAAAGTGTTAGATAAAAGTTATAGGATTTACGATGAAGCATAACGTAAAAATATTTTATGATATACAGGATTGCTCAAAACATTGGAACTACATAAAAAAATTTTTTTAAATGAAACACCCTATATATTTTTTCACTTTCGGATTCCGCTAGAAAGAAGCTCTACAGTTATATTTACTTTTTTGAATTTGATTGCGACGTTGCCAAGTAATAAATTATTTTCTCGTATTTAAAGAAAATTATGGTAGTTCTTAAACAATCATAGTTTTTTATGGAATCAATATAATTAAATAAAATTTTTACCATAAGTACCCAAAAGTACATAATATGTAACCATATCACTAGTTTTTTATTTATTATTTCGTACAGTCTCGGCAAATCTCGCCAATTTGGAACACCCTGTATTTTTTTTACAGATAAGGTGTATTTTGTAATGCCTTTATTTTTTGTTAAATATGTCATGCACCTAAACCTTCTACTTTTTGAGATATTTTAAAATTTATGGTGAGCAACACGAAAATTAATAATTTTATTATTTTAATCAAGAATGCCATGGACAAAATATAAAATTGGACATATTAAATACAGTTGCAAAAATGGAAACATATATCAAGATGGTCATGACAAAATAAAATACTTAACATTTTTACATTGACATAAAGTTGTCTGTGCCGTTTGTCCCTCTGGTCGCTGGTTTGGTTGAAATAATACACCCGCAGTTTCGATAAACAATTATATTGACCTTTGTGACGGTTGACTTCCAAATAAAATATAGGAAATAACTAGGACTTCACCATGTGTAACTATATGATGAAGACTGGCAACCTTGTGCCTCGAGGACGAGCTTTCAAGAGCTGCGAAACCGCCCGTGCTACCCTTAAAATCCCCTGGACGTGACTGACACTGACACTCACACAGGTGCCTGACTGGTAAAATCAGGTGTGTCAAATATATTTACCTTACAAAACTGAACATGCCGCCCCCTTGAAAGCTTGTCTTTCAAACTAACTAATTCTAACCTAACTGAACTAAAACCTAAATATCTCATTAATCCAGGTATAACTTAACACCCTAGTCATTTTCAACTGCCTTTTCAATAGGTAGTAAACATAGTCGAGATATAGCTCTCTTAAAAATACCACTTGAAGTCTTAACCGATACTACTCTACATTTGTGATCACTACCCGGATGTAAGCTCACAACCCGTCCTAACTGCCATTTCATCGGAGGCAGGTTTTCGTCCTTTAATATAACCATATCCCCGAGTTGTATATTGTCCACCTTATTACGCCACTTAGGTCTCTGCTGAAGTTGGCCAAGATACTCCATAGACCATCGCTTCCAGAACCCTTGTACTAAATGTGTCAACAATTGATATCGCTGTAGCCGCGATTGATTATGTTGGGTTAAATCTTCCTGAGGTAGGGCGCTAGGTGAAGTACCAATAAGAAAATGTCCTGGCGTTAAAACCTCAAGATCATCGGGTAACTCTGACATGGGCGTAAGTGGTCGAGAATTTAAACAAGATTCCACCTGGGTCACAATCGTATAAAGCTCCTCAAAAGTAAGTCGTTGGTCTCCTATAACCCTTTTTAAATGGTATTTTGCTGATTTTACAGCTGATTCCCATAGTCCCCCAAAGTGTGGCGAACGAGGTGGGATAAAATGCCACTTTATTAAAGATTGTGAAAAATGTTCCGAAAACTTACATTGATTTTTTTTATTTTGTAAAAATTTGTATAAATTTTGTAATTCGTTATTAGCCCCCGTAAAGTTTGTGGCATTATCGGAATATATATTCGTACATAACCCCCTTCGAGCAACAAATCTTTTAAAACAGTTCAAAAACGCTTCGGTTGTAAGATCTGCTACCACCTCCAAATGGACGGCCCGCGTTACGAAACACACAAATACACACAAATATGCCTTAATAATAACATGACCTCTAGTCTTACTAACCTTAATATTAAATGGCCCAGCATAGTCCACACCGCAGTTCGCAAATGGCCTGCTTGGAGTTATTCGCGCACTCGGTAAATCCCCCATAATTTGTTGTAAGGTTCGAGGTTTCATTCGAAAACATACTAAACATCCCCTTAAAACACTTCTTATAGTTTGGCGGCCCGATATGAGCCAATACCTAAGACGAATTTGTGCTAATAAAGCCTGTGGCCCGGCATGTAGATGCTTATAATGTTCATGTAGAATTATCAACTTGGTCACAGCATTTTTACTTGGCAGAATGACCGGAAATTTTTGATCAAATCTTAAATCTGCCTTAGACAACCTTCCCCCCACCCTTAGCAATCCCTCCGAATCCAAAAAAGGGTTAAGTGCAATTAATTTACTAGCCTTGTCAAGTTGCCTTTCATTAGTTATCGAATGTATTTCACATCCAAATTCTTTAAGTTGGACTAATTTTATTATCCTCATCCATGCCTTATCTAGTTCTTCGACAGTTAAAGATCCCCTTTCCCGTAATTCTTGTGAAACCTTGCTATTAGAAGAAAAACGAAAGCAATAAGCAATTGATCGAAGAAGCCTTGAAAAATTAGAAAACCTAGCAAAAATTTCTGACGAATGATTTAACAAAAGCACCTGTCGAACAGCTCTTTGTTCCGGGACATTAACCTCTACATTTTTGTTATCAGGCCAATGTACCTTATTCCTGGATAACCAACCCGGTCCCTTCCACCATATCGTACTCATTTGTAATTTCTCACAATCTGTACCCCGAGACAACAAGTCAGCTGGATTATCCTCCGAAGAAACATGACTCCATGAGTGACCTTGGGTAAGTAATTGAATTTCCGCAGTTCGGTTTGCCACGAACGTCGTCCAGTTTGAGGGTTCCCCGGCCAACCAGCACAAAACAATGGATGAATCAGACCAAAATCGACCCTCCGATGGTTTCAAATCAGTGGACTGTAACACTAACTTAGTTAACTTTGCTAAAAGCAAAGCTCCGCATAGCTCTAGCCTCGGAAGTGACACAATTTTAAGAGGGGCAACTCTGGACCTTGAACACAGCAAACTAACCTTGCAATTTCCTTCTTGATCGACCGACCTAATAAAAATGCAAGCCCCATAAGCTCTTTCCGAGGCATCACAGAACCCATGTACTTGTATATCCTTGGAATTTTTACAAATTGCATGCCTTTCTATTTTAAGTAACTCAACATTTTTTAAATCAGACTGCAACCCCAACCATCGTTGCAAAATCTCCTGTGAGATATACTCATCGCATCCTAGCTTTTCTTTCCAAAGAATCTGCAAAATAAGTTTGGCCCTGATAATAAGAGGAGAGACTAACCCTAAGGGATCGAACAACTGGGCGATCAATGACAAAATTTGTCTTTTCGTAAGCCGCTGATCATCGATACTACTTTCCATTGGACAATCATAATGTATTGTATCCGATGTTGTGTTCCAACGTAAACCTAGCGTTTTCGATGTATTACCTTCGCCTGAAATATAGTGTTCAATATTTTGTGTCCTCTCATTATCATTATTGAAAACTTCAGGTTTGTTTGACCCCCATTTCCTTAAAACAAATCCCCCTGCCTCAAGTAATCGACTAACCTCTACCTTCAACCTCATAGCCTCATCAATAGTCTCCGCCCCTGTCAACAAATCATCCATATAAAAATCCTTTAAAATTACCTTTTCCGCATTGGATTTGTTCGAGACAGCAAGCTGTTGCATACTTTTAACGGCGAGATAGCCTGAACAAGCCATTCCATAGGTTACAGTATTTAGTCTATAATGGTCAATGGGATCATCCGTACTAAATCTCCACAAAATTCGCTGAAAATCTCTATCTTCCTCGGCCACCAAGACTTGCCGATACATTTTCTCCACATCGGCAGTGATTACCACGGCGTATTTCCTTAATCGCAATAAAATCGAAAATATGTCCTCCTGCAATTTGGGTCCCACCATTAAAGTATTATTTAAGGACACACCAGTAGTGGTGGCTGCACTGGCATCAAATACCACCCGAAGCTTGGTGGTCAATGACGTTTTCTTAAGAACGGCATGATGCGGCAAATAATAAACTCCTGAACGTCGAGTACCTAAAATCTGATTTTCATCGACCTTAATTTTTGACATATGCCCGAGATCGATATATTTCCTAATAAAATCGTGATACGAATCCCTTAATTCCTCATCCTTATTTAATTTTCTTTCCATAGAACTGTACCTTTTTACAGCGACGTCAAACGAATCACCTAACTGTGGCGCCCCCTTGCGAATTGGTAATTTAACTATAAACCTTCCATCTTCATTCCTCTTAATTGTGTCTGCAAAGAAAGTTTCACATTCTTCCTCTTCCCTTGTTAAAAACCTTTCCTTACCCACCTCTTCCAATATCCAAAATGTTTCCAATTGATCTTGAACTGAAAGAGTCGATACAAAATTGCAGTTTTGTTCCCTATTAAACTCAAATCCTGAACCTACTGGACCTGCAACCACATATCCCAATTTAGTGCCCTGAATGATAGGCTTATGTTCACCTAAGCTAATCTTGCCCCCTTCTAGAATATCCCAAAATACTGAAGCACCAAGTAAAATGTCAATCTTTCCTGGATTTCCAAAAGATGCATCAGCCAAAATTATGTTTTCTGGGATTTTAAAACCACCTACCTTAATAGTTCTAGAAGGAATGTTATTCGAGATTGTATCGATTAACAAAAATGATGTGTTTACCTCATAATCCGAGCAAGCTGAATAAATCCTTGTATTCAATGAATGAGTAATGTTAGTGACGCCCGGACCTATACCTAAAATGGAAATGTTAATCCTTTTTGAAGGAATACCCAACTTATTTCCGAATTCCCTAGTCATAAATGAGGATTGAGATCCACAATCCAACAATGCCCTGCAATTATGTAAATTGCCCTTATTGTCCTCAACCTTGACAATAGCAGTACATAAAACTACCTCTGAAACTTGTTCCCCACCTTGTGCCCGATACGCACTAGATGTACTGCTATGCCCATTAAAAATCGAATTATTGTCACTTCCTCCATTAATCCCAGTTTGATCATGCCCTTCCGATTTTCCTTGTTGATTCAAGCGTCCCCCGCTAGTATGAGACTGATCAACATGTAATAAAGAATGATGTTTCCCCTTGCAAAGTCTGCAACCGTTAAACGTACAAGATTGCACCCTGTGCCCATGCCGCAGGCAATTCCAGCACAAATATGATCTTGTGATAAACTCTCTCTTTTTTTGCAAAGTCATATCCAAAAATGTTTTGCATTTTTGTAAATAATGATCCATCGATTTGCAAACTAAACAATGTGGTTTTTCAAAGGCACCGTATGCCTTTAGTGGATGCCTATGACCTTGGATTGGCTTTGCCTTGCTATTATTTTCACCGATATTGTAAGTTGTTTCTAAAACAGTACATTTTTTTGCTAAAAACTTTAAAAATTCCTCAATAGTAGCAAAGGTATCCACCAAACTCTCCCTTTGCCACTCCTTCCTGGTCACAGGATCTAGTTTCCTTTCAAAAATATAAATTAACAAGGCATCCCAATGTTCAACACCTAAACCTAAAACCTTTAGCGCTCTTAAATCCTTTCGGATTTCGTCGACAAACCTTCTCAAATCTGCTTGAGATTCCTTGATCATAGAAGAAAAGGTATACATTGATTCAATGTGACTCAAGGCTATTAATTTTTTATTTTCAAAACGCCCTTTTAATAGAATCCAAGCCTCTTTATAATTTGCCGAAGAAACCTCCAAGGAGTGAATAATATCTGATGCGCTACCCTTAAGAGCACCTTTCAAATAATAAAATTTTTGAATGTCCGATAAATTTGTGTTCGAATCTACAAGTGTCATAAATGTATCATAAAACTCTAACCATTGCTTATAGGACCCATAAAAACTTGGGATTTCCATAGCTGGAAGTTTTACATCCGTTTTTGAAATATTTATCTGCCCATGCGCCGGCCCTCCGCCTAGAGATGGTGGCAAAGGATTAATCAACTCATTTAAACGCCCCACTACATCAAAAAATGAAGAATAAAATGAGTCCCTTTCATTTAATTGCTCATCAGAGCTATCCTGTTCCTCAATTTGATCCTGAACTTCTTCAAATTCATGCCACCAATCGTTCGTCTTTGCAAGACGTATGGGAACCTCGACCCTTTTTGCTACATCAAAAGATTGTATAAATTTATCTTGTCGCGTTAAATTTGCTTTAAGAAGCAAAGAATTATATATTGTTTATTCAATTTAGCTTTTGAAATTCATTATTCTAAACAAAATGAGTAAGTCACAAGTGACACCCGCGGTATAAACGGCACAAGGCCCACTAGCTGTAAATTGGGACCTTTATAAATCGAAAATATAAAACCCTTTGATGGCAATAGTAATAATTTAAATAAGTTTTTAAAAAGATGCGACGACCTAGTCGCCAAATATAAACCGTTTAACGATGATGATTTAAATGCTCATGCACTTGAGTGCATAAATGAAAAACTGACAGGTAGAGCGGAAAACATGATTGCAAATCGAATGGAATTAGTGGACTGGGAAAAGTTACGCGCAGCGTTAACCCAGGCTTTTTCTGATAGGAGAGATTTAGATTGCTTAGTTCAGGAACTAACCCGTACTTAACCCCTTAAGGGAGAACATATTCTAAATTTTGGCAATAGACTACAACTACTATGTAGTAACGTTATTCAAAGAATAAGCAATAATAACCAGTTAGGCGAACCCGAAAATTGTGTCATATTAAATATCATGAAAGCACAGCTTTAAATACATTTATTGCAGGGTGCACCGGCCTATTAAAAAATAACATGCATATAAAAAAACCAGCAACCCTTGAAGATGCTATGGCTTATGTAAGTGAATTTGAAAATTTTGAAAAACTATATGATAGCTTCGGCGAAATGCAAAAAATGCAAAAAACTAACAATTGGCCCATGCAAAAACCAAGACAGTTTCAAAATTTTTAGAATCAAAATCAAATGTATAATAACTTCCCCATATTACCAAATAATACACCGAATATGAATACGTAAAACCATTTTCAGAGACCTTATTTCCCGAGTCAACCTATAAATATACAACCCCGGTATTTACCCCCGCGAAATTACCCCACTAATAGCCAAGTTTTTGGGAAACCACAAAATGTTTTTCGACCTAACCAAATTCCACCCAAAAATTTGCCTCGCCCAGAACCAATGTCAACAACCTCTAGAAATCCCACGGTAAATACAAATCGCCAAAATTCATACAATAATCAACAGAATTATTTTAGAAATCAATACCCAAATCAAAAACCAAACTTTACCTTTCAAGAACTTTATTTTAGTGAAGAAGGAAATGACTATATACAGGGTGAAAATACATACGATAACAATCTCGACATGTATGGCAGTTATGCTGCTAACTACCAAGACTATCAAATCACCCCTGAACAAACATTACCTGACCAAAGTTACGACGACACCCCATACGCAAGGTACAACCAATACCCCATTCACGAAAATGAACAAAATATTAAACACGAAAGACCATCTGCCCAAAATGAAATTTCGGAGAAAAATAAAGAATTGCATAACCAAAATTTTCACAAAACGGGGCCAACAAAAGAACATATATGACCGAAATCAATAGTATATTCTGTAACGGCTCACTCCCATATGTTAAAATCAAAAAACCAAACTTAAAGCTTTTAATCGACACCGGTAGCCTACGGTCTATTTTAAAGCCATCGGTTGTGGAACAATTTTATGCCAATTGTATCTATCACTCTAACAATACGATAAAAACGGCCTTAGGAAGTCAATCAACACAATTCGAGGCATCAATACCGGCTCTCGCAGAATTCGGTACAAATTATAAAATAAATTTCATTCTTTTCGACTTCGACGACTACTTCGACGGAATATTAGGCCTAACTGACCTAATTAATATGCAACTCAATATTGACCTATGTAATAAGAGACTGATTGTACCCAAACTTAATATACCATTTCTTTATCGCCAAACACACGACTCATGTTTTTCATTTTCGGTAAATCCAAATGAAAAAATAGTAAAAAAAATTTTCTGTACATTATTTGGGTAGTATCTGATATATTACAAAAATATCAATTTATTTCATTGCTAATTTTGGGAAAACTGTATAGTGAAAGAACAATGAGTGACAATGACATAATAATGTTAAAAAAAATCTTACCCGATATTTTTCGCTATACAATTCTCCTAAAATAAGTTATAAAATTACTTGATATTTATTAAATATGTCAATTATTACCTATAAAATATCAAGTCGATACTGATTTTCTTTAAATTTTGTATAAAAGCTAGAAAATATAAATAAATCTACGCAAAATAGGTTATAGGTTGGCAAGCATGTTGATACTCCCACCTTAAGATAAAGTACTGATTGTAAAAAAATATGTGTCCTAAAGTCGATTGTAAACCCTAAACTAAGCTTAACAACCCTTCCGGCATGTTAAATAAACTATACCTATCTGCGCTAAACTGGTATTTCAAGATTGCGTTTTTCGATATACCGTCTCCGAGCCGCTGCGATCAGCTGCTCTTTCCGTTCCTGGAACGACTTCGTCCTTTCCGAAGCAGACTTTCCGAAGGAGGAAGCTCCAGTGTTAAGATGCGAAGGTATGGAACTGGATATACTGCCGGTAGTACATCTGCCGGAACTGGAAGAGGTCGATGGCTGAGTTGACGTAGACGCCACTGGCGAAACTGACGGTGATTCGGGTCTTCTAAGATGTTGGTGATGGTTATGTCTACGCTACGTGTAACTCCTGAAAAAAAAACAGAATGTACCAATTGGTATACTAAGTCAGGACGAAGCACAGTGGTCTACCCTACGAGCACATAAGACTCGGTAGAAGAAATACAGCTGTTCTTACCCCGTGGCGGTAAAACTTCAATGTCACCACACCTGCTTTTACCGGTGGTTGTTGACTATGTCATAAATAATAAATTCCTCTTTTTAGAAATAACCGTGTACGAGAGAAAGCTAAACGCGAACAAAAACGCCTTTTTTCTTCAGTTTTAAATTCGGAAAATGTTCGTCTACCGTACGATTTATACCTGATAGATGGATACCCGTTTCACCTGTTCACTCTTTAACCTGCTTTAAAGCGTCCGTCAGTTAGACAAAATAATCAAGTGTCAAATTTCTATATATCGATACCCTACCGGCAGAACATCGTAAGTGACACTTTTTGATGAATTGACATTTTTGTGGAATTGGAGCCATCTTATGTGTATGGATGTACTGCCAAACTATCGTATCGTAAATTAATGTGGAAATACGAAAAAAACGCTAAATAACTTTATCGTAAACGACGTTTATTTTTCATCCAAACCATTTATAACCAACGAAAATATCGCACGACTCATAAGTACCGGCAGAATATCGTAACGTCAAGTCACGTGGTACAGTTATTTGTCATTTACGATAATGAATTCTACTTTAGTGCTGGTTATGTGAATAAGCATAGAAACGTAAGTTACATTTTTTTTGGTATTTTACTGATTTAAGTGTGAAAAATTGCTTTATTTTACTTTAGTTTGCTGTATAGTAGTGTATAGTTCAACGGAGTTACCATTGTATTATAAAATACTCAAATTTTGCCGGAAACTATTTACATAACCTATAATTTCCATAATTACAAAAGTGAGTTTATGCATTGTACAGCTTTAATTATTACAAAGTTAAATTTCGCTTTTCTGTCCAATAAAATGAATAATAAATAATAAAATAATAATAAAAGAAGTAGGTATAACGTTAATAATAGGTTCGCAAAGCTTTGTGTGTTTTTTACAAACGTTTTAAACCGTTAAGATCAATACAATTTTTTAAATTTTGTATCTTTATAGCAAAAAGGTGAAGTGAAACTTTTTGATAAGACGTAGAATTGTATCTTTCACTCGTTGTAATGCGCATGCGTTCATAAAGAACGGTCGCGCAGCTGATCTTCTTAAATTGATCCCGTATTTCATAAGCCTCTGAAGCTCGGTGGTAGAGCTCTGGCCTGGATCTGGTCATCCCGGGTTCGATTCCGAGACGGACCCAATGTTTTTTTTTTAGTTAAATATTTTTTTTTAACTTTTTAGGCAAAAGGGTGGGTTAGTTTTGGTTAGATAGGGTTACTTTAGGTTAGGTAATGCTATGTTTTGTTGTTTTTTTTTTTGCAAAAAGGTGGGAAATATTCCTTCCTCAATATTATTCAAACAAGCACTGGCAACAATGGAGTGAAAGATACAATAATATAACGTCTCGTCACTTTTTGTACTGTCTTGAACTATTTGCTCCTGTCTAGTACTGAGAATGGAAAAGTACCTACCTAAATGAAAATAATTATTTCAGGTAATATCTCATAATGGGTAGCCGAGGAAGAAAAATATTAAGTCTTTTAAACGAACAAAACAGTGCCAATCCTCGACTTAGCAAAAATACTGAGGATGAAACTCAATCATGCAGCATAAAAGTAGGTGATATTGTTAATATTGGAGATTGTTCCAACGTGCTAGATATTATTGTCGAAAATATTTTTGAAATTGCTGAATTGAATCCCTGCCTTGCAACGTCAGATGACCAGAGTATAAACGAAGACCAAGAAGTATTTTCACAGAAAAAAAATCATGTTACTGACAGGCCAGCAGAACAACTGACTGTGAGAAAACTTGTGGATTACGATTCAAGCTCATCAAATGCCGACTCTTACATGCCTACCCAGCCTACTAGAACTAAAGCAAAAAGTGACCAAAGAAAATTTCGGCGCCACTCATCAGACATGTCTTACAATGAAGCAAGGGAAGAAATATCTACCGACAGTGAAGACTGGACTGCCTTAGAAGAGCAAGTAGTGGGCAAATCAGTTAGGAAGAAGCCAATATTATCGAAACGAAAATCAAGGATGATTGAAAAAAATTATGGAAAAGGAAAGGAAGTACAACCCAATCCTTGCAAAGAAGACTGCATTAATCAATGTTCATTAAAATTTCCAGAGATCGTACGACAAGATATCCACGAATTTTATTGGGGATTAGGGAATTCACAAAGGCAAAAAGACTGGTTATTATCCTGCATGAAAGAGGTTGGAATCAAAAGGAGAAGACAAGAGGCTGAGTCAAGTAGAAGGTGTAAAACATTAAAATATGCTTTTACTTGGTACGATGTTGAGCATCAAGTATGTCAGAAATTTTTGTTAAGCACATTGAATATTTCACAGATGACCCTTAGGTATACAAAAAATAATGCTGTTTCTTGCAGAATTTCCAAAACTGATCAGAGAGGACGACATGTACCAGCCAATAGGACTAGTCCAGAACTAATAGAAAATGCAGTAAAATTCATAATGGAGTTACCCGCTGTTCCTTCTCATTATTGTAGAGCAAAGACCTCTAGGAAGTACTTACCCAGTGAGTTTCGAAATAAGTCTTTTTTGTATAGAATTTTTGTCAAAGATCAGAAAAGTAATGGAAAAATCGCTCAAGTAAGTTTAAAAGTGTTTAAGGGGATCTTAAATGATAAATTTAATATTGGGTTCCACTTGCCCAAAAAAGATAAATGCGTGGTATGTGAACCAAGAAAAGACAAGGATTTTGAAGAAACAGAAAATTCAGTACAAGCCTACAAAGAGCATCTCCGTTTAAAAGATATTTGTAAAGAGGAGTTTTTAAAAAATCAAAAGAAAGGCATAGAGGAGAAAAATTTCCTTTGCGTTAGTTTTGATCTTCAAAAGGTCCTTAATACGCCGCATGGAGACAATCTGCTTCTCTATTATGCGAGAAAATATTCATTTTACAACCTAACTGTATATGAAAGTGTCACGCAAAATGCCTTGTGCTATTTGTGGGGCGAATGTGATGGAAACCGAGGATCGAATAAAATTTGCACTACGCTCTACAAATATTTAAAAGGAGTTGATGAAAATGGAAATACGGAACACGTTTCTCTTCACTGCGACAGTTGCTCCGGACAAAATAAGAACAGGAGCACTCTGGCAATGCTGTTCTACTTTCTTGCTCAATCTTCTAAAATAAAATCAATAAAAGTTACCTTTCTGTTACCCGGACATACCTACATGCCTGTAGACTCTATTCATGGTACAATTGAGCGTTTCATTAAGAACCGCATCGTGTGGGCACCATCTGAATTAGGGATGGCAACGATATATCGATATATCTGATATATCGATTTATTTTAAAAATATATCGATTTAAATATATCGATAGCAGACTCGCGATATATCGAAAAATATATCGATATATCGAATAATATATCGATATATTATTTAATTGCTCTCTGCTCTGCTCGGGCCCTCTGGTAATGCTATTGCTGATAAGAGTGTCGATGTTGAGTATTGTTGAGACTTGTTTACACAACTACACAACCACAACACACAACCGGCGTCATGTTAACGGAAGGGTTAAACAACCGGACTAACTGGTCGTTAGTTTGAAAACGGTTAGTGTAATTGAAACATCATCTGTCAACTTCAACTGATTGTAATTCATTTCGAATGACTTCTGCTCTGGTGCAGCACCAACGAATTTTCACTCACACAGACTCACAGACGATAGCATAAGAAAGAGAAGGATAAAAACAAAACAGATTAAGGCCGCTGTCTATATTTTACTATTTTATAATTTTACCCGGATTCGCTATTATTGCTATTCATTTTGATTTTATTTCATATTTCAATCCGATTCCGGTTTCCGGTATTAATGAATTACTGTTATCAGTGTTATCATGGCTTCATTGGCAGTGGCACTACGATCTTTTATTTGAAAATACTTCACAAAAGTATCGAAGGAAATTTCGGAATGCAAAATTTATTCAAGAAAATTAAAAACGTCGGGAAATACTACTAACTTAAAGAATCACCTCAAACAAAAACATAAAAATATTTACGAAGAATTGTACTTTAATAAAGAGGGTGAAGTTCCGGCAAAAGAAAAAAACTTTAGTCCTAAGACAGCAAGAAGAGAGGTAAGTGAACCCTTCTGGCCTGGTTTTAAGTCGAAACCGTAACCATATTATCATTAACCAATGTTTTATAGAGTGTTGCCACAGATGTGAATGAGAATGACTGGTCCATTGCCTCATCATCATCTACAACAACTCTTCAATCGGAGGGAGAGGCATCAAGTAGTAAAGTGGTTGCTCAAGATGAAGAAATGCCACATATTAATTCTACCCCCAGTAGTACTAGATGGCCAATTGCATATAATAAATCTCAGCCAATGCCAATAAGGACTAATTTCAGACAGCCAACAATTACAAAAGCGATAAAAGATGTTCGGTCATTCTCTGGTAAGCAATAACATATTTCTTACTATATTCTAAATCCTAAGTAGTCTAACACAGGAACATATATGTTACCGATCCGATGATATCATTGATATCACATATAATATTCTCTTTTACTTCCAGATGGCGGTTCCAAAAATACAAAAATAACTGAAGCTATTGTTAAATTTGTCATACAAGACAACATGCCTTTTAATACTGTGGAAGGCAAAGGGTTTCTTAATTTGTTGAAAGAATTGACCCCTTTGTACAAAGTTCCTACAAGAAATACTATTAAAAATAGAGTCGATAAACAATTTGAGGTTATGTCCGGGACATTCAAAGGCATTATGAAAAATATAAACTATTTTACTGTAACAACAGATATATGGACGGCAGATATGCAGGCCAAAAGTTTTATTGGAGTAACTGTGCATTTTATCAAAGATTTACATATGCTTTCAGCTACTTTGGGAGTTAGTGAACTAGATGAATCACATACCGCAGCATACATTGCGTCAGTATTAGCCAGTATTCTAGGTGAATGGGACATTGATGTAGAAAAAGTGGTTGCAATAGTAACAGACAATGGTGCAAATATGGTTAAAGCTGTACATGATTTTGTGGGAAAAAACAGGCATGTACCGTGTTTTGCCCATACATTAAACTTGCTGTGCGAAAACGCTATAAAAAATACAGAAAACTTGTCGGTTTTGATAGAAAAAGTACGAGCTATTGTTGTTTGGTTTAAGCGAAGTGTGCACGCTAGTGATGAACTCAGGAAGGTGCAGAAAAATAAGGGCATACTCGAAGGAAATTGTCTCAAATTAATACTAGATGTGAAAACAAGGTGGAATTCCACATATTTCATGATAGAAAGGTTCTTGAATTTAGCTTCACTGCTTGGAAACATAATTTTATCCAATGTAAATGCACCAAATATGGTAAATGCCATAGAGCTCGAAGAATTAAAACAGATCTGCCAACTTCTTCATCCATTGGAACAAACAACCAAAGAAATGAGTGGGCAAAATTATGTTACGCTGAGTAAAATAATTCCCATGATAGGGTGTTTAACATCACAGTATAATAAAACTATTTGTGCTGCAGATATAGCAAGAGACCTTAAAACTTCAATCATAAAGGAATTTGATAAAAGATTTGGATCTGTGGAGAAATGCTTTTTGTTGGCAGCATCGACAATTTTGGATCCTCGTTTTAAAAATATTCATTTTCAAGATCCACTCGCCCTCTCAACCATTATGAGGCATCTGAAAAATGAATTAACGAATGCATCAGATCAGTCTTCTTCATCTTCTGATTTTTCCGATAGAGGTGATGAAGAGCAGGCTGCTTTTGATTTGTGGGCCTATCACAAAAATATTGCACATAGAAAAAAGAGTATAAAAACTGGAGAAAAATTTGACGAATTAACTCAATATTTATCTCTGCCAGTCAGAAGTTTGAAAGAAGATCCACTGGAAATATGGGATGAAATGAAAATGGTATATCCCAACCTTTATAAACTGTCACAAAAATACATAAGTGTGGTAGCTACTTCAGTTCCCAGTGAGAGGTTATTTTCAAAAGCTGGTGCAACTATGACAAAAAATCGTAATCGATTAACTGGGAAAAAACTATCCAAACTTCTTTTCTTAGGGTCTCTTCCGGAAAAATTGTCCATTTAAGAAGTTATAGGCTTAATTATATTATTTATTACATTATATTATATACCGACAAACGACAACAGTCAGAAAACCTTGGGTTTTATTTTTTATATACATTTTTGGACATGATATAACTAATAAATATTTATTATCTAAGGATAAAGAACCATTTCATTTTTTATTGTGTCTGTTCTTTCCCATTCATAAATATATCGATATATGGCATATATCGATATATTGTGTCCGATTTATATCGACATCGATATATAGGTTGCGATATATCGTTCGATACGATATATCGATTTAATAATTTTTTTTGCCATCCCTAATCTGAATGGGAAACTATTATTGGAAATGCAAGAATTAATCCAAAAAATTTAGAGACCATTAAGCTGTGTTTTACGGACTTTTTAGATTGGAAACATCTGTCAAATGAAGTTCTTCATCCCAAGAAATTTAAAACAGTTGAGGGAGAAGCTATAAAAATTACTAAGGTACGAAGCGTTTATTTTAAAAAGAATAATTCAAGCGTTATTTTAGATTATTCTTATGACAGCTCAGATACAAAAGTCATGAAAATGGCGCTGCCAAAAAAGAAGTTCACTACATTAAAAATAAAAAAATTGTACACTGCAAAATTATCTGTTACTCCGATAAAGAAAAAAAATTTGAAAGAACTCTGCAGAAAAAATGTTATTCCAAGAAAATATCACCAAGAATATTTTGATATGAATACATCAGACGAAATCCCTGATGTGTTACCTGAAACTGACCATGAAGATGAGGTAGAAGAGCAAACTAACTAAACGAACATTATTTTAAGATAATACCTAACATTAAAACTATTGTAAAAATTTCTTTGTTCTTATTTTTTGTATGTTGGATAAAACCATGTCCCAGTGTTTTGTATTTTGATCAAAAATAAAAAGTTATTTCATTACCGTGGTTTGTTATCGCATGTCAAAGTCATTACAAACAAAACATCGTAAGATGCACACGTACGATAAAAGTGTTATAGTTGGCTAGATTTAATACTGGCAAAGTATCGTAAGTGACTGGCTCAGCAAGACGATTTAAACTGAAACACTAAATTTAATTGATTTCAAAACCTTATAATATAACAAAACAACTCACCAAATTTGGTAAAGTTACTAAAGGAAATTACTGAAATAACCAAAAAAACCGTCTACTGTAAAATTTGCTGTCTGGTACATACGATGTTCTGCCGGCAGGGTATCGATATTTTTCACGTTCTTTGTGTTTGTCGAGCATTCTCTTCACTTTTGTAATATAATTTTATTACACTTAGCCGTTCTTCTAAAGAATATTTCATTATTTGTAATTAATTCGTGAAAAATATATAGAAATTTGACTCTTGATTATTTTGTCTAACTGACGGACGCTTTAAAGCAGGTTAAAGGGTGAACAGGTGAAACGGGTATCCATCTATCAGGTATTAATCGTACGGTAGACGAACATTTTCCGAATTTAAAACTGAAGAAAAAAGGCGTTTTTGAATTAAAAATCCAACATTTTAGATCAAAATTTATATGAGAAATCGGATAAGCTCATTAAAAATACGGCATCCCATTTAAAAATAATATCAAAATGACCCCTAGTACTTTTGTTTGATGTTCAATTGTTTTTTGCTGAAGATATTCGAATTCGCGGGAGAAAATGACTTAAGATGGCTATTTCAGTTTTTTTATAAAAGTATAGGAAAAGTCAAAAAATCGCCTTGTCTAGTCTTGGTTGGATAACCCTGTACAAAAGCAAAAAAAACTAAACCAAAGCAAATTCAATAATATGTCGTTCACCAAAGCCATCTTTGATAATAAATTGATCTTTAATTATTTAGATGAAAGAGGTAAACTTCAACATCAACAAAAACATCGCCGAACTGATAGAGAACAAAATCCACTACACGGGAAGACTTACAAGGTATTTATTTATTTATAAGTATCAACAGCACTGGTGCCAATTACAGATACATCTTCCAGCTAGTAAATATAACAAAAAAAAATATGTTTGAAGGTTGTAGACAATGATGTATCTTGAGTAATAGATGTGTTTTGGACTTCCATTGCCTTTAGTTTTTCATATCACAACGTTTCAACTGGTAAGTATCTCCAGTCGTCTTCAGGTGAATACTAAACAACCCGCTTGACCAAACTTAGAACGCGACAAGAAAGTGATATTTCATATAGAGCTCTAGGAAGGAACATTGATTTATCGCAAGGTTCTACAGGCGTTACGAAACGAATATATCACATTGTATAATAAGACTATCTAAGAACATGGATTTATCCCAGTTTTATCGTATTTTCGTTACAAAGCTAACTATTTGTGGGATTTGTTCTATAATTATAGCAACTTGGTGATGTATTTAAGATATATTTTTTAACTCATTTTAATTCAAGGTTATAAAAATGTCTAACTTTATGACTATTTTGGAAATCGATATTTTTATAAATTACTATAAATATAAATCTTAAATATTATCTGGGGCTAGGCACGCCTCCTCCACGGAAATTAATTTTATGTTGACTGGTTTTAGGAAAGGAAAACACCTCGCGAATTTATGGCTTTAACCGGATTATTTTTCTGTGGGTGAGACTTCGAATTATTGTTTTCTCACTTCAACAAGTGCAGTCGGGCTGAGAATGAACGCGAAGCCGTAAGCCGTCATTATGGTGTTTTCCCAATTATGTTTGGTGTCGGTGTATTAAAGACACTTCTGTCTCTATCACACGCTAGAGAAGAGAAGTAGGATGGAAGTACTCTAATCCCAATGAGTTTGTTTGTCATATATAATTCGTTTATTTTTGTAAAACAACGTGTAAAATGAAAATTTCCCGCGATTTTAAAAGGTGTGGTGTGATTTAAGGTTACGGTTAGTTTTAGTTTGTTGGAGCACGTTTGGAGTGGTGGATGGAGTTTGGAGTTCCTATTTATATTTGCCTAATTTTTGTTATAAGTTTTGTGATTTGCCTTTAATTCGTTTGCCGTTTTACCAGATAATATCCAACGACTGAATATTCTCTGGTTTTACCGCCTTTCAATTTCAACAGTCTTGTGTTTAATTGTTTTGTAATTATTGAAAAAGGACGCCATCGTCTGCGAGTAACAGATAAGTATATAAATATACGGTATTTTATTACTATATTATTTATTACTACGTACTTATTTATTTAAACTTAGTTTGGTAAGTCCGGGTAATCCGTTTCGATATAATGGAGTGTAATAGACGCACAAAAAAAGTTTTTATGGCTCTTTCTAAAAGACATCAGAGGAGAAGGGCCCAGTTATTTGTGAAAACATACAATAAATCTGTTAGCTCTGTTACACTTTATCAGCAGGCCTCAGACGAGGTACCCCATGAATTTTCTAATAAGCGGAAAGACACTCAAAATGTTAAAAATTCAGGTAATGATGGTTTGTCATCAGAAATATTGGAGCCCGAGTCTCATATAACTAAACCTAAACACTCGAGTGATGAGCATGTTTCTACTTACAACACTGGTGGGGATAGTTTTATTGACAATTCTATAAATTTCGATAATAATATTGATGATAATAATTTATATAATAGTAATGTTTCCAGTGAGTTTAAGGTATTACAAGGCAACTCTAATGCTCCGTATCAGCAAAAACCCTTAATGTTAAGAGAGGAGTTGTGTTCGTGGGCCATAAAGTATTCTTTAAGTAGAGATGTGTTAAACAAACTTCTTCGCATTTTAATAAAATATGGTCATAGTAATGATCTTCCAACTGATGCAAGGACATTACTTCAAACTCCTCGTGCTGAGAATGCTCTTACTTTTATAAACCCAGGGTATTATTTTCATTTTGGTGTTCAATATTCGCTAATTAATTCTATTAAACAACATTTTCATAGCAATTTCCCCCTAAATATTCAGTTAAATTTAAATTTTGATGGACTACCCATTGCAAAGAGTTCTGGAAGTCAGTTTTGGCCTATTTTAGCCCAAATTCATTCTACTCTTTATTATATGGAGCCTTTTATTATTGGTATTTTTCAAGGCAGTTCTAAACCTTCGAGTCACAATGAATATTTAAAGCCATTTGTAGATGATATGAAATTAATTTTAACAGATGGAATACTTGTCGATGACAAAAGGGTAACTGTTAAAATTAAGTGCATTATTTGTGATGCTCCTGCTCGTGCTTTTGTTTCTGGGGTAAAGGGTCATAATGCTTATTTTGGTTGCTCGAAGTGTATTCAAGAAGGAGAGTATATTGATCATCGAGTGACATATCCTGAAATAAATTCTTCTAGACGAACTGATGAAAGCTTTCTTAAAAAACTTCAGGAAGAACATCATAGAGAATTTTCAATTTTAGAAACTTTAAATATAGGAATGGTTTCTCAACTTCCCCTTGATTATTTACATTTGGTATGTTTAGGTATAGTTAAAAGGCTTCTCCAATTTTGGACATCAGGCAAAAAAAACATTCGAATGAATAAAGAGCAGATTGATAGGGTTTCAAGTGCTTTACGCTCTGTTTCTCCCCACATTCCAAAGGAATTTAGTAGAAAACCAAGGTCCTTAAAAGATGTCGATAGATGGAAGGGGACTGAATTTCGACAGTTTCTTCTATATACTGGTCCAGTGGTTCTAAAGAACAACTTATCCCCAGAAAAATATCTTCATTTTTTGAGCCTACATGTTGCAGTTAAGATTTTAATAAGCAAAGAACTACACCTAAAATTAAATGATTATGCTCAGTCACTTCTTAACTACTTCGTTACTAATTATTCAACTTTGTATGGGGAAGAACATATAAGTTACAATGTCCATAACTTAGTTCACCTCTGTGAAGATGTTAAAAATCATGGGCCATTAGACGATTTTAGCACATTTCCTTTTGAAAATTTTTTGGGTAAAATAAAATCTAGAACTAAGACTTCTTGTAGGCCTTTGCAGCAAATAATTAATAGAATCAAAGAAAGAGATCTTAATGCTAATAAAAGCAATCTTGAAAAAAAAATTATTGAATTGTCATCAAACATGCATCTTACAGCAAAAACTCCCAATAATGTTTGTGTTTTAAAAAGTTCAAAAGTAATGCTTATAAATTCAATTGTTAGAGATGATAATAATATTTACCTAGAGGGTGAAATTAGCACTGCCAATGAACCCTTTTTTAAAGATCCGAAACTCCCTGATTTTATTTCTATCAAGAAAATAACAAATAGTTCTTTTTCAGAGGATAAAAAAATTTCTATCTCTGAGGTAAAGTTTAAGTGTATGCGGTTACCAGTGTCTGTTTTAGAGAGTGTAGTGATTCCTATTATTCATTTAGCCATCCCTAATGTCTAACTTACAAAAAATTTTTATAGGTAATTTAGTATTTTTAGTTAGATATAATCATAATTTATTGGTGCTAAATAAAATAAAACATTTACACAGGTCAAATTAACAATATTCAAAACAACGTATTATACATTTAGAAAAATACACCACAAAATTAAAAATATTGAGTATACATTCACATTTAAAATTAAAATAGTGTTTGTTAAGTCATAGTTTAAAAATTCACTGACACTATAAAAACTATTTGCAATAAAAAAAAATTTATGTTTAAATAAATCTGGTGGTAGTGATCTTATTTCCATGCATATTATGCATAATATCATTAATGGTCATCATTTTTTGTAGTCACAGCTTAACATTCGGCCTTTCTCAATTTATCATGGCATATACCATTGTCAAATTCTTACAAGAAGATGATGCCGTATCAGAAGTTCCATCAACTTGGTTAGAAGGAAACAACCAATGCTGGTGGCCCTTAAAAAAGGACATTAGCAGCCTGATATCCAAGAGTACACCACCAAACAAAATTGATGGAAAATGGAAATTGTATCCTGTACTCATTCTTAATGTATATGGTAAACTTGTAAAATATGTAATAATTATGTTAATATTAATTTAAACACTTTACTATTCATAGACTAACTTTTAACGATTGATTGAGTGTGTCGTTACTTTTAGAAAATTACAATTTAGCTCGACGCAGAGCCGATGAATTCAGCAGTTCCGAAAATGAAAAGGGAAGAGGATTGAGGAAAAAGAAACAGAAAGCAGTATCGTCTGACACATCTGACATTGACGACAGTGAGGCAGAACATACAAGAGGTAAAAAAATAGAAATAAAAATTTTGTACCATCTAGTTTACACTTTGACTTAACTATTGTTTATTAAAATAATCCATGGCAAGTTTTTTGGATAGACCAAAAGTAAAAATTGATTAACTAATTAACCCTAGGTTTAACCAAACTTTAGATTTTATCCTTAATATAACACATCTACACAAAAAAAGCACTAATCTGCAGAACAAACTAATACAGACATTTGTGTTTTTAGAATTAACTCGTCAACTTACTCGGCTTCCAGAGTTTCCACTTTTTGATGGTGTATTTAGTCAATCCAAATACGATAAGGTAAATTTTAAAATATATTTTCTAAACACGCTCTTGTTATCCTCAAAGCAATTATGTATATTACTTTTTTTTTTCAGAAACTTAAATTCTTATAAATATAACCCTCTTACTTTATTAAAATATATTGTGATACTTTTAGGAAAGTAAAAAATTTTAAAAGGACTAATAGAATATACGTATTCATATTTAAAAAAATTAAATTCCTGAACTCATATGTTTTAGGTATCTAATGCAGTTATGAACCAGGAAAAAGGTTCAGATATAATAGAAAGTGACCATGAATGTATAAGTTTTGTTGTATGGTATCATACTTTAAAACCACTTTTGTCGTGTTATTTATATTTAACCACTTATTTTAGTTTTCCGGTTTTTTTTGCTACTGAATTTGTTTGTAATTTTTTTACTTTTACTGATTTAATTTACTGTAAAATTATTTCTGTCATAGTTTTCAAACTTAAATAAAAAAAAACATATAGGCATATCAGGAAATTAAATTCAGCGATGATAAGAATGTTGTATAATTTGGTTTCCTGGTTTTACCTAGCAACAACTAATAAGTTGTAAGAACTGTTTTTAAATTAATATATGGTAATCATAGGTATCCAGAACTCTGCTGGTTTTCTGGATTTTATATAAAGAGAATTGCTGAACAAAATTCAATGGCAAAACCTATATAAAAAAATTCTTGATTTTAAGAATCCCATTGCTAAAACAACAAGTTATGATTTATCACTATTAACTTTTTTTTAGGAATCTGATCCACTAGTAGTAACCAATTCGGAAGTTTTATGTACCCAGATGTCGGTGAATAAGGTATATCTACAATTTTTTATAATTAAGTAAGTGATAATAAACTTCAAATGTTAACGACTACCATACCAAACAAAATCGTTTCGCTGTCGTCCATACAATTAACGCGAGCGATTTTCCATGCATTCTATTACAGCAACTATTTTAATAAAGTTGATTAAACAAGATTTCGATATAAATAAAAATTTTGTTACATGCTTTAATTTTATAGCCAATTTAGTGGAAATATTTTATTTGCTGGTAGAATAATTGTAGGCATACGTTAGCAGAAAAACTATAATGTAATTTTTTTTTGTAGGATATTACAGTCGTGGAGCAAGATTTGGATTTATCATTTGTTAATGTTTCCACAGGTACTGTATTCGGTCTCTTTTAAAATAAACTTGGACGTAAATAATTTTTAAGTATTGTAGACTATATACTGGGTGTTACCTAATGGTATGTACTTATATAAATGAGAATATTTATTTTGTAATAATTGATTTAATGAACCATTGAATTAAAATACGTACATAGGTTTATATATTAATAAGTAACAGCATATGTCACTTTTTGAGTTTCTTTATTTTTTATTCCGTTTGTTAATAATAATTTTGTTTTCAGATAAAAAACTGGAAGAATTAGAGAAATTTATTAAAGGTAATAACTCTAATATGCTAATATAGTAATTTACTTATAAGTCGGGCTTAAAGTGACGATTTCTTATGATTATTAACAATTATTTAGCAGCAGCAAGCATTTATTCTTTTAGTTAAAATATTTTAGTAATCAATAAATCAGAATGTTTTGTTTTCTATCGCTCTCTCTTTATTTTAGAGCAATTTGCTAAAACACACAAGATGATTGCTGAGTTATATTTAGCCGTTAACAGTAAAAATATTGTGGATAAAGCTAATCCAGATCCCAGACATTTAAGTTCCATTAATCCATTTCTGCCTTTGGAGAATATTGAAAAGTTGCAGGAATTTGAAGAATTATTATTACAAGAACGTATATATTATTGCTTGGTAAGTTTAAATTTTTTTTATGGTGTTATTCATAGTTGTGCCTAAAAGAAGCCTATTTTCTGTGCGGTGTATTTTTTTCGCGCAGGAGCGCGACATTATAATATACATATATTATTAAAATTACCATGCAAATACAAGTGTTGCACTATTGGGCGCCTTCGGGTCGAAAATTCGCCTAATGCACTCTACATATTTCCTGCTTATTACTGAGGAATTGGGGTAGGTCTCTGACAATCTCGATAACTAATAATTTTAAAATTTCAAGAATAAAATTTAAAAAAACATTGTCCTAATATTTTAGTTTTTTGTATATTTTTTGTTTGATTTCAGGTCCAGTTTCTTAAAGCAGTAGGTGGAAACACCTTTAAAGAAAAGATAATAAGAATATTGAGGAAAGTCTTAACGAATGCAGTAACAGCAAAATGCAGTTGGCACGGACAAAGAAAAAATTTTAAAATTTCTAATTTAAAATTAATCTCTGCAGTACAAGGTATGTATCAATTGTACACACAAAAGAATGGCGGCATCAACGACCAAATATTTGACCATGCTTGCCAAATAGTATTTTCTGTAGTTAAATATGTTGTAGGATTGCAGGATAAAATGAAACACAAATTTACATAATACCTATAGCTATAGATAATTTTATAAATGTTTTTATATGTACATTTTTACAAATAGTAGGTTTAATTCTTTTAGAAACAGTATAGTGTCTTAAATGGAATTCTTTTATCTATGAGGGGACATGTTTTTTTTTTTTACTTATCAGAACTAAGGACATGCGATTTCTTTAAAAAATGTTGTTTCAAAGTCCTAAGGGCAAATATTTTCCGATACGTTGGACAAGAATATAAGGTTTGCTTTGATTTTTGCTAATCCTAAAAGCCATTTATTAACACAAAGTTATAAATAACAGTGTTTAATGTTTTTTTTTTATTTTTGCTATGCTATAGCAGTACGATTTAATAAATTAAAATTTTTTGTACACTTCTGTTACTGCTAATCATGCTTTATTCTACTGTGCCTAATTGTAAAAATAAAATAACCGTCCATATTTGTTTATATAAAAACATATAAATATGTTAATTTGTGAAGTATCTATCTGAATTACCTTCATAAAGGCTATGTTAACATTTCTGTGTAAATATTAATAAAATGTAGTTACCAAAGATTTATTTACCAATGCATCAATTTGTATTGTTGCAGAGGCTGTTAATGGGCCGGAATATACAGAAAAAACATTTGAGGAGGTAGTAAGCGATTGGGTGAGGCAGGGCAAGCAAAGGCTATGTAGAGAAGAAACAAATAATAATAATTTAAATCACAACCAGCCCACTGGTTAAAAAGTATAAATTAGTAAAAATAATACACTAGTTCCAAAAAAAGTGACGCACCTAATTTTTGATGCAATTTTGTAGCTTTGTAATTTCTGAACGAATGGACCGATTTTTATTTCCTTTCCATTTATTGGTAGGTAATTCCTTTACCTTTAAGAAAAAAATAAACTGGTAAAAAAATTTTCAAAGCCCCTGGATGATAGTGGAAAAATTCAAGCCATGTTATTTTCTTAATTTTTGACTCACCCTGTGCGTTAATCAAGTAAATGTATAGAAAGCGCCTATACTCTATATGAAAGTCGCTTCTTTTACGAGTATTTTGATTTTTTGTTCATTAATTTATCTCTAAAATTGTCCAAATTATAGCTTTTTTGCTGAAACCTTGCATATTACCAACTTTATGAATTTACTGAGAAATAGTTTTTAACAGATACGAATTTTAAAAACATTTTTATTAAACACAAAATTATAACCCAGAATAACTGCTTAATACCGTGTTTTGCCTCCCCTAGCAACTCTAAGAGCTTCTAATCTACGCGGCATACTAGAAATTAGGTTTCTTATCGTTTCTCATCATTGGTAAACGATTCAATTTACATTTGTGGAATAAACGTAAGGTTTCAGCAAAAAAGCTGTCATTTGGACAATTTTAGAAATAAATTAATGAACAAAAAATCAAAATGCTCGTAAAAGAAGCGACTTTTATATGTATAGAGTGTAGGCGCTTTCTATACATTTACTTGATTAACGCACAGGGTGAATCAAAAATTAAGAAAATAACATGGCTTGAGTTTTTCCACTATCATTCAGGGCGCTTTGAAAAAATTTCTACCAGTTTATTTTTTTCTTAAAGGTAAAGGAATTACCTATCAATAAATGGAAAAAAAATAAAAATCGGTCCATTCGTTCAGAAATGACAAAGCTACAAAGTTGCATCAAAAATTAAGTGCGTCACTTTTTTTGGAACTGAGTGTAATAAATAATAAAAAGAGTGTTCTGAAAGTTTTTCGTTTTATTTCTGAATCCGCCTTTTCTTTTTAAGATATATATATATATATATATTGAATTTCATATGCATATGTTTTCTTGCTTGGAGCAATTACTGAAGTATATACATATATCTTTATTCTTACTCGCTGATTTGTCTGATTTACTAAAATCCGTCTATCTATTTTGTGATTTACTTGACCTCCGCCAATGTAGCATCGTTCTGAATTGGATATGTAAATGTTAAAATTATACCATTGTTCACGGACAACCATAATCAATAAATAATAAATCGTATAATAGAATAATAATTAATATTTGTATGGTATAATATTTTTTAGGTTTTTCTTAAAATTTACAGAGAAAAAGTGCTTATAGGTTTCTTTTTGTCATTATTAAATAGAAAAAAAGGTATTTTCACATCCTGGGAAATCTACAAAAGATTTCGCAGCTTGTAAAAATTGGTATTATTCTAGAAAAAATGACCCAAAGATACTTAAAACCCTTTTTTTTTGTAAATTTGAAGAAAAACCTAATAATTATTTTACCATAGAAAAATAAATTATTATCTATTATACTCTATTGGATATGATTGTTCGTGAATAATTGTACAATTTTAACATTTATAAATTGGATTTAGAACGATGACATAATGGCGGAGTTAAAGTAAATCACAAAATTAGAGATACCTAATTTATAGCAATTAACAATTTTAATTACGGACGCAAAAAGTATGCCACCAAACTATATCACTGTACTAAAATATGGGTATGCTATATTCATCTTAGAAGTGTAACTGCAATAGATTACATCTGTAAAAGTCACATATTAAATGCAATTATTCTTTAAAACAGACATATCACAGAGATAGCGCCATGATGGATTCCATTTGTCAAAGCAAGTATCCACAAGAGATAACGCTACGTCACTGTGAAAGAGCTACGTTTCATCCCTATGTGGTATATTCGCTCTTTAAATACGCGGACATTAGTGCAAGTTGGGGGCATCTCGGTGACTTCTTTGAACTAAGCTCAGTGATAAAACATGTGACGGTAACATATAGCTGTGGCATCACAGCGGCATGTTTTGGTCAAGTGGGAAGTTACAAAACTACGAGCCTATTTATACTACCTAGGGGGGGGCGGAGCTAGTGACAAATTCGGGTGCAGTCGTGAGTCATCTGCTTACGTCACCATGATTATTCATCTGCTGACGTCATCCGCTTACGTCATCACGTTTGCATCACTACTCAATCTGAGCCTACACCTATTTAACAAGGGCTTCCAAATGTTTCTTATATTTGCAGAAGGTTTACTGAAACAGTCAGGGTTCTGGATTATGACAGCTGCTTCTTTGAATTTTCTCTTCCGCCAATGCTCTTCTTTAAGTATAATTTTTGCGTTTTCCCATTGTAAATGATGGCCGTGGGTCCAAGCGTGGTCTGCTGCACCGGATCTGTTTGTTTCTCCTTTCAGTGTGTGGTTTCGATGTTCTTTGATCCTTGTTTGGAGAGGTCGTAGAGTTTCACCAACATAGGATTGTCCGCATTCGCAAGGTATTCTGTATACACAATTCTTCGTGTCCTTTTGATTTGTTGGTTTTGTCTTCGTCAGGTGGCTTCTTAAGGAATCTTTGGAGCTGAAGACTGTTCGGATGTTTTACTGTTATCCTATCCTTCGAATTTTTTCGGAGATTCCCTTGACATAAGGTACATTCATGGTGGGTCCAGATTCATTATCTTTGTTCGTTCTAGTTTTGTGATTTTGACGTTTTTTGATGGCCTGATCGACTAGTTTCGTAGGGTAATCATTCATGCCAAGGTCTTGCTTGATGTTGTTAAGTTCTTTCGTCAAAGTTCCCTGCGAGTTGCAAAGTGTGAATGCTCTATCGACGAGTGTTTTGACTATTCCATGTTTGGTGCTGTTTGAATGGTTTGAGGCGTAGTTAAGATATTGACCTGTGTAGGTTTGTTTTCTATATACCGATGTTTGGATGGTGCTCCCGATTTTCTGCACTACGACGTCTAAGAACGGTAATCTGTCGTTGTCCTCCTTCTCCATGGTAAACTTAATTGTAGGTGCCAGGTTGTTCATATATTGTAGAAAGGTTTGAAGTTCGTCATCGCTTCCATTCCAAATGATGAATGTGTCATGTACGTAGCGAAGCCATAGCTTTGGTTTAATATTCGATTTGTCTATCGCCTGATCCTCGAACCATTCCATGTAAATGTTGGCTATTACTGGTGATAGGGATGAGCCCATTGGTAGTCCGTCCTTTTGGCTAAAGAATCTGTTCTTCTCCTGAAAGTAAGAATTATTTAGGCAGCATTCTAGAAGCTCCATTATGGCATTGATGGGTAGCGACGTTCGTTCTTCGAGTGTTCGGTCTTCCCCAAGTTTTCTTCTAATGATCTGCAGTGTTTTCTTCGTTGGGACGTTAGTGTAGAGACTTTTCACGTCGAAGCTTACCAATCGGTCCTCTGGTTGAATTTTCAATCAATGCCATAATGGAGTTTCTAGAATGCTGCCTAAATAATTCTTACTTTCAGGAGAAGAACAGATTCTTTAGCCAAAAGGACGGACTACCAATGGGCTCATCCCTATCACCAGTAATAGCCAACATTTACATGGAATGGTTCGAGGATCAGGCGATAGACAAATCGAATATTAAACCAAAGCTATGGCTTCGCTACGTAGATGACACATTCATCATTTGGAATGGAAGCGATGACGAACTTCAAACCTTTCTACAACATATAAACAACCTGGCACCTACAATTAAGTTTACCATGGAGAAGCAGGACAACGACAGATTACCGTTCTTAGACGTCGTAGTACAGAAAATCGGGAGCACCATCCAAACATCGGTATATAGAAAACAAACCCACACAGGTCAATATCTTAACTACGCCTCAAACCATTCAAACAGCACCAAACATGGAATAGTCAAAACACTCGTCGATAGAGCATTCACACTTTGCAACTCGCAGGGGACTTTGAAGAAAGAACTTAACAACATCAAGCAAGACCTTGGCATGAATGATTACCCTACGAAACTAGTCGATCAGGCCATCAAAAAACGTCAAAATCACAAAACTAGAACGAACAAAGATAATGAATCTGGACCCACCATGAATGTACCTTATGTCAAGGGAATCTCCGAAAAAATTCGAAGGATAGGACAACAGTACAACATCCGAACAGTCTTCAGCTCCAAAGATTCCTTAAGAAGCCACCTGACGAAGACAAAACCAACAAATCAAAAGGACACGAAGAATTGTGTATACAGAATACCTTGCGAATGCGGACAATCCTATGTTGGTGAAACTCTACGACCTCTCCAAACAAGGATCAAAGAACATCGAAACTACACACTGAAAGGAGAAACAAACAGATCCGGTGCAGCAGACCACGCTTGGACCCACGGCCATCATTTACAATGGGAAAACGCAAAAATTATACTTAAAGAAGAGCATTGGCGGAAGAGAAAATTCAAAGAAGCAGCTGTTATAATCCAGAACCCTGACTGTTTCAGTAAACCTTCTGCAGATATAAGAAACATTTGGAAGCCCTTGTTAAATAGGTGTAGGCTCAGATTGAGTAGTGATGCAAACGTGATGACGTAAGCTGATGACGTCAGCAGATGAATAATCATGGTGACGTAAGCAGATGACTCACGACTGCACCCGAATTCGTCACTAGCTCCGCCCCCCCTAGGTAGTATAAATAGGCTCGTAGTTTTGTAACTTGTTTAGTATTCACCTGAAGACGACTGGAGATACTTACCAGTTGAAACGTTGTGATATGAAAAACTAAAGGCAATGGAAGTCCAAAACACATCTATTACTCAAAAAAAAAATATATTACACAAAAAAAAAGTGGGTACGCAACTGACCATAACAATATTACGTCCGTTAATTGGTTCTCAGTTTTCTCTCGACCAAATCCTTGAACTGACCCAGATTAGATAAGTAGTCATTAGGCCCCCATACACCAACATATAAGTTGCACCGATTTGATCCGTTGATTTGGTCTGCGAGCTAGGCTCGGCACGTACCAAAACTGATGTCATTTTTGGGCAGCCGAATTTGGCTCGTCGACTTTATAAAATGACTTTTAGACATTTGTTAAGTATGGTTATATGCCTTATTTTTCAAAGTTTTGTTCGTATAATCTTTGCATTTTACCTGCCACAAACATGGATAACTTTGGTAAACGTTAATAAATTCCGTTATAAATTCTTTTGATAAGTTACGTAAATAGAAGACATTATTTGTTATTATTATTATTTTATTTAACCTCAAACCAAGTTGAAATAATTGACATGCGTCCCAAATTAACCTAGCAAATCTACTGACGGGTTAAAACAGGCTGATTTCATCCGTGGCAGATATCACACGGTCGGATGAAGCTCGGCTCGCCACATACACGTAAAGTTTTATCGGCGTATTTGGCTCGTGCCATATCAAATTCGTTAAGTTATCCGCTGGTGTATGGGGGGCTTTTGCGCCACTTGAGCCTGGGAACTTTTTTCTGACCGTGGGAATATTATCAAGAGCGTGGGAACTTTTTGGGGATGGGTGTGGCCGACTGTGGGAAATTTTGGGGCATTAACTACAACAGGCATTAACTACCCGGGCATTAACTGCCAGGGCATTAACTACTTGGGCGTTAGCTACTTGGGCATTAGCTGCTTGGGCCCTAACTACTATTGGCACCAAATACCATTAGCGCTAACTTCAGTTGGCACTAACTACTATTGGCGCTAGTTATCGCGGGAACTACACTCACCGGCAAAAAAAACCGGCCAGTAAAAACTGGCCCCAATTTCAAAGTTGGATTTCTCGCGAACCGCTTATCAGAAAGAAACAACAATCCTTTGATATCACTATCAACAGTTGCAGTTGCACCAGACTACATTAATTGTGACAAAGCCAAGGAAGTTGGAGAAGCCGTTTTGAAAAAAACCATAGGAAAAAATTTTCACGATATTCGTTACAAGAGAAACGATAGAGTAAAAACTTTAGCATTTATTAAAAAAACCGTAAAAGTATATAATCAGATTCCTGCTGTATGATCTATATAATAAGCTTTTTAACAGAATAATTTGCACTTGCACATCAAAGTTTGACCTAAAAAAGTGTTTCGAATATAACCTGTCGCAATATCCTCCCACATGATTTGATGGTGACAATTTGAGAAAAACTAAGAAATTTGCTTTGTTTGATTTTATTGACAAAAAGAGTGCCTCCAGCATATGAAGTTCCCTAAAATACAACTTTTGTGATAGATGGTGGATATTTGATTCATAAAGTTATTTGGCAGTTTCATCATGTTACAAAGATGTATTTTCACAATATGTAAATTTTGTGATGTAGGTACCATTATGGATCAAATTGTAAAATTATTTTTGATTGATTCAATTCAGTGACTACTAAGACGCAAGAACAATTAAAGAGAACTGGTGGGGCTTCTTGTGCTGATATAGAGATTTCTGAGAACTCACTGTTGACCATTCGGCAAGAACTTTTTAAAAAAATTCAAAAAACAAGGATCAGTTCATTTCCTTCCTCGTCAAAAAGTTTCAGGAAGTTAATATATCGGCCAAGCAAGTAAACGGAGATGCAGATAATGAAATAGTTAAAGCCGCTTCGAGTCTGAGAGACACATGTGAGTCAGTTACACTTGTTGGCGAAGGCACTGATTTATTAGTCCTGTTAGTATACTTCTCAAAAGCCGATAAAACTTTTATGTTGCGACCATGAAAACAGACTAAACCAGATCGGATATCCGAAAATTCAAGAGAAGTTAGGGCCAACAAAAAATAATATATTATTTTTACATGCAATGACCGGTTGTGACACAACATCCGGTCGTTTCAATCAAGGAAATATTAAAGCTTTTAGAATATTGGAAAATAAAAATTTGCAGGAAAAAATTACCCTGTTTAAGAACGATATGGCTACAATAAATGATTTATTTAAAATAGAAGAGAAATTTTTAATGCAAATTTATGGAAAAACAAAACCATCAAAAAACCTAAACGATTTGCATTATGTGAGATATAATGCCCTTACTGCTTGCCAAAGATTGACCACAAACTTTGACTTAGCCATCTTACCACCAACATGTAGCTCTGCTAAAAACCACATATTACGAGTATGGGGTGTATTCTGTAGCACTTTCGTTAAATTTTAGAGGTCGTCAAAATTTTGGCGGCCGTTATAAATTTGTTTATATTCTGTATCTTTCTAATATGTCAAAATTATAACCTATTCTTCTAAAACTACCGGCTAAAGCAATAATTTTTAGAGGGCTGTTAAAAATCTCCTTTGATTTTTAGCAGTCCGTTAAAACTAGTTTTCTTAGATTAGCTTTTAAGATTATATTTTTTGATTTAACACTTTATTAGTAATTTGGGATTATTGACGAGGATAGTATTTATTCCTTTAAACAATGGCATTTTATGATGTTTATGGCGAGGCTTTGATTGAGGAATTAATTGACAACCATGGGAGGTGAATATATTTTTTTTATTCAGTGTTTTCACACAATTTAAAATTACCGAAAGCATAAATGTCTGAAACACTCATTTGACCAGGATTCATATCTTCTGGCAAATACTTTCTACATCTTTTTTTGAGCTAAAAGCTGAATTCAGATTCCATTAAAGGTTACTCCGAGACAACAGCGATCCTTTCCAGCTATCTAATACCACGTTCAAGAAAATATTTCGATTCAATAAGGATAGCAAGAATCATAATCGATTTAATTAGCCTGCATATGCAAGAACGACAAAGAAATTCAGCAATTCCTGGAGAACTAAAAAATCTTGCAACCTTAAACTTTTATGGTACTGGTAGCTATCAATTATACAATTTTGCTTTAAGTCAACCCAGAATGAGTCGTTGCATTCATGAAGTTACTGAAATAATCTATTATAACGCCGAATTGGATAATATTTCCCTATAACGAGAACATGAGAAATACGGTTATAAATGGTTTCAGAAATAAGTATAATTTTCCACAATGTTTGGGAGCTGTAGATTGTACTCACATAGCAATTATATCACCCCCAGAAGATTATTCAGCACTTCCTTACTTTTGTTGAAAGGATATTTTAGTATTAATTGCCAAATAATTGTCGACAGTGACTACAATATATTGAATATGAATGCTCGTTTTCCTGGATGTGGCTATTTGGCTCTCATGCAAGATCTATATATTCATGGTGCGAATTATTTTCTTATCGGAGACTCTGGGTACCCTTTACAACCGTTTTTCCTAACCCCCTTTGAGAACCCTGCGGTAAATACGCCCGTAAATAATTATAATTATCACTTTGTAAGAAGTAGAAACATAATTGAAAAATTAAATGGAACACTAAAATCAAAATTTCGATGCTTATTAAAGCATCGTACTTTAAATTACGATCCTATTAAGGCAGGGAAAATTATTTATAGTTGTGGTATATTGCACAATATATCACGGTTTTACAAAGATGATCTTCCGGAATTTTAGATTTAGATGATGACGGTGCTTTCAATGATATTGAAAATATGCCTGATGAAAATTGGCACAGAAGAGGAAAAGAAATGGGAACTGGATTCATTTTCCCTTCTAACAGTTTTTGGTTTTCTTCTAAGAAATGTACAATAAACTCTTTCTGGCATTTTTTAGTCCTCGGAGCGCGAGACATTTTAAAATCAATGAACTAAATCGTAAAATTCCACAATAAAAGTGTCAGAATAATGTCAAATTTCGGCGACAGTAATTCAAACAACTCAAAGTGTGACGTTGCCATATTTCTGAACACACATTTTAACGGACTCCTCTAAAATTTATATTTTTTAACCAAGCTCTAAAATTTGCCTTTACAGAATATCAATTTTACTAAACATTTTTAGAGGGCTGTTAAAATTTAAATTTTTAATGGCCTCTAAAATTTAGCGGCTAGTTTACAGAATAGACCCCCATATCTGCTAGTGCAAGATTGGGCTTGACGATAAACTTGATCCAGAAAATTGAGGCAGAAAATTGAGGATGGAGAATGGTAAATGACATTCTGATTCCAGAAAAAACCTCAGATAAAATGGCACCGGAATTTATCCTTAATTTAATCTATTGCAAATGTAAAACCCACTGCAAAAAAGTATGTAGTTGCAGAAAAGCTAACGTTTTCTGTTTAAATATTTTTAACTTTTGTAATGGAAATGCCTGCAGTAACATTACTCAACCAACTGACATGGTTTCAGATAATGAAGATGAATGCTTATAAACTTCCTTTATAATCCTGTAGGTACCTATATTTAGTAACAACATTTGGTGTTATTTTATAACTTTACAAATTATATACAATTTTTGTTTTTTCGGGGCTAGTTTGGATTTTTTTCTATTTTTAACTTATATTATATTATAGCTTCCTTCTCGTTAGACATAGAGATATAATTGTTTTACCAAATCATGCAGAAATGAGTGCTGAATAAATTATGTCTGTCCATATTTCTTCGTTTTTGAGCGGTTTTCAAGATATAGGCAATTATTTTAAAAAATCTCAAAATTCCAAGATGGCGGACTTATTTTGAGGATGTTATGCAAAACGGAGGTATGGGGACTTTTAGTATGTTAAATAGGCCGACAAATACCGTCAAACGGGGTTACTCGAGACCGCAGGTTGACTCAGGACAATTTGACGTCATCGTCTTCAAAATTCGCTAGCGCCAATATGAGCAGCGGCAACGCCGCCCGACTTGGGCTGTAATTTTCTTACCATCTGAACTTGTTTGTGCATAAAGAGCGAATCGCTGCGCTGGCAGGATCGTTATTAAAAATTTTCGTGTTTGAAGCCGTAAAAAATAGTAAATTTAGAAGTTGCCGGAATTGTTGAGTGCAAATACATAAAGGTAAGCGACTTTATTAACTTTTTATTTATTTTTTGGTCCACTAATGCGTTGTGATAACGAAACAAATGTGACAATCGCCTACGTCTATAACTTTTTTTGGAGAAAAAAAAAACTAATTTAATGTTTGTTTTAGGGTGACTCGGGACATGCCTCGAAAATATTTAAAACGGCTTGGTAGTAGGCCATATCAAAACTACAATAAGGCAAACTTAAAAAAAGCAGTCCAAGAGCGCCTTGAACGAGGTACAAGCTATAGGGCGTTAGAAGAAAAGTATGGGATAGCAAGAAATACCATAAACACGCATGTTAGGAACCGAAATGTGAAGAAACCTGGTGGACAATTAGCTGTATCACTGTTAGAAGAACAAAAACTAGTGCAGTATTTAATGTGCGTGGCTGACTGGGGGTTTCCCTTGGAACCTATGGACGTACGTATTTTAGTGAAACAGTATTACGATAAATTGGGCGTCACCATTAAAAAATTTAAGAATAACCTGCCTGGACCGGAATGGGTAAAATCATTTTTACTCCGACACAAAAATAATTTGGCCTCAAGACTCTCTGAAAATATAAAACGCGCGCGGGCTGCTGTTGACAGAGACGTTATCAATCGGTATTTTACTGAGTTGGCCGTGTCATTACAAGATGTTCCCGATTCTCATATCGTCAATTATGACGAAACTAATTTTACAGATGACCCTGGTCGTCAGCGAGTTGTCATTCGAAGAACAAGCAAGCATGCAGATCGGGTCCTTGATTCTAGTAAATCCACTACATCGGCCATGTTTGCTAGAGGTGGATCAGGTGTTAAGCTACCACCCTTCATAGTATTTAAGTCAGAGCAATTATACCAAAATTGGGTAAAAGATGGCCCCCCGGGGACTAGATATGGCAATACAAAAAGTGGGTGGTTTGATTCAAACCAGTTTGAAGAATGGTTCCTCACAATAGCACTAAAATATTTTAGAAGACTTGAAGGCCCTAAAGTTCTTATAGGCGATAATTTAGCAAGCCATATTTCTCAAAATGTAATATTGGAATGTCAAAAAAATGGCATTAGATTTATTTTATTGCCGCCGAACAGCACCCACTTAACCCAACCTTTAGACACTTCCGTTTTTAAGCCAATTAAGCAGTCATGGAGAAAAAACTTTAGGTGAATGGAAGAAAAAAATAGGGGGGTTAACCCTAAACCCGAATTTCCGGGATTATTAAAAAAAACGTTAGACTCTATTAAAGACAAACTGGAAGATAATATTAAGTCTGGATTTCGTGGTTGCGGAATTATTCCACTGGACTCAACTCAAGTTTTGAAACGTTTACCTCCAGAAGTTGTTCCCGAAGAAGAATGCCAGAGGGTTTGGACTGAAGCACTAACAGAATTTTTAAAAACGCAAAGAGGTTCGCAGAATACCACAAGAAAAACTGGAAAGGGGAAATAATTAGCGGTAACTCCTGGAAAAAGTATAATTTGCGAGGAATCCGAGACATCTTCTGATACAGATAACGACTTAGAAGAATCTGAAAGCTTCATAAGTTCAGATAAAAGTAGTATGCACGAACAAAATTCAGAAGATGAAGAAAAACATGAAGATGAAAATGATGAATTAGAAGAAGCAAGAGATTTACAAGTTGATGACTTCGTCATAGCGAAATTTACACAGGGTAAATTTAGTCGAAATTTCGTAGGACAAATTATAGATATTCAAAATAAAGAAATAAATATAAATTTTTTAAGGCAAACTTCCAAAATAAAAAATGGATTTATATTTCCAACAGTTTGTGATGAATATGTTGTAAATATTTCACAAATTTTAAAGAAGTTGCCTCAACCAGTTCACCTTCGAAGAGGCGCCAAGAAATTTCCTATAAATATAAATTTAAAAAATTAGTTCTGTTCTTATATTTTAGATAATAGTTTGTTAAAATAGTTCCTAAAAATGGGTTTTAAGTTTTTTGTTATTTTCTATAATAATTAGGCTTTAAGTTTAAATATATTTACAGTATTTCGTTACTTACCTACCTAACTAAACGTTTTATTTAATATTTTATATTATATATTTTTGTATTTTTTTGTCCCAAGTCACCCATAGCTGGGCAGAAAATGTGTTTTCAGTGTAAACCAATGACTTGTGCCAAGTCTCCCCAAACGTGGGGTGAGTCGGGACACTTTTTAAAGTTTAAAAAAATTTATAATATTATTTATTTAAATTACAAATTTTCGTAAATCTATAGCCAGATAATGCCGAAACAGCACAGTACTTGCAGACTTCAAAAAAGTTGGTTTTGCGGTAAAATAATCACAAAAAAACACAAAAACCGTCCATAGTCACCCCGTTTGACGGTACTAACGATTGAGAGTGGTCGCATCTCTATGTTAATTTGTTCTCAGACACCCCCTAATTTTACTGGCCTAAAAGCTTAGGTATACCATTTTGCCCCACACTTTCCTATTCATTTAAGTTTTCCTGTAGTTACGTGTTTTATTCAAACAAAAACGTGGATAATGTCGCTACAAGTGATAAATGTAAAGAGGCGAAGACTAAACGAAATGTCGTGTTTGTTTTGTGATAAAACGTTTATAAATATTCAAAGCGCCGCAGATCGGAGAAAAGATCACATTAGTGAGAAAATAAATCATAGTACAGACTTTACTGAACATAATTGTTCATCATGGCATCGAACTTGTATGACAAGTTACATTAGCGAATAAAAAATTAAAATAGACAACTTTGTACCTACTTCTGAAAAATCAAGCAAAAGTACTTCTAATAAAAAGTTGCAAGATGCAACAGATGTAAGTCTCTTTCAAAAAACATATATGCTGGCTAATCAACGTTAATTTGACACACAAATTTTAGCATCTTACAAAATTTTTAATTACTGCAAGTACCTTTCGACGCAGAAGGATTTTACAGGATATCTCCAAAATCGGAACTCGCTCTTGAAATTGTAAAACAATTAAAGTGTGGTACAAAACACGCAACAGGACGTTTTAAATTTCAATCTTCCAAAAATTTATATTGTTGATGGTACGGCACTTGTTCATCGAATCCAATTAAAAAATGTCAGCACCTTTGGCGATTTTGCTGAGGCATTCTTCAAAAGAATCCATAATATTTTCTTGCAGCCAAATGTAAAACGAATAGATATTGTATTTAACAGATATGATAATATTTCGATAAAATATTTGAAGTCAACTTTACGGAGTAAAGGTCAAATGATGAGAAGTTTTATAATTTCAAATGATAACACAAAAATGCCAGCTAATTGTTAAAAATTATTTTCAAGCAAAGAAAATAAATTACAGCTCATTCGATTTCTCTGTACTGCTGCTCCTAGATATGCACAAGTAAAAGAAGATTGCGAGTTAGGATGTGGAGGATTTGATGATCCAACAAAAAATTACTTCATTTTTTAAAGTACTTGATTTAAATTCGAACCATTTAGAAGCCGATTCAAGGATGTTTTGTCACATATTTCATGCAGTAAGAATCGAATCTGCCCATATCATTATCCTTTGCACTGATACAGATGTTTTCATTCTGGGAATTTTTTTCTGGAATAAGCTGCTAGCACGTCTAGGTTGTTTTGGTGTATGGTTCGATGCTTCTTATGAGAAGAAATATAATTCAGGATGTTATTTGGTTGCTCAATCCCTTGGAGAAAATATTTATCATATTTTGTCAGCATTACACTCTCTAAGTGGTTGCGATTCGACCAGCACATTGGGATCGAAAAAAAAATGCTTTGAAAGCTGCATAATTGGATTTTGTACAAAAAGCTCTGGGGCATTTAGGAAATGCATACCTAAGTATCGAACAGTTAACAGAATTGGAAACCATTTGCGCCTATCTTTTCTCCAAAAAAAAATTAATTGCTGATGAACTTCGGTATAAATTAGTTTCTCAGAATATCGGCTTCGGCTTAAATTTAGTAAAAGTAATTTGCACATCAGATGCTCTACATTTACATTTTTTGTTAAGAGCTTCAGCACAAACATATATATGGATAAATGCTAACCAAACACTACAACGGCCTATTGATTACACTTTATTAGTGTAGGAAAGAAAAATGGTAAATTGTTCCCATGACAACTGATGAAGCGCCCATTACCAGAATTGTGGATGCAGTCCTGTAACTGCACATCAAATTGTCAAACGAATGCTTGTTTTTGCAAAAAAGTACAACTAGATTGTATTTCGTTGTGCAAATGTATCAAAAATGAGTGTCAAAATAAATAGGATTGATTTGGTTTTTTTTTTACTTATGTTCAAATTTGCATTAAATAATTTTTTATCAACAATTCTTGTTTCTATTTTCAACTTTTTGTTTTTTTTTTTCAATTGACTAGCTATCATTAATCACAATCTTTAATATAAGAAACAATTGGATATTGTCACTAAAACAATCATTAAAATGGTTCGAAAGCATTTGGTCAGTCTGTTTACTTAATATCTAAGGGGATGGGGTGTAAAAAATAAATGGACCAATAATATCCCTAGCAACACCCAGAATCATAATCTGCAAACTTTTCTGAGTACAAAACCATGCACAGAATGCGGTCCTGATATTTTGCACACTCAACCCCATCCAGCGCCCACACTATTTTTGTGATAAGTTAGCTGAAATTATTTGTAATGAAAGTGCCAAAAGTAGGACTGGGAAACCTGGTGTCAATATTGGGAGCAAATAGAAACAATAAAAATGTTTATTTTTGCTAAAAGAACTGGTGACTTTGGCCTGCATTTGCATGCCATTGGGCTAATGTTACCATTTTTGCATGCTGATGGACACCTTCCCTATGCTAAATCAGCTCACCTATATTTCCAGCAAATGAAAGAGCTTAAAGACCATGTTTCTGAGAACGAACTCGAGAAGTTCTACAAGTATTTTACGATAAAGCGAAACAAGGAAAAATTCTGGTCAGGTGTTTGGTCTGATATGACTATTGAGCAAGTACTGATGCGTTAGCTAAAAATCACAGGAGGTCTTACACGAGGAAGGGGCCTTACTAAAACTCTTCTTGCCAAATGGACTTTATCGATGCCTCTTTGTTCTAAAGTTTGCGATGCTATTGAAGAGTTTTCAGAGGTTAAACCTAGTTACACAGTACAGCATATTGAGTTAAGATATAACCGTGAAAAGCTTGATACTCAAGATCTAAACAATATTACAGAATGGCGCGAACAACATAATCCATTTCAAAGAAACAACAATCTTTTGATATCACTATCAACAGTTGCAGTTGCACCAGACTACATTAATTGTGACAAAGCCTCCCACCAAGCAAAAAACCTCGCACTCGCATTCGCAACATTGCAATCTTCCTTCAAAAGTCTTGCAAGAGCAATATTGTATTTGAAAGCTTGTAGGTAAACACCGTGGAACTCTCTAAAACAACTTTTCTATTTAGTTAATTCCCGCAACGTTGACTTTTGAAACCTTTCATATTAAATATTGTTACAACTTAGCTTTCGGATTCTCTATGCTATGTTCGATATATAAATTTAGAGAAATGTTTCAAGGGCAACCTGTAACGTGCAATATTTTAGCAATCTTCAGTTTAGAAAGTTTCAGGCAAATTACATAGCAACTTAGCAGCGATGTTGGTTTATGAATGTCTTTTTGTAATTGCAATTGTGCTGCCCAATCATTGCTTCAAATAGGTACGCCACGCGTCGGTCGGGGGGGTTATGTTTTCGGTCTCAGAGTCAGATCGGATCGGCCATTTTTATTTTGGCTTGGCATTTCTTTTAAAAGAGTGAAGGACAGTGTTTTATTAAGAAATAAGGTAGGTTACATTAAATTTAATAAAAGTTTATGCATGCTTAGGTACTTTTTAGCAGAGAACAAGTTGTTCTCTGTTAGGTAGGTAATTTTTGGAAATGGAGGTCGTGCTGTTAAAGACAAAACATAACCTAGGTATTTTATTATTTAATTTGTATTGGTGTGTCTTGTGTGTGGTACTACACGTCACTGGAGACTAAACTGAAAGAACCCCTTCCAAAAAAATTATCAAAATTAAAGCAAAAAGCGCATGCATACGGTATTATAACTGCAGATATTCCAAAGTTTTCACTGGATATGCTTGCAGACACAATTTTTGCAAGTTAATTCAATAGACAACTTAAGATAGTGTACTCCCTAAAGTTAATTGAAGTTGAATTTGTAGGCATCTAGTACTAGCAATAGGTTACTAGTAAAAAATGTGTTTGAGAAACCTACACAGAAATTTTTCATTCGTATAACCTATACACGAGTAAATTTTATATAGTTACGGGTTCCAAATCAGTAGAATGAGAATGTATGTCACAAGCCAATTCCAATACCCTATAGTTTACCCTAGACCTTTGTCCATTTTTTGCTATTTTTAAAAAGAAAATTATTATGAGAAATTGCACACAAATCATAAGTGAGAATAGCAGTGTTTTGAAATTTTAGATACATTTTTTGAGACTAACTGGAGGAAGAAATTTGAAAGATGCATTGTACAGATGTTTGGAAAAGGTCTTCACCAATTATGTGGGGCAGTTTTAAAGTTGGACTGGTGCCAAGGGGAACTACAAAACAAAAACTTTAAGTAAGTATGGACTTCTTCAAAAAAAAAAACTTTAAAACTCACTTCACTTATAACAGGTAGATTTTAATTTTTCTTTGGCAATACTATATTATATTAAATACATCAGATTTGTATTTAATCAAATTAAAAATTTTAATGAAAATTTTACACTCTTAATTTCAACCAATCAGAAGCTTGATTTTTCTTCGGTTATACCATTAAAACCCACAGAATAACCGGAAATTTTTTACGTTTGTGGTAAAATTAATAAATGAAAATTTTCCTGAAACGCCATTTCAAAGACATTTCTAGAATATATGTAATTTCTAATAAAAAAATTAATTTGTACGTAGGTTCTTTAATAAATGAGTTTAAAATTTTTTAACCGAAATCCCACGTGCTTAAATTAATAAACGGTAAATTTTTCCTCGATCATGAATATTCAAGTCAAAATTTCCGGTAATAACTTAATCACTGTATCTATTAGTGATTGTAATTTTTTTTTATTTTAGATGCTGTCCGAACTAATTTTAAAGAACTTACAGATCAAGATTTTGAAAATTTTTACAAAAACTGGTTTCAGCATGCTAAGACACGTTTTGAACGAAGTAATTAAAACAGATTAGGGGTTAAGGAAACCAAACTTTGAAGGAATTAAATATAAGAAAAGTGTATACTTAATATATATACAGAGTAATTCACAGTGAATCGGAGAACGGGAGATACGTTTTATTTGAAAATTTGTTTGTCTAGATAAACGACCATGGTCTATCGTTCTAAAATATTTTCAGCATTGCGGCGTTGCCGCTTCTGCCCAAAACAGGTAGCAACATCGTTATTTTAAATAAAACAGCCTATATATTTTTAGATTTTACGTAACATTCAAATTATTTTTTAATATATTCATTACTAGTCTATACTTAATAGTTTTCCAGATATTGACTCTTGAAAAATGGCATTTTTCAACTTTGACAGCTTCTAGCATTCTAACTATATATGTCTCTTAGAGCAAAACGGCTCACATGTTCCTGATGTCCTTGATTTTATTATGTTCCCAAAATTGTCAACTTTCGGTTAAACAGGATGGAACTCGAAAGCAGGAAATTAATTACTTTGATTGATTGATTTGGTTGATTCTTTGGGAAGATAATAAAAATTGAAGGAAGGAACACCAGCCGTTTTGCTCTAAGACATTCAGTTAGAATGCTAGAAGATGTTAAAGGTTAAAATTGTCATTTTTCAAGAGCCAATATCTCGAAAACTATTAAGTATATATATAACGTAACGTATAACAATTAATATTGTATTAAAAAAATTATTTGAATTTTACGTAGAATCTAAAAATTTAAAAATATATGGGGGGTTTCATTTACAATACCGATGTTGCCACCTGTTTTGGGCAGAAGCGGCAACGCCGCAATGCTGAAAATATTTTAGAACGATATACCATGGTCGTTTATTTGGACGACCAAATTTTCAAATAAAACGTATCGCCTGTTCTCCATAAACGTCTAACGCACCATCCACCGTGAATCACCCCGAATATATGTTATACCTATAATAATATTATATATAGCAAAATAAATACATTTGTTTTTTTTTATAACATGAATAATGAATAAACGAATAATATTTAACGAATATAATTTCAAAAAATTAGGTTGCTGTAATGTTTTTGTGCCAAGGTTGCTGTAATGTTTTTGTGCCAAGGTTGCTGCAATTAATTGCGTGAAACGTTGCTGTAATTTAAATATCAATATCGCTAGAATATTGCCGAAGCGATATATTTGTCAATATTGCAACTGAAACGTTCCTGAACGGCCGATTAAGGCTTGCAGGGATGTCCCCAACCTCACGCCGCAAGGAAAAGAGCAACATTGCAGCTCTCTTTGAAAAGTTACTAGAACGTTGCTGCAACATTTTGCTTGGTGGGCTAGGAAGTTGGAGAAGCCGTTTTGAAAAAAACCATAGGAAAAAATTTTCACGATATTCGTTACAAGAGAAACGATAGAGAAAAAACTTTAGAATTTACCGTAAAAGTATATAATCAGATTCCTGCTGTATGATCTATATAATAAGCTTTTTAACAGAATAATTTGCACTTGCACATCAAAGTTTGACCTAAAAAAGTGTTTCGAATATAACCTGTCGCAATATCCTCCCGCATGATTTGATGGTGACAATTTGAGAAAAACTAAGAAATTTGCTTTGTTTGATTTTATTGACAAAAAGAGTGCCTCCAGCATATGAAGTTCCCTAAAATACAACTTTTGTGATAGATGGTGGATATTTGATTCATAAAGTTATTTGGCAGTTTCATCATGTTACAAAGATGTATTTTCACAATATGTAAATTTTGTGATGTAGGTACCATTATGGATCAAATTGTAAAATTATTTTTGATTGATTCAATTCAGTGACTACTAAGACGCAAGAACAATTAAAGAGAACTGGTGGGGCTTCTTGTGCTGATATAGAGATTTCTGAGAACTCACTGTTGACCATTTGGCAAGAACTTTTTAAAAAATTCAAAAAACAAGGATCAGTTCATTTCCTTCCTCGTCAAAAAGTTTCAGGAAGTTAATATATCGGTCAAGCAAGTAAACGGAGATGCAGATAATGAAATAGTTAAAGCCGCTTTGAGTCTGAGAGACACATGTGAGTCAGTTACACTTGTTGGCGAAGACACTGATTTATTAGTCCTGTTAGTATACTTCTCAAAAGCCGATAAAACTTTTATGTTGCGACCAGGAAAACAGACTAAACCAGATCGGATATCCGAAAATTCAAGAGAAGTTAGGTCCAATAAAAAATAATATATTATTTTTACATGCAATGACCGGTTGTGACACAACATCCGGTCGTTTCAAGCAAGGAAATATTAAAGCTTTTAGAATATTGGAAAATAAAAATTTGCAGGAAAAAATTGCCCTGTTTAAGAACGATATGGCTACAATAAATGATTTATTTAAAATAGAAGAGGAATTTTTAATGCAAATTGATGGAAAAACAAAACCATCCAAAAACCTAAACGATTTGCATTATGTGAGATATAATGCCCTTACTGCTTGCCAAGGATTGACCACAAACTTTGACTTAGCCATCTTACCACCAACATGTAGCTCTGCTAAAAACCACATATTACGAGTATATCTGCTAGTGCAAGATTGGGCTTGACAATAAACTTGATCCAGAAAATTGGGGATGGAGAATGGTAAATGGCATTCTGATTCCAGAAAAAACCTCAGATAAAATGGCACCGGAATTTATCCTTAAGGCGGCAGTATCAACATGCTTGCCAACCTATAACCTATTTCGCGTAGATTTATTTATGTTTTCTAGCTTTTATACAAAATTTAAAGAAAATCAGTATCGACTTGATATTCTATAGGTAACAATTGACATATTTAATAAATATCAAGGAATTTCACAACTTATTTTAGGAGAATTGTATAGCGAAAAGTATCGGGTAAGATTTTTTTTAACATTATTATGTCATTGTCACTCATTGTTATTTTACTATACAATTCTCCCAAAATTAGCAATGAAATAAATTGATATTTTTGTAATACATTAGATATTACCTAAGTAATGTGCCGACGATACTGATTTTATTTAAATGTTAGTTATTAAAATAATAAACTCAAAAAATCAACGCGAAATAGGTTATAGGTTGGCAATAGATTGAATGACGTTGAGAATTCAACCTTAATGTAATCTATTGCAAATGTAAAACCCACTGCAAAAAAGTATGTAGTTGCAGAAAAGCTAACGTTTTCTGTTCAAATATTTTTAACTTTTGTAATGGAAATGCCTGCAGTAACATTACTCAACCAACTGACATGGTTTCAGATGATGAAGATGAATGCTTATAAACTTCCTTTATAATCCTGTAGGTATATTTAATAACAACATTTGGTGTTATTTTATAACTTTACAAATTGTATACAATTTTTGTTTTTTCTGGGCTAGTTTGGATTTTTTTCTATTTTTAACTTATATTATATTATAGCTCCCTTCTCGTTAGACATAGAGATATAATTGTTTTACCAAATTATGCAGAAATTAGTGCTGAATAAATTATTTCTGTCCATATTTCCTCGTTTTTGAGCGGTTTTCAAGATATATGCAATTATTTTAAAAAATGTCAAAATTCCAAGATGGCGGACTTAGTTTGAGGATGTTATGCAAAACGGAGGTATGGGGACTTTTATAGTATGTTAAAAAGGCCGACAAATACTAACGATTGAGAGTGGTCGCATCTCTATGTTAATTTGTTCTCAGACACCCCCTAATTTTACTGGCCTAAAAGCTTATTTATACCATTTTGCCCCCACACTTCCCTATGTATAATTGTTTATTATATTGCTAATTCCCTTGATATCGAACGGGCCTTGTTATAAAAAAGTTTTATTGTCCGCTTATTGCAGTGCTAATGACAGTCAGTGACCGCCATTACCCCTGTCTTAATTGCAATAATTGAAGTAATATTTTTTGATTGCAGATGCCAAAAAATTGGAAACAAAAGACTGAAAAAGCCCAGTGGTCTGCAGAAGATCTTTTAAATGCCATCAGAGATGTTGAAAATGGCAAAAGCCAACGAGAAGAGTAAAAAAAAGTACAATATCCCATTTTCTTATTTTCAACAAAGGTACAAGAAACAGGAAAGTGATGGCCCCTAAATAGAGAAAAAAAAACGTGTTCACTCAAGAACAGGAAGCTAAAATTACCAATAATGCGAAAACGTTGGCCAATATATATAGACATATTTTTATTTAACCACATTTTTGTAAAAATTACAAATTGAGGCAAGTCATACGTATATAAAGTATGAAGCAATCCTTTACGGATTCATTTAACTAAATTAACATATTATAATATATTAAAACATAATAATTGTATAAACAAACTTGATAGCTTTAAACAGAAACTAACAAACAATATTCAAAATATAAATGTTGTGTTTTGTGAATTTACAACATCAAGGTACTGTTGAATAGAAAGCATGGGATTTAAGAAATGTAATCACAATCTTAAATTTCTTTTCATTTAAACCCTTTACCGTTGTAGGATTAAGTCCCATGCAGTTGAGAAAACTGGTTTTCGAATATGCTGAGCAGTTAAGAATAACGCATATATTTAACAAAAAAAGTCGCATGGCTGGCCAAGACTGGTTACAAGGGTTTCTTAGATTCTTCACTTTCAGTGCGAAAGCCCGAGGCAATAAGGCTAAATAGAATTAAAGGATTTAACAGGGATGAAGTGTCTCAGTTCTTTGGAGAACCTTGAAAAGGTTATGGTAAAATATAGTTTTTCTCCACATAACATTATACAACATGTATGAAACTGAGTTAACAACCGTTCAAGAAACAGGCAAAATTATTGGAATAAAACGACAAAAATGAATCGGTGCAGTCACATCTGCAGAAAGGGGAAAAACTATAACAGTAATTTGTTGCATGAATGCAGCTGAAGGATTTGTTTCTCCTATGTTTATTTATGCACGTCAACGCATGGCTCCAACACTTGAAGTCAATGGATCCTTAGCCTGGGTCAGTATATTATACTTGCCCTGCGAACGGGTCGACAAATGAAGAACTCTATAATAATTTTAATAATCATGCTAAGCCAACCAAAGAAGGGCCAGTTCTCCTAATACTTGATAACCATGGAAGCCATATAACTCTGGAATTATACACTTTTTGTCGCAATAACAACTTTGTTATGTTATCATTGCCCCCGCAGTCGTCCCACAGACTGCAACCTTTGGATGTTGTATTTGTAACGTTGTTCGTAACAAAAACGAGATTTGACATTTCATTTCAAAACGTCGTCGTTGATTATGCTGGTCCTTTTATCCGCTTTCGTTATAGCATGTAATAAATCTCATTATTATGTGGAAACTCTTCTTGCTAAATTCCATGGAGTAAGTATGGCAGAAAATATGTCGAATTTTGCATTTGCATTTTCACATGGATTATAATTTATTTTTATTAATATCACACAATGTAGCTGGTCAACATGGAAGCTAAACGCTAAGCTGCTCAATCCACCTAGCAAAGCTCCACATACGACCAATAACAAGTGTGTTTATTTCTTTCCAATGCTCAGACCAAATTCAGTCATTTGTTTCAGTTTATATAGTCTTCAATCGCTAAATCCATTACAACTGTTGTAATATTGTCTGTGTGGTCCATCTTGAAGCTTGCCATGGCATCTGGATGATATAAAGTGCAACAGCATTAATTGTCTTTTAAAAAAATCGTCTGCAAACTGTCAACACTTTGCTGCAATTGAACTTAAAATACTGTGAAGTAATTACTTCACTATAGCTTTTAACTCGATTAAATACAAAGATCAGAAAACATGTCATAAGGTTTAAAATAATAAAGTTTTAGTTCATACTCAGAAACATATTTAATAAATAACGTTGTCTCAGGAGTTGAATACATATTACAGTGTGACCCCAATGCATATTATGTCGGTACCAAAAAGCAACCTTATTACTTTGGGACAAATTAAATTCCCAAAAAATATTAGCAGCATGTGATGTCATGTCTACTATTGCTAAGGTAATATTATTTTCTTTCCTTTGTGATTAATAATATTCCCTTACACTGTCATAAGACCTTAAATTGGTAACGAGAATAAGCTGGATACAGAAAACGTCTCTTCTGCGTCGATAGAGTAAAAAGTGTGCTAATTATTATCAGTAGAATTTTCTGTGATGAACTCAAAGTACAAATTTGTTTGTTGCTAGATTATGTATAAAAAAAATAATAACTTAGGTTAGCGTCCTTATGTTTGAAAACTTCCAAAACTAAAAATAAACTCGGCCGTAGTTCTATATTTGTTCATCAAATAGAGAGGCTTCCTGAAATTATTCCAGTTAAAAATTCCACCCCTTATCCCTGTAGCAACACGACAATAATTGAAAAGATTTTGTCAACACTTATGTCGCGTTGCACAAATATTTTAAAAAATAATTAACTAACCAGCAACGTTAACTGTGACGTAAATGACATTGGCAGAAATAATTTCCTCACCATCAAAGTGGCCCGGTTAACTTCATTCTTGACTTACTAATCAGGCACCTTTAATTGTGACTAAATATTGTCTGTTAATGTTCTTTGTGTCACAGTCATTGCCTGGTTTGTTGATTTTGTTAAAAATCTTCGTGTAAGCCAGCATGAAAGTTGTCTGGTTAGCATCAACTTACATGACACTTTTGATGGTGACATAAATAATTGTCACGAACAAGATTGACTCTTAGATCGGGTGTAGTCAACTGTTAAGGAATCCTATTTGCATCCGTCTCACACGGTTGATAGCCTCAAATTGATTTCGTCGTCCCAATAAACTATATCGAAGAAATAATAAACAGACAACTTAACGTTTTATATTAATTACTAAAATAACAACAAACCATCAGTCCTCAGAATATGTTGTATAAATATAACTAGGCAACGAAATAATGATCTATATTATGCTAAATTATCTACAGATCATAATAAACATCTTTTCAAATATTTTTAGGGTTTAACACCACGTCTACAATGCCGTGATAAGCCAAGAGGTCTTATCAACAAAATAACAGTTTGGAAATAATTAGCGTTTAGTATTTTTCTCTCTTATAAATTCTATGCTTTGTTTATCTGTTTAAAACTTGTAGCTTTTATAGATTCAATATAATTATACTGTTGTCTTCCTATTCATAATTTATATTTTATCTTTAAGAGATATTTGATAATGATGTAGCATGAATTTAGTTACATCTCTTGATAATGATGTAGCATGAATTTAGTTAAGTATACATACTATATTTTATTAAAATAGTTGTCCCTGCCCTACAAACAAAGATACAGACATAGGTTTTTATCAATTTATGTCCACCGGTTTTTCGATCCTTTAACATGAAATAACCTGCATAATCGCAATATGTATTTAAAAATGGGGAAATGTTAAATATATATAACATATAATATAATAAAATATATAATATATAATATAATAAAATATATAAAATATAATATAATATGACAAATGGACCAAAAAGTGAAAGACACCAAAAAAGGCAATTTTGTATACATGAGCATCAAAAATTGGAAACCGTCATTTTTCATAAGAGAAAATATACCGTGTAAATATATATACAGGGTGTACGGAAATGTATCCGTTAAACATATAGGATTCTTTGAGCAAAAATAATATGAGTTGTATAACGCCATTTTTAATTTTTGACCCTCATGTTTGATATATACGTCAAAGTTTAAAATTCAAAACCGATTTTTTTTTAATAATTCTACTATTTAATAAGATACAAATTTGCCATTTAAGCCATCTCCTTCTAACTTATCCGAAACTGTGGAATTATGTATGTAAACAAATGAGGTTTTATGAATGGAATGTTTTGTCCCCCCTTATATTATAATATGTGTATTGTTCACAGGGTGCATTTAATCGTTATAGAGAAGTACAAAGCCCGATTTAAGTGAAATTACCGTCAAAACAATGAAATTATGAAGGAATCGGCGTTGATGCTCTTACACTATAGAGAGATTTTGGAACGCTTAAAATAACAACAGTAAAACACAGTGTTATGGTTAATTTTATTAACGATAACGATTACGGTGACAATAAAATTACAAGAATAGATTTTGAACGTCTTAAAAATAAATAATTTGACAGATGCAAACATAACCTTTTTTTATTTTTTTAATTGTTTGACATGAGTCAATCAACAATGGAAAAGGACGAAAAGGTACAAAAATGTAAGTTAATTTTGGATTCCTGAGTTATGTTGCCAAGACTTTACAAAAAAATATAATTACAAAGAAAAAAGAAAAGCATAATTTTTAATAAAAAAATACCAGGCGAACCTAGAATGATTCAAAATATATAGAATCGACATGTTTTGAGTGTAAAAACTCTCATCATCAGGAAAAACAAGTAAATAATAAAAGACTGATGTTATTAGCAATGGAGAAAATAAGTAGTGGTACTAAGCCGTAATGGAGCCTTCGATGGTATACATGAGGAGTGAAAAAACAATATAGCAGAAGACAGGAAATATCACAACACACTGACAGGTCAAAGAACAGTGTCAAGATACTCTGGGTGGGAAATGAAGAAAAAAATAAGAATTTTTTTTTAAAAACTTTGTAAAAGTCATTCTAATTGTATATGAAAAAATATTTTTACTTTTGATTCAGTAAGGTTGGAGACCTGTGCATGGAAGTGTTTTTGTATAAAAGACGTGTAGGTGCTTTCATTTAGCTTGAAACAAAATGCTGTTGGGCTGGGGTAACTGAGCCGTAACATGCTTGGTACCACAAATCTAAATATGCAAAAAAATATGGGGTACCTATCCCATTTAAAAAATCACAACTTTTTATGACCACACTTTTCTGGGCCACCCTGTATATGAAAAAATATTTTCCTGAAGTACCCCGTATGATGCAGTATAAGTTAGCGTATGAATGAAATTCCTAACTAAATTCGTATAGGAGCTATAGAAGCCTGACGCACTATTGCAGGACCCTGTATACAAGTTTGATTTATTGACAATTGTTTAAGAAATTTGAGTTCAAAATTGTGGTCAACTTGTCCGACAAAAATCATACTGCGTATGGAGTGTCCACCACGCCGAAAATATCAATATGACGTCATTATGTCTCTCCGTACATACAACTTTGCATTTAATATTTTTCGATTTAAGGCAGGAGTATCAACAAGCTTGCCAACCTATAACCTATTTCGCGTAGATTTATTTATGTTTTCTAGCTTTTATACAAAATTTAAAGAAAATCAGTATCGACTTGATATTCTATAGGTAATAATTGACATATTTAATAAATATCAAGGAATTCCATAACTTATTTTAGGAGAATTGTATAGCGAAAAATATCGGGTAAGATTTTTTTTAACATTATGTCATTGTCACTCATTGTTCTTTCACTATACAATTTTCCCAAAATTAGCAATGAAATAAATTGATATTTTTGTAATATATCGGATACTACCTAAATAATGTACCGTCATTTAATCTATTGCCAACCTATAACCTATTTCGCGTTGATTTTTTGAGTTTATTATTTAATAACTAACATTTAAAGAAAATCAATATTTTTCTGTACATTATTTGGGTAGTATCTGATATATTACAAAAATATCAATTTATTTCATTGCTAATTTTGGGAAAACTGTATAGTGAAAGAACAATGAGTGACAATGACATAATAATGTTAAAAAAAATCTTACCCGATATTTTTCGCTATACAATTCTCCTAAAATAAGTTATGAAATTACTTGATATTTATTAAATATGTCAATTATTACCTATAAAATATCAAGTCGATACTGATTTTCTTTAAATTTTGTATAAAAGCTAGAAAATATAAATAAATCTACGCAAAATAGGTTATAGGTTGGCAAGCATGTTGATACTCCCACCTTAAGATAAAGTACTGATTGTAAAAAAATATGTGTCCTAAAGTCGATTGTAAACCCTAAACTAAGCTTAACAACCCTTCCGGCATGTTAAATAAACTATACCTATCTGCGCTAAACTGGTATTTCAAGATTGTGTTTTTCGATACACCGTCTCCGAGCCGCTGCGATCAGCTGCTCTTTCCGTTCCTGGAACGACTTCGTCCTTTCCGAAGCAGACTTTCCGAAGGAGGAAGCTCCAGTGTTAAGATGCGAAGGTATGGAACTGGATATACTGCCGGTAGTACATCTGCCGGAACTGGAAGAGGTCGATGGCTGAGTTGACGTAGACGCCACTGGCGAAACTGACGGTGATTCGGGTCTTCTAAGATGTTGGTGATGGTTATGTCTACGCTACGTGTAACTCCTGAAAAAAAAACAGAATGTACCAATCGGTATACTAAGTCAGGACGAAGCACAGTGGTCTACCCTACGAGCACATAAGACTCGGTAGAAGAAATACAGCTGTTCTTACTCCGTGGCGGTAAAACTTCAATGTCACCACACCTGCTTTTACCGGTGGTTGTTGACTATGTCATAAATAATAAATTCCTCTTTTTAGAAATAACCGTGTACGAGAGAAAGCTAAAACCATTTTATTTTGATCACTTTTCGTGACCTTCGCGCTTACTGCCGAGATACCAAATTATCGTAAAACAAAAAAAATAATATTGAAAAGCCTGTATTTAATTTAAATTACGTGGAACGATTGGATAATGAATTTCAATAATCGACTGAGGAAGGAAAGATGGTAAAAAATTCAAATTGGTACTCACCATGAAAACTCGTATCTTTGCAAATTATTTTATTTTAAAGAATACATTATTTATGTTATCAAGGGCATATTAAGTAATAATTCACGTCTACACTATCGGTACACATTTTTTTTTTGATTTTTCAATACAAAATTTGACAACTCGTGATACCCGCAACATTTATGACTTATTTATGCGTAATTATTCATCTCGTGGCAACCATTTAATTGTTTCAAAAACTAACCTGTGCAATTTTTACATTTTAAAAGGTAAATTTTATTACTGTTAAAAATGTTGATGGTTGTTAATAAAATCGTATACAAACCTCGAGAGGAAATTCCATTCCTGTCTCGAGATTTTTTAGTTAACTATAATCCTAAATTTCTCTACAGCAATGAAACACTTTCCTCGGCACGTAATGTACTATAGGTGAGTTCGGCTTGGATGTTCTTTTTACTCTTTTTACACTTTTCGTTACAAATCCGTTCGGGTACAACCACTTTGAGCTAAAAGTGCATGCACCGAGTCGTTCGGGTCGAAACCGTGAGGGTTATTGGCGTTAGCACCTAACGCACCGTCTCGGGAGATGAGACACGAGGTGCACGCATGCGTACTTGTTTAATTTTTAAAGTTGACAGCGGTTGTTTGCGTTTTTCAGAAGAACAAATTTAAAAGTGTGATAAAATGGCAGAAATAATTTCTGCCGCTTCTCATCAGCCAATAAATATTGAAAATGGCCAAATTTTGTTAACTAATGGACAAATATTACTTCAAAACAAAATAAGTAAGTTTTTATGAAGTGGTTATATACACTTACTACATTAGTTAGAAAAAGAAAGTTAATTAAGGAATAAGTGGCAAAGAAATTAGTATGATGGCAAAACGTTATAATATATCTATGTACCTATATAAGAATTATATGTATTTTTAGGTGGTGACCTAATGTATGTACACCTAGTTTCACGACCAACTTCCAGGTGAATTAAAATCGCTGCAATTTCTAGCCGCAACGGCTTATATATTTTTACGTCCGGACACTTCGTCTTTTAGCCTCATTACCGTGCATAAAACAAAGAAAGAAACGCCTTTTATTACTATCGAACAAGTAAGTTCGATTTAATGCTTTGCAATGACTTAAAAATAGACTCGAAGATACGAGAATACGGGTAGAAAGAGGAAGGGGGGGGGGGGGCTGAACTGTTAGAGTATGGAATTAGTTAAAATTTATTTATTTATTTTGATTGGAGGAGTGATGGGTGACGTCCCGCGAAAAATTGTTTTTTTATTGCTTGTCCTTTTAGTAATATACAGGGGGTGGCGCACTATTGCATGGGCGTCCGAAAAAACTTTTTCATGGAGGGGCCAACAGATAATCGACTAAATTGCGATTAAAAATATTTAAACCAATTAAAATAATATCCAGAAAATCGATTGGTAAAATTTGCTAGGTGCTATCAATGTCAAATTGTAAGGATAAGCGTTATTGATAAAAATATAGACGCATGAGGTGATGACTGGGAGTTTTTGAGAGAAGTAAATTTTACTGTCAAAAATTTAGCGCGTAAGTGATGTTGATAAAACAAACTATATGGAAGAATAGACTGTGCCCAGGTGTTTTTTTGAAACATGCGCAAAAAATACAACGTAAGAGTTTGACAGGTGCTGTGGTCAAATTTTATTGAAAAGCGATAATGATACAATAAACTATGGAATCAAATACGGTGAATGAGTTACTTTAGAATATTAGCAAAAGCTTCTGTTAACAAAATTTAACAGGTGCTGTCAATGTCAATAGACTGTGACCGGAAAAGTTAGAAGAAAGAAATACGAAATTTTTTTGCAGCTCAATATCAAATTTTGATAATATTTTATTTCGATTTATTATGTCAACAAACATGAAAATAATAACAAACATCTCATACCAAGCGGGGTGCAGAGTCTATTTTCTCATATACAGTTCTTGCATAAGGTCCACTCCCCCCTCCCCCCCTTTTGATAATTTGGGAATGGTTTCAGATATATTTAAAGTCGGTATGCGTAAATGATAGGTAAAAAATTTACTTTTGAGGAAAATTTTGTTGTTTTTTTATTCAAAATGGCGGACATTCGTCATCTTGGAAAACGTTTTTAAATGGGAAGGGGATCGAGTAATACTTCAGTTAAAGGTCTTTTATGCCTGATATAGGTAGATAACCTTGTAATTTTTAATGTTCTAAAATGTGCCGTTTCAAAATGACGATTCCGAAAAATATGAGAAAACAACCATATTTTTGATGGATCTCATCATCTTGAAAAACAAATCAATAATTTTATAGTAAGCTACTTAAATTTTTTGAAATATTGTTGCTTTGGGAGCGAAGAAAAAATAAGTCTTCTCCACAATTTTATTTTTGTTTTTCTTTCATTCCCATATTTGCAACTCCATTTTAAGCATGGACTGTTACTTCCAATTAATGTTGTTTTGTTATTCAACATGGCGGAGATCGCCGAATATATTTATGTTTTCTTGCATAATTTCCGATTCGCCATGTTAAAGCGGAACATTTTGGAACACAATAAAAATTGTAAGGTTAAATTGGACATGAAATACCTTTAAAATGAAGTATCACCCGACCTCCTTTTCCAGTTAAAAATACGTTCCATGTTTCCGCCACCTTGAATAACAAAACAATTCTCCTTAAAAGTAAGTATTTTGCCTATTATTTACGCCTACCGAATTTAAACAATATATCTCAAGCCGTTTATACAAGGAGAGGGGGGGAGATGGCTTTGTGCAATCACCGTTTAATTTTAAAAAAAAAACGTTTATTAAACAGATATATGCAGAAATTGGCACGAAAATACAAATCTACCGCTACACAGAAAATTAGTTGTCACAAAAAAACTGTCGAAATGGTCTTTGTGCATCAAACGCCATTTCGATAGTTTTGCAGATGCACTCTGCACCCCATAGGTATTATAATACTTAAAATGCTGTTATCTGTAAAATATTCATATTTTTTCAATAGTATTAAAACTTCTAAAAAAAAAATTTTAATTTGCTACAAACATGGAAAAGTCTATTCGCGCAGCTACAAAATTTGCCAGGGTGGAAAAATCACAAGTTGGAAAAATAAGGTCTTAACCAAGGCCAGCATAAAAATAGCACGGCAGACGATCGCGCAAGAACGTCTAGGCAAGACGAGACAATTTGCTGGCCAGCGCAAACATCGGAGCAGTGTTGCCAGACTGGCCAACGAATTATTCTGCCGAGTATGTCAAAAAATCTGCTGAATTCTTCACCACAGTCGTAGTATAAGAAATTTTTGTATTTATCTGTTGCCCCTACTTCGACCTCCAATAGGTATATATCAACATTTTTGTAAAAAAACACTCTTTTTAACTTTATTTTTGGTTTGTTATTTTTTTTATATTTTCATTGAATATTATATTTTTTAAATCTATTTGGTAAATACATAGTAATTCCTTATTTATTAAAAATTCTTTAAAAGTCCGCAAATTACGAAATTATTTTGCAACTTTGCAAAAAATACGATTTCAAAAATTTTGCTAAATGCAGAAAAGACTGCTGTTCTGGCAATACTGAATCGGGGTAAATTAATATATTATAAGTGTTGCCAGGTCAAAAATAAGGAAAGCAGTCTGACATAAAAAGCGATAGATTTAAAAATATTACGCTAAATATATTATATTGAAAACAATTAATAAATTATTTTATTAGTTAAAAAAGTATACATATTTTCAAACAATGGCCAATAATCTTCACTTTAAACGGATGATAATTAGACATATTATTATATAATATTACAGCACAGCTACCAGAAATATTGAAAAGAAGAGTACGCGTCCAAAATGTCAAACCTAATCACAGAATGGAGAAGAGAGAGAGAGAGAAGATTAGCATGCTTATTTTAAAAGCGTAAACTAAATCGAGTGTAATGTTAAGCGGAAGAAATGGTTAGCATAGCGATAAAACGGTAGTTCATCCATCAAAATAGTGGATCAACCGCAAAAACGATATACCTGGCAACATTGCACATTATCAATATTAAAAACATCATTGACTCGCTGCCAGTGTTGCCAAAACTCACGATTAATCGTGAGATTACACGGTTTTGGGAATTATCTCACGATTTCATGAATCACGTCGCGTTTCTCACGATTTTTTATCGTATGTCAAACATAAGTAACTAAAAATAATTCATAACAAACGTCACAAATTTATTGCATTTACATAAAAATCCTCGTATGATTTTCTACGTTACGACTTTCGCTACTATTACTGCCGCTACTGGAGTCATATTTGCATAAAAAAGATGATTCCAGCAATTCGGATTTTGATTAACTACCTACTACATTTTTTAATACTACATAATAATGCAAGTTTTTTTTTTTACTTTTTAAGTTTTTAGAAATGTGTTTGGTTTTTAAATACAGAAAGTAAATATACAGTATGTCTCCGTAAGTTTGCATCATATGGAAAACTTTTTTATTATTCATTTTACGAAAAAAAGTTATTCTTCATAAAAAGCTCTGCATGGTCTGAAAGCTAAAATGCAACCCTCAAATATCGAAATTTTCCAGTTATATACGAGGTTTGTCAAAAAATGTGAATTTTTCCAAAGAATGTGAATTTTTCCAAAGAGTAAAGTACCTTTATTTTTGACATTATCAAAAATTGTTATTAAAAAAAGTTGATCAGAACTAAAAACCACGTCTAAATATGTAATTATACGCATTTATGCTAAAAAATTATTTTATTAATTTATTATTAATTATTTAATTTTTTAATTATTTAATTAATTTAATGCGTGTTATTGCATATTTAGACGTGGTTTTTAGTTCTGATCAACTTTTTTTAATAACAATTTTGGATAATGTCAAAAATAAAGGTACTTTACTCTTGGGAAAAATTCACATTCTTGGGAAAAATTCACATTTTTTGACAAACCTCGTATATGACTGGAAAATTTCGATATTTATAGTTTGCATTTTAGGTTTCAGATCATGCAGAGCTTTTTATGAAGAATAACTTTTTTTCGTAAAATGAATAATAAAAAAGTTTTCCATATGATGCAAACTTACGGAGACATACTGTATATTTGTTGTTTATAAGCTTTCATTCTTTTCTTTAAACTACCTAGGTAGTTTTGACCCCTTTTAAAGAATTTTTTAAAATATTACGAATCTCAGGATTTTAAGTATCCGAGTCTTACGATTTATCTTAGAACATTTTGGCAACACTGCTCGCTGCATTCCGTTCTGATCTTCCAAGAATTAATATTCGGTATTTGGTTACACTCGGCAGTATATAGTGCGTTTTATATGATCAATCCACCATATTTTCAATATTTCACCTGGAAGTTGGTCGTGAAACTAGGTGTACCTTTAAACAAAGACATTTGCAATGAGTTTAATATTACCGCTAAGTCCGATGCAGAAGTTGCGACAGAAGCATACACTGTCAGTGAAAGTCTCCAAGAGGATGAAGTGCAAGACGACTCAGAAGATAGTAACAGTACAAAATTGTGGACCAGGGAGCGCGTTATTTTTCTAATTGAAACTGTTGAAACAGCAATCCACAGACTCGATTCGGAAATTAAAAAAAATGTCTGGGAAAATATTGCCCAGATTTGTTCAAAGAAGTTTCAAATAAAGATTACTTATAAGATGATAGAATCTAAATGGAAGAGCTTAAAGAGAACCTACAAGAGTGTTATTTTGCACAATAACACTTCTGGCAAGCAAAGAAGGTACTGGGAATTTTTTAATAAAATACATAATTTCATGCACAAAAGACCTGAAATAACTCCAGAAGCAACGGTAAGCAGCTTTGCGGGATTGAAAAGACATCAATTACTGGACTCAACACCTAGTACTAGTGTTAGCGAAGTTACTGAAGAACGAGACTTGGATAAAACACCTGAAACTTCCTTTATAAGAAAAAGACGACAACGAGAGAGTGAAGTTATGAAACGCCACAAAGACAAAATGGCTAGGATGGACAGATTTAACAGCTTATTTGAGAAAATGGTAGACAAAATGTAAAATCCTTTATATTATTTTTTTGAGGTGAAAACAGTATAAATCTAAGATTTTTCTAATGTTCGAATTGTATCGTTGGCAAGCTTAGACTGTAACTTGCCTCACAGTCGTTACTTCTATTAAGAATAAAGTGTTTCTGTTAATTTTTGGTAACAATAAAAATGTCTTTAAAAACTTTTTTGTTTATATATGTACTATAATTTAATTATTGAGGTTTCTCAGAAAATAACTCACTTATTAAATTTTTTAAGTTGATAAATGGGAACAGAACATACATTATTATTTATTGTTTTGCACTTGCTTTTTCCAGTTGTAACAAAAAATAATTCTCAAGTTGATATAGGATAAAAAATACAAGCTGAGATTTGATTAAAACTTTAATTAGAAAATATTTTGTATTTGTATACATAGTATATTTATTTATTTTTATTGTTGCCCATCCCTATTGTTTTGCTGTTGCTGCTTGCTATAATTATGTGGATCATTGTTCCTTTCTTCTTCAGCTTCGTGTACCAAATTCATTATTTCATCTGCAGTGTCACCATTTAAAATACAGATATTATGAAACACACAGCTAGTAACAATTAAAAGACTTGCTAAATCCATTCTTTTTGTCTCTAAAAATTTTAATCTTCTAAACCTTCCTTTTAAATAGGCAAACGAATTTTCAACTGAAACACGAGCTTTACTTAATAAAATATTAAAATTTTTTTCACGTGGGGTCAGCATCCTATTGTTTCTATAAGAAGTTAAAAGAAATGTACATAGTCTATAAGCCAAATCACCAACTAAATGACTGTCTTCATAAAATTCCACTTGTTCGTTTGTAATCCTGTGGTATAAGTCGGATCTTCTAAATAGTGTGTAATCATGAAGCGAGCCTGCTTCGCCTGCATACACATCGATAAATAGCTTCCGATTGTCACAAGTACCCTGCAGCAAAAGTGAGTGAAAACCTTAAAAAATAATTTAAATAGCCTTGAATGCCAGAAATAAAATAATTACAAAAACAAACCTTTTCTATTTACATATGAATTAGGGTACTCTTTAGGTGCAGTAATGCGTATGTGGCTTCCATCAATGCAGCCTATTATTCCTGAAAAAGTAAAGATTACAAGATTATTTAAACAATTCTCAGGTAATGTTAGAGAACAGGTACTTATAGCTAGGCGTGTATTAAAAACTAACTGTGCTAATTATGACACACAAACCTGGAAAGCCATTACTTGAAAAACTATTTCTGATTTCCTGCTGTCTTTCCCTGTTGGGCCACGATATAATTTGGAAAATCCTATTCACTTTAAGGACCAAATTACAAGTACGATAAAGAACCTCCCAACATGTTGATTTCGATATTCCAAATCTTTCAGCAATTGATCTATAAAATTCATTAATAACAAGAGATCTGCGATTCTTTGCTTTATACTAGGTACCTTAAGCTTTCCATATTTCCGAGGTACCAAATGGTTATCATGAGTTCCTTTTCCACAGTTGTTTTCGGAAAGCCACTATGAAAATTATTTTCATTTTGAAGAATCTGGTTACACTTACTTAATAGATCTTCAAATGTATGTACGTCTATTCTAAAATTTTGTTTAAGGTTGAATTCTCAACGTCATTCAATCTATTGCCAACGTATAACCTATTTCGCGTCGGTTTTTTCAGTTTATTATTTTAATAACTAACATTTAAAGAAAATCAATATCGTCGGTACATTATTTAGGTAGTATCTGATATATTACAAAAATATCAATTTATTTCATTGCTAATTTTGGGAGAATTGTATAGTGAAAGATCAATGAGTGACAATGACATAATAATGTTAAAAAAAATCTTACCCGATATTTTTCGCTATACAATTCTCCTTAAATAAGTTATGAAATTCCTTGATATTTATTAAATATGTCAATTATTACCTATAGAATATCAAGTCGATACTGATTTTCCTTAAATTTTGTATAAAAGCTAGAAAACATAAATAAATCTACGCGAAATAGGTTATAGGTTGGCAAGCATGTTGATACTCCCACCTTAAACTGCTTGTCTGACAAAAAAGGTACAGTGATCTCTGCATAGTTGTCCACTTTTTCCAGAACTTCTTCATTTTCAGATGAAGAATCAAAAAGAATATTTTTTGCAAATTCAACTATTGGCAGTTTAGGATCCATGAGGTCTTACATTTGCCAAGCAAAATTTAAAAATATTCTACTTTTAAATGCAAAATGTTATTAATTATTTTTAGGTTAGATATCTTGTTTTGTTTTGCTCTCAACTGTCCGGGTCTGAACATTCTGCTCCATTAACTCTGTAATCACGTGACACCGATCGACTCCTTATCCACTCCTGCTCCTTTTTGGCAAGCCGAACTCACCTCTTGACTATTTTCTTTTGAATATACAGGGTGTCCGAAAAAAGGAGGCCAATGCGTTAAGGTTGAATTCTCAACGTCATTCAATCGATTGCCAACCTATAACCTATTTTGCGTTGATTTTTGGAGTTTATTATTTTAATAACTAACATTTAAAGAAAATCAATATCGTCGGTACATTATTTAGGTAGTATCCGATATATTACAAAAATATCAATTTATTTCATTGCTAATTTTGGGAGAATTGTATAGTGAAAGAACAATGAGTGACAATGACATAATAATGTTAAAAAAAATCTTACCCGATATTTTTCGCTATACAATTCTCCTAAAATAAGTTATGAAATTCCTTGATATTTACTAAATATGTCAATTATTACCTATAGAATATCAAGTCGATACTGATTTTCTTTAAATTTTGTATAAAACCTAGAAAACATAAATAAATCTACTCCAAATAGGTTATAGGTTGGCAAGCATGTTGATACTCCCACCTTAAATCGGCCAGTAAATTGTGATGTTATTAAGCCGTTTCCAGACTTTATACACACACTGTATTTGTGGAAGGCACGCGTTGAAAAGAAAGTTTTGTAAAAAAACTGGGGTTAGGATGACAGATTTGGGCCACAGAAAAGGAATTAAGGGATTATTTGGTTCGGACACAGAAAAGAACTAAGTCTTCGATGTCTTATAAATTATTGTTCTGTCATTTTTAAATTATAATAATATGCTTATTAAATTTGATATTATTATACTTTGTCTTATTCGGTGGCACACACAAAAACAGAAAAATTAATAAATTATGTAGAATATTAAGAATTTTGTACGTGTAAACAATATTTATAATTTTGGCGAATTATGAATATAAAATAAAATTAATATTGTTTTCGCCGAAATTTTCATTTTTATCTCTTTTCTACTAATGTCCGACATATTTTTTGGGATACGTCATCAGACCAACTTTGGTGTCATAAAAACCCTACAAAATAAAATAATAAAAATCCTTTTTTCTATATGATAGATTAGTATATAGATCATAAGATTTTTTTATTAATTATTATTGTGAATATTTTTAACAAAATAGTTTATTTCCTTTTGTTAAAGTTCTTGACATTGTTATTTTTTTGTATTATTCTTCAAATTTTTATATTTAGAAAAAAACCTACTAAGGAAAATATTACAAATCTTGTAAATTCCTGTAGATGAGGCATCAACCATAAAGCATCATACAAACTTGTACATTATAAAACCTCATAAATTCCTTTAAAAGCATCAACCATAAAGCACCAAACAAACTTATACACTATATAACCTGATAAATTCAGTTAGAAAAAGCAAAAATAAAGCATCATCTAAACTGATAAACTATGAAACTCCATAAATTTCTTTATACAGTGTCACCAATAAAGTCCGCATCATATGGGATTTTTTTTTATTAATAGCTTTATTCGAAATTTGACTTTGGCATCAAGCTCTGCTTCGATCGAGATGAAAATTAGGCAAAAAAATAGTAGTCACGTGATTCGCATTATCTGTCAAATTTTAATTTTTTCAAAAAAATAATTTAAAAGTGGGGTTATTTTTAAAAGTATCAAAAAAAGTTATAAGAAAAAGTTTTTTTAAATGCAGTTTCTAGCCCACATGCAAAATTTCAGCCGCATAAGATAATTTTCATTTTTTACCTATATTTTGTAAATTGTACCACTTTTGCAAAATAATACTCAACGCAACTTACATAAAACTTCTTAGTTTTGACAATGCTTTATTTCAGATACATTTTCTTTAAAGAAGCGCCACAATAAATGTGTGTTTTTCTACAAAATCAAAATTGGGCTATTAAAATTTGGTCGTATGTGATGCAAAGTTTATTTGTTTTGGACCCTGTATAAGGTAACTTCATAAAATAAGTATTTTTGAAAACGTAGTTTGTGGTTGAAAGTAATACACGTTATCGTTATTATGACATAGCCTTATAATAAATTATAATATAGGGGTTTTAAATTAAATCGTTGAAAATAGATAAACTTTACGTTGTTAAACTAAAATTTATTTTCCACTTAAAAAAACACTTTACTGAAGACACTGTGTTGTTTTTTGTCTTAATATTAAGGTGTATTACTTTCAGATACAAACTACCTTTTCAAAAATACTTATTTTATGGAGGGTCACAGGGTCAAAAACAAATAAACTTTGCATCACCTACGACCAAATTTTAATAGCCCAATTTTGATTTTGTAGAAAAACACACATTTAATATGGCGCTACTTTAAGGAAAATGTATCTGAAATAAAGCATTGTCAAAACTAAAAAGTTTTATGTAAGTTGCGTTGAGTCTTATTTTGCAAAAGTGGTGCAATTTACAAAATATAGGTAAAAAATTAAAATTATCTTATGCGGCTGAAATTTTGCATGTAGGCTAGAAACTGCATTTAAAAAAACTTTTTTTTATAACTTTTTTCGATATTTTTAAAAATAACCCCACTTTTAAATTATTTTTTTGAAAAAATTAAAATTTTACAGATAATGCCAATCACGTGACTACTATTTTTTTGCCTAATTTTCATCTCGATCGAAGCAGAGCTTGATGCCAAAGTCAAATTTTGAATAAAGCTATTAATAAAAAAAAATCCCATATGATGCGGACTTTACTGGTGACACTGTATTTAAGCTCGTCACTCATAAAACATCATAAAACCTTATAAATTGTTTTCTTTAATTTCCCTATTAACTCTTATAAAAAACAAACCCATTTAAACTCATAGAATTAAGGAATAATACCGTAGTTTGCCACATTTCATTCTGTAGGAACGCATACAAGTCTATAAGTCTATATAGTCTACTTATAAATAATACAAAAGACAAAATCACATAAAAACTTATAAAGCTTTTATATATTTTTTAAGTGGGTTTATAAGTTTTTTTTATTAGGGTACCTTAAAATCACTTATTTTATTTCTTTAATCTTGCCAATGCCATGTGCTGTGTAAAATTTAATCTTTAAAGTTGTATAACTCTTTTTGTTTAAACGGCAACATGGTGGCTCGGCGGGTTAAGAAAAAAGAGGATTTTAATACCACACACTATTAGGTTTTAGAAAAGCTGCCATTAAAAAACTTTTAAAAGTTAACTTGGAACGTTTCTAAAAAGAAGCATCTTTTGAGAATAAATTTAGATTCAAATGCATCAAGTTGCCTGCGACCAGCAAAACTGATAAAACAAAATCATGCCTTGAAGAAAATTGACATGCCGACAGCTTCTGCCAAAGTAAATTAGTTTGTTGTTTAAAAAAACGTGGAAAATAATAGTTTTATACAAGAAGTGAAAAAGTTGATATGTTATTAGTGTTTGGAGAATGTAGAAAGAATTCAGCCGATGCTGCACGACTTTACGCACAAAGATATTGTAATCGGCGCCATCCAACCCGGCACTATTAGGTACCCAAAACTGGTTCCGAAAATGCGAAAAAAATGGGAAGACAGCCGATACGCTATTTATTGAGACTAATAAGCCGAGAACACCAAAAATGTTAAAAGAAAAGTGGGACAACATTAAAAGAGAAACTAGAAAAAAAATTGCAAGGGAAAAGCAAGACTTTTATAAAACTGGAGGAGGTCAGAAAATATCTGACGAACTCTTCACAACCAGGGATTTATTAGTAAAAGATTTGATCGGTGTCTCGGTTACAGGACTGCCTGCTACTTATGATTCAAATGCTCTTAATGATTCTGTAGAGATGACTGCAGAGACAATCACAATACTTGTGAATTCTGAAGAAGCAGATGACGAAACCCAAATTAGAAGGTAATTTATTTTTTATTAAGTAAACTAATTAGATAATACGTAAAATTTTATTATACCTGTAACTTCAAAAAAACTGCGTTTATATAATATACCTAGTACTTAAACATTTTTAACTAGAGTCGATTCACTCAGTAAACCTGCAAGATGGCCGACATGTCATATGACAAAAGTCATTGAAAATGCAAAAATTTATTTTTTCTACTACTTACTTGAGAAATCGTCATTATTTACTTCATTCCTATATCGAGAAGTAACATTTCTTCACCTAGGTTAATAATAATAATAAAAAATTTCCTAGGTCAATAATGAAAAACAGCTGTTCAATGAGGTTGTTGCAGACAATTTTATAACTTAACTCACCGTTTCTTTAACATATTATTGATTTTGAGCCTTTTTTGACCATTTTAAACAAAGAAATTCTGGAAAACAGGATTAAATTATCAACAAAATAGGACTTTTTAATATAATTTTATTGGGAAGATACTTTCAGGAATGGTTCTGTGACCAGCTTTTTTTCTTACACACCAGTCCATTAATTGCGCGTATGCATTCAAGTATAGTTTCTTAGATTTCTCTGGTAACAGATCGCACTGTGCGCTATTTGCCGCATCTCTAAGCTCGGGTGGGGTACAAATTTCCAATTCTTCACTCTCAATTTCAGACATTTTATAATTTTAACTTTATATTATTATCTAACCAGAATATTTTCTACATACTGACAGATGATCGCATTTGACAAGTAAAATCCTAAGTGACTTGATTTTCAAATTTTTTTTAAAATTAGGTGAAAATGGGTAACAAAGATTTAAACGAATTAAAATATGTAATATTTTATTGTTAGTAGTAGAAAAAATTGTATATATACCGCAGTTGAGAAGGCTATTATATACCTCGCACATTATATCCCTCGGCGCTTCGCGCCTCAGTATATAAAAGCGCTCGCTATATAATAGCTCACTTCTCAACCTAAAAGTATATAATGTACTATTATTTAGCTGGAATATGACTTTTGTCATATGACATGTCGGCTATCTTGCAGGTTTACTGAGTGAATCGACTTTACCACTTAATTTTTATGCAATATGTTAACGAATATTTAAAAGAAAAGTATTTTAACATTCTTATATATTTATGATTTTGGAGTTCTCAAACATAGTCTGGTCTCCTTATTATCAGGTCCACGTTGACAGACTTGAAAGTGTGCAGCACAAATCTATTAAATACGCCAGGTATAAACTTTTTAATAATGGTATTTATCTTAACGATGCCCAAACAATGTCCTACTTAAATATTACTACTTTAACTCGTAGAAGGGAATACTATGATGTCTGTTTCGCTTTTAATGTACTAAACTATTATATTAAAAGCCCGGAATGTCTTGCATACTTTAACATTCATATTCCACGATATCACACACGTAACCAGGCCCTACTTCATATACCTAACTGTCGAACATTGTATTTACTACACAGTCCCATTAATCGTATATCTGCCAGCGTAAACTCCAACTGTGATGCCCTTAATTTTAATGATGTATCTAAAAATAAATTTAAAACTTCTGCCAAAAAGGCTATTCTAGGTTAGGTAGTTGATGAAATTTATGTGTATAGCCTATATGATGGTTTTTATTGTGTTCTTCTGATATACCTCCTTCTTCCTAATAGGAATAATTTTATTATTTAATTCTTTAATTTTATAGATATAAGGTCTTTTGTAATTTACATGTAATTGTTTATACGTAAATAAATAAATAAATAAATAAATTAATTAATTCAATACCAAAAAAGTAAACATGCCAATGGCCACAAGTAGCCGAGGTACTATACAGGGTGATTCACGGTGAATGGAACGTTAGACGTTTCTGACGAACCAGTAAAGGAATCGTTCTGAAAATTTGGTCGTTTACATAAACGGACACTCTCTACCTATCTAAAATATTTTAAATAATACAGTGTTGCCGCTTCCACACAAAAATAATAGCTGCTTCGACATTTTAAATGAAACACCCTATATATTATTAAATTTTAAAATTTTACATAAAATTATAATTATTGTTTAATAAAAGCATTATTAGTTTATGCTTAATGGTTTTCGAGATATTGTCTCTTGAAAAATAAAATTTTTGAACGTTGACAGCTTCTAGCTTTTTAACTGTACGTCTGAGAGCAAAACGGCTTACATGTCCCTATCTTCGTTTTTTATTATCTTTTCAAAAGTAACAACTTCCGGTCAAACCGAAAGTATTATATTTCCTACATCCGGTTTAACGGGAAATTGACACTTTTGGAAAGATAATAAAAATCGAAGATAGGGACATGTAAGCCGTTTTGCGCTCAGACGTACAGTTAAAAAGCTAGAAGCTGTCAAAGTTCAAAAATGTCATTTTTCAAGAGACAATATCTCGGAAACCATTAAGCATAGACTAATAATGCTTTTATTAAACAATAATTATAATTTTATGTAGAATTAAAAAATTTAATAATATATAGGGTGTTCCATTTAAAATATCGTGAAAATAAAGTGGCTATTATTTTTGTATGGAAGCGGCAACACTGTATTGTTAAAAATATTTTAGATAGGTAGAGCGTGTCCGTTTATAGGTTTGTTCCTACAGCGATCAGAAACAGTCCTTGACAGTCAGGATTCTGCGCAGTAAATATAAAAGTATTCCCACAAAGATTTTGGACAGTTTGAAAACCCAAAGTCGCTGTTCCTACACGTTTCTCTGATAGTTTGCCAACTGTCAGAGCAGTTTGCGAATCTTTTGCCAGTAAAATGTCCGGAGCATGCGCGGTTAAACGCTAGCATAACATATGACATAACCTATTTTTGTTAGACGTGTTTTTGCGGTTTTTGCTTTTGTATAAGACTTTTTCTATTATTAAATTGAAAAATGAGCGACATTGCGTCATCTGATGAAGATTCAGAAATGTCTGCTGTTAGGTTTCTGTTTAATATTTTATTAACTTCTTGAGCTAAAAGTTCCCATAGTCTCTAATACTTTTGATTTGAAAAGTTCCAATCTTTGAAGGAGATATTAACATTTTTACAACATATTTATTTAATATAAGTTACTTATTTTGTTTAAGTTTATTTATTGGGCCGAGCCACACGAGTTTAATTAACGAAATAATAATAAACAATTTTGAGGTTATGTCCATCGTTTAAAATTTCTTCAGTTTTAAACACCGAACCGAAGTTAGTTGATTTCGAACGCCTGTTCCTACAAGAGTTTCAAACCAGTCAGAAATCAGACTTGCGCCGTAAAGCTGGTTTGAAAATTGTCCTGAAGTTGTCGGGGATTCGCTGTAGGAACAAACCTTATGTAAACGACCAAATTTTCAGAACGATTCCTTTACTGGTTCGTCAGAAACGTCTAACGTTCCATCCACCGTGAATCACCCTGTATATAATAAATAAATAAATACTGAAATTAATAAGATTTGCCCCTAACAAGCACGGCTTCAGGTGATTGACGAATAAATTTATTAAGGAAGATATTATAATTAAACATATTTAATATATTATAGCCATTTGAAATAAACTTATTATTATTATAGATACTTTGAGCTAAGCCCTTTTTTAGTACCTGCCTAAGTTATATCCTAAAAAACGATATATTTATTTAGAAACCCTTTTATTAGATGGTTCAGCTTCATCAGTGATTAATTGGAAATCTTGGGTTGAGAAAGGACAGAAAGGTATTTTTTTAAATTAAAGGATTTGCAGTAAAACATTATATACCTAAATTTTTAAAATTAAGGACTAAAACAGGTTGTTTCAAATTTATTACCAGCCCAGTTTTACAGATTAATTTAGTATAAAAAATGGAACTTATTGTTGTTTAATTTCCAGATAATCCAATTTCTCCAAACCCAAAAACAATCATTGACAACGGAAGTGAAAGTGAAAAATGATTTTTTATAAACTTAACAGAAACACATATTATTATATTTTAAGATATTTTTTTTAATTGCTTATAATTCCCAAACGACTAAAAATATTGATACTGACATATTAAACATTTAGATAGGAAATTTGATTCTCTACAAGTTACTAAAATAAAAAATATGGTGTTCCATTTGCAAAAATTGACTTATGCACATTTATCTAAATGGCCACATTGGCACACTTTTAAAAAACCCCTGTAATCAAAACATGAAACTTAAGTAATGTAGTCTAAAGATCTATGTTTCAATTAAAAATATACAAAATTTTAAATGTTTAGCTTAATTAATTTCAACTTTACTGAACTTTCTTCTCGGTAAGGTTTTTACATAAAAAATGCATTTTATAATTCATATCTCAAAAACGGTTAGAGATACGTATCGATCATTGTTAATAAAAGTTACTTAGGTTTCAATAAGGTATCCAAAAATGCTAAAATATACAGGGTATTCCATTTAAAATACAAAAGTTGGCCATAACTTCCGGTAAAACCGGAAGTGATACAAACGTCAAAATATAATATTTTAAAAGTTCAAAGCCAATCATGCCTGCTACCAAATTTTTAGAAAAATAACTTTACTCGTTTCCGAGATCTTCTAATAGGCCACCCAACGTGAATCACCCTGTATATGATATAGGATATGTGTACACATACCGACACAACAATACACAACACCTCATGCCATCGTATCCAACACAAGAGGGCAGCTTTTTACAGCATGGTCCATAGATTAATTTCAATTCCCCTCCAACCAACAGATTTTCAAAAAGAACTAGACCTTATTAAACAAATCGCAGTAAACAATGGATACCATCCCGAAATTATAGATAAAATACTAAAACAAAAAATGTATAAAAAATCCCTATCAATGATATATCCGACAGAAAAAGAAAAACCGAGTTACTACCAGACAATTACATATATAGCAGCACAAAAATTAGTAAATTCATGAGAAATCTTAATATAAACACAGCCTTCAAAACTCAAAATACCATAGGAAAACTAATAAAAAATAGTAAAACTAAAACCCATAAAAAAGAAAAATCAGGAGTATATAAATTAACTTGCGGTGATTGTCCAAAAACCTATATAGGTCAAACAGGTAGAAGTTTTTCAAAAAGAATCAAAGAACATTTTAATAGTTTTGTAAATAGCAAAAATGATTCCAATTACGCGAATCATCTTATTGAATCCAACCACTCTTTTAAGGAAGAATTTAAAATACTTCATATAGAAAATAAAGGATCAAAATTAAACCATCTCGAATCACTGGAAATAAACAAGCTTAAAAATGCAAATGTGTTGTTAAATAATCAATTAGACCTAAACAATTCACCTTTATTGAACTTATTTTAATATTCTTGTCAGTCAATATAACTCCCAATTTCATAAATTTTGTAAATAAAATTAAGATAGGAAAACCCCAAACCTTTGATCTGTTCTTAGGACTAAATTGTTTGTCATCCTAGAATAAATGATACAAAATATTAGGAAATCCCATCGTTTATACCACCCTTTACAATAAAATTTCTTTTGTTATTATACAGGCATCTATATATAGCGTATCTTTAAAATTAAATGTACATTACCTGACGAAGCTGCAGTGCAGTGAAACATGTCGTATTGTCAATAAAAAGTGGAATTTAAGTAAAAAAGTGTTTTACTTACAGTAATAAAACAATATTATTATGGATTTCCACCAAGTAACGACCAATAATATTATAGTAAAAAATAGTATATTGTACAAGACTTGAACTTGTTGCACTTAGTGAGAAAAATCACATATTTCTCCCGAGCGCAAATCAAGTGAGGGAGAAATATGTGATTTTCTCATGTGTCGTACACTGTACTTTTTCTACGGATGCTACACTGAGAAAATCTCTTTTCATTCCTAGCGAAAATTTTAGCAACCATAGCTAAAATATTTTGCTAAATGGGGGACAGCCAAGCACATTACTGTACCAGGAGAATGCACTCTGCTGGAAATACTTTGCTGTGGTAATAAAGCTACTTTGCAAGAATAATTCTGTTATAGCTATAAAGTAATTCTGCTATATCTAAAAAGTAACGTTGCTGTACTTATAAAACTATATAATGTAACTATAAAACTCTTTGCTACTGAAACAACAAATTTCTGCTACAGTGGTGACATTTTTTTATATAGTAAAAAACGTCTCTCTTGCAGTAGAAAGGATCTTTCTTGTACCTTAAAAATCTTTTGCTGTTGGTATAAATACTTTTTCTAATAACAAAAAATGTCTCTCCTTCTACAATAAAATTATATAGCTAGCACAAGAGGGTGCTTTCTTACCCTTAAAACGTTTTTTTTTATTGCAGCAATTTTTTTTTTGTTTTTACCATGGATTAAAGTGCGCCTGTGTCACAAATTCGAGTGCTAGTATGGGAATCTTAAAAACTGTAAGAAATACATAATGTAAAATTTAAAGCAGTTGCACTTTTTGATTTCGACTTTGATGTATTTCTTACAATGTTCAAGGTTCCCGTACATGTACTCGAATTTGTGACACAGGCGCACTTTCATCCAGGGTAAAAACAAAATAAAATTTGCCGCAATAAAAAAGACAATTTAGGGGCTAATAAAATAGAGTACATTAAGCATGTAGTTGCTGTGAGGATAAGGTTTAAATGTAGGTTATAGGAATAAAAGAAAAAAGCTAAATGAAATAAACATTTTTTTATATAAAAAAAAATACGACAAGAACCAAATATTAATACAGGTTATGCAAAAAACGATTTATATGAACGTTATAAGTTATAACATTAAACAACAGGAACATAAAGCACCTAATAATTAACAATAATAAAAGTTTCATTTTACAACCCTTTTTTTATAAAAAATGAGGAAAAAATAATTATACTCTACCAGGCTATAAAAGAAAAAGAATTTATAGAAACTTATTTATAACATAAAATAACAAAAACAGGACTATATGCACCTAATAATAATAATAATAATAATAATAATAATAATAATAATAATAATAACAATAATAATAATAATGATACAGCACTGATACAACTATAATATGTCTTGGGAGGCAAGGTTTTCCACTATGACTCCGAACGGCTGAACAGTTAGGTTAAACAGTTGTCCCTTAGCTTCTCACATTTTGCGTTTATTTTTTTCTGTGAGATGATCATTCTGGAACGGAGAATGTTGATTAAGTATTTATAGTAGGGGTAATCAAAAATTCTGGAAATGAAGGACCAGGGAGAAACCAAGCGAAGTCAAGAATAAGACAACTTATCGGTGTTTGTCATTGTAACACCAATGTATGCACGACTGCAATTATTAAATTTTACTAAAAAGTTCCGACTTCAAAATGTAAAAAAAAAGTTGACACTACTACCAGTTAAGCCTCCCATTAAGCATTCAGGTCAATGATCTGCTACCTAGATCATTGATTCAGGTTACTACCGTGCGAGCAAAAATTATTTGCATCAAAGAGGGCTTGGATTAAAAAACGTAGGGCTTGGTTTAGATAAAAAAACGGTTGTCAACGATGATGGAATAACTAATTAATTGATACCGCTAAGCATTACGTCCTTAGATGCAAGGCCCTCTGTGATGCAAATAATTTTTGCTCGCACGGTATAAGGTTAGGTATGTATGTATGATTCTTAGTTCAAGCATAGCGAATAGTAGTTAATATTTACCTCTGCGTTAAAGAACAAGCTTTCTTGCACCTCACTCCTGCTTGGTCTCCATAGAACCTTTTCTGGCACTTTTAATGGTTATGGGGCTCAATAAATATAGTAACATCAGTAGTCCCTTAGCAGTAATGTCTAAAAATAATTATTTCATTAGTTTTCAATTACAATTATTATTATAAGACCTGTTTAATAGGCAAACATTTTATATACAAAATGAAACGTTTTAACTTACCAATATTTTCTTCAAGGCCGTATCCGCTGATTTTTCGTTCTTTCAACTTTGCTATTATTCCTGCACAAACTTTCTACTAGTATATTATATGACGTCAATACAATCAGGAAACCTTTTGTTAAAAACTGCCTCTCTCTAAAAATACACAAATAAATGATTTACCGAAATATGCATAAAAATAAACAAAAACAAGTATATTATGTGAAAGATTATACAAACAAAACTTACCAATTCAATGCCTGTGTTTAACTACAATAAGGACATGGAAATGGAAAGCATCAAAAAATGTTCCCAAATTTGCATTAACGTATAGTCTTCTTCTTAATTTAAAGGTGGCCTCTAAACTTTCAACTTTTCTTGTACTCCATCAAAATAATACAGCTAGCCGCAGGTCACAAACAAAAAAAAACAAATAATTTTGTAAGGCTAAGAGCCCCACCCTCTCCCTCAACTCTAAACTTAGGGAAATGATGCGCGAACGGCGCGACAACAGGCTCGGACGGGCTGAAATACTCGAAACTGGCTCTTAACGACACCGAATGGCGACACGGAAACACCCGAATACCGGATCTAATAAATTTTCTTTGCTGGGGCAGCAACATTTTTTCTCAGGATAAATAAAAATTCTTTTGAAAAAGTTTTTTGCTCTTACAATTACGTATTTTGCTATTGCGAAATATTTAAGAAAATATTTATTACCAACAGCAAAGTACTTATTAAAATCAATAGAAAGACATCAGTAAACCTTATTTTACTGCTACAAGAAAGTCAATTTGCAACTTTGGCAAATATTTTAGCTGGGATAGCCAAAAATACATCAGTAAAGTTGTTTTTGCTGGAGATTTTCTCAGTGTACTCTTCAAAATAAACTAACAAAGTATAATCAGAAAAAAAAAATTTACCTTGGCTTGCATTCTCCAGTCCATAAAGTTACTGTGAGCGATTTTATATTTTTGTCTTGATGTGCTTGGTAGCAAATTATTACAAACATCGGATGCTTTTTGAACAATATGAGGAGGTGTATTTTCAAATTCTAAATCTTCGTATTCCATTATAATCAATATTTAACAATTCTGAACTGTTTTAGTATAAAAAAACAATAAAACTATTCCCGTTTGGCAAGGTGACAGAAATAATTGTTGTGTTTCGGTCGTGTTGTTATGGAAACGCCGGCAAATGGTTTCATGGCCTAAGTAGATATTGCGCGCTAATCGGCGGCGTTGCGTCGTTATGGCTAACTTGGGTTATCATAAAGGGGCCTACTGACACACGTTTATGTATTAGTACATGTACGCGCGTTGATGTCCGCCCGTGTGTAGACAAAATACCGACAACAAAACCGACGCACATGTTTACTGTTCCCGCTTGAATTTATGTACGCACGTACATGAACGCGCGCACATGTATGAAGGTATGGAGACGAAAGTTTGTTTGTTTCAAGAATTTTGTAAGTGTCGGGTTAGTTTTGTTGTTGTAGTTTGATTTGAACATGGCGGATTTATGAAGTTTTTCTTATAACACACACGCAAGCCACTGCCAATAAGTTTAGTTCATCGTCACTCGACATACTGACACCGCAACGCTTCTTGCAGTCTTCTGCATACAAGTATGGGTGTGTCTGTAGAGAAATGTGAGCCACACACATCAATGCGCGTACATCAACGCGCGTTGATGAACTAATACATGTTCGTGTGTCTGTAGGTCCCTTTACAGTGAGAAATTATTTCTCACTATAATGGCGGATATTTCTTACTGCGTGAGAAATTCTCCGTTTTGAACGTATGGAAGCGATGAGAAAAGTGGAACATTTTATGGCATCCGTAGAAAAAATCTATTCCTAAATTGCAACTTTCGTTTAAAGGATGTTTTATTTTCATTTCTCTAAAGGTCGATCCGCATCTATGAATTTTTACCCTGCATTTTAAAATCATGGTTGCAACAGCTGATTTTATGATTTTTTTGCTTCAAAGTCCTGATATGTCCACATTAATGATTTTTTGAATTTCAAATTTGGTTGGTAATTTTTTGTTTCAATATTGGTGCAATTTGACAGAATACAAAATCAGTGGCGTAGTCAGGGGGGCGCCTGCCCCCCCTTGCCGCTTGGTGCCCGTATGCAAAATAAAAATATACTTTAATTACACCCTGTATTGTTATTCCAAAGTCAGTGTGATGACATTCCATACGGCGGTAAACAGTCTCAAAGAGACCGACGTTTACCGCCGTATGGAATGATTGGAATGTCTTCACACTGTCATTGGATAAATTATAACATTTATTGAAATTGAAAATAATTTGGTATTTTATTATATGTATTTTGAAAAACAAACACCATATTTTTAATAATAATAATAATAGTGGTTCTAAAAAATTATAAAGCGCCACCATGTATGTTCGCCCCTCCCGCCCCGCAAGGCTGGCTACGCCACTGTACAAAATCGGTTGATTTTGATACAGTAGACACCCGATTATCCGAAATAATGTGGACCGGATCGATTTCGGATAATGCGGAGTTTGAGAAAAATCAATAACTTTAGGGAAAGTTACTCTATCTATGTACTTTTATACAGTGACCGGCAGAAAGTACGCAGAATATGAGAAAGTTTAAGAAAGTAAATCTTTAAGTTTAGAAAATTAATTTTATTTTACATAGGTTCTACATGTTCTCAAACCAAAATAACACCCATTAAATCCGGCAAAAGTCTTATGGTATAAGAGGTAGGATTAAAAATTTGAAATTCCGCTAATAGTAAAGTACATCCATCTTTCATTTTAGAATATTTTTTTACAAAACATTATTGTTTTAATTTCAAAGTTATGCCCAAATTTCAAATTTCGCCTATTTTGGACAAAAAAAAATGGATTTAATCGGGTTTTCTGAATAACTCTGTATAAAAAATAAATGGCAACCGAGCAGTACGAAAATAATATTTTCTGCAGAACTTGTTAGAGATAACCGTCGATCATAAGTCGGATTAGTTTGTTTTCATAATATTATGGCTTTTTAAAATAAAAACATAAAAATATTAATTATTTTTGCTGCACACCGTATTTTATTTTCTGAGGGAACAAGTTATATAATTTCATCTAACTGATATTTTTTTATTTACATTGACTTGCATCTCCTACCTAAATAGTTTTTTATACATTGAAGTATGCATAGAAAGTTTCCTTTTGATTTATAAAAAAAAAATTAAATTAAAAATATATTTTAATTTTAAAATGTTGTTTGTGACGAAACCTGCATAGTAATCGCAAATATAATAGTTATAATTGTAGTTTCAACACTAGCAAAATTAATTTAATAAATCAAGGAATTGAAAAAAAAATCCAAAAAACTAAAAATGTTTCTGACGAACCTTGTATAGTGTTGGGGAAGCCCAGCAGCTTCTTTTTCGAAGGACCAGCAACTATTTCGATTGCGGATGATTGCATCACCATGGGATATGGGGCGATGAAAAACCTTTTAGTTTGGTTTTGGTACCAGGAATACACATATATTTACAACGTTTTAACAATGAAACTCGATGGTAAATGACAGATATTAGGTACACAATATAATACACTAAACTGACTATACAGGGTAATTCACGTTGAGTGGCCTATTAGAAGATCTCGGAAACGAGTAAAGTTATGTTTCTAAAAATTTGGAAAGATTGGCTATGAACTTTTAAAATATTATACTTCGACGTTTGTATCAATTCCGGTTATACCGGAAGTTATGGCCAACTTTGGTATTTCAAATGGAATACCCTGTATATTTTAGCATTTTTGGATACCTTATTGAAACCTAAGTAACTTTTATTAACAATTATCTATAATACCTATCTCTAACCGTTTCTGAGATATGAATTATAAAATGCATTTTTTATGTAAAAACCTTACCGAGAAGAAAGTTCGATAATTTGAAATTAATAAAGCAAAACATTTAAAATTTTGTAAGCTTTTAACTAAAACATAGATCTTTAGACTACATTACTTAATTTTCATGTTTTGCATACAGGGGTTTTTTAAAAGTGTGCCAATGTGGCCATTTAGAGAAATGTGCACAAGTCAATTTTTGCAAATGGGACACCCTGTTTTTTTTTATCTTAGTATCGTGTTTAGATAATCAAATTTCCTATCTATACGTCTAATATGTCAGTATCAATTTTTTAGTCGTTTTGGAATTATGGACAATTTAAAAAAAAATATCTTAAAATATGCGTTTGTGTTAAGTTCATAAGACATTATTTTTGTAAAGAAGGCTTCGACTCCGATTTTTGTTTGACTTTGAGTTGCACATCGAATAGACGCATCTGGATAAGCATGAAAATATCCTAAAACAGTAATTTCCTTTTCTTCAGAGTTCAGAACTGGCATCGGTCCTTTTGGCTTTTGTATGACCAAACCTATAAAAATTGGCCTCAATTCTTCTAAATTGTTTATCGCTAATTGGTAGTAAATGTGGATATCGTTCATTAAACACTCTGCATGTTCTGCTTATGATTCGTAGACACTCTCCATGAATATAAAATAAATTTAAAATATCGTTATTAGAATAATTATTATTTGCCATTCTTAGATTATAAAGAATGAAATATGTACCTAAGTAAACTAGAATATGACAACAGGCCTAAGGTGAGTGTCAACTTTAAAACAATTTTAGTCAAAGCCTACTTTACTAATTGGTAACAAAGCTCAAACAAAAATCGGAATTAAAGCGTTTTTACAAAAATAATATCTTATGAACTTAACACAAACCCATATTTTAAGGATATTTTTTTTTTAATTGCTCATAATTCCAAAACGACTAAAAATATTGATACTGACATAATATTAGACGTTTAGATAGGAAATTTGATTCTCTAAACTTTACTAAGATAAAAAATATGGTGTTCCATTTGAAAAAATTGACTTTTAGGCACATTTACCTAAATGGCCACATTGGCACACTTTTAAAAAACCCCTGTATGCAAAACATGAAACTTAAGTAATGTAGTCTAAAGATATGTGTTTTAGTTAAAAGCATACAACATTTTAAATGTTTAGCTTTAATCATTTCAAAATTACTGAACTTTCTTCTCGGTAAGGTTTTTACATAAAAAATGCATTTTATAATTCATATCTCAAAAACGGTTAGAGATAGTTATAGATCATTGTTAATAAAAGTTACTTAGGTTTCAACAAGGTATCCAAAAATGCTAAAATATACAGGGTATTCCATTTGAAATACCAAAGTTGGCCATAACTTCCGGTATAACCGGAACTGATACAAACGTTGAAATATAATATTTTAAAAGTTCAAAGTCAATCATGCCTGCCACCAAATCTTTAGAAATATAACTTTAGTTTCCGAGATCGTCTAATAGGCCACTCAACGTGAATCACCCTGTATTATGGTGTTAAGTAACAAGAGTATCTGCCGAAAGTTACCACAAAAAAATTAATGCCGTAAATTGTACAGTGAGTACAACAAAAAATATAACCCGCAGTGCAGGGTGAAACCGAAAGCTGTGCGCTTTTTTAAGATAAAATCGACTAGTGATCGGCCGATACGTTTTTTTTTGCCGATACCGATAATCGGCCGATACCGATATTTCAATTGCCGATACCGATATATATCGGTATCGGCGGCACCACATTTTTAAAAGTTCGTCTATAAGTATTCAATAAAGCTTAATATAAGTAAAAACTGTTGATAGTGGCAACGCCGTAAAGTTTATTTATCTGCTCCAGCTGCAAGTGTATTTAGTGAACAAATTTTTTCAGATGCAGGAAATATTTATTGTAACAAAGAAACAAATTAATACCCGAACGTGCCGAAAGTTTAATATGTTTGCACCGCAATTTAAAGAAGTTAAACTTTGATTATTAGTCTTGCATTCTTTACAACTTTTTTTTAAACAATGTATTTATTTTTGCAAAGTGGTTAAGAAGAGTTTTTTGTTTTTTTAATCATTATATTTTTAAGTTAATAAGCATTTGTTTGGAAATGATCTCAAGTTAATAAAAATAATAGGTATAATAAAAATAATTTACTTAGTTGTTTAATTTTGAAAAAAATGTAAAAAATAAGTTTCTACGTACAAATAAATAAAATAGTTAATATTTAATTATACCGATATATGTATATCGGCAATATTTTTCAGATACCGATTATCGGCAAAATTTGCCGATATGCCCGTACGATACCGATGCACCGATAATTATATCGGTATCGGCCGATCACTAAAATCGACCGTATGTCGCGAGGGAAACGGTTGCACTCGTTTCCCGACCGACCCGTCCGGGTGAATTTTTGTCACTCATTCTTATACCTGCTCTAAAAACTACGTGGAAAAATGTTATTTTGAACATATAGTAATCGCAATTCGAAATTGTAGTTTCAGCACAAGCAGACGTTTTTATAAGAACTAGCTATACCCTGCGCGCGTTGCTACGCTAATAATAAGGCGGGTTCACCATCGCGTCAACAAACATTTTATATTATTATTTATTAGGACCCGGCATCTGTTGCGCCACTTTTTTTTATGCTGAAATCTTCCTCGGCCTGCACACAACAACTCACCAAATGTTTATCGTTATCGGATAAATGGTATAGGAACGCATACGGGACATACAGACAAACATTCATTTATATATATTCCTATTGTTTGTGTGATATAATATGTAATATTGTAAATAACAGTAGTAGGGCACAAGCACACACAGGTATTTATACCTAGGTGCTTAAAATTAAGTTTGATGTTCAACATTGTAAATTTTGTTTTTGGAAATAAACTTGATTTGATTTGAAACAAGATTTATACTCGGATTTATAGAGACGCAATAGACAAAAAATATATGATTCAATTTTAAATTTTATTTTAATGAGTTTTATTTATTTTTCAGTAAATTGGAATAAATACAAATTTTATACTGATGTTTAAAAACAAAAACAAAATGTTTCTTCCCCTGATACATTTTACCCTAAATAAACTACTTATTTCTGAGTTCGTTAACAGTATAAAAATAATATTTAAAAATTTGAAAAAACGCGCTTGTATTTTACTTGTTCACATGCATCCATCTTTATGTTAGATCAAGCCTAGAAAAATAATAACGTTTACCACCTGTAAGTCAAACTGATAGAATTAATTTACGGCGTTCCGCAAATAAGGAGAATATGATGTAACGGTCAACAGTCATTGAACAGACTTTACCCTTATCATGACTTAGTAAGGTAAGTACTGATCATGTAGGGTCTGCACAAAGAAGAACCTACCTACTAACAACTGAAAAAAATTGTTTTATCCTCTAGAATTATTCTAATTTCACATTGAAATATTAGTAGAATATTTGGGATAAAATTATTTGAAAGATTTTAGAAGGCATTTTATTATACTGGATTAATCAATACAAAATTAAAAGCCCCCCTACATGCCTATGCAAAACTGAAGCGAGCTTGCACGAGAGTTGTCAAAATGAATTATGTTTGCTTGCTTCCGCCATCGCGATTATTACGAAGGCGAGAAAAAGAAAGGTCAAAATGGTTAAAATTTGTCTGTTAAAGCGCGAACAAAACTCTACATTTGAATTTGTTAAATGGACTGCGATTTAAAGTGGATGATTATATTCATTATTTGACGTCGAAAAGCGATTTTACAATAAGTCGAGCCCAGAAAACGAATATTAAACAGAGATGCTTGGCTTGAATTGACTATACACGTTCAAACTTATACGCGACGCGCCATGCAAAATCAAGCTCAGACAGATTCCATCATGCCTAGACCTGATAGAGCCGTCAGTTTTGCCACACACACGGACACGTTTGCGCTCGTGCATTGGCTCAATGTGCAAAAGTGACACGTTTTGCATGATCGTCAAGTTTCTCCAAGAACACGCCGCATTGTAGCTAAGTTACCTGTCATTTATGGCACACTGTTAATGTCTGGTCTATTTTACGTTAGGATGTTGGCGACAGGGACAGGATTGGGCTAAGTTATTTTACCATCGCATTCGCCATATTATAAACTTGTACGGCTGTCATAATGGTTAATTAGCAATATCAGCATAATCTGCTAGGAGCCTTGGAGAATCACCACCAGGTAGATGTTGCCTACACAGATTTTACGAAAGCTTTCGACAGAGTAAATCATGATATTCTGATAAAAAAAACTTGCTGGCTTGGGGATTCAGGGAACTCTCTTAAAATGGCTTAAAAGCTACCTCACTGACAGGAAACAAATAGTTAAAATTAAAAATTTTCTTTCTTCTGAAATTCTTGTGCTGTCGGGTGTCCCACAGGGTGCACATTTACCCCCTTTTCTGTTCAACTGTTTTATTAATGACTTAAAAACATGTATTAAAAATAGTTATATTATATTATATGCTGATGATTTGAAAATTTACAAAATTATAATATCTCTTGCTGATTGTATTGAACTACAGGATGATCTTAATAGATTCATTATTTGGTGTAACTTGAATGATCTGCAGTTGAACCTTTCTAAATGTAATGTGATAAGTTTTTATAGAATAAAAAAATCCCCTCACATACAACTACACCTTGAATAATAAATTAATTAATAGAGTATCTACCATTAAAGATTTAGGGGTTATAATGGACCATGAACTTTCTTTTGTTAAACACATTGAATGTATTACAAACAAAGCCATTAAGTTGTTGGGTTTTGTCATCAGATCACTTAAAGACATTAATAACATTTATGCTATAAGGGATGTCTACTGTGTGGTAGTTCGTAGCACAATTGAATATGCGTCCCAAGTTTGGGTTCCTTACTACCAAGTACACTTAAATACTTTAGAAAGAGTTCAAAAGAGTTTTTTTAGGCATATCGCTTATAAATTACAAATAACAGCTGAACAAATTAATTATAATGATTTATATTTATTGCTAGGTCTTTCAAAGCTGGAGAACCGCCCGATCATATATCGATCTTTGTTCTCTGTATAAAATACTTAATGGTCTAATTGATTCGTCTGCTTTACTGCAACTAATAAATTTTCATGCACCAGTTAGGGTGACCAGACAAGTTAGTCTGTTTAGTATTGATACACATAGGGTTAATTATACTTTTCACAGCCCCATCTACAGATTTTGCCGTAAAGCAAATGAACTGCCTGTAAACATTGATTTGTTTAATTTGACACTGCAGGGCTTCAAATCTAATTTGAAAAAAACACTTCTTCAGTTGGGTATAGTGTTACTTATATTGAAATTTACTGTTGCAGCTCTTTACTATGTATCTATATATATTGTATCAGTAGATGTTTTGTATTCTAAAATGGCAAGTCCGTTAATAAACATTTATTTTATTTATTTATTTTTATTTATAATAGATTGCAGAAATGCAGGGTTCACTTCGAACTCTACTTGCAATGGGTTAAAAGTTATGGTGTTTAGTAATTTTATCAGATGAATTCATTACCAATATAGGTACCTACTGGGTGGACATGTTATTTTTCTAAATAAGAATAAATAGCAAGAGAATAATCAATAGTGTAAACAAGTTCTTAACATTTGTAGCAATTAATATCTTTTAAATAACTAGATATTAAAAATAATTTAAAATTTTAATTATAAGAAACAAATAAAAAAGTTACCTACCACCGTAAATCCAATGGCCTTGTTGATAGCTACATGATCGAATACTGATAAACTGTTGCTTATATATAAACGTCAACATTTTCTTTCTTATTGGAGTTATCTAGGGATACAGTTATTCCAAAACATAGACATGCCAGATTGTTTAAAAATGCCTGAATGACGGGAGAATCTGGGAGGAGCTAAAATTAAGTTTATATTCTAGAATATCCATTTTGAGCAATACTTAATATAGAGCAACATAAAAACTAATAAAATAAAAATACATTCAATTTAATTTAACTGTTATTAAAAAATATTGGTTATGCCGGTATTCCACACAAGTCAAGTTCTTGCCCAAAAACTTTTTCAAATTCTTGAACAAGAAATTGTGCTTGTAAATGTTGTTTTACATATACAAAAGTCTTTTAAAGACGCCGAATGTGAATCGCGAATTCCGTTCTATGTGATTTTTCTTGTTAGTTCGATATCACCGACTGTAAAGACAATACTAAATACGTGACCAACAATAATGACTTAGGTAGGTACTAATAACCAAGGTTTTAAGACATTTCTTTTACTTTATATTCAGATGATTAGGGAAAATGTGTGATCCTATTTTTGAGCGCGTCGCGGCTTGATTGCCATTTTTGCACTGCTGCCAACCAGAAAAATCAGCAAACTTAATATGTCACTAAAGATAATACCGGGTGGCATGAAAAGATATGTTTATGTAGGTAGGTACCTACACTATGTTCCAAACATGCCGGCCCCCCTTGAATGGCTAAAGTCTTTCGCAAGAATGAATGTTGTGTGGAGCACTTTATTTTTTAACTGAGTAACACGCAATGATATGGAAAATGGTGTAATTAACTGTCACTACTTAGAAAATAACTGTTTTTTTTATTTTGAAAACGAGTGTATTAGTAGTATATTGGCAAAAAATAAACTTTTTTTATTGCTTGTGTCATCACTTCCTAGAAAACCGCACTGATACATCCTATTCGCCAATGTAGAGGCGCTAAATTGTCCTATTCAAATCAAATCAAAATCAAAAATCTTTACTTATTGATCCTCAAATACAAAACAAAAACATAATTAAGTCTTGAAAGCGCAAGAGGGTAGGACATGTCAATAAATATAGACTACTACAGTACCCATGGTAAAGTTTAAAATTCTAAAATCCCTAAAATACAATTTCACACCTTGCTAAGACATATTATATATTATACAATAACATATCACGGAAAGCGATATGTTAATAAACACTTAAGTACATGAAAAGAGAATAACAAAACAAAACAGAAGCGAGACAAGAAGCGTCAATTCCCTAACAACCAGTGAGCAGCAATATGCTTTAAGTGGTAGAGGAAGCAACCTACTGCCATGCCATATCATCGTCAAAATATTCATTGACAGGGTAATAGGCCTTTCTAATAAGTACCTATAGATTTTACTTTTATATTGTATTTATATTATTATTATTATATCGTAATTTTCTGAGCAAGTTGATACACAAACAAAAGAATGACTATTATAAATCCCAAATTGAAAACAATAAAAACAATATGAAAAAACTCTACCAAATAATCAAGGATGCGACGTATGAAAAGAATGAAAATGCAAAAGAATATATTAACATAACAAATGCATTGGGTGTCCATTTGCATGACTCTAATGAGATGGCAAACTATTGCAATGATTATTTCATAAATATAGGAACTAAAATGGCAGAAGCTATTCCGTCTATAAACGGGGAAAAGCATAGAATTCCGACACTACAAAACTCAATTTTTTTGCATCCAGTGACAAAGAATGAATTAATAAAACACATATCATCTTTAAAAAACAATAGCGCACCTGGACACGACGGTTTCCAGGTAGAAATAATAAAGCAGACTCATCAAGAAATAATCACTCCATTATTACATATCTTTAATTTAATTTTTGAAAAGGGAATTGTCCCAAGTGAATTTAAAATCTCAATTGTCACTCCTGTACATAAATCTGGGTCAAAAAATGTTATCAATAATTATAGACCAATAAGTCTTATAAGCAATTTTGCGAAAATATTTGAAAAATGTCTTAAACATCGCCTCAATGTGTTTTTTAGAGATAACAACATAATATCGCCCAATCAGTTTGGTTTTATGGAGGGTTGCAGCACTTCGGACGCTATGCATAGGATGATTACAGAGGTTGTAAATAGTTTGAATAATAAAAGAAAGTGCCTAGCTGTGTTTTTGGACCTAGCAAAAGCGTTCGATACTGTTCCCCACGACAAACTGATTTATATACTCAACAATTATGGCATATGGGGGAGTTGCTGGTGGTTTGCTTGCAAGTTACCTAACAGACAGATATCAAATGGTAAAACTAAATAATGTCATTAGTAAAAAACAAAAAATTATGATTGGCGTTCCTCAAGGGACTGTACTTGGTCCACTTTTGTTTGTTATTTACATAAATTCTTTACTGAAATTGAATATAGATTGTTTGACGATCTCATATGCGGATGACACGGCCATTGTATTTGCTGATAATACTTGGGAAAGCGTGAAAAATAAAACGGTGATGGGTTTGAATAAAGTAAAAGATTGGCTTCAGAACTACAAGCTAACACTAAACTTAACGAAAACAAATTATATAGCATTTTCACTGACCAAGGCAGACAGACCAACATTTAATAACATTTTAATAGAAAATCACCTTCTACAAGAAACATCACAAACTAAATATCTTGGAATTATTATTGATCAGCACATTAAGTGGCAGCCTCATACTGAGTACTTGTCCAACAAAGTACGCAAACTAATTCACAAATTTTATTTACTAAGGGAATTCCTTGATAAAAAAACTTTAATAACGATATATAAGGCATTTGTAGAATCAATCCTGAGATATGGAATTTTGGTATGGGGTGGGCTTTACAGTAATGGCTTGCATAAATTAAACATAGTACAAAAATACATTTTAAAAATAATGTTTAAAAAAAACACTCTTTATCCTACCAGAATGTTGTTTTCCCCCGAAGTATGTGACATAAGAACTTTATATATGCTCTCAATCTCCTCTTATATACATCAGAGTAAAAAGTTGCAAAATTTTATAGATCATGGCTACGTTACCCGTGGTTATGTGAATAAAAAATTGCAAATACCGGTAAGTAAAAATAATTTAAATTTAAAATATGTAAATTATATTGGCCCTAAAGTTTATAATATGATACCAATACACATTAGGGAAGTTAACAATAAAAAAAGGTTTTCAATTCTCTGCAGGGAATTTATTTTCCAAAATATAAAACAATTTGAAGGGTTATTTTGATTATTGATTATTTATTTTTAATTTTTTTGTGGTGAGTACTTGAACGATTTACTGTTTGTAAGTTGTTGATAGCTAAAGTATGTCTGTAATATAATATGTATACATTATTTAAGAACACTGTGACGCATACAGCTATTTAATTAGCTAGGCGTCTTTAATGATATATTTTGAATATATAATAATAGTTTGAATGTTATATTGTATACAAGCAAACTTTTGAATAAAGATAATGTTATTATTTATTGAAGGAACTATTTAAGTAGAAGGAGACTACCAATTTTAAACTCATCACTGGAAGGTTGCTGACACCACACCACTTGCTTCTTTGTTGAAGTGAAGTCAGGTACCTACTCGGATGACCATCGTGACCAAAAGTGTTGATAGAGTTTTTGAATGTGGAGCCGAGTCATGGGGTGTACTGGAGTGTCAGCATATTTTGGATCTGGTGTACTAATAAGTGAGTCTCCTATAAAAGGAAATGTGAGAGGGTAAGGACCGGAAAGTCATTTGGGTCAGAAGATAAACTTAAATAGCGATAAAAAGCAGTAAAGTATATTTTAAGTGTTTAGGTATTTTTGTTATTTACTTAAAGTGAAAATCTAAAGTACTTACTAGTAAATAATAAACAGTAAACCATCGTTTTATTCAGTTTTTCAGCTGAGATTAAACTACGCTTTACAAATAAGGAAGGTATAATACCAACTCGGTCTCGTGCGGAATAGTATTTTCCGCACTTAAGTATCTACCTGAATAGCTAGTGCGATTTGTCCCATGATGATTATTGATTGGGAACTTACAAACCAGCCAAAAAATTACATATTATAACTAAAAAACATTTAATACATCGCCGGCATCGGAACATAATTTTTCTGACAGAGTCAACAGCACTGTTGTACTCTAATTTTAAAGTGCGAAAAATAAGCTCACCTCATATATCAGCTACGCGAGAACAACTAATTTTTGACGTCCTCATTACATAAGCGAGCACACTTTATTTCTAACAATTAAAAACCTTTTTAAGGTGTTTTTAAAACATGATTCTGCACAAAATACAAATAACTATAGTTTTGAAACGGTTATTTCAGCCGAAACAAACAAGTAAGTTAAAAAAGACAAATAATTAAAATGATGTCAAATTTCACAAATTTTAGAAATCTACTTTATCGACTTAGCGCGCGCCAATTTAAAATTCAAATATTTTGCGCAAAGATCCTACCCGCCAAATAGATTTTAATATTCGTGACCTCTGTCGGCGATAAAGCGAATCAAAATTTCGGAATACGTCACGGAATTTTCCTGTTCGGAACCGTTCGTTTTTGCTTTGTTTGTTGGAACTTGTTTAAAGTTTAAATAAACATAGTTTTGCGTAAAAAAACACTCTTTTGGCTTTTGAAAACACACCACTTTGATGTCCTGGATTTAGTTGGTCACTGTCACTACTCACTAGTGTCACTGTATTTTATGAAAGGTTACCGTATTGTAACCGTATACCGTATGTGACTCGTACGCACCAAAATGAAGACGCCGAATGTGAATCGCGAATTCCGTTCCGTCCTATGTAATTTTTCTCGTTATTTCGATATAGCGGACTGTAAAGACGATACTAAATATTTGACCAACAATAATGACTAACTAATAATCGAGGTTTTAAGGCATTTCACTTACTTTTTATTCAGATGATTAGGGAAAACGTATGATCCCTACTTTTAAGCACGTCGCGGCTTGATTTCCATTTTTGCACTGCTGCCAACCGAGCACCGAGCCAACCAGAAAAATCAAAAATCCCCAAACCTAAAATCACTAGAGATAATACCGGGTGGCATGAAAAGTTTATGTTTATATAGGTACACTATGTCCCAAACAAGATTCATACTTTCATACAATGTTACCAATTAATAATTAATATTTGACTTTATGGTAGGTTAGGTACGCGATACATCAAAGATTGACGTTTGTTTGTTTTTTATTTTCGATTTGATAAGATAAGTTTTATTCACTTGTTCTTTAGCACCCTCGGAATTTCACAAATTTTTGAATGAAAAACGTGTTTTTTTTTTTTTTTTTTTTTTTTATGATCGAGCACAAGCACTATAGGAAAATCCTTTAAGGCGCTCTGGGAGCGGTGCGTGTGCGAAGAAAGCGATTCACGTTTTTCTTGAATCGTTGGAGGTTATATTCGGTTGGAAACACGGTCTCAGAAAGGCCGTTCCACAAAGATGACGTCCTCCAAATGAAAGAGTTCTGAAACAATGATGTTCGGGGTGTACTAAGTTGAACCACATAGGGATGGGCGGCAGTGGTTCGTCGTGTGTTTCTGCTATGCATTACTCTAGGTGGAATCGAGCGGGCAATATCTGTCGAACACTTGCCATGAAAATATCTGTAGAAGAGAGTCAAATCACCAACCTGTCTTCGATGTTCTAAGCTGTCGAGGTTCTTAGTCAGCTCGTGGTCGCCGATTAGACGAACGGCTCTCCTTTGGATGGAATCCAACAACCGAAGGGTATGCTTCGGTGCAGAACTCCAGATATGAGAGCAGTATTCCAGTGATGGTCGAATCTGGGCTTTATAAAGTGTCAAAAGTTGTTGAGGTGTATACAACTTTTTGGTACGGAAAAGTATACCGAGCTTCTGAGAAGCTGCCCTGGCGATTGCCACTACGTGATTATGCCAAGACATATTTCCTCCCAGGTTGACACCCAGCAAATTAATAGACGAAGTCAGTGGAATTGCGTGTCCTGCCATAACGATATCGGGTTCTGCAATGTTGACCTTCTTAGAGAAAACTGCAGCCTGGGTTTTTTGAGCGTTAAATTCGACTTGGTTACTGTCACCCCAAGACAAAATTTCTTCCAGGTCTTTATTGAGGCGTGATACCTCATGTTGCCTGCGAAGATGTGCGTCAGTAGCCGATGTTTGAGGTTTCAAAGTAAAAGATGAGATAAGTGTGCTGTCGTCAGCAAAGCAATATAATGGATTTTCTGTTTTCGCTAGAAGGTCGTTAATGTACAGTAAGAAGAGAGTGGGAGATAATATGGACCCTTGAGGAACACCAGCATTGATGGTGAAGGTGTCTGAGAGAAACCCGTCAATCGCCACTTGCAGAGAGCGGTCCTTGAGGAAGCTAGACAACCATGAACAAAATCTACCGGGCATACCATAAGAACGCAGTTTGCTTAGGAGCCCCTCGTGCCAGACACGGTCAAAGGCTTTAGAGATGTCCAGTGCAATAGCCCGGGACTCCCCATGATGTTCGATTGCGTTGCTCCAAAGATGAGTGACATAGGCTAGCAGGTCTCCTGTTGATCTGGACTTACGAAAACCATACTGATGGTCGCTGATAATTTTAAGGCCTTCCAGGTATTTTATAAGTTGTTGGTTAATAGCTTTCTCCATCACCTTTGATATAACTGAAAGCAATGCGACTGGTCGATAGTTGTTTGGCAGGGTTTTCTTGCCTTTCTTTGGTATAGGCTGGACTCGCGCCTTTTTCCAGCAAGATGGAAATATTCCTTTTTTGTAGGATAAGTTAAAAAGTCTACAAAATACTGGTGTGAGTTCATCGGCGCATTTCTTGAGCACTATAATAGGAATTTCATCTGGACCAGAAGCTTTTTTGGCATCGAGCCCCTTCAGAATTCGTTTGACAGGACGCTGACGGAATACGATATCAGTCATTTCCGATCGAACTGCTGGAATGTTCGGGGGTGTTTTTCCCTGAAAGTCTACCGTGGAGTGTGAAGCAAAGAGTTCTGCGAGTAAGTTCGCTTTATCTTCAGCCGTGGTTGCTATTGTGCCGTCAGAACGTGTTAGCGGTGGAATATTTGATTTGGTAAAATTTTGACTGACGGCCTTAGCGACTGACCAAAAGGACCTAGATCCGTTAGGACTGGCGAGAAGTTTATTTTTGATCCTCATGTTGTGAGCCTCTTTGTTTTGATCTATCGTTTGCTTGCACTGGTTTCGAGCGGTAACAAAGATGGTGCGATTCACATCGGTAGGATTTTTACGCCATTGTCGGTAAGCTAGATTTTTAGCTCTGACAGCACGCTCGCAGTTCTTGCTAAACCAGGGCTTGCCATTTGAAGGGCGCTTCTTGGAGAAAGGAATAAAGGCTTCCATGCCAGTAAGAATGACATCGGAGACCTCTTGAGCACAAGCGGATGGATCATCTGAAGAGAAGCATACTTCCAGCCAAGGAAAAGTGCGAAAATGGTCCCTTAGGTCTTCCCAACTAGCTGATGTGTAGTGCCAAATTTTACGAGGTTTAGGAGGTTGTTTAGAACAAATTGGCAGCTCGCTTAGAGTTGAAATAAGTTTGTGATCGGAAGATCCTAATGGAGGATGAACGGTGACTGTGTATAGGTCAGGGTTGGATGTCAAAAAGAGATCTAAAAGACTAGCAAAATCTCCATCTCGATCTGGAATTCGCGTTGGTTCTTCCACGAGTTGAGTTAGACCAGAACTGATCGCAAAAGATTCCGCCTCACGACCCTGTTCATCGTTGGTATTTGAGTATTTGAGCCAGTTGATATTGTGGACGTTAAAGTCACCAAAGATAGCGACTTTGGCATTAGGATGGTTGGTTTGCAAGAAGTCAATTGTGTTTGCTAGTGACGAGAAGAGTGCTCTGTAATGGGTGTCACTTGGAGGACGGTAAAGGCAGCAGATAAACTTGGTGATTTTCTGCGTTGATATTTTAAACCACATTACATCAAACTCTGCTGGTTCAAGTGTGTCCTCTCGTTGGCAGCAAAGATCATCTCGGATAAAGAGACAGACCCCAAAGTTGCGTCTAAATCGGAAATGAAAATCGTATCCAGGATATAAATAGCTGACGGTGTTCGTTGACGATCTGACCTTTGTCTCGGTCAGTGCGAGCACATGGGGCTTGGATGTTTGTAAGTGCTGGTGGACTGAATTGATGTTGGTATTAAGCCCTCTGATATTGCAGAAATCAATTTTGAAGCTGCTGTTTTTGGGTGTGTCAGCAACTGTAGGTGCCACACTATTTCTCCGTTGAGTGTTGTTAGGGGAACCCAATATATTGTCGGAGACAGTGGATGTTCGGTTAGTATCGCTTGATGAGGCCACAGGATCAGCCCCCACCCGGAGATCCGATCGGGGGGCGAGTTTACCTCCGGAGTATTTTGGTCCTGGAGCTTCCATCATGCTTTTTCTTCCCACCCTGGAAACCGGGAACATCGGCACAGCGACGAAACGTTGACTCAAAGAATAACTCAAGAGCAACTTCACGCCGCCTAAGCCGATGCAATGGTATCTCACCGGGCGATGCCGGGTGGGCCAGCATCTACCATTTACGATGTATCTAATTTTGAGCATTTATACATAAAAATAATTATGGATAAACCGTGTTTAACAAAGTTATTAGCAAAAAATCATTTCAAATTGTGATTACAAGAAATAGTATGCATGTGCATGATGCTTTTTACAGCAAACGTACATTATGAATATTTCTTACCCATTTCCAATCATAGAGGGGTATATGCAAAACAAAAATTAGATGAAAAAGGGCCGATTATTATTAAAAAAATATCGCTTATGATACCTGATATAAAATTACAGCCATGGTATTAATTTATCATATCAAAACTGCTTTCTTTAACCAAAAAATATCGTTTAAATCTTAGACGAGGTAAAGGAGGGGACGCGGCATGCGCATCTACAGCGACAGAAGCGAAGTGTGTCCAAAAATTCAATGGCGGCCATTATTCTGGTGCCAAACATCCTATTGTAACCAAGCGGGTTTTTCGTGTTTGTGAATGAAACATATAGTGTTTTCTATTATCTTGCCCTCAGATCGCTCCGAGAGCGATCTATGACGTCAACGATCTGCCCCAGAGCACTCTGAATTCGGCCAAGAGTGACCGCCCCGAGATCAAAATGGAACACGCGCCAAGTTACATTTTCAACATAACCTCAATGTTGTGTTTTACGCACAAAATATAATTTTTTAGAAAAATCTGAAGAGCTCCAGAAATACTTGTAGCAGCCGACGTTTTCTATTTCTAAACATTCTTACCCGAACACAGTACAAACCACAAAAGTACAAACAGTAAACAGTAGGGTTATGTTGCCTTTCTTGTTTACCTCTCGCTTGCTCCGAGAAATTTCACAGATCAACTGAGAGCGCTCGCGAAGCACCCCGTTTCAGATAATAGAACAGGTACTCCGAGAGCGAGCAGTAAATGGAACACGCAAATCTCTGGCAGGGCAATTTCAGATTGCTCTAGAGTGCTCTGAGAGCAATAATAGAAAACACTAATAGTTGTATTTAGGGATGCACGATGGTTTTCGATATATCGAAAACATCGATATATCGGAGCAAAATATCGATGTTTTTACATCGATGGATTTCGACTCGATGGTTTATGACATCGATGGAGGTTAGATCGATATATCGAAGTATCGATGTTTCTTAAAATACATCGTTTTCAAAGTTATTAAACCAAAAAATTGGGATAATTTAGTATTTTTTATAGATTTTTTTATAGATATAAAAAATATATTTTAACTATTTTAAGTGTTGCTTCTTTCTAGCGCCATCTTAATTTCTTTGTTTCATGCACTGGCGCTAAATACTAGGGAAATTACGGCGCGTATTGGTGCTGCCAACCTGTAAATAATAAGAGCCGTGCTTTATGAACTATATAAGATCGTTCCAGATGTAAAAAATCACTTTAAGGTTATTAGTTTTTAAAGTGTTAAATAGGTAAAAATTTTTAAAGACCTATTATTAAACATCGTTTTATTAAGTATATAAAGACTCGTAACTCATCTTCTGCTACAAGCAGCGTTTTATTTTTGTTATATTTATAGTTTACAGTACAGTAAAGCCATAGACCAATTTTAAAATATTAAGTAGGTGCGTCTTTTATTATTTCTAGTGTTGGGATCGCTCGAGTGAAAAACCGCTCGAGTACTCGATTATTGAAATAACCGACATCACTCGGTTATTGACACGACTACTCGAGTTATAATTTCAAGCGAAAATCGTCGCTTAACAAGCAGTCAAGCACTAACCACTGAGCGAAAGTTCGTTCATTCGATATCCGCTCGGCCATCGTCGCTTGACGGCTTTCAAGTTAATGCTCCGAAGTCTCACACGACATACGTCTTTGTTAACGGCACATAAACATAAAAGAGAAGGCGCTATCGCGACATGCGTTTCGTTTTCGTCGTTTTGGTTTGGATTTTGATAGAATCACCTGTAAACGTAAACATCTGCGACGCCTGGCCTGGCCTTCAAAAAGCAATCGGTGGTGATCGCTTGCCCTCGGCGTCATTCGCTATCGAATCGAATCGAGCGGCAAGCGATCAACCACTCGCTCAATGCGCTATGCATTGAATTCATTCACTACTTGATACTTGAACCGAAATTTCGAGTGATAAATCGCTCGAGCGATCGCTCGATTATTGAAATCGCTCGAGTAGTGACTACTCGATTATTAAAATCATCGGTTTTTCCCAACACTAATTATTTCTCTTATTGCAAATTGCGAAAAAAAATTCGATATATCGATATATATCGATGTTTTTCGGTCGATATTTTTTCAATATCGATGGATTAATGTCGATGTTTTTGCTACATCGATGGGTCAAAATTCGATATATCGATTTTCGATGTATCGATGGATTTCGAATTTTGTACATCCCTAGTTGTATTGCCTGGTGCCATCTGGTCAGAATCGCAGGGTTATGATGCCGCGTCCCCGCCGCCGTGACTTTGAAATGACATCAGATAGATGCGAATGTGGCGCCATATGGGTCTGAACTAATGATGGCGGAAGGGGGGTAGGGGGAAGCAACCATATGTTTTCATTTTTTAAAGGTCAATTAATATTTTGAAATTCAAAATTTGTTGTGTAAGTAATTTTATAAAAAATACGTTTTCATTAGGTACCAATAAATACAATTAGCACTGCACGATTTGTAATAAAAACGTATTTTTATTAAAAATTATTTATAACAAAGTTTAAATGCCAAAATATTAAATTACCTTGATATCGAAATTCTTGAGCCTTAGTTTTAGTAAAACAAACTTTAGTGTAACTTTTTTATTGCACAAAATCATTTAAATATAGGTACATATTTTAATAAGTAAGTATATAAAACAAATAAAATAATATTACAGTTTTTTTCATTCGTATAAATCAACACCTGAAATCAAAAAGAATAAATAAGAGTTGTGTATTTCATCAATTTCATACCAGGTCACAGAAAGATGTTAATGGAAAATTAGCTAACCACACAACTTAACAATATCAGTTCTACGAATGTTATTTTATTAGTCATAAAATTCTTCAGGTCAGGGGCGGTTCTTGAACCAAAATATTGGGGGGGGGGGCACCACATTGGCGCAGCCACAATTTTTGGTAGCCTTCGCAAGCAAATAACGCCGCAGCCCAAAATTTTTTAGGATCACGCCCAAATTGTATCAAATTATGTAAATAATAAAGCAACCGAAATTTTTTTTTATCATTGGCATGAAATCATAAGTAGTTAGCAATTCGATCAGCGATAAATTTATTTTTTCTATTTCAGGTTCATAATAAGCTTAGTACGATACGCATTTGCGTAAAGTCTATTCACTCAGTAAACCTGCAAGATGGCCGACATGTCATATGACAAAAGTCATTGAAAATGCAAAAATTTATTTTATTTAGCTGAAATATGACTTATGTCATATGACATGTCGGCCATCTTGCAGGTTTACTGAGTGAATCGACTTTATCGTAATGAAGCTATTTCGATACGCGTTTTTTCTTTAATTGATGTTGGTAACATTTAAATGTTTTATTTCATTGACTTGCGCGGCCTTTGTGATTTACGAGAAAACCCATTTTTCGCAGAGGAAAAATAGCTTGATAACCTACTTTTTATTTTGTGTGGATAACAGTCACGGATGTTTGTTGCATAAATCTGTAAATCAATCTTTTGTAGATGCTTCAAGCTATCATTTTCTGCCAAATCCTATCCAAAAGTCAATCTACTATCCTTCCAATGTCGATTTTAACTTCAACTTTATTTGAATTTTCCATCTTCCCTATACTAAATTGCAATGCCGTGACGTAAAATCACGTCTAGAAAAAAGTAGCAAAATCTCCCGAATTTCGGAACGCTCTGTATATGTACCGAATGTACAAGGATCACACAACGTATTCCGTCCAATTTCAAATCTCATATCGCTAAAATAACTTTAGAATCTCGTGGTGAAAATGGGTCAATAAATCAAAAAATGACAGTTTGCAAAATAATTTTTGTTGTCCAGAGGCTACTATGATAAAAAAATAGTATTACCAACATAAAATTTAGACATAAAAATTTACGAAATTTGAAGGATTTATTTTCTTTTTAAAATGTATTTTTCTTGATTATATAAAAGGTGAAATAAAAAAAATGTATAAAGCACATGTTTCATAAGGCGTTTTAGCGCACGTGTCAATAAAAAAACTCGCCACTTTGTGGGTTTTTTAAAATAGACGCGTGCGCTAAAACCCCTTCTTATGAAACGTGTACTTTAATATACTATATTGAGTATTAGGTTTCACGAAAAAATATTTGTATTATTTTAGTTTTCCTCAGCCGCATTGTAGGGACATGGGTTTTGGATATGATTACCTAACATGTTTCGCGAAGATTTTTGCTTCAATGAGAGGGTGCCTGAAACCTGGACTAGGGGAAAAAAATTTTCTAATTGCTTTATTATTATTCTGTGTATATGTATGTATGTTGCCAAATTGATTGTATTTCTCTATCGCAATGCGAGGTTCTCATTGTTGCCAAATTGATTGTATTTCTCTCGAGATATTTTAAAGTTTTTTTCAGAAATGTTGGGGGGTCCTGGGCCCCCCCCCGTAGAACCGCCCCTGCTTCAGGTAGTCAATCAACGATGAGCTAACCGAATAACTTCAGTTGTATGTTGGGAGCAAAGCTCGAAAACGGCCAATGGTCGATATTTTTGCTCAATCTTAGGATTGACCGTTTAAAAGCGACCAAAGTCCGAAGTTTAATTTAATTTTGGGCTTTGGCCATCTCCAGACAGCCAAACCTGGAATTGTGCAATTGCGAAACGACCAAAGCTATACAGCCACACTATACAATTTAAAAAAAGTAAGTTGGAACAATGTGTTATATTATTTATTTTAGGTTAAGCTAGGTTAGGTTAAGCTAGGAGGTTCTGCCTCAACTTCGCCTTTTGTAACTTATTTACAATAAAGTCTTTTATTATTATTATTATTATTATTATTATTATTTAAATTTGTAGTTAGTTTAATTAATCATAAACACATTTAAACGTATTTGTGTCATTTTGTTCGAATTAACTTTTGATAAATCATAATTTAATTCTAAGAATTTTAACATGAATTAATAAAACAATAAAGTATAAAATAATTTTTATTTAGGAAGGAACACATAATACATTAATAACTGCAATGGTTTAATATAACAACATTAATATAAGTATAAAATACTATAAAACAAACAAAGTAAGACTACTGATTACTGTTATAAATAAAATAGGTAGAAAACCTAATATGAAATAAACAGCATAATATATGTCAAGATAATTTTATAGAACTTGACGATAAGTGATATTTTGAGCTGTATTTTACTACTTTTTTAAAAAAAATTGCAAAAATTACATTTTTGTTTACGAACGAATACATAATACAAATAACTGAAGTGGGTTGTTAAGATAATAATAATAATAATAATAATAATAATAATAATAATAATAATAATAGGTAATAAAATATTATAAGACAAACAAAATAAGATTATTAATTATTACAATAAAATAGACAGAAAACATAAAATAAAATAAAAAGCATAATATACGTTAAAACAGTTTAATATCACGCTCCCAAATGAGGCATTTAATGGGAAAAAAAGATATATTGATAATTATTTATTTCTGCAACTTGACGATGAGTGGCATTTTGAGATGCATTTCACTTCTTTTTTTAAACAATTGCAGCTCTTGTTTACGCAGTTCTTTCTACAACCACATCTCACAAAACAGGAATGTATTATTTGATTCACTTTTCTGGATATAAGCATCCAACTTCAACCTGAATTCATGTTCACTAACAGCAGACATTCTTAACGAGACAGACAATACGTGTAAACTCCCTCAATGCAAGGCTTAGACTGACTGACACCACACTAAATAATACACTGGTCCGCCCACATTACGCTCGCGCCAAATTTTATCTGTTTATGCTTATCGAGTAACGAACCGAAATTATTTTAAGTATTGGTCGTTTTGTAATTGCACAATTCCAGGTTTGGCTGTTTGGAGGTAGCCAAAGCCCAAAATTGATTTAAACTTCGGAGTTTGGTCGCTTTCAAACGGCCAATCCTAAGATTGAGCAAAAATATCGACCATTGGCCGTTTTCGAGCTTTGCTCCCAACATATATAAGCCATACAATGCCCTAAAAAGTATTCTTAAATATAAACTTTGAAGATCCTTTATGTGATATTATGTTAGGTTTGAAAAGCTCGAGTCTTCTCTCAAGACTTGCCAAAAGTTCTCGATACAAACTCATGATATGATATGACATAAAGCATTATTTACATTAATCAGTGAAGAACTACCTTCCAAGACAATTGAATTACTTCTGCCAGAGATAAAAGAAAAAAATTGAACAAATTATTTTAAAATAAAAATTTATAGTCATTGACCTTTACCTGATGGAAAATTGGAACCCTATTATTTTTAGATCCTTAAAAATAGGTACTTATAATGTAAAATATATTAATCCAAAACTTACCCAGACAGGTAATTACATTTTCTTTCTCATTCTCAGCAAGATCTTGAAAACTACCGAGAAAATTACAAAAAAATTCATCGGCGGCAAAAAGACTGCAAGGAGCAAGGACGAACACAAATCAACACAAACAGGTTGGTTAAGAAATGAAGCAATGTGATTGGTTGCCATTGACATAATATGTATTTTAATTTGAGTCAACCTTGTTTATTTACTTGAATGAGACGCCATATTAAGTAGTGCGTGACCATGGTAACCAGTGACTTTAATGACAAGTGACAGCTGCGACTTTCTGTATCTCGGTTTCATACCCCTGGTCTAAGGTTTATTTCATTCATTCTATGGAGGACTTGAGGTAGGAGGCCGATCGCAATGCATTGGATTCGGTCCCAAATTAGCATCGGTAATTCAGCTTTACGAGTCGCTGTAAGATGGCGCTCGTGTTCGAAGTGGGCTATCAAATAAATGGTTTCTTATGGACGCGATAACTATTTTTATTTAAATTAGTTCTTTAAGGAACAAATACGGACTTTTATATGAATTTACACTTACTTTGTTATACGTATTAGTAAACTCGGCCTGTATAAAGTTCCAACCATGCTTGGTTTTTAAAATACAGGGTATTAAACATTCTAGCTATACCTTTGGAGCTAGAAATAGAGACTTATTTGGATGCGTTTTCTCTCTGAAAAAGATCCTGTCTTACACCCCGACACAAAGCAAACTCTACTTTTATAAATTGTACCATTATTCATTATAAATATGGAAATTAATTACAATATAACGTTATTTGTCTTGTCTTGCCTTCAAACATTATTTGTTATTTCGAAAAATAAAATGTCAATTGTCAAAAGTAAGAGCACAGAAAAATAAAGGGTTTAAAGTAAAAGTTAAAAACTATGGAGGATCTAGTTTTCCATATTAAAAACGAAGAAGAAGAAGACAACATCAGCCCACTTCGGACGCGAGAGCCATCTATCGGCCAATAGCGAACTAACCAAAAAACCGGGACAGAATTTGAAAATGCTGCCATTGTCGATCGGCCTAGAGCATACATTAATTTTAACCCTGTGCCGACCAATCACAAACAGCGTGCTTCGGGACTCATCGAGATAACATCGTGGAGACTCGGTGTCTCGCCACTGCTTTTGGCGCAACAAGCTTGTTTTAAACCCTTTTTTTTTCTGTGGCTTGTTTACTGTTTGGTTTTGTTTAGATTTTGTAGAGCTTTTTGTAATTATTTTAGATTAGTATTTAAAGTGCAAATTGTCCACAGAATTCTAAAAAAGCAATATTTATTGCTATAACCTATTTTTTGGTAACAGATAACAGCAATAGATTCAGATAGGTATGTTTTTAATGCCCAAAATTTAAATTTATTAGGTCTACATTTTATATATATATATAAATTCATGTCGAACAACGGCAACAGTGTTAGAATTTTTGTTTACATTATCTCATAAAATTAGTAAATTCGGGTAAAATAAAGACAAATAATTCACGCAAAATCTAGTAGTGCAATCCCTAGCGTCCAGTGCACCCCTGCGAGTTAAGTATCAGGTATCTATACAAAAATAAGGCCTCAAAACTAATCTTCCGAACGTCTGACCACGCGGAAAACAGACAGATTACGCGCGGTGTTGCCAGCTCCAGCAGCAAATATTCCTAAGTCAACAACCAGTGAACGGATACTGTAGTACCACTGGTGGTTGGCTGAAATGGCTGACGACTGCAAAATCTGTCACAAAACCGTCCAAGATAATGAGGATGCTCTATGGTGTGATATATGCCATAAATGGTCACATCGAACCTGCCTTAATATGTCTAAGACTGAGTATAAAAGACTTGAAAAATCCACAGCAGAATGGGAGTGTAATACTTGTAAAGGAAGAAAAGAGGGAGAGCTTAAAAATAAAAACAAAGCGAATGATTCAAAATCCACCAACAATATTACCAACGATGATATCATGGCCAAGTTTATTTATTTATTTATTTACGGGCACTGCCCAATTTCACAAAAATATAAATAATCTTAATCCTAACGCAGAGTTAACGTATTTTATTTAATTTACTAAGAAAAACGTAGCATTCAGCAATGTGATTAAATTAAAGAGATTTCACATTATAGTATGAAGTTTTCGCATAAAGATAGATCTATTTAAAAAGAAATCAAGTGTGGGATGCTCATTGGCCAGTCTGCCTGACCTTGATATAAAACTATTTTGGCCATAATTAGTTCTATGAGGAAATATCGAAAATGTATTTCTTAGACGTGTTTCCCTTGAAGGTGCAAGTTAATAGAAATGGATGAAAAATACATCAAGCTGTTTGATAAATACGTGGAACAGGTAAAAGAGAATCAAGAGCTAAGAAGAGAAATTTATGAAATCAAAAAACAACTAAATACAAAAGAACAACAAGAGTTAAACAACAACATCATAGTACAAGGAATTCCGTATAAGGAGAACGAAAGTATTAATGCATTAGCACAAAAACTGGCGGAAACTCTACAGGTTACAAATAACATAGAGGTTGCAACCAGACTAGGCGAAAGAAAGCAAGGTAAGAAAACTCCAATAAAAATACAATTTAAAAATGCTGAAGATAAAAAAAGTTGGATCATAGCAAAAAAAAACAAAACAACTTAATACGGCTGACCTAGGCCGTGACTTGGGTAATGATTCAATCTATATAAACCACGATCTGACTAAAAAGAACATTGAACTATTTAAAGCTGCGAAAGAATATAAAATAAAAAATGATTATAAATACCTATGGATAAGCTATGGGAAAATACTAATGCGAAAAAATGACACAAGCAAAGTTGAGTTGATAGAAGATGAAAATATCTTAAAAAACTAGAAGTGAAAAGGGCGACACTTAACATAACCTACTACAATATACAAAGTCTGCGTAATAAACTAACAGAAATCGAATGTGATAAGCAGAGTGATATAATAGTGTTGGTAGAAACTTGGCTATACCCCCAATGAAACCAATTTCTTTAATATTAGTGGGTATTCGGCCATACACTCTTGTCGCGATTCAAGAGGAGGTGGAGCGGCCCTTTATATAAAAAAAGATATTAAATTTAGAGAGTTGGATCGTAGTAATAGTTCCAATCCTTACAACTGGATCTGTGTGATTGTTGACAATAAATTTAAACTTAGCGTTATCTATAGGCCCCCATCCTTTCCAGGGAATGAGTTTTTAAATGAATTAGAATTAGTTATTAATAAATATCGCACAAACCATATTATTATAGGAGATACTAACATAAATGTTTTGGACTCTAATTGTAAATTAACCAAAGATTTCAAAAATGTGTTAGGAATAAATGGATACAATTTAGCTAACAAAATAAATTTAAATAATGCTACTAGAGTAGCCCTAAATACGACCTCGCTTATCGATCATGTGATATGTAGTAATAAGTTAATAGAAAGATGTAGGGTCAGGGTAGAAGATAGTCCACTATCTGATCATAGAAAACTAATAATAGACTTAAGAGAAGAGATTAAAATACATAAACCAAAGTCATATATTGAAAGGCAAATTTTAAATGTAGACAAGTTTAAAAACGTTGTACAAAATATGATAGAGAATGTAGATGTAAATAATTTTCAAGATTTAATATCTCTGATCACTAATGCAAAAAAACAAGCCCAAACGCCCAAAAAAATTAAATGTCACCAGAATAACGACTGGATGACAACAAGTTTACTAGATTTAATAACCAAAAAAATGAAGCCTACAAAGCCTATAAATTATCTCCATACAACATAGAACTTATTCGTAAATACAAAAAACTAAAAAATCAAGTAAACAGTAACATAAAGGTTCAAAAAAATATGCATTTTAAAAACAAATGGGATAAAGCAGGGCATAATCCAAAAAAACAATGGAATGTTATAAACTCTTTCTTAAAAAATAAAACAACTTTAGATACTATTCAAGAACTGGACCTTAACGGTCAATTGATAACTGATGGTGATAAAATTGCCAATAATCTAAACAGTTACTTCTCTGAGATAGGTTTAAATATAATAAAAGAGGTCGAAACTGAAAAGATAATTTTTAATACTAACGTAGTGAATATAGACAGTTTTAAGGAAATAAAATGCGAAGACAGCTTATATTTGAACCCTACTAATGAAAATGAAATCAGAGATATTATTTCTAACCTTAATAGTAACGCGGCCTCTGGCCACGACGGTGTATCTGTTTCTGATCTCTTAAATATTGAAAATATTATAATTACTACTCTAGTTAGGCTAATCAATCAAATTTTACTCACTGGTGAGTTCCCGAGCGAATTAAAAATTACAAAAATATGTCCTATATTTAAGAGCGGATCAAAATCACTAATGTCTAACTACAGACCCATAGCTTTGATTAGTGTATTCTCCAAACTAATTGAACACGTTATTAAAACACGCATGCTTGGCTTTGTTGACCGGCACGCGCTTACAGACCAGTATCAGTACGGATTTTTAAAGAATCGTAGCACACTTAGTGCCACAGTGGACCTTCTGGATTACTTAGCATCCAATCTAGATAAAGGCAGGTTAGTGATAGCAGTATTTGTCGATTTACGTAAGGCATTTGACGTTGTGAAGCACGAAACACTACTCGGTAAGCTGAAAAAAATGGGATTTCGGGGGGTAGTTCTTAAATTTATTGAAACATATTTAAAGGATAGAAAACAATATATTACTATAGATAATACAACGAGTGAAACTGGGACAAACAACTGCGGCGTGCCTCAGGGATCTGTCCTGGGACCGCTTCTTTACTCACTGTTTGTTTTAAGTTTACGTTTGCTGGGTCTGGATGCAAGGTATTACACATTCGCAGATGATACTGTACTGACATTTTGTGGTGAAGATATTGGTACAATTAATTTTGCTTGTTAATAATACGTTAAACAAATACTACAGATGGCTGTTAAATCAAAACCTTAAAATAAATTTAGATAAGACTAAAACAATAATCTTTAAACAAAAAAATAAAAAAATTGATGTTATTATAAAAATAAACAATATTCCTATAGAAAGAGTTGGGACGATAAAATATTTAGGTCTTACTCTGGACGAGAACTTGAATTGGAATGCCCATATTGAGGGTTTAATTAATAAAGTTGTGCCCCTCATTGGGGCTATTTTTAGATGCAGACATTTTTTATCTATTAATGCTAAATATAAAATCTATAATGCATATGTCCTATCAAGACTAAGATACCTTATTCCAATATGGGGGACTTGTGGTATAACCAATTTTCATAAAATACAAATACTCCAGAATAGGACCTTAAAGACACTCTTTCAACTAGAATATATATCGGACGCACACTTATGAAATTTACAACATGCTAAAAATACAACCTATCTCGCAAATCTTAAAACTCGAACAATATAAGCTCATATACAAAATAATACACAACATGCAGAAAACAAACACCCAGATTATCTACACTAATGAAACTCATCCTTATGACACAAGAAATGCAAACAATATCTACCTAACTACAGTCAGAACTAACATTGCACTCCATAATCCTATAAGTGAAGCTTCAAAAACATTTAACGAGCTCCCTTCCTATTTAAAAAATGAAATATCACTAACTAGATTTCTTAGATTACTAAAATTATATTTCCAATAGCGAATTACTTGTACTCACAAACTTGTACTTAATCTTACACTGTTTGTCATTAAAAAAGTGTTGCCTCCGATACCAGTACTAGATGTATTGCCTAGGAGCTCACCGGTTTTCAAGTGTTCTTTATTGACTTATAAGATCTAATTACCATAGTGATTGATAAACAGATTATATGTGTCATGTATTGTTAAAGTAAGGAAAAAAAAATGCTTGAATAAACCATTTCAAAAAAAAAAAATATTTTGTAGGGTAAAACCAACTTGTGAAGTTTGCCAGTAAGTCTGCAAGATATAGGCATCTGAAGAACTTCCATCAGATGATAATTAAAAATGATGAAACTGATCATATTTTGTGCCAATGTGTCCCGAAGAAGAGAAGTTATCGTCCCACAGCAACCTTACAAGGCATTTAAACCAAGTTCATGAAGTAAATTGTAAAGAGTCTTCTTTAACTTTTCCGAACATTGAAGCGTGGAAAAAATTGGAGAATAAGGAAGTTGACTATGCGTGTCATAGGAAAAATAAAAATCCAAATAATGGTGATGTACTTATATATTATATACTACAGTTGTAACCGAAGAGCGATATGACAGGTATTGTTTTTTACAAGAAGTATCTATATAAAATTTTGTCTTATTATATTTGTTGTTTAAGGGCGTGTTAGTACCTGCCAAAAACGTAATATGAAAGCTGGGGGAAGTATAAGAATTCGAGGAGTTTGCCCTTCAAGAATAGTCGTGAAAATTTCCAATCAAGGTAATTTATTACAAATTATAAAATAATGTTGGTACAAATATTTTTAATTCCATATTTTTGAGTGAAGTAAATATATGTGTCTAAAAACTATACCCGGGTCCTCCACATATGAAGTCAGATTCTCATGGTACCTACCTATTTTTCTTTTCCTGCCACTTGTTACACAAATATGGTTACCTAATAATATTTTCGGTTTAAAGACATTTTTTATGTTATGGTGGTGTTTGTCAAATTATTGCATCAATATTTTATAACATAATATACATGTCATCCTAATTATTCTGGACAAAGTGATGAAACAAGGTAGAATGGTATACGATTGGCTGTACAGATTTTTTCACAATATATTTGTATATTTCTAGGATCAGTTATGGCAACATTTACTGAAACACACATAGGGCATGCTGATGAATTGAGAACTAAAAGGCTAACGAGAACTCAACAAAATATCATCGTCGAACAATTGAGTGGGGGAGTTAGTAATGACAGAATAATTCAAGATGCACGAACTTCAATTAAAATCAATACCTATTCTCCTAATTTTACATTTGTGATGTTCCGCGATCACACACTTATGCAATAAAACCACAGGTATTATCCAATGCACATTTATTAGGTAATCTCACAATGATGTGTAACAACATAGATAACACACGGGATCTACATCGAATGCTTGCCCCGTGATAGCCGCGTAGCATCGAGCACGTACCGGGTATCGATAATGTACTGAGAGGCATCCAGGTACTTCGTACCGAGACCCTCGTACCTGATCATGTGCTCGCGCATGCTGCCATAGCAACAAAGGCATTATTATAAATGCGCCAATACATTACACCCTCCCACACTTATCATTTGATTATATTTAAAAACAAAACCGATCAGGAGGGGCCCTAACTCGCCTAGGACGTTCAGAAACTGAAGCACCCACCGAAAGGCTTCTCCTGCGATCTCCTTTAGTGAAGTCATTATTACCTAACCCTGTATTGGGGTCAACTAACCTTTCGTTACTTGCTTCATTTTCCAAAACCAAATCAACAATCTCTTGTTCGGGGCAAGCTTCCGAAACCTTAATCTTATCTTTATTTGGAGAGTCACTCACTTCACCATCTTGCGAAGATGGGATTTTATTTTCGTCCTCAAAGTCTAAACCCGGGTTGAACGAAATCATCTGATTTACGTGCCTAGTCCAAATCAAGTTGCCGTCGCAAATTTTTACTTTGAACAGGTTTTTAGAAACAGTATCCACTATCACGCCTAATGTCCAAATTGGCTTCCTACCCCTATAATCTTTAACCCGCACTTGTTGACCTATAAAAAATGATACTTTCCTGCCCCCTCTGAAATAAAATTTCTGGGATCGTTGCGAGTTTAAAATATTGGCCTTAATTTTTTTGTTAATTTTTGAGTTATGCCCGTTGCTGTCATTGTTTATAGGTTTTATCAGATCTAAACGCATTCTTAGTTGTCTATTTAACATGCACTGAGCTGGTGACATATTTGTGGAACAATGAGGAGTATTCCTATACATTAGTAAATATCTGCATATGCTACGCGATAAATCAACTTTTAGATTCTCCTTTCGTTCTTTGATTAAAAAACGTTTTAAATTTTTGACGCAATTTTCTGCCGCGCCGTTAGAAGCAGGATTAAAAGGTGGGCTAAACATTTGTTTTATGCCGTTATGCAGCAAAAAGTTTTTAAACTCCTCCGAGGAAAAACACGTCTGGTTATCGGAGACTACGCTTCTGGGCAGGCCAAATCTCGAAAATACTTCCCGAAGCCTTACTATTACCGCTTGTGACGTCATATTACACATAGGAAAAGCCTCTACCCATTTTGAAAAACTATCCGTCATTATCAAAATTACCTTGTTTTCGATAGGCCCCAAAAAATCTAAATGTATACGATCCCAAGGTGAACCTCCTATCGGCCAAGGGGTTAGCGGAGTGTGGGGAGGATTCGGCCGATACGTACCGCACGCTTCACAAGTGCGACTGTGCTCCTCAATTTCGCTGTTTAGCGACGGCCACCACACATACGACCGCGCAAGGCTTTTCGATTTCACTATGCCCTGATGCGAAGTGTGAATCATTTCAAGAATTTTTGCACGCAAATTCGCGGGCACGATTACTCGGTGTCCCCATAACAAAACATTGTTTTCGACACTGATTTCGTTTTTGCGCTGGAAATATGGTTTTAATTCGCTCCTTGTAACCCGCATTGGCCAACCAATTAAACAAAAATCGCGTACTTGTTTCAAAATCGGGTCGACCGTCGTGGCATCTTCGATATCTGCAATATTCAAGGGTATATCCGCGTTACCTTCAACGTAATTTAAAAACACTGAGTCGTCGTCTGTAGGGGTTTGGTCTTCCTTTAACGGGAGCCGCGACAAGAAATCTGCAAAATTTTTAGCTGATTTGATATACTCTATTTTAAAATCGTAACAGGACAAATAATATGCATATCGTTGCATTTTGTTCGCCGACATAATGGGAATGCCGTGTTTGGGCCCGAATATTGCCACGAGCGCTTGATTATCCGTTCTTAAAATGAATCTGCGCCCCGTTAGATATTGCGAAAACTTTTTAACCCCCCATACTATACCACAAGCTTCCTTAATCATGACGGCCATGTTTTTCTCCGATGCTGACAACGTCCTCGAAGCGTATGCAATTGGCCTCTCGGCACCATTGGGGTACCTATGCGCTAAAACCGCGCCTATTGCATAATCGCTCGAGTCTGTGGTAAGAATGAGTTCTAACCCCGGATCATAGTGTGCCAGCACTTGATCTGAACACAATACTTCCCGAATTTCTTTAAAAGCATTTACGCATTGATCCGTCCATACCCACGGACGATCCTTTTTCAACAACTCGTACAAGGGTTGCAAAATACAAGACATGTTGGGCACGAACCTATGATAATAGTTCACGGCACCGAGAAATGATCGTAACTGCGTCAAATTTTCAGGAGTTGGCGCTTCTTTCACCGCACGCACTTTGTCCGGACACTTGTGCAATCCATGCCTGTCGATTACGTAACCCAGGTACGTTATGGAGTTTTGTAAAAATGAGCATTTTTCCTTTTTTACTGTAAGGCCATTAGCGCGCAAAATACTTAGAACCCTGCGCAATCTTGAGAGATGCTCATTACAGTTTTTAGCCGTTATCAAAATATCGTCGACAAAAACCGCGACGCCTTCCTCGTCGCGCAAGAGATGCTCCATGATCCGTTGAAAAATTGAAGACGCGGACTTTATACCATAAGGCAACCGCGTGTATTGAAACAAACCTCTGTGAGTGTTTATTGTTGTCAATTTACTAGAGTTCTCGTCTAATAGTAGTTGAGCGTACGCGTTTTGTAAATCAATTTTTGAATATTGTTCGCCGCCCTTTAACTTACAAAAAATGTCTTCAAGGCGTGGAATTGGATAAATATCGTTCTCTATGGCGGGGTTCAAAGTTATTTTGTAGTCACCGCAAATGCGTACTGTTTTGTCACTTTTTATGATGGGAACGATCGGAGTTGCCCAATCCGAATTTTCCACTGGACGTAACACGCCTATATTTACCAGGCGCTCTAGCTCTAAGTTAACTTTGTCATAAATGGCGAAAGGTAATGACCTATGTTTAAAAAACCTCGTAACTGCATCCCCCTTTAATTTTATCGAGACCTTAAATTTCCTAAACGTACCGAGTGTGCCACTGAACACTTCTGGAAACTCATTGAATAATGAACCTAGACCATTGTTTAAAAAATTTAATTCCTTGAACCCAATATTAAACTTATATAAAAAATTTCTGCCCAATAGCGTAGGCCCTCCGTCTTTGATGACGTAAAAGTCGATCAAGTGACTTTGCTTATTGCACGTCACTACCAAACCTATTTTTCCTAAAGGAACTATTTTATGGCCCACGTAGCTTAATAAATTACAATGAGATCTTGTCAGTTTGACGTTTTTGAAATCACTAACCCACGTATTTTCAGAGATGACGCTCATAGCCGCGCCTGAGTCAACTTGAACGGAATATTTCTTTTCGTTTAGCATGACCTGCAAAGACATGGGTATAGTGTTATCAGAACTTAATTGGAATAGACTTACATCATTGTTCCCGTAATCTGTTGATCTAGCGCGTGCATCAGCAGTAAGATTATAATCGTCACCGTCATCAGTGCCTTCGTCGCAACGTAAAAAATTGACACCACGACTAAAATTGCACATTTTACGTAAATGGCCTACTTTACCGCACCTATGACACTTGTAGCCACTATACGCACAATTTTTTTGGTCATGATCTTGACCTCCGCACCTAATGCACAAACCGTTACCGCGCCTTTGGAAATAATTGCCTCTGCCCCCTCTCGCGGTACCACGATTCGTATTCCAGTGTCCCGTACTAATGTCACCCCTGCGAGGAGAGCGACCTTGCCTTTCACTGCCCCTATGTGATGGATCCTGTCTCCTGCCGGCCGACATCTGATATAAATCACTGGGTTCCTGCTTAACACTTAAAACGGTTGGATCACATTTGATACCAAAGCCAACCGAAGCTGTTTCCGTTCTTAAGGCTAGTTGGATGGCCTTGCTTAAGGTTGCTGTATCATCCATTGTGCATAGCTTGTCCAAAATGGGGCCTGGTTCCAACCCCGCTATAAACTTGTCAAGGAGAACATCATCTAAGTTTGCACCAAATTTGCAATGCACAGCATGACTTTTGATCCTTGCAACGTAATCGGGAATCGACTCGTGAGATGCCTTTTTTAACTGGTGAAAGTTGTATCGTTCCGCCCATTTTAGTTTGGTGGTACCAAAATGAGCGTTTAATTTTTCAATGATGGTTTTGTACTCTGTTTCGTCAGCCGGTTTTGGCACAACCAAGCTTTCCACCAGCTGAAAGGTTTCTTCGGTTAATCCAGCCAAAAGATGAGCTCTTTTAATCTTGTCATCCGTAATATTTTTCGCTATAAAACATTGTTCCAAACGCTTTTTGTGAATATTCCAATCGTTCTTTTTGAAATCGAATTCGATTGTCAAACCGTCGGACATTGTGTGTTTGTTTGTTTACGCTCACTTCAGTCAAAACATTCGCCAGCGGCCGTGTTGTGAATCGCGCAGCGACGCCTGGTTCCAGCAGTGCGCGCGCTCAACCGAATAACTACTTTTTGCGCGAATTCTTTTCCACCCGCGTGAATTTCGACCTTTTACTCGTCGCCACGTTGTGATGTTCCGCGATCACACACTTATGCAATAAAACCACAGGTATTATCCAATGCACATTTATTAGGTAATCTCACAATGATGTGTAACAACATAGATAACACACGGGATCTACATCGAATGCTTGCCCCGTGATAGCCGCGTAGCATCGAGCACGTACCGGGTATCGATAATGTACTGAGAGGCATCCAGGTACTTCGTACCGAGACCCTCGTACCTGATCATGTGCTCGCGCATGCTGCCATAGCAACAAAGGCATTATTATAAATGCGCCAATACATTACAACATTATATAAAGATTAAGCCCAGACCTTTTTATAGTACACTGATCTGATGATGAAATCCAAAATTGAAGGTTCAGTGCAAAAGGCTTTTATTTAATTACATCATTTTTTAAATATTTTAGTTCGGTTTAGTTCATTTCATTTTTACCATACTTATTTATACTTAGGTTCATATGGTTAATATTTACTTTTAAATAATATATTGTTTTATTTGTTCTCGACTGTTTACAGTATTTTCATAAATAAATTTTAAGTTTTTATACTATTTTTTTTTTGTTTTATTGAATTATGTTCCTATTCGAAGGTAATATATAGGGGTACCTAGTTATTATAAAGTTAAAAAAAAAGTATTTATCTTGTTATAATATAAATAAATTAAAACCGATAATTTAATAACAATCAGAAATAATATGATTAACCGAGATAAACAAATTACTGGAAATTTAACTTTTTGTACAGAATCAAATATATGGTGAATGCGCTGGAATTATACAAAACACTGTTCTGCCTCGATCATACTGCAATAGAAATTTAAATTTAGCGCCTTGGAAGCCACGCCTACATAATTCTTATTGGTCGGCACAGGGTTAAAATTAATGTATGCTGGCCTCCTACCCTATAGTTCTCCATAATTAATTCATTCGGTTGCTCGTCAATGTCGATGATTGACGTGTTGAGTGGCCTGAGCTGCTAGGGCTATACGGCCAACTTCTCTCCCCTTAGGAAGCCGTGGAACTGCCCCCCAGGGTTAACTTTTCTTTTCTATAATGAGAAAAACGAAATTCTGTGTTGGTAAGAGTAATTTAGAGAAGAACTACGACCTACATTTTAATTTGGCAAGCGTGCAAGAACTTGGAAAGCGATTTAACCCCAGTCAAATTAATGGAATGAAAAATGATATCATGCATGGTGATAGGTTGATGTTTGATGTCGATTATGAGTTTAGTAGTGGTGGAAAAAACGGTTCCACGTCTGGAGCGTTCCAATCGCGAACGCTCCAAAGAAATACCGCTCCAAAACAACGGTACTTTGGAGCGACCAAAATTTTCCAACCGCGTGCTTATAGGCTACAATATTAAGCGAACTGTTAAAATCCCAAACAACCCATTGCAATTTTATGTAAGGGTCGCCGTGACGTGTGCAGTATGATGATTTACATGATTCATGATTTTTATTATAGTATTTATATGATAACTTTCATTACGATTCATTTACACAACTAGGTATTATTTCTTTAGAAATATAAAAATCGACGTTAAAAAAGTGTTTTTACTTTTTGTTTATTTATTCTTAAACTTATAAAAATGTTGGTATTATATATTTCATTTTTACTATATTCTTATTTTATTAACAGTAAAATTCGGTAAATCTAATAATCTAAAAGTAATTATAATAGCATCAGTCTTCTTTCAAATTCAAACCGCACCGCAAGACATTTTTCATAGTTCCACATTGCAGCGCGATTCACTATTGTTCGTTCCTGAAGTTGCTCGTTCCAGTTGGAACGTAGGTTCCGACGAGTGCAGCATCGCTTCGACCGGAGTGACGCTCCAGTCCACTCCAAATCGCCTGATACCTTGCGTATTCAAGGGTATACAACCAGTCCTAACGATGTATTTTACGTTGCGCTCTAACAGTAGAATATAATTCAATATAGCACGTGGGCTTGCCAGATCTTACGCTCCGCTCCAAACCGTGAAACGTTGCTGCAAAGCGGCATTGAAATGTAACGCAGAATGCAGCCGTCGCGTCGCGTCCTCGATGAGCGGTCTCGACCGTTCGTTCTGTAAACTGCGGCTGACGTTTCCGTTGCCGGTGTCGCTCCACGGTAACTAGTTACTTAGTCGTTGTGGAGCGCGTTGGAGCGTTATCAAAATATACCGCTCCAAAATCGCGTTATCTAAATAACGACCCACCTCTAGAGTTTAGCATAAAATTCTTGGAAATGCGGTGCGTTCAGCATGCAGTCAAAGATGATATGCTGTAGATTTCCAACTTCTCCACATGAGCACAAGTTGTCTTCTCTGATATTGATTTTGTTGAGATGAACTGGAGAGAGGCAGTGACCTGATCTTAACCGGTTTACTGTAGTAATTTCCCCTCTGGTTAAGTTTTTGTATCCCTTAAACCATGGTACTTTTAAGGGTTCCTCGACGGCGGCACTGTATTCTTTCCCTTTAAGCCGACCTACTTCCTTAAACTTAGTTGTCCATTGATTCCATATTTCCTTATATATTCCTGGAAGAACATTTCTGAATTCCGGTTTTGGGGTATCCGGTTTCTGATGCATTCTACCCTCATTTGCTAGATTGTCTGCCCTGTCGTTCCCAAAGATCCCAGTGTGACTTGGAAACCATGCAAGCTCAATGTGTGGGTTTTCTGTGAGTTTTCTTCACTAGTAGTACCATTTCTTCGCTTTTTGCTAGTATACCTCGTCTACTTATTTTTTGAAGTGCACTTAAAGAGTCCGAGAAAATGACTGCGTTTTTTATTCCGTTCTCCTCTAAAACTGTCAGTGCGGTATATATTGCATAGACTTCGGCTGAACATATTGTATGGAGTCTTGGTAGTCTTTTGGCGATGTTTATGTTTAAGACACTAGAGAATACTCCTATTCCGACTCTGCCCTCCTGATCTAGGGATCCGTCAGTATATACAAAATAATAGTTTTCTGGCCAGTTTTGTCTGGCCTCGGTGAGAAATTTCCTGTTGTTGTCTACTTCTTTGTTGAGTTCGAATTTTGTAAACTCATGGGGTTCCAGTTGTTCCTTCTTTTGGAATAGGAAACACGGAAGGTTAGGCAATGTTCTTGTATGGGGTAGGTGAGTGGCCACCATATCAAAGGCTTCTACTAAAGGTGGATTATTTCTCCAGAAAGTGGTCCTGTTGTTGTAGTCAGCATAAAATCTTATTATCTGTCCTGTAAGGTGATTTTCGTAGGCCATATTTTTTGCGACAAACTTGGTTGCTAGCCAGTGTCTTCTAAGTTGTAGGGGTAATTCTGCAGATTCGCTGAGTAGAATGTTGGTAGGAGTGGATCTCATGAGACCCAGTGCGACCCTTATGACTTGGAATTGTACTCTATCCAGTTTTATTAGTAGTTGCTTCGAACACCTAGCTAGAAAAATGCTCCCATAATCTAGGTGTGATCTTACCATAGCCTTGTAAATCATCAGTAATGAGCTTGGATGCGCTCCCCACCAGGTCCTGCAAAGGCATCTTATTATATTAATTCCTTTTTGGGCTTTCACACACATATGTTCTACCTGGTTTCTCCAATTTAATTTATTGTCGAGATAGATGCCTAAATATTTAGCTGATATTTTCCATTCGATTTGTTGATTGTTGAAAATTAAATTGTTCTGTGGAATCAGCCCTTTGGCATTGAAAAAAATTGCTGTTGACTTGATCGGTGAGACTGAGAGCCCGTGTTCTTCCATCCAGATTCTTAGGTTTTCCAGTGTTGCATTTAGTGAATCTATCATGACATCTGTGTTCTCTCCAGTTATTAGTAGTGCTATGTCATCAGCATATTTGATGAGTTTGACATTTCTGACTTGACTCGTTTAGATGAATCTGTATAAACATTAAATAGTGCCGGCGACATTGGTGACCCCTGTGGAAGTCCCCGAAAGGTCTCTTGAAGTCCCACCAGTGTTCCGGTCGCTGGGTCCTTGACATAGATTGTCCTGTTCTTAAGGAGTTTCATTATTAAATTGGTTAACTGAGTAGATAGTCCAATTTCTTGGAGTTTGTTATACATCTTGTGTATTATTACATTATCGTAGGCTGCTGTTACATCGAGGAGTACCAGTATTGATTGTCTTTTTCTCGACAAGCCTCCCTCAATTTGAGTATAAATTGTGGCTAGGTTTTCCATCACTCCTTTTCCCTTTCTAAAGCCCATTTGTAGTGGATCGAGAATTTGTCTATTTTCCAGTTGCCATTCTAGTCTGTTTTTAATCATATTCTCTAGTGTCTTGCCTGTACATGAGCCTAGGCTTATAGGTCTCCATCCTGAGACTTCTGCATGATTTTTTCCTGGTTTTGGTATCGGGTGAACAACTTGTGTTTTCCAATCTTCTGGTAGGCCCGAGTTGACATTACTTAGTAACTCGTTGAAGCATGTTAATAGCTTTTGTCTATTGTTTTCAGGGAGATTTTGGAGCATGGGGTATGATATCTTGTCCAGACCAGGTGATGAGTTTCGTTTATTCTGAAGGCTGGTTACTAGTTCCTCCATGGCGAAAGGCTCCTCTACCATATTTAGAAGAATTACATTTTGTGGTTCTTCGGGTCTTATGTTAGGTGTTAGAGACTCAATTAGTCGTTGGCCAATATTCGCATTAAGTACATTCTTGTTCACTTTCTGTTGTCTGGATTTAGCAAACCTTTTAACAGCTTTCCATACTTCTGAGATCGGAGTATCTACAGAAATGTTTTGGCAGTATTCTTGCCATCCCTGTCTTCTACTTTCCCTAAGCATCCTTCTTGTTTTGACTTCTTGTCTTCTATATTTTATAAAGTTCTCTGTGGTTTTGGCTCTCATGTATATCTGCAGCGACTCTTTCTTTTCCCTCATTGCCATGGAGCACCCTTCATTCCACCACTGATGTTGAGCTTTGTAGTTCCTGAAACCGGATTTATTTTTTGGGATGGTTTCGTCTGCTGCATCTATAATTATCTTTTTTATTTCCTCATAGCTGTCACCTTCCATACTTTGTGTTTTCTCTTCTATTTGCCGTCTGTACATTGGTCAGTCTGCTTTTTTAGTATTGTACCTGGTTAGTCTATTGTCCACCTTTGTTTCCGTAGTCCTGATGTGATTGTCGTATTCAACTAAAACTGGGAAGTGATCACTGTACCCTATGTCATCATCGATCATAAATTCCAGGTGATTGACCAGTTCTGTAGAGCATAGTATGATATCAGGGGCACTTGCCCTGCCTTCTGGGGGTGTAAATCTGGTTGGTGCTCCGTTGTTAACGAACACCATGCCGCTGTGGTCTAGGAAGTCCATAAATGTTTCACCGTTTCTGTTGTTAAAGCTTGAGCCCCAAGCCATATGTTGACTATTTAGATCTCCTAAAATTACGATTGGTTTGTGTGCTTGCTGAACTTGATCCACGATTGATTGAAGGGCAGGAAGGTTTAGTCTAATGTCTGGTGGAACGTACATGCTTACTATGCAAATATGTTCGGTTTCAATTGCTACTATTTGCCATCTTGCGTCCACTCTGATTGTCTGCATGTCTATTGTTCTAAAAGCGATATGGTTCCTAACAAATATGGCCACACCCCCGTATCCATCATCTCTGTCATTTCTGACGACTTGGAATCTTGATATATTGCTAGTGTTGTTAGTTTTTAATCAGGTTTCATTAAGACAGACTATGTCCGACTCATTCTTTCTTATAAGAGAAATCAAATTATCTTTGTTGGTATTATAGCTTTTAATATTCCAGTGTAATAAGTTTAGTTTCATGCTGTTTTTTGCTAATTTTCTATTTTATATACTAAAACTAAATTAACCTACTATTAATTCTACTCCTACTACTACTACTACTACTTCTAACTGTATGTACAAAGGCTTTTATCTAATAATTCTTTTGTGATAGAGCTTCTTTCTCTTCGTTTCGCTTCTCTTCTACTTTCTGACTAGCTACGTTTTTGTTTTTATTTTTCCCTGAATATAGTTTTGAGTGCTCTGGGATTTGAAAGTCATCTGTTCCGCTAAGGGGTTGTTAATATTCACTTCCATGCTTTCGTCTGACCATCTAAGCTTCTCCTCTTCATGCTGTGTTCTTTGTGAACTCGTGTATGTATGAAACTGTTGGATTTCTTCTACTCTGACTCTAGCTGATGGTGGAAAAAGACATTCCCTGTGGGCACCCTTGTTATCAGGGCTGGTGGGATAGTTTCTCTTTTTGGAGGGGGATCTGAGAAATTTATTTGGTACATACTGTGTTCTTTGTATGTTCCTTTCTCTGTTTTCTTGACTTATGGCTCCTGTGCTTTTTATGTTTGTTTGTGTCAACGAAATAAGAATACAAAGGAAGTAGGATTTTGCATAAACCGCCTTACAAACCGACCGACGGAAGTCGGCCATTTTGAGACACCACAATATGACTCCATGTTTGTTTTGGTGTTTGACCGTGGTTGACAGGTCGAGCTGTGATTTCTGCTTTCTTGGCCGTTTTTGAGTTATTTTGCATTTTAATTAGTTAACAACCATATTTAACGAATACTAGTAAACTTATAATTACTTTAGTGTGACAGTGGAGTATACTTTTAGCGCTGGACAGCGATTAAAACATTTTAATTAGTTGTTATTCTGGGTTAATTAATAAGCTTTAAATATGGTTCGTTGTGCTGCTTGTGGGTGCTCCCAAACGCTATGAAGTAAAAAACTGGGCATTACATTTCATCGGTAAGTTTATGTTTAGATATATATACTTTTTTAATCTGTATAGAAAAAAAATATATTTTAATTTAATATCAAAATACACATAACCTCCGAACCTCGCATGTCATTCATGGGCGTTCGTCTTATAAAACCAGAAAAATATTATTTATTTATTAATCGACTGGGTTACCCCATTTCTACAAAAAAGCAAATTAAAAATACTTATTGGTTTTTAGTTTTCCAAATAATTACCTAAGAAAAAAGGCGTGGTTGAAAATTGTAAACCGAAGTGATTGGGATCCTACACGAAATACAGTTCTTTGCTAGAAGCATTTTCCTGAAGATTGCTTTGACAGAACCTCAAGATTGAAAGTTAGAGCGGTCCCAACTGCAGTAGTGCCTACTTTTGAAGTAGCCAGGTTAAAAAATGTAAGTTTTGAAACTATTTTATCGGGTCATTACATAATATATTGGAAAATATGTAGGTAGGTACTTAAGAATATGAATACAAATAATTCTGCCTTATTTATGCTTCTGAGGAAGCTGCTTTGTCACTTTTTCATAAATTATGTATCGATAAAAGTTTTTAGATGTTTTATTGGTTTAATCTACTTTTAAAATTTTAAACCCATGGATAAAGAATGTAATAAAATATGGAAGTGTAGGTACGATAAACAAAAAAATTCATATTTAAAGACTGAATACAATGATGTTTCTAGAATGATAGAAACGTTTTCTCAATATTCACCTGAGGACGACTGGAGATACCATTAATTAAAAAAATAAATTCAAAGCAAGTCCCAAACCTTCTATCATTTAAAGAAATTCATATCAAAATATAAAAAAAAAATTTACAAAGAGAGTTAGTATCACGTTATAGTTACTTTTGTGTCATTTGGTAAAGGTGCCAAACAAATAATTAAAAAACTTATATTTTTTTGGCAGGTACGTTCCTATGCAATATCTTATAAGACACCCTGTCAAAACCTGCCTGAAGATAATTATCCTACTGTGAATCTAACTGGAACACCGTCTGGTTACAACATATATTGGACATGGCTCTTCCAGGATATGGCTCTTCCAGGACATGGTTCTTCCAGGACATTTTACTATCCAACAACACACCTAAGATTTTTGTATATTCCTTTAATCTTATATGACAATCATTAATGGTTACTGTTTCCGGATTCTCCAAAGTGTATGGGTTAGTCTTAAACAAGGTGAAACACGGTCTTTGATTTATTTAATATCAGTTTATCTTTAGAAAACCAATAATTGTTTACTTCAATCATAAATTGTTAAATATGTTGCTCGAGAAGCTCATGGTCTTTATATGCTAGGATTTATAATAAGAACTTGTAAATACTTTAAAAATGTTAACGCCATAATAACTTTATATAAATCCCTGGTAGCTACAAAACTTTAGTATGCATGCACTATTTGGGATCCTCAGTATGCCAATAAGATTGCTCTTTCAAAATCTATTCAGCGTAAATTTTAAAAATTTTTATACTACAAGTCATTTTCAGTTTATCCACCAAGAGGTACAGATCAAGGGCTTTTGTGTAATTTGTTTAATATCCCTTCTTTAAGACTATTGTGTATAGAAGCAAGAATTATTTTCTTATATAAAATATTTAGAGACAAAATAGATAATAAAGAGTTCTTAGGACTGCTTCCGTTTAGAATAGGCTTAGTCAATACTAGATCAGCACATGTATTTTATATTCCTACACCGAGGACAAATCTATACAAAAACTCACCACTGTGACTGTGCTCTATTTTAATAAATATTGTGGAGACATTGAAATATATAATTTAAACTATCAAAAATTAAAATTAAGGAATGAACTGCTTGGGCAAATGCTAATTGAATATTTATTATAGCTTAGGATAGCTTTTAGAAATGGGGTTTACGTATCTATAATTAACTTGTTAAGTTGTTGATACTACAAATAAATAAAATGTTTGTATTATCTGCATAGTTTGTCATTTGACAATTTTCTTGTATACTAGAAATCTCATTAATATTATTTAGGTACATATTATAATAAACAGGACTATATTATATTATATTTTATTATTTTCTTGTGATTTGGTTCATGAAGAAAGAGTAAGGTTTTTTTAAAATTTTATTTTTTAACGTAGACGTTTTGGCAATAATTTTGCCGATTATCTGAAACAATTTGTCTTCTGCAATTTTTTTTTAATGTATAATAACAGGTGTTTTTTAGTTATTTAACCAGATATTTACATTACCCTTTCACCTCCGTTACCTTATTTAAATAAATAATTAAAAGAAATAGTTGTATTGTTTTATTGCACCAACCTTACCGTATCTTATAGCTATATATGAATCTAAATATATTTTTTATTTTTTTCGTCCAAATAAAATTTCATTAATCATTTTGTTATTACCATTTTAATGATACGCCACAGGTAAACCGGAAACGCGCGTGCGTTAAATGTTGCCGCCATCAGACCCCATCCCGGACAACTGTCGATCTACCATACCCTACTTCCTTTGTATTCTTATTTCGTTGGTTTGTGTTGTATTTTGTTGGCTGTGACTCCTTGTGGCTTGGCTATAAGTTGAATTTATTGAAGGAAAATCGCGGTTCCTGTTAACAAAATTGTTTTGCGTCCTTTTATTTGTATTCGGATCAGGGAAACGTTGAGCTGCTTCGTAAAAAGTTATTCTTTCAATTGCCATTGTTTCATTTATTCTTTTCTGTCTTGCATATTCCGAACATTCTCTATTCGTAGCTTCGTGCTGTCCCGAACAGTTGCAACATTTATATTCTTCGACTCTATTCGTATTGCAAATGTCTCTTATATGTTCTTCTCCGCATTTGCTACATCTTATTTTCCCTCTACAGTATTTTTTGGCATGTCCATATCTCAAGCACTTAAAACATTGTGTAACATTTCTTACATATCGTCGCCTCAGAGCAACAGTAGGACATGTAAAAGAAATTGGTTATGAGAAAAATGCAAATAAAAATTTGGCGGGAATTCAATGTTTTATACCTTTTTTCTTTTTTTATGAATTTAAATGAAATTTTGGTTAGTTACATAGGATTTTGAGCTTCGTATAAAAGTACCAACCGACAAAAAAAATAGTAAATAGGTATTAGAAAAAAATTACTTGACCTACTGTTGCATTAAAAAATAATTAATTTTTCAAAGATATCTTTATAATTTTGTTAGATATCCTGTAACACCAAACACGTTTGCAGTTTTGTTGTATTTATTTACCGCGTAAATACAAAAATGAAACGAATTTAAATATTAAAAGTTTTTAATAGAAAAGAATGCAAATAATATTATGGAAAAAAAGATAAACTAATCAGAAACTGGGAACAATAATAGTAAAAATAATCATAATTAATCAGAATCATCATTAGGGGTACTAGCGAATGCTGAGAGTGATTTAAAAAAAATATGGTGTTTCTTTGGGATTAAGTTATCGTTGCACAAACTAAGTAAGTCCTTTTTTTTAAATAAAAATTGGTGGTGCTGTGTCATAAGCAGGGATTAAAACCATTAGGTTTGTTGCTCGCTGAGTTCTAGTTTTTTTTCTAATGTCAATAGTATTCAATTCTTCGTTTGTAAGAAGTTTTGAAAAAAAAATTACTGGGTTCATTTTTCTTTACTTTCATTATTTTAATATTATTAAATAGAACTTTTTCGCCTTCTCCAAATTCATTTATTTTTTTCAAAACAGTATCAATAGAACAGTAAGGAATATTTAAGGTATTTTTAAAGAAGAACTTACACACCCTAACTCTTTGATTATTGACATTAAAAAAGTATGTGCATGTAAATGTTTTCTTTTTGTAAATATTGCTTTTCAGGTTTGTTTGACATTTTTTCAATATGCCGAGATAACTCCCTTTGAAGAGACTTATTAGCTAGCTGGTAATAGGCACTAAATAATTCTTGCCTACTAATTTCGCTAACCTTCTCAGAGCATTTAAATAAAAATACAGATTTAGGTTTGTGCGGCTTTCTAAGTCTGGAAATATATTCATTTCTGGAATTAATTTTTGGTTTTTTTAACGCCCTTTTCCATGTGCCCATATTTTTAAATCGTTTTCTACTTTTTTGGCGCTTATTGTTTTCTTATATATCCTCCACAAGTATTTCGTCAACATTTTTACGTTAAGACATGTTTTTTAACTCAACATTAATCTTAATGATAAGTAGGATATGTTCATATCTTAGTGTTGCATTATTATTTTTTGTTATCAAACGGAAAAACAAAAATGAAACAGTAAGATATCTGTATTATCCTAGTGTTGCATCAAATAAATATAATCAAGGTGCATTGGGCTACACAAGGATAAGTAAGATTCTGAAAACAATAATTTATTTTGAACATATCTTACTGTTTTACTGAACAAAAGGGTTTATTCCGCATACTTTGACATGGATATCTAAATACTCAATTTTTTTTATATAACCTACTGTTGCTCTGAGGCGACGATATATATCGACCTTATAGTTCACACTATACAATCTTATTTCTTCCGGTATCTTTTTGCCTTCGAAGGTAATGATAACAGTTCTTGTTGGTACAAAGTGTGCCTCTGCACCTTTACCTACTCTTCTTGACATTCTACAAAAACCGAGTTAGGCCCCTACGTAATGCGAGCGACGATATTAAGCAAACCGTATTTTTTTTTTCCGTATACGAAACCGAACGCAAAATTGTGATTTTTTCATTTGAATAATTTTGAATTATTTAAAATTAAATATTTTAAATTATGGATGAAATACTTCATCCCATCCTTATCGATGAGGATGATGAAGATGACGACGATTTGGGCGATCGGTCGATTGGTTGGAATGCGTTTACGGATAGGAATACGATAGCAGGCCCGTAACGATGCGGGCAACGTAACGTATTGAGTCCAACGCATCTATTCTACACACGCGCAGATCGATGCGGATACGGATACGGTTGAAATTTAGGACATGCTTAAAGTGCCTAATATATGTTTTACATTTACAATATATTATTTATACAACATATAGGTATATGATTCCTCTTGGTTTTCTGTCCGTCAGGTCGTGTTCCTGTCAGACTGCCCAGGATATGCACTGGTAACGCCAGTAGGGTTGTTGTTGGCCCTTGGCTTGGTAAAACTATAACAATGTGTGGCTATTTCTAGGATTGGCCGGTTCCGTAACCCTCTACCGCCAGGACGGGGTTTTGTTTTTAATAAATATTTGAATGGTGTTTGCTTAAAAAGTTTTATTGTGAAATTTTACGAGTTGCGTTTACTGGAAAACTATAGAAAAACCAGCTTAATCTTTAACAGGTACAAGGTAGCATTATGTCGATAGACTTGAAATTTTTGTGTAGGCGGAGCCTAAATTTTTGGGCGGAGTTATTTTCCGTTTGCAATTTTGAGTTAATTTAACTATTTAATTTTCTGAAAAATGGATTTTCATTGGAAATAAGTCGGGAGTTTGTAGTATAATGGTTTGTGTACTGGATGGTCATTATGTCGGATTTCATTTATATTTTCAGTTAGTCTTGAATGCTGTGGTTGTTTTTGGTAAAAATTTATAGCTGTGTTCTGAATTTATTGGAAAAATGTCGGTGTCTGTGTAGCCTGATGTAGTTGGCGGATTGGTGTAAAATAATTAGCGTTTAAGACTTTTTTTAGTATTTTGTTTTGTTGTAATTGCAATTTTTTAAAGTATTGATCCGCCATACTACACCATACTGTTTTACTATAGTCCCCGGTAACAAATCCAATGTTGATCAAATCCTCAATTTTCTCAACACATTACATAATCACATTCAATTTACAGTTGAAATAGAAGAAAATAATAGTATCAACTTCTTAGACTTAAATATTCACAAATTAAACAGCAAACTACATTTTAAAATATACAGAAAAGATACACAAACTGATCACATGATTCCTTCTAACTCAAACCACCCCCTCAATCACAAAATGGCTGCCCTTAACTGCTATATCAACTGGTCTCTTAACGTCCCTATGTCACAGAATGACCGTGACGAAGAATTAAATACCATTAAACAAATAGCAATCAACAACGGCTATTCACATGAAATTGTTGATAGGACTAAGAATAAAATACAATTAAAAAAAGATCAACAAACTGCATTTAACCCTCAGCAAAATAACTTACATAAAAAATATATTTCTTTATCTTACAAAGGTCCAATTTCTACTCAGATAGCCAAAATACTTAATAAAAACGTAAAAGATACAACAATCTCCTTTAAAACAAAAAACAATATTCAGTCTCATTTAGTCAGAAATAAAGAAAACGTTTCACATCTTGACAAAAGCGGAGTTTACAAATTATCATGTGGTAGTTGCCCAGCTCTATACATTGGAAAAACCGTAAGAAAACTCGGAACAAGAATAAAAGAACATGTCAACCGACCAGGGACATCTGTATTTGGTCAGCACTTAAAATTTAATAATCACAGTTTCTCACCAACTTCTAACAGCAAAATTTTACATCAATTTGATCATAAAAACTTCAGAGAGTTGGACTATCTCGAGGACCTTGAAATCCATAGACATTCAATTAACTATCCAGATTCATGTCTAAATTTAAGACTCAACGAAACTAACAACCGAAATCCAATTTTTAGACTCTTTCAGCGATAAGAATTTATTGTTTACCTTAACCTACGCTTGTGGACTTTTGACTCCTCCCATTTTAATAACAATAGGACGGTTTTGCAGAATACAGATATCATAATTTAAAAATCTTGTTTAAATTATTTTCTTTTAAACAATTGACGGAGTTACCTACCTTTTTATACAATTTTATTTATTATGACTCATTTAAAGTTTTTATACCACCTTTCTGTTTTTATTTTCGTAATTTTGTGTATATTAACTACGTTTTAATCTGAGATGTCCCTGGTCACTTTGTGTCCATTTGTCAAATGAAATGTCAATCAGGTGTTGTTTATAATTTGAAACCTGTACCAGGAAAATTTGTTCAGAAATTTTCAAAATATCTTTTTAATATGTTTCTTGTCTCCTGGACATAATTTGACGAGTAAGTATTCTCACGTAGTTTGTTCCTGCTGTTTTTTACTTTTGTTTGTGTTTTCTTTTAGAACCTAAGCCCTGATGATGGCCTTATAATAGGCCCAAAGCGCTAGGCAATAGTGAATATATTACGCTAAATACAAAAATAATGTTTTATTTGATAAAATACGGCGTACAACCGACTCTCCTTTTCATATCTTGATTTACTTTATTTTATTATGATCAGTTTAAACACATCAAACTAGGCCTAGGCTACACAAACAAGGTATGAAAATAAAGGGAAACCCACACCAAGACAGATTATCGCGATGCATGTTTTGGTATATTTTATTTGCAGCCCTGCAATCTTCAAAAAGTTTAAAAGACACTTTTCTCTATACTTATGTTATACAGGGTGTTACTTAATGATGTGGCGTAATTTCAAGGGAGTATTCCTAAACTAAATTCAAATAGAAAAGTTTATATAAACATGTGTCCTTAAGAGTCTGGCTTTCAAGATACAGGGTGTCAAAGTTTAAAAAAAAATGGTTTTTTATTAATATGTAAATGATCCTTTTACCGATTTTGTTGAAATCTGGCAGGGTTATTCATTGTAATAAGACGCTAAGTTGGCACTAACTAAAAGAAAATTATAAGTTTCAGTGGCGTCTCGGGGGCGGTATCACGAATAATATTGACAAAAAAAATGTTCGCAACTGAGTTTTTTTAAAAATTTAAATTTTTTTCAGATTGAGCATCTACAAATACAACTTTTTTGTCTCTTAATATCTTTTCGTATATTACTTCCTTTTTGAGGAAAAAAATAAAAACGACTTCATTGCATGTCGAAAAATTGTTAAAATAAAATCAAGTTAACTTTGATCGTTCAGTATATTTATTTCTAAGCCATTTTTTAAAATCTAACAAACTAAAAGTAATGACTATTTACAAAAAATGTTGGAAATTACTACCTCCCGCTTCTATGCAGGCTTCTGTTCTCCTTCCCATCTAGCGACGATTTTATTTTAACAATTTTCCGACATGCCACGAACTCGTTTTTATTTTTTTCCTCGAAAAGGAAGTAATATACGAGAAGGTATTAAAAGACAAAAAAGTTGTATTAGTAGATGCTCAATCTGAAAAAGAATTAATTTTTTCAAAAAACTCAGTAGCGTACATTTTTTTTGTCAATATTATTCGTGACACTGCCCCCCTAGACGCCGCTGGAACTTATAATTTTCTTTTAGTTAGTGCCAACTTAGCGTCTTATTACAATAAATAACCCTGCCAGATTTCAACAAAATCGGTAAAAGGATCATTTAGATATTAATAAAAAAAAAATTTTTTTTTAAACTTTGACACCCTGTATCTTGAAAACCAGACTCTTCAGGACACATATTTATATAAACTTTTCTATTTGAATTTGGTTCAGGAACACTCCCTTGAAATTACGCCACATCATTAAGTAACACCCTGTATAAAAGAAACAAATTAAATACCTAGGTAGTTCGTTAGTCGACGAATCATTTTTAAACAAATTTTAGAAACAAAACCTTAAAAACAATTTTCTATCGTTAAAATCTGATAGGTTTGCTACTACTAAAAATGCCAGAAATCACTACCTTTCTTCCCAACTTGATAAAAAATTGAGAAGAAATTACAATTTTTTGGCAAGAATTAAAATTTTAAAGCCCAGACCTGTCTATTTTCCTATTCGTCAAACGATAATGTTGCAGTGCGCATGTCTAATAGTTCCCAGTTTTGTTTACATGCGCGAGTCCTTAAAACTGCCACATTCGTGATTATTGTTTGCTAATGGCCACTTGCACCGTAACGCTAACAGTGGTTTAAATTTTAACAGTAGCTTACAATTCATTTTTGACTTGCACCGTGAGTTAAGCCAAGTTTAAATGACTTTAAACTACTGTTAAAATAAACCCCCAATTTCGGCGGCTTAAATGCATTTAAACAATAAGTTTACATGGTTCTAACCTAAAAAAAGTTTTGCCATAAAAATATAAAAACTTTTTTCGTATTTCGGATGCTATTTCCGTTTTTTTTTTTGTAACGAGATGGATATTTTCGAAGAAGTTTTGCTGGAAGATGATCTGGATATTCTATACATAATATATGGGATTTCCAAGACGGATATATGATAGAGCAGACCAGTTGAATGATTTGGACAACTTCACTTTTTTTAAGAGATTCCGCCTGTTAAAGCCTACAAATTTTTTCTGTTCTATTTTGCGATCAGCCACCTTTTTTCGAAGTTCTTTCTTTTTATTTTCATAAAATCTTTTTATTGAATCTTTTGTTCTATTTTATAATGATTTGCCGGAGATGTGGCATTAAATTCAGTTGTTACCTTCACCCAAGCCGTGTTATTTTCAAAATTGGTATTTTTGTCTGTTTCTTTATTTTCAATAATGTTTTTGTATTTTGCAATTATATTAATAAGGTGTGATTTTTCGTTGGAGGAAAAATTTGACGATCTCGCCCGTTTTACACCTGGTTCTGCATCCATCACAAAATAATATAATAATATGTAAAAATACCACGAAATTTGTCCAAACAAAAACTGGGGGTCAGAAAAAAACACTGGAAAAAACAAATGCCATGCCATAACCTCAAATTATACTATTTGAAGTTAGGTGTTTATACCAACTCAACGAAAATTTCCTAGATCGGTACGTTAAATTTAACCAGGCACCCTTAATGTACGCTGCAAGTGGTTGTGATTTAATTCACTGTTAGATTTTAATTTGTCAGTTAATTTAACGGATAAGTTAGACAAAACGGTGCAAGTAGGCATTATCTAATGGTAAATTGTCTATGGTGCCGAGCGATCCAATTTGCATTTGGATTGCCGTGTGTTCGTGTTATTATATTTTATATTGTTGTTTAAGCTATCACCTGCATTTAAACAGGTCGTGTCGCTTGACGCGTGTATGTCAAATCTGACAAATCATCAAATTTATTGAAAACCTATAACCTATTTCGTGGATGTCACACACAAATCTGACAAATGATACCATTTGACGTCACGACTACGAGCAGCGCGTTTTTACCCGCTTGGAATAATTTGAATTTTGGGGCATTTTTAAATCTTTCTAGCGGTCTTTTGGGACGAAATATGTTGTTTTTTTTGCTGCCATATGTTTTATGACAATATGTACTTATGATTTATAGAATTTTTTCCCCATTTAAAATTTTTGTCAAGTTCCCTATTACTCGGAAAGTGCTGCAGTGGAAAAATTGCATTTATAATGTAAGTAAATTGGACTATTGTTTTCTTTGGAAGGTTTTTAATCAGAGTAGGCACTATTTCGTCTTCACCAGATGCTTTTTTATTTTTAAGTTATTTTATTATGTTTATAACTTCTGAAGGTTTGGCGAAAGTTTTTTGTAGTGCCGATGGAGGTATAGGATATTTGTTTTCAATGAATCTGTTTGCTATTTCTGTGATTTGATTTTGTTCAATACTAGTATTGGGTTTTCGAGCGCATATTTGTCCGTAAAAGTCTGCAATTGTCTGAGCTTTTTCTTTATTATTCTATGGTATCTGTGTAAGGGATGATATTGTTGTGTCTGTCCTTTTTGTGCGTCTAATGAACTTCCATAAAGAATTGTCTGTAGTAGTTAAGTTTGTTAGTATATTTGTCCAGGTTTAGTTTTTGTATTGTTTTATTTCTGTTTTAATTTCCCTTGTTAGTTGTCTTATTATAATTTGGTCTTGTAATGTCTTTTGTCTCTGCCATCTTTTTCTCACTGCGTTTCTATATCTTATTAGGTTTAGTATGTTGTCTGGTAGTTTGTTTTCCCTGTGTTCTACCTGTACTTTCTTGGCTACATTGTTTCTGGCTTGTTTTATGTTGTCGGTTAGTTTCTGAATTTCGTTTTCTGGCTACTCAATCGTTGTTATGTTATTATTTATTTGGGTATAGTCGATTCACTCAGTAAACCTGCAAGATGGCCGACATGTCATATGACAGAAGTCATATTCCAGCTAAATAAAATCAATTTTTGCATTTTCAATGACTTTTGTCATATGACATGTCGGCCATCTTGCAGGTTTACTGAGTGAATCAACTCTACTATTATTCAGTATTTGTCTATAATGGTTCCAACCCAAGCAGCAGACTGTCGTCTAAATCACGTCATTTTTTGGGATTTTTACGTCTTCGACGTCATGTTACCAAAAAATGACGTGATAATGTCGTCATCATTTTTACGTCAATTAGACGACATAAGTTATACGTCAATATAACGTCGTTTTTTGGACATTTTCTATCAAACAGCTGTCGTTATGTGCGCGCACGCCATGCCATCGTTCTCACGTTCTCTCTTTGACTCGGCATCGGCCGTTCCGTTTCTTTCTCCTCTCCGAATCTCCGCCATTTTGCGGAATTTTGTCCTTTTGTGTTTGTTCGTATTGTAAATGTAACCTTGTAAATTTTGGTCTAAAAGAAATCATTGTTTGGAAGAATAGTAGGTAAAGAATAAAGTAAAGATAGCCATATAGCATCGGTTTGTTCTAGTGCTTGGTCTGAGGTTCTTTCAGTTGTGTGTGTATGTGTGTGTTTTTCACGGCGGCGTGTTAAAGGGGTAAGTAAAACAGTATAAAAATAATAATAATTTCTAATTATAATGCTGTAAGTTCTCCTTCCGTTGCAAACATTTACAGTGCCACTACTAACTGCCAAATAAATTTAGCTATGCAGCGATTTAAATTAATAATTAATAAAATATTTTTGATAGCAGTTCCCATTTTAAATTGAGAAGGACCAACTGAGTACCCTAGATTTTATTAAAGCAATACGTTGCAAATTGCAATGAAAAAAAAAGTGAAAACATAACAATTAAGCTTCTCCGTTACTTATTTTTTGTGTTTTTTTCTGTGGTATTTCTCTAAACTTTTCTGTACCTAATCCTAACCTATAACTTGTTTTTTGTTTTAGAAAAAGATGGCATATATGTCATTGTAGAATGGGAAAATGGTGCACTTTCAGTGGTGTCTAAAATGTGGTGAACACCATTAAAAAAAGAAGCCTTTTGGCCTTCTTACAAAGATCAAAGGATTTTCAATAAATTACTTAAAGAGAAAGAAGTCCACATTGATGAGTCTTGGAAATTGTATAAAATCAAGCGATGCATGTTTGAGGCAGGTAGGGACTTTCAAGAAATGGGTCGAGGTTAAGTAAAATGTATTTTTAACCAAGCCTACTAAGTTTTGTCATAATAAAATTGATTAAGCTATTTTACATTTAAGTTAGTACATAATATACCTTGTTGTAAAATGGATTTGTCGTGAAATGAATTTAAAAGTAATTTAGGTAAAGTCTTCCACTTAGAGGTCCTGTACTGTGCATACATAAACCACATACACAATTAAATAAAAACAAATTAACAATTTAAGTCAAAACAAATAATTTCTGATAATTTTATACTTATATAAAACATGTTTTTAGACGATATAGATAAAGCTATAGAAAATGCAAAGATGCAGAGGATACCTCCAACTTGGATACCGACAAACCAACACTACCTATTATAAAAAGGAAACCAAAACCAAAGCGAATATTAAGTAGTTCCGATGAGGATGTACCTACAATTAAGAAGAAAATACTTATTGAACGTCCACCCAATTTAAGTAAGTACAATAGAATTAACCCATGGTTTTCTGCATGGTAAGAATTTTAATAACTATATATAAATAAATTATATAATAAATAATATTGCTTGGTAATTATTTTTTCTGTTTTATTTTTAGACGGGTCACCAACTCAATATGTCCCTCCTGCAAGGACCCCTAAATATATAGGCATATAAAACTATGTTTTAGAAATATAACTGTTTTAAATTAAATATTGAATATTTCCTCTTTCTTAGTTAAATTAAGTTTAGGTGTACAGAAAGAAAAAAAAAACAACATATTACTAAAAAAATTGTATAAGTATAGTGTCTCTACTATATAATATACAGGGTAGTGTAACCATGATTGGTTGGAGTATTAAGTGAAATTTATATTTTTACATATTAAAATATGTAATTAAAATTACACATAATTATTGCTGTTAAAATGAAGAAAAAACATTTTTAACCTAGGTCCCTCTGCAGTTTTTTAACTATAATCTAATCATCATCAGTAATCAAGTGCAGTGAAAACGTATAAAAAAAGTTTTAAATGTTTTGTGCCTAATCCTCTACCCTATCTTGGTTACCTAACTACTAACGAAGCCCCTACAGGTTAAGAGCAAACACTAGTGACGCCTTCGCCATTTAGTTTTTTGGTCAATATTTCGTTACTTCGTTGTTTTATCCAAAAATCGGCTAAATATCCCCCTTTGGGTACCCCTCCCTTGGGTACCTACAGTTTAAGGTTAAGAAAAATTAATTGATTAACTAATAAAGGCAAAAAACGAAATTTTGTCGAATTTGAGCATATTTCTTTTTCTGCTTTTATTAATTTATAAATTCACACTTTTATTAGGTACGTATAACTGTAGGTAATTGTACCCCAAAGAGTGGTATTTGGACGATTTTTTGATGAAACAAAAAGGTAACGAAATGGCGAAGGCGTCACTAAGGTTTGCTATTAAATGGCTGGCAAATTAACGCTTTGATGACGTGATATGTCGGCACTAATCACGTCGTTATAACGACACTAATGATGTCGTTATAACGTCACTAAATGACTTCCTAGTCACGTCATCGGTCCGTGACATAATCACGACATCCTACCGTCATTATCACGTCATTTTTAAAGTACAGTTGACGTTTAAGATGACGAAAAAGTTACGTCAAATTGACGTCAGTCTGCTGTCTGGGAATTAACATTGTTGTAAATCCATGTTGTCGGTTTTGTTTCTTCTTGTATGTCCGTTGTCCATTTTACTAAAAATGATAGGTGGTCCGAAGATAGTTCGTTTAACACTGTTTCGTTTGTCAAGTTTTTATAAAAGTAAGAAGGTATTGTGACAATGTGTCGGTACTGGTGGCAGTATTATTTGTACGTCATAGTTGTTTAAGTATTGCATAAGTATTTGTCCCCGTTGGTTCGTTACGTTTGCTCTCATTGTCATGTGTTTGGCATTCAGGTCTCCCAATACTAGTACTTTGTTTGATTGATTAAATATCATATTAAAATCGTTGTCATTAATATTTAGGTTTGGATGAGCGTGGCAACTAGTGATTACAACATTATTTTTGAGCTTTATTGATACTTGTTCTATATGAGAAGCTGTATTATTTAGTTTTACATGCGGAATGTTGTTTTTTATCACTTGTGCTATGCCCCCTCCCCGATAATTTCTATCTACCCTGTAAATTTTATAATTTCGCAATTTAATTTTGATATGAGGTGTTAATTTTGTTTCGTTTATAGACATTATGCTAACCTTGTACCTTGTTAAAAAGTGCTTAAGTTCTTCGATTTTGTTACGCAACCCGTTTGCATTCCAAGTGACTATATTTAGAGAACCAAAGAAAGCTAAATATTATAATTATTTAGGTTGTTGCCCATTAGGGCCATCATTACAGATACTCTTTCTTCTTTATTATTAGCTTTCTTTAGTTCTCTTGTGCAATATTTTAAAATCTAATGAATTCGCTAATGTTAATTAAATTATTAAACTCCTTCATAACAGTAACAAGGTTACTCGCCTGTTCCACTCCCTCCTATAGAAGCTCGTCATTTTGATGGGCATTGCCTTGTGGGCGTGTCCTGGGCAGGCTGGGGAAATCGTCGTCGTAGCTCTGTTGTTCGCTTTGTGGTGGTTGGTTTCTTTGCTGAGGGACTAGTTTTCGGTGGTGCTATTTTCCCTAGCACGTAAAGCTGGGCCACTTGCCCTGGCCTGGTTCGTTCATGGATTCTCCTGAGGGATGGGTGCCGGTTTAAATCTAGCAGTTTGTTTTTGTTTATTAGCAGTAATTTATTGTGCTTTATAGATGTAAATTTTGCATGTAGGTGAACTTGCACGGTGGTCTTTCTTGCAGTGTATGCATTTTGTAATGTTTTCAGGATGGCATTGTGCCGTTGGGTGATTGCCCGCACACCGTAAACATTTTTGTTGACGAAATAAGCAATTTATCGTCGCATGCCCCCATTGTCCACACTTTTTACATTGAATAATAAGAGTATTTTGTCTGCGTCTCTCCCAAGTTTTTCTCACAAAGTTGAGGTATTTGACTTTTTCTACGTGCTGGAGCTTTATGGAAGTGTCTGTAGTTACCATGAATAGGGGTCGAAATTGCGTTTTCATAATATAAATGTTCTTTACTGGTATGACAAGAAACGCAAATGGCCTTATAGTCCCTAGACACACTTCAACACAATATAAAAACTCTCCCCACTATGCCTGCATCAAAATTTTTAATAAACTACCAGAAGAAACCAAACAATCCATAACAAGGAAGAAAAGTAAAGGAAATGAAAGTAAAGGATTGAAAAAATGCTTTTAACACACTAAAAGACTTTTTGAATCCATAAGGTTACATTTTCATTGCCATTAATTCATTACATTTGATTTTATTATTTTGAAATTCCCCTCTTCATGCCAAGTTCAACGACGTATACCACGCCTAGTAATATAGCACGTTTCGCGATTAAAAACTCATCATCATCAAGTTCATGTTATTTATAACTATGGTATTTTCAGTGTCCGTAACCTAAGCTAATTTTCAGCTGTCTCAGTTTTGTAATAGTAGGATGTGTCAGGCAGTTGTTTAAATAAAGTATAAATATTTGCTAAATGACATGTCAGGTTAATGTAAAGCAGAGAACTCAAAGCCAACGAGAAGCGACAGCTCGGCGTTTTGCGTGTTCTGTTTTGGTAGGCGCATGTGGCAAATAAGTTGTGTATCGCTAAAAACCATGTGCTCGTCTAAATTGTGTTTAGTCCGCGAACTGACGTTGCGCCTAGCTAATTGTGATATTATTTTGTTTTCGTTCTGTTGAATTTGCATCTGTACTAAAAAGTAAAGTCGCTCAGTGTAGAAAATAAGCACGTTTTCTTGGAGTATCAAGCTGTGGATCGACCGTTATCGTTGTGTGAAGGTCACTAAAAAACAACCAGTCGATATCGAACATCTGTATAGGGAGCGATAAATCAATCAACTTTGTTATATTTGTATTGTAGTTTCAGTGTGTGATGCAGTAAATTGATCGTACCCCCAATATTTACGTTGTCTCAAATGACTTCGTATGAAGTATAATCGTTTAGGTTAAATGCGAATTAACTTTTATTTAATTTCTCTAAAGTAAAAGTCGAGGGGTAAACCGCAGTCCCAAATCTTGTACACTAATTCCAAGTAATACCACTAATTCCAGGACTAATTCCCTAATTCCATGACTAATTCCTCTAATTCCACGACTAATTCCACTAGTAATACCACTAATTCCAATACTAATACCACTAATTCCAATACTTATATCACTAATTCCAGCAATTTCTCTAATAATTCCACTATTTCCACTGGTAAAATTAGACATTATAAAAGAAATATGTAATAGTCAAGCCTTGGTTTAGATACAGACATAAAAACACCTTATTTATAGGAAATAAAAACTGGTTGCGCCTACTAATTATTTTAAAAACCATGATATGTCTCTATCGATACATTGAAAATCGAAACATTACCAGTTAGTAGTTTCGATATGTTTTATGGTAATATTATTTAAAACTTTAAAACTAACCAAATAAAAACGATAAATTTTAAATTTACCTAAATATCGAAACTTACTAAATCTCAAAACTTTAATATGTAGACAGCTGAATGTGTAGAATCTGCTTAAATAATAGTAACACTTTTACTGGACATCTGACCTGACATACACAATATTTTAGATACCTCCGAGGATTCTTCTTTCACTGGCTATGGCTAAATAAATAAATTAATTTCATGTAAAGTCAATTTAGGTAACTAGACTTTTATTATGTTTCAGGAAAACTTTTTTTATTATAGCGGCTTGCTTTAAGGTGAATTTTCATGCATCTGATTGGTCGGCGTTGATTGGTCATTATATTTTGGCGCCAATTTTTATCCGAAAAGTTTACCATTTCATCTGTCATCGGACAGAGTTAAAATAAATTTTTCCGAAAATCGATCGGAAATATTAACATTTTTGTACTGTACGGGAATGTTATTTCTGTACTTTGCTTTATTTCCATACAAAACCAATATTTCCTTTATTTAAGGATAAAATGATTATTCTTATGCTTATTTTAAAATTATAACAGTTGATTGTAATACTTTCCGATCGATTTTCGGAAAAATAGTATGTATACCTCGTAGGAAAAGCCACATTCCCAACATTTGTGACCAGGGATAAGACCAATCACAAACGATTCGTATCATCGGATAATGGATGCATAAAAATGCAAAAAAAATTAAATTCCATAAATTTTCTGACCAATCAAAAGCCGTAAATTCAGCCAATTGGATTTCCTTCATATCAACGTATCGACGGATATCGGATGCATGAAAATTCACCTTTATTCGTAAGTAGCAACTTATATATTTTTATTTTAGTGTAGTATACATTTTACTAGACTGTTGTCATGTTTTCTCAGTGTATTATCCCGGCCAAGTGTCTAATATTTATAGCACAAGGTCATAAATATTACCCACGCAACATCAATGGCGCCGACACGTTTTGTCACCCATGGTTTCTGCTTGTAAAGTAGCAACGCCGCACCCCTGCAAGATGACCATGCCTGTTAAGTTACGTCGATGATTGGATGTGAGAAAACGGCGGCGTTGCGCTGGCCACCACTTAAGTTTTTGTGTGATATTGCCAGAAATATGGATGCCAGACTACATAAAAAAATCGTTTTTGATATCAGTAATTGCCCGACTAATTCCACTAATTTTAGTACTAATTCCACTAATTCCATCAGTAATACCACTAATTCCAGCAGTAATACCACTAATTCCTCTAATTCCCCTAGTAATTCCACTAATTCCACCACTAATTCTACTAATTCCAGAGGGTTGTACACCAAAATTCCACTGCGGTTTACCCCTCGGTGAAAGTTTTGTTTTTGACGAGTTGTATAGTGTAGTTTTTTTTATAAAAATTATGGAACATTATTCAAGATGTGGTTTCTGCATGATTAAGCCCCTCCCCATAATGCTCGCTATAATATGGAATATTTAACGGAAGGCTTTACCAATAGACTATTTGCCACTCATGGCCCCATACGGTGGCCTGCGCGTTCTCCTGACCTTACACCCTTTAATTTTTTTTTCTGGGGCTGTCGTAATAATGAAGTCTTCTGGAAAACCTATGAAAATACTGACCAACTTCAAGAAAGAGAAGAAGATGTTCAAGCCGCCATTAGAAGAATAACTCCAAGAATGTTAGAAAACGTAATGGATGAAATTGTATATATATAGTTGCTACTTATGTTTAGTAAAAGAAGGGGGCCTTTTGGAAAATGAAATTAAATAAATTTGATTGCTGAAAACACTGTTAGGTATTTAGTAAATCCGTAAATGTTGTTTGAGTGGTAATTGTTGGTTTTTTTTAAATGTAGCTACGAATAAAATGGCATTTAATTTTAATAGTATTTAAAGGAAATGTATTGTTTTCCACAGGCAACTAATTTCCAGTTGGTTTTGAAAACAAAGGAATGTTTATAGAACATAAATGTATACTTATTTTTATTGATGGTGAGTTTTTAAGTATGAAACATGTTATTAATACCAGGTATGATAAACCGTTATTTTTGGAATGAGGAGGGGAATTTAGAAATAATAAAATTAAATTTTCCGACTATTTAAAAAAACAAAGTTGATGGTAGTTGTGAGAAAACGAAACGTCGGATTGAAAATTTAATTTTACCAACTTGTAAAGGAGAAAAAATGATAATGAGAATGTAACCTTTATTTTGACATACCTCTTCAGATAGAGTCAGAAAAAAATAAAAACGAAATCGCGAAAATTAGGTTTTGCAAAAATATCTTCGGAAGGATTATGAGTTTTCTAAATTTGAAAACAAAACGTTGCAGAATTTAGTGGGGCGCAACTTTTTTCTAATTTAACCATCCCTGTATCTGCGCTACGGTTTACGAAATCCTTGTAGAGCGCATTCTTATCCGGGAAATCCAGTATAGGCTATTAAATTAAATATCTAGGTAAAATCAAAACTATTTTGCAAGTAATATTTAAACATTATAATAGTAAAGTATTTTTCACAATAAATGGTTGACTCCGTTTAACTACCTGAGACGTCTTGCAAGAGCTCGGCCATAAAAATGCAAATAACCTGTCGGTCAGGGTCGGATTATAATTTGTAATTATAGCAGGTAATATTTAACTATCTTGTGCCTGCGATAACATCTTTCAGTCTTTGTGTTTCTTAGGAAGTGTTCAAGTATCTAAAGTCGTACCATGTAGTGTATTTGCTTGTTGATTGTGTATAACAATGGGATTAAACCGGTAGTTTTATTGCAGTCAATAAGTCGATACCATTTAGGGTAAAAAATACTTTAACTCGATTTATTCCAAATTCTCGAAATAGCGTATTATGCACAGGGCTGACAAGAGGGGGGGGGCTGGAGGGGCAAATTTCCCGGGCCCACGTCTCTTTTAAGGGCCCGTGCTCGGGCTGCGCAGTGTACTGGGCAAATAATTAGTTAAAGGACATTGACTGCGATATCCGATTTACTTTGTTTAATTATATTGTTTAACATATGCAGCAATAATTTGTTTAACTAATAAACACCCAGCACAGCTTTCTGCCAATTAGAAATAGGTTGTGTATATTTTATATTGCAACTCGTCGACTTGCATTTTTGTTATAATGTGAATAGATCATTATTAATAAAAATATAGTTAATCACCAACTTTCGTGTTATTGACTCGACTACAAAAATCCCCTAGTTCCTAGGAGATTACATGGCAATCCTGCCAGTCGTCGAAAAGAAAAATTACGGATGTGTGTGAAAAAAAATTACAATATGTGCTGTGCTATTAAGTTGTGCTATTAAATTTACAAAATAAATATGGGAAAAAATCAATCAAAAGAAGAGATTGTAATAGCTCAAGCTGGCAATAGTGGCGGATCAACAAATGCACAAAATAACAATGAAGGTGTTTCCCGTCTGGAAGTGTTTGGGTTGTTAATTAGTGCAATAATAGTAGTCGGGGTAGTCGCTTACTGCTTTAACAAAGTAAGAAAAAACATGGAGAAGAAAATCAGGCGTGAGATAAGAAGAAGCCAAGAACTTGTATAGTCTTTGTTTTGCAGAGATCTTCAACCAGTTGTACCACACCGGGACTGGCATCGTGGGAACGGGTTAGTTGTAGGCGCAATGCCGCTAGTTCGCACCGATGGACAAATCAGCTAGGAAGACAATTATAGGAAATTATAATTAAGGTTAGAAATATATCGATGGTGTCAATACAATACCACGTATCTCCTCGGAAGCCAATTTACAGGAATCTAATTTTACAAGTCACATCACATCGCCATTATATTGGAGATAAGAGCATTTTACTTTTGACAAATAGCGGGCCTAATAATCAGATTATTGCCATTGTGGTGCCATCTATCGAGTCATTATATATTTGTTAACCAAAGGCAACAGAAACCTTGATTTTTAAAAATTGTGGAGATACGAGGTATTGTATTGACACCATCGATATATTGGTATTGCATATTTTTGTTTATCGATTGTTATTAAATTATACATGGATATTGTAGATACAGCTGATTTTAAGCAACTGTATATCGATGTACAAAACTTTAATAAAAAGATTAGCAAAGAGTCGCTGACTCGCCGAGAAAATTTAGAGAGCGTAAATACGCTATTAGTAGAGACAGATATATTAGTAGGTAGGTTTAGTGATTTAAAATTAGCACATAGTAAGACAAAATGCACGACAGCCGATTTTGAGTTAGTTAAAAGATACGTTACGGAAATCGAAAAATTTTATCCACTTCTAAGAAAACTTTGTTAGATAGATTAGCATATATTGATGAACTAAATAAAACAGATTTAACTATGACGGATAAATTCGATATAAGAACGGCTGCGTCCTTATTACCGTGTATGGACAGTTCTGAGGATACAACCAAGCAATTAATTGATTCCATTGAACTTTATAGCGGTCTGCTAAATGAAGATGGAAAGAAATTTTTGATTAATTACGTTCTAAAAACTAGATTATCACAAGTAGCAAAACTAATAAGACTTGAAAATACATACGCTAGTGTCGAAAATCTTATTAAGGATATTAAAAAACATTTATTAACGAAAAAATCTGCTGCTGCTTTGGCTAGTGATTTACATAATGCTAGACAGGAAAATAAAACCCTTGACCAATACCCAAAAACTATAGAGGATCTGTTTATTAACCTAACTTTATGTCAGGCAGATGGTAATGATAACACAATACCAATTTTAAGAGATGTTAATGAGAAGATAGCTATTAATGCCTTCTCTAACGGGTTAAAAAACAGTGAACTCCGTACAATTATAAAAGCTAGGGACTACTCTAAGTTACAAGACGCTATAGTCGGCGCTATTGACGAAGAAAGGCTCACCGTTCCAAATTCGAGTCATTCTGTTTTTCATGCGCGACAAAATAAATATGGCAACGCCTATAGGTCTTTTAATAACAGAGGCAATCGTGGTCAATTCGCGTCAAATAGGAAAAACTTTAATAAAAATGTTAATACCTTCAATATACCCAACTATGTAAATAATAACAATAATATACGCTTTAACAATAATAATAGGTTTAGAGGCCAAGGTCGTGGGTTCAATCGAGGTCGGATTAATTCTCGTGGTAATTATAACAGATACCATAGAAATTATTTCACCGACACAGCAACGGGTGAAACTCCGTCGTTTTCAGGGAACTCAGATACGAGCTTCGAAAGCAACAGGAATGAACCTAATCAGCGTTTTTTTTAAGACTAAAAGTCTATTCACTTATGATGAATGTGTAGTGCTAAATTTAAATGGTATGAATTTTGTAAGTGTAAAATGCGGTGAAAAAGAAATGTTGTTTTTATTAGATACAGGAGCAAGTATAAGTGTGATTTTTTCTGAATGTCTATTACCGAATGAATGCATTGATAGGTCGAAAAACATTAAAATACATGAAATAAATGGTAGAACTTTTTCTGTGGGAACAGCAGAAATTATATTTTTAATTAGTGATACAAAAATCAAACATGACTTTTTAGTGGTAGATAAATTTATTCCAGGCATACAAGGTGTTCTAGGATCAGATTTTTTTGTAAAATATTTTGCTAATATAAACTATGAGACATGTTTATTCTCTTTTTATTATAATAACGTTAAAAAATCAGTACCTATGTTAACAAATTCAGATTATTGCTTATCAATACCACCTAGAAGTGAGGTTATAAAATTTTGTAAAGCTGATTATGAGGGTGACTGTATTGTTTTGTCAGAGGAATTGTGCGATGGTGTATTTGTTGCAAGTATTATTGCAAGAGCAGAAAACGGGGAGATAGCTGTTAGATTTTTGAACGTTAATGAGCGAGAAGTCAGTATAAAGAACTTTAAACCGAAAGTAGAGCATATCAAAAATTTTAAAGTTTACAATTTCAACAAAAGCAATCAATTATCTGTAGAACGAGTCGATAAAGTGTTAGATTTAATTGACATGTCGTCATTGAACAAAGAAGAGAAAAATTCTATTGAAAAAATATGTGCGAAATACGCGGATATTATATGAATGGTCTAGTCCTCTTTTAGTAGTACCAAAAAAGTCTATTAACGGAGAGAAAAAATTTAGAGTTGTAATCGATTACAGGTTAGTTAATAAGGATATTAGGGATGAAAAAATGCCCTTACCTTGCATTGCTGGCATTCTAGACTCTCTATCCGGGGCTATTTACTTTTCGCATCTCGATCTGTCTCAGGGGTATTATCAGTTAGAATTACATAAGGATAGTAGACCATATACAGCGTTTACTACCAATGAAGGTCAATTTCAGATGACAAGATTAGCAATGGGGTTAAAAATTAGTCCAAGTGCATTTTCTAGGTTGATGACTGTAGCATTTTCAGGGTTAAATTACGAATCATGCTTTATTTATTTAGACGATTTAATAATATTCGGAAATTCCTTACAACAACATAACAGAAACCTTGTCAACGTTTTTCAAAGACTTAGAAACGTAAATTTAAAGCTAAATCCTAGCAAATGTGATTTCCTTAAAAAACAAATTTTATATTTAGGTCACTTAATATCGTCACAGGGTATTTCACCTGACCCGCAAAAATCCGAAACAATTTCTTGATATCCTATACCACAAAACGCTGACGAAACAAAACGTTTTGTAGCATTCGCAAACTACTATCGAAAGTTTATAAAAAATTTTGCACAAATAGCTCAACCACTAAATGAGTTATCACGAAAAGGGAATATTTTTAGCTGGACCGAAAAATGTCAACAATCATTCGATACCCTAAAACATGCACTTATAAATCCACCAGTATTACAATACCCAGATTTTTCTGTAGATAACACTTTCATTTTAAAGACTGATGCTAGTGGATATGCTTTGGGGTCTGTTTTATGTAATAATAACGATATGCCTATCGCATACGCTTCACGTGTTTTAAATAAAGCCGAAAAAAATTATTGTACTGTAGAAAAGGAATTATTAGCCATAGTTTGGAGTGTTAAGCATTTTAGGCCTTATCTCTACGGTAAAAAATTTCAGATATTCACTGATCATAGACCTTTAGTTTATTTATTTAGCATGACAAATCCATCAAGTAGACTAACAAAGTTTAGACTCATTTTAGAAGAGTATGATTTCAGTATACATTACATCAGAGGCTCACATAACGTAACAGCTGACGCACTATCTCGAATAAAAGTAGACCTGCACGAATTAAAAGAAATGAATGAAAGTATAAAGAACGTATAAATGTGATGACGAGAGCACAATTAAAGAATAATAATGTGTCTAAACAAGGTAACTCATTAAACTCTACAGAGGAAAGGCTTGATCACCCTGGGCTCGTGGAATTATTAAGGCAACCTATAAACAGTGTTGAATTAAGACTTCTAGACCGAATTACTTTTAATATATATAAAAAACAAATTAACCATGGTTATATACATTTTAGTACATGTATAATGAGATCTCTAAAATAATTTATTTTTGCCAAGATTATCGATCAACGCATGACCTAGGTACATCGCTGAGAAATCTTGGTACTATGTGCACAAAATATAAAATTACAGAATTATGTATAATAAAAAATTCGCAAACTAATCAGTTTATAGAACATTTGCGGCCATATAAAAATGATATATTACAATTAGGTTTTAAGATATGTATTCTTAAGCAAACTATAAGTGTAGATTGTAAAGAAACAAGGCAACTTATACTGAATGATTTTCATAATCTTTCAACCAGCGGACATGCCGGTATAAATCGTATGTTCAATAATATTAAAAAATACTATTTTTGGTCGGGACTAAAGAAAGATGTAGAGTCTTTTGTCAAAAAAATGCGATGACTGTCAAAGGTATAAGTGCGGTGTAATGGTTAAGCAGCCCTTGACAATAACCTCTACAGCTACCGAGGCATTTCAAAAAGTTTTTCTTGATTTAGTCGGTCCAATAAAACCAGATTCTGATAATAATACTTACATTTTAACAATTCAGTGTGAACTGTCAAAGTTTATTGAATGTTATCCCCTACCAACAAAGGAAGCATTAGTAGTAGCTAAACCTTTTGTTGAACAATTTATATTACGCTATGGCATTCTACAAAACATTGTTACAGATCAAGGGAAAGAAGTTCTTGCTAACGTTTTTCAAGAATCATGTAAGTTGTTAGGAATAAATGCTCTTAATTCGACAGCTTACCACCATGAAACTCTTGGTGCCTTAGAAAACTCTCACAAGCACTTAGGAGCTTACTTACGCATGCAAGTTTCAAAGTATACAGATAATTGGAGTACGTGGGTACCATATTGGTGCTTTGCGTATAACAATACTGTACATACCGAAACAAAGTATTGTCCCTCTGAGCTTGTGTTTGGAAAACTGAGTCACGTACCATCAAATCTCGTGGGAAAAATAGATCCACTATATAATTTTAATGATTATCCTTATGAACTTTAGTACAGGATTCAAACCGCGTGCCACGAAGCGAGAAATAATTTACTTGAATCAAAAACCAAACGTAAACAAAAATTTGATAAAAATTGTAATAGTGTAACATATAACATAGGAGATAAAGTTCTTTTGTTAAACGAAAATCCGAGTAGTAAGTTAGATCCATTATTCATAGGTCCTTATGAAGTGATAAAAGACATAAATCCAAATATTATTTTAAATATAAATAAAAAACATGTTACTGTTCACAAAAATAGAGTTAAGTTGTATATAGCATAAAGAGAAAAAAAATATATAAGTATATTCTTAATAATTTGTTAAATTATGTGTAATCTGCATAATATTTTTTTTTTCTTCTTCCCCAAGGGAGGTGTACTGGGAAAATAATTAGTTAAAGGACATTGACTGCGATATCCGATTTACTTTGTTTAATTATATTGTTTAACATATGCAGCAATAATTTGTTTAACTAATAAACACCCAGCACAGCTTTCTGCCAATTAGAAATAGGTTGTGTATATTTTATATTGCAACTCGTCGACTTGCATTTTTGTTATAATGTGAATAGATCATTATTAATAAAAATATAGTTAATCACCAACTTTCGTGTTATTGACTCGACTACAAAAATCCCCTAGTTCCTAGGAGATTACAGCAGTTAAAAAAATATGATAAATTATAAAAAAAAAATATAAAATCTGTTGACAAAAAATTACTTTGTAAACATTACATAGGTATGTAAATTGTTAGGCGGTTGGCGAATTATTAACGTTCTAAGTATCAAATATCGATACATTTTGACCATTTTGTCCTCGCCCGTCCGGCCCAATATTTGTATTAACATCGATTTATTATTCGAAGAATTTATAAAATAAAACTATCATCTTTTTTGGAGAACCTACCCGAAAATTTTGTACATTTTAGAATTGACCAACAATGGGTTTCTTATTTAAAAATTATATTTTTGTTATTATTTTCGGGTAGTAAAGACTTATTTTAATAAAAATTAACAGTTTTAATGCCAAAACGACTATGAACGTGGAATATTTGAGAAACATCTTTAGCTCATTAAGTATTGAGTAAAAAATTGACATTAAAATTGGAAGACCTGAACTCGAAATTAACTTGACACAGACCACAAAGTGTAAATGTAGGGACTTTATTGTTATTAATAAGTTTGCTGTAAATAAAAACAGAAGAATGAACTTTACTTTTAAACAATGTACCCACTAATGAAAAAATAAATTGGCCTTTTTTATCTTATTTATTAAAAATTATTGACCAAATTTGGGCGTGGTCTTCAAAAATTTTCGCCTACGGCGCATTTCGCCTACAGCGGGCTTTTGTGCCCCCCCCTCCCCAAATTAATAAGTCACAAGCCGCCACTGGCTAGGACCCTACCTCCCGCTTTTTAATATTTTTAATCTGACAGCCCTAGGAGTGGGCCCGGGATGCCGCACAGCCCCCGGGCGTGACCTGGCTCTTAACGGCCCTGATTATGCAGTGGTCTTTCTAAGGACGGCAAAATATGCACTTCATCGTGTCGTATCCCTTTCTTTTTGTATAGGCGGCGCTGCACAAACATTCGAGCGACATGTCATTTTGTTGTCATGTGGCTGATGGGTCCTTAGGCAGACTGTGACTGTGTATCTCTATTTTCCGAGCTGGTATATTTAGTAACCTCGGGTACACCTCGCCATTAATACTCGCTCGTAAGATAGACACTCTCTGCGCCGCGCTGGTTACACAAATATTTATAATAACATTATAGGCCTATCTGACTTATTCGGTGTTTAGAAGAAAAAAGCGGGTTTTTAAAAGCAAGAATAAAAAATAAATAATGTGATACCTAAGAGATGTAGGAATATATAATATAAATAACATACAAATTGTACATGCATAAATGTTTTTAAAAATGTCTAGCTTAAAAAATTTACAGGGTAAAATAAAGAATTTTACGTTTTAATTATTGGTTTTATTTCACAACAACGGCACAAGATAAAAACAAATCATTCTATAACTACAACACAACTGCAATGCAACCAGACTTACAGCTTGATTGCCTAAAAGAAAAAAATATAATTATACAATAGTGGGTCATCATTTTTTGAATGAAATCTGATAAAAACCGGTAAAAACATATTACGGTCTATTAAAGCTAAGTATTTAACTAATTAAATTATAATGTTGATATTTTTAAGTCGGCTCCAGTATCACATAACAAACCTAAATTATACAACCGTTAAATATCTACAATTATATCATCTTGGCTTTTCGCATCAATTAACCAAATGCGATTTCATTGCCAAAATTTATTACTTGCTAGCAGGAATTTTAGGAGAAGAAATCCGTGAGAGATTAAAAAAAATTTAACTCTAATTTTAATTCACACACTCTTAAAGATATACTAATAACATATTGTGTCCTAACTAATTTTACAACACTAATAAATAAAATTATACATAATTAATAGATTTGATTAATCTAAACCTAATTATGTTTCACTATCATAGTTTTCATTTATAGTAGGGGAGCCCAACAGGGGATTTTGGGATTTATTCGAGCGCAGCAGATTAACATATGGGGGATACCTTGCACCCTGTTGAGTACCTCTGTCATGTCTAAGCCCTCTATACAGGGTGTTCCTAAATTAATGGTACATCCAAAAGTAGGCGATTCTTTGGCTTATTTCATAAATAAAATGTTATATAAACATGGGACCGAAAAAGCTTCGTTTCCGAGATACAGGGTGTTAATATTTAAATTTAAAAAATATTTTTTCATTGCCATTTTCAAACCACTCTAGATATTTTTATGAAATTTGGTACACGTCTTTTGAGCATCAAAAGGCATTTTTTGGTGTAAATTAATTTTTTTTTTAATTTTAGCAGTGGCGTCTGTGCGGGGCTTACATTTAATATTTTTGAAGAAAAAAATGGTGCGCCACTGCTTTTTCTTTAAATAAAAATTATTTTTGAAATTCCCGTCTAATTTAGAATAAATTCGGTCTCTTGACTTATTTTCTTACGGTGCACCGTTTTCGAGTAAAAAATAAAAATCATTTTAGTGCACATTCCTGGAAACACATAACCCATTTAATTACCATTAACACCCTGTATTTCGGAAAGGAAGCGTTTTTGGTCCCATGTTTATGTAACATTTTATTTATGAAATAAGCCAAAAAATCGCCTACTTTCGGATGTACCAGTAATTTAGGAACACCCTGTATAGTGCCGCGCGTGTACAGCAGCTGATCAGAATAGTAAAAAAAATCGATAGCTGGATTTACTCGAGCGCGTTAGATTAAGGTGTGGTGGGTTAATTACATGCTAGAGAGTCTGCATTTCAATAATCTGACGATTTTAGCGTGACGTAAGGGAGTGGGAGGCTCACAAACTTGCAAAAAAAACGTCACATGGACATTCTCGAGCGCGGTCAATTTTTTTTTATTTTGAAGGAAATAATTCAAGGATAAAGGGAAAAATATAATCTGCCGATTACCACAAGCCGAAGTAACAAAAATCGTCAATAAAGTTTATTAGCGCGTGCAGCTGCAGTGAAGCACTCCGCGCCTCAATGTCTCTTTCTTTATCACTCACTCTCTCGCACCGTCCCCACACTACTTTCCGTCAGCCATCACGCCATCACAGGCTGATCACAGCATTCGTGGGATTATATGTACAGGGTTTCTATTTTACATTTTAGTTTATCCCACTTTTACTGTACTGTAACTTTTTTGTTTTTTGCGTTAGCGCGTTCACTCAAAAAGTAGGATGTAGAACTTTTGGCCAAGTATTTATGGGTTTTGTCAAAAATGACAGTAGGTGTCACCACTGTCACATGTCACATTTAAAACCAAACATTTAATTTTTTTAAATGAGACACTCTGTATATTAGAAGCGCATTAGATGGTTTCTGTTCTTCCGATTTCAAAAATATAACACACTTATGCATTCTTCTCTTAATTCCATTAAAAATATGTAAAAATAATATTATTAAAAAGCATCAAGATAGTTATGAAACCGTTTTGTTGCTATGGATTTTGTCTTTATTTATATCGCAAGTCTGTCACTCTTATTGTTATTACTCGTTCCGAATTTTGTAGCGAATTATTTTTGTAAGTGAATTAAATTTTGTAAGATTTAACAAAAAAAAATCATGAATTTTTTTTTTAACGGTCAGATTAACAAATCCCTTAAAATAATCGTCAGATTCTGAATCAGCGTTTTTTTTTGCATTTTTGAAAAGTCGCCATGAGCTTGCGTCACACCCGAATCGTCAGTCTATTGAATGGGAACTTCCTTAGGGATCCCTTAACATCCCCTCTGAATATCTGACACGCTCGAGTAAAATTTTTTTCCCCCATTTTTAACCCTTTCGTACCGCCGCCCCCACCATCAAAACCGGCAGATTAATGTACCTCTGTCATGAGAGTCACGTGGGGCATATACACTATTAATATCTGACGCGCTCGAGTATATCCATGTGACTGTTTTTTTTTACATTTTTGAAAGCCTGTAGTAACTCCCCCCACCGGTGAAAGGGTACACATGATATGTCATTTTTTCCTTTCTACCATCCAATCTTCAAGATCCAATAGGTCCCCACGACGCTCGAATCCTCATTTAGCATCGTGGGCTCCCCTACTATTGGGTTAATAACAACGAGCTGTGTATTCGTTTTTGTTGGTTTTAATTAACTTGATGATATTCGAGCTAAGGACAGGGGAAACATTTTTTGCTCTCACCCTTGACTTTACTTAGTGCCACATGATATGCTCCATGGGGTTAAATATACAATGAGACGGTGGAAGACGTTAGAAAGCATGACCCATCTGTTCTGCCAAAGTTATAACATACGTATTGTTCTAAAAGTTGTACTTTTTTGAAAAAAAATTGAAAATTAATGTAGACTGTGTGGTGTGTTAAACCATCTTTCATCCAGGTACAATATAGACATGGGCGTTCATAGAGGGGAGGGGGGCAAAACGGGCACTTGCCCCCCCCCCCGTAGGCGCCCAAATTACTGTTTTATTTCATAATTCAGTATAAATATTGAATAGTACAGTGGTTAGTTAGTAGATAAAAAAAATATTGTTTAAGTTTTTGTCCCCCCCTGAAAAACGCTCTATGGACGCCTTTGAATATAGACCTGTTTTCTGATCGCCTCGTCCGCGGTCTTTGTGATTCCATTACTACTTGTTCATTGTCTATTTTGCGGTATTTAAAGTCCATTATGGAAACGACTCTGTGAAGGGTGACACGGCTAACATTTTGGTTGTTTCATTTTGTTCTAGCTTTATGTTAAGTTTATCCAAAATAGGGACTACCTGTTCTTCATAGAGGGGTATACCTTTTTTTTTTTGATTTCTTGTTGACATTCTTCCAAACGATGATGTTGAAAATCATTGCGTTTTTTCCTGTTTGTCGTTCCTGTGCGGCTTATGATATCTTTTATAGAAGAGGTCGGCGTTTTTGTAAGTAAACAGATTTCCTTCAAAGCATCTTGCTTGATGAATCCTTAATTTTTTAATGATTCGTACACATTCTTAACAATTTGTTTTGCATCCAATGATAAGTGATAAGGCTTTCTCAAGACTGATTATATATCCTAAATTGCACCAGGTCTGGCCCTGAAGTCAATTAAAAAGGGTGCCTAATCTAAATAACAATTGCAAACTTATCGAATACGGGGTCGCCCTACCTGCTCTTGATAACAAGGACAACATTTTTATGCAAAATAATGGTAAACAAGTGACATTATTAAAATTATAAAGATGTCACCCTGTAGACCTTCCAGGTATACAACAATGAGGTTTTATTAAAATAAATAACAGGTATAGCCAAAGCCAAGAGGATATACTTTGAGATGTATTTATCATCTGTGATCTTGCGCCGACTCCAAAACATTATATATAATAAATTGGTGAATTAAATATTAAGTAATAAGTTAGCTTATTTCATAATATATTTTTAAAATTTAATATCTTATTGTAGACTTTTTTTTCTAGATAGATAGATATATTTTAAGTCAATATTATTTTTGTATTTATAAGGTTTTAGTTTACTAGAACAAATGATATGAGGAACATTTCTTTCCCATACTAAAACTAAAAAGTAGTAATTAACAATTAATGCTGACCAGATGCTCTTTAAGAGGCATTTTTAATTTCAAATTTTATGAATTCTAATTCAGGATATTTGGTAATTACTAAAAAGAAAAAATTCTTTAAAGTAAAAGGCCAATTAAAAAAATTCAAGTTCGCCAAAAAAAAAAGATATACATATTTACCAAAAAAACTATATTTACCTGGTGAATAGCCTCCTTCTTATCGCCCTTTAGGACTAAATTTTTAATTTCTGTATCTCTCTTTTTTAATTTTTTTAATACTATCTGTTGCTCGGCAGTAGCTGGTACTTTTGGAATAAAGTAAGCTAGCAGACCATTACTGAGGAAAATGATATGCTAAAAACACACCTAAGTTAGAAAAACTACACTTTTATGTACCGTGCAAGCAAAAATTATTTGCATCGAAGAGGGCCTTGCATCTAAGGACGTAATGCTTAGCCGTAGTCAGTAACTACCTGAATTAACAATCAATCAGTTATTCTGTCATCTTTGACAGTCGTTACAAGTTATTTGATTCATCGCTAATTTTTCCAATTTCTTGAACAATTCACACAATGGGCTTTACTGAACAGCATAAAACATATATGGTTAAAGCGTATTTTCGAAACAGGGTTAGAGTAAATGGTGAGTGGCAATGCAATCCGGGTTTGTGCATGGACGATTTTCACGAACATTTTCCTAACGTTGCTTTTATTGCTGGAGATTTTTATCATTGCCTGAAAAGAACCGTGGCTGTGTTTAGGGAATCAGGTTCTATACAACACAAAAAAAGGAGCAGGAATACTATCTGTAAGAACAGAAGAACTTGTTGCAAACGTTCGTAAAATAATGCAAAATAGGGCAACAAATTGTATTAGACGCCTGTCCTAAGAAGTGGGAAGATCTTATGGAATATGCAGGACTATTCTTAAGAAACAGCTAAATTTATTTCCTTATAAAGTGCAAGTATTTCAAGCAACACAAGCCGCAGATTTTGAAAGACGCCGGAATTACTCTCAATGGTTTACCCAAAATTTATTGAAAAGAAATGATTTATTAGACCTGTGTAGTAAAGGGTGGTAATATAATTGACACCCCGTACTACTAATTATATTTAAACAATTAGTTGTAAGTAGGTTAAGGATATGTTATTTTATTGTTATAACTAAGCAAAACAATTCGATTTAGTTTTGATGTATCAGCACCAATTGGCTTGTGTAAAATGTACTAATTTTGAGCAGAAAATAGACGTAATTTGGGGTTGAAGTAAAAAGGGTCTTTTATTGGGCTCTGCCCCTGACGTCTCCCTTCCTAATACACCGATTTATCATAATATGGCGATCCTGCCTGAAATTTTTTTCGAAGGAAGCCTGGTTCCACCTCTCCGGTTATGTGAATTCTCAGAATGTGAAGTAGTGAAAATCCCCATTTTTTTGTAGAGTCCACATTGCACCCTCAAAAAATTGGTGTCTAGTTAGCTGTTTTCCTAAGAAGAATTGTAAGTCCTATTTTTTTTCAAGACACAGTTACAGCACAGCGGTATAGAGAGAATATTTTGAATCCATTTGTGGAGCAATTACTTGACGACGAACTACGTTTTGGATATTTTCAACAGGACGGTGCAACCGCCCATACAGCCGCCGAAACTATTAACTACTTACGCAATTTTTTCGACGACAGATTGATCTGTTTTCGATCAGACATTGAATTCCCACCTAGATCACCTTGTTTAACGGTTATGGATTACTTCGTTTTTCCTCATTTAAAGAACAATATTTTTAAAACACCAGTTGCAAATTTCGAACAATTACAAAAAAGAATTATCCAAGAATGTGGTAACATTTCTCCAGAGATGCTGATCAACACTTTCGAAAATATGAAGAGACGTGTGAATTTATGCATGGAGCATGGCGGTGGCCAATTTCAGCAATTTATGTAATTATTTTTCGTTTTCTTTCTTATATTCTTAATTTTGTAAGCAACAAAAATAAATTTGTATTTGTCTTTATATTTTATTACTCATTAGGTTGGCATATCACGTCATAATATGAATTTGACAAAATTTTAACCTATGTTTGTTTAGATTTATCGTCCCCATATCATTGTGATCTAAACAAGCCCTACGTTTTTTATTCCAAGCCCTCTTTGATGCAAATAATTTTTGCTCGCACGGTATTTACTGTTAAATAAGTATACCTTATATTTTGATATCTTACTATACTTTAGCTAGACAAGCCTATGGAAATCACTAACAGCTTGTAACTACTTTTAATATATTTTAACAAATTGTAGGTGACATGTTTTTGATCATATTGACACCAATTTAACAGATTTTGACCTCCGCCATCATTGAATTACGCCAAATTGGGACAAACGATTTACTTAAATTTCGCATTCTTAAACTATATTTCTTATTTAACGGACCTTCAAGTTTAACTTTTATTTTCGCAATCATGGTGAAAATGGAAGTCGCTGACTAAGATTTAAATGGGTGACTCCTTGGGTGATCTAGAGTCTAGAGAAACACTCTATAATTTTAATCGCTCATCTAAAGTAAATATAGTTTTAAAAAACTAAAAAACACGCTTTAGTAATTAATCAAACTAAAAAGCGGAAAGTAAAAATATAGTTTAAAATAATTCTTGAAATTCTTAATATAGGCAGAAAATAATAATGAACGATAAACATTAGTATTATTGTGAAAAAAGCGTGGAGTGCTCGATATACGAAAAATATACCACAAGGCGCTCCACGCTCTTTTTTCAATATAATACTAATGTTTATCAAGTTTATTATTATTTTCTGCCTATATTAAGAATTTCAAGAATAATTTTAAACTATATTTATTTTCCGCTTTTTAGTTTGATTAATTTATTAAAGTGTGTTTTTTAGTTTTTTTTAATTATATTTATTTTTCTTTTTTAGTTTGAGTTATTGTTAAATGTTTTATTAGATTGAGCTAGATTAGTAGATTATTGTATTGTCAGCGGTTCTTGATAAGTCTACAAAAATTAAATTAAATCTGACCGTTTAAAGTGGATCAAAATCGGGTTCAAAGAAGTTGGCTACAAACAAACATACATACATACCAAGAGGACTTGGATGAAAAAACGTACGGCTTGGTTAAGATCACTATGATATGGGGACGATATATCTAACCAAATCTAGGTTAAAATTTTGTCAAATTCATATTATGACATGCCAAACTGAAGAGTAATAAAATATGTGGACAAATACAAATTTATTTTTGTTGTTTACAAAATTAACAGAGTAAGAATATACAGAAAGAAAAAGAAAAATAATTACATTTATTCTGAGAATCCACATAACCGGACAATGTCAGGTCTAATAAATCATTTCTTTCCAATAAATTTTGGGTAAACTATTGAAAGTAATTCCTGCGTCTTTCAAAATCTGCGGCTTGTATTTCCTGGAATACTTGCACTTTATAATGAAATAAATTTAGCTGCTTCTTAACAATAGTCCTCCATGTTTCATAAGAACTTCCCACTTCTTGGGACAGGCGTCTTATACAATTTGTTGCCCTATTTTGCATTATTTCACGAACGTTTGCAACAAGTTCTTCTGTTCTTACAGGTGGTCTTTCTGCTCCTTTTTTGTGTTGTATAGAACCTGTTTCCCTAAACACAGCCACGGTTCTTTTCAGGCAATGATAAAAATTCCCAGCAATAAAAGCAACGTTAGGAAAATGTTCGTGAAAATCGTCCATGCACAAACCCGGATTGTATTGCCACTCACTATTTACTCTAACCCCGTTTCGAAAATACGCTTTAACCATGAATGTTTTGTGCTACTCTGCAAAGCCCATTGTGTGAATTGTTGAAGAAATTGGAAAAATTAGCGATGAATCAAATTACTTGTAACGACTGTCAAAGATGACGGAATAACTGATTGATTGTTAATTCAGGTAGTTACTGACACCCAACAGGTATTAAGCTCTACGGCTAAGCATTACGTCCTTAGATGCAAGGCCCTCTTTGATGCTTTGATGATTTGCTCGCACGGTACCTGGTCCATAAAGGATCCGCATCGTGTCATTTCCCTTCGTAATGTGTTAGTCATAGTTTAGGAAGATGTGTTAAAGTTTCACCATTACTACATTACGTTGTATAATAAATCACTACTATAAAGCGGGTATCTTTTATTAGGTACACCTCGGATACCACATTTACCTCTTACCTCAAATATGAGAATTCCGATAAATTTGGTAGTCAAATTAAGCCAATAAACTTCATCCCTGTGGTAAGGCTCTGTACTATTCGGTGGATTGTAATGTCCTCTATACAAACAAGTATTCACGGAAATGTTTATTTTGGTAAACGGAGGGTAGTCTTGTGTAGCATATTCTAAAATTTATTATTAAAGTTATGTATCCGTAAAAATTATTTTGTCTTCTTTTCAGTGGCGGGGGGGGGGGGGCAAATTTGACGAAATTATATACAGTTTCCGCGGAAAAGTTTTAACTACGTACTAAATAAAAGCTACTAGGTATGTATTGAAAGAAAAAAGTTAAAAAAAATTTTTTTAATACATACTTAATAGCTTTCATTTAGTAGGGTGACTGACCCAGTAATGGATAATCTTAAGATAATTTTATATTTGGTCATCTTTTACTGATGCATTGCTTAACTTATATTTATTTGTAAGCAAGAATTTAAAAGCTTATTTTATGTAGATTCCGAATATAATAAGGGTTTTTAGAAACAGAAACAATGAATTTTAATAAAACGCATATATAGAAAAAAGTGACACATGAGCTAGTAATGGACACAGAAGTGTAGGTAATGGACATATTATGACTTAGTAATGGACACCAAGTGCCAAAATTATTTTAAAGGTATTTTTCCATCTCAGGCACATTAAAATGGCCTCTCCTATTTTTTCTATTTCTATTTATTCTATTCTGTTTGAGAGAACTCCGTTGGTGGACCCTTTTTTCTCTGAGAAGGAGCAGGGGAGAATAATTATCGAACAAGTGTGGATCTAGGCACATTAAATTCCCGTGCTGCCGATTTTTTACCCATGCCATTTTGCGTTACAGCTTAATAGCTTTTTTTAAATCTTCCTGGCTAATAAAAAGAATTTTCGAGCACCACATACATCTCTTAGTTTTTGCCATTTTCTGAAAACTAAAATTCCCTGTATTATTTTCTTTTTAAAATCATGCTTCTTTTTAAAAATAGAATTTCTTACAAACAAATTATGCAACACAAACTAATAGCATTAAGTCCATTGCCGGGGTGACCATTACTAAATCTGTTCTGTCTATAAATGGACACCCCTGATGACCATAACTAGATTTCCTAATTTTATTGTGTATTTGTAATGGTCACTCCATAAAATTTCAATTATTTATAAATATCTTATTTAATGCAATCTACAGTTAATATTATAAATAGTCCTAATGTCTAAACTTACCAGATTTGCAAAAAATCCCTTAAATTGTTAATTGAACCAGTAAAATAGAAAAAAAGTCACTCTAAACAAAACACGTTAGAAAAGCTGTTCCACATTAAACAAATTTAAAATTTAATATGACATTTGAAAACAGAAAGAAGTTACCAACTTATTCTTTGGTGATATTTTGGTCAATAGTCCTCTTATCATTAAGCCAATTTCTATTTAGGGTTACATCACTAATTTTGTTTATTTTCTGTGGATTTATCGAACAAGTGTACATTACTGGTACAGTGTCCATTACTGGGTCAGTTACCAACATAGTTTTGTTTAAATTTAAATTTGCCTTAGGCCAAAAGGACAAATAGTCCAGAGGCACCTCAAAGTTTTTGAAGAAAACATTTTTTTGCCATAAATTGGGTTCATGCAATAACTAAATTTTAAAATGCAGTTAGTCTGATTCAAAAAAAAATTTAAAGGAAAACATAACGCGTTAGTTAAAAACTAATTTAAATATAGGAATTTTGGGTTGGGGAGGAATAAATGGAACTTTAGTTAAAAAATTAGAAATATTACAAAAAGGTTTCTAAAAATTATATTCAATAAACGTTATCTTTATCCTTCAAAGTAATTATATTCAGAAACAAAAAAGTTGAACATAAGACAACTTTATATTTATAACATCTTAATATACCGGGTGTCCACGGAAGGTGGCTCGCCCCTCTAACTTTTTTGTTTTTCAAGATAATGAAATAAAGTTTGGGGGATTTGTATACGACATAAAACTGCATTTTTTGACAGGTGACTCAACATTATGGAACTTCCGGTTTAACCGGAAGTGACATAAACTTTCGATTTTTAAATGGGACACCTGGTATATTTTTACTTTTTTTGACTCCATATGACATTATAAATACAGCGATGTGTCACTTGTCACTTTTTGTCACCAAGAAAATATTTTTTCCAAATTTATTGTTTTATCTAGAGGGGCTATGTAAAAATTACTCTTTAAAGTTGTATAACTCATTTTTTTTTAATGGCAGCATGGTGGCTCGTCAGATTGAGAAAAAAGAGGATTTTATTACGATTATTTTGATACCATACACTATTAGGTTTAAGAAAAGCTACCGTTAAAAAACTTTAAAAAGTTAACTTAGAACTTTCCTAAAATGAAGCATCTTTTGAGAATAAATTTAGATTTAAATGCATCAAGTAGCCTGTGACCAGCAAAACTGATAAAACAAAATCATGCCTCGAAGAAAATTGAAATGCCAACAGCTTCTGCCAAAGTAAATTAGTTTGTTGTTTAAAAAACATGGAAAATAATAGTTTAACAAGGAGTGAAAAAGTTGATATGTTATTAGTGTTTGGAGAATGTAGAAATAATTTAACCGATGCTGCACGACTTTACGCACAACCCGGTACTATTAGGTACTAAAAACTGGTTCCGAAAATGCGAAATGAGCCTGGCAATAATAACATATCAACTTTTTTACCCTTTGTAAAACTATTATTTTCCATGTTTTTTAAACAACAAACTAATTTACTTTGGCTGAAGCTGTTGACATTTCAATTTTCTTCAAAGCATGATTTTGTTTTATCAGTTTTGCTGGTCACAGGCTACTTGATGCTTTTAAATTCAAATTTATTCTCAAAAGATGATTCATTCTAGGAAAGTTCTAAGTTAACTTTTTAAAGTTTTTTAATGGCAGCTTTTCTAAAACCTAATAGTGTATGGTATCAAAATAATCGGAATAAAATCATCTTTTTTCTTAACCCGACGAGCCACCATGTTGCCATTTAAAAAAAATGAGTTATACAACTTTAAAGAGTAAATTTTACATAGCACATAGCATTGGACCAAAAATAGTAATATTGTATTTTTTCCATGATTAAAGAACTGAAATAAGTGATTTTAAAGTATTCATAGCCCTCTAGATAAAACATTAAATTTGGAAAAAAAATATTTTCTTGGTGACAAAAAGTGACAAGTGACACATCGTTGTATTTAGAATGTCATATGGAGTCAAAAAAAGTAAAAATATACCAGGTGTCCCATTTAAAAATCGAAAGTTTATGTCACTTCCGGTTAAACCGGAAGTTCCATAATATTGAGTCACCTGTCAAAAAATGCAGTTTTATGTCGTATACAAATCCCCCGAACTTTATTTTATTATCTTGAAAAACAAAAAAGTTAGAGGGGCGAGCCACCTTCCGTGGACACCCGGTATATACTTAAAAATAAAAACATTATACAGTTTAAAAACCATAATCATAATACATGTCATAAAAATGAAATAATCCTAAAACCTAAAATAAATAAGTCCATAGGACAAAAAAATGTCAAATATTTATGTTTTTATTTAACTTATTATTTACCAACAAAAATTAAAAAATTGATTTCATTAAAACAATTTAAAGTAGAATAAAAAACATGGATATTAAAAACAGACAATTTGAAAATATTTTTAGAAATGCTTTAATTAATTAATATTGTTCTGAATAATTTATATAGGTAATATTTTTTACTTAAAAATGATGAATTAATAATTTTATTATAGGTAATATATTTCTTCAAAAAGCTGCGTTTATACTATAAATTAACATTTTTACTTTAAAAAACTTAATTTTTAATGCATATTTATGATTTTATATACTAAAACAAAAAATAAGATTTGCCCCTAACAAGCGCAGCTTCAGGGATTGAAGAATAAGTTTATAGAAGACAACATAAACATATTTATCATATTATTAAATTTTAAATAAACTTACTATTATTATTATTAAAATAAGTACTCTAAATAAACTGAAAAAAAAAGAGTAAAATAAAAACTGACAAACTTGATTTCCAAAAAAGTTTACATAATAAAGGTTTAAACAAAAATGTAGGTATAGACTCAAAGTATGACGAGAAGCAATATTTTCTTATAACTTTTTTTCGTATGTCTAAAAAAATTACACTTTCGCCAGTTTGAAACTTTTAAATGACATTAGACAGGTGTAAAGCACGTCACAAGTTAAAAGTTTTAAGCTTTTATTTTGTTTTGGATCATGCAGAATCTAATGCCAAAAACAGATTTGCAAAAAAAATACATAAAAAAGTTTTCCATCAAGGTGCAGACCTTCCCCGGACACTATATATATTATATACAGGGTGTCCCAGATAAGAATGCACTCTACAGGGATCTCGTAAACCATAGAAGATACAGAGATGGTTAAATTAGAGAAAAGTTGCGCATTACTGAATTCTGTAACGTCATGTTTTCAAATTTAAAAAATTCCGAATGCTTCCGAAGATATTTGGATAAAACTGAATTTTCGCGATTTCGTTTTAATTGAATTATGATTATATTTGAAGAGACATGTAAAAATAAATTTAACATTCTTATTGTCACTTTTTTTCCCCTACAAGATGATTTAATTACATTTTTGATCCGACGATTCGTTTAGTCACAACCATCATCAACTTTGTAATTTTAAATAGTCGGAAAATTTTATTTTATGCTTAATAAGTTTTACGTTTTATTCTAAATCTAACGGTGTATCACACTTATTATTTATTAGACGTTTCGATATAGAAAAACACATCATCAATGAAAATAGTCACATTATCGAAAATATTTTTGTTTTTATTGTTGTATTTAAACACTAGTTAGGTTTTAAAACATTTTTTTGAAAGAAACTTATAACAAAACATAATATCTAATAAAACTTATCAGAAAAATGCAACAAGTAATAATTAATTTTAATAATTATTAAATACAATTATTTTTTATTTTAAAAAAATGCATGATAATATTCAAACATAACGTACCATTTAAATTCGGCATCATATGGGTGGCTATGAAATTGATTGACGTTCGCAATTGTTTAAATAGTTTCTTTAGATCTGTCACTTAGTTACAGAGACCTGTTAGTTTTAAATTTGGTAATTATTATTATGTTTTTTTAAATGTTTAACTGTTGCATTGTGCAGTAAAATTTAAAATAATGAAACATTATTCTAACGAAGAAAAATTTGACATGATTTGCTGTTACATCGAGAGTAGTAAGAATTGTGCGCAAGCAGAGATGCAATATTTTCAAAAATATCCCGAACGGCGCACATAGGTCGATTTGAACGATTTAGGCGGTCAAAATTATTTTATGGTTAATAATGGTTCTAAACGCAATAAAAAATATAAATAACTATTGTTGTAACATACATTTGGTGTAGCAAAGGAAATTTCGAAGAAAGAAATATTTAATCATCATTAAAAGATATATTTTATTCCTCGCTTTCCGAAAAATCTTGATGAGATCCTTTATTTGGTTCAGCGGGCTCTAACAGCTCAATCGTATCCGGTAAAAATGCTTTAAATCTTGTTTTTTCTATTCGCCTCATACTGCTTATAAGCGGGTCTGAACTTAAAAGCAATCTATAATATATATCCAGGTTGCACTCTTCCCTAGAAAAATTCCGTGCAAAATTCTGGCGGTATGACCGAAAATGTTTGTTCCGAGCTTCTGCAGGCTCTTCTGACAACTGGCCAATAGGCAATAAAGCATTTTCAATAATGTTTGCACCATGAATCAGAATTTTATGCATCGTTGGAGTCATAGGATACCATCCATACAACTCTACATATAACTTTGCCGTTTTCAATGCGTATTCGTCGAATTTTTTACTATTTACCTTGTGACCACTGGAAATTGTTTCCAATATCACCTTTAGGCTGTAAATTAGATCATAGCTGATCCCCGTAATCTCAGCAGCTAACTGTGGACTGTCAAAAAATCGTCTGCTAGTATTCCCATCATTAGTATTTCCAAAGTTAGATTTTGGCATATCTACTAAGAGACCCGTTTCATTTCTAAATCTCTCTTGTATTTGCAATTTTCTTTGCCCTTCTAATAACTTTTCTTCCTCTGTTCTTTTTTCGCGATATTTCTGAACTGGCATTTTATAGGCTAAATGGAGGATACTTTCAAATAGCCGGATTCTGGCGTGTAAGACCGAAAGTCCAAACTCGAGAGCATGAGGGTTGGTTTCGTTTTTTTTTATATTGTTAAAATATTTTGATGTTGCTCCACATATATAACATCTACTTGTCGATTTCGTACCGGTTGCTGCATTGCAAACCTTTCCGCCAACCATTGTCATTTTAAAAATGTGGCCAAAAAAAAATTCTGCTTATTTAAATTTACTTCAGTGACGGCTAGCGACTTGACAGCATCCTGTACGTAACTTATTTCCTCTTTCGTCACATCCGTGGTTTCTTTTACGAATCGGAACTTGATTGGACGGCAATATCGTGGGGAAGAAGGTGTAGGGTTTTGCCAGACAATTTTTTTGTTTTCTTCGCCACAAACAATTTGCAATGGCACGAACGAGCTCAAAAATATATTTGCGTCAGATCCGGCATTATTATCAAATTTCTCCTTAAACCGAGCCTGTTGAGAACCATCGCAACCCCATTTGCAAATTATCTTCAATGAGTTTCGTTCATTTTCATTCAGTGTAAATAGGACTTCTTCCAGAAACATTGATAAGCGCCTAACGGAATGATCAATTAAGCATTGCAAATTACTTTCGGCACAGTAGCCGTTACCCGCAAAGATTCTTTGGGTGGATAACATTCTTGTTTCGCTTTTAATAACAGATCGTAGCAAGGGTAAAATTTTTTGTTTGTTGCTCTTATTATTTCATACTGGCGCTTGCTTAAATCGGCTTCAACAAACATCGATAGTGCTTGCAATGGCGTCAGCGGGGCGATTTCTTCTCTTGGTGTAAAATAGGCTTTTCTATATTCACTTGCACGTGTTGGAGCTTGCATTATATCCTTGAGGATTTTTGAAGCGTCTCTTTTTCCACTTGTTTGTAATTTTACTTGTGCAGCGTGAACTATGACTTCTTCATCTACGGTGGAGCGAACAGTTTTTCTTCTTTTACTTCTCTCGCTTAATTCTCCAAATGATTTGCATGGCCTCCCTTGTCGATTTTGCATCACTATGGGAATCTCGAAGGTTTCGTCTAACTAAGAATCATTATTGTTCAAGAATACTTCTGCAATTTTATGGGCCTTTGACCATCTTTGTTTCATATTTGATTTAAAATATAAAAATGTATGTTTTAGTCTCTTTTTGTGTTCTATATTATCTCCATAGCACAACAACAGATGATTTTCTAAATAATTTAACTTATCATTTAAAGTTGTCAAATTTGGTAGTTGCATCTGCTCAAACAGATACCTACGTGTCAGTACTCTTACACCCGAGGTATTCGATGAATCTATAACATACAAAAAACAAGTTTACTACACTAGAAACAAATGTTGCATTTTAAAAAATTTTAACCAAAAAACTTTGAAATTCTCTATTCTGGAAATATGCGGGATTCTGCGGCAAATTTTTTAAATGTTAATAAGGTAGAGGTGTAAAGTATTGAATCCAAAAGAAATTATTACGGGGACGAACAGGGAAATATATCAAAATAGCCTTTAAGAACTAAAATGTCTATAAAAAAAACTCTACGAACTACGTTGTTTTTGAAAGCCTCAAATATTATCAAAAATTTTCTAAAAAACTTAAAAATATATTGAATTCTGTTGATTCTTACCTGAATTATTGGAATCCATCACTTTTATTATCACAACTAACTTACGAAAAAATATATTTCCGTTTCAAAAGTTCTTTACACTGACAGCGATAGAAATAGACGCGTTACCACGAGCGACTGATCAAATCCTACTACGTAAAGTGGCAGTTTCGGCGCAACGAAAAGTGGTGGCAGGGTTTGAATATTGTCCCTAGTACTGTCTTCTTTCTCAGGAAGTAATTTGTTTTAACTATAGACGTATTTTCGCAAAATTACTTTTGGCCGCCTAAATCATTCAAATCGATCAATTTTAAGAGGCTAATTACAAATTTAAAAGATAATGGCGCGTTTGAAAAACCTGCGTTACATCGCAAAAAAAATTATGATCCTGAACAGGTAATCACCGTTTTGTTTGCTGTAGCAGAAGATGATAGTGTAGAACTTCGTGCTATTGAAAAGAAACATTCTGTTCCTAATTCAGTATCGCAAAGAATTCTCCATAAGGAAGAGTACCGTCCTTATAAATTCCGCATCTGTCATTCTTTGCTTCCTGGCGATTACGAGCGCAGAATGACTTTTAGCGAGTGGTTTACTAGACAATGCGATGAAAATCGTCATTTTCCCTATAATGTTCTCTGGACAAACGAAAGTAATTTTTCTAACAATGGCATCTTTAATAGAAAAAATCGTCACTATTGGTCAACACAAAATGAAAATCAAATTCATACATCTAGATATCAATATCGTTTTGGATTTAACGTGTGGTGCGGTATTTTGGGAAGCCGAATCATTGGACCTATAATTTATGAAGGAACACTAAGTTCAGAAAGATACGAAGAATTTTTAAGAAACGACATTGAAAATATTCTTGACGACCTTTCTCTGGCAGTAACCAATAATATGCGGTTTCAACAAGATGGGGCTCCTCCACATAATTCCAGAAATAAGATGGAATATCTGAGAGACCGTTTTCAAAATAATTTAATAGCCACTCGTGGTCTTATAAACTGGCCTCCGCGATCCCCAGACCTTACACCAATGAACTTTTTTTTTTGGGGATTCCTTGACAATGAAGTTAACTGGAAGACTTTTCAAAATAATGATGAGTTGAAGACTGAATTTGGAGCTGCAATAAAAAAAAAAAACTGAGGCTGAGGCAGAAATGTTAAATAACGTTATGGAAGTCCCATAATCTTAAGATTTACGCATTTGAAATAACACGAATTTAATAATATTGTAAATAATCTCAAATGAAAAAAGTTTTATTAGATATTATGTTTTTTATAAGTTTCTTTAAAAAAAAAAATGTTTTAAAATCCAACTAGTGTTTAAATACAACAATAAAAACAAAAATATATTCGATAATGCGACTATTTTCATTGATGATGTGTTTTTCTATATCAAAACGTTTAATAAATAATAAGTGTGATACACCGTTAGATTTAGAATAAAACGTAAAATTTATTAAGCGTAAAATAAAATTTTCCTACTATTAAAAATAACAAAGCTGATGATGGTTGTGACTAAATGAAACGTCTGATCAAAAATGCAATTAAACCATCTTGTAGGGGAGAAAAAGTGGCAATGAGAATGTTAAATTTATTTTGACATGTCTCTTCAAATAGAATCATAAATTAATTAAAACGAAATCGCGAAAATTCGGTTTTATCCAAATATCTTCGGAAGCATTCGGATTTTTTTAAATTTGAAAACATGACGTTACAGGATTCAGTAATGCGCAACTTTTATCTAATTTAACCATCTCTGTATCTTCTATGGTTTACGAGATCCCTGTAGAGTGCATTCTTATCTGGGACACCCTGTATACGCTACCCTTCTGCTTATTTTGGTTTGTATTATGGGAACCCTAAACGATCAGTATTACTGATAGTAACTGACACGAATGTCAATATAATATACTGATGCAAATGACTGAAGTAATATTATTCGTTACTAAATACATAAAATAATTATGCCATTATTTTCTTACGTATCTACTAAAACAGTAGGCGTGTTATTACTGATCTGTTGAAGTTTAGCGCTCGTAAATAATAAATTAGGTTTATACAATGAAGATTCCGAATTTGACAATAAGTTATAGAAGAAGCACAAAAATGTATGTTTTCCTAAGATCAATCCATCACCCACGGTATCCTCGGGACATACAAGTTTTTTGATGATATTTCTGTTCTAAAAAGCTATTGGAAAAATTATGGAACTTTCCAAATTTTTCTATGAAACCATAATTATAAGTATAATTACCTGATAATATGAAGTTGTAGTAGCTCTTTATGTCACTTTGAAAATGAAAAATCTGATCGGCAAGGAAATCACTTGTAAACGCAATAACAAACGCCTAAAAAATAAATTACTTATGGTAACTAAATAACTGTGCGATGTGCACCCAGGAAAGCAGCCAGAAGGGCAAGGGGCTCGCCTCCTCCTATGTCTTTTCCTTCGAGTAAAAATAACAGAAATTAAAATTTACTTGCAGGAATTATCACACGATACGATGCTGCGCTGTTTTTAATTTCATAAGCAAACATTTTATACATAGTATATGCACTAGGCTGGGCCGAAAAAGTAAAAAATTGGAAATTGCAAATGGTATATTTGCCAATATCTGACTATACATCTAAAAGTAATTTGTGGAAAATTTTATTAAAATCCGTAAAAGTTTCGCCGCGCCCCTGTGACCTTGAAAATTAGTAAAAAGGCCGATTTTTCAATATTTAATATTTTTTAAATCCAAAATTATAATTTTTTTGTGACTTCTTGTGGATGTGGGACTGTGTATAAAAATAATTTTTTCAATAAAATATTTTTCCCTCAAGGATCAGCACTATCTTCTCTTTTATACAACATCTTTTGCAATGACTTCCCAAATACTCCAAATCCACAAACCTATCTCTTAAATTTTGCTGATGACACAGCAATCATAGCACATGGAAGAAATGTCAACAAGGCAATGGAAAACCTCCAAAATTAAGTACAAGTAACCTTGGCATGGTTTAAAAAATGAAGACTGCAAGTTAATCCAGCAAAATCTCAATTGTTAATATTTAATCATGTCATTTCACAGTCAACACCTAAGCTCCAAGTAGAACACTGAACACACCACCATCCTTCCATCTGCAATAGCAAAATACTTGGGAATAACAATAGATACTAAACTAAACTTTAATAGCCATACAACATTAGTGAAAAAAGCGTTAATATCCAGAGCAAAACGTTTCAGTCTAACCTATAAAAATCAAGGAGTATCTATAGAAACAGCAGTTAAAATTTACAAGACCATCTGCCGACCACTTATAGAATACGGACACCCCTTACTCACTAATGCACTGAGACCAGCTTAGAAAAACATAAGTAATGCAGAAACAACATCACTAAGGACACTTACTAAAATTAGACACCCAAACAACCCAATGCATGACCCATCAAATGACTATCTCTACTCAAAAACCAGGATACAACCTATTCAAGAACGGTGCTCAGCACTCACAAGAAGGTTCTCAAATAAGCCGCACAACATGGACCTGCTAAGACAATTTTGCCGAGAGAGGGACAGAAATGCTCCCCTAAGATTCCGCCACCCAGAGTTCACCATATGGGAATGGCTCAATGGTTTCTAGTTTAACCTTCTCCCAAATCCAATGTTTTGAAATTTTAAAGTTGTTAATTTGCATATTAATTTGTTGCTTTATGTTTTTTTCTATTACATAATGTTTGTTAGTTTAACTGATGATATATTTATTAGATACAAATGAATTGTAAATTTAACAGGCTGAAAGACTTCGGTCGATGGACCTTTGAGTAATCAATAAAGTTCTTATAAATAAATAAATATTTTTCTATTGGATGGAAATTACAAATTGGTCCTCAAAATCTTTATTTACACGTAATTTAACGTTTTCAGAGACAAATTTGTAATTTCCATCCAGCAGAAAGATATTTTATTGAAAAAATTATTTTTATACACATTCCCACATCCACAAGAAGTCACAAAAAACTTATAATTTTGGATTTAAAAAATATTAAATATTAAAAAATCGGCATTTTCACTAATTTTCAAGGTCACAGGGGCGCGGCGAAACATTTACGGATTTTAATAAAATTTTCCACAAATTACTTTTAGATGTACAGGGTTATCCAACCAAGACTAGACAAGGCGATTTTTTGACTTTTCCTGTACTTTTATAAAAAAACTGAAATAGCCATCTTATGTCATTTTCTCCCGCGAATTCGAATATCTTCAGCAAAAAACAATTGAACATCAAACAAAAGTACTAGGGGTCACTTTGATATTTTTTAAAATGGAACACCCTGTATATTTTTACATTTTTAAATTCCACATAAAATTATAATTATTTTTTATTAAATGCACTATTAGTCTATACTTCATAGTTTCCGAGATATTGACTCTCGAAAAGTGACATTTTTGAACTTTGACAGCTTATAACTTTCTAACAGTACGTCTTAGTGCAAAACGGCTTACATGTCCCTATCTTCAATTTTTATTATCTTCCCAAAAAATCAACTTCCAGTTAAACCGGAACAACTATATTTCCTTCTTTCGAGTTACATCCGGTTTAACCGGAAGTTGATTTTTTTGGGAAGATAATAAAATTTAAAGACAGGGACATGTAAGCCGTTTTACTCTAAGACGTACTGTTAGAAAGTTATAAGCTGTCAAAGTTCAAAAATGTCACTTTTCGAGAGTCAATATCTCGGAAACTATGAAGTATAGACTAATAGTGCATTTAATAAAAAATAATTATAATTTTATGTGGAATTTAAAAATGTAAAAATATACAGGGTGTTCCATTTAAAAAAATATCAAAGTGACCCCTAGTACTTTTGTTTGATGTTCAATTGTTTTTTGCTGAAGATATTCGAATTTGCGGGAGAAAATGACTTAAGATGGCTATTTCAGTTTTTTTATAAAAGTACAGGAAAAGTCAAAAAATCGCCTTGTCTAGTCTTGGTTGGATAACCCTGTACAGTCAGATATTGGCAAATATACCATTTGCAATATCCAATTTTTTACTTTTTCGGCCCAGCCTAATATGCACTAATCCCTTAAGTAATTAGCTTACATTTGTTGCTGTACTAATATGAGTCATACATTGTAAAATCCCATTCCAAGCTCCGATTCCGCTTTGTCGTAAAGGAATTGGTCTTCTATGAATTCTGACAAGCTTATAAGCATCTGATCGAGCTTCTATTAAATTGTTTATTAAGGCACATAGAGGTGCCAAAGGAAATGCTCCAACGAAAAATGTCACCAAACAATATTTTATTACTAAAAGAAAATAAGGAGTTGGGCATTTTGAAAATATTCCACATTCTGTTATCTTCATAAATATCTACATAATATAATATATAATAAATATGTATGTACCCGCGGCTTCGCTCGCACAATTTAATTGTAATAAATGCGCTAAACAAAGCAGCGGGTACCATACATACTTACTACCCAATATACCTTTAATAGGTACCCATATTATACTGAAAAATAAATATCTTTGGTGCTTTCTTATTTTTATTATTTCTTTTTCAATAAAAATATAACTTATCTTCTACCTTTGTTCATGAAAATAATACCAAAAATATAGATTTATTATCATTATAGTATATTAGTAAAATATTCTGTCATAATTAAACAAATTGTCAGATAATAATACCTATGTGTATATCATATTTAAAATTATTGTTATCTAGTTAAGGAAATATCTATCATATCTAAAAAATTGTTATCTAGTTAGGGAAATGTGTATAATATTTAAAAATATTGTAATCAAGTTAAGAAAATAGGTATCATATTTAAGAATAATGTTATCTAGTTAAGAAAATGTGCATCATTTAAAAATATTGTTGTCCAGTTAAGAATATGTGTATCATATTAGAAAGTTTTATTATCCAATTAAGAAAATGTGTATCATATTTAAAAATATTATTATCAAGTTAAGGAAATATCTCTGATATTATGAGTTATAGATACCGTGCGAGCAAAAATTATTTGCATCAAAGAGGGCCTTGCATCTAAGGACGTAATGCCTAGCCGTAGAGCTTAATACCTGTTGGGTGTCAGTAACTACCTGAATTAACAATCAATCAGTTATTCCGTCATCTTTGACAGTCATTACAAGTAATTTGATTCATCGCTAATTTTTCCAATTTCTTGAACAATTTACACAATGGGCTTTACGGAACAGCACAAAACATTCATGGTTGAAGCGTATTTTCGAAACGGGGTTAGAGTAAATGGTGAGTGTCAATATAATCCGAGTTTGTGCGTGGACGATTTTTACGAACATTTTCCTAACGTTGCTTTTATTGCTGGGGATTTTTATCATTACCTGAAAAGAACCGTGGCTGTGTTTAGGGAAACAGGTTCTATACAACACAAAAAAGGATCAGGAAGACCATATGTAAGAACAGAAGAACTTATTGCAAACGTTCGTGAAATAATGCAAAATACGCCAACAAATTGTATAAGACGCCTGTCCCAAGAAGTGGGAAGATCTTATGGAACATGCAGGACTATTCTTAAGAAGCAGCTAAATTTATTTCCTTATAAAGTATTATAATTTTGTGAACAACAAAAATAAACTTGTATTTGTCCACTTATTTTATTACTCATTAGTTTGGCATATCATGTCATAATATGAATTTGCCAAAATTTTAACCTATATTTGGTTAGATATGTCGTCCCCATATCATTGTGATCTGAACCAAGCCCTACGTTTTTTAATCCAAGCCCTCTTTGATGCAAATAATTTTTGCTCGCAGGGTATTATTGAAATATTGAAATACGTCAAGAAATTTGGTCAAAAATATTTTTTCCAATATAATCTCGCTGCATCCCTTACGTTACGTAGTAAGTGTTACATTACTTTTGTTTATTTAGAGTATTTATGCCGAGTCTTAAGAAATTTCTGTAGTAGTTGGATTGGAAACTTACCCTCTCCATTTATACCTCCTAGGGAAAAATTTCTCAAAACACGGTACTTACTTGCTTATTTTAGCAGAGTAAACATAGTAGCAATTTTAAGCGAAATAGTTTAAAATTATGTTCTGGATGGATAAATATCCCTTTCAAAAAAGCCTACACACCTTTTTTCAACCCCTCAGTGAATTTTGAAAAAATAACAAAACACTATTATTATTTTATTAAAAGAACTTATGTACCAATTTTTAAACCTCCATCAGATTTAGTTTCTGAGACACAGCAATTTCTGTAAAAATTTCAACCCTCGTTTTTACCCCCATAGGAGTTAATTTTCAAAATTATCCCTTCTTAGTGAATACCAATAATGTTATGGAAAACCAATCTCATGATTTTAGGTTTAAGTTTAGTTAGTCAGTCGCTTTACAAGTTTATAAAATAATATAGAGGTATGGATAAAGCTGAATGTAACTATATTTGTCCGAAAAAGAAACCCGATTTTAAGATGAGCTACGAAAATCATATTTTCCACATTTATCTACCAATATGAAAAGAAACATATAACATTCTTTAATCTGAAACAGCTTATAGAATTAATAATTATGCCATAAATTCCTTGATACAGTGGTATAAACTTTGACGACGGCGACGGCAAGAATTACGGGTACGAACTATATCAGCGGCGGATTGGGGAAGCGACGCGGGGGGGGGGCAGTCATGTTTCCATTGACGATTTGAAAGTAATAGTTGAATAGAAATTAATATATTTTTAACCTTTTTAAAATTTTTGCCATTTTAAATTTAGTATATTGTACAACTGTGGTGGCTTTAGGAGGGGGGTGGACGGGAGCGCGTTCAATTGTCTAATATTTTTCGCACTACTGCGTAAAGTAAGATGTTTTTAATTTGATTTATACTATATATATTCTGGTAATAGGAAAAATAGTGTATGCAATTCGTTACACACTTATAATAGTTATATAATATGCAACAAGAGTATAAGGTATTTGTCACGAATGGGAAATTTTAAAAATCTCATGAGTAAAAAAGCCACTTTACGCACGAATTGCATATACTATTTTTTTTACTACCGGAAAATATATAATATAAATCAAAACACCCCCTTAACTGTTAAAAAGGATTTTGTTTTAGGCATAGTTTTGCATAAAATAATATACCTAATAAAAATAAATTATGTAAATATTACATTTGAAATCATAACTCAAACTTACCGTATTAAAATCTTCAATAATCCAAAACAAGTTCTTAAGAATGATACATAGACCTTAGATCAATCACAGAATGTCAACATTTAGATGCGTTAAAAAGAAATCGCCATTTGTACATGACCAACCAAAACACTTTTTATTAAAAATGCAGGAATGCATATTAAAGTAATCATTATATTTACTTTACGCACTTTACATTAGCGTATATTATAGTTAATGTTTTACCCATGGTAGTAGAAAAAACATATTTTGTGTACAATAACTACCCTATGTCCAAGAGGCGGAAAATCTATCAGCACGCTGAAAGGTCAGGGACCAGTAAAAAGCCACTGTGGGCGGGAAATGAAGAGAAAAACAGGACATATCAATACAATTCCATGTCAAATGAAGTGCTTTGTGGAAATCAGTTCAAAGTGTGTGTGATAAAAACATTATAGTTTGATTTGATTTGAAAAATTCACCTATGTCGAAGAGGTGTGAAAGAATAAGTCGGATATGAGGGGGGGGAGAAAGAAAAAATGTGTTTTTTATATTTGAGTATAGATGCTTTCTGTAAAAGATAAAGAAAAAAAAAAGGGATGTAATGAATGAAATGTAATAAAATAAGTTAGATTAGCTTACCATTTAGCTTGAAGAAAAATGCTGTTGGGGCACTAAACTTGTTACGGCCCAGTTACCCCAGCAGGAGTCAAAACTGACACATATTGTAGAAAAGGAAATAAAAGTTTACCACATTTTCAGAGAGAACTTTTTGATATTTTTTAAAAATAAATTTTATTCGTTATATAGTTATTTTCTGTTTTATCGAAGTGCTGTGTTATATCTTTTAATTATTAACCTACCAATGGGGGTCGCTATAAACTAATTTTTAGGACACATATTTTTTAATCATTTGAACAACACCTTTTTTTTAAATGTACTAAAACCTTTTTAATTATGGATATATTGTTTCTGACTATTTTAGTATTTATTGTGAACCTTAATTGAGCTTTCCCTCGATACCTTTTTATTAATTCAGGTGGATTTTATTAGCATACTGAAACACTTTAATTTGACCGCGAAAATACATGTCACTTGTTCCTCCCCTTTCAATGTCAAGTTCAAGTTCATTTCCCGTTTGGGTTAGACACGTGCTGGTCGCAGCGAACTTCCGTCTAGGATGTTCATGAAAAACGAATAAAATTTCTTTTTAAAAATTTTTTAAAAAATATCAAAAAGTTCTCTCTGAAAATGTGGTAAACTTTTATTTCCTTTTCTACAATATGTGTCAGTTTTGACTCCTGCTGGGGGTAACTGGGCCGTAACAAGCTTAGTGCCCCAACAGCATTTTTCTTCAAGCTAAATGGTAAGCTAATCTAACTTATTTTATTACATTTCATTCATTACATCCCTTTTTTTTTCTTTATCTTTTACAGAAAGAATCTATACTCAAATATAAAAAACACATTTTTTCTTTCTCCCCCCCTCATATCCGACTTATTCTTTCACACCTCTTCGACATAGGTGAATTTTTCAAATCAAATCAAACTATAATGTTTTTATCACACACACTTTGAACTGATTTCCACAAAGCACTTCATTTGACATGGAATTGTATTGATATGTCCTGTTTTTCTCTTCATTTCCCGCCCACAGTGGCTTTTTACTGGTCCCTGACCTTTCAGCGTGCTGATAGATTTTCCGCCTCTTGACTGCAAAATTTTTTCACTCCCTATGCGTGCTATTGAAAGCTCCATTATGGATTAGTTCCACCTTTAACTTTATTATATTTTCTCTTTTGCTAACAACATCAGCTGTTCATAATTTTTACTTCAACATCCTGATGATGAGTGTTTCTACACTCGAAACATGTCGATTATAGCTTAGCTATTGAATTAAAATTGGGGAGAAAGACTTTATGGTTTTCTTTTCCCTATATTATTCAACTCCACTTTGAGTATGGACTACTTCTTCAAAATATATATATATATATATATATATATGTTCACACGTTCGTAATGTGCTGTTAAAGTTTGAAATAATATGATGCGATTCCATTTTAAAAATTGATTGCTTTTGATCTAAAATCCAAGCGTTCACGCATCTATTCTTAACATGCTTTCTTTCTTGGAGGCAACGCGGTGGCGGCACGCGAAAAAGTAATATTACAGAAGGAAACTCTTTATTCGCGCTTTGCATAATTTAATATTAAACAATTTTAAATTAGAAAAGCGACGACTACACAAATAGGTAGAATCCCCTTAAAGGTAAAGAAGAAAAAACGAGAACCAAAAAGATGAATCGAAAAAGGAAAACCAGCAAAAAAATACTTACTCATTTCTGAGAATTCTGTGGTCAACAAATATCTGCCTGAAGGTTGCATAAAATATTCTTCTTCCCACGGTGGCAGTTCAACTGTTGCCGCTCCTTGTATGCAAAATATTTTTTTGAATATCCATTTGATTTTTCTGAAAATCATTCGTTGTAACTAAGTATATTTTTATGTACCGGGTGTCCCACTAAGAATAGCTCTCGGCCGTATCTTAGAAAGGGTTAGTCGTATGGCTTGCGGAAAAAATTTTTTTTGGTAAAAGCGGCCACGAGAAATTGCTGAAAATTATTTTTAAGTTCCTCATTTTGCCGCAAGAGGGCACAATTAAATTTTTTTTTTTAATTCTAAATTTCTCCGAAAATTCCAATATTAAGGTATAACTCTGATTACATCATCGAAAAGCTTAGACAATTCTGCATCATTTTGGTTAAAGGCTCGTTGGCGTACCGACCTTGATAAGAGTGGGGAAAGCTATTGAATGTGTAAACATTAAAATCGCTGTAACTTCTAAACGACTTATTCAATTTTACTAAATTTAAGCTTGTTTGGAAGGGAAAGGTAAGTACCTTTAATCGTCGTATCCAGTAGTACACGAGTGTTTAATAAGATTGCTAAAGGGCGCAATTTGTAAAATAACAATTTTTTTGATTTTATCCAGAAAATTCAAATCATACGGTATAACTATGACATCATATTCGGAAAGTAGATTAAATTTGCAAGAAAAAATGTAAAAACCGCAGTTCGATATTATTGTTCGTTTCAGAATTATTGCCAAAACAATAACTTTTAATTCAAATTGTGCCCTCTAGCAATTTTATTAGAAACTATTGTGTGCCATTGGATATGACAATTAAAAGTACTTACCTTTTCCTTCCAAAAAAGCTTTAATTTAGTAAAATCGGATAAGTTGTTTAAGAGTTACAGCGATTTTAATGTTTACACTTTCACTTGATAAGAGTGGGAGAAGCTATTGACAGTGTAAACATTTAAATCGCTGTAACTTCTAAACGACTTATCCGATTTTACTAAATTTAAGCTTGTTTGGAAGTACCTTCAATTATCGTATCCAATGGTACACAATAGTTTCTAATAAAATTGCTAGAGGGCGCAATGTATTAAAAATTATTGTTCTGGCAATAACTCTGAAACGAACAAAGATATCGAACTGCGGTTTTCACATCTTTTCTGGTAAATTCCATCTACTTTCCGATTATGATGTCATAGGTATACCGTATGATTTGAATTTTCGGAATAAAATCAAAAAAACTGTTATTATTACAAATTGCGCCCTCTAGCAATGTTATTAGAAACTATCGTGTACCATTGGATACGACGATTGAAAGTACTTACCTCTCCCTTCCAAACAAGCTTTAATTTAGTAAAATCGGATAAGTCGTTTAGAAGTTACGGCGATTTTAATGTTTACACATTCAATAGCTTCCCCCACTCTTATCAAGGTTGGTACGCCAACAAGCCTTAAACCACAATAATGCAGAATTGTGTAAGCTTTCTATTGATATAATCAGAGTTATACCTTAATATGGGAATTTTCGAAGAAATTTAAAATTTAAAAAACTAATTTTCAATTGTGCCCCCTTGCGGCGAAATGAGGAACTTGAAAGTATTTTTCAGAATTTTCTCATGACCGCTTTACTCATAAAATTTTTTTCCGAAAGCTGTACGATTAATGGTTTCCGATATATAGCCGGCGTCCCTTATTAATGGGCCGCCCTGTACGTCCATGTAAGACGACCCACTATCCGATCTCAGAGTCTGTAAGACCTATGAAGAAAAGTTAAATACAAAAGTTCTTTGGATTAAGTTATATTTTTAGAGTATACTTTTTTCGCGTCTACAGGTTGTTTAGTTTGTCCTAGCCAAGAACCAACTTTCTTATTTTAAATTTGTATCTGTGAAATTTACCCTATATATTTTTTCATGTTCGAATTCTACATTTATTTACAAGCAATGTTTAAGACAACATATTTTTTAAATGTTTGAGTAGTTTTTTAGTTATTCGATTTAAAAAAAAATTTCAACAAAATCATCTAACGTGTTTTTAGGTTCAAAACTATTTCTTTTCTAATATTACTATAGTATTATCTATATTTTTTTCAATTTATGTTTTTTTTTAATTAAACCCTAAACACCATGCAGGCTTAGAACGGTGGTCCAAGATTGACAACTTTGGACCAGCGTTCTAAATACCCTGTATGGTGTTTTGTGTTTAATTTAGAAAAAAAACATAAATTGAATCATAAATTAGTTAATACATTAGCAATATTAGGAAACGAATGGTTATGAACATAAAAATGCGTCACTTTTCAAAAAGATGATTTCCTCAAAAATCGAATAACCGAAAAACTACTCACAAATTTTAAAAACAGGCTTTTATAAACATTGCTAGTAATTAAATGTAGAATTTGAAAATAAAAAATATATAAGGTGTTTTACTTAACCCTTTCCAGCCCAATGATGCCATATGGAGTTTTTGTATAAATGGTTATCTAAAATAGTTTCCTAGTTTTGATTTTAGGCCGCTGTCATGTTACAGTACTAGGAGGTGTTAATAGAGTGCGCTAGTAGTGTAAAAGTGTGTGTTGGGATAAATTCTGATATTTTACGTTTGTTTAAATCGGGGATAGTCAACACGTGGTAAAGAACGGTTATTTTATTAACTTTACTGTAATATTTGACAAGGTAAGTGTCCATTTTTTTATTTAAAAAAAAATATAGGTGCGTTTATTAGGCCACTAGGATTGTTGTTTATACAAAACCTTTTAAGTTAACAATTTTTTTGTTATTATTCAGGATAAAACAAAAAATGACCCCATTTGGAGTCACTGGAGAGTCCCTGGTAATGTTGAGATTACAATGTGGTATACAAAAGTTTGACTTATATCTCGTGTCAAAAGTATGAACCATAAAATGTTTCTTAAACTTAGCTTTGTTTAAAAATACGTAAACGCACATTTCAAAAATAAAAACCGATGTAACAGTTAATATATTATATGCCCTAAACAGGTCTCTACAGGAATATGTAGAAGGAACATTACTAATTATTCTTAAAATTTTCTTTTGACACAAAAGAATATCGGAAACCATAGGCGACCTACCCCAGAAACAGACACCATAGGAAATCCTGCTACCCACCTGCGCATGATAAAGTGTCAAGAGCTGCTGAGTAGTTAATACAGGGTGTAGCATTTTAAACTGGTAAGAAATGGAGTTTAGCTTGGCGCACACAGACCGGCAGTGCTGTTTCCACGAAAGAAATCTGTCGATATTAATTCCCAAAAAATTGGCGTTTTCACTAAATAAATAAGATTGGACCACCGTTGATATTTAAAATTGGAGGTGTTTGCATAGGTCTTTGACGCGACTGAAAAAGAAGTGCCTGAGTTTTATCGGAATTTACATAAAGATCATTACTACCGAACCATTCGTGCAGGGCTTGTAAGTTATCGTCACACTTTTCCCGCAAAACATCCAAGGATTTATCCGAGACAACCATGGATGTATCATCCGCATATATAGTCAAATCAATACCCAGGTCGACGTTAACCAGGTCATTGACATACAATATAAATAGTATTGGACCCAAAATAGATCCTTGCGGTATGCCCATATCCACATTACATGTATCCGACTCAAACCTGCTAGATCTACCGTCGATCCTTTGCTCAATACTGACATACTGCCTACGATCCCCCAAAAATGACTCTATCCAGTTCAAGGCGGCACCCCTAACGCCGTACTTACAGAGTTTGTCACATAGTCTTCTGTGATTGACGCAGTCGAACGCCCTGCTCAGATCGAGAAAGATACCCACTGGACACTCTCCCACGTCAATCCTATCCAGTATCCTTTCATAAAAGGAGTGTATTGCCGAATTAGTAGACCTACCACGAAGAAAGCCGTGTTGCTTGTCTGTAATTATTTTATTGCTTGCCAAAAATGGTAAAAGGCTTTCCAAAAAAGCATATTCGAAAATTTTTGAAAATGGCGAGGACATACACACCGGTCTATAATTCTCGATCATTTGGGGGTCGCCCTTTTTAAAGATAGGCACAACCTTACCGGTCTTAAGAGCACCAGGAAAATTACCTGATAAAAAACTCAGATTAATTAAATATGCAAGCGGCTCTGCTATCGCCAAGCCCACTTTCTTCAATAAACAAACAGGGATATCGTCATTGCCAGCGGACCATTTGTTCTTTAATTTAGAATTAATGATGCAAAGCACATCGTCGGTACTCAAGGGTTTAAGAAAAAGCGAAAATTTATTGTCGAAAATCCTACCCTGTGAATTATTGTTCGTGCGATTTATTTTATTTAAAACCACTTTCGGTGCGTCAACAAAAAACTTGTTAAACATATTGACGAGATTCTGAGGATCCTCAACAACCTCATTATCGCTCTTTATACTAAAATTAGAGTTATGTTTATTTTTAGATTTACCCGAGAGATCAGAAATAACTTTCCAAGCCATTTTGCCCGGATTATCAGAGTGGAATATCTTCGATTGATAATACCTTCGCTTCGTCGTTCTTACTAAATTATTATGCCTTTTTTTAGATAATTTATAAAATTCTTTTAAATCCGTATTGCTTCTAGAAAGAACAAAAAGATCCTTCAGTGCCATGCTTGAGTTTCTTACTTCAGGGGTTACCCACCTCTTACCATCACCCGACTCTTTTCTACGACAAAGCGTCACCGGAAAACATTTCTCGAAACCGCTGCTAAAAATATTAAAGAACAAGTCAAATGCTGCGTTAAAATTGTTTACAGCATACAGAGATTCCCAGTTATGATTAGATAAATCATTAAAGAAATTAGATATTGCCCTCTCTGAAAAAATTCTTTTTTCATAAAAAGATGGTTCACTTTCCTCTGTGAGAAATAAATCAGTCTGCAAAAGGATGGTTCTGTGATCTGAAATTATGTTGTCTATTACGACACACTTCTATTATCATTAAAATTGGTAAAGATATGATCAATATTAGTAGCGGTTGCTTCCGTTACCCGGGTAGGCCACTCGACTATGGGAAAAAGGTTAAAACATGATGTAACATTACAAATAGAGTTAAAATCATTATTTCCTATATACTCATTCATATATCCATCCACATTTAAGTCACCACACAATATAAAATGAACGTTGGGTTTGAACAAATAATTTAAAACGCCGTCAAGATTAGACAAAAATACCCCTAGATCACCGGAAGGTGATCTGTAACAATTCACGATTATCACAGGACTGTGATATAAGTTAACCGAAATTGCACAGAGTTCAATTGATTTTTCGACGCAAAATCGTCTGACGTCCAGACTCTTCGTCTCTATCTTACAGTCCACCCAAATTCCAACGCCTCCACCCCTATGCCGATTTCGACAGTAATGACTGGCCACATAAAAATTCTCGAAATTTAGTTGGTTAATAGTGTCATTCTTAGCCCAAGTTTCAGTAAGGCACAAAAACTTAATTTGACTACTTGTGAGATACTCAAGATTAATATTATTAATTTTGTCAAAATTTAAACTTTGGACGTTTAGCAACAGAAAATCGGGAAGGAATGTTAAACGGTCTTTAGTATCCCCGATCGGCGTGGGTAATAGTATATTACGTACCGAGGTGGAAAGTGTTTCATTACTGTCGAGAGATTAGATAGTTTACCGAGACGCGAAGCGTCGAGGTAAACTATATCTCAGAGACAGTAATGAAACTTTTCACCGAGGTTTGTATACTATTTTATTTACAACCACATCCAACATCCACTTCTTATTATTTTGAGTTCAAATAATTATTAAAAGGTAAATGTCATTTTGACTTTTCCATTGCAAAAGTAGACAGACATTTAGAATTTCAAATAACCGCAGGTGATAAAATAACGTAGGTAATAATACACATCAAGATGGCAAATATCATTTTTGGAATATGGTTTCCATGTCACTAAACAATATATTATTTTTTTAAAACGTTAGTGTCAAAGTTTTTACAAAACACCAAAAAAATGCTCTCAGATGAGGAATTTGATTTGGCTGCTACTCCCCCAGAAATTCGAGAAGCAGCAAAAATAGTAGAAGAAGATCTTCTGCCAACTAAAAGCCGCCCGAGATATGACAAGGCATATAACTGTTTTAAAGAATGGTGTATTGGAAACAAAGTTCAAAATCCTGGTTCTGAATCGGCGCTACTAGCTTATTTTAGTGAAAATGCCAAGACAAAGAAAATATCAACGCTTTGGTCAATATATTCAATGTTGAGGACCACTCTATCAATTAGGGAAAAAGTAGACATATCTAAACACGCAAAGCTATTAGCATTTTTAAAAAAGCAAAACAAAGGATACAAGCCGAAAAAATCGACCACACTGTCTATGGATAATATTGAAACATTTTTGGAACAAGCACCTATGGAATTTCTTGTTCAAAAGGTATTTTAGGCTAAAAGGTTGACTATTTCTATATTAACTTATTATTTTATACATTTGTAGGTCGCATTGGTTATTGGTGTCTCAGGCGCCTGCCGATCAGATGAATTATACAAAATGAAAACAACAGACGTTCACTTTTTAGAAGAAAAGGTCGCGATTGAAATACAAAATAGCAAAACGTACCAGCCACGATCATTTATGATAACTGATAATAAATGGATTGCACCACTTAAGGAGTACATAACTTTACGGAAAAATATACAGGATGGAAAGCTTTTTATGCAAATAAGATATGGAAAAATTAGTAAACAATGTATTGGGCACAACACTTTAAGTCAGTTTCCAAAAAAAATTGCAGCTTTTCTGAAGCTGAATACTGAAGGTTTTACTGGTCACTGTTTCAGAAGAACAGCGGCTACTTTGCTCGCAAATAACGGTGGCGATCTTATGCAAATAAAGCGGTTAGGAGGCTGGAAATCTAGCACAGTAGCTGAGGGATACATAGACAGTTCGGTTTCTACTCAGGTTAATACGGCAAAATTGATTTCAAAGCCAAGTTCAAGTTTTACTAACACTACTTTAACTTCAAATAATCATGAAATAAACCTTTCAAAAGAAGAATTTCAGCAAGGTTTAAACATATCTGTGACTGCCTACAATAATGCCAATGTAATATTTAATGTAAATAAGTAAAACATAAACCATGTTAATTTTTTGTTTTTTATAAATGTCATTTAGGTATAATTCATTTAAAGAAATAAAAAATAAAATTATTGTTGTTGAATTTGTGTAATGAGTTGTGTGTTGGTGTGTTTGTATATTATTTTGAGATATCGATTTTTATTAAAATTAAAAAAAAAAAAAATTTACTATTTTGAGATATCGATTTTTAATAAAATTACAAAAAATAACAATTTTACTTTCCACCCGGGTGGAAAGTGCTCACTTTCCACCCGGGTGGAAAGTAAAAGTCAAGAAACGTCAACTTTCCACCTTTCAAAGATAGGTGAAATGTCATTATTACATACATGGTTGTAAATAAAAAAACTTACCAACACAAGCCCCTTGAGGCCATTTATCGGCACTCATCGCGTTGATAAAATTGTCCTGGTATACACTTACTTTAAAGGACGAGTACTGACCTTCATACTTTGCAACCAATTGGGAACATATTACCTCCGGAAAACACGGTTTCAGATATTCCGTTAGTGCGTCCACTGTTGTTTCTGGGTGAAGCCGATAAACATGAATATCCGCGAACATAGGCACTGTTTTTAAATTAGCACTGACATTACTGCCTACAATTTTTTGAGGACGGGTATAATTTTCACTTCCCTTTTTATTGCCTCTCTTTCTAGAAACTGTAGTCCACTTTTCTTTGCTATTATCATTATTATTGACATTATCAACACCGCCGCGCACGTCGCCCGACTTACTGACTATATCGCTCCCGGCCAAGTTTATAATTTCGGCACATTTGGCTATCGTTTCAGAATGATGTACTGCCGCGGCTACCTGAGGGGGGCTGATTTTATCGATAATTTTTTGTTCTTTAGGCTGAAAATTAGCAACCTTTTTTAAGATATCCTTATCCTTATTTATTGGTGCCCTCTTCGTACCGGGCCGACTGTTTATGACCTTGTTTAAAGATGACGTATTTGTACCTGAAGGAGAATTTCCCGCGTCACATAGATGTCTTAGGTGATCTATTTCATCGCTTAAGAGCTTTATAATTAGCTCTTTGTCAGAAATTATTGTGCATTTGTCCATAATGGCTTTGTCCTTGAGGGCAAGAAGTTCCTTGAGAAAATTAATTTCCTGTTGTAAAGCCTTGCTGTCATCAATAACTGTCATGGCGGATGAGAAAGAGTCGTCCAAGTCGCACGACTCGTCGCAGCAAACCACCTTATTGTTTTCGAAAATAAGATTTTTGATATCACAGCAATACTTGTGTAACACAGCTTTACACTTATCACACTGGACAGTATTACTAGCTGCACTGCGATTGCACAATTTACACACGATTTTAACGGGACCGCTTACAGGCTCCTTACTGCCTGACGCCATCTTGGAATATGAATGTTAATGTAATTATAGCAGCTTGTGTTGTTAGATGACAACGGGTTTGACCGAAGAAGAAGAAAAACGCCTAATTATTCTAATGGAAGGTGATGTGTCATGAAGTGAAGATGAAAACAATGATGAAAATGAAGAAGAGTTAATTAGGCTTAGGAATATTTTGGATCCTGATATCGAAGAAAACGTGGAGCTAAATATATCAAACATTCAAACAGAAGAAGAAATATCTAGAAGAAAAGAAAATATGGAGGAAGGAGAAGATATTCCAGATGATGTCCCGTTGGCTACAATATTAGGAATAAATACAATAAGCAAAGCCACCTGGAATCGTCAACTTGTATTTAACAAAAAGGATATTGACGAAGTGGAAAGAACCTGCAACATAAACCATTCTCCCAATGAAATTCTGACCCCTTTGAGCTATTTTAACATGTGTATATTAATCCCACTGATTCCATATGGCGTCGTAGGTTTTTTCTGTTAACTTTGCAAAAAAAATTAAAAATTTATACATCTCTAGTGATCAAATTTAATATTATTTGCAAATGGAAAACATCAAAAAAAATTTTTTTTTGAAAGAAAAAATAAATCGGGCTGGAAAGGGTTTTAAAATAAGAAAGTTGGTACTTGGCCAGAACAAACTATAAACACCCTGTAGACGCGAAAACAATATACTTTAAAAATATAAGTCAATACAACGAACTTTTTTATTTAACCTTTCTTCTTATGTCTTACACATTCTCAGATCGGATAGTGGGTCATCGTATGTGGACCACCCTGTTCTATTAGGTTGTTTTCTATCATAATTTGCGGCATGACGTCGATCAACATCCAGTAGTATACAATAACCTGTGGGCCAGTTTTACAGTTCCAAAGACAAGGTCGTCAGGATTTTGAGTAGTAGGGGGGGGGGGGGGGGGCGAATTGAGTAGCCACAAAATGGAAGCGCTAGAAGTAGTTACAGATGGTATGTTCTGCGCCAGATTCCGGTCAACCCTTCTGCGCGGGCGCCAGCAGTGCGCAGGTTCAAAGCTATTCATTAGCTGTTCAAAGCTGTTCAAAAGCTTTTCAACGCCGCTTAAAAGCTGTTTATTAGTCGTTCAAAGCTGTTCAAAGATGTTCTTTAGCTGCTTATTAGCTGCTCAAAGCAGTTCAAAATAGTCGTTCTAGAACGGCTATAAACGACTAATGAACGACTAATGAACGACTAATGAACAACTTTGAACAACTTTTGAACAGCTTTGAACGACTAATAAACAGCTTTTAAACGGCTTTGAACAGCTGTTAAACGGCTTTGAACAGCTAATAACATCTTTAAACAGCTAATGAACAGCTTTAAATTTGCACACTGCTGGCGCATGTGCAGATGGGATGACCGGAATCTGGCGCAGAACATACCAACAATAACTACTGCTAGAAAATGTTGTGGCCACGCCCACATTTTGTCAAAAGTTCACACAACTAGTAATAATTAACTTTGTAAATTTAATGTTTTTTAATATTTTTAAAAGGGATTTTAAAGACAATAAAAAACATCCATTTACAGATAATGTATAAGTACATAGTACATAAGTACCTATAGAGTCTAGAAGCATACCCTAAAAAAACTATGCACTGCAAAAAACTGCAATTCTTGTGAGAGAATGAAGAATAGCACAAATTAATATTATTTGAGCATAGGAATTGAAACGATCAAATGTATGTAAATTTAAAAAATTTAATATGATTATATTATTATACTGCATTTAGGGGAAGCACAATTTTTGTTTATCCTCCAAAAATCTCCCCCTCCCTTCCCCTCCTTGGCTACGCTCTTATCCAGGGGAACTAATTATTGTTTAAAATTTGATCTTTGAAATTAGTTTATTTTTTATTTATTTATTCTGAACAATGGAAACAGCGCAATTTTACCAGTGTGTGATAAACATACACGTGTTGTATCATTGTGTCCTTTTTGGTACTAAATAAGTTTTCTGATTAAAAACAAATAGATATTATTGTCAAAAGGATGATTAAATGGGACAATACATTTTTAGATTTTTGTAAGAAACAAAAAATAGATGATGTTATTTTTTAGTACACCCCGTAAATTATTTATTTATCTTACACCTATTTAAGTGTCACATTGCACGAAGGTTTTTAATAATAATTAACTAACCAACAACGTTACTCACAATCAAAGCACCTGATTAGTAAGTTAAAAATTACTACTAAATGTTACTTATGTCACCATCAAAGTTGCTGGTTAGTAAATTATTATTAAAAACCTTTGTGCAACCAAACTAGATTGCTTAGTTGATAATTACTGAACTTTCACTAATATCTGCCATGAGTCCAAAAATGCTGACAGTGACTCATCACTTTTATTTAGAGAGCAACGGGTTGTGCGACCAAAAATACCAGTGGCAGTGGCGTAAATTTTTGAAATGCTAAGAAAAGCAAAATATTTTATGAAATTGTTTTCTCTGATTATTTGAAAGATTATCATTCCTCTTATAATAAGCACCTGGTGTTTAGTGAAAGTATTTCATACTATAAAGTGTAACTAAGACTAACGACGGTGCCATGCGACAAACATGACCAGTGCTGGATTTACCATTAGGATGAGTAGGCTGGAGCCTAGGGCGGCAGGTTTTAGGGGGCGACAAATTTGGCCCAAAATGTTTTTTTGTCCCACAGAAATAAATGGTACAATCTTTATTCATGGTCGACGGGTAGTATTTTTTTAAATAAACTTTATTGTTGGCCGTGTCTGTTAATGGGGATAAAAAAAGGTAGTTGGAACTTTACTGGCTTTGCAGAAAGAAATTTCATTTTCAATAAAATAAGTAGGTAATCATAAATTTTTAAAATATTTATTAAAAATTATTGACCAAATTTGGGCGTGGTCTTAAAAAATATTCGCAGCGGGCTTTTTTTTCCCGAACACTTCACCTGTTTCACAACTCACAAGCCGTCACTGGTATAGGGGCGGCAAAAATTGAATAGCCTACTAGCGGCAAATTTGTAAATCCGCCCCTGAACATGACGGTTTGGCAACAGGGATTTTCAGAGATTTTTAATCAGTTGAAGAGGACCCCGCGGCTCGCCATAATGACTAAGAAATTAGTTGGTCGCAAAATTGTTGTACTAGTGGCTAGAAATTTAGCTAATATCACTGAACTGGATTTTGAGTTTTCTTTAAGCATTATCGGTGTCGCTATTGATTAAAATAAGGGCAACAACTTCATCACTGACCGAGATGCAGTCCCAGATGAGGTTTAAAATAAAAAAACACCGAAAAGCTATAACTGCTTGCATATGTCGGATTAATTTTCTAGCGTATGATTTCTTTTTCGTTTTACTTACGGTATTATTAGGTTCGCTATGTTTCCAGCAAATGATCTTAAAGTCAACAGAAAAGTTAACTGAATACAAAGCGGTACTATGCAACTTTGGGGTTGGCACACATCCTGAGCTAGATATACCGTGTTCTTATGTGGAAGACTATATACTTTTCCCTACAAACATTAATTTATTAAATCAGAAGAATTTTTCCCTTCATTTCGTCAGATCCCTCCCCAAACGCGTTTCGCTATATCATAGTTCATCAATGACGAAAGAAAGGAAACTCAAAGTTCTAGTTGAACCAGTATACGGGAACACCGTCAAGAGAATGAAGTCCTAACCTTCATATAAACATGAGATTAATTTATTAGTTTATAAAATCAATATCGAAAAAGTCTAGTAATAGTCTCGTAATAATTATTTTGTAACATGCCCTCGGCTGCTCCATCCCAAAACACAGTAACCAACATTTTTTCAGAAAATGTTTTTTTTCATATTTTTTGATACACTTTGTTTTGTCGCATCTTTCTCGCTAGCTGTACTAGTTTCACAAATACTATATACCCGAAACCTAGTATCTACAAAACTTCTTTCTTTTTTCAATTCCAAAACAAAGTATATCGTTTCTCCGCACCAAAACACAGTATATAGGTATCAGATGCTTTGTTTTGGCAATTGACAATACTTAAAAAGTTAGTCGACCAGAATATAATAAACACAGTATGTACAAGACTGTGTTTTGAAAGACAAAGGCTAGAAATTTAAACGTTTAAATGCTTACTCTCTTTAAGATGCTGTGTTTTACCAGTTATCTTGCAAGAAGGTTATGTTTTTGTCGTGTAACAAGTGTAGTTCGTCGATTTTCTTTTAAAATATTATTTTAAAACTAGAAACAATGTCGTATCGTGGTAAATTAATGGTGGAAGCATGCTTAAAACAGCGTTAAGTAAATAATTTGTGTAATTTGTTGTTAATGTATTATGTTATCAGGGTATATTGGTAGAAATAAATCATACATTACAAATGGTAGATGCTGGCCCACCCGGCATCGCCCGGTGAGATACCATTGCATCGGCTTAGGCGGCGTGAAGTTGCTCTTGAGTTATTCTTTGAGTCAACGTTTCATCGCTGTGCCGATGTTCCCGGTTTCCAGGGTGGGAAGAAAAAGCATGATGGAAGCTCCAGGACCAAAATACTCCGGAGGTAAACTCGCCCCCCGATCGGATCTCCGGTTGGGGGCTGATCCTGTGGCCTCATCAAGCGATATTAACCGAACATCCACTGTCTCCGACAATATATTGGGTTCCCCTAACAACACTCAACGGAGAAATAGTGTGGCACCTACAGTTGCTGACACACCCAAAAACAGCAGCTTTAAAATTGATTTCTGCAATATCAGAGGGCTTAATACCAACATCAATTCAGTCCACCAGCACTTACAAACATCCAAGCCCCATGTGCTCGCACTGACCGAGACAAAGGTCAGATCGTCAACGAACACCGTCAGCTATTTATATCCTGGATACGATTTTTATTTCCGATTTAGACGCAACTTTGGGGTCTGTCTCTTTATCCGAGATGATCTTTGCTGCCAACGAGAGGACACACTTGAACCAGCAGAGTTTGATGTAATGTGGTTTAAAATATCAACGCAGAAAATCACCAAGTTTATCTGCTGCCTTTACCGTCCTCCAAGTGACACACATTACAGAGCACTCTTCTCGTCACTAGCAAACACAATTGACTTCTTGCAAACCAACCATCCTAATGCCGAAGTCGCTATCTTTGGTGACTTTAACGTCCACAATATCAACTGGCTCAAATACTCAAATACCAACGATGAACAGGGTCGTGAGGCGGAATCTTTTGCGATCAGTTCTGGTCTAACTCAACTCGTGGAAGAACCAACGCGAATTCCAGACCGAGATGGAGATTTTGCTAGTCTTTTAGATCTCTTTTTGACATCCAACCCTGACCTATACACAGTCACCGTTCATCCTCCATTAGGATCTTCCGATCACAAACTTATTTCAACTCTAAGCGAGCTGCCAATTTGTTCTGAACAACCTCCTAAACCTCGTAAAATTTGGCACTACACATCAGCTAGTTGGGAAGACCTAAGGGACCATTTTCGCACTTTTCCTTGGCTGAAAGTATGCTTCTCTTCAGATGATCCATCCGCTTGTGCTCAAGAGGTCTCCGATGTCATTCTTACTGGCATGGAAGCCTTTATTCCTTTCTCCAAGAAGCGCCCTTCGAATGGCAAACCCTGGTTTAGCAAGAACTGCGAGCGTGCTGTCAGAGCTAAAAATCTAGCTTACCGACAATGGCGTAAAAATCCTACCGATGTGAATCGCACCATCTTTGTTACCGCTCGAAACCAGTGCAAGCAAACGATAGATCAAAACAAAGAGGCTTACAACATGAGGATCAAAAATAAACTTCTCGCCAGTCCTAACGGATCTAGGTCCTTTTGGTCAGTCGCTAAGGCCGTCAGTCAAAATTTTACCAAATCAAATATTCCACCGCTAACACGTTCTGACGGCACAATAGCAACCACGGCTGAAGATAAAGCGAACTTACTCGCAGAACTCTTTGCTTCACACTCCACGGTAGACTTTCAGGGAAAAACACCCCCGAACATTCCAGCAGTTCGATCGGAAATGACTGATATCGTATTCCGTCAGCGTCCTGTCAAACGAATTCTGAAGGGGCTCGATGCCAAAAAAGCTTCTGGTCCAGATGAAATTCCTATTATAGTGCTCAAGAAATGCGCCGATGAACTCACACCAGTATTTTGTAGACTTTTTAACTTATCCTACAAAAAAGGAATATTTCCATCTTGCTGGAAAAAGGCGCGAGTCCAGCCTATACCAAAGAAAGGCAAGAAAACCCTGCCAAACAACTATCGACCAGTCGCATTGCTTTCAGTTATATCAAAGGTGATGGAGAAAGCTATTAACCAACAACTTATAAAATACCTGGAAGGCCTTAAAATGATCAGCGACCATCAGTATGGTTTTCGTAAGTCCAGATCAACAGGAGACCTGCTAGCCTATGTCACTCATCTTTGGAGCAACGCAATCAAACATCATGGGGAGTCCCGGGCTATTGCACTGGACATCTCTAAAGCCTTTGACCGTGTCTGGCACGAGGGGCTCCTAAGCAAACTGCGTTCTTATGGTATGCCCGGTCGATTTTGTTCATGGTTGTCTAGCTTCCTGAAGGACCGCTCTCTGCAAGTGGCGATTGACGGGTTTCTCTCAGACACCTTCACCATCAATGCTGGTGTTCCTCAAGGGTCCATATTATCTCCCACTCTCTTCTTACTGTACATTAACGACCTTCTAGCGAAAACAGAAAATCCATTATATTGCTTTGCTGACGACAGCACACTTATCTCATCTTTTACTTTGAAACCTCAAACATCGGCTACTGACGCACATCTTTGCAGACAACATGAGGTATCACGCCTCAATAAAGACCTGGAAGAAATTTTGTCTTGGGGTGACAGTAACCAAGTCGAATTTAACGCTCAAAAAACCCAGGCTGCAGTTTTCTCTAAGAAGGTCAACATTGCAGAACCTGATATCGTTATGGCAGGACACGCAATTCCACTGACTTCGTCTATTAATTTGCTGGGTGTCAACCTGGGAGGAAATATGTCTTGGCATAATCACGTAGTGGCAATCGCCAGGGCAGCTTCTCAGAAGCTCGGTGTACTTTTCCGTACCAAAAAGTTGTATACACCTCAACAACTTTTGACACTCTATAAAGCCCAGATTCGACCATCACTGGAATACTGCTCTCATATCTGGAGTTCTGCGCCGAAGCATACCCTTCGGTTGTTGGATTCCATCCAAAGAAGAGCCGTTCGTCTAATCGGCGACCACGAGCTGACTAAGAACCTCGACAGCTTAGAACATCGAAGACAGGTTGGTGATTTGGCTCTCTTCTACAGATATTTTCATGGCAAGTGTTCGACAGATATTGCCCGCTCGATTCCACCTAGAGTGATGCATAGCAGAAACACACGACGAACCACTGCCGCCCATCCCTATGTGGTTCAACTTAGTACACCCCGAACATCATTGTTTCAGAACTCTTTCATTTGGAGGACGTCATCTTTGTGGAACGGCCTTTCTGAGACCGTGTTTCCAACCGAATATAACCTCCAACGATTCAAGAAAAACGTGAATCGCTTTCTTCGCACACGCACCGCTCCCAGAGCGCCTTAAAGGATTTCCTATAGTGCTTGTGCTCGATCATAAAAAAAAAAAAAAAATAACCCTACATTTTGTGCATAACTGCTATTTATTTGATATAATAATAAGCATAGCATAAAATTCTGCAACGTTGACATATTATAGTTAGATAATAGTTACCTATAATTCTCTTTTATGGTATTCTAAACGGTACTGACTGGGGGTACAAATTGACATACCTAGTGCAAACTAACTAAAATAAAAGTAACGGTTAAAGTCGAATTTTTTTAAAAATAAATAATTATTGCGGTGGTCAAACAAAAACAATATATGTACTTAGCGTTGTTCTTGGGTACTTTGGGCCATTATGTAAAAAAATGTTCGGATACGGGAAGTAAAATATTAGGGGGAATTAATATTTCTATTACCTATCTTAAACCGGTTTTTAGCGTTTAGGTTAGGTAAGAACCTTTATTATTTTAATTAGGTGAAGTATCATCTTATTTTAAATCTCTTCTAATTCTTTTTGCAACAGCAAACTTTTCTGTGACAAAAATTGTATTAAAGAAATCATGCAGGTACTAGGACCTTTAATGCTACCAAACAGGCTGGATTTCTGAAACAATCTTGTTGAAAGCGATTCAGCTCCAGACTTGGTAGAAGAGTGAGACAACCCCAATTTGGACGATAGTGTGGAATATGTAGGTAGTGTTTGGATTTATTTAGGTTATAGTGTTTTGTTTTTGCTGTGCAGCAGTTACCTAATATTGAATAAAATAATACTAAGTACACTGTTAGTTATTTTATTGTCGTTGGAGATACTGGGTTTCATAAAAAAAATGTTGCACATACTCTTGTCAAAACCAAGTACTTATGTGCCAAATCTACTGCAAGAACTGAAATAACATTAATTTGGTCTAACTGTAACACATAACCAAACTATCAAAAACATTCAATAAATATCGTTTACAGGCTAAAGAAATGTACTAAATCTCGTTTTTCTCCCAATCTAATTTTTTTCATATACTGTATTTTCGAATGGAACAGCCTTTAAAACTCCCCCACTAAAAAAACGCCACCTTGGATTTTGTTGCTCAGTTTGATCATTCTTATTTTGTTTTTATTCCAATTTCTACATTTTTTTACCATTTTGTAGATAATTTCACAGGAATGTCCTGTATGTTTTTAATTATGAGTCATGTTCCATATGGCAAATTTATACCAGGGTAAACTAATGTTGTTAAATATTATATTAAGAAGTTTTATGCGCCCTGATATTGCACCTTAATGAGGACATACACTTTACTGATATTTTCATAATATGTTACTACTGTTTTAAAATTCTTAAATAAAAAAGCATTAAACAGATTTTTAGATATATACTGGGTGTCCACGGAATGTGGCTCGCCCCTCTAACTTTTTTGTTATTCAAGATAATAAAATAAAATTTGGGGGATTTGTATACGACATAAAACTGCATTTGTTTACATGTGACTCAACATTATGGAACTTCCGGTTTAACCGGAAGTGACATAAACTTTCGATTTTTAAATGGGACACCTGGTATATTTTTACTTTTTTTGACTCCATATGACATTCTAAATACAACGATGTGTCACTTGTCACTTTTTGTCGCCAAGAAAATATTTTTTTTCCAAATTTATTGTTTTATCTAGAGGGCTATGAATACCTTAAAATCACTTATTTCAGTTCTTTAATCTTGGAAAAAATACAATTTTACTATTTTTGGTCCAATGCTATGTGCTATGTAAAATTTAATCTTTAAAGTTGTATAACTAATTTTTTTTTAAATGGCAACATGGTGGCTCGTCGGGTTAAGAAAAAAGAGGATTTTATTACGATTATTTTGATACCATACACTATTAGGTTTTAGAAAAGCTGCCATTAAAAAACTTTAAAAAGTTAACTTAGAACTTTCCTAAAATGAAGCATCTTTTGAGAATAAATTTAGATTTAAATGCATCAAGTAGCCTGTGACCAGCCAAACTGATAAAACAAAGTCATGCCTTGAAGAAAATAGAAATGCCAACAGCATCTGCCAAAGTAAATTAGGCTGTTGTTTAAAAAACATGGAAAATATTAGTTTAGCAAGGAGTGAAAAAGTTGATATGTTATTATTGTCAGGCTCATTTCGCATTTTCGGAACCAGTTTTGGGTACCTAATAGTGCCGGGTTGGATGACGCCGATTAAAATATCTTTGTGCGTTAAGTCGTGCAGCATCGGTTGAATTATTTCTACATTCTCCAAACACTAATAACATATCAACTTTTTCACTCCTTGTAAAACTATTATTTTTCATGTTTTTTAAACAACAAACTACTTTACTTTGGCAGAAGCTGTGGGCATTTCAATTTTCTTCAAGGCATGATTTTGTTTTATCAGTTTTGCTGATCACAGGCTACTTGATGCATTTAAATCTAAATTTATTCTCAAAAGATGCTTCATTTTAGAAGTTCTAAGTTAACTTTTTAAAGTTTTTTAATGGCAGCTTTTCTAAAACCTAATAGTGTATGGTATCAAAATAATCGTAATAAAATCCTATTTTTTCTTAACCCGACGAGCCACCATGTTGCCATTTAAAAAAAATGAGTTATACAACATTAAAGATTAAATTTTACATAGCACATAGCATTGGACCAAAAATAGTTAAATTGTATTTTTTCCCAAGATTAAAGAACTGAAATAAGTGATTTTAAGGTATTCATAGCCCTCTAGATAAAACAATAAATTTGGAAAAAAAATATTTTCTTGGTTACAAAAAGTGACAAGTGACACATCGTTGTATTTAGAATGTCATATGGAGTCAAAAAAAGTAAAAATATACCAGGTGTCCCATTTAAAAATCGAAAGTTTATGTCACTTTCGGTTAAACCGGAAGTTCCATAATTTTAAGTCACATGTCAAAAAATGCAGTTTTATGTCGTATACAAATCCCCAGAATTTTATTTCATTATCTTGAAAAACAAAAAAGTTAGAGGGGCGAGCCACATTCCGTGGACACCCGGTATATGCTGGGTGACAACGAAATTACTTCCCAGCTTGTCACATCCTTATAAAACAAAATATTACATATTATGAAATATTTGTAGGTTATATGGTTGCACTGTGTGCATAGTTTCAGGTTTCAAACGTCTTACTGTCACTTCCGGTTAAACCGCAAGTGCACAGAACTTTGTTATTCAAAATTAAAATGGTTTTATTATTAGTGAGGAGGCAGAAACAAATACACTGGCTTTTGCTGAAGGTGACCCCCAAGTATTAACGAATATTAGAAAAACATAACTATGAATCCTTTAAATACCAAATCCATCAACATTTTTATATGGACGATTACATTCGAAGATTGGAATTTTGCAACTGGTATCTTGAAGAAGAACAACAATAACCACATTTAAAATTTTTAAAAAAATTCTGACGACTCCAGTTTTACCAACTTGAGGATGTTCAACAGAAATAATACCAGGTATTGGGCAACTGAAAACATTCATATAGTTAGGGAAGGGACGTTTCAGGAAAGATGTGCCATCAACGTATAGCTGGGCGTTGTAGGAACACGTATAATAGGCCCTAATTTTGTGAAGAACATTTAACTGCAACCTATTACATGGCGTTTCTTCAGAACCACATTGAAAATTTACCTGTTAGGCAATTCACTCAAACATGTTATTAACAAGACGGCGCTCCGGCATACAATGCTAGAATAGTGACAGCTTATTTAAATACGACTTTTGGAAATCATTGGATGGGTACTATTGGTCCAGTAAGGTGGCCAGCAAGGTCCCATGACCAAACACCCCTTGATATTTTTTACTCGGGACACATCAAGGAGAAGGTGTATAGAAAAAACTCAGAACCTCCAAGAGCTAAGAGACAGAATAATTCGAGAAGTATATTACACCAATACAAATAGACAACGTTCATTGAGAATTTCAAGAATGAATTCATTTGTGTCAAGTAGCAAACACCTATCGTTTTAAGAATTTAATTTATGGTTAATTTATTTATAATTAGTTTGTGTATTTTACATAATATTTTATTATTTATAAGGTGAAAACAAAAAAAAACCATAGGTTACTATGTTACTATGTATTGTACTATAGTGTCCTAATTAAACCTAATTTCTAATTGCTTATATTATATTAAAAACTATTATGTTTCGATATAGGGAAGCATAAATAAAAAATATTTGTAAGATAATTTTGAAAATTAGATTTAAAAGCTGAAGTGCCATTAAAATTATTGCAGAAATTTGTGTTTGAATGTTAAATTTTGCAGCACTTCCGATTAAACCGGAAGTGAAATAACTGTAACTCATTTATACGAAATACCTAAAAAGGAGTTAATAAATAATATTAAGTATTTCTCTTATTTATTCATTTTTTTAAAAACAATAAAATGCGTGGCAAATTTGACAATTTCCAACGCCATTCCCTCGGAGACTCTTTTATATAGGTATAGGATATGATACATGTCTTATGCTTAGAATTCTAAGTAGAATGCATATTTTGAAAAATATATAGGGAATTCCATTTAAAATAACAAATTTGTGGACTAAGGTTTAACCGGAAGTGACGTTTGAATTCTGAAAATATGCGCACAGTGCAACCATATAACCTACCAAAATTTCATAATAGTACTTTGTTTTAAAATAACGTGACAGGCTGGGAAGTAATTTCGTTGTCACCCGGCATATACAGGGTGTTCCTTAATGCTGAGCTAATATTTTAGGGTGTGATTCCTCAAGTCATTTTATGAAGTAAAGTTTATATAATTAAGAACGGTGTGCCCGAGGAGAAAAACTCTAGAGACCATTTGTATGTAGAATTGACCAGGCTAATCAGAAATATTATCCACATGGAAAAATGTCAGTGGTGTACCACTCTTTTTCTAAAAAATATTAAAGGATATGTTTGCAGGGACGCCACTGGTGGGACAAAAAATAACTTTTATAGCTAAAACGTGTGGTTTTATGTTCTATTAGCACGTGCCAAAATTAAAAATATTATCTAAAGTACTTTTGGAGATATTACAAAAAATGCATTAAATAAAGAAAAATTCAACACCCTGTAGCAAAAAATTTAAGCCGTTTAGGACATATGTTTATATAAACTTATCTTCATACAATGACTTAAGGAATGAGACCATAAAATATTAGCACGTCATTAAGGAACACCCTGTATACATAAAAATATGTTTAATGTTTTTTTATTAAACAAACAAAACAGTAGGTAGTAAACTATTAAAATATCAGAGTGGATAAAACTTAATACAATATTTAACAACATTGGTTTACCCTGTTATAAATTTTGTATATAAGGACGAGACAAGCTGAAAAGTAATTTTGTTGTTACCCGGCATATCTTCGCAAAACGATGATAACGTGATGATTTCAAAACCAAAGTGTTACAAAAGGTTATAAAGGATCAAGCTTAGCAGAAATCAAAGGTGTCGATTTTTTTTGTCCGAGAATTTATTAATTAATTAAAATTAATAATATTTTTTTTTCTATTTTATCTTAATTATTACACATAAATTTGCTGCCTCAATAGTTTTTCTCCAAAAAATTTGATATTTAAAGCCAGAAGTAAGCAATATGAAACATAAACTTTATGAAATTATCAAAACGCTTGGTTTAGCTCTGTGGGTCAAACTGCCTCTGATATCAAAAAAAAAACGAAACACCAAAGAATTGTAAACCTGTAGGAAATTTAAAATAATACAGATAATCCATACTTACTTTTATAAAAGCTAAATAAAACAATGGTGACAAATTGTTAACAAAAGCCAGAAGATATCGCTTATGCAGCACAGAATTATCAAATTCATGCTGCGTTGGCGGATTTTCCAAATTTGTTAATGTTATCGACAGGGGACCAAAAACCTGAAATAGTTCGTTTTAAAAATAAAGCCAAAAGAATGTGTTTAAATGTAAAGTTTAACTAATTTGACGTATTCGGAAAACTAATCTCGAACAATTGACTTTTGCCCAGGTACTACATAGATTAAACTGAAGTCCCACGGATTTAAAGAAAATAGGATCACTCTTTACCTTAAACACGTCTGGCGAAACCAATCTTGTGTATAAGCGAACAGATAGTGTAGCCATGAAAAACAAAACATTAAATAATAAAATTTAAGGGAAAGAAAGAAAAAACTTAAAGTATTTTCTTTCTTTCCCATACTTTCAACACCACTTTAAGCATGGACTATTTCTTCAAATAAAATGTAAATTAAAAAATTATATAAAACTCGTATAAAACATTTTAAAAAATTTAACTAGAAAGCGGAGTTGTTACCATGGTCTAGAAATATACTTGTCGGTCAGGAATTTTAGAGTCGCTCGTGAGTAACAAGTGTTGAAAGTGACGTTTTTACACGAGTGGCAACGTTGTTCCACTTTTACTTTTACTAATTACTTTTATATGAGTGGGTAATAAGGTACAATATTTTTCGTACGACCGTAAAAATATTTAAACCTCAATTTATGTCTTCATTTGATACCCATATTTTCAACACAAATATTTTTAATACTCGTATGTTAAAATAGTATATTGTGTATCATGAAGGCAACTCTAATACACGAATGTGATGTTTGCGGCCCGAGCCGAAGGCGAGGCTCGCATTACCAAAGACTTTTCTACGACCGTAAATAATACAAATAGAAATTCAAGTTAAACTATTTAATTTTCTCCTTTATAAGAATTGGAATTATTAATAGTGATATTACAGTTTGCCAGATTACTAAATTTAACATTTGTAGTTTTTCCTGATGATTTGTTAATAATATTGCTGCTGGTGGTGGAGGCAACATTTGTATTTTGAGCTGATAAAAGTCTATTACAAATATGATTATTTTTATTAAGGAAACAAACTCCGTATTGTTTTAACATTAACAAAACTGAACCTGTTTCAACTAACAGGGAAGCAAAAGATCGTCTAAAACAGTGTCCTGTTTATTATTCCGGGTATGGTGGTTTTAAAAACTTTGCAATTTCACTACGCAGTTTTCTAAATTTGTTTATCCCGACGACTTGAAGTGTACATTTTCCTTTTTGATAGTTGATGAAGAATTTGTCTTCCTGATAATTTTGAGGGCGAAGGGTAACATATTTTCTTTATAATTCCAAATGCTTGGTTATAGTGAATTTTCTTTTCTCTTTTTGGTTTTTGTATCAGGGACGTATACAACATTTCTTTAATCTTTAATATCGCATATTTTTAGTTTATAAATTTCGCTTCTTGTTAGAGCACAAGCAATTCCAAATAGTAATATATAACTTTAGTTAATAAATAATTTTCGTCAGACGCCTCATTTATGAACTTGAAAGTTTGTTCTTTCTCCAATACACGAGATTTTTTTGGGATATATCCTTAATTCTGGATATTTACCAATGTCAATATCATTTTTAATGTAAATAGTATTTTTAACATTAAGTAATTGCTCCATAGTTTTGATGATTTAATATGTTTCGCTAATTCTGATAAGTATTAGAGTACAACATTTCAAAAAAGGATTGAATATTGGTTTTACTGCGCCAATTCATAAATTTATTGTACGTACATTAATAAATTTTCTGAGGTAATAAAGATGCACTTGCTGTTTTCGCTGCATCCGTTATATCTGGTAGAGTAGGTACATATTTCTATATCACAGCTTTGAAAATTCGATCGCGGAGTGCTTCTCTAGTTTAAACTCGCGTTTCATATACTAGCGATTTCATACATCACCAAAGGCAATAATCAAGCTGGTTTAAGGCTGGTGACCCCGGTGGCCAAACTTGCGGACCACCTATGCCAATCCAACGATTGGGAAAACGATAATTCAAGAAATTTCGCACACAGAGACTAACATGAGGTGGGGCTCCATCATGCTGGAATTACATTTGTTGTCGAACATTAATGTAATAAAATGTAGGTTTTTGTGCAGACTTCGATTTTAATGGATCCATTCACAAAAATGTACCCTCGAAGCAGGATCACCATCTAGAAGATGTTGAACGCGTTGAACGTGAAAAGGTTTTAAACCGTTTTTTCTAAGTGACTCCCATACGGCTAGATGTGATGGTATATGAAGTTAATTTGCAACCCGTCTCGTACTTATACCTGAGTTCTCTACGACAATATCCAGAACATTTTCATCATTTTCCACATCTAGACCCCGCACTTTTTCAGAAACAATTCTTACGCTTGGAAACATTCCAGTTTCCCAAACACTTGCAAATACTTTTTGAAAAAGTCTTCTATTAGGAACTCTTCGATTTGGAAAACGACGTCGATATTCATTAACTGCGCACTTCGCACTACCGTTACAGAAACCATACACGAATATCATGGCGGCATACTCCCTGTGACTGAATGTGTGGGGCATTGAAAGTATAAAAATCTTGGTTCAAGTCGATACGCTCAATATGAAGCTAACTGACAACTACTATGCATGTCAAAACTATCAATCAAAATGTATAGGATGTTTAAAACTAAAGCCTCCTTCATTATTTCAATAATAATAAATAAAAAAAAAATCAGAACCGATTATTTCAGAAATGGTTGAATGGTTGAAAATCGGAAAAAGTTTTTGATAAAAATGGAAATTTTGCCGCCAAAAGTAACCCAAAAAATGGATAGTAAAAATATTTCGTCTATGGCGCTTTTTTGGCTTCAGTGCATACAAATCATACCATGAGGCCATGATATGATAACGTTGATACCGGGTATGCCACTGTTGCAGCCTTTGTTGAGTATAAATATTGTACCTATACTTATTTACAACCAAACTTGGTGTATATCCTATAATAGGTCATGCCGCGTTTTAAACTTTTACTTACCAAAGACATAAGTTTGATATACACAACTTGTACAAATGCTGCTAGCACTATTGCCAATCCAACCTTATTGGCTTTTAAATATTCATCTCCATATATATCAACAAAATATCGAAACTCTATACCAATTGTAATATTCAGGGTTATTGATAACAACATTATCATAATCTGAAATTATAGAAAATTTGTAGTGTGTACAGGGTGTTACAAATTAGATGCATTAGCATTGCTATCTCAGTAACCATCAGAGATAGAGAGTTGCTTAAATTGAGGCAAAGTTGCACATTTTAGTTATTTAAATTTTCAAAATTCCGATGACTTCCGGAAATATCCGAAAAAAACTGAAAAAAATCAGGTTTGGTTTTTAATTTTTGTACGACAAAATAGGGATTATATTAAAAAACCAAGAGCACTTTTTTAAGACACTCTTGTATATTCTTTAAGAAAACAATTAAATTTTTCCGATACCGACGTTTCGTTGATTAGATACCCGCATTAAATTAGTTTTTTAAAATACGGACCTACACTTTTTTTTTAGTAGCTTTTGACCTCCCATAACTACCGATGTGTCACACTTGTCACAAATTGTTTGCCAGAGGAGCATAGGCGTAGTTAGGGGAGTACTTGGGGGTGCTAAGCACCCCAGAAATCTAAATTAGCACCCCCAAAAAAATTTACAGTATATAGGCTAATTTTAGAACTAACCTATTTTTATAATATACATTATAATATGTAATGAATTTTTCATATTAATATTTCAAGCATTCGAATTCTGGTACAAATTCAAGTATATTTAGGTAGTTGCGGATTCTGTTCAAAATTTCTCTGCGTGTACTGTGTAGTTCACGCCCAGTTTACTTGTCAGAGCGGGTCTATGATCATAAAAATCTCGTAAAATACGAGAGCGGCATAATAGCTTGTGTATGTCATGTTTTGCAATTCTGCATTAATTTGATAATTTAAATTTAATCAGTCCTAGTCGTTCAAATTCGCGGAAATTTTTAGCCGGTATTTTGACTATTTTTTTTTGTTTATTAAGGTTTAATATGGTTTTATTAAATTCAGTTAAAGTTTAAAGTTAAATAAACACGAAATAACAATGAGTGCGTCGTCGGATATAAAATACACCGTGGAATTTTTGAAAAAATCTTTTAGCAAGTTACCGTTGGAGGAGAAAGTGATTGTCAAGAACATTGAAAGACCTAAACCTGCTATTAACATCACATTAAAATATTTACTAAAAATTATTGACCAGATTTGGGCGTGGTCTGAAAAAAAATTTCGCTTGCGGCGGGCTTTTTGTGCACCCCACGTTAACATGTCACGAGCCGCCACTGGACTTCAGTACCCCCAGAGTTGACCGTCTAACTACGCCTATGCAGAGTAGTTATTTAAAGTTTTTTTTTAAATTGAAGAGTAGGTATTGACTTTGATAAAAATTATGAATGACGTTACAACTTTAAATTAAAACCATATTGCTTTTCAAAACCATTTCATTGTTTTTCAAAGCCGCCTTTATATTTCTTTAGAGAAGAGAGAGCAGCAATCAATAATGCAAAACGCTTTTAAATTTGCGATGGGGATTTAAGGCAAATTTTTCAGTGTCAATTTTAAAATAGCATAATAATATAGGAGTGTATGGTATCAAATTGTTGGAAAAAAAGGCTCGTTTAAAATATGAACCCCCATCGTTCCATTTGGAAAAATGGAGTAAATGCCAAGAAAACAAAATTTCATTTTTAAACGCTTGTGAAACTTAGAAAGTCAATTATTATGATATGATTTTAATTTTCATATACTACTTGACTATAAATTAATAGATTTAATTAATTTGTAGCACTCTAGATTGAAAATAAAAAATAAACATAAAAATGTTATATCACGTCAAAAAATTACAAGTGAGGTGTCATTTTACTCATAATGTTATGCTGAACCCAAATAAGTAAAAATATACAAGATGTCCTATTTAAAATATCAAAGTCAAGGTCACTTCCGGTCAAACCGAAAATTATGCCAATAAATGCAGACTCATCTCTTATATGCATATTCTCAAAATTTCATTTTAATATCTATAAATTTTAATATAAAAAATTTATAGGGGTGAACGTATTTTGAGAAACACCCGGTATATGGGGTGTGAATTTGCATGATTAGCTTCGAGATAGTTTTAATATTCAGCAGACCGTTATGTACAGGGTGTCCCATTTTCGACACTTTTGACGGGTATCTCCGTTATCGTTGATCCTATCAAAAAAGTAATATAGGTGTCATGTCCTCTTTTTGGGTCAAACTTAAAATGGTAAAATAAAAATTTGAAAATTTTCGCTCGCTTAAGAGATACGGGGGAAAATCTAAAAATTGACAATATCAAAATTACCCTATATTTTCTGATTTAAAAGAGATACATAAAAATATTTTATACAAAAGTTTCTTTATAATGATTGCTGAATAATCTACCGGTTTCAGAATAAGTATACGGGGTCAGGTAAAAAAGTTATCGGACCTAACCTCATTTTTTTAAATGGAACACCCAGTATATTTTAATCTAAAAAGATAGCATTTCAAATTGTCTTTTCAAATATATAACACATCATGGATGATATTGGTTTCCTAGGCGATTTATTTAAACTTTATTACATAAACCACAGTAGGCCATGAAACAAAAGCTAATATCCTATAGAAACAACTATGTTGACAGTCTGGTTGTTTTTAACATTTAACGTCAATTTCATTTTTACATATTCGTTTGTGAAAATGGCTTATCAACATTACGAAAAATTTGATATGATATCAGTTTACATTGAAAGTGGAAAAAACGAAGAAATAGCGCAAAATTTATATTTTGAGCGCTATCCGGAAAGACGGCAACCATTTCAGGACATATTCCGACGACTGGAACATAATTTAAAAACATACGGCTGTTTTACGATGTCGAGATCAAAAAATTATAATAAAGAAAACAAGGAAAATGAAGAAATAAGCGTGTTAGGCTTTGTCGAGGCCAATAATCAGGTAATATGTGATAGCTTAATAGCTTAACTTCTATTGAAGTGAAAACTTCTTTAGGCGCGTTTAGTTTAGTCGGGGAAAAAAGCAAGGTAATAAAATATGACCAAATGCATAGTGTATTTGCTTTTTATGGAAATATTCTATTATAGTCTTGAATTTGAGAATGTTAGATTCTGAAAGTTTAATGGATAATCTCGTCTTTGTGAGGTTTTCACTTCCGTCTTGTGGTCTTAATACACATCCTAATTTTATTCTCTACAATCTTTTTGTATTTTTAGGAACAAAAATCTACGTCCGTCAGAAACGTAGAAACTGAAACTGGAATTTCAAAATCTAAGGCGCAAAGAATTTTGACGTCCAATAAATATTTTCCCTATGTTGTTAAAATTACCCAATATTTGCAACCTGGTGATGATGTAAGACGATTGGAATTCTGTCACTGGTTTTTAAATAAATCTAACGAGGATCGTTCTTTTCATCAAAAAATTATTTGGTCAGATGAATGTCGAATTACAAGTTGCGGTATTCATAACCGACATAATGAAAGACATTGGAACTCCACAAATCCTCACATGGTACGACCTGTTCGCCACCAAGGTCGATTTGGGGTAAATATAAGTTGTTTCTTGTTCCGAAACAAACTGGTATATCGCATCTTTGAAGAAAATTTAAATGCAAACAGATATCTGGACATACTACAATTAAACCTTTTTGATATCCTTGACGATATTCCTTTAAATGAAGTAAGAGATATTTACCTTCAACAAGATGGCGCCCCTACCCATAACTCCCTTTGAATAAGAGATTATTTAAATACTCACTTTGAAAACCGTTGGATAGGAACATATGGACCTATAAGGTGGCCACCACGATCTCCGGATCTAACACCTCCTGATTTTTTTCTTTGGGGAGTGTTGGAAAATAAAATTTATAAAGAAGTTATTTTAACCCCAGAACAACTTGATCAAAGAATCCATGGGGCCTTTGCAGAAATAAGACCATTACACATCATGAATGCCTTAAAATCCGTTCGAAAAAGATGTCAAGAGTGCATTGAAAACAACGGAGGAGCTTTCGAACATTTGCGATGATTCCAGTTAGTTTTTACCTTAATCTGAATCTTCTGTTTGGTTTCAAAGTAATAAAGTTTAAATAAATCGCCTAGGAAACCAATATCATCCATGATGTGTTATATATTTGAAAAGACAATTTGAAATGCTATCTTTTTAGATTAAAATATACTGGGTGTTCCATTTAAAAAAATGAGGTTAGGTCCGATAACTTTTTTACCTGACCCCGTATACTTATTCTGAAACCGGTAGATTATTCAGCAATCATTATAAAGAAACTTTTGTATAAAATATTTTTATGTATCTCTTTTAAATCAGAAAATATAGGGTAATTTTGATATTGTCAATTTTTAGATTTTCCCCCGTATCTCTTAAGCGAGCGAAAATTTTCAAATTTTTATTTTACCATTTTAAGTTTGACCCAAAAAGAGGACATGACACCTATATTACTTTTTTGATAGGATCAACGATAACGGAGATACCCGTCAAAAGTGTCGAAAATGGGACACCCTGTACACGGTGTCTAGAAAATGCGTCTACAACATTTGGAGTTGTGACATTATAAAGAAACCATTCAAGTCAACTTAGTTCTATTCGAAAATGCCTCGTTTACCCGGTGGTCAAATAAAAAAGAATAGGATTTTCCCAAAATTCTTGACAGCGTGGCCATTTCAATTTTTTTTTTTAATAATAATCTAATAATAAAATTACCTGTATTAGTAGTAGCGTAATTTCCTATCATTATTAAGCGGGAGTGTTATATTACACAGTCACATAACAGTCCTTATTTTGACTTCTTATGTCATCAAACTTTTGACAACCCAGGTATTTTCCTTGGATAAATTGATGTATTTGAAAGCTTTTTCACCTCTTAATAAATTTTCGTTGGATGAGCAGTATTGTCCGATTTTGTTTTTCAATTACCTTTATACATTTAATAACTGTAAAATAAAAAAGTGTTACATTATTATTAAATGTTACATTATTTTCTATTGCAGTTAATAGGTTAATCAAGGTAATTAAAAAAAATAAACCAAACAGATTATCCAACAAAAATTTCTTATTAAATTAAATTATGCAAATATTACATTTTTTATATATCACAATTCAAACTTACCGCAGATTAAAGTAATTATTCTATATACTAAGTAATTTACTTTACGCATTAGCGTAAAAAGTTAAATTTTATACACTTTCCATTGTGCCAAAAGTTAGTTTTAAAACACCTTTAAAGGCCCAAGTTAATATCGATGTAATTATTTAATATTTTCTTATGCCTTTTCTGAATAAAAACATTATTTTATTAATTTCAAACAATAAAATATTTTTGTTTAAACCACACCTTTAGGGGGATGCTTTTAGCTAAGGGCGGAGGAGTTATATTCACCTAAGAGTTCTTATTTAGCAGTAATATTATCTTTTGCCATATAAGCAGATAAGATAGTATAATATACCCTAAACGGATATTTCAGTCAGTTGTATTGTAGCCACCATTTCGAAAACTTGTATCTTTTTGAATAAATTGTTTTTTTTTTAAACGGTTTTTTGTTAGACCGTAACATAATTTAGCATAGGTAGTACTTACTATAATTATACAGATGAGGAAACTAACACTATAATTAAAACAATTTTTCATTTTAGGAACGTATGGCTCAAGCTCGCCTGTATCCTGGTTATAGCGTCTTCGTTTAGTTTTCTCCTTATAAAGGCCCCTAAAATTATTTAATACATAATTAATTATTTCTAATACTTTTTATATATATTGTGATGCATGGATCTGCGGGACATAGAACTTCCCAAAAACATTTTAAAGTAATTAAATATAGTCTCCCAAGTTTAGTTTCTACTAAAAGTATAATTAGTAAAGGTTCTTGAAGGTTACAATAAGACCAACTTACTCTTTTTATGCTAATTCCAATGTTTCGCGTACCCAAATAAAGATGCAATTGAGTGATTAATCTACCATTTTAAGAATTATGGTATAGACTACACTAGTCACACTTCCCTAATGGATGATCGAGAAGATGCCAATCACAGCTATCTACTTATATCATTAATATGTCGTTAATAGAAATAAATGTTACATATCACCTGATCTTCAGGTCCAAGTACTCTGTATCGAGGGTACCGTTCCATCTTAAGTTTAATATATTCTCCTTTCGTCGCCATAAAGCTAGGAAAACTGTGGCTAAAATAATTTTGTTTTGTTGATAAAAAATTCCGAAGAAAAATTATTGGGCTTGTTCGCTGAATTTTGTATTTGGTTTCAGGCAGCATGTACTTCCCAGATAGCACATGACGTTGAAATAATGTCTAAAAGATGTCATCAGTTTCGATAAAAGGACGTCTTTTTAACTACCAAAAGGACGACGTCCTTTTGACCTAAGTAAGTCACATCTAAATGACTTCAGTTTTTGAAGTCGAAATGACGTTACCCTTTGACGTCGAATTGACGGAAAGCCCATTTTAAGAAATAAAAAACGGGAATAATTTATGCCACAGAATTACTTTTTAATCCAATATGACGACCACATGTTGATTCCACCGACGTTATTCAGGTAATGCATAATTTAAATCCTGAAAAATTTAAGGTAGCTTTTGCTTAAAATAGGAAATTAAAAAACCACAGTAGGTACCTACCTACCTTTCATGTCATATTACAAAGCAGTAAAATAGTAGGAAATATGCAAAAACAGTTAGTCTAGTGTCAAAACTCTAAGTTTGGCAACGCTGTTCGAGATATTTCGTTAGCGCCTCGGTGGCCTCGGACAATAAGTGTAATCGTTTTGTCCTGGGGCTGTCCAAGTACATCATGCGCTTGTCCTTTTTAAAAATGAAATATTAAAAATTGTATTGAAACTGTCAATGCGGTGTCCTGTGGGTGTGGGTATGAGTAGTGAATAAAAATTTTTAAAATATTTTCAAAGTTACCACTGACGTCAAATACACGTCTGAAACAGGACGTCAAAACAACAACATCATATTATGACCAAAAAAGTAGGGGAGAGTTGGGCAAAGTGAAATAGCGGGGCAAAGTGAAATATGGAAACTGTGAACGCGGCCCTTTCGACAAACGGTCGCCATCATGTTGAAATGCAGAGTGGGGGAGTTATTATAACGCCAGTATAGTTTGGGTTTGCTACCGAGACGCACGTGGTCCTACAAGTGATTTTAAGATTTTCGCGCTTTTAAGTGTAAAATATAAAGGTGATGTATAAGGAAATTTTATTTATATAGTTTATTGTTATCTTCTTAATTTTTTTGTGTTAAAACATAACGGATATTGGTTATCTTTTCCGAAATATTAAAAATTGAATAGGTTGAATTTTAAAAGTTTTATTTGAAAATAAAGAAATTCGTGTCTGATGGGGCAAAGTGGAATTTTGCTTATGGAGCAATTTGAAATACTATTCCACTTTGCCCCATTATATCTTGGCTCACAAACAAAAACAACAAAAAGTCGGTAATTTTGTGCCAAATTTATGCGAAGCAATAGAGTTTCCAGAAATTGAAGATAGAAGTAGGATTTTTAAATCGGAGATCAGGGGCCTTTTAAATAAATTTACGTTTCTTTGTCATGGAAAAATTCAATTTGTTTTTTACAAAATATTTCACCAATTTTTGAGTTTCATGTTTATTTATAAACCCTAAATACATTTTTACTTTTATTTTACTTTGCCCCATGCACTGGGGCAAAGTGGAATTTTGTCAACGGAGATATTTGTTAAAAAAATTTTTTTTTCCTTAAAAGATAAATTCGAACAAATGCGAAAAAAACGAGATATACATACATACACATATTATATTGTAACAATCGCATTCGCCAGAGTTTACTATAATCTGTGTTAATACCATTTTAGTATTAGGTATTTCACTATGCCCCACTCTCCTCTACGTCATTTAGACTTAATTTTCATCATTTTTGCTACCTGGGTTGACTCCCGACAATATGCCGAAGAAACATTCAAACGGTACCGATAGGAACCGAGTTCGATTACAAAGTCGCCTTCAAAATTTTAGTATTATACTATTGAGTAAGGGGCGGATTCATACTGAGCCCTGAACGGCTTAGGTCAAGAACGACTAACTAGATTTAGTGCTACTATGTTCATCTATTTATTTATTGATTAAAATAATGAATGTGGCTGTTGGTATTAGCAAGGAGACACTAGTTGGTGGTATGAAACGTTAGTGAAGCTTTACATTGAATTAGAACAATGTACTGTTGAGGAATTTTAAATAGATATCTAAAATTTTCATTTTATTTCTGACACGTGCTGGTTGCAGTGGAACTTCTTTAACAAAGATGTTCTCGTAAAACAAAAACATTTTTTTTCTTTTTATTTCCCTCTTATTTTAATATTTTTACATGTCTCTGACAAAGCTAAATAAAACTTAAGGTTTTTTCACTACTTAATAAATGATTTTCACAAAGTCTGTTAAAACTCCCAAATTTTTTTTTGCTCTTTTCATTTTTCTGCCCAAGACAGGGCTTTTCCACTAACCCTTCACTTTCCAGTATGCTGAAGTCTTGTCGGTCTTCTGACTATTCAATTTTTACACCTCTTGTACATCATTGCTAACAACATCGGCATTGTACCTTTCACTTTGTTTTCCTGATTATGATGTGTTTCTACACTCGAAAGATGTCGAATTGAATTATAATGAATTATTCTAGGTTCGCCTAGTTATTCTAATAAAAGATTGTGGAGAAAGACTTTGTGCTTTTCTTTTTTCTAGATATGTAAAAGATTTTTTGTTGATATCAAAAGACAACTGGCGGTGGCGATAGCCGTGATTGTGTGTGTTTGTGGACAAAAGACAACAAAAATATTTTATTTGAGGCAAAGAAAGAGAGTCTTTAATAATGTTAGGATTGTTAGGGATAAAGAATAGTTGTTTTTTATTAAAATTATTCAGCCTTTCAAATTTTAACATTATATTTTGGGGTACCGAGTTTCGCTAGGACTCGTTTCGTGTTAATTTAAATATAAAAATTGCTAACTTAATCAATTTTAAGAAAAACTTTAGGATTGGTAAATGCACGTTGCACACAAAGCACTAAGATAGACATTAAATAAAATAAAATTTAAAAGACTGAATAATTTTAATAAAAAAATAAATTTTCTATAATAATAATAAAAGTTTATTCAAATATTTTTTTACATTTAATGCTAATATATAATTTTTTTTTGTATAAACTATTATTTCCGAATTAAAAGTAGTAAAATACGAAGTAAACTACTTGTTTTGAGTCAAATAATATAATATTTTTGTCAAGATTATATTTCATAATTCAGGCACAACTAGATTATAATATAAAAGGAATATGACAATATATTATTGGTATATTTTATATCACTTTAGTATACGAAGATACAATACGTTATGTATACAGGGTGATTCACGGTGGATGAAACGTTAGACGTTTCTGACAAACCAGTAAAGGAATCGTTCTGAAAATTTGGTCGCGTACATAAACGGACATGCTCTACCTTTCTAAAATATTTTTAACAATACAGTGTTGCCGCTTCCACACAAAAATAATAGCTTCTTCGATATTTTAAATGAAACACCCTATATATTACAAATTATAAGCATAGACTAATATTGCTTTTATTAATAAATAATTATAATTTTATGTACAATTATAATTATTTTTTAATAAAAGCATTATTAGTCTATGCTTAATGGTTTCCGAGTATTGGAAAAATTACATTTTTCAAGAGACAATACTCGGAAACCATTAAGCATAGCCTAATAATGCTTTTATTAAAAAATAATTACAAATTTATGTAGAATTTAAAAATTTTATAATATATAGGGTGTTCTATTTAAAATATCGAAGTGGCTATTATTTTTGTGTGGAAGCGGCAACACTGTATTGTTAAAAATATTTTAGATAGGTAGAGCGTGTCCGTTTATGTAAACGACCAAATTTTCAGAACGATTCCTTAACTGGTTCGTCAGAAACGTCTAACGTTCCATCCACCGTGAATCACCCTGTATATATTTATTTATTTTATTCATTATTTATTAATGACGTTCTTAAATATATCTCTTGGATTAGATAATATCCAATTTTTAATTTTATTTTTACAAATAATAATAATAATAATAATAAAAAGTTTATTAATTATTTAACGATTTAATTATTTTAATTGACTGTGGTAGCATATCAAAAATATATGGATTGATGTTTAAAAAATGTTTGTGGGCTATTGTTTTGTTTACTCTATTTTTATATGTAATAAGTAGTATTTTTATGACGAGTTTCATGTGTGTGATTAATATAATTATTATATTTTTATGTTTCAAAATATATATTAACATGTTGTAAGAAAATATTTGTTTAATATCCATTTTTTGCTATCTTTAGATAGTAAATCAGAAGCATATTGGTGGTCTTTTTCGTAAATAATTTTTAAAATATATTTTTAAATAGTTTCAATATTATTAAGATAATTCTTATTTATGCCTCCCCATCCTAGTATTCCATAATTTAAATGGGTTTGTACTAAAGAATAATAAGGTATTTCTAATTATTTTCTATTTAAAAATTGTTTACGATGTTTAAATTTTGGTATAAGAATTCTTAGTTTTTTTATAATGTAGTCACTATGTAGGGGAGGGGTGGGCAAGTTGACATACCTAAGGTTTAAACAAAAATATCTTAGAAAAAACCAAGACTTATTTTTAATAAATGTAAGCAAAATAAAACAGTTGTTATATGTCTTTAACCTACATATATAACGAAACGAAATATAAACTCCTTGTACAAACAACACCACTTTAACAAAAATAATACAAAAATCCATCTTGCCCTACCCTATAGGGCAAGTTGACATACGAAAATAAGTAGGTATAAATATAAAATATTAGTTAATATAAATCACAAATAAATTGTTTTGATTTTTTGGATAGGCCGGCACACTCAGCGTGAGCCCATTGGCGACACTTCTAGTCTAAAATATTTTCAGTGCGGGCAAGATGACATACTCGGTATGAAGGTATGCCATCCTGCCCGACAATGAACGTAAATTTAAAAAAATTAAAAAATGGGTTTTAAAATAAAGTCTAAAAAAGATTGATCGTAAAATAAATAGTTGAAAACTAAATTTATTAAACAAAATTAAAAAATATAAGAAAAACAGTCAAGTAATTTTTTTACAATCTTTATCATAGTATACTTACATTAAAACGAAATCGTAAATTACTTAAAATCGTTAATATTTCTAACACCGCGAAAAACTTCCACCCACAAACACCTTTAAGTGGACACTGCCAACGAGCGAACTTGTTTAAGCATGCTAAATGCTCGGATGACGGTGGAGTTTCCATGGAAGGGCTACTGTGTCATCTTGCCCACCTGTGTCAACTTGCCCATCTCTCCCCTAAATCCCATTTTAAATGTTTATCAAAAATTATTATTCCTAGATATTTAATATTTTCGCCTTCCTTTATGTTAATATTATTATTGCATATTATTGGACCAATATTTGGAAGTGTATTTTTGTATGAAGTAAATAGAATGTATGTTATTTTGTTATAATTTATAGTTAATAAGTTTTTATTAAACGAGTTCCTTATTTTTATAAAATCTTTTTCAATAGTAGGATTTTTTAAAAATATTCCAATTTAGACCTTCATAAAAAATTACCGTATCATCTATATCTCTAAGAATCCCAATATGGTTATTAAATACCCTTAGTCGCACTTTATTTGCCTTAAAATAATTTCTCTTGTTGTATTTTGCCCACAAACATACACAATCATGGCTATCCCCATGTTCTAGTTGTCTTCTTGTACCAACAAAAAAATCTTTTACATATCTTTTAAAAATTTCTTAACGGTATATATATTTTTCTAATTCATTGTAAAAGTCCATTAAAGTTTCATACCACCAATAAGTTTCTCCGTTGCTAATAACAGCAGCAACATACTTTTTATATTTCTTGTTGTATTCTGATGATGGACATCTCTACGTTCGAAACATGTTTAAATAAGAAGTTTGTCGAATAATTTATTATTCAAATAGACTGGTGGAGAAAGACTTCTTGCCTTTCTTTACATTTCTATATTACAACTCCACTTTAAGCATGGACTATTTATTCAAAAATTATAATACAATAATTTAATTGTGCCTATAAACATTAAAATAAAGTAAAAAGAAATAACGACATTCACTAATATCTCACATTAGTTTATTCATTATTTTAGATAAACGAAGAATTGTGAGTAAAAAATTACAATAAAACCAATTGTCAAAATAATTAATTTTTAAACATTTTTAGGATGCCTTTTACTGTTCGCAGGGACATTGAGAAAAAATTAAAGTTCATGAAGACATGAACATGAGTAAATGTAGAAAATATTTGCTGAGTTCCTTTTAGTAGCTTGCATTATTTAATTGTATAATATTTTTCATCATGAAATAAATGAAATAAAAAATAAATGAAATGAAATAAAAGTTACTTTTAAACTGCAAAGCAAAGCTTAAAAAATATGAATTAGGTATTAGGAAAAGATACGGAAAATCGTGACTGACTATTATTATGTTATGTTTGTATAATTTAAAAAATAAATATTTTCTTGGAACAAGTATATTAATAAGTACTTTGTGTTTTATTTAAATTTTCTTTACTAGTTAATACCTAACATATTAGAATGTAATTTTTGTATCTAAAAGGCGCTTAATTAATTTGAAAAAACTGAAATATCAGCGTTTATCTGCTGCTTAGGAAGTGCTATTTTAAAGTGCAGTTGCAGCGCATAAGAGTCACTTTCACCAAGCTATTCTGAAGCGATTTTTATGCAGTCGATGGACAGAGATGTGCGGCCATATCTGATTGAAAAGAGCCGCAGATATTTCAATTGCCTGCCTGCTTGGCCGGACACCGGGGTGCTTGGCAGGCTAAATTTGAAAGCGTTTGCCTGTTTTTACAATGTTAATAAGGAGTACCTGTTAAGTCCTTGTCCATTCTATTTGGCTATATGAGCCTCTAAATTTCTCATACGATTATACGAATTTGTTTGCGAAGCATTCCTTTAACAACTTATGTAAGCAATGATTTTTACTTTGCTTTGCTGTTTAAAAGAAGCAAAAGGAAAGTACTTTACAGATTTGACCAGTCACAAAGAAAACTTTGTTTTGTTGATTTATATTACCATTAAATATCAATAACCTCTTTTTTATGGGTGTATTAATTATTAAAAATATATATACCTACCTAAGAACATTTAACATGCTGTGTTTGTTATACACTTATTAATTTTGAAGAAATTGAGGCTTCTTCTAATTCATATATTTAATTTTTTAATAAACATACATCCATGTATTTGTTTATTTGCGCTCCCAATTCCCTGAAACACTTTTCTGGATCCGTCCCTGCAGTGAGTGAACTAAATACAAGTCCGAGATTGAACTGGGTATCTATATTCTGCTTGCATTGCGTGAATGCAACCGCTGCGCTAGAGCGGCACAGCGGCACTTTCAATTTCTAGATATTCAATTATCCAAAAATAAGAATTCTTCGATACGGCTATTTAAAACAAAAAAAAATAAGACAGTATTTCAAAATTACCCCAAAATGACATAAAAACAGCAAATCCAACCGTAAAGTAATTATCAAACACATACGTCCATTGGCTCATGGAGCAAAACTCTGACATTTTATGAAACGAACAATGGGATCGATGCTCACAAGTTGGACATACGTACCGGTCATGATCGCTACAAATGGTTTCTCTAAAATAGAAAAAAAAACATATTGTTATTTCTATAGATAAGGCTTAATTATCCCTTATTTGTCACTAGTACAGTAATTCCCAAACTTGGGGCTGCATAAACAATAGCGATATGGACAAGAATTATTACATAAAAAAAACATTTATTCCATTAACAAATCTCCGGTATTGACTAAAGAAATTTAAATTGTATTTTGGTCTTGTATGAGATGTCCGGAAGATACGTCTATAACATTTGATAACCCACTCAAACAAAAAAACGAAATAGGTCGATTCAAGACAACTCATTGCAGTTATATTAAAAATTTGTTTAATAAGGGCCAATAAGCTTTTTCACTAGAACTGAACGAATCATATTCAGCACTGAAATTCTGAATTAACCTGGAGTGTCACAAAACTTCCTAGAAATAATTAAAAAGACGCGGTGCATAGTGTGAACACAAACAGACATACGTCATCCGATCCCACAGTTCTTTTAATGGTAATCTAACTTTTGATCATCAGCCCTTTATCAAATGTGCAAGTGCATCCGTGGAATTTTTAATGATAAAAATGCGGTAGAAGATTTAATCTTTCTGTTTGGCATTAAAGAAACACAATTTCGATATTGGCACTCTCGAATTAGCTGCGTTTAATTGCTGCGTGCGAAAAACAAAATGGCCGCCATCACGAACACTATTTCAATTTATCTAATTAACCATTGGAATTACGAAAAAAGTTTTATTCAAAAAATATTGCTGTAAGAATTCTACATAAAAAAGGTTATTACGAATTTCTATGTAAGACTAACCGTTTTCTCAAAAAGTATACTTTGGCAATTAGTTCGTGACTTTTATATGCATTATGTGAATCATTCTAACTTTAGTGATATTGTGTTTGTACTAATTGAACTTGTGCTATGTGGTTTGTTTTTGGCATATCATCATGGTATTTTTTTCTCTTTTTTTTTTAGTCCTTAAGGATTGTAAAAAACTATTCATAACCTGAAATCCGGACAAGCTCCCTGTAGCTTTGGATTTCAAACATTAATATTGTGTTATGGCATGTTATATAATAGGAAATGTACATTTTTTATGAAAATAAATTTATTATTTATTATTATAAATTTATAAATTTATGTTTATTTGTTTGAATTTATTTTTTTTCAAAACGGACCGGAAAATAACGTTTTAATAATTTTTTACCCAGAAAATATCCCTTTTAGTAGTCTAGACCGGAAAGTAATCAAATGGAGTACAATACTTTCTTTTTGTTGGCTTTCTGTTTCATATTCCCCCATTAAGTGTACAAAAATAGTCTCCCGTGGGCTCCTTGCTGATACAAGTGTGGAAGCAGTCTTAATCTCTTTCTTTGACATTGAAGAAAAATAATATCGATGTTGGTACTCTCGAAAATGTTGCGTTTGATTGCTGCGTGCGAGAAACAAAATGGCTGCCATCGCAAACACTATTTAGATATATACTTACTTACATAAAAATCGGTAATAACCTTTTCTATGTGGAATTGATACAGCAATATTTTTTGTATAAAACTTTTTTTCGTAATTTCAACGGTTACTTAGATAAATTGGAAATAGTGTTTGCGATGACAGCCATTTTGTTTCTCGCACGCAGCAATCAAACGCAATATTTACGAGAGTGCCAACATCGATATCATGTTTCTTCAATGCCAAAGGAAGAGATTAAGACTGCTTCCACACTTGCATCATCAAGGAGCCCACGGGAGACTATTTTTGTACACTTTATGGGAGAATATGAAGAGGAAAGCCGACAAAACCAGTAAAGTATTGTACTCCATTTGATTACTTTTCGGTCTAGATAGCTAAAAGTGATATTTTCTGAATAGATAATTATTTAGAAAGTGCCCATTTTCCCTGTCCGTTGTGAAAAAGATGAATTCAAACCATCAATATTTTCCAAAGTATACTTTTTGAGAAAAATTTAGTCCTATATAAAAATTGGTAGTAACCTTTTCTATGTAGAATTGATACAGCAAAAATTTGTGTATAAATTTTATTTCGTAATTCCAATGGTTACTGAAATAAATTGGAAATAGTGTTTGCGATGGAGGCCGTTTTTTTTTCGCACGCAGCAACCAAACCAAACGCATCATTTTTGAGAGTGCCAACATCGAAATTATGTTTCTTCAAAGCCAAATAAAGATATTAAGGCTACTCCCACACTTGCATCATAACGGAGGCCATGCACAAAAGACTGTTTTTGTACATGCTTTCTATCTTTGGTTCGATAACTTGAAATGACTTATTCTAATACTTGTCATTTTAAATTTAAACCCACAACTATCAATTTAGGACCTGTTTATATTTAAAATCCTTAAGTGAATACCTACGACAACAAATTTCTTATACAAAATAATACCTAAAACGACAGGACATATTCCGGACAAATCAAGTCAATCCCTCCAGTAATGTGGCAATTGAATATTTTCTGTAGTAATATATTAAGGGATGGGGAAATTATCGAAAATCATTCCGAAGATCTTTTGACGTGGAAATCGCTCGAGGGCTTGCCCGAGAGCGTTTTCCTAATGGCAATCCTAATGGCAAAAAATCTGAGAATGATTTTCTGATTATTTCCCAATCCCGAAATGTATTTTGAAGATTATTTACCAAATAAGAAACTAACGTTTAAATGATATCTCGAAATGACACTTTGGCGTTTGTTTGTATTTTATTTGTTGTCCATAGTAACAACCAAAAACGCCATTGTTCGTTATCTAGATAATCATCAAACATCACCACGACAATAAAAAACCTGTTGTTACAGACGTGTGATTTTAACTGTTGACAAGTGCGATTTTCAGTTTTGACGGGTGATATTTTCACTTTTGACAAGGGTGATTTTTACCGGAGAGCGGGAGATTATCGCTGAATAATCAGGTGAAATTCAACCCGCTTTTATAATGGACGAGGTAAATAATCTCTATAATTTCTACACTACTGGTTGGGTCAGAAAGTTGCCCTCTTTCCGCAATATGATTTTTTGTGTTAGACTTGACAGTGACGAATCATAGCTTTTTAGAACTGGATAATTTTTATTTATTTATTTATTTAATTTCCCAGCCAACTTTACAAAAGTTTATTACAGGGAAATTTCTAATTAAAAAAAAATTAATTAATTAGGATTAAGAGTCAAAATTATACAATAATTATAGTATCATATACAGGGTGTCCAGTTTTCGATGGTTTTACGGGGTATCTCGGTTATTAGTAAAGATAGAAGGATACGGTTTTCGCGGCACTGTGCTATTTTTTTATAAAACCAAAGATGCCCTAATCAGAATTTTTCTAGTCCTCCTTGTTTTTGATATACGGGATGTTTTTGATAATTTTACATTTTGGGACACCCCCCATATTTAGGTTATCCTGTAGCTTATCAAAGAGAAAACAAATGTTATTTGTGTAGTTTTTTACGTAGAATCCAGTGACGTACTCAGATTATTTCTACGTTCAATAATTTCCGAGAAAAATACCAAACTTTTTTTTTTAAATGGGACACCCTATATATTTTTAAATAATATAATTCAGTTCATTACAAGCTTCTCAAAAATATATAATATCCTATTTTTATTTTTAATATTAAGCACGAAATTTACGTTTTATTAAAAAATATATAATTTTAGTTAGTAGGCCATGACGGGTATTGAAAAAAAGAAAAGAACACAGTCGTTTATGTCATATTAATAACTTCTTTAGTTTCTGTCAGAATATTCAGGTTCTCTAAGTTGTTTTAAAATACCTATCTAATTAATAGTAAAGGATCAGTTTGTCCTAATTATGGCAGAATATGTGAAATTTGAAAATAATGAAAAATACGACATGCTCGTTTGTTATGTTCATTGTAATGAAAATGCAGATGTAGCATTAGAAGAGTATTTCAATAGGTAAATATACGCCTTTGTGTAGTATCTCTATGAAGATTTAGTAATTTTTTTAAATTACTTGTAGATATCCCGAAAGACGACAGCCGAATAAAATAATTTTTTTAAGGATGAAATCAAATTTAATTGAACACGGTTCATTTATTAAACCTCGTCCTAAAATCTACAACAAGGAAAACCGCGAGACTGATGAAATAAATGTTTTAGCTTCGATTGAAACAAATCCAACTAGTTCTTGCAGAACGGTTGAAGGTTCGGTCGGACTAGTTAAATCAAGAGTTCAAACAATCCTAAAAAAACACAATTTCAAGCCATATAAATTTCACCTAGTATAAAACTTACATCCTGGTGATGCACAACGCCGTACAGAATTCTGTAATTGGTATTTACAAAATATCAACAGGGGAAATAAGTTTGAAAAAACCGTTGTATGGTCCGATGAAGCTGATTTTACCAGTGCTGGTATATTTAATCGACACAATACGAGGTTTTGGTCTCAGGAAAATCAGCATCTAATATTTCCACTCGAACGGCAAGGAAGGTTTGGCTTTAACGTTTCATGTTTTGTACTAGGAAGCAAAATAATTTATAATATATTTGAAGGCAGCCTTAATGCCAATAAATATTTGGAAATTCTGGAAAACGTTGTGCCGGAAATAATAGAAGACGTGCCCTTAGCGGGTATCAATAACTTATATATGCAACAAGAGATGAAGCACCCGCTTACAATGCGCTAATTATCAGGGCCTACTTAAATAATAATTTTCCAGGCCACTGGATTGGAACTAATGGACCTGTAAGATGGCCACCAAGGTCACCCGACTTGTCGGTTTTGGATTGCTTCTTGTGGGGATACCTTGAAAATAAAATTTATTCTATTCAATACCAAACAATTGCAGAATTAAGAAATGCTACTGAAAGAGCATTTAGGGAGATACGGACACGGCCTCTTATTATTTTAAATTCATTAAGGCGCATAAGAACTATGTGTGAAACATGTCTAAGGCATAATGGAGAACAATTTAAGCAATATTTATGAGAAAGTTCTATTAATATTCAGCTTCTCTTTGTAATGTTTTGCGTAGTAAAATACAACTCGATTTGTGCATTGTTATTATTTTTACTGAAATATTACTGCTAATTAGATTAAGGAGTCCAAAATATATTTTTCCTGCAGTAATTATCATACCAGTAATATTTTTTTTTTTAATACCCGTCATGGTCTACTAACTAAAATTATATATTTTTTAATAAAACGTAAATTTCGTGCTTAATATTAAAAATAAAAATAGGGTATTATATATTTTTGAGAAGCTTGTTATGAACTGAATTATATTATTTAAAAATATATAGGATGTCCCATTTAAAAAAAAAAGTTTGGTATTTTTCTCGGAAACTATTGAACGTAGAAAAAATCTGAGTACGTCACTGGATTCTACGTAAAAAACTACACAAATAACATTTGTTTTCCCTTTGATCAGCTACAGGGTAACCTAAATATGGGGGTTGTCCCAAAATGTAAAATTATCAAAAGCAAGGAGGATTAGAAAAATTCTGATTAGGGCATCTTTTGTTTCATAAAAAAGTAGCACAGTGCCGCGAAAACCGTATCCTTCTATCTTTACTAATAACCGAGATACCCCGTAAAACCATCGAAAACTGGACACCCTGTACAGTAGTCTCCGTAAGTTTGCATCATATGGAAAACTTTTTTATTATTCATTTTACGAAAAAAAGTTATTCTTCATAAAAAGCTCTACATGGTCTAAAACCTAAAATGCAACCATCAAATATCGAAATTTTCCAGTCATATACGAGGTTCGTCAAAAAATGTGAATTTTTCCCAAGAATATGAATTTTTCCCAAGAGTAAGGTACCTTTATTTTTGACATTATCAAAAATTGTTATTAAAAAAAACTTGATCAGAACTAAAAACCACGTCTAAATATGCAATTACACGCATTAAATTAATTAAATAATAAAAAAATAAATAATGAATAATAAATTAATAAAATAATTTTTCAACATAAATGCGTATAATTGCATATTTAGACGTGGTTTTTATTTCTGATCGACTTTTTTAATAACAATTTTTGATAATGTCAAAAATAAAGGTACTTTTTACTATTGGGAAAAATTCACATTCGTGGGAAAAATTCACATTTTTTGACAAACCTCGTATATGACTGGAAAATTTCGATACTTGATGGTTGCATTTTAGGTTTTAGACCATGCAGAGCCTCTTATGAAGAATAACTTTTTTTCGTAAAATGAATAATAAAAAAGTTTTCCATATGATGCAAACTTACGGAGACATACTTTATAACAACAAAAAAACAGTAATATGTTATATTTTTAATAAATGTTTTTTAAATAAATATTTGACCTTTTTTGTATTTTATAATAATATATTTTTAATTTTTTTTTGGAATATTCTTATAAATTTTTATACCATCATGAAGAATTGATTTTTTTCCAAAATTGGTTTTTATTTTTACAGTTTTTAAATTTTTATTTTTTCTTGTATTGTGTTCATGAAATGTTGTGCTATCAATAAATTTTATTTCAGAATTTTTAATCTTTTCATTAATTGAGTGAATTAATATACCTACCTTTAATTTATATAAATTTTCTATATCCAAATAATTATTTGGTTTATATAAATTTACGGTAGGCTCAAAAATGGTAATTTATGAATGCATTTTATGGCTTTATTTTGTAATTTTTTTAAAGGATTGATATTTGACAAACAGGCAGAACCCCAAACTGATATTAAATATTTCAATTTTGAATATATTAATGCAAAGTAAAATTTTAATGGGATGTAATATCTCACTTTGTATAAAATACCAATTCAAGGAGAAATATTATTTCTTAAATTATTAATATGTGTTCTCCAACTTAAATTTTCATCTACAGTGTGTCCAAAAAAGTATGCAACATATGGGAAAGTTATTTATTACCGATTTCTCAGAAAATTTTATTCTTGATAAAAGTTGGTGCATACCTTAAAACTATAAACGCATATTTCATATTTCACCTGCGGCTAATAGTAAGGGAGCAAATGCCATTTTTTCGAAATTGCCTTAAGAGTAAAGTACCTTAATTTTTAAAAATGCAGCAAAATTTTATATGGAAATGTTTTTGCAAATTAAAAACATAGTCCAAATACGAAATGTGAGTTAGGTGTATCAATTTTTAATTTTTTTCCCCTAATCTCTAATTTCCCCTAAACGGTACGCCTCTGGTCGATTTTTTGTTTACGGAATTTTATTATATTTATCAAATAACTTAATCGTGGGTTTATAATAAAAATGCATTAAGTAGTTGCAAACTTTTAAAAACTTTTCAATGAACCGGGTCGGTTTAGATATAAGCCTGTTGCACGCCTAGTTAAACACATTTTAGCCAACTTCTGTTCAAAACTAAATTATAATAGAATTCAGCCCTATTTATAATACTGGAAATAACTAATAATTTATTTGTCATTTACACCCAGTACGCTGAAGTCCAAAACCTACTTTAAAAAAATGCATATAAAATAGGTATTTTGCCCTCTCGTAATTATTTATTTATTTATAATGACAAATAAATTATTAGTTATTTTCAGTATTATGAATAGGGTTGAATTCTATTATAATTTAGTTTCGAACAGAAGTTGGCTAAAATGTGTTTAAGTAGGCGTGCAACACGCTTATATCTAAACCGACCCGGTTCATTGAAAAGTTTTTAAAAGTTTGCAACTACTTAATGCATTTGTATTATAAACCCACATTTAAGTTATTTGATAAATATATTAAAATTGCGTAAACAAAAAATTGACCAGAGGCGTACCGTTTACTAGAAATTAGAGATTAGGGAAAAAAAATTAAAAATTTGCAAAAACATTTCCATATAAAATTTTGCTGTATTTTTAATAATTAAGGTACTCTACTCTTAAGGAAATTTCGAAAAAATGGCATTTGCTCCCTTACTGTTAGCCGCAGGTGAAATATGGGATATGCATTTATAGTTATAAGGCATGCACCAACTTTTATCAAGAATAAAATTTTCTGAGAAATCGTTAATAAATAACTTTCCCATATGTTGCATACTTTTTTGGGCACACTGTATATGTAAACCTAAAAAATATATTGTATTTGAATATTTTATAATATGTCCATTAAAAAGTAATTGCAATTTATATCCAACATATTGATTTGTTTTAGTTATTATCATAAAAGAAGATTTTTCAAGATTTAAAGTTAATTTAAAACTTTGTAGCCACGAATAAATTTGAATTAAATCTTGTATTATATTATCTAAAATTTGATCTATATCATCATCAAAATATATAATTGTTGTATCATCTGCAAATAATAATTATAAAGTTTTTTTTTAACTATTGTAAATTTTTTTGAACCATATTTTTCTACAATTATTTATAAGACAGGTGTTTAATAGTTCAAAAACCATTCTTACACTACTACAAACAACACTTTCAGTACTTACATTTCGTCGATATTAAAAAAGGTGACTCTTACAAGACTAATCAGAAATACAACAGCTCCCAAAACTGAGGGCGGGATTAACATCAAGTTAAAAAATTGCAGCCAGGTAAAATAAAAGGCAATTTCAGGTCCAAAGTAGCGTTGCACAAGATCTAAGGGTTGATCTCGATGAACTGACATTATATTTGACCAAAAACGTAACAGTAACTAAAAATGAAATTATAATAAAAATAAATAGCTACCTATGGGTCTACAATTGACTTTTTGTATGTTACGCTCGCGCTTTCCACTTATATTTTACCGTTAACTCAAATATTACTAAGCTGTCGACTTTGTTTAAAGATAGATTGTTTATTGGGAAATAGATATATTATACAGACTGTCCGCGGATAAGGTTTGGTTTACAATAGCACAAATGGATGAAAAATTTAATTTTTCGAGAAAAAGTCATTCTTGATAAAAAGTTTAGCTTTAAAAAAATGCAATTCACGAAGAGAAAAGGCCAATTCAAAAACTTATTTATAATAACGTTTGTAATTTAAATCCAAGATTTAAAATTAATCATCGATTTTTTAATTTTTTTTTTTAATTTTTAGAGGTAAAAGAATTTTTTTTTGGATAGCAGCATTAGCGGTCGAAATACATTATCAATGACAGAGGGATATTAAATAGTTTCAAAAACTGATTTTTGGTGTTACCAGAAATATGTATTTTAATTTCACAAATGAAATAACACAAAAAATTCTTAAAATAACAACAAATAATAATTTTATAATTTGCTATTTAAACACTCCCCCTCCATATTCAACACATTTTTTCAGCTGTACCTAAACGAATGTGGTCAAAACTCCTTCGAATTTCTTCAATGGAAATTATTTGAACAGCTTCAACAATTCGCTGTTTTAGCAGCTGTACGTCGTTCTCAATTGGACGGGAGTACACTAATTGTTTGAGGCGCCCCCCAAGATAGGCATCTGAAATAGTTAAATCGGGACTTTTGGGGGCCACAGAACCGGACCATTCCGACCAATCCATCTGTGGCCAAATGTATTATTAAGCCATTCCCTCACTTCAAATGAGAAAAGCGCAGGGCATCCATCTTGTTGAAAGTACATTTCGTTCCTAAATTAGAGTGGCAATTCTCCTAGGTTGTCAGAAACGAATATTTCCAAAATTTCAAGGTCCCCCACTCCTACGGTTACACGTGTTTTCGAAAAAGTATGGGCCATTTACTTTTTGTAATATTGTCTTCACGCAGGAATTCTAAAACGGGGATTATTTTCGCTCCAGTATCTAATATGCGTAGAAGACACTTTCCCGTTTGTTGAAAATGCCGATTAATCGGAGAACATGATAAATTTATGAAAATTCCTGTTTTAACTTACAATTTTGTCTTCGACCCAAAGACAAAAATCCAAACGTATGGCTTCGTCTCCTTCTTCCAACGTTTGATTAAAAGTTGGTTTAAATGAGAATATTTTGTTTGCCTTTAAAACATACTGAATATGAGTTTTTTTTTACTACATCAAGTTCTTGAGCTCGGTTTCTTAATGAAAGGGTAGGATTGTCAGCAACAGACTGCAATACGATTAGGGAAGCTGCGTCATTCTGATCATAGTTTTTTTTAACATTGAAAATGTTTATATTATCGCACGAGCATGTATAGTAGGGGTACACAATTAGAAATTATTGCGGCGAACATTTTTCCCTGACGTCACACAAACGGAACTACGCGCGCGATGCTATGACGGCGAAGAGGAGGGAGAATGTACAACGGATGATGCGCGTCCCGCCTAGACCAACTGGAGAGGTACAGCCACGAAATTAAAAATAGATTTGTTTGTTTGTTTGACTGATGACAGTATTTTTATTGTAACTGTTATAATGGTGAAGTCTGTTAAAAGTAGCTATAGTGTAAATGTTTAAGTTTTTTGCCTAGTTAAGGATTTATTTACTCTTATACACTTTGTCAGAAAAGTATGGAATATTGCAATAAATATGTTTCAAACCGCTTATATTTTGTCGTCAAAATGTTGCCCACAAATATAGTTTTGAAAAACGAATAAGATAAAACTAAAGGGAGTCAAATACCATGATTAAATTTTGTATTTTAAATGGAATACCCCGTATATTTTTATGGATATATATAGATCTCTTTGAGAAAATTTCTGTAGTTTATGATTTTATGTGTTTATCTATCAAAATGCCAGAGATAATAATATATCAATTTACAATTTAAAAAAGGAGCAAGTGCTTAATTTTGTAAATCATAGCTACTTTAAAATAAGTTAAATTATTCCCAAATTTCAATTTTTAGGGTATATAGGTATGAATTCCAATAAAATGGAATTTTTTTACACATAATGACAAATCTGATTTTAATTTTGCATTAAAAAGTAGTAAATTCTTTATGGAAGATACACACATCTTAATTGAAAACATTAAATTGAAATATCTCTGTCATTTTGATAGATAAATATCTACACAAAACCATATACTTAGGTGTTATATTAGGTAACACAGCAATTGTCTCAAATGGATCTATTAAACTCCATAAAGCTATACAGGAACATGATGCATGACCATTTAAAATAAAGAATAAGCATGTTTTTTGACCCTCAATGTATACTTTCAAAAACGAAATTAATCTTGATTATTTTTTTTTTTAATTATGGGGAAGCGAATTTTTGGCGAAATAATACGAGCGGTTTGAAAGATATTTGAAATATTCCAGACTTTTTTGACACCCTGTATTAGGTACGTATTATAATTTATATTTAGGAGGTTATTTGTTCCTTTAAATATTTTTCTATGTGTTGTACGACTGACAGTTATAACTTTGTATTTACTTTATAACATGGTTGGTAGGATATATTAAGTAAGTACGGAAACTTTAAGGAATTCATTTATGAGTGATTTTAAGACCAAAAGTTAATATCATTATAGATCCGCAAGAGCTCCGTTTTCGAGATACAACTTTTAAAAATTTCCTTTTTTATTATAATATTGAATGGTATCAGCTATTTCATTGAAACTTGCTACATACTAATGGATATTTAGGAGCTACTTTTTGCAAGTATTAAGATATATTTAATTCAACCATGAGCGTAGATATGGGTAACCTGTTTTAATCTTTTAAAGCATTATCTAGTAAGCCAAGCAAAAGGTACACAAAAAGTGTATCTTTATAATTTTTGATTAGATTAGCCCTTTTCGAGAAAATTTACTTATTAGGTTTTTATGTACGCCTATGGACAAATTTAAGTGCGAATCATTGCTGAGAAATCAACTAAAAAGAAAATACTTAGTTTCTAGCCAATTTTAAGAAATATTTTAGTTTTCATATGTTAAAATCAATGATCTGCTAGCTATATATAGATGAAGCAATAACAAATGAATCTATTGACAAAATCGTATCCCATTCTGAAGTAACTCATGTCCCCAATTGCGCCCCTCCACTTTGTTTGCCAAACGTATGCTCTTAAGAGGAAGTAACCCCTTCACCACAATGAAAATTGCCGAACGTTTTGCTGGTCAAACGAAAAGAAAAAATAAAAATTGGTATTTAGAAAATAAATTCTACTTTAAATACCCCATCCAGAAAAGTAAATGACGATCGAAAATATTCCCAAAATTATTTTTAGAAACATTTTTTATTTTTAGTAATTTCGTAATATCTTTAACAATTCTTTATTGATCAAAAGCAAAATGACTTTCCCGGGTGTAGAATGTTGTACCAAACAATTTTTCTTAAAGCCATTTTTCAATATCGGCCTTACTTTTTTTCTCAAAAACGTTGGGCGCGTAAATCCACTTTACACGCTTAAATTCACTTGGCTTTAAGAAAAATTGTTTGGTACAACATTCTACACCCGGGAAAGTCATTTTGCTTTTGATCAATAAAGAATTGTTAAAGATATTACGAAATTACTAAAAATAAAAAATATTTCTAAAAATAATTTTGGGAATATTTTCAATTGTCATTTACTTTTCTGGATGGGGTATTTAAAGTAGAATTTATTTTCTAAATACCAATTTTTCTTTTTTCTTTTCGTTTGACCAGCAAAACGTTCGGCAATTTTCATTGTGGTGAAGGGGTTACTTCCTCTTAAAAGTAGGTATTATTTATCCAATCTCAGTTTGAGGACATTCCAATCATCTCATACGGCGGTAAACAGTCTCAAAGAGACCGACCGCACAACCAGGGTTGTCAGATCTTTCTTCTTCAATTCTTTAAGTTTTTTTATTAAAGATATTTCATTTATATCAGTATTCAATTGTTAGTCAGTAACTTTCTTTGAAGGCTAGTTTGCAAATATACTTTAAACCGAGGAGTTTTAAGTGTGACAGAAAAAAATAACAAGCCATTAATTGTTATAATAATACATTCTTTAGTCCTTAAGAAACAATATAACTGAAATCAAGACAAAAAGTGTTTTCAGTGTTTAAAAACAACTAATTAACAAACCCTTGTTTCTCGTATATACTTACATTGTGCTTACAAATCCGAAAATTTTGAAGAATTGGCAACAGCATGTAATTTGTTGCGATTGCAAGCGCCAGGATATAAGCTGAACCGGTACCCGGCCCGTCTGACGATCGATTCTGCCAGACAGAGATAGGCCACTGACCGCCGATGGCGTGGAAGAGACGGAGATAAAATATACGTGGTTATGCCTTGATGAACGGGCCGGAGTCTGGTTGACGAGAATGAAGTTCTGGTAAAAAAATTAAAGCATTTTCTGAGCAGTGTCGTGCCGTGTCAGGTTTATTTTTCTGATTTTAGTTTTGTATATAGAATTTTTGAGTTACCTTATATTTACTATTTTAATATAATATTATTATTATACAGTGGGTTTATAAAGTGTAGTATGTACAAACACCTAATGTAAAACAAACTTATAAGTGTGTATACGCATATTAATTATTTGTGTGGAACGCCTATAGTTAGGAAATTCCCACAGTTTAATATCATTAAATTGACCTAAGAAACACTATAACACAATAATGATAGTACCTAAAATTTATAAACGTCTTTTATTGAGAACAAATAATCTTCAATTTCAAAAATAGAAATAATATTTATAATACCCATAAACATATTCATCCCTAAAGCCATAAATCTATAGGTTTTACCTTTTTGCAGAAGAGAAAAATATGACGTTACATGGTAAATTTAAATCTTTGTCTAAAGCCCATAGACATTTCCCTTAAAAATTATGCAGTTTGGCAACGTAAAAGAGACCGCGTTCCTATTCGTCAGACGTTTTTCATTCATAATTTCATTGCCGTTTGGTCCACAGAGAAATAAAGGGATTTAGTTTGGTCGTTCTTAGAAAGTTTGTTTGAAATTTGTTTCGGTTTATCGGTATTGTGTAATAATTGCTGAGTCTTTAGTGTTTTGTGACATTTTTTTGAAGACTAATTAATTAAGATGGGTCACAGGTGTGAATTGTTCAAGAATGCGGAATATAATAATTCTGCAGTTACTTTTCATAGGTGAGTAGGTACATAGAAAGTTGGGTTATTTGTCGGTTGGGATGAACTATTCATAGGCGTAGGTAGGTGGCAAAAATAATTAATAGGTACTTTACATTTTTGGCATAAAATTATAATATTTAACGTATAAATGTAAAAAATTATTGAATGCATGCAAACATTTTTAATTTTTAAATAATTTATCATAAACAATTTCAATTTCCAAATTCTCTCCATGGCCATGTCTCTTTTCTGCATGTGTAAAATAATCGATGAAATATATTTTTATTATAAGCATTCCTGCAAATCCTTTACTTGGATATATAAGTTAATTCCTGTAATAAACTATACTTACTTAGTTACTTGAAAATAAAGATAATATATACGATTATTATTATTATTTTTATATGCTGGTTTTATTTCGATGCGTTACTTTTATAGGAATATGTAACCGTAATGGTAGTCTGTAAATATTAATTTTATACCTTTTAATATTAGACCAACATTTTTAAAAATTTTAAAAACATAACCTCTAATTTTTAATAGATTGATTATTTACAGGAATGCTAATTACTTTTATTTTAAGATTGTTTTTCTGCATAAAAATAATAAATTACCAGTCAAACATTTTGGATTTTGAAAACAATTTTATAACAAAAAAAGTTCATAATGACAAGTGACAGGGAAACCAGTAACCAGGCTTCTAATGCCAATGAGCATTTTGATACTTGAATGATTACATTTACATTTCAGAAAACCGCGGCGTGGTCCGAAAATGACCTTTTTTCTGTTATCAATACCATTTTCGGGCCATACCCATATAGTCAATCATTGCAAGTCAATAAATACTTTCCATTTGCTCCTTTTAAACAGCTAAGCAAAGTAAATATCTTTGCTGAGCTAAGTTGTTAAAGGAACTTCGCGAACAACTTCCTATAGTTCGTATGGGAAATAGAGAGGGGCATCCTTGACCGCGGCAAGGGGGAAAAAAATATTTTTTGTGCTTTGCTTCGCTATTTAAAAGTAACGTAAAAAGAACTTGGCTTTTGTAAGCTTATTTCTTTTAAATTTCAATAAAACCATAAGAACCGTGTTTTAAGTAGGTGCCTACCTAGTACCTAGTGTAATTATTTTTAGGTAAGTTCAGTTTACCAAATAATGTTAAATTTATAGCTATCCAAAGTTTCCCTTATAATAATTATTACAAACAGTAATTAACTTACATTGAATTTTATTGCTCCGCGGACCCTTTTTTCAATCATACATTAAACTTTACTGTTCTACAAACCCTTTTTTTCACAATAGTTAAAAAATATTTGATTTCAGATTGGATAATTATATTAATTATATTGTATTGTGAACCCTGAAACGAGACGCCGCTGTGACCATATGATAGCGCATAGTAACGAAGTAAAATTCTAACTGTCCTGACCTAATCCCCACTCCCGGCCCCCTCGGGCCTTCACCTCCTCTCTCCTACAAACGATTTTGTCAGCAGATTTAAATAGCGTTTATGAATGGCGTGCGGCATCTATAGCTAGCAGATCATTGGTTAAAATTATTAATAAAATAATTTAAAAAAGAAAATAATGTTCTTTTATTCTGGAAATCAAACGGTTCCCGAAAGGATTTCATAAGTTATTAAATTTATTTTTATAAGATGCATCTGGTACTTATTTTTGTTGAGATCTGAGCAATTTTTATTCACAATTAAATTTCTCCAGAGGCGTGCATGAAAATCTAATAAGGAAATATTCTTGAAAAAGATACGCCCAATCAAAAACTATCAAGAGACACTTTTTATGCCTGGCTTACTAGATAATGCTTTAAAAGTTTAAAACAATCAGTGGCGTGCCATTTTTGCTTGAAAGTCTTAATACCGTTACCCATATCTACGTTCGCGGTTGAATTAAAAATATATTAATACTTGCAAAATGTAGCCTCTAAATATCTATTTGTGTGTCACAAGCTTCAATGTAGGAGCTGTTACCATTCAAAAATATTTTAGAAAAAAGTTAATATTTTAAAAAAGTTGAACACTCTGTATCTACAAAACGGAGCTCTTGCGGAACTATAATTATATGAACTTTTGGTCTTAGAATCGATCAAGGATTAATTCCTTAAAGTTTACGAACTTAATTAATTAACACCCTATATAATATCAGTGATAAATACCCTGATATACAGGATGTCCCATAACTTATGGGCCATAGAGTAACTGGAGATACTAGACATCAAACTAGATCAATTAAGTCATTTAAGTTTTTTAGAAATGTTACTCGTTCTAGATATACAGGGTGTTAAAAGGGAACGTTTGTTTTCGAAAAAAAAACCTAATTTGAAAACGGTTCAATTTATTAAATTTTGAAAGTTGGATTTATAAAAATTTGATCAACTAAATATTACATTCAAAGCTATATTCGGGCCAACCATTACTCAGACTGATTAAAACCTGGGATAAACTTACTTGTTCCCAGCCAGCCTTTTCTACGCGTTTTATAGTTTTATGTTAGAAATAATATTTTAGTTTTCTTTTGGCTGTTGTTCCGTTCTCACTTTTTATTTTTAGTTGAATCATAGTTAAATGCAAAAATATATGATGTGTTCATATTCATAAACTAGTATTTTTTACCTACATTTTACATTCCTATACAAGGTATTAATAGAACTTGATATTGTAATAGTAACTATCAGTGGCACCGGAACTTCGGAATTGCTCTGGGGGCTTGGAGCCCGGATCTCAACTAGGGTTGCCAGATTATGTTGAAAAAAAAAAACTGACAAAAGGATTTGCGCCGCAGGCGAAAATTTTTTGGGTGCCACGCCCTTTTTTGGGTAAAATACCCGTAAAGCTTGATGCGCAGGTCTGACATCACAGCTGCCAACGTGTAGAAAATATAGATCGAGCGGATAATTAAAAATAGCCGTGTTTTTGAAAAAAATATTTTTAAAATATTGCATTTTTGTATTGTATTTTAGACGACTTTGTCTTATTTGCTACAAAATCCGAAAAATCACTAAAACTGGGGTATTTAACGAAAGTTTTCATTAAATCACTTTGGATTGGTTTCGAAATCATTAAATCTAGTGAAATTTCACCAGACCTGGCAACCTTGAGACCAGGGACGTTCCAAATTCTCTACGTGCTCTCAGCAAAGTGGCAGACCAGAGTTGCCAGGTCTAGCAAAATTTAATTTTCAAAGACAAAATAATTTTTTCCTAAATATGATAACCTGCTAAATTAAAAAAGGAAACGACAACTGCAGATAAATTTTATAGAAAAAAATTAAATTATCAAATCTCAAGTAACGCACGTTCGCAAACGAATTGCTATTAGTATCAATATTATGTAAACGTACTGTGGGGGTTAGGCTATGGGGGCTACGCCCCCAAAGAAATATGGCTCTGGGGACCCAAGCCCCCAGAGCCTCCACGGAAGCGGAGCCTATGGCAACTATCATTAAATAGAATAGAATTAAAATACAAATTTAAATGTTGATAACTTAAATTAAGTAATTTTGAATATTAAAATTATATCAAATTTTTTTAAGTACAAAACAGATGAAATAGTTTAAAAATATAAATAAATATCCAAATTTGATATATTTATTTCCGGTATATATATGCAGGTATAGATATCGGATATTTGAATATTTATATAAACATGATATATACCAACCCTGTTTTATACCCTCTATTTTACTATTTTTTATATTATAAATCAATAAAACTTTGACCAACTAAATATTACATTCAAATCTATGAGTTTTCGCAGATTTCAAATCTCACAATAATAGTCACAAGCGTTGCACTCTGCTTCGGCATTTTTAATGTCCTCCCCGGTTGCATCTTTGTAAAGGACCGTGAATTTTTATTGGAAACAACCAGTTCGCTAAAATTTTCTTAATAATATATGAAGTCCCATTTTTGAGACGTAAACGTTAGGACATCTTTGATTAAATTTCTCTATCACAAAGTTGCAGGGTTGGCAGGATATATCCATGATAAATATCCTGATATATATCTTGATAAATATCATGTTATTTATGCGACGATATTTATCTTGATATATATCAATATTTTTTTTTCTAAAATTATATTCATCAGTATTATGCTGCTTACGATGCGGTGATTCCCCGTCTTTCCGAGACGTTGACCACCTGTTGTTCTTTACCGCGTGGCATTTTTATTCTGATTTCTGATTGAACGGAGCAATATTTTGCTGTTTGTTTTATGAAATAAAAATTTTACAATGCCAAAAATAAAAAAAATCCAGTTTGGGTTCATTTTAATTTAATTAATTAACAAGCCCAGTAATTCTTGGTTCAAGCGCGTATTTGAAAGGGGGGGGGGGTAATGGGGGTAGTTACCCCCCCATGAACAATTTTTTTTGCTTACATTTTTTTTAAATTGGACAGTTGGAAATCGAGAGCAATACATTTTGATTGATTTTGTTGTGAAAAAAACTGTATCATTAAAAAAAATCTCATAACCCCCCACCAGAATCATTACTCTCCCCCCCCCCCCCTACACACAAAGACCAACTCCAGATACGCGCCAGTCTGGGTTTTAAGTTAAACCATTGTTAAAAACAAAAATATATGATGTGTTCATATTCATAAACTTGTATTTTTTACCTACATTTTACATTTCTAACATAGGAGTACTAAAAAACTTGTTATTGTGATAGCAACATCATTGAATAGAATTGGAATACAAATTACAGGTTTATAACATGTTTATATTAAATTAAGTGTTTTTGAATTTTTAAAATACAGGATACGGTCGATGGTACTTTAGACGTTTCTGACGAATCGTTCTGAAAATATGGTAGCGTACATAAACGGACATGCTCTACCAACCTAAAATATTTTTAACAATACAGTGTTGCCGCTTCCACACAAAAATAATAGTAACTTCGATTTTTTAAATGCAAAACCATAATATACTTTATTTTATTTTTGAAACCCCCATTACTTTCCTTACAATTTTTATTAACTCTATTCCATACTTATCTCTTACCGTTTCTAAGATACAAATTAATTTCCGTTTTTTTTGTCCGAAAACGTCACTTTTAAAAATGCTGATAATTTTGAACTCTAAAATACTGAAACACTGAAATTAGGTAAATAGGTAACTAATACCATAGGGCTCTTTGCCCCAGTCCTAAATCTTAGTTGCAATATACAGGGTGGTTGAAAAATACACTTATTCTGGTAAGTTGAAAAAGTGACCATAATTCCTTTTTTTCAAATGTAACACTCTGCATATTATTACGGATTTGAAAAGCTGCTAAAATTTCACTTAATTCTTGTATTTCATACCTGTACCTAACTAACTAGTTTAACCATTTTTTTGACGTATTAAGCATAATTTGTAAAATTTTCGATACAATTCAATTTTCATTCGGTTATTAGTAAGTAAGCAATGACAAAAACTGATGTTTACGTATGTTACTATGGTTATCGTTTTGACATTTCATTAAGTTTGGACACAAGATAGAAATACACTTTAAAGTCATGGAAGAAAACTATACAAATGCAGTTCTTATGAATTTAATTATTTTCTTTGGACAACATGTATGCATTAACATGCAAAAAACATTAAAACTAAATTTTTCTTGAAATCCATGCAGTCAACACCCGCATATTAAAGTGTTTGGATGTAAACGGCCAGCGTTTTGAACATCTGTTAAAATAGCATTTTATTAGTTATAATTTTAGTTGTCTCTTATTATTTGACTACCTAGTTAACATTTAATAAAATTGTCCTGGATCCTTATGAATTTTCTAAGATTCATTGGGGGTAAATTAGAGTACATTTCGTTAAACTTTATACATGTCCTGGCGATAATTCTATCACATTGTCCAAATAAAATAATTAGATTCATAAGAAGTGCATTTGTATAGTTTTCTTTCATGACTTTAAAGTGTATTTCTATCTTGCATCTAAACTTAATGAAATGTCAAAACGATAACTATAGTAACATACGTAAACATCAGTTTTTGTCATGGCTAACTTACTAATAACCGAATAAAAATTGAATTGTATGGAAAATATTACAAATTATGGTTAATACGTCAAAAAAATGGTTAAACTAGTTAGTTAGGTATAGGTATGATATACAAGAATTAAGTGAAATTTTAGCAGCTTTTCAAATCCGTAATAATTTACAGGATATTACATTTGAAAAAAATGACTTATGGTCACTTTTTCAAGTTACCAGAATAAGTGTATTTTTCAACCACCCTGTATATTGCAACTACGATTTGGGACTAGGGCAAAGAGCCCTATGGTATTAGTTAACTATTTACCAAATTTCAGGGTTTCAGTATTTTAGAGTTTAAAATTATCAGCATTTTTAAAAGTGACGTTTTCGGACAAAAAAAAGGGAATTAATTTATATCTTAGAAGCGGTAAGAGATAAGTATAGAGTATATTTAATAAAAATTGTAAGGAAAGAAAATAAAATATATGGTGTTGCATTTAAAAAATCGAAGTTACTATTATTTTTCTGTGGAAGCGGCAACACTGTATTGTTAAAAATATTTTACGTTGGTAGAGCATGTCCGTTTCTATAAGCTACCAAATTTTCAGAATTATTCCTTTACTAATTCGTCAGAAACGTCTAAGGTACCATCGACCGTGAGACACCCTGTATATCTTTACAGAAAACAGATGAAATAATTTAAAATATAAATCGGATATATATCGATATACCGGGTGTCCACGGATGGTGGCTCGCCCCTCTAACTTTTTTGTTTTTCAAGATAATGAAATAAAATTCGGGGGATTTGTATACGACATAAAACTGCATTATTTGACAGGTGACTTAACATTATGGAACTTCCTGTTTAACCGGAAGTGACATAAACTTTCAATTTTTAAATGGGACACCTGGTATATTTTAACTTTTTTTTTTTACTCCATATGACATTTTAAACAGCTTGTCACTTTTTGTCACCAAGAAAATATTTTTTTTCAAATTTTATGTTTTAATCTAGAGGGCTATAAATACCTTAAAATCACTTATTTCAGTTCTTTAATCTTGGGAAAAATACAATTTTACTATTTTTGGTCCAATGCTATGTGCTATGTAAAATTTAATCTTTAAAGTTGTATAACTAATTTTTTTTTAAATGGCAACAAGGTGGCTCGTCGGGTTAAGAAAAAAGAGGATTTTATTACGATTATTTTGATACCATACACTATTAGGTTTTAGAAAAGCTGCCATTAAAAAACTTTAAAAAGTTAACTTAGAACTTTTCTAAAATGAAGCATCTTCTGAGAATAAATTTAGATTAAAATGCATCAAGTAGCCTGTGACCAGCAAAACTGATAAAACAAAATCAGGCCTTAAAGAAAATTGAAATGCCAACAGCTTCTGCCAAAATAAATTAGTTTTTGTTTAAAAAACATGAAAAATAATACTTTTACAAGGTGTGAAAAAGTTAATATGTTATTAGTGTTTGGAGAATGTAGAAATAATTCAACCGATGCTGCACGACTTTACTTACGCACAAAGATATTTTAATCAGCGTCATCCAACCCGACACTATTAGCAGTGGCGTAGCGTGGTTAAAGGGGCGGAGGGGGCGAAAGCTTCAAAGGTAAGGGCGCAAATTTTTTTTATGGGTTAAAAGAGGGGAAAAAATAGCGCCGCAGGCGAAAATTTTTTGGGTGCCACGCCCTTTTTTCACTGATGTTACCTGATTTTCAAGTAGGAAAAATATAAAATACACAAGATCCTCAAGAAATCCAAAAAAAAATTGATCAAGTAAAAAAAAAGTGCTTCGTTTTCATAACTCATTATGGGTCTTGGGGGGGGGGGGGGGGGGTAATTACCCCCTTATCTACGCCCTTGTTCAAAGGGCGCCTCACTGCTAATGTATAATTTCGTTTATTTAGGAAATTTTGGCCTAAGAAATAAAGTTTTTGTTTCGTCATGTCTAAAATGGTCACATGAAAACATAATATGACACGGCAAGGGCAATTTTGTTAAAACTCTATCAAATATTTTATGCATATTACATAATAATAGGAGCATATATTCTCATGGGCGGGAATTATTTGTTAAAATGGAATTTTTGTTTTTCTGACGAAGAGCGAAGAGACGACCGTAATATTGACTGTAATATTGACTGGCAATATAAACTTTCAGTCGGATAAGATGAGGGTTTTGTTATATAATTATTATTTATATTCATACATAGTAAATTTCCTCTTGCTGCGATAGTAGCGATAGGTAAACAATATTATCAATTATCATGTGAAGTGAAATTGAACTGGGAACTACTGGGAGAATGGAAAGGGGGCGCCGTTTGGGAAATGACTCAAAGGGCGGGGGGGAGGGGGCGGTCGCCCCCCTGGCCCCCTGCACGCTACGCCATTGACTATTAGGTACCCAAAACTGGTTCCAAAAATGCGAAATAAGCCTGACAATAATAACATATCAACTTTTTCACTCCTTATAAAACTAGTATTTTCCATGTTTTTTAAACAACAAACTAATTTACCTACTTTGGCAGAAGCTGTTGGCATTTCAATTTTCTTCAAGGCCTGATTTTGTTTTATCAGTTTTGCTGGTCACAGGCTACTTGATGCATTTAAATCTAAATTTATTCTCAAAAGATGCTTCATTTTAGGAAAGTTCATACATAGCATTGGACCAAAAATAGTAAAATTGTATTTTTCCCAAGATTAAAGAACTGAAATAAGTGATTTTAAGATATTTATACCCCCTCTAGATAAAACAATAAATTTGGAAAAAAAATATTTTCTTGGTGACAAAAAGTGACAAGTGACACATCGTTGTATTTAGAATGTTATATGGAGTCAAAAAAGGTAAAATAATACCAGGTATCCCATTTAAAAATGGAAAGTTTATGTCACTTCCGGTTACACCGGAAGCTTCATAATGTTGTGTCACCTGTCAAAAAATGCAGTTTTATGTCATATACAAATCCCCCGAATTTTCTTTCATTATTTTGAAAAACAAAAAAGTTAGAGGGGCGAGCCACCTTCCGTGGACATCCGGTATAGGTATATCGGATATTTGGATATTTATATAAATATCATGATATTTGCCAACACTGCAAAGTTGTAAGAACTTTCGCCCGCACCGTAACATTGAACTAAATAAATCCTTTGTTCTACGGTCAACATTTTCAAAACACATCAAATTCTATTTGTAATAAAAAGTTTAAAAAATTCGTTGTTTTTACAAAAGATGGTAGGAATGCATTTAAAATTTTAAAATAAGATACACACCACCCATTATGAAAATAGAGTCTAATAAAATTTTATATTTATATTTTTATTGAGCAGCAAAATTTCCATTTACCTCAAAAATTTAAAAAAAAAACTAAAAAAATCTGAGATTAATTTTAAATCTCGGATTAAAATTACAAACGTTATTCTAAATAAGTTTTCTAATTGGCATTTTGGTCAAAAATGAAAAATAAAGGTATTTTACTCTTGGAGAAAAATCATGTTTTTAAAGTTTTTGAGAACCCTGTATAAAAAATCAAAATTTTCTCTTCATGAATTGCATTTTTTTTACCAGCAAATCTTTTTATCAAGAATGACTTTTAAAATCAAATTTTTCATCCATTTATGCTATTGCAAACCCTATCCGCGGACAGTCTGTAGATATCTGTAGTAGTATCAGTGGCTCGTATAAAAAATTCTCAGTAAGCCAGGCCAGCAAATAAAAAATCCAGGATAAATCCCAAGTATAAAAGTCTGAGCTTTGCTAATTTTCAAATGTAAATTTTTTATTATACAGGGTGTCCCAAAAGTAATGGGACACAGAGCAACAGCAGACTCCTTAAGGCGAAATAATGGGATTTACTTAAACTTGCCTTATCCCAAAATTGATAACAACCAGATACAGAGTGTCAAAGTTTTAATTTTGTTTTCGTTTTTTTGAGATTATTTTTTAACGAAACGACATAGCAGCACAAAATTAAGGATTTTGGAGTTTTTTGAGGTGAGGAATTCAAAATTGTCCATAGTTTTTGTGTAACCAGTAGAGGGCGCTGCCTACGGCATGGCCTACTCCTTTTATCTGGCATAACTTTGTTTAGGATTATTATATCGATCCGACTATTAAAAAAATAAGTTACTTTACTTCTTCTACATGGAAAACGTATAACTTATTAGAGTCGCTAGGAGCAACCATTTTCGAAATAATCGCATTCGATATTTTTAATGCAAGAATTCTAAATATTTAAAATAATTGTGTATTCGTATTAGTATTATTTATCACAGCTAGCCTTGTTTAAAAACAACGACGTTTCTAAGGCAACAACATGTTACATAAAGTATCATCTGTTAAAGTTATTTATTTTCTTCGTACAATACCTACGTAGATATTATAAGTTTTTTAGGAATGTCTCGACATAATTTATTTTCCAATGCGGAAATGCGTGATATGCTTTGTATTTATGCACAAGAAAATTTTAACGGTCGGAGTGCAGGGCGCAGGTAAATGTATGGAGGTCAATGTTGGCCATTTTGAACAATTGCTATGACGGCGTTACCATTTTCTTTTCTATTTTGTTACTTTTAAATGTTATTAATCTAAGTATTAAATAAAATTTTTGATTGGAGTAAAATTAGTAATTCCGTAGTTATACGAAAAAGCGTTTTTTTTAAATAGTCAACCTTAAACAAATGTAGCTGATTTACAATAATTTTAAGTTAGAAATTCATCATCATGGAAATGGTAGATGCTGGCCCACCCGGCATCGCCCGGTGAGATACCATTGCATCGGCTTAGGCGGCGTGAAGATGCTCTTGAGTTATTTTTTGAGTCAACGTTTCGTCGCTGTGCCGATGTTTCCGGTTTATAGAGTGGGAAGAAAAAGCATGATGGAAGCTCCAGGACCAAAATACTCCGGAGGTAAACTCGCCCCCCGATCGGATCTCCGGGTGGGGGCTGATCCTGTGGCCTCATTAAGCGATATTAACCGAACATCCACTGTCTCCGACAATATACTGGGTTCCCCTAACAACACTTAACGGAGAAATAGTGTGGCACCTACAGTTGCTGACACACCCAAAAACAGCAGCTTCAAAATTGATTTCTGCAATATCAGAGTGCTTAATATCAACATAAATTCAGTCCACCAGCACTTACAATCATCCAAGCCCCATGTGCTCGCACTGACCGAGACAAAGGGCAGATCGTCAACGAACATCGTCAGCTATTTATATCCTGGATACGATTTTCATTTCCGATTTAGACGCAACTTTGGGGTCTGTCTCTTTATCCGAGATGATATTTGCTGCCAACGAGAGGACACACTTGAACCAGCAGAGTTTGATGTAATGTGGTTTAAAATATTAACGCAGAAAATCACCAAGTTTATCTGCTGCCTTTACCGTCCTAGAAAGTGACACCCATTACAGAGCACTCTTCTCGTCACTAGCAAACACAATTGACTTCTTGCAAACCAACCATCCTAATGCCGAAGTCGCTATCTTTGGTGACTTTAACGTCCACAATATCAACTGGCTCAAATACTCAAATACCAACGAATAACAGGGTCGTGAGGCGAAATATTTTGCGATCAGTTCTGGTCTAACTCAACTCGTGGAAGAACCAACGCGAATTCCAGACCGAGATGGAGATTTTGCTAGTCTTTTAGATCTCTTTTTGACATCCAACCCTGACCTATACACAGTCATCGTTCATCCTCCATTAGGATCTTCCGATCACAAACTTATTTCAACTCTAAGCGAGATGCCAATTTGTTCTAAACAACCTCCTAAACCTCGTAAAATTTGGCACTACACATCAGCTAGTTGGGAAGACCTAAGGGACCATTTTCGCACTTTTCCTTGGCTGGAAGTATGCTTCTCTTCAGATGATCCATCCGCTTGTGCTCAAGAGGTCTCCGATGCTATTCTTACTGGCATGGAAGCCTTTATTCCTTTCTCCAAGAAGCGCCCTTCTAATGGCAAACCCTGGTTTAGCAAGAACTGCGAGCGTGCTGTCAGAGCTAAAAATCTAGCTTACCGACAATGGCGTAAAAATCCTACCGATGTGAATCGCACCATCTTTGTTACCGCTCGAAACCAGTGTAAGCAAACGATAGATCAAAACAAAAAGGATCATGAGGAAACATGAGGATCAAAAATAAACTTCTCGCCTGTCCTAACGGATCTAGGTCCTTTTGGTCAGTCGCTAAGGCCGTCAGTCAAAATTTTGCCAAATCAAATATTCCATCGCTAACACGTTCTGACGGCACAATAGCAACCACGGCTGAAGATAAAGCGAACTTACTCGCAGAACTATTTGCTTCAAAACTCCACGGTGGACTTTCAGGGAAAAACACCCCCGAACATTCCAGCAGTTCGATCGGAAATGACTGATATCGTATTCCGTCAGCGTCCTGTCAAACGAATTCTGAAGGGGCTCGATGCCAAAAAAGCTTCTGGTCCAGAGGAAATTCCTATTATAGTGCTCAAGAAATGCGCCGATGAACTCACACCAGTATTTTGTAGACTTTTTAACATATCCTACAAAAACGGAATATTTCCATCTTGCTGGAAAAAGGCGCGAGTCCAGCCTATACCAAAGAAAGGCAAGAAAACCCTGCCAAACAACTATCGACCAGTCGCATTGCTTTCAGTTATATCAAAGGTCATGGAGAAAGCTATTAACCAACAACTTCTAAAATACCTAGAAGGCCTTAAAATTATCAGCGACCATCAGTATGGTTTTCGTAAGTCCAGATCAATTGGAGACCTTCTAGCCTATGTCACTTATCTTTGGAGTAACGCAATCGAACATCATGGGGAGTCCCGGGCTATTGCACTGGACATCTCTAAAGCCTTTGACCGTGTCTGGCACGAGGGGCTCCTAAGTAAACTGCGTTCTTATGGTATGCCCGGTCGATTTTGTTCATGGTTGTCTAGCTTCCTCAAGGACCGTTCTCTGCAAGTGGCGATTGACGGGTTTCTCCCAGACACCTTCACCATCAATGCTGGTGTTCCTCAAGGGTCCATATTATCCCCCACTCTCTTCTTACTGTACATTAACGACCTTCTAGCGAAAACAGAAAATCCAATATATAGCTTTACAGCACACTTATCTCATCTTTTACTTTGAAATCTCAAACATCGGCTGCTGACGCACATCTTCGCAGACAACATGAGGTATCACGCCTCAATAAAGACCTGGAAGAAATTTTGTCTTGGAGTGACAGTAACCAAGTCGAATTTAACGCTCAAAAAACCCAGGCAGCAGTTTTCTCGAAGAAGGTTAACATTGCAGAACCCGATATCGTTATGGCAGGACACGCAATTCCACTGACTTCGTCTATTAATTTGCTGGGTGTCAACCTGGGAGGAAATATGTCTTGGCATAATCACGTTGTGGCAATCGCCAGGGCAGCTTCTCAGAAGCTCGGTATAATTTTCCGTACCAAAAAGTTGTATACACCTCAACAACTTTTGACACTCTATAAAGCCCAGATTCGACCATCACTGGAATACTGGTCTCATATCTGGAGTTCTGCACCGAAGCATACCCTTCGGTTGTTGGATTCCATCCAAAGGAGAGCCATTCGTCTAATCGGCGACCACGAGCTGACTAAGAACCTCGACGCTTAGAACATCGAAGACAGGTTGGTGATTTGACTCTCTTCTACAGATATTTCCATGGCAAGTGTTCGACAGATATTGCCCGCTCGATTCCACATAGAGTAATGCATAGCAGAAACACACGACGAACCACTGCCGCCCATCCCTATGTAGTTCAACTTAGTACACCCCGAACATCATTGTTTCAGAACTCTTTCATTTGGAGGACGTCATCTTTGTGGAACGGCCTTTCTGAGACCATGTTTCCAACCGAATATAACCTCCAACGATTCAAGAAAAACGTGAATCGCTTTCTTCGCACACGCACCGCTCCCAGAGCGCCTTAAAGGATTTTTCCTATAGTGCTTGTGCTCGATCATAAAAAAAAAATCGTTGCTTGATTTTCCACTGCTTTTGGACCACGTACTTAGTTGCATAGGACATATGTTAACAACAATAAGTTATACGGTTTTGATGTAAAAGAAGTAAAGTAACTTATTTTTTTAATAGTCGAATCGATATAAGAATCCTAAACAAAGTTATGCCAGATAAAAGGAGTGGGCCATGCCGTAGGCAGCGCCCTCTACTGGTTACACAAAAACTATGCATAATTTTGAATTCCTCACTTTAAAAAACCCCAAGATACTTAATTTTGTGCCGATACGTCGTTTCGTTATTTCGCCTTAAGGAGTCTGCTGTTGCTCTGTGTCCCATTACTTTTGGGACACCCTGTATACACCCAGGGCAATGACACTTATAGCAATAAAATTATCCTTCGAACTTAGGCATATTAGGGCTATTCCAATAGAGAAACATCGATGTCCAAACACTCACTATTAAAGTTACCAGAACTAAATGCAGTCTCAGGTAAAGAGACCATTTTTATCAATCACTAGCGTGACCGCGAAATAAATCCAACAAAAATCAACACAAATTGTATCTTATATAACGAAGTTCTTATCTATCTTGTATCTTACATGCCATGCTGACGCTGAGGACAGTGAAAATTGAACTACTAAAAAAAAATACAACTAACGGGAATCTGCCAGTTAACTACTCTAATATAAATTATGCGTGAGACAAGCTAACTAACGGCACGCGCTGTTTTTATGGACCACCTATTTTGTGAAAGCAGTGCTGGTTTTAGGCCTAGGCCGACCAAGCCCGGGCTTGGGCGGCAATTTCTAGGGACAACAAATAGGCAGAACGCTCATTTTTACCAACAAGGAGAATTAAACCATAATTTAAGATCAACTGTGGTAAAAGATAGACTTAATTATTTATCAATTTTACATAATTATAGAATCAGACCTTTTGCGTGATAATGGGCCATACTCATAAAAAAAAGGTTATGCTTATACTTGCAGAATATGAAGGAAATCCTTTAGCTCGCATTCATAATATTCCGAGTAAAACCTTATACATATAGAGTGTGAGCATATCCTTCCCAAAAAAGTATTGGTTATTCATAAACGTTACCTTTTACTCTAAATAAAAAGGATATCCTTCAATAATTTTGAGTGTGTTCATTAGCAGACTCAGTCGTGTAGTGATCAGTTGTAGCGATGGCAGATGTTGTGGAACTGAGGGAGATTAAACACTACAAGCAGCGTTTATCAACACTTGTTCGTGATTACAAAGAATTATACCGGTTTGAGGAAAATGTGAAATGTGAAATGGCTTGCCAACACATTTTTGGGAATAAATGCTGAAACTCGAGGAGGTGCGTGTGCGTTATCATCCGTCCTAAAAGTGAAGATATGTTTACGCTATCTCAGTGACCCTGGGTATCAAAAAAACATTGGTCAAGAACTGGGTGTAAGTCAACCTACAGTGACTGCCGTAATTAACAGCAAAGTTGCCCAATCAAATAACTGCATAAACTTTCCGTCTACTAACAAGGAACTTATGGATGCGAAACAGTTATGGCAAAGCAAGTATAGGTTTCCGACAGCAATTATTGGTGTAGTTCACTGTACCCACATAGGAATACTGAAACCAAATCGCCATGGTGATGAGTATGTCAACCGAAAAGGTAATCCTACACTGATTGTGCAAGCCACTTGTGATGCAAGAGAAATGTTCACTAGTATTGACGTTAGTTGACCTGAATTTGTCCACGATTCAAGAATATGGTGAAATTCACAAATAAGGGTTCATTTACAAAATAAAAACTTCGTGCTACTTGCTGATGATGGATATGAAATAGAGCCGTGGCCCATGACTCCATTCAGAAATCCCGCTCGAGGTCCTGAACTAAATTATAATAACCTTTTGAAAAAAGAGAGAGTGATAATTGAACATTGTTTTGGTCAACTGAAACGTCGATTTCCTATTTCGCAATATGTTTGCCGAGTGAAATTGGAGAATGTGCCAAAATACTTGTTGCCTGTATTGTGCTTCATAGCGTGGTAAAAACTTTGAAATACATCGATTTTGAAGCACCTGAAGAACAAGTGCCAGAAAAAGATGACAATGATAATGACAAATTTGATCTACCCCTTCACCAACAAGGACAAGAAGTCAGAAGAAATTTGAGCATTGTAATAGATAACTTTGATAATTAAATGTAGGTATGTACAAAGCTGTATAAAATAAAAGTTCAAATTTAATTTATATTTATTATTTACATCATAATATCAAATCATTTTGGGTTTTAAAAAACAAAATTCGAATAATTAGGATAATAAGTTTTTCTACTGACGTTTTATAATAACCTCTTTTCGATTGTCATTATGGTTTTTTAATAACCTCCTTTTAAGCGCAGCGTGCTTAAAAAACTTTTAAGCACGTTACCAGGAGCAACGTGCTTAAAAGTAACGCAGGTAATTATTTACAATTAAAACGTAACCACAGACTAGGTATAATTTAATATTTTTTGGCAAGTGTCAATGAAACATAGGTAATAAAATGTTAGTAAAATTAAGTTTTTTATTATAAAACCTCAGTAGAAAAAATATTGTATACAATTCGTTACGAAACAATGTCTTTTAGTCACTTTGACGTGTTGTCCAACTCGGCTTTGCCTCGTTGGACAATTTCACGTCGCGTGCCTAAAAGACACTCATTTCGCAACTTATTGTATAAATAGCTATTATTCACATACATTTTACTTATTCTTGAAGGATATCCTTGCAAGTATAAGGTAATCATTATGAATAGGAAAAAAAGGTAATGCTTATACTCCTACCTTTTTCTTCAACTCAAAACCTTATACTTCTACCTTATACTTCTACCTTATACTTACAAGGATATCCTTTAGTTTTATGAATACGGCTCATTGATTACAACAAAGTCTATGATGACTTGGCCAAAAAGACAGTACCGTGCGTTCAATTTATCTTGATAACATTTTGATTCACTATAACTTTTTTGTTTTTAACGATATGAAGGTAAACAAAAAAACAAAATGTAGGGTTGGTTGCCAAGTTTTTTCCTAAGTTACATATAAAACAAAACACTATTAATTTTCTGACATATAAGTCTACCTTATGTTTTTTTAAATGGAACACCCTGTATATTTTTACATTTTTAAATTTCACATAAAATTATAATTTTTTTTATTAAATGCATTATTAGTCTATACTTCATAGTTTCCGAGACATTGACTCTCGAAAAGTGACTTTTTGAACTTTGACAGCTTCTAACTTTCTAACAGTACGTCTTAGAGCAAAACGGCTTACATGTCCCCATCTTCAATTTTTATTATCTTCCCAAAAAAATCAACTTCCAGTTAAACCGGAACAACTATATTTCCTGCTTTCGAGTTACATCCGGTTTAACCGGAAGTTGATTTTTTTGGGAAGATAATAAAAATTGAAGATGGGACATGTAAGCCGTTTTGCTCTAAGACGTACTGTTAGAAAGTTAGAAGCTATCAAAGTTCAAAAATGTCACTTTTCGAGAGTCAATATCTCGGAAACTATGAAGTATAGACTAATAATGCATTTAATAAAAAATAATTATAATTTTATGTGGAATTTAAAAATGTAAAAATGTACAGAGTGTTCCATTTAAAAAAACATAAGGTAGACTTATATGTCAGAAAATTGATAGTGTTTTGTTTTATATGTAACTTAGGAAAAAACTTGGCAACCAACCCTACATGTTGTTTTTTTGTTTACCTTCATATCTTTAAAAACAAAAAAGTTATAGTGAATCAAAATGTTATCAAGATAAATTGAACGCACGGTACATCGCAAACCCTTGTAATTTTTTTATTGTGCCTTTTTGTTAATTGTATGAAGTATTATAAATATAGAGTTTCTAAATTTTGCCACCAATTTATATTTTATTAGCTATGGCTGCGTTTAATTTTAGTTTGGCATACTTTTTTCGTGTCCTCATGAAATTTACCCTTTTTCTGGGGTAAAAACCGCCCCATACTTTTTTTTTCAGATGCAAAAGTATATATTGTGATATCTCGTTGGAAAGGTAATAAAACTCACTATTTACTTTTGCATTTCGGTAATCTAGAATGCCAGAAAAAACTAGCCATTTTAGCAACAATGGATTTAGATTTAGAACAATTTGGATTTTGCCAGCGCAGATTGTTTAAAAAAATGGAAACGTGTTATTGATAAGGTTGTTTGTTTACTTGATGTCGCTTTCCAATGGTTACTTTGCGGTTCAGGAGAAGTGAATTTTAATCTATTGTAGTGTTTTGTGCTGTTGAAACTGTTACTTTACAGTATTTTTGCTATACTAAAATGGGTTATTTAACTGAATCATACAAAATCGAAATTTGAATGATGATTGGGTTTGGCGACTGATCGCGTACTCAAGCAACACAGTCTTTAGTTTTGTGATGCACTTGATCCGCATTTAGTGGATTTGAACTGGATCATTTTTACAGATGAGTATACTTTTGTACTAAATGGGAAGTCAATAAACAGAACTTTCGATATTGGTCCTCAGAAAATCCTCACTAGATGCGAGAAATACACTCCCAGCTTCCGCAAAAACTTGTTTGTGCGCACTGAGAAAATCTCCAGCAAAAACATCTTTACTGATGTATTTTTGGCTATCCCAGCTAAAATATTTGCCAAAGTTGCAAATTGATTTTCTTGTAGTAGAAAAATAAGGTTTACTACTGTCTTTTTATTGATTTTAATAAGTACTTTGTTGTTGATAATAAATATTTTCTTAAATATTTCGCAATAGCAAAATACGTAATTGTAACAGCAAAAAACTTTTTCAAAAGAATTTTTACTTATACTGAGAAAAAATGTTGCTGTCCCAGCAAAGAAAATTTATAAGATCCGGTATTCGGGTGTTTCCGTGTCGCCATTCGGTGTCGTTACGAGCCAGTTTCGAGTATTTCAGCCCATCCGAGCCTGTTGTCGCGCCGTTCGCGCATCATTTCGCTAAGTTTAGTGTTGAGGGAGAGGGTGCGCCACAAGAGTGAAAAATATGGTCGTAGACAAGGGGAAAAATGTCGCAAAAATTAAAATTAAAACAATTTTTTTTTTTCTGTGTTTGTGACCTGCGGCTAACTGTACTTTGATGGAGTAAAAGAAAAGTTAAATTTGGGAGGCCACCTTTAAATTAAGAAGAATACTATACCTACGTTAATGCAAATTTGGGAAAAATGTTTGATGATTTTCCATGTCCTTATAGTTGAATAGAGGCATTGAATTGGTAAGTTTTGTTTGTATAATCTTACACATAATATACTTTCTTTTGTTTGTTTTTATGCATATTTCGATAAATCATATATTTGTGTATTTTTAGATAGAAACAATTTAACAAAAGGTTTCCTGATTGTATTGACGTCATACAGTCTGGAAACGGCTTAATAACATCACAATTTACTGGCCGATTTAAACCAAATTTGGTACAGTTGTGTAAGAAGATCTAACGCACCAAATGACGATATTGGCGTTGTTGCCAGCTTTTTAGTTTGTCTGGAATCCGAACGAATTTTATATTTTTAAATATAACACCCAATATATTTTTACATTTTTAAATTCCACATAAAATTATAATTATTTTTTATTAAATGCATTATTAGTCTATACTTCATAGTTTCCGAGATATTGACTCTCGAAAAGTGACATTTTTGAACTTTGACAGCTTATAACTTTCTAACAGTACGTCTTAGAGCAAAACGGCTTAAATGTCCCTATCTTCAATTTTTATTATCTTCCCAAAAAAATCAACTTCCGGTTAAACCGGATGTAACTCGAAAGCAGGAAATATAGTTGTTCCGGTTTAACTGGAAGTTGATTTTTTTGGGAAGATAATAAAAATTGAAGATAGGGACATGTAAGCCGTTTTGCTCTAAGACGTACTGTTAGAAAGTTATCAGCTGTCAAAGTTCAAAAATGTCACTTATTGTCGAGAGTCAATATCTTGGAAACTATGAAGTATAGACTAACAATGCATTTATTAAAAAATAATTATAATTTTATGTGGAATTTAATAATGTAAAAATATACTGGGTGTTATATTTAAAAATATAAAATTCGTTCGAATTCCAGACAAACTAAAAAGCTGGCAACAACGCCAATATCGTCATTCGGTGCGTTAGATCCTCTTACACAACTGTGCCAAATTTGGTTTAAATCGGCCAGTAAATTGTGATGTTATTAAGCCGTTTCCAGACCTTATACACACACTGTATATACCAGTAGAAAGTTTTGTGCAGGAAAATAGCAAAGTTGAAAGAACGAAAAATCAGCGGATACCTTCTGCCTTGAAGAAAATATTGGTAAGTTAAAATGTTTCATTTTGTATATAAAATGTTTGCATATTAAACAGGTCCTATAATAATAATAATTGTGATTCAAAACTAATAAAATAATTATTTTTAGACATTACTGCTAAGGCACTAGGTACTGATGTTACCATATTTATTTAGCCCCATAATCATTAAAAATGCCCGAAAAGCTTGCCTATGCCCTATGGAGACCAAGCAGGGGTGAGGTGCAAGAAAGCTTGTTCTTTAACCCAGAGGTAAATATTAACTACTATTGGCTATGCTTGAACTAAGAATTATACACACATAACCTTATAGTAACCTGAATGCTCAATGGGAGGCTTAACTGGTAATAGTGTCTACTAGGGGTACGGATTTTTTTTTTGGAAGTTCAAGGTCATGTTGTTTTGTAAAGCAGTCTTTACACCTATGAAGTTCTTCGAGAATTTATTCATGAATTTATTCGTGAAGTCGGTAGCATTTAGTACACTGTGCATCAGCTGATTATTTTGCATGTTAAATTTTCGTGAATAATTTTACGAAGAAATTCACGAATTTATTTGACGTCCAAGTTGACCATTTACATTATCAAAGTTAGCCCTAAAGTGACTTCATGAATAAATTCACGAAGAACTTCACAGATGTAAAGATCGCTTAATATGAACTTAAATGAGCCTAATTAGGTACATACCTACCTATAATATAGGTAGGTACTGACATGTATGTGTAATTTTTTTATTAAACATCAAAATATTGTGCATTTGTGTCCTGGCCGATATTTTTAACAACCCTTCCTTAAAAAGATTCCAATAAAATAAATAAATAGCTTACCAATACGATTAACACCACTTTTAACCCAACACGGTTCTGCCTTTTCGCCGGCAAATAACAAAGACGGGAAACAAAATAGACTATTCTGCTTTTCACATCCGCACAGCCACTCATGTTTTTCATACAATGCACTCCTAAAGTCTTAAAAACTCTTTTAAAGTCCCGTTTTTGACCTTTATTTAGTTGCGTTATTTGGAGGTTAGGCACTGGTTTTCCCGCATTCTTTACAATAATCTTATCATCGAAACTTAACCCTGAGAATGACTTTTTTTAAAAACTCACTGTATTTTTGCAATTATTTAAATATTGCACCGAGACCGTTGCCGTCATTTTTATATTATTTATTATTTTTTAAAAAAGCCGTAAAATAAAACCGCGGACATACTATTACATAAACCACTAAAAGGCTCAGCCAGCTGGCGCAGCACAACAGCAGAGTAAAAATCGAATTAGAAAACATAATTCAGAACAAACGAGCACTTTCGCTTAAAGTTGACTAATCATAACGTGCCTAAACCTCATGATCACCAGAAATTTGTGCCATAAAGATAGAATGAGATCGAAAATAAAACTAGCTATAAAACAAAGATAGAGCTATCGTGCTCCTCGACTCGTGAAAAGATTGCGGCCGTTCTGAACATTAAAAACTTCTGGCACCGGCGGCACAATGATACAAAGAAAGAATTTATTGTATCATGCGGCGGCACCGTATTCTGCCGGTCGTTATGCCGTTCAAGCGCATGAGTCACCGCGGTTTAAGCGAAATTTTTTGTTCGACGCAACATCTAACAATAGGGAAAGTAAAGATATCGCAATTTAACGTTACGTAAAAGATAGGGTGATGATAATTCACAAAACGGTAACTAGTACCTATAGATTTTTTTTATTTTGAATTTTAACAATTTAAATTTTAACTAGGGGGGCACGTGCTCATGTGCTCTTATGCACAAGCCGCCACTGGGTGTTACAATGACAAACACCGAGAAGTTGTCTTATTCTTGACTTCGCTTGGTTTCTCCCTGGTCCTTCATTTCCAGAATTTTTGATTACCTCTATTGTAGTTATTTAATCAACATTTTCCGTTCCAGAATAATCATCTCACAGAAAAAGTAAAGGCAAAATGTGAGAAGCAACAACTGTTTAACCTATTATTATTATTATTATTATTATTATTATTATTATTATTATTATTATTATTATTATTATTATTATTATTATTATTATTATTATTATTATTATTATTATTATTATTATTATTATTATTATTATTATTATTATTATTATTTTTATTAACGACATATCTTCGTGCTTTCTGTTTAGTAAATTTTTGTGCTTTGCTGATGATCTTAAGTTTTTTGCAATGGTTTCGGGGCTTGATGACTGTCTTAACATTCAAGCGGACCTAAACAGGTTGGTCGACTGGTGTAGAGCTAATGCTATGGAGCTTAATGCTTCAAAATGTAAGGTAGTCTGCTTCTCAAGGGGCCGCAATCCACTTGTCTGGAACTATCTTATCAACGATATCCAATTGTCTTCAGTAACTGAGATCAGGGACTTGGGTGTTACCTTTGACTCAACACTATCATTTATTCCCCATATAACTGATATAGTTTCAAAGTCACTAAAAATGCTGGGTTTCTTAAAGCGCTGCACTCGCAGTTTTATTAACATCTCCTCAATAAGACTTCTTTACTGTGCACTCGTTAGGCCATATTTGGAATATTGCTCGTCTGTATGGAGTCCTTTCTATGCTAGACATATTCACACTATTGAGCAGGTACAACGAAAATTTGCGAGATATTTGGCATATAAAGCCAATATTCCCCCACCCGAAGATTACGTGTACGACTATAATAATTTATATCTTTTGTTTAACATCGAACCAATGATCAGTAGACGCAGGCAGAAAGATTTAAGACTTTTTTTCAAGATCGTTAATTCCCTGGTTGATTGTAGTGAACTGCTATCGCGAATAGGATTACAGGCTCCTACAAGGAGCACCAGATCAACGGTGACTTTTGCTCAACCATTCCATAGGACGAATTACGGACTTAACAACTTTATCACAAGGGCTTCTAAAATGGCCAACCTAAACCACAATATTAATTTCTTTAGCAATAGCTACACTTCTTTTAATAGGCAACTCAGACTGTAAATTTAACTTAGACTCTTTTAATAACCTTATTTCTTTTGTTTGTTTATCTTTGCTATTACTTCTCAATTCTTATTCTTACCTACTTACTTTCAGTATTACGCTTAGGATAGGTATATATTATAGTATTTATACTTATGTACACTTATTGTACTAATCACTCAATTCACAATGTTGATTTAATGTGTAAAATGGGCTTGCCCGTAAATAAATAAATAAATTATTATTATTATTATTATTATTATTATTATTATTATTATTATTTTCAGGTTCCACAGATTTTGTATCTGGATATGGCTTCTATCCTGTTTCGGCATTGGTTGCAAGAAAGCAGGTAGATTCGTAGATTTGGAAAAGTTCAAGTTTCAGTTGTCGGTGTCATTTAGTACACGTCTGACAATTCCGCTGGTTTCTATAAGAACAACTTTTTGTAGCTGGTAGTATATTTGTTCTTTAATGTTTAGTTTTTTTAGGTTTTCGAAGAGTGTGTGTGGTATTTCTCCAGTTGCACCTATGATGATTGGTACTACCATCACTTTTTCTTGGTTCCACATTTCTTTTATTTCGTTGGCAAGAGGTAAGTATTTACTAATTTTTTCTCTATGTTTTTTTTGTAGGTTTGCGGCAAGCGGGATAGAGAAGTCGATCAGGTAAGTATGTTTGTTTATTTTGTCAGTGAACACCATGTCTGGTCTATTGTGTTGTAAGGGAAGATCCGTTATTATTTCTCTGTTCCAGTATATCTTATAGTTTTCTGTTTCATGGATGCTTTCTGGGTTATATTTGTAGTATGGGATTGTTTCGGTGATTGTCGGTTCGTGGATTTTTAAGAGCTCTTGGTGAATTACTCTGCCAACATTGTCGTGTCTTTTGGTATATTCTTTTGGGGCTAGTGTTTGGCATCCGCTTATGATGTGATCGATGGATTCGGTTTGTTCTTTGCACATTCTGCATCTATCTGTTAGGATACGTTCTTTCATTATAAATTTTTTATAATTGCGTGTCGCAATGACTTGGTCTTGTATTGCAATAATGAATGCTTCGGTTTCGGGAAATAGATATCCAAGTTTTAACCACATGAGGGATGCTTCCTTGTTGATGTGTGGTTGTGCCAGCAATGCTGGATATCTGCCATGTATATATATTATTATTATTATTATTATTACTATTATTATTATTATTATTATTATTATTATTATTATTATTATTATTATTATTATTATTATTATTATTATTATTATTATTATTATTATTATTATTATTATTATTATTATTATTATTATTATTATTATTATTATTATTATTATTATTATTATTATTATTATTATTATTATTATTATTATTATTATTATTATTATTATTATTATTATTATTATTATTATTATTATTATTATTATTATTATTATTATTATTATTATTATTATTATTATTATTATTATTATTATTATTATTATTATTATTATTATTATTATTATTAGGGTATAATTATTTTTTCTTCCTTATCTCATTTTTTATAAAAAAAAAACATTTGTAAACGTAAACTTTTATTATTATTAATAGGTGCTTTAGGTTCCTGTTCTTTAATGTTATAACTTATAACGTTCATATAAATCGACAGGTTTGCATAACCTGTAATAATGTTAATTTCATTTAGCTTTTTCCTTTTATTCCTATACCCTATATTTAAACCTTATCCTCACGGCATTAATATGTACTGCTTAATGTACTCTATTTTATTAGCCCCTAAATTGTCTTTTTTTTTTGCAGCAAATTTTATTTTGTTTTTACCCTGGGTGAAAGTGCAGTGTGCACCTGTGTCGCAAATTCGAGTGCATGTATGGGAACCTTGAACATTGTAAGAAATACATCAAAGTCGAAATCAAAAAGTGCAACTGCTTTAAATTTTACTTATGTATTTCTTACAGTTTTTAAGATTCCCATACTAGCACTCGAATTTGTGACACAGGCGCACTTTAACCCAGGGTAAAAACAAAATAAACTTTGCTGCAATAAAAAAAACTTTTTAAGGGTAAGTAAGCACCCTCTTGTGCTAGCTATATAATTTTATTGTAGAAGGAGAGACAGTTTTTGTTATTAGAAAAAGTATTTTTACCAACAGCAAAATATTTTTAAGGTACAAGAAAGATCCTTTCTTCGCTAAATAATCTTATTTACTACTGCAAGAGAGACGTTTTTAAGTACAGCAACGTTACTTTTTAGACATAGCAAAATTACTTTATAGCTATAACAGAATTATTCTTGCAAAGTAGTTTTATTACCACATATATGTATGTCCAACAAAGTGCATTCTCCTGGTAGAGTAATGTGCTTGGCTGTCCCCCATTCAACAAAATATTTTAGCTATGGTAGCTAAAATTTTCGCAAGGAATGAAAAGAGATTTTCTCAGTGGCATTGGCGACCGCGTCATTGAAGGCATCTTAAATAGCCAGCCAAACATATCTGGATTTTTTGCAAGGAGAACCTTTGACTGCTGTTTTCTTGCCTCACCATGCAGAAGCAGATCTTTATGATGATCGAATATGGTTACAGCAGGATGGTGCTTCGCCATTAATGTTCGGCTAGTTTGGCAATATTTAAGTGAAGTTTTTACAAACCGCTGTCCCCCACGATCACCGGAGCTTAATCCTCTAGATTTATTCCTTTGGGGTCCCCTAAAAACCAAAGTTTACTTAACAAAACCGGAAAATTTAAACACGAAATGAATGACTTTTATTTTATATTAGGGTTTTGTCAAGAAAAGAATGGCAACTTTTCCAATAATTTTTACAATAAAACAAATTGCGTTTACATTACCGAAATGCAAAAGTAAATAATGGGTCGTGTTCCTTTTTTTTATGAATGATGCCAATGAGCTATCAGAATACATACCTTTATATTTAAAAAAAAAATCGGGGGCGGTTTCTACTCCCCAAAAGAAGTGTAAATATCATGAAGATACGAAAAAAGTATGCCAAGCTAAAAACAGACGCAGCCGTAGTTCTGTATTTTTTCTGCAAATAAAGAGCCTTTCTGATACTGAATTTATTCTACTTAAAAATTTCACCCTGTATTTACTAGTTACACACTGCGTCAAGTTAATCTCGGGTAAAAAACAGAATATTCGAACAACCAAATTTAAACTAATTTAGTTTTAAGAAGTTTTATAGTTTGGGTGCGTTCTTAACGAAATTTGGGTGGTCCCGAAAAATGTTCGCCTACGGTGCTTTTCCGCTTCCTCCAAACATTCAGAATTGCAAAAATGTGAGGGCTTGGGGCTGCGCTGACACTAAATCCGGCGCTATTGAAAGGGGTCGGACACTTTGTAAACCAATATTAGGCCAAAAGAAACATTTTAAATCCACAAAATTTAATATTTTTTTATTTAACCTGTTTGTGTTTCTATTAACGTTTAACAGCTGGCAATAAAACAGCTATAACCTGTCATTATGTAATCAACAGATCTAATATTAAGTTTGGTTTAAACCTAATTGCTCAAAAAATAAACGAATTTTGGCATAATTTTCTTTGAATGCTTTAAGAAAAATTATAATAAATAACGAGAAATTTAAAGTTTGGCCAATATTCTTAAAGTAAACATTAAAAAGAACTTTTAAAAATAATTTGATCCCATGTGCCATTTAAAAAACAACTATTTTGCGCACTTAATAGAAAAATAAGTATTTTTTGTTTATAATTTTACCGATCTATCGTTGAAACCAATTTCAGAGGCAGGTCCTTCGTGTAGTGGATATCCATCTATTAATACATTTGTCCTTATTAGCTTTGACAATCCACGATCACTGTGTAAATGAGAAAATTTCGTCGACTCCAATATTTTGTTGACAATCATTACTACTTCACAACTAAACAGCTGCCTACGATAATTATTAAATTGATTAGAATGTACATTATACAGGGTGACTCAAATTCGAAAATCATAATTAAGATCGTAATCTGTAAGATATATAGGTAAGACTCGGTGGTAAAGTTCACAAATTAAATGTCTTGTAATTTGTAATAGTATGGTTAAAATAACTACAGCCTATCCATTTATTTCAGTTTTTAATATTATGCCCAAAAACAACAAACAATTAGCAAAATCGGCACCCAATGAACTTATCAGTTGGATATGTATAAGTGTAGGTAAAAATAATACTAAACTAAGTGTAATATATCGACCACCAAGGTCATCATATACTTACAATGACATGGCTGAGTACATAGAAAACAATATAGTGACACGATATCCAAAAAAACATATAATAGTTGGCGATTTCAACCTTAACTTGTTAGATAGCACTAATGCGGAGGTAATAAATTACAAAAACCTTTTAATGCTTAATGATTTTATTATTCAAAATGTAGTTAACAAGGAAAATGCTACAAGAGTAACTACAACATCTGCAACTCTTATTGATCATTTAATTGTAGATCGGAGTTTTAAAGATAAATGTACAGTCAGTGTAGAGTGTAATGTTTTGTCAGATCATAAAAATCTTGTCATTAAGGTAGAACAAGAACTTAAGATATATAAACCTAAGGGAAATCACACGACGAAGACAATAAACCGTAAAAAGTTTAAAACACTATTTCACCAGAAATCTCAGGCTTGAGACATCAATACATTTCAGGAACTCATAGATATAGTACAGCTTTGTAAGGACGAATCTAAAAATGAAACTGTGATAAGAATTCGTGAGAACAATGAATGGATCACAAAAGATCTTCTCAAGCTAATAAAAAGGCGTGACAAACTATATAAAAAAATATGTAATGGCAACGATAACCAGGACGAGTCAAATGAATTTCAAATAATAAAAAACAAAATTACCAATAAAATTAAATCATCAAAGAACCATTACTTTTAAAAAAAGTGGAGCGAGGCTGGTGACAACTCAAAAAAACAATGGAAAATTATTAATAAACTGGTGAACAATAAGAGTGTTAATACTAATATTAAAGAATTGGTTGTAAATGACAATATAGTCGACAGTACATTGGACAAAGCTAACGAATTAAACAACCACTTCTCAAATGTAGGAAAAAATATTGTTGGGGATATTGATGCTGAAATACAAAAGTTAACTCCAAACCTTCGGGAGAAATTGGTTTTTGACGAAGTGCACGGTCGGATTAGTATGTACTTGGACTTAACAAGTGAGGAAGAAGTAGGCAAAGTCATCAAGGAGTTAAAACGAAACTCAGCTCCGGGTCATGATCGTGTAACTGTTTATGATTTGTGCAATTTGGGCGGGGATCTTGTATCTGTGATAACTAGATTAACAAATAATGTTCTTACATCTGGTATTTTTCGTAGTGAACTAAAAATTAGCAAAATAAGTCCTATTTATAAATCAGGTCCTAAAGAATGTATGAGTAATTACAGGCTTATTAGTGTTATAAGTACATTTTCAAAAATCATTGAAAAAATAATTAAAACAAGAATGTTAAGCTTTATAAAAAAATATATTAATGTAGATGAATATCAGTATGGTTTTATCAAAAACAGTAATACTCTAAGGGCAACAATGGACTTGGTAAATAAAGTATCAATGGATCTAGATAACAAAAAAATAGTAGTTGCAATATTTGTGGACCTTAAGAAAGCGTTCGATGTGGTTAGTTTAAGTGATAAGTATATTAAGAAAGCTACGTAATATGGGTTTTAGAGGAATTGTTTATAGTCTTATTAAAACTTATTTAACAGATAGGCGGCAGTACGTTAAATTAGACTGTGTAAATAGTGATAAAACAACCAACGAATGTGGAGTGCCACAGGGTTCAGTCCTTGGGCCCCTGCTGTACTCCTTATATGTTCTTAGTTTAAGTTGTGCAAAACTTAGAGCGCGGTACTACACCTTTGCCGATGACACGGTACCGGTGTATACTGCTGACGATGAACAAAACCTCGGGCAAAGTATAAATTCTGATCTGGAAAGATATGCTAATTGGTTACTATGTAACAAACTTAAAATAAATGAATCAAAAACAAAATATATATTGTTCAAACAAAAAAGTAAAATAGCAGAAGCACCCATAATTCAAATAAATAATGTAAGTATTGAAAGAGTCACGCAAATAAAATATCTTGGTCTAGTCATAGATGAAACCCTTAACTGGAAGAATCATATTTCTTATATTAGCAGTAAAATAACTCCAATGATTGGAGCAATTTTCAGATGTAGAAGTTACCTAACTCAGACAAGTAAAATGAAAATATACAATGCCTACTTTCTGTCTCATTTTCGATACCTCATTCCGGTGTGGGGCACCTGTGGCGTGGTCGAGTTTGAAAAAATGCAAATACTACAAAATAAACTTTTAAAGGTTTTATTTAATTATGGTGCATACGGGTGACCTGTACAGGGACCTGGGCGTCATGAAATTAAAAAAAATAAAGGAATTGGAACAGAATAAGTATATATTTAGAGTTATCAACAAAATCCAAAAATTTAATACTAACATTAGATTTTCTGATTATGTACACGGCCACTTTACTAGAACGCATGACAATATACATCAAAATAATGTTAGAACAAATAAAGGTTTATTTGGTCCGATGTATCAAGCATCTAGTATGTATAATAGGTTACCAGAAAGTATTAGAACTGTAAACACATACACCAAATTTAAAAAAATTATAAAAAAATATTTGGCATCATCCTGAGAGTGTTTCGAATTTGTTATTGTTAATTGGTATAATTTAGTTATGTACTGTTGTTAGTTGGTTTTAAGTATTATTCTTGTTAAAAAGTGTTTAAAACACTGTTTAAAGAATTATTTTGTAATGTTGAAATATATTTGAGAAATAAATATTCATATAACATTGATTCATATAAAAAAAAATGAAATTATGAGTTAGAATTTAGAATTAGCATTAATGCTTTTAAAAAAAAATACCCCTATACTTTTCTTTAAATCGGCCATCTAAATAGTTTGGTAAGGATCCCTAAAACCAGACCAAATGAGCTCCATGCCAATGGATATACGATGGGATTCAAAATTCTAATCTTAGTAATGATAGAAGAAAACCAAGATTTAATAGATCGCAGTCACAATATCTTCTTCCTGGCGCATAATGTCACGTGGCGCAGAGATTTTGAATTTGAACTGGATTTATTAACGCCCAGCCCAAACCCCCCAATCCTAGAATCATGAGATTTCCTTATAACGTTGGCATCCCCTAAAAAGTGATTTTTCGAAAATCAGCCCCTAAGGGAGTTAGAACGGGGGTTGAAATTTTTATGAGAATTTCTGCATCGCAGAAACTACAACTGGTGAAGGTTTAAAAAGTTGATATATAAATTTCTTCAATGAAATAATAATATATGTATTAAGTCATATTTCCAAAATCCACCTATATAGGGGTTGAAAAAATGGATGCAGTCTATTTTAAGGGGGGTACATATAACTTTACATAATTTTGAGCTAAATTGCTGAAAATTGGTAGTGCTTACTCTGTTAAAATAAGTAAGTACGTGCTTTGAAGTTTGGGGAAATTTTGCCCCTAGAGGGTAGAAATGGAGGGGGTAAGTTACCAATATAAACTTTTATACCATTTTTTCACCCATAAGGGGCAAAACTTTCGAAAGCATCAAAACACGTACAGCTTGTCCAATCTAGGAAGAGACTTGAGGATTTTGTGGGTTGCGCACAAGACAAAGCGAGAGATGCAAGGTAGATGCCGCGGTATTTTTATTGGTCCGCGAAGAACTTACAGTACAGTCGTGTAAAAATATACAGGGTGTCCCAGATAAGAATGCACTCCACAGGGATCTCGTAAACCATAGGAGATACAGAGATGGTTAAATTAAAGAAAAGGTGCGCATTACTGAATCCCGTAACGTCATATTTTCAAATTTAAAAAATTCCGAATGCTTCCGAAGATATTTGGATAAAACCGAATTCCCGCGATTTCGTTTTAATTGATTTATGATTCTATTTGAAGAGACATGTAAAAATAAATTTGACATTCTTGTTGCCACTTTTTCTTCTCTACACGATGGTTTAATTACATTTTTGATCCAACGTTTCGTTTAGTCACAACCGTCATCAACTTTGTTATTTTAAATAGTCGGAGAATTTTATTTTTTCCTTAACAAATTCTACGTTTTATTCTAAATCTAACGGTGTATCACACTTATTATTTTTTAGACGTTTCGATATAGAAAAACACATCATCAATGAAAATAGGCACATTATCGAAAATATTTTTGTTTTTATTATGGTATTTAAACACTAGTTGGATTTTAAAACATTTTTTTTAAAATAAACTTATAACAAAAGTTAATATCTAAGAAAACTTATTTGAAAAATGCAACAAGTAATAATTAATTTCATTATTAAATACAATTATTTTTTTATTTTTAAAAAATGCATGATAATATTTAAACATAACGTACCATTTAAATTCGGCATCATATGGGTGGCTATGAAGTTGATTGACGTTCGCAATTGTTTAAATAGTTTCTTTAGATCTGTCACTTAGTTACAGAGACCTGTTAGTTTTAAATTTGGTAATTATTATTGTGTTTTTTTAAATTTTTAACTGTTGCATTGAGCAGTAAAATTTAAAATAATGGAACATTATTCTAACGAAGAAAAATTTGACATGATTTGCTGTTACATCGAGAGTCATAAGAATAATTATTGTGCGCAAGCAGACATGTAATATTTTCAAAAATATCCCGTACGGCGTCAACCAAATCGATCAATTATTGCTTGTTGCATTTTTCAGATAAGTTTTATTAGATATTATGTTTTGTTATAAGTTTCTTTTAAAAAAATGTTTTAAAATCCAACTAGTGTTTAAATACAACAATAAAAACAAAAATATTTTTGATAATGTGCCTATTTTTATTGATGATGTGTTTTTCTATATCGAAACGTCTAAAAAATAATAAGTGTGATACACCGTTAGATTTAGAATAAAACGTAGAATTTATTAAACATAAAATAAAATTATCCGACTATTTAAAGTAACAAAGTTGATGATGATGAAAATGTAATTAAACCATCTTGTAGAGGAGAAAAAGTGGCAATAAGAATGTTAAATTTATTTTGGCATGTCTCTTCAAATAGAATCATAAATCAATTAAAACGAAATCGCGAAAATTCGGTTTTATCCAAATATCTTCGGAAGCATTCGGAATTTTTTAAATTTGAAAACATGACGTTACAGGATTCAGTAATGCGCAACTTTTCTCTAATTTAACCATCTCTGTATCTCCTATGGTTTACGAGATCCCTGTAGAGTGCATTCTTATCTGGGACACCCTGTATTTCCTTAGTTAATTATTAGGCATCAAAATAATACACGCTATTTTTACACAGACTATATTAGCAGTTTGTTTCTCAAGACAAACTTAGCAAATGCCAAATTTAGACGCTGTATACCTACTGCGCACTACGGGGGGGGGGGACTATATCGAAAGATTCACGTCTCTTCCTAAATTTGACAAGCTGTACTTGCTTATTTTAACAGAGTAAAAATAAGTGCCAATTGTCAGCAATATAGCTTAAAATTATAGAACCTTATATGTAGCCCCGCACTTACTTTTTACTTATTACAAAATATGCTCAATGGGGTTAAGATCTGGGCTACGAGCTGGCTATTGAAACCGCTGAATGTTAACTTCGTTCAGATATTCGTTTACCACCCGTGCCACATGTGGTGTTGCATTATCATGCATTAGCCAGCGGTTCCCAAACTTTTTAGTCGCGGAGCACTTTTCGACAGGAAAATTTAACGTGGAGCACCAGAGTAGGCCGTTTGATGGTTTCAACTGCATGTAACTAGATATAGGTCTTTGTTCAATTTTAAAAACGTGCATTGAAAAAAAAATATTTATTTCGATACAAAAATGGAACAGAAAACATACATCCAAAAACAAAACTACAAATACTTAATAAAACCACCAACTTTTCTAATGAGAAGGATGTGCTTGTTTTAATTTGCTTAATGCTGTTATGTTAGGTTCAATTTCGGACAACTGTAAACGAATATCAGGCTCTGCATTAAGGCGCGACCGGTATTTTCATTCATCGGTACATTCAGGATGAACTCCTTCCAAATGTCGTCGCATTTTTGCTGGAAACATAGCACTGTTGGGTAACACTTTACCGCACTGTGGTTAATTGTCGTTGGTTTCAATGAATCCTATATCCAGGTAAGAATCATGGTATTTTCGTTTTGCAATTTTTCTCTGACAAATATTCATCTTTGATGGACCAGCTGTTTGACAATCAAGTACTTCAGCTGATGTTAGTACAGTTGCAACAGACTCGGATTTTCTCAAAATCTGCAATTCTGTGTCTTCAGTGTGAGCTATTACCCTGATTTCTTTTTCCATATTGCTAAAAACAACACTCGATTCAAACAAATACTTTTAAGGTCGTTGCCACTTATACAGTAATTTTTATTTCACGTCAAATGTTAAGTATCCCATTTTACCCATATTTCCCCTACTTTAAGATGTTCAAATCCGTACCTGTTAGAGATAGATCCCTGCCTAACTGTATCTGTAGCTGAAATTTTCGCCGTTTTCTTCAAAACACCTCTTTTAAGCCAAAGATCCATTATAAAACAAGTAAATTTAACCTGCAAATAGAAATTTTACCATAAAAAAAAAACATGCACGTATCTTAGTTAACGAACTTAGGAGTGATAACTTATCCCAACTTCAATTTAATTAGTGAAATTCAGAGGCACAATCACAAAAAATAAATAAAAACTGTGTAATGACTGTAATCTCTTTACGGCGCAACCGACACACATTTAACGAACGTATCGTATGTTTCAGAAAGAACAAAACATATCATAGGATCGTTCGAAAAAAAAATGGTTTTCGAGATGTTCCGGCGCACAGTAGACCAAAGTGCGGCGGGCCGAAGCGGCGAATCTTTGCATTAGTAAGGGGCGGAAAATATAATAATAATAATAAAATTTAACATGTAGCTATTATTTGATTACGATATTTCGCAGATTAAAACCGCCGCGGAGCACTTGAAAACGTACCGCGGAGCACCTATTGCTCCGCGGAGCACAGTTTGGGAACCGCTGCAATAGACAAAAGTCCGGTCCTATATAGTGAGCAAATGGCACGACATGTTCTGCTAAACACCCATTAATATGGCGATCAGCAGTCATTGCACCATTTTCAATTATAACGAGCTCGGTACGTTCATTAGATGGTACTCCAGCCCACACCATTTTACTTCCATCTCCATATGGTACTCGCGGAGAGATGCAGCATTGCGCAAATCGTTCCCCTGGTCTTCTCCATACACGCTCGCGTCCGTCTGGTGAGCTTAAGGAAAGGATTAATCTGTAAACAGTACTCGGCCCCCCATTGTTCTGCTGTCCAATTAATATGTTCCCGAGCGAAATGCAAACGGGCAGTACGGTGAGCTGGGGAAAGAGCTGGGCATGCAAGCTGATCTCCTTGAGTTCAGTTCTTGTTAACCCAGTCTACGGCGGCGGTATCTGAGGAAATATAAGTGCCACGAATATTTCTTAATTGACGACTAATGGCTGAAGATGGTAAACCGCGATCGCGTAGTGCCGTTAACACAACAAAACGATCATCACGTTTATTTGTCTTACGTCTTCTGCCTGATCCTTGGCGCCTAGAATACTCCCCAGTTTGTCGAAAATGTTTTTTTTTATCCAATTAGGTACAGGGTTATCCAACCAAGACTAGATAAGGCGATTTTTTGACTTTTCCTGTACTTTTATAAAAAAAACTGAAATAGCCATCTTAAGTCATTTTCTCCCGCGAATTCGAATATCTTCAGCAAAAAACAATTGAACATCAAACAAAAGTACTAGGGGTCACTTTGATATTTTTTTAAATGGGATGGCGTATTTTTAGTGAGCTTATCCGATTTCTCATATAAATTTTGATCTAAAATGTTGGATTTTTAATTCAAAAACGCCTTTTTTCTTCAGTTTTAAATTCGGAAAATGTTCGTCTACCGTACGATTAATACCTGATAGATGGATACCCGTTTCACCTGTTCACCCTTTAACCTGCTTTAAAGTGTCCGTCAGTTAGACAAAATAATTATTTTGAATTAAAAATCCAACATTTTAGATCAAAATTTATATGAGAAATCGGATAAGCTCACTAAAAATACGGCATCCCATTTAAAAAAATATCAAAGTGACCCCTAGTACTTTTGTTTGATGTTCAATTGTTTTTTGCTGAAGATATTCGAATTCGCGGGAGAAAATGACTTAAGATGGCTATTTCAGTTTTTTTATAAAAGTACAGAAAAAGTCAAAAAATCGCCTTGTCTAGTCTTGGTTGGATAACCCTGTACAGGGTGTCCAGTTTTCGTATGTTTTCATATACCAGCTCCCTTATTATAAAAGATAGAAAGATGGGGTTTGCGGCTTACTGTTCCATTTTTTTATGAAACTTTCATTACCGCAAACGAATTTTTCATAGCCCTCTCAGTTTCTGACATACAGGGCCATTTTCAAATTTTGTCATTTTTGACGCTCCCCTGTATCTCGATTATTTGATAACTTATCAATAAGGTAAAAATGGATTGTTATATAGTTTTTATGCTGAATTCAGTGGCGTAGTTAGTTTTTTTCTAAAAAGTTTTGTTTATGAGTTATGACCCAAACTTATATTTTTTTTAATAGGACACCCTATATATTAGTTATTTTTCTTGTTCCTCTTTTTAAGAGCTTTTCAAAAATATATAATAGTCCATATTTTTTTTTTTTTTTTTAAGGGACAATTTTAACTTTTTTTGTAAAATTAATCATTTTTCGAATAGAGGGCTATGCCCGCAAATAAAAAAAAATTAACAACATTATTTTTATTAAACATAACTTTAAACCAATAATTAAGCAATTATTTAAAAACAAAAAAGTGGTTCGTGTCTGTGAAAATTAAAATAAATTGCCCGAACTTTTCACTACAATTTCAAATAAACTAACAAAATCAAACAAATACCATTAATATTTGACAATAATCCGTAATGGCGCATTTACAAAACTTTGTTTTCTGTCATGTCTATCCATGATTGATTATGGCCTTCTGGATTCTAGATGAAAAATGATTAATTTTACAAAAAAAGTTAAAATTGTCCCTTTTAAAAAAAAAAATATGGACTATTATATATTTTTGAAAAGCTCTTAAAAAGAGGAACAAGAAAAATAACTAATATATAGGGTGTCCCATTAAAAAAAATATAAGTTTGGGTCATAACTCATAAACAAAACTTTTTAGAAAAAAACTAACTACGCCACTGAATTCAGCATAAAAAACTATATAACAATCCATTTTTACCTTATTGATAAGTTATCAAATAATCGAGATACAGGGGAGCGTCAAAAATGACAAAATTTGAAAATGGCCCTGTATGTCAGAAACTGAGAGGGCTATGAAAATTTCGTTTACGGCAATGAAAGTTTCATAAAAATATAGAACAGTAAGCTGCAAACCCCATCTTTCTATCTTTTATAATAAGGGAGCTGGTATATGAATACACACGAAAACTGGACACCCTGTACATTGGTAAATTTAAAATGATTTTTTTAAAAGATTATATATTTTTAAAAAAAGCAAGTATTGTGATGAATCAAAAAACAAAATGTTAAGAAAACACGCGGCTTCCATATGAAATGCATTGAAATATCATCGCACCGCCTACTTTTTCCACAGGGTGTTGGGAACTTAAGATAAAAAAAAAGTATCATTTGTTTCCCTCGGTATAACACATGTCAATATTTCTCTTGAATTGAAAAGCAGGTAATAATCTTAATACATGCGGCTACCCGCTTTGAGAATTTCATTAAAGATGTTTTAAAATCAGAAAAGTTATTTAATATCAAATTTGACGATAATTTTCCTTGTCCGGTTTTTTTTGCTGATGAGTGTATTATTTTATTACAGGAACATAAATATGTACTAATTTGTAAACCTCCAGCAAGTGTAGTTTCGGAGATACAGTAATTCCTATAGAAATTTCAACCCCTGTTTTAACCGCCTTAATTAGGGGTTGATTTTCGAAAAATCCCTTCTTAGTGAGTGCCTACATTATAGGGAGAAGAAATTTCATGTTTCTAGGATTAGGTGTTTAGGCTGAGTGTTGATGAATTCAGTTCAGTTCATTGACTGGCCACGCCTGCGCCGATGGCCGTGGGTTAACGTTATAAAACAGTTGAACTGGCTGATGTGGCGAGATATTTTAGCTTTTGTACTTAGTTTTAGTGAAAAATATAGCTAGTAACAACATGTATTTTGGGGCGGAAATAACGAATATTTACACAGAAAATGTGTATGTACTAAAAGCCGTTAAAAACGGTTTTTTATTTCTCGGAATAAAGGTTTAGTTTTGTGTTGGTCATGTTTAAAGTGTTAAATGCGGAAAAAATGTAATTAACATCGTAGATTCGATTTAACACGATTTGTTTATTTATTAAGGTGTGCATTTTGTGCCAGTCTTGGAGTTTTGAAGTACCTACGTTTAGTATTTATACCGCATTTTTGGTTCGAATGTGATGTCCAATTGTTGGAGAGAGATAAAGTACATAAATGCGCAATCGCATATTATAGTGTGTAGGCTGGTACTAATATATCGTGCTTTACAAGTGTAAGAAAATAATACATACCCATCTTGCCTCGGAGGAATTTGCGAGACCGGGGTATTAAACAGAATCATAAATATGGACTCCAATGCGTCCAATCTAAATGGGTTCTCTTTATCGGTTACTCCAATATTGTAAAGTTCTGAAAAATGATCCAAGGCTTGTTCGGAAATAGATATTTTAATAAAAACTGCATCCACTGTCTAAAAATAAAAAGCGATCAAGGGTGATAGTGGAGTCGAGCCAAGAAAGTATGCAAATATTTCGGGTACCTTTAAGACTCGACTCCCTCTCGTTTTCGAGGTCTCTGAACCCTAATATGATGTCAAAAAAAGTTTTTACACTGAGATAAAACTGAAATAGTCGTGACCCCCCCCCCCGCCCCCCTGGCTTGGCGCCCCTTTGCTACTTAAATAAAATTAAAAAATCGGTATTATTTGAATTTTAATAAACTTCCCAAGCAACAATACGACGTTGTTACAACGTTGCTTTAATCGACCCGACGTTGGAGCGCGACGTCAAATCGACTTCGCCACGACCCACATTTGCACCAAATCGGTCACACAAGTTTGGGTCGCTACAACGTCGGGTCCGACTATATATGGTCCGATTAAATTAACCAACCTTGGAGTCGTGACAACGTTGGTATTACCGACTATGATTCACCTAGTTAGGGCAAACCTGGTAGGATAGGCGCCAATTATTTACACTAAACTTTCTTGTTGTAGATAGTTTGGTGAAAATAAAAAACCCGTTAATGGAGTACCTCTGTACTGTGGAATTAAACCTTTAAACAGATGATAAATATGGCTTACAAGAATGGCGCAAACTTTGAAACTATATAGATATTTTGAAATTAGTTTTCGGGCCATCTCTGGGTCTAAATACTAAACGCAATCCAGTTTTTTGATAAACATGCATATGAGAACTTTAAAAATAAAAGGGGCCACAAAAAGAATAAGTTAATAAAAAAATATTAGTTTTTATTCATCATACCAAGTTTTTTAATTATTAATATATTTTGTCGTAAAAATACGAAACATGCATATATTTGTTTTAAAAAATTATTGTAAGGTATTTTATTGTGTTTTTGCGAAAAAAAACAAGTAAATTTGTAACGAAAAAGGAATTGCAACAAAATGGATGCCGTCAGGGCCCTATTGTAAACAGCTAAAAATGGAGGCGTCGGGAAAATGACTAAAACACTCCTCTTTTGCCGTAAAATTGCAACTAGTTTAACTAAATGTACTTACTACTTCTGTCCATACCTTACAAAAATTTTACCCACATTTTACTCTTTTCAACTTCGGTTGGAGATACTACGTATATTTATACCATCGCCGACCGGTTGTCGAAAATAATGCACTGTTTTTATATCGCAACCCTTTACGATCGGTAAAACAGTTGCCTTCGCTGTCATTTTTCGACAGCTTCGCGAGTTGTCTCTTACATGTCATTTATTTATTTTTGTCATCAACATTCGGTTCGTTTGCAAACGTTGCAACGCGTCATTTTCAGAGTTGTTTTCTGTTAGCCACATTTCTGGATCACTATCGGTGAATCGGTATTGTAATCATCAGATGGGGTGTGCGGGCGAGATGTAGATGGACCGGCTTCATCTGATGTATTGTATGATAATGTGCTGTTACAGGTACTGCTTTTAAACTTTTTATTTTTGTGCCTTTGTATTTTCAGTCTTCTATAAATAGCACCTAGCTGAATATTTAAAAGGCCGACGAGGCGAAAGCTGATTTTTTCCATATCAAATTTACAAATAAGAAAACATAAGACTCCCTAACCTCACTTTTAGGTAAAACCTTTACGATCTTAATGACATCTGTCAAAGTATAGAGTAGTAAAAAAATACCAATACCAACGTCATACGTTGTGTTTTAGGACTATAGGCAACTTTTAGATAGTAGTCATCTCCGACGGCGGTACAACGTTGTGCAATCACCCAATATTAAACTTGTTGCACTCGATGAGTTGTGAAATCGTCGATCCGCCTCCAGATTTCTGGTAACAGCTAAACAACGTTAAAACGATGTTGGTTTGACGCAGGTTTACATCCTGTACAAATACTGACTACTATACGGATACATTGCAACGTCGGGGTTGATAAAAAATTAGTTGGAAGTAAGAAAAATGCTGCTTGGGTTAACACAGAACAAAACACCAAAAAATTACAAAGCCTGTAAATGTCCATTTTAAAATAAAATAAAAGTTATTCTGTGGTCTCTCATTTCTCGGCATTTATCAAATGTAGCTGTGGTCGCTCGTTTCTCGGTATTTATCAAATGTTAGGCCTGCATTTGATGAATACCGACTGAATCTGGATTTAAAAAAAACAATATGACAAAATGTGTATTTAAAAATATAGGCGCCCTTAAAGGACTTCGCCCCCCCCCCCCCCCCTTATTATATTATATACCCCAATTCAAACATAATGATAGACCTAACGAGAGGCTATTCGTCAAGTATAAGCAGAAACCAGGCTGATTGTTGTGAAGGAGGAACAGAAAGAATAGAGTAAAATGATGGGTCGATTCAATTGACTAATTAAAGGGACTAATAATTGTGTGAGATCACATATTCGTGAAACAGCACCGTAAGTGTGAGGAGAGAAAATTGTATATAAAATTTGAAGAACAGTAATGTTATAAAAAAAAATTGTGTCATGTAGACATCCTTTGTTAAACAGTACCTAGTGGGTATAACATCTACTGTTTTTCAAATTTTATAATATACAATTTTCTCTCCTCACACTTACGGTGCTGTTTCACGAATATGTCTTGTGACCTTACACACTTACTAGTCCCTTTAATTAGTCAATTAAATCGACCCTTCGTTTTACTCTATTCTTTGTTCCTCCTTCACAGCAATCAGTTTGATTTCTGCTTATAATTTACGAATAGCCTCTCATTAGCTCTATCATTATGTTTGAAGTTTCTCCAAATACCTAACTCTACCTTTCCATAATCTTGTAGCCGCGTTTGGACTGTTCGCATCTATTGTATTTCTTATATTCCTTATTCTATTCTCCTGATGATGAATGTATATACATTCGAAACATGTGGAGAATTTACCCTTCATTACAACTTTATTTTAATATGCCGGTAAAGGAAGACTTAAAGTGTCTTATTTCTTTCCTTTCAAATATACACTCCACTTAAAGTATGGACTATTTCTTTAAACTCTACTTCACTTTTTTAAATGACTTTTAACGTCAATATTGTAATTTTTTAAATATTTTGTTTTTGCTGCTAAAAAACAACTCTATTGCCATTAAAAATACATGATGCGGTAGTAAAAAATATTTTTTATTTTCTTTTAAAAAATCTATTTGTGATTAATTGAGATCGTGTAGGTAAAAAATAATTAATTTTTATTATTGATAGTCCACCTAGCTACTACTAAACTATTTTTTCTGACCTCCTTCGCCAAGTGACGTATTCGCCATTTTATTTTATTAGATTTCTTTACCCAAATCAAACGACGTTCTGAGCCCGTTATCTAGGTCTAGAGTTTTAAGGAACAAAAGACAAAATTAACAGGGTAATCAGTACCTAAGCCATATTTACAATACTTTTTAATTATAGGCATAGGCGTAGTTAGACGGTCAACACTGGGGGTGCTGAAGTCCAGTGGCGGCTCGTAACATGTTAACGTGGGGGGGTGTACAAAAATTTTTTTAAGGCCACGCCCAAATTTGGTCAATAATTTTTAGTAAATATTTTAATGTGATGTTAATAGCAGGTTTAGGTCTTTCAATGTTCTTGACAATCACTTTCTCCTCCAACTTTAACTTGCTAAAAGATTTTTTCAAAAATTCCACGTGTATTTTATATCCGACGACGCACTCATTGTTTTTTTGTGATTATTAAACTTTAACTGAATTCAATAACACCATATTAAACCTTAATAAACAAAAAAAATAGTCAAAATACCGGCTAAAAATTTCCGCGAATTTGAACGACTACGACTGGTTAAATTTAAATTATCAAATCAATGCAGAATTGCAGAACATGACATACACAAGCTATTATGCCGCTCTCGTATTTTACGAGATTTTTATGATCATAGACCCCCTCTGACAAGTAAACTGGGCGTGTACGGTACACGGAGAGAAAGTTTGAACAGAATCCGCAACTACCTAAATATATTTGAATTTGTACCAGAATTCGAATGCTTGAAATATTAATATGAAAAATTCATTACATATAAATGTATATTATAAAAATAGGTTAGTTCTTAAATTAGCCTATATATTGTAAATTTTTTTTTGGGGGTGCTAATTTATATTTTGGGGTTGCTTAGCACCCCCAAGTACCCCCCTAACTACGCCTATGATTATAGGTAATTTGGCCCAGACTATCACCAGTGATATTTGTTCTTGGAAAGTAAAGTAAGAAAATAATAATAAAAAAATAAAATGGTGAACAAGTTTTTATGCTATCGACGTTGTGGTCTATGGTCAGCGCAGCGGCCTCACAGATCGTAGGCCCGGGTTCCATTCCCACTGCCGGCAACGTCGATGTTAAATTTGGAATTTGGTTTAAGAGGTGGCGCCGTCTTTCGGAAGAGACGTTAAACTGTGGGCCCCGTGTCATGGATGTTGGCACGTTAAAGAACCCTACCCTCGACAAAGAGGGATTCGGCAAAATTACCAGATAGTGTGTGACAAATTCCCTGGCGTCGGTGATTGGCCTCGTTGCGGAAAAAGGCCGACGTAAAATAAATAAATAAAAAAAAAAAAGTTTTTATGCAAAGAAATGCAGTTGGGATGAGATGTGATAAAACACAAAAATGATTTTTTAGGTACAATGTTTGTTTTATAATAATTTATTTATTTTTTCTACTACGTAGGACCAAATAGAATTTTTATTTATTTATTATAAAGCATGTTAAATAACAACAGGGAATCAAATTTATGGATATAGTTAAGGAGCTAGCGTGCAAAAAACGCCATAGTTGGCTGCCCGTCAGTCGAGTTTGAAAAAACGTTGCCATTACTCCACTGAACACCCTGGTGCTTGAAGTTTTGCTTTTACCCATCAACTTTAAGATTTATTGGCAATAATGACATAGGGCGATTGGCCATAGTGAGGAGCCCGTTAGTCAGGTTGAAAATTAGGTTCTGTAGGTTGCCAAGATCATGTATCTAAAATTTCGTTGCGATCTAACCACTAGATCGTGAATTAGGCCAAATGGAAGATTATAATTTGTTTTTTGACCGCCATTTTGTTGGCCATAGTAAGGAGCCCCTCCAAAACTTGTTTCTACCTCTTCATTTGGATAAAATGACAGGAAAAATGCACTTGACTGACAAATCGAATCACGACGTTCTTCCCTGGGTGACCTACAAAATCTCGAAAAATCCAATTTTTCAGTCTTTAGCATGGCTTTTTCAGAAATTCAACCAAAATCATCAGTCAATCATTTTTCCTGATTTTTAGACATCCAATTAAGTAGAAATCACAAACGACTGACATTTTCCTCGAATATTTTCAATTTGGCCATACTTTGAAAATTTTCTGATTTTGGACTTTTTTATAATGGCTCAATAATGCTGTTCCAAATGGACTTAAAAGTAAAACAATGTATGACGATGATGTTTGATGACCTAAAAAACGTTTCAATACATAACAATCACCTATTTACCCCTTCCTCCACCCCTCTGCTACCCTCCACCCCTATTCATTCGTTGAATTTATGTTATATTATATTCGATTCAGTAATCAAAAAATATAGAATTTTTGCCACAAAAAGATACGATAACCAATTTCAGCAGTAAGAAATGAATAATTACTGAAGAAAATCGAAAATTAAATGGTTATTATCTATTGAATGAAATTGTTGGCATATTTGGGTTGAGCAAGCTGGGTTGTGTTAGTAACATTTCAATTTCAATATAGAAAAAAACAGATATTTAATTGTTGATTATATTGTAACTATTACTTTTACTTAATATAATCATTATATATTATATACATTGTATATAATGATTAAATGAATATAAATTAAGTAAAAGTAATAGTTACAATATAATCAACAATTAAATATCTGTTTTTCTCTATATTAAAATTGAAATGTTACTAACACAACCCAGCTTGCTCAACCCAAATATGCCAACAATTTCATTCCATAAATAATTGCCATTTAATTTTCGATTTTCTTCAGTAATTATTCATTTCTTACTACTGAAATTGGTTATCGTATCTTTTTGTGGCAAAAATTCTATATTTTTTGATTACTGAATCCAATATAATATAACATAAATTCAACGAATGAATAGGGGTGGAGGGTAGCAGAGGGGTGGAGGAAGGGGTAAATAGGTAATTGTTATGTATTGAAACGTTTTTTAGGTCATCAAACATCATCGTCATACATTGTTTTACTTTTAAGTCCATTTGGAACAGCATTATTGAGCCATTATAAAAAAAGTCCAAAATCAGAAAATTTTCAAAGTACGGCCAAATTAAAAATATTCGAGGAAAATGTCAGTCGTTTGTGATTTCTACTTAATTGGATGTCTAAAAATCAGGAAAAATGATTGACTGATGATTTTGGTTGAATTTCTGAAAAAGCCATGTTAAAGACTGAAAAATTGGATTTTTCGAGATTTTGTAGGTCCGAGGGAAGAACGTCGTGATTCGATTTGTCAGTCAAGTGCATTTTTGCTATCATTTTATCCAAACGAAGAGGTAGAAACAAGTTTTGGAGGGGCTCCTTACTATGGCCAACAAAATGGCGGTCAAAAAACAAATTATAATCTTCCATTTGGCCTAATTCACGATCTAGTACTTAGATCGCAACGAAAATTTAGATACATGATCTTGGCAACCTACAGACCCTAATTTTCAACCTGACTGACGGGCTCCTCACTATGACCAATCGCCCTATGTCATTATTGCCAATAAATCTTAAAGTTGATGGGTAAAAGCAAAACTTCAAGCACCAGGGTGTTCAGTGGAGTAATGGCAGCGTTTTTTCAAACTCGACTGACGGGCAGCCAACTATGGCGTTTTTTGAACGCTAGCTCCTTAACTATTAAGACACATCGACACAACAGTTATTGTATCTTGGTACACAAAATTAGGTACCTATACAGTCATGTACTTGCACGAAAAGTACACCATCAGGCATGAATCACCCATCACGAACCACAATTAAATGTATCGTATTAAATTTGCTTCCCATGTCATTGGTTAAAAGCAGAGTGAAGAAATCCGAAGACTTTCATTCCATTTAACTTAAACCACCCTAAGAAATGACAGATCCCTGTTATCAGTGTTGGACTGGGCCGCCGGTCCACCGGTCAAAAGACCGGTAGGCCCCCAGAGAAAAGACGGGTGGGGCCCAGAGCCGGCCGGAGGTCTATGCAGACGATGCACCCGTATAGGGCCCCTCGCTAAGAAAGGGCAGCCCCGTAGTGTTTTTGTTTAATTCTTTAGGGCAACTGTACAGAGTGGTCGGAATTGGTCTGTTTTAACAGGGAAAACCTATTTCCCTATTTTGCTCTATCTAGTCAGTAATAGATATTTACGTTATAAGTCCGGTAAATCAACTTTTACAGTATGAGTGAAATGGCGACGAAGGAGCCGAGTCTGGAAGTTTAAATCGAATACTGTAAAGGATTTGCCGGACGAATGACGTACAATATTTTATTTTATACTGTTCTGTTGAAAATTAGGTTTTAAAATTATAATGAAGTTTTATTCTGCGTCGTATATTTGAAAAGTGCTTATATTTACTGGTCGAAACATTGTGTGTTTGACATAAAATTCAAATCTAATGGAAATTTCAGTCCGGTAAAGAAATTGTACAGGACTAGACCGGTATTTTTTTTTTATTTATTGACTGTAAAACCTTATTTTCTGGACTAAATTCAAATATATAAAGGTGTGTTTTACAATACAGCATGAAATAAATAGGTTTTTCCAATTAAAACAGACCAATTTCGACCCCTCTGTATTAACGTTCCTACCTGTTTTGTAATTTAATTTTTTTTTAGTTTATTTAAATCTAAATTTATATATTTATTAAATAAATAATTCAGAATGTGTATAAGTTGTTTAATTTCTGTCGGTTATAATAATAAATGGAACGTGATTATATTTTTTTTGTGAGTTTTGGCTGATATCATTACATAGGTATGTATCGTTTGCGTATGATGAAGTGATAAAATGCATTAATTTTTTACGCCACTATGCCGTACTTATATTGTTCAAAAAAAGTTTTTACATTATTCCATTTAGTCTGTCTGGATTTTTTTTCCCTATAGGACGTAAATTCAATTTTACGTCCTATAGGGAAAAAATCCAAATACCGACAGACAGACTAAATGGGATAATATAAAAACTCAAAGTCAAGCCTTACATCCTTCCGGACCGGTGGGCCCTAAGGGTCCCAGTCCGACACTGACTGTTATGAATCAGTTCGTCCCTCTCTGTCACGCTTAGCACTTTAGAATAAATTATAGAAAGGGATAGACTATTTAGCGCTCGCTGAAAGTTACCTAAACGATTTTACCATATTTTAAAAAAAGGACTATTTAGTTCCTAAAAAGTATATTTTAGTTATGAAAAGCTAGTTTATTTTTTTTTGTGGTTATTAGATAACCTTGTCGGAATTAAAAAATCACTTTTTAAAAGTATTTTAGGGATAAAAGAATGTTTTTCTATAGTATTATTCAAAAAAATACTTGTATTGAAGATTTTCCACAGTGTACCAGGTAGGTACTAGTTTCCACCCCCTCGAATGGCTCAACCCAAACCTCTTTTGCGTACATACGCACATGGACACCGTGAATCGTTGGCAAATAAAGAATTATGGAAGGGACTGAACAGTAACTACCCTTGAGGGTTCGATAATACCCTCCCAGGGGATGGAAAAATTATGTATTCCATATTTTAACTTCAAACATTTTTGAGGATGCTGATCACAAAAAATGTGACTTTAATCCTGCCTACTCCCTCGATCTGCGAAAAACCACCCCATTTGCGTGTTTCTTTACAATAGTGCTTAGCAAAGGCTCTCTAACGATTCTCTACTTGCTCCTCGATCTTTGTATGTATCTGTGCCGTGAATGCTGCGCAGAAGAATGCTGTTCTCCCTTGGTAACAGGCAGTGTACGCGCCTTCGGTTCTTGCCTTAATCGTTGAATCGCCGTAAAACTTGCGCAGAAAGTTACTGTGTGTAGTGCTTTGCTTGAGGGTGAAGAGACGGTAAGTTTACTAAATTTAATAATTTGGGTTTTTAAATGATACTAAAAGAAGGGGGTCCGTAAGAAATTTCAACAATGTCGTAAAATTTCTGGTTAAATTTAAGTTTAGCATACTTTTATACCACCACAAATTATTCGTGAAAAGATCAGGGACTCCCCGTCCCGATATGAGTAAAACACTAGAGGATGCCTTAGAGGCTCGAAGTCGCCCTTTTTTATATTTGATTGTACCATGTTTTGGAACTAGTTCATACCCGATTCTAAACAATTATCAGAAATTGGTTTACTCATCGACGACTATATTAGGGTGAATTATTTTATCATTTTTCTTAATGTTGGAATAAACTATTAAACAGAAAATGTAAATGTTGTACTAGTAAAAAAGTCCTTTAATATTTTATATGGTTTTGGGTGGTAAGTTAATTTTTTTATGTTTGTTGTTTCAAATTGGGTATAATAGAAAACATTTTTTTGTCAGAAAAAATACAACAAAGTAAAAAAAACATAAAAAAAATTAATTACTACTAACCTAACAATTAAAATTTAATATTCCCTACCCCCTCACCCACCGCCAGTATACATGGCGACCGGTTAAACGTCATTCTCGTTTCGTCCAATTAAGACGGAAATAACGTTTCTCTTGGTTTGTGTTTTGTGGTGCTCAGTGTGTTTCATGAAGGGCAGACAAAGGACCTTCATGTTGAACGATCGACTGACTATAGCATATTTACTATAAATTATTAGCTTAATTTAGCAATATTGATATTGCGCCCCCGGCGGCCCCCGCAGGATTGAACCCGGAGTGCACCACTACCAGGGTAAACCACATCGTATAGTTTTGTTAAGGCTTTGAAAAAGAAAAACGCCAGTGGTAAAAAGTGGTATTTAAACTTTTAAAAAGTTGTTTTGTCGGCAATGTCTTTTATTTTCAAGTAGCGGGGAGGAATTTAATGTAGGGAAATTGGTCAAATTGGTATAATACGGCATACTAGGATAGAATATGGCATACTACCTTTATATTAAATTACGCGCATTTCTTAAATACCGCCATGCGATTTTCGACACTGGTGGGGAGTATACGACAACTGAAGATTAAAACAAAGAAGATGTCAGTGGATGTTTAGCGGTGGTAGGTGTTAGTTTGTTTTCGTAACCTACAACTTATTGAACAATTATTTATAACTTGACAGGTAAGTAGGATACTGAAGCATGTTTTTGTATTATTTGTATACTTTAAAAGTTATTTTATAAATATTTAATAACAAACAAAATTGACTTAGCCGTTTTGCATAAAATGGCACAGGGGTGATATGTTTAAAATGGTACTGTGCCGTTTTATCCAAGATTATAAAATAATATTATTTTGCTTATTGCCTAAACTGCAACAATTACAGAATAAAATAAAACGAAAGAGCCAGGGACCAAATGTTTTAAACTCAACTTTAAATTTAATAGAGATGAAACAAAAGCAGAAGAAAAGAAATTGAGAAGAAAGAAGACCTCAAAGAAAACGAAAAGCGAAAGTAGACCTTACAGATCAGTTCCCCAAACTTGATTCCGAAAACGAAGCCATTTCATCAGGATAATGATAAAGCATCTTATATGTTTTGTAATGAACTTTTTTCATGTCTAAGCCTAAGGAAATTTGGATTTGCTGTCAAAGTTGTAGAAAATGGAGCCACTGTGATGAGTGTGCACTAGTGTGCAGGACTTTCTCCAAAAATGAAAATGTTTATTTGTGAACTTTGCCAACCATAATTAACCCTATTTTACCTTAAAAATATTTTTATTTCAACATACATTATACGAGCAGATATGTATGCCATTTTACCCAACTGGTTGGATAAAACGGCACACCTAACACCTGTGCATGAAGAACGTATATTCAAGGTTTTTGTTCCTGATACGCAGTATTTATATTGTTTTGCCCAAAGATAAAGCCAGAACAAATGTTGTGTTTTCTTTGCAGTTTTGTACCTTTATATTTAAAATATATATTTTCAGTTTTGTAAAAAGTATGCCGCATTATACCAATTTCCCCTAGGTTAGTACGATAAATGCGAAATTCCAGCAAATCACGAAGTGTAAATCTAGAGACTTTAATAGAATGAAAAGAAATCAAATAACCAATTTTAATATAATTTAATTAACGAAATTAATTGGGTCAATTATTAACGAATTTTGGGCGTGCCCACATAAATTTTTCACATTGCCAGCGGCACTTTTTCGCTTGGTACAACCATAGACAACTTATTTTTAGATAGGCAAACAATAATCACGGAAGTGGCAGATTTATGGCCTCGCGCATGTAAACAAAGCTAGACACTATTAGCCATGCGCACTGCCACATTATCGTTTGACGAATGGGAAAATAGACAGGTCCGGGCTTTAAAATTTAAATTCTTGCCAAAAAATTGGACTTTCTTCTCAATTTTTGATCAAGTTGGGAAAAAAGGTATAGTGATTTCTGGCATTTTTAGTAGTAGCAAACCTATCAGTTTTTAAGAATACAAAATTGTTTTTAAGGTATTGTTTTTAAAATTTGTTTAAACATGATTCGTCGTCGTGTTTTTACTTCGAAAACGAAGAGAACAAGAACAAGTGAATTAAACTAGTCTTATAAAATCGATTGTAAAAACAAACAAAACCAGCAAAATAACCAATCTACGATGTTATCGCGTGCCTAACCTCAAGTCAAATATTTGTTGGTATATAGCTTGTATTAATTTTTACGGGTCTGGTGTCATATAAGGTCGGTCGAATTTTAATAGTTTTGAAATTTTAGCATATAGCCTAAGCTGTATAGAACAGGTTAAAAGACAAAAAAAAATGCGGATTATACACTTTTGACAAGAAAAATTAATAATAAACTATTCATAAATTGACATTTTTACTGAAAATGTCAATGCGAGAAGTCTCATTATTTGACATAATACCATCAACTGGGGTTATATCGGATGATATTTTCAGTTATCTGCCTGTTTTTTTTTTGTTATACAAAATTAAAGCTAACTAATGTATACTGTGCGAAGAAGTTAACGTAATAAACATATTTACATAAAAAAATTTTTTTTAAGTTATCAAGTTTATTTAAAAAAAAAAAAAAAGGTCGTCCGGTATAACACGGGGTTTGAGGTAATATCGGACGATTGAATTTTTACATTGAAAAACTACGATTTGAGCCTGCTATCCGGTATTAGTTTGATCAGAAACCTTTATCGGATATTTTTATAGAAAAAAAAAATAAAAATTTTCATATTTGTAGGTAGATATAAAAGAAAATCGATATTATAGAAATAAACGTCTTTATTCGTAAAATTAAGCAAAGAACATGAAATAACATTATTCTCGAACCTTCAATAAATAAAAAAAAAACAGAAAAATAAACTTAAAACATTTTTGTCAGATCTTCAAAAAATAAAAAAACAGAAATATAGGATCTAAGGCAATCAATAATGCTTTGTCGGCATGTCCGATATTACCCCTGAAAAACACATTTTTCGTTAATTTCGATTTGTTGCGAAAAGGAAAGATGCAAAATAAATTTTGAGGTTATAGGGGTCTTGATAAGGGTGAAAACAAACACTAATCCCATTGCACCATATAGCTATCATGCACAGGTTCTACGGGCTATAGGAGACTATTTGGCTGTCTCAATTTTAGCGAAAAATGTTATTTTAATAATAAATTTTTTGTGAGCTTACCTTGACTTTGCGATCGAGCACGAAACGTATGCTTGATCTGTAAGTTATCTGCCAATAGAGAAATATTCTTGGTTAGTAACCAAACTGTCACACAACAGCTATAGCGCGTGAAATTTGATTTATAACCATATTGTCCGATATTACCCCTGCGATCCGATATAACCCCGGTTGACGTACTTACTGTGTTGCCACGTTGGACGAATTTTCATAATTTGAAGTCATTAACGCTGGTTGGATATTTCAAAAAGTCTTATACCTAATTGAGTTTATTTATAATAAAATGTATTAAAAAAAAGGATATTTATTATTTTATTTTATTTATAAACATCCTTGGGCTACGCAATAGAACGCCGGCTACGCGACGGCCGCTGCCGCGGACTAAGTTATACCTTTAATAGTAACACCTTTACGAGGTAATGTCATCATATATTAGCGTTGCGGGCTTCGCCCGCCCCGCTACTATTATAAACATCCTTGGGCTACGCCATAGAACGCCGGCTACGCGACGGCCGCTACTGCGGCCTAAGTTACACTTTTATGTGGTAATGGCAAATTGTTTTATTTATTGTTAACTTTCTAATAAACCCAAAAACCGGAAAAAATTCGACCGACCTTATATGACACCAGAACCGAAAAGTGTTTGCCCGAGAACTTGACCCGTGGAATACTGGCTTTATTAAAAGCTTGATGTCGGTGTGTACAGATTTTAATTATATAATAATTATATTATTATTATTATTATATAATTAATTTCCTCACAATCAGACACAATTCACTAAACTACACAAACACTAGAAATCCGTAAATATTAAACACCCACAATCCACAATAGCTAAGAAAACTACAAGGAATCGACAGAGAAACCTTAAAACACAACAACAAAAATGGCGGCAGAGCCGGTTCTGGAGTGTATTTTGAGCATGTCGCTAAAGTAGGACACGCCGATAACACGAGGTTTGTGCGCATGCCTAAAGGTGCCCAGAGGGAAGGCAGCTGACCGGCGAGTCATGCGCTCGGACGTATTTTTTCACCCATAATACGTAACTTTTGTCTGCGCAGGAGATAAGCTGCACGTATCTAAAGATAAATAATTGTCTATGGGTACAACACGACATTTCTAAGGTACGAGCTGGTTATTTAAAACAGTCACGAAATGACGAATGCGAAAGTAGCCCTAACTATTAAGTAATTTACTTACTTTGGTCACTTACCGTGCCTGGCACACTTTCAGAATGTAGTCCCAACGCATCCAGATTATTTAGATATAAACGTAACGCTTCAATATTATTCTGCTTTGCAACCAGAACATACACTGGTTGAAGAACGTTCGCCGCCATTATAATTTGATTTTGTAAGTTGTCAATAAAATTGAGGTTTGACTGATTAATCACAGTTACCAAGGTAATATATATACTACATTTTTTGGACGCACAAAAAGTTTTCTTTTAATAGTTAGAGCTCATCTTTTAGCCACATAATAAAACCATCATGGCTCTTAGATTGAGATTTACGATAGATCAAGGAATAGAATAGATGAAGTAACAGCTGATTTCGTTTTCACCATGATAACCGACGAACTCCAAATTTCAGAACTCGTTAGATAAATTTACTGGTTGAACCATGTTGCCAAATATTTTTCTAAAAAATGCCGATTTCATTACTGTTAAATTTAATGTTTGTTTTAAAAGAGAAACGAAGTTATACATAGTCTGAAAAACCTTTTCGAATAGCTAGTTTTAAAAGATTTATTTACCTAGCTACAATTTGTGAAGTGAAATACGATCATGATACATACTTACATACGAGTACTAACTGTGAATAACTGAAAATATATACAGCAACATTTCGAGAAATTATTTTATTTCATTTTATATTTTTATTTCTCCTTGAGTTATTAGGTTCACATTATTTAAAATCATAATATATAGTGTGTCCAAGATAAGAATGGGATAGAATTGGAATCTTGGAAAACGGTAGGAGATACAAAGATGGTTAAATTAGAGAAAAGTTGCGCATTACCACATCCTGTAACGTCATGTTTTCAAATTTAAAAAATTCCGTATGCCTCCGAAGATATTTGGATAAAACCGAATTTTTGCGATTTCGTTTTAATTGATTTATGATTTTATTTAAGGGGACATGTCAAAATAAACTTAACATTCTCATTGCCACTTTTTCTGCCCTACAAGATGGTTTAATTATAGTTTTGGTCCGACGTCTCGTTTAGTCACAACTATAATCAACTTTGTTATTTTAAATAGTAGGAAAAATTTATTTTATGCTTAATAAATTCTACGTTTTATTCTTAATTTAACGGTGTATGACACTTATTATTTAATAGACGTTTCGATATAGAAAAACACATCATCAATGAAAATAGGCAAATTATCGAAAATATTTTTGTTTCTAAGTTGGATTTTAAAACATTTTTTAAAAGAAACTTATTACAAAACATAATATCTAATAAAACTTATCTGAAAAATGCAACAAGTAATAATTAATTTTAATTATTAAATACAATTATTTTTATAATAAATTATTTTTATTTTCAAAAATTCCACCCTCATTCTCCAAACATAAATAACACCTGTAAACAATTTCTGCCATAAGGTTATTAAACAGTTCTGGAGTTTTTTTTTTTAAAACAGAATAATAATTAAGTACTAAATTTAAAACTAACAGGTCTCTGTACTCTGTAACTAAGTGACAGATCTAAAGAAACTAGGTATTTAAACAATTGCGAACGTCAATCAATTTCATATGCCGAATTTAAATGGTACGTTATGTTTGAATATTATCATGCATTTTTTTAAATAAAAAATAATTGTATTTAATAAGTAAAATTAATTATTACTTGTTGCATTTTTCAAATAAGTTTTATTAGATATTATTATGTTTTGTTATAAGCTTCTTTTAAAAAAATGTTTTAAAATCCAACTAGTGTTTAAATACACTAATAAAAACAAAAATATTTTCGATAATTTGCCTATTTTCATTGATGATCTGTTTTTCTATATCGAAACGTCTAATAAATAATAAGTGTCATACACCGTTAAATTAAGAAAAAAACGTAGAATTTATTAAGCATAAAATAAAATTTTCCTACTATTTAAAATAACAAAGTTGATGATGGTTGTGACTAAACAAAACGTCGGACCAAAACTATAATTAAACCATCTTGTAGGGGAGAAAAAGTGGCAATAAGAATGTTAAGTTTATTTTGACATGTCCCCTCAAATAAAATCATAAATCAGTTAAAACGAAATCGCAAAAATTCGGTTTTATCCAAATATCTTCGGAGGCATACGGAATTTTTTAAATTTGAAAACACAACGTTACAGGATGCGGTAATGCGCAACTTTTCTCTAATTTAACCATCTTTGTATCTCCTACCGTTTCCAAGATTCCAATGCTATCCCATGCTTATCTTGGACACACTGTATATTCTAAGATGAAAAATTTTAGTGACGCCAGAATTAAAAACTCAGAATATTATTTTATTGTTGTGACAACATCTACGGAATATTAATTAAACCTTTTATTTTCTGTAATAATATTTATTTGCGTGAGTTTTGATAATTTTTTCAAATTTAGGTGTATTATTGGGATATTTTTTATGCTTTTTGTAAATTATAGAAACAAAACATCATCATATAAACAAGAATGGACAAAATAAGTTCTATATATAATATAATAATATAAGGACAGAAGCTGCACATGCAAGAAGTGCATGGAATGAAATACGTTTGGAGGTCAATCCTAATTTTGATTGTATAATTTATTCAAACTCAGTGTGATGACATTCCATACGGCGGTAAACAGTCTCAAAGAGTTACCGCCGTTTGTATGCGTACGGAATGATTGAAATGTCATCACACTGAGTTTGGATAAATTATAACAGCCCACATTTCGATAGGCTGTATGCACTTTCTCATATATTATGTATCTTGACGTTAGGGAGAATTTTTTAATCGTTCGTGTAGGTCATCAAAGCTGGATATGGACATCCTAAAATAACCAAACTGACAACTGATCAAATAGTACAAAGAATACACCAAATTGTTTCCTTCCCATATTGATGGGATGAACCCACACAATTCTGTTTCGTGCCTTTCTTTGTTTTTTGATAAGCCTATAAGACATTAAAATCGCCACAGCACGTCTATATGATCCATACTCGAACCACTATAGAATCAAACTGACAAAAACATTGCATGTGTGCAAGAATAACGCGCTAAATCGCGTAAACGGTGCCGTTAGGACGGTCGCCGTGTAAGTATGCAATAATAAGCCTAAGCCTTAAGGCCTTCGAAAGTCGAGCTTACCCAGGTGGTCAGGTGATCAGTTTACATTGCATCAATTGAATTTATTGTTTAGTGATTTGTGCTTTTGTGATCAAAGAGATAGGCATATAGCCTGACCAGAGCTCAGGGTTCAGTAGAAACTGACACTCTCCCGTCTGTCGGATATATCACCGACTGTACAGGGCTAAGGAGTCTGGAAGGATCATTATGAAATCGGACGAATAGACGATTGACAGCCATAGGCACAGACTTTTTGCAAGTCGTGGCCTCAGGTGTCGCGCGTCCATAGGCGTAGTTAGGGGGGTACTTGGGGGTGCTAAGCACCCCCGAAATCTAAATTAGCACCCCCAAAACAAAGTTACAATATATAGGCAAATTTTAGAACTAACCAATTTTTATAATATACATTATATGTAATGAATTTTTCATATTAATATTTCAAGCATTCGAATTCTGGTACAAATTCAAGTATATTTAGGTAGTTGCGGATTCTGTTCAAACTTTCTCTCCGTGTACCGTGTAGTTCACGCCCAGTTTACTTGTCAGAGCGGGTCTATGATCATAAAAATCTCGTAAAATACGAGAGCGGTATAATACCTTGTGTATGTCATGTTCTGCAATTCTGCATTAATTTGATAATTTAAATTTAATCAGTCCTAGTCGTTCAAATTTCGCGGAAATTTTTAGCCGGTATTTTGACTATTTTTTTTTGTTTATTAAGGTTTAATATGGTTTTATTGAATTCAGTTAAAGTTTAAATTTAAATAAACACTAAAAAACAATGAGTGCGTCGTCGGGTATAAAATACACCGTGGAATTTTTGAAAAAATCTTTTAGTATGTTACCGTTGGAGGAGAAAGTAATTGTCAAGAACATTGAAAGACCTAAACCCGCTATTAACATTACATTAAAATATTTACTAAAAATTATTGACCAAATTTGGGCGTGATCTTAAAATTTTTTCGCCTGCGCCGCATTTCGCCTGTGGCGGGCTTTTTGTGCACCCCCTCGTGAACATGTCACGAGCCGCCACTGGACTTCAGCACCCCCAGTGTTGACCTTATTCTAACTACGCCTATGCGCGCGTCTCTGATGAGTCCCAGTAGGACGAAACAATGACATGACTTACAGGATTGAGATGTTCAATGATCGGAGGAATGTACGGGTATTGGCCCTTAAGGGCGCAAGGTGGTATGAATTCCCCTTGAAACATACAGAGTATACCTCGCAAGAGTGCCTTACGGTCCGGTAACGGTGAACCGGATAAACTCCATTAAACCGTAAGTCCCCACTGGTAAGGTGAGGGGCCGGATACGTAGATGTTACTCACTGTTACTCAGCAAGCTCTACAGAGTAGCTTGCCGTCCCCGTTGTTGTTGAACATTCCTCGCCTCACTTAAAATGAAATGTGAGGTATTTCCTGTTTAGTCGTCTCCTCGTCCAGACGTTCCTATCTATAGACTCATCTGTGGCTTGGCTTGGCAATATGACACGTGCGATGTCCGATTTCGATTTGTGCTTTTGTTTAAATTATTATTTGGTACCAGCATGGCAAGTGGTTCTTCGAGTAAGTAAATATGTAAATAACAATAGTTCAAAAGTAAAGTAAAAATTCTGCACAAGCAATCAATATTTTTGTTTTATAATAGATTTGTTAAGACAGAAAAAAAAATATACCCTCTTTGTCTTTATTTTGATACCTAACTTAATATGGGTGAGTTTGCGGAAATACTAAAGAAGGTTTTTTTTCTAGACATACGGATAAAAATTTATTAATGAACGAAAGAATGAACCTTGTTTAGTAAATTTTTGTTTACAGTTATTTGTTTGTATATTATACTTCCATTCTTCCTAAAAGTTTTAAAATAATTTAAAAGTGCCCTAAAAATGGTGTAGCTTTTACTATCTGTTGCCTACCTTTTTTATAATAAAGTACAATTTTTTAATACATATTAGTCGATCTTAATACTATTATTATTGTGTACTTATATCAATATAAATATAAATCGTATAGTGTAAAAAAATTATTTTATTGTTATTAAACTGTAAAAATACTTTTATCACCGTAAAAACGCAGTTTAGACTATATAGTGACCCTGCGTTCCGTTTAAGTTTTACACCCGGTAGTTTTTTTAGTAGATTGATACAACAACACTTACCGACACATAAGGCGGTGGCGCGGCATTATGCTTTATGCAATTGCACAATATGGTTAAACTAAACAATAATACTGAAATTAAACTCAAAATAAATGGAATTTATTTATTTTTTATGATACACAACCTGAATATCAAACCCAAATCAAACTTTAGCCGGTTATGAGTAGGGTTATGCCTATGGAGGGCTTTAGGTTAGGAGTCCGATCGCAATACATTGGTTTCGGGCAAAGTTTTGGATCGGTAAAGCAGCTTTAAAAATGGCCGTCAGGGGCGCATGTGTTCCTTTAAATCTGTAAAATGCATGGGTTCTTATGGGATAATCAACTGTTTTATTGAATTTAGTTAACTAAAACCCTCTACAGGCTGAGATATGTATATATTATATCTAATAAAGCTTATTTTATTATTTATTGGATAAAAATACCGCTGACGTCTATCAAAACCTGTAAAAAGTCAAACACTTGACGATCACTGCGCCGCGACCGGGAAACAGCGAACTAACTACTAAACAGGGGCGTTAATTTAAAGAACAGCCATTTTCGATCGGACTCCTTCCTAAAGCCCTCCATAGTTATGCCTAATACCTAAATCTTCATACAAAATTTATTTAATGCCTGTCAAGTAGTTTTTAAGCTTTAGAGGCGGATTAACATATATACTTAAAATTGCATACATATCATTCTTTATTTATTTAAAATTATATAGTTAATATTTTTTACCTTTGAAAACTGAAAAAATATCTCGCTTATCAGCGGAGCTGTAAAATTAAACTACGCTTGCAATGCTGCATGCCGTCGCGTGTAGTCTGTCATTCCGTCAGTAAAACGGGCTAATGGCACTGGTTTCGCTCGAGCACCCCTTACAACAGTAGCACGTAGTAATAAAATTAGTGTCAATACAAACAAAAGAATGTGATGCCTTATTTCGTATAAAAACAGTATTTTTAATGTATTGAAAAGAAGGCATGTGTAAAGAATTATTAATTGGCTATAACAAATTTAGTGAAAAAATAAATTTTCAGATAAAATATTATGGTAGAAAAATTTTCTGACAATCGTAGTTACCAGGCAACCAATTCATCTTTGAATGAGAGGCTGACACTTTGGAAATGTTAACGACAGAAGAACAAATATTATTTCTGAAAATTTTAATTTTATAATGAATGAAATTAGCGGAGGAGACACAATTCTGTAAGTTGGTAATTTTTTAAAATTTATTACAAACAATAGTTAATTAATAATTATTATTTTACGATATACAGGGTGGCCCTTTAGTGTGGCAAAGTACAATAGCTCCGTTACTATTTCAAATACATTAAAAATATTAATACAAAAGTTGAAGGGCAGTAAGTGACTTATAACGTAAAATTATTTTTAACTCTATAGGGTGGCTCAAAAAAGCGGAACAAGAAAAAATGTACTTTTTTCAAATGGAACACCCTGTATATTTTTACATTTTTAAATTTCACATAAAATTGCAATTATTTTTTATCAAATACATTATTAGTCTATACTTTATAGTTTCCGAGATATTGACTCTTGAAAAGTGACATTTTTGAACTTTGACAGCTTCTAACTTTCTAACACTACGTCTTAGAGCAAAACGGCTTACATGTCCCTATCTTCAATTTTTATTATCTTCCCAAAAAAATCAACTTCCAGTTAAACCGGAACAACTATATTTCCTGCTTTCGAGTAACATCCGGTTTAACCGGAAGTTGATTTTTTTGGGAAGATAATAAAAATTGAAGATAGGGACATGTAAGCCGTTTTGCTCTAAGACGTACTGTTAGAAAGTTAGAAGCTGTCAAAGTTCAAAAATGTCACTTTTCAAGAGTCAATATCTCGGAAACTATAAAGTATAGACTAATAATGTATTTAATAAAAAATAATTATAATTTTATGTGGAATTTAAAAATGAAAAAATATACAGGGTGTTCCATTTAAAAAAAGTACATTTTTTATTGTTCCGCTTTTTTGAGCCACCCTATAGAGTTAAAAATAATTTTACGTTATAAGTCACTTACTGCCCTTCAACTTTTGTATTAATATTTTTAATGTATTTGAAATAGTAAAGGAGCTATTGTACTTTGCCACACTAAAAGGCCACCCTGTAGGTACAGGGTGTTATTTAATAAGTGTCCGATATTGTACAGGACGATTTCCCAGTTATTTATAAGGTGAAAAGTTCATATAAACATTGGTTCGCAAAGCCTTCATTTTTAAGATACAGGGTGTGAAAAATTTTATTTTATTTTTGTTATTCGTAAGTAAATAGTTTTTGAAATAATGTCGATATTTGGAAGAAAATTGGTATTTGTGGATTTTTTACTATGAGAAATTCAAATTTCATCTTAGTTTGGCCCTTAATTGTATGGGGCGCCACCCGCAGGTGAAAAAAAAAGGGTTTTTTCAAAATTATTTCACTTTAAAAAAAAGCATCGATTAATTTAAATCAAAATATCTGGAAAACGTCTTCTTGTAGCAATTTTTAACAAGCATAACTTTTTCGAATAAAAACGATAGAAAAATTGATTTTTCATTTGAAAAATGTGATACATACACGCACAAGCAATTTATTGTGACTCCCAAAAAGAGAAATAGGCCTGTGGGTGGCGCCCCATACAATTAAGGGCCAAACTAAGATCAAATTGAAATTTCTCATAGTAAAAAATTCACAATTACTAATTTTCTTCTAAATATCGACATTATTTCAAAATTTTTTTACGAATAACAAAAATAAAATAAAATTTTTCACACCCTGTATCTTAAAAATGAAGGCTTTGCGAACCAATGCTTATATGAACTTTTTACCTTATAAATAACTGGGGAATCGTCCTGTACAATATCGGACACTTATTAAATAACACCCTGTATATCTTTGACCTATAGAAAATAATATAATAATATACGAGTATGTCCATTAGTTCTAGAAACTTGCCTATAACGTACGAGGTAATTAATAAAATAAGGAAAATCCTTCTTGAATAAGTGTTGGCCAAAATGACAAGGTGGTACCTGAAACCACTTCGATTACCAAAAAATGCAAATTACTTTTTGTTTAAAATTACTAGGCCTTTAAATATAAATCCTCAGGTCTGAGAATCTTAAAGAAAATACAGTGGCGTACACTGCGTACAGTCCATTGAAGAAATAGAAGCACCGCTTTCCCTACTTAATATTATAATATTAATATGATATAGTTGATATAGGTAATTTTTTAATTTTTAAATAATAATTATCCGCCAAGTCAAAAGTAGGTACCTTATTTTTCGAAGAATGAAAGTATTGTTGACAAAGTAAATTTATTACTTGCTAATAAATCAGCGGGACAGAATCTTTAGGTCCTAAACAAATGTCAATAAATAAAAATTAACAAAAATATGTACCTATACTTACACAGTATACCAAGGCCTTTGAATATCCACTATATGTATATATTTAAAGCCAAGAATGGTAATCATATATACAATGTCACCACAAAAGTCCGCATCATATGATTTTTTTTCTTTATTCGAAATTTGACTTTGGCATCAAGTTCTGCTTCGGTCGAGATGAAAATGAAACAAAAAAAATGGTAGTCACGTGATTCGCATTATCTGTCAAATTTTAATTTTTTTCAAAAAATAATTCAAAAGTGGGGTATTTCTAAAAGTATCGAAAAAGTTATTAGAAAAAGTTTTTTTTAATGCAGTTTCTAGCCCACATGCAAAATTTCAGCTGCATAAGATAATTTTGATTTTTTACCCATATTTTGTAAATTGCACCACTTTTGCAATATAAGACTCAACGCAACCTACATAAAACTTCTTAGTTTTGACAATGCTTTATTTCAGATACATTTTCTTTAAAGTAGCGCCTTATTAAATGTGTGTTTTTCTACAAAATCAAAATTGGGCTATTAAAATTTGGTCGCATGTGATGCAAAGTTCATAGGTTATTGACCCTGTACAAGGTAACTTCATAAAATAAGTATTTTTGAAAACATAGTTTGTGTCTAAAAGTAATACACGTTAATATTAAGACAAAGAACAAAGTGTCATCAGTAAAGTGTTCAAAACTTTAGTGGTGGGTAAAAAATCAAAATTATCTTATGCAGCCAAAATTTTGCATGGGGGCTAGAAACTGCATTTAAAAAAACTTTTCAGAAATAACCCCACTTTTGAATTATTTTTTGAAAAAAAAAATTAAATTTGACAGATAATGCGAATCACGTGACTACTATTTTTTTGCCTAATTTTCATCTCGATCGAAGCAGAGCTTGATGCCAAAGTCAAATTTCGATAAAGCTATTAATAAAAAAAATCCCATATGATGCGGACTTTACTGGTCACACTGTATTATACTCGTATACATATAGAGGTACGGAACAGCTCAAAGACAAAAAAACTTTTTTCTAATTTTGTCTCGAAACAGATCTATTTTGAACGCGCTAGCGAGTTCGTAATAGATCTATTTCGAACTCCGAATTTTATTATTTAAGGTTGAATTCTCAACGTCATTCAATCTATTGCCAACCTATAACCTATTTCGCGTTGATTTTTTGAGTTTATTATTTTAATAACTAACATTTAAAGAAAATCAATATCGTCGGTACATTATTTAGGTAGTATCTGATATATTACAAAAATATCAATTTATTTCATTGCTAATTTTGGGAGAATTGTATAGTGAAAGAACAATAAGTGACAATGACATAATAATGTAAAAAAAAATCTAATCCGATATTTTTCGCTATACAGTTCTCCTAAAATAAGTTATGAAATTTCTTGATTTTTATTAAATATGTCAATTATGACCTATAGAATATCAAGTCGATACTGATTTTCTTTAAATTTGGTATATAGAAAACATAAATAAATCTACGCGAAATAGGTTATAGGTTGGCAAGCATGTTGATACTCCCACCTTAAAGGTTGGCCCTACATGACATGTTTTTTTCACCGTTTAGCATAGCATTCTAGATAACTAATATTTTTTAGTCCAAATATGCAAAATACTACAAGAACCCACGTATGTATGTTTGGTTGCCTAGATCTACAAATCTGTATGTACTGTTTTAGTTAATTAAAAAACACATACTAAATAATAACTTTATTGACGGAGAACTATTTTGCTTTTGTAGATGCTTCAAGCTATCATTTTCTGCCAAATCCTATCCAAAATTTAATCTACTAACCTTCCAATGTCGATTTTAACTACAACTTTATTTGAATTTTCCATCTTCCCTATACTAAATTGCAATGCCGTGACGTAAAATCACGTCTTTTGAAATTCGAAAAAAGTAGCAAAATCGCCCGAATTTCCGAACGCTCTGTATATGTACCGAATGTATAAGGATCACACAACGTATTCCGTCCAATTTTAAATCTCATATCGCTAAAATAACTTTAGAATCTCGTGGTGAAAATGGGTGAATAAATCAAAAAATGACAGTTCGCAAAATAATTTTTATTGTCCATAGGCTACTATGATAAAAAATAGTATTACCAACATAACATTTAGACATAAAAATTTACAAAATTTGAAGGATTTATTTTCTTTTTAAATATGTATTTTTTATTGAAAAAACTACAAATTAGAAAAAATAGTATAAAGTACGTGTTGTATAAAGCAGTTTTAAGCACTTGTCCCGTTATAAAACTGGACGCGTGCTATAAAATTATGCTTTATAAAACGTGTACTTTAATATACTATTAAAACAAACTTAACATACTTAATAAGATGATTACTGAACGTATCGATCATTAAAACATTCATCCAGAGTGTAGTAAATTCTCTGAATTAAGAAACGTTTAGTCAGCTTTTTAAACCTCTTTAGACATGGTTGCCTTCTTAAGGAGAGTGGAAGATGATTAAAAAAAATTTACCTCCATATATTAAGGATTTTTTGACCCCTACAGAATGAAGAGTCGGTTGAAAATAAAATTGGCGCGTATTATGATGAGTAGGCAACAATGGCTTACTTTCTTATTTTTGATGAACAAGATATGCATTTTCGAAAATGAAGTTACGGCAGAGTCAATATCGCATGCTTTATAAATAGTGGGTGACCAGACAAATCTTACTGCTCCCTTTTGCAGAACAAACACAAAGTGAAATAAGTATTGGGAGCATGAACCCCAAAAACAAATTCTATAGCGCAGATTGGACTCTGGAATATAATATATAACACTTTAATTAAATAAATATAATGTGAGTGGTGTTATCATTAATTTTAGGTGGCTGTATTTAGTATTTAATACTGGATAATAAATGGCAGTTTGTATTTAAACTAAATTTATTTAGATTTTATGTTACGTGTAGCAATATATTTAATATAAAGGAGTTACTAAATTACATTTATTCTTAAGCAACAAGATCCTCCGATATGTCGGTGTTGCCAAATATGTTCGAATTTTCCCTCAAAATGTAATTTTTAGTTATTTTGAGATTATAAATTTTTAATTTATAATAGTTTTTAGTATAATATTATATTAAGTACTTTTCGATAAATAAGAAATCCAATATCGGGTTATAAAGCGCTTCTCCCCATTAATATTTCACAGCACGCCACTGATTACATACCATTTTCTTAAATATAAAAGATATCTTAGAAAATGATTTGCTCAGTGATTGAAAAAAATAATTTTTAATTATTTTTTTAAGCCGACTGAATTTTAGATTTAATTATAATACCTAAATAATAATATTTTTTATTTTTAGACATTTTCAGACCATCATCGAAAACTATGACAGAATTGTGAAGGACTTAAACGAAGAAGTTTATTTATTTAAAGTAAGTATCTGTGTATAGTATACAGGCTGAATCTCCAAACTCGAATAAATTCGGTAACAAAGAATTCTTCCAATCCAAAAACATAGCAGGGGCAACTTTGAATTGGAATATTACCACTAATTGTTCATGATACTTATGAGTCAGAGCTGTCGCAATTACTCTTAAAAAGTAATTCAATTACAATTACCCATTACCCTCCGAAAAAGGCATCAATTACAATTACCATTTATTACTGACATGATATGATAAAAATATTTAAATTACCAATTACCCACTAAAAGTAATTGATTCCTTGATCATGCAATTACCGCATTCGAATTACTGAGTTTATTTCAATTACTTATTTTATACTAATTCAATTACTTTATAATAATGGAACTACCCTAAAAGTAATTAAATTACTCTGATTCTATAAATTTAAGGCACTTTTTTGGCAAGTAAATTACTCTGAGTAAGTAATTTAATTACATTTTGATAATTGAATTACATCCTGGTTATTGAATTACAGTTTGGTAATTGAATTACTTTTTTAAAATTGAATTATTATATGAGCAATGGAATTACTTTTTTTACATTTTACAAAAAAAGAGTTGTATAGGTAAAGTATTATTTTTTTAATAGCAGTAGGTCGGTAGGTCCTACTATCATACTTTATTATAGAAAGAAATTTAAAAAATTTTTGAAATTTATAGTTAAACTTGATCTCCTAATTTTGATAAGTACCTGCTTACCTTTAACAAATTGGCCAATAATTACTACTGTCTTTTTTATATTATAATATGATTTATTTGTTGAAATAAAACAAACGTAATATTAGGGAAAATAAAATTAACTGAAAAAAAAACTAGGTAGGTACCTACTAATACCTACTACTACGCCCGAGGAAACCTCCTGTTAGCCTTAGCCGCGATTTAACCAAACAATATTTTTTTCTTTCTATAGTAAAGGAATTATGAAAATTTTTAAAGGAATTGAATTATTTGGGAGTAATTAAATTACTTCTTATGTAATTGAATTATTTGGGAGTAATTCAATTACCTTTATTCTAATTGAATTATTTTGGAGTAATTAAATTATTTTTTATGTAATTGAATTATTTGGGAGTAATTCAATTACTTTTTAAAATAATTGAATTACTTTTAAGTAATTCAGTTACCTTAGATTTCTTAAAACCAATTGCCAATTACAAGTACTTTATCAAAATAATTGGAATATCAATTACAATTTCTGTTTTCAAAAAGTAATTCAATTACTAAAAAGTAATTGAACACGATTTTTCAATTATTTTAATTCAATTACCGACAGTTCTGCTTATGAGGGGCGTATTAGAAGGGGCTGGGGGCAGTTATGCCCCTTTAAATGACCCAACTATAACGTTGTTGTCGCTGGTGTAGATTTGTAGATTAACTATAAAAACGTAGTATAATATGTACAATTATTCTTGACAGATCGAACAAGGCAATCTTAAATCCCAACTTGCAGTTGTGATAACAGAGAACAAACAATTATCTCAACATCTCCATAATGTTTTAAGCTCTACACAACAGCCATTTAAAGATGCTCGTAGTGACAATAAAGAACTTGTAGACAATCTTAGGCAGCAAATTAACACTTTGTTGACCGAAAAAGAATGTGTATCGAAGTTGTGGCAGGACAGTGTGAAAACCATCGACTTCCTTGAGGATGAATTAAAAGTCTTCCAAGCGGGAACACAAGAATTTGTGCCAAAAAGAGATGTTCATAAGGTAAATATACAATTATAAGTCAAAAGTCGTGTGGCAAAAATGTAAAAAAATATACCTTTTCCACTTTCGACTTAAACAAAATAATTTGTTTCTGCCAATATCATTAAACTTGTATGACTATGAGCGAAGTAAGCAAATGCGTTAGGCAGGGTAGAAAAAGCTTTTCGTGATCTAGGGACCTTAAAACTTCGATGTATGACAATTTTAGTGCAGGTACGAATATTTTACTATAACTAAAAAATATTACTAAATCCTACTAAATATTTTAGCTTAAGTTATCCTACGAAGAAAAAATTAACCACTTAGAACTAACATTATCAACGACTCAAAGGAAGCTCGATGAAACTATGAAACGCGCAGCGGCAAAAATCGAAGTCAAACACACTGAAATCGACCAATCGTTGGAAAACCAAGCCAGTGCGCTGAGGATTGTGAAAAATCTTGAAAGCGAAGTGTTAAAATTACAAAAGAGGTTGCACGAGACAGTTGAGGAAAAAAATCGGTTAGAACGCAGCTCAGAACTTAAGGAGGAAGTTATACAAGGTATCCTAATGTCCTGCGTTATGTAGTTAGTTTAGTTAGGGTCAGTGGCGGCTCATCGAAGGAGGCAAGGGAGGCTAAGCCTCCTCAGCTATTCTTGCCCTCCCAAAAATTTCCCTTAATATAAAATTTTAATTTACAGCAAGCCATCCTATTTTCAATAGTATCCCCTTATTTGATACGATTTAGTATTTTCTTTACAATCTGACAACAGCGCATGAGGCTTCCGGCTATTGTCACCATAGTTTCTCCTATTACGCAACGAAATTGTTCTGGAACGCAAGAGGGAAATAGCAGTTTCTAACTTATATTCAGTACAATTGGCAACATCTACTGGCAAGCAGCTTCTGACCAATAACGAGTGTTTTCTTACACGTGCGACCGCGACCGGCAGATCACCTGCTTTCTGTTTCTTAACGCTAGCCCAGCTGGCTGAGCTGGATCAGCGGATTTATAGAGGTGTGCTTAAGAGTTATTTTTGAATCACCGGTATACCGGTGACTGTTATTTTAAATTAACTGTTATTTTAAACAGTTACCGGTTATTTTCAAAAAATGAGATTTACTAAGGTGAAGGTGTCAATTTAAATAATCGACTTTTTCTCTTTTTAAATATTTTATTGGCGCCAAATTAAAATAGCTGTTATTTTGAATAATAACAACCTTTTCTCTATTTTATTTTCAGCATATTATGTTACTATACCCACCAAATACCACACACCCTAGTCTCTAGTTAAATTACCAATAAAAATAAAGTCTATGTAGTATCATATACTAAGTATATACACACAATACGACGGTCACGACTCACGACATACACACACATAAATAGAAAATACATTAACTACAACGCTACAATGCCACAACGCGCTTCGGGGAATTACAGAATAATTGCCAATATCCACCAATCCACTATTTCCCTCGCAATTTTAAACGTGAAGAGTAGTGAAGACATGAAATTATCTTGTAACTATTTAACACCTTTCCTTTAAGCATAAGCATCCTGCAAACCAGGACTATCAAATATCAGAGAAATAACGTTCATTGGAAGTTAATTATACCTTACCGTTACCGCCCACAAAGTGATATGAAAATTATCCGATTACTAATAATAACCATGTTATTTTTTAATATCCAGTTATTTAACAGCGAGAGAAGGCTGCATGAGCCGGCGACTTAAGCAGCGGCAGTGCTGTGCGATCGGTTGGTATATGAATCACTAGTAGTTGCTTCACATCCTATTACTAAAATAACCATGTTATTCTTTATCCAGTTATTTAGAAAATAACAGCGTGCAGCGAAAGAAGGCTGCCATGAGCCGGCGAACTCAGTCGGCAGTGCGATGTGCGAGCGCTTGGTATATTGAATAACTGGTAACTGCTTCAGATCATATTTAATCACCGATAGCGACTGTTATTTCTTAATAACCGGTTAGTTTTAACCGTGACAGTTATATCGTCACACCTCTAGCGGATTAGCAGTTGTTTATTTTATACCGTCCAATCTATATAGTCATGGCAAATATATGGATGCTTTTTGAGTCTTCGCAGAACAGTCTTGAATTTGGCGACCATTTAATGAGACTTTACCTTATGTCACTACTTATGGTAAACATTGTCTTGTTGCAGAAAAAAATCTCGTAATGTTACTATTAAATTATAGAGGAACTTTTTTTCATCAATTGAAAAATCACAAATAACTTATTTCGAATTACACCTCTCTACTATTAGTCATTTCCTTTATTTGCAGGAAAACCAGACGAGCATTACAATTAATTAATTAAAGTACGTATATACCAAAGTCAGTGGTATCAATACCTACATATCAAAGCACCGACAAATTTTGCTCTTAGGTATATTGTAGGCTCAAGGCAGTTTTAAAAAGTTCCTAATAAATTATGGCGAAAAGCCAAAATCGGTCCAAGAAAACATTAATCCCTTACCAGAAAACTATCGATAAAAATATTTGTTTCCTGAATAAACTCCTGTGCAATATTTGCAGGTGATATTTTCGGCTCCTTTATTTTATTTTTTGCATGATGTTTTTGTAATTATTAAGACTTTTTCGATAATTTTGCGTTTATATTGACGTAATTTTTTTTTACCTAAAAATATTTAAGTAAAAAAACAAACCGATGTCAACGTTTTGAAGTTGTGTAATGATTTGAAAAATAAAACTAACATTAAATCATTTAGTTAACTTGGCCGCTGATATTGAGGTGATCGCTGTCCGCTAGCCCTTATATCGCCCTGAATCTTCAGGGTCCCTAGATCCGTCAACTTGCCGATATGGAATTTCTAGGACTAGGAATATTGCCCCACTCAATTCTTTTAAATGCAGTAGATTATGACAAAATGTATAATCCACAGCTAATATCTTTTTCATTTTTTCCCCATAAAAAAAAACAGCACAAACTTCTTACGCATCCAAGTTTGTGCCAAGATTAATAAATATTTTATGCTATTTTGTATCCCTATTAGTAATGCGTGACAGGTTTTGCGGATTTTGTAGGTTTATCCAGAGACATCCAAATACATGCAACCTAAGAACTGACACAAACGATTTAAATATGATTAATGGTAATTTAATTTAAAAAATGTAAAAAGGATATTTAAAAGTTTAATAATATATATTACAAAACAAAATTAAATTCAATTATAATGCGTACAATTATTATTTTTTAATTGTAATTATATGTTGTTTAAACTATCATCCTAATCTTAATTTCATTTTGCAATTTCCATCTCTCTTATTCTCTGTATAAGTACCTACGTTTTTTTAAATAATTGATATCAATAGGAAATCAAACCCAATACAAAACGGCATCAGTGGCTCCGTGGTTGACGCGGTAATCGCTGAGAACTCTAGGACGAGGTTTGTGGGTTTGTAGTTTGTATTCCACTGCGGGCAAACTGGTTTAAGCCCGGTGGATTTTAGTAGTCTTAGGCTCCTTTTAGACTGGGATACTGTATGCGAGATACAGTATCTCGCATACCGAAATTCGGAATGCATACCTACTTTTTTTTATCTTGTGTTATTCCGAAATTTAGAATCGCGATTCTGTATCCGAGAAAGCGCCCGTCTAAACGCTTCGCTTAAGCGCTACGTTAAATGTGTATCCGAGATTCCGGTATCCGAGATACAGAATCCCAGGTTTCTCGGATACAGAATCGCGATTCTAAATTTCGGAATAACACAAGATAAAGAAAAGTATGCATTCCGAATTTCGGTATGCAAGATACTGTATCTCGCATACAGAATCCCAGTATAAAAGGAGCCTAAGTCTTGATGTCGGTCCAGCGTCGAGCAAAAAGTAGGGAAGAGTGAAAATTGTATCATCCCCCAAACCCACCCGATTCACGCCGGTAACCATCTCGTGGGATGCGGGTGAAGGAACACACTCCCCAATCGGTAGGTCATAGAAGGCGCAAGACCTAGTGTTGATAACCCTTGGGGCGTGCTTCTAATGACTGAGGATCGTGGTTCGGAGTCCAAGTTAAACCGTAGGCAGTGGCGGCTCGTTAATAAAGGGCTCTGGGGCGCCGCCCTCCCTGCAATTATTTCAAACAGAATCCAAAAATACTTTACTTTAAAAAACCAATAAAGCAATGTATGTGATCAATCCATTAAAATAATTCAAACCAAACATAGCCCTATTCCAGCGGGTAGGTTATACTAAGCGCGGGCATAATAAAATTCAAACCAAACATAGCCCTATTCCAGCGGGCAGGCTATACTCATAGACAAGCGAGTTGCGCGCTCTCAAGATTATACTAAGCGCGGCGCGGGCGACCGATTATTCGTCCCGATTCAACGCGACTTCTAGTTATGACTACGGAGGCGTGACGTCAACTACATATCGCACAACGAGGAGCTCAAAATTTTCCGCCCAACATCTGTTCGCGACTCGCGATTCGACCTGTCGATGCCGTTGACGTTTTGTTTATTTGTTTTGATTTATTATAGAAACATTATAAAGTTGGAAAATTTCGTCTAATATGAAGGTCATTGATTTACAGAAGCTTTTGTGTTTAGTTCTCTGAGCTTAAGTGAAAAATTTGATTTAAAAAATACAGGGCGGCCACTACCAATATTGAATATAGTACAAGTGCAATCAAAATGTAAAAGTAAGGCACAGTTTACGCGTAAGTTTGATATATAATAAAAAATCCTGGATATGCGGTTGTGAGGACAAAAATTCTTTTTTGTTTGTTTCGTGTGTCTCCTTTTTGACGGGGATGATAATTGGGCTATAAATGGGGTGCAGGACTTAAAACATCTTTCAGAGAAAATAAAAAACATGAAAATAGTGCAAAACATCGTTATAATGTGGTAAGTTTTGAGATGTTAGGACAAACTAATATTTTAACTTGTTTAAGTAGTGCTTATGCTGATGAAATTAAAATTCACAGCGAGAAAGTTAGAAAAAACAGACACGTACTTTCAAAAATAATAGACATTTTAATTTTTTTTATTTAAAGTCAGCGCCCCCCCTGACTCACTAGTCACGAGCCGCCACTGACCGTAGGTCCCCTCGGGAATGGCCCTGGCAGCGAACGAAGAAAAAAAAATCCGAAAATAACAACCCAAAACCCAATACAAACAGAAATTTTTCTAGTATTTGTAAAATGCACTTGTGTTGACTTTGTTTCTCCATGTACATGTTGGTGTTATGGTTTTAAATGTCTTTAACGGCACTTATTTGCAAAATAAGGGTTCCCCAATTTTTATACATAGCTTGTTTAATTAATAATAAAAATTAATTTTATGTCAGTAAGTCTTTCTCATGCACGGATTTGTATATTTTAGTCCTGAAGAAGGCAATAAATTTTGCCGAAACGTCGATGTAGCAAAGAAGCAGTATTTTTAATTATCCCAAAAAACCGCAAAACCTGTAACACATAATAAATATTGCCGTAATAATTTATTAACAGTAAGGCCTCTCCGGTTTTAAGGTTTAAAAAAAAAGAATTCCGAATGCTGGTCAAAAGTAACTGAAGCTGTAAGCGTAGTAGAAGCAGCCTTGAATGAAAAAGATGCAGCCTTATTTCGTGAAAAGGAAGTAAAGGGTAAGAAATCCTAAAAAAAAAATAGTTTAGCATTTAGGCCCTCCGCACATGAAGCAACTAAAAAGAAACTAAACTAATTAGAAACTTAAATTATAAACTAGTAACAAACTATGAATCGCACACGACGCTACTAAAAGTTTATAAAATCAAGTCACTTCTCGATTATGGTGGCTTTGTTATATGGTGCATACAATATTATTTCAGTATTGTAATAATAACTATTGTTATTTATTATCGTGTTAAAAAATGGATAGTGATTCAAGTGATGAAGATATTATCCTTTATTATTATGATGCAATAATTTAACATTTAATTCGCTTTCAATAGCATTCCAAGCTTTTTCGGTAATTTTCCGTGAATTTTCATTTAACGTGTAGTTATAAAGATACGGGTATTTTTCCACTTCTTCTACTAGTCTTAAATTCAATAGTTGGTCTGCCATTTCTGCCGTTTTGTGTAGTTGTTTACAGAATAAACTAGAAACCAATCGCTGAGCGACCTACACGTCGGGTTGAGACTTGACTGATTACTGACGAGTTGCAAACCAGTTGTCAACTAGTAGCGCTGTATGCGGATGCTCATTGAAATACACAGGGAGTGACTAATAAGTAACTGAGTGATGATTTAAATTTCTAATTCGTTTCTTTTTAGTTGCTTCATGTGCGGAGGGCCTTAAAGTATCCCAATCAATATTAATTATATTAATAATAATAAAGATATTTATTTGTGCTAAAATATAAAAATTTTAAAATATAAGAATTGGACGTAACATACTATTTGGCACAAAAAGGCAGGATTTTAATTAACAATTAATCAGTCTTTCAATTCGATCCTATAATATTTTTAAAAGCCGAATAACTTAGTTTTTTTTTATATTATTATTGAAATATTATATTTAAAAAAGTTTTATATTTTTCTTTATGATTGTATTGGTATTTCCAAATTATTTTAATTTTTAGTGGTCATGTTGTGGGTAATTCTAAATAAATTTTTTTTATATAAATAATCTGATTTTTTCGTAGAAAATATTTTAAATGAATTTCACGTCTAAGAACCGTTTTACACGGACGTAATTTTAACACAAAAATTGTGCTAAAATTTATTATAAATTTTATTAGTAAAAATTTATAACAAAAATATGTACAAAATTATATGGAATTTTGATGTGTATGACACAGTAACAAATTTGGATGCAATTTTTGCAAGAAATGATGCGCCTAAAGACCAGTGACGCATTGTTAAAATGTCAATGTCAAATTATATCTAACAGCTTTTCGGTAAATAAAAATAAAGTGATTTAGGAAATAGCAAATATTCCGAATGCCAATTTCAATGAAACGTAACCTTTCTTTTTCCGCTTTTCTTAAAAGATTTTGAGAAGTGATTTTGACGCACTTTTGTTAATTTTTTTGATAAAATATAGAAATCTTTCTATATTTTCGTAAAATATTATAATATTTTTCTAATAAAATTTGTAAGTGTGTATTACACGTTTAAATTTAGTTGTAAACAAATTTCTGCTTAAAATTATCGTCAAATTTGCTACCGTGTAAAACGGTACTAAGTGCCGTTTTACACAGACGTAATTTTAACACAAATTTTGTGCTAAAATTTATGATAAATTTTATTAGTAAAAATTTATAACAAAAAATATGTACAAAATTACATGGAATTTTAATGTGTATGACACAGTAACAAATTTGGATGCAATTTTTGTAAGAAATTATGCGCACTAAAGACCAGTGACGCATTGGTAAATGTCAATGTCAAATTATATTTAACCCAGCTTTTCGGTAAATAAAAATAAAGTTTCGGTAAATAAAAATAAAGTAATTTAGGAAATAGCAAATATAACCTACGAATGCCAATTTCAATTATTAAACGTAACCTTTCTTTTTCGGCTTTTCTTAAAAGATTTTGACAAGTGTTATTTTAAATTACTGCGCATATTTTGGCGCACTTTTATTAATTTTTTTGATAAAATATGGAAATGTTTCTATATTTTCGTAAAATATTATAATATTTTCCTAATAAAATTTGTAAAGTGTGTATTACACGTTAAAATTTAGTTGTAAACAAATTTCTGCTTAAATCTATCGTCAAATTTGCTACTGTGTAAAACGATACTAAACCCAAGTTTTATAATATTAGGTACCTATGTCTATATGTTGGAGTAACATGGTCGTATTTTTAAAGGCTATAGTCGAAAATATACAATTATTTTGTAATATTTGTAGCTTTTGTTTGTTTCTAAAATTTATAGTTTTATGATAACATCACCATAATCTAAATTGAAAATAATAGAATTTACAAGTCTTAATCAGTATTTAAGTACAATTTAAAATTATATAAAATTTTGAATATATAATAAGCATTTTTTATATGAGCTTCAAAGGTAAAATATTGATCAAAAATAATGATACCAAGATTTCTAGCAGATGTTACCAACGGTATCGCATAATTATTAATAATTATTTTAAAACCCGTGTATAATTTATGTTGTACTGTTATTATAACTATGTTTTAAACTGGCAATAGAATATACCTATTTCTATACACAATTTGGCATATTATCACGCTTGCGTGGTAAAAATATATTTTTTGAAGAAATTAAATAAATTAGTAGGTACATTTCTCGTTCCAGTCAAAATAATTAATTATATAATTCGGTTAGATCAAACCAAGTTATGGATATTTTTTGATAGCAATTTTTGTTCATTTTTTTTTTTCTTTTTAACACAATTAAAAAAACATAATAATAAAAGATATTTAAAATTTCTTAACATTGCGACAAATCATACTTGGCAAATATTTCAGAAATCCATTTTAAAAAGAAAAATAAATAATTTGCCACATGCATCTCAAAAACTGGTCGATAGATTTTGTTATGGATATGGCGATGAACACTTTTTATCGGAACAAACTTTTTCTACAACAGAAATTTAGAAAATTTGTGGCAAGAGCAGTATTCTTTGTTAAATTTAATAATCAAAATAAGAAAAGAAATGGTATTAAAACTCATTTTGTCACAATTTTAGAAGAAAACGAAAAATTAGTTCAATCTATGAGAGAAATAGTTAAAGAATCCGAAGCAAAAACACAGCAAATAACAACCCAAAAAAGTAACGAATATAACGACCAACGGAAAATGATAGAACTAGAGCTCAAACAGGTCCACAATGAAGTAAAGACTAAAAATGGGGAACTAAATATGTGTATAAAAAAATGCGCTTTGCTAGAAAATGAAATTGAAAGAATGCAAAAAGGGTATAGTCAAATCGATGGAAGTGATATCAGTAAATTATTGATTTTGGAGAAAAACCTGGAGTCGACTTTTCAAAAACTGGTAAGTTTTGTCAGCTACGATCAGATTATTGCCGTCTACGATGTACCAGTAGATCAAAACAGACTTCGCAGGCCATAGCCAAGCTAACATCTTAATGTAATGTCATAAGTTGATAATAAGACCCCAAATTCACCATCAAAAAAGAATTCTCGAAAAGTACCTGCGCCACAACCTCTTTAAACATACGTCGTGACGTGGGAAATGATGTACCGGGTGATTCAATAAGAAAGGCAGCCGGCTATATCTCGGAAACTACTAAACGTAGAAACTTGGGATAAAAAAAAATATGATTAAAGCGGTCATGAGAAAATTCTGGAAATAATTTTTACGTTCCGCATTTTGCCGCAAGAGGGAGTCATTGAAAAGTAAATTTTAAAATTTTACATAACTCCGAAAATTCCACATTAATGTATATGTTTGATAACACCATTTTAAAGCTTGGACAATTATGCATCATTTTGGTCTTATGCTTATTGGCGTACCGGCTTTAATAAGAGTGGGGAAAGCTGTTGAAAGTGTAAACATTTAAATCGCTGTAACTTCTAAACGACTTATCCGACTTTAGCAAACTAACGACTGTTTGGAAGAAAAATGTATGCACTTTCACCAATCGTATTTAGTTGTCCATAATAGTTCTCAATAAAATTGCTAGAGGGCGCAATTTGTAATAATAATAGTTTTTTTGATTTTATCCCAAAAATTCAAATGATACGGTATAATTATGATACCATAATCGAAAAGTAGATGAAATTTGCTAGAAAAAATATTAAAACCGCAGCTCGATATCTTTGTTCGTTTCAGAGTTATTGCCAAAACATTAATTTTTAATACAAATTGCGCCCTCTAGCTATTTTATTTAAAACTATTGTGTACCATTGGATAAGACAATTAAAGTTACTTACCTTTCTCTTCCAAACAAACTTAAATTGAATGAAATCGGATAAGTCGTTTAGAAGTTACAGCGATTTAAATGTTTAAACTTTCACTGATAAGAGTGGGAGAAGCTATTGCAAGTGTAAACATTAAAATCGCTGTAACTTCTAAACGACTTATTCGATTTCACTCAATTTAAGCTTATTTGGAAGAGAAAGGTAAGTAACTTTAATTGTCTTATCCAATGGTACACAATAGTTTCAAATAAAATTGCTAGAGGGCGCAATTTGTATTAAAAATTAATGTTTTGGCAATAACTCTGAAACGAACAAAGATATCGAGCTGCGGTTTTAATATTTTTTCTAGCAAATTTTATCTACTTTTCGATTATGGTATCATAATTATACCGTATGATTTGACTTTTCGGGATAAAATCAAAAAAACTATTATTATTACAAATTGCGCCCCCTAGCAAATTTTATTGAGAACTATTATGGACAACTAAATACGATTGGTGAAAGTGCATACATTTCTCTTCCAAACAGTCTTTAGTTTGCTAAAGTCGGAAAAGTCGTTTAGAAGTTACAGCGATTTAAATGTTTACACTTTCAACAGCTTCCCCCACTCTTATTAAAGTCGGTACGCCAATGAGCATAAGACCAAAATGATGCATAATTGTCCAAGCTTTAAAATGGTGTTATCAAACATATACCTTAATGTGGAATTTTCGGAGTTATGTAAAATTTTAAAATTTACTTTTCAATTACGCCCTCTTGCGGCAAAATGCGAAACTTAAAAATTATTTCTAGAATTTTCTCATGACCGCTTTAATCATAATTTTTTTATCCCAAGTTTCTACGTTTAGTAGTTTCCGAGATATAGCCGGCTGCCTTTCTTATTGAATCACCCGGTACTTATCTCTTTCTAGAACATATTTAATAACTTATTCTACATACCGGCCCGTCTCTATTGGCGACTGTTCTAGTGTCCACCATAGATATAAGCAGTATATGGTACCCTGCAATATGTAACAAAAATGTAAGGCACAACAAAAATTTGAAATACATATAGGTACTAAAATTTTAAAGGAGTATATTTCTAAAAATGAGAAATTACCATACCGATTTGCAAAATTTTATTATTTGCGAAACATATTTCAATAGTTTCACGAGTTTCTCTTATATAGATAGCCATATATTTAGCCACAGCGAATTTAAAGCATTCATTTAATGCGTCTTTATACTACTTTGCACTTTTGACCGCCAATTTTTTTTTTATAGCTGCTTTCCGAAAAACAAAACATACAGCTGGTATCCGACAAAGAAACGATAAAAAATGATTTGGACCAAATGGCCGATCTTTATGAAAGGAACCTTAAAGCTAAGGAAATAGAAATTGCGACATTAAAAACTAAAATAGCCAGATTGGAAACCGATTTGAATGAAAGTCACGGACAAATCAATGCAGTCACTGAAAAATTGTCTAAACTTCATGAGCACATTGGAATAACCGAAAAAAGTTTGCGAGAACAAAAAGAAAAATACGAGACGTAAGTGACACAATGTTATACAGGGTGGTAGGTAACTATTTAAGTAACTGACATCGACAGAGTCAAGTCCGCGTCATCGATTTTGAGCTGCCAAAGGAGTGCGGGCAGAAAATATACATTGTTGTCATAGTGCTCGGTTTAAGTTTCAATATAATATTAATTATAAATAGTGTATTCACATTTATGTATCTTATTAAGGTACATAATATACTTCTCCACCAGTAACATACGCTGTTTATATGTTTTAAATAATACGTTAACAATCGTTTAAGTAAATTCACGAAGCGATAGACCTAATACCGTGCGAGCAAAAATTATTTGCATCAAAGAAGGCTTTGTCCTTATAGATGCAAGGCCCTCTTTGATGCAAATAATTTTTGCTCGCACGGTATTATCAAATTCAAAAAATAAAAACGGTGTCGTAACGTGCTTTTTAGATTTATTATGAGAATGAAACAAAATTAGAAAAACAATTTTAAAACATTAATTTTTTTTTAAATCTAATAACATGTATTAATTTTCTGTTTTGTGTAATTGTTTTTCACTTGGGAAAAAACATAAAACTCATATTTATGGCAGTTTTTTTTTGTTCAACAAGATTGAGTTAGCTACTTTCAAAATTATACATTTCGTTCTCTAGATGCCACAGTCAAGTCAAATTTTAAAGTGAGGTTTAATTATTATATTAGACATACCTAAAGCCCTCGGGTATTTAATTAGCCAAAAATCAAAAACGAAAAAATAAGCAAACACGATGAGTTAACTAATCTAGACCGTTCTTATAAAACATTTATTCTTTAAAAATACAAACTTCGGTAGTGTGGGAGTAGTCATAATCTCTTTGTTTGATCTTGATTGGCACTCTCAAAAATTATGCGATTGAGTTCTGCACGCGAAAAAGCAAATAGCCGACATCGCAAACTTTTCTTCCAATTTAACTTTTTACAAAGTAACCATTAGGATTACCAAAAAAAAAGGGGGACTTTGGCTTTTTTAATTAAAAAACGTAGGGCTTGGTTTAGATCACAATGATATGGGGACGATATTATATCTAATCAAATCTAGGTTAAAATTTTGTCAAATTTATATTATGACATAATATGCCAAACTAATGAGTAATAAAATCAGTAAACAAATACAAATTTATTTTTGTTGTTTACAAAATTAACAAAGTAAGAATATACAGAAAGAAAAAGAGAAATAATTACATAAATTGCTGAAATTGGCCACCGCCATGCTCCAAGCATAAATTCACACGTCTCTTCATATTTTCGAAAGTGTTGACCAACATCTCTGGAGAAATATTACTATACATTCTTGGATAATCCTTTCTTGTAATTGTTCTAAATTTGCAACGGGTGTTTTAAAAATAGTGTTCTTTAAATGTGGAAAAACGAAGTAATCCATAACCGTTAAACAAGGTGTAATTACTGACATCCAACAGGTGTTAAGCTCTACGGCTAAGCATTACGTCCTTAGATGCAAATAATTTTTGCTCGCACGGTACAAGTTTTCACGTAGGACTTACAGTTTTCTAAATCAAGAATTAAGATTGTGAGAAAATAATTTCTACCAATGTCATTGAGATGCATAGTTAGCAGAATATAGAGTTGGACGATGACAAACATAACTCACGTAATAAATATTACAGATCACCTTTAACTTGCTCTAAATGCTCTAAAAGCTTAAAATTCCCTAAAACCATGCGGGTCTGTATTTAAAAAAAAAACTAACTTGACGGTGGTACCTGGAGAACGAAAGGTCGAATTTCAAAACTAGTAACGCCATTTTGTAAAACATTGTTGTCCCGCTAAGGTCGGCGAGCGGCTGTGCCGGAAAATATTAGTCATAAAGTTTCGGGAAAAAAATTTTTGCAGGAAAACCGGCAAAAAGAAAATACTGGGAATGATTTTTTAAGTTGTACGATTACCGCTAGAGGATGTAACTGACGGGACAATATATTATTTTAAAAATAGCCCCATTAGGGTAGGTACCTACTGTTTTGATATCGGGAATAGAAAGCTTATCTTTCTTCGGCAATTTGGTTCTAGGGATTTTTTTATCGCACCTCCAAATATTAGGGGTGGGGAAAGATGGTAAATAAGTTACTACTAATAGTACTTTATTTTTCACACCTTTTATGCAATTTTAATAAGTTTGGGCTCGTTTGAAAGATATCATGCTTAATGAATTTGTAAATTTGTTGATAGCCTTTAATTCGTATTTTGTTTGTAAACAACCTAAATGTAAGCTCCTGACAAAGACGCACTAAACATTACCGTGCGAGCAAAAATTATTTGCATCAAAGAGGACTTGGATTAAAAAACGTAGGGCTTGGTTTAGATCACAATGATATGGGGACGACATATCTAACCAAATCTATGTTAAAATTTTGTCAAATTCATATTATGATATGATATGCCCAACTAATGAGTAATAAAATAAGTAGACAAATAAAAATTTATTTTTGTTGTTTACAAAATTAACAAAGTAAGAATATACAGAAAGAAAAAGAAAAATAATTACATAAATTGCTGAAATTGGCCACCGCCATGCTCCAAGCATAAATTCACACGTCTCTTCATATTTTCGAAAGTGTTGACCAGCATCTCTAGAGAAATGTTACATTTCTTGGATAATCCTTTCTTGTAATTGTTCTAAATTTGTATTTACACAATTCATACTTGCACTTTATAAGGAAATACATTTAGCTGCTTCTTAAGAATAGTCCTGCATGTTCCATAAGATCTTCCCACTTCTTGGGACAGGCGTCTTATACAATTATTTGTTGGCGTATTTTGCATTATTTCACGAACGTTTGCAATAAGTTCTTCTGTTCATAGATGGTCTTCCTGCTCCTTTTTTGTGTTGTATAGAACCTGTTTTCCTAAACACAGCCACGGTTCTTTTCAGGCAATGATAAAAATCCCCAGCAATAAAAGCAACGTTAGGAAAATGTTCGTGAACATAGTCTATGTACAAACCCGGATTGTATTCCCATTCACCATTTACTCTAACCCCGTTTCGAAAATATGCTTTAACCATGAATGTTTTGTGCTGTTCCGTAAAGCCCATTGTGTGAATTGTTCAAGAAACTGGAAAACTTAGCGATGAATCAAATTACTTGTAACGACTGTCAAAGATGACGGAATAACCGATTAATTGTTAATTCAGGTGGTTACTGACACCCAACAGGTATTAAGCTTCTCGGCTACGCATTACGTCCTTAGATGCAAGGCCCTTTTTAATGCAAATAATGTTTGCTCGCACGGTATAAGCAAAAGTATTTAAACCAAATAAGAAGGCTTTACAGTTTGCAATTCGTATTGCAGCAATTAATATAGCAAACAAAATTTTTTTCACAGCTTTCAGAAATCCTTCCATATTTCGTTTAACTAACACCATAACATATTTTAGGAGTTTAAATACCAGTTACAAAGAAAAAATAGAGAAATTAACAAACAATTACAATGACAACGTTAACGCGCTGCACTCGCAAATAGAAAAAACGAATGAGATAAATCAAAAATGGAGGCGAGAGACGAAAGTCATAACCGATAATTTGGAAAAAATTATATCTAATTTAAAGCAGGAAGTGCAGAGCCTGAAGAAAGAAAATAAATTTATAAGAGAAAAACTACAAAAAGCGGGAGAAAAAGTAGCTCAGTACAAGACATTCCTGGATCTTATTTCAAAAGATGTCAATAAAATCAGCACTTTAACGATAGGCAGTGGTGCTGTTAGCTGACAAATAGTATCACGAGAAGAGAAAGAATATTGTACAAATCACAATGTATTTTTACATAACAACGCTATCTTCTATTTACATGTATTAATTTGTAGTATAATAATTGTTTTTTTCTAAAAAAAAATCAATATATATTTTCTACGGTGTCTTACGTGCACTTACATATTTTATGTATTAAGGCTGTTATGGAAATGACTTAATATAATATTTAAATGGGTAACTCCTGGGGTCTTCTAGAGAAATATCCCATACCTTTTTTTAATTGGCCGTCTAAAAAGTTGGGTAAGTAGGTACTTCTAAAACCAGATCAGATACGCCACACGTCATTGCGAATACTGATATCGTTTCCAATATGAAAATTTCAACATCAGCATACGCCAAGTTAAAAAGTATTCGCATTTCTAAAGTAACGAGTTTAACTTATGCTTTTATAAGTATCTATACATGGGTGTCCCAAAAGTAATGGGACACAGAGCAACAGCAAACTCCTTAAGGCGAAATAATGCAATTTATTTAAACTCGCATTATCCCAAAATTGATAACAACCAAGATACAGGGTGTCAAAGTTTTAATTTTGTTTTCATTTTTTGCGATTATTTCTTAACGAAACGACATAGCAGCACAAAATTGAGGGTTTTGGGGTTTTTTGAGGTGAGGAATTTAAAATTATTTATAGTTTTTGTGTAACCATGCAGTAGAGGGCGCTGCCTACTATGGCATGGCCCACTCGTTTTAGCTGACATACCTTTGTTTGGGCTTCTTATATCGATCCGACTATTAAAAAAATAAGTTACTTTACTTCTCTTACATTAAAAACGTATAACTTATTGAAGTCGCTAGGAGCAACCATTTTCCAGATAATCGAATTCGATATTTTTAATGCAAGAATGCTAAAATATTTAAAATAATTGTGTATTCGTATTAGTATTATTTATCACAGCTGGCCTTGATTAAAAACAACGACGTTTTTAAGGCTACAACATATTACACAAAGTATCATGTGTCAAAGTTATTAATTTTTTACGTACAATACGTAGATAATATAATTTTTTTAGTAACGCTTCGACATAATTTATTTTCCAATGCGGAAATGTGCGAAATTATCTAAATGAACCCCTGCCTGAACGTTGGATAGGCCGTGGTGACCCCTTGCCTTGATTTTAATCCAATGAATTTCTGCATTTAGGGTTATTTAAAAACCAAAATGTTTATAACGAGTTATAATGAGTTAAATCAATAAATTATAAATTCTCCTAATCTGCTCAAAATTATGAAGATTTATTGTTTAAAGTCTGACAGTATTTTGTAAAACGTATAGCAAAATGTATTAAGGTCAATGATGGCCATTTTAAACAATTGCTATCACGACGTTACCATTTTTATTTCTAACGATTTTGTTACTTTTAAATGTTATTAAACTAAGTATTAAATAAAATTTTCGATTAGAATAAAATGAGTAATTCCGTAAACGAAAAAACGTTTTTATTACAAAAAAATAGTCAACCTTAAGTATCTAGGTATTGACACTTAGCAAATGTAGCTGATTAACAATAATTTTAAGTCAGATAGTCACCGTTGCTTGATTTTCCGTTGCTTTTGAACCACGTACTTAGTTGCATTGGACATATCTCGAAAATGGTTGCTCCTAGCGACTTCAATAAGTTATACGTGTTTGATGTTTATTTATTTATACAGCTAAGCCCAACAGATGCTCTGAGCATCCAATTATAGGGCAGATTACATATTAGAAATATAAAAGTATTACTCGTAAAGTAAACACACGATATTATGTTATATGGAAATCATTACATTAAACATTTTACATATTTTATAATAACAATGCTCAGGATGCAGTGCTAAGTGAAAAAGTCAATAATAGTGTCATAATTAAAGAAATGCTATAACAATCATGAATAATAGAAATTAAAGAAAATACATTTTTATGAAGTTAATACTCTACGTATTTTACTCTTAAAATTGTAGATTGAGTCGTTAAAAATATCAATATTAGAATTTATATTAACCGCGGCGTTGAAGGAGTTTATGCATCTGACCAATGGCGAATAGAGAAAATAGTTTGTTGTACACTGTGGTGCCTGCAAAAGTTTGCGAGATCTTATTACGTAAGGATTACAATTTAAAGAAAGATATTCCAGACAATATCGGGAATTTAGTTTACTGTTGTAAGCTTTATAAACAAATAATATATCAAAAAACCTCCTTCTTATCGCAAGACTATCAATCTTATAATAGGCGAGGTTACACTCGTAAGTTATGTGGTGCTGGTACCTATGAAAACGGTAGTTTAAAGTATTGGTAAGTCTTCTTTGCACAGACTCTATAAGTTGTACATATTTATCATAGTGGGGGTTCCACACAACACTCGCATACTCCAGCACTGATCGGACAATGGAATTATATAACAAAATAATGGAATGATAATTTTTAAAGGTTCGCGTCCCTCTCAGAATGAAACCGAGGTTTCTGAATGCTTTCCTGGTGATATTATTAATGTGATTTTCAAAACTTAGTTTATTGTCCAAAACAACACCCAGATCCCTGACCTCCTCCCTGGTTGCTAAAGAAGAGCTGTTTAAGAATAGTAGTTGTCTAGGGGGCTCTACCTGTCTTGTGAATAATATAGTAAAACATTTGTCTACATTCAAAAATAGGCGGTTAATTTTGCAATACGTGGCAAAGTTGTTAAGATCCATCTGTAGTTTATCATAATCTGTCTGATTTCTAATAGCTCTATACAACTTTATATCCTCGGCATACAACAAGGCTTCAATGTAAGAAAAACAGGTAAATACATCATTAATAAAAATACTGAATAACAGTGGACCAAAGATGAGAACCCTGAGGTACCTCCGATGATACGCTGACCTTATTTAAAGTAAAACCGTTTACCGCAACATACTGGTATATGTCTGTTAAGTATGAGGTAAGCAGGGTCAGCAGGCGCCCGTGCACGCCAAACGCGTTCAATTTAGCTAGGAGTGTCGGATGATGGACCTTATCAAAGGCCTTGGAAAAATCCGCGTACACGGCCGCCACCGACGCATCTCCCTCCATATGCTTTAAGATACAGGGTGTTTCATTAAGGTCGAAGAGCGGCCATATCTTGGAAACTACTGGGCATAGAAACTCAGGAAAAGAAAAATGATAATAAAAGTGGCCATGAGAAAATTCTGGAAATAATTTTCAAGTTCCGCATTTTGCCACAAGAGGGCGTAATTGAAAAGTATTTTTTTTAATTTTACATAACTCCGAAAATTCCACATTAAGGTATATGTTTGATAACACCATTTTAAAGCTTGGACAATTATGCATCATTTTGGTCTTATGCTCATTGGCGTACCGACCTTAATAAGAGTGGGGGAAGCTGTTGAAAGTGTAATCATTTAAATCGCTGTAACTTATAAACGACTTATCCGATTTTAGCAAACTAAAGACTGTTTGGAAGAGAAATGTATGCACTTTGACCAATCGTATTTAGTTGTCCATAATAGTTCTCACAAAAATGCTAGAGGGCGCAATTTGCAATAACAATACATTTTTGATTTTCCTCCGAAAAAATAAATCATACGGTATAATTATGATACCATAATCGAGAAGGAGATGAAATTTGCTAGAAAAAATATTAAAACCGCAGCTCGATATCTCCGTTCGTTTCAGAGTTATTGCCAAAACAATAATTTTTAAGACAAATTACGCCCTCTAGCAATTTTATTAGAAACTATCTTGTACATTGGATACGACAATTAAAGGTACTTACCTGTCTCTTCCAAACAAGCTTAAATTTAGTAAAATTGGTTAAGCCGTTTAGAAGTTACAGCGATTTTAATGTTTACAGTTTCACTTGATAAGAGTGGGAGAAGCTATTGAAAGTTTAAACATTAAAATCGCTGTAACTTCTAAACGACTTATCCGATTTTACTAAATTTAAGCTTGTTTGGAAGAACCTTCAATTGTAGTATCTAATGGTACAAGATAGTTTCTAATAAAATTGCTAGAGGGCGCAATTTGTGTTAAAAATTATTGTTTTGGCAATAACTCAGAAACGAACGGAGATATCGAGCTGCGGTTTTAATATTTTTTCTAGCAAATTTCATCTACTTTTCGATTATGGTATCATAATTATACCGTATGATTTATTTTTTCGGAGGAAAATCAAAAAATGTATTGTTATTGCAAATTGCGCCCTCTAGCATTTTTTTGAGAACTATTATGGACAACTAAATACGATTGGTCAAAGTGCATACATTTCTCTTCCAAACAGCCTTTAGTTTGCTAAAATCGGATAAGTCGTTTATAAGTTACAGCGATTTAAATGATTACACTTTCAAGAGCTTCCCCCACTCTTATTAAAGTCGGTACGCCAATGAGCATAAGACCAAAATTATGCATAATTGTCCAAGCTTTAAAATGGTGTTATCAAACATATACCTTAATGTGGAATTTTCGGAGTTATGTAAAATTTAAAAATTTACTTTTCAATTACGCCCTCTTGCGGCAAAATGCGGAACTTGAAAATTATTTCCAGAATTTTCTCATGGCCACTTTTATTATCATTTTTATTTTCCTGAGTTTCTATGCCCAGTAGTTTCCGAGATATGGCCGCTCTTCGACCTTAATGAAACACCCTGTATATTGAACAAAAAGCATTAAATTTGATAAGACAAAACGGTTTTTAAAGAGTTGATTTATATTAATTTTTTTTTGCACATAAAAAATAACTCGTCAGTGATAATGGATTCAAAAACCTTTCCGAAGTGACTTAAGAGCGAAATAGGTCTATACTTTTTTTATGTTAAAGAAGTAAAGTAACTTATTTTTTTTTAGTATAGGATCGATATAAGAAGCCTAAACAAAGTTATGCCAGCTAAAAGGAGTGGGCCATGCCGTAGGCAGCGCCATCTACTGGTTACACAAAAAAATCAATTTTGGAATAAGGCAAGTTTAAATAAATCGCATTATTTCGCCTTAAGGAGTCTGCTGTTGCTCTGTGTCACTGTGTCCCATTACTTTTGGGACACCCTGTATAGTGTTACTATGACATAATTATAATGATCGTCCCATTGGGAGGAAACAACGAAATTGCAGTCTACAAAAAATGTATACTCTGAATAAAGGACAGTAAACACTATAAAACAAGTATTTATTCCTTCGCATTAGGTACCCATACACCAGCAATCATTCCGGCCGCTTTTCCCTTCCACGTTCTTTCCTTTTAAGAAATTAAAATTAAACAATACTTGTTCTATACCTAAATGATTTAGGCCGTCATCTCTTACTCCACTAACGATATATAATATTAAAAGGAAAGAACGTGAAAGGAAAAAACGTCGGGAATGACTGCTGGTGTATGGGTACCTAATAACTTGGTCGTTAGTTTTGAATGGTGCATGTTTAAAGTGTCGAATAATGCGTAAAAAATTTTAAGAATTGTAGATTAGATTTATAACGATTTGTTTATTGAAGGTGTACCTACATTTTGTGTCAATCAAGTTTTTAGGTACCTATGTAATGTAATGTAATTTTACAAGACAAATGGTAATTTTTCTTTGTTTTAGATATGTACATCTTTCGCTGATATCTTTTAAGACGAATTAGAGATGTCTTTGTGCTATCTGGGTAGGGTCCCCATATTACGAAAAAGCATGTTTCCCATTTCCGTCGGCCTGTTGCTCTGTGTGCTTGAGTACTACCTAACGGGGACCGACAAAATTTTGTATGTGGTTAAGGCATTAGCTCTCCTCAGGGTATAGTTTAGGTTTCTATATACCTACACTATACGAGCATATCATGAAAAAAAATCGTTTCATTCTTTGTAATTTTGGGTTACTAAAGAATTATTATTGGTTACACATATTTAGAATACTTTATAGAACTGGTTAGGGAAAAAATACCCATTTATAATTTTAATACTTTTCAAATAAAACTACGTTATAATTATAACAAGAAGCAAATTATAATAAAATATTTGGCTGAAACCAATAATATCTAAATAATATAATATATTATATATATACCGGGTGTCCACGGAAAGTGGTTCGCCCTCTAACTTTTTTGTTTTTCAAGATAATGAAATAAAATTTGGGGGATATGTATACGACATAAAACTGGATTTTTTGACAGGTGACTCAACATTCTGGAACTTCCGGTTTAACCGGAAGTGACATAAACTTTCGATTTTTAAATGGGACACCTGGTATATTTTTCCTTTTTTTGACTCCATATGACATTGTAAATACAACGATGTGTCACTTTTTGTCACCAAGAAAATATTTTTTTTCCAAATTTATTTTTTTATCTAGGGGGCTATGAATACCTTAAAATTAGTGATGAAACGATTCCGATTCCGATTACGATTAACCGCCGATTATTAGGATTTTCCGATTAATCGTAACCGCCGATTATTTGGACGATTATTGATACGATTATTGTAATATAAAGTTTTAAAATCACTGGTAATTCCCTGGCCATGCGTTAGGACTTTGACCTCGATGCGAGGGATGCAAAAACATTCAAACTCCGAAGAGAAATCGACTCGGTTCTGAAAACTTAAAAATGTTATGTTTTCTTAATAAAAATTTAATATCACTTAATTTTCAATATTAAATTATATTATGTTATACCAAAAACAGGCCTGGGACTTAGTTTCCTTGTTTATTTTAGATTTTTAATATTTTTGTTGTGAATCTATATTTTGTTTTCAGTTTGTATCTATTTTCGTTAAAGTTTCTTTTATAAATTATATGAAATACATATTTTTACGTTTTTTACTTGATAATCGTAATCGTACGATTATTTCGGTTTTAATTGTAATCGCAATCTTAATCGTTTAACAGTAATCGTTGCATCACTACTTAAAATCACTTATTTTAGTTCTTTAATCTTGGGAAAAAAGACAATTTTACTATTTTTGGTCCAATGCCATGTGCTGTGTAAAATTTAATCTTAAAAGTTGTATAACTAATTTTTTTTAAATGGCAACATGGTGGCTCGTCGGGTTAAAAAAAAAAAACGATGATTTTATTACGATTATTTTGATACCACACACTATTATGTTTTAGAAAAGCTGCCATTGTTAAGCTATCGGCATGTCAATTTTCTTTAAGGCATGATTTTGTTTTATCAGTTTTGCTGGTCGCAGGCTACTTGATGCGTTTAGTTTAAATCTAAATTTATTCTCAAAAGATGCTTTATTTTAGGAAAGTTGTAAGTTAACTTTTTAAAGTTTTTTAATGGCAGCTTTTCTAAAACCTAATAGTGTATGGTATCAAAATAATCGTAATAAAATCCTCTTTTTTCTTAACCCGACGAGCCACCATGTTGCCATTAAAAAAAAATGAGTTATACAACTTTTAAGATTAAATTTTACACAGCACATGGCATTGGACCAAAAACAGTAAAATTGTGTTTTTCCCAAGATTAAAGAACTAAAATAAGTGATTTTAAGGTATTCATAGCCTTCTAGATAAAAAAATAAATTTGAAAAAAAAAATATTTTCTTGGTGACAAAAAGTGACAAGTGACACATCGTTGTATTTACAACGTCATATGGAGTCAAAAAAAGGAAAAATATACCAGGTGTCCCATTTAAAAATCGAAAGTTTATGTCACTTCCGGTTAAACCGGAAGTTTCAGAATGTTGAGTAACCTGTCAAAAAACGCATTTTTATGTCGTATACAAATCCCCCGAATTTTATTCCATTATCTTGAAAAACAAAAAAGTTAGAGGGGCGAACCATCTTCCGTGGACACCCGGTATATATAAATCACCTAATTATTGCGGTTGTTCTAAGAAGAAGTAGATGCGCCGACGCATTCATTGAACAGACTGGGAAAATAATACTGTTTTTCATGGGGGTCTTGAAGATCTATCCATGCCAGTCCCTGATTAACCTAGAAAGAGGTATAATTATAGGAATAACTAAAAAAACTTTTACTAATTAACCTGAAAATGAGTCGACATTTTCGATAAAAAAAAATGTCATAGCTACATTTTGCCTCCTCTTGTTATCTTTTTTTAAAATTCCTTAATACCTCAGTTAAGCCAAACAAAAATTATGAGCGAACCAGGGCTAGTATCGCATTCGCTATTGCATTTTTTGATGAATATTTCGTTAATAGCCAAGCCCTTAAGAATCTTCATTTTTAATCACATTTTTTTCAAATAAATAGTAAAATTGGTACTTACAAGGTGATCTAAAGCATTTTGACTCCTTTCATTTTCCCAGTTTAGCTCATTTCGTAAAAAGGAAACAGAAACATATGCTTTATTGGACGCTGATGCTTGAGTTATGATGGCAGAATGGTCCATACTTAACTCTCCAGGAACTGACTTAATCATATACTAAAAGATAACAAAATTCACTAAAATAAAAATTTTAAGAAAACAATATTTTTTAGAGGAACTTTGTAAAAAATATATTTTGTCATGGACACTGACATTAGAACATGAGATATAGAAAAAAATTTACCTATTTAGATTTTAATTTTGTGCTTCTTTACGAAGTTTCATGTAAAATCTTGAAAAATAAATTTTTTGACATTTTTTGAAAAAATATCGAATTTAACTTTTATATTCCCATAAATTTAAAGAATAGTATAAGTATAAGTGGATATTAAGGTGGGAGTATCAACATGCTTGCCAACCTATAACCTATTTCGCGTAGATTTATTTATGTTTTCTAGCTTTTATACAAAATTTAAAGAAACTCAGTATCGACTTGATATTCTATAGGTAATAATTGACATATCTAATAAATATCAAGGAATTTTATAACTTATTTCAGGAGAATTGTATAGCTAAAAATATCGGGTAAGATTTTTTTTAACATTATTATGTCATTGTCACTCATTGTTCTTTCACTATACAATTCTCCCAAAATAAGCAATGAAATAAATTGATATTTTTGTAATATATCATATACTACCTAAATAATATACCGACGATATTGATTTTCTTTAAATGTTAGTTATTAAAATAATAAACTCAAAAAATCAACGCGAAATAGGTTATAGGTTGGCAATAGATTGAATCACGTTGAGAATTCAACCTTAAGGTCTCTAAAACACGCGCGATTCTGCAAGCACGACGGCGCAGCCGGAGTGCTTGAAATAGAGCAAGTGTTTTAAAGACCAGTTATCCAGGAATACTTTACATTATTTCTTTTATTGATACACTTATTGGTATTTATATTACAAAAAATGGAAATAATAACTTAGTAAGTAAGTGAAATGGTCGAATTCGTGATGTGATATATCTGTCGTTGTCATGAAAATGAGGAGAACAAAAAATAACTTCCAATCTGTCACATAAGATTCATTGTTGTCACCGTTGACCAAGCACGTAGCCAGGGGGGGGACCAGGGGGTCCGGAGCCCCCCCTCCCCCGAAATTCTCAGAAAATATATTTTTTTTCAGCAAAATTATGCACACATTTTTATTTAGTTAGGTATTTCCAATTCACATTGGCAACGTTGCTATTCAGTCTAGCTGTGCCGCGTCCAAATCCAAAGACCGCGTCGTTCGACAGATAGATCATGTTTTGTTTTATATTTTCAGTGTTTACGCATTTATTGTTTCGTCTGATTCTGTAATTTTTCAGAGTATAACATCTCCGTCTGGCGCATTATTTTTGCCACGCTTTCTGTCGTATAATTTCTTTAATCAACGATTTGAGTATACCTATATATTTTGCAGTTGTACTTAAATAAAATAATAAATATTACCAAACAAAACCGTTTTTTATTTAAATAAGCAGAAAATGCTTTTGTCTTCATTCTAAAATTCCGGACCCTAGTGACGTATTTACGGGGGGCGCAGGCCCCTAGAAATGCATGTTGCATCTTCTCTTCTAATTTAGGTAAGGAAAATAACACATAATATTATTATTATTGTACATAACTTTTTCCAAGTTTCGAGAGTCAACAATAGGGCGTAGCACCTAAAAAAATGTTGCCTGTGGAGCATTTTTTAAGAAAAAAAGAAAGGCCACCCTTATCAAAATCCGAAATACGCCACTGCCGGACCCCCCCCCCCCCCCGAAATACATTTCCTGGCTAACATTGGTTGTGTGTTGCTTAAAAAAATATTTTATTTGACGTTAAAAGGCAATTCTGTCAAATCAATAATTAAAAAGTTGACATATTTGGACTTCACGTTTCACGGGTTGTTGATGTTGCCATGGTAACTTTAAAACACGCGCGTTTTTGAAAGTGAAATTTAAACACGCTGAGGCGTACTTTAAATAAGCGAAATAGAGGGTATCAATAAAAAAAAATGTTTTAAATGATCAAAAACCAGGGTATTAATCTATTACTATTATTTTTCTATTACTTAAAGAATGTGTTGTTGCCTCTTAGTTTTTAGTTTTAAATTTGATTTGAATTCTGCAAATTTGGACGCTCACTTCAAATGAAATTACAGCGACCACATGGGACTTTTTTAACGGAACGTTTTTGTGTCCTACTCTATCCGTTCCTTAGGAAAAAAAATTGTTTTTCTCAAATTTCGACCTTTAACAGGATGTCGCCTTAAAATTGATTATCTTTTTAAAGATAAAAGAGTGAAATTCGAAATTCCGTATGTGAAAGTAGATATTATTGTGCTCGATATAGGCCAATAAGTGGGTACAAAAAAAAACCATTGGCATGCAAAAGGTGGAGGAGTTTGTTTTCGACCTTGGGCGTGGTCTGCGTTCGCCGCCATCTTGGATTATATGTACAAAAATTGATATTTTTAACATTATCTCCGTAACGGTTTAAAATATGAAGATACCAAATTTAAAGAAAATTAAATTTCTTAAATTTTATGTATTTACGGTATTTTTGTACGTCTAACCTATAAAGAGTTACACGAGCCCAAAGATCAAACTTTTTAAAAATGACATGAAACCTGCCATTTTTTAGCTTTAAAAGATAGTTATACAGTGTCCGCAAGAAAGTCCGCATCAAATGGGATTTTCTTTTATTATTAGGTATAGGTAAAAATTGAAAAAGCAGTTAGTTTTTGCTTACCTAAAAACCAAAAATGACGTATACTGAAGCAGCCGCACGACTTGCGTTACCTGTCAAATTTGACATTTTTAATAAAATATCTTCAAAAATGCCCTTATTTATAAAAATATCGAAAAACTTTATTCGAGAAAGTTGTTTATTTAGGCACTTTTAACCTCTGTAAGAAATTTTGAGTCTAATACAATTTTAATTTTTTGCCAGATTCTTGAAAATTTTAATCAACCCTCGTAGATTAACTTTTATACATCGATGTAAAACCATTTGCCTTTACTTCATTTGTAATCTTAATGCAATTTTGTGTAAAATTTTTGTTTCCAATTATTTATTTTGCTTCAAAAACTGAAATTGTTATTGACCAGTATGTAATGTTTGATGCAAAGTTTATCTAATTACATCAGTTTTGTCAAAACCGACGTTTCTTATTTTTCTTAAGTTAGTAAACAGATGTACAAATAGAAAATATTAGGAAGCTTTCGTTGAAATTTTACTTCACATTTTTTTTTTAAATAGGCAAATGTAAAACAATATGTAATTATTATTCCTCCAGTAATTTCAGAATTAACATGTATCTCTGAATAAAATTTTTGTTTTTTTACAACAGCTTTTTACTTATTCAGGGTGAATTAACTTTTTTTTAATCCCCGAAGGACCACATTTTTTTTTATCCATGGGTAAGTAACTATGACACTAAAGCAATTGTCAAAAACGTCACTGTAGTTTTTAAAGCGCAAAAAACTCTGTAACAAATTACTGACGTTTTAATAAAATGATATTTATCTCACGCCACCCCATATCTACGTATACCTAGTTACGATATATTTTGACGTACCTAATAGTGTTCTATAATTTATGTTATAACATGTTTATAATATATAAGTACACATTTTTGACCGTCACAAATCGAAGGAAACTCAAACAAATCTGTAAAAGCGTTAGAAATTTAAAAGTTTTTTAATATAATAATTTTTTTCATTTTCTACTTCAATAATATTCTTAATTCCCAAGACTAACAAATTTACAACTTTTTTTAAGTTTTTATGTTTGAAAAATAAATCAAGTTATAACATTTGCACCTGTCCTAAAAAGTAATGTCGTTCAGTGTAGAAAATAAGCAAGTTTTCTCGGAGTATTATGTTGTGGATCGACCGTTATCGTTGTGTGAAGGTCACTGAAAAACGACCAGTCGATATCAAAGGTACCGACAGGTATTGTCGCTTCTGCTTGCTGTTAATATTCTGTGCTCACTAACCCGCCTCATTAGACTAATATTTTTAATTCTTAAAATGTCGGCCTCATTTTTTAACGTTTCATAAACGTTTAATATTATTTGTTGAGCTTCACATGGCAAATGTTTCTTATATAGAGTGCAAGTTGGTAAACGATGCTCATTCACTTTATTTTCTTCGCCACTATTTACATGTTTAATCAGTTCACTGGGGCAAATAAAGGGTCTCCAAAGTTTAAAATTGTCACTAAATGGTCACCAAATTTGGGACTGTTCTGAAGGCTCAAAAGGTCTCCAGATATTTGCCATGATATTGCACTGCACTGTATAAAACAAAATAAAATGTCAAAGGTTTAACAGACAAAGTCAAAACCAAACAGAATTACCAACATATAATTTTTTAAATATAAAAAAAGTTACACGAATTAACGTCACTATTTACTAACAAAAAAAGGCAACAATATTAAAATACTTAAATACCACTCTGGAAGTCCACGTTGACTAGCACTATTTCTCTTATAATCCCGTACTTAAAATCCCATTGGCCAAATAACCTCACTTTTCAAAACTGATTGGTTAAACCACAATAACATTACGTTATTACCGTAACATCCAACTAATCAGCCCTCTGGTCAAAATCGCCAAATTTTACAGCAGCAATAATTGTCTATAATACCTGTCTTATCCTTGTTTGTCTATAAGAAGAATCGTTTATCGTATTGATAACGTATCTCGCATATTGTACCATAGAACACGTGCCATGAATCGCTTCTAGTCGACAGGAGATCGCGGATAATTCAAGGTAAAGTAATATTAAAAAGTATTGAGTCCTTTTAGCACCAAATTCAGTAGTATAAAAAGAATTTAAAACATCAGAAAATATTTAAATAAATGTGAAACTGTTAGTAGTAAAATATTTTAAATTTTCTTGTAAAAATATACCGTTTTAGATAATTTTTATGGGCAAAAACACCTATACCATAACTTTTTGTTTTAATACTACTTATCAAAGGACCGACAAATTTTGCGCTTATATTGTACGTACTTTATATAAGATTCAATTTCTAAATTTCCAGAAGCTGACACTGAACCTAAGTTTTTCAAAATGTGTAGTTGTTTAAACGATATGATTCTGTTGTTCTAATGTATAATTTAAAGCGTTGGTATTTTTTAGTAGATTTTTTAGTAGAATTTTTATTAATTAAAAAAATATTGGTTTCAGATTTTTTCCTAACGTAGGTACTTGTTTGGTACGCCTTCTGTTAACCAATTCCTGATTGGCTTTACGACTATTTCTACTCTCAGTGGGGCCACAAGTGGACTTATTACTGATGTTTTCAATATGCAACACATATACACAAACGTATACCCTCAAAACTGGTAAATTCCAACAACTGCTGTCATTTTAAATCCATGGCCAATAAATGATCTCTATTTAAGATATCTGCTTGTTTTAAAAGATATTCGACAATTTTCCAAACATTTGAGGATAATATTGTTAGTAGATCCTGCCCCCACAAGTCAGTATTTTTTAAATAAGTACGTTAATTTTCACATTTAATAAATAGGGTTTTCCTATCATTATCACATTTTCTCATATTATGCTTTTTTAAATTATAATTGTTTAAAACTTGACCGATGACATTTTGATAAAGTAGGATGTATCGTATTTAATGAAAAACTCAATTTTATCAACAAAAGATAATTAAAAGAACAAAATAATCACGATTCAAATACCATAACCTTATTTTATCACTGAAAAACAAAACGTCAAAGTACTAAGCAGTCTATGGCTGTAATTACCATAGCCCGGAATTTAACACGAATCGCAGCGATTTTGTTTTGTTCATTGGTGTTAAATATTTGAAGGATTTGCGAAAACCCGTAAATAAGTTATCTACTGTCACTATTCTAGTTCGGTATATGTATGCAAGGGCGTCCATAGGGGGGGGGGGGGCAAAACAGGCACTTACCCCCCCCCTAGGCGCCCACATTACTATTTTATTTCATAATTCAGTATAAATATTGAATAGTACAGTGATTAGTTAGTAGACCAACAAATCACTACACTGAACAATTATATAATAAAAACATATCAATAAATTAATACATTAGGCATAAGTTAAATAAATAGTCTTATACAGTGTCGCCAGTAAAGTCCGCATCATGTGGGATTTTTTTTATTAATATCTTTATTCAAAATTTGACTTTGGCATCAAGTTCTGCATCGATCGAGATGAAAATTAGGCAAATAAATAGTAGTCACGTGATTCGCATTATCTGTAAAATTTTAATTTTTTTTCAAAAAATAATTCAGAAGTGGGGTTATTTCTGAAAATATCGAAAAAAGTTATAATTTTTTTTTAAATGCAGTTTCTAGCCCACATGCAAAATTTCAGCTGGATAAGATAATTTTGCTTTTTTACCTATATTTTGTAAATTGCACCACTTTTGCAAAATAAGACTTAACGCAACCTATACATAAAATTTCTTAGTTTTGACAAGGCTTTATTTCAGATACATTTTCTTTAAACTAGCGTCATATTAAATGTGTGTTTTTCTACAAAATCAAAATTGGGCTATTAAAATTTGGTCGCATGTGATGCAAAGTTCATTTGTTTTTGACCCTGTATAAGGTAACTTCATAAAATACGTATTTTTGAAAACGTAGTTTGTGACTGAAAGTAAAAAAATAAAAAAGAAAATAAAGAGATTTTAAATTAAATCGTTGAAAATAGATAAACTTTCCGTTGGGTTAAGCAAAAATTTATTTTCCACTTAATGAACACTTTACTGATGACACTGTGTTCTTTTTTGTCTTAATATTAAGGTGTATTACTTTCAGACACAAACTATGTTTTCAAAAATACTTATTTTATGAAGTTACCTTATACAGGGTCAATAACAAATGAACTTTGCATCACATGCGACCAAATTTTAATAGCACTATTTTGATTTTGTAGAAAAACACACATTTAATATAAAGCTACTTTAAAAAAAATGTATCTGAAATAAAGCATTGTCAGGTTGCGTTGAGTGTTATTTTGCAAAAGTGGTGCAATTTACAAAATATGGGTAAAAAATAAAAATTATCTTATCCAGCTGAAATTTTGCATGTGGGCTAGAAACTGCATTTAAAAAAACTTTTTCCTATAACTTTTTTTGATATTTTCAGAATTATTTTTAGAAAAAAATTAAAATTTAACAGATACTGCGAATTACGTGACTACTATTTTTTTGCCTAATTTTCATCTCGATCGAAGCAGAACTTGATGCCTAAGTCAAATTTTGAATAAAGCTATTAATAAAAAAATCCCATATGATGCGGTCTTTACTGGTGACACTGTATATAAAAAAAGTATTGTTTAAGTTGTTGCCCCCCCCCCCCCCCTGAAAAACGCTCTATGGACGCCCTTGTATGTATGTACCTTATGTGGACAGATAGGAAACATTTTGCCTATCCATGGAATGAACCAGCAACGTATCATTGTATTTAAAAAAATAAGGTTTTTTAAATTTTTTTGATAATTATCAAAAATTGTTACTTTTCCAAATCCAAAAACTTTAAAATTTAATTTTATTATCGAGCACAATAATATCTAATTCCACGACCAGAATTTCGACTTTTGATTCTCTCTAAAAAGATATTTAATTTTAGGCCACACCCTGATAAAGGTCAAAATTTGAGAAAAACTATTTTTTTCTCAGAAACGGATAGAGTAGGACACAAAAACTTTTGAGAAATGTTACTGAAAATGAAGAAAATAGAGACCGAAGAAATATTCGGCTTCGGTTAGTTTCGGCCAAAAAATATTAATAGATATCTTTATTACATATTGCAGTTATTGTTTTTTATTTAATTTAACACGAGTTCATTGTCCGTATATGTGTAAAAAATACATTAGATTTTAGTATACAAAAGAATTTTTAACATGAATAAATAAGTTTAGGTTTCGGCCGAAACTGAGACCGGGCCGAAGATTCGGTTTTGGCTAAAAATCTTGTTTCGGTCGGACACTAGAAAAAAGGAACGCAGAAAAATATATTATACAGGATGCTTCATTTAAAATGAGCAAGTTTGGGAACATTTCCAGTATAACCGGGAGTGGCGTATGGTCGCTGTAATTTCACTTGAAGAGAGCGTGTCCGAAAATCCCATTTTCCAAATTTGGAGGAATCAAATCGCATTGCTTTTCGGAATATTCTAATGGATGGTCACCTGGTGCATCAAAACATTCCGTATAGGTATTTGGCACCCGGGCGCTTTCTACTGGCCCCTTGCGCCATGCGGTCAAGTTCTAACCACACATACATGTAATATACACGGTGTTAATTAAGTACGTAGACAAACTTTAAGGGATAATTCCTTGTATAATTTTAAGATAAAAAGTTCCTAGAAACGTATATCCTAAAATGCTTGGTTTTCGATATACAGGGTGCTAAAGTTTTCATTTTTTTTGGTTTTCTTAATATTCCTTTGGAATCTTTAAGAATAATTAATTTAAATTTTGCACAAATAATAGATTTACCAGTATCTACGAACTAACATTATTAATATTTAAATTAATCTACAGGGTCCTCGTTTTTTTGTGGTCATGACCCCTTTACGCCCGTCCAATTTACTTAATACGACGTCACTGTCTAATTTTAAGAACAAAATCTAATTTGTCATTTTATTCTCTAACATTTACCTATCTTGAAGTTTTTTACTATCTCTTACAGCTTAGAAGATATCTTGAGAAAAATAAAATAATGCATTGTTAATATTGGATAATTTAATAAGTATTGTTTCGTCCATGAGACACCGTTATTTGATATATTTTTAAACCAAAATTATGGTAAACTAAATTAAAACTTAAGCTAAGAAATAAACTTAAGCTAAGAAATAAACTTAACCTAAAGCAACTGCTGGAAATGGCCCCCTCCGACTTCAACACATGCATTGGTGCGCCTCACCATCGACTGACGGACCCTCTCGAAAATACCAGGATAATTCCGTATAATTTCGCACGACTGATATATCCTGTTTCTTAGATCTTCATTCAGAACTGGAGTTATGTATACTAGCGATTTTAGGTGCCCCCAAAGAAAGAAATCAATTGGATTGAGATCGGGCGACCGATACGTTTATATGAACTTTTTATCTTAAAATTATACAAGGAATTATCCCTTAAAGTTTGTCTACGTACTTAATTAACACCCTGTATAGGGAGACCAAACATTCCATTCATAAAAAACTATTTGTTAACAATCAGACATACATACCTCTATAGTTTCAGATAAGTTAGGAGATAGCTTTAAAAAATGGCTGTAAAAAATGGCACACTGGAAGCTGTAACAACTCGCTGTTATCCTTACAGTGCATGTTGGCATCATTGGCATGTGTTTTTTTAAGAATCAAAGATTATCCATATATTTTGCAACATTTACTTAAAAGATCGAACTATCTACACCATTGCTTTTAAGGTAAAAAAAATATAACCTGAATAACCTCACTTACTGCCGTAATATTAATCCAGGGTTGGAATAGTCGAGTCTCTTACACACCACACACTAGCGAACCATTGTAAATAATAAATTTATAGTTTTGGTTTTAAAAATTAATCGAAAATCGTAATTGATCAGAACCACAGCTCATCAATACTGTAACGTTAGATAATAAATGAATATTAAAAATTCAGGGTCCGGCGTAGTAAAAATGTACATACAGCGTTGTGATAGTGATTTCCCCAAAAGATTAAAATTTGGTATCATTAGGAAACTATAAATAATTTGGCTGGTAGAAAATTGAAAAATCACAATTATACCTATTTAGTATGATATTTTAACTTAATAGGTAGGTACACATGGCAAATGCATCTAATATAATTAATATACAACCTTCGTTTGCAAACACAGGCGGTAGATCAAGGGCAATCAGCAGAAGTTTGGCATCATTGATTTCTGTTAAAACAATTTTTGATCAGGACAAAATGTAAACAATGGGGTCTCCTTACATATTACATGCCTGTGGTCACCGGCGCGGCGTAGCCAGAAGGACATCGGGGCAATTAAAATATAATTTATCCTCACAGCAATTTTTGTTCGATTTTAGATGATCAACATCGGTCAATCAAATTCGCCCTGTGAGAATCCGCCTTAAGACGCAAAAAAATTAAAAGCTAAAACTGAAAATTTCTTCTCTTTTAGGATATCTCCGAAGGTACTTATTCGGAATATTTATAATTTGCTTTTATATAATTCAAAAGTTATCTTGCATGTCAAATAATTAACCAGTAAAAAAATCCCGACATTTTGTTACACATAATTTTATTTAAAATGGCCCCCTTTTGTACCCTCAACTTACCATTCCTCTGCCACAAGGAATGACATTAAATCCGCTACCAAAAATCCTTAATTTTTGTGCAGCCCTTAGTAAGTCATCTTTGGATATTTCTTGGTGCTCCTTCCGTTTTCCTCTTGCATTTATTAATCTTGTTCTCAGTTCTTCCAGGCTAATGAGTCCGCCATTCTTATCATTTGTAGCTAAAAGATATTTTAATATTATTTTTCTGTTCCGTGCCATGCACAGTAGAGTAGCCTCTTTGGCTAGACTGCGCCTCGCATCTGCTTTACAAATTTTCTATGTACTATTTTGTAAATTAGCTATCGTTTGTTTTAATAAAAGGCATTTATTATTATTACTATTATTATTATTATATCATATACAGGGTGATTTACGGTGGATGGTACGTTAGACGTATATGACGAACCAGCAAACCAATCGATCTGAAACTTCGGTCATATACATAAATGGACCAGTTCTAGACAGACCTATCTAAAATATTTTTGGCAATACAGTGTTGCCACTTCTACCAAAAATTAGTAGCCACTTTGATATTTTCAATAGAACACCCTGTTTATTATATTTTCAAGCCCATATTAATTTCTTAACAACTTTCTTTAACATTATCCTATACCTATCTATTACCGTTACTAAAATAATAAATAAATTCCAATTTTTTTGACGGATAACGTTAACTTCAAAAAATGTGATATATTTCAACTCTGGATGTTGTCTTGTCTACATATCCAGTTTCATATATTGCTATTGGTGTGGTTAAGTAAAAGTTCTCATTGTAAATGTTACAGTGTGTTTTTTGGGCATTTAAAGTAAGTAACTTTTATTCAGCCATTGTTTCACAGCACTAATTGTCGTTTCTGCTTAGTGTTTGTACTTGATATCAAACTGCCTCTAAGCGCAGAAGGGCTGTACGAGACATACAAAAACCAAAGTGATAATGGTAAGAAATAAAAATGTAATCCTCGATGTAATCTTACAAACATACCTACCTAAACAAACTTCAACAATTTGAACAGCTAATTCATAATAAAAATCACCAATTCCTAAAACTGACCAAAAGCCCTTTCCAGAAGATAGTGGGTCAACTCCTATACTTGCACACATTTCCTGAATAAAAAATACTATAATAATATAATACACTAAATAATAAAATTATTTATTAAACGCTATTAAGGGAATGCAAAATCAAACTTACTAGCTTTATTGTCAATCAATCAATATTTATTTATAAATGTAAAGTAATTTTACAAGTCAAGTCACTTAAAAAAGTAATTGCACAAAATACGTAACTTAAAAGAACTAACAATACATAAACGTATAATTAATAAAGCACATCAACTTTACAATTAATTGTACCTAAATAAAGGAAAACGAGACTAATAACAAATATCCTAAAAACAAATATCTTATATAAGAAAGCACGTTTCCGAGTTAAACTAGGTCACTAAAGTCATTAACAAGACATTCCTCCTCACTATAAAAAGCTTTACTTTTAAGGTATATTTTAAGTTTTATTTCAAATGGTTTCATATCAGCATTTCTAATAGCTACAGGCAATATATTAAGAAGTGTAATACCGTAATGATTCCTTTCATCTCTAGCCCTCGCAGTCCTACTATAGTTTATTGCAACGTCACCCGTTCTCCGGGTATTATATGTATGAAAGTCGCCATTTAGAACGTAAGCATCCAGATTTCTCTTTACATGTTCAACACAGTTAAAAATATAGATGCATGGTACAGTAAGGATGCCCAGGGAAATGAAACTACTTCTACAACACTCAACACACTTCAAGACAGCAATCACTCTTACATAGCGCCTCTGTATAGCAAACACTGTAGCAGCATGTGGGGAGCATTTCCAACAAAGGATAGCGTAAGACAGACGTGATTTTACCAAAGCATAGTACGCGGTCATAAGAACGCTTTCCGAGACAATAGGTTTTAAGTTACGTATAATATAAATGTTTCTGGATAGCTGTGGTCGTTGACATAATATTTCTAAATCCGAAGTGATGTGAGTTTAATAATTTGTTCTTTTCCAGATAATTAGAAATTTGCTTCTAAAAAGCACACTCGAAAACCTTACCGAAAATCGGCATTATCCATATTGGCTGCAGTTTAATATATCATTGGAAGAACCTTTTTTATAAATGGGGGCTATACGCGCTATTTTTAAACCGAGTTTTAAACAGTCTGAAAATATAGATTCTTTCAAACATAAGTTAACAAATTTTAATAAGGGAAAAATGATTATTTCTTTACGGGTTTTTTGTATTTTAACATTTAGATCCCAGATTACAATCCCTACTAGGGCTATTTTTTAATTTACTTATTTTACTAAAAATTAAAAAGCTCATAAATCTTATTATTGATAGGAGTAACATGATCCATAGGAGTTTTATTTAAAATAGGATATTAATAGGATTATGATATTTTCAGCAATATTGATAAAATATTGGTTAAAATCTACTGCATTTAGACGAAGACAGAATGCTCTATTTTTATTGCTAGAAAAATTTAGTAAGTTATCATTGCATTTATTTTTTAGTAGTGGTTATTTTTTCACAATACTGACTTCTAAAAGATTTTACCATTTTATGGAAAATCAGATTTTGGTCTGTTTTCCTTTACCGAGTCAAAAAGTGTAAGGTTTCTGTGTATTGGCTTATAGCGTTTTCGGTTTACAACTCCGAGAGTGCTCTGTGACGTCATCGATCGGCCCGAGATTTGCTGTCACTCCAAAGGCGGTTGCCCTCGGACGGAGTGTAAATTGAACGTGATTGCGAGCTGAAAATTTGACAGATGTCAACATACAAAAATAAACAAGTTATTTTTCAAATTTAAATCTACTTGAGCGCGTTTATGACATTATATACAATATTCATCGAACTAGACGAAAAACAAACACAGAAAACACAACAAACGAGATTACACATCAACAAAAGAATAGAAAATGGTGGTGGTTTGCGGTTCTGCGCAAGCGCTGCCTCTCTACTCTGTAAAAATTTTCAGATCGAAAAAGAGCACTCTCAAACGGACTCAGAGTAACCAAATTTGTAAATCGAACGTGCTACTCCGAGTGAGAGCAGTGGATTTTGATAACCGAACACGCAAATCTCGGGGAGAGCACTCTCAGAGTGCGCGAGAGCAGAAAATCGAAAATGCTATTATTTCATTGAACCAATTCACTCTGTGAGATGTAGATAAGTCACCTCCAACTACTTTACTCTTTTCTTGAAAGCAAGCCTCAGAGACATCCATTATTATTTCAATCAAATGTTCACACTTTACATTCACAGATGGTTCAACATCATTCACAAAAAAACAGTCAATATTCTCTACTATGTTATACAGGTTGTCCGGAAAAACGAGGTCAATCCGTTATGTAACCATCTTGAGCAAAAATAATATAACTTTTATAATGAAATTTTTCATTTTTGACCCCCATGTTCAATATAGGTCAAAGTTTGATATTAAAAACTGCTTTTTTTGAATAATTTGAGTATTTAATACAATATTAATTTTAAATTTGGTTTCAATAATAAGAATTGGTTTGCTTTAACATAAATAGTTATAATTTATTCAATGTCAGTGTGATGACATTCCAATCATTCCATACGGCGGTAAACGTCGGTCTCTTTGAGACTGTTTACCGCCGTATGGAATGTCATCACACTGACTTTGGAATAACAATACAGCTTTTGAGAAAAACAGAACAAAAACGATTGTCAAATATTCAAAATAGCGGGTGTCCAGTACCCGCTGACCCCCCCCCCCCCCCCCCTCTATTTGGTGAACTATATTTTTTTAGGTAATCATTTGGTTTTCATTATATATTTTGTCTCTTATAAAATTTCGATAGTATGGATGCGTTTTGGAGATAATTTGAAACGTATGGGTCCTTAACTGATGCCAACGGTAATCTCATAATTTTCAAATACTAAACCAAGTCAGCTGTCGTGGCATTACCATGGATACAAGATATAATTAAGTAAAATTTTGCAATAGCTGACAATACCAAAAGCCAAGGACCAGCCAAAAATAATGTAAGAACAGTGGCGTATAGATAAAAACCTGAAGTAGTTCAGTTCAATGAAATTCCTTATTGCCATAAGAACTTACTATTGCTAATCTTCCTCACATACCAGTAATTTCATTAGAAAATTTGACTGGTCATTAATTTTTCGTATTTCTTCAAAACACACTGCCCGATTTACTTGACGATTTGCCTCTATAGCGGTAAGACAAAATATTTTATTTTAACTAGACGGCGTTTTGCTACAAATGTTAGGAACTATTTACCCCAAATCTTTCCTAATCGCTGGTTTGATTGGAGCCAAGATTCTTCTGTTAAATGGCCACCCCGTTCCCCAGACCTTACTCCCTTAGACTCTTCAGTCTGGGGGTGTATGAAAGAATTTTTGTATATGATTCCGATTTTCAGCGAGAATCATTTATTAGAAAGAATCCTTCAGCTGGAAACGAGTTCAGGTTGAAACCACATATTTTTCAAAGGTTAGGATTTTCTTTAATAAAGCGAGCTCGCATGTGTATTCAAAAAAATGGAGGTGATATTAAGGAATTTCTTTAGATTTTTTTTTTTATTTTGTTTGTTTTTTTTTACTACCGTATTCATAATTTTATCACAATAATATGTCACTTGTTTTTTAATTGTAATGTTTATAATTTATTTATTTATTTATTTATTTATTCCAGCAGTAATAACAATAAATTACAATAAATCAAACAATAAATCACTAAATATCCAATATTCTACATTCTACTCAATAATACATCATCAAACTCAAAATAATATGTGTAATCATTTATTAACTTTTAATTTTGTGCCTAAAATGTTAGGTCTGATGATGCCCATATACAGGGCCGAACCCAAGGGGGGTAGGGGGGAGCCTCCCCCCAAAGTTATGTCAGTTGGTTTCAGAAACATAGACAAAAACAAAATAATTTTATACGGGTATATAATTCTTTTGTCTATGTTCAGAAAGCAACTGGCAAAATATAATATTTCATATGCCAATTATATTAACCACTACATTATATAAAAACGGTATTTTATTGTACGGGCTGGGACCAGGGACGGAGTAATGGGGGAGGCTGCCCCCCCCCCCCCCAAGTTATCTTAAACATCAAGAGTTGGGAAAACTTGGGTAGACAAAAATGTGTGCAGCTTATTTAACTTCCATTAGTTGCCCCGGTAAGACTGACTGTAATATATAGATAGACACTTTTGGCATTTTCAGTCATTTAAAGAGTGCCGTGTATCGTACACAACCTAAGTCTTTGGAGGACCTTAAAAACAGTATTTTAGATGCTGTGCATGTTATTTCTCATAAACATTTGCACTGTCAGGTGTTTGAAAGACGACATTTTGAACATTTAATTAAATAACTGTTTTTTTTATATTATTGTTTATTTAAAAATTATTACCAATTTTGTTTAATTAAATGTACTACATTCATTTGCCCGTAATTCCGAAACAGTTGAATTTAGTCATATGGTATGCTATACAAAAAATATTTTAAGGTTATTGAAAATTTAGAATATCTGATAATATACAGGGTGTTCCAGTTTAGTCCTACGTTTACGGAAGATGGTTCGCCCCTCTAACTTTTTTGTTTTTCAAGATAATGAAATAAAATTTGGGGGATTGTATATGGCATAAAACTGAATTTTTTAAAGTTCACTCAACATTATGAAACTTCCAGTCTAACCGGAAGTAATATAAATTTTCGATTTTTAAATGGGACACCTGGTATATTTTTCCTTTTTCTGACTCATATGACATTCTTAATATAACGATGTGTCATTTGTCACTTTTTGTTACCAAGAAAATATTTTTTTCCAAATTTATTGTTTTATCTAAAGGGCTATGAATACCTTAAAACCCTTATTGCACTTCTTTAATCTTGGGAAAAATACAATTTTACTATTTTTGGTTCAATGCTATGAGCTATGTTAAATGTTATCTTTAAAGTTGTATTACTCATTTTTTTTAAACGGCAACATGGTGGCTCGTCGGGTTAAGAAAAAAGAGGATTTTATTACGATTATTTTGATACCACACTATTAGGTTTTAGAAAAGCTGCCATAAAAAAAACTTTAAAAGTTAACTGAACCAGTTTTGGGCAATAGCACGCCGATTAGGATATCTTTGTACGTCGTGCAGCATCGATCGGTTAAATTATTTCTACATTCTTCAAACACTTATAACATATCAACTTTTTCACTCCTTGTAATACTATTATTTTCCATATTTTTTAAACAACAAACTAATTTACTTTGGCAGAAGCTGTCGGCATGTCAATTTTCTTCAAGGCATGATTTTGTTTTATCAGTTTTGCTGGTCACAGACTACTTGATGCGTTTAAATCTAAATTTATTCTCAAAAGATGCTTCATTTTAGGAAAGTTTCAAGTTAACTTTTTAAAGTTTTTTCATGACAGCTTTTCTAAAACCTAATAGTGTGTGGTATCAAAATAATCGTAATAAAATCCTCTTTTTTCTTAACCCGACGAGCCACCATGTTGCCGTTTAAAAAAATGAGTTATACAACTTTAAAGATTAAATTGTACACAGCACATAGCGTTGGACCAAAAATAGTAAAATTGTATTTTTCCTAAGATTAAAGAACTGAAATAAGTGATTTTAAAGTATTCCATAGCCCTCTCGATAAAACAATAAATTTGGAAAAAAATATTTTCTTGGTAACAAACAGTGTGACACATCGTTATATTAAGAATGTTATATGGAGTCAGATCAACGAAAAATACACCAGGTGTCCCATTTAAAAATCGAAAGTTTCATAATGTTGAGTCAACTATCAAAAAATGCAGTTTTATGTGATATACAAATCCCCCAAATTTTATTCCATTATCTTGAAAAACAAAAAAGTTAGAGGGGCGAACCACCTTCCGTGGACACCCAGTAGATTGCCCAAAACCCGGATCCGATATCACTTTTAGTTCGCCTTTAATTAAGCCGTTCCGGAACATTTGCCCAACCCTGTATATGTTTTTTATACAGTTTATTTGATAATTATGGGTAGGTCTGAAATAAATACTTTTTGAATTGTGTTATTTTTTTTATATTTTATAAAGTTGGGAAATTTAGGAATTTCACCCCTCCCAAACCAGAGGCCTTCGCTACGTCCCTGGCTGGGACATTTTAATCCTAACAGAGTAATTGATATCATAGCAGCAAAAAAGAACAGAAGATTGTTATTAAAATTATTGTCTATGCCTATACCTAGTATAGTACCTATATAATAATAAAAACAGATACAGACTAGACAACGCTAGATCAAGAATCAACTATGGCTGATCCTACTACTGAACTTCTCGAGAGCATACCTGAGTCTGTGAACACTAGCATGAGAGTTAATCCGAATGATCTTGCCAATAAGGTAAACGTAGTAAAAAAACTTATCAATATTCTACACATAAACATTAGAGGTCTGAACACCAATTTTAATAATCTACTGATACTTTTGGGAACTTATGGTATTAATAGTTACTGTGATATTATAGTTTTAACCGAATGTCATAAATTAGAATCAGTACAGCAATTTGATATACCGGGGTATGAATCATATTACAACAATGGTAACTATAACGCTTTTGATGGAGTTGTTATCTATTCGAAGATAAAACTAAAACCAAGTATTGTTAACTATAAACTGCAAAACTCAGGTGTTGCCTTAACGGAAATAACATTATCTGTGAAAAATACCTCTTATCTGCAATATATAGGTCTCCTTCTGCGAGTATAAACGACTTTCTGAATGATCTGGATGTGTATCTTGAAAATATATATATAGTAAATAGTAATAGTAATATTGATATTTTAATTGGTGATATTAATGTGAATCTTCTTAATAGAGACAATATTAATGTAAATAGATATCTCTCCTCAATGTTTTCGCATGGGTTTGTTCCACATTGTCAGGAAGTAACTAGAGAAGTGAGTAAGACCTGCCTTGACCATATATTTTTGAGAGATAAAAATAAAACCTTTTCTAGAAAAATAGATACGTTCATTATAAAACACGACATAACTGACCATCTACCTCTAATGATTCACATTTCAAATGACTTTAATTTAAATTCCACAGAATCAAGTGGTCAACATGTTTTTAAATGTATTAACATGAATAAACTAAATTATCTTGCACCTGAGGTAAATTGGTCCTACATTTTAAGATTTGATCAGGCAGAAAAAGCTACAAATTATCTTTTAGAAAAGTTAAGTTTAATTATAGAGAAGTCTGAATTCAGGAAAACCACCCAGTAGATTAAGTACCTTACATGCAGTTTATGAGCTGGTGTCTAAGATTGTGTGTCATTTAAATAATGGTGATAAGTGCATTGCTTTGTTCCTGGACTTAGCGGAGGCGTTCGACACGGTATCTCATCCCTTACTCCTTCAAGCCTTGGAGGGACATGGGGTTAGGGGTGCTGTGTTAAATGTCTTTGCGGATTATCTGGCGCATAGAACTCAGCATGTCAGAATTGCAGAGGCTTTGAACGAACCAAAGATGATTCAGCACGGAGTACCTCAGGGAACAGTACTTGGCCCGATTATTTTTAAATGTTTACGTTAATTACCTCTGCAGCCTTGAGGTTGATGGTAAGATAATTGCCTATGCCGATAATACTGAGGTGGTATTTCATGCGAGGACTTGGGAGTTGGTGGGTGAAAAATTAAAGACTGGTTTTGCCAAAATTAAGAACTACCTAGAGACATTCAAATTAACTTTAAATATAAAAAAATCTCACTACATTGCTTTTTCTATAACAATGGCTAATAGACCAGTTTTTGATCAGATTGAGCTTGACAATGTGGAACGGCCTTTGAAAGAAGTATCCCATATTAAATATTTGGGGGTTGTTCTTGACAAACATCTGAAATGGGATCAACATGTGCTTTGTTTGAACAGAAAAATTAGATTTCTTATCCATAAATTCTATATTTTGCGTAACTCTATGACGCGGAAGTTAATACTGATGATCAACAAGGCACTTGTTCAGCCCCTCTTAAGGTATGGCATAGTTGTGTGGGGTGGGATGTACAGCACACATCTTTCTCAACTGAAAGTGGTGCAGAACTACATTGTAAGGATCATTCTAAAAAAACCTAGATTATATTCTATACCAACCAACTTTATTCTTTAGAAATTAACAATATAAAAATACTATATGTCCTTGCAGTGTGTGGTTTTGTGCACACAAATGAAAAACTAAAATCAAATTGTGTGTCCCATAACTTTATGACCCGGGCAAACGCTGCTCATGAGCTGAACATCCCTCAGTCAAGATGTGATTTGAACTTGCGTTTTATAACATATCTGGCTCCTAAATTCTATAATCTATTCCTCTAAGTATTAGAAATGTTAAAAAGTACAAAGAGTTTAATATTTTGTTTAAAAGGTACTGTTGGCAAAATCGTGATAATTTTATGTGTCTATTTTGAACTTGAATTTTGCTTGTTCTGTTACTCTTTTCTCATCTTCTTATTATAATATCTGTGATGGTTGTGATACCTGTGATTATTGATGATCGTAATAATTGCAGAGGGGTTTAAGGGGACAAGCAGATAGTATAATACATGTTTATATAGATTATCCAACTAGATAGGGATAAAAATAGGCCCATACAGGTTTTCTTAAACCTAGGCGCTCTGTTACAAGAAAAATTTGTTAAATTTTTATATTTATTTTAAATATTTGTTTTTTTTTCTTTTGTAAATATGCCTTTGCTTAATAAAAGTGAGGGAGCTCAGGGTGTACTGTTCTCCCTCAAAAATCAATTATTACCGGGTTTGTTTTTGTGCTTTTCTTGAGGATTTTGTGTTGTGTTTTTTATTTTTCCCACTTGAAACCTAACCATCATGATTCAAAAAAGGGCGTGGCACCCAAAAAAATTTCGCCTGTGGCGAATTTTGGCTGAGAAATTTTGGATGTCACCTCCCCCCGCCAACAGAATGCACTTCGGTACGCCCCTGCCCATATATAGGGCAAAACATATGTCACCTTTTAATTAAATTTTGAATCACTATTTAATTAAAAGGTGAAAATTGTTTAATAGAAACGGTCTCTTGGAGAATGGACTACTTCTTTGAACAATGATATTTGAATATTTATTATATTGTTATGATGTTTTAAATTTATTTAATAAGTATTAGTAGCTTTTTGTCTTAAGAACGAGTGACAACATTGGCGTTTTACTGTTAGGTATGTGAAGAGATTAGCAATAGTAAGTATAGAACAATACAATTATTTAATTTTTTATTTAATAAGTATTAGTAGATTTTTGTCTTAAGAACGAGTGACAACATTGGCGTTTTACTGTTAGGTATGTGAAGAGATTAGCAATACTAAGTATAGGGCAATACAATTATTTAATTTAACTGGTTTAGTAAGGTAACGGCCCCAGTAATTGACCGATTAAGGCATAGTATAAATCGTAAAATCTTGTGAAAGGGTTAAATATGAGTATATTTAAATGAAAAAAATTACAGGTATATAGTTACTTTTATAGTTTTAGAAATAATGATTGGTTTCTTAAAAATCCAAATTGCAAAGGTGTAAAAATATTATATAATAAATAACTACCGAATGTCCTAGTTATTGACCCTTGCCAAAAGCAATTGTTGCAGTTATTGACCCATGGAAGTTCTAGTAATTGATCCATTATCTTTACTAACAATAATCTCTCGTTTTATTTAAGCAAAACATTTAGAAATCACCATGAACCGCAGCGTTGTGTAAAAAAAGCACATAATAAAGATAAGGTATTTCTAGAAAGACAATCTTTTAATATGACCTTAGTTAGATATAGATATTTAATAAGCCAAAAAAAAATATTTTTTCACCGTGTGCCTAAGTACCTTAATATTTAAATGCAACTCAAACTAACTGTAAACATTATTTTAATAAACAACTTAAAAAAATTGAAACAGAGTATTTTAAAAACAAAAATGTGTCCTAGTATCACACTTTGTCATATTTTGATATTTCTTGGATATAATGTGACCCTCGCTTATTTACCATTCTGGGATGATTAATAGACTCCATGACATCTTTTTTGTACCATAACATGTCTTCACGTATTGGCCATTTCCAATTAAGACCATTTTTTTCCATAGTTTTAATTTTAAGCTTCTGATTTCTTTTATCGTTTTCGATAACCAGGATAAAATTGATCTTCATATTTCACTATAACATATTTTTTCTCGTCCGACGGATCTTTTTTGCATCAGTTCTACCACACCTTTTTAGTGTAGTGTCTTTTTCTCTTTCTCGCTTTTTCTGTTCTCTTTCAATTTTTCTCTTTTCTTGTTCTTTCTATTTTTTTTCTTTTCTTCATTTTTCCTTTTGTAATAGGATTGCCAATCTGCCGATGTAGCAACAGAAGGTATTTTTTCTTTAGGTCGGCGTTTTTTTCATCTTTTTTATGTTCAGAACTCCAAAAAAGGCATTTTTTAAAAGGAGTTGGAATACCAGTCTTATTAACTGAAACCTTTGTATATTCTTCTGGTGTCTTTTCTATTACATTCTTAACATTTTGTTTAACTTCATTCAATATATTTTGATCTCGATTTTGATCCAAGCAAAAAGTTTTTAAATTTTCTACTGGAATACCTACCAGTCTTATTAACAACCCTTGTCAATATCTAGTGATTGACCCACATCACATTCTAATAATTAACTTAGTTGTTTGGTTCGTGTTTCCTTATAATTTTATAATTTAATAAATAGGTCAAGGAAATGTAGGGCCTAACAAACTCTTATTTAAACAAAAAAAATCTAAACTATGAAAGTTGACAATATTTTAAATTAATATTAAGTTTATTAAATTTGTTATTAATAACTTGTTATTGACCGCATAAGAGTACTAATTATTGTCTAAATGTTTGCTTCAGTTATTGACCTATTAAAATATTTCTTAAGATTTATAAAATACATGTATTTTTTATAGGTCAAATACTAGTCCATGATTTAGTTAATATTTAGTACACAATGTAAAAAGTTTATCAGTTAAATTAAATACATACTTATTGCTTGATGACTAAAATAAAAATCCACCGTATTGTACCATTAATTGACCTATGGGTCAATTACTAGATTACGTAGTAAAATACTTGTACTAGTAATTGACCACCAATTTTTTCAATTTGTGAAAGAAAAAGCTCTATTCTATTAACATATTTTTAAATAAAAAGGTATTACAACTTACCTTTAATCGTTTAACCACTAAAATTTAATGATTTAGTTACTAAAATTGACTTTTCCAGAAAGGCGAACTGCTTAGTTAAAAATGGCGGTCTTTTGACGATGCCGTCTTTACGCAAGTAGAGCTATAAATTAACTGAATAATAAATAGGTTTAAGGGCACTTACCCCTACCATTTTATTTTCTGATATGTCGAACATAACCTAGAGGGCATTAGGAATATCATGATACCTTAAATATTTAATATATCGTTATTTTGGGTAAAAAACTAAAAAAGTGGTCAATAATTGGGACACGGTCAACTACTGGGGCCCTTACCTTACCTACTATAAGTTTTTATCTGTACACCACTGTTCTTACATTATTTTTGGCTAGTCCTTTGTCACATATTGCAAAATTTAACTTAAATATTACTTGTATCCATGATAATGTCACAACGGTTGACTTGGATTAGCATTTAAAGATTATAAGTGATTACCATTGGCATCAGTTAATGACCCTTAGGGTAGGTGGTGGTAAAGCCCGCATGGGGCAAAGCCACGCGCCGTCTTTTTAAGTAGCACGCGAATAATCACAGAATCGGCCGCCAGGCGACAGTTCGGTCTTGATAACGTCTAGTGCGCCATGAAAATTCAGAGCGATAGGCAGTTTGTAAACCGATAAAATGAGGTAAGTTCATTTTTTGCAATTTTAATGTAAAAATTATATTAGTTAATTTACTTTATCATTATGTGCATGTGGTTACAGTTTCTTTAAAAATCGAATCCTCAGTTGATAGTATGACTCTTAAGCTTTATTTTTGTGTGCTTTAATTTTGCTTCACTTAGTTTACAGTAGGTTTTAGGAATGATTGACTTCACACAATAGGAATGGGGTAAAGCCCCGCAGCCTTCTAGAGGCAAAGTCCCGCATCTACTGAGATGAACTCTGCTAGGTTTCACAACGTGATCACTTTCACAGAGGACTTTACTAATTTTGCAATGTACTAATAAACTTTCTATAACGTTCCTACATTTCAACTTTGTTTTTCGTTTGTATTTCTTTTTCTGCTTTAGAATTTACTTAGCTCGTCAATACACTTTCCACTTGAAGCAATCTTCTTGTAGGTAACTAGAAATTGCAGAGCTTTACCCCCACCTACCCTACTTTTCAAATTATCTCCGAAACGCATCATGTTATGGAAATTTTATAGGAGGCTAAAAATAATCAAAAACAAATGGTTGCCCAAAAAAAATATAGTTCGGAAGTCACTGGCGCACGTACTAAAAAAAAAATAGGGGGGGGGGGTCAGCGGGTACTAGACCCCCCCTATTTTGAATGTTTGAAACTAATTTTTTGTTTTATTTTTCTCAAAAGATATAATTCTTTATGTTGAATGTTGAAGCAAAGTACCGAATGTGAATTTGAAATTAAATCTTATTAAATAGGTACTCGATTTATTCGAAAATATCAGTTATAGGTATCAAACATTAGGGTCAAAAATTACATTATAAAAGTCATATTATTTCTGTTCAAGGAATATTGTGATTAACGGATTGACCTCCTTTTTCAAGACACCCTGTATAAATTAAACAACCCCACCGCCGTTATTGGTTTGTAAAAGACACAAGTGCCACCTCTCCCTATCTCCTTCCCTCCTATAGGAAAACGAGAGAGCAAGATGGCCAAACCAACTAGGTATATCAGACTAGAAATAGGTGTGATTTGGTATCTGCGCATTGGCGGCTGAAAAGGTGTCAGAATGGCCCAGGATAGTGGGCAGTAAAAATGTTTAATGTTCTACCCAAAGAAATAAAGTATTTACCAGAGGATTTACCACAACCTAAGTGTCAGGAGAAATTAAAACAAATTTTAATATGTAATGCATTCTATTCTAATGAAGAATATTTTCAATATTATAATATTGGATAGTTTAGGAAGTTTATATTACGCATCTTAATGCGATTTTTTAAGTAGGTTTCATATCTGTTTGTAATGACTTGGTATTGGGTAGTTTTATTTGACGCATGTACATTTCAACCTGTAATTTTAGCATGAATTAATAAATAAATAAAAGAATAGGTTCAACAATTATTTTAGTGTGATAAAAGTCCTCATTAAGATTTGGAAAAATATTATCCGGACATGAATTATTTCTAGTTGCCGAGCTTGTTGACTTGATGAGTCCATGAGGTTTAAATAGGTTGCCAACCTTGATTCTGTGTAATTGTTCGGAAAATGTACGTTATGTAAAATGTTCCATAATTATTATGGTCTTGGTTCAATCAAGATGCTCTAACTCTGCCAACCTACACTAAGATAAGTGTTTCGATCCCCCAGGGGCAAGCGATACATTAAGAAAATTTGTGGGTTTTTTATCTGTACTGTGTATTGTATTTATATTTTATAATATTACTTAAATCTAATTGTCTGTATCCTTTTGTCTATTGAAATGATCCTTGATACTATTTTATTATTTTATTTCATTCAAATTATATTAACACAATATGAAAAATAAAGTTTATTATTAGGCGAGTTATTAGGTAAGTAGGTATTATTTTGACAAATATTGACTTGTATAAATCAAGGTGTAAATGAAAGTTTTAGCACGAAATAAATATTTGGTATTTTGATTTTGATTTTTACTTATAGGTATCCTTCAATTAAATAGATTTTCATAAATTTTTAATGTTAAAAATTAAAGTTAGCAGAAAAAAAGAAAAAATAATACAACTTATTTACCTGAAATTGTCTTCTAAATTCCGGATTTTTTTTAATTTCATTCTTGTGGTTCGTAGCGAATTCCTCCAAATTCGTTTTAAAAAAGTCTAGTTGTTTGGTCATTTGTTCAAATTGATTTTCTTGAAGCTCATTACTTTTATCCTTGTACTTCCCTTGTTCCACTTTCTGTTTTTGAATCGCTCCCAGACCTGCCCGTCGCCTCATTGTTACGATTTTGGAAAATGAGGTGCACAGAATTAATTTGTAAAAAATTTTTTTAGTAAATTTATATAAATAAATATTAATATTAATATTAAAACGAGGTTAGAAAATACATCACTATTGCAGGCGCCAACTACTTAGGCGTTTTTATAGTTGGCTTAAACATTTTACAGTAACGGCACAGAGAAATGATAGATCGAAACTTGTCGCTGGACTAGAGGGACACTTCCGTCCTGACCAATCAGAAATTTTTTAAATGTTGTTTAATTTTGCGGAAATCCCACCAGGAATAGAGGCTATTTTCATCTAACTTTATCTAAACTTCCTCCACGTTAAAATTTCAAAGAAAAACCACATTATATAAGGTATTCAGTTAAAACCTTGATTTTAAAAACAGAGTGTATTAAATTAATTCAGTTATATTCTGGCAGGCAGTTTATTCATTTATTTGTTTCTAATTCGTCGTATGATTGTGTTGTGTGTGTTTGACCAACTAAAGTTTATATTTTGGTTATTTTTAGTCCTAAACAAGGAAAGTCAGGAAGAAAAACTATGCAAGTGAATGGAACGTGACCCGTTTTACTAATTTTATTCTTAGTTCTTGTGTCAGCACTCAGCAGTGGATACAATCATCGTGCATCAGAAACGTAACCTTTAAGAACAGGCATATTTTAAAGAGGAATATCTCAAAAAATTTCATCATTCCTGAAGAATCACCAATTTTGGCGCGGTGAGCTTGTCACAGTTTAACTCATACCGCCATAAAATTCATTACATGAGAAAAATTGATTGTAACGTAACATAGAGCGTTGTTTCTTTATTTCAATTTGTGCGAACAAAGCTGATTTATCAGCGTTTCATTATCATATTTTGAGACAAAATCTTTCGGCTCCGGATTTAAAACTTAGCTTCGTAATGCGAAATCTCAAATCTGCAGGAAGGCAAGCCAGAGAGAAGGCTTACCTGACCTTGGTGAGGCCCTTGGTGGAGTACTGCGGCAGTGTATGGAGCACCTACCAAGGATACTTGATAAATCAAATTGAAATGCTCCAACATAGAGCTATCAGATGGGTTTACTTGAACTTTTCCAGCAATTTTTCAGTTTCTGAGGCGCTTCGGAGCATTGGATGGCCCTCAAAAAATGCGTGATGCTAGCCAAGCACTGTAAAGCCTCGTTCTCAGAGCTACGAATGTCGCTGGCGACACATCCCCACTCTTATCAATTGGGTGTCGCGGCGACGGTGAAGCAGAAACACTGACTGTCGCTATGCTATCTGTCACATTAAAACGTAACCCTAATTGATTTGTTTGTTTGTATTTTGTAATATAATATTATAAACTTGTTTTGAATAATTTATTATGGAAAGGCGTAACTTATTAATTTAATAGCGTATTATCTTTGGCGAAAAGCCAAACGCAGCAAACGCTCCAGTACTAAGGAAAACCAGATAAGAGGAGGAGGTACAGGTATTTTCCAAAATTAAATTTACTTTAAATAAGTATAGCGGGAATGAGGACAGGCAATGAAATGACACAATTGTATTTCTCCCAACGTTTCGTTTTATATTAAAACTTTTTCAAGGGTCAATAAAAATGTCTTTAAGCCTGTATATTCATGCTCTGTAGAATATGACAACACATTTTCTCGAACACACCTTGGATACCTGTATATACCCGAACTGTCAGTACCAATATGGGGCATTAAATTTTAAAATCAAACTGAAAATTCACAAAACAATATTCAAAACACAAACAAAATCCAAACATAGCTGCTGCAAATAAACGGCACGCCGTTGAAGTTGAAATAATTGAGCGACAACGACACCGATCTGGCGACACTTAGGTGGGGGTTAGGGGTAATGACGTAAGGCGGTCCTGATTGGTCAAGATGATGTCGCTGGCGACACAACGTAGCTCTGAGAACGAGGCTTTATTGTACAATGCTGTTACCAACTAGTGATGGGATCACTCGAGTGAAAAATAACCGATCACTCGATTTTTTCAATCACTTTAATTATTCGATTATCTTCGGAAATAACTCGAGTGACGAAATGAGTGACGAACATATGGTTTTTATTTTTCAACGCGTCTCCAAAGTTGCTGCCCGCCTGTCAATCGCTCACTGCGGCCAGAGCCATCTCCTAGCGAGCGGCTACACCGAGTGGTTTTCGGTTATTATTGGCGATATTATTCATATTAAATACTGCATTACGGGTTGCCTGCGTAAGATAATAAATATGATTTATTTAGATTTAAATACTGCATTACGGGTTGCCTGCGTAGGATAATAGGATTTATTAAAGTGGTGAGTATTAAGTATTCATAAATATCATGAGTTATGCAATATCGTGACATCTCAAGGTCAAGTAGTCAAGTGGTTAGTTAAATTAAATTGTAAGTTGTAAGATCTGAGAACCATGCCAAAAAATCCACAAATATCTCCGCCACATTTAATAATCCGCAAAAAATCAATCGATTAACAACACCGAGTCAGTTATTCCCAATACAAATGCTGTATATCAACATGAACGATGAACCGCCAATATTAATAATTAATATTAGCATTTGAGTGAAAAAAGTCGATCATCATTCGATTTTTTAAATCACTCGAATTCTCGGTAGTCGATTATTAAAATAAGTCGATTTTTTCCAACACTATTACCAACACAAAACACCAACCACAAAACACCAACTAAGAGAAACGTTATTTGCATGTTAATTGAACGAAACGGGAATGATGTTTAACCGATCGCCATCTTAGGTGGCAGGGGGTGAGGAAGGCAGGGGAATGCTGAATTTTAATTGCAGGTTAGTAAATTAATTTTTTAATGTTTGTTTACTTTGCTTTTTAATTTTCTGAGAACAGCAAAGCAAACAACATTAAAAAAATTAATTTACTATAAAAAACAATAAGACTTTTCAAGAAAAAAACGACCCTATTTTGTTTATAATTTATTTCAATTTTAGATCAAAAAAGATCTTAATGCAGAAGGCATAACTTCCAATGAGTCTAACACAAGAATAATTTCTGATAACTATATGAACTTCTGGTACGAACTAGTTACGGCACATTGTACTATCAAAAATAAAAGTTTCTTAAGGGATTAAAGGTGGTATTCAGAGTCGACTAACTTCCTGGGCCTGTACAAAAATATAAGCAAAGGAAGCATCTAAGGTGTCCACCAGTGATTCTTATATCAGCCCTAGGCGGTACAAGTTTAGAGTCACAGTGGTGTCGTTCAACGGCTTCCTTGCCTATTCTTTTCAATTTTGCAATATAGGGCTGGTCTTTATTAAAATTAGGTCATCATGTGGGGCAAATCTTAATCCGGTGGAGGTCAACATTGGGCTAGTCTTGTATATAGGTATGCATTAACATGAAACAAAAAAAAAACTGGGCAGAATAATCTCATACATTAGTAAAATGTTTTAATACAAGAATTATTTTTAAATAGAAACTGAGAAAATTGTTTAATTGGTTTTAAATCTTTTATTACTGGGGTCATTAACTTTACTTTTATTAAAAATGTTATGCTTTTTATAGTGTCCAGCACTTAAAGTTTGATTTTGATTATTTTTATCTCTTAAATATTTGTAAACTGTTAATCGAACATATAATTTAACAATTTTGTTACATAATATGTTGTGTTGCTCACAGAAGTTAAATTTTTGAAATTCATTTCCATAAATATTTAAAAATGTATCTTCTAAGTAAGCAATGTGGCCACTATTATTAAGGAAACGATACAATTTCTCGTGGAATTACATCGAGTAAGCGAACTAGTTTGTCACTGGCATAAGTAAGTCTAGTATTTTCATCATATTCTTTAAATGAAACAAATAAATACTGATTAGTTACGTCGCTAGAATACAAATTAGCAAGTTTCACAGTCAGGTACAGACTTTCAATTGCAAAGGTTATAAAAAATCATCCGTCCAAGAAATATTATTTGGAAGTACCTAAAGGAATATTCTCGGCTGCAATATTTTTAGCTTAATAATAATATTAGGTATACCTAATATTACAATATTTAGTACTTACTCAGAGAAATACTAAGAACTTCAGTGACATTTTTAACATAAATAATAATGCCGGTGCGATAAAAATCACAAAAAAATAAAACATTTCCACAAGGTCTAAAAAAAGAAAGGTTAGGAAAACGAAACGTCAAATTTTAATCGCACGTACGTCTCAATTGCTTTTGCACATACGTTCAAATATGGCCAGGTGGCTGACATATCCGGTGGCAAGATGTTGCGGGTTGCCCAATCCCACATTCATCCCCGTGACACCAACTAAGTTACCAATAAAGCCTCGTTCTCAGAGCTACGAAAGTCGCTGGCGACACATCCCCACTCTTATCAATTGGGTGTCGCGGCGACCGTGAAGCAGAAACACTGGCTGTCGCTATGCTATCTGTCACATTAAAACGTAACCCTAATTATTGATTTGTTTATTGTTTGTAATATAATATTATAAACTTGTTTTGAATAATTTATTATGGAAAGGCGTAACTTATTAATAGCGTATTATCTTTGGCGAAAAGCCAAACGCTTTAGTACTAAGGAAAACCAGATAAGAGGAGGAGGTACAGGTATTTCCCAAAATTAAATTTTACTTTAAATAGGTATAGCGGGAATAAGGGCAGGCAATGAAATGACAATTGTATTTCTCCCAACGTTTCGTTTTATATTAAAACTTTTTCAAGGGTCAATAAAAATGTCTTTAAGCCTGTATATTCATGCTCTGTAGAATATGACAACACATTTTCTCGAACGCACATTGGATACCTGTATATATACCCGAACTGTCAGTACCAATATGGGGCATTATAAATTTTAAGATCAAACTGAAAATTCACAAAACAATATTCAAAACACAAACAAAATCCAAAAATAGCTGCTGCCAATAAACGGCACGCCGTTGAAGTTGAAATAATTGAGCGACAACGACCTTGCGACACTTAGGTGGGGGTTAGGGGTAATGACGTAAGGTGGTCCTGATTGGTCAAGATGATGTCGCTGGCGACACATCCCCACTCTTATCAATTGGGTGTCGCGGCGACGGTGAAGCAGAAACACTTGACTGTCGCTATGATGCTATCTGTCACATTAAAACGTAACCCTAATTGATTTGTTTGTTTGTATTTTGTAATATAATATTATAAACTTGTTTTGAATAATTTATTATGGAAAGGCGTAACTTATTAATAGCGTATTATCTTTGGCGAAATGCCAAACGCTTCAGTACTAAGGAAAACCAGATAAGAGGAGGAGGTACAGGTATTTTCCAAAATTAAATTTTATTTTAAATAAGTATAGCGGGAATGAGGACAGGCAATGAAATGACACAATTGTATTTCTCCCAACGTTTCGTTTTATATTAAAACTTTTTCAAGGGTCAATAAAAATGTCTTTAAGCCTGTATATTCATGCTCTGTAGAATATGACAACACATTTTCTCGAACACACCTTGGATACCTGTATATACCCGAACTGTCAGTACCAATATGGGGCATTAAATTTTAAAATCAGACTGAAAATTCACAAAACAATATTCAAAACACAAACAAAATCCAAAAATAGCTGCTGCAAATAAACGGCACGCCGTTGAAGTTGAAATAATTGAGCGACAACGACACCGATCTGGCGACACTTAGGTGGGGGTTAGGGGTAATGACGTAAGGCGGTCCTGATTGGTCAAGATGATGTCGCTGGCGACACAACGTAGCTCTGAGAACGAGGCTTAAGGCAGTTTATTCTGAATTAAAGGCAAGGTTAACACCAGCACATAGAATATCTAGACTATGGAGGGCTTTAGGTTAGGAGACCGATCGCAATACATTGGTTTCGGGCAAAGTTTTGGATCGGTAAAGCAGCTTTAAAAATTGCCGTCAGGGGCGCATGTGTTCCTTTAAATCTGTAAAATGCATGGGTTCTTATGGGATAATCAACTGTTTTATTGAATTTAGTTAACTAAAACCCTCTACAGGCTGAGATATGTATATATTATATCTAATAAAGCTTATTTTATTAATTATTGGATAAAAATACCGCTGACGTCTATCAAAACCTGTAAAAAGTCAAACACTTGACGATCACTGCGCCGCGACCGGGAAACAGCGAACTAACTACTAAACAGGGACGTAAATTTAAAGAACAGCCATTTTCGATCGGACTCCTTCCTAAAGCCCTCCATAATCTAGACAGTGGCGTAGCTACCGGGGGGACAACGCCCCTCGGCGCCAAGAAAAAATAGGCGCCGAAAGCGCCGCTCCGGTTTTTCTTAATAAATCAGTTTAACTGATTTTTTAAATAATTGTAATACAATCAAACTCGGCCTTCGTCCCCCAGCCACCTACAGCCTAATTATTACAAACACTAACTGGCACATTAGCAATTTGTACAGTGTTGCCAACTGTCCAACATTGGATTTTACCAAAAGGACATTGAAATGTTACCAGAATTCCAAATCATTAAAAAAATATTTCATCATATTATTTTTGATTTTTTTTTAGCATAAATAGTTTAAAAAACCTTTCGTTTTGGGCGTAGTCGTAAATAATACAAATATATTATGGGGAATCCAACAATTTATCAAAATTAAAGTTTTTACGCCCTAGGTGGTTGGAGTGCCAATAACATTACTTTTTGTTATGTTATAACAAAAAAGAGGTTATATTGGCACTCCGAGACACGAGCGTCTCGCCGTTGATGTCCTTTTGGCTGTTGGCTGCCTTCCTTATGGGCAAAAAGGTATAAAAAGGTATATCGGCAATCGGTTTGTTCGTTGTTAGCAGAGCATTTTTTTTTAAATCCAATTCGCATTTTATAATATTTCATAAAATGTTAATTAAATTTTTTTAAAATGATCTGGGTAACAACGAACAAACCGATTGCCCATAAGGAAACCGATTGCCCATAAGGAAGGCAGCCAACAGCCAAGAGGACATCAACGGCGAGACACTCGTTCCGAGACCACCACCTCTAGGGCGTAGGTACTAAATATTTTGGTTTTGACAGATCGTTGGATTCCCTAATACTAGATTTAAACTTTTTAGATTTTTATTTTGAAATATTCAAATCTACAACAGAGAAACGACAATAAACTCTAACTGTTGATACAACAGAAAAACGAAAAATAAACACATACAAATAATTAAAAAACGTCAAATCTCTGTTAAAGACGGTTTTAGATTTAAAATCATACAAATTAAAAATCCTTTAATCGAAAAAAAGTTTTAAAGGTCTGGTAAAAATTTCGGTCCGATTTTACCAGAAACGTCAAACGATTTTACCAGAACTTTTACTAGGTAAAACTTTGCAAAACTACGTTACCAGATGACCTTTTGATTTTACCATATCTAGTACAAAATTTACCCAGATGGCAACACTGAATTTGTAAAGGCGCCCGCGTAAGGGAGGCAGTCGGCTCGTGACGCTCGTGTGACGTGTCGGCATTCGATTTCAAAGACAAAACAAAAACATTAGGAGGATCATCGGCGTTTATCGCGGTGATGATTTTTTTTTGTTTATATTAGTTAAGACATATTAGGGAATATAGGCGAAGGTAAGTAACTAATATTCAAAGCAAAAACTGAAAATTATTTATCCACTAATATTAATAATATACTTAAGGTTGAATTCTCAACGTCATTCAATCTATTGCCAACCTATAACCTATTTCGCGTTGATTTTTTGAGTTTATTATTTTAATAACTAACATTTAAAGAAAATCAATATCGTCGGTACATTATTTAGATAGTATCTGATATATTACAAAAATATCAATTTATTTCATTGCTAATTTTGGCAGAATTGTATAGTGAAAGAACAATGAGTGACAATGACATAATAATGTTTAAAAAAATCTTACCCGATATTTTTCGCTATACAATTCTCCTAAAATAAGTTATGAAATTCCTTGATATTTATTAAATATGTCAATTATTACCTATAGAATATCAAGTCGATACTGATTTTCTTTAAATTTTGTGAAAAAGCTAGAAAACATAAATAAATCTACGCGAAATAGGTTATAGGTTGGCAAGCATGTTGATACTCCCACCTTAAGTAATAATTAATAATATCATTTATTTTTCTGATGTTCAGAAAACCCAATATGGAAAAAGGCAAAATGAAGTCGAGTGGTTGGGAAAATTTAAAAAGATAAAGAAGATAAAAGAAGAGAAATATATTTTCTTGACCGTAGGTGTGCAAAATCGTCTATTATGTCATCAAAATTTATTCCCAATAAGATCTCATTTTCTATGCACATTAAGGATAGACTATTTAGTCTCTCTTGCAGCACGGTATTCCTCAGTTCGTTTTTAATTCTAGCCAATTTAGAAAATGAACGTTCTCCCCCTGCAGTTAGTTATCATTATTGATAAAAATATTCTCAATGAAATGGCAACGTTAGGAAATGTATCCTCTAATTTGTTAGTTGTTATAATATTGTATAGGTCCAATAAACTGATTTCCTGGGTTCTATATTTTTCGTCTGAATTTAAATATTCTGTCAAAAAAATGCATTCCAACTCTAATTCTTTTCCATTGACATCAGAACTCTAATTTTCTACAAATCTTGAACAACTAAGGTGCAAATCGACTTTAATGATTGTTTTTAAAATTGTGAGGAAACCAAACCGATTAAATATGCTGTCGTATGCAGCAAATCGCCGGTTAAGTTCAGCTATTAATGAATCCATAATTAGGAAAAAAACTTCAATTTAAAATTTTTCTTTGCCACTAAATTGGGCTTCTTCAGCTGGTCCATCGAAAAATTTGATTCTCGAACTCCGTTTAGTTTTGCGTGTATTCTTTGAAGTCACTATCTGGAAATTTATCTTTAGCAATAATGCTATAGTAGTTTTCGAAATCATTTCTTTCATTATTCAGAAACTTAATTAGTGATTTCAATAACTGTACTGCTATACTTCCATCGTAAGAGATCTACTTTGTAAACTAACATTTACTTTATTTAGGTTGTTAATACATTATTTCATATTTCCGTAAGAACAATTATTTCCAACTTCTGCATTTCTATCATCATTATCATTACTAGTTTTATTGATGGTTTTTGATGCTGGGGCCCCGAAGGCGAAGACAGCGGGGACCGTGGGGCCCCTAAGACAACGGGGCCTTGGGCCCCGGCCCGTACGGAAAGACGGCACTGCACGCTTCGACGTAAACTGACGGCTTCATTTAATTTAAATTCTGGTGGGAACCTCAGAGGTAGAAAACTAGAAAATCTATTAAATGGGAACAGACTCGAAAGTACATTTTCACTCGGTGATATTCACGATAGTTTCAATGCGTTCGTGGTGATTTGCCAATTTTAAATTCAGGGAAAGGTCGATACCGGCAGGAGAGAAACTAGGTGGCACAATTATGATCGCTCCTAACGTGCTGGCGAATTGCCTTCTGGAGTAGACGCCATTTAAAAATAGACAAGTTATTGACTTATTGCTAACGTCAAGTTGGGCCATACAGTTTTTCGGTGGAGAACCTAAGAATCTTGGATTTATCCATTTTTTCTCTAAATTACTCAAACCAAGGAAGATGGCCCAATTAGCAAAAGTTCAACAATTAGCAGGCAGTAAGAATTTACCGAATTTTTTTATTTGTATAAGGTTATTAAATAAATTTTTATGGTTTAAAAAAATTATGTAACTACTTGGTTGAACATAACCAAGAAAAGGTGGAAATTTTATTATTTAAATCCTTTTAGGGCTCTAATTTCGTTAAAGAGATAAATTTATTAATATATATAACGCTCAGTAATAATGTTAATTTGGTAGGCAATGTAGCTGTTGCTAATCAATATTACTGGCCCTAATACTACACTTAATTTTATTCGTCAAGCAGGCATACATACACGCTGTTTTATATTATTTACTAATTATTAATTTGTTTAGGGCTTTTGTCTGAAGCAAAACCAAAACTTGACGTCTTTCTAAAATACGCCAAGGTTGAATTGACACCACCAAAACCAGCAGACATTCCTCAAATCAGAGCAGGTATTGGCAGACTTATTAGTGGGGCTAAGAATGGTAACTGGAGGAACACTACTGTTAAAGACGCGTGGGTTAATACTTTAATTACAGTAGAGGTATGTAGAAACTTTATTAACAAGGTTATTCTGTTCTAGTAACTAACTGTCTATCTGGATAACAAAAAGTTTTTATCGTTTTCATAGGTTACCAAAAATTGCTGGAGGAATTAACAATACTTTCAAGGCTGTTAATAATGTGGGAAGGGGATGTTACCATCATTACAACCACCATTTAAATGTGGCACTTGTGAAAAAACCCTGTTTATGATTTATTTTTTACTTAAAATAATAAACAAATTTGATAAATGGTTGTTTATAAATCTAACATATTATGCTGTAACTGGCTACTTTTAATGCAAATTTTTTTATTTGTAGGTTCTATGCTGGTTCTACGTTGGTGAAGTTATTGGAAAACGTCACATTGTTGGATATGATGTTTAAATACCTAAATTATATTAATTTTATGTAATAGATGTAGAATTTTTGTTGCAACCAATTTAATAATAATCTTGTAAAGTCCCGAAAATTTGTGGTCTTTATATTACATGTTATTTTAGATCTCTAGATATTTTTCATTTACTTTATTTTACTACGATAGAATTTAGTGGGGAATCATTGGCAAACACTCATTATGGGATTGTGGAAAATGTACAGGAGTTTCCTTAAAAATATACCAAGTTCCAACCAAATGTAACATGTCACAAGAAACCAATAAGGATTAAGCATATCCACAAGTTGATTTATGTTGAGTGGCCTATTAGATGATCTCAGAAAAGTTATAATTTTGAAAATTTGGTAACAGCCAGAATTTACTTTAAACTTCCAAAATATTATACATATATGACCTTAAAAAGTAATAGCAAGATTAAGAAAACTATTTATAGGTTTTAAGGTCAAAGGCCTTAGGAGAAAAGTAGAAAATTTAAAAAATAAAAAAATACGAGATTTGTTTGTTACAAAATTAGTTTTTTGTCAAAAATTACTATTCCAGCTCTAGATTTCAAAAGCCACAGATGCCATTTAGCGAAATGGTATTTCTTGTAAAAGTTTTTAAACGATTTTCCTAACGAAAATAATAATCTTTGCGCGAGGTCGAAGCAAAGACACATTAGTTCGCGCAAAGACTAATCGTATTTTTTAAATTGCCTTGCAACTCAATAAAAATCTTATAAACGTGTTCGTGTTGCCGCGAGGCTGGGTCACGTAACCATGGCAATGGTGCAAAGCAAAACCACCTGACTATATTGGCTCCTCAGTTTGCTTCACTTGGCTTAATTGAGGGTGGCGTCGGTCGTACTACCGGTGTTGTTGTGTTGAGTTAACAACTTAACGATAGCACTAATTCTATTGCGAGGCTTGCTGACCTCTGTTTACAGGGAGGTCCCCTTTCTATCTCTTTGATAGATTACCATTTGCTAAAATTTTTCCTGAATAACCACTTCTGGAGTACCTCAAGGTTCCCATCTGGGACCCCTCCGTGATATAAACGTAAAAATATATTTCAGGAGTTTAAAAGCCAAAAGGCCCGTTACCAAAATTTTTAAAAGATAACGACTCATTTCCGAGATCTAATGGGCGATTCAAGTAAACCACCAAGGTAAATGTCTGGAATCACCATATATACAGGGTGTTTCAATAAAAACTCCCAGGCCAATTATTTCGAAAACAAAAAGTGACATGTAAATTCTGTAAACGCTAGTTTTTAGCCTCTATAATTGGCTTATTCACAACTGTGTAAAAAATATGTTTAAATAATACAAGATGTAGGTGGCGCCACGGTGCAAAGAATTTTTTCGAGGACGAACTTTTAAATGTTGTGGTTCTTAAAAAGATAATAATTAATCACTTAAAGAAAATTAATTTTTGATAAAATTATGTCCCATAAAAATTTTTGATAAATCCAACATGAACGGAGATATATGGGGTTAAGTTTTTTTTTTAAATAATTTTAACGGATATTTTAATTATAAATATTTTTAATATCCTTTAGCAGATTTTAATTTTGAAAATGGTGATTTTAGTGATAAAACGCTAAATTATTACGTCCAGTGACATCTCAGGGGGCGCCTTAACAAATAATATTGCCAAAAAATAAGACGCCACTGAGTTTTTGGTAATTTTTTTCGGATTAAGCAGTTAAAAATATCCTTTTCTTGTCTGTTAAATTGTTTTCATATCTTGCTTCGTTTTCGAGAAATAAATATAAAAACAATTTTATTGCATATCTCTGGAAAACACAAATCATTAAATAAAGAATAATAATTGTATTTTTTGTTGTTTAAAAGCAAAGTTAAAACATTAAAGCATTGGTAATAAAATAAAATTAAAAGGTGTTTTAAATTTTATGAAAGAACTGATGAGAAATTATACAAAATTATTAATGAAAATTAGAACAATACCAAAAACTAACTAATGGAGTCGAATGAGGTGTTCAAAATTATTGTCTTTTGTCACATTTAAGGACCAATATTTAATTCAATCTTTTTTCTTCATGTTTTCATAACTAGAGTATCCCCTTGAAATGAAGGTGCGGAGTTTTACAGGGCACATAAGAAAATGTTGATGTCACCAGTAAAGTCCGCATCATATGGGATTTTTTTTTATTAATAGCTTTATTCAAAATTTGACTATGGCATCAAGTTCTGCTTCGATCGAGATAAAAATTAAGCAAAAAAATAGTAGTCACGTGATTCGCATTATCTGTCAAATTTTAATTTTTTCAAAAAAACAATTCAAAAGTGGGGTTATTTTTGAAAATATCGAAAAGTTATTGGAAAAGTTTTTTTAAATGCAGTTTCTAGCCCACATGCAAATTTCAGCTGCATAAGATAATTTTGATTTTTTACCTATATTTTGTAAATTGCACCCCTTTTTGCAAAATAAGACTCAACGCAACCTACATAAAACTTCTTAGTTTTGACAATGCTTTATTTCAGATACATTTTCTTTAAAGTAGCGCCATATTAAATGTGGGTTTTTCTACAAAATCAAAATTGGGCTATTACAATTTGGTCGCATGACTCGCATGTGATGCAAAGTTTATTTGTTTTTGACCCTTGTATAAACTTCATAAAATAAGTATTTTTGAAAACGTATAGTTTGTGTCTGAAAGTAATACACCTTAATATTAAGACAAAAAATAACACAGTGTCTTCAGTAAAGTGTTTTTTAAGTGGAAAAGAAATTTTAGTTTAACAACGTAAAGTTTATCAACTATAAAAAAAAATACTTCGTGTATAAATCTTCACTAAATTTTATTGTTATACCATAACAATTGTTTCGACACACAGTGTCTTCGTCAGATCGTTACAAATGAATGAATGATTTAAATTATCTTAAACTATAAAATTTACTCTAAATATTTACCTATTTTATTAACACTTGGAAATACCAAATAACCCAATAAACTATCTGTTTCTATTGAAAAATGTCCTGAAGAATAGGTCATTATAAAAATTTTATGATATGAAAAAACCCTAACGGATTAAATTTAAATTTAACAAAGGAGAATTGTTCAAGTCAACCTGGTCATTTAATAAAACATTTGATCTTTTGCATTTGTTAATTTCCATACTTTCTAATAAATTAAGTTTTGTTGACTAACTGACTAAAGTTTATCTATTTTCAACGATTTAATTTAAAACCCCTATATTATAATTTATTATTAAGCTATGCCATAATAACGTTTTTGTAGAAAAACACACATTTAGTATGGCGCTACTTTAAAGATAATGTATCTGAAATAAAGCCTTGTCAAAACTGAGAAGTTTTATGTAGGTTGCGTTGAGTCTTATTTTGCAAAAGTGGTGCAATTTAAAAAATATAGGTAAAAAATCAAAATTATCTTATGCAGATGAAATTTTGCATGTGGGCTAGAAACTGCATTAAAAAAAACTTTTTCTAATAACTTTTTTCGATTTTTTCAGAAATAACCCCACTTTTGAATTATTTTTTGGAAAAAATTAAAATTTGACAGATAATGCGAATCACGTGATTACTATTTTTTTGCTTAATTTTCATCTCGATCGAAGCAGAACTTGATGCCAGTCAAATTTTAAATAAAGCTATTAATAAAAAAAATCCCATATGATGCGGACTTTACTGGTGACACAGTATTTATATTTAATATAATATTTTTATGTTTTATCGATAATATATATTATCGTTATATCGAATAACGATATTGAAAAAATAAAATATCGACTATATCGATATTTTTTTCAATATCGATATTCGAATTTCAATATCGCCCAGCCCTAATCTAGACAGTATAGACATTTCATACATTCTACTGCACTTTCACAAAATGTATTATTTTCTTCCTTGAGCAAAATGTCACTTGGAAAAGTTACTAATAAAATTCCTTTAAAAATCAACAATTCTATTTAAAATTTGCATAGGGTAACAATCAGTAATCAGTGCTGCACCACTAAATGATGCTTAATAATAGCTTTGAATTTTAATAACTACAGAATCACGGAGCAACATTAAAAACAGACCACCTGATTTTGTAGACAAACGCCGGGTTTTGTAGGAATTCGGCTGATCTCAGACGTGCCGCGTCGAAGATAGCGTGCTACAAAACGAAATTCCAGTTGAAGTCACGTCAGTTTTGGAGTTTAACGCGTTTTAAATAGTTAATGTCGATCCGTATTTCTAAAGAGATTAAAATTCAAAGGTAAATAGTTCGCTTAAATCTAAAGACCTAATTTGTTTAACCTTACAGAAAGATTTAAAAGCTAAACGTTTTAGGTTTAATGAATGTCATAAAAATCATAGATATTATGGCACAATGAGCACGTTACAAATTTACAGTATCTTAACAACAAACCATAAAAAGCAATTACAAATTTGTTTTTTTTTATATAGTTACTAATAACTGGCAGAATAAAGTGTGCAACATATAAAAAAAATCAGCAAATACCTTTACCGGGCGCTCTGTTCGTTAATTAATTTTTTAGTTGTTCACCCGTATCAAAGGCATAAATTTGTCGCGTAAATAATAATATACAGGGTGGTCCACGCAAAGTGACCCAGTTTCTGATCTCAGAATCTGTAAGACCTATAAACAAAAGGTGAATGCAAACGTTTTTTGGATTGGCATATGTTTTCAAAGTAGGTATAATTGTTGTCACGTCTTCTGGGTGTTTATTTATATCGCGTTTCTCCTGACCAAGTATCAACGTTTTTATTTTAAATGAAACATCCTATATATTTTTTTAATTTCGTATGCTACATTTAGTTACAAGTAATGATTATATTACAACATGCACGTTATTCGATTTAAAATTTTTTTTTAACAAAATCAGACTTCTGGAAAATTGCGTGGGTTAGTAAGTGGTAATTATTGGGTGATTTTTGTGAAAAATCTTGTTCAGTAAACTATTATGGTGCATGTATGTGTATACCTATAGTATGCAAAAAAGTGAACCAAGTGATAAGAATTTACCTTTTTATAGTGGTTATATTTTAATATTTACGGATGCGAATCTTTATAAGGTAGGTCCAGACTTGAACATTTTAGCCCGAACAAACGGAGCGCGCAGGAACAAGCAGAACAAATAGTCCGAACAAAAAATCGTTGCGTTCGAGCGAATATAAGTATTAATAAAATGTTCCAGTTGTTCGGAGCGTTTGTATGGGGAAAGACAAAACATGAATACTGACTGGGAGACTGGGCAGTAGCTTTCAGTTTTTTTTTATTATCTGCAAAATAGTCAAAAATAAGAAGAAATGGAGAAGCCAATGGGTACGAAAATTGTTTCGACATCGCATTGATAACTTGTTATTACGAGAAAGGGACTACATTCACGTGAAAATTTTTATTAGAATGACTTGTGAATACTTTGAGGAGTTAAGTTAAGTTCAGGGTTCCACAGCACCGGGTACTGTTCATAAGTGTCTGTTAATGTTAAACATTTTTCTCTATCCCACTCCCACTCCATTTTGAAACAATTGCCTATATATTCTATATGTATGTCTAAATAATAAACTTTTCTTCTTGGCAAAATACTGCGCGAACGACACGAACGCTGCGAACAGCACAAACTTACTAAAATTCCCGTCAACTGAATAATTCGGCGAACAATAAATCCTTTTGAGCAATTCCGATTTACCGACAAGCCCCGGAAAACGTTTGGCGCGTTCGGTTCGGCTCGGGGAAACGTCCACACTAGGCGAATTCGGTTCGTTCGGGCTAAAATGTTCAAGTCTGGACCCACCTTTACGCCAAACGTCATGCATTGAACAGTGTAGGCGTTTTCTGAATGAACATTGGGTCTAGAGTTTATAAGGTCTTTGGCTTAACCTAGAAATTAGATGTACCTACATTATGATAGCTCTTGTTAATTTCAATTTATTGTACTTTACTTCATAAATAATTATTAACTTCTGACACACCTTTAGAAAGAAAAGATAGAGCAATTTTATTATAATAACATAAATAAATAACGATAATATAAGATTGTTATAATATGCCCAATGCCCATACCGCAACATTTAATAGTTTTTGAGCTAACACAAACCCAAGGGAGTGAGAAACATTCTTTTTTATTATCTAGAGAGGCTCTAAAATGTCAAGATCTGAGAAAATCTCGAAATGTTTTTTCGCGCGAGGAAAATTCAAAATTTATTTTCAGGGATAAAAAAAACAGGTAGTAAGGCGAAGTATATTAGACTAAAGAGGAGCTTCCTTTCATTTTGTCAGATTCATCCTTAGAGTAGTTTCGTCATAATATGGCTTATCAGTAAGACTATAGGATCCAACGGGAGAAAGGAAATTATATATTGTACATGTAGTAAAAGGTGTATATAACATCGATACATTACATGTCGTCACAGGCTATATACATTCATCTAGCAAGATAAAATAGATCCGTTATTATTTAAAATTTACAAAAAAAAAACCATTAAAATCAAAGGAGATCAAAAAAAACCATTACCACCAGAAAGCGGGGCGAAAAATATAACTTATTGAAAAATGAAGATTTTTTAAACTTAATAATAAATTACGTAGAATGCAATCGCATAATTGACCGAACAACCGAAACAACTAAAAAGGCTAGCGAAATTAATTGAATTCAACGCAACTGGCGCGTTGTTAAGTATCGAGAGTCGTTTATAAAAGGCAAGCAATTTCAACGAACGCGTCATTCAGCACTTTTCCCATTCTAAAGAACAAATGATCGACCTGAAGTTCAAGAGTATTGAAAGCTCTATTAAAGGTAAGACATTTTTAAGTATGCCTTTTTTTAATTTACCACCGACCTCCCAATATAATTGACCACGAGTGGCCACTGGACCGAACCTGTCGTGTTTTTGCTAAAAGATATCCCGAAAAACCTTAACTGCCTTACTTATGGGTCATTTAAAGCCGACTATCATAGAAATAAACCGCTAGTTGATAATGAAGACTTAGAGATAACTGTTCTGGCATACTTTACAGCTTACCCAAATACATTTTTGGTAGATGCAGAAGAGAAGTTAGTCTTAAGAAAATCCCAAAAAGCTATTCACAAAATTTTAATAGCACAAATGGAAACCGTTCTCTTACACCTTAGTGCAACAATTACAGTAAGATCTACCAGCGAGAATAGAACTCTGCGAATGGACGTTAATTAAAACACAATAAGATCCAAATTTTAAAGATAACATTATTTGGTGCGACGAAGCTAAATTGAGCAAGAACGGTATTTTTATTAGGCATAATAGTCAATTTTGGTCTTTGGCAAATCCACACGTCGCGTCGTGCGCGAAAGGTATTTTCAGGATTCATGCAGTTTTAATGTTTTTTGTGGAATAAAAAATAACAATATATTTTGTTTTTTTCTATACGATGATAACTGAACCGGTGAAAGATATCAAGAAATACTAGAAAATATAGTTGCGGCTTCTTTGGATGCACTTCCGGAAAATGAACGGCATAACGCTTTCGTTCCAGTAGCCTGGTGCCCCGCCCCACAGACTAGTGCAAGTAACTTTTTTTAACTAATAGTTTTGAAGCCAAATTCTAGCCAATAACGGTTCATTTCATTGGCCTGCAGACTGTATCGACCTAACACCCCTTGACTATTTCCTTTGGGATACCATTAAAAATTGAGTCTATGCTGATCAGTCACCACAAAAGCAGACATGCAGAACAAAGTCGGGTAAGTTTTGCAAACCATCGAAGCTGCATCTGTAAGGGAATAAGCTACGCATTATATCTAAAGCGGGTTAGGAAATGTTTACACGTAATCGGCGAAAATGTTGAACATTTGTCAAAGTATGATCGACTAACTAATTAGCAGTTTTTGTTTAATTATACTTATATTAATTTATATTAAAATAAAATTATTGACGTACTAATTATCCCGAGTTTGCATTTTTGTTTTTCATGGCTACCCCGACACGTTTCTTTCGATTTCAAACATTTTTAAGGAAAAACGTAAATATTATAAAAACCGCTCAATTTAAGAATAATAAACATTTCATAAAATAGAACTGAAATTTTCCGAAATATTTCAAAATTTAATAATATAGGTAGCATTTTTTTTTTTTTTTTTTTTTAATTTATTTATTTTACGTCGGCCTTTTTCCGCAACGAGGCCAATCACCGACGCCAGGGAATTTGTCACACACTATCTGGTAATTTTGAAAAATAAAAGTTTTTTGACTTTTAAAATCTTTAGAATAAATCTAATATTACCAACATATATTATATAATGTACGTATGGTATTTTTAAAAAATGGTTAAACGAAGTTATAGACTTGGGCTCGGTTAATTAAAATTAGTCGCAAAGGATTTCCATTTCATTTAGTTTTTTTTTCGGTGTAGTCGTTTAAAGCTAGCTCTGCAACAAAAAATCGGAATAATATGCCATATTATCTATCCGGTATAACCGGAAGTTGCACGAGGTTGCAAATGTAGTAGTTAAAAAAAGCATAATCACAAACTGCAAAATGGAAATTTTCACTTTCCCAGATACAGCTAACTGCAACTGCCCATCGTCGGGACAGACCCTGTATGGTTAACGTGACCATATGTCCCGTTTTCGACGAGACCGTCCCTTTTTTCGGCTCTCCGTCCCGGTGTCCCCGAAAAGAAATTTGGGACCCTAAATTGTCCCGTTTTCCCAAACCCCACGAAAAAAAATAATGGCGTAATCAACAGCATATCAGTGTCATATTATATAAAATGATATAATAATATATGTTATATACTTAAATTTCCACCAGGTGACAACCACCTTTCCGAACGCCGAAAACCGTGTGATTTTTATCCACTATTATAGAGGTGTGTCGTTCGCGAATATATTGATAGCAATAAAGACACAGAAGTATTTGACGAATTTTCAATAATCTCTAACTACATTACGTCGCAAAAAGTAACCGAATAGAATAATCTAAATGTTTCGACGGAAAATCGTTGGGTGGAAGTATTCAAAAACTTTCACACCAACAATCGTAATCATGAAAACTTTTGTATATTAATTGAATGTATTTTAGGTCTTCCAGTAGAAAGAATATTTTCTTTTTTGAACAAACTGTGGACGACAGAAAAAAACCAATTACAGGTCTCAGTTCTTAAGGCGATGCTGATAACTAAAGTGAATATTTAAAAAACGTGCCAAGAATTTTATTCTTACTTAAAATCATCACCATTATCTGCATTAAATCAAATTTGTTCCTCTGACAAATATAGAAATAACTAAGTATTTTTATTTTTTATACCATTACTTTTTTTAAATTTGTAGTACTATTTTAATAAATAGAATAAAACTAATTAAGAATGTGTTTTTTCTATTGAAAATAACCTACCAATTGACTTAAATAAGCCTTTGCCCCGTTGTAAGTTCATAAATAAATGGCCACGTTATGTATGGTACAACTTGGAGAAGAAAGGCTTGCACATTCCTATCTTAATTTTTAACATTTAATCAAACACGCCAACTTCCTGGTAAAACCGGAGTATTTTTGTGAACTTACTGTGGAGTCGATTGTATTGAATGAGGTATTTTTGGGATAAATACAAAATATTATGTAAACATTTGCATTTTTTTTAAATTAGCTTATTAATTGAACTGTATTTTTTGGATTATTTGAAGTTGATATTAGAACCGTTAACCTATAATTTGATATAGAATTTCTGTAAAAGTTGATATTTTCCTGATTTTTCTATATGGATCACCTTAAAGGATGCTCGTTTTTAGAAGCATATAATATATGAGTTCTACAACTTTAAAGGTTTGTTGTTTAATACTTGAAACTGTCAATTTTAATTGCTAACTAACTTGAATGCCCTTGGCTACGACCGGTAATGTGCTTGCAAAAAATATTGGCATAACAAAAAAATCATAATTTGTAAAATGGCATTAAAATATAAAACAAATAACTATATTAGGTACCTAAATTGCATAAAAAAATCACTTTTACTAGCTTATGGCAAATTTTAATTTAAAAAATAGTTTTACCCTTTGGCCTAGAAGCTGAACGTTATTATATTTACTCAAAAGTAAAACTCTAGTATTTACTATTACGATGCATTTCACACGCTAATTGATCGAAAACAAATTAGCCCAATAAGTCAATTAGCCGAAAAGATGGCCGGTCAATTTGTTTTTCCAACCAAATTCGCCTGGCTTGTGCACCACCAATTTAAGTTTTTAAATCTTCTGCAGTACAAACTCTTTGGAAATTTCAAAATTTTTCACCAATATAGTACCACAACCAACTGTTATACGTCATAAAATACCCAAGCAAATGGGTACCTTATGAGAAAAGCTAACATTGTAGCAAATATCTGTATCACCATTAAGGAAGTAGTCAATTTCGCTTCGTGCATAGGGCCAAAATAAAGCAATATTAAATTGATAAGTGTAAAGTTATTTGTCACCACGACCCCGTGTTTTTCTTCCCATTGTATAAGCCTAAACACCCTAAATATGGTAAGCACCGTTTTTCCTAAGATATTTAGCTCAGAGTATTTAAAAATGGTGGTGCTGCACTCCATTCTGTCAGTTTTGGAGTTGAACTTCGGCAGTCGATGTCTGGGACAAGGAACCAGTTTAAAAAGCTGCGGTGCTGAATAAAGGAAGTTAAATACTTGTGGAATGAAAAAAAGAAGGGTCGTTTTGCTAAAGTGGCCTAAGATACCCACCACGGCGAACGTCATACCTGAGAAGTAGCAGAATGTGTCCCCAACGAAAACTGATGACGGATACCTGAAAGAAACTTTATTAGTATTATCAGCACTTGAAGAATTAAGTTATTATTGTACGCAACTATAACAATAAGAATAATTTTAAAAGGACTTTAAAAAGTATTAACAACGTCTACCTATGTATAATATATGGGTATTATATATAAAAAATATATGTAACCATAAGTAAAATTTGTTTAACTAGGTTAATAAGTGTTAAAAAAAATCTAAAACAACAACAGCTAGATAAATAAACTTACACAATACAAAAATAGTTAAAATAGAGACCGACCGAAGGGTCGGTTTCGGCCAAAAAACCTAGTTTCGGTTTCGGCCAAAAGGCGGCCGAACCTTCGGCTGTGCCGAAACTCAGTGTTTCGTGAATTGTCGCGCACCGTTCGGCTAACTTTGGGGATCTCATCCTATAATTTTTCTCTGTCGACCTTTTTTTTTTAGGTGGGAAGAGTTTAATCCGTTCCCAAGATCGATCTCGTCCTATGTAAAATAAATTAGATTTCAGTAAACAATAAAATTTGTAACATGTATAAATAAGTTTCGGTTTCGGCCGAAACTGAGACCAAGGCCGAAGATTCGGTTTCGGCTGAAAATCTTGTTTCGGTCGGACACCAGTTAAAATAGCATAAATTAACAGAGAGACATTCGTTTACACTATAAACTAACTTTTCAGAACGATAGTACCTGAGGGCACTGAGAGATGGTTAAGATTTAATATTATTTGGAAGTTTATTAAAAATATAACTATATAACAGGTGGAAAATCTGATAAATGTTTCTTAACATGGTATAGCCGATTCCATGATTATAACACAAGGTAAAGTTAGAATTCTTTGATTTTAAAAGTTGGTCAACATGGTTGTATTGGGTTTAGAGAATATATTTTCCCGATTCTTTTTTGCAGAACAAAAATTCTGTCAGTAGCCTGACCCCAACACAAAACCATGTAAGGTCAGCATGGTTAACTGGGCCTTAAATTTACAACGTTAAAGGTGTATTGAACTATATAATTGTTAATACAGCAGATTTGGATGGTATTATTTTTTGTACCCAAAAACAGACTTTTCTCACCAAATGTCAATGGGAAAAAGTTAAACAAAACTTGTAATTTGTATATATATATATAAATTTTTAAAATTCTGTACCATGGCCCAGTTACCCAATATTTCGGGGTAACTAGGCCAGTGGGGTGTATTTTCTCATTTAATCGTATGTTAAGGTTTGTTGGGGAACTGGGACGAAAGTTGCTAGTGTGAGAATATCTGTTCCAAATTTCATTATAATCGAATTTATAGTTTCGCAGATATGACAGATGCAATAAAGTGGTGAAAAAATGTATCTAAAAATATTTATTTGTAAAATAAACAAACGTGTTATATTTTAAATTTATAACAAACAAATACTGAAATATACATTCTTAAATGAATAAAATAACTTGTGGCACTTAAATTAAGGAAAATACAACTCTACACTTAAGTACTTAATATTACTACTTGGTGCATGTATGTAGAATATCTTTCCATTTCCGGAATTTCATATGCACCTCTGTTATTGTATTGCTGTGGTTTACTTATTAACTGAATTATTTCTGATTCATCATAAGAAACTATATCTTGTTTTGTCGGCCAACGCCAGGAAAAAAGGCCACTTTTTTCCATGTGTGAGATCTTTACTTGTCTAGCTTCCATAGAAATGACTTTGCCGGGATATGGTTCTGAATTATATGAAACTAAGACATAATCTCCTTCTACAACCGAGACGCAATTATCAGGTTCCTCTTCTGATAACAAGATCGATATTCTTCTCCAGAATATTCAGAGTCGTCACTATCAGAGCTTGGTGGACTATCAAACTTCTTCTTCTTTGCAGTTGTTTTTATGCCTTTAGCTTTTTCAAGAGCATTTGTTGTTAAGCTCCCGTCTTCATTCTTCTTCTTCATTTCTTCTCCTCTCTCCATTTTTGTTCCTTTATTACGTTTAATTTTTTCTTTTTCGTTTTTTATATTCTTCTTTTTTTAACTTAAGATAGTCTGAAGTTGTAATTAGCTCTCCACCAGAACATACCCTTTTTCTTTTTCGCGGTACATCTTCAGGTTGTTTAAAAGTATTTTTTTTGAGTAAACTTAATAAAACGGTCTCAAATGATATGTCATTTGAAGTGCTGGGCTCTGGCTCAATTATGCTCTGAGTCGATGCAAGCGTAGAATTTTTACCTTTGTCATTTCTATCTTCTGGCTCAATATTGTCTTGATTGGATGGTCCAGGAGTATTATTATCATCTTTCTGTGTTGTTACTGTTGTTGATGATGTACTTATTTTAACTGATGATGTAGATGGGGCAAGACTTAATGAAGGAAGAGTCTTAGGTGCAAAGCTAATGCCGGAGTGTTGTCCTAGGAATATTATAAAACTTAGCAGCACCGTAGACTGTTCTATTACCGTTCGTAATATCATCTAACGCAGCTTGCAATTGCTCTTTGGTATAACGATTCCCATCAGCGCCTTTAGTTGTTTTTCTTGCGTAGTTACGTACCATTTTCTGCAAATAAGGGAGTAGGTAAGCAAAATATTATGGAAATGAAAAATACTAAGTAAGTATTATTTCTTTTTCGTTTTATAATTAGTTTAAGCACATCTCTGCACATATTACTAATTTGAAACGGCAACTGGGCCACCATGGCCCAATTGCCCCAACATAATATGACCCAGTTTCCCGATTTTAAAAAACCGACGAAGCAACTGGGCCATAGTTATCACAAACCAACAGAACAAGAAATAACCTTAAATAGTAACAAACATGAAGGCTTTGCAATCTTATCTACCATATATTTCATTTACAACCACGATATTTTAAAATTGTACTTACTGTAGTCTAGGCACAACTTTCTTAGTCATTTAATGTAATTGTATGCATGAAAAAATTTCAATCAATTTAACATTTACGTGCACTATTCACAGGTAGTATAAAACCAACAGCCGTTTTCAGCGAGTCATAGGTGGGTCTACCAACTACGAATATGAAACATATCTGATTTCGCTCTCGAGCGGGAATTTTGAATAGGTGCCCAGTTACCCCGGTGTCCCAGTTAACCATGCTGACCTTACCTTAGATGAGAATTAATAGACCATCAGGGCCTGGTAAACATTTATAAGTTGTTTTGTTGAAAAAATATTTCTTAGGTTAATTATATTGCAAAGTATGTAAAATTTAATTTATTAGCGACGACGTGTTCAATGTGAGGGTCCCACATGACTTGGCTAGCGACGCGCAAACCCAGAAACAGAACGTTGTCGCTCTCACAATCTCCACACCATCCATAAGAACAAAGTCAGGGATAATTCGTCGCTTATAAAAGAGTATATTAGTATACTGTGTTTTGCTTTCGTTGACTATCAACTAATTCATAGAACACCAGTACAAGAGCAGTGGTAAAAGGACGGCTACCTTGGGGAACTTCAAAGTTTTGTGATTTAATTAGAAATGACTGCCTATTTTTACTCGAACTCTTCTACCAATTAGAAATGATTCCAAAAGTACATTTCCTCTAAAGCCCATAGTAACCTGTTTTTAAATTAATATTTAACTTTCGATACAGTCGAATGCGCGTGGTAAATCAAAAAGAAGGGCTATTGTATATTGATTTTGATCAATTGATTTATAAATAAATTGAATAAAAGCGGCAGCTGCTATTAGAATAGATTTATTACTCGTAAACCCATGCTGACTTGTAGTTAACAAATCGTTTCGTTTTAAAAATGACTGAAAACGTAAAGCAAGTATTATTTTTTCAAACGGTTTAGAGAAAGACTGGTCACTGGGCGATAGTTCTCAATTAGTTGCACTTTTTTATGAAATGGTATAATTCCACCGCATTTAGATTATTAGGAAAGGTGCCTTTACTTATAAATAAGTTGACAAGATAACACACAGTGGGTATTTTACAAAATACCAAATATAGATACTTAATAACAAAAAGGGGAAGGTAATTTCGTTAAATTGCTTAATTCAGTTTTCAGAGAACTTCTTCAAATGGGTGCGGGTGCGCTTGATAAGCTGTAGGTTATTTTTTATTATTTACAGTACTAAATATAGTTGCTTGCGTAAAATCTCGGTATAGCAAAATATTAAAGTTTAAAAAAACAGTACCTAATACCTATTAGTTTGATTTTGATAAATGTTGTATGTTTAAAACAGGTACTGGTCATCCACAACCCAATTTATTAATTACATCAAGTAAGGACAAAAAAAGGAAGTATACTAAATGTTTATTAGGTGACAAAAAAATTTAATAGGCCAATAACTACTTTTATGGGCCTGGCAGTGGCGTAGCGTGGTTGAAGGGGCGGAAACTTCAAAGGTAAGGGCGTAGTTTTTTTTTATGGGAGAGGTCGAAAAAAAACGCGCCTTTTTTTAAAGAAGTTGCCTGATTTTCAAGTAGGAAAAATATAAAATACACAGATCCTCAAGAAAATCACAAAAAATTTAATAAAGTAAAAAAAAAGTGCTTTGTTTTCATGGCTCAGTATGGGTCCTGGGGGGAGGAGGTAATTACCCCCTTATCTACGCCCTTGTGGAAAGGGCGCCTCACTGCTAATGCATAATTTCGTTTGTTTAGTAAATTTTGATCTGAGAAATAAAGTTTTTGTTTCGTCATGTCTAAAATGGTCACATGAAAACAGAATATGAACACGGCAAGGGGAATTTTGTTAAAACTCTGTAAAATATTTTATGCATATTACATAATTATATGAGCATAATATGTTCTCATTGGCGACAATAACACACTTTTAAAAAGATAAAATTTAGTCTCTAGTAAATTAGAGATTTCAAAAATTTTTTAATTGTTACAGCAAAATAACTGAAAGAATACAAATTATTGGTCGTGGCAAAATATTTTTATTATAAATTAAATCAAGTAGTAAAAATAAAATAGAATCTCGAAATAGGTAACAGGTTTATTTTATGTTTCTTTACTCTTAAAGTTATAAACAAATAATAACCTAATTAAAACCCGGAACTACTGGGAGAGTGGGGAGGGGGCGCCGTTTAGGACAGAGCTCAGAGGGCGGGGGGGGGCGGTCGCCCCCCCTGGCCTCCTGCACGCTACGCCACTGGGGCCTGGCATCCATAAAATGTTTCGCCGGCTGCGGCGTTTTTCGTATTTGCTTAGAAAACTAAATGACACCCCCCCCCTCCATTTAAAATATCCACAAGCCGCCACCGGGTGTTATGAAAATCAATTCATTGCCTCTAAACCCCCGTCTGTCCGTGTAAAATATAGGCAACCCTTCAAATGGTGTGCTTTTAAAGGAATACTCATGGAGTTTTTAGGTAAAACGTTTGCGCAAATCGCGCCACGCATAGGTACATGTCGTATGCCTTTATGTACACCAAATTTCATCCTAATCCTAATAAAAAAACTACTCTAACGGCGGTGTACAATTGATATATTAAACTTAAGACAGTAGGTATACCATTTTTACATATTGAGTAATATCACAGATCATGGAACAAGGGTATATGTGCAAGAATTTTCGCAATTTACCTGTGGATTAGCACATTAACTGGTAAAATGTGATATGGGCCCAGGTAAATTTCCAAAAATATCTGTTTAAATGCTATGGAAGAGTAAAATTTTAATTTCAGTATGTACTACCTATTTTAGATTCTAAAAAAATTAAGTTTTACTAGCACAGTTTTTAATGTACTAATTTTAATGAAGTTTGTGTGTCCACACATGACTATGGATCTACAGTTTATTGCTCCAAACTATAGAAGCACAACCTAATCATTACTGTTACTCGACAACCATTTTAATACCATTCAATGTAGATATAAAAGATATATATAAAAGATTTTTAATTATAAAAAAAAATTCATGTGGCATAGAAATGATAAGCTAAGCCTCCAGCATAGACAAAATTGTTATTGATCAAACATCCTTGTGTAATGTCCCCAAGAAGTATGCAAGTTACAAAAACTATTTTAGTCTAATAATTACAATTTTCGAGAAAATAATATTAAAAAATTAAAATACATATTTATGAAGCATGTTTCTTGCATGCTTTATAAGGGACCCTGTAATAAACAATCAATGACCTTGTATAAAAATATACAATTTTTTTATGGTCACACTGTTACAACTCGGTGCGATATCATATAATTTGTGCAATTGACATATTTAGTGCTAATAAAACATAAATTGAAAACTTTGAATAATTAAATTTGATGTCAAAAATTCACGTCAAATTTTGTATTCTGACTATGCAGTGCTTTAATCCAAAGCATGATAATATGACTAGCAAACTGGCAGTTTTATAACTGATTATTACAAGTTTAATTTATAAACCTATATTATAACTTATAATATTTTATAAACTAAAGAGTGAATTAGGTTATTTAAAAAAAAAACATTTTTAGCATATGTATATATTTTGTGTGTTTCTGTTATTCCTTATACAACCTAATTTTTCGATGTATCCTATACCTTTAAGTATTCCCTTTAAAAAAAAAATTTTTTGTTGTATAGCCTGTATTATTTTTTTGCTTTGTTAATAAGAATACTTCTTTAGAACAATAAAGCATATTTTTATTTAAATTGAAATATCCCCTTATGGCACTTGATAAATAAATAATTATTTTAGTACAAATAAAATTGATAAGGCCTTAAAAAACTGGGAATAAAAATTATTTCGAAATATTTTATATTGTGCAAAATAAGCTGTTTTTTTTTGCTATTATATTTTTTTTATCCTTAGTTTTAAAATTATATTTTTATATTCTAAACCTATATTTAAACACTTCAGAAACTTTTCAAAGCCAAAATTGCTTTTAATCTGATAGCTTAGCTCCAAATTTATCCCAGCTCCTCTTTTGTTTGTCACATTTTTTTATAGCTTTCTATCTATGTATATTACATCCTTTCAACAAAAGATCTGTTTCAAATTTTATTTTCAGTCTTCAAAGAATTACAATAATTCTTAAATCTCTCAAATTTGATAATCACACCCTAAATATGCTTATTATTTAATAACCTACATATAATATTCATTTTGAGAATAAAAATTCACCAGCAAAAAGTCAAATTTAAAATCATTCTCCAAAACGTAGGGAGGTGCAAAATCTATATCAGAATACCTGTGGCCCCTCTCCAGCTCAGTCTTACCGTCGATATAAAGTCCGGTTTCAATAAGGTTCTCTATAAATTTATGAGTAATTTTTGTTGTACCTATTTTGTCCCAATTTATCTGATGTTTGGATCTATTACTAGTCAAATATTCAATTATGTCTTTAGGTGGAGCACAGTACTCGCAGAACCATCCCCCAGTGTGATTTAAATCCCCTAATGTAATGCCTTTTTGAGATAAGTTTGCCAGCGTGTTGTTATTAGTTAAAGCATCTAAATCATTATTAAGAATGTCTCTGAGATAAGAGACAGTACATGCACCTCCGGATATTACAGTTTTTCGTGGGTATATCCAGAAAAAACCAAATACACTCCACTTTAGGCGAAAACGTATGGGTTCAGGCACATTCTCATAAAATTTTAGAAATATTAAAGAAGCCCTATCAGGAATTTCATTTGTGAGACTCGACATGACGTAGTCTTCCCCTTTGAGATTTTTTACATGAGATTCAACAAGTTCCCAAATGTTCTTCTCTGTATTGTTTGCAATATATAAAATCTTATGTTGCCATTCCTTAAATATCTTATTTTTCAGCTGTTTCTCGAAATAGTTACTATCATTTTCATATAGAACAAACAGATCTACAATGTCACCCAAGGCCGTGATTCGCATGTCTGCCAAATTCTCACTGCATTTGTCATACTTAAAAATGTATATTAGACGTCTTTGATATGGACCAGGACCTTTTAATTTAATGGGCTTTTTGTTTGCTAAGAGGGCTCGAAACAAGACTTCTGGATATCCACAATCTGGTCCATGCCATCCTAAAAAAAATCATCACAAACTAACAACATATTTAAAAGAAATAACTTACTTGATTTGCTTTTTAAAAGAAGTTATTCTTTTTAAAGGATTCAAACTTTTAATCCTTTAATTAATAGGTAACTACCTAGCTGTAAATACATTTAAGTTGCACTTAAAAAAAGCTTTTGTATTACACTTACCTGGTAAGCAATTGCACTTCCAATTGACCCCTTTTACAACAATCATGGTTTTAATATCAGTGCCTTCAGTAAAACACATACTTGAATTAAAATCCAAAAAATAACCCCTCGAACTTAGCCTTTTCAAATGAACAGTGTCTTTAAGGGTGTGGTAAGTTCTTCTTTCCTGTTTATCAGGGATATTGATTTTTGTCAGAAAAGCTATTTTGTTTAGTTTCTCTTTGGTTTCTGGTTTATACAAGAAAAAGTACGAGATTATTAAAAGTAACTGTGTTAGTATAAGTATTAACAGGAACAGTCTTTTCCCAATAGGTCGGTAAGCATACATTTTCCAAAATTTTCAGTGTATCACTCTTGGAAAGTGACTAGAATTCTTCACTCATGTCTTAAGTTTTTTTCGTTGGGTTCTTGAGGAATTTGGATATTTTAAGACCTGGAATGTCATTACTACATATTTTTAGATCAACGACTTCTAGTTTATTTTCGGCCTTTTAATCATGAAATATGATTATTTCTCTATTTTTCACAAGGTCAAAGGTGTGGTTCAAATCTTGATTCTACCTCGTTGGGTTTAACTTGCCTAGTCAAAGGTTTTTTTAAACAAAACTTATAGGGTGTGGTTGTCAACGAAAACAAAAATACTTACCGTTGACTTATGTCTTGTCGAAAGGTACCTAATTTTTGACGGTAAACAGCTGATGCTCTTCTTAGCAAGTAGATGGCTTTAACTACCTGGGCTAATTCGAGGTTGATAAAACGTAAACAACCGACTTTTCATTCCTCTGCGGTATATTTACGTCATACCCATCACGGGTATGAAACCGAGATGCAAAAAGTCGCAGCTGTCACTTGTCATTAAAGTCAATGGTTACCATGGTCACGCACTACAAAAGATGGCGTCTCTTTCAAGGAAATAAACAAGGTTGACTCAAATTAAAATACATATGCCAATGGCAACCAATCACATTGCTCCATTTCTTAACCAACCTATTTGTGTTCGTCCTTGCTCCTTCCAGTCTTTTTAATGGAGTATCATGGCGGTTCGCCGATGAATTTTTTTGTAATTTTCTCGGTAGTTTTCAAGATCTTGCTGAGAATGAGAATGAGAATGAAAAAGAAAATGTAATTACCTGTCTGGGTAAGTTTTGGATTAATATATTTTACATTATACCTATTTTTAAGGATCTAAAAATAATAGGGTTCCAATTTTCCATCAGGTAAAGGTCAATGACCCTAAATTTTTATTTTAAAATAAGTTGTTCAATTTTTTTCTTTTATCTCTGGCAGAAGTAATTCAATTATCTTGGAATGTAGTTCTTCACTGATTAATGTAAATAATGCTTTATGTCATATTATCATATCATGAGTTTGTATCGAGAACTTTTGGCAAGTCTGGAGAGAAGACTCGAGCTTTTTAAACCTAACATTATATTATCACATAAAGGATCTTCAAAGTTTATATTTAAGAATACTTTTTAGGGCATTGTATGGCTTATATACAACTGAAGTTATTCGGTTAGCTCATTGTTGATTGACTACCTGAAGAATTTTACGACTAATAAAATAACATTCGTAGAAGTGATATTGTTTAAGTTGTGTGGTTAGCTAATTTTCCTTTAACATCTTTCTGTGACCTGGTATGAAATTGATGAAATACACAACTCTTTATTCTTTTTGATTTCAGGTGTTGATTTATACAAATCGAATGAAAAAAACTGTAATATTATTTTATTTATTTTATATACTTATTAAAATATGTACCTACCTATATTTAAATGATTTTGTGCAATAAAAAGTTACACTAAAGTTTGTTTTACTAAAACTAAGGCTCAAGAATTTCGATATCAAGGTAATTTAATATTTTGGCATTTAAACTTTGTTATAAATAATTTTTAATAAAAATACGTTTTTATTACAAATCGTGCAGTGCTAATTGTATTTATTGGTAATGAAAACGTATTTTTTATAAAATTACTTACAACAAATTTTAAATTTCAAAATATTAATTTGACCTTTAAAAAATGAAAACATATGATTGCTTCCCCCTACCCCCCTTCCGCCTTTATTAGTTCAGACCCACTACACATGGCGCCACATTCGCATCTATCTGATGTCATTTCAAAGTCACGGCGGCATCGACCAATTAGCACGTTTATAGCGTTTCTCTTTATTGGAGTTCTGTGATACCCATGTAAATAGTAGCTTAGCACTATGCCACGGCATATTACAAATAATACGCCGTGACTATGCTTTTAAGGTGCTCTCTTTGCTATTAAAAGAAACTCGGCTTTCGTTACGTTCAAATATCGGCCGATCCGACGCATAAATTACGCAACTCTGCATTTTTTTGAAAACATATCCTTGATTATAACGTATTTATATATTTATTTGGTAATTATCTGTTATATACGCCAAAAATTGTGATTATTTAAGGATGGACGTATTTTGACGCCTAGATCATGAATCTAAAAATTAAATTTGGCGGAAAGTAAGGGGAGTTTTACGGGGTGGGGGTGTAATGAAGGCAAAATTATCCCTCCCCTTTGATTTTAAAAAATATAACTTTTCATACTGACGTCCCCAGGATTTTAAAAACCTCCCTTTTCAAAGAAAAATTGAACGTTCCTGGTACTTAGGCCAAATATTTTTTTGTTTCAATACTTTTTTATATATATTTATATCCCAATTTTTTCGAGTCCTAAATATTTTGATTTTTTTATTATTACCTCTTCAAGACTCGGAACTATGGATGCGCCACAGATAAAGGAAAAATCGCAATAATTGTCTCTATAAGAACTTGGACTTTATCGACGAGTTTAGAGTACCTACTAATTAGGACGAAAATTTGAATTTCAAACAAATTAAAGTAGACTTGACAACGTTTTCTTATGTCCCTTGAAATTGGCGTCTCTTTTTACCGAGGGGCTGCTAACTCCCAAAAAAGTGTACACGGATTTTAAATCTGTTTTGAATTATTCTGATTTAACATGATTTAAATAGAGATTTAAACTGTTATGCGTTATATGCTGCAACGCGCCAATGAATTACCAGATGTGGGTGATTTTTTGTGGATTTAAATCGATTTAACAAATATAAAGCAATTTTACTTGATTTAATTAAAGCTGCTTAAATTGATTAAAGTATTTTTTTTTAATTTAGCGATTTAGGGAAGATTTAAAATTATTTAATTTTTTCATTTATTTATTGCCATATAAATTTACAAAGTAAACAATGACACTGTCACAAAATATTATATTAAAGTATAGGTGGATATTAAGGTCTTTAAAACACGCGCGATTTTGCAAGCACGACTGCGCAGCTGGAGTGCTTGAAATAAAGCAAGTGTTTTAAAGACCAGTTATCCACGAATACTTTACATTATTTTTTTTTATTGGTACACTTATTGGTATTTATATTACAAAAAATGGAAATAATAACTCAGTAAGTAAGTGAAATGGTCGAATTCGTGATGTGATATACCTGTATTACCTGTCGTTGTCTTGAAAATGAGGAGAACAAAAAATAACTTCCAATCTGTCACATAAGATTCATTGTTGTCACCGTTGACATTGGTTGGGTATTGCTTAAAAAAATATTTTATTTGACGTTAATAAAAGGTAATTCTGTCAAATCAATAATTAAAAAGTTGACATATTTAGACTTCACGTTTCACGGGTTGTTGATGTTGCCATGGTAACTTTAAAACACGCGCGTTTTTGAAAGTGGGAATATTTTTTTTTATTGATACCCTATTTGGCTTATTTAAAGTACGTCTTAGCGTGTTTAAATCCCACTTTCAAAAACACGCGTGTTTTAAAGTTACCATGGCAACATCAACAGCCCGTGAAACGTGAAGTCTAAATATGTCAACTTTTTAATTATTGATTTGACTATTTAACTAGAGTGTTTTACACTGGCAAAATGTCATAGCAACGGCCGGTCTTCTACTGGCAAAATTACTACCTGCACCTACCTGGACAAAATTCACATGTGATTTTTGCCGCGGCAAAATTTTAATAAAATTAATTGCAAACTTAAGAGAAAAAGCACCAGATCAAGTAATATCATCAAATCAAAATCAATCAAATAATGCACAAACGTTTAATTATCACAACTGTAACTTTTACATCAATAAATAAGTAATTTTTTTGTTTTATTCTTAAATAAAAGTTTTCTAATTTTATTGTTCTTTGTCTTTTTTCTAGTTAAATAGTCATGTCGAATACCACTCGAGAAAAAATTGTGTAAGCAAAATTGTTCTCAAGGATTTATTTAAGTTTGTTGCTTTTAAGCAATTTCGCTCATGACATTTTCGACAAAATCACTCGCCTGACGGCTCGTGATTTTGTCAAAAATGTCATTCGCGAAATTGCCAAGCAACAAACTTTCATACCTTTCGAAAATTTTGCCGACAAAATTTTATCTCTTGTGATATTATATATGACAAAATTACCTTTTAACGTCAAATAAAATATTTCTTTAAGCAATACACAACCAATGTCAACGGTGACAACAATGAATCTTATGTGACAGATTGGAAGTTATTTTTTGTTCTCCTCATTTTCATGACAACGACAGGTATATCACATCACGAATTCGACCATTTCACTTACTTACTAAGTTATTATTTTCATTTTTTGTAATATAAATACCAATGAGTGTACCAATAAAAAAAATAATAATGTAAAGTATTCGTGGATAACTGGTCTTTAAAACACTTGCTCTATTGCAAAATCGCGCGTGTTTTAAAGATCTTAATATCCACTTATACTTTAATATACTATTTTACGTTTTAAATTATACCTAATGTCATAAAAAATTACTAACATCATAAAAGTTGTTTTCAAGAAGGTAGCACTTCACCCTGTTCTTGATTTTTTTACTTTAGAGATGCTTCTGATAGTCTCTGGAAGTGCATTATAGAGGGAGCTACACAAGCAAAATGGACTCTTTACGATTATGATGATGTTTTGTAGCCGGATATATAAATTTTATTTGAATTTCTAGTGTTTTTTTTACAACCATGACTGCACCAAAAATTAAAATACTAGGTAGCGTAAGAATTAGTAATAATAGCGCCGAAAAGTTTCTTTGCAAGATTCAATTGGGCTGGCTTAACGAGTCAATTTTTGGAATTATCCGTTTCTGCAAAACAAATTAATAATCTTTGTAGTTCTGTTGATTGAGCCCATCAGTAAATCACTATAGATAGCTTAAGTGGACTGTAGGCTAAGGAATGGTAAATATTTAGTAACTGTTTGCAATCCATAATACTTTTTAAGTTGACTACTTATTGCAAAGTATGCCGAGTTAAGTTTACCGGCAACAAAATCAACATGAGCTGTCCACTTTAATTGTGAGTCTACATAAAGGCCAAGAAATTTGCATTGCTCAACTCTCTGAAAAGTATTGTCATTTAGTTTTAGATGTAGATCCGGAACCTAGTGATCTCATTTTTGTGGATGTAAGCGATGTACATTGCTGACATTGGGCCAGTCCACATCTATCACAAAAGAGCCATCAGCTCCTTTCTTTCAAAGTCTTTGCTACATGTCTTACATTTTTTCGCCATAATATGTTAAGTCCGGCACTGACAAAATAAATGCAACAAACTGAAGCACAATGAGATGTTGTTTGCAGTCAATGGAGAACAACAAAAAAGTTTAGAGTTTGTAGGATTAACTAGGAGGTTCCACAAACACTTTGCTTATGTTACTTTTAGGTCAGGTAATTCTGCTGTTTTAAGTTATAGTTAAAACTAACCATATACAAGTATTATAGTTAATTAAGAATAAAAAGTTTATTATAAGGTTTTAAGCGTACAGAACAGCGTCACGTGATTATAGCACTTAATTTTAGTAGATTGTACAAAATTTATTAATTGATTCTAAGTTAAACTTAAATAGATACTGTTTTAAACTTATAGCACACGCGACGTGCGAACCATCTATCAATTTGATTTAACAACATAATGTACACAGATTTAAGGGAGTTAGCAGCCCCTCGATTTTTGCCTTTAAGTAAAAACCATGGATTAATAAATAAAAATGCAAATAGCTTATAAAAATAATCTCAATAGCGGTAACAAGAGTTATTTTTGGTATTTGTTTAAAAGATTTTTATATTTAAAAATAAAAGAAGTTCTTTTAGTACCAACGTAAAAACAAACTTACTCTAACTTAATCGACCAATTGGCGCTATGGGGCTTCTACAAACTATTTACATAAAAATCCTAACAAAATAAATTTTAGAGGGAAAATTTCTGTTTTTCTTTTTATATATGTTGTTTTTTGTGATATTTTGGAAGAACGTGGTAGTATAAAGTATGAGTGTGGTATAATATATTTTTTTGCTGAAAATCTTAAGAAAAGCCAGTGAAAATTCAATGTTTCAAAATTCGTTAACAAAACTATGAAAAATGATCACAATAATAATAACAATAATTTAACGGATTTCAACCAATTACTGAAAATTAGATGAGTATATCTGGAAAACTAAGCTTTTCCGCCAAATTTCGTTATTTCTTCTACGCTTCAAAATACGTCGATCTTGAAAAAATTCCTAGTATAGCGATAACAGCTGATAATAGTAGGTACTATTAAAGTTGTAAATGAAGGAATATATTTTCATTACTTACCAATTGTGTTTGAGTAATGCTAATGAAGATCCAATGTACGGCAACATGAAATACAAACTAAACTGGTGAGCTTTCCATAACGGTCCAGATAATTCAACAACATTAAAAATCGCTATTGAAATAGCAATAACCACACTTTGTCCTACCTCCAAGCCATTTACACCAGCTTAAAAACAAAAAATAAACTTATCAATCCAGTTTTTAAACTGGTATTATTACACCCCCTTTGGTAACTAATTAGCTATAACTAGAGTAACATACAGGGTGTCCGGAAACTTCGTTCGTATACTTTAAGGGGATATTCTACATATGAAAATATGAAAAAAAGTTCATATGAATGTAGGTCCTTAAATGACTTATAAGGAAGCTATGGCCGTCCAAAGGTGACCTCTAAAGATTAGTTTCTATTTTATATCTATGCAACCGCTTAAGGTACCGGTGTGCTTTATTTATTCCTAATTTTTTTACACGACACATTTAAAAAATTTTACCCAAAAATCATAATTCCAGTGATTTTTCTACACAAAAAGGTATTCTTAGAAAAAATTATTGGACCAATGATTTAGGAGAAAAATCGAATTATTTAAATCATTGCATAAACTATTATCGAATTGTGTTTAAACTAAAACATCAAAGTAGTCTTATGACAAATACAAATTTGAAGTAAAAAAACATCAAGAAGCCCATGGTTAGCGTTAAAATAAATTGACAATGACGTTTTTGTTATTTATTGTAGTGATTATTCATCAAGTGCAAAGCGTTTTTGATTAATTAAGGTGCAAATTTTAAAAATTAATTAAAAATTTCGCAAGAGTACGAACATCAATGAGAAATCGTTTAGTTGGTTGTATTGATATGAATGGAAACCATTTTCAATATTTGTTGTAACTTTTCTACTTTTTTCAGATTATTCTTGTTAAACCAACAACTCTTAATTTAATTTGTTTAAAAATTACAATAAAACAACGTTTTGACTTAATTATTGTCATTGTCAATTTATTTTAACGCTAACCATGGGCTTCTTGATGTTTTTTTACTTCAAATTTGTATTTGTCATAAGACTACTTTGATGTATTAGTTTAAACACAATTCGATAATAGATGCAATGATTTAAATAAATCGATTTTTCTCCTAAATCATTGGTCCAATAATTTTTTTTTAAGAATACCTTTTTTGTGTAGAAAAATCACTGGAATTATGATTTTTGGGTAAAATTTTTTAAATGTGTCGTGTAAAAAAATTAGGAATAAATAAACTAAAGCCCACCCCCTCCCCCCCCCCCCGCGTAAGAACGTCCCTGACTAAATTTCATAATAACTCTCAATATCATAAATTTGCAATTGTTAATATTAGTTTGTGTGCCGAAAAGCACATCGGTACCTTAAGCGGTTGCATAGATATAAATAGAAACTAATCTTTAGAGGTCACCTTTGGACGGCCATAGCTTCCTTATAAGTAATTTAAGGACCTACATTCATATGAACTTTTTTTTATATTTCCATATTATATAGAATATCCCCTTAAAGTATACGAACGAAGTTTCCGGACACCCTGTATAATCTAAAACTAAAAGAGCTTTGATTATCCTATTACTTGATATTTTAAAAAGTATTTTATTAATATATTAGGTATTGGCTAAAATTTTAATTAATTAATTAATTTAAAAAAGGTTATATTTTTATTACTAGAAAAAGGAACTATTTCTATACAGGCTAGCCGTTAGTTTAGATAGGCACATAAAAAAATCCTAGACAGTAAAAATATTTTATCAGCTTTAATAAGTGACTAAATTTTTTTTTACTAGTTAAACTGTATGCCTAACCGGTTTTAACAGATAATAAGGAATAAAAACAAATTAACATAGGAATTTTAAATTTTCTTCAACTTGTATCATTAAAGTAGCTATATGTTAATCCCCATAATTTTAAATTGCTTATTTATTTTAAAATAAACATTTTTTATAACGCTGTTTAAGCCACCATTGCGTTATAGGTATGTACTTTCAAGTCCTTCCACTTTGGTAATAGCAAGGGAGCTATTATTGTACCGGGTGTACAACTAAAAAGGGACGCCGGCCATAACTCGCTAACCGGGGAAAAAATGTATTAGCTAAATGCACTAAGAGAAATCGCTGGAAAATATTTTGAAGTTTCTAAATCCACCGCTAGAGGGCGTAAATCCAAAATTTTCCATTTTTTGAAGGGTACACCCTGTATATTTTTAAATTTTTAAATTCCAAATAAAATTATAATTATTTTTTATTTAATGCATTATTAGTCTATACTTCATAGTTTCCGAGATATTGACTCTCGAAAATTGACACTTTTGAACTTTGACAGCTTCTAACTTTCTAGCAGTACGTCTTAGAGCAAAACGGCTTACATGTCCCTGTCTTCAATTTTTATTATCTTCCCAAAAAAATCAACTTCCGGTTAAACCGGATGTAACTCGAACGCAGGAAATATAGTTGTTCCGGTTTAACTGGAAGTTGATTTTTTTGGGAAGATAATAAAAATTGAAGATAGGGACATGTAAGCCGTTTTGCTCTAAGACGTACTGTTAGAAAGTTAGAAGCTGTCAAAGTTCAAAAATGTCACTTTTCGAGAGTCAATATCTCGGAAACTATGAAGTATAGACTAATAATGCATTAAATAAAAAATAATTATAATTTTATGTGGAATTTTAAAATTTAAAAATATACAGGGTGTACCCTTCAAAATATGGAAACTTTTGGATTTACGCCCTCTAGCGGTGGATTTAGAAACTTCAAAATATTTTCCAGCGATTTCTCTAAGTGCATTTAGCTAATAAATTTTCCCCCCCAAGTTATATGATTAACGGTTAGCGAGTTATGGCCGGCGTCCCTTTTTAGTTGTACACCCGGTACATATGGCAAGCTTGTTTATAATTGCTGAAATTATAACTTTTGGAAATTTTTGTGGCTATTTTTAATAATAATTTATTATTTAAAACCATCCAATGTCTGCCAAGAAGCTGGAAGCTGGAGCAGAATAAACCTACTTTATTTAAAGATAAATTTATTTATTTAAAAGACTATAATGTTTTTTTTAAATTTATATACAATAGTATTAGATTAAACAATACAAAACATAAAACAAGAAAATAAATTCGCTTCTTAAAAAATAATCCGCAAATCGGATTTTAATCCGCCGATTAACAACACTGATCCATATTGATCCCAACATTTGGGTGTTTTGTTATCCATTTAGGTCAATAAATCTTCATAATCATAACATAGCGATAAAAGCTACTGGCTGATCTACTAATATGTAAACTTCAACCAACATAACATATTATATCGATCGATTTAGCATTTTCGATTTATTTTAAAAGGAAAAGAATCATTTGAGAACGAATCTTTTTAACTGAGTGAATCAAAAGAATTGATTCACCAAAAAGAATCGAACTTCCCACCCCTATTCGGAAATAAATGGCGGGGATTCCCCGTTCTGTCTGGTATTTTCGCCGACGGATAGAGGTGGGCCTGTCCACCCCGGTGAAACTGTAAATTAGCAATCCTGCATCACAAGTTCATATGTTTATGTCAAGCTGCACAGCTGGCCACCAGAGTCAAATTGGTGCTGTCGTCGCTTGATGATTCTCCAGCTGGCCGAGGAACCGGGTTCTGTCGCATATTTTTCAAGTATAGAAGAATAATTTAAAAAAATATTGTGGCATATCGGAAGTGTGTAATTATTTTTTATATTGGAATACACAGGGATTCAAGTTTAATGGATACCCTGAGGCGGGTAGACCACGACGGCCGTTTCGTCCTTGTTAGGACTCTACGGGCAGCCATAACCCAAGCACAAGAACGACGGTAAAATGTACTAAAAGCATCTTTGCAAAATCAAAGCGGCCATCAATACACCGTAGCGCTATCCCAGCGGAAATAACTCCAATGTAAAAGGCAGTCACACTGGTAATAATCGAAAGGTAGACAACTAAATAAACCACGAAGTGCATCACAATATTATATTCTGACCTACTATAACGCTTTCTAAACTGAGCCAGGTGCTAATGGGAATAAACCAGCCCGCCAGCCATGTCAGATATGTCAATTTTTTTTGTCCACGTTTTTTTCTCAGGAAATTAAATTGATTTTTTTATTATAATAAAAATAATGTAATATAAATAAATAATAATAATAAAAAAAATATTTAATACAATTCTATTAGTTTCTACTCGCCGATGTGTGTAATTTTTCAATTATTATTCCAGCCTACCATGCAGGTTATTATTTTTTATTGTTTATCAAATTGATTTTTCACTTATAACTACCTATTTTTTGTATTGGAAATGTAAGTTTACAATAAATAAATTAGAATGGAGTGTTTCACATATTTATTATTAGTTTACAAGCTAATATTAACAAATTATTGTTGGGCAGCCAACAGACAACTGCAACATATTTGTGCCCGAGATAAAACCTAATAATCTATCAGTTACAAACTGATAGTTTAGGCAGGCTCTTAAAACGATATTTTAAACAATTTTGTTTTACTGAGTAGATTAGAAGTATATTTTATACTACTTAAGACTAATTTAATTGTTTTAAGGAATATTGTATATCGAGCAACATGATGACACAAGGATAATGGTTTGAGCTAACTCGATAAGTACATACTTGACACTGACATTATTTTACACAAAAATTAATGCAGTTTTTCTTTATAAATAAACATAGAAAAAAGTATATACGATAAAGTTTTTCCTTATTTATTTTCCAAATCTTGGTTAATTTAAAAGTGCTTTTATTCCATAAAACAAAACCTATTGTGCATCTTTTTATTGATCTAATTTGTGATTTAATAATATTTATATTGAATCACAAATTAACTCAATAAAAACTTGTTCAAAAGTTAATAATAAAATTCAAAGTTCTAAAACGGTCGTTCAAATTTCCCGCCATTGCGTCACTGGTGGCCAGCAGGCACACTAACTAACACCCCTCTCTCTCTCGCTCTCTTCTTTCTCTGTCCATTTTGTTGCGATTGTTTAACATGGAGTTAACATTTCTAACACTATAAATTTTCTTTCGGGCAGTCTGCGATTTTTAAGGAGCAGTGACACAATGCGACTGTTCTGGCTGTGTCACTGTGACAAGTAGCAGTTCTCTATCGCAGCAAAACGCAAGACGTGCAGTTTTGCGCGACGTAAAACAGAAATCCTATGATTATTTGTAATAAATTTATGAGTGTATTAGCTCAGAGAAGACGAGAATAGATGGCAGTTAGTCATCATTGTAAATTATATTAATGACTGACAATGTATGTATTTTGTATTTCTATGTACTTGCATGTACAATGCTTCCATTTTAATTTGTCCCACTTTTAAATGGTTGTAAAATACGTATTTTTTGAAATAGAACTTTGAATAAAAAAAGGAATTGTAGGGATTTGAGTAAAGTTTTATGTTGTTGAGTCAAAAATAATTTAAACTGTAAAATGTTAAAATTATTGACATAACTTACTTTTTTTCAGGGTTGCCAAATATCATGATATTTATATAAATATCCAAATATCCGGTTAATTAATGTCATGCAGATATTTCAGGGGGTGATAGTACTCGTCAAAATAAGAAAAAAATGCAAATATATGCATGGTCTAAAACGCGTCATTTTCTTTATACAGGGTGGCAAAGTTTCAATTTTTTATCTCGTATTTTGCGTTTTCTCTCTTATATTCTGCGATAATTGTTTCAAATTTGGAACATCAACCCTTTTTTTAAATCTCTACAATAAAGTATCAAAATTGTCGGTCGCAGTATACAGGGTGTTACATTTTCTTGAATCAGCTACAATTTTATCTTTCAGAACTTTTTTTTTGGCTCCCTGTATGAATTCCGGTATGAAATTTTAACTCTCTGATCCTTTGTTTAGCGTTCTGGTCTCTTGCACTATTCTCGGATCTATGACCGTTTTCGATTTATTTGCAAAAATAGCCATCGATGGAAATTAAAAGTCGGCGAAATAACGCAGAGTAAAAAGCTGTGTATCAAAACAATTTATTAGTTAATCAAATAAAATTAAAACAAAATTATAAAAACTGTTGAAAATGTCCGCCTGCTAAAATGCACGAATCAAGTCTTCGGGTCATGTACTGACAGACATTCTATTTTTTTCTCATATTTATTATTGCGTTATTTCGCCTACACTTAATTTCCATTGATGGATATTTTTGCAAATAAATTGAAAACGGTCACAGATACGAGAATCGTGCAAGAGATCAGAACGCTAAACAAAGAAACAGAGAGTTCAAATTTCATACCGGAATTCATACAGGGAGCCAAAAAAAAAAGTTCTGAAAGATAAAATTGTAGCCGATTCAATAAAATGTAACACCCTGTATACTGCGACCGGCAATTTTGATAAGGTGCAGTGGGGTAAGTGGGTACTACAAATATGAAAGATCGACTTTAAAACCATATATCTTTACGAAAAATCGAGATACAGAGGTGCTCTTTAGACAGGAATTAGTTAGTTATGTTTACAATATATCCTAATATTGTTAAACTATTTACGAAAAAAACATTAAAGAAAAAAAAATGTTCGTTAAAATGTACCCATAGTACTCACTTGCCCCAGGTACTGGGGCAAGTGGGTTTTTTGATTTGCAAATCACGTTTGAGCAGCGTTATATTAAACTGGGGCAAGTGGGTCGACCTATACGTCGTCATCCACAAGAAACTTTTTCAGATATAAAAAAAAGTCTTCAAATACAGAAGTTACAAACTTTTTAAGGTACAAGGAATTTAAAAAGAAAATTACACAAAAAACCTGAAAAAAGTGTTACCTATTTATTGTTAAACATAAGAACAATTTAAAGTTGACTCTTAAACAAGAGAAAAAAAGTTAGGTTTACATATAAGTATCAAAAAGAACGCAAATATAAGCTTGATCTAGCTTAGGTTATAGTTAGGAAAATACTAACAACAATGTGGGAACTAATCCCCACTTTCCCTGAAACAGTAGTGCCCACTTACCCCGGTAGTAGGAAAAGCGGGGCAAGTGGGCACTATGGACCTAAAACGAAAACCCTGAAAAATAAAACTGTTGAAAAAATATAAGGGACAACATAAGTGATTACATCTTTAAGAATGTAAAAATTTTAATCCTAGGTTGTTAATTAGTAGAGATACAATTTTTTGAAATTTTATTCCGTAACTTGACATAATCGATAAAGATTGGACACATTTTAAATAAAGCAGTGTAACCTGAAGAAATAAATATCTATGCATTTTTAACAATATATTGGGGCCTATACAGCTGTGACAACTATTTTATTATAATTTTGGATTTTTTTTGTAATTAAATTAATAAATATTTCCAAAAAACCCACTTGCCCCAGATTTTCACTTACCCCACTGCACCTTACTTTATTGTAGAGATTTTAAAAAAGGGGTAATGTTCCAAATTTGAAACAATTATCGCAGAATATAAGAGAGAAAACGCAAAATACGAGAAAAAAAATTAAAACTTTGCCACCCTGTATAACGAAAATAACGCGTTTTGGACCATGCATATATTTGCATTTTTTTCTTATTTTGACGAGTACTATCATCCCCTGAAATATCTGCATGACATTAATTAACACCCTGTATATCGATACATATCCGATATATATCCAAATTTGGATACTTATTTATATTTTTAATTATTTTTAAATTATTTCATCTGTTTTCTGTAAAGATATATTTTAAAAATTCAAAATCACTTAATTTAATATAAACATGTTATAAACCCGTAAATTTGTATTTCAATTCTATTCAATGATAGTTGCTATCACAATAACAAGTTTTTTTTGTACTCCTATGTTAGGAATGTAAAATGTAGGTAAAAAATACAAGTTTATGATAGGGCTGCCAACTTCTAAAATGACAAATGCGGGACAGCAGGACAATATTCGCTTTTTCACCATTACATGTAAACTTGTATAGGGTTAGGGTTGTCCACCCCTTGGACCATCAAATTCTTCTTTAATTTAATTGAATAGAACAACAACAGTAAAATTTATTTAAAGAAAATGAATTTAAATACAAGAAAATACAATACAAAAAATATTCTATTTATGGTTAAAATCCTATTTTTCAACTCCATGAAATGTGGGTTGGGCGAGACCCATCGATATTTTTAATGTCGATAACTGCTGCATATGATGCTTTGCAAAATAATTTGTTCATTCCGGGACTTGCGGGACAGATTTAACAAAATAATGCTGGACGATTTTAGGTGAAATTTTAGAGGCGGGACAATTCTAAAGAATACGGGACGGTTGGCAGCCTTAGAATATGAACACATCATATATATATATTTTTGCTTTTAACTGTGGTTCAAGTTAAAACCCAGAATTACTGGGCTTGTTAATTAAATCAAAATTAACCCAAACGGGATTTTTTTTATTTTTGGCAGTGGAAAATTTGTATTTAATAAAATAAACAGCAAAATATTGCTCCCTTCGTTCAATCACAAATCGGAACTAAATAACAATGCTACGCGGCAAAGAACAACAGGTGGTCAACGTCTCGGAAAGATGGGGAATCACGGCAGCATGATACGCTGTATGGGAGTATGGGCCATATTTTTATACTGATAAATAGAATTTTAGAAAAAAAATATTGATATATATCAGGATAAATATCGTCTCATAAATATCATGATATTTATCAAGATATATATCAGGATATTTATCGCGGATATATATCCTGCCAACCCTGCTTTTTTTTAAATGGAACGCCCGATATATAATTAGATATTTAAAAAAAAATTCTGATTACGAAAATATACCATACATGCCCTTTCTTTTTATTTGTTTAGCATAAATCGATATATGATTAAAATTCGAATTTTTTCAAAACATCAAGATACCCGCGTGTATTATTTTCAATAATTATTGTCATAGTTTATATATATATATTATTTATATATGACATTTGTAATAAAAACTGTGACAATAATTATATTCAAAGTTATATTTCAAAAAATACGTATTTTACAGCCATTTAAAAGTGGGACAAATTAAAATGAAAGCACTGTACAGGGTTATCCAACCAAGACTAGACAAGGCGATTTTTTGACTTTTCCTGTACTTTTATAAAAAAAACTGAAATAGCCATCTTAAGTCATTTTCTCCCGCGAATTCGAATATCTTCAGCAAAAAACAATTGAACATCAAACAAAAGTACTAGGGGTCACTTTGATATTTTTTTAAATGGGATGCCGTATTTTTAATGAGCTTATCCGATTTCTCATATAAATTGTGATCTAAAATGTTGGATTTTTAATTCAAAAACGCCTTTTTTCTTCAGTTTTAAATTCGGAAAATGTTCGTCTACCGTACGATTAATACCTGATAGATGGATACCCGTTTTACCTGTTCACCCTTTAACCTGCTTTAAAGTGTCCGTCAGTTAGACAAAATAATCAAGTGTCAAATTTCTATATATTTTTCACGAATTAATTACAAATTTAGTAGTTTTTGCAAATCTATTATTGCATACGTATAAAAAAAGTATAACATATTAGAAAAAACTACAAACTAAAGTGAATAACTTTAATCTCAATAATATAATTGTTCTATGTGTCCTCCATTATTTTCAAAACATGACCGATGCCCCCTTTTAAATCTCTCCAAAGAATCTCTTACAATATTTTTAATTAAATTATATTAAAAATCCAACATTTTAGATCACAATTTATATGAGAAATCGGATAAGCTCATTAAAAATACGGCATCCCATTTAAAAAAATATCAAAGTGACCCCTAGTACTTTTGTTTGATGTTCAATTGTTTTTTGCTGAAGATATTCGAATTCGCGGGAGAAAATGACTTAAGATGGCTATTTCAGTTTTTTTTTATAAAAGTACAGGAAAAGTCAAAAAATCGCCTTGTCTAGTCTTGGTTGGATAACCCTGTACAAGAAAATGATAGAAATACATTTTGTCTCCATTCACTTAAATTTCAACAGCTCCAGTCGGCCGACCACACTCCAGTTGCTTGCGTCAGCTACTTTTCTTGCATGCTTCGAAATATCACTGCGATTTTTATGAAAGCCGAGCAGGACGTGACTGTGACAAGGGCGGAGCAGTGACAAAGTAGCAGTCTCTGAGAAATCGCAACCGCTACCGACGGCCGAGTTCTGCCATTATTTTCTAAGTAAAGTAAATATTTCCCTTTTTTTAGCATCGCAGATTTTTGCGTAATTATAAATATTCATGATATACAGAGTGTTTCAATAAAAACTCCCAGGCCAATTATTTCGAAAACTAAAAGTGACATGTAAATTAGTCTGTAAACGCCAGTGTTTAGCCTCTACGATTGGCTCCACAACTGTGTAAAAAATGTGTTTGAATAATACAAGATGTAGGTTGCGCCACGGTGCAAAGAATTTTTTTGATGACTGGAACTTTTAAATGTTAAAAATTATGTCCCATAAAAATTTTTGATAAATCCAACCCTCGATCCGACATGAACGGAAAAATTTGGGGTTAAGTTTTTTTTAAAAATAATTTTAACGAGTATTTTAGTTATAAATATTTTTAATATGATTAAGCATATTTTAATTTAATTTTGGTAATGATAATTTTAGTGATCAAACGCTCGTGTAGCGCTAAGTCCAGTGACGTCTCAGGGGGTGCCTTAACAAATAATAAGACGCCACCTAGTATTTGGTAATTTTTATATATTTTTTCGGATTAAGCAACTAAAAATATTCTTTTCTTGTCTGGTAAATTGTTTTTATATCTTGCATTGTTTTCGAGAAATAAAAATAAAAACCACCCTCTGGTACAAAAGGTATATAGAGTCCTCCATGACATCCACAACTCAGGAAAAGAAGTCTGTTTCATATGGGTACCATCGCACATAGGAATTATAGGGAATGAGGAGGCTGATAGCGCCGCCCGGGCAGCAATTGAAGATGCAGATTCTATTATGGTGCCAAATACAATCACTAGTGACTTTAAGTATTATATTAAAACAGAAATTATAAACTCATGGCAAAATGAGTGGATAAATTCGACCTCTAAACTCCGTGAGTGTAAAAGTAGTGTCAAACCGTGTGAAAACAACCTAAAAACTCGTAAAGACCAAGTGACAATAAATCGCCTCCGAATAGGACACACAAAGCTCACGCATGGCTATATTTTATCAAAAGAAAACCAACCGTCTTGTGACCAGTGCCAAGTGCCTCTGTCGGTAAAACACATTTTAATCGAGTGCCCCAAATTTGACGCGATTAGGCACCAACACGACATGAAAGAGAGTTTACAACACGTTCTTAATAAAGACTTACAAAAGACATTAAACTTTCTTAAAGACTGCGGCCTACTTGACCAAATATAACCTAGAGACAGTAAAATTCATAATTAAGTACCTCATGCGCTAATAACCCTAGGTGGTTGATGCGCTTTTTTGTAAAAAAAAAAAAAAAAATACATAAAAACTGCATTTTTTGCATATCTCTGGAAAACAAAAATCATTAAATAATTAATACGTTGTATTTTTTGTTGTTTAAAAGCAAAGTTAAAACATTAAAGCATAATAAAATAAAATTAAAAGATGTTTTAAATTTTATGAAAGAACTGATGAGAAATTATACAAAATAATAATGAAAATTAGAACAATAGGGTCAATGTGGGTAATTGGAAACAGGGGTAATTGGAAACTGCAAGAATAAATAACTTAAAATACATTTGACAGCAACGCGTTACTATGCGGCAGATTCTCAAGGTTCTTGGTGTCGCCATTTTCCCTGGCACGCCAGAGTCGTTTGTCTACAAGCTATTGCTAAATTAAATTTGTCATGTTATTAATCCTGACTGTTCGTTTTGATAGTGTTTTAAAAACTAAAAATTTTGGCAACATATTTTAAGTAAGTTTTATATCCCTTTTATGACAGGCTAGTTATAAGATTTTTATCCATCTGCAAATATTAATTTTGGGGTTATTTAACGTTTGGGGGTTTTTTTGGCAGTGTTTCCAATTACCCCAAATATAAACTAATAGGGGGGTAAATTAAAACACCTGCTGGGGGTAAATGAGAATACCACAAACTGGCTGATTTCTTCCTCCTCTTCTAGATCTATACCTCGTACCTATCTAATAAAATATGTCACGTAAAAAATATATTATAAAGCGGAACTCACCAGCCTATACTTTAGAAGATTTAGATCACATTGTTTCTTGCTTAAAAACACGAGCAAAAATGGGCTTTCCTTGCTGGGGGTAATTGGAAATAGAGCGCGTATCTTTGACAGAATGTTATATTTAAATCAACAAATATTTCCATTTGCCCCTATAATTAGTCCTTAACTTCATTTGCATAAAAAGTTACTTGTATTCAATTACCCCCGAAATCCTGTTTTTTCTTTAAAATCCTGGGGTAAAAGAAAACGAGCCACTAAAGAAAAAACAACTAATATATTAGTAATTTATATAAAAATATGTTGTTTAAAGTATCACTTCACAAATATGGCATGTATTTTGCACTAAAAACAATTTTTCTATTTTAAATCCATATTTATTTAGCCAAAAATGTGAACTTTAAAATATCGTTTCCAATTACCCCCATTGACCCTACCAAAAACTAACTAATCGGGGACGAATGAGGTGTTCAAAATTATTGCCGTTTTCATATACACACATAGCAAATCCATATAATAATTCGGTTCTGCAAACTCTAAATAGTGTATTTCGATTAATAGCCACAAAATATAAAAATTACCAAAAACTCAGTGGCATCTTATTTTTTGCCAATATTATTTATTAAGGCGCCCCCTGAGACGTCACTGGACGTAATAATTTAGCGCTACACGAGCGTTTTATCACTAAAATTATCATTACCAAAATTAAATTAAAATCTGCTAAAGGATATTAAAAATATTTATAATTAAAATACCTACTAGTTAAAATTATTAAAAAAAAAACTTAACCCAAAAATATCTCCGTCAATGTTGGATTTATCAAAAATTTTTATGGGACAGAACTTGATCAAAAATTAATTATCTTTATGAACCACAACATTTAAAAGTTCCAGTCATCGAAAAAAAATCTTTGCACCGTGGCGCCACCTACATATTGTATTATTCAAACATATTTTTTACACAGTTGTTTAGCCAATCATAAAGGCTAAAAACTGGCGTTTACAGAATTTACATGTCACTTTTAGTTTTCGAAATAATTGGCCTGGGAGTTTTTATTAAAACACCCTGTATATCGGCTTATAAATATCATGATATACCATACCTATACTATTATATTGTGAAATATATCATATCGATAATATCATTCAAATAGTGGCTGGATACTTCGACTACCACTGCCAAACTAAAATTAAACATCGGGGAATATCGCCTATGACCAAAATTTTCAACTTTTCCAAGGTACTAGAGAACTTTTCCAACTTTTCCGTAAACTTTACCAACTTTTTGAGTGAACTCTTCTTTGTTTGCAATACTAATCATATTTACTTTGTCTTGCCTTGTTTCATTTACTTTAGGTAGGTATGTACTTACCCAAAATGTTGATTGCATTTGTACAAAACACTGCCAACATCCCCATGTATAAATAATATATAAGGCCAATATCAACACTTAATCCAATCCATTCTCTTAAAGGTTTAGGTACTATTATCGTAGTTGTGTTAAAACTAACATAGTATACCATTAAAAGGGGTAGTGAAGCTATGGTGGGTAGGAGTAATTTTTGCCTCCACGGAACATCCAGCACATCATCTGCAAAGCCCAATAGCAACATGCAGCAAATTGAAAGAAGGGCGGCTATTAACTTGACAAACTAAAAAATTTATTATTACTTTGACTAGGTATCAGGGCTTTTATAAATAAGGCAAAGGTGTACCTACTGCATAGAGATTAGATATTTGTATTTGTTGGTCTATTTTATAGCCTTCCAGAGACACTAATAAATCCGTAGACTTACCTCGTCTTGAGGAAAAGTACTCTTCTCCAAAAGGTTACTTCCAAAAGGAACTGGTATAAATAAAAACATGGTAATTAAGAATGTACATCCTGTGACTACTCCTAAAGATTCTGGACTAAAAATATTTAAAATCATAGAAATAATCCCCAAAAAAGTTAAAACTTAACCTTACACTTTATCACTTGTAGTCTTGCTCATATCGATTCCAAATAAATTTGCCCTTATAAACTTTTCTTTTAGCTTTGGAATTAATCTAACAGTTACTATATAGCACATAATGGCCATAAATAAATTTATTATTAGTGGAAAATACATTTCTTCTCGTTCAATTTTTATCTCCTCCGAATCCATATTCACGTTTACCGCCATGTTTGTTAAACTCACAGATTAAACTTAAAATAAGGTATTTTTGGTTGCCTGACCGAAATTTAATAGCCAAATTTTAATTGGTTCGTGCCTTGACGCCTGTATGACTAGGGATGCACAAAATTCGAAATCCATCGATACATCGAAAATCGATATATCGAATTTTGACCCATCGATGTAGCAAAAACATCGACCTTAATCCATCGATATTGAAAAAATATCGACCGAAAAACATCGATATATATCGATACATCGAATTTTTTTTTCGCAATTTGCAATAAAAGAAATAATAAAACACGTGTATACTTAGGGCCGGTTTAATAATGTGCTGGCAAAGCCTCTGGCATAGTTATCCTGCTGTTAATGAAAAAAATCTGTTTTTCAATCTTCTGGTAGCGTTAACAGCAAGATAAACAATTATTGCCAGCAGGATAATTTACCCAGCGAAATATTCGGCTGTTAACGGTTTACCAGTGGGTTAAATCAAAAGCCATAACCTCAAATTTGATCATTTTTGGCATTCTTTAGGTAGAGTTCACTGTTTTTAGCAATTGTAAAAAAATGAATGTGCTTTTTGATGTTAAAATGTTTTCAAATGAATCGGATTCAGATGATGATTTGGAAGATTATGTTAATATTTTATTTAGAAGGCCAAGGATTTTTCACGACCCCCCAAATCACATAAATTACTAGGATGATACAGGGATTTTGTCAATCGTTTTAGACTGTCTAACGATATGGTACAGCTTTTTTTTACATCGAATAGAAAATATGATTTGCTATCTATCCTACAGACTATTGTTATAATAAACTATATTTGAATTTGACCATTTTTTTTATTTTATAGGAACTGTGCTCTAAAAGCCCCCTTGCAACAATTCCTGCCGTGTCTGTGTAAAAAATTTGCAACCTTTTTTTTTTTATTTTTCGTTTTCCTTCCTTATATTCATTTTCTTGAACTTATTATAGAATAAACTCAAACGTATATAATATATAGAATGAATGTAAAACACATTTAAAACATAACGTACCATGATATATAACCCTATAATATCTTCTTTAATTAGGTGGATTTTGCTACCACATGTTGCCAAATTGTATAGCTCCGGTTATCTGTCCTTTGGTTAAAATTTTGTTGATAAACTGATCAGAAGTTTTCCGGCGGTTTACCAGAGAGATAAAATTTATTCTCTTGGTAACAACCAGAGACCTTATCAGCACATTATTAAACCGGGCCTTAATATTTTAAAATTGGTATATTTTAAAAAAGTACAGAATAATACATTATTTTGGAAGTAAAAAAAAAAATTCTTACCTATTTAACACTTTAAAAACTAATAATGTGTACCTCAAAGTGATTTTTTACATCTGGAACGACCTTAGTTCATAAAGCACGGCTTTTATTATTTACAGGTTGGCAGCACCAATACGCGCCGTAATTTCCCTAGTATTTAGCGCCAGTGCATGAAACAAAGAAATTAAGATGACGCTAGAAAGTAGCAACACTTAAAATAGTTAAAATATATTTTTTATATCTATAAAAAATACTAAATGATACCAATCTTTTGGTTTAATAACTTTGAAAACGATGTATTTTAAGAAACATCGATACTTCGATATATCGATCTAACCTCCATCGATGTCATGAACCATCGAGTCAAAATCCATCGATGTAAAAACATCGATATTTTGCTCCGATGTATCGATGTTTTCGATATATCGAAAACCATCATGCATCCCTATTTATAACACCTTTATATTGGAGTTCTATGGTATGCACCATCACAACTTAGATTAGGGTTAAACATTAACAGTGATTTATGACATGAAATGGACCCGCCAAAATGGGTCGGGTCAATTATAATCGAGATCAATTCTATAACTTGCTGGTCTGTAGCGATTTTTGTCATAAATCACGGTTAAAATTTAACCCTGATTAGAATACCTAGTTTCATTCAAGTGGCGATTTTTTTTATAACAGTAGTAGGTGTATAACTTCAGTTTTCTAATAGACTTATCTTATCACTGTATCATTATTTATTATATTGGTTTGTAAACTATTTTTCTTTTGTTAATTTAAAGGAAATTATTTTTGCATGCAATGCAAATTAGGTTAAGTGCCAGGAGTAGCTACTCTAGCTAAACTTCGCCTTCTTTGCATGCATGCTAATAAAGACGTTTATCAATTATTTGCGAATTTTATTCTCTTTGGCCGATTTCAGATCAAATTTATTCAATCGGCCAATGAGATGAGAATAATATTGGCGATTAACAATCCTCTACTATGAAACTAACTTAAGTCAGTAATGCCCACTTGCACCAAAATAAACTTAAGTTTTTCTTAGTTTTAAGAGTATCTTAGATTCTACGTTAAACTTAAAATGCTTGCATGTTTTGCACCAACCATATTTCAAAGAAATTTAACTAAGTTTCAAAAAAAGCGACAACACTGCTTTTTAACATATGATTCCTTGGTAAGTACCGTTTTACACGGTAGCAAATTTGACGATAAATTTAAGCAGAAATTTGTTTACAACTAAATTTTAACGTGTTATACACACTTACAAATTTTATTAGAAAAATATTATAATATTTTACGAAGATGGTGTCCTATGTTGTATTCGTTAACTAAACCTCCAGTCCCCTAAAACAGCAGTTAAGCAGTCCAAACCGCATTGTATGCAAAGAAGAAAAGTCAGTGGTCGTGATATGGTACAGATCCAGACAACATCACGATCACCCCTAATGTGCTGGCAAATTGCCCCCAGGGAGCAGAGCCATTAAGAACAAGACAAGACAATATTTTACGAAAATATGGAAACATTTCTATATTTTATCAAAAAAATTAATAAAAGTACGTCAAAATCACTTGTCAAAATCTTTTAAGAAAAGGCATTCGGACACAGAATAAAGAATAGGATATTCAATGCATTCGGAGGTTATATTTGCATTACTTTATTTTTATTTACCGAAAAGCTGGGTTAGATATAATTTGTAGTGATGGGAAAAATCGAGTTATTTTAATAATCGACTACTGAGAATTCGAGTGATTTAAAAAACCGAATGATAATCGATTGTTCGCTCAAATTCTATATTAGGGGCAATTAAAAAAAAAGGCCGCAAAAGTAGTAAAAAGCTGGTTTTTTTAATCACTTCAATAATCAACCACATATATTTTTAGACTTCTAAATAAAAAAAAAAGAAAAAAAAAAAAAAAAAAAAAAAAAAAAAAAAAAAAAAAAAGTCGCCAGTTCCGTAGTGTAAGTAACTACTTTGTGTAGCCGCAATGGTGATCGGTTATTTTTTAACTCGAGTGATCCCATCACTATCCAAAACCATTATGTTCGTCACTCGAATAATTTCCGAAGATAATCGAATTATTCAAGTGATTGAAAAAACCGAGTGATCGGTTATTTTTCACTCGAGTTATCCCATCACTAATAATTTGACATTGACATTTTAACAATGCGTCACTGGTCTTTAGCACTTCTTTAGGCGCAGTAGGCGCACCATTTCATGCAAAAATTGCATCCAAATTTATTACTGTGTCATACACATCAAAATTCCATATAATTTTGTACATATTTTTGTTATAAATTCTTACTAATAAAATTTATAATAAATTTTAGCACAAATTTTGTGTTAAAATTACATCCGTGTAAAACGGTTCTAATAGACAAACGTAACACCATTATTTTGTTAAATGAAATGAAATAGAAATAATAAGACGTGTCTTTAGTTTTCACTGGCTATGCGTAAGTAAACCATAAAACACCTGAAAAGTGTGCAGCAGTTCAGATTCAGAAAAAGGATGAGATTTCCTGAAGAGCAACGGATATATAGTTAGTTTGGTTAAGCGGAATATTTTAAAAAATGTCATATTGTCCGTGTCTTCAAAGTAGTTCGTCCTAGGAGGAAAGTATTTATTTAAAATCATTATTATGTTGTTATACCTAGACCGTTAATAAACAATATTGCAAAATGTATTATAATACAAACCTATTCATTTTACCTATTAAGCCTTCTAGGAAATCAATTTTCTATTAATTCTAAAAATTACAAGTCGTTTAAATGTGTCCATCTTCCCCAAATATCAAAAATTAGTATTTATCCGAACAAACCCTGTAAATTTTCTTTGGTATTTATTACAGTTCGATTGAGGTTAGGAATAAGTTAAGAATACTTTAAGGGCTCGAAAATGGCGACTTAAATTTAAGAAATCTTAGCGATCTTAAGCCTTTCTTAAGTGCTGGTGCAAGGCAATTTTACATCTTAAGAGCTAAGAGCGACTTATGACCGTATGCACCATTTTACCCATTAGGCATGATTAGGTGATCGTGATTAACCAGGTAACCGTGATTAAATAAAACAGCCTATGCACCAACTAAAAGGATATGTGGGTTTTGTAATCAGGGTAAAATTAAAACCTCGATTTGGCAACGTAGCTCAGATGCAAAAATTCGTGCCATCAACCAGAAAAATAAACCCTTTATTTTTCTGTGACCAGAAACACCAAGCAGATTGACAGTTGTGGTTATGTTTTCTTTTTGTTGTTTTTTCAACTTTTCCGAGAACTTTTTCCAGTTTGGCTGTTTTGCGCATTAAACCCCCAATTTCACACTTCGGCATCTAGAGTCATGGAGTTTGACTCACAGAAAAAAAAAGGTTTGACTGGTGAGGAAGAAAATAATGATGCGAAAAAGAAAAGAACTGTGTTAGCTGAACAAACCCTATTTATCTATCAAATCAAAATAATTTTGTCTCCGAGGTCTTTCTAGCTCTCGAAAAGCCATCATTAAAAATATCCATTACATTAAAATCATCATCGAAGATGATTTCGTCTCCCATTTTAATTTTATTATTGAAAATTCAAGACAAATTTCAAAACAAAACACGAAAATAACCTTTTAATCATGATTAAATATATAACCCATCAAGATTGGCTGGTTAACTTTAATCGTAATTAAGTTCCTGAGCAGTGCTGGCGCATTGGAAATTTTCTTAATTGAGATATTTAATCATGATTATAAGCTAATCATGATTAACTAGCCTTGGTGCATACGGTCATTAGGTATTCTTAAAAGTTTGGTGCAAGTGGCCATATAAAAGTCACAGTTAGGTCTAGGGGTGGGAAAAAGCGTGATTTTCCTGTCACAGCTCCAAGCTGTGACAGCTCCATGTCTGAACCTGTGACTGGAACCTGTGACTTTGTCACAGCTCCGGACTTGCAATTTGCAGGGATGCTGGCTGCGAAAGCACAAACGAACGGCAGCGTACCAGCGCGGTAGCGGTTTCACACTTATTTATATTCCGCTCCGCCAACAAGCTCCTTCTGCGCTTTGACACAGCACAGCGCGTGATTTATATTTTATAGAAGCGGCGGCGGCGACGCTCAAATGAATTCTCCGAATTAGTTTTTGAACGAGTTCCGCGAAATGTTTATTTTTCTTTTATTAAATTGGTATTTTCTATTTTATTATAATATTATACGGTGTGGTACTCCTACCGATTCCAATTCCGGCATTTCCGGCGTTTCGGCAGGACTTGTTTTTACGCTCGCGTCGCTCACTCACTTCCAGTCCAGTTTCTACCGCACCGTTAGGTCTTTTTTATGCCGCACCGTCGGGTCCGCGAACCTCATCCAGCGCGGTCACGTGAGTCACGTCGTCGCAGGTAGTGATGGGATAACTCGAGTGAAAAATAACCTATAATTCGGTTTTTTCAATCACTTGAATAATTCGATTATCTTCGGAAATAATTCGAGTGACGTAATGAGTGACGAACATATGGTTTTTATTTTCCAACGCGTCTCCAAAGTTGCTGCCCGCCTGTCAATCACTCACTGCGGCCAGAGCCATCTCCTAGCGAGCGGCTACATCGAGTGGTTTCGGTTATTATTGGCGATATAATTCAAAGTAAATACTGTATTACGGGTTAGCTTCCTATATGATTTATTAATTTTAGATTTAAATACTGCATTACGGGTTGCCTGCGTAGGATAATAGGATTTTTTTATTTAGATTTAAACCGTCGGCGTCTACTGAGAACTTAATGTTTAGTGGTGAGTGGTGAGAATTCAGTATTCATATCATGCATGAGTTATGCAATATCGGAATATCGTGACATCTCAAGGTCAAGTAGTTACATTGTAAGAACTGGGAACCATGCCAAAAAATCCACAAATATCTCCGCCACATTTAATAATCCGCAAAAAATCAATCGATTAACAACACCGAGTCAGTTATTCCCAATACAAATACTGTATATATACTTGAACGATGAACCGCTAATATTAATAATTAATATTAGCATTTGAGTGAAAAAAAATCGATTATCATTCGGTTTTTTAAATCACTCGGATACTCGGTAGTCGATTATTAAAATAAGTCGATTTTCCCAACACTAGTCGCAGGTCCTTTAGTCGAAGCGGAACCCGCAGCGCGCACCGGCCGGTCCTAGGGATGCACAAAATTTGAAATACATCGATACATCGAAAATCGATATATCGAATTTTGACCAATCGATGTAGCAAAAACATCGACATTAATCCATCGATATTGAAAAAATATCGACCGAAAAACATCGATATATATCGATATATCGAAATTTTTTTTCGCAATTTGCAATAAAAGAAATAATAAAAGACGTGTATACTTAATATTTTAAAATTGGTCTATTTTAACAAAGTACAGAATAATACATTATTTTGGAAGTAAAAAAAATTCTTACCTATTTACATTTTAAAAATTAATAATGTGTATGTACCTCAAAGTGATTTTTTACATCTGGAACGACCTTAGTTCATAAAGCACGGCTTTTATTATTTACAGGTTGGCAGCACCAATACGCGCCGTAATTTCCCTAGTATTTAGCGCCAGTGCATGAAACAAAGAAATTAAGATAGCGCTAGAAAGTAGCAACACTTAAAATAGTTAAAATATAGTTTTTATATCTATAAAAAATACTAAATGATCCCAATCTTTTGGTTTAATAACTTTAAAAACGATGTATTTTAAGAAACATCGATACTTCGATATATCGATCTAACCTCCATCGATGTCATGAACCATCGAGTCAAAATCCATCGATGTAAAAACATCGATATTTTGCTCCGATATATCGATGTTTTCGATATATCGAAAACCATCGTGCATCCCTAGCCGGTCCGCGAACCTCATATCTAGCGCGGTCACGTCGTCACAGCTCCTTTAGTCGAAGCGGAACTGGCCGCGACTGTGACAGGCCCGGAGCTGTGACAAAATCACAGGTCGTGAAATCACACCACACCCCTAGTTAGGTCGTAATGGTGCATACCGCATACAGGCAATCGGCATTAATTTAATAATTTTATCGAAGCAGCAGAACGACTTAGCTTTAACCGAGCAAAATCTACTTTGTGTTAAAATATTGCACTATATTTAAAGCTTCCATGTCAAATTGGAAGACATCAGTAAACTTAACCTTAAAATCTTGGCGGAAAATTTAAACCTAATTTTAATTGAAAATTCCCGTTTAGAAAGGAAATTTTATTATTTCCACCTAAGAGCCTCGTTTTACATTTAACGCGTTTTTTACTGAGCTCATTTTTTAACTAATCATTGTTAGGATTTTGGTCTTGAGGCAGATATTTGGGTTCCCTAGGTAAACTAGAATACAAAGTAAGTATCTACCATGACTTTCCCTCTTTAAAACGGTTTAATTTGGATCTTATGAATAAAACTGTGATATTAAGTAAAGTATAAACGTCACTAACTCACATTTTGCTGGAAATTTACGGTACCTACTGATATTTCTTACAAAAAAGACTTTTGATTAGTAGTCAAATGTTCTCGTTATTCAAAGGTTACAAATACATAAAGAAACACCTAAAAGTAGACTTACATTATTGTAATCATATTTGTTCAAGTTTGCCAGAAATCTGTGTAATTGATTTAATTACATTTTAAAAAAGAAACTTGTAAAATCGTCCTTGGAGCCCTTAGAGCTGGAAAGGGAGGCAACGAACTTAATAAGCTGTAAATATTTATACTGTGTGGTATTTTTTTATCTTTGTACCCATTAACATTATATATTATGTAGGTAAATGATTTGGCACAGACTCGATATAACATGACCACCATATTATAGCGCTAAAGATTGTTGCTTTGATGATTGTTATGTATTTCAGATGCCGGTAGAAAACATTCAGTATTCTGAAAAGTATTGTGATGAACACTATGAGTATAGACATGTTATTTTACCTCCTGACTTAGCTAAGTTAGTGCCACGACCACATTTAATGACGGAAACAGAATGGAGAAATTTAGGTAAGTAAGTACTTAACAATAGTATATTTTAAATTTCAATTAAAAGTTTATTATTGTCTGTTTAAACCTATTTATTTAACTGTTGTATAATGTTGTTCAAGGTGTTCAACAAAGTCCAAATTGGGTACATTATATGCTTCACAGCCCGGAGCCCCATGTTTTACTCTTTAGAAGACCACTACAGGGAGTTGATCCTGGCTACACGCGGTAACACACCAAGAACTTTGCTGTATATACATAGCTACATTGTCTGTGGTACCTATATTGTTCTTGTGATAAATAATTTACAGATTTATTATGAAAATAAATATGTAATGGTGGTTGCTAGGTACTAGAAGGCTAGGGCAGGTTAAGGTATTATTATTATAGATGATATACAGGGTGTTCTTTAATATTTGATGCATGCCTTAGTTTCATATTGTTTTTTGTTGTTCAATAGCATACTGCGTATTTATTATGAACCCACTGTCCATGATACCAATATTCTTGGTAGTGCACAGAATTTTTTTAGTAGTTCTTGAAAATATTTCAAGGCGCTCTTTTGTTATTGTCAAAAATATTAACATAATATTTGCAAACACCCTATTTATTTATTTATTTATTTATTTATTTAATACATTTAGGCCCAACAGAAATGTAATTAATAGGGCCGATATAACAATTACAATTTACATAATTTAATAAAATCTATAACTACATTAAATAATTTGATATTAACTTAAATTTTTCGATTTATCACAATATCACAAGTGCGCTAGGGCGGTTCGAACAAAAGTACTTAAGGACATATCTAGATCACAGTAATTTGCTACTCTATTATATCTGGAACACATATTGTAGACTGGAGCGGTCAACATTATATTTGTTTTAGCTGCTGGCAAGTAAAAACAAGTGCTAGTTCTAGTAGAAATCCTAGGTATTAAGAAATTTAGTTGCTCCAAGAGGGATGGACAAACTGTAACACCATTAATTATTTTAAATAACAATATCACTGCTGTCATGTCTCTGCGTTTCTGCAGGCTTTCGATTTCAAATCTTTGTAACAAGTGGTTGTTATCCATCCCCCTCTGAGGATACACTCCATCCTCTTTAAACGATAAAAATTTCAAAAACTTTCTTTGGACTTGTTCCACCATCGTAATATATTTTGAGTAAATTGGGGACCATATCAATGATCCATACTCCAATTTGCTTCTTACCAGCGTAAAAAACAAGGTTTTAAATGCATCGATATTGGTAAATGACTTGCAGTTTCTTAATATAAATCCTAACATTCGAGTAGCCTCTGACACTGTCTTTTCTATATGACCGCTATAAGTTAGTTTAGAGTCTAATAAGACACCTAGATCACGAACACTGTCCACTCGTAGCAATATGTTCTGGTCAATAGAGTAGTCATATAGGGTTGGAGAATGTTTTTTGGTTAAGGACATCACCGAACACTTATTATAGTTGAGAAGCAGTTTATTCCTTACACACCACCGTTGAATTGCATTTATTGCGTGTTGCAACCTCAGACAGTCCTCAGGGCTCCTAATAGATTTATATAGCTTTAAGTCATCTGCAAAAATTTCGTATTCGACATCAATAACCGCTGATATGTCATTAATAAAAATCAAAAACAATAATGGTCCCAAGTTAGAACCCTGAGGAACGCCCGAGGTGGCTCGAAATGGCGAGGATTTATATCCATTGTACTGGACGTACTGAGTTCGGTCTAATAAATACGACGTAAAAAAAGTTAGAAAGTCATCTGTAAATCCAAATAACTTAAGCTTTGCCAGTATAGTTCCATGATTAATCTTATCAAATGCCTTTGAGAAATCGGTAAACACCACATCAACCTGGCCTCCCCCATCAATAATATTTGATGCAAACTGAGTAAAACATGCCAGGTTGGTGGTCGTTGACCGACCCCTCAAAAACCCATGCTGATGACATGATAATATTGGTTCAACCCTGTACATAATATAATCATATAGAAGCATCTCGAAAACTTTTGAAAACCCACATATCAGAGATACTGGTCTGTAGTTTGTTATTTCATTTCTTTCCTCCTTTTTATAAATTGGACATATTTTGGATATCTTCCAGCATTCAGGATACACCCCTCGCCTTAGCGACATATTAAAAATCAAACACAATGGCCTAGCTAAAGCTGCTATTATATCTTTTACAATAAAACTTGGAATACCGTCAGGGCCACTCGACATCTTTGGTTTCAACCTCTTTACAACCTTGATTATATCATCTTCTGTGAACTGTGGTAATGTAATCGCACTATTTACAATTCTTCCTATATCTAAACCCTCTGCCTCAATGTCAATCCCGCCAGATCCATAAACACTCTTAAAGTATTCACCAAATGATTCAACAATATCATCAGGTTTTGTTACAACTTTGCCTTGGAATGACATTTCAGCAGGGATAGCACAGTTGTTATGCTTTTGGTGGATATATCTCCAAAAAGCCCTCGGGTCACTATTAATGTTATTTTGTATGGTTTGAATGTATTGTGCATAGGCTGTCTTAATCATATTGTCTGTACGTTGCCTAATTACCTTAAATCGGTTTAAATGAACAATATTGTCAGATCTCTTCCATTTTTTACGAAGGTTTTGCTTATGTTTTAAGCTTTTTATGATATCCTGATTATACCATACTGGAAATTTGTTTTTTCTATAGTTATTATTTTTTGGAACAGATCTGTCAAAAATTGTGTACAGAATACTGTAAAAGTTTTTGCACAATACATTCACATCTTGGTATTGATTTAGCTCATCCCAGTCAGCATCCAATATTTCTGCATATAGGTTATTGAAGTTTGCTCTTTTAAAATTATAACTAAAATGCTTGTTATTTGTGTCTACTGTAAATTTAACCTGCTTTGACTGTGATGGTGCTAAACAAACCTCTAGTGCCGGATGGTGCATGTCCTCAGTAACCATTGGACCAACAGCTTTTTCTACAGTGCAATCAAAATTAGTAAAAACCAAATCTAAGCATCTTTGGTTTATATTGCTAATAAAATTTTGTTGTTGAAAGGAGAACATATCCATGAGATTATAAGCTAAATTGCATTTTTGATCATTCGAACCTCCTGCATTATTAAAATTTACCAAATTAAAATCACCTAATATTACCAAATTTTTATTATATAGTACTTCACATGATTCAATCGACTCAAATACATCCTGATAATTGTTAAGTGTACATGACGGCGGTATATATACAAGTAAAAGAATAATAGGGGTGTTATTAACATGGATCTTACAGGAAACTATATTTATTTCAGGCACTAATCCAACGAGATATTTATCCAAGTTTATCACGGATGATCTTAATGTTTTACGAACTGCAATGGCAACACCACCCCCTCTGGAGTTTTCTCGATCACATCTGAATACTACATAATTATCACAGAAAAGCTCCGTACTTTCCACGTGTTGTGAAAGCCATGTTTCGGTTAGACATACTATGTCATATTGACATTTTGATGATTGCAAGTAAAAGTTCTCCACCTTCGTATTCAACCCCCTAACATTTTGGTAGTACATAGATAGGATTACGTTTCTTCTGGTGGGTCCTGCCCTCTTAGGTTTTTTGCACAGTGTATGTAAGGTGCTCCCCTTGAGTACCGCAAGCTTAGGTTTACTTCTCCATTTTCTTTCCTGGTTTCCATTTCCTCATACAGTCTTTTGAGTTCTTGCCGTTGAATGTAGGTTAGGTCTGCGCTTATTCGTGCAGGATGATTACCTAGCTTCCTTTTTTGTTTTAGAATTTTTATAGCTGTATTGGAATCTGGTAGTACTATTCTCATAGGACGAGATTTTTGCCCCGGTAAAGACTAATGGTTATTTATCAACTTGCCATGGTATGTCTTAAATAGGTATAGGCAATCATTCAATTCACAAAAAAATATACATTGTGGGCCAAACGAAACGTTTGCACAAAACTGATTCCTGTTGTCTTTATCTGAAGGAGATAAAAAGAAGAACGAATAAAATACAATCAATTTGTTTACAACAGTTTCAAATTTAATTCACTTGTTTTTTTGATATGACAATATTGCAAAACATCTAACCATGCTGTTTTAGTGAATAGAGCTGTACCTACTACTTGTTATTCTTAAGATGTTTGCATTTAAGAAATTATATTTTGATTGGATATCGTTCACATGAAGCTAAACCTTTAAATATTAGTTTTTTTAGTCCTTACCTGGGCCTGGGACTATAATACCTAAACAGTAACCAGAATTTGACTAAGAGCTTAAAATGTATTACTGGTAAAACCGGATTATTAAACTAAAGAACGAAATAAACGACTTTATTTAAGTTATTATCGTTCTGGAACCCAACATTTCAGTTTTACATTAAATATATTTTTAGGGCTGTAGGCTGTAGGTAGCCAAGATTTAGACTTTTGTTTGTTGCGAAGGCGCTTATCTGATGTTAGTAATAAATACGAATTTAAATCAATGACTAGTTGACCGCCAGAAAATGTGTATATTCTCTTGGGAAAAATAATAATTTTTGAATTTAATAAATTAATTTTATTTCCAAAAAGTTCTGCGTAATATCTTCAAACAAAAATAATAACCATCAAATCCGGTAAAGTTATGGTATTATAGGAGTCAAAAATTTGAACCTGCTTTAAAAGTACAGTGCCCTCTTTTTCACTTTAGAAAAAGATTGTTTTGATTTCAAAGTTATACCCAATAATAACATTTTTATTACTTTGAAAGGACATAGAAATTAAAAGTTTTTTTGTAATTTATCCTGTAAAAACAGGAGATCGCACAATTATACAGAACGCACATCCTATTTTCAGTGACTAGCCGAGTTCCTTATTTTACGTTTTAAATAGCAAAGCAAAGCAAAGCAAAGTAGAACAAAGAGTTTTTCCTCCTCCTTGCCGCCGTTAAGTATGCCCCTCTATATTTCTTATGTGATTATACGAAGTTGCTCGCGAAGCGTTCCTTTAACAACTTAGCTCCAGGGTTGGCAAATATCATATTTATTTATATTTTTAATTATTTTAAAATTATTTCATCTGTTTTCTGTAAAGATATATTTTAAAAATTCAAAATCACTTAATTTAATATAAACCTGTAAATTTGTATTTCAATAATTATTCTATTCAATGATAGTTGCTATCACAATAACAAGTTCTTTTAGTACCTACTTCTAGGTTAGGAATGTGTAAAATGTAGGTAAAAAATACAAGTTTATGAACGAACACATCATATTTTTGCTTTTACCTATGGTTCAACTTAAAACTCAGAATTACTGGGCTTGTTAATTAAATCAAAATGAACACAAACTGGATTTTTTATTTTTGGCATTGTAAAATTTTTATTTCATAAAACAAACAGCTAAATATTGCTCCGTTCAATCAGAAATCGGAACTAAATAAAAATGCCACGCGGCAAAGAACATCAGGTGGTCAACGTCTCGGAAAGATGGGGAATCACCGCATCGTAAGCAGCATAATAGGCTGTTGCCGAATAGAATTTTAGAAAAAAAAATGTTGATATATATCAGGATAAATTTTAATATCGTCGTATAAATATCATGATATTTATCAAGATATATATCAAGATATTTATCACGGATATAATATATCCTGCCAAACTTGCTTAGCTCAGCAAAGATATTTACTTTGCTTAGCTGTTTAAAAGAAGTAAATAGAAAGTACCTAGGCATTTATAAAGAACATCAAATTTTTAAGTATTTTTGCTGTACACCGTATTTTATTTTTTGGGGAGTCAAAAGTATGATCTAACTGAAATTTTGAGATACACTTTAACTTAAACTATGTTTCCAACGGTAAATATACCGTTCCTTAAACTACGAGGTATTTTTTTTTTATTATTTAGATATTAATTGTGATTCTTATAGCCTGGTTACTTTAGGTGTAATGATTGCATGCAAGTTGCTATGCAATTAAATAGTCGTTCTTAATAAGTAAAATTACATCAGCTGATTAAAAAGTCGTCAAAGCGCGGCAATTTTGGTTGCATTTGCACCTAATATAAACAGGCCATTACAACAACTGAAAAATTCACAAAATATGAGTAATTCCTATTTTTTCTCCGAAGTAAGCTAAAATTATAAATTGGTTATAACTTCGAAACTAAAACGATTTTTCTGTATAACATTTTTTTCTAAAGTGAAAAATGGGGGTACTTTATACCCTTAACAAATTTGATGGTTAAGATATATGCAGAACGTTTCTGGCGGACGCCGTATAAATATGTTTTTTAATTGGATATGGTGCAGTTGTTTGTACACAAAATGTGTTTATATCACGTTATGGACAATTTGGATAATTTATGGGAAAAGTATTTGAAAAAAAAAATAGCTTTGTCCTTTGATGTAAAATCGAACAGTTAATTAAAAATTAAATTTTTTTTTTGAAAATTGTAAACTTTCCACTTTTTAATAAATTTCAGAAATATCTATAGAATATACAGATTTTGAATTAATAATGACCGCACAACTGGCATAAATAGGTTTTGATTTTTAGGCGTACAGAAATGGCGAGCTGGGCCGTTTTAGGTTTAGATTTGTTGGTTCTTTTGGCTGTTTTTAGTTAAGTGAATTTTAGATTAAAGGTTTAATTAATTTAAGAATAAATTTTAACTCCAAGAATAACACCTTTATAACGTCTCGTTTCTTAGTTTACTGTAAACTTGAGCTGTGCTGAAAAGCGTTAAGTCAAGTACCTAATTAAGGTTTGTGTCATGGCATCCTACAAAAAGTGGTGTTAATTATGTAGGATGTCCAGCGTAAATTCCAATGCATGCCATCAGTTCAAAAAATCACGAAAACCGATCCAAATTTTTTTATTAACGCGGACCTTTGCAAAGATTTAAGTTTGGCACGAGTGGTTTAATTAGCCTTCTTGTTTTTAAAATTACAAAGTTGCTAATGCCTTTTTCTTAACATACCCGCTAAATTATTATTAGATTTTTCAAATTCCTATTTTTTTTAATTCTTTGCTTTTTTTAGTTATATTTTTGCATACAACTTTATTTTCTCTTTTTGTATTATAGCATTTGGTAAATATAGGTACCATAATTGCCTAAAATTTCAGATCTGGGATGTTGTAAAAGATTTTGCTAACAAACCAAAGGTTGTAGATTCGAATCAAGCTGTGTCAGATTAGTTCTTTAGTTTGAATTGTTTTTTTAATTTTAAAATTTTAGTCACAAATGTGCTTTTACGCGTGTCGGAGGTCTTTGTATTTTCATATTCGAATCAAATCGCTCGTTTTCTGTTTTTATTTTGAAGGGCCTAAATACAACTTTTTGCCGTCAAATGTACGTCATATGAATAAATATGTCATTATTCATTATTGTATAGGAGTATAGGGCATAGCCTTCTCGATTTTAAAGAAGTGGGGGAGACAGCGTATACTAGCCTTTTCAGAAAGGCACGACGTCGGACGGACAAAGGGGGGGGGGGGGGGGGGGGGTTCCGAGGGGTAAGAGCCACCTCAGGTGGCGTCTTCAAGTCAGCGGAACAGAGTTCAATTAAATAATTTGAGATTAGGTTAGTTTTGCTCATCAAATCATGACAAACACGTTGACATCGGTTTATTTTTACTTCAATAAATGTTTAAACGTCTGCTGAACTTATTATTTTGAAATAAAACTGTTTAATTCACATCCAAAAGTGCTTTATAAATTATAAAAGTTATAAAACTTGGGGGTTGTAGTCTTTTATGAAATCTTATGAAGGTACGTTAAAAATAATTGCCAAAATCAGGAAAGTTATTGAGAAGATACAATTAACGCTAATCCCAGTATATTTTCAAGTGACCAAAATATTATGATTTTATTATAGCACTGCCGGTTCGTCCCGTCTCGTCTCGTATCCATGAATTCTGTGGCGCGTGACATTAACGGAATCAGCTGGATTTATTCGATGTTGGTTTCACATTTGCACGGATTTTGTTTTATGCACATTAGTGCATCTCACTTGTCTATTTTATTGAATAATAAATGCCTGGTTTAGTTTTTCAAGTGTTATAGTGAAAATGCTATATTGTTGTTGCGTTCCTGGATGCACGTCCGACCATATAAATGCCGGTTAAAATATTTCTAGTTTAACTTTTGAAATAAAAAGTAAATACTACTTATATAAATTACAGAAAAGTAGATAGGTGTTCTATGAAATAATTTGGATGTCCGTAAATACATAGTTTTTATGGGTAAGGAGGCCTTTAAAGAAAGGTTTTTAAACCTTGATTAAAAGCCATACAACAGATTTTTTTTAAAATTGATAGGATACTTTATACATTGTCTGTTCGGATATGAGCCCCTTTATCATTTCTTCAAATTTCAAAAAATATCGACATGCCCATGAAGAGGTACAAGTTATATTTTTGTTACTTTGAGATAAAAATAAACCTATTTTATTTTCTGTGACAAAAATATCAAAATACAACTGCCATTTTGGTTTGCTTCTCTACTATACAATTTGGTTTGTATCTTTGCTCCACGTGTTAAACGTCAAAATTTCATTAATTTTTTTAATGAACAGGTCTATATTCTGTTTCACTTATCTCAGAATGCCTTGGTATTGGGTATCCAACGAGTTGACAGTTGCTATTCGAACATTATAAAATGAAGACCTTCAAAAATCGTAAGAGCATCTCGTAAATACATCCCTTTTTAAATTTTAAAAATAACAAAACCAATCCAAAAAAAATAACGGCTTCATCATTTGAACACACGACCTTCTGGTTTATCCTTTATACCGTCCCAGATCTGTGAAATTTTTAGCAATTACGGTACGTGATTTGACAGTTTAAAATATCTAATATGTACTAAATTTGCTGTAAAACAGGTTCATGGAAATAAATTGAAACCTTATATTTTTGTGAAAATGTGGGCCAATTAAATAAAAAATCAACACCCATAACAAGTTTCGGATAATTTACATTTTTATATGATATAAAGGAATATTAAGCGTTAAACAAACTGATAACATTGTTTTAAGTCGTCGACATTTAGCGTGATGACGTGCATTTAGATTTACTCTAGATACGTCTTTGTATAAAAAATGTATAATTTAGTGATTTTTTTTTATATTTCTTAGGTACTGTATATACCAAATTTGAAATTTCCGTTTTATACTTTTTACAAGATTTTACCTAGTGTTATTGTGAACCGAGGCCAAGTTTATACAAATTCTTAGATTTTTTAATAATAATTAATTATATATACCGGGTGTCCAAGGAAGGTGGTTCGCCCCTCTTAACTATTTTGTTTTTCAAGATAATGGAATAAAATTTGGGGGATGTGCTGTGTAAAATTTAATCTTTAAAGTTGTGTAACTCATTTTTTTAACGGCAACATGGTGGCTCGTCGGGTTTGTTTTTACGAAAAAAGAGGATTTTATTACGATTATTTTGATACCATACACTATTAGGTTTTAGAAAAGCTTCCATTAAAAAACTTTAAAAAGTTAACTTGGAACTTTCCTAAAATGAAGCATTTTTTGAGAATAAATTTAGATTTAAATGCATCAAGTAGCCTCTGTGACCAGCAAAACTGATAAAACAAAATCATGCCTTGAAGAAAATTGCTGGTCACAGGCTACTCGATGCATTTAAATCTAAATTTATTCTCAAAAGATGCTTCATTTTGGGACAGTTCCAAGTTAATTTTTTAAAGTTTTTTAATGGCAGCTTTTCTAAAACCTAATAGTGTGTGGTATCAAAATAATCGTAATAAAATCCTCTTTTTTCTTAACCCGACGAGCCACCATGTTGCCGTTTAAAAAAAATGAGTTATACAACTTTAAAGAATAAATTTTACACGGCACATGGCATTGCACCAAAAATAGTAAAATTGTATTTTTCCCAAGATTAAAGAACTGAAATAAGTGATTTTAAGGTATTCATAGCCCTCTAGATATAACAATTAATTTGGAATAAAAATATTTTCTTGGAGTCAAAAAAATGGAAAAATATACCAGGTGTCCCATTTAAAAATCGAAAGTTTGTCACTTCCGGTTAAACCGGAAGTTCTATAATGTTGAGTCACCTGTCAAAAAATGCAGTTTTATGTCGTATACAAATCCCCCAAATTTTATTCCATTATCTTGAAAAACAAAAAAGTTAGAGGGGCGAACCACCTTCCGTGGACACCCAGTATAGATCTGCACTACTATATTATATTAGTCACTGCTATTAGTTTTGGTCGCGGACTATAGACTCGCATCGTTACATTGGCAGAATTGATAACAGTTGTCTGGTTAATTAATTATCGTTGAAAATATCTCCGTTCCGAAAAGAGATTGTTTACTTGGCAATAGGTTATACCCGTTTAGTGCGTGGTTCTTTTTTCTGAACACTGACTGTACAGTGTCAAAGTTAAGGTTTTAGGACGAAGAAAAATAAACCAAATATCTAGAAATGGAAGGGTTTTATTTATCCACCATTTAAAGAAAACAGTACAAAAAACAATTTAATAAAATTAAGTAACAACGGTCTTTTATGCACATTATACATATCTCTGTATATCTACTTTCGGTATAATTGTATAAATTTCTCATTTTAATTTCATACTAATTTAGGTAATTATATATACAGTGTGTGTATAAAGTCTGGAAACGGCTTAATAACATCACAATTTACTGGCCGATTTAAACCAAATTTTGTACAGTTGTGTAAGAGGATCTAACGCACCGAATGACGATATTGGCGTTGTTGCCAGCTTTTTAGTTTGTCTGGAATTCGAACGAATTTTATATTTTTTAATATAACACCCAGTATATTTTTACATTTTTAAATTCCACATAAAATTATAATTATTTTTTATTAAATGCATTATTAGTCTATACTTCATAGTTTCCGAGATATTGACTCTCGAAAAGTGACATTTTTGAACTTTGACAGCTTATAACTTTCTAACAGTACGTCTTAGAGCAAAACGGCTTACATGTCCCTATCTTCAATTTTTATTATCTTCCCAAAAAAATCAACTTCAGGTTAAACCGGATGTAACTCGAAAGCAGGAAATATAGTTGTTCCGGTTTAACTGGAAGTTGATTTTTTTTGGGAAGATAATAAAAAATGAAGATAGGGACATGTAAGCCGTTTTGCTCTAAGACGTACTGTTAGAAAGTTATAAGCTGTCAAAGTTCAAAAATGTCACTTTTCGAGAGTCAATATCTCGGAAACTATGAAGTATAGACTAATAATGCATTTAATAAAAAATAATTATAATTTTATGAGGAAATTTAAAATGTAAAAATATACTGGGTGTTATATTTAAAAATATAAAATTCGTTCGAATTCCAGACAAACTAAAAAACTGGCAACAAGGCCAATATCGTCATTCGGTGCGTTAGATCCTCTTACACAACTGTACCAAATTTGGTTTAAATCGGCCAGTAAATTGTGATGTTATTAAGCCGTTTCCAGACTTTATACACACACTGTATTATAAGTATGACTGTAAATAAAACATATTGCGCAAGCTTGTACTATGACACTTACAAAATTGATCATTTATTCAAAATCAGTTTGGGCTGTAAATTTTTTTGTTTAATAATTTTAAGTAAAATATACAGTGTGACCAGTAAAGTCCGCATCATATGGGATTTTTTTTATTAATAGCTTTAATCGAAATTTGACTTTGGCATCAAGTTCTGTTTCGATCGAGATGAAAATTAAACAAAAAAATAGTAGTCACGTGATTCGCATTATCTGTCAAATAATTTTTTTCCAAAAAATAATTCAAAAGTGGGGTTATTTCTGAAAATATCGAAAAAAGTTATTAGAAAGTGTTTTTAAATTTTTTAATGCAGTTTCTAGCCCACATGCAAAATTTCAGCTGCATAACATAATTTTGATTTTTTACCTACCACTAAAATTTATTTTCCACTCAATGATCGCTTTACTGATGACACTGTGTTATTTTTTGTCTTAATATTAAGGTGTATTACTTTCAGACACAAACTACGTTTTCAAAAATAATTATTTTATGAAGTTACCTTATACAGGGTCAAAAACAAATAGACTCTGCATCCCATGCGACCAAATTTTAATAGCCCAATTTTGATTTTGTAGAAAAACACACATTTAATATGGCGCTACTTTAAAGAAAATGTATCTGAAATAAAGCCTTGTCAAAACTGAGAAGTTTTATGTAGGTTGCGTTGAGTCTTATTTTGCAAAAGTGGTGCAATTTACAAAATATGGATAAAAAATCAAAATTATCTTATGCAGCTGAAATTTTTGCGTGTGGGCTAGAAACTGTATTTTAACAACTTTTTCTAATAACTTTTTTTCGATATTTTTGGAAATAACCCCACTTTTGAATTCTTTGTTGGAAAAAAATAAAATTTAACAGATAATGCGAATCACATGACTACTAATTTTTTGCCTAATTTTCATCTCGATTAAAGCAGAATTTGATGCCAAGGTCAAATTTCGAATGAAGCTATTAATAAAAAAAAATCCCATATGATGCGGACTTTATTGGTCACACTGTGGTTACAAAAAAGGTGGTACGGGTTTGTCCACCACAAATTAAATAATCTCATTTAACATAAAATATTAAATAAGGAAAGTTTAAACGGTTTGGAGTCGTTTTTTCTGAAAAAATCAATACATTTCATTTCAAAATTCGAATCTCAATGTCCGCATCTATAGTTAAAATCGCGTTTCTAATGTGACGACATTACTTTAGCTTTTGTAAGTAGTTTTAGTAAAAATTATATGGTTGTAAGAAAAACGATAACTTTTAAAAATATGTTTTATATATTTTTGTTATAAAGTAAAGTGTTAAAATTAAAAAAAGTTTGAATTTATTTTGATTTAAAATGAAAAGCGAGTTCTCACTTTACTACTACATGTTGTACGGTCTTTGTCGGGAACGTTCTGCTTATTTAAATAAATGCGTGCAAGTTTTGTTTTGCCAGACGTGCATATAAACTTTTAAAACTCCTTTTTCTAAAAAATTGTAATTTCAATATTTGCCGACAAAATTTTTTGCATGCCGTGTCCTAAGATTTAAGCGCTTATTTTTATTATTAAACTTATTTTAAACTGGGTGTTAATTTATAAGCTCACGTTTCAATTTTGCAGTTTTTAAATGATATTTTTTTTATATAATTTTGTTATCCCTTCCCTTTGTTCGCCATCTTTCGATGTAACCAGTACCTACTTACAAATATTTACAATATTAATTTTCTATATTTTATTCTCAATACACGTCGCTTCGTCGTCTTATATTCAAAATTTTATACATATAAACAAAAAAAAACGAATATAAAAAACGGTAGATAGGAAAATATTTTTAGTTCATTTACCTTCAATAAATTCTTATAGACCTACTTTAGCTAACTCTGAAACGCTTGATGTTTCATTAGTTCCCTAAAGGCACCATGTTCGATCATAAGTAGTTCTTGGTAGTTCCCTTGTTCCACGATCTGTCCATTTTGTAACACTGCTATGGTATCCGCGTTTTGAATGGTAGATAACCTGTGGGCTATGGTAAGAACAGTGCGGCCTTTCATTATTCTTTCTAAGGCTTCTTGTACGAGTCTTTCCGATTGGGCATCTAAAGCACTAAAACAATAATTATGGATTATATTAATTAATTTGATATAATGACTCAAGGGCGTAGATATTTTTTTTTCTGGAAGGTAAAGCAAAAAAATTAATATTTTTTAAAACGTTTTATTAATATCCCACAAGAATATTGTCTAAATTTTATTTTTTAGTTGGGTATTCGTAATATTTTGTGACTTGTTTTTTATTATGATATTGGGGGAGGGGACCGCCGGCGGGGTGGCCCCATATGTACGTCCTTGCCGGCCGGACTGGCCCAACGACTATAAACAAGAATGATAGCTTATATAAGAGCAACGTTGGATTTTTAACGGGCGGTGGACTAAACGGTTGTGACGAGCCATCAGTACCGAATTTGTTTTTATCGGTGAAAGCCTATGTGTTTTTGTTCTGATTAATTATATTTTTTGTTAGTTTTCTGTGACTATTTTTTAATTTTTAACTGTTTTTTAGTAATAATAAACACATAAGAGCATCGAACAATCAAAATTTTATAATTTAAGCCTAATTTTGCGTATTTTTTTTGTGTTTACCAGGACTTGGTTTTTTATTAGTATTTGGACATTTTTGCATTCAAATGAGTTTTTTAATAGTTTTGGTAAGTTTTCTCAATAAAATACTTAAAAAATATATCTAAAATACTATTTTGTTGTTATAGATTGCGATGCCTGGGCAGATTTGTAATTTGCAGCATGTAAAAGCAACAGGTTAACCCTCAAAAAGGAAGGTGTAAACTTAGTATCATTCCATTCATTTCCAAAGGCTTGTGATTTAGTTTCAACTACAATGAGAAGAGAATGGATAAATCGGTGTAAAAGAAAGGATAAACATGTTCTTTTTCTTTTTTTATATAAGTATTCACTGAACAATTTTTTTTATACTATTAAGGTATATAGTTGTAAATGGCTTGTCCGTTAATAAATATTTTATTTTATTATTGAATTGTAAATAACATAGTTTGTAAGTATTCTTTTTTAAGTGATTCTACTAAATTCTACTAAAATTTTATCATATTTAAATATAAAACTCGGAACCAGAAAAACCTGCGCAAAGTCCATATTCGTTGATATTGCGATTTTTGAAAAATAAAAAATACTGTAATATAGTTCTTGACAAGTGAAACATTTTCTCTTCTATACAAATTTGCGTTAGACGACCGGAAATGTCCCAAAAAAATTATTAAATTATTGCGCGCTAAGTAACTCGCGTAATTTTGCGATTTTTGAATAAAAAAATACTGTAATATAGCTCATTACAAGGAGAATGCCGTACTTTCTATACAATTTTTACGTTTGACGACTAGAAATGCTTCAAAAAAATTATTGAAATAAAATTGCTATGTATTAGGTACCGTACATTTTAAACGGGGCACGTCTGAAAGTGTACTGATGTGACGTCACTGCATATTTGACCTTCGGCAGAGAAATTGAGCGAAGTAAGCTAGAGTCAATTCACTCAGTAAACCTGCAAGATGGCCGACATGTCATATGACAAAAGTCATATTCCAGCTAAATAAAATAAATTTTTGCATTTTCAATGACTTTTGTCATATGACATGTCGGCCATCTTGCAGGTTTACTGAGTGAATCGACTTTATCGTTCTTGTTTATAGTCGTTGGGACTGGCCCTCGTATACCATGTAAATTTTGCTACCCTTAAATATTGGCTACCCTATTAAATTGTATTAGACTTTTTTGAAGGTGCTTGTACAGGGTGTTTTTTTAAGGTCGACGAGCGGCCATATCTCGGAAACTACTGGGCATAGAAACCAGGGTTGGGCTGATTTAAATCAAGTGATTTAAATCACTTAGGTACTTATCACTTATTTTTTTTTTTAATCATGATTTAATGATCCTATTTATTTTTAATTCAGAACAATGAACAATATAACATATTAAAAAAATATTTTCAAAAATCAACAGTATAAGTATTTATAGAACTCGCGCTTTTAAGAAATAAAAAATTAGTAGGTGTACCTATATAATACATAATATAAACTTTAGAAGTGCGTTCTGACAATATTTTGGGTATATAGAATTTAGATCTACTATATTGTTAGACAGACATTAAAATAATTTGTATTAATTTAGAAAGAGAGAAAAATGTTAAATTTTTAATAAAATCAATAAAAAAAAATCAATAAAAATCAAAAAAATCAATGATTTTTGATTTTTTTAATAAAAATCAAATTTTGCCCAACCCTGATAGAAACTCAGGAAAAGAAAAATTATAATTAAAGAAGACTTTGTGCATAATTCCGAAATGTCCTTGGTCACACTTAATAACATTAAGCCTTTTTGGAATTTTGTAAATTCTAAGCGAAATCAGAATGAGTTGCCTTCGCAAATGTTTTATAATGATGCCTTTATTCAAAACGGCCCTGATCTGGCAAACTTGTTTGCAGAGTTTTTCAAGACTGTTTATTCAGACCAGGAAATTAATGTCGAGCCTGTAACTTCTACAAGTAACTTAAATATATCTGAATGCCATATATCAATATCTTCTATCTATGAGGAGATTTGTAAATTAGATACCAACAAGGGACCAGGGCCTGATGGTGTGCCTCCCTCCCTTCTTAAGTCCTGCAGTTTTGTTTTGTCACGTCCACTGTACAAAATCTTTAATGAATCCCTTACAACTGGTACATTTCCAAGTTATTGGAAGGTTGGGTACATTATTCCAGTCCTAAAACAGGGTGACAAAGCCAACATATCTAACTATAGGCCTATCTGCAACCTTAGTGTCATTCCGAAACTCTTGGAAAACTTAGTAACCAGAATTCTCACTTCCCAACTGAATCCATGTATAATTGATCAGCAATTTGGTTTCCGTTCAAAACGTTCTACTGATTTAAACCTGCTCACCTATTCAGATTTTCTATCGGTTGCTCTTGAGGGAGGCAATGTTGTCCATTCTGTATATACCGACTTTTCCAAAGCCTTTGATAAAGTAAATCACACTCTTCTCATATCGAAACTGCAGAAGCTTGGAGTGACGGGTACTCTTTTGGCCTGGGTCAAAAGCTACTTGACTGATCGATCTCAAATCGTGAAAGTGAACAATTATCACTCTGTAAATATCAAAGTACCTTCAGGGGTGCCCCAAGGCTCCCACTTGGGACCTCTATTATTTAATATTTTTATTAACGACATATCTTCGTGCTTTCTGTTTAGTAAATTTTTGTGCTTTGCTGATGATCTTAAGTTTTTTGCAATGGTTTCGGGACTTGATGACTGTCTTAACATTCAAGCGGACCTAAACAGGTTGATCGACTGGTGTAGAGCTAATGCTATGGAGCTTAATGCTTCAAAATGTAAGGTAGTCTGCTTCTCAAGGGGCCGCAATCCACTTGTCTGGAACTATCTTATCAACGATATCCAATTGCCTTCAGTAACTGAGATCAGGGACTTGGGTGTTACCTTTGACTCAACACTATCATTTATTCCCCATATAACTGATATAGTTTCAAAGTCACTAAAAATGCTGGGTTTCTTAAAGCGCTGCACTCGCAGTTTTATTAACATCTCCTCAATAAGACTTCTTTACTGTGCACTCGTTAGGCCATATTTGGAATATTGCTCGTCTGTATGGAGTCCTATCTATGCTAGACATATGCACACTATTGAGCAGGTACAACGAAAATTTGCGAGATATTTGGCATATAAAGCCAATATTCCCCCACCCGAAGATTACGTGTACGACTATAATAATTTATATCTTTTGTTTAACATCGAACCAATGATCAGTAGACGCAGGCAGAAAGATTTAAGACTTTTTTTCAAGATCGTTAATTCCCTGGTTGATTGTAGTGAACTGCTATCGCGAATAGGATTACAGGCTCCTACAAGGAGCACCAGATCAACGGTTACTTTTGCTCAACCATTCCATAGGACGAATTACGGACTTAACAATTTTATCACAAGGGCTTCAAAAATGGCCAACCTAAACCACAATATTAATTTCTTCAGCAATAGCTACACTTCTTTTAATAGGCAACTCAGATCTGTAAATTTAACTTAGACTCTTTTAATAACCTTATTTCTTTTGTTTGTTCATCTTTGCTATTACTTTTCAATTCTTATTCTTACCTACTTACTTTCAGTATTACGCTTAGGATAGGTATATATTATAGTATTTATACTTTACATACATTCAATTCACAATGTTGATTTAATGTGTAAAATGGGCTTGCCCGTAAATAAATAAATAAATAAAGTGGCCATGAGAAAATTCTGGAAAATTTTTTTTTTTAAGTTTCGCATTTTGCCGCAAGAGGGCGTAATTGAAAAGTAAATTTTAAAATTTTACATAACTCCGAAAATTCCACATTTCCACATTAAGGTATATGTTTGATAACGCCATTTTAAAGCTTGGACAATTATGCATCATTTTGGTCTTATGCTCATTGGCGTACCGACTTTAATAAGAGTGGGGGAAGCTATTGAATGTGTAAACATTAAAATCGCTGTAATTTCTAAACGACTTATCCGATTTTACTAAATTTAAGCTTGTTTGGAAGGGAAAGGTAAGTAACTTCAATCGCCGTATCCAACAGTACACGATAGTGTTTAATAAAATTGCTAGAGGGCGCAATTTGTAATAACAGTTTTTTTTTGATTTTATCCCGAAAATTCAAATCATACGGTATAACTATGACATCATAATCGAAAAGTAGATGAAATTTGCAAGAAAAGATGTAAAGACCGCAGTTCAATATCTTTGTTCGTTTCAGAGTTATTGCCAAAACAATAATTTTTAATACAAATTACGCCCTCTAGCAATTTTATTAGAAATTATCTTGTACCATTGGATACGACAATTGAAGGTACTTACCTTTTTCTTCCAAACAAGCTTAAATTTAGTAAAATCGGTTAAGTCGTTTAGAAGTTACAGCGATTTTAATGTTTACACTTTCACTTTATAAGAGTGGGAGAATCTATTGAAAGTGTAAACATTAAAATCGCTGTAACTTCTAAACGACTTATCCGATTTTACTAAATTTAAGCTTGTTTGGAAGTACCTTCAATTGTCGTATCTAATGGTACACGATAGTTTCTAATAAAATTGCTAGTGGGCGCAATTTATATTAAAAATTATTGTTTTGGCAATAACTCTGAAACGAACAAAGATATCGAACTGCGGTCTTCACATCTTTTCTTGCAAATTTCATCTACTTTTCGATTATGATGTCATAGTTATACCGTATGATTTGAATTTTAGGGATAAAATCGAAAAAACTGTTATTATTACAAATTGCGCCCTCTAGCATTTTTTTTAGAACTATTATGGACAACTAAATACGATTGGTGAAAGTGCATACATTTCTCTTCCAAACAGTCTTTAGTTTGCTAAAATCGGATAAGTCGTTTATAAGTTACAGCGATTTAAATGATTACACTTTCAACAGCTTCCCGGGACTCTTATTAAAGTCGCTACGCCAATGAGCATAAGACCAAAATGTCCAAGCTTTAAAATGGTGTTATCAAACATATACCTTAATGTGGAATTTTCGGAGTTATGTAAAATTTTAAAATTTACTTTTCAATTACGCCCTCTTGCGGCAAAATGCGGAACTTAAAAATTATTTCCAGAATTTTCTCATGGCCACTTTAATTATCATTTTTTTTTCCTGAGTTTCTATGCCCAGTAGTTTCCGAGATATGGCCGCTCGTCGACCTTAAAAAAACACCTTGTATGATAGACTAGCACAAATTTTATTATTTTCTCTGATATAACAAACCCAAAGAAACCACCAGTAATAATTATGATAATGTCAAATGTTACTAGAAGTTTTATTTTTTATTAGTTTTAACATGTTTTACAGTACCTATTCAAGAAAAAAATATGATTGTACTAACTTAATAAAAAGTACTTAAAATGAAATGGTGAGAATTTTTTAAAACTTTATTACAGTTTAAAATAGGGAAATTACCATATAATTTACTAATCTAAAAAACCAATAAAAATGCATTCCATAAAGTAGTCCAATATACAGATTTTAATATTATTTAAAATGAAAAGGAAGCATAAGAACAATCAATCCCAGAAAACGTTGTTTTTTCAAGACAATATATTTTCATATGTTTTTTAAACCATCTTATGTTGCGCATATTCTTCAGATTATTTGGAATTGAGTTATACAAATGAATACCATTATGCAGAATACAAATATTTCCAAAAGTTGACCCGTGTTTTGAAGTGGAAAGAAGATTTCTAGTGTTTGAGTCGGACAGATTCCCTGTTATAGAAACATGGATGTTTGAATTTTTTTCTTTAATAAGAACAGAGTGAATAAAAATGCAAATTTTTAGTTTATAAAGCATATTTAACAAATTTTTTGGTCAATATAAAGATTACCGGTTGATTCCAAAAGGGTCAATCTACACATTTTATTGCGTTATTTTGTATTTTTTTAAAGAGGCTTTAATGTTGATATATTTGAAGATACTAAATACTGTAGTTTAGAATATATAAATGCAAAATAATCGTCTCTTAAATTTTTCAATGGCATAAAGTTCCCAATTTTAAATAATACACATATACCTAGGTAAAATATATTTTCTTATTATATGATCTATAATTATGCTTTTTCCAATTTAATTTCTTTTTGGAAGATTTAAAGATTGCAATCGAATCACTGTGTATCAACTTAATGTAAGAACTGAATTTTATGACCGTTTAGGACAGTGGTCGCCAACCCGTCGATCGCGAGCTACCGGTAGCGCGCAAAGGCAATTCTGGTAGCTCGCAAAACATTTTTAAAATACAAAAGGTTTATATTTCCTAAATTCTGCAAATTCTCATAATAAACGCAAGTGGCGGCAACACTGCGGTAAACGATCTGTACGTAGTCGACGACGTCACCACGCTAGAATTGGCTAGATCAGCGCGACAACCCGCTACTAGTGTTCGGGAAAAATTTGGGTTGCTTTGAACGGTATAAGAACGAAAGGCCCAGGCGCAGTTTAAAACTGAATCGCAGAATATCCAGCGGTTGGGTTGGCGTTGGCCCGCAAATAAAAATACGGCAAGCAAGTAGTAAGAAAGTGAAGACATACCATTTTCATTCGGAATGGGAAGAACAATACTTTATCACAGAAGTTAACACATTCTTTCGTTTTAAGTACTTGAGTTTATTAAATTAATGCAATCATTCCATTTTTCTTGAATACTGTAAAACATGTTGAAACTAATAAAAAAATAGAACGTCTAGTAAATTTGACATTATCATAATTATTACTGGTGGTTTCATTGGGGTTTGTTATCAAAGCCGTATTTAATTTTCAAGAATACGAACACTTTTCTAAATAACTTTTAGTTGACTTATTAGAAAATAATAAAATGTATACAAATAAATAGTCAATTTTGGTGTAAAATAATAAGGAAGTCAATATTTAAGGGTAGCAAAATTTAGATGGGATTTTCCATAGCCAGCCTGGACGTACAGGTATTGGGTGTCCAGAAAATACCTATACAACTTTTGGTCACAGACTCCCGACGTAAACATAGAGTATTTTCTGTTCTCTTTGTAAAAGTTTCAGTTGGCTCCTGAATAAAACTGATAAGCAGTGACGTAGTCAAGGGGAGTGAGGGGGCAACCGCCGCCCCCTCTTAAACAAGTATTCATGAAAGCATAATATAAATAAAAAATTATTAAACAAAGCTTTTAAAATAAAAAGGACTGCGAAAGTAAATACATAATTTAGTTTTTTAATCGACAAAGTAGCCATAATAATTTTAATAATAATAATGTGTGAAAATGTCAAAGACGTCATACACAATAAAATGCCCTCTAACAACGGTGAATTATAGGCGCGGTCCAAAATTTCGTTTATTTACCTTGTTGCTTCGTCAAGCAGCAAAATCTTCGGATCCTTGATTAGCGCCCGGGCAATGGCGACCCTCTGCTTCTGTCCCCCGCTGAGCATGACCCCCCTCTCACCCACAACAGTGTCGAACCCGTCCGGTAACTGTTTGACGAATTCGTACACGTTTGCTTGCTTGGCCACTTTCAGGAGCTCCTCTTCGGTGATTTTTTCTGGGTCGTCGGCGCCGTACAGGATGTTGTCCTTTATCGAACTGAAAAGGGAAATGGTCGTAAAATAATTCAAGATAAAATAGCGTAAGAAATCAAAGAAAAACACAGCACACAGTACACCAGCAATAATCCAAGTAATCGAATTAACTTAAAATTAAACAAATGCCGATAAATACCAATAAATCACCGGCTGCAAGAGAACACGAACGTATGAGGTAACTGCCAAGACTGGCATATTTTCTGCCAAGACTGGCATATTTTCTGCCAAGACTGGCATATTTTCTGCCAAGACTGGCATATTTTCTCCCACGACCGATAGCGGCCGGTTCTTATCTGCTAAAATTTTTTATTACATCCATTTTCTTATATAAATTAAATAAACTATAATATTTAAGACGTTTCTAACAATAGATAATATTTAACAATTTAAAAATTAATTGATAAAAACAATCTAGATTTATGCTGGTAGGGCCACAGCTAAAAATGTCACATCTATTTTGGTGCAGTTTGTATAATATGTTGGATAATTGATAAATATGGAAGTATTTACAGATATTGGTACATATAAAATATAGGAATGAAGTGTTCTAGGGACGAGGAATTGCAGGTTTTTAAATATATCTTTGCATTCCAATCTATTATATAATTGTTTAAATTGAGCAACGGTAAGTCGATCCTTTAAGGAAATGTGTGCGCAAATTGAACTTCTGGAATACAGATTTCTGGATACTGGACCCCTGTCGTACTTCCGATGTACTATATAGATGATAACAAACCAATATTGTTTATTTGAATGTCGTTAATGTTTCCTTAACAAACCCATCTTGTTTATCTTTAAGCTAATTCTTAACTTGGAACCTTTCAATAATAAATTTTGCCTAAAATCCCAAATTCTTTTTAAAATATTCAAGATTGAAATTTACTTAAATTTTAAATATTCAAAAACGATTTTGAGTGGTTTACGTCACTAATCAGTAAACTAAACGTTGCCAAATATATAACAATAATTGCATAGTTTAGGCGTTGCCAAACGTTTCGCATTTTAATTGTACAGTTTCTTGATAAAAGGTGTAGTAGTTAAAATGATTATTAATATCAAGTCTTACTCGGACTTATATAAAAGGTAATTAATTTTAAAATGTAAAAATAACTGTAACAATCGATAATTGTCTACAAATTCTTCATTTCGGGAAGAAATAGTTATTTATGTATCAAGGGTACTAAGTAGATGATTATGCCCTGAGGGCGACAGTCTTACAAAGCCGAGGGCCTCTGGCCCGAGGGTTCGTAAGTCGCCCGAGGGTATATATCTATTAGTACCCGTGGTGCATACAAAATTTTATGTCATACCAGTTCGTTTTGAATAATAAATTTTTTTTTTAATTTAATTTGATTTACCAATTTTTTATTTTTACCTGCGACATTACCTTGACATTATTAAAATTTTTAATGTGTCAAAGTCAAAAATCAAAAATGGAACAAGATGCACACTTAAGGTGGGAGTATCAACATGCTTGCCAACCTATAACCTATTTCGCGTAGATTTATTTATGTTTTCTAGCTTTTATACAAAATTTAAAGAAAAGCAGTATCGACTTGACGTTCTATAGGTAATAATTCACATATTTAATAAATATCAAGGAATTTCATAACTTATTTTAGGAGAATTGTATAGCGAAAAACATCGGGTAAGATTTTTTTTAACATTATTATGTCATTGTCACTCATTGTTCTTTCACTATACAATTCTCCCAAAATTAGTAATGAAATAAATTGATATTTTTGTAATATATCAGATACTACCTAAATAATGTACCGACGGTATTGATTTTCTTTAAATGTTAGTTATTAAAATAATAAACTCAAAAAATCAACGCGAAATAGGTTATAGGTTGGCAAAAGATTGAATGACGTTGAGAATTCAACCTTAATGCCCGCGCGGGCCATAATGTGTACTTTATGCCCGCACGGGCATAAAGTAATCCATTATGTAGATGGTATCTAAGGTATAAAAACACAATAATGAACTGGTATGACATAAAAAATATTATTCGGATGTCCCTAAATTTGTTTGGCAAGTGTACGTAGACCTTAAAACCGAGATTTTAGCATCTCCGACCACAGAAAATAAATTGGGTTATGTCCGACGGTTTTCAACAAAACATGAAAACAAATTAACAATAAAACAACATGGCGATGTTGGCAATGCGATCGGTACAAGCTTTAGTCATTGCCAAATAGATATTGTACTTTGGGGTTAGATCGGATTCTGTAAAAAAAATATTTTTATGACTTAGTCATTTTTATTTCTACCCTTCGGTATTAATTTACTTAAACTACAAATTACAACTGAATCCCGAACAGTTGGTATTATATATTTCATTTTTACTATTCTTTATTTTTATTAACAGTAAAATTCGGTAAGTCTTATAATCTAAAAGTAATTATAATAGCATCAGTCTTCTTTCAAATTCAAACCGCACCGCAAGACATTTTTCATAGTTCCACCACGGTATATGGTCGATATATGTAATCTGGTTCCACGTTGCAGCGCGATTCACTATTGTTCGTTCCTGAAGTTTTGCTCGCTCCAGCCGGAACGTAGGTTCCGACGAGTGCAGCGTCGCTTCGACCGAAGTGACGCTCCAATCCACTCCAAATCGCATATGCCTTGTTTTATTATGCGTATTCAAAGGTATACGTGGGCTTGCCAGATCTTACGCTCCGCTCCAAACCGTGAAACGTTGCTGCAAAGCGGCATTGAAATGGTCAGAATGCGGCCGTCGCGTCGCGTCCTCTGAGCGGTCTCGACCGTTTCGTTCTGTAAACTGCGGCTGACGTTACCATTAGTGATGCAATAATTCGAATTAAAATATTCGTTGATTCCGAGTATTGAAATACTCGGATTAATCCGAGTATTCAAACTCGACTTTAATTCGAATTATATTAGGCATCAAATTTTCGAATTCATATCGCAGTCACTCACATTCCGTGAAAGGAGTAAAAACAGACACCTGACGAACAGCGAATCGATTCGATATATTACACAGCTCTCGTGTGTTCGCGATCTCCAATGCCTACGCGCAATGCTGGTTGCCAGACTAGTAGTGATTGGAGATTGGAAGTATTTGAAATTTGAACTGAAACTGAAATGTAAAACGAGAAGATTTTACATGATTCCGTGCCGTAGTTCAGTATGGAGTAATGGATAAGAAAGAGCGCCTATAGGCAGATGCGTATTAGATAAATGTAACCAAAAAAATATAAAAGAAACAATAATAATATAAATAAATGAACTAACCACCGACAAAAGTTTCCAGTATAATACTAAAATACTAACTCTACCTCTACTTCCTTACTAATAATCTGGTAACTAACCACCACCGAAAAAAACTCTTAAATCTTATTACTTAATTTACCTAACAACAGTATAATAACAATACTACGACGTAAGCGGGAAATTTACGCAACTTAACCCAACCGTCTAAAATAACTCGAGCGCGGGTTTATTATACCAACGAATATTCAAATTCAAACTAATCATCTTCGCGCGGGATCTCCTTCGCGCACGTCGCCACGAGTCGATGCCGAAGACGGCTTTCGGGTTGTTCCGGCGACCCGCCCACTAGCGGCCAAGCCAATGCGAATACGATACGAATTTGAAATCGGATGATTAATACGGATTAATTTTGGGCACAGAGGTTATTCCTCGAATGCTTGAATTACCGTACTTCTAGGTCAGTGACCTTTTTTTTTTTTTTTTTTGAAGCCATATAAATTATGTAATACTAAAATAAATTTTACGAATTCGAAATCGGATAATTAATACGAGTATTATATTAATCCGATTGCGAATAATCGAGTATCTAATTCATCCGAGGATTTACATCACTAGTTACCATTGCCGGTGTCGCTCCACGGTAACTAGTTACTTAGTCGTTGTGGAGCGCGTTGGAGCGTTATCAAAATATACCGCTCCAAAATCGCGTTATCTAAATACCGACCCACCTCTAATATTGAGTGTACAGTTGATAAGAACGATTGTCCCATGGTGGTGGAAGATGCTCATCATCCAGCACTTTCAGTTGAACTTAAGGTTGAAACAGATCGGCCCGGTAGTCAATAAATAGGAAAAACCATTTCAGGTGTTACAATTTCAAAGAAAAGGACTTCAATGCATTTTATGGTGAGCTGGTTCGTGTCGTCTGGCAAGAGCTGGACCGGTATTCAGATACGGCCATGTGCTGTTTTTGCAGAATATTTTAAAAGTGTCTATAATACAGCTAGCAACTTGCATAACCCACCATCCACGCACACATCATTAAAGTTACAAAGAGCCCTAAGCCAAAGATGCCAAGTAGGCCTAACTCTGTTTCAAATTTCTTTATTAAAGATACCTACTATAACTATAAATGTCTTGGCAGTACCACTTAGCGAAATATTCAATTTATCATTAAGTCAGCAACGATATCCCAAAATATGGAAAATGCCTAAGATATGTCCAGTCTTTAAGAATGGAAGCAGAGGTCAGATTGAAAACTACAGGCCCGTTTCACTTATTTGTGGCCTTTCAAAAATATTTGAAATGCTATTATACCAACACATAGAGCAAAGGGTTGAACCGTCTCTCTCAGTCGACCAACATGGTTTTTTGAACGGCCGGTCAACGACCACCAACCTTTCAAAATGTCTTTATTCCAAACTAACTTTTACAGTTCATTACATGGAAAGTGACAACATAATGTAGAAAATAATAACCATTAAAAAAAATAACAATAAAAATAATTGAAGTTAATCCAATTTGTTTCATTAATAAAATCAATTTAAAAAAAAATAGTATAAATAATTTAATTTAGTAAATATCTCTTTAATTGTTTTTTAAAAGTTGCCAATTTTTTAATTTTTCTGATATTTTTTGGAAGATTGTTATATTTTATTATTCCGTCATATAAAAGGGATTTTTTTCCGAAATTACTTTTTACTGGTATAGTTTGATAATTTATACAATGTCTGGTGTTATGATCATGTAATGTCTTATTCTCCTCAAGTGTTATGTTTGATTTTTTTTCCTTAAAAAGAATAGAGTGAATTAGAATACAAATTTTTAATTTATATATATTTATACCTAGCATGCTTTTCTGATTTTGCGGTCAAAGTGCTTGATTCCAGAGGACGGGTTCGTGTGGTATTTACAGACTTTACAAAGGTTTTTGACAAAATATGGTCACAGGAGGCTGCTACTTAGATTACGCGAATTTGCTTTAACAGAGAATTTTATAACCTTCTTTAATGCATATTTACAGAACAGATCTCAGTAAGTTCAATACAACGGGTTCAAATCGCAACTGTTTGCTACTTTCGAGGTCGTTTACCTCATTTTTTCTTTCTCTATACGATAGGATAAAAACAAAATTTAGTGAAAAAGCCCATTCTGACTGTAAGAAATTGCAGAACAGTTAAGCAGTAAGAAGACACAACAAACATGTGTGAAACAATCATGTTGATTGATATTGAAATACCTACTGTGCAAATCATGACAAAGGGGCACTAAAGATGGCCGATAGCGCTCTGCTATTAAAATACAATTTACACCCAATACAAATAGTTTCCTTCATTTATTTATCATATTTAAACTTGCAATTCCAGTAATGACAATAAATGGTAGAAAAATATGTTTAAATCAATATTCTTTTGCCATATGGTCTGATTTTACGGGTCCTTGCCCAACTTTTTGGAAGGCCGATTTAAAAATTTTAAAGGATGGAGTAGGACCATAGACTACCTTTAGATAAGCAAACAATAATCACGAAAGTGGCAGTTTTATGGCCTCGCGCATGTAAACAAAGCTAGACACTATTGGACATGCGCCGCACTGCGAAATTATCGTTTGACGAATGGGAAAATAGACAGGTCCGGGCTTTAAAATTTAAATTCTTGCCAAAAAATTGGACTTTCTTCTCAATTTTTGATCAAGTTGGGAAAAAAGGTAGTGAATTCTGTCATTTTTAGTAGTAGCAAACCTATCAGATTTTAAGGATAGAAAATTGTTTTTAAGGTTTTGTTTTTAAAAATGATTCGTCGTCGTGTTTTTACTTCGAAAAGGAAGAGAACAAGAACAAGGGAATTAAACTAGTCTTATAAAATCGAAAATAAAACAAACAAAACCAGCAAAATAACCAGTCTACGGTGTTATCGCGTACCTAACCTCAAGTTAAATATTAGTTGGTATATAACTTGAATTGATTTTTACAATTTGGCAAAACTTAAGTACGTATAAAACATTTTCAAGGAAAATTTCTTTTTCTAGAATTTGAACAGTGTTTGCCCGAGAACTTGACCGGTGGACTACTAGCTTTATTAAAAGCTTAATGTCGGGGTGTACAGATTTTAACCAAAAAATTAACCAACCAGCAACTTTGATAAAATTAATTTTCTCACAATCAGACACAATTCATTAAACTACACAAAAACTAGAAATCCGTAAATATTAAACACCCACAATCTACGATAGCTAAGAAAACTACAAGGAATCCAGAGAGAAACCAAAACACAACAACACAAATGGCGGCCGAGCCGGTTCTGGGAGGGTATTTTGAGCATGTCGGTAAAGTAGGACAGGCCGATAACACGAGGTTTGTGCGCATGCACGAAGGTGTCCAGAGGGAAGGCAGCTGACCGGCGAGTCATGCGTTCGGACGTATTTTTTCACCCATAAAACGTAACTTTTGTTTGCACAGGAGATAAGCTGTACGTATCTAAAGGTAAATTGTCAATGAGTAGGACATCCAAGGAGACATAATTTTAAATATTATGACCATATCATTTCCAGAACACCATGTGTAATAAGTAATGCTGTAAAGTGATCCCAAATCACTTTCAATTTGGTTATCAATTCTTCAAGGGGTAATAGGAAAAAAATACCAAGATCAAGAGCTTAAAAACGATCTGTAAAAACAAACTTTCAAAAGTAAAATCCGTAATATTATTTCCATCATACCTAGAAAATAATACAGGCTCCTGACTAACTGTTCCTATATGCCTCCTTAGCCAACCTGGATCTAAATCTCTTACATTCTGCCCATCTAAGTAGACCGCACCATCTACAGGATCATAAAGCCTCAGTAGCAGAGCCGCTAATGTACTTTTTCCTAAAAAAAATAATTATATTAAAATTTGACGATGAACACGAACACAACAAGAAATACACTTTCTTTTCCGTTTTACAAATAACTATTTATTGAAAAATCGGCAAATATATTTGCCGGAACTTTCCTCGCAATATATTTGAAAGGCTTTACTGTGTATCGAATAGACTCAAATTTTTCAAATACTTTGAATGACAAGCTATAAAGAATAGTGGATATTTGGAAAAATTTGACAACTCTGTCGGGGAGCTGGTTTGGCCACCGTTGTGGAGTTGATCTTAATCTTAAAATCACGTTTGTGGTGTCGCGGTGTTACCGCAGAGGCAGATGGAACGGATTGTCAATAGCGGTATGCATAATATTATGCGATTTATTAGGACGTAAAAAAAATAAATTAATTAATAAATTATGTGTAAGAAAACGCCCGATTTTAATACAATAATTTAATAAAAAGCATGTTTTCTTTTTCAACAACGTAAAACAAAAAACTTCATCATATATTTTATACCGTGCGAGCAAAAATTATTTGCATCAAAGAGGGCCTTGCATCTAAGGACGTAATGCTTAGCCGTACAGCTTAATACCTGTTGGGTGTCAGTAACTACCTGAATTAACAATCAATCAGTTATTCCGTCATCTTTGACAGTCGTTACAAGTAATTTGATTCATCGCTAATTTTTCCAATTTTTTGAACAATTCACACAATGGGCTTTACGGAACAGCACAAAACATTCATGGTTGAAGCGTATTTTCGAAACGGGGTTAGAGTAAATGGTGAGTGGCAATACAATCCAAGTTTGTGCATGGACGATTTTCACGAACATTTTCCTAACGTTGCTTTTATTGCTGCGGATTTTTATCATTGCCTGAAAAGAACCGTGGCTGTGTTTAGGGAAACAGGTTCTATACAACACAAAAAAGGAGCAGGAAGACCATCTGTAAGAACAGAAGAACTTGTTGCAACCGTTCGTGAAATAATGCAAAATACGATAGAAATTGTATAAGACGCCTGTCCCAAGAAGTGGGAAGATCTTATGGAACATGCAGGACTATTCTTAAGAAGCAGCTAAATTTATTTCCTTATAAAGTGCAAGTATGAATTGTGTAAATACAAATTTAGAACAATTACAAGAAAGGATTATCCAAGAATGTGGTAACATTTCACCAGAGATCCTGGTCAGCACTTTCGAAAATATGAAGAGACGTGTGAATTTATGCTTGGAGCATGGCGGTGGCCAATTTCAGCAATTTATGTAATTATTTTCCTTTTTCTTTCTGTATATTCTTACTTTGTTAATTTTGTAAACAACAAAATTAAATTTGTATTTGTCTACTTATTTTATTACTCATTAGTTTGGCATATCATGTCATAATATGAATTTACAAAATTTTAACCTATATTTGGTTAGATATATCGTCCCCATATCATTGTGATCTAAACCAAGCCCTACGTCTTTTAATCCAAGCCCTCTATGATGTAAATAATTTTTGCTCGCATGGTATAACAGCTGGCCTTTTTACCGATACATCCCTATTTCGCAGGTAGGCCAATGACTAACTTACATTCTTTATAACTTTTGTGATATTGCTACTCTTTACGTTTGTTTGTTTATTTTAGTTTGTTGCAATTGTATTTTATTCGCGCTGGTAATGATAATACACGTAGTTTTTTACGCACGTTTTGAGTTGATTACATGAAAATATTATAAACTCACCGACAAAAAAACCGGCACCTACATTTTTTTAGTAATTTCAATATGGCTTAACTTTTTTATTTTTGACTTTATTGCAATGATTTTTCGCTGGGCGATAGATCTATTCATTAAAATTACGCTGCAGTTTGTTCTGATGTAATTTTGGTTGCTTAAATGTTTATATACCAGGGTAAGTCAAAATGATGTTTTTAGTAGTAACTTTAAAACGTCCTGTATAAAAAACCCGCCGGAGAACCTTGTTTAAACATAATTTACGATAAAGCTGGATGTATTCCTAGCATTTTGTTTTTTGAATCATTTTGTTTCTTTTACGAGCTACGCATTTTTAATTGAAACGCTACATTTTTTCAATGTCAATAAAAATAATCAAGTTAGCTAGTGGTTACTTTATTAGACACTGGCCTTCTGGTATGATTTCCCGTCTCGAGATACCTATTCCAAGCATCTTGTACCGTAGATCGCGCAATTCGTACAGTACGGGCAACATAACTTTTATTTCGACCATCTTCGATTAAAGCGATGATTTTACCCACGTCTGCAGTGGTTAGCACCATTTTAATTACGATTTTAATATTGACAATGTCACTGACAAAATATTCTAATAAAGTAACTACTAGCTAACTTGATTATTTTACGCTGATAATTTTTATTGACATTGAAGAAAAAAGGCAGCGTTTCAATTAAAAATGCGTAGCTCGTAAAAGAAACAAGATAACCAAATGATTCAAAAAAAAAATGCAAGGAATACATCCAGCTTTATCGTAAATTATGTTTAAACAAGGTTCTCTGGCGTATTTTTTTCCACAGGACGTTTTAAACTTCCGACTAAAAACATCATTTTGACTTACCCTGGTATATAAACATTTAAGCGACCAAATTTACATCAGAACAAACTGCAGCGTAATTTTAATGAAAAGATCTATTGCCCAGTGAATAATCATTGCAATAAAGTCAAAAATAAAAAAAAATTATACCATATTGAAATTACTAAAAAAATGTAGGTGTCGGTTTTTTTTTGTCGGTGAGTCAAAAGGCAAAATCGACAAAAGCACCGCTTAAATTTGTTAATTTTTTTATTGAGTGGTACAGTTAAAAACAAGCAACTGTAACCTAAGCTACGTTTTAAATGATTTTATCTTTAACGATAGCAGTCAAAAACGAATTTTTATTTTAACATTAGCGCATGTCGTGTAATTCGTAATTGCTTTGTAAGTTTGAAGCCAAATTACGCCTGTAGATTTTTTGTATCAATACCAACGTTTAAGAAACAGGTAAGATTTTCTAAACCTCGTAGGTATGTGCAACTTACCCGACCCACTTGGTCCCACCACAGCTACCATCTTGCCAGGCGCGATGTTTAATTCCAGATCTTTAAATATGTCTTGTTCTTGTCTCGAGGGATAACTAAATTTAACATTTTTGTACTCTATATGACCATCTGGATCAGCCATTGGAGTAAAACCACCTGAGAAAGAAAAATCAACAATTTATGCTTTATGTCCTTTTCGCAAAATCCTATTCATGATCTAAAACTTCCTTCCCTCTTCCCTCTACCACAAACTAAGAAAACCTAGACATCCCACGTAAATGGTCGAGAGTGAGGCTCGAGACCTATTTTATTTGAAATAGCCTATATACCCATTTGTTAATTGGTTCATTGTAACTGTGAAATGGTGTAAAATAAATAAATAAATAAATAACAGACTTAATTGGCTTTTTAAGTTATTGTGCTAATAAAAATAAAACTAGAGGTGCGTTGCTAGGTAGTTTATTACCAAGCTTTTCGTTTCTATCAGTGTCAGTATTATAATAATTAAAATCGATAATCAATACCTATAAACAATAAAGTAATAAAAAGCCGCAAATGGAGCGACTTTATATTTATTACCAGAAAAATCCCGGATAATTATCTAAAACACTATGAAATTTTTATGGTGCAATGTTCATAAAACAAAAAATTTAAAACAAGAAGTATTTCTTGCATCTTTCGTGGATAGGGCCCAAGTTTTAAAATCATCGACTTTATGGTCCACCCATTCGATGTTAAAATCTACAATTATGCTTAAAAATAACATTAATATCAGCAACTTCCAAAATTACTTTTAAAAAAGAGAAATGATGTAAATAAATTTCTAAGAGAAGCTCCAGATTGGAACTATTTAATGTGGATGGTAATAAATTGTAATATTTTTATATAATATCGTTTTTTACTAATTATATCGTGTTACTTTTAGGTGTGTTTGAAAACTGGATTGGCTGGTGGGCAAAATGAGCGAAGACAAATGTCTACAAACGACATTTAAAACAAAGGAAACTTTTTAGCAATCGCAATTCTAAAGACGAAAACGGGTAAAAAACGAGTATTTACAATAACTTAAAATATAAGTGCTCTACAGATCATTCAAAAATACTTAAATTTACGAACATTCAAAGCACGTCAACAAACTTTTTATTTTAAATTAATTAACGTTATGGGAAATGTTCCTCACAAGTTGTTGGTGTTCATAAGTTCAGCCTCTCTTTTGGTTGAAACAGGGGCTGATATTTTAAAGTTAAAAAGCTACGAAGGTTGGAAGTATAATTCTATAGCGAAAGGCAACATTAAAGATTCCATTTCAAGAAAAAAGGAAATATCAAATAGAATTCTTGCAGGAGAGGAAGGTACTTCAGGTTTGCATTTTCCTCTCCAAAATAATTCTAACGAATTTCAGTTAGAAAGTACTTCAATAAATACTGCTGAAAAGCAAGAACATGTCACTGTTAGTATTTTTATGGCTAAAAGTGGAATTGAATTTTCAAAATGTAATAAACGTATATTTAACATAACAGTTAACAACAAATAAACCCAGAATATTTTTTATTTGCATTTTCATCTTTTTTCAGAAAAAAATTAAAAAAAAGAATGTACATACTTGTACTTGATGGGTCAAGCTGACTAAAAAAGTTTGTGTGCACCTCGGCCGAATGATCTTTTTTGGCTTCGCAAATTTCCGATTCGTCCAATAAAGATCAACTTTACGGCCTTGATACACAAATAACCATTAGTGCATGGTTTCTCTTGGATTTATTTCTCTATGCCTATACCCTGTATAACTACTGCTTTATTCTACCTGATAAGGGAATAGACGGATTTCGATCCATAATCTCCCATATCCTCTGGGCGGCACCAACCGACTTATTCAATTCTGAATAAAAACTTGATAGACCACCGACAGAAATACCGATATAGGCTGCATAGAGGAGGAAGGAAGACAGATTCCCCACAGTTATTTCGTGTGACGATACCATTACTCCTCCATAATAGAGGACTGATATGATGATCACATGACCGCTGAAGCCTGTCTAAAAAAAAAGATGTGCTGAAATTCTGCAAGAAATAAAGAATTCCCGGCAATTCGGCAAATACCTTTGCAACTTTCTCTAATATATACATTTTTCGTAGTTCACTTTACTGTATCGAATTAACTTAAACTTTTTTTAAATAAAAAAGATAATGCAATAACTAAAATAAACCATTTTAAACCCAAAAAAATATTATATATTTTTTAAATTGATCACTGTGTATTTTTGTCTAAAGTTTAAAAAAACCAAGGTAGGAATGTGTAATCGGTTTATCTTGAAGTTGCAGTCAGATCCCAAAGTTTTTAAATGTCAGTTTCCCGTCAACGGTGGGTATAGGAAACATAATAATAATAATAACCTTCTATATTTCAGAAAAAGTATACAGCATACAAAGAAATAATATACAAAGAATTTGTATATAATTTATAATTATAGCAACTTTACTTGGTTTGATCCCTAGAATTTGTTAGCAATAATTATGATAATGTCAAATATTACTAGAAGCTTTATTTTTTATTAGTTTTAACATGTTTTGCAAGAAAAAATAACAATGATTAAGTTGTACTACATGGAAAATAGTTCTTGGAGAGTATCCGAAATGTTCCCTGACAGACCAAGCAGCACAACATTCCTGACTATTATTCGTAATTTTGTTGTTAAGGTACTGTAATTAATAAATGCAACTGCCTACAGCTAAATAATGATGTACTCGATGGTAGAGCACAAGAAAATAATGCATATTTAGAACTCTACGCCATATAGAAGAAAGTAATAGAATGAGCATCAGACATCTTGGCAAAACAGTAGGAATGCTTCACAGTACTGCGCAAATTACATAAGTACCGTGCGAGCAAAAATTATTTGCATCAAAGAGGGCCTTCCATCTAAGGACGTAATGCTTAGCCATAGAGCGTAATACCTGTTGGGTGTCAGTAACTACCTGAATTAACAATCAATCAGTTATTCCGTCATCTTTGACAGTCGTTACAAGTAATTTGATTCATCGCTAATTTTTCCAATTTCTTGAACAATTCACACAATGGGCTTTACGGAACAGCCAAAACATTCATGGTTGAAGCGTATTTTTGAAACGGGGTTAGAGTAAATGGTGAGTGGCAATACAATCCGGGTTTGTGCATGTACGATTTTCACGAACATTTTCCTAACGTTGCTTTTATTGCTGGGGATTTTTATCATTGCCTGAAAAGAACCGTGGCTGTGTTTAGGGAAACAGGTTTTATACAACACAAAAAAGGAGCAGGAAGACCATCTGTAAGAACAGAAGAACTTGTTGCAAACGTTCGTGAAATAATGCAAAATACGCCAACAAATTGTATATGACGCCTGTCCCAAGAAGTGGGAAGATCTTATGGAACATGCAGGACTATTCTTAAGAAGCAGCTAAAAAAACACCAGTTGCAAATTTAGAACAATTACAAGAAAGGATGATTTATCCAAGAATGTGGTAACATTTCTCCAAAGATGCTGGTCAACCCTTTCGAAAATATGAAGAGACGTGTGAATTTATGCTTGGGGCATGGCGGTGGCCAATTTCAGCAATTTATGTAATTATTTTTCTTTTTCTTTCTGTATATTCTTACTTTGTTAATTTTGTAAATAACAAAAATACATTTGTATTTGTCTACTTATTTTATTACTCATTAGTTTGGCATATCATGTCATAATATGAATTTGACAAAATTTTAACCTAGATTTGGTTAGATATATCGTCCCCATAACATTGTGATCTAAACCAAGCCCGATGTTTTTTAATCCAAGCCCTCTCTTTAATGCAAATAGTTTTTGCTCGCACGGTATAAATATCATCCGTGTACCTAATTATCAAAAACATCAGGAATTGAGGGCAGGTGATAAAATACGAAACGAAGAGCAAACTTTTGTTTTGAAGTTATGTAAAGGGTAAATAACGATAGAGAACTCTCACGCAATGTTTGTTTTACCGACGAACCCACCTTCCCATTAAACAATGACCCGGATTGTTAAACATTTTTTTTTAAACAAAATATGGGAACATTTTTTGAAACTTTAAAATCAAATTGGACCTGCATTAGAAGAAGTTGCTCCTTAGAATGAAGATATTTGGTTTCAAATGGACGGTTGCCCTGCTCACAATGCACGAGAAGCAAGGGAATATGTCCAAAATGTTTCGATGCGTGCACAATAGGATTAAATTACTTCATAAAAACGAAGGGCTTGGTTTAGATCACAATGATATGGGCACGATATATCTTACCAAATCTAGGTTAAAATGTTGTCAAGTTCATATTATGACATGATATGCCAAACTAATGAGTAATAAAATAAGTAGACAAATACAAATTTAATTTTGTTGTTTACAAAATTAACAAAGTAAGAATATACAGAAAGAAAAAGAAAAATAATGAGAATTCACATAACCGGAGAGGTGGAACCAGGCAGGTCTAATAAATCATTTCTTTCCAATAAATTTTGGGAAAACCATTGAGTGTAATTCCTGCTTCTTTCAAAATCGCGGCTTGTATTTCTTGGAATACTTGCACTTTATAAGGAAATAAATTAAGCTGCTTCTTAAGAATAGTCCTGCATGTTCCATAAGATCTTCCCACTTCTTGGGACAGGCGTCTTATACAATTTGTTGGCGTATTTTGCATTATTTCACGAACGTTTGCAACAAGTTGTTCTGTTCCTACAGATGGTCTTCCTGCTCCTTTTTTGTGTTGTATAGAACCTGTTTCCCTAAACACAGCCACGATTCTTTTCAGGCAATGATAAAAATCCCCAGCAATAAAAGCAACATTAGGAAAATGTTCGTGAAAATCGTCCATGCACAAACGCGGATTGTATTGCCACTTACCATTTACTCTAACCCCGTTTCGAAAATACGCTTCAACCATGAATGTTTTTTTGCTGTTCCGTAAAGCCCATTGTGTGAATTGTTCAAGAAATTGGAAAGATTAGCGATGAATCAAATTACTTGTAACGACTGTCAAAGATGACGGAATAACTGATTGTTAATTCAGGTAGTTATTGGCACCCAACAGGTATTAAGCTCTACGGCTAAGCATTACGTCCTTAGATGCAAGGCCCTCTTTGATGCAAATAATTTTTGCTCGCACGGTAAAATTAATAGGGGCGCCAATATTCGAGGGTAGCAAAATTTACATGGGATTTCCCATGGCCAGACTGGCGGTGCTTGCAAATTTGAAAAAAAAATGAATGTCTTTCCCAAAATACATTTTTAAATCTACTTTATTAAAATAGATTTTTAATTTACCCGCCAGAAATTTAAAAAAATAATCTTCGACTTTATTTTGTTTACAGAAATATTTATCGATTCTCTCAGATTTATCGGTCACGTCGTAATGAAGGGAAAGGGTACGTAGTACGTCATGGAAAAGTGCGTTGAACTGATGAGATTAAACTTAATGTTTGTCTAATGCGATTTGTCAATTTAAATACACCTTTTATTAGTTTTTGTTTACTAGGTAGTTTATCACGTCCGTCGTTTTGATTTAATCAATTCTCCTTTATAGTCTGGTAGATTAACTCATATTTTAGCATTGGCCTGAAAGTACTTTCTATAGAAGAGTATAGACAAACAGCGGATGTTATCGGGTTTTCCAAACTTTCAAAAATCGACCATTCACAAAAAATTGTTAATAATAATAATAATAATAATAATAATAATAATAATAGATATTTATTTGTGCCAAAATATAAAATATAACAGCTAAAAATAACTATTGATGACAGTAACATACTAGTTAGCGCAAAAAGGTATGATTTCAATATTCCAATCCAACCCTAAGATAAAGTTTTTTAAAATAACTTTTAAAAGCCGAATAGTTTGGTTTTTTATATCAGATTCTATATTGTTATCCAGTGTGACCAGTAAAGTCCTCATCATAAATATGGGATTTTTTTTTATTAATAAGTATAATAATATTCAAAATTTGACTTTGACATCAAGTTCTGCTTCGATCGAGATAAAAATTAAGCAAAAAAATAGTAGTCACGTGATTCGCATTATCTGTCAAATTTTAATTTTTTATAAAAAATAATTCAAAAATGGGGTTATTTCTGAAAATATCGAAAAAGGTTGTAAGAAAAAGTTTTTTTTAAATGTAGTTTCTAACCCACATGCAAAATTTCAGCTGCATAAGATAATTTTGATTTTTTACCCACTACTAAAATTTATTTTCCACTTGATGAACAGTTTGCTGATAACACTGTGTTCTTTTTTGTGTTAATATTAAGGTGTATTACTTTCAGACACAAACTACGTTTTTAAAAATACTTATTTTATGAAGTTACCTTCTACAGGGTCAAAAACAAATAAACTTTGCATCACATGCGACCAAATTTTAACAGCCCAATTTTGATTTTGTAGAAAAACACACATTTAATATGGCGCTACTTTAAAAAAAATGTATCAGAAATAAAGCCTTGTCAAAACTAAGAAGTTTTATGTAGGTTGCGTTGAGTATTATTTTGCAAAAGTGGTACAATTTACAAAATATGGGTAAAAAATCAAAATTATTTTATGGAGCTGAAATTTTGCATGTGGGCTAGAAATTGCATTTAAAAAAAACTTTTTCTAATAACTTTTTTCGATATTTTCAGAAATAACCCCACTTTTGAATTATTTTTTGGAAAAAAATAAAATTTGACAGATAATGCGTCACGTGACTACTATTTTTTTGCTTAATTTTCATCTCGATCGAAGCAAAACTTGATCCCATCCCATATGATGCGGACTTTACTGGTCACACTGTGGATTTGTATGTTTTTAAAGTTGTGATTAAAATTTGATGGAATTATATATCAGTTTTATTAATTCATTCGGCAAACAAATTATATACTCTCTGTATTTAACTAAAACATACCATTCCATAAAATATAGCTCTTGCTTTTGCCTCCAAGTATCCCAAAGTCAGTACGTTCTTTATCGAATGCTTATAGTTCTCCATTTCTCTAGGTTCTTGAGCGAATGCTTTCACAGTTCGCATGTTTGAAATTTTTTCTTCTGCTACCTGTAAAATGATAGTCTTAAGTATGACGCTGACGTTGTTGAGATAAGAGCTCCCCTTAATTTAAATAACGATAATAATATCATTATTGCCAACAAAATCTTATAGACACAACAACAATCATTACATATCAATTATTGGTAAAATCAAAATTAAAATTATGTAAACATTTATCTAGTAAGAATTTGCTGAAAATGTTGTTCTTTGATTGAACTCACGTGTAAACGTAGTAAATTTTTAAAAACCATCGGCCCAATATGTTTAAGAACTTTTTATCAAATAAAAAGTGTAACAGTATCGTTTTTTACAATCGCCTGAGAATCTGCGAAACATGATCACCCTACGTTATGATTTCTTCTCAGCAATGATCAAATTCGCACTGCGACTTCTACCGCTAGCAATTAATAATACAATGACATTTCTGATGTAGGATCTAAATAAATGTTGAGCCTGAGTTGTGTGGTGAAAATGAAATATTATTTTTACCTTGGTAGCATCTGCTAAAGAATCCTGCAGTCTTCTTGAAATACTTCTGACATATCTGCCATAAAATACTGCCACAACCGCGACAGGAGGAACTATTGCCAGACCCACTAGGGCCAGTTTTGGGGACATGTAAAACTGGAAAAAAAAATGATGATTTACTAGACAAAAGATTATCAAACTATAGATATAAATTTTGCAAATCTGAAACTTTTATATTAGTAATTTGATATAGTGCTTTCGTAGGTTAATAGCTAATAAAATTAAATCAATACAGTGTTATTTCTAGAATTTACAATCTATAACATACACATTTAAGTCTAAGGTAAAATTAACGAATTTAAAAAAAATTTAAACGATAGTCATTAAAAAAAACCTTTAATTAATAAACGCATAAAAACTATAAGGCACTATTGGAATGATGCAAATATTATTTCGAGGAATAAAGCTCAAAATTGCAAAGGTACTTTTCCGTAGAGACCTCAAAAATAGGATAGGTTTAAAAATATTATTTCACGAACTAATTAGGGCAACTTACCATCATACCTGTCCCAGCGAATACCATGACGGTAGACCTCAATCCATCGGAGATGTTCTGGGATAAGGCTTGACCTACCACTTGCGTGTCTGAAGACAGTCTATTTATAAGCTCTCCCGTAGGTCTCTTGTCGAACCATCCTTGTTCCTGTTTAACTATAGAGTTGAATACGTTAGTTCTTAGCGCTTGAGTCATACGGTAACCTAAGGAAATAATAGCATATTATTATTATGTTATATTTATTTCACTTAGACAATTTGTAGCATCTTAGTGACGAATCTAAGAAAAACACGGCTTGTGAATTTCCTTGGTGTTTCATTCTCTACCCATTTCTGTAAAATAAATAATCATTTATTTTTGACGTCGCGTAGTGTTCCTATAACTTTTTGTAATCGAGTCTATTGTTTAACTTTAGAAATTCGCACTGCGAGAAGCTAGCCTTATGGAAAAGTTACGTTTTCTGTCAGACAGAACACTTTATACCGGGTGTAACAGGATCATGGTACATCCCCCGTATCTCCGTTAGTTTTAAAGGTAATTGATTGAAATTTGGGATATCCCATATACATAATAAGCGGTACTTTTTGACCTACAAATGATTTTTTTTTTCACTTCCGGTTTCGCCGGAGTGACACCAACTTTCGATTTTTAAATGGAACACCCTGTATATTATTACATATTTGAATTCTGCATAATTTTCTGAATCCAATGATACCTACCACAAAAGTGACATTTCAAGCGTAAAAAATATTTATTATTTTCCATTTAAGTAAAAGAAAATACAATTATTTTGTCCTAATTTAATGCTAAGAGGTTACTAAGGTGGCTTTGGAATACAAAAAATTAACACAAACTATTACAACAATAATTGTTCAAAATGCTGGCCATTAACGTCAATGCACTTCTGAACTCGCATAGCTGTTTCTTGAAGAACGTTCTCTAATTGCTGGGCCGTTATACTATTAATTGCACGTCTTACTCGCAACTCCAGGTTTTCGCGGGTTGTAACGGCGGTTGCATAGACAATGTTTTTTATATGGCCCCAAACAAAAAAAATCCAGAGGTGTTAAATCGGGTGACCTTGGAGGCCATCTCACAGGACCATTCGTCGAAATTACATTTTCTTCGAATGCCTGTTGAAGGCAATCAATTACTATTCTTAAATTATGGGGGGAGCTCCATCTTGTTGGAAATACATTCCCTGTCGTAAATAATTGAGAGGTAATTCAGTTAGACTGTCCTCAATTTCGTTTTGCAGAAATTCTAAGTATCTAGCTCCAGTCAAGGGTCCTTCAAATGTTATTGGACCAATGATTCTACGACCAAGTATTCCAAGCCAGACAAAAATAACAACAAATGTAAAGACTTTTCCAATACACAATAAAAACACCGATAAACAACCGAATACTTATTTGACAATCTGAATAATTTCCTTGTTTTCAAAGCCATCTTAGTAACTTCTTAGCATTAAATTAGAACAAAATAATTGTATTTTCTTTTAGCTGCAACTTTGATTGTATTTATCGCACATGTTATTACCAGGTATAAATAAATTCCTTATTAATAGTACTACGAAATGGTACCACGGTACCAATATGGTTCCATTTGGAAAAATTGAGTCTTACGCCAAAAACGATTACGATGAATTTTATTTGCTTATAAAAAACGCAATTTAGTATTTTTGATGGGACTTCGATTTTCTAGCATTAGACGGATCAATTGGAATAAATCGGAACAATCATGGCACACTTAAATGGAAAATTAAAAATTTCATAATAAATATATATTTTTTACGCTTGAAATGTTACTTTTGTGGTATCATTGGATTCAGAAAATTATACAGAATTCAAAAATGTAATAATATACAGGGTGTTCCTTTTAAAAATCGAAAGTTGGTGTCACTTCCAGCGAAACCGGAAGTGAAAAAAAAATCATTTGTAGGCCAAAAAATGCCGCTTGTGATATCCCAAATTTTAATCAATTATCTTTAAAACTAACGGAGATACCATGATCCTGTTACACCCCTATATAACTCCTCCCAAAAATATTTTTAGCAGAATAACTGTTTGAACGTTCTCATACTGACGTTGTATACTAACCTGCTATTGACATAAAATACACTCTTCCAAAGTTGCATATTCCACCCAATACAAAAACACACAAAAGTATTCCACACACTCTGTTCAGTCTCGCCTTGGCCCCCGCCAGGTCCTCACTGTCAGCCGTGTAGATGATATCGAGGACTTTACCTAAACTAAATGGCACCGCCATGGTTACTGTACTTGAAACTAATAAGAAGCCTATCGCACCTAAAAAAAAAACAAATAAAATAATAAAAGGAATGGAAAGTGTCCATTTTTAGTAACTTTGTATTGGTTTCTCTAAAATATCTATATTAAATACAAATATCTTAAATATCACGATATGTATTTAGGTATATATAAATATCTGCTGCAGCAATATTAAATAAACATCTTCTAATCTGTGTATATAAGGCTTTTGTGGAATCATTACTTAGATACTCTATAATAGTGTGGGGCAATGTATATGAAAATACGTTAAAGCCTTTAAAAACAATTCAAAATTATATTCTTAAAATAATCTTTAGAAAAAGTAAAATGTTTCCAACATGTTACTTTATAGTGAAAAGAATCTTTCAACAAGATATTTGTTTGTCATGACTGTCTGTTCTTACATCTATCGGAATCCCACAATGGGAGAACATGTAAATCATGCATACGCTACTAGATTTGATGTCGAAAGAAACCTACAAATCCCAAACAGCATGACAGACTTAAATCTTAGATCTATTGACCATCTTGCAGTCAGAATGTACAATATTCTGCCGCCAGCACTGAGAGTGATAAGTGATAACTAATAGAAAACTTTTTTATCAAAAATGTATAACTTTTATAGCAAATAACTTTGAAAAGTTTGCAACATTGTTCTGACAAGTTTAAAATAACCATTCTGTTTTTTTTTCTACACTTTTTCTTTTCCATTTTCTTGTTTTTTTTTAATTTTCATCTTCTATTTTGTATGGCCTTTGTAAGGCTGGTTTATATGGGTTGTATTGTCTGCCAATGATGATCGAATGACTATAGACTTAAGAATTGCTTGAACTCTTGAATTTTGTATTTATATTGGTACATACAGAAATTAAGTTTTCTGGGTACCTGCCTGAATGCGTTATAATTTATGTAATTAATCTACTTCATATGAAACTGTCTGTAAAATTTTTAATTTTTTGTAATATATTGAGTATTGAGAGTATATCTGATATTTACAATATACAGGTATAATAGGTAAAGAAGCATTATATTAATCAAGCACTTTGACAGAGACCAGAGAACATTAATAGTGGCAAAACTGTACAATCAACAACTTTTATTATTTTTAAAACTTTATCGCATGACGTTATTATTGCACTTTGATCTCACGGACGAGCATCGCGACGTCCCACTTTTGTATTTTTAAACGACATCTATTTCTTTCTAAATAAAAAAATTAATATTTTATACAAAACTATAATTCTACACGTCTTATAACCTTTTCTGTCTTCCTAAAAACGTAAACTTGGACACGCTGCATTTTTACTTTTCTCGCAGAGAAAGTATTGCACTCGCGAGAAAACATTTTCAGATATTATCAGATGTCGCCGCGCCGTTTAAAGTAGCTCACAGACTTGTCGAGCGACTCGTCGAGCGGCTTGAACGACAAAATGACGAACGCGAATTGCGCCCCTCCACTTTGTTTGGCAAACTTATGCTGTCAAAAGTATTAACATGATGTGGGAACTATAAATATTTGTCTAAAACCTTATAAAAAGTCTGCAGTATGGCAACGCATCAGGCCAAAACAATAAACGTGTGGGGCGGAGTTTTGGCCATCTAAATGGCGAATCTTACTTAAACTTTTTACAATATGATTTACCTATCCTTTTACAAGATGTTCCCATTGACCGAAGAACATCCATGTGGTATCATACGGTATCAACATGATGGATGCCCAGCACACTTTTAGCATAGAACAAAAAGGGTTTACTATTCGCAACGAGTCCGTGATTTTTTAAATGTTAGATGCCCGAATTGCTAGATTAGCAGTGGTAGTTTATTTCCATGGCCACCTAGATCCCCGGATTTAACTGTGTTCAATTTTTACTTCTGGGGACGAATAAAAGACATTATTAAGAATACGCGACCAACAACACGAACAATGATTAAACCAATTGAAAATGGCATAAATCCGATTTTACGAGCTGAAATTGAAGCAGCTATTTCTAATTCTACAAGATTTTTTTTTGCAAAATGGAAGTCATTTTGAACATTTATAAAGACCTTCGATTGTTTCGTTAAAAAGTTTTCCATGATTATTTTAATGCTGTTGTTATGGCCTGTTGGCCTTTCTTTAAACACTTCCCAAATTTGTCTTTTACATAATTTGGACTAGTCCTAAGCCTAAAGTGAAGGGAGGCATGAAATATGACAAATGAAAACTTATTATTACTAATCCAACCTATACCTATAAAAACCATAATTTCTTTAATTAAGTTGAAAATTATTGTTTTGGCAATAACTCTGAAACGAAGAAAGATATCGAACTGCGGTCTTCACATTTTTTCTTGCAAATTTAATCTACTTTCCGATTATGCTGTCATAGTTATACCGTATGGTTTGAGTTTTCTGGATAAAATCAAAGAAACTGTTATTTTTACAAATTGCGCCCCCTAGCAATTTTATTAGAATCCATCATGTACAGGGTTATTTTTTATATTTGCGTACCCACCTACAGGGCTTAATATAAGTGACAGAAAAAAACTTTTAATACAAAAGTTGCATAATGTTTCCCGTCATATCTTTTAGACTTATTAAAAAAAACATTTGCACATCGGAAAGTTAAAAAACAAATGAAAGTATTATTTTTTTAAATGGAACGCCCTATATATTTTTTACCAGGGCGAAAGATCTCTTTCTCCTGATTTCAAAAATATATAACATGTCATCATTTAATCCATTCGTTTGTGAAATATTTGAGTTTTTGATTAATTGAATTGACTATAATCTAGTCGGCGTTCCTTACTTAATCTTTCAATTTAAAGTAAAGTGACAAATATGTCACGTTGAAGTATGCGGAACGCCGACTAGAATATAGTCAATTCAATTAATCAAAAACTCAAATATTTCACAAACGACTGGATTAAATGATGACATGTTATATATTTTTGAAATCAGGAGAAAGATATCTTTCGCCCTGGTAAAAAATATATAGGGTGTTCCATTTAAAAAAAGAATACTTTTATTTGTTTTTTAACTTTCCGATGTGCAAATGTTTTTTTTAATAAGTCTAAAAGATATGACGGGAAACATTATGCAACTTTTGTATTAAAAGTTTTTTTCTGTCACTTATATTAAGCCCTGTAGGTGGGTATATACGCAAATATAAAAAATAACCCTGTACAAGTGGATACGACAATTAAAAATACTTAAATTTCTCTTCCAAACAAGTTTAAATTTAATAAAACCAGAGGTATATCTTAATATTGGAATTTTTGGAGAAGTTTAGAATTTTAAAAATTAATTTTCAATTGTGCCCCCTTGCGGCGAAATGCGGGACTTAAAGATAATTTCCAGAATTTTCTCATGACTACTTTAATAATAATTTTTTTTCCCTAAATTTCTATGCTTAGTAGTTTCGAGATGGTGGTCACCCCTAATGAAACACCCTGTATATCTACAAAGGACACAGACTATTCTTTTTAAATTGGAATAACTTTTAAACTTTATTCTCAGTTTTCAGCGTTGTCTTTAAATTATCAGATTTATCTATCCTAAGTGTAGTATGAAACATTATTTTTTCTATGAGCGTGTGAAAAGTTAGACTTTTCATACCCATTTCAGTGTGAAAAGTTTTACTTTAACGCACTAGTGTGAAAAGTAAATTACTTTTCACACGCCGGGTGAAAAGTCTAACTTTTCACACGCTCGTAGAAAAAATCTTGTATGATATACATAAGAAAATATCTCGTTTACGGCACTCATATGAATTGCGAAACTCGCTTCGCTCGTTCCACAAATTTTTATATGCGTGGTGCCTTAAACGAGTTATTTTTACACTTATATCATAAATAGCAATTGTGTACGAAATATAATAATATTACTTTAATTAATAACAGCACAACAGGCATTATCCTGATATCTGAATAAAGAAAAAAATTCAGAAATTCCTATATTTAATTATCGAATTACAACAAGCTCATTCTTATTAGTAATAATGATTTAATTTAAAAATTTAAATACCTAATGATTTTAAATTAGCGGCTAGTAATAACAACAGTTTTACAAAACCAACGTTATAAAAAATACCCACATGAGATTAATATTATCGTCTACTCATCCTGTTTTTTTTATTTTTATTTTGTTTATGTCTAGTTTGGTTTAGGTTAATGCATATATAATCTAAAAGTATTTAATTCTTATTGAAGTACTTAGTAGTTGTTTAAGTACCTGATTTGTCACAACTTTTTTTTGATAAGTAATATACCGAATTGATTTTCATAAAAGGCTTAAGATTTTATGTAGGCACCTAGTCTTAATTAAAACAAAGACCACTTTACATTAAAGTTGGGAGGGTGAAGTAAGTGCAAACAGTTTTTTACAACAATCACATATATTGGATACTTAATTAATATGTATACCTAAATCTGTAAAAGTTAAGGACCTGACACTTAATACCTGTTGCCTGTTGCTTTAAAAAACTTAAATGTATCAGGGTATCAAATATCAAATATATTACGGTTAGGAAAATTTACAATTTTTTACCTCCTCAATAATAGTAATAAAATAAAATAAAATTTAATAGTTTCCTATACATTTTTTTTTTTCCTTCCTTAATTTCTAAATTCAGGTCAACCTTGGACACCAAACAATACTATACAAGACACAGAACAAAAAAACACAGTATACGGATAAAAAAAAAAATTGAATTAAAATTAAAATTGAAATTTGAGGACAAAACTATAGGCTAAAATTTAGGCTAACATTTAACTAAATGTAATTGAAACTGAGAGTCCATAAACTCCTGAACACTAAAGAAAGCTCTACTTAACAACAGTTTTTTTATTACGGCTTTGAATTTCTCTCTTCTCAGCTCATGGTAACTGCTAATTAGCATTTATTATAGAATTTAATTGCATAGTATCCTGGGCCATCCTGACACATTTTCAATCTGAGATATGAAGGTACGAGATTGTTTTTGTTTCTAGTATTATGGCTGTGGACTTCCACATGCTTTCTGTATTCATCTTCTTGATCTTTCACGTACAGCAGGTTCTCAAGAATATATGCCAAAGGCAAGGTTAGTATTTGAAGTTGTTTAAATGCTGGGTAAAAGTAAATATAGGTAAAAAATTCAAATTCCTTTATTCATGTTCATAATTTTTTTTTTTTTAACATACGTCAGGTTATTTAACTGAACAAGACAGTATTGCTAGGAGCTAATAAAATAAAATTAGACAGTTAAAATAGGAAAACACTTACAGACACAGTCGACGGAGTCAAGTTAAAATTAACTATTAAAATCAGGTTAAAAAGATAAATAACACAAAGTAAAATAATCTATAATTTGAGTAGGTAGTCAAGGCAAGGGAATATCAAAGGTATGATCTAAAAACTCCTGAGTAGAGTAAAACAAGTAAGTGTGATATTAGGTACTTTTTGTACAACGGGTTAAAAGGGTTCTAATATAAATTGGAAGCTTAATAAAAACGATCGGAGCGTATTGCAGAGTCGCATTTCACGATTTCTTCAATCGCAAAAAATGAATATGTAGATTATCTCTACTACGTGTGTTCTATTCATAGTCATCAATCAGCTGGTAGTTACCCAAGCATTATTATTATTATAATTATAATTATAATTATAATTATTGGTCTTGAAAAAAGCCCTTCTTTTCCTCTACACGTAGATCTATTAACTGTATCATATCGATTCTGATGGTGGCCACTAGATGGCGTTTTTCCGTAATTCCTCAATGTATATGGATTTTCTCAAAAAAATCAAATGTTATGATATGACTTTTTCATCATATTTTATTTTAGGATTATAAAGGCTATTAAATAGGGGAATAAAAAACCCAGGTCCGTATTTAAAATAAAAAAGTTGATGTTGGTCGCTCGAATCCGAAACGTCGGATTAAAAAACTAACCCCACCAGCTTGTAGATTAGGAAAAGTTACTATAAGGAACTGAAAACCGCAACGTGATATCTTTTGTTAAACTAGAGAAATTAGGGATAATAATAATTAATATGGAAAAATAGGCCATTTTTTAAAACATTCATTAATCAATTAAATTACTGGTTTAATGACGTCCAAGATGCTCGAACTGTCTCCCATCATTTTGCGGTTTTCAGTTCCTTATAGTAACTTTTCCTCCTCTACAAGCTGATGGGGTTAGTTTTTTAATCCGACGTTTCGGATTCGAGCGACCAACATCAACTTTTTTATTTTGAATACGGACCTGGATTTTTTATTCCACTATTTAATAGCCTTTATATTCCTAAAATAAAATATGATGAAAAAGTCATATCATAACATTTGATTTTTTTGAGAAAATCCTTATTCATTGAGGAATTACGGAAAAACGCCATCTAGTGGCCACCATCAGAATCAATATGATACAGTTAATAGATCTATGGGAGAGGAAAAGAAGGGCGTTTTTTCAAGACCAAGTTGAATAAAATCGGTATATCCAAAGCAGAGATATCAGCGTTTGAAATAAAAAAGGTTTGACCTTCTCCCACCACTTTATTATTGAAAAGGGAAAAAAACGATTCCTAACATAAAGTTGCATAATTTTATGAAGAATACAACACTTATATTTTGAACATATTTTTATTAAGAAAAATCAAGAGAAAATCGGCATTTCTATTTTGAAAGTTCTCTTACGCCCCCTAGCGGTCATTTTTCGAACTTGGAAATAATTTCCAGCAATTTCTCTTGGCCGCTTTTATCGATATATTTTTATTTCCAAAGTCCTAGTGTCATTACTTTCTGAGATATAGCCGATTACCTCCTTAGGTGGAACACCCGGTACGTTATTGAATTTGCTTTTTTGATTATGTTTCCCACGTGTATTGCCCACTTAAGGTCTTTTGCGATTGTGACTCCTAAGTCTTTATGGTATTCTGCCAATTTTATTTGTTCGCCATTTATGAGGTATGTTCTGGCTGGATTGTTTGAGCCCACATTGAGGACTTTACATTTGCTTACGTTTAACTGTAAGTTCCATTTTGTGCACCACTCCTCAATTCTGGTAAGGTCTCTAACTAGCGTGTCATAATGTCTACCTGGGTTGTTGTATATTTTTGTGTCGTCGGCGAACATAGATGTAGGGGAGTCCAGGTCCTTTGGTAGATCGCATGTGTACAAATTAAAGAGTATGGGAGCCAGGACAGAGCCCTGGGGGACTCCTGCTGGAACTTCGAAGCTTTCTGATGTCTCACCTTCTATCCTTACGCTGGCTCTTCTATTGGTGAGAAAATCTTTTATCCAACTGAGAAGCATACCACGCACGCCATAGTGTTCCAATTTCTCGATTAGTTTGTCGTGGGGGACCAGATCGAAGGCACTTTTGAAATCCAGGTAAATAATATCTATGGGTTCGCTGTTATCCATTGAATTTGTCCAATTGTTCAAGCATTGTAGGAGGTTGGAAGTTGTGGAGCGTCCCGGTAGAAATCCGTGTTGGTTTGGTGGTATTATGTTGTTTGCTAGAAAGTATGTTGTTAAGTCCTCAGCAATAAGTTTTTCCATGAGTTTGCTGATTATGGAGGTTAGACTAATTTGGCGGTAGTTTTTTGCATCGAACTTGTCACCCTTTTTGTAGATAGGTATGATGATAGATTTTTTCCAATCTTCAGGGACTTTTCCCTCTTCTAGGGATTTCTGCATCAGGCTTGTGACGTGCTTAAGTATGGAGGGTGTGTTTTTTAGGAAGTAGGGGTGGATGTTGTCGGGTCCAGGACTACTGTCCGGTTTTAGATTATTTATCGCTTTCTTAATCCTGTTTTCTGATATTTCGATACCGGTTATTCTACTATGTATTGCCCCTTGTTGTATGGTTCTGGGTTTGGTGCTGTGCTTTACCGGCGCTGACTGAAATTCGCTTGCAAATAGGTTGGCCACCTCTTTCGGGTCTTTAGCGTGCATAAGCATTAATATATTTAGCGGAAAGGAGTGGTTAGAATCCCGAGATCTCGGTATGTTTTCTGGCATCGGCACGGTAGTTAAGCATAGCCAGAATCCTCACTGCTATGCGCTAAAGAGCAAACACTCTGTCCATATGGGCAGTGTTAGCAAAGCATAGCAACAGAGCATGGAAAGCCATCAAACACACACTAGGGTCCACCACCTTCGAAAGCTGCTTCAAGCTTTAGTATGGGGTCCATATGAACATAGAGGAATTTCACTACCGCAGTATTCTCTGTCACGGCGTCTCAGACCATACACCATGGCTTCAGTCTTGTCAGCGTTTAGGCTCATTTGGTTTGCTGTAAACCAATCACTCAGATAGTTGCGATTTTCTTCCACTTTCAGCAACAGTGCAAGCAACGACGTCAAAGTCTTCGTCTACATATAGCAACTTCTGCAGGAATCCGATATTAGACCCCTGACATGGGATGAGTGATAAAATAGACCTTAATGATCGGTGGTCATGAGTGAGTTCCTTTCCCTTAATAACCCCTTTTCCAGTTTGAAATCACAGGGCATTTCAAACTGTATATACTAACATTAAAATTGAATAAGGTTATATTGGTTCAAATCCCAGCGGAGATGTAAAACTTTTTTCAATTTTAAAAACTCTGCACGCCGATTAACATTTTTCAGTTATATTTAATTATAATTATTTTCTACTGTGTTACTTAGATCCCAAAATTAATGAAATAATAAATTTTAATAAAATCCAAAAAATCTAATTTCAATAAAAAAAAAATCTGATTTAAGTAAATCAAAAAAATCCGATTTAAATTAACAAAAATCAGATTTTATTGAATTTATTTGAAAATCATGCTTCTTGCCAACCTTGGGACTTAAGTAATCTAATGTAATACTAGTAGAGTATACTAAGGGTATGGTCCGAGTATCACCACCAGTAACCACGGTTAACCTCGACAAATGACAGATCAACCATAAAAATCCGGTTATATTCGGGACGAAAAATCACCATGTTCGTTAAAATCATAACCTTTAATTTTGAAAAGTTCACGACAGACTGATAATTTACAGAAATGCTAAATACACTTACTTATAATTTCATTGAGATTCATTCTATATAATAAAATACCAACCATCGGCCAAATATTTTGAAATTAAATTCATAACAATATTTTATAATGACAAGTGACAGGAGAAACCACTTGTAACCGGCGTTTAAAGCCGATGAGCATTTGACATTTGGGTGACGTCATATCCGAAAACCGTGTTCCAAAATAAACCTATTTTTTGGTTACCGCTATCATTTGGTTAAATACGGAACGCTAAACCACGACACTAGTTACTTTCGGACCATACCCTTAATATCACGAATAGTCTCGTTTTAAAACAGATGACAGCGGTTATTTGTCATCGATCAGCGGATATTGGGACATAATAATATCCCTAGATTTGTAGCGGACCGTAATGAGCCCAAACACCGAGTTATGAATTGCGTTTTTGTTACATTTAATTACATTTTAAAAATTTTAATTTAATTACTTTTGTGTAAGTACCTACAATTATTATTCATTTGACCAAGAATTTAGATACAGGTTAAATTTTTTTAATTCTTTTTCATTAGGGATCATAATTATTAATGTGTGCCTTGCTCGTTAAGTTGATTTCATCGATAAGTAATAAGTTTTATTTCATCTGAACGCCGTTTTTGTCAAAAAGTTAGTTTGTAAAATTTTTGTTCTTAAAATGTTTGTTCGTTAATGTTAGGTTTCTAATGTATAATTTTCGCATTTTACATTATCTAGGTATCCTTTTCTGTTTCAAGAAAAATAAGTAGAAATTAAGTATTTCTTTGACTTAGGTAGGTAGGAGAGAGTTGGACAAAACCGGGTAGGTTGATAAAACCGGGTATCGCCTAGTTCTACCATATGCCAAAACAGCTTTCCATATTATTAACCTTTAAAAAGCAGCTATTTGATTTTGAAGGAATTATTTTTATTATTGTTATTAGTAAATATTATTATTGTTTGGCAATAGTAAGGTAATAGTAAGTAACATCATGTTACTATAGTAGTTAAAATAGCTAATCATATTTGTATGTAATAGGATAGCGAACAAATATATAATTCTATTTTCTATGTCTACGTACCTTACATAAGTGAAATTATTATTTGATATTACTATTATTATTGTTTGTATGACAATAAAATAAAGTTTTTAACATAAAGTTAGCCTACATACAAGTTTAGAAATGTAACTGTATCAATAAATTGCATTTTAACAAACAAATTCCATAAAAACCACTACGTACCTTACGTAAGTCAAAAACTGTTAAAGTAGGGTTTCCACTGACAGAAAAATTTAATCCCTGGCTTAACTAAAGCTTTTAACTTTATGTTAGCCTACATACGAGTTTAGGAATGTAACTGTATTATAACCAACAAATTCTATAAAAACCGTATTTGGGTCTTCGTACCTTACGTTAAGTCAAAAACTGTTAAATTAGGGTTTCCATTGACAGAAAAATTAAATCCCTAGCTATATTGAAGCTTTTAACTTTATGTTAGCTCACAGACAAGTTTAGAAATGTAACCGTACCATAGCCAACAAATTGTATAAAAATATTTGGGTCTACGTACCTTACGTAAGTCATATATGGGGATTTTCTTGACAGTGAATGTAATAACTTGAATTCAATTAGTTTATGTTGAACTGTAGGTATTTTACCTATAGGTATAATCTGAAGAAATAAAACAGACAGAATCCTATTTTAAGTTGTGTTTCAGTTAGTTTAGTATTTTTAAGGTTTGGATATTTATAATATTATAAACTTTTTAAATCTATTTTGACACTTTATCTTTAAACCATATAAAAATTCATGCTTATTACCTATTACCTCCCTTAAATTATAATATTTATAAAACATAACTTTCAAAAGAAATTATTACCTATTACTTATTATTTGGCAATATTAAAGCGGTAGAACCGATGAGGCTATTGCATAAATTGTTTTAGAAGGTATCACATGTATAATTTTCAAGTCCGGTCCTGTAATTCATGCCAACTTAAAAAAATGTATTAGACCAAAATTGACAGAGTGTCACGTGACTTTGCCCCCATCTTGCGAGAGTATTCAAGATTTTTACTATAGATTAGATACCTATACTTACTCATTTATCAAACCTAACAAGTTGGACCTTACTACTGATACTTAATTGCAATTAGACCAAACATTACCTAAGTCAATACTAATTCTTTTACACAATAAACATATACATACCAAATAACCCACTTACGTTAATTTGGCACATTGCCCTTTTTAAAATTATGCATACTTACCTACCAATAGATATTTTGCCAATACTTTTTTTAATAGTCTGGTCTAATTTATATATAAATTAATTTATTTTTAACAGTTAAATTAGCAAATAATTACAGGAATAACAGGGAGACCAAATACAGGTACGTAGGTATAGGAAACAATATTAAATTTTATATCAAATTATGGAATAATGAGGACCTATGTTCCTTTAAAACTATGACTGGCACTATGTAAGTATTACTTACTGAATGTGTTAATATCGGTGTTAATATAATTACCTAATAATGTTGAAAATAAAATATTCCATTTTTGCCTCGATTGTAGGAAAAACAACTTTGGCAAAAAAAACATTTTAATGATTATTAGGTAAACTACATAGGTACCTAATGGTTATAGAGACTATAGGTTTATTTAGAGGCAAGGCAGGCAAAACCATATAAGCTACATAAGTTATATTATAGTAAAATATTCATCACACTATGTACCTAACCTAAGTACCTACATTGTCCTCAATTCAATTCTCTTCTTTCTTCCTTTTTGTATGTCACCACAATAAATAGTTTTCATAATAAACCTGATCAATTATATTTCCAATACACACATAAAATAGGTAGCATAAAACATAATATTTAATAGCTTACCCATTATCCTCCATTTTTCAGGCTTGGCTAAAGCAAACAGCCTCTGTAGGTCTGATTTACTAAGTTTGGGCTCCTTTTTTGGCATAATAATTTGCTCTTCAACTTTCTTTTTGACATCATTTGAAGCAGGTCTTCGAAAGAGCCCCAATAATTTGCCACTGCTACTGCCACCGCCTTTATCAGGTCCATTTACTTTTACGGCTGTGTACGTTTTACTCTGGCTTACTTTTTCAGACATGTTTTGAAAATTTCTGATTAAGCTTTTTTTTATTCCGACACCAATATTGAAATGTCTGAGATGGTTCAGTATTGTTGGAGAACTATTTTTAGATATCAGTACAGAATAAATAATCATTGTTTCTGTATGTAGGACAATAAATCATAAACTAGAACAATACGTTTTAATGTTGATGAGCTCAAGATAATCACGTTCAGTCATTTAATAAATAATTTAAATAAATAGATAAAAAATGATTTTTGAAAAATGTTATCATGTAAGGTTAGGGGTTAGAGTGATCCTTCCGTCTATTCTACTTCTTTTATTTTTGTTGCTGCTGTTCTAATTCTGTTTAAAGAAAAAAAGAAGAAAATGTTTTCCCAGTGTGTTATGGGCGCTACACACGCACATGCTCATCCGACTTGGCATGTACAATTGTACAAGCTAAGTCGGCCGACTTGCATGAGCGTGTGTAGTAAAAGTCGTGGCTTGAATCTTGAATGAAGTCAGAAGTTGGGCTTGCGCTAAATCGGACAAGACGGATTTTCTTCAGACATTTTACTGCAAGTTTGAGCGTGTGTAGATAGTTAATAATAAAGTCGGCCGATTTCAGAAGTTTATTTGCAAACGCGTACCTATAGTCGAAATCACGAAAAGTTTTAACGCGTTTAGGTTAGGTTCTGTCATATTTGACATAAATTGTGTGCAATATATGTCAAATATGACAGAACCTAACTTAAACGCGTTAAAACTTTACGTGATCTTGACATATACATGATCGTCTAGTTGTAATAAAATTATTTTGGAATCTTTACTTTTTTAAAATGAGTGATCGATTGGGGGATTTACGATGCCATTTTATGATTGAACCTTTAGCACAACTTAAATTAAAAGTTTATTTATGTATATTATTATGTCGTAGGCTAATGGAAGTTTTAGGCAAATGGCATTTGCCTAGGCAAATGCTATATCCGGTTTGTTCGTTGTTACCCAGAGCGTTTTTTTTTTAATTTAATTTTTTCAAATTGAATTTAAAAAAAATGCTCTGGGTAACAACGAACAAACCGGTTGCCGATATACCTTAGCATTTCTCCAGGCAAAAGCCATTTGCCTAAAAGCATTTCTCCAGGCAAAAGCATTTGCCTAAAACTACCATTAGCCTACGACATATACACTGCGTGGGTAGGTATGTGAAAACTAAACAAAGTCGGCAGATAAGTTGGTATGTGTGGAGACGATGCTGGTTGACAGACTTCCGCTCCAACTTGGCTTGACAAACCAAGTCGGACGACTTGCATGTGCGTGTGTAGCGCCCTTTAAAAATGAGACGACGAAATAGTTGCAAACAGCGTTGCCAGATGTACGATAATGCATATTTGCGTTCTGAGCGGTAATTTGGGATATAATAAAAAAATTAACAAAGTCTATACCTGGTGACCCTGGTGTAAGTATTCGTTGGTCTATACAATATGATTTGTTTTGTTTTTAAAGTCGCTAACAATCCTGGATTGGGCATACTTCTGAACTCGTCACTTATTATTGTACAGTGTGTGTATAAAGTCTGGAAACGGCTTAATAACATCACAATTTACTGGCCGATTTAAACCAAATTTGGTACAGTTGTGTAAGAGGATCTAACGCACCGAATGACGATATTGGCGTTGTTGCCAGCTTTTTAGTTTGTCTGGAATTCGAACGAATTTTATATTTTTAAATATAACACCCAGTATATTTTTACATTTTTAAATTCCACATAAAATTATAATTATTTTTTATTAAATGCATTATTAGTCTATACTTCATAGTTTCCGAGATATTCTCGAAAAGTGACATTTTTGAACTTTGACAGCTTATAACTTTCTAACAGTACGTCTTAGAGCAAAACGGCTTACATGTCCCTATCTTCAATTTTTATTATCTTCCCAAAAAAATCAACTTCCAGTTAAACCGGAACAACTATATTTCCTGCTTTCGAGTTACATCCGGTTTAACCGGAAGTTGATTTTTTTGGGAAGATAATAAAAATTGAAGATAGGGACATGTAAGCCGTTTTGCTCTAAGACGTACTGTTAGAAAGTTATAAGCTGTCAAAGTTCAAAAATGTCACTTTTCGAGAGTCAATATCTCGGAAACTATGAAGTATAGACTAATAATGCATTTAATAAAAAATAATTATAATTTTATGTGGAATTTAAAAATGTAAAAATATACTGGGTGTTATATTTAAAAATATAAAATTCGTTCGAATTCCAGACAAACTAAAAAGCTGGCAACAACGCCAATATCGTCATTCGGTGCGTTAGATCCTCTTACAGAACTGTACCAAATTTGGTTTAAATCGGCCAGTAAATTGTGATGTTATTAAGCCGTTTCCAGACTTTATACACACGCTGTATAGCCTACATTTTTCAACCACTGATATCGATTCACAGCTTTCGTCGGGCCCACAGACTTATAGGTGCGATAATTTTTAACGGTTTATCAGATTGTATTCGGCCTCTGGCAACACTGGTTGCAAACCTGCCACCCTCTCTCTCTTCTTATTACTTGTTTTTATTGTGCTAGTGCCGTTGGTAGAGTGTTAGGAAAAGAACCGAACAGGTTAGAGATAGCCTGTTCAGTGAACTGTTCTTTGTAAAAGAACTGAACCGGTTCTTTAGATAAACTTATGACAGAGAATTGCGTTCGAGCGATGTTCAGGTAGGTAAATTGCTGAACAGCAGGTTCGAACAGTTCGGTCCGGAACCTGTTCACCTGTTCTTTTGATCATAAATTATTGTCACTCAGTCACTTGGTAAAAAAAGGTAAAGGTCGCTTTTTGTAATCACTTCAATAATCAACCACATATTTTTTTAGACTTCAAAAAAAAAAAAAAAAAAAAAAAAAAAAAAAAAGTCGCCACTTCCGTAAACACAGAACACCGCTGCATCCGCGTGTCTGTGCTGTCACTTCTCCCTGCCTGGTCCAAAGAGAAAGAACAGCCTGTTCTTTCGACCAATCACTCCATTGCGGCTACAGAAACTACTTAGTTTACGGAACTGGGCATGCGGGTCGTTTGAGAATAAAAAGAACAGGCTGTTCTTTCTTTGGACCAGGCAGGGAACATTTTTTTTTTTAGAAGTCTAAAAATTTTTTTTTTAGAAGTCTAAAAAAATATGTGGTTGATTATTGAAGTGATTACAAAAAAACGGTTTTTTACTACTTTGGCGGCGACCTTTTACTTTTTTTTTACCAAGTGACTGAGTGACCATAATTTATGATCAAAAGAACAGGTTTACGGAACAGGTTCCCGGGTGAGAACCGAACTGTTCGAACCTGTTCAGCAATTTACCTGTACTTTAACATCACTAGCCGTTGGGCACTCTAACACACTTTTGAAAAGACAAAAAGACAAAGTTGTCCTTTTGGTGGACGTTACTGATTTTGTAGTGGGGGATTTCCGAAAATAATTTTTTTTTTCAAGAAGAAAAAACTTATTTTCTAAAATTTTCACTTTTTTGGAAATTAACCAAATTTTTTGGGTTTGATTAATTTTAGTTGATTGATTCAGTAATCAAACAACTTGTCATACAATCAAGCTTTGCTTGATGTAAGAGGTTATTTTTGTGGTTTTTGTTATTATAGGAGCATTAATTAATGCTCCTATGCCGTACTCTGTGCAGATTTGGGGCGGGATTTTTGGGGAAAGAATTTTGTATTAGTTGATTAGGGTGAAACTGTTTTTTCCTAAAAAACTCAGCGTGCCATTTGTTTAAGAATTCATGTAAGGTCGCGGTGGATCGCCGCTCCCCTAATGTAGTAGAGTAGGGCGCATTTGTGATGGCTCTAAGAATTTTATTTTGTAATGTTTGTAGGCGTCTTCTGCGTGTTTTAGGAGCTTGGCTCCATGCTATACTTCCGTATAGTATGGAGGGGTGCACTACTTGTTAATTGGAGAAAGTGATGAAAATTGTTTTCTGTCACGCCTTTATGCTTAAAAGTTTTCCGATACGCGACATTTTGTAGAAAGATCTTTAAGACAGCCCAATTAAGATGAATGTTCGTATGAAAAAATAACTTGAACTAAAGCAGTCTTCAATGTAGCTATAGTTGAGACAACGTAAATATTGGGGGTACGATCAATTTACTGTATCACACACTGAAACTAAAATACAAATATAACAAAATTTGTACTGATCGCTCCATATACAGATGTTCGAAGATAGTCCACGTGGACTTGACAAGTCTGTCATCAAATTTTTTTTAGTTTTTTTGTCTGTCTTAACTAAGATCGTATACACTTTACCAGAGTGTCTTGACAGAACGGGAGGGGCAGCATGGCCATCAAAAAAATAACTAGGATCAAAAGCTTAATAGAAGATAACCAGATAGCCATTGCATTAACGGTAGGTAGTGGAATGTCCCAAAATAAATGTTAGTAAAATAAGTACAAATTTGGGATTTACAAAATCTTCGGGAAACAACTTTATTGTTTCTTGGCAAAAAAATATCATCCCTATAAGTAGTGGTAGTAGTAGTAAAGGAGAGGGTTAGCGCCAAGCAAGTAGGCCAGTGCGACCCTTTTTGCCAACCCCATTTTACGTCTGGGCGGTAATGTCAGCCAGACGGGACCTACAGTTTCACGTGGGTTCCGAACCACAATTTTACCGGCAATTGTTATTCTCGGCACAGCTTTTACGGTCCTGTTGTAACACCTCTTGTCCACCACAGACCTCAACGGGGGAAGCCTATTACGTCTCCGTGGTGCGACTTGAAGGATGTTGCCGCAGAGCCCCCTAATCCATCGGGATCCAGTATCACTCCACGGGACACACCGTCCGTATTACCAAATAATCCTCTGATTCGGGGCGTCCCCCAATCCGTCTGGATCGGTAACAGACATATGCGTCCCTTTTGTGGGTCACTAGATCCGTTACTTGGTTCAGGAGTAGCTCGCTTCTCGACAACATGCCGAAGGAACGCCTGAACGATACCGGCGGATAGCTCCACAGCTGTATCGTATCGAGGTCGCCTTTTACTGCAATGTTTATTTTTGCCATTGAGAATGCTAGTGTGTGTTGTACAATGCAACACTACGAAGTACGGTGGCCTGGTCAAGTAAACTAAATAAGTCCGCCAAACCTGCCTGGGATCGAACCAGGTACCTTCGGCATGCGATGCGAGAACGCTATCGCTGCGCTAGGCTGCCACCTCCCATCATCCCTATAAGGTTCAATTACATCAAGGATTAACTAATAATGATTTTTAAAAACACTTATTTTGGGATGTTCGGGGAATCTGACATTTTTTACCAAATACTAGTTCAAAAGGAGTAGGTATATTTAGTTTCAGTGTGGACTGTACTATTATAAGAAAAACACCAATAAGGAAAATCCATGTGCTCCACGCAGCATCATTATTTTCGGATTAAATTCTTAAATAGGCACACCCAATGCTTTATGTGAATTTTCTAACGAATCAATGCTTTCATGGTGGTATGCCGTAGAATGAATTTTATTTATTTTTAAAAGTTTACAAACCTCACTCATAGTGGAAGATACAAATTCAGAACCCCGATCCGTTGCAATTTCCTGTGGAATTCCATATCGTATCGTAAGACAAAGTTTTCCACAAATGATTTTGCCACAGATATATATATAGTCTTTATTTTTCATAGGATATGCCTCCACAAATTTTGTTAACTCACACTGTAAAGTAAGGATTTATGTAAATTCATTAACATCTGTTGGTAGTGGTCCTACAATGTCTTTCGTTTTCCGTTAATGCAATGGCTAACTAAAGTCTATTTTTATTCGAGATGGACACGATATAAACATTGCCAGCGCGTGATAGAAGGGATTGTCCAAATCTTATTGGTCGTTCCGATGGAGGATCAAACGATCGTGCCGCTTTTAACACCTGCATCTTCAGACAGTCTGGCTATTGTTTTTATACAGTATTGTAATAGGCCTCTTTGACGATTTGCGTGTTTTTAAAAAAATTTTAATAGGCATTAGAAAATATTACACCAGAAAAATGGCAAAAATGTATTGCACATGTCCGGGAAAATGTGGAAACTAAAATGTGGGAACTAGACAACATCATGGATATCCAAGTGGAACGCCTTGTAATTCACGTTAGCGAGAATGTGATATATTATTATACTCGTACTTTTATGTAGAAACAAAAAATGTTAAAATATATACGGTGTCCCATTTAAAAAAAACATTACTTTGGTCTGCCACGTTTTTCTAGGACACCCTGTACAACTAAAATTATTATGGTCTTATATATCCTTTAAAACCCTAAAACTCTTGTCTAAAACTTTTTTTTGCTAAACATTATACTTTACGAAATAATCGACCGTTCTGGTTCTTTATACTCACCCTGTATATCAATAGATCTGACCCAACCCACCAACCTACAAAATGTGTAATTGTTCATATAGCATTTTTCACACCAAAAATAATTTAAAAAAATATTGCAAAAATAAGATTTTAACGATTCTAAATGCGGCCCTTATAAATATAGCTATTAGGGAAATCACGTGCTCATGGCATGCTTTTGTTTTGGTCGTGTCCATCTCGAATAAAAATAGACTTTAGTTGTCTTCATTTAAGACTGCTTTAGTCCTAGTAATTTTTTTCGTACGCCACGCTGTCCGTTCACTCAAATAAGCTTCCTTAAAGATCTTTCGTCAGTATGTTGCGTTTCAGGAAACTTTCAAGCATATATAGACGAGACGTGACTTTATAAAACAATTTCCTGGTACTACTTTTGTCAGAAATTTAACGTCATACTTACATGTTAACTTTAAAAAGTCATACTTTGAAACTGGAAAACATATTTACTAATAGTTTACCATTTAATTTGAAAAATAGTTGGATTTGGTATAAGTAATTGATCGGCTCTCTATTAAAATATACCGGGGCATATCAACGTGTCCAAGATAAGGAGGGCCAGAACGAATCTCGGAAACCGTAAGAGTTACGAAGTCGGTTAAATGGAGGAAAAGCGTGCCTAATAACATGCCGTTTAGAAAATTTGAAAATTCCTAGTAATGTCGGAAATATCCGGGAAAAAACGAAATTTTGTATAATCGTTTTATTTTTTTCCTGGGTTTATTTGAGAACGAATTCTAAAGTAAATTGCACTTTTACATTGCCACTTTCTTCGCTCTATCTAACAGCGTTAATTGTTTTGTAATCCGACGAGTCGTCTTCGACGGGCCACTATCAACTTTCTTTTTTAAATACGGTCCTGTTTTCCTGATATCGGAATTTGAGAGCTTTTTTCTTCCGAATGCAACGATGTACCGTAAAATGGGGTGAATAGGATCAGCGGGGTGAATAGGATTAAAAGTTACCTTCAAATTTCAAAAATCTGTAATAATTGTAATTTTAAAGTGTAGGTCATTGCAATGTACAGATATTAAGTAACGGTTGTTAAAAGTAATTTTTATGACATTAAACTTAAAAGTAACTTGGCCACATCGCAGGCTGAATATACTATGATAAAACGTCAAATTTAGCGGTTAAACTGTTGTCATATTATCTTTGCTTTTGTCTTACAAACTTCATATCTCTACAACTCTGCAGCACTTATAAAATGTAGGTAATATTATTTTTAGTACTCTTTTATATTACTTAAGATAAATTTGTGTGCAAAATTCTATACACCCCGCGGTTGTTTAAATGCGATACAGTTAATAAATCAATCAATGATCCTATTGACACCGCCTGCGGGGTGAATAGGAGTTGTGTACAAAAAAATATATATATTCAACAGGGTACACCCTGTATAAAAACTTATATCACCAATTAAAAGTACCAACCTTAACTCATGTTTTAAGCTATTGAGAAATTTATTCAGGCAGATAGTTTTCAAGTTACAAGCTTTCAAAGTGGAAAATTGATCCTATTCACCCCATTTTACGGTATCACACATTATGGTTTCATGACGTTTCGAGGGTTTTTTGAACAACATCAGGAGATTATGGGATACGGTCCTGTATTTCTCCTAATTTTATAAATAATATATCTCATAACTAAACTCTAAATTTTTACGTATGTTGGACTAGTTCAATAAATAACAAATAATTTAATAATAAACCACAAATAAGTGAACAGTAAACAAAATATTCCAGAAACTTTATTTTAAACTAGGTAATGTACGTTGGTTCGGGATTTAAAAGAAAAGTAGACTTTGAACCAAAAAAATATGGTGACGTATGGTATTTGTTTCATTTGACATTTCCATTGTGATCGTTGTCAACATTTGAAAGCGTTTTTAGAGATTTTGTATTTTCCAGAAAATATGGAACATAATTTTACAATTGTTGAAAAGTTGGATATTCTATCGTGTTTTATTTTATCTCAAAAAAACTGTTATGTGGCAAAGCGCATGCATTTGGAGAAGTATCCAGAAAGAGGAGACAACCAAATAAACGAACATTTAGTAAGTTAGTTACTAATCTCAAACAATACGGTTCATTTAAAAAACTAGTGCTAACTCGAAAAAAGCCCAGCAACATAAAAAAAGTCAACAAGCTGTTGTTGAAAACCCCGGAATATCAACTCGGCAAATTGAAAAAAAATTAGGTGTAGCGAAATCCACAGCGCAATTTATTTTACAGAAAAAAAGTTTTCATCCATACAAAAACAGAATTTGCCAAGGACTAAGGCCAGGTGATGCAGAAAGACGGCGAATATTTTGCGAGTGGTACACCAGAAAATGGCAGGAGACCCACAATTTTCCCTACAGGGTAATATGGTCCGATGAGAGCATGGATACCAAGAATGGAATTTTTAATAGAAGAAATGTTCATTATTGGTCGAAAGAAAATCCGCATTTATACAAAGAGTCCAGACACCAACATCGGTTTGGATTTAATACGTGGGCTGGAATTTTAGGTACAAAAATATTAGGCCCGTTTTTTTATCATCAAAATTTAACTTCTGAGCGTTACCTAAACTTACTGCAAATCGATTTAGAAGAAGCTCTGGATAATCTGCCTCTAATGGAATCTTACGGGTGTTGGTTTCAGCAGGATGGTGCACCTGCACATAATTCTAGAGCAGTTAGAAAGTACCTTTATATGTGCGCTTTCCTGGAAAACTGATTGGTACGTATTCGCCTGATATGCCACCGTTAGATTTTTTCCTCTGGGGTTATGTCGAAAATTATGTTTACAAACACAACTTCGAAACAGAAGACGAACTTAGGAGGTTGGTACTTGAAGCCTTTCAACGTATTACGCCAGAAATGTTGTCAAATGTTTTAGAATCGACAGTTAAAAGATGTTATTTGTGCTTGGAAAAAAAACGGAAATCATTTCGAACAACTAATGATGTAGTTTCTAACTTTTTTCGTTGTTCGTTTTATTACCTACTGTTTTGGTATGTTCTTTGTTCACTTATTGTTGTTTTATTAATAAATTAATTATATAAGGAAAATAAACCCACAGTCGTCTCCACAAATACTTATATTAAAACAGTTAGATTAGCTTGGTGTACATGTTTCGGTACTAGGGAGTACCATCATCAGCACCGAAGGGCCCAAGTGCCACTAATACAAGCAATGTAAGAAATGTAAAAGATTTTAAAAAATTTGTCCAACCAATCAAAATGTCCTCGTCTTATTCAAGTTTTTAGTTTTTATTTTTTAAAATCTTTTACATTTCTTACATTGCTTGTATTAGTGGCACTTGCGCCCTTCGGTGCTGATGATGGTACTCCCTAGTCCCAGGTAGCAGGATGACGTCTTTATGACGTCGAATATTGGGAATTTTTAGTCACTTGACGTCTTTTGGTCGCGAGATGACGTCAATATAACGTAGTTTTTAACACGTGTATTATACGTCATAATTTTACGTAATAAACACGTCGACTTTTAGTCATTTTATTGAATTATACGTATCATTAAAAAGTAACTATAAGTGACCAAGTTTTTTGAAAATGTAGTGGGACAGAGTTTTAAATAAGTAAAACGCCTGAGAATAGCTTTTTCTTATTGTTAAAGGCACGTCCGTATCATAAAACTTTTAATATATATTATCTTTTTACATTTTTATGTTTATACCAATGCAAAAAACTTTAAAAATAGTACCATTTATGTATGTAAAATTTGCAAAAGCGAATAGTTTGTCATTAAAAGTCTGCGAATATCAAATTTAAATTACCCGCGCTTCGTTTTATGACATTGGCAGTCTGACAGAAGGCAGAACGAATTGGTATTGTTGTTGGCGCTTGCAGTCAGGCAGTTGACCGTTCGGCAAAAGTGAAAAGTTTATTGAGATTTAGTTTCTATCATGGTTTCTATATATTTTGTGTTATAAACGAATATAAGTGTACCAGATTATCGAGTTCGAGGCTAATGACGGCGGGGGAGTAGCCGTTGTGGACTCAAACTGGGTGACGCCCCGAAAATAAGAAGTATTTTGGCCGCCATTAAAGGATTCCTTAGAATTTTTTTAGTGTATTTTCCAATTCTGCACACACATGAAAGTTGTAATATTTAATTTATTATCATTAATAGGATTTTGTACATAAAATATACATATGCATTTTTTTTTACACCTAGGTATTATGTATTATTTTAGGAAGTTTTTAGTAAATGTTCGTTATATTGATACAGGATGTTTAAAAAATCATAAAAAGTTAGGAAATAATTTAAAATAAGGTGTTAAAAATTTCCGCATATCAGTTCTTAAAAACATATATTAGCAGTTTCGTTAAATATTTTAATTATTTTCTGGAAAACGGAGTGCTTATTTTACAGCAGCGGCAAAAAGTTTCTTTCGCACCCAAATCAGTTCGGAATATGTGCAGTTTTAAATACAACTGAAAAAAAAAATTACGTTTATTGACCTTTTCGACACCTAAAAAGACGTCTTAAGATGGCGTATTTTTTACGTCAAAAAAGACGTTATAGGTCTGTGACTTAGGCACGTCTTTTTAACGTTTCATTTACGTAATTTATGACGTCGCTGATGATCAATAATCGACGTCTTAAATACGTCACCTTGCTACCTGGACATGTACACCAAGCTAATCTAACTGTTTTAATATAAGTATTTGTGGAGACGACTGTGGGTTTATTTTTCTTATATCTATACAGCTCCACTTTGAGATAATGGACAACTTCCGCAAAAATAAAAATAAAATAAAATTATTTGTTTGTTTTCGAATTATTTGTTGAACTAGTCCAACATACGTAAAAATTTAGAGTTTACTTATGAGATATTATTTATAAAATTAGGAGAAATACAGGACCGTATCCCAAAATCTCCTGATGTTGTTCAAAAAACCCTCGAAACGTCATGAAACCATAATGTGTGATACATCGTTGCATTCGGAAGAAAAAAAGCTCTCAAATTCCGATACCAGGAAAACAGGACCGTATTTAAAAAAGAAAGTTGATAGTGGCCCCTCGAAGACGGCTCGTCGGATTACAAAACAATTAATGCTGTTAGATAGAGCGAAGAAAGTGGCAATGTAAAAGTGCAATTTAATTTAGAATTCGTTCTCAAATAAACCCAGGAAAAAAATAAAACGATTTTACGAAATTTCGGTTTTTTCCGGATATCTCCGACATTACTCGAAATTTTAAATTTTCTAAACGGCATGTTATTAGGCACCAAAATGCGCAACTTTTCCTCCATTTAACCGACTTCGTAACTCTTACGGTTTCCAAGATCCCTGTACTGGCCCTCCTTATGGACACGTTGTATGTATATATTATTATGTTCTTTATTACATGTGTTTGTTTTTTTTTAAATACATTTTTAGAAAATCCTAATAAAATTAGAAATCGCTTGAAATAGAGAACTACAATATTGGTATAAAATTAAAGGAAATTTAAAGCTCCTTTCGACGAATTAATCAAATAAAAAAAGTATTAAAACTGACATAGAAAATATCAAATATTATTTCAATAAAAATTTTGAAGATCCTGTATAACATATAATATGTTAAGTTTATTAAAAGTTTGGTGATGCCATATATGCAATAAGGATATCCTTTACCCAAATTTTTGTAAAAAAGCTTTGAATAATATAGTAAAAACGAGATTAACCTATATGAACCTATTTTTTTCAAAAATTATTTTAAACGATCATATCTTGGCAACGTCTCATTTGTCGGCAACTTTTTATGGAATTATATGAAGTACCCATAGGTAGCATAAAAAAAATATGTCATTTCATTTGAAAAAAAAATCCATGCTTGGTTCACCCTGCATATTTGAGAAACTCTGTATATTTAAAATTAATTTTTAAATGTGCACTCCATTAAATGCTACAACTTTTGTATTTACAATTTTTTGCTTAAGTCGTCCACCGGCACACGAAATGGACATCCGTAAGCCCGTTATACCTATATACTTTTATAGATTTTTGAAGAAATCGTGCCACAAGACAAATTGAGACAGCTCATCCAAAATAAGTATGAATAATAAGAGTCAATGAAGCCACCTGCTGGTACCATAAAGCCTAGTATAACATCATACTAGATAGTAGGTTTACGTTACTCCTAACAAATTTTTGAAAAATCGTTCCACACGCTATACAAATGTGTGGCACGATTTCTCCAAAAATTTTATCTATTAGAGTATACTACACCTAGTATGACGCTATACTAGATTTGATGATACCAGCGAGTAGCTTTGTTGACTCTTATATCCGTACCTATTTTAGATAAGCTGACTCAATTGTCTAGAACGCGTGACTACTCAACTTCTTTGTCAAAAATCGATAAATAATGTAGGTATATACTATCTAGTATGACCTCATAAATTTTGATGGTACCAGCAAGTGACTTTATTGACTCTTATTATCCGTATCTATTTTGGATAAACTGGCTCAATTTGTCTAGCATATGTGACACGATTTGGATGTTTGTCCGCAAATTAGACCAAAGGTACTCCATGCCCCTACTGCACTAGTTGATGCATGCATGCATATAAATAATTATTATAACTAATATATCTAGTTAAAGTTAAAGTTTTTTTAATAATATTTAATTAAATAATAAATTTTTAAAATCTATAATGGTATGTGTTTAATATGCCAGGCACGTAGTACCTACGCGTATTTATTTTATTCCTAATCAAAATACAAACATTTTAAGCTCTTATTTGGTATGCGTTAGTTATATCTGACACGAAATTGCCTTATCGGAAAACCTGGATAGATTACAAACTAATATTTTTATCAATTAGTTTGCTAGAGCTTTACTAGGTGTTATGAGCCTTGTTTCGATTAATATCGTAAATAATAACAATAATGTGCCGAGTTAAATAAAACAAATACGTCATATATAAGATATTGAAGTTTCTGCAATAAAATGTAAGTAAAATTTTTATTTAGTATTTACAGTTTGTTATTATTGTTACCATTATTATCTATACAATCTCATGTTGAATATTATGGATGTTTTTATACCAGGGGCAATAAAAAAAGTGCCATCCTTACTACCAATCTATAATAATAAAAAAAAATAATGGGCAACATTTACAAACACATAATATGATAGAGGCCCGTTAGACCGGACATTTTAAAGTGCATCGGTGAATCAGTTTTATTATAAATAGGTACAATAGAATTATATAATTATATTTTTAAGGAGTTAGAAGTAGTTAGAAGGGATGAGTGCCAAAAAGTGTTTGTGAAGTGAATTAAAAATTTCAGAAATATAAATATTTATGGTATTATATTTTTAATTACCAGTCACAGAATTGTAAATTACAAAAAAGACAATAAATATAAAAAAATACCTATATACACTTATACAGGGTATTCCCTACTCGATGGTACATTAGAAGTATCTGGAGAACGAAAAGAAAAATAATTTTGAAATTTTCACTACGGCCATAGGAGACTGCGCTCTAGCTTTTAAAAATAATTTCGCGGTTGCAGTGTTGCCAGATCTATTGATTACTGACATCAACTTTGGAATTTTAAATGAGACACCCTGTATATTTTTACATTTTTAAATTCCACATAAAATTATAATTATTTTTTATTAAATGCATTATTAGTCTATACTTCATAGTTTCCGAGATATTGACTCTCCAAAAGTGACATTTTTGAACTTTGACAGCTTCTAACTTTCTAACAGTACGTCCTAGAGCAAAACGGCTTACATGCCTCTATCTTCAATTTTTATTATCTTCCCAAAAAAAACAACTTCCGGTTAAACCGGAACAACTATATTTCCTGCTTTCGAGTTACATCCGGTTTGACCGGAAGTTGATTTTCTTGGGAAGATAATAAAAATTGAAGATAGGGACATGTAAGCCGTTTTGCTCTAGGACGTACTGTTAGAAAGTTAGAAGCTGTCAAAGTTCAAAAATGTCACTTTTCGAGAGTCAATATCTCGGAAACTATGAAGTATAGACTAATAATGCATTTAATAAAAAATAATTATAATTTTATGTGGAATTTAAAAATGTAAAAATATACAGGGTGTCTCATTTAAAATTCCAAAGTTGATGTCAGTAATCAATAGATCTGGCAAAATTCAAAATTATTTTTCTTTTCGTTCTCCAGATACTTCTAATGTACCATCGAGTAGGGAATACCCTGTATTGTTCTATTATATTTAGAGGGAGGCATTTTTGTTTAATTATTTTCTCGAGTTCAAGTTGATCCACCAGAATGTACAATCTATGGGAAATTCACCAGATAAATTAAATAAAATGCTACAAAACCACCCTGAATGTAAAATTATTTGCACATCAGAACCTTGGAAATCTGAGGAACAACTAAAACTTTATACAATCAACAATTTGAGACTAAGAGCCAAGTTTTGCAGGGAAATAGGCCACCATGGTGGAGCTGCTATCTATGTACAAGAAAATGTGAAGTGTATTTCGAGACCCAAATTAAATAAATTATCTATATGCGGGAGTTTTGAATGTGCAGTAACTGAATGTCACTTGGGTGATTTACGGGCAATAGTGGCATGTGTGTATAGACCCCCATCTGGAGACATAAATATATTTTTGGTTAAAATGGAAGAGTTTTTGATAAATATTTTTGAGGAAAATAAAGTTATTCTTGTAGCAGGAGATTTTAATATAGAGCTCATAAAAGAAAATAGGGATAAGTCTAATTTTTTATCACTTATGAAATCTTTTAATTTAGAGCCAAGTATTCATCAAAATACAAGAATGACTTTCAATTCCAACAGTTGCATAGACAACATTTTTGTGAACTGTAATATTCGTATTTGAGAATTTTGTATCTGACCATATGGCACAAAAAGTCACTTTTGAATCGGGGAATCTTTCTAAACCTGCACCACATTATAAACGTTTCTATTCAGAACAAAATAAGAGTGATTTCTTGCGCAACTTGGCAAATCAAGATCGGGAAAGGGTTTACGCTAAAGAGAAAGATGAGGTAAATGATCAATGGTCTGAATTTATGAAAACGTTTAAAAATATTTTTGACCAACATTTTCCACTTAAGTTGGTCAATAAAAAGTATAATAAAAGTAAACAAAAAATGTATAGGGACCCTCGCATAATAGAATGTAAAAATCGATTGGACATTTTGTTGAATATGTCAAGGCTTAACAAGGAATTTCAAAATCAGTACAAACAAACCAAAAAAGAATATGATAATTTATTAGCTCAGTCACGTAAAAATTTTTACGAAAATAAAATCTATAACTCGGATAATAAAATGAAATCTATGTGATCTGTTTGTAATGAAATTACTGGCAAAAATGGAAAGCTATCAAGTTGTGACATAGGCATTAAAGGAACCCCGGAACAGATAGCAAACGGTTATAATGATCATCTAATTTCAGCGATTCCAAAGCTCTTTAAAGATCTACAACAGGTCAATTTTAGCACTGATATTGTATATAACAATAATTCCATGTACTTAAAACCAACAACGCCAGGGGAAATATGTGAAATAGCCAAAAAAATAAAAAATAACAATAGTTTTGGAATCGATGAAATTCCCACTAGTATAGTTAAAATTTCGATAGGCGAATGTAAAAATGTTTTGTCATATGTAATAAATAACTCATTAAGGTATGGAATTTTCCCGGACCAGCTTAAAATAGCGTCAATAAAGCCACTTTATAAAAAAGGAAATCCTGAATTATTTGAAAATTATAGAACGATTAGTCTGCTACCAGGGTTTTCAAAGCTTTTTGAGCTGGTAATGCATGGGCGAAATCTGCACTTTATGAAAAATTCAAGTTTGCTATATGAAAATCAGCATGGATTTCTAAGTGGAAAGTCTACTCAAACAGCTATTTTTGAACTAATTAGAACCGTGTTGCAATATTTAGAGGATGGATGCTTAGCTGTTGGTATGTTTCTAGACCTATCAAAGGCGTACGACTGTTTAGATAGGGAAATACTTGTAAGAAAACTGAACCTCTATGGTATTAGGGGAAATGCTCTTAAATGGTTACAATCCTATTTAAATGATAGAATCCAGTATGTAAGTGTTGTAAAGGACGGGATGGTGTGTAGGTCAGAGCCTTTAAGATCACAATACGGAATTGCACAGGGAGGTATACTGGGGCCCCTTATTTTTATTATTTTTTTAAATGATTTGATTAATTTGATGGATCCCTCGAAAAGTATTTTAAAGTATGCCGATGATACTTCTCTAGTGACAGGAAAAAATAATCTTCCCGAACTATTGGAGGCTAGTAAAATGTTCTTCAATGAAATAAAATTATGGTTCAGAGAAAATGGCTTATTTCTGAATGAAAAAAAAAACTGATAGTGTACTATTTAGAACTAAGCTATCAAGAGTCGAAAAACCAGAAAATTTTGAAGTTGGTGAAGTGACACTGCCTTTTTCCGAACAAACTAGGTTTCTAGGGGTTTACATCGATGAACACTTGGACTGGTCATACCATATTAACACTGTTTCCGGGAAACTCAACTCCGTATTTTATGGCATAAGATTAACCAGTAAGTACGTAAATGAAAACACACTTAGAATACTGTATTTCGCCAATTTTCAGTCTCTTATATGAGTTACGGCATAATATTTTGGGGGGCACACACCAAAACTAAGAACTTATTTGTAATACAAAAAAGAGTAATTAGGATTATCAAAAAAATGAAGTACCTGGAAACCTGTAGAACGATATTTAAAAAGAATAGGATCTTAACGGTATATGGCCTATACATTTACGAATGCCTATTATTTTTCTTTAAAAACAGACAGCTATTTGGTATCTCATCTGAACATCAGTATAAGACAAGAACCCAAAATGTAAATGACCCTAGGCATCGTCTAACATTAAGTGAGAAAAGCCCACATTATATGTGTTTGAAATTGTTTAATAAGCTTCCCGATAGTATAAAGGTAATACAGACCGAGAGGAAGTTCAAGCAAAAAGTTAAAAATTTATTGATTGACCTGGAACCATATAATGTGGATGAGTTTTTGAACGTGTAGAGTTTTGGTTATGAATGATTTTGAAATTTAACTTTACAATGTATAACGTAATTAGAAATTATAACTTTGTGATAAATGACGTAATCTCAGTGGCGTGTGTATGGTATACATATTATCATGTCATGTGAGATTTAAATTAATAAAAAATAAATTAATAATAAATAAAAGTTCCCATAGAATTAAAAAGAGTCATAGCCACGAGAAAGAAAGAGCAAATTTTAGGCCAATAGCAAAGTACACACATCAGACGGCTTGCACAGAAAGCAGACCTGAAAAGGACAAAGCAATTAGGTATAACTACTATCTGCAAAAAAATATACACTAAATGTGCCAAATTTAGAAGAGTTTTGCTAGCGTCAAAAATTACAAAACAATGCAGTTCTACTTATAACTCTTATCAGGGTAAAAAAATTAAGAATTTAAGATTTTTCCCTGCTTATTGACTGCATAGGTATGCGGAAAATGTCTTCGTCCTGTCCTACATCATCTCTAAGTCGGTTTTCTTTTCCTGGCAAATATAGTTAGGAACGTTCATTTTTGTATAATATTATCATGTCATACCTAATTTCAAAAAAAAACTTTATGGTCGAAAAAAAAAACACTTTATTGATGACAAATTAACAAAAAAAATTTTTTTTTGTAAAATATACATTAAAAAAAAAAACAAAGAAGCTCAGACCTAAACACTAAATTAATGATATTCTTAATAAATTTTTTTTTACCTTGTCTTATTAGAACTGTCAGCTCCAGTTCACATTTAAAACTTTTTAAACTTTAATTTTTAATTAAGGAATGTCGAGAGCCAAGATTTTAAACTATTATTACTTCTACTTTAAAACAAAGAATGTCTACATGACATAAATTTTTTATAACATTTACAATTTTCAAATTTTATATGTAATTTTCTCTCCTCACACTTAACGGTGTTGTTTCACCAATATGTGACCTCATACAAAATTATTTCTTTATTAGTCCCTTTAATTAGTGAATTGAATCGACCCTTCATTTTACTCAATTCTTTCTGTTCCTTCTTCACAACACCTTCTTCCTCTTTTGATTACAAATACTCCTACATTGACACATAATTTACTGCTGTGATAACTTTCTGACTTGGTTTCTGCTTATATTTTACGAATGGCTTCTCGTTAGGTCTATCATTATGTTTGCAGTTTCTCCAAATACCTAACTCTACCTTTTCATCATCTTGTAACTCCGTTTGGACTGTTCGCACCTATTGTATTTCTTATTTTCCTTATTCTATTCTCCTGATGATGAATGTATATATGTATTCGAAACACGTAGAGAATTTACCCTTCAATAAAACTTTATTTTAATATACCAGTGGAGGAAGACTTAAAGTGTCTTATTTCTCTCCTTTCACTAAATTAATGGTTTCGTGGGTAACGGCGATGCCTTATTATCAATGATCTGCTAGCTAGCAGATCATTGCTTATTATAGCAAATTCGTCAACTAGTTTGTAGAAGTACACTTAGCATAGGCGTAGCTAGCCTATTTTTTTCTAGGGGGGCTTAAGCCCTTGAAAGAATCGTAACAAGCGCCGCAGGCCATGCGCCGCCGGCAAAAAAAATTTCAGGGCCACGCCCTAATTTTACCAAGATTTAACCAAACTAGTTTGTTTACTAATATTATACTTAAACCTATAAAAAAAACGAAAGCCAGGAAAAAAACCTTTTAATCTGTGTAATGTAGGGTAGGTGTATTTTAATTATTATTATAGCGGAAAAATATTAAAAACGTCGGTAAAACAACAACATAAACAGTATTAGGATTACAATAACATACTAAAAAATCTAAAAACAGCTACCATCAATTGGGTAAAAGTAGCTAGGTACTAACAAAAATAATCATTACTCTTCATAAATTTAAAAACAGTAAATATAAAGAAATTGGGACTAAACAACAAAGTCTACTTTGCGATTTTTCTTACTAATGTTTTTGAATAATTTGATTCCAAAAAATAATAAAAATAGAAGGTAGAATTTGTCAGAGGGGGCTATTTTTATACCAGAGGGGGCTTAGCCCCCCCAGCCCCCACTTAGCTACGCCTATGACACTTAGTTGCACAAAAATTGCTTACAGATATTGAATCCCACGATATATTTAAATGGTGACATACATGTATTTTACTTTTCCATGTACCTACGCATTTTCTCTTCAACAAAGTGTTTAAAGTATATGCGATGCGGTAAACCGTAGTAGGTATATTTAAGTTAAAAGATGTTTTTATTTGTAAAAGCCAAATTTTGAATTTTGTGTGTGAACAATCAGGGGGGGGGGGGGGGCAATTGACGCCCCTGCAAGATCCCATGCAACAATTGTTCGAAGGTGTACACATTTATATAGGACAAATATCCACAACATTTACCAAAACTACTATACCAACATAAATATGTTTGTTACATAACCAAACCAATAAACCCCAGAAAACAGCGTTAAGTATGCACCATGCACTATTAAGTTATCCATTATTTTGTAGCCCCAACGAAAGTAGAAATCAAACTACCGAAACGGCAAAAATTTAATTACATTGGTAATAAAAAGTTAGTTCAATAAGCTAAAGAATTTTTTTTCCATTAATAATTATTCATATATTATATATGTATTTAAAATGACATAACAAGACACATTGTAATATGCCAAAAGCTTCCCACTAATGGCTTATGCACATTTACAGACTAAATGGAGTATATTACATTCTTCACAAGCAGCAACACATTATATAAACAAATTTGTCATAAACAATTTTATTACTCTATTTATAAACACTAACAAAACTATAAACACTTTTTGCATTTTTGTTTATATATCTTACAAAGTTGCAATTGAAGCTAAATATGATGGAACAGGCATGCAGTTTTGCAAAAACTGCAAAAAAAATCTACTTCTACTATAGGCTTCATCCACGACCTCTGAGAAAAATAAATACTTGGCCTGTAACTTTTCTTCTCATAAACACTGTGTGCTGCACTGTATTCACAATGTTTGAGAAAAATTGGCGCTAAATTTAAAAGTTTCCGCATTTTTAGCATAGGCGGACGAATGTACCCTACTGCTGAAAGTACCCCCATTCCCCCCTATTGATCCGCCCTTCTTTTTGAATTTTCCCGCAAGTTATTGGTTATTGAATAAATGTGTGATACTTTCTATGAAGTTTCAGAAAGAATGGGACACAGCCATTCATCATCTCACAAACGTCTTAAATCGATCTCAACATCCAGAGCTTACGAGTGCACTGAAATTGTAGATCTAGAATTCAGTGTTACCGATGTAGTGGCAAGTTTAGAACCAGCCAGGCCAACGGGAATTGAAACAAGATCTACAAAAACCGTTAAGACAGCACCAACACTTAAGAACGTCAACACGGATCCATCAACTATAAACATCAAGTCAATAAGTGACTCTTCTCTGAGAACCCCTGCTCAAGTGCTAACAACACAATCTGCACAAGCTCAATACCCCAAGGATCTTCTCGTTATAATAGAGCATCTTAAAGATGTCGAAAAAAACGTCACAAATATGTCGCATGATGACTTTTTTGTTTATTTTCCGACTTTAAAAGATGACTTACATAATTGTTGGCAAAAAGTTTATGGGATCTTTGAAATAAACATACAGACCAAAGAGAAAAAAATTGAGGTCATTAACAATATAAAGATTTTATTGAGGAAAATTAATTCGAGGTTATAAACATCAGTTATTGCACTATACTTATGAACATTTTGTACGAGGTAGAAGGGGTGATAAATGTTTATATGGAAGGGAAAGATGGAGAAGCCAAAAAATAAAAACTTGAAAAACAATTAACTAGTATGAGTCTCGATTATAAATAAGGAAATATTAGATTCTGAGTTTATATTTTCTAAAAACCTTAAGAAATAAGTTTAAGTTATCTACCCACATTATCCCACATTTGTGTTGAAGTAAAAGACATGCATAACTATAATATTGTATTGTGTATTAACACGTATTAACTATAGCTAGGCGCTATTCTACAGGGTAATTCATTAAGGGTGACGAGGTACCGTATCTCAGGAACTAATAGTCTTACGAGTTTGAAAAAAAATCCCTTTGATGAAATCGACTAAGAGAAATTGCTGGAAATAATTTTCAATAGGGTGGCACTTCCGGTTATACCGGAAGTAGGTGTCAACTTGCTTATTTTATAAGGAACACCCTGTATATTATTACATTTTTGAATTCTACATAAAACTGTAATTACTTTTTATTAAATGCATTATTACTCTATGCTTAATAGTTTCCGAGATATTGACTCTTGAAAAATGACATTTTTGAACTTTGACAGCTTCTAGCTTTCGAACTATACGTCTTAGAGAAAAACGGCTTACATGTCCCTATTTTCGATTTTTGTTATCTTTCCAAAAGTGTCAACTTCCGGGTAAACCGGATGTAACTTAAATGCATGAAATATAGTACTTCCGGTTTGACCGGAAGTTAATACTTTTGGAAAGATAACAAAAATCGAAAATAGGTACATGTAAGCCGTTTTGCTCTAAGACGTATAGTTCGAAAGCTAGAAGCTGTCAAAGTTCAAAAATGAAATTTTCTAAGAGTCAATATCTCGGAAACTATTAAGCATAGAGTAATATAATGCATTTAATAAAAAGTAATTATATTTTTAGGTAGTATTCAAAAATGTAATAATATACAGGGTGTTCCTTATAAAATAAGCAAGTTGACACCTACTTACGGTATTACCGGAAGTGCCACCCTAGTGAAAATTATTTCCAGCAATTTCTCTTAGTCGATTTCATTAAAGGGATTTTTTTTTTCAAACTCGTACGACTATTAGTTCCTGAGATACGGTACCTCGTCACCCTTAATGAATCACCCTGTATATAATTTTTATAATAACGAAATTATCAATACCCAATTTTAGGTTTGCTCATTTTTCTTTATATTTCAAAGTTAACTGATAGGTAACTAATATACAGCATTAGCAAACTTCAAGTTACAGTGGCATTTTATCTGATGATGCCAGATTAAGGCGAAACAGGTTACCGAACTAAAATAAACAGACAAAAATAGTTTTAATCTGAGGCCGAGACTTTGTGTAATGTTTACATTAAGTTATAGTAACTAATATGTTAAAGGTACCCGCAATAAGGAGAACAGATCAATCAGTGTTGTCCGCGTGAGGCGTGAACAACGCATAGCGAGGCCAGAGATGGAATAATTTACTTACTACTACAGAAATGCAGGAGGTCTGCAGTAATTCATTAATATTTGGGATTTTAATTGGTTTGTACGTTGTAGGTACCGCGCATTTTCGATTTATTTTACGTTACGTTAGGCATTTTCCATTTTATGTCGTAATTAATTATTGCATTTAAAAATGTCACAATTCTATCAATTGGTTTGTTTTTATTAATTAATTTTAATTTAATTTAATTTGTAATTTATTTAATTTGCAAACTTATTGGTGAGGCACTGCCTCACCTGCCTCATAGGAGAAGCCGCCACTGGTGTAATGTTAATTACAAATAATGAAAATTATAATTGCACAAAATATAGTTATACCTAACACCTAGACGCAGGGCGTCTGTATATGTGCTAACTTAAGACTAATACTAGGGCTCATTTTAAACAATAAGTAAACAAAAGTATATAGGAAAAGTATTTTAGATATTATACACAGTTAATATAGTCAATATTGCAGTTGTCTAAAGCAGTTCCAGACGTTTAGAAAAATTGCTAAAAATATAAGTTTTACACTTTTTAGAGAATCGTTTATAGTTTTCTATATTCTTAATGGTCGTAGGTAACAAATTAAAAACTTTTAGGGCTACTCGATTAACAAACCTCTGATTGTCGTCCCTTCTATAAAAAGGTACAGTCAGATGTCGGTTAGTAACTTGTCTAGTATTGTGTTGATGAGATAATGGTTTTTGGATATTAATGTTTTTATAAATAAAAAGGCAGCAGTTGTGGAAGTATAACATTCTAACATTTTCTTCCTTTTTTAAAAACCGAGCAAGTTTTGAACTGCAGGTATTTCATGTGTATAATACAAGAACACAAAATGTTGATTACCCAATTCACCGCTTAACATTGACTGAGAAGAGTCCTTATTACATGTGCCTGAGATTTTTCAATAAATTACCAAACAATGTAAAAATCAATACATGTCAGAAAATGTTTAAAAAGTCTGTAAGGAAATTGTTAATTGAACTGGAACCGTATTCCATTAATGATTTTTTAAATAATTAGGCCAAGGTAGACTGAGTAGGTGGGTATAGGCTAGGATAATTGTTGTGATTTGTGGTATTTATTTCTTTTTTTGACACCATTTCTTTTGTGTTGGTTATGTTATTTTTTATGATGTATTAACACAATATCGTCGCCTTAAGGTAGGAGTATCAACATGCTTGCCAACCTATAACCTATTTCGCGTAGATTTATTTATGTTTTCTAGCTTTTATACAAAATTTAAAGAAAATCAGTATCGACTTGATATTCTATAGCTAATAATTGACATATTTAATAAATATCAAGGAATTTCATAACTTATTTTAGGAGAATTGTATAGCGAAAAATATCGGATAAGATTTTTTTTAACATTATTATGTCATTGTCACTCATTGTTCTTTCACTATACAATTCTCCCAAAATTAGCAATGAAATAAATTGTTATTTTTGTAATATATCAGATACTACCTAAATAATGTACCGACGATATTGATTTTCTTTAAATGTTAGTTATTAAAATAATAATCTCAAAAAATCAACGCGAAATAGGTTATAGGTTGGCAATAGATTGAACGACGTTGAGAATTCAACCTTAAGGTGGGAGTATCAACATGCTTGCCAACCTATAACCTATTTCGCGTAGATTTATTTATGTTTTCTAGCTTTTATACAAAATTTAAAGAAAATCAGTATCGACTTGATATTCTATAGGTAATAATTGACATATTTAATAAATATCAAGGAATTTCATAACTTATTTTAGGAGAATTGTATAGCGAAAAATATCGGGTAAGATTTTTTTTAACATTATTATGTCATTGTCACTCATTGTTCTTTCACTATACAATTCCCCCAAAATAAGCAATGAAATAAATTGATATTTTTGTAATATATCAGATATTACCTAACTAATGTGCCGACGATACTGATTTTAATTAAATGTTAGTTTAAAAAATAATAAACTTGAAAAAACAAAGCGAAATAGGTTATAGGTTGGCAATAAATTGAACGACGTTGAGAATTCAACCTTAAGATGCAAATGGCCTAACTCGCAAAAGGCAAATTGTTCAGGAGACACGAAAAACTACTTACTTGAAACAAGCGACAGTCTATTATCACACATTACTTGCACACAATTATTGGGAGTTAGGCCAATATCATAGAATGGCCGGAGATAGGCCAGTTTCGACTTACTGTTTTTGGCGCGAAGGTTAATGTTCTGGTCGTAAAGCGTTTTCCAGGCGGTGTGGTTAATTTTCGCGAACACAACCAATACAAAATGTCAATTTTGACAAAAAGTGGAGTTAGGCCATTTGCATCTTAAGGTGACGATATGAAAAATAAAGTTTATTATTATTATTATTATTATTAACATTTAAAATACCTATTGTCATTGTACAGTTTATCAGTGGAGTATAATCTGTCCTTTTTAAACATAACTTTCAGAATATAGTTTTGTATTGTATTTAGAGGTTCCAACGCAGTCGAGTACAGACCACCATTAACTTATGATTAAAAATAAAATGCTGATGTACCTTGACTTCTTAAATCGATCAAAAATATTTCAGATCGTTTTGCGTGTTGCGACAGGTTGGTCGGGCTACAAAAATGCAAAACACCCTATATTAAATTAAATTTGATTTAATTTAAAAAAAAAAAAAAAATTAAAAATTATTATATTTATTTTTTATTTTTTGACATGTAAAAGTACTATTGTATCCTATTACGAATAAAGATGAATTGAATTGAATTGAATACTTTCTCTCCACTCTTATCAGCCTTCCCGTTACATAAAGTAATTTTAAATTTTGTGTTCTTGCGATTAAACCTTTTCAAAATACCGCGGTGGATGCTTCTCTATCGGAACACCGAACATTTTTGCCTTTATGGAGGGGGAATGCAGCGAGAGTGGAATGGGAATTTGAATCGCGACCAAACAGAAGTTGGCAACGTTGAGTCTTGATCGATCTCACTCACTTACATTAAATCCATTTTTTATGCATTTCTTTGCATTAAAAGCCGCCATGTAACTTCAGGCTTGCCAGTACGGTTTATATACAATAAACTGTCACTGAGAGAATAACATAAAAAATAAATATATTGAATAAACTATATATCTAACTTGGTAATTTTTTAATTTGGAAATAGGATGTAAAATGTTATGGTACTATATCTTATTTATTTACAAGATATTTTAAAAACACATAGTGAGCATCGGCAGCGCGCGGTGTACATTTTAGGTACCTATACTTATTTCCTTTTACAGCATAGCAAAGTAAAAATCTTTGCTTAGCTAAGTTATCAAAGGAACCGCTTCGCGAACAACTTTATTGCATAGTTGTATGTAGTTAGCTTAATTCTTGATTTGCTAATCAGGCAACATTGATTGTGAGTAAAATTATAGATGCCAATGTAATTTTCCAGATAGCACAATATACATCCTGCAAATTAATTATCAGATTTTTCATCATTTTACAAACCTGTTTACGGCCTATTCGCACGGGTTATCCTTTTGTGTAACACAAAGCAGTTAAGTGCGCGGAGCTGGGCATATCGAGTGTGTCCCCTGCCTTTTCCTTCGTGGGATATTTCTATCCGGAGATTAAACATTAGAGACTTTTTGCACCTCTTAATTCGTCATTCTTTTGTGGTTATGGTTATTCTGAGCATGTGCAATGTCAGAAAGGTAATCCGCTATGGTTAATAACCACTTTTTTTTTCTGTGACCATAACGGACTCCGTTAGTTACATAAGGATAAGGAATAGCTTATCGTTATCCTTATGGTTATGCTTAAACTGCATGGTTGCCGGAACATACAAAAGTTATGAAGCATCATTGCTATGAATTAAAATTGTGATAAGCAAATAATTAAAATCCAAAGCAATAGTAGCTTTACATTAAAATATACAACTTAATCAAATTATTGTTAGGTTAGGTATTTTATTTTGTTTAGGTGCGCCGGCGCCAAATTAATAACTACAGACAGAACGTATAAGCGCTGCAAAATCTCTGGTTTTAACAGTGGCGCTACTCGTTATGTTTAATAAAGTTAACCATAACGGAGCTAAAAACTGATATTAATTTAAGAGGTGCAAAAAGTCTCTATTTAAAACAACTTTTACATAATTTATTTCAGCACTTGTGGTAACAGAAACTGTTTACACTTTACAGGTGACATACTCAGTAGAGGTGTGACGATATAACTGTCACGGTTAAAACTAACCGGTTATTAAGAAATAACAGTCGCTATCGGTGATTAAATATGATCTGAAGCAGTTACCAGCTATTCAATATACCAAGCGCTCGCACATCGCACTGCCGACTGAGTTCGCCGGCTCATGGCAGCCTTCTTTCGCTGCACGCTGTTATTTTCTAAATAACTGGATAAAGAATAACATGGTTATTTTAGTAATAGGATGTGAAGCAACTACTAGTGATTCATATACCAACCGATCGCACAGCACTGCCGCTGCTTAAGTCGCCGGCTCATGCAGTCTTCTCTCGCTGTTAAATAACTGGATATTAAAAAATAACGTGGTTATTATTAGTAATCGGATAATTTTCATATCACTTTGTGGGCGGTAACGGTAAGGTATAATTAATTTCCAATGAACGTTATTTCTCTGATATTTGATAGTCCTGGTTTGCAGGATGCTTATGCTTAAAGGAAGGGTGTTAAATAGTTACAAGATAATTTCACGTCTTCACTACTCTTCACTTTAAAATTACGAGGGAAATAGTGGATTGGTGGATAGGTTGGCAATTATTCTGTAATTCCCCGAAGCGCGTTGTGGCATTGTAGCGTTGTATTTAATGTATTTTCTATTTATGTGTGTGTATGTCGTGAGTCGTGACCGTCGTATTGTGTGTATATACTTAGTATGATACTACATAGACTTTATTTTTATTGGTAATTTAACTAGAGACTAGGGTGTGTGGTATGTGATGGGTATAGTAACATAATATGCTGAAAATAAAATAGAGAAAAGGTTGTTATTATTCAAAATAACAGCTATTTTAATTTGGCGCCAATAAAATATTTAAAAAGAGAAAAAGTCGATTATTTAAATTGACACCTTCACCTTAGTAAATCTCATTTTTTGAAAATAACTGGTAACTGTTTAAAATAACAGTTAATTTAAAATAACAGTCACCGGTATACCGGTGATTCAAAAATAACTCTTAAGCACACCTCTAATACTCAGGATAGTGACATAATCATAACCTGACTTGTCAATTCTGAATCTGAAGCCAGCTGGTACTCAAATGTCAAATAATATTATAATACGGTTTTTTAAATCCACATATTGAAATATGAAGTGTAAAATGTCCAAATACTAAAAACCAAAATACTTAGAAATCAAATCAAATATATTACTGTTAGGAAAATTTACAATTTTTTACCTCGTCAATAATAGTAATAAAATAAAATAAAATTTAATAGTTTCCTATACATTTTTTTTTCCTTCCTTAATTTCTAGATTCAGGTCAACCTTGGACACCAAACAATACTATACAAGACACAGAACAAATAAAACACAGTATACGAATTTAAAAAAAATTGAATTAAAATTGAAATTTGAGGACAACACTATAGGCTAAAATTTAGGCACATTTAACTAAATGTAATTAAAACTGAGAGTCCATAAACTCCTGAACACTAAAGAAAGCTCTACTTAACAACAATTTTTTATTACGGCTTTGAATTTCTCTCTTGTCAGCTCATGGTAATTAGCAGGAAGTTTATTATAGAATTTAATTGCATAGTATCCTGGGCCTGTACGAGATTGTTCTTGTTTCTAGTATTATGGCTGTGGACTTCCACATGCTTTCTGTATTCATCTTCTCGATCAGCAGGTTCTCAAGGATATATGCCGAAGGCAAGGTTAGTATTTGAAGTTGTTTAAATGCTTCCCTACAATCGTCCCTGAAACCCAAACCTGCCAGAATTCTAACAGCCCTCCGTTGCAGCCCAAATATTCTGTCTGTGTGCGCGGCATGTCCCCATACTAGCAGTGCGTATGTCATGATTGAATGAAAGAGTGCAAAGTAGGTCATCGTAAGGGTCTCCCCCGGAACGATGTCCGCCAGCCTGCGCAGCGCAAACACACCACTCCTCAATTTCTTTGCCAATTTATCTATGTGTTTATCCCACCGCAACAATGGGTCCATGTAAACACCCAGAAATTTAACGTCTGTCATATCGTCATTGGCATCACCAAGTTCCCGTAGGGAGAAGATTACTCGCTTTGTTTTTGAGTTATTGAGGAGCAGCCCGTTCGCACTGAACCAGTCGGCAGCAATGCCCTGAGCATGGTCCAGTTCGTTTATAGCATCGTCAAGTGAGTCCCGACCGAGAGAGAGAGTAGTGTCGTCAGCAAAAGTAGTAGGTCGCGCCCCAGTTGGTTGTAGAAAAGAATTGCCATGGTTTTAAAGGGAGATGTCTTTAGAGGGTAAATAAAAAAAGGTCCAAAAAAGTTGGTATGTGATGTGGGGATTTCGATAAGAATGAAAATCGTACGGTTCTTTTTCCTAGTAGACTTCAACCTGATAAGATGTTATAATAAAACTTTAAAACTTTATCAATTTAATGAAATCCTAGAGTTAACACAGGGCAAGGAGCCAAACAACTCAAGGGTAAGATTCATTCTATTATAAAAGTTTAGGGTTGTAAATTTTAATTTAATAAAAAAAATAATAAGGACGAAGTCTATAAGGGAACGTTTCTGTAATTACAGATTTTGGGTATTCATTTATGATCAGCTAAGATTTTGGGTACCTATACATTTAGCATTTATGAATTAATCAGCATCTATGATTTTTCTATGAGAAATAACTAAGAAGGGTTTTTATGGGCATTGGATTATCAATTTTGGGACAATATGATGCCAACCATGTGGTACACATTGGAGCAATTGCTTAGACGGTAGTTTCCTGCACGAGCACACTCGCAAGAGCCATTGTCATTCTTAAGTTAAGTTCATGGATTTAGTCTACTACAAGTTAATGTTTTGAATATAGTACTACGTTTTATATTGCGTCCTTATACCTGATTAATTGTTAATTGTTACATATATGTGTAGTAAAGTTAGTCAAACTGCTGTTCAAACATACACACATTGTTGGTTTTAATGAGAACGTTTTGTGTGCAGTGTTTTCTTTCTAATGAAATTTGTAGGAAATAGATAGGAACAAGTTACAAATTTTGTTTTATTTAATATCAACAAATATTAACCCTTGGATAGCGAGCTTCTAGGCGCGTTACAATCCATTGAACATCCAGAATTGGTCCATATAATATGTCCGTTAACGTCCATGTACTTTGACGGGACATCCAATGGACATCCAATTATGTTGTACCAATGGATGTACATTTTGGGACTTTAAATTAAATCTTTTGCAGGCAATTTCTTTGTAGGAAAATTAACAAGTTGGTTTTAAGCCTAGGGAAAAGTAAGGTAAAATTGATAAACCTAAGGCTTTTTGTGCTGTGGGTATGCTTTTGTATTAAGAGCTTTGATTTAAAATATATTTAATACCACTGGCAAGGAAATATATTTATTAAAAAACTATTTTAACAAAAATAAAAGTAGTCTTAACACCCATTGCAGCTAAGTTTACGAATTGCTATACTTAACCAAAGTTTGAAAATAGATTTATTAGGAATAATATATTTAAAAGTAGACAAAGCATTACCTAATGCTAATTAACATGCTAATAATCTTTAAAAAAATTTAAACAAAAAGTATTCCTATAAATAATTAAACAACTATGAACAGAAGTCACAAATTCATATTTTAACTTTGGCTCCTTTAAGATTTAAAGTGGTAGGTACTGTTCCATATTAGTTTTAAGTTGGTAGAATGGTTTTAGAGTTTTAGGACTTTTAGTTTAGGATGTTCAGAAGTTGGTAGTAATGATGGACATTAAGAATGATGGCCGCTTGAAGAGTCATTTATAATTAGTGTAAGCTAATAATTATTAATAAAAAGTATAAACAAAGGAAACCTTATAAAGTTTATTATTTCATTATAACACCACAAGATCAAACAAAACATGGTATCAGGTGTGTTGCCAACAGCAGCCAGAAACGAAAAGGGGTTAGTGAAATAAGTTTTCCCTCCAAAAAAGGAAAATATAGTAATACCGAAAATTAGTGGCGAAATGGAATATTTTAAACCACCAGAGGCATTTGATGTCCAACAGCCAAATGGATGGCCTAAATGGAAGCAGAGATTCGAGATTTTCTTACTCGCTTCAGGAAAAAATACTGTTGACGAGAAGGTAAAAGTAGCCCTATTACTAAACATATTAGGTGAAGCATGCTTAGATATATACAATACATTCGAGAAAACTAAAATAAATAAGCTGGAGGATGTCTTATCATGTTTTGATGATCATTTTTTGCCAAAAAGAAACATCAGCATGGAAACTTTCAAGTTTAATAACATACAACAGAAAGAAGATCAAAGTATAGATTCATTTTTAACAGACCTAAAGAAACAAGCTGCAAACTGTGCATTTATCTGTGAAAAGGAACAATGTAAGACAAGCTATGTTGAAAGAATGCTAAAAGATCGTATGGTACTTGGTGTAAGAGACAAGCAAATACAAAGACACTTATTAAGAGAACCTGCAATGACGCTAGATAAAATGCAAGAGTATTGCCGTAGTATAGAAGTTACAGTGAAGCATGTAGAATTATTGAATGGAAATGACGAGTCTCGAGAAGTGGATGTATTGAAATACACAAAAATGTTTAACAAAAATCCACGTAAATGTACAAGGTGTGATTACTCACATGAACCAAGACAGTGTCCTGCATTTAACAAGACATGTGCAATATGTCAACGCAAAGGTCATTTTGCCAAACTATGCTTTTTTAAAGATAAGATGCAAGAACATACTTCACAAGGTAGTAATAATATAGGTCAGAGTTATACACAAAATAAAGCAACTATTTCAAAAAGTGTGGAAAACCAGAAGGAAACAGTAACATCAGAAGTACAACTAGAACAAAGGCTGGACAATATAGCTATTGATGTAAATTTGGAATCAAAAACACAAAATTCTGAAAATGAGGAAAGCCCTATCTTTATTTGTGAGCAGAAACAAACTTTTTGCACTAATAGTGATTATTGTTGGTATGAAAACATAAAAATTAATAACATTTCCATTAAATTTAAACTTGACACAGGGGCTGAGGCTAGTGTTTTACCTCTAAAATATCTAAATAATCTAAATATTGATCGGTCACAAATTATTCCGAGCTCAGTGACAATAATATCTTATGGAAACTTTAAGTCTAAGTCCCTTGGTCACATTTCGCTAGTATGCAGATATAAAGATCAAACAAAAAACATAAAATTTTTAATTGTCAATTTGGAAAATTATGAACCTTTGCTTGGACTTAATGATTGTTTAAATTTCAATATGATTTGTAGACTTAATACTGTTCAAAATGAGCTTCTTTTAGAAAATAAGCAATTACCAAAAACTGGAAAAGAATTGTATGATAACTTTAAAGATATTTTTACAGGACTTGGATGTATGCTAGGTATGGTAGATATTAAATTAAGAGATAATGCTATACCAGTAATCCAAACACAGCGGAAGGTACCATTGGCTTTATACAATAAGCTAAAAGAATCTTTAAATGATCTTGAACAAAAATCTATCATTTCTAAAGTGGATTACCCAACCGATTGGGTAAATTCACTCATGATTGTGGAAAAACCCAATGGTTCGCTTCGCTTATGCCTCGATCCAAAGCCTTTAAATGAATATATTTGTAGAGAGCATTACATTATTCCAAAATGTGACACAATTTTGAGTAATTTGGAAGGAAAAACAATTTTTTCAGTCATAGATATGAAAGATGGTTTTTGGCAAGTGCAACTAACAAACAAAGCATCTGACTTATGCACATTTAATACTCCTTTTGGTAGATATAAGTTTAACAGAGTTCCCTTTGGTTTGAGTAGCATTCCAGAAATCTTTCAAAGAAAAAATATGGAAATTTTTGGTGATATTCCAAATGTCAGTATTTATTTTGACGACATAATTGTATCTGGTGTTAATGAACAAGAACATGACCAAGCTTTTAAAAAAGTTCTCGAAAAGGCTCTCAAATATAAAATAAAGTTTAATTTTGAAAAATTACAGTATAAGTTGAGTGAAGTTAATTTTCTAGGCCAAGTTATTTCAAAAAATGGTATTAAACCATCTGAAAAAATCATTGAAGCAGTATTAGCTATAGAAAATCCTTCAAATAAAAAAGACTTGCTAAGAATTCTTGGACTTTTCAAATTTTTTTCAAAATTTATACCAAACTTGTCCCAATTAACCTATAATATGCGTAATCTTACTAGAAATAATACTAAATTTGAATGGCTTGATAAACATCAAAATGAATTAGACTCTTTAAAAACTTTAATAACAAATAAACCTATTTTGAAAATGTTTGATGAAAAAAAGTCAATAGTAATTCAAACTGATTCTTCAAGTAAAGGACTAGGTACATGTATGATGCAAGATGATCATCCAATTTCATTTGCATCTAGATCTCTTAATAAAGCTGAAGTTAAATATGCTCAGATCGAGAAAGAATTGCTAAGTATAGTCTTTTCTTGTGAAAAATTTCATTTTTGGATCTATGGTCGTGAAGTTGTGATAAAAACAGACCATAAGCCGCTAATATCAATTTTTAAAAAAAATCTTGATGATGTCAGTGCCAGACTACAACGAATGCTTTTGAAATTACAAAAATATCATTTAAAAGTTGAATATTTACCAGGTTCTAAAATGTATGTTGCTGACACATTAAGCAGATCTTATATTAAAGCTGAATGTCCCATAGACATTGAATTGGAATACACAGTTCATGCTCTATCTTTGACAGTCCCTATGACTTATGAAAAAAAAATAGTTTTTCAAAATGCAATTAATGATGATGAAGTTTTGTCCCAAGTTAAAAAATTCTGTTCCTCAAAATGGCCACATACTTATAAAAAATTAACTTCAGAGCTAAAATACTATTATAATTTAAGAGAAAATATCCATCTTTCTGATAATTTGCTCTTTTACGATCAAAAGATTATTATTCCTTCGGTACTAAGAAGTGATATGCTCAAATTAATTCATTCTGCTCATTTTGGTATACAAAAATGTAAATTAAGAGCACGTGAAATTATGATATGGCCAAAAATGTCTAAAGATATAGAAAACTTTGTTTCAAGCTGTGAAATTTGTCAGCTTAATAGGCCAGCTAATCAAAAAGAAACCCTTATTGCTCACACTACTCCAGAAAGACCTTGGCAAATTTTATTTTCAGACTTTTTTGAATATAAATCTAAATGCTACTTATTAATAGTTGACACATTTTCCCACTGGCTTGAAGTATTTCCCACTAATGATAAGACAGCAAAAACTGTTATCAAACATTGTAAAGAAATATTCTCTAAGTTTGGTGTACCCGATATTTTTTATGCTGACAATGTCCCATATAATAGTGTAGAATTTAAAAATTTTGCCAAATCTTGGAATTTTGAATCTCAATATTCTAGCCCCCACTATCATCAGTCAAATGGCTTTACGGAAAAGTATGTCGATATTTCTAAAAATATGCTTAAAAAAATGAGAAATCTAGATGAACTTTCATATTATTTGCTTGAATATCGAAATACTCCTCTTCCTAGTATAGGATATGCTCCCTCTCAACTGCTTTTGAATCGGCTAGTTAAAACAAATCTTCCCGTTACTTCTGAAAACCTTTTACCAAAAATTATTGATCAAAAAAATGTAACATTAAAATTAAAGCAAAATTCAGAAAATGTTCAAAAGTATTATAACAAAACAGCAAAAGATTTACCACCTCTACAAAAAGATGACAATGTTTTATTTAAAAAAAATAATCTTTGGAATAAGGGAAAAGTAATTGATAAGTATAATGAGCGCTCTTACATAATTAAAGATACATATGGCAATGAATTTAGAAGAAACAGGAGGTTAGTTAACAAAACTAATTTGCCTGTTCAAATTAATGATAACTCTTTTAATGACTTGTTGTATGAAATTACTGATTTTGATTATAGTAGAACATCTGCAGTGAGTTTAACTGCGTTAACTGTTAAAAATGTAGAAAACATTCCTGAAGAAACATTATCTGAAACAGATTCATCTGAATATTTCAGTGATTCTGATCAAGAGAACACTGGTATTAACAAGACTTTGATAAACAGTAATTATTATGGTTCTGACTCAGAGAATGGCCCTAATCAGGATACTAATGATATAGAATATATTTTTCTAAGTGATAGTTCGTCTTTTGTAAGTAATAGTGCTACAGATGAACATATTAGTGATTTCGATAGTGAAAATGACGAAACGGAAACTGGGTCATTAAAGAAAAAAAACTATAAATCCCGTGTGATTAAAAAGCCAAAATATTTGGATGACTATGATTTATCTTAAAAACAAAAAGAAAAAGCGTGTTCCATATTAGTTTTAAGTTGGTAGAATGGTTTTAGAGTTTTAGGACTTTTAGTTTAGGATGTTCAGAAGTTGGTAGTAATGATGGACATTAAGAATGATGGCCGCTTGAAGAGTCATTTATAATTAGTGTAAGCTAATAATTATTAATAAAAAGTATAAACAAAGGAAACCTTATAAAGTTTATTATTTCATTATAACACCACAAGATCAAACAAAACAGGTACCTACATTGTGCAGCCTCGACATTTTGAGCATCGGAATCAAATTTGATTATCCTTACTAGAAATTCGATTAAAGTAACACGACAGTAAATAATCACAGTTTAATAATTACGTACGGAGTACAAAAAAAGGTCAACAGAGAAAAATTATTATAGGATGACATCGATTTATTTTATTAGAAGGAAAAGAATCATTTGAGAACGAATCTTTCTGAACGAATCTTATTAACTGAATGAATCAAAAGAATTGATTCATCAAAAAGAATCGAACTTCCCACCTCTAATCCTTACCCATATGTCACCCCGTAGACCTTTAAGGTGAATACAACTGTTTTATTAAAATAAATGACAGATAGCAAAAGCCAAGACGTATACCTTGAGATGTACTGTAATAGGACGTGCATCAGATTTAACTGTTAGTATAGTAAAGAAATAGGAAAGGCCCTTCTCACCCCACTCCTTCCATTTGACCGTGAGCTTGACGGGTGCAGGTGTTATTTGATGACCTTGGTTATACACGCTTGAGCTTTTTGAAATGTATTTATGACCTTTATCAGAAACTTACTCTTGACCTTGACCAAGTACATAATATGTATGACCACAGCCCTCTCTACTTGTTCAAGCCATGAACTGACATGGGGCAACGCCGCATCAGCTGGAAGTTGTGGATCCACAAACTATTATTATGACGCGCAGCAACGGGCGAGTTTTTTTATTCTTTCTGATAATATTTTTTGTTTTGTTTGGCTCTGTTGCCACTATATTGATATTGAAAAATGTACAAAAAAGTAATAAATAGTTTTGGATAACAAGAACAACTTACCTAATTATCAAATAATAGTAATAGGTATTGCGTTGAGAAGCTGTTTTTTTCCTCGCTTTTGACGTACAAAACCTCCATATATAGTGCTTAGTATTTCTGCTGCGCATTTTTTTGGGAGACTTTACTTGGTGTTTGTGTATAGGTGTATGTGGGGTGCAGTAGTAGTATGCTTGTACTTTGCCGAGTTATGTTTGTGCCTGCACGCTAGGCGTGCCGGGACCCCACTGTTTTAGGGAGAGAACTACGCATTCCTGAGCTTTTGTTTCACTCTGCGAGTAGATTTATTTGATCGATCAGAAGTAATATTCTATTATACAAATTATTATCCTCTGTGTTTAAATTACAGGATTGACTATCATCTTCTGAAATTTCAAAATTTAGTAAGCTTAAGGCTTTATTTAAGAAATCTACGCTTGTCTTAAGAAAGTCACCTACTAGGTATCTGGGTAACTTCGTTACTTTCACACACACTTGTATGAATTGTACCGAGACAATCCGTTTTCAAGCTGAGACCACCTGCTTAGTTTCATTTCAAAGGGTAAAATCCATTTCAAATCATTGTAAGCCAATTCATTACCTTTTAAAAAAACCTTTACCTTCATATCAATGTCCACTGAAACCTGATTAACAATATTTATACAGTCATTGGTCAAATCTAAACTATAAAAATATATTTTTAAGTAACTTACAACTTTTACTTCCCAAAATTCAGAAGTAGGTATTAATTTTTTGTGAATAATTACTGAGATCCTCAAAACTTTTTATAAAATATGATTGCTCGAATAAGCTTGATTAAGTTGAGAGGTACGCTCTTGTTATTCATCGTTTCTCTCCGCTGGACTTTTTCTAGGAATGAGAACAGTTTCTGAGAAGTAAGCAGGTAAATTGGGATAAAAGCACGGAACAGCTGTTAAATTTAGTCTCACTTTCGTTGAAATTTTTTTGTGTTGCCATCAGGCAAAAGATAAATATCCTCACAAATAACGTGACTGGGGACAAAATGCTTAGCACAAACTACAGAAACTGTGTGGCGACCAATTAGCTCTTGGAATGGCTTTTAGCCATAGAATTTTCAGATTTTCATCTTTTGGGCAGTGAAAAACTGAAACACTCTCTTCACCTGCTTTTAAAGCACTTTTATAGTTAGAGTTACACCCAGGAATACAGCAGAGGAGTTTGACATGTTGAGAAATAAACAAACTAAAAGAAAAAAATAGTAGGTACTTACCTAAGTACCTAGGTATCTAGAGGTATCCTACCTACTTAAGAACTATCTCTACTAGTGATATTTTTAAACTAATTCATATATACCTTTAAGCCAAATAAACACTTTAATATTTAATAAATTACCTGTAGCCACAAAACAATAAAGATTAATAATTATCCCGAAAATTCTGCCGCCATCTATGACAACGTAAACCAACCACCCCGCCGGGAATTCTGTTCGATTTCTCACTTTATTAACGCTATTATAGCAATCCCGCACCAAAATGTTCACTTATATTTTGTAGAGGTTCTTATAGCAATCATGTCACCTAAATTTTCTATTAGATATCAATCGAAAACCGGATAAAAATACAAATTAATACCACACCTACACGGCTTACACCTAGTTCGCGCGAAATTACATACTAAAGCATGGCTAACTTCAAAGTCCCGTGACAAGCGTACCGCCAAGCAGTGTTGTCGATGTTTCTGTTCACGGCTTGATCAAAGTAGAGAGGGCTGTGGTATGACCTTGTGTTGTGTCGGATGCATGTTTTTTTGTGCATTTTCATGTGACCTTGGCTATGCTGGGTTCTTGTCCACTCTTTAATTAAGTCATTACTCCCCCTACCATTATTTTTTTCTGCTGCCGACCCTAAAAACTCCAATAAGAGTGGCTCAATTAGTAAAGTGTTCATAATCACCCAAGCATAGCAGGAATTAACTGTTGCCTTGAGAAGAGAACAAAAATATTTTGTTGGTACGGTGTGGGTATGTGTGTGTGTGCAAGTTTTATTAAAACTATTATTGGCACATTATTACACTCACTTTCTTGACAAGAAATCCAATTTTTTTTAATATAATATTCGATCTAGACAAAATTACAATATTCAGTTTGTAAAGTCGTCAAGCTTACAAAAAACGTTGTTTTATGAAGGTGTTCGCCTCTATAATACTCAAAGCAAATTTTAGTAAAAATGTTTCCAAGTATTTACAAACTGTATAAGAATGTAACTAGCAGTAGTAATATGTATTTATATGTACCTTTTTGTATTTGTATTTACTATTACTAGCCAAGTGCTAAATAAAACACTTAATATTGATATTATTACTTATTATTATTTATTTGCTTCTTTTAAACATTAAAGCAAAGTAAAAACTTTGCTTAACTATACTAAAGTCTCAAAATAATTGGCAAAACTGTTCAAACCACTATTAACAGTGTGCGGAGAAAATAATTAACATTGATTCGCCCACTTTTAAGCTAAATAAAAACATCCCTAACCGATTGATAAGATTGTGCATGTGCATAAATAGGTCATTACATGTTGCCAAGTTTTAATACATTTCACTGAAATTTCCATAAAATTTACCAAAATCGCCATGTCATTAAGGCACGTACCTTTCACGCTACGGTACCTGTTTTACTTAATTTGGCAACAGAGGTGGGAAAACCCATGTTTAGAGGCGCTCGCTCGCTTTCTTATCGCATCTAATCAACGTTCAGTGTCGTAGACAAGTTTCAACCGAGAGGATATTAGTAATTCAGTTTTATTATTTTTGTGCTTTATTCAAAACAGCAAATATTATAATGCAGGCGAGTTATTCAAGTGGTAGTAACCAACAAGTTAAAAAACGACGTCATTTAAAACCTGGGGAGCGTGCAATGTTAAAAAATGTGTATGAGGGAATTCTAAGTACACACAGTGGAATATCATTTACTGATGCAGCAGAACTTTGTGCCACATTGACTAAGACATCTTGCCGTACTGTTTATAGGACTATCAAGGAAAACAGGAATACTAAAGTGTCCGATCAGAAGGGGACAAGAGGACGGAAAAAGATTTTTATTGATCAGCAAACAAAGTTAGCCATTCGCCGAAAAGTGCATGCATTTTTTTTTCGAAATGAACCTCCGAATTTAAGAAAAAATTCTGCCGAAATTGAAAAGGATGAAAATATGCCAAAAATTTCACGAAGAGTTCTAATGCGTACACTACGAGAATTGAATTTTCGATTCTTAAAACGAAATCGCAAAAGTATTTTGGTGGAAAAGGAAGAAATCGCATTGTGGCGTAGAAAGTTTCTAGAAAAAATGCAACAATATCGCTGTGCAGGGAAACTAATTTTACTTTACGGACGAGACATGGTTAAATGAAGGACATATACTGTGAATTACATTTGGCAAGATCTCAACATTAAAGATGCACGTAACGCCTTTATCAATGGACTGTCCACTGGATTGAAAGCTCCTTCAGGAAAAGGTCGTCGGTTAATTATAACCCACATCGGGAGTGATTCTGGTTTTCTTGAAGGTGGGTTACACGTGTTTGAATCTCGTAAAACCGGTGATTATCATGAGGATATGAACTCGAAAGTGTTTGAAGGTTGGTTTAAATCCATCTTACCGCGTATTGAACGTGGGTCGGTAATCGTGATGGACAATGCACCATACCACAGCCGTCGGGTGGAAACTTTGCCAACTTCTGCGTGGCGAAAAGGAAAGATTGTTGACTGGCTCGAAGAAAAAAATATTCCATTTGGCGAAAAAATGCTAAATGTCCAGTTGCTCGATCTTGCAAGAATTCACAAAAAAAAATATACGAAATATGTAGTGGATGAAATGGCTCGTGAACGAGGTGTTACAATATTACGTTTACCGCCTTACTATTGTGAACTAAATCCAATCGAGCTTATATATGGGCACAGATAAAAGGCGAAGTGGCGCGTGAAAATAGAACATTTAAATTAAAAGATGTTAAAGAACCGTTAAAAACGGCAATAGCGAATGTACAAGCAGCGGATTGGCATAAGTGCGTATTACGTGTCGAGGGCGTAGAAAAAAAAATGTGGGACTTAGATGTACGCGTTGAAGTCATGGTGGAACCTATTATTATAAATCCTGCGGATGACAGCAGACAGCAGTAGCGACAGTAATGAAATGTTTTCATCATCAGATAGTAAATAATCGCTGTAATGGTAATAATGCATTTAAAATTGTAACGTATATAATATTATGTCATCATAACACTTTTTAATGTCGGGGTGGAATATAATTTGTCAAAGTATTACCAAGTAGTGTTCATTAAGTAACAATAATTAGGTTTTGCCCTTAATCCACTATTACATCTTTCTATTATTCTGTAGTACAATAAAATAATTTATGAAAATAGCTTATACCGTTGCTTTATTATTCGTCTTGGATTTTATACCTGCGTAATTTAGTTTCTCTAATTATTACTGCATTAGATCACCAAATGTAAAAAGCTTCATTTATTTTTCAGTTTAATTTATTAGATATACCTAGTAAATGTAAATTATTATATAATGTAAATGTATTATAATAATGAACAAGAAATTCATATATTTTTTGATTTATTATTGTTTAAAATGACACGCCTCTGGAATTGGCGTTCCCCTTACGTCTTACACGCCCCGGTAAAAATGAGTCACTGCCAATTATTTTGGTACCAGAGTATAGGTTGTTAAAGGACCGTTTGGCGAACCTCATCCTTAAGTCAAGGTCAAATTCGGAACAGTTAAGTACTACAGCCTTCTTTACTTGGACTTTGATCTCAAGAGGTTGTATAAGTACCCTTTCAAGCCGGCCGGATCCACAAACATCCGTGATACGCATCCGTTATGTACCACATGATTAATCTAAACCAATGAAATTTTAGGGCTCTAAAATTTCATTGGTTCAGATTAATCATGTGGTACACAACGGATGCGTATCACGGATGTATATGGATTCAGCCTGTGAGAATGCTTGTCAAACTTCTTCAATGCAACACTTTACTTCGTTATCCGATGTTTAGTCTTCGAAAAGCCGGTTGCCGAGGTACCTGAACTTCTCCACCCTTTTTATGGGTATTGTGTTAAAAGTTGTGCTGTAGTTTTCAAATGTATACATATATTCGGCCACTACAAAATGAGATCAGTGAGATTGAAAGGCTGAGCGACGTCCAATTTATTAATATATCAATCAACGTCTTGTCAGTTTAACTTTGATTAACGAATCCCGGCCGTGTCCCGTGCGTCTCTTCTTCTCCAACCTCACCGCTGATATCCTTTGCAATGGCTTAAGAATTCTAGTTTTGTCTTCGCGTACATCATAGACAGCCATGACTGGAAAATACCGGGAAAATTCCTGATTGGTCATAACCTTTGTTTGTGATCAGAATCAAGCTAGAACAAACTATGAAAATTTATAGGGTTTGTTCTGTAATCCTATTATTCCTCTGTGACCTAAGTAAACTAACCTTAGTTTAATTTTTAATTGTTTTCTTTTGTGCTATTTCTCTCCATTTTTGGTAATGTGATAAAGACTATTAATTATTTATTTTTAATTTATTGAATATTATTATGGAAAAAAGTATTATTGAAAGGTATACCAAGGAAGCCGAAGATGCCGTAAGTTCATAGCAATAGAAATAGTTATTACCTAACATTAACATATAGTATTCAAATCAAATCATTTAATCATGTCATAAATTTTAAACAATACCGAGAACAATACAATCGTCAGCAGTTATACAAAGTAAAATATTAAAATACAAAATGTAATACACTAAAATGTAAGATACCAAAATAACATGCAAGTATCGTTTACAATACAAACAAATACCAAATATAATCTTGTTCAATTAATAATTATTAGGTATAATATATACAATTATTTAATTTTAGGAGAGGCAAATTGCTTACTTGAGAAAAATACTTCAGAATCTTCAAAACGGAATAAAAACCAACACACCTGAAAGCTTAGATCCTGAAGTATCTAAGTTATTGACTGAGAATACAAAATTAAAGCATCGCTTGGCTGTATTAAACCGAGTAAGTACTGCCATATGGAACTTTAAAAACACATAGCTTCTTAAAATTCTAGTACCTACAATTCAGGTGATGATGCTCTTTACGACTGGGAATTTCATAATTTTTAAAAGAAAAAGGAAAAGAGTAGTTTTGAGTACTTAATTCTAACAAAAAAATGTAAGTATGGATGCACTTGTGTTTTACTTACAAAGTTATTAGCAAAAAATCATTGAACACTGAGATTCATGAAAATGTATGTTATGCTTTTTACAGCCAGCAGGTTTTATTATGGAATATTTCTTACTCATTTCCTATCCACAGGTATTACTAAAGTACCTATATTATTATACAAAACAAAAATTAAATACTTATGAAGGGCTAATTATTATTAAAAAAATAGTTTTGAATGTTAAAGTAAAACAACCTTGGTAATAATTTATCATATCAAAACTGCTTTAAACCACTAAATATTAAAACTGTTTTTGACTGCTTGTTAGTTGTCATATTAAAGAAGCAATGTTGTCAAATTTAATTTTATATTTTACTTTTAAAAGGGACTAAACATACTCACCAGTTGGCTCTAAAAGGTGTATTGGCAACCTGTGTTTTCGTTACCCAGGTCATTTTTTTTTAATTTAATTTTTTTCAATCCATATTTTTTTAACTGAATTACTTAACCCCAACCCCAAAATTTAAATTTTCTATCAATTTCTATATAGACATATAAGTGTACATAACGATTTGTTGATTTTTCTCATAAAAATGGCTGTCAAAGACTAACTTATTTTCTTCTTTTTAGAGAAAAACAGTCTTATCCCTACATTTTTTGCCTTTAAAGAGTTCTATACAAACGGGTCTTTCCATTGCAGTTTCAAAAATACAGGTACCACAGAGGCATAAAGCCCGCTGTGAAAAAAATTTTGGACCACCCCCAAATGTTGCTAAAATTGGTCAATAATTTAATTTTAATGAATTATAAGTTTTTTTATTTTATCACTTACCTAGATAGACGAAAAGAAAAATTACCACAATGATTAATATAATTTTTTTTGAGAGAAAAATTAGTGACGCCTTCGCCATTTCATTTTCATATCAATATTTCGTTTATTTTTTGTTTCCTTCAAAAAGCGGCCAAGTACTCTTTGTGAGTAGTAATTACCTACAGTTTTTTATTAGAAAAAAATTATTTGATAAAATGAATAAAAGGAAAAGTATTATGTACCTAGTCAACCTTTTATAAAAACAATGCATTTTGACATTTTTTTGACACCCACGACATGTGTCATTAACAGCTGATACTGGTTTCTTCCTAAAAGTTCACAGTTCAGTTGTGGGCCGTGGCTAGCTCACGGGTCATGTTTCAGAGACTAAATTTTCTTATTGTTTATTATTTAAGTTGAACCATGAGTAGAATAACCCAGTTTAGGTTAATTAACTCCAGTATTTTCAATAAGAAACATTTCATTTTCTTCTTCACTTGGCTGACTCATACACCTACAATATTTGGGCAAGGAAACTCTTGTATGTTGTCCGGGTTATTCATAGCGTTTTCCATTGGTAAGTATGTCTAATGTATTTCTTTGTTTTACCAATGAATAACGCCATAACTTTTAATCTATAGCACGTTCAGTTTGATGTTTTAATTGTAAATAAAATCAACGCTGTATTGTTGCAAGCTATTATGCTAATATACTATTAAGACCCCCTTACAAGTTTAAAATATGGTGAATGCGATTGTAAAAGAACTTAGCCCAGTCCTGCCTCTGTCGCCAACATCTTAATGTAAAATAGACCAGACTTCAACAGGGTGCCATAAATGACAGGTAACTTAGCCACGATTTGACGTTATGGATTAAGTGCATAGACAATTTACCTTTAGATAAGCAAACAATAATTACGAAAGTGGCAGTTTTATGGCCTCGCGCATGTAAACAAAGCTAGACACTATTAGCCATGCGCACTGCCACATTATCGTTTGACGAATGGGAAAATAGACAGATCCGGGCTTTAAAATTTAAATTCTTGCCAAAAAATTGGAATTTCTTCTCAATTTTTGATCAAGTTGGGAAAAAAGGTAGTGATATCTGGCATTTTTAATAGTAGCAAACCTATCAGATTTTAAGGATAGAAAATTGTTTTTACGGATTTATTTTTAAAATTTGTTTAAAAATGATTCGTCGTCGTGTTTTTAAAAAAATTATTTTTACGTCTAAACAGCTAAAATTTGCCCTAAATTCTTGCCAAAAAATTGGAATTTTATCTCAATTTTGGATCAAGTTGGGAAAAAGGTAGTGATTTCTGGTCTTTTTAGTAGTTGTTGCAAACCTATCAATCAGATTTTGAGGATAGAAAATTGTTTTTAAGGTTTTGTTTCTTAAATTTAAAAATGTTTCGTCGTCGTGTTTTTAGTTCGAAAAGGAAGAGAACAAGAACAGGTAAATTAAACTAGTCTTATAAAATCGAATATAAAAATAAACAAAACCAGCAAAATAACCAATCTACGGTGTTATCGCGTACCTAACCTCAATACATCACTACCGAAAATACGAAATACCGGGTATTTTACCCCTATTTGGGCATAATAAAATTATACAACGGCTGTTACTAGTACTAGTCATTATTTATATTCCAATCCGAGTCACTATAAAAGCACAAACACAATTCACTAAACTACACAAAAACTAGAAATCCGTAAATATTAAACACCCACAATCCACGATAGCTAAGAAAACTACAAGAAATCCACAGAGAAACCTTAAAACACAACAACAAAAATGACGGCCGAGCCGATTCTGGAGAATATCTTGAGCATGTCAATTTCTGTCGATGAAGTAGGACAGGCTGATAACACGAGGTTTGTGCGCATGCACGAAGGTGTCCAGAAGGAAGCCAGCTGAACTGCGAGTCATGCGCTCGGACGTATTTTTTCCCCCATAAAACGTAACTTTTGTTTGCGCAGGAGATAAGCTGTAGGTATCTAAAGGTAAATTGTCTATGATTAAGTGTCATCTAATAGGTAAAGTCTGATTTTTCGTCCCTGATTTAATTTAAAAATAAAATTCTCTCTTGAAAAATATTATTATTTTTTAAGGAATCAAAGTCAAACGGACCGCGTGCCCAGACCGACTACTGCGGATGATGGCACACGCTAGTGCGATGGTCTGATATACATCAATATCAGGCCAAATGTTGGGAAAGTTTTCAAAATATGACGTTAAGATATCGTTTTTTGCATTTTCCGAGAAACCGGGCCTGCAGGTGTCCGGACGGAAAGGGAATCCAAAGACGATATCCGACCAGAAATATTAGGGTTTATTTTTGAAGAGAATAATTATTATTTTTAATTAATTAAATCAAATAATAGAAATCCTATTTTTACTTACATATCGGACCACTGTACATTCGCAGTTGGTCCGTCAGCCGCCTTGGCGTCAGCGGCTTCCTTATAGGTCTCGCAAAAAATAATGTTTGTTAGAATATACAGGGTGTCCGGAAAATACGTGTACAACGTTTGACGACAGACTCCTGACGTCAGAATAGGTCGATCTAAGCCGACTTAGTTATATCCAAAATTGTCTCGTTTAGCCGATAGAGGGCGTCAATTTCCTAAATTACGTGAAAACCTGCTAATCGATTTTAATGATTTTTAGTATGTAGACTAATACTATAAAATGACGTACCGGCTGTAAATAAGTGTAAGTGTTATAAAAGTTATATAATACGTCAACATTTCTCCTCTTTACAGAATCATATGAACGGCGTTATGACAACCCAGATATTTTTGTAGAGTGACTGGATGTATTTGGAAGCTATTTTACTTCTTTAATATTTTTCGTTGAATGAGCTGTTTTGCCAGAAGAAAATATTTACAATTACCTGCATACATCAATTATTAACAATAAAAATAAAACAAAGTACAACAAAGTTGAAAGTATGTATTGTAAGAAACTAAGTAAAACAAAAACATTACTTAAGCAAATGTGTAAAATGACCGCCATCTTGCTGAATACACTTATTAACACTCCTTAAAAAATGATATTGGACTTTGTTGTACTTTGTTTTATTTTTATTGTTAATAATTGATGTATGCAGGTAATTGTAAATATTTTCTTCTGGCAAAACAGTTCATTCAACGAAAAATATTAAAGAGGTAAAATATCTTCCAAATACATCCAGTCACTCTACAAAAATATCTGGGATGCCATAACGCCGTTCATATAAAAAATGAGGAGAAATATTGGCGTATTATATCACTTTTATAACACTTCCACTTATTTACAGCCGGTGACTATACTACTAGAAAATGTAATTTTATAGTATTAGTCTACATACTAAAAATCATTAAAATCGATTAGCAGGTTTTCACTTAATTTAGGAAAAACCAATATTTTTACAAATTTTTGACGCCCTCTACCGGCTAAACGAGACAATTTTGGATATAACTAAGTCAGCTTAGATCGTCCTATTTTGACGTCAGGAGTCTGTCGTCAAACGTTGTACAGGGTGTCCCAAATTCGAGCCTCATCATGGGGATCTCGGAAACTATAAGAGATACAGCATCGGTTAAATTGTGGCAAAGTTGCGCAATTTCGTACTGAGCAATATCTCAAAAAAATATCTGAGTTATCTTTTTTAGTTTTTGAAATTTTTGCAAAAAACTAAAATTTTGAGTTTTTGTTTTTTTAAATTGCTCGACTTATTTTATCCGCTACAGAAAAACAAGCACAACATTGTTAAGGCAACTTTTTACGCTCCATATTGTTACGTTTTTAGAATTTCGTTACAACGTTTCGTTTTTGTGGAACTATTATCAACTTTAATTTTTTTAATACGGACCTGCATTTTTTATTTTATTTTTTGATAGCTCTTTAAGCCCTGAATTCAACCATGTACCACACTTAATTATATTTAGACGTTTTGATGTCATTATTACATCTTCAGGAATGTGATCATTATTTTTAAATACGGCCCTGGTGTATATTTGACTCTTGGTTTATTAAAACCACCATACTGGGCTAAATTAGTATCAAGCGTAGCAAAATAACTATAATGAGGCTGCAAGCGTTCAGGATAGTCCTGAAATAACGGTCACAAGAAATTTTGTGAATTCCTATTGGACGAATAATAAACTCGTAAGATGTCGCGCTTTTCTAAAGCAGAAAACATAATTTTGCTGAAATATTCAGTATAAATGGTGACTGCAGTTGTCAAGATAATTAAGGTGGAAGTATCAACATGCTTGCCAACCTATAACCTATTTCGCGTTTATTTATTTAATTTTTCTAGCTTTTACACAAAATTTAAATAAAATCATTATCGTCTTCATATTTTATAGGTAATAATTGACATATTAAATAAATATCAAGGAATTTCATTAAATATTTTAGGAGAATTTTATAGCGAAAAATGTCCGGTAAGATTTTTTTAAACAATATTATGTCATTCTTCTTTCACTATACAATTCTCCCAAAATTAGCAATGAAATAAATTGATATTTTTGTAATATGTCAGCTATTACCTAAATATTGTACCGACGATATTGATTTTATTTAAATGTTGGTAAATCAAATAATAAACTAAAAGAAGCAACGCGAAATAGGTTATAGGTTGGCAATAGATGAAATGATGTTGAGAATTCCACCTTAAGCCAAACAATCAAGTAAAAGTTCTTTTCATAGCAATCTTTGTTTTGTTTGGTTTTATTTTTACTTTGTTATAATTTATATAAAAACTTAAATATAGTAAATTATTTGTATAAAATTCCGGATCCATTTACATGTTGTATGTGGTAAAAAGATTAAGTAACTAACACCAGGGCCGTATTTAAAAATAATTATCACATTCCTGAAGATGTAATAATGACATCAAAACGTCTAAATATAATTAACATTTTTACATGGTTAAATTCAGGGCTTAATGGGCTATCAAAAAATTTAATAAAAAATGCAGGTCCGTATTTAAAAAATTAAAGTTGATAATAGTTCCATAAAAACGAAACGTTGTAACGAAATTCTAAAAACGTCACAATATGGAGCGTAAAAAGTTGCCTTAATAATGTTGCGCTTGTTTTTCTGTGGCGGATAAAATAAGTCAAGCAGTTTAAAAAAACAAAATGTCAAAATTTTAGTTTTTTGCAAAAATTTCAAAAACTAAAAAAGATAGCTCAGATATTTTTTTGCGATATTGCTCAGTACGAAATTGCGCAACTTTGCCACAATTTAACCGATGCTGTATCTCTTATAGTTTCCGAGATCCCCATGATGAGGCTCGAATTTGGGACACCCTGTACACGTATTTTCCGGACACCCTGTATATTTTAAAATTTTTACAAAGGGATTCCGAATTCGGTCAGCGACGAAAAATCAGACTTTAACAGGCTGATTACCCGCTAGCTAGGCCGGTGCTTGCACATAAAAAGTGGTATTATTTTTTATAAACAATTAAAAAAATTAGTATAGTGATATTAGGGTTAATTTAAGCATTAATTGATGACACAAACTGACTCTGGGGAGGTACTGTCCCCCAGTAACCCCCTTATCTATCTGGGCCTTGCAACATCCTAAATGCTTCGAATATAACTCCTTAACTACTATTGCCACCTTTGCCATTGCCAAACTATGTTATTTTGTTACCAGAATAAAAGTACCTTAAGAGCAAACACTAGTGACGCATTCGCCATTTCGTTTTTTAATCAATATTTTCTTACTTTGTTTTATCCAAAAATCAGTCAAATATCCGTCTTTACCATGGCCTTTACAGAATCACAACATAACCATAGTTCTGTAAATCCTATTACTGGGGTATCATTCAAATGCCATTAAGATAGTTTCATATATGTCTGTTTCAGAGCTGTCGCAATTACTCTTAAAAAGTAATTCAATTACAATTACCCATTACCCTCCGAAAAAGGCATCAATTACAATTACCAATTACTAACAGTATGATAAAAATATTTAAATTACCAATTACCCACTAAAAGTAATTGATTCCTTGATCAATTACCGCATTCGAATTACTGAGTTTAATTCAATTACTTTTATATTAATTCAATTACTTTATAGTAATGGAACTACCCTAAAAGTAATTGAATTACTCTGAATCTATAAATTATAGGCACTTTTTTGGCAAATAAATTACTCTGAGTAATTTAATTACATTTTTGTAAGTAATTGAATTACATTTTGGTAATTCAATTACATTTTGATAATTGAATTACAGTTTGGTAATTGAATTACATTTTTAAAATTGAATGGGGAACTTGCACACATTTTTTTATTGCATAAATATATTCAGCCACAACAAAAAATAACATATACAAAATATTTCGTCTTAAATATCCCTCCTTAATTTTTTAATAAGTTCGCCGTATGACGTCATGTAGTATAAATAGCCCGCTCTCGCGCTGTGTATTGTGGTACGCGTTGACGTCACAAGCAAATTTTAATCGCTTCTATTTAATCCAGAGAATTAAAAAAAAAAACATTTCTTTATGAACTGTGGCTCTTTTGATGATATTAGGTTCCGCTTAAGAGCATTATTTTTCAAATTTAATTTTCATTTTATATATTTTTATTAGTATATTATGAGCAATGAAATTATTTTTTTTTACATTTTACAAAAAAAGAGTTGTATAGGTAAGGTATTATTTTTTTTTAATAGTATTCGGTCCTATTATCACACTTTATTATCGAAAGAAATTTTAAAAATTTCGAAATTTATAGTTAAACTTGATCTTCTAATTTTGATTTTGAGTACCTACTTACCTTTAACAAATTGACCAATAATAACAACTGTCTTTTTTATTTAATATGATTTATTTGTTGAAATAAAACAAATATAATATTAGGGAAAATAAAAAAAAAAAATTCTTTCTAGAGTAAAGGAATTATGAAAATTTTTAAAGGAATTGAATTATTTTGGAGTAATTCAATTACTTTTAATTTAATTGAATTATTCGGGAGTAATTAAATTACTTTTTATGTAATTGAATTATTTGGGAGTAATTCAATTACCTTTATTCTAAGTAATAAAATTATTTGGGAGTAATTAAATTACTTTTTAAAATAATTGAATTACTTTTAAGTAATTCAATTACCTCACATTTCTTTAAACTACATACCAATTACAATTACTTTATCACAGTAATTGGAAAATCAATTACAATTACTATTTTCAAAAAGTAATTCAATTACAGTAATTCAATTACTAAAATGTAATTGAACACGATTTTTCAATTATATTAATTCAATTACCGACAGCTCTGTCTGTTATGTCTTGATGTAGATGACGCTTACAATTTATTTAATTCAAAAATGAACTAATTACTTAATAGAATTTTTCCAAAAAAAAAGTGTACCAAAGGAATAAAGCCAAATCTTGGCTAACCTTAGGCATAAAAACTTCTTGTAAAAACAAAAGAATCCTGTATAAAGATATGATAAACGGCCTCATAACAAAACAGTATTATAAAAACTATTGCAATATTTTAAAAAATTAATAAAGAAGGCTAAGTATCTCAAAAACAAAAATATTATTCTGGAAGCAAAGAATAAGACTAAGGCTACTTGGTAAATTATAAAAAAACATAACAAAAAACTCCTCAAACAATACTAACTCTATAATCTCAAATTTAAAAAGTAAAGATGTTTCTCTTGACCCCTGAACAAATTTTAAATCAAGCTAACAAATACTACATTGATGCGTGTCCGGATGTAAGGAGGGGTGAGATAGATTATACACTCATTAAGAAAAGTAGCGATGTTTTTAGATTTTCACTGACAAATAGGGATGAAATTATAAGAACAATACAAGGGTTAAAAAATCCTAAACCTGTGGGTGAGGACGAGATTCCTGTCGTGCTTCTCAAGAGAGCAGCGCACATTGTTGCTGCACCTCTTGCACATATCTTTAATCTTGCCTTTTGCACTGGGGTTTATCCACAAAAACTAAAAGTAGCGCATGTTAGACTCATTTATAAAAAAGGGGAAAAACCGACATAAAAAACTATAGACCCGTGTCTCTTCTGTCGAATGTAAACAAAATACTTGAAAAACTTATTTATGAGAGAATGGCTGAATTTCTGGAAGAGCGATCGCTGCTCTCAGATCGACAGAATGGCTTTAGAAAGGGAAAAAGCACAATTCGTGCTACATATCAAGCAGTCGAGGACATCTTAACTTCCCTAAATAATGCTAAACAAACAGCTCTTTGTATAGATCTACCAAAAGCATTTGATTCTGTCGATCATGAGATATTGTGTAGAAAATTGAGAATGTATGGTTTTGATGGGGTTAGCCTTTTTTTGCTAAGATCGTACCTGCAGGGTAGGCAGCAGCGTGCGGTGGAGTATGATGAGAGGGGCTCCCTAAGGAGGGCTAAATTGGAATTGGTTTTGAGAGGAGTGCCACAGGGATCGATTGTTGGGCCGCTGCTGTATATTTTGTATGTAAATGAGCTTCCAAACGTTTTGTCCGGCAATGATTTGGTTTTGTATGCGGATGACACTTCTAAGGTATGCAGTGGGGGTTCAAAGAATGAATGCAAAGATGACTTATGTAATTCATTGAACTTACTTGAAGACTGGTTTATAAAAATAATCTTACATTGAATGTTGACAAGACACAAATTATATTATTTGGCCAACAACCAGAAACCTTAAAAATGAACGACAAGCTGAGGGAGCTTACATCGTCGCGGAAGGTGTCATTTTTGGGAGTTCAGTTGGACAGCAGGTTAGACTGGAAGGATCATATTGACTGTTTGACTAAGAGCCTGGCTGGATATGTTTTTGCACTGAGAGTGTTATCCATGAGTGTGGATCGTGACACTGCTTTGATAGCTTATCATGGCTATATGCAATCCAGAATTGCATATGGGATTATCTTTTGGGGTAACTCGGTGGATTTTGGTAGGGTGTTTGTCCTCCAAAAAAGATGTTTAAGAGGTATATTTGGTCTCGGTCCGCGAGATACTTGTAAGAACATTTTCATGGAAAATAAAATACTCACAGTTAGTGGTTTGTACATCTTGGAGTCGGTTATGTTTATAAAAAAATCCAGATCTTTTTGAAAATTGTTTATTAACTCATGAATATCCCACAAGAAATAAACATAACTTAACAACTGAAATATCAAAGTTCTCCTACATTCAGAGAAATGTTGTGTACTCGATTACTAAAGTTTGGAATAAGCTCCCAGCAGACTTTCGTGCTCTGCCCACTATAAAACTCCAACGACGGCTGAAGAGACTGCTTTTTTCTAAGGCATATTATTCAACCCAAGAGTTCTTAAATGATGCGATTATTGAACTGTGATATTTATGTTATATATACATTTCTGACTATTACTTTTTACTACTTTTTTGACATGTTCTATCCTTAATTGGAAGTCTGAGAACTAATAAATATTTATCTATCCTTATCTAAAGTCTATTCACCCAGTAAACCTGCAAGATGGCCGACATGTCATATGACAAAAATCATTGAAAATGCCAAAATTTATTTTTTCTAATTTTGACATATAAAGTGACACTTTTTAAAACTGATTGACATTATGAAACGTCTTACTTTTTGTAACTAGTTGCATAAAGTAAAATTTTATGCAATTGGTGACGAAAAATGTATTTCAAAATTAGTGACTAAAAGAATTATTCTATTTATTAAACTGTTATAATACAAGTTAACAAATTTTTCGTATGCCAAATCATAAACTGCCTTTGACTTTTTGGGAATTACTGATAATAGAGCATTACCTGCTGCCTCTTCAATATCGCTTGGTAGCTCTTCAGAACTTGAATGACTCATTTAAAAAAAATAAAACTAAAAATATATCAATCTCGCTAAAAACATTCCGTCTAGACTTTTTTACAAAATGTCAAACTGACAACTAACATGAAGTAATAGCAACAATAGCTATTTATGCCATCAGTTATATGTCAAAATTAGAAAAACTAAATTTATGTTTTCCAAATTTTTATCAATTATATTAAATTTTATTTTTTTATTACTTTCTTCAAAATTAGAAAAAATCTTGTATGCAATACGTTACGAAATGAAATTTCGTAACTGATGGCATAAATAGCTATTATTTAGCTGGAATATGACTTTTGTCATATGACATGTCGGCCATCTTGCAGGTTTACTGGGTGAATCGACTTTATCTATATATTATAGATGCTTGGGATCACGGATTTCACAGTGCGCAAAGTTTGTGGTATTTCATATATTACGAAATTTTCAGTGATTTAAGTTTTTGCACTGAATTGTTTTGTTAATTATAAAATGCCACATTTTGATGTAGTAATAATAAAAATAAGTTCTAGCTATTTCTTAATTGCTCTAAAGTATTTTTAACATAAACAGGTTTTGAGATAACTTAGTTTATTTATTATTGTATGCCTTATTTGCAATAGTACAATAAAACCATGCAATGCTAGAAAAACAAATATTTCCGCTGCCATAGCAGTAAGCAAGAAGAACTCGAGTTTGAAAGTCATTGATCGTCAAAGGCTTGCTGTCATCACCGGCGTATATAAGGGGGGGGGGGTAATGGGGGTAATTACCCCCCCAAGATTACTTAAGCGTTGCTTAATTTTTGTCCTTACTCCTTAAAGTTATTTTTCCCACTTGAAAATCAAGCTCAATGATTCAAAAAAGGGCGTGGCACCCAAAAAATGTTCGCCTGCGGCGCATTTTTTCTTTGGCGCGATCCCTATGGGCCCCCCCGAGAACAAATCCTGGCTACGTGCCTGATCCTAGCCGATCGATTACCCCCCCCCAGACGCATGAGCTGGATACGCCGTTGGCTGTCATAGTACCGATAATTTTTAGTGTATTAATATTTGTCGGTAAGGTAATATGTACTTAAACCAATTTATCTTCAAAACGGTTAATTTTATTGAGAACACCTGTCAAAAAATTAGACATTTGTATTGGGGCAAGATAGTTTGTGGCTTGCCTGGGACATTTAGCACTGGTACTTCTTTCCTAATTCTCTGTAGCACCAATATTCCGGGTTCGTTGTTGTTTATAAAATAATACAAAAACAGCCAATCGCTGGCTACCTACCCCTTCGAGGCTCAATATCTTCAATAGGGGGTACTATTTTAGCGTTCCCTATTATTTATTATTATAAGATCTTTTAATTTTTGCTTACTGCAGAAATTTTTTAGGCAATAATGGCCGAATCATCCAGGAATCCAGCCAAATCGGAAAATAGCCTGCAGAGTATCATCAGTACTCTTCACAGTGTATTCTCCGCAGCTATCCAAGCGGCCTGCCCCGAAGTCACCGATCCTCCAGTGGATATCGCATTATCAGGAAACAACCCGAAATTCGGAGATTACCAGTGCAACTCTGCTATGGCGCTGTCCAATTTGTACAAGCAACTAGGTAAACTTAACCATGGGTTTATAGAGTTTTTACGTAGGTATTGGCTTAGTTTTTTTTTAAATTCTAGATGTCTCCCTTTTCCAAATATTAACCACATTTACGTATTTTAAAAGCAATACCCTGTAATCATTATTTTAATATTTGGTTTTCTGGCGCTGTCCGATTTTCCATTCCCATTACAGCGAAAAGTTACCATGGCCGTCTACGATCTAAGCTTTGAAATTGAAGCTTACAAATTTATTTGAAGGCAACGAAAGGTATCAACAAGGGAGGATGGGCGACGTCTGGTTTGTTCGGGTTTGTAGTTTTAGGACAAGAAATATCCAGATTTAATTTTAATAATTTCATTTTAAGATCAATTTTTAATTAGATAGAAAACATTTTGGTTAAGATGGGAGTATCAACATGCTTGCCAACCTATTTCGCGTAGATTTATTTATTTTTTCTAGCTTGTACACAAAATTTAAATAAATATCAAGGAATTTCATAACTTACTTTAGGAGAACTTGTATAGCGAAAAATATCGGTAAGATTTTTTTTAACATTGTTATGTCCTTGTTCTTTCATTATACAATTCTCCCAAAATTACCACTGAAATAAATTGATATTTTTGTAATACATATGTCCGATATTACCTAAGTAATGTGCCGACGATATTAATTTTATTTAAATGTTAGTTAATAAGATTAAAACTAAAAAAAAAGAGACGGAATAGGTTATAAGTTGGCAATAGATTGAATGACCTTGAGAATTCCACCACATAAACAACTATTGTAGTCCATAAACAACTATTGTAGTCCATAAACAACTATTGTAGGTTTGATAGGCGAACTTCGGACGTCGCTGTCTCAGCGTATTAACCTCCGGAATCCGCCAAAACGTAATTTTAGCGTGGCTGAATTTCTGTCTTTTACTCTTAAGTCTTAAACATCCTTAAGGCATATGATTAATTTATTAATAGACCAACCAATGCCAATCTCTTGTGAATTTAACTTTGATTAACAAACCTCAGATGTCGCCGCTCATCCCCCCAAGCACACCGCTATTTTTTTTATTATTTGCCATAGCCTGAGAACTTTGTCATTCTTCGTGTACATTGTAGACGGCCATAAGACGTTCTTCCTTTCGCTTCTTTTAAAGAGCATAGCAAAGTAAAAACATTTGCTTAGCTACGTTAAAGGAACGCTTCGCGAACCACTTCGTGTAGCCGTATGAAAAATATAGAGAGCCATTGACCGTGGCAAAGGGGATCACAGTCGTCACTGAGGAATGATACGGCGGAATTTTGTTTGTATATAGTAATACTTTTCAATAAAATAGTCATAGAAAAAGTACAGTATACGTCTCGCGGTATCACTGATGCTTATATAAATAATAAACTAGAATTTTTAATTAACAGGTAAAAAGGTACCCCCGCGAGAAATTAGTACTAAAATTATTGAGAACGTATCCAAACACGATCTTATAGTCAAACTGGAAATAGCAGGCCCAGGATTCATCAACATATTCCTGAATAAGGACTACGTGGTTCAGAATATTTCTTCAATATTTGAGCATGGGGTGAAACCGCCACCATTGGAGAAAAAGCTGCGAGTTTTGGTGGATTTTTCAGCACCAAATATTGCGAAAGAAATGCATGTTGGACATTTGAGGTCTACCATTATAGGAGATAGTACCTGTCGACTCTTGGAATATCTAGGTAAGCAGGATATTTTAAAATATTGATTTAGGTCATAAATAATAGGTACGCCAAAATTACCGATTTTTTAGGATTGCCGTAACTACATAGATTACAAACCCTAAACAACAAGAATTGTAATGATTAAAATAAATATTTTTTATTTGAAATATTGATTTGGTAATAAAAAATTGAATATATCATACTTTTATACTTTTTTTATTGATAGATATATAAAAAATTTTCCCACCACTTCTCTAGACCTCTAGAGAATAGCTAACAATAAGCGGTGGTCACTTTTCTTTCGACAAAACATGACCCAGTAGTTTTTGGCACAAAAATACTTCGAAAAATACATGTGTATGTTTTTTTTAAATATCGATAATGTTTGCCCATCTCTATGGAGACTCCCTTAAATAATTTAATAGAAAAATGTGCACTAAACAATACAAAAAAAGGTTTAATTTGATTAATCATTAGGTTACGACGTTCTCCGTATCAACCACATCGGCGACTGGGGCACTCAATTCGGCATGTTAATCGCTCACCTGCGGGATAAATTTCCGGATTATTTGGAAAAGTCGCCCCCAATTAAGGACCTCCAAGGATTCTACAAGGAATCGAAGCAGAGGTTCGACGAAGATGAGGAATTCAAGAAAAGGGCGTATGCCAGCGTTGTGAAATTACAGTCGTTTGATCCCGGTCATAAGAAAGCCTGGCAGCTTATTTGTGATGTATCGCGGAAAGGTAAGCTTACAATCTTTGGCTAAAATATTGTCGTGTCATGTCGTCCATCCGTTCGTCTGCCGGGAGGTGGCGGTTCAACAAATCGCCGACATGTTGGACAATTGGTGGTGACTTAATTGAATTGTGGTCACTCCATGTCACTAACTTCGCTGCTCGAGGTCGGCGGCTTCAATAAAACTAAATGTTAGAAATTATATTGGTTAAAATAATACCTAAAATTTTTTATAATATAATATTTAAAGACACTGTTATCTATCTGCCTTGGTTTAAGTAATCATAACCAGTTTGGTCAAATTAAGACTAAGGAAATAGAAATAAATAATTTACGTAGTTCTGCAAGACTGAGTATTATAATAGTACTAGCGGTTAGTCAAAACCATTTGGCAAATTGGTTTAAAAGCATGAAATTTGGCAGACATGTATTTTAGGCCATTTTAAGAGATCTGCCCCGGAGAGCAAACCCGATTTATGACTGTGACTCAAGATGGCGCCTATTTTTGTAAATGGACGACCATAAATTTATATTTCTTATTTGTAAACAGATTTCAGCGTTTAATATGTTTATTAATTTTGGGTCGTAGAATTCAATAAAAATAATGGTTTTTCTCTGATCAAAATGCGGCCCATTTTTTAAAAAATGGCAGACCATAAATTGGTAATTTTTATTTGCAAACAGATTTTAGCATTCAACATGCTTTCGAATAATTTTGGATCGTAGGATTTAATAAAAATAATGTTTTTTATCCTGATCAAAATGGCAGCCATTTTTGTACAGGATGGTTAAAAAGTAACACAAGTTTTTCTTATGAAGAATTCTTCGTGGTCTTCACTAAAAAGGAGTAACATTTGAGTAATTATTTAAACAATTTATATTAGTCAAATACATCTATCATTGCATTTGCACTGTAATGTACAAGGTAAACCTGCGCGTCGATATGAACAACGTTGTGAGTCACCGCCCAATTTACAGCTGCACTTTTCCAACTCTTTGCATGTTGTCCATATAGAAGGCAATTTTGACCAAACTGGCTCCCACACTTCATTTTGTTTTGTCCAACCCCAAGAACTTGGACAAGGGGGAGCACACTGGAGCATATCTATCGATCTACCCCAAATTTGGCCTGCTTAATATGCAGGTCAAAGACAATGTTTTGAAAGTGTAGCTGAGCTAGGTGGACTTAAATGTAGGTGCAAAAGTGGTGCTTTCGTATCTGATCGCTTTTAGATGTTCTGAGATTGCGGAGTATAATTTTGATGTAAACTCTTCCAAAAGTATCTGAATGTGACATGGAATGTGGTCATTTGGTAAAGATATAAACTTAAAAGCTTCAGTTGCTGGCTCACATGCCATCCATGTTTTCCATGCTCCTTTTTTTTGCATTTTCCACTAAAGAAGATACACTATCGCAAGCAGTAAATGCATGAAAGCCTCTTAAGCCCGTGTATTTCTCCGTTTCGAGCTTATTTGCGATGTTGTGGGCTAAAATGTATGGCCGATTTTTTCCAGATCAAAATAAAATCCACAATTCTTTTAAACCAATAGCCTGCATTATTTTAATCCCATAGCACGCGCTTTAAGTTAAACGCTATTAAGGTGCACGCTGTTAAGGTCGAGGATTGAGGAGTTTTATTTGTTATAGAGATTGGTGTACCGTACTTATATTTTAATGAATTCTACGAAACAAAATTAGTCAAAAACGACATATTAAACGCTAATTAAAGTTACTGACAAAAAAGAATTATCAATGTATGGTCAGCCATTTTGATCAGATGAAAAAGCCATTATCTTTATTGAATTCTACGACCCAAAATTATTCAAAAACGACATGTTGAACGCTAAAATCTGTTGCAAATAAAATTACCAATTTATGGTCAGAAATTTGAAAAAATGAGCGCCATTTTGAATGGTAACCATTATTTTTATTGAATTTTATGACCCAAAATTTGTCGGAAGCGACATATTAAACGCTGAGAACACAAATAAGAAATACCAATTGATGGTCCGCCATTTTGAAAAATTGGCTCCATCTTGAGTCGCAATCATAAGTCCGGCTTACACTCCGGGTCAAATCTCTTAAAATTGCCCAAACATCTGCCAAATTTTATGCTCATAGATAAATTTGCCAAATATCGGCCTTTTTTGGGACTAACCTATTAGAATCTTTACTAAAGATTTACCCTTTTTTCGTTTTTGAATTTTAATACGATACACATTTTTTAATTATATGGTTTATGGACGCAGATGGTCGCGGAAAAAAACTGATTTATTAATAAAGTTATAAAATTAATGGGGTATTTTTTTCTAAAGAACATTTCATTGATATAGCCTTTCCTCGATTAAATAATATAAGATTTTGACTACTCCCCCATCTTTATCTCTTTACAGAGTTCCAAAAGATATATGACCGGTTAGGCATTAGCTTACAGGAGAGAGGTGAATCTTTTTATCAGAGTCGAATGGAAGAAATCGTCAAACTTTTAGATGCTGCTGGTTATCTTGAAGAAGATGAAGGGCGCAAGATTATGTGGGGTAAGACAAAATAGGTAAAACTTTAGTAATTTTACATATCGATGGTTAAGGTACAAAACCTCGTAAGTCGTTTTTTTTTCCATTTAACCTTTTATTCGATAAACACTTAAAAAAATATATATTCTTTAAGCTCACAAAATCTCGTAAGTCCATTATTAATTTTAATTAATTTTACGGACCCCTGGCGCCATCTGCCAAAACCTCGTAAAATTAATTTGCCAGACAGTACTTAAATTCAGAAATCTCCTAATTCGACTTACGAGGTTTTGATACTAGAGTTACCTAGTTTTCCAAGTTTTCCAAGTTTAAATATTTAAAGTTAAAACCTCGTAAGTAGATTTTCTTAATTAACAAAAAATTTCAAAAAGTATGTATATTATTGTATATCCCCAGAAAATGGTTCAGCAAATCATCTAATTTTGTTTAAAATACTTTTTCAAATTTCTCAATTCGTTTTTCGCTTCTCCTGTAAAATTTATAAAAACCGACTTACGAGGTTTTGCACCTTAACCATCGATATAGAAACGAAAAAAATCATTTAATTTTGGTAAATGGTTAAAGTACAATCATAAATATATCGTTGACATTCAGTGCAGTAAATCATCTACCTTAAAACCTATGGTTAGGTACAAACGCTTAGAAAAGTGAATCTATACGAATTCTTTGAAAAAAATAATGAATGGTTACCTGTTGATGCTTTACGATTTGGATCAAGCATATAAAGACATCGTTATCTTAATAAGTGTAGAATAATATGAGCTTAAATGCAAAGTTCCAGTTTAGTTCCTGAATAAATTGAAAGATTTTTGAATGGACTCCCGTATAATCGCAGTAAATTTTCTACGCATCTGTAATGCTGAGAGACAATTAAAAAAATAAACCTTGAAAATATTTAAAAACCTATCCTTAAACTATGTCTCTCACGTACCGTGCGAGCAACAATTATTTGCATCAAAGAGGGCTTGGATTAAAAAACGTGGGGCTTGGTTTAGATCACAATGATATGGGGACGATATAGGTATCTAACCAAATCTAGGTTAAAATTTTGTCAAATTCATATTATGACATGATATGCTTCTTCTTACAGATGGTCTTCCTGCTCCTTTTTTGTGTTGTATAGAACCTGTTTCCCTAAAGACAGCACAGTTCTTTTCAGGCAATGATAAAAATCCCCAGCAATAAAAGCGACGTTAGGAAAATGTTCGTGAAAATCGTCCATGCACAAACCCGGATTGTATTGACACTCACCATTTACTCTAACCCCGTTTCGAAAATACGCTTCAACCATGAATGTTTTGTGGTGTTCCATAAAGCCCATTGTGTGAATTGTTCAAGAAATTGGAAAAATTAGCGATGAATCAAATTACTTGTAACGACTGTCAAAGATGACGGAATAACTGATTGATTGTTAACTCAGGTAGTTACTGAAACCCCACAGGTATTAAGCTCTACGGCTAAGCATTACGTCCTTAGATGCAAGGCCCTCTTTGATGCAAATAATTTTTGCTCGCACGGTACATGTCATACGATATAATGTCCCCTGATAAGTATTTATTCCTACTTGACAATGCGGTTTAATTGAGTAGATTATATATTTTACTAACGGTTTATTTTAAGGCGCACATTACCATGATTAAATTTAATTTTAGGAGGTGGCACAATCCCATTAACCATCGTCAAATCCGACGGCGGATTTACGTACGACACCTCGGACATGGCCTGCATCAAGCAGCGACTGGAGGAGGAGAAATCTGATTGGATCATCTACGTGACCGATGCGGGTCAGGCGACACATTTCAATACGCTTTTCGGGTGTGCCGAAAGGGCCGGTATTTTGGATCGTTCAAAACAAAGGTATATTTTTATTTGTCTACAGGGTGTCCAGAAAATATGTATACAACGTTTGATGACAGACTCCTGACGTCAAAATAGGTCAATTTAAGCTAACTTAATTATATTTGAAATTGCTCATTTAGCCGGTAGAGGGCGTCAAAGATTTTCTCATATAACTTCTATCAATTGATTTTAATAATTTTTGGTGTAACACTATAAAATTACGTTTTCTAGTATACTGGCTATAAATAGGCAACAGTGTTATGAAAGTCACTTCACATGTAAACATTCCTTCTGATTTTTTTGTCATTAAACTGACAACCTAGGTATTTGTGGTCTTTTCTAAACATTGTTTTCTATTACCCGCATACACATGATTATATAAACTGCTTGTACTTCCCCTTATGACGCAATCAAAAAATTGATCTAGACATTTAAAAAAATTAAAATTTTCTTATGTCGATTTTCAAATTTTGATGAAAATGACCAAGTTTACAAGAATGCGACCTAAACTATCCTGCTCTCATTTGTTCTTCTCTGTCTACCCATATCCTTATTTTACCATGTTATGCCACTCTTAAAATGAAAATAAGATACCTTTTATGTTCCGCCGCTTCACAATTCATTGGATGTCTAATGTTTATTGTAAAAATCAAGCCGCAGTAATTATTTATCATCTGTTTCTGGGCGTAAATCGTTGAAAGTGGTTAATTTCGGTTTTGTCTTGTTAATTGTAATAATAAAATCATCTCCAAAATGACGAGATGTTTAACGAGAGCATCAGGCATTTATGAGTAGTGTTTTAGTTTATTAAAAAATATGAAAATAAATTCTAAACATTTCGCGTTGGCGGGTTGTTAAGAAAATGTAGTAAACTAAAAACTTTAGTTTTTTTTAAGCCCTATCGAACGGCGCGGCGTCATTACTCCACTTATATTTGAATGACGCTGAGCATCGCTACCTCTTACTTTTGTGTTTTTAAGGCACGTTTGATCACTTAAGTCAGGCGACGACGTGTCCAATCACTAAAGTTAGTACTTGGATGACCGCTTGGGAGTAGTCAAATCACAAAATATTTATTTTAATTAAATAATTTATCTAATAAATAACTACACAATCTTATGATGTCGTATACTTACAATCAGAGCTGGGCAAGCTACTGGAAAAAAGTAGCTAGCTACAAGCTACTTAAAATTAAAGTAGTTAAGCTACCGTGTAATCAAGCTACTTTTAAATAAAAGTAGCTTAGCTACTGGTAGTTAAGCTACAAGCTACTTCTATAAGCTACTCTGCGAAGGTTACTTACTTCACTTTATGTCAGTGAATGCAGTTTTGAAAAACTACGTTCTTCGACATTAAAAGAGTTTAGTAATAAAAATATTAAAAAGTTTTAATAATGTAGGTACCTACCTGTAACTAAGTATTATTATAAGTAAATATATTATTGAGCATGTTTTCAACAGTGCAGAATATGAGAGGTACATCGTAAAAAATTATTTTTGCCATACTTTTAAACAATTATAGGTAATAGATATTTTTTGATATAATATGACTGACATGACTGTCAAAGTTTTATACATTTTTTTAGTTTTTCAAATTTTTATCTCAAAGGCAAAATGCAAAGTTATTAAATAAATTATACAAAATATAATATCCCTTAAATTATTTTATTTTTTAATTCATAAGTTAACAAAATAGTAGTAAGTAGCTTTTTCGACTAACTAGCTACTTTTAAAAGTAGCTTCATGAATAGACTAAAAAATAATGTAAAAGCTACAGCTACAAGCTACCAAAAAAGTAGCTAGCTAGTAGCTTAACTACTTAGTAGCTAGCTACTGCCCAGCTCTGCTTACAATTGATTTTTTTTTCAAATAAAGGGTATCTACATATGCAGGGTGTCCCGAAACTTAAGGACCTATACAGCAACAGGAGACAGTAGACTTTAAAATAGGACATTTATGCTTAATTTCTTATGATAAAATATGTTTCGTTAAGAAAGGTGTTTATTTAAATGTTTCTTGCCATCTAGCTTTTAAACGTAACGTTAAAAACTAATTGAACTTTCGAGATTCAACAAGTACAACCTTTTTACGTATTTGATAATTTGAAGTAAAAATGTCAAGAGTCAAAAGTAATATGGGAGGATTTACCAAACTCAAATTGTGTAATTAGCGTCCGCTAGGCGGTATCTTAAAACTAATTATAAAACCGTCTCTTGTCCTCAAAAACCGCTCATATTCGCTTAACCGTTTTTAAATCATCGCCTAAAATTAATTTTTACTTTAAAAATTAAATGACCTATTTTCAAGTCTCCTGTTGCTGCATGGTCCCTTACTTATAGACAACGATGTATAGTGTGACCAATAAAGTCCGCATCATATGGGATTTTTTTTATTAATAGCTTTATTCGAAATTTGACGTTGGTATCAAGTTCTGCTTCGATCGAGATGAAAATTAAGCAATAAAATACTAGTCACGTGATTCGCATTACTTATCTGTCAAATTTTTTCCAAAAAATAATTCAAAAGTTCGGTTATTTCTGAAAATATCGAAAAGTTGTTTTTAATGCAGTTTCTAGCCCACATGCAAAATTTCAGCTGCATAAGATAATTTTTGATTTTTTACCCACCACTAAAAATTATTTTCCTCTTAATGAACACTTTACTGATGACACTGTGTTATTTTTTGTCTTAATATTAAGGTGTATTACTTTTAGACGCAAAATACGTTTACAAAAATACTTATTTTATGAAGTTACCTTTTACAGGGCCAAAAACAAATAAACTTTGCATCACATGCGACTAAATTTTAATAGCCCAATTTTGATTTTGTAGAAAAATACACATTTAATATGGCGCTACTTTAAAGAAAATGTGTCTGAAATAAGCATTGTCAAAACTAAGAAGTTTTATGTAGGTTGCGTTAAGTCCTATTTTGCAAAAGTGGTGCAATTTACAAAATATAGGTAAAAAATCAAAATTATCTTATGCAGCTGAAATTTTGCATGTGGGCTAGAAACTGTATTTAAAAAAAAACCTTTTCTAATAACTTTTTTCGATACTTTCAGAAATAACCCCACTTTTGAATTATTTTTTGATTTAATATGGCGCTACTTTAGAGAAAATGTGTCTGAAATAAAGCATTGTCAAAACTAAAAAGTTTTATGTAGGTTGCGTTGAGTTTTATTTTGCAAAAGTGGTGCAATTTACAAAATATAGGTACAAAATTAAAATTATCTTAGGCAGCTAAAATTTTGCATATGGGCTAGAAACTGCATATAAAAAAAAACTTTTCTAAAAACTTTTTTCGATACTTTTGAATAATTTTTTGAAAAAAAATTAAAATTTGACAGATAATGCGAATCACGTGACTACTATTCTTTGCTTAATTTTCATCTCGATCGAAGCAGCAGCAAAGTCAAATTTCGAATAAAGTTAAAATCCCATATGATGCGGACTTTACTGGTCACACTGTATATCGGATGTGTTGTGTTTTTATTATAAATACTTTTAAAAATTGAATATGGGATACCTAGTTATAATTTTGCACCAAATATGTTTTATATCACGCAATAAATGAAAGAAATTACTTCATTGTCTACCACCTTCAACAAACGCAATAGATAATGAGACAAATTTATGGGAAAAGCCGGATATGACAAAGATGGTTAAAAGGTGATTTCAACTTTCAGCAATAAACTTTTTTAAATAATATTTCAAATAAATAATTTTATTTAAAATACAAGCCCGCTTTTCAGAAAACTTATTGTGGAAAATATTGCATTCTTTTATGAAAGCAAAATTGGAGTATATTATAGATAGAAATAAATACCTCTTCAACAGTTAGCCTGTAGGTCTGACTTGTAAGTAGAATCATTAAAGATTCCTTCCCTTTGGTTATGGAAAGTAAAAGTTTTAACTAATTCATTATATTCTATTATGGTCACGTTAGGACCTAACGGACGGGGTATTTTACAGTTCGTTTTAGTAGTAAAGGTGAATGGCGTTACAAGAGGGGGGATTTTGGCTCTAGAGGGGCTAGGCTTGGCATTAGAGGTGCTTGGGGCCGGGTTATTAAAAATATTTAAAGTATTTACATGATATCTATTTTGTGTAGTTTCTGTGGTATCATTTTTAATCACGACGGTGCTATTCGTGAATTTTTAGCTTACTCTTTAGTCACCGTAAACAATTCGTACGCTTGGTCGAGCTCGATACAAGCGATACAATCATTGTTTCAAACTTCATTCCCACTACAGAGTATACATTTTAATGATGAAGAGGGAATAAAATTATAGGACGAAGACATATAAATACCTTTAATGTATAATTAAATTCTAAACATTATTTATTTGAAAGATTTTTCTAAATTGCGTATTTTTTTCCGAAACTTGGAATAACTTTAAACCAGTGAACTTTTTCTTGATATGTCTTTAATTCCTAATTATTTTTAGCGTGATATGAGACATAATTCAGGTACAAATAGTAACCATATATTCATAATAACAACACAGCATAAATATAATATTTATTTAGAAAAGTTGTACCAATCCCCGTAAATATAACGTTAGATTACGGTCAAATTAGTAAAAAAAAACAATTGTGGAAACTTATTTCCTAACTTAAACTATTTCTTATATAGGAAAGAAAGAAAAAACTAAAATTCTTCCTCCACAAAATTTAATAGAAATAAATTCTTTAGGTGTCTCTACATGTTCCGAACGTAGAAACGTTCATCTTCAGGAGACAGAAAAAATTGATATTGTGCTGATGGTATTAGCAAAAGAGAAAATGGTATAGAACCTTTTTTTTAAATCATTTATATAATTTTTTTTTTGTAAAATCATTGATAATATTATGTCTGTAGGACAGTATAAAGTTAAGAATCACAACCCCCAATACCCCAAAAACTATTTTCAAAATTCTGACATCATGAATTCTACCTAAGATTCTTAACTTTATACTGTCCTACAGACATATTATCAATGATTTAACAAACAAATTAAAAAAAATTATAAAAAACAATTAATTTTTTTTTTTAAATACGCTAATTAATGGTACATAGAAGAACCAGAGACTCCCTACGTAAAAATTTTAGGATTTAATCGTACTTACCTATATGCGAAAGTTGATATGAACTGAGATACAGGGTGTTAAAGTTAAAAGTTCATTTTTGTTTTTTTTTCTAATAACTTTGAGAAAAACCAACATTTTTCACAAAATTTGGCAGTTGGGTTTTTTTAGGATGAGAAATTGATTTTTTTGTGAAATTTTAATGTGCAAAGTAGAGGGCGCTGTCTGCGTTTTTTTCGCATATTTACTAGGTCATAACTTTTTTCTGCCTCAGTGTATTTTAAGTTCTTAATGAAAATAATAATTTTTCGATATTTATTACATAAAAAAGATATACTAAGTTTAGGTCGCCCAGAGTTGCCGTTTTGGAGATATTTACATTTAAATTATTCAGCGCGCTAGCTCAGGCAAGCAAATAATGTTTTGTTACTTCTTACCAATTAACTTTTACATGATAAATAATGTTCTAGTACTGGTAATTGGGAATAATACATACAAAAATTGGATTGTTCTTTAACTTACTTTATTTAAAATAACTTGAAAAATTGAAAAATAATATTTCATTTTAAAATCATTACAACATGTTACAATAATCAACAAACAAATAACAACATAGAGGTTTCATAGCAACTGCATAATTTTATTTGTTTTCTCATAGCTTACTTTGAAAAAAAAAATAGTTTGCAAATAATTATAATAATTTTATGCAAATATCTCCAAAACGGCAACTCTTGGCGACCTAAACTTAGTATATCTTTTTTATGTAATAAATATCTAAAAATTATTATTTTCATTAAAAACTTAAATTTAATACACTGAGTCAGAAAAAAGTTATGACCTAATAAATATGCGAAAAAACCGCAGACAGCGCCCTCTACTTTGCACATTAAAATTTCACAAAAAAATAAATTTCTCATCCTTAAAAAAACCCAACTGCCAAATTTTCTGAAAAAATGTTGGTTTTTCTCAAAGTTATTAGAAAAAAACAAAAATGAACTTTTAACTTTAACACCCTGTATCTCAGTTAATATCAACTTTCGAATATAGGTAAGTACGATTAAATCCTAATATTTTTACGTAGGAAGTCTCTGGTTTTTCTATGTACCATTAATTAGCGGACACCCTGTATACAGTGAGGACATAAAGTCTAGAAAACGACCTTTTGCAAGTAAACGAAGCACCTGAATAAAAAACGCTCGGACACGTCGATTTTATTTAATTGTCTTTTATCTTCTAAGATTTCTAAAATATATACAAGGTGCTTCAAGAAAGCTGGGCAGCTATTAACTTATTTTTTTAATGTATATTATTGCATTTTTAAATTCCACATAAAATTATAATTATTTTTTATTAAATACATTATTAGTCTATACTTTATAGTTTCCGAGATAACTGACATTTTCGAACTTTGACAGCTTCTAACTTTCTAACAGTACGTCTTAGAACAAAACGGCTTACATGTCCCTATCTTCAATTTTTATTATCTTCCCAAAAAAATCAACTTCCAGTTAAACCGGAACAACTATATTTCCTGCTTTCAAGTAACATCCGGTTTAACCGGAAGTGGATTTTTTGGGAAGATAATAAAAATTGAAGATAGGGACATGTAAGCCGTTTTGCTCTAAGACGTACTGTTAGAAAGTTAGAAGCTGTCAAAGTTCAAAAATTTCACTTTTCAAGAGTCAATATCTCGGAAACTATAAAGTATAGACTAATAATGTATTTAATAAAAAATAATTATAATTTTATGTGGAATTTAAAAATGCAATAATATACAGGGTATTCCATTAAAAAAAAAAAGAAGTTAATAGCTGCCCAGCTTTCTTGAAGCACCCTGGATATATTTCAGAAATCTTAGAAGATAAAAGACAATTAAATAAAATCGACGTGTCCGAGCGTTTTTTATTCAGGTGCTTCGTTTACTTGCAAAAGGTAGTTTTCCAGACTTTATGTCCTCACTGTATATAAATGATTTAAAAATCTTTAACACCTTCTCTTTAGAAGGCCTTTTTTCTTCCTCTTTTAGTTTGGTTGTTTATACTTCATTTACCAACTTTCTTCACATGCTTAGCATGTTTTATCCCTCGTCAATTTTTTATATACGTCACTTCTAAATTTCAATTTTTCAATGCCATAAAAGCTCCATTAAGGTTTTATATCATTTTCTCTTCTGCTAATACCATCTATAATTTTTTTCTGTCTCCTGAAGATGAACGTGAAGAGACCCCTAAAGAATTTATTTCCATTAAATTTTGTGGAGGAAGTCTTTTAGTTTTTTCTTTCTTTCCTACATTTTTAACTCCACTTTAAGTATGGACTACTTCTTCAAATTATTTATTTTATAGTTTTTAATACAAAAATATATTTGTTTCCTTCACTATAGGGTCGATCATGTGTCATTTGGCGCTGTACTAGGCGAGGATAAGAAGAAATTTAAATCTCGTTCCGGAGACACGGTACGCCTAGTCGATCTCCTAGAAGAAGGCCTAAAGCGCTCCCTAGACAAACTAAAGGAAAAGGAAAGGGACAAGGTTTTAACTCCGGAAGAACTGAAACAAGCACAAGAATCTGTCGCTTATGGTTGTATTAAGTACGCCGATCTCTCTCACAACAGAGTCCACGAGTATGTATTTTCCTTCGATAAAATGCTAGACGATAAAGGTAACACAGCTGTTTATCTATTATACGCGTACACTCGTATAAAATCTATCGCTCGCAACGCTAGCTTCACCCCTGAAAAAATCAAAGAAATCGCGAAAAGCCACCAGGTAAGTATCGATCACGATAAGGAATGGAAACTTGCAAAGGTCTTGGTTCGCTTCCCTGACGTATTACTAAAGATAACTAGCGATCTATGTATGCATCACTTATGTGAGTATCTCTACGAAATTGCTACGACTTTTACGGAGTTCTACGACTCGTGTTACTGCATCGAGAAGGACTCATCTGGCGATATAGTTAAGGTGAACGTGGGCAGGATTTTACTTGCCGAAGCCACAGCTCTGGTGATGGAGAGGTGCTTTGATATTCTAGGTCTTAAACCTGTATCTCGAATGTAAGATAATAAATTTTTTAAAGTTTATCTTTCTGTTTCAATTCCTACCAATTTGTGTATTTTATTATTTATTAAGAAATTCTTCTGATTTTTTAATAACTAGTATTTATCACATAATATGTAATAGCCGCCGTTGGCATATGTCATTTTTAGTAACATTATGTTTACACAACTGGAACTTTGGTCAGGGCACATTCTTTATTATTATTCATAAACGTCCGCACTTAGAACCAACAATAAATTTTTATAAACCAAATGCATATTTTGATATAAACAATTTACTTATATAATTTAAAAATTTGCATATTTATCCAAAACTACAACAAACATTATCATATAAATATAAACTAAAAAAAAATTAATTAAAACGTAGAGTACAACTTCGATAGTCCGGACACATATCGGTCCGCCCTATGTCCGGACCATCGAGGTGTCCAGATTACTGGAGTATGCCTACTGGTATTCCTACCTACTCCTTGAAATGATTTTGATATAAATGTTCTTATATTGTCCTTGTTTTTCTTTATGTCGGAGACCGTAGATTTTGAAACACCATATTTCAGCGCAACTTGACGTATTTTTTTTCTTTATCAAGACAATCTAATATTTTAGATTTATCAGCAAGGCTAAGTGTCTTATGTGTTCTTTTGCTTGAAGCCATTACGTCATGCCAACTTAAAAGTCTATTGCAGAATGGTACATCGTGATGCTTGCGTGTCCAGACAGAAAAAAGTATTGTTTTGTTATTTTGGTGCGGATTACTGGAGTGTACAGGCTAGCGAGTGTCCGAACTACCGAAGTTGGTATTTCAAGTAAGTATTTCAAAAACTATAGGCTTTTACACTAAAGAACTCGTTTAGAAAAGTAGCACCTATAATTTCTAGAATTTTAATTAATTTTGGGCCAATGTTTGGGTAATAGATAATTTCTAAAAAATATAGATTTACTTATTTTTTGAGAAAAATAATCACTTTACAGACACACAAAGTCCTAAATATACTACCAAAATATCTCGTAAGCCCATAATAATGGCCAAACAACTTCTGAAAATTCACAAAAATATTCCTAAAAATCAAACTTTGATTTAAACTTTTTAAATCAAAATCGAATTGTTAAGGATCTGCGAGTTTCCGAGGTTACCGAATGAAAGAATCATAGACAGACTGGTCGATAAGACGTAAGAAAAATATGCCAAACTAAAGTTGCCACAGTGGATCTTTGCCCGTGCGTCATCAATCAACGATCAGGACTCGACGTGGTTAATAACTCTGCATCCTTGTTTATTACAGTAACAAGTTTGAATAAAAGCATAAAAGAACGTCTCCAAAATTCCGCAATAATATAACGTGCTAGACAAGGATAAAACTATAAACGTCAGTTAATTACTTTCTTTATTTGTTTAGTTGACAACCGTTGTATTTTAGAACGTCATTGTCAACCTTATTTTGATCTGCCAATCTAATTTGTATTTTGTAAATCTGTGTGAATTAGAACTGTTCCTGTTTCTAAAAATAGTTCTTTTTAGAGGTAATTATACCCACCATCTGTTTTGGCGGTAAGTATTTATGGATTTTTATAATAACTAATTTATTTATTTTAAATATTCTAACCGTGAAAGTTCTTTGAAACGTTTACGGCAGTGGCTAAATTCCCTTAAATGAAAGGATGTTAAAAATTTGACTTTTGCGATTTTAATAGTCAATAAAACACCAAACTTTTGTAGATTTTAAGCTTTAAAAATAGTATTAAATGTATAAACATTTGTTTGTCAATTTCTTTTAGATAATAGAGAATGCCGGGCAAAACTTAAAATAGATAATAATTTTTCGTGATATTATGTAGGTACGTCAAACGGTAGGCAGGCACGTCCATTTTATGAACTTAACTTAGTTTTGACTTTTTTCGTCTCGTAATTTTGATTTGATTCATACGATTTTGATGACGTAAAAGTGATGACGCACGGGAAAAGAACCACTGTGGCGACTTTACACGGCATTCTATCTCAGGTGCAGCACATATTTCACCTGTTGACGCTTTTCCGGCTAAAAGTGTTAGATAAGAATATATTATTATCTTCGTCGTGTACATGTAAATTTATGGGCATTTATATATTGATATAGGGAAAAAAACCACAGTCGTCTCCACAAATATACAGGGTGTCCGGGAAAATGTAGGAAATCTCCCGGATATAAAAAAAAACACGTGAAAAGAATACTACACGTTCATATAAACTTCTTTCGTATCGGCCTCCTCTTCGGAGATATGGGCTTCCAAAGAGCTCCCATGGAATTAAGTTTTTGACACATAATTATTAAACCAACAGGTAGAATTCAATTTTTTTTTCATATGATGTATACCAGGTAAGACCCTTCAAATTACTATCCCAGAAAGTGTTGCGAATTACTCACAGCTGCAGGGACGGACTAGCTGTGACACTAATGTGCCCATTTTTTTTCGCCCTGTATGATAAAAACTTTGGACAACGTTTTTTACATACCTTTAGCTATTGACTAAAAATTAAGTACTCTTCATTCATGTCGCCAATCCTAACCGTTTTCGGAAAACGTCATTTTATTGCGATCATGTATTAATATTAACCAGTTAAAAGTGAACATTTATAATTTATAGGAACAAAGATGTCTCTTTTATTGAAATACGCTAAATATACATGATGTAAATATGTTAAAAATGACGTTTTTTCGAAAACGGTTAGGATTAGCGACATGAATGAAGAATACTTAATTTTTAGTCAATAGCTAAAGGTATGTAAAAAACGTTGTCCAAAGTTTTTATCATACAGGGCGTAAAAAAAATGGGCACATTAGTGTCACAGCTAGTCCGTTCCTGCAGCTGTGAGTAATTCGCAACACTTTCTGGGATAGTAATTTGAAGGGTCTTACCTGGTATAGATCATATAAAAAAAAAATTGAAATATACCTGTTGGTTTAATAATTATGTGTCAAAAACTTAATTCTATGGAGCTCTTTGGGAGCCCATATCTCCGAAGAGAAGGCCGATACGAAAGAAGTTTATATGAACTTGTAGTATTCTTTTCACGTGTTTTTTTCATACCCAGGAGATTTCCCACATTTTCCCGGACCCCCTGTATATATTTGTGGAGACGACTGTGGGTTTTTTCCCTATATCGCTACAGCTCCACTTTGAGATAATCGACTACTTCCGTAAAATTTATATATTCATCTCTTTTCAATACAACGATTGTGTGTCATCGAGGTGTTCTCTGAATTAAGAATAATTAAGAATTTTTAAATTAAGGGTTAGAAAATATGTTTGACATATTATGACAATGGTGGTCGGTATATTCTTATACTATACCACTATTCGTTTTTTAGTGCTGCTGCTAGTTTTACTATTTAGTATTAATTTTAAATGCGTCTTTTAGCAGTAACTTCAGTGGTCAGGATGATTACATCGAATACAACTATTTTATCTTCCAACAGAAAACATAGATTTTTTTATTGAGTTTTAGAATAACAAACTAGTAACTCTACCCCTAAAATAACTATAATATTGCTACCTTTGTTATTAGATAATAACTATCTTCAAGAATACTATTTCACATTCAAAAATACACTATAAATATTTTCAATAAATACATATATTAAAATTCAATATTACAAATTATTCTATGCTATAATGTCACTATATTATGTACAATAATATTTTTAATAAGATATTCTTTTAGTTTTAAATTTTAATTATTTTGATTAGGTTTCTTGTTTTTCGGCATAATTTGCCTAAACCTTAGTCCTGAAAAGGTCCTTGGCAATAGCTGTAAAAAGATTTACGCTAAATACACAAGGTTTTTATTCCTATTTACCTTAACAAATAGAAACATAAATACAGGGTGTCAGGAAAACGCGCGTGACCTACTCCTTACTTCAAAATAGGTCGATTCAAGCCAACTTAAAGTAATATTCGAAATTACCTCGTTTTGCCGATAGAGGGCATCCAAGATTAAAGCGTTTTGGGTTTTCACACATTTCTTAAAAACATGCCATTTGATTTCACGATTTTATAAAAATCACGTCGCATGTAAACATCCGAAGGAATGTCCTCAGAGTTATGACATCCGCGGTATTTTTGTTGGGTACCTAAATGGATGTATTTGAAAGCTTTAATAAATGTGGCAATTTTGAATATAACTAAGTTTTTCTTGAATCCAACTATTTTGACGTCAGAAGTATATTATCAAAGGTTCTAGGTACACCTTATGGAGAACTAGAGGGTAGGAGGCCGATCGCAATGCACACGTAAAATGGCGCTCGTGTTTGAAGTGGGCTATCAAATAAATGGTTTCTTATGGACGCAATACCTATTTTTATTTAAATTAGTTCTTTAAGGGACAATTAAGGACTTTTATATGAATTTACACTTACTTTGTTATACTTATAAGTAAACTCGGCCTGTATAAAGTTCCAACGATGCTTCGTTTTTAACATACAGGAACATTCTAGCTAGAGGGTTTTACCTTTGGAGCTATAAAGAGACTTATTTGGCTGCGTTTCCTCTCTGAAGAAGATCCTGTCTTACACCCCGACACAAAGCAAACTCTACTTTTATAAATTGTACCATTATTCATTATAAATATGGAAATCAATTACAATACAACGTTATTTGTCTTGTCTTGTCTTTAAACGTTATTTTGTTATTTCGAAAATAAAATGTCAATTGGTCAAAAGTAAAAAACGAAGAAGAAGAAGACACCAGCCCACTTGCGACGCGAGAGCATCTATCGGCCAATAGCGAACTAACCAAAAAACCGGGACAGAATTTGAAAATGCTGCCATTGTCGATCGGCCTCCTACCCTCTAGTTCTCCATAGTACACCTACATTCTAAATATTTGCCGGATACTCTGTATATTTAAAAGATATTAAGGTTTGGATAGTATTTTTAAAGATTATTAAAACTAGTGGAATTGTACTTTATAGTTGAGCAAATTTATCTATATTTTCTTTTTGGTAATTTTAAAATCTTAGAATATGTGTATGGTCTGAGTAATATTAAGGGTATTATCATCGGCTACATTTATCGGATGTGTGCCTGTTGGATATAGAGATAACACTAAAGATAATTCGGAAAAACCTGATAATAACAATGAAGTTTAAAAAGGCATTCTAATTTTTTTTTAAATACACGTTTTTAAAAAATGTCTTAAATAATAGTACATTATTTAACTAGCGTATAATGTAGGCCATAAGAAGCCTGGATGATTACAACACGAGCACCTGCTTGCGGCAAGGGTTAGATATAATTATCCGAGTGTATTATGCGAGGGCGAGGGGCTGTCATTTGAGTTTAATATGTCTAGTATGCCTTGGAAAAGAAAAGCCCCGTAACATGACGTTGCATTAAAATGTCACAAAACCCTGTAAATATTAATAAAATATCAAAGTCTATAGTTTTTATAAACTATAGTTTGTAGTATAAGTATGTAGCTAATAATAGTTATTATTAGTGAGTGTCTGGCCGAAACAAGATTTTCAGCCGAAACCGAATCTTCGGCCTTGGTCTAGTTTCGGCCGAAACCGAAACCGAATCTTCGGCCTTCGTCTCAGTTTCGGCCGAAACCGAACCTTATTTAAAGGTGGTGTTAAAAATTTTATTGCATGCTGAAATTTAATTTTCGATCTTGGGAACGGATTGAACTTTTCCCAAAAAAAAAGGTCGACAGAGAAAAAAAATTATTTATATAGACAACACTGCCTACGGAACCCACCCAAAGTTAACCGAACGGTGCGCAACAATTCACAAACACTGAGTTTTGGCATAGCCGAAACCGAACCTTTGGTCGGTCACTAGTTATATACATATACATATATAAAAACTCTAGACTTTGACATAATTATTATCATTATTTACATGGTTATGTTTTTCATTGTATCCTAGACATGTCGAAACTTTATCTCCGTGGCGTTATTTTATTGCATCGTCATTATGGGGCTTATCTTTTCCAAGGCATTCTACACGTACTATTGATCGCTCATATCTTAAAAACGGTTTCAGCTAGTATAGACAAATTATATATTTGTGGATTAAGTAAAGGAAGACGTTTCATAAAAATAAAAAATAAACAGAGTGTTCCATTGAAAAAACAACAACTTTACGCCAGAGATCCTTTGTTATCGCTTTTAAAAGACAATTACGGTAAAACAAAGACAATATGGCTATATTGGTTTTAATAAAAATACAGGGAAACTTAAGAAATAGGCCTCTGTTCAGACCTGGTTGAATGACCCAGTACACTGTTTTTGAGAGTTAGCAGCCCCTCATTTATTACTCCTCACTTTCGACCATTTAGGTGGGATGCCCTAGGTTTACTTAGTTTATGCCTCATATTAATCATATCAATCAATCGCTATGGCAATTTTTGTTATTAAAAGATGGTTGTGGCTCTCGAATTATTACAATTTCATAATAGTCCTAGGTGTTTTATGAGAAGTTATAATATGCGTAGCATATTGCTCTTACTATTACAAGTATTATACGCCTATTATTGATAAAATATTTTAGTAATTCAATTTTACATAAAACTACAAATCCCCAATATCAGAAAATTGCTTGTTGTGGAAAATATTGCAATAATAGTACGACCTAGCATTTGCATTAAATGAAAGTTTTGAAAAAATGGCCTTGTACGTTAATGTAAAATTGAATTATAAAACTTATTTATGTGAAATATTTTTCCTAAATTGCATTTTCTGAAAATTAGAATTAACTTATTGTAATTTTTCGGCTTTTTCATTAAATAATTAGAATTACTTATAGTGATATGAAACATATTTTTCTACAACTGTTATGAAAACCGGCAATGCAACAGACTACTGTAACTTGAAAATAGCATTTTGCACACAATTACTTCTCACCAATGTCGTCATACCAAAGTTAAAAAAAGGAATTATCAAAAATTTGCATATTATTCATGGTGGGACTACGGTCTATAGCAACCAACGATTGTATTGTCACTATCAAGGGTCATTTTTAAAAAAGTTTTCAGTGAATCAAAGTTTTTTGAGAAATTTATAAAAATATGCAGTTGTAGAAAAAGTATAGTGAATCACACGTTAGAAAACTTCTTTTCACGCTCGCTAACTTGTGGACCTCGCCTTCGGCTCAGTTCACCAAATTGTCTAGCTCTCGTGCAAAGAGTCATTTTCAAACCTTGTTATTCAATGTGCTATTGTGTACAAATATTGACACTATAGCCAATTTTCGAGAATATCCATGACAGTATAACAGGCATAAATTCGATACATACAGGGTGTTTATTAAGTACTTGTACAAACTTTAAAGGGTTAATGTTTACTAATTTTAAGATAAAAAGTTCATATGACATGGGTCCGCAACGGCTTGATCCTTGAGATACAAAAAAGTTGTTTTATTTTGCTTTTTGACTATATTTTTGTTTATTAACATGACAATTTGATGAAATTCGGGATACTGGGAGTATTGAAAATGGGAAACTCAAATATTTTTTAGTTTTTCGTTTAATGTTAGAGGCCGCCACATACAGTGTTGTACCTGGACTGTACCCAGACCACCAGACCTCAATCCTTCGGATTATTTTCTGTGGGGTCACTTAAAGTCACTAGTTTACAAAACTCCAATAAAAAATGAACAAGATCTTAGAAATAGGATATTTGAATCGTGCTGATTAATAATCGGAAACAAGGTAGTATTCAAAAGAGTTCGCTAATCAATGTTATGGCGAATTGATGCATGGGTTGCAGTATGGCGGCAGTCATTTTCAACAGTAGTTTAGTTTTAATCTTGTGAACGATCTAAGCTTGCCACATCACAATAAACACACATATTTTTGCTTATTTTTCCAAAACGGCTGCTTTCAGCGACAAATACCAAGAGTACCTTTTGTATGTAAAATAGAAAAGAGAATATGCCTGTCTAGTCAAAAATGATGTACCTACAGTGCAACTCTATATGTGGCGCCCTCTAACATTAAACAAAAAAAAACTAAGTAAATATTTGAGTTTCTCATCAGTAGTACTCCCAGAATCCCGAATTTCGTACAATTACCATGTTATTTAAGCAAAAATATAATCAAAAAACAACTGTTTTGGACGTCCCCTGTACCTATCTCAAGAACCAAGTCATTGCGGTCCCAGGTTCATATGAACTTTTTATCTTAAAATTAGTCGAAGATTAACCCCTTAAACTTTGTACAAGTACTTAAGGTGGAATTATCAACGTCATTCACTCTATTGCCAACCTATAACCTATTTCGCGTTATTTTTTCAAGTTTATTATTTTATTGACTAACATTTAAATAAAATCAGTATCGTCGGCACATTACTTAGGTAATATTTGATATACTACAAAAATATCAATTTATTTCATTGCTAATTTTGGGAGAATTGTATAGTGAAAGAACAATGACATAATAATGTTAAAAAAAATCTTACCCGATATTTTTCGCTATACAATTCTCCTAAAATAAGTTCCTTGATATTTATTAAATATGTCAATTATTGCCTATAGAATATCAAGTCGTGTAAAAGCTAGAAAACAAATAAATCTACGCGAAATAGGTTACATGTTGGCAAGCATGTTGATACTCCCACCTTAATTACCTATTAAAATAACAGCACCAATTTCCTTAATTATTATCTCATTAAATTTAAAACTAGCGTTATGGTTTGTTTATAGGTTAACATTAATAATACTACGGATCAATGTACATATATGACTACAAATAAGGGTGGTAATTTAAAACACTTTTTTTAAAAGTTAATATAGATCTTTTGTGTGTGAAAATAACAAAAAATTAGTTTTAGCAAAACCTAATTTAAAAATTCTAAAATACAAAATCGACTGATTCTAATGGACGTTGTTTCCAAAACATTTCCAATTAACGTTTTTGGTAAATAACTATTCTACGCACATCATGCCTAAATTGATGTGTTTTTTTCAGGAATAGCATGATTCTTGCGTGTCTTGTGTGGCGTTGCTTCGTCTAGGTGGACGTGCGTGCGAGGCTGCCGCATATATAACGAATGTTCCGCGGCTGCCTCGCAATGCTGCACGACCTATTTGACGCAGGCTAAAATAATTTAATAAAATTACGCGAAAACGTTGACCCCAGTAGCTGAAGCGCTTCTATCTGACTTTTTTCTAAGGTGTTCTATTTAGATGTGTTTGTGTTCAACCTTTATGCTTTCAGCGTTTAATTGTCGGTAGAAAATTTTTGTGGTATACTATAGTTTACATTACACCGTTGATCTTTTGACTGCCTTAAAACCCTAATTGTCCCTCTGGCCATAAAATGCCCCAAATTTACACTTTTTCGGGCCGAGCCGGAGTACAAATTTTATTTATCTGCATTCCTAAGTATTATACCATTTTAAGTAGGTGTAAGTAATAGTACATTATGATATTAGGAGAATAAGAGATACTTTATGTGCTGAGCGTGGAACGTAGTGAGTGAGACAATCCATGCAAAATATGTTCCTGAAAAAAAAACTCAATTTTGACAAGGCGTGCTATAGACAAATTACCCCTTTTTTGTCTCTCCTCTTTAAGGTACATTTACACTATAGAATCTCTTCGGATCTCCGACTTTAGGTTGGAATCGCAAGTTAACCCTTTTTCCCTTTTGATCATCTATTTCAAAAAACGTGTTCCAGTCTAACAAATAATAGAACCCATTTTTTGCGGCCGTCGTAGCTTCGGGTAAAGCTTCCGTTACTGTTTCTGAAGATCCTCCTAAAATTTTCATTTAAAATAATTTAACCAGCATCAAAAAGCAATTTCTACTACGTTTTTCTATATCGGCGCAAGCGTTGTCAAAAATCTTAACATAGGAAACTATTAAGTTAAGTATTAGTACTCAGAATATATTTATGAAAATTTTAAGGAAAGTTCCACACCAGTACTTTTTAACCAATCAAAATGAGTTTGAATTTTTTCGCGAATTATAGTGGAAATTCCACTCATATGTAAAAACGCCCATAATAGATGTGGAATTACCGAAAAATTAATAAGTGATTATTCCACTGCAATGACGTAATCCGGTAATTTTGACGTTTTGCATTGTAAATATGTCACCAAGTCAGCAAGTGTACAGGGTGGTCGCGTATAATGTTACCCCCCTTTAACTTCTTTGTTTCGCAATTAAGAAAAAACTGTTAAATACAAAAGTTGTAGGATTTAATGCAAACCTCTTGCAAAATATATTTTCGTAGATACAGGGTGTTGCATAAAAGCGTGATAGATCAAAGTTATATTTTTTTAAATGGAATACCCTGTATATTGTTGCATAATTGGATTCTACGGACAGTTCTAAACCTAATTTATATATACCACTATATATCTAAATTGAACCGTTTTCGATTTATTGATGATTGAAAATTACTATATATTATATAAGAAAATAAGGTCATTTAAGTCAAGATGTATCGTTTCCATGGATAACAGGATGGCGATACTGAACTGAATAAAATTACGAAAATATATTTTGCAAGAAGTTTACATTAAATCCTAAACTTTGTATTCCACAGTTTTTTCCTAATTGCGAAACAAAGAAGTTAAAGGGGGGTAACATTATACGCGATCACCCTGTACCTATATGTTCAACAAGTTCAGCGACGTTTGTTATGGAAAAGAAAAATACATGTGTACATATTACTTACAACAATTGTACCATTAATTACAATAAGTAATTTCTACTAAATTTATTTTTTGTATTCGTGAAATTTCCTACCGAATACTATTCGTGGTAAAAAATTAACGGGAAAATTTTTACTCTTGTGTGTTTTCTTTGCAAATTTCACTCGTTCTACGTACCCGTAAAATTATAGAAAACACGCAATCGTAAAAATTATCGGTAATTTTTATACTACTTATGGTAGTACCCCCGGAAATTTTTCTGTCAGTTTAACTGCAAAAATTACTACACGGAGTGACAGAATAATTTAATTTAATTTAAATAAAGTAAATTAAAGATTTTTTTTTAATAATTTAATTCTGTCACTAAAAAATTATTATTTGTCAAGGCAAAAAATTGCATAAACTGATTCCAAATACTCGCTTTGGATTTTTTAGTATTATCCGGGATTAGGTTTTGAACTTCTTTCCTAAAAATATTTGGACTTTCTTTACCAAAACGAGACATTTTAAAAAACTAAAAAAACTTTGCAGCGATCACTGTGTTAGTCCAAATGTTTTTCATTTCATGTAGTCCACACACCGAACCGTTTGCTTTGATTTAACAAATTAAAACAGCCCAAACAGCTAATGTCCTACCTTTAATTTATTTATTTTAAACTTTCTTGAATTTTATAGTTTTTTAAGGAAAATACAGGGTTTTATGAAAATGACCTATTATATTTAAATGAGTGACCCCTAGTGTCCTAGAGAAACAACAACAATGCACACTTTTTTTACCGACCGTCGACTGAATGCACTGTACGTCAATACACACCCAAGTGTACGTTGCCTTTTGTTTTTTTTTTAATTTGAAGAATTAGTCCATGCTGAAAGTGGTGTTGAAAGTATGAGAAAGAAAGAAAATTCCAAAAGCTTTCCTCCACAAAATTTAATAGAATTAAAATTCTCCAGGGGTCTCTACATGTTTCGAACGTAGAAACGTTCATCATCAGGAGACAGAAAATGTATTTAGTGCTGATGGTTTTAGCAGAAGAGAAAATGGTGTGGAACCTTAATGGAGCTTTTATGAAATTAATTAGATAATATAGATGAATGATGAATAATAGATTAAATAATTAAATTGATGTGTAGAAGAGACATAATATGAAGAAAATTGATAAAGGTTAAACTATACTGAGTATGTGACAAAGTTATTAAAGGGGGTCTAAACCAACCAGATAAACTGGGGAAGAAAAAACCTTCCTAAAAAGAAGATGTCGAAGATTATTTAAAATTTTTTATAAAACTTTTCTAGTATACAGTATGTCCACGGATGGGGTTTACAAGAGGACAAATGAACTAAAAATTGAAAGATACGAAAAAAAGTCACTCTTAATAAACGTTTTTGCTTGTCTAGAAAATACGATTCATCATAAGAAACTTCAATTTTTTTATACAGGGTGGGTAAAAACTGCAAAAATGTTACTTTGCTTAAGAGTAAACATACTTTATTTTGAAAGATACGAAAAAAATCCACTATTCATAAACGTTTTTACTGAAGTAATAATAATATTAATAATAATAAGTTTTAATGAAGTAATTATAATAATAATAATACAAACATTTTTATTAACATGAAAAGAATACGATAACGATTTCATAATTCAAAAACTCCATCCCAATACTCGACACATTTTTCTAATTGCTTTCTCAAATAAAAATGAAAGAATTTCTGATTTCTTCCTGAGATATCGATTGGATAGCCTGGATAATTATGCCCTTCAGCACTTCAATATCATTTGGTACTGCGGTAGCAAAAACAATTTATTTTAAACGGCCCCATAAAAACATATCCGCTAAGGTTAAGTCGGGGCTTCTTGGGGGCCACAAAACTGGGCCATTTCTGTCAATCCACCTTGGAGCAAATCTGCGGTCAAGCCATTCTCTAACCTCACGAGCAAAATGGGCTGGACAACCATCTTGCTGAAAATACATATTTTGTCGAAAATGTAATGGTAGATTTTCGAGTTCATCATTGAAAAATGTATCCAGCATTTCTAAATATGATAATCTATTGCACGTGTTATCAAAAAAATATGGCCCTATGATGCCATGGATGGATATCGCGCACCACACGTTCACTTTTGTGAAATATTGTCTTCTCAACATAATTCTGAACTCGGGATTTTCTAAAGACCAGTACCTAACCTAGGGTTGCAACGGTTCCATTGGTAGAAAATGTACTTTCATCAGAAAACATGATACATTTATAAAAATCGACATTTCCACTTAAAATGTTGTCTCCTATCCATAAGCAAAAATCAAGTCGTTTCGCGTAATCTCTTTCTTCCAATCTTTGATTCAAGTGCGGTTTATACGGATACAATTTATTTGCTTTAAGGATTTTCTGAATTTGACTTTTTTTCACAACTTCCAACTGAGTAACACGATTTCTAAGGGACGTAATAGGATTTTCTTCAACAGATTGAAGAACTAAGACTGTAGCAGTATCATCATGGTCGTATTTCTTCTTTTTTTTTTTTGACATCCAAAACCGAACCAGTTCTCTTGAACTTTTTTATTAACTTGCAGATTGTCATCCTAGTTATTGGGATTCCTACAAATTTCTCGGTAAATTGTTCCATGACGTAGCGGTATGAAACTTGACCATCCCTATAACATTGTATTATAAAAAAAAAGTCTTTGTTCAATAGATAGCATTTCTACTTAAATAATAACTTCATTAAATAAAGACATTGAAAACAAGTACCTATCACCTTAAGTATCATTATTATTTTAACTAGGTTCACCAGTCAGAGGTGTGCCAGCGAATACTTTTTGGGAAATAATTTTTACATAGGTAAACCTTTTAATGAATTGTTCTACTTCGGTTTGTTGTGTAGAAAGCACATTCATTAAGAGAGGATTTTTTTCGTATCTTTCAAAATATAGTTATTTTCCTAACAAGTGCGCAAAGTGATACTTTTCCGCACGCAAGTACAGTTGGACGAACGACGCGAAGCGGAGTTCGGATAAGTTCTTGCGTGCGGAAAAGCACTTTGCGCACTTGTTAGGAACAACATTTTTCCTACGAGCTTCATATCAGATAACAACAAAAATAAAAATATGATAATTTATTTAATAATTTTTAATTCGACTTTAAAGAAAGAACTATAATATACTTACAACTAAAAATTACATAACAAAAAAAAATAATAGAAAATTAAAAAATTACATAACAAAAAAAAAATAATAGGAAACTAAATTATTTGTTTATAACATTTATAACAAAAGAGCAATTACTCACATTCTGCAAAGTGATAGCCGATCCAGTAAGCTCATTCAGTGGGTGGCTAGTTTTACTTTTCCGCACCCAGTGCGGATAAAAGTCTTATCCGCACTAGTGCGGAAAAGTGTAACTTTGCACACAAAAATGCGTGCGCAAAGTACTACTTTGCGCACGCTCGTAGGAAAAAGCATGTTTACTCTTAAGCAAAATAACATTTTTGCAGTTTTTACCCACACTGTATAAAAAAATTGAAGTTTCTTATGAAGAATCGTATTTTCCAGACAAGCAAAAACGTTTATTAAGAGTGGACTTTTTTCGTATCTTTCAAAATAAAGTATGTTTACTCTTAAGCAAAGTAACATTTTTGCAGTTTTTACCCACCTTGTATAAAAAAATTGAAGTTTCTTGTGATAAATCGTATTTTCTAGACAAGCAAAAACGTTTATTAAGAGTGACTTTTTTTCGTATCTTTCAATTTTTAGTCCATTTGTCCTCTTGTAAACCCCATCCGTGGACATATTATACTGTATATTTCTGTAAAATATTATAAGGATAAAATTGTCATAATTATAAATAAAGATATCACAATAAAATTATATTGCAAAAAGTACCCACTCAGTACCCCACAAAACACTTTTTGCAATGTAATTTTATTGTGATAATTATATTATTATACTATTATATCATAATTATGACAATTTTACCCTTATAATGTCTTACAGGCATATACTTGAAAAGTTTTATAAAAAATTCTAAATAATCTTCGACACCTTCTTTTTAGGAATGTTTTTTTGTCTTCCCCAGTTTATTTGGTTGGTTTAGACCCCCTTTAATTACTTTTTCACATATTCAGTATGTTTTAACCTTTGTCAATTTTCTTTATATTATGTCTCTTCTACACATCAATTTTCAATTCCATAAAAGCTCCATTAAGGTTCTACACAATTTTCTCTTCTGCTAAAACCATCAGCACTAAATACATTTTCTGTCTCCTGATGATGAACGTTTCTACGTTCGAAACATGTAGATACCCCTAGAGAATTTTTATTCTATTAAATTTTGTGGAGGATGACTTTTGGTTGTTTCTTTCTTTCCCCCTTTTGTTTTTTTGTTTAATATTATACATATTTTTCTGCAATTTTTCATATCAGGACTTGCGAGTTTAAATATAATAAGTCATGCACACCCTGTTTGTTTTCGATGCTTGTAAAATGCATCTATACTTACCAAACGAATCTTCCAAATCTTTGATAGAAGGTGTTTTATTTTCGTCCGTCACAGTCTCAGCTTTTACCAACTCCACCAGTTCAGTAGTCGTGGCCTCCTGCCTCTTAACCTCATTTTTACTCAAACCAAAATCGTATTCTATCGGATTGGGCGCGTCTTGATCCTCCAACGTTACAATATTTTCAGCATTTGGTTGTTTTAGGCTATTTATTAGTTCTTTGAGTTCTTGTCGGTCGATGTGTTTTAGGTCTTTTTCCGTTATAGTGCCTGAAAGGAGGTTAGTTAATTATTTACTTGCATTTTCGGAGGCCCTTGAAACGTTTCCCATTTTTGCTCTGTCTGTCTATTGGCTCAAAAATGACTTTACAAGAATGCACGGAATTTTTTATGTGGATTAGACGTTAACCAGTTCTCCAGATTGGATACACTTTCAGTTTGCTATTAAAGCTACTGAAAAATATTTTATGGAGGATCCAGTTTGCACTTTGAATTGATACCTGGCATAACTTTAGCTAGAGATGAGTCGGCACGTTTAAAACCATTTTTTCGCGGATTTGTTTTTATCTCTAAAGTTACATTTTATGGTTGGGTTTTAAAGAAACAGTTAATATCGTTTTAATATTTTTTAAACTAGAGTACATTTTAAATTCCGGACCATGAATCTGGAACGTATACCGGGTATTTCTCAAAAGACGTTCACCCCTATAACTTTTCTGTATTTATAGATATTAAAATGAAATTTTGAGATTATGCATAAGAGGTGAGTCTGCATTTATTGGCATAATTTTCAATTTTTAAGCACTTCCGGTTTGACCGGAAGTGACCTTGACTTTGATGTTTTAAATGGGACATCTTGTATATTTTTACTTATTTGGGTTCAGCATAACATTATGAGTGAAATGACACCTCACTTGTCATTTTTTGACGTGTTATAACATTTTTATGTTTATTTTTTATTTTCAATCTAGAGTGCTACAAATTAATTAAATCTGTTAATTTATAGTCAAGCAGTATATGAAAATTAAAATAACGAGCATTTTTTTTCCAGCAATTTGATACCATACACTCCTATTCTATTTTAAAATTGACACTGAAAAATTTGTCTAAAATCCCAATCGCAAATTTAAAAGCGTTATGCATTATTGCCGCCCTCTCTTTCTAAAGAAATATAAAGGCGGCTTTGAAAAACATTGGAATGGTTTTGAAAAGCAATATGGCTTTAATTTAAAGTTATATTAGTTTATAAAACATACAATACATACAATCTTGCGGCTTCAGAAGAATTTTTCTGGTCACTACAAAAATTAGGAGCATATCAATTTGTTCATTTATAGTAAAACTAACCATTTTATCTGATTTACAATGTAAGTTTAATAAACGAATGACATTACAATTTTAATTTAAAACCATATTATATTGGTTTTCAAACCCATTCCATTGTTTTTCAAAGCCGCCTTTATATTTGTTTAGAAAAGAGAGGGCGGCAATAATGCATAACGCTTTTAAATTTGCGATTGGGATTTTAGGCAAATTTTTTCGTGTCAATTTTAAAATAGCATAGGAGTGTATGGGATCAAATTGTTGGAAAAAATGCTCCTTTTAAATATCCTAGGGAACTATACTTACCATCGTTCCATTTGGAAAAATGGAGTAAACGTCAAGAAAACAAAATTTCATTTTTTAAACGCTTGTGAAACTTAGAAAGTCAATTATTATGACATAATTTTAATTTTCATAATAATATACTACTTGACTATAAATTAACAGATTTAATTAATTTGTAGCACTCTAGATTGAAACTAAAAAATAAACATAAAAATGTTATAACACGTCAAAAAATGACAAGTGAGGTGTCATTTTACTCAGAATGTTATGCTGAATCCCAATAAGTAAAAATATACAAGATGTCCCATCTAAAATACCAAAGTCAAGGTTACTTCCGGTCAAACCGGAAGTGCTAACAAATTGAAAATTATGCCAATAAATGCAGACTCATCTCTTATGCATAATCTCAAAATTTCATTTTAATATCTATAAATGCAGAAAAGTTTACGTATTTTGAGAAACACCCGGTATATTGAAAATTAAAACTCGTAGCGCAATCCAAAATCTTTATTTTTTTGGAATAAAAACGAATTGAATATGAAGAAACAATTATTATAGTAGGATAATTAGATGATCCAGGAAGATAGCAACTATGGTTTTTTTTATTGGCTCTCTAGAATTGATGACAGGGAAGCCCGTCGTATCGTTCTTTGCAATAAACACACAATGGCTGAAAGTATAGATGACAAAGTACTTTGTACTTTTCGTGAAATAGTTTATTGCGTGTTTCAATATTTTAAGAATAAATGACAAAAAAACAATCGTATCCCACTGATGGTTTCGCCACGAAACCAACGTCATTTTTCTAAATATAATTCAAATCACTGGCCGACAAAAAATTTTTTTTTTGTTGTAACACAAAGCTAAATAGCATCTTGTGGTAGAATGGACCTATCCAAATACGAAAATGAGAAAAAAAAAGTTGTAACACGTAAAGTTTTCTTGTTACATTTATAGAACCACATTTAATGTTACAATATTTAATATCTATTGAAAAAATAATTTAAGAATTTTCTAACTGTGTATATCGACTATATTTAAATTTTTACACTTACTCAACATACCTTACATCTAGAAAAAACACAACCATTACAAATATTAACTGAACACACTAATTAAATTTTATTTTTTCCTTTTATGAGGGGTCATATCTTCTCTTTTCAAAAACCAACAGGAATCACCCATCATGGCTGGATCCCATCGTCCTTGATAGCGAATTTCCATTGTCCTGATATCCTGGTGAAACCTTTTACCCTGCTCGTCACTGACAGCTCCCAAATTTTCAGGAAAAAATGATAGATGGGAATGGAGAAAGTGAATTTTTAATGACATTCGGGCACCAAGCGATTTGTAGGAATCTAAAAGTTCATCAACTAACTGTTGATAGTTTGCATCCATATTGTTGCCCAAAAATCCCTTACTATACTAACAAATGAGTTCCATGCTCCGAGTTCCTGCCTGGTAAGCTTCTCTGTAAAGTTGACATCGTCCAACAATTTTCTGATTTGTGGCCCAATAAAAATATCTTCCTTTAATTTGGCATCACCTAACTGGAGAAAGACTTGTCTTAGGTATTTGAATCCATCACCGTCTTTATTCATAGCTTTCACAAAGTTTTTCATCAGCTCAAGTTTATGTGAAGAGGAGGCAGAAGGACTTTTTTGGGGTCTACAAGAAGTGCAAACTTAACATTTTGAGATCCCGGCTGAAATTCACTTCTTTGTGGCCAATCTTTTATTACATAATGCTGATCTACTGCACGACTGTCCCACAAACAAAGAAAACAGCAATATTTTGTAAATCCTCCCTGAAGTCCTACTAAAATGCCTACAGTTCAGGTAATTTTTCTGTTATAAAATGCATCAGTTTTTACGGCCCCTAATTAAATTGACTACCTGCTAATGTAAAATGGTCTTATTAAGCTATTGAAAAATGGTATGTATTGGGGCTTTCCCAATATTTTTTTCTATTATTAGAAGGGTATTTTCATTATAAAAATAAAGAGCTGACCTGTGTTAGAAAAATCTTGTCGACCAGTGAATTGGTAAAAACATGCTAATGACTAATGTATTTATTAAAATTTAAATTAAAAACTTTACAGCGATAATTTAAGAACACGTTGAATTCAGAAGAATTCATACTTTCATTCATTCTTCAAATGACAGAAATACCGAAATGTGCTAACAGTGATGATGCATTTCCGTGTTGGCGGTGCTGTCCAGCATGTAAACGTAAATGCTAGTAGGAATAGAGAAAAATATAATTTTAACCACTCACAACCGCTCAAAGTTTTTTTTTGCTTTAAAATATTCTGGATTGGCTACAGCCTACTCGATAATTGATTTGATTGGTTGTACAAGAGCACGGCCTTTTTAGACTGCTAAACTTCTTTAAACCATATTAATCGACAGTATTTTTAAACTGGCTTTATTTTACAAAATCTAAAAAATGTTACCATTCAATGCTTCTAACTTTTTCATTATTTCCAACAACCTTCCCAACTTTTCTATCTCTTTCTTGGAAACATTCTCACTTTCGGCAGGATTGAAAACGTGTCGTCTTTTGGTAATTTTAATTGGTTTTTCATTGTTTTCACTCGTTTTTTCGGAAATTTTATGTGTTGGATATTCTCTGATTTTTCGTTCTGAGCGTACTTGGCCAAATCCCATTTCTTTCAGTATCGGTTGTAGATCTTCGGGGACTGCGTCTATGTCTATTTCTTCGATTTGTACGTCTTTATTATCTTCGGAAACACCCTTTCCTGAAATTTTAAGTTAGTAGTTTTTTTTCCCAAATTTATTGTATTTCTGTTGTAAGATTATTTTACTACGTACTCTACGATTACAAGATGATAGATGAGGCTTGACAAAATAATTATACTGGTTACGTAAAAATGTTGGACTTGCCAGGAAATTCTCTCTGCTTCCTCTTATTTTTTCCGTAATACTCACACCGCAGCTCTTCCAATACCGGGTTCCACCTTAATTAAGAATTCTTTTGTATACAGGGGCAAAAAAATGTTTAATCATCTGCCTAGGCAGGTTAGAGAGATTTGGTGCATTAAAAAATTTAAGAGGGAGGTCAAGAAGATTCTTTTGAATAAGACATATTACTCTGTCTCCGAATTTTTAGAGGATACATTTTAATTCTAGTATTTTTTTTTGTTTGTGAACATTTTATCATTTGATTTTTAATATAGCTATGTTTGAGTCGGGGTTTGAGTATACGTATAGAAAAGTTGTCTGTTCCTCTTTGTTTTATGTAACTTGTTTTTATATTTTTTTATATGACTTTTATTTAGTCTAGTATAGGTACTTTTTCGACATTAACTTGTACTTAGTTTTACATTAATGGCTTTGTTAATGAAAAATTAAATTTTTTTATAACAATAAAGGGTTTTTTGATTTAATTTGATTTGATATTTCAAGACGGAATGTTTTAATTTTCTACGACTTGTCTTAACGTGGAAGTATCAACATGCTTGCCAACCTATTTCGCGTAGATTTATTTATGTTTTCTAGCTTTTATACAAAATTTGAAGAAAATCAGTATCGACTTGATATTCTATAGGTAATAATTGACATATTTAATAAATATCAAGGAATTTCCTAACTTATTTTAGGAGAACTGTATAGCGAAAAATATCGGGTAAGATTTTTTTAACATTATTATGTCATTGTCACTTATTGTTCTTTCACTATACAATTCTCCCAAAATGAGCAATGAAATAAATTGATATTTTTGTAATATATCAGATATAACCTAAGTAATGTGCCGACGATACTGATTTTTATTTAAATGGTTGTTTAAAAAATAATAAACTTGAAAAAACAAAGCGAAATAGGTTATAGGTTGGCAATAAATTGAACGACGTTGAGAATTCAACCTTAAATAGTAGGCGCAAAACCATTAAACTTGACAGTTTTGACTTGACGCGACTTATTTTAACTTTGACAGTCCTTATATCAACTTGTTACCGAAGCCTATCAATCTAATATGTTATTGACCCAGTGGTGGCATTATTATTTATGACGTATTTAGTAACGTCTGTTTACTTATTTAGTAAGAACCCACATGAATATTATTACCTACTTATTTCCTGTGTCTCTTTTTTTGACGTACCTTTTTTTAGCGATTTACCACTTCTGCCGTTTTGATTAAGCAACCCGAATTGCTCCAAAAGGGCTTGCATTTCTTTTCTGCCTTGGTTATCTTCCGGAAGTGGTTTGAATCCAACATATGATTCTGGATGAATTTCTGCCTTTTCTGGGTTAAAACTGGAAACTTCATTTTTCTCGGGATTCCTACTATCATTTAAAGAATCTGGAAGTAAACCTACAAGAAAATAGACATAGCTGACAAAAAGTAAGGCATGACAGCAGACCCTAAAAACACAATTGTCACATCCATATTCGTCCGTATATCATAAAATAGTGTAATATGACCTGCACCCCCTGAAGCTGATTACAAAAAATAATTTTTCTCTATAAAGAGAACTCGCACAACCCCCAAAAATGCAACGAAAAATAAATGAAATATAAAAACGACAGCTTATTTCATAAATGCCTTCCTACCGCAATAAAGTTCTACTAATACAGTATACTCAAGTCAAATAATTTCAATTCCCCCCGCCATCGCTACGCGCCGCTATCTTATCTAATATGGTGGCCGTTTCTGTAACAAAATGTTGCGTTCAAAATGCAAAGTATCGGTTACATTACGCATCCGCTCGCGTTGTGCTACTTTGACAAGTGCGCTCGTCTTAATAACGTTTTGGAACTTTTAAATTTAATAAAAACGAGTTACTTTTAAAGTTTAATAGCGGAGCCATTCTGTAGTAGATCTTCCGCCGATAAATCCGAAATAATGATACTTTGGAGATTTACTCCGTATTTAAATACAGTGCAATCGGTATCTAGCACAAAACAAATTTTTAACAGGACATTTAATCCGGAAATTTTAATTTTACCTAGGTACGTGGACTTGTGGTTGTGAAAAAAAAAATGCACTATCAAATGAGTTGGTAAGTTTAATTTTTATTAACTTACATAGCAGTTAAATTTAATAATTTTTTAATTACATAACTTACTTAAAAACATTGTACTGTTGATTTTCTATTGTATGCGTGTTTTATTTCGGGGTGAGCTCTCCGAAAGTGCAACTTTGGACTATGACGTGCCCCAGGGCTCTGTACTGGGACCCTTACTCTTTATTATTTATATTAACGATTTACGTCAATATATAAATCCTACTAAACGTGTGTTATATGCTGATATTAGTTTTATTACATCTAAAAAAAACTTGACTTGTTTGGATTCTGATTTGGGTTCAATAATTAACAAGGCTGAATTGTAACTTTTAAATAATGAACTTTTATTAAATAGTGCCCAATCTTTAATAATATCGACTAATCGTGGTGTAGCGGATTGTTGAAGCTTCTGAGCATCACCATTGGTGACAGTTTAAACTGGAATGTACATATTGACGGATTGTGGTTATAACTTTCAGGCGTAACTTACTCAGAAGGTTGAAATCTTTGTTCTTAGAATGTTCTACTTTGGTCTGTTTCACTTACGCATTAGCTATGGAGTTATTTTGTGCGGTAATAGTTCCAATGGTACTGGTACTGTTTTTCGTCTACAGAAGAAGGCACTTCGAATAATAGCTGATTCGCACCCTCGTGCACATTGTCGACTGCTCTTTAGATCTAATAAAATTATACCCTTCCCGTGCATATTTATTTTCTGTACTTTGATTGAAATTCACAATCAGAGGGGTATATCCCATCCTTAAGTAATATTTATAATTATAATGTGTGGAAAAATGTATTGAAGTTGTGAAAAAGTTGCGATATTCCAAAAAAATACTCTTAATTTACATATTTTTAACTAACTTCCTAGTGAGACCCACGTACTGACTACCAATAGTTTTAAAAATAAAATTAAAATATGCTCCTACACCATTGTTTTTATACAGTAGAGGAATATTTAGCCAACTTTGAAGATTTATTTTGCTTTTAAATATAAGTGCCTTGTCTCTTTAGTATTGTATTTTGTTCGTAAAATATTCTACTCTTTTTTTGTGTGAATTTTTTTATATGTATTATGTGACGAACTATTTTAATTTAGGCACATTAAGTTTTTGAGTTTATATACCATATAATGTGATTTGTATATGGTTAAATATACTTATCTTATCTTATTAAATGGAGGTTCATGTGATGTTTTTCTCTGAATATTAAAGTTCTCTAACTGCTACTCGAGAACAAACTTACCAAAGCTTTTAAGTAGTTCTTGCATATCGGGCGACAAACTGTCTGCAACTACATTGGCATCGGGAATCTCCGTTGATGTTGTACTGGGCGGAAGGACTCCTAAGGATGCCAGTATATCTTTAATCCTTTCACCTTCTTCCTTTTCTGAAGGTGCTACTATGGAGGTAACCGACACTGATTCCGGATCCTTTATGGCTGCCAAGTTCAGATCTGCTACTACCTTTCTAAGGTGTTCTGGGATCTAGTTATAAAATATTATTTTAGGCTGATAGAATAACTCGTATTTTAGCCTTAACCTGGAAGTAATTTTACTATAACCGAATTCATCATACTGAGCACTGCCGTCCTAAATTTATTAGAAATAGGACACAATACGAGATATCATTCGGGTAAAAGCGCATCAGCCAAAAGAGCACCTTTGACTGGTTAGTGTTTTTGTGTGTTATGAAACTAAAAACGCAGAAAATTTCATTTTTGCTTCCGCTATGCGGTAGAGTCAAAGTCAAAATTTATTGAGAAAGCCCATTGTTTTGCGTTACTGCGCCAAATGAATGACAATATTGAGCAGAATAACATAATGAACAAAATCTCCCATGAGACAACGTAATATACGTTCGCCATATTAAAGAACTCGTTAAAAATAAAAATTAAATAGCATACAATTCTTCACAAACCAGGTTATCAATATTTTTTTTTTTGATAAACTGCACACACAGCTAATTAGATTTTTGGTATATTTTTTATTTTGTATTTTAACTTGCAGATATCTACCTACAGGGTCCTGCACCTCACCTCCCGTCTTCTATAGCTCACTTAGTAATTAAGTTAAAATTTTGATATTTTGCAGACCTTACCTGTATCTTAGGGCGCATTTCAGGAAAATATTTTTTTATATACAGGGTGTTCCAAAAAAGTGTGACGTCATAAGAATGTTTTTTTTAGATTACATGCCATATATTTTCTTACTTAATTGGATGCCTCCTATAGTTACCTACATACCCCTAAAATTTTATTGAAATCAATTCAGTATTATAGACGAAAAAAAATAAAAACTTAAAATATCAGTTTTGCACCACTGATATTAAAAATTAATAAAAAATAAAGATAATGCCTAGTTAATAAAATTATACAAAGGTACTTATTAAATAAGGTATAACAGTCTCGTTAACCAAGTCTGATTAATACGAATTGTACAGAGTGTCCAAAGTTTAGTGTCGAACTTTGCAAACTTGAAAGCAATTTATTTTTCTTATTTCAAACAGGAACCCCTGTATCTTTTTATGTCATTCGATGCAGAATTGAAAATTAAACATTTGTCCTAATTAGAACCCTATCGCAATTTCTAACGCATCAATACTTATTTGCAGAAAACTCATTTCACCAACAGCCATTATTATGAATAAATATCAAAGGTGACTTTGAAAAACAATTTATTGGTATTTAAGTTTATTAAAGTGACAATATACCATTTTGACTTTAGTAATCTAAAAGTTTCAAATATTGTTAAATTGTTAGTAATTATTTAGGCTGTTATAAGTACTTTATATTGTTTTTTGTGCTGGACTACAACCAAGAAGAGCTCGTAGATATGATTGTTATATTAGGAGCATGCAAAAATAACTCTTTTTTGGCAAGCCGAGATTACGCACAGCGTTATCCGAAACGAGAACATCCAGACAAAAGGAGCCTGCAAAACATAGAGAGGTTTGTACAAACGGGAAATGTAAACTACCCAAAGCCAGTGAGAAATAAACCGGTCCGAACTTAAGAAAATCAATTGGCTTAGTTGGTTTGTCAACAAGCAGTCGCTGATGCCGTAGATGTAAGCAAAAGAACAGTTCAACGAATTTTAAAGGATAACCAGATTCACGATTATCATTTCCAGTTAATAATTAGGTACTAACAATTTAACAATATTTGAAACTTTTAGATTACCAAAGTCAAAATGGTCTCTTGTCACTTTAATAAACTTTAATACCCATAAATTGTTTTTCAAAGCCACCTTCGATATTAATTCATAATAATGACTGTTCGAATAGTTGATAAAATGAGTATTCATGCGAATAAGTCTTGATGCGTTAGAAATTGCGATAGGGTTGTAATTAGGACAAATGTTTGATTTTTAATTCTGCATCGAATGACATAAAAATATACTGTATTTATTCTATTTGAAATAAGAAATATAAATTGCTTTAAAGTTTGCAAAGTTTAACACTAAACTTTGGACACCCTGTACAATTTGTATTAATCAAGCTTGGTTAACGAGACTGTTATACCTTATTTAATAAGTCCCTTTGTATAATTTTATTAACGAGGCATTATTTTTATTTTTTATTCATTTTTAATACCAGTGGTGCAAAACTGATATTTTAACTTTTTTTTTTTCGTCTATAATACTGAATCGAATTCAATAAAATTTTTGGGGTATGAAGGTTAGGAGGCACCCAAATAAGTAAGAAAATATATGGCATGTAATCTAAAAAAATACATCCATATGACGTCACACTTTTTTCGATCACCCTGTATGAAAAAATTTTTTTTCCTGAAATGCGCCCCAAGATACAGGTAAGGTCTGCAAAATATCAAAATCTTAACTTAATTAATAATAGCTATAGAAGACAAGAGGTGAGGTGCAGGACCCTGTATATACACAGGGTGTTTGACGGCGGATATAACGTTAGATGTTTATGGAAAACGGGTGATTGATTTTTTTTTTTTGAAAATTTGGTCGCTCCGACAAAAGAATGTTCTATTGTTTTAAAATATTTTCAGCAATTTATAATTTTTTTAACGTAAACATTGACTTAATTGTTTTCTCCAAACTCTAAAACATTACCAAGTTGAAATTTTGCGCTTCTTACACATTTGATTTTTTGGTCGTGCCTTAGTTCAAGCGTACAGAGTGACCCAGAACTATATTTTTATAGGTTACTTGTATTTTAATATTGATTTGAAAATCCGAGAAAGGTAACTTTTTAATAAAGTATACCTTGCTTATACCTAACTCTTCAAGTTTTTAAATTATAAGCATTTCTTTACGAAATTCCTTATAACATGTAGGTAATTTTCAAGAAGTGACATTCCTTCGTTTGTGATTTTAATTTGGCGGTACAATGGAAGATTATAATAGTTATTCAAATGCAGTCATAATGAATTTATTTATTCTACATGGACAGTGTTTTAAAATTATAGGCAGAACGTGTAGAGAATTTAATAAAATGTATCCAAATTTACTACAAATGAATATCAAGAAATTTATTCGCATTCAGAACAATTGCAGAGATTTTTGTTCAACAATAAAAGCACAAATAAATTTGCTCAGACCCCTCTTCCAATGAAGAAAACGGAATTAATGCCCCCATTCTTCCATACGTAACGCGAAAGAAGACAATGGGCAGTTGAAGTACAACAAATACGTAAGCAAATTTACGCACGTTAGTTGAGGAGTTAACGTGACAAACCGCTGGCAAGAATTTTAGTTGAAGTGCTTATCTTCTGTGTCCGTTAACGTAACCTGCAAAAAATGCAATTTCACATTTGTCATAATATAAACAATTTTCACAGCTCAGCTGCAAAACGGAATTTTTTAGTTTAAAATTATTAGCGATTTGTTTGTAGGTTTTTGTGGTTAGAAAAAGTTATTCATTTACAACCACAGAAAAAAGTTTCGGAATAATCGGCATTTCGGAAATAATCGGTTATATTCGGAGGTCCTTCGGGTAACGGAACGTTCATTTTTCACGTCCCGTAAAACAACGCAATGTAACGCAAGCCAGTTGAACTGCTTGTGATTACTGCGCATGCGTAGCTGTCAATTTGTACGTATACGTTAACGTTCGTGACCACACTTCAACTGCCTAATAAATTCTGTGCACAAAATTTTGATTAAACGTAACATGCATGACGTTTACTAAGGTTCAAGCTCTCAAACCCAAAATTTTCTGCAGAGTCGAGTTTTGCGATATGTGACTAACACGCACATAGGACGAACCAACTTTTAGAGAAAAATTGTACAGACCGATCGCGATAAGTTAAAATTTTCAAAAGAAGGTATTTGGAATCGACGCGTAATAATCCCTTTGGGCCAATGAAAATCCTTATGTTACAAAAATTTAGTTTCAGTGCAATCTGTTTGGTAATGGACAATCAAATTAAGTATCTGATATACGAAGGAAACCTCAATTCCAGAAAGCAAGTACTTGGATATTTTATCAACAGTGGTCGAGGAATTCACAGATTACCTTTCGCTTGAAGAATACAGTAGATGTTGGTATCAACTTGATGGAGCGTCATTGCATAGCACTGCAGAAGTGACTGCAGAGCTGTATCGAATTTTCGAAGACCGATGGTTTAGACGTTTAGGGCCATGGAATTGGCTGCCACTAAAAAAAATGGTTAAGAAGACTCCAGTATATCCAGATATTGATCCCCATGTTATAAGAACTGCTCAGTGGCGCAACCAGAAATTTAGTTCGGGGGGGGCTTTGACTTCTTGCGCCCAAGGCGCTCTTTTACGCCGCAGGCAAATAAATTTTGGGTGCCACGCCCTTTTTGGGTAAAATGCGTATGATTGACAAGAGCAACAGCCCCCTTAAACTTTTGCAATAATACGCCGCTGGCCCTAACTAAATATTTATGAAAAAAAAAATTAGAGATTTCATTTTAATTAGTAAAAATGTATTTAAAATAAGTAACGCTTAATATATTAATCATACTTATACTAAAACAAAACAAAAACCTTATACAATAAGTTGTAAGTAATCACTAATAATACTAATATTAAAGTAAAATTCTTCGTTTTGTTTTTGCCTTTTCGTCCAGAATTTCTGCCACGGTAATATCAATATCGTGGTTCACATAAAGAACTGCCAAACCATTTAATCTGTCCTCTTCCGTGGTGCTACGCAGATATGTCTTTAAATATTTTAAATTTGAAAAGGACCTATCAGATGTGGCGGTTGTAATAGGCAAAGTTAAAAAAATTTGTAAAGCCTTTTTATATTAGGAAATATATTGGCATCACATTCGGAATTCACTTTGTCCAAATCTTCCTTCAGTTTTTTTTTGGCATTTTTTATACCACAGCTCAAGTTCAGCTTTTAACATCGTTTTAATGGAAAACTCTTCAAGGAACTCATTCTTGTAGAAGCTGTGAAGTTTCAGAAAACATTTAAATTGACTATCAAAATCTTGATTATCATATGGAAAGACCATTCAAAATTTTGAAGGGTTTCTCGATGTTTTAAAAACCGATCCTCGAGATTTGCTACGAGGCCATCTAAAAACGGAATAAAAATTGTTATTTTAAAATACTCAGCAGCGGAATCGGTTTTTATAACCAATCTTTGTGTTTGTCTTGGCGGTAGTCTAGGTACTCTGATTTCAATATCGTATTCCGAAAGTAGATCTTGAGCTTCCTTAAAAATATTTTGAAAATTATCATCTGCCAGGCCTCTTATTTCTTTAACTTGATCTGTTACGTCATTAGCTAACTGTAATGCTTAAAAAAGGTTTAAATCGACTGTTTGTAGAATCTTGCGGCATATATTCTTTGTGTACACATTAGTGCCATCAAAAATGCGGGACTTATATAATGCTGGCCAGTAATCCAGATGCCTCAGTGGAAGTATTTCGGTCGGTCCATTCAGTCAGGCGTAGTATAATTTCACTATTGATAACATGATTGATGTAAATTATGTGGCTGAATATAAAATATTAGTAAAAGGCGTGACATGAAAAATTGGTTTGCAATTAAACGAATAGGCTAAGTTTCTAAGCTCGGAGGGGGCTGCAGCCCGGCAGCCCCCCCCCCTGGTTGCGCCACTGGAACTGCTATATGTAATAGGTTCAATACGCGTTTATTAAAGGGTTTCAAAGTTATTGGCCAACATTTTTAATATTTGCTTAAAAAATCTGTATAGTGACATTTACTTTACTACTATTACTACTTTAATTAACTTGCTTATTTCTGACTTATTATTAATTTAAACTTTATTTTTCTTTGTACTTTTAATATTCTCTGAAATTGTTCTGGATCTTATCGGTTTTTCAAATCAGTAGTAAAATACAGGTCTCATTAAAAAATATATATTTTCGTCCATTTATTCAAGTAACCTACAAAAATATATTTCTGGACCACAATGCCACAAGGCATTTTTTAACCGTGCGCAAAATTTCAACTAAGTAATGTTTTAGAGTTTGGAGAAAACAAAGTCATGTTTACGTTAAAAAAATGATAATTAACACATAAAAGCAGTTACAGATGGTAGGGTAATATTCAGAAAAGTTGCTCAGAAATACATGTAGAATATGAAAATTAAAAAATATGCCATTTAAAATAACGATGTTGCCACGTGTTTTGCGTAGACCGCATTGCTGAAAATATTTTAATACGATAGAACATGGTCGTTTATCGGAGCAATCAAATTTTCAAAATAAACGGACCTATCACCCATTTTCCATAAACGTCTAACTTTCCATCCACCGTGAAACACCCTGTATGCTTATGGTTACAATTTGGAAAGAGGTACTTATTTCAACTTAAGTTGGTTACACTAGCAGCGTAAGCGGATGCTTGTTTAATAAACCCATAATTATAGGCAATAATAACTGGTAATAAATAAAAATGCAAGTTGCACCGGAAAGATGCTGTATCTTATCAAAATCTGTAAACCGTAATGTTTTGAAATGACCATGTATAGTATACTGTTTTTGCAAAACGGAGGATTGGACTAGAGAGAATTTTTGGCATATTACGTAGACTATACTTTTAAGTTGAGGCCGAAAGCAGTAATTTTGAACAACTAAAGTTGCTATTAACTTTGACCAGACGTAGCTAACTAAAAACCATATGTTGCTATGAGTTACGAGGGTTAATGATGGTGCAACTACGCAAATGGTCATGGATTTCTCAAACTATGACCCCCTTATGGGTGCAACCAACTTATATATACTTTTATCCTCGTTTGTAAATAAGCATACAGGGTGCTACAAAATCGTGGGCGTACAAAGGGATTGCGCAAAGGGTGAAAGAGTTGTTTAAATACCACGCAAGTCAAATCTTGGAAATAAGGACCTGGACTTTTAAATACGATTTTCGGGACTTTTTAGCTTTAAAAATTTAAAACAATTCAAATATTCCATACAAAAATATATCTAAAAATAAGATGAATTAACATCAAACTGCATCTACAGAGTGTGACCAGTAAAGTCCGCATCATATGGGATTTTTTTTTAATAGCTTAATTCGAAATTTGCCTTTGGCATCAAGTTCTGCTTCGATCGAGATGAAAATTAAGCATGTTTCGCATTATCTGTCAAATTTTAATTTTTTCCAAAAAATAATTCAAAAGTGGGGTTATTTCTGAAGATATTGAAAAAAAGTTATAAGAAAAAGTTTTTTTAATGCAGTTTCTAGCCCACATGCAAAATTTCAGCTGCATAAGATAATTTTGATTTTTTACCCATATTTTGTAAATTGCATCACTTTAGGAAAATAAGACTCAACGCAACCTACATAAAACTTCTTAGTTTTGACAATGCCTTATTTCAGATACATTTTCTTTAAAGTTTGGGTCTAAAAGTACCTAATACACCTTAATATAAAGACAAAAAAGAACACAGTGTCGTCAGTAAAGTATTCATTAAGTGGAAAATAAATGTTAGTTTAACTTAACGTAAAGTTTTTCTATTTTCAACGATTTAATTTAAAACCCCTTTATTAAAATTTGTTATTAAGCTATGTCATAAAAAAAGTAAAAATAGTATTTTATTATTTAAGTGCAGTTTCCAAAAAATTAATTACAACGACAAGTACACCAAAAACACGTTTACTACGACTAAATATGGGTAAAAAATCAAAATTATCTTATGCAGCTGAAATTTTGCATGTGGGCTAAAAACTGCATTTAAAAAAACTTTTTTTAAGAACTTTTCGATATTTTTAAAAATAACCCCACTTGTGAATTATTTTTAGGAAAAAAATTAAAATTTGACAGATAATGCGAATCACGTGACTACTATTTTTTTTGCTTAATTTACATCTCGATCGAAGCAGAACTTGATGCCAAAGTCAAATTTCGAATAAACCTTAAAATTCCCATATGATGCGGACTTTACTGTGGTCACACTGTATATTTTTCTTGTTTTTTTACCTCAAGTTCTATAGACGGCTCAGAAATAGAATTATCCTTGTCATTCGCATGATTTTTTTTCACATCCGCTGGCATAGGCATAAACGTTTCTTGGTTTTCGTCTTCGTCATTCGCATGATTTTTTTTCACATCCGCTGGCATAGGCATAAAAGTTTCCTGGTTTTCGTCTTCTTGTGGCAACAGATCTTCCAAATCATAATTAATTTGAGACGCTACTATTTTTGGTGGTTCCACCACCCGTATGCCATGAGAAGAATATGTGGATGGCCTAGTCGTGGTGCTCTCCTCTGGATATTTGTGGTTGCTGTATTTTATTTCTTTTCTTGGTGGTTGGCGCCCCCTATAAGTAAAATACGTGTTTAATATTTTTTCTTGGAAGATACTATGCTATTTAGAGGCGTTGGCTACGTCTATTGAAATTTAATGTCCCGCAACCACGTGGGATGAAAATACACATTGTTGTGTAAAGGCACAGAATATATAGCTTAGCTATATATTCTGTGGTAAAGGTAATTGGCGTGTGACGCATTCGGTCTGATTTTAGGGTAGAGTATTGAGTGTTTCTCTAAGCCACTCATTTAAATATAAGCCGTTTCAATAAAACCTGTTTGTCAGAATACCGAAAGTATGCGTCAATTATTTCCTTGATGGCACATCCTGCGGGGGTATAACCCTTGTTTGTGGGATAAAACGGCAAATTCACTTAAAGATAGAGTTAAAAAAACGTAAAAACTATCTGACAGTCAACAAGGGATGTAACCAGATTTGTCTTTTTCTCTTCTGATTTTTAATAACCTGTTCTGAATAACGGAGCAACGACGACTATGAGCGCACATCTTTCTTTCACTACTGCAATGCAACAGCACCGTCAATCGCCAATGACGGAGTGTGTAAAATTATGCAACCGATCGGTTGCTAATTACCTTGGACGATACGTGGTGACCGACATCATGGTTGTAGTCGCTGGAGGCCGGCGTCTTCGTTTAATTTCCCTTCTAGTTGTCGATGACAACTTTGTCGTTGTTGCTGCTGTATATCTTTCCGTCGTGGTACTTCTAGCCCTTGGAGTGCTTCCCAAAGTAGTAGATGTTTTAAATTGGGAATTTCCTACAAGTTAATGAATTAATCTGTAGATTTCACTCTCGTCTAATAGGTATAACTAAGCAATAAACACTAAAATTTGCAAACCAGATAATAAATGTCGTGTCCTTTCTGTAGTGATCAGATATTTCCACTTTATCTCGTGAGTGATTTAAATGGAGAGGCTAAGGTCGGAAACTCGCCTTAGAAATGTAGGGTTGTACCAATAAGCCAGAAAAGCGCCGTTAGGGAAGCCGCAGTTTGAATACCCACTTGTTAACCATTGACATATTTTATACGTCGGTATAGCGTTGACAAAATTCTGGACGAGGAATCCCTAAACATTTTACGAATAATCTGTCGATATATATCTCTTCTTCTCCAGAATAGTGACATATTTCAAAAACAATATTTTTCAGGAGAGCGATTTTAAACTTATTTAATTGTAAATTAACATTTATGGGCAAGTTTTAATAATTACATCATTTATATTGTAAAGGCAAATAATTACAAGCATTTAATATTTAATTCAACGAAAATATTATTATTTGTATTATAGGTAATTTTCATAATTAAAAAAAAATCAGTTGCAATATGTCATTATTCCTACAAAAACATATCGTTTGCCTGCTAATATTGCACCAGTTTCGTTATCACTTTCAAAAATATGTCACTGTTACGGAAAAAACACAAGCTCACTCTTCGAATATTACAGACTAACTGACGTAATGACGGTATTCTTGTCAAATCATGTTAAAATTGAATTTTAGAGAATAAAAAATCTTTTGGATTTTTCTCAAATTACGACCTTATTCCAGTTAAAGATTATGCTGTTTAGGGCTGATTTTTTAATTTAACTCAAAACGGTAATTTTTTGGATTGTGTCACTAATCTGGAGAAGAGGCGATCTTCTAAACTTAAATTTAACCAGAAATTCTACGATATTGTTAAGTTTTGTACAGACCCTTTATTTAGAACCATTTAAAAAAATTAAATACTAAATTTAGTAAAATTTACCCTTTTCTCGCCCTCAATTAGTTCACTGCACGTTACCACAAATTGTATTAATTATTTAGAATTTGTTGTAAGATAATTTAGTTTGGTTAGTCTAGAGTTCTAGAGTACTCTAAAGTAACATAACTAATTATTTATAGTTGCTTAAAAACTTTTGCCTCCCGGTTCTGTTACTTTTTCTCCCACATGTATCCCTTCCCCGTCTTGTTAAAGTACATCTCAAAATATATCGTCTTGGCTTTTGCTACTTGTCATTTATTTTAATAAAACCTAACCTGAAAGGTTTACAATTTTAATAATATTACTTGTTTACTATTATTTTGCATAGAAATGTTATCCTTGTTATCAAGAGCAGGTAGGTCCACCCAGTATTCGATAAGTTTATAGCGTTTGCAAATGTTATTGTGCGTTTGAGAAATTTATTGAAGTATTGTTTCTGTGGTGTATAGAAATATTAGTGTCCAACGGGTTTTTAAGTGGCGCCCGTGGGAAAATTATCGGTCTGCATCTAGTAAAATAAAACGAAATCACTTATCATGGGATACAAAACAAATAGTAAGAAAATGTGTGTGAATCTGAATAAATAGAGGATCCATCAAGCAAGATGCTTTGAAGGAAACCTGTTTACTTACAAAAACGCCAACGTCGCCTATAAAAGATTACGTAAGCCGTACAGGAACGACAAACAGGAAAAAACGGATTCGAGCTTGGATAACCATAAAGACACAAGTGCGAAACTTTTTGAAACTGATTTGAAAATTACATTTTTAAGAATATTCCCGACAATAGCGTAATTATAATGGATAACGCAAGTTATCACAGTCGTTTGCTATATAGAGCGCCAAACTGATCAAGTTATAAAACTTAAATACAAGAATATTCAGTGTCACCAGTAAAGTTTGCATCATATGGGATTTTTTTTTATTTGACTTTGGCATCAAGTTCTGCTTCGATCGAGATGAAAATTAAGCAAAAAAATAGTAGTCACGTGATTCGCATTATCTGTCAAATTTTAATTTTTTCCAAAAAATAATTGAAAAGTGGGGTTAGGTATTTTTGAAAATTTCGAAAAAAGCTATTAGAAAAAGTTTTTTTAAAATGCAGTTTCTAGCCCACATGCAAAATTTCAGTTGGATAAGATAATTTTGATTTTTTACCTATATTTTGTTAATGGCACCACTTTTGCAAAATAAGACTCAACGCAACCTATTTCTCAGTTTTGACAAGGCTTTATTTCAGATACATTTTCTTTAAAGTAGCGCCATATTAAATGTGTGTTTTTCTACAAAATCAAAATTGGGCTATTCAAATTTGGTCGCATGTGATGCAAAGTTTATTTGTTTTGGACCTTGTATAAGGTAACTTCATAAAATAAGTATTTTTGAAAACGTAGTTTGTGTCTGAAAGTACCTAATACACGTTAACATTAAAAAACTAGTTTAATTGAAAATAGTCAATTATTCTAATAAAAAATCATATAAAAATGAACCGCATTTAAAATTCCACCTTTTTAATTAATAACAAACTATTCTTGGTATTTGAATATTAAATTAAAAACAATTCAACAACTTAAAATTACATTTCTGTGTGGCTTCCATTACGTTCAATACAAACAATTATTGTTCTTCTTGACACTTCTTTAGTGGAGTTTCTGATACTAATGGGTCTTATTTCTAAAATACAGTTTAGAATCACCGTTTCCAAATGATCAACATTACGGAAAGGTTTTTGTTTGTAAACTTTTTGTTTTAGGTAGCCCCACAAGAAAAAATCAAAAGGGGTTAGAAACCTTTATTTTCCACTTAATGAACACTTTACTGATGACACTGTGTTATTTTTTGTCTTAATATTAAGGTGTATTACTTTCAGACACAAACTACGTTTTCAAAAATACTTATTTTATGAAGTTACCTTATACAGGGTCAAAAACAAATAAATTTTGCATCGCATGCGACCAAATTTTAATAGCCCAATTTTGAATTGTAGAAAAACATACATTTAATATGGCGCCTACTTTAAAGAAAATGTATCTGAAATAAAGCATTGTCAAAACTAAGAAGTTTTATGTAGTTTGCGTCGAGTCTTATTTTGCAAAAGTGGTGCAATTGACAAAATATGGGTAAAAAATCAAAATTATCTTATGCAGCTGAAATTTTGCATGTGGACCAGAAACTACATTTAAAATCTTTTTCCAATAACTTCTTTCGATATTTTCAGAAATAACCCTACTTTTGAATTATTTTTTTACTTAATTTTCATCTCGATCGAAGCAGAACTTGATCCCAAAGTCAAATTTTGAATAAAGCTGTTAATAAAAAAAATCTCATATGATGCGGACTTTACTGGTGACACTGTTTATTGGAAAATTAATTATGTAATATTTTATTTGTTAGTGTTGTAAAATTAGTTAAGGACACATGTTATTAGAATATCTTTAAGACTGAATTAAAATTACAGTTAACAAATTTTTGATTCGTCACTGATTTTTTCCTCTAAAATACCTCTTAGCCTTTTGAAAATAATAAATCTTGGCTAGAAATTTGCATTTTGTTAATTGATATCAAAAAGGCAAGACGATATACTTTACTTTTCTCCCACATGTATACCTCTGTGCGGTTTTTTTCTTTCAGTGTCGGTAACCTTCTTGTTTTCCGACGTTTTCGTAGTTTTTCTCCTCAAGTGCGGAACACTTGTAGTTGTGGAAAACGTAGAACTAACATCCTGATCGGATTTTGATTCGTCTTCGTCATTATCTACTATACTGGTGATTGGTGGTTTTGTATAAAACTCTTCAACGTTAATCTGAAAAAAAATAAGTGTTCGTGATTTTTGTTTTTTGACTAAGATGTTTAAGAGTAGACTAAGACATCTATCTGGCCATGATAAAATGGCATTTTGACGGATCCCGGCATAAGTAGGTTGGGGGGCTGAACAACGCCTGGGCCTCGCTTGTCAATATTAATAAACAAACCGATGTCAACGTCTGACTTTTACTAACAAACCCCCAGGCATATCTTATCTCCTCAACCACTTTGCTAATACCGTGGATCTTTTCCCGTGCGTCATCAATCAACGATCAGGACTCAACGTGGTTAATAACTCTGCATCCTTATTTATTACAGTAACAAGTTTGAATAAAAGCATAAAAGAACGTCTCCGAGATTCCGCAATAATATAACGTGCTAGACAAGAATAATACTATAAACGTCAATTAATTACTTTTTTTATTTGTTTAGTTGACTACCGTTGTATTTTAGAACGTCATTGTCAACCTTGTTTTGATCTGCCAATCTATTTTGTATTTTGTAAATTTGTGTGCCTTAAAACTGTTCCTTTTTTGTTTTGGCGGTAAGTATTTATGGATTTTTATAATAATTTATTTATTTTAAATATTCTAACCGTGAAAGTTCTTTGAAAAGTTTACGGCAGTGGCTAAATTCCCTTAAATAAAAGGATGTCAAAAATTTTACTTTTGCGATTTTAATAGTTAATAAAACACCAAACTTTTCTAGATTTTAAGCTTTAAAAATCCTACTACTATACTTATCCAAATCTGCAACCAGCACATCTCGCCAACCTACAGAATGTTTATATCCGAAATACATATTAATAAAACATTTTTATAAATTATTTTGTGCATCTTTTGTGTATTAGGTTATTTTCCAAAACTATATTTAAAAGTACAGGTTGTTACAGAAACATATTTAAATATATTAAATTATAATAAAATTGTGAAAAAAATTTGTATAAACATGGATCCGCAAACGATTCGTTTCCGAGATACAGCTGTTAAATATAATTCCCCTTTAAAATAGAATGTTAGTTTATGATTTCAATAAATGTATTGAAATTCATTTTTAGCTGGGAATTAATGGGTTAGACTGCGTTAGAGTACGAATAAACCCCGAGAGAAATTTTTCGGGATATTATGTAGGTACGTCAAACGGTAGGCAGGCACGTCCATTTTATGAACTTAGACTTAGTTTTGACTTTTTTCGTCCCGTAATTTTGATTTGATTCATACGATTTTGATGACGTGAAAGTGATGACGCACGGGAAAAGATCCACTGTGGCGACTTTATGTATTTGTCTTCACGTACATCGTAGACGGCCATGTTACTTGCTCACCAAGCGATGAGGACGTCATATTCGTCACGATTTATGCACGAACCAACATGGAAAAAAATGCTATAATAGATACTGACGTTTCAGACAATATCGCTAATACGGCAGCGACGACTTTAATGGTTTATTTATTTTCCCCTTTAAGCGTCGATACGTACCTCTCCAGATCCTAATGGCGTATAAGCCTTTACAACCATCAAAGCCTTTGGATCCCTAACGGAGTCTTTACTGATGGTGTTGATCAAATTTTTTTGATCTTGTTTAGTTATATTATCCAGAATGTCTAAAATTTCGCCCCTGGTAAGCCTGGGCAGGTCGGGATTTGACCGAATAAGGTCTTCCACCTCTCTAATCGTTTCTTCAGTGTTTTGACCCTGCAAATAAAAATATTTATTTTTATCATAAAACACCACAATAATATGAAGAGCCATTGACGCACTGGCGTAGCTAGGATTTGATCTTGGAGGGGCAGACAGGCGCCACAGAAAGGTCAAGCGCGCGCAATTTTCGGACCACGACCCAATTTTGCTAAATTTTGTCAATAATTTAATTTTACTAAATTACTATGAACGAAAAAATATGACCCCAATAATTAATATAAAGGAAAGAAAGAAAAAACTAAAAGTCTTTCTCCACAAAATTTAATAGAATATAGACATTCTTTAGGGGTCTCTACATGTCTCGAACGTAGACGTTCATCTTCAGGAGACAGAAAATTTTTTTATATAATGCTGATGGTATTAGCAGAAGAGAAAATGGTATAAAACATTAAAAGAGCTTTCATGGCATTGAAAAACTGAAATGTAGAAGTGACGTATATAAAAAAAATCTAAGAGAGTTTAAATATGCTGAGCATGTGAATAAAGTTATTAAACGAAGTCTAAACAACCAAAATAAATGAGGAAGAAAAAAAGGGGGCCTTCCAAAGAGAAGGTGTCGAGGATTTTTTAAATCATTTATATAAAAATTTTTGTAAAATCATTGGAATGTCTGTAAGACAGTATAAAGATAAGAATCGTCTGTGGAAGTCATAGCGTCAGAATAGTTGAAAAATGGTTTTTGGGATACAAACTGAAATGTAGAAGTGACGTATATAAAAAAATCAGGAGAGTTTAAACATGCTGAACATGTGAATAAAGTAGTAAAGGAACATATATAAAATTTTTACTTAATTTTCTAAAATGTGCGAATATATTACTAATTTCAGTATATATTTAAATTAACCTCTTGTGGGGTTATTGGGCTTTAACCCCCAGTACCCCAAAAAACATTTTTCAACTATTTTGACACTATGACTTCCACAGACGATTCTTATCTTTATACTGTCTTACAGACATTCCAATGATTTTACAATAAATTTTATATAAATGATTAAAAAATCCTCGACACCTTCTCTTTGGAAGGCCCCCTTTTTTATTCCTCATTTATTTTGGTTGTTTAGACTTCCTTTACTAACTTATTTACATGCTCAGCATGTTTTAACTCTCCTCGATTTTTTTATATACGTCACTCCTACATTTCAGTTTTTCAATGCCATGAAAGCTCCATTAATGTTTTTACCATTTTCTCTTCTGCTAATACCATCAGCACTATATAAAAAAATCTCCTGAAGATGAACGCTTCTACGTTCAAAACATGTAGAGACCCCTCAAGAATTTCTATATTCTATTAAATTTTGTGGCGAAAGACTTTTAGTTTTTTTTTTCTTTCTTCCCTATATTTTCAACTCCACTTTAAGCACGGACTTCTTCTTCAAATTAATATAAAGTTTTATGAACCGTTTATTTAAGAGAAAACACTAGTGATGCATTTGCTATTTCATTTTCTTATCAATATCTCGTATATTTTTTGTTGTTTTTAAAAAGCGACCAAACATTTTTTGATATTTGATAAAATTAATAAAAGAAAAAAACGAAATTTGGTCAAATTTGCCCATATTTCTTTTTCTGTTTTTATTAATTTATAAATTCAAACTTTTTTAACAAAAACCTGTGTATTTTGCCGACCTTTAGATAAAAGTAACGGAATATTTGTCAAAAAACGAAATGGCGAATGCTTCACTGGTGTTTGGCTCTTAACTGAGCTTCGTAATTACACCCTAAAGATCGCTCGCATGGCCCGCACAGTGATGATCTCCTTGCCACGTTATATTTTAAACAATTAATTATTAACACCTACAAACAAACGGCAGTCAGTGTCACACGTTCGCATCCTCCGCAATGTTAGTTAGCACGTTATTTCCTTATTTAAAGAGCCTTATGACTAATGAGGTACCTATTTATACCTAATAGAGATTAAAAAATATGATTTTTTCACTTTTTTTAAATTTTTTATTGTTTAAAGTTTATATATTAGGTGTCATGTAACAGGTTACAGGTTAACAACCGAATGTGCTGATTAACCGTTTTCGATTTTTTTGACAATATTTATGGCGTGGGGGGGGGGAGGGGAAAAATGTCTATGTGCCCCCTAGCTACGTCGATGCAATGACGCATTCCATATTTCATTTTTTATATCAATATTTTGTTTTAAACAAAAAGCAATTTCAATCGCATTATTTTTAACACGCTTTTATTAGCTTCACCTGTATGTTTGTTTGTAACCGACTTCTTTGAACCCGATTTTGACCCACTTTAAACGGTCAGATTTAATTTAAATTTTGTAGACTTATCAAGAACCGCTGACAATACAATAATTTGATGTTTGTTCGGGTTTGTGGATCCAATGCTTTGAATCTAGCCATTTAAAAAAAATTGATCCACTGCTTTAAATCTAGCCATTTAAAAGGTCATTGTTAAATTAGGGACAGTATTCCATCTCTACTCCGGACCTCTCTATGACTATCTCTAATAAAAAAAAAAAAAAATTTCCTAACAATAACTCAAACTAAAAAATGAAAATAAAGTTTAAAAAAACTAAAAAATACTCTTTAATAATTAATCAATTTAAAAAGCGGAAAATAAATATAATTTAAAATAATTCTTGAAATTTTTAATATAGGCAGAAAATAATAATGCACGATAAACATTAGTATTATTGTGAAAAAAGCGTGGTGCGCTTTGTGCTATATTTTTCGTATATCGAGCACCCCACGCTTTTTTCACAATAATACTAATGTTTATCGTTCATTATTATATTTTATTATATTAAGAATTTCAAGAATTATTTTAAACTATATTTATTTTCCGCTTTTTAGTTTGATTAATTATTATTAAAGCGTGTTTTTTAGTTTTTTTAAACTATATTTATTAATATTATATTTACCAGTGTTGACGTTACCAGGACCCCGAGCAATGCGAACAGAAGGGAAAAGTTCATACGTATAATAACATAAAAATTAGGAAAGAACTATTTCTTTAACGTTTCTTTTGTAAAAGTATAGTTAACGAACCGAATTATTTTTGTTTATGTTAAATGGCTTTACATATACATTGATCTTACCGGCACATGATCACTTATCGATCTTTGAACTTTCTGGCTACTCTGAAGTGCATTGACTTCTTCTGCAGGAGAAAAATCTGTAACGTGTGGAAGATTGATGTTTTGAGGTAAAGCTAGTGCTGTATTGAGAACCAGTACCAAATGTAGGGCACTCCAAATCTGGAAATAAATATATTGTTTACAGCTAAAATAAAAAGTAAGTATGCATGGTAAAAGTAGGTTAAACTTTTTTCCGGGATTTAGAAATTTATTTTAGGGATTCGTCATAACATAAATTGGAAGGATCGTTAATCGTATTTTTCGGAATATAATCTCAAATTCATTTACCATGTAGCATCAGGTGGTATAGTAATCCAACTGATCCTATATTACAGTTTCCGTAAAGGCCCTAAGATGCCCAGTAGCTACAGAGCTAAGAAAATAAGTTGAGGACTTATTTCCCATAAGGCACTGTAAACACACATTTTAAAACTAAAATAATAACATATTTTCTCTAGTCAAGGCCGAATCTTTGGTGAAATCATTTTTTCCTCGAGAAAAGGGTTGGCAACGATTTTGTTCCAATTCCTTCTCTCATAGACTGGACTATTTAAATCAATCCTTGGCAACATTGCACTTGTCTGCACTATTGCCGTAGAGCTTACCACCTTCACCCACTTCTTTACTTCACGCCTTACCTATAGCACAGAATATATAGCTTTGCGTAGCTATATATTCTGTGTCTATGCTTTCGGGGGTTTCTTGATAAATTAAAGCATTGTCATTTGTCACCCCCACTTTAAAATAATGACAGGACGGTCAAGTATCTATACCCTATTGGCAGGCGGCGGCCCCCCTCTTACATTTTTTAGAACACTTAGAGTATAGTAGAGGTATGTTTTGTGCAGTGTATCGTGTTTAAGACGAGCGACTAAAACTTAAGTTGCGTTCCGTTTTCTTATTGGTTAGTACTCTTCTCGTCTTTTATTGGCAGAGTCAATATTTGAGGTTATATAGCTCCTTGTCGTTTGACTCGTTTCCGTTTGTAGGTTTTGCTATAAATACTCTTTGGTTTTGCTTTGTTTATTGTGTAAAATCCTAGACATTTTAAATTTCCACCGCGGTAAAGACATATTATTTTTTTAAATTAATATGCCTTGAGGACTAAGCGTTAAATAAACTCTGAATATTAGGTAGGAATTAGTTATATCATTGTACCTAAAACGATTATGAAATAAATTACCTATGTGACTACAATGCTTATTCTGTTTACTTGAGACCTTGCATGGTCTCTTGCCTTTTGGCACCTAGCGCATTTTAATCTATATTAATACTTAAAAATTGTGATGTAAAACAACTATAGAAAATAACAAGGTATATATAGGTACCTACTTAAAATTTAAATATCTGGAAACCAAACATTTCCCTTAAATTTTATTTTCATATTCGTCGTCTAGGCCCCAAATTGCACAAGTTCTTAAAAAATCATAATTTTCGGCGTGGTGCTTTTATTACGGATAGGTTTGTAGTAGTAGTAGTAAAAAGATCTTTATTTGTTTATAATAGTATTGTACATATCAGGTTATTGATTCTTACATAATACAATATAATATATATAATATAAACACTGTTTATGTAGCGTTGGTCGTCCGTTGGTTAGGTCAGTTTTGTGCAACTGTCACTACCTAGGACACGGCACTGGTGACGCCAGTGGGGTTGATGTTAGCCCTTAATCAATTTTCCTTGATTTACTTGATGCATTCGGATCGGACGGTTCCGTGGTTCTTTACCGCCATGAGGGAATTTAATTTTGTTCATTGAACTTAAAATGTTTTGATTTGAATGAGAGTAATGAGAAAATTTTTGTATTATTGTTTGCTGGAAAAGCACTTTGAAAAAACCAGCTCAACTTTCAAACAGGTACTGTAGCGCGCAGAGTGTTGCCTTGCGGCTTGAAAGTAGGTAGGTTTGTCTGTTGACTGTGGGCGTAGCTTAGTTTCTATGCCATTTCAGTGGACGTTGCATTTTGTCCATGCTATGCAATTTGCTGCTTTTTATTGGAAATATAAGGGTAGTTTCGAATAAATTGGTTTGTGTATAACATTGTTATTGTGTCTTATTCTTGTCAAATTTTGTGTCATGTTTGTTTGTTGAGGTTGCGTCATATAAAACTTAGTTGATATTTCTTGAATATAGTCAAAGATGTAAGGAGTTTGTGTAGCCTGGTGTAGGTGGCGGATTGGTGCGTAACTTTTTTCTTTAAGTACTTGTATTAATATTTTATTTTGAAGTCTTTGAATTTTCTTAAAGTGACACTCCGCCATGCTACACCAGACTGGTGCTGCATAAGTCAAAGTCGGTTTTATAATTTGATTGTATATTGTTAGTTTGTTGTAAGGAGATAAAGGTGAATTTTTGTTTAATAATTTATTTAATGTATGATCTGTTATAATGAATTTTGAAGAAATTAAATTTGTATGTTGTTTAAAGCGAAGAGTTTTGTCGAAAACTACCCCTAAATATTTTAGTTTCTGCCCTGGTATAATTTCTTTTTCGTTTATTTTAATATTTTGATTTATTGTGTTGTTTGTGAATTTTCTGGTTAATATTATGCTTTCACATTTGTTTTCGTTTATTTCAAGTTTCCATTTATTATACCAGGGCAGTAATATGCGTAGATGATTTGTAATTAGTTGCCTTGCGGCGTTTGCATAGTAAGAACTAGCATACAGTAGAACATCGTCCACAAAAATGGCAAGATTCGAGTTTGGGAAGAACGGTATGTCAGATGTATATAAGTTGAACAGGGGAGTTGCCAATACAGTGCCTTGTTGTAGGCCTGCATGTAGTGCTACCGGATCAGAGAGATCGCCATTTACTTTGACTTTTAATATACGATTTGTTATATAAGAATAAAGAAGGGTTATTAAATAAAGTGGGAAATTGTGTGTTTTAATTAATTTATAAACCAGCCCGTTGTACCAAATGCTATCAAAGGCCTGTTTTATGTCAAGTGACAGGAGTAATGTTGACTGCTGTTGGTTAAATTTTTCAATAGCATGTTGTGCAATGTGCGCCACCAACAGCACAGCACCCCTGCCAGTTCTAAAACCAAATTGTTGTTCGGGTATTATATATATATATTATTATTAGATAGGTTTGTCATTGTACTATTTAATTATTTAATTTACTACTATTTGTATACTGTGTATCTACGATAATTTACTTAACCCGTAAAACCTACCCCGCATTTAAAAATACCGCCACTGGTCTAGGCATGCCCACTAAAGCGAAGAATAGTTCTAACCAATAAGAAAACGGAACGCAGCTTGGGTTTTAGCCGTTCGTAGTTTACGCTTAAGCACTCAGAAGATGATCATGCGGACAGGAGGCGCGTTAAAAAATATCTATTCTAACGAGTCACCTGTGAAGTAAAAACACCGACCATCCTGTGTGGATTTCCAGTTTTTGTGATATTGTGATGTAAAATAAAGTTACGCTTATTCGGAAACTATAGAAAGTATTTTCATTTTCTTGTTCATCCAACATATCAAATTACCTCAGCTAAAACTAGCTGTGGTTCTTCGAGGGAAAACTTACTGTAATAATTTGATGTTCAGATAGGTTGCAGCAAAGGGTTCAAAGAAAACGGTGTTTCATATTCAACATCAAACTATATTCTGAATCTTAGTCCATGTCGCCACATACATAGTTGTTCCACTTACGCTAAATGTTTATATTACATATTTGTTATATCGACAGTATTGTTATACTAGCTAATCATAATAACTAATTAGAACACTAATACAATATACTAATACAGAGTGTTTTACCCTCATATTACACCTCCCCGGGCAATTTAAGGAATTTACACTTTGTTTTCAAATGGAAATTCCTGCTAATTATAATATGAAAGTAATTAACTCATGTGAAATAATAACTATACTTATAACAAACATTTTCTTAGTCAATAAGAATTCAAGAAATGAAGAAAGAAAAGGAAGAAAATTAGAGTAGTCAGACCTAGAATAAATAGCAGATAGAGAAGAATACGAAAGTAGGGCCGGCCGATTCCTTACTACTAAATTATTACCTAGAAATTACTTAACTATGATATAACTTAGTTCTATTTTTGTGGATTACAATCTCCTTATTACCTTTCATTAGTTTTACATTTGGAGATTCATCCTCGATAACTAAATAAGGACCAAGAAAACAAGGACTTGCGATTTTGTTTCCCACTTCATTTTTTACCAGTACTAAATCGCCTTTTTTGTATTGAATGGGTTTAATTTTTTCATCATAACTTTGCTTTCTTTTAAATTTTGAATGTAATAAGTTAGCTCTTGCATCCTCATGAGCCTTTTGCAACCGATACTTTAACTCAATAGGGTAATTCTCAAAGTTATAAATGGGTTCTAACATATTATTTAGATTATTAGGAATCTGACATTTCTTTCCAAAGACCAGTTCAAAAGGAGTATATTTAGTTTCAGTATGGACTGTAGTATTATAAGAGAAACACCAATAAGGAATCCATGTACTCCACGCTGCATCATTATTTTCGGATTGAATTCTTAAATAGGCACCCAATACCTTATGTGAATTTTCCAAAGAACCAATACTTTCATGATGGTATGCCGTGGAATAAATTTGATTTATTTTTAAAAGCTTACAAACCTCACTCATAGTGGAAGAAATAAATTCAGAACCCCTATCCGTTGCAATTTCCTGTGGAATTCCATATCGTAAGATAAAATTTTCCACAAATGATTTTGCCACAGATACGGTGTCTTTATTTTTTATAGGATATGCTTCCACAAATTTTGTTAACTCACACTGTAAAGTCAGGATGTATGCAAATTCATTTACATCTGTTGGTAGTGGTCCTACAATATCTAAATATACTTTTTGAAAAGAATAATTGGCTGTCGACGTAATAACCATGGGCTGTCTAGTATAACGATTGCAATGCTTTTGTTTTTGACAAGTGTCACATTTTCTTACAAAGTCTGCAACATCGTTATCTAGACCTGGCCAAAAGTAATACTTTTTTATATTATTTGTCATTCTATTTATGCCTGCATGTCCACTTGTGGGAAGTAAATGAAAATCATTCAAAATAATTCGTTTCTCATCATTATCTATTATTTTGCTAGCTCCTTGTACAATATTTATACGGGGGCCCCCCCAATTAGGATTACTATTTATTTCCTTACCTATCCATTTAATAAACATTTTATTTTTCTCATTTTTTAAAATATATAATTCATTTATATTTGCTTTCTTAGTTATTTTGGCCAAATCTCTCAGCATTTCGTCTCGCGCCAATGCCGATCGAGTATTTTGACTAAAGTACAAACTAAGTTGCAATGGAACATAATAAAAACTCCCCAAGTGTTCAGTTATATCTTTTGACAATGTTTTTATTTTGGACGATGTCGTTAAAACTAACTCAGTGCAATTTTTAGGTTGTTTAAGAACTTCCACAATATCTGGTTGATCAGGCCAAACATTAAGGTTATCCTTGTCCAACACACAATCTTGCTCTTTCATACTCTTACACTGTCCTCTGGTCAAAACAGCAATCATGTCATTATTCATGCTTTTCAATTCCTCAGATGTCAAGATAATTCTTGATAATGCATCCGCGGTGACATTTTCACTTCCTTTCACATACTCAACGTAAAAATCATATTCCTCAAGGCCTAATCGAAATTTTGTTAACCGGCTGGATGGGTCAGTAAGGCTAAATAAGTATAATAAAGGTTTATGGTCAGTTACTATTTTAAATCTGCGTCCATATAAATAAGGCCGAAAATGCTTTACAGCCCAGTAGATAGCTAAAAGTTCTTTGTGAATAATAGGGTAATTTATTTCCGCTTTATTTAAACTTCTACTGGCGTACGCCACTGGTCTATTATTTTTATTTGAGAGTACTGCTCCAATAGCTGACTTTGACGCATCAGTTTGAAGTATAAATTCATTTTTCTCTGCAAAATCAGGATACTGTAAAACTGGATATTGACTTAGTGCGTTCTTTAGGATTTTAAATGAGTTGTTACATTCATCCGTCCATTCAAACCTTGCATACTTTCTGCACAATTTGTTTAGGGGTACAGATAGCTCCGCAAATTTCGGAATAAACTTTCTGTAGTAATTTGCAAAAGCCACGAAACGTTTAACTTCGTCTGAATTTTTTGGAACGGGATATTCGTCTAAAGCTTTAATTTTTTCAGGATCAGGAGATATTCCTTTATCACTAATAATGTGACCTAAATAAAGAATTTCTTTCCTTAAAAACTCGCATTTTAAGGGATTTAGTTTTAAATTTACTTTACGAAGTCTAGTAAAAACGTCCATAAGGTTTTTGTTGTGTTCCTTAAGATTTCTCCCGAATACTATTAGATCGTCAAGGTAAACAAAACATTTTTCGTAGTTTAGACCTGCCATTGCAACTGTCATTATCCTAGAAAAGGCACTGGGGCTAAGTTTTAGCCCCATGGGCAATCTTTTCATTTGCCATTGCCCCCGATCAGTTGTAAAGGCTGTCAATTTTCTACTTTGTTCATCTAGTTCCACTTGATAATACCCCTGACTTAGATCTAAATGCGAAAAATAAAGAGCTCCCGCAAGAGAATCCAAAATATCAACCACATTTGCAATAGGCCACTTGATATCTACTAAACTACGGTTTAAAAATCTGTAATCTAAAACCAATCTGCTACGTTTCTCTCCTGATGTTTCACTCTTTTTCGGTACCAGTAAAACAGGCGACGACCACTCACTCTGCGCACTCTCAATTATATCATTATCGCACATTTGGGAAATTTGCTTATTTATTTCCTCCCTCTGGGATTGAGGCAGTCTATAAGGTTTTATATAAACTGGTTGAGTGTTCGGTTTGACTTGAATTGACTGTTTATAAATATTTGTTACAGATAATTTATCCCCAGGCATATGAAATATGTCTGCAAATTTAGCACATAATTGATCTATTGAATCTTTCTCTTCTTTATTCAAGTAGGTAAGTTTAAGCATGTCAAATAACTGTTTTACTCGATTAACTGAAATATTTTGAGAAGTAAACTGACAACAATCATAATTGCTGAGCTTCTCAGTTTTAGGTAAGCAATTTCTCAAGCGTACTTCACTTTCCCGTGTATTCAAAATTTTAACCGGAACTTTCCCATTCACTGGTTGTGCAATCACTCCTGCTACAAACACACCCTGGCATAACTCACTTGGCATAACAACACATTCCTCATTTAACCCTGTCTCAAGGTACTGAATACTTTCACACCTTGCAGGTAACACTAATATATGACTACAACAAGCATTTAAGTCTAAAATAACATTCTTTCCCTCATTGAAAAGATCTAAAGTATTTTCCTCATAGTTTAATTTAGCTTTATACTTCCCTAAAAAATTTCTCCCAATTATACCATCTGTATGACATTCCAACGAATCAAATACATAAAACTTTTCCCTAAATTGTATGTTTCCTATAGCGAGATTTAAGTATACATAACCTACGGAACATACTCTACCACCTATGCCATTTATTTCAAGATTTTCCTTATGTAAAGGTATACTTGCATCTAAATGCTCTAACTTAAGCGCACACAATGACGCTCCCGTATCTACTAAGAATCCTAAACTTTTGTTGTTTACTCTAAAAGAAACTGAATTTGAGTAATTTTCGGAGTAAGTAAAAATATTATTATGACTATTCCCCTCTACTTTAGGGACGAAAAAATGTTTGCTCCCTAGAAACATCATACGGCAACGTTTCCTGACCTGCATTAATGTCTTGGTCAGCAAAATTTATTTGTCTCCGCGAATTTCCACGATAACCGCGAGTAAACGAACGTCCTCGGTGTCCCCCCTGAAAACGCTGACTTTGCGGATTGCTATTACCATTACCTAAGCGAGAATTATTTTGTTGATAATTAGAAACATGATTGTTATTTCTATTAGTTACGTTTCTATTGAAATTGTTATTAAAATGTCTTCCAGAGTTTCTAGCTCTGTTAAAACCTGCAGAAAAATTTCTGTTGTTTCCTCTTCCTCTAAACATATTGAAAATTTGTTGATTACTGCTTTGAGAGGAAATTTCTTCATCCTGCGCCGCTCTAATGGCATCCTTTAAAAATTCAAAATTTCTAGCAGATATGATTGTGCTGAGTTTATGATTTCTAAGGCCACCTGTAAACCTTTTTATAGCGATTTTTTCGTTTATTGGTCTTAAAATATCAAAAGCTCTTGAATCACCGTCTGCCTGAGAAATTGTCAGATTTACTAAGATATCTTCAAGATTTTTACCAAACTCAGAAACAGTATTATCGCCTTGCTTGGCGGAAAACAATTTTGCCTGAAGGGCGGTATCGGATTGTTTCGTTAAAAGATGTTTTTTTATGTCTCCTAATAATGAATCCATAGACTCGTAACTAGACTTTAATCTCAATTTCGCATTATTTGAAATTCGTGTTTTCAGAATGAATTTAATTAAAATAGGCTTGCCATCATCGTTAAGCATAGAATGATAAAATTCTGCCGCGTCGATTAGTTTATGTGTAATAGCTTCCGAGTCATCCATTACAGGCAAGAGGCTCGTGGCCACTTTCAGGTCAAAAGCCGACATATCTGAATGTATAATTTTCGCGTCCTGGTTATCCCGATTTGTACTTTCCGCGTCTTGGTTATCACTACTCAAACCTTCTGCGAATTGTTTATCAAAATTTATAATTTCCTGATATACTTTTTTAATTTTGTCTATAGTATTTTTAGAATATTTAATGTCTGCTTCGTCGAGTTCAGAATCTTTTATTTTTTGATTAATAGCAGAAACCTCCTCACTCAGTCGAGAGTAAATAGTTTTTGCTTCCCTAACTTTAGTTGAAACGATGGATGTTTTTCGTCTGTCGTAATTTAATTTTCCTAGATAAGTTCTGACATCTGCTAGAGAACTTAAAATTATGTTTAAGTTATCTCCCATGAAAAATATGCAAATCTAATTATTTAAGAGCAAAGTACTTGTTAAAGAGGTCCCTATTTCAATACAATTTACTTAATTCTATAACTTACTTAGTACATTTTTTCTTTTTAATTACTAAATTGCTTAATTTTTTCCATTCTTTACATATCGCCTTGTTTCTTATGTCCATTTTCAGTTTTTTTTTTCCCATAAGTGTAATAACCATCTTTATAATTATCCTAAAAAGAACCTAAAAAAAAAATTTTATACTGCCTCCTCCGTCATTAATTCATCCCTTGATTTTCTTAACTCGCTTCTGTTAATTTCTCTTCGAATAGTTTTTCGTAATTCCTTACGATAACGAAGAATCCCACTATATATGATATACAGGATAACGGCTACTACAAGTGTTAGTAAAAGGTACTCTGACAGCGAAAACCCCTTGTTTGATATTTCGCTCCTTGCGTCTCCATTCGAGGCCTGGTTGATAACTATTTCCTCTTTAGACTTGGCACTACCCATTTTACTCCATATCGGTGCTTTTCTTCTTATGGTTTTTTGGCTGGCAGGATCGCCATGTAATAATTTGATGTTCAGATAGGTTGCAGCAAAGGGTTCAAAGAAAACGGTGTTTCATATTCAACATCAAACTATATTCTGAATCTTAGTCCATGTCGCCACATACATAGTTGTTCCACTTACGCTAAATGTTTATATTACATATTTGTTATATCGACAGTATTGTTATACTAGCTAATCATAATAACTAATTAGAACACTAATACAATATACTAATACAGAGTGTTTTACCCTCATATTACACAATACAAACTTTAGGAATTCTAAACAGATTTGAAATTATATTCACGCCAAAATGTATCAATTGCAAATGATTGCCGTTTTGTATGCCTTTTGTTAACCTGGTTGGCGTGTTTATTTAATTTGTTGGCGATTGTTCATCGCTACGAAGTTACGGTCAAATAATGATGCTGCCAACTCAGATTATAGTATATGGCAAACTATTAAAACAAAAACGTCAAGCATGCGACCATACTGTTGTGCTATTATACGGCCTAGTAGTCGTTCTCATTTTTTTAAGTTCTGAGGTAGTAGCATTGGTAGCATACTTTCGCGAAAACCTCATATATCTATCAATATTTAGTTAAGAAAATTGACAACTGGACAATGTACCTATATGAACTAATACCAATGCAAACCAGAAAGGAAAAATCTAGGCAACCAACTTTTCCTTTCATTCAGTCACAAAATATATAGCTACGTAATAGCTATATATTCTGCGATTCAATCTGGTTTTTGCAATTTTTACAAAAATCCACATAAATATTTAACCGTTTAGTTAAATAGAAAGTGGCAACACCTCTTTGGTAGAATAAAACTTATTGTAACCTATGTCTTAATTTATTTTCAACGTAATTGCTAAAGGTAGATGTCAGGTTCACTTAATTGTTTTTTGTTACATAAACTTAAACAAATAAAATTCTGATGGCTGTGACCCTATGTATGTGTAGTTATGTATGTCACATAAAAGTTTAATGTAACATTAAGTATCTTACATGATGCATATTGAAATAAGACTAGCGAAAATTAGACGTTGATAGTTTCATAGGTTTCAAAAATATAAAATTGATAATGTGACGTGTAATTTTTAAATAAGAAATCGCCATTGATTTTGTATAGCGTTAAATAAAATTAATGTTATCACCCAGTAATAAAATTCCAAAGGACTATTACGTCAAAGTTCAATACTGTTCGGTCTTGAACTTTGACGTAATAGTCCTTTGGAATTTTCGGTCTAAGAAGAAGTTTTAAAAGTGAAAATGTTTAATGAGAAAAAGTAAATTTTCAAAGAAAAATTGTAAAATTTAAAATAATATTAAAAAATGTTTGCCAACAGATTCGTTTCATCACAATTAATGAAGAGTAAAATAATTTGAAAAGTTATTACAAATAAATAATATCTCTTGTCTCATTCTTGGTTGGGAAATTAATGTAAGTAGGTATAAGTTTTGATGAGATTATTTAAAAACTAATTTTAAAATGTGCAATTACACATTTCTTTCAAAACGCTTTCATAAAATCGGAAAAAATTAATTTAAAACTAAAATATTTTTGAAGGTTTTCATGACAATCATTTTTGAAATTCTTTTAAAAATAAATTAGAAAATAAAATAAAATTATTTTGAAATAAAAATAAATTATTTTGGAGAAAATAATTTAAATCTAAGTGGTAAATAAAAAAAAAACTGTGTACGAAAATAAACTTGAAAAATTAAAACCATCATTTAATAGAATTTTAAAATAAATAAAGAAAAATAAAATGAAAATTAATGCTCTTCAAAATTAAAAACTTACCATGAAATTTTATTATTAAGAAGTTTTATTATAAAAGTCCCGAATCAACTAACAAGACAAAGATCGTCAGGTAACATTCAAATCTGGATGCCGAGAGTCCCAACTAGAATATTTATAATAATAATAATAATAGTCTTTATTAAGAAAGAATATAAATTATAATTCTTAAACGGCGAAGTCTAGCTGATAAGCATCAGCTGCTCAACATTTAGCTTTGATCGAATAAAGTTAGACGAAAATGAACCTTCGGTAAAACAAATTTAAGAACATCCATCCAGAATCTAGTAATAAATAAAATATCTAAAATGAATTGGCCGAGATTTTGGTTCCTATATTGGAAATGAAATAAAGTTTCTAATATTTTAATAATTTCTTTGTTAGACGAATGAACTAAAGATCGACATAGCATAGCTTAGGAACCTTTAGAGTAGAGGTCATAATCTTCTTGTAACTCGGATTTCTTCCGGATCTTAATTTTTAACCTTGGTCGTGACTGCCCCCTTTGGGCATTTAACAAACTCGGGAATAATTTCCAGCATTTGGCCTAAAAAGGCATTTTTATTAAAACAAATTATCCGGATACTCTATGATTACCTACTAGTTTCTGAGATATAACCGGCGGCTATTCTTACATATCAGGTGTATCATGTAAAAAAAAACTATTGGTTTCAGAAATGTTGTAAATTTATTATTATTATAATTTGAAGAAGTAGTCCATGCTTAAAGTGGAGTTAAAAGTATGGGAAAGAAAGAAAAAACTTCCTCCACCAATCTTAATAAAGTAAAATTCTTTAAAGGTCTCTACATGTTTCGAACGTAGAAACGTTCATCATCAGGAGACAGAAAATATATTTATATAGTGCTGATGGTTTTAGCATAAGAAAAAATGGTGAAGGACCTTAATGGAGCTTTCATGGAATTAAAAAATTATGTGTAAAAGATACATAATATGGAGAAATTAAAAAAAGTTAAAACATACTGAGTATGTAAGAAGTCAGTAAATGGGATCCAAACCAACCCAATAAACTGGGGAAGAAGAAAAAGCTTTCTAAAAAGAAAGTGTCAAAAATTATTAAAATTTTTTAAAAACGTTTTGGGTATTTGTCAAAAAGACATTGAAAGGATAAAATTGGTAGTAATTATCACAGTAACAATGAAAATTACATTTCGCAAAAAAAACCTCAGTACCCCACAACACTTTGCGGAATGAAATTTTCATTGTTACTGTGATAATTAATACCAATTTTATCCTTTCAATGTCTTTTTGACAAATACCCAAAATGTTTTTAAAAAATTTAAATAATTTTTGACACTTTTTAGAAAGCTTTTTCTTCTTGCCCAGTTTATTGGGTTGTTTTGGATCCCATTTACGGACTTCTCACATACTCAGTATGTTTTAACTTTTTTTAATTTCTCCCTATTATGTATCTTTTACACATCATTTTTTAATTCCATGAAAGCTTCATTAAGGTCCTTCACCATTTTCTCTTATGCTAAAACCATCAGCACTATATAAATATATTAAATATCTCCTGATGATGAACGTTTCTACGTTTGAAACATGTAGAAACCTTTAAAGAATTTTATTCTATTAAATTTTGTGGAGGAAGACTTTTAGTTTTTTCTTGCTTACCCATTTATTATTATAGTTTATACTTAGTTGTTTATTAAGAAGAACGTAGTTGTAATATAACTGTTTGTTTGCATTTCCTAAAATAATAAAATGTACGTTGGGAAGTTAAAAGTTTCCATACTTTTGTTAACGACTGTATGTTTATATTGTGCTGTTCGGAATATTTTTGAAACCTGACTCAAGCCAGTCACACTAAAGTTTAATAAATAATTATTTTTGAAGTCGGTTTTATTTTTACTAGTTTTGCATCTATGGTTCGCACTAATTTTCTTTCATTTCTAACTAAGTTACTTTACGTAGATTCGTAGATTAATGTAGGTATCTATCCAATGTATCCCTATTTTTAGTAGTCAATATTTACAAGGTGGAATATTTATTCTGCGTTACAGCAGGACTGCATTTTTTTTTAAATTACCCTTTCACTATTACATTATAATGCAATTTATTAGCTCGTGCATTATAATATGCATGTGGTCGATAAAAAACATTGTTTTTATCTCTTTTTCTGATAAAAATATAAACTATAATCATTATTTCTGGCTTAATGCAGCTTTAATTCAATTATAATACTTATTATAAAGCATAATCAGATAATTTTGTAAAAGAAATTTTTATAATTAATTTTCTTACAGAATCATTCTAGGAAGAAAAATGTAATGCAAGCCGATATGTATTATTATTTCTTGATCATGCAACACGCTTCCTAAGTTTACTGGCTATTCGTATTTTTTCTAAATATTTTGTTACATTTTGCACATATAACCTTAGGTTTCACAGACTATAACCCTATAATTGTAATTTTGAAATTTTTTTCTTTATTGGCCCTGTGTGTGCCAGTGGCGTAGCGTGCAGGGGGCCAGGGGGCGACCGCCCCCCCCCGCCCTTTGAGCCCTGTCCCAAACGGCGCCCCCTTTCCACTCTCCCAGTAGTTCCCAGTTCCAGGTTTTAATTAGGTTATTATTTGTTTATAACTTTAAGAGTAAAGAAACATAAAATAAACCTGTTATCTATTTCGAGATTCTATTTTATTTTTACTACTTGATTTAATTTATAATAAAAATATTTTGCCACGACCAATAATTTGTATTCTTTCAGTTATTTTGCTGTATCACAAAACAAAAACTTTTTTTCTCAGGCCAAAATTTACTAAACAAACGAAATTATGCATTAGCAGTGAGGAGTGATGCGCCCTTTCAACAAGGGCGTAGATAAGGGGGTAATTACCCCCCCCCCCTAGTACCCATAATGAACCATGAAAACGAAGCACTTTTTTTTACTTGTTTAATTTTTTTGTGATTTCCTTGAGGATCTTGTGTATTTTATATTTTTCCTACTTGAAAATCAGGCAACTTCATTGAAAAAAGGGCGTGGCACCCACAAAATTTTCGCCTGCGGCGCGTTTTTTTTCGACCTCTTTTACCCCCTCACCCCCATAAAAAAAAACGCCCTTACCTTTGAAGTTTCCGCCCCCTTCAACCACGCTACGCCACTGGTGTGTGCTTCATAACGTAACCATAATAACTGATAAATTTTTAGCTGATAGACAGAACCCCGGTACTGAATACCTACTTAAAGTACTTTAAATTGATACTTAAGTACCTACTTATAATATATATCGTCCCCCATCTCACGTAACGACGTAACTGACAAAAATTGAAAAGTGAGATACGTCGTCAAAAATATTTCCTCATGTGCATCCTTCTTCTCACGAAATGACGTAACTGATTTATTTCTTCTTCCTTCGCCACAACGGTAAGACTGATTGTCAACGTATGTGTCAATATTTACGAAAAATCTGTCACGAACCGACATAAGTGCAAAAAAATCTAAGATTTAGTCTCTCTATGTTTCTGTAATACGCCTGTTATGCGATAGCCAGAATTTTCAACAGTTGTTGTTTGCACTGCCGAACAAAACTGCCACAAATTAGACTTTGTTTGTGTTTTCCTACTTTTTTAGCTTTGCTTGTAAAATTCAGTATATTACTCTGTTAAATCTGCTTTGCTAATTTTTTGCAATAAAGGAGCAAAGTTAGTGTCGCTTATGAGTTAATTTTTGGTTAAAATGCAAATACCCAAATCAATATGATGTATCTATTTCGCTAAAAAAAATCACACAAAAAGTCGTAACTACTTTTTTTTTCAAATCAAACAAAAAACAACCTTGTTTTGATATATTTAATAAAAAAAGTTTGTGACCAAATATAAACATTGCCATAGCCAAATTTCATGTTTGCTGGGTTATAAATACAACTTTTACAGTTAATTTATTGTCTGCATATATTTATAATCTTCTCTTCTCTAAGATTTATAAAATGTTATTTACGTCGTTACGTGAGATAGGGGACATGAGACAGCAGCCCTGCTCAAATAAATAAACTGGACTTACAGCCGGCGTCTCCCGTTTGAAACTCGATGAGTGTAAATATTGTGTAGCTTATTAATAGCAGTAATTTTCAAAAACTACATTTTAAAACAAGAAAATATATATTTTTTTAATGGAAAATGGGTTTAACAAGTTTAAAGGTGCCCGTTCACTAGGCGATTACCGAGCAACCAAGTCATCCGATCAAATTGTCAATCAATTCGTTATGAACATTCTACATTTGACACGTGACATTTCTTAATAAAATCAAAACCACCAAAAGTATTAAAATACGACCAGGACCGTACTTAGGGTTTGAACTATCAACTTTAGGTATCGATACCCAAGTAATACTATTTAGTATCGCACTCTATGTATCGATACTACTTAATATCGAGTATTTTATATTTATCGGTGAGATTTAGAATTTAAACTGGCGCAGACAAAAAAACTCTTTTTAACGAAAACAGAAAAAAACGTTAAAAGCAATTTAAAGGGCTTTTAACGGCAATACAGTTAGCGGTATGCAAGGTTGTAGAATTAACTTTAATCTGGTTTAAATTTATTTTTACTGTGATACCAAAGAATTATTTAAAGTGGGATTAATATATAATAATAATGTGGGTTAAGGACGGGTGGTGCATACCGCTGTCGCCCAACTGCATGTCCAAAGTGTGTAACAGCCACTTTCTAAATCGTAAAAATTTCTAGGGTCACAAAAATATTTGGATCAAAAATAACAAATTAAAATTTTATCGGTACGTTACAGCAGAAAGGCGACATCGCCCGGATATGTCTCCTTTCTGCAGTAAACGAGAATTAAATCGCTTAACACTATCAAGCCTGGTTATGCGAGATGTTCCGTTTTTCCAGGAAACGATGTATTTAACCTTTTAGAAGGGAATTAAACAAAAATGTCAATTTACCAAAAAAGCTACAATTAGGCATTCGATGTCAAAATGTGGAAAATGTTATTTTTAAAATGCCAGTATCTCGGTAACGCAGCCGTTGGGGTTTAAGTAAGTATATTAAACATTACTATCAACTTTACACAGTTTGATCGCTAGACTTATTAAGTTATTAATACTATAAAATACAATGTGTTAAAAAGACTAATATTTTTCGCATTCGCCATTGTCACTTCGACACCTTTTTTGTTGTCAATCCTTTGTTTTTGTATTCCCATTGAAAATTATATTTGATTAAATTTTCCTATTTTTGCCCCGCTAATAATATAATTATTTTCTATCTTTATCATATATAATACGTAATAACATCTTGAAAACGCCATCAGGAACTATTAATTGAACATTTATAATATATGTATGTAGGTATGTACTTTAATTATCGGTCCCGGAGTCTTGCTTGTGAGATAACCTGTCTTGTCATTTCACTGTACAAACGTTGTAAAAAATAACCTGGTTTACATATACAAGTACCGGTAACTGCAAATACTAACATTAGCTGTTAAGGAATTTTCGTAAAACTGCATCATTTGTAAGAAATAAGAAAACGAATTTAATTGCGGATAATTTGTCAATATTTTTACCAGTCTTGCCCACCACTTGTTATTCTTTTCTTACAGGAAAAAAATAATTCTCAATGAAATAATGCCTGTTCGAGATCTTATCGGATCTTGACGTTTTACGTTGCGCGCTCACTTGGGCAAAACGGCGCGTGGCGTCCCGAAACATATTTTTTCCGCGTAAGAAAGTTGCATGTAAGTAAATGCTTGCTCGCCCACTACAGAGGCAGAGGCGCGAAGTGTTATTCGACGCACGAGATGTCTTGAGAGCAACTAGACTAAGCGAGCGCTGTTTAGGAGAGGAGAAGATCCAAAATATTTAACATCAGTTACCTTTCACGGGTCGTCGTTCACAACTGTTATTAGAACAAACCCAAAAATAGGTGACTGAATTTATCAAAAGTAGGTATCCCTATCCCTATTTTTATTTATCTCATGAACCCTTTTTTTCACCCGTCCATACTGCCGATAAGGTCATCGTCTGGTGAAGAACTACTGATTGCACTTTACTACTGAACGGTACTTATTGGTACATCAGTAACACTGTCACTGTTAAACAATAAAACGCGTCTGCGGATGGTTCTGACAAAATGAAAGAAAACAAAAATCTCTTCTCAGTTCTCATGTTAAATAATTGTTTTGGATAGTGCATGGTGTCCTTATTTGAAATCGTGACGCGATGCTTCGCCTCAGTGGGCGCACACATCTTAAACGGGGCTTCCCACAAGTGAGCCAGCACCTTTGTCTCTTAAGAAGCATTTTTCCCGATTCCCAGGTTCTTCAGTCTGTTGGTTCAAAAAGTACTAATTTTAGACTTTAACTAATAACTTTTTGTTTTAGAGACCTACGTAGTCTTTCTAGTGTTAAATATAAAATATTCTACATAAAGTTTGTAAAGTGTAGGGGAAGGTCGCCTTTGATGGCATACTTCCCATGATGGCATACCACAGGTATCTTTGGAATAAACCGGTTTTGCGTCATCCCGCATAGTTAGATGGGTGCGCGATATTGACCGTTCAGATGTGAAACGAATTTCAGTCGTGACGAACATTTTTATGTAAAGTTATTTAATAGAACAGAAATGGTTAAGTGCCGAAGTACTATTAGCCAGTTTTTAAGCCAAAAATTTATTATGTTAGGTGCATTAAATTAGAATGCACGATTTTTTTCCGATAACTATAGGATATAGATGTTACTGTGCTATAAATTATTTTAAATCTAAGTTGTGGGTTTAATTTTTTATAATTTATTTACTAGAAGTGTGACATATTCCTAAGATGGCATATCTATAAATAGGTATGCCATCATAGGCGTCATATTCAAAACGGCACTACTTTTACTTTTCTTTTAGATATGTCACTACTTACATGCTTTTTAAAGTTTTTAATTATGTCTTTAGATTGTACTTCCCTGATAATGTTTTCATTATCTTTTTTAAAAGTTTTAAACATGTTCCCTAGAATATAATATATTATTTTAAGTTTTTTTAAACAGATTTATGTGCTTGAATTTTTTAACAATAAAACTGTGCAAACTTTAACAAAAATATTCCTTTTACATGTATGCGTCCTTCAGATTTTTGCATTTTACTCGGCAATGCAGTTGCCTGTGATGGCATACTTGGTGCTTTTAGTAGTAGCAAGTAGTAGCGAATATTTTAACATGGTTAAATGGGTTAAAACCTTTGAAGTAAAAAATATATTAGGTGGTAAAAAAAGGTGCCATCATAGGCGACCTTCCCCTATGTATTATATTAAATATGGTAAATATCATCAGAAAGGATGTGAACGAATACCTTTTGGGTTGTCTTTACTATGCACTTGGTTTAGAATTTTGCCCGGTATTCTTGAGTTTAGTCGGTAGGTTGAATCCCACACTCCTCTGCTATTATCCCGCAGGGGGTTAGTCTTTAGAAGATTCTCATCGAGAAAAAAAAATGGTAAACTACCTATTTGGTGTCAATATAAAAAAAATAACAATTTTTTTTATCTCACCTATCCTCGAACAAACCTGTACAAGATTCTCCAATTTACAAAATGTGCCACTTTTTTAATCTGTATGCATCTGATATTGATGTAGATGTCGTAGGCTGATAGTGAAATCCGTCATTTCATGAAACGCCTAGTCATATCATGAAGCGTGGCTAAAAGGTATATTGCAACTGGTTTGTTCGTTGTTCCCCAGATTATTTTTTTCAATTTTTTTTAAATTTAATTTAAATTTTAGTTTTATAAAATAATATTAGTTGAAAAAATTGAAAAAAATGCTCTGGGGAACAACGAACAAACCAGTTGCAAATATACCTTTTAGCGTGCAGCACGATATGACTAGGCTTTTCATGAAATGACGGATTTCACTATCAGCCTACGACATAGATAAAACTATAGTCTTGGTCAGTTTGAGGATTTGGTCGAGAGAAAACTGAGAACAACCAATTAACAGACTTAAGATTTAATTGCAGCAGCTTGTAAGTAAATATATGCTTAATTGTGATCATAGTACAGTTTTATTAAGTATGTCTATTGACTAGTATATATTTGGCTCGGGTTGCAGAGGACGTAATGTTGTGATGCTCAGTTGAGTACCCATTTTTATGGTGTTTTGATACTTCGCCTTTCGCCTAATTGTTTTTTTTTGTTGCTGTTAATACTTATGAATGAATAAATAAATAAATAAATAATACTAATAACTTTAGTGCCCTTAGTTGCATCTGTATTCAAGAACGCTGATGCTAATATTACCAAATATAATAGAAAATTTGTTGTCCACACACCTGTTCATCCATATCTACTAATTTGCAATATAATTGTTTTTTTTTTCTAACCAATATTTATAGTAATTTAACCTTTAAAATTGCAAAACGTTAAAGTAGGTAAACCCATTAACCAATTAAAAATTGTTTCCAATTACATTATTTGGGTTTATTAGCATACATTTTCAATTACAAATAGCAGTTAAGTTTCGTAAAAAATAATATTAGGCAAAATAATAGCATCCTAAAGAAAAGAGAAAAAAAATCTAAAATTTGTATATTTATTATCGGTGTGGTCTATAATGCAAATTAAGTTACTTTTTACTTTCCTCGCAAGAGAAAGTATTGTAATACCGAAAAAGAAAATTGGGAAAAATTATCAGATGTCGGAGTTTTAGTGTCTCTAGTTCACGAAGAAATGTTTCCCATTTCCGTCGGTCTATCTATATCTATCAGTCTGTCTGTTAGCTCGAATGCTTAAAAACTACTTAACGGGGAATGATGAATTAGCTGTTAAAAAGTTGGAAGTAATTTTTCTTTATTAATTTAACGTATTTAACAGAAACCGTGCGGAAGAGATTTTTTTGCTAAAAAAGAACTAGTCCAACGAGTCTTTGCCAAATAACTAATCCTGCTATGTCTAATCAGTTTTGCTTTAAAGTTAATTTGCCCAATTAGTACAAAATATAATGTATTTTAAATTAAGGAGTGTATTATAGATTAATAAATAATGTGCTATAATATTCCGTGTCAACAGTTGCGTACCGACAGGGTTAGAACCCCTCCTAGGGCTTAGTGACAAAAAATATGAAGTTTTAATAACTTTATAAATTTAGTACGTTTAAAAAATCAGAAAATTGCGTTTCTTAAATGTAACTTCCTTACAAAAGGTTTTATCTGCTGATATTGTGAATGTATCAGCGCATTGAGTGAACCCTTCCCAGAAAAACATTCTCGGTGCGCTACTGTGTGTCAAAATTATGGGATCAACTGGGCCTACGTCGACCACACACAAAAAAATACTACATTTAGTTGTTTGTCTACGTATTAAACAGTTATGATCTTGAAATTTAAAACCGTTCTTAATTGTCAGTTCTAGCTTCAAAGACAAAAAGTGTAAATATAATAAGGTGATGATAATTTCACACAATTATTATAGTTGCTTGAGCTGTTTGTTAGAACATAGTAAAATTACGTACATGGTAGGAATATTTCCCCCATAATAAATGAAATATCTCAAAAAGCAGTGAAGCTTAATAACAATATAGAAACAACAAAAGATCTTTATAGAAGTGATATAAAATAGTGTTCCATTTAAAAAAATTGAGAAAATGATATTTTTGACTGGTCTGACGTGTACCGGGTGGTCAAATAAGCGAGGACGTCGGCTTTATCTCGGAAACCATTAATCGTACAACTTTCGGAAAGATTTTTTTATAAGTAAAGTGGTCAAGAGAAATTGCTGGAAATTACTTTTAAGTTCTTCATTTCGCCGCAAGGGGGCACAATTAAAAATTGTTTTTTTAAATTCTAAATTTCTCCGAAAATTCCCATATTAAGGTATAACCTGATTACATTATTGGAAACCTTAGAAAATTCTGCATCATTTTGGTTTAAGGCTCATTGGCGTACCGACCTTGATAAGAGTGGGATAAGCTATTGAAAGTGTAAACATTAAAATCGCTGTAACTTCTAAACGACTTATCCGATTTTACTAAATTTAAGCTTGTTTGGAAGGGGAAAATAAGCATCTTCAATTGCCGTATCCAACAGTACACGATAGTGTTAAATAAAATTGCTATAGGGCGCAATTTATAATAATAACAGTTTTTTCGATTTTATCTTGAAAATTCAAACCATACGATATAACTATGACATCATAATCGAAAGGTAGATGAAATTTGCAAGAAAAGATGTGAAGACCGCAGTTCGATATCTTTGTTCGTTTCAAAGTTATTGCCAAAACAATAATTTTTAATACAAATTGCGCCCTCTAGCAATTTTATTACAAACTATCTTGTACCATTGGATACGACAATTGAAGGTACCTACTTACCTTTTTCTTCCAAACAAGCTTAAATTAAAAATCGGTTAAGTCGTTTAGAAGTTACAGCGATTTTAATGTTAACACTTTCACTTGATAAGAGTGGGAAAAGCTATTGAAAGTGTAAACATTAAAATCGCTGTAAGTTCTAAGCGACTTATCCGATTTTACTAAATTTAAGCTTGTTTGGAAGTAACCTTCAATTTTCGTATCTAATGTTACACGATAGTTTCTAATAAAATTGCTAAAGGGCGCAATTTGTATTAAAAATTATTGTTTTGGCAATAACTCTGAAACGAACAAAGATATCGAACTGCGGTCTTCACATCTTTTCTTGCAAATTTCATCTACTTTTCGATTATGATGTCATAGTTATACGGTATGATTTGAATTTTCGGGGTAAAATCGAAAAAACTGTTCTTATTACAAATTGCGCCCTCTAGCAATTTTATTAAACACTATCGTGTACTGTTGAATACGGCAATTGAAGGTTTTCCCCTTCCAAACAAGCTTAAATTTAGTAAAATCGGATAAGTCGTTTAGAAGTTACAGCGATTTTGATGTTTACATTTTCAATAGCTTCTCCCACTCTTATGAAGGTCGGTACGCCAATGAGCCTTAAACCAAAATGATGCAGAATTGTCTAAGCTTTCCAATGATGTAATCAGAGTTATACCTTAATATGGGAATTTTAGGAGAAATTTAGAATTTAAAAAAACAATTTTTAATTGTGCCCCCTTGCGGCGAAATGAGGAACTTCAAAGTAATTTCCAGCAATTTCTCTTGACCTCTTTACTCATAAAAAAATCTTTCCGAAAGTTGTACGACTAATGGTTTCCGAGATAAAGCCGACGTCTTCGCTTATTTGACCACCCGGTACATGTAAGACGACAAATTCAAATCAGCTCTAAAAATTATAAAATAGAATAGACCATAAAATATACCGGGTGTCCACACATAAATATTCCACCATTCAATTAATTTAAAAAAAGGTCTAAATGAATCACCCTTTATTAGATGCTGTGTCGAGGCGGCTTCGGGCTTCATAACCACGCGACGCGACTCACTCCTGCGTGCTGTGTGTTTTGCATAATTTAAAAACCCATACATACAGATAGTATTCCAATAGAGCGACAATAATTCTCTTATGATCTTAATTAAAAAAAGGTAATAAGAATTGTATAAAATCCAAAGTAGCACATTTTAAAAATACTTTACGATATACCAGGGTATTTTGTAAATCGAGGCCTAATCAAACATACATTTTTTTTTAAAATAGTACACCCTCTTGTTTATCCCATAATTAAATTCCGCTTACTTTTCTTGAGTCTTTCAGGGTACCTACTAATGGTCAATTTTATGTCAAAATTGTTATGATTTCACCGGGCTATGTAGGTATATCTTTATGGCAAATTTATTTTATTATCAAAGCCGGATTTCTAATATACCGGGTGTCCACGATAATTGGTTCGCCCCTGTAACTTTTTTGTTTTTAAGATAATGGAATAAAATTTGGGGGATTTGTATACAACAATAAAGCTGCATTTTTTGACAGGTGACTCAACATAATGGAACTTCTGGTTTAACCGGTCACTACTTAAACTTTCGATTTTTAAATATATTTTATATATTTTTGCTTTTTTGACTCGATATGACATTCTAAATATAACGATCTGTCACTTGCAACTTTCTGTCACCAAGAAAATATTTTTTTTCCAAATGTATTGTTTTATCTAGAGGGCCTTAAAGTCACTCATTTCAGTTCTTTAATCTTGGGAAAAATACCATTTTACTATTTTTGGTCCAATGCTATGTGCTGTGTAAAATTTAATCTTTAAAGTTGTATAACTTATTTTTTTTAAACGGCAACATGGTGGCTCGTCGGGTTAAGAAAAAAGAGGATTTTATTATGATTATTTTGATACCACACACTATTAGGTTTTAGAAAAGCTGCCATTAAAAAACTTTAAAACGTTAATTTGGAGCATTCGTAAAATGAAGCATCTTTTGAGAATAAATTTAGATTTAAATGCATCAAGTAGCCTGTGGCACATCGTTATATTTAGAATGTCATATGGGGTCAAAAAAAGAAAAATATACCAGGTGTCCCATTTAAAAATCTAAAGTTTATGTCACTTGCGGTTAAACCGGAAGTTCCATAATGTTGAGTCACCTGTCAAAAAATGCAGTTTTATCGTATACAAATCTCCCAAATTTTATTCCATTATCTTGAAAAACAAAGAAGTTAGAGGGGCGAACCAATTATCGTGGACACCCGGTATATTAGAAATCCGGCTTTGATAATAAAATAAATTTGCCATAAAGATATACCTACATAGCCCGGTGAAATCATAACAATTTTGACATAAAATTGACCATTAGTAGGTACCCTGAAAGACTCAAGAAAAGTAAGCGGAATTTAATTATGGGATAAACAAGAGGGTGTACTATTTTAAAAAAAAATGTATGTTTGATTAGGCCTCGATTTACAAAATACCCTGGTATATCGTAAAGTATTTTTAAAATGTGCTACTTTGGATTTTATACAATTCTTATTACCTTTTTTTAATTAAGATCATAAGAGAATTATTGTCGCTCTATTGGAATACTATCTGTATGTATGGGTTTTTAAATTATGCAAAACACACAGCACGCAGGAGTGAGTCGCGTCGCGTGGTTATGAAGCCCGAAGCCGCCTCGACACAGCATCTAATAAAGGGTGATTCATTTAGACCTTTTTTTAAATTAATTGAATGGTGGAATATTTATTGTGAGCTGAAAGAACAATCTTTGACATTTATTTTTTGAAAATAAGTTCATTTAAATGCTGGCCGCGACTACGCCGGCCGTACGTGGTCCTTTCGGAAGGTCCAATTTTCGATCACGCTTTCTAGCATTGCGACCGGTATCTGCCGAATTATGCGAGTAATGTTGGCTTCCAAGTCCTGAATCGTAGCTGGCTTATCGATGAAGACTTTTGATTTGACATAACCCGAAAGAAAAAAGTCCAATGGTGTGATATCACACGATCTAGGCGGCCAGTTGACAGGTCCAAAACGCGAAATTATCTGCTCACCAAATTGATTTGTTCAATAAAGCTATTGTCTCGCGCGCTGTGTGTTCCCGTGCTGTCGGTGACATTTGGTTTCAGCAAGACGGAGCTACGGCACACACAGCGCGCGAAACAATAGCTTTATTGAAGAAATCAGTTTGGTGAGCAGATAATTTCGCGTTTTGGACGCCTAGATCGTGTGAATTCACACCCTTGGACTTTTTTCTTTCGGGTTATGTCAAATCAAAAATCTTCGTCGATAAGCCAGCCAGGACTTAAAAGCCAACATTACACGCGTAATTCGGCAGATACCGGTCGCAATGCTGGAAAACGTGATCGAAAATTGGACCTTCCGAATGGATACGGCCGGCGTAGTCGCGGCCAGCATTTAAATGAAATTATTTAAAAAAAAAGAAATGTCAAAGATTGTTCTTTCAGCTCATAATAAAGATTCCACCATTCAATTCCATTTTATATGTTTTATTTAGAATTTTAAAAAAGGGTCTAAATGAATCACCCCTTACATCCGCCACTAGGTGCTTTCTGAAGCGGTTCAGAATACATGCAATTCTATGCGGTTGGACAGACTAACTTTGAGAGCGTCTTTGGGACTCTAAATAAATAATTTTATTTGATTAACGAACTACAGTGATAATAAATTTAGATTTGTTTTGTCAATACCGCCGCCTTATATAGATAGATAGATAGAAACCGCTATGTGTGTATTGCCACTGGTGCAACCGCCGCCGCGGCAGAAACCGCTATATTAAAACACTGTGTATGTGTCATCGCCCTTAGGGTTTAGAGACCCTTTCAATGCAACGTCAATATCTGATAACATTTTGGTCCGACCTAATTTTTCTCGAAGTACCTACATACCCACTTTCCTTCTTGCGAAGAAAGTAAAATCCATAAGAACACGGATGGCAAATTCTGATACCCGTATTACCTATTTAGTAAAAATATATAATTTCGAAGAGGACATAATGACATCAACTTACCATAATTTTACTTTCGTTCTCACTTTCTTTTACCAGTAAACAATCAACATAATTTAACTGCTAAACATTTATTTAAAAGTCCGGCAAAATATATATTATTATTTACCCAATGGGCACTCAGTAAATTTTTTTTTAAATTAAAAAAATCAATATTATTGATAATGCGATAATATTCATACACTACTCACATCAATTCCAATTAATAAAATCGTTTAATTATTTTTTCAAGGCGATTGTCGGTGAATATTATAAAAACTTTCACAAAATGATCAGCGTGCAAGAAGTGACCTGGCTGACTAAGGCAGTCGAGAAGAATTATTGCAGTACCGCCAGCAATGATATGGTCGGGGAAGTGTTGGTTGGTAAAATTTCCTGTATGTTTGATCCCCGCTCTACATATGAATGCCTAGAAGGAATAATGTGCACAAGAAAAGCGTTTTATTTCTTTCCACTTACCTAATAACCGTTGTCGGTACCCTCTGGGGTTCCACAAGGATCACATTATGGACGAGTAATTTTTTCTAGCTTTTACACAAAATTTAAATAAAATTATTATCGTCTTTATTTTTTATAGGTAATAATTGACATATTAAATAAATATCAAGGTATTTCATAAATTATTTTAGAATTGTATAGCTACAAATATCGGGTAAAATTATTAGGTTATTGTTCTTTTACATCGCATTTCTCCCAAAATTAGTAATGAAATAAATTAATATATGTATTTGCAATTTGTCAGATATTACCTAAATAATGTGCCGGCGATATTGAATTTATTTAAATGTTAGTTAATAAAATAATAAACTAAAAAAAAACAACGCGACATATAGGATTGGCAATATATTGATTAATTGACGTTGAGAATTTCAGCTTAATGTTGAAGAATGATGTTAATAGTTTCCAATTAAAAGGGTATTACAATCTGTGATCTAGAGTATTCTTGAGACCTGCTGTATACCTAAATATGTGATATGATCTATATTATGTAGCTTCAGTTTTATTTGATTTTATAAATATTTACTACGTAACACTTGTAATTTACAATTGGATTTGCCGTTGATAAATAAATAAATAATGAAGCTTTAATCAAAAATATACGCAGATTCGGACCGCTTTATATGCCTACTATAATGAACCTTACTTTTTTACTAGGGTATATTCCGTTGGCAAAGCAAAGGTGCCGGAAATTGGACCTGCTTATTTTTATATAACTAGGAGTATTTCATTTTTGTAGACTAAATTGTATTGCCTGGCCTCATTTACTATGTAGGTAGGGAAGGGTGGGCCACCACAGGCCCGGTTCTAGACCTCCTGGCGCCCCCGGGCAAGGGTCTTATTTAGCGCCCTCGAAATTTTTATTTCATATTTTTTTCCTGAATATATATTTATATACTTAACTTATACCATCAAAAATATTTAATTTTTTTGACGTGATTATAAAAAATACTTGGGCGCCCTTATCTTTTAAATATTATATTATACATCGAAGGTTATACAGACGCTTATTTGTTTTACCTTTGGCAATATTTTGCGCCCTTTGGACTTTGCGCCCCCGGCGTCTGCCCGGGCGCTGGAACCGGGCCTGGCCACCATGAGACGAAAAAAGAAAAATTCTATTACAATAGTAATTTTTAAATTATTATGTAGCAAACTGGTTTATCTTCCATCAGTAACCACACATTAGTATAAATCAATGAAAATTTTTTAAAAATAATTTTTTTAAAGAAATACGGCCATTTTTATTTTTCTTAATATGTCTCATAGTGGCCCTTACTGTGGGCCACTATAAAACACGATTAAAATAAAACAAACACATTTCTAAGAAAACATTTATGTAGGTAGGTACCTAACTTAACTTTTGGAATAAAGAATGATTAAAATACATAAAGTAGGTTAAACAATACTGACATTAAACCTAAAAATAGTGAAAATATAATTAAATTAAATATTTTTTAACGCATGTTCAAGTTACTAAAATTAATCTCAAATAATTTGTGGTATGATTGCAGCCTTTTCGTATATCCCAGAAGAGTTGGCGATGGTAAAATTAATTTTATATCTTCAAGTGGGACGACTGCTACATCAGGTTCAGGTGGAAATATGAAATGTCCCTCAAATTTAGCAGATTTTCTGAGAAAATTGACTTCAACGTCATTAGTTAACTTCTCAAGTTTCACCACTTTTCCTACATAGAATACGTTACTTTTAGCTTTAAATTGCACTAATACAAAATCATCGGGCTCTGGATCTTTGTCGAGTTCTTCAAATGCGGAAGGTTCATCTTCAAGAATCCAGTCTACATTCATCGGATTCGGCGAGTGACATTTGTTCCTCTTCTTCAATCGAAGATATAATCTCTTTTGGAATATATTTTCTTTTTTTAGCAAATAAATTTTTCGTGGCGGATTCTTTTTTAAGATCTTGTTTTTCTCTATTTTTTACGTCGGCTGTTACCTATTCAGTTTTCTTTCACCTGCTTTAGGATATCCTTTGAATATTTCGGGACTTACAAAAATTTGCGGAGAATTCTCATCAGACGGTTTGTTTATGGAACGAGGTATTTCGGACGAAGTTGATGCAACTTGGTTATCATTATCACTATTGAGCACATCTGACGTTCTTGCATTTACTAAATCTCTATCAGTGACGAAACTACTCTAAAATCATCATACGTGACATTTTTATCGAATGGATGTTTTTTTTAAACCCATCAGACTTAATATTCGATGGGGTCATAGAACGTTCAAATGCTACACCTACACATCCGGCAACATCATAAATTGATAATGGAGTCCCTGGATGATGTAAGAGCCATAAATGGATAGAAGCATTATAGTTTGCCCAACGGCTGCAGCTTATGACTGCAGTGTGGGGGGTAGTGTGACAATTATAACCCCATTCTCCTTTGCTACGTTCAGCGTTTCAATAGTTAGGTGGCTCTCGTGCCACGCTTATTATACAAGTTGTTATTAATACCCCACCCACGTTCTCCACTGGTGCATTGACTGACTTGCTTGGTTCCTTTTGATAACAAGACCTTTTTTGGTTTTTGTACGGTAGTTGTACCCGTCTCATCGAGATTATAGATTCGGGTACCTTCGGACAATTTTTCGGAGCGACCATATGCTTTTCCAAGATTGTCAAAAAATAAATTGACGTTTGTATTCGTTAAAAGAGGATGCTCTCGAAAGGCTATACATCCACACGGCTGTTCGAATATTTGAGTAAGCAAGCGGGGCGCAATAGAAAAGCGCTGAACGTATAGTATTTGCAGAATTATATTGTTGACTCTTACTGCCAAAAATAAACTACCTGATTAAGCCCTATTGTATACGCCTTAACCTCTTCAAAGGGGATTAAATGGGATCAGGGTCGGCTTGAAAATGTACCTACACCACATGATTTATTTTTATAATTTAAAATAAATAGATACCTAGGTATACCTATTTTCAATAATAAAATTTTGAATTTGTGCTTTTGTATTATTAGAATTGGGAAAGATTTTTGCTTGCCGACTATGATATTGATAACCATTACAATGACGCTATTTTCAGGTATATTTTTAAGGAGTTTATGTTCAAACCGATCTTCAAAAAGTTGTGCGTCGGTATCTTAATGGTAATCTAAAGAAGAATCTGCTATGTTTTTTAGCTGAAAGCAACAGACAATTTGGAACAAACCCGTTCTCTGAACCAGCATGTAATATTGTGATCCTTTTGCCTTTATTTCATGGTGCCTTATTGGTTTGACATTTTTTGGAAGAATCATCCCAACCTTTTCTTGGAGTGTCATATGGGTATCGAACCATGTTTGGTCAAGGTAAATAATTGGACGATTTTCTTCTCTAAATTGTTTAACAGCTGTTAAATATTTAAGTCTCCATTCCCGTAAACGTTGAGATTCCATTAATGTTTGTCTTTTATTAATGCTTCGGTATTTAAAACTCATTTTACGCAATATTTTCCTAAGGCTTAAAAGGCAACAAGAGATATTTGTTTCGTCTTTAATCAGCCGCTCTTTGAGGGAAATCAAAGTGGGTACAGTTTGTGCCTCATACATTTGGTAAATCTTTCTTCTTAAGAGATCCATCTCATTTTCGTCAATGCTTCTAAATGTGCCAGAATCACTCCGATTTTTTCTAGGATTAACAGGATTAAGTACTATATGTCTCTTACCGAAGATAAAGGAGTTTTTGTCAAAGTAGACGTATCTGCTAATGCTAATCATCGAATTAAAATTTCTACTCAACAAAGATTGATACACATTTTTAATTATTAGTTTGGCATCGGTAGATAAATGCTGTCTTTTAAAAATGACACTGGAAGATGCCCCCCTATCAGCACAATTCCAAGGACGCCACATTCTACCACTAATAAGCTTAACTAAAAATTACTCGCCGGAAAACCACTAAAGACTAAAATTATTAAAAATCAGTTTGTATTTATATATGAATCAGGCATAGGTATAAATTGAATTTGTACCTGGTCCGCCTCTGCTCGAAAAGGTTTTAAAATTTGGGATTTCATTATTTATTTTATGGTCAAAGGGATAATGAGGGTTTATTGCAGTCAAAAGATCAACGGTATAATTCTACAAATAATATACCTACTACTTTATGCAATAGAGGAGGACGCAGCATAGCAGCTGAACGTGAGGAAACTACCTAGTGAAAGATAGCGCGTCTCGATTCTCCGTACGACAGAAAAAGACGACTCTATCGCTGAAAATCTGTAAACATTTCAGTTTATTCGAGTTCCTTTTAAACGGCAAAGCAAAGCCAACGGCTAAGTTAAACGTTCCTTTTAAAAATGTAACTGAGCACAGCAAAGATTTTTTCCTCCCCCGTTGCCGCGGTTAAGTACCTATATATGCTCTTTTTCCCATACGAACTGTTACTTGTTCGCGAAGCGTTCCTTAAACAACTTAGCTGAGCAAAGAATTTTTTCTACAGACGTGTGGAAAAACCAATTTTCCGCACGCATATCAGTGCGGAAAACTGATTTTTCCACACTAGTGCGGAAAATTTTTTCGGCACGATTATGTCAAAATCAATATAACTTTTCGGTTACCTAACATGTTAATTTTAACAAAGAATAATTTTTTTTAACAGTTTCCTATTAAAATGTAGTTATTACTTTTTTTCTCAGAATTAGTTACTGTTACATATGTATGTGATTGTTATAGTTAATAAAAAATTATTAATTTCTTTGAAATATGTGTTACTTATTTCCGCATGTCTGTAGAAAAACTATTGTACCTGACACGTGCGGAAAATGTATTTCCTGCACTCGGCTGCTTCACCAGACTCGTGCGGAAAAATTCTTTCCGCACTTATTAGATAAATAGCTATTACTTTGCTTTGCGTTTAAAAAGAACAAATGGAAAGTACCTATCATTTCCTGTGTTTGTAACCTATTCAACAGAATATACAGGGTGTTCTCAAAGTTGAGTCATTTATTTTACCAGGTTGTAGAACTCGTAAAAATAAGTAATTGTACCAAAAATCATTTATATAAAAGTTGCAGAATAAAGAAGTCATTAAATACCCAAAAATAAAAAATATCACGCACTTTAGCGAATTATTTACCACTGGTCAAATCAAAATTCGCACTAAAACCCGTAAAATGAATGAATGATAAGTAATTTGTATCCTACAAAAAAATAAGCCATACCCAGTATCGCCAGTAAACAAAACATTGATAACGCAGTGGTCAAGAATATCAAAAAATCAGGTCTTACAGTTTTTAAATTTTACATTTTTTCAATTGTTAATGACTTCTTTATTCTGTAACTTTTATACAAATGATTTTTTGTACAATTACTTATTTTTACGAGTTCTACAACCTGGTAAAATAAATGACTCAACTTTGAGAACACCCTGTATAGTATGATGTACCTATTCCACTGAATTTAGGGGTTTACTTTGTTTCCCTATATTCATTCATATTAAATCCTGAAACTTTCACAATTTTCAGTAGTTAGCAGTGGCGGATTTACAAATTTGCCGCTAATAGGCTATTCAATTTCTGTCGCCCCTATACCAGTGACGGCTCGTGAGTTGTGAAACAGGTGAAGTGTTTGGGAAAGAAAAAGCCCGCTGCAGGCGAAAAGCGCCGCAGGCAAAAATTTTTGAAGACCACGCCCAAATTTGGTCAATAATTTTTAGTATATATTTTAAAAATTTATCATTACCTACTTATTTTATTGAAAATGAAATTTCCTTCTGCAAAGCCAGTAAAGTTCCAACTACCTTTTTTTTATCCCCATTAACAGACACGGCCAACAATAAAGTTTATTTAAAAAAATACTACCCGTCGACCATGAATAAAGATTGTACCATTTATTTCTGTCAGATAAAAAAAAATTTTGGGCCAAATTTGCCGCCCCCTAAAATCTGCCGCCCTAGGCTCCAGCCTACTCAGCGTAATGGTAAATCCAGCACTGGTAGTTAGCCTTGGACATAAATAATTGAGATCCTAAAATGTCGAAGTGTAAGCTTAGAAAAAAAATAGGATTTTTCTTCTTGAGTTTGTATAGCCAATTTAACGTTTTGAAATGGGCTTTTATATCGATTGAACTTTTTATTCTCTATTAAAATGGAATAAATTATCGATTTTATACTGAAATTTTCGAATTTATAATATTCGTTTTATGTGGGAATAGGATTGGCGTCATATTTTTTTGTTTTGAGACGTTCTAATTTTAGTGTGTAAGACCAACTAGGGTGAGCACAATGGTCCCAACCTGGCCGACGTGAATCCAGCACAAGGACGGACACTCGGAAAAAAATATACCTTTAATACCATTTAAAATATCGTTTTATCGTAAGTTCTTATTACTTTTTGGTAGAAGCTTCAACAGAGCATTTTCAAAAATATTTTAGGCAGGTTGGTTTATGTAAACTACCAAATTTTCCGAACGATTCTTTGACTAGTTGGCCAGATAGGTACTTCTTACATAAGGTACCCGGGGGTAATAAGGCCGGACAGATAATAAGGCCGCACCCTTCTAAAACGCATAATAAAACTCCAATTGAATCGCTCGTTTCAAAAACGACATAAGTCACTTTATTACGAAATTTACTTTTTATCACGAAACGCCTCTACATTAGAAGGCGGACGTTATGAATAAAAATGACACAAGTCCCCTTTAACCTTATAGAAATAACGCAAGGTCGTATCCTATGTTCGTGGCAAAAACATCATAAGTCGTCGACTTATGTAGTTTTTGCCCCACATTCTGTAAAATTGCGTTTTAGTGACTTGTTGTTTTTGAAACGAGCGATTCAATTGAACTCCGAGTGCCATCTGTGGCCGAGAAGACTAGCGCCAATAATGCGTTTACGCTAATTCCATAATATTCCGGTTAGCTGTGAACACGTGTTTTCACGTTTGATAACAAATTAATTCCAATATTATATCAAATACCGTTTAGTGGTAAGTAATATTTATGTGATAATAATTAGATTTTGTGCACATTTGCATGTGTGGATTTCAGAGTGTTATGAGCTAAATATATGATAGGTTTTAAAGGCATTTCGGTCGAATGGTTGAAAGGGATAACCTTAAAAAGCTAAAATGTACCGGCAGCTAATAAGGCCGCGGCCTTATTCCCTGTATAAGTAATAGTCTATCATAAACATACATGTCAGATATTAAGGCCGGTGAAGGCCGCAAAAAATCATTCAATTATCGTGCCCAGGAAAGTATTTGATGATTACCATTCCAACAAAACGGGTACTAGTTCGTCAAAGAAATCTTCTGATTTACCAAGCACAAGTCGTGAAGTATGGATGTGTTCAGTTTGCAATGATGACTACGTAGCCGATATGAGAAGATGTTCATCATGTGGCACATGGATACACGAGGAGTGCGTAGGCCTCACCGTTGAAGACACAGAAGATTTCATTTGCCCTGAATGCATGCCTTAAAAAAATTTCATATCCTACTGTTTTGCGGCCTTATTATCTGCCTAGATTTTTCATCTACGGCCTTGTTATCTGTCAAGGTTGATAATAAGGCCATATTACAGTTTCATATTTTTTGTTGCAAAATCTGTGTTCTGTTTTTTTTACATGTTTATATTTCTTATTTATAATTAAGAAATGTTTAATGACAGTTTATTCTAAGTTGTGAACTTGAAATGTTTTTCGTTTAATAAATACTTATATTTCTGTACTAAGCCGCCTTATTACCCCGCGGTACCTTATGATGTGAAGTGAACCAACTTTAGTTTTAGGGATTTTCAGTTTTTAGAAAGATTATGTTTAAATTTTAGTAACTCGTACGTACGCATTTTTGTTACATACATACTGTACCTAGTCTTAATTGGTAAAATAAAAAAAGCACATTTTTATAACATTTTTAATTCGTTTTTATGGCGTACAAGTAAGCACATCTTACAATTTATTAAAAAGCTCAACAAAAGGCCCTAACCAAATCAAATACCTTACTAAGTAAAACAAATAATTCTATAAACAAAAGACTAAACAGCACTTACCGCGTAGAGTAAAATTAAAATATATAATGCCTATAAAATATTTTAAAACAATCTCTTTTCATAAAAGTATGATTTTAATGATCCTCAATGTTTGGACAAGTATAATGCTTTTAGCATAGGGTATGTTATACATATAATTTACTTACAAAAATATTGTTGACTTATCGATAAGTAAAAAAATAATTAATATAAAAAGTATTAAATGAAATGCATTGGCAGAGATAAAGTACAGTTTTTCTTTAGTATTAATAATATATAAAGAACCTGAATGTTTAGTACCAATGTTAGTGCTGAATTAGAAACATTTATAAGTGCTTTAAATTTTTTAATTCACGTATCACACTACAATGAATATTATAGCTATTAGTAATGAATGAAAACATTCTTTTTCATAACCACCATATATAAAAAGGCAGCCTGTGTTCATTGTTGGGCAAGGCTGGAAACCAGTGGCGAATACAGGATTTTAGTCTGGGGGAGGGGGTCTATCTCGTAGGCCAAAAGCGTTCCGCGGGAGAAATTCTTCAGGACCACGCCCAAATGTAGTCGATAATAATTTATAGTAAACATTAGTCAATAGTTCGTCCAAAAGAAGGGTCGCATGAACAGCAGGGAAAGCGGTAATCTCATCGCTTCCATAGTTTTAACTACTTTTATAACGTTTTAATATAGAATATAGCATGGTGTTCTGCGAGACAATTTTTTACACTACCTAATTAATAAAATTAAAATATATATTTTACATTATTTTTATGACGAATACGAGAAAAAGCGGGAATTGAGGGGAGCTGGATTCGCCACTGCTGGGAACAGTATATCTTTAAAAATAAAGTGGGAAGGTAAACATGGTTGGTTCTTTGGCGCGGTACTACTTTTTGTGTTCAAGAATTCGTTGGCGCTGTGTAGTCAGTACATGTCCGCCAATTTCCGAATGTCTCGAGTTCACATTTTAGTCAAGTAGATCGATTTAAATCTAAATTTCAATACCTGTAAAACAGTATAGTATCAGTGTACAATGAGCAATGAAGGTTTGCAGCATGAGCTTTCATACGTGTGAGAAATGAACATTCCGTGCAAGTGGTACAGTACACTTTTTCTACGACTACCCATAGTACCTTAAAACAAAAAATCGTCTGAAATGTTATTGAACATTTGGTTTAAGGACGGCGCGACGTTTTAAAATACGAAATGGCAAATCAACAAGCTTACTCCTGGCACTGGCACAATTTTGTTTCACAGCGGCCCTTGTAAAGGTGTGCCGAAATGAATCATTTCAGTACAGTTTTGGTTCATTTCCACATTGGTAAGTCGATAGAAATGAAAATCAATAGTAAATGAGTGGTATTGTAGACTTCATATTAAGTTAGAAATATAGCTATTACTATGTAGTCGTAGAAAATATATTTTTAAAGGCATAAGGTTTCTGCCATGAAACGTATCAATAATCTGTCATTATCATTATACAAATTAATGACAATATGATTTTAGCTGCTGAAGAACTTTTTTTCAATTGTATGTAAATCAATGCCTAAATTAGAAAAAAATAGCTAATTTAATTTTAACACAAAAAAATTAATTTATATTTCGTTTATTTAATATATTTTTAAAAAATCAAGCCTTAAGTTTTTATTTTTACAAGTTCTTTTCGTACAAAACAAACTTTTAAATTTTTTGCCGGGGGCCAGAAACACAATTTCAAAAAATATTGAAAGAACTGTATATAAATGGCCCTATAATTACACGATCAATATCATTACTACCAACACTAAGAAAATAATAACATTATTATGTATTCAGTAATGTATGATATTATTTTAGTATTTGTCATCACTTAGAATATTGATAGTGTAGGGCGCCCATTAAATGCCACTTAAGTACAGTCGCGACCAATAAAGTTTACTTTTCCTTAAGAAAATGCATTTAAAGTAAAGTTTTTTTGGGCTACGGGATAAAACTGACTCGATATCTAATTAAAAAATAAATCTCCTGGAACAATATATACAATACATGTATGTAGTTACTGAAATAGGCGACTTTTTGGGTTGTCTATTGGTCCTAAATTTAAATTTAGCTTATAAAATATTGAATTATATAAAATATAATTTTGTACTTCATAATTTTTTTATCAACGTATTTAATTCAATATTTTTGTAGCTCAACATTGGTTCTTTCAATATTTTTTCATAAAAAATTTACCACATATTAAAAACTACGAAAAAAGGACTAAACTCCTCCTTGTCTCTTTCTAACGACAGCTAATATACATAATAATAAAATGTACAAAAAACCAACAAGACATTATTATATAAAATTAAGTGATTTTTAAAACCTTTATATATTTAATCATTATACATACATTAAACCTGTCTAACTGCTTTTTATACAAAGTGTTCAAAAAGTAGAGCATAAATCTAATAAAAAGTGTGAAAAAAAAACAATATTTAAAAACCTATTATGCTTTGAAAATCTCAAATGGTGCTTGTAGATTTTTTTTGTAAACTTCACTAACTTGTATACAATGAATGTATTTTAACATTATGCCTAACTTATTCAACACTCTGTATATCTTCTACAATTCAGCCTTTATTTGGAAACAATAGTATTTTGTTTTTGTTGTTAGTGTCGTTTAGTCGTCTTTTGTTTTTTCTGATTTTTCGGTATTGGCTTCGTCTTCTTCGTCCGAATAGTTGGTTGGTTGCTCGCCAGGTTTTAGGAGTCTTCCCACAAATTCGTATTTTTCTATAGAAAAAAAAAACAGTTTAAAAAGTAAACTTAGCTCAGGGATCGATACTTAAACCTTCCTAATTAACAAGTGTACCTACTATTTGACGTTACATTCGCATACTTTTCACTAACTCTGTATAGGCCTTAACCAAACAGATGATATTTTGCAAAACGAATGTCGGGTTGCGCAGGATGGTGGATTTAGGATCTGGTCGGGGGTGTGGGGCGAAGTCAGTGTATTTAAGAAAATTTAGAAACTTGTATAGTCTTTTAGCAATAAGATATGGATTTTTCACGGCAACCAACAGGAAAGTGCCCCGCTTCCCGGGCGCTTTTTCCTTAAGAACGTAATACTTTTCCGGCCTAGTCCGGGAAGTGGATACTTTCACGGATGGTTACTGAAAAAATAGTATACGCAACACGCCCGAAATAGTAATTTACGTTACAAGACCGGACAGTAGTGTTTTTTAGGTCGAGACAAGCATTGGAGAGACCTGGAAAACACTAATTTTCGGTTGCGTGACGTACAATCTTTTTTTTAAGACCGACACTTCGATATACTTACATTAAATTATTTTATATTATTTTTAAATGCGTCGTATGACTTCTCGTAACGGGCTTTTGATTTTACTAGCAATATATCGTAAGTCGCTTTCCTTGCTGCTTCCAAAATTTCTTCTGAAATCTCATTTTCCGTGTCGGATAATTCAAAATCTGAATTGATATTTTTAAATTTGCGCACTCGCGAAACAAGTTTGACATAAACAACAAATTAAAAATCAACGAACTGTCACTCGACAATACATCGAAATGTTGTTGTCATAGTAACGAAATCAAGGTAGCTTGTATTATCAAAGAGCGATTGGAAAAACAAAAAACAGGGACCGGAAAAATCCTTTCCGGTCTCTAACGTCACTTTTCCGGTCTTGCGATCGAAAAAAGGTTATTTTCTAGACGAAAAATTGTCCAGAAAGTGTATATTTTCTGGTCGGTTTTAAAAAAGGCTTTTTTTTTGGATTCGCATACTTCCAGGACTCGGCTACAGCTCCAAAAATACTTGTTACGTAAATTACTATTAGGCATATCATTATATCACATATACATCACGAAAAATTTAATGGTAAAGCAGGAAGAAGATAATACGTTTTTGTTTAATGGGGGTAGGAGAGGACAAATATTGCTATAAAAAAATATTCATAACTTTGGACAGGTCTTACCAATATTTGACAAAAGTGTGTGTATAATTCTGGTAAGCCAAACCAAATTAATAAATATTTTTTCAGAACAATATTTGTCCTTTTGTACAAGTTTTTCTACTGTTTAAGCAAAAAGGTAGCGCAAAAACTTAAAAACAAAAGTTATCCAGAATTTTAAATATAGTGCTACCTTTACATATGGGGATTTTTGATAAAATTCCGCTTATTTAACCTAGCGTCCAACCTAGAAACTTAAAGATAATTCCCAGCAATTGCTCTTAGTCACTTTTGTAATAAATATTTTTTTCCGCACGGCGTACGGTAAACGGTTTCTGAGATACAGTCTGCGTCTCTTTTTAGTTGTACACCCTGTATCAAGAATAGTGAACCCAACCCAGCCGTGGTTATCTTTTAAATTACATAAATTAAATGCAATTAAATAGGCTTAAACCATGAACGCCTAATTTTGAAATGAAATTAACATAAAAGTCGAATGATGCAAAACTACGTAATGTGTAACCTTACAGGGTTCAAAGGTTGGAGAGAAATAAAAATCTGGTATTTAAATCAACTTATAAATTAAAACATTTTTCCAACAAACACAATTTTATATAGGATTTTAATTCTACGATATCTTTTGAAATTTTGTTAAATGAAACGCTTATTAGCAAAGATTTAATCATTATTTCGTGCGCAGGACAATTCTATAACTAAAAAAAGCAATGTACGGTGACTATCGCAGTGATATTTCAGGTCTTTCCGGCTGTGCTGTAATAACGCTGCCGTTTTCCTGTTATCAAGTAGGGGCCGCAATTGCTTGGAGATGCTACAGGTTGTTAGTTCTGTTCATCTGCTTTGCGCAAGTTGTTTAGCTATCCGATCTATCTCCTCTTTGACTCATCCCAGTGGTCTAGCGACAGTATTATCTGCTAGTTTGACAGACATGTCTGCGCCCTCCCTGGCGAGCGCATCACAACATATAGAGATCTTGTGTGACTTATGTTTTATATACAGGGGTGTTTTAATAGTGTCGATCTGTCCATGTAGATAGTTCTGCATAAGTCAATTTTCGCAAATGGAACATTGTGTTTTATTTTACTAACGTGTAGGGCGTAGGGAAACAAATTTTATAGCAAAGTATCCCTATATTTGTAATCGTTTCGGATTATATGCATTTTAGAATCCTATGGCCTGGTTGCACACAGCGTTTAAACAATAATTGAACAACCAGGCAATTTTGACTGTGACATTAATGATATTGGCAGAAATGACATGTCATCTTGGTATAATCTTAAAAATTCTTTGTATAAAACAGTGTGAAACATAAATGATGGAATCACTTTTTTTGGTAAAAACCAAACAAGATTTGAAATTTTTAGTTTTAAAGTTACTGAACTTTCTTCTCGGTAACATAAAAAATAATTTTAAAATTTTTATCTCAAAAACGGTTGGAGATAGGAATATGTTATTATTAACAAGAAAATCCAAACATGCTTACAGGGTATTCTATTTAAAATAACAATGTTGGCCATAACTTACATGACAGGAATTTTAAAATATATTTCTTAAAAAGTTTAAAGTCAATAATTATGCCTATTATCATATTATCAGATTTTTATAAAAATATAACTTTACTCGTTTCCAAGATCTTCTAATAGGACACGCGTGAATCGCCCTGTATAATAAGAATCCCACAATAGGCATAAATCAGATACATACAGAAAAATTGCACCAATTCCCTTCTTATTACTTTTGTAAGAGTTTTGATATTTGTATTCATCATCATACATACACTCAGAGAGTGCGCATATGAAAAATTAATATTTTTAAATTTAATAGACATATTTTATCTTAAAAAAGATCTGCGTGTCGTCAAAACAAAATAATACCCATTAAATCCTGTGATAGTTTTATCGTATACGAGGAAGAGTCAAGAATTTAAAATTGCGTTAAAAGTAAAGTATTCCTATTTTTTACTTTAGAAACAAATTTTATTTGAAAAGTTAATCGTTTTTGTAAATAACCGCGTATAAGTCAGTTTCAAAAGTATTATAGCCTCTAAAATTAAAAACAAAAAAATTTTAATATTTATTACTTATTTTTAAATCGTATTTAGTTTTTAGGGAATCAAAAGTACTTCATCTAACTGGAACTTTGTAATACACTTTAAACTTAAACTATTTTCCAAACTGTTATTTCTAAAACACGAATTTTTTTTTAACTTTTAATCGTGATCTTCACAAAAAGGTGAAAAAATTACAAAATTGAATAATTTTTTTTTCGAAATAAGCTAATTTTGTTAATTTAATAGAACTTTGAAATTAAAACAAAACTTCGTTAAATTATTTTTTCTGAAGTGAAAAATGAGTGTTCTTTGCTTTTCATGCAATTTCGAATTTTCAAGTATACCTTGTATATCATTAGATTTTGATTTTAATATATGCAGACCATTTTCAAAATAAAATAAATTAATATGAAAAAAAAGATTTTCCCATATTAGCACACTTTCTTGCGGTCACTATATAAGTATGTACATAATAATACAGAATTAATTAATAAAACTAAAACTATTTTCGCAATATCGTATTGAAGAATTAACTGCAATAAATAGCAGACTTATAAAACAATGAGAATATAATTGCGATTACGAGAACTAATTTTTTTGAAGAATAATAAATTTAATCCGCTTTGTTTTTTTTTCGTGTCAATTGCGGCATAATTGACCATTCCGTAATGACGTCATTGACAGGTTGACAATGTTTGCTGGAGGAGGGGACACATCAGTCGCACTTGATTACATGCTGTTAAATACAGGGTGTTTCAGAGTAAGATGCTGATCCTTAACGGTGTGAATCCTTAGGTGATTTTAAGAAGAAAAGTTCAAATTAATATATATCCTCAACCTATCAACTTTCGAACTACTTAAAGTTTTAAGAAAAAAATCGTTTTTCTATCATAACTTTAAAAACATTCTAGCTATTTTTATGAAGTTTTTAACCATTGGCGTCCTGAAAGGGTTTGGACTAGACATTTAAAAAAATATTATGTACGCCCGAGGGGTAAACCACACCCCAAAATGTGTACACTGATTTCCTATTTGCGAAAATACTTCTGGTATTTCTATGTAATTCCAAGTATTGCCAGGTATTTCCATGTGTTACCAGAATTTGGTAATACTTGGAATTATAGTTAAATTCACATAAAGTTTTAATGCCAAATGTCAAGACTTGTTTGTCATTGTCTAGTTACTTTAGATTTCACCAACTTACTAAATTTTTTATACAGCTGAGATTGGTCAGTCTTTTTTCTTTTTCTTTTCTAGAATTGTTCGGCCAACTCTTTTTATTTCTATCTCTTTTTAATCGTATGAAATAATACAAGATAGACATACTTTGTGTGCAGTACAATTATACTAATTAAATTTAGCCATTAGAAATTTATATTTTATGTGTTGCTGCATTATTTGACAAAAGTTTGTGTGAATTCAACTATACCATAAAAATACCAGAAGTATTTTCGCAAATAGGAAATCAGTGTACAAATATTCTATTATATTTCTAGATATTTCCAAATATTCCCTTATATTTCTAGGTATTCCCAAATATTTCCTTGTATTTCTAGGTATTCCTAGGTATTACCAAGTATTCCTTGTATTCGCACTTATTCTATAAACCGCTCGCAAAATCACCGAAAATATTAAACGTCAATATTATTTTGAAAAGTTAATCTTGGCACCGTTTTTGCTACACAAAAAAAATATAGCTTAGAACAACCTGTTGAAAGCGCATACCACATATAACTAACCGTCCCAGGTCCGATCCCCACTCCTCGTATTCCCAAGTATTTCCATATGAATTTCCAAGTATTTCCTCATCTATTCCCAAGTATTCCCATATATTTCCAAGTACTCCCATATATTTTCATGTTTTTACAAATATTCCCTTGTATTTCTAAGTATTCCCAGATATTTCCATGGATTTCCTTTAATTTGTACACTGATTTCCAGGGGTGGTTTACCCCTCGTGTACGCCACTGCTTTTTCTCAAGATAAAAATTATTTTTAAAATACTCATTCATTTTAGGCCAAATTTAATATCTTGCCTTTCTATCGTCCGACAAACAGTTTCCGACAAAAAAAATAAAAAGCATTAAATGCGCATTCACTATGTGCCTATGGTTTCTGACAAGTAGGCTATGAACTTTGTTAAGGAAACAATGACAAGAACGAAATATTTACAGTCAAATAGTTTTGACAGCTATTTATTTATGTACACGGTTTTCCACTTAACTTAAATTTCAAAAACGTAATACTTTTTAAACGTATAAGTGTCATGGTAAATTTTACGAATGTCGAGTTTGCGGATATGCATTACTTGTACGGGCTTGCGGACCGCAATGCATTCGAAGCCAGACGATTATACAAAGAGCGTTATCCAAATAGAATAGTTCCGGATGCACGAACGATTTCAGGAACTCACAGAAAGTTATGTGAAACGGGATCTTTTGAAACAAAAAACTACTTAAAAGGGGCACACCAAACTACACGAACACCGGAAACCGAAGAAGCTGTTTTAAATTTAGTGAAACAAAACCCTAATATAAGTACCAGAAAAATTGGGAATATTTTAAACATTAGTCATGTACTAGTCTGGAGAATTCTTCAAAGTTATTTGTTATATCCGTACCATATTCAACGGGTCCAGGCCCTACTTCCTAGGAATTTTCCATTACGCATCAATTTCTGCCAATGGTTTATTCAAATGGTTACCAAATATCCCAAATTTGATGCCATAATTTTGTTCACGGACGAAGCTAATTTTTCCAGGAACGCCATACAAAATTTTCATAACAATCACTTCTGGGCAGTAGAAAACCCACATGCCATTACGATATTCCACCACAAGAGCAATTTTCTGTAAATGTTTGGGCTGGAATTATTGGTGATTATTTAATTGGGCCTTATTTTTTACCAGCAAGATTGAACGGAATCAATTATCGCCAATTTCTAGAACACATTTTACCAATTTTGCTAGAAGACGTCCCTATTTTTACACGACATCGTATGTGGTTCATGCACCTGCCCATTTCAGTCTCTTAGCACGAGAGTTTTTAAATCAACATTATAGTAATCGATGGATAGGGCGCAGAGGAACACAATCGTAGCCACCTAGATCCCCTGATCTAAACAGTCTAGATTTTTTCCTGTGGGGACATCTGAAAACGTTGGTTTACAGCATCCCAATAAATACTGAAGAGGAGTTGAGAAACCGCATAATAGTTTGTTTTGACACTATCAGGAATACTCCAGGAAATTTTCAAAGGGTACGAGACTTAATGAGAAGAAGAGCTGAAGCATGCATTCTTGCAGGTTGTGGCCACTTTCAACAGCTAATCTAATTATTTTCGTTTTTGTTCACACGTTATTTAATGTTAGTTGTTTTAATTTATTGTTAAAAAATTATCCATAGGCACATAGCGAATGCGCATTTAATGCTTTTTATTTTTTTTTTGTCGGAAACTGTTTGTCGGACGATAAAAAGGCTAGATATTAAATTTGACCTAAAATGAATGAGTATTTTAAAAATAATTTTTATCTTGAGAAAAAGCAGTGGCGTACATAATATTTTCCAAAATGTCTAGTCCAAACCCTTTCAGGACGCAACTGGTTAAAAAATTTTAAAATTTTTCTACACCAAAAAATGGCTATTGATGCTTAGAGGGCATGTGTGAAAAATTCATAAAAATAGCTAGAAAGTTTTTAAAGTTGTGATAGAAAAACGATTTTTTTCTTAAAACTTTAACGCCCTGTAGTTCGAAAGTTGATAGGTTAAGGATATACAGGGTGGGGCAAATGTTCCGGAACGGCTTAATTACAGGCGACTAACAGTACGACTTAGAGCAAAACGGCTTACATGTCCCTATCTTCAATTTTTATTATCTTCCCAAAAAAATCAACTTCCGGTTAAACCGGATGTAACTCGAAAGCAGGAAATATAGTTGTTCCGGTTTAACTGGAAGTTGATTTTTTTGGGAAGATAATAAAAATTGAAGATAGGGACATGTAAGCCGTTTTGCTCTAAGACGTACTATTAGAAAGTTATAAGCTGTCAAAGTTCAAAAATGTCACTTTTCGAGAGTCAATATCTCGGAAACCATGAAGTATAGACTAATAGTGCATTTAATAAAAAATAATTATAATTTTATGTGGAATTTAAAAATGTAAAAATATACAGGGTGTTCCATTTAAAAAAAATAAAATAACGTCAACACTTGACAGTTGGTGACATTACTGACATATGGTATAATAGTCAAATAGTAAAATTTTAGTCCTATAGATTGCCCAAAACCCGGATCCGATATCACTTTTCGTTCGCCTGTAATTAAGCCGTTCCGGAACATTTGCCCAACCCTGTATATTAATTTGAACTTTTCTTCTTAAAATCACCTAAGGATTCACATCGTTAAGGATCAGCATCTTATTCTGAAATACCCTGTATAAACTATAAACCAGCAGATTATTTTAAAATTCAGCAAAAAAATAATTATTTATCACAAGAGCTATCGAAAACACAAGGGTTAAAGTGAAATAATCGATCCAGGTATCTGTTAAAGACAAGTGTTCTGGAATGATAAAAAAGGGGGGCGGTTCCGGTTCCTAGCTTGAAGGGAGCGGCAAATTGGTTAACTTAATGATGAAAAACTAATTTTTAAAATTTTGTTGTTAGTTTAACTACAGGAATAAAATTAATAAACTTGAAAAACACCAGTTATTGTTGTTTGCATTAGCAAGTAACTTATAATAATGATAAAGATGTCAATTGAACAGATAAATAGATAAGTTATTGCATGTTTTTTACAACAAAAGGAGATTTCTCTACTAATAGGTAATAAGTTGCTTGGAATATTTTAAGCACCCATAATCATATAATATATAATAATACTAACCAATTTTCATAAATTCTCTCTTCTCATAATATAATAAATTAAAGATCATTTATTATACAGGGTCCTGAATAGTTCGTCAGGCTTCCATAGCTCCGATACGAATTGAGTTAGGAATTTTATTCATACGCCTACTTATAGTGTAACACGGGATGGATGTGAGGAAAATATTTTTGCATATACATGGTGGCCGAAAAAAGTGTGATAACGTAAAGTTGTATTTTTTAAATGGAAATGTCCGGTGACTACGGCTTTCTTATTTCTTAGGTCTTTCAGACTCTACTGTAATAACGCTGCGGTTTTCCTGTTATCAAGTAGGGGCCACAACACAATTGCTTGGAGATGCTAAGGGTTGTTAGTTCTGTTCATCTGCTTTGCGCAAGTTGTTAAGCCATCCGATCTATCGCCTCTTTGACTGATTCCAGTGGTCTAGCCACAGTATTCTCTGCTAGTTCGACAGGCATGCCTGCGACCTCCCTGGCGAGCGCATCAGCAGTCTCGTTGCAACATATATTGCAATACATCAAATAGATTTTATCTATTTTATACAGTGTGTTCAAACAGGGTTGGCATGCTATATATCACTGATATATATCATGATATTTATTATTAAAAAAATTACTTTTTTTTAAGTGCTGAATAAACTGTTAACAACGATATTAAACAAATTTTTGGAAATTTTAATTTACCGCCGAATGTTGTATGGTTTGGGTTGGTATTACGATTGGTATCCCCTATTTATTTTATTATTTTATTTCATTACTGAAGCGTTCGTCGACACGACTGTGCATTGTGTGTGCTTTTTTTTTTTATTACAACGTTAATCCGTAATAAAATTTAAATTTAAAATGCCAAAATAAAAATATAATATTTACTTAAATATCTAGTTCCTTGATTTTACTTGGCTACCTACTATAGTATGGTTTCAGCTGAAAAAAAATATTTGATATATATCAGATATATATCCGATATTTGATATTTATATAAATATCATGATATTTGCCAACCCTGTGTTCAAAATAGGGTTTCAGAAAGGACACACATTAAACTAATTTTTCATATATTAGTTTACTATTTGATGAAGAATTTCACAACAAACAATTTTTGTATTTGCAACTTATTTAAAATGCCAAACCGTTTTCACAATATTTATAAAAAAACATGAATGTCGCTATTCATAATAAAGTTTCATAAAAAAAAATAGCAAGGCGGTCATGGAAAAAATCAGATTTAACAATTAAATACATTTGACATTTGTCAAAAATATGCATAGAAGTGTACTTAAGGTGGAATTTTCAATGTCATTCATCCTAGTGGAGAACGCAGTAACTTCCAAAATTTTCGATTTTGAGATTTTTACATATTATTGTGAAGAATACAATTCTCTATCTTTAAAAAAATAATTGTTGAAAAAAAAATAAAAAATTAAGACAAAAAAACGCCTAATAAATATGCAGTTTCTGCAAAACGTAATGCTTTTTTAAAGAAAATCGCAGCATCTGATTTTTCTAGTCAAGAATGCAGCATTTTACTGATGCCCAATAAATGCTGCGTTTTTTCTTAGAAGCAAAGCATATTGCGGCTCATGGTTTTCTAGTGGAAAGCGCAGTATATTTTACACTAGTAAATATGGCATACTTCGTTTTTGTTAAGCAACGCTAATGCAAAGCTCTGAGAAATACTAAACAAAAACGCAGTATGCTCAATAAAAAAATTATTTACGGTCCAAATTCATTGAAACCTATATCAAAAAAATTGTTTTATATTTTTTTATCAATCTGGTAAAAGAAAAAATTAAAAATATTCATTTATAAAAAAATACTAGCGAAAAAACGTTTTTTGCGTTTTTCACAAATGTAACGTTCAGGAAGTTGCTGCGCTTTTCACTAGCAGGGCAGTATTGCCAACCCATAACCAATTTCGCGTTGTTTTTTTTAGTTTATTATTTTAATTACTAACTTTTAAATAAAATCAATATCATCGGCCTATTATTTAGGTAATATCTGATATACAGGGTGTCCCAAAAGTAATGGGACACAGAGCAACAGCAAACTCCGTAAGGGGAAATAATGGGATTTATTTAAACTTGCCTTATCCTAAAATTGATAACAATCAAGATACAGGTTGTCAAAGTTTTAATTTTGTTTTCGTTCCCTTGCGATTATTTCTTAACGAAACGACATAGCAGCACAAAATTAAGGATTTTGGGGTTTTTTGAGGTGAGGAATTCAAAATTATTAATTTATAGTTTTTGTGTCACCAGTAGAGGGCGCTGCCTACGATATGGCCCACTCCTTTTAGCTGGCATAACTTGTTTAGGCTTCTTATATCGAACCGACTATTGCACTTATGCTATTACCCCCGATAATTTTTTTGTTCAAGAAGCAATTTTTATTCAGAGCCTGGTGCAATTAAATGTGGCACGGATTTTTTTCAGAATTATTTGGACTAACTTTCCACTTATTTCAAGTTCTTGCACCACAGATGATTCATTAATATTTGACTTTTTAATAACTGTCAATAAACCTGCTAGTTGATATTTTCCTCATTTAGTGACGTCTTTGTTCTTTCTTGTAGTATAATATACGATTTAACAAAGCGCTTCTCGATGTTGCAGAATTCTATTAGCGACAAAACAGTTTTTCTCATTCTCGCCCAATACAATATCAATGAGCTTCCTTAAAAAAATCGTTTTTTAAACAATAAGTTATCCTTTTAAGTACACTTAAGTACTTATTTCTGACAAATAATATCAAAATGTATTTTTAATTGTTAAATTTGATTGGTTTTCCACGGTCGCCTATTTTGTTTATAAAACTTTATTATGGATAGCTACATATATGTTTTTTGATAAATATATGGAATTTTAAATAAATTACAAATACAAAAATAGTTTGTTTGCAAATTTTTCATTTAAAAGTAAAATAATAGAGATACATGGTGTTTTCTTTTAACATTTGAAAAACTTGAGAAAAATTAGTTTAAAATGTGTCATTTTTGAAACCTTATTTTGAACACCATGTATAAAATAGATATGATCTATTTTATTTATAGTATCTCTTGACCCCTTGCCACTAATCACACATAATACTGTGATTAATAAAATGCTTTTATATTGTTTATTGGATTTTTTTTCCAAGGCTGCAAAACTTTTTTTTTTAATTTTTAATTTATTACTCGTAAACTACAAAAGCAAATTCAATAAAATTATAAAACAACAATAAAAACCTAAAAATACAAAAAAAAAGGGTGTCCCATTTAAAAAATAAAACTTTAAATTAATACACATTTTTGGGCCACCCTGTATACAGGGTGATTCACATTGAGTGGCCTATTAGAAGATCTCGGAAACGAGTAAAGTTATATTTCTAAAAAATTTGGTAGCGGGCATGATTGGCTTTGAACTTTTAAAATATTATATTTCGACATTTGTATCACCTCCGGTTATACCGGAAGTTATGGCCAACTTTGGTATTTCGAATGGAATACCCTGTATATTTTAGCATTTTTGGATACCTTATTGAAACCTAAGTAACTTTTATTAACAAAGATCTATACCTATCTCTAACCGTTTTGGAGATATGAATTATAAAATGCATTTTTTATGTAAAAAAATTACCGAGAAGAAAGTTCAGTAATTTTGAAATTAATAAAGTTAAACATTTAAAATTTTGTAAGCTTTTAACTAAAACATAGATCTTTAGACTACATTAGTTAAGTTTCATGTTTTGCATACAGGGGGTTTTTAAAAGTGTGCCAATGTGGCCATTTAGATAAATGTGCATAAGTCAATTTTTGCAAATGGAAAACCATATTTTTTATTTTAGTAACGTGTAACGTGTAAATTTCCTATCTAAACGTATAATATGTCAGTATCAACATTTTTAGTCATTTTGGAATTATGAGCAATTTTAAAAAAATATCTTAAAATATGTGTTTGTGTTAAGTTCATAGGACATTATTTTTGTAAAGAAGGCTTTGAGCTTTGTTACCAATTAGTAAAGTAGGCTTTGACTGAAATTGTTTTAAAGTTTACACACTCACCTTAATTATTTACAAAAATAATGTCTTATGAACCACAAACACATAGGTATTTTAAGATATTTTTTTTTTAAATTGCTCATAATTCCAAAACGACTAAAAATATTGATACTGGCATATTATACATTTAGATGGGAAATTTGATTCTCTACACGTTAGTAAAATAAAAATATGGTGTTCCATTTGCAAAAATTTACTTATGCACATTTATCTAAATGGCCACATTGGCACACTTTTAAAAAACCCCTGTATGCAAAACATGAGACTTAAGTAATGTAGTCTAAAGATCTATGTTTTAGTTAAAAGCCTACAAAATTTTAAATGTTTAGCTTTATTAATTTCAAAATTACTGAACTTTCTTCTCGGTAAGGTTTTTACATAAAAATGCTTTTTATAATTCATATCTCAAAAACGGTTAGAGACAGGTATAGATCATTGTTAATAAAAGTTACTTAGGTTTCAATAAGGTATCCAAAAATGCTAAAACATACAGGGTATTCCATTTAAAATACCAAAGTTGGTTATAACTTCCGGTATAACCGGAAGTGATACAAACGTCGAAATATAATATTTTAAAAGTTCAAAGCCAATCATGGCCGCTACCAAATTTTTAGAAATATAACTTTACTCGTTTCCAAGATCTTCTAATAGGCCACTCAACGTGAATCACCCTGTAGGTATAAGAAAATATTTTCCTGAAATACATCACGTGTTACAGTATAAGTAAGCATATGAATGAAACTTCTAACCTAATTCGTATAAGAGTTATAGAAGCCTGACGCACTATTGGAGAACACTGTATATTATATTACAAACTCGAAAGACTATTTTTGTGAAAGCGTTTCGAAATAGACATATTTCGATATTGATTAGAATTTCGAAATGACACTCTTTTAGGCACTAGTGTCTAAATGCAGTGGCGTAGCGTGCAGGGGGCCAGGGGGGGCGACCGCCCCCCCCCCCGCCCTTTGAGCCCTTTCCCAAACGGCGCCCCCTTCCCACTCTCCCAGTTCCCAGAGGCAAAAGTGTACAGTTGGCCATTTGGCAATATGGTAATATTTTAAATTTCATTAGCAGATCTTTTATTTTTGGTTGTTAAAATTTAAAATTATTTTATTTATTACTATTATTATTATTAAGGGTAATGAAACACTCAGTCTGCTCCACTAGTATATTAAAAAATTTAAATTACTTCGGACATGTTTCGAAAGCAAAGGCTTTCATCTTCAGCGACATTTATATGTTAGTAATTGGCAAAAAAGTCGAAAGAAAACTTAAAAAATAGGTAATTTATTAATATGTACTTAACCTAAAAATGTTGGAAGGTTAATTTTTAAAATTTTTTAAATTCAATACAATTAATTTTCTACCCATTAGTATATTTTCATGTTTGGGCCCAATGTAAGAATTGGAATGCAAATGTGAAGTTTTCTTTCGACTTTTTTGCCGATTACTAACATATAAATCTCGCTGAAGATGAAAGCCTTTGCTTTCGAAACATGTCCGAAGTAATTTAAATTTTTTAATATACTAGTGGAGCAGACTGAGTGTTTCATTACCCTTAATAAATATTCACTCCACTGTGAGATGGACTCCTTCCATAATATTATTATTATTATTATTTTTTAGTTCTTTGTTTCTGTTTATATTATAAGATGACCATTATCAGAAGAATATTGGCAAATATGATATTTGATATTTTGTGAAGCTCTCTTTCCCTTTGTTTTTAAAGTATTTTTATGGGTTTTAGAGTAAAGAAACAGATAAAATAAACCTGTTACCTATTTTGGGATTCTATTTTATTTCCACTACTTGATTTAATTTATAATTTTGCCACGACGAATAATTTGTATTCTTTCAGTTATTTTGCTTTAACAATTAAAAATTGCTTGAAATCTCTAATTTACTAGAGACTAAATTTTGTCTTTTTAAAAGTGTGTTATTGTCGCCAATGAGAATATATGCTCCTATTATTATGTAATATGCATAAAATATTTGATAGAGTTTTAACAAAATTCCCCTTGCCGTGTTCATATTCTGTTTTCATGTGACCATTATGACGAAACAAAATCTTTATTTCTCAGGCCAAAATTTACTAAAAAAACAAAATTATACATTAGCAGTAAGGCGCCCTTTGAAGGGCGTGCGTAGAGAGGGGGGTAAGAACCCCCCCAGGACCCATAATGAGCCATGAAAACGAGGAACTTTTTTTTTACTTTATCAATTTTTTTGTGATTTTCTTGAAAATCTTGTGTATTTTATATTTTTCCTACTTGAAAATCAGGCAACATCATTGAAAAAAGGGCGTGGCACCCTAAAAAATTTTGCCTGCGGCGCTATTTCTTTTTCCCTCTCTTAACCTATAAGGAAAATTTACGCCCTTACCTTTGAAGCTTTCGCCCCCTCCGCCCCTTCAACCACGCTACGCCACTGTCTAAATGTGACAGTTTTAGGCACTAGTGCCTAAAAGTAAAAATGAAACATTAAAATCAATGAAAATATCTATTTATTATATATGTTAAATGTACAATTATGTAAACTGTTGAACTGAATTCTAGAGGCATCTAGCTTCTCTTCTTTAAGAGCAATGTAATTATTAGTAGTCGGAATGGATAAACTGCTAGTAGTGACAATGCTAACTTCTGCTTCTGAGTGAACTTCTTTTATTTTTGTATTTTGCGTATCTTTCTGTATGATTCTTTTTGCTATTTCGTTTTGCTGTTCAATGGAATTTTCTATATAACTCTCGGCAACTGAGCTTGATCGCCAACATCCATGACGCTTTAAAAGTGTCATGTCCGCTCCAGAATCTACCAACATTGTTGCAGAGCTGCGCCGGAAGCAATGGCCAATGTATTCATTGGTGTTGGGGAGTCCAAGGAATTCTGCTATTTTTTTGGCATACCTCCAATTGTATTAATTCCAACTGGCAGGGTACAGCATTTACCACTTCGATATGTCAAGAAAAATCGCTGATGTGTCGTATTCAGTGGACGAAGTTTTGCGTACTTACGAAATAGATCTAAAAAATTGATGCCATCTATTGATCCCTCAGTAATCGTAAACATTCTTGGAACATGAGTTTTTGTATTCGGAATTTTGACACTGATAAACGACTGACAATCTTTGATGGCATCTAATTTCAAAAATGTGATTTCTTTCCTCCTACATGCTCCAAATACTCCAACCATTAAAACAACTTTGGCTGACAGGAATTCTTTATCATCAGCTTGTTTTATAAAGCGTTCTATTTCCAGCTTTGTAAATATTTTTGATTTCTTTGGCTGATATCCCGTAGCTTTCCTTTTTAAAAATGCAACAAGGTTTGTAAATTTGCAAATATCTATGTTTTTGTTCAGATAAATCATGGTGCGGAGCATCGAATATTTGCTCCACAAAGTTGACGGCCTTAAGGTGGTGGATAGCTTGAGGAAATAGGCTAGTAATACCTTTTCTGTAAAGTTCTCAATATGTTTTTCTTTGGCCCAGGTTTCAAAATTGTCGTAGGTTTTTTCGTATAAATGTTTCGATTTTTCGGGTACTAACGTGGATAGCGCAGCTTCAGCAGCTTGTTCAATATCCAAAGACTCGTCAATATCACATATTTGAAGTAATTTTTTCGAAAAACTTTGCGGGAAAAAAGGCAAAACGCGACGTTCGAACTTGACAACACACTTGACATTAAATAATGCATAAACAATGCCTTAGAAACAGATTGCCTGCCTACTTTCAAAATGTTTAAAAATACTAATAAAAGCTTAAATTATCAAATTCTCCGCTTTCACAAAAAATCTTGTATAAAGTCGCCACAGTGGATCTTTTCCCGTGCGTCATCACTTTCACGTCATCAAAATCGTATGAATCAAATCAAAATTACGAGACGAAAAAAGTCAAAACTAAGTCTAAGTTCATAAAATGGACGTGCCTGCCTACCGGTTGACATACCTACATAATATCCCGAAAAATTATTATTTATTTTAAGTTTTGCCCGGCATTCTCTATTATCTAAAAGAAATTGACAAACAAATGTTAATACATTTAATACTATTTTTAAAGCTTAAAATCTAGAAAAGTTTGGTGTTTTATTGACTATTAAAATCGCAAAAGTCAAATTTTTGACATCCTTTCATTTAAGGGAATTTAGCCACTGCCGTAAACTTTTCAAAGAACTTTCACGGTTAGAATATTTAAAAAAAATAAATTAGGTATTATAAAAATTCATACATACTTACCGCCAAAGCAGATGGTGCTCTAAAAAGAACTATTTTTAGAAAAAGGAACAGTTTAAGGCACACAAATTTACAAAATACGAATAAGATTGGCAGATCAAAATAAGGTTGACAATGACGTTCTAAAATACAACGGTAGTCAACTAAAAAAATAAAAAAAGTAATTTATTGACGTTTATAGTTTTATTCTTGTCTAGCACGTTATATTATTGCGGAATCTTGGAGACGTTCTTTTATGCTTTTATTCAAACTTGTTACTGTAATAAATAAGGATGCAGAGTTATTAACCACGTTGAGTCCTGATCGTTGATTGATGACGCACGGGAAAAGATCCACTGTGGCGACTTTATAATTCGTTACGAAACGATGTCTTTTAGCCACTAGACGTGTTGTCCAACTCGGCTTTGCCTCGTTGGAACATTTTCACGTCGCGTGCCTAAAATACACTCATTTCGCAACTTATTGTATAAATAGCTATTTATTGACTAAACTCATATTATGTCAAATTTGGCTTTACATTTTTTTATAAATAATTTTAAGTTGCATCTTTTGATTTCATTCCCCAATTTATCATATTCTACAATTGATAAAATCAATCATTTAAATTGGACTACGAAAAAAAAAGTTACCGTACATTAAACTTGAGCAAAATTTTGGATGGATCGAATTTAAAGTCGGCGAGTGTATAATAGCCCAAAACTATAAAATTTTTGTTAAGAAATTTTCATGATACATATTTAAATTTATTTAATAAATAAAAACAATGTACCGCCGCTGTACAACTAGAAAGTGACTCAGGCTGTATCTTGAAAACTGTTAACCGTACGGCTTGCGGAAAAAAATATTTATTACAAAGGTGACCAAGAGAAATTGCTGGAAATTATATTTAAATTTCTAGAGGCGGCGTAACTATAGTGACCAAACAATAAGCGGGATTTTGTCAAAAATCCCTTTAGTAAACATGTATCAAAGGTGGCATTTTTTCAATCTAATGAAAATTCTGGATAACTTTCGTTTTGAGTTTTTGCTCTACCTTTTTGTTTAAGGGGGGTGGGAGGGGACAATTATTGATATGCAAAAATATTCACAACTTTGGTTGGGCTTATCGGAATTTGACCTCCCTAAATAGAGAATCTTTTGTTTTACTAATTTGATAAAGAACGAAGTAGTTTTAAATTCCGTTACGACAGCTAGAGGGCGCTATTTAGCAGAATCATCACTTTCTTCATTTTTCTGAAAAATTTTAAATGCAAGGATATATCTTTTCTTTTTTAACTTAAGCAAAAAAATGAATCCATAATAAGAATATCTGTGAAAACCCCAAGCCAATTTTTTTTTAAACCGGAGATTTGGAAAATATAATATAAAAATGAGCTACATAAGAACAAACTGACGTTTTAATACGTTATTTGTAGCCAATAAGGTACAATAAATACAATATCATTTTGTCTTCTACAAAGCTATAGTGAACATAACAGTTATTTTATTTAATGTTCTGTAAAATTGAATTATTTACAACACTAATAATAGAGGATGGTTGTGTTAATGAAACAAATTTCAATAGAATTTTAAGTGGGCTGTGAAACAGAAAAGAAATGCATGAAGGCTTTGATTTAAAATATGAAAGTGTCAAGTTTAAATGGGTTAAATTTTGATTTTTTCCTTAAAATTTTAGGCTCGTCAAACGCCTCTTCGTTTGATGTCGGTATTTTGACGCAGCAAACATTTTAAGGAACTAAATCAAAATTTAACCTTGACAAGTAGGTACTTTAAATCAAATATTCCTTCCCTTTTTTTACAGATCACTTAAAATCTTATGATTCTGCTAAATAGCTCCCTTTAGCAATTCAAACGACTTCGTTCTTTATTAAATTGATAAAACAAAAAAATCCCTATTTAGCAAGTTCAAATTTTTCAAATTCCGATAAGCCAAATCAAAGTTGTGAATATTTTTGCAGCAATATTTGTCACGTACGGTACGCGGTTTCCAATATACTGCTGGCGTCTCTTTTTAGTTGTACACCCGGTACAAAATAATAACAGTTTTCTATATCCATTCTAAACAATTAAGCATTTCCGTTATTTTATATAATTATCACGCCCTATGGCTTCTAAACAGAGAATAGAAATACGCAAATAACGATTTTATAGTGAGGATGCAAAAAACTTAAGCTGTCGCATTAACGCCCAGCGGAAGCCCCGCATGTATGCTAGAAAACTAATCGCAATGCACGCAAGCGTTAGTGATTGCAGAAGCAAATATTGCGTAAGCAACGATAAAATTGGCACGGTAACATGTCGCCAGGCAATTGAAATTTAGTCTGATTCTAGTTAGTTGTGACCACAGACATGTAATTTACAAGCAGACAAATCATTCCATTCATGAAAAACCATTTGTTTACAATCAGCCACACTTCCAAAGTTTCAGATAAGTTAGGAGATGGTTTCAAAAAATTATTTTAGAAAATGGCAACACTGAAAGCTCGCTGTTATCCTTGCAGTGCATTGGCAGGTGGTTTTTTTAGGATCAAAAACGATCCATATATTTTGCAACTTTTACTTAAAATACAGATTCTACACCATTACTTTTACTTTTAAGCTAAAAAAACATAAGCTGAATTAGAGTCCTGCACGGGCCAGGTTTTCATCTCGGGCATCTACGCGGTCCGGCCCGACTCTCGGGTTCGGATCGGGTTAGGCCACTTAATCAATACAGGTTCGGGCCGTCGGGCCCTAATAAATGTTATTGTTATGTTAATTATTATTTTAGTTTATCAATTTAATAAAAAAACAAAGTCGTTCTGAATTCCGACAGCTAGGGGGCGCTATTTAGCAGGATCATAAAAATGTTTTGCAACCGTATACCTTTTTTAACTTAAGCAAAAAGAAGAATAAATAAGAAGAATATATGTAAAAACCGCGAGCCAATATATTTTTTTAAACCGGATATAATATAAAAATGAGCTTCATAAGAACAAAATGACGTTTTAATACGGTATTTGCAGGCAAGAAGTTACAAATACCATACCATTGTGTCTTCTACAAAGCCATAATAAACACAACACTTCTGGTAAATTAATGTTTTATAAATTATTTACAACAAAGTTAAAGGTATTTGTATACTTGAGATAATTATATAACCTTGTAATTTTTAATATTCTAAAATGTGCCGTTTCAAAACTACCATTCCGAAAAATATGAGAAAATAACCGTATTTTTGGAGGACCTATATCGTCTTGAAAAACAAACAATAATTTTATAAGTATAAATTATAAGTAAGATACTTATTTTTTTTTAAATAATGTTGTTTTGGAAACGAAAGAAAAGCAAGAAGTCTTCTCCACAATTTTTTTTTTCATTCCCATACTTGCAAAATACTGGAAAAGTCAGAGTCTTAACCAAAGCCAGCATAAAAATAGTGCCGCAGACGATCGCGCAAGAACGTCTAGGTATGATGACACAATTTGTCGGCCAGCGTAAACATCGGAGCAGTGTTGCCAGACTGGCCAACGAAATATTCTGCGGAGTTTGACAAAAAATCTGCTGAATTCTGCACCAAGGTCATAGTATCAGAGACATTTATATTTACCTGTTGCCCCTACTTCGACCTCCTATATCAACATTTTCGTAAAAAATACTCTTTTTAATTTTATTTTTGGTTTGTTATTTTTTTTTATATATTTTCATTGAAAATCGTATTTTTTAAATGTATTTGGTAAATACCTAATTCCTTATTTATTAAAAATTCTATAAAAATCTGCCAATTATGATATTATTCTGCAACTTTGTAAAAAATACGCTTTCAAAAATTTGCTAAAATGCAGAAAAGACTGCAGTTCTGGTAATACTGAATCGGGATAAATTAATATATCAGTGTTGTCAGGTCAAAAATAAGGAAAACAGTATGACATAAAAAAGCGATAGATTTTAAAATAACACGCTAAATATTATATTACATTGAAAAAATCTAATAAATTATTTTATGAGTTAAAAAAGTATACATATCTTTAACCAATGGCCAATAATATATTACTTTAAACGGATGATAATTAGATAAATAAAGCAAAGGGACCAGAAATATTCAAAGAAGAGTATGCGTCGCGTCGTCTCGAACTGGGGGATTTACCGAAACTAAAATATCAAACGTAATCAGAGAATGGAGGAGAGAATATTAGCATGCTTATTCATATATCAAAATCGTAAACTAAATCGAGTGTAATGTTTAGCGAATACTTCGTAAATATGAACATCATAAAAAGACCCTCACATCCGCAATTTTATTTACTACTACCCTTGGATCCCTTGAAGTTTGACAGCTCTGCTCTGATATATCTGATTAGTTAGAATTCATATAACAACTGCCATAATTACTTAAAAACTGCCCATACAAGGTCTATACTATAATAATTCCTTTATCAGTAATGTCATGATTATGATTGTGCATGTGCAGGTCTACTATTTTTATGATATTTTAAACTAATCAAAAGCACAATTCCAAGTGTCCGACCCAAACAAGATTTTCAGCCGAAACCGAATTTTCGGCCTTGGTCTTAGTTTCGGCCGAAATCGAAACTTATTTATAAGTACATGTTAAAAATTTGATTGTATACTGATATCTAATTTATTTTATATAACTCGGGAGCGGATTTTAGTTTCGGTGCAGCCGAAGGTTCGGCCAATTTTTGGCCGAAACCGAAACTGTCACCGAAACTAGCCGAAACCGAACCTTCGGTCGGTCTCTAGTTCTAACCAAGGATTTTTAAAATGTATCTTACCATTGAACTGCGACTCCCATTCTCTGACTGATTCCATCTCCATGGTGCTTAAATCGCTCAAGTCATCGTACTGGTCTCCACTTCCAACAACGTTGAATGTGGCAAGGCCTCGGGAAGCATCTCTTCCAGCAAAAGCAGCGTATGGCCCACCTATAATAGTAAATTCAGGTTAAATGTAAAAAAAACAATTTTTAAATATATGTTATTTGTTACAAAAAAAATATTAACCAAATTAAATAAATTACAAAGAACTCAAAATAAAGCATTCTAAACAATATTATATAGGTGTTCAGTGGGATCCGTTACCTAGCAACCAAGCTATAAAACTAACACCATAGTCATTACTAACAACTTTTACCGGGGGGGGGGGGTCTAATGTAACGTTATCCCCCCCACCCCTCGAACAAACCCGAACAAACCCAAACAGTGTTACAGTTACGAATGTGCTTGTTATTGGAACAAATATAAAATTTATAAATATGTGTTCTCGTTTGGTAACAGAGTAAGCAATTTTGGATGGACAATGGTGTAAGTATAATTAACTTTTATATGAATATATTATATGAAAATAAAACGTAAAACTAATATACAGTGTGTTCCGCTTAAGGAGTGACCATATAAAATTTTAATTTTTTCGCAATTTTGAAATACTTACAACTGTTTATTTATTCGATACAAATTCTACAGATTTACACCCAATTACAGAGTAGGAATGTTAATCTTAATTATAAAATGAAATCCCATACATATATAGGTATCTACAATCTAAATCTACTTTATGGCATTAATATATTTTCTAAATTCATGAATGCTTATTTTAAATATATCACAGTGTTCTCGAATTTGATTGTATAATTTACACATAGCACTAATCGGGGAATAGGGAACTTGACAAAAATTTTAAATGGGGAAAAAATTCTATAAATCATAAGTATATATTGTCATAAAACATATGGCAGCAAAAAAAACTACATATTTCGTCCCAAAAGACCGCTAGCAAAATTTAAAAATGCCCCAAAATTCAAATTATCCCAAGCGGGTAAAAACGGGTCGTGACGTCAAGAAGTATAATTGGTGTGTAAGATCCACGAAATAGGTTATAGGTTGGCAATAAATTGAACGACGTTGAGAATTCCACCTTAAAACAATACAATAACACACGGCAATCCAAATGCAAACTCGGTAGCTCGGCCACCGGTCAGGATGACGGAAAAGTCATACTTCCTGACGTCATCGGGCTTGGCGCGCTTAAAAGGTCGTTTGAACTGCTTTTGACACGCGCGAAACTTTAAAGAATTTTTACCAAGTTATTACTGATTTTTAAGAAGTAATAATTGGGGAATATTTTTTTTAGGCCTAACTAAATCATATTATTGAAAAAAAAAATGGAAAGTTCCCTATTAATGTAGTAATTAGTTCTTGCACTCTCTACATAAAAGGTTAGAGGGTTCCTAGTTCTATAGGACGATACATAAAAATTTACTGAGGCTAACAAGTTGGAATCATTAATCTTATTATGTAACAGTTTATACAAAAACAACAAGGATGAGGCAACTCTACGATTTTCTAAACTAACAAGATTACATTTCTTCATACTCGTCTTCATAACTTCTACTTTAGGTATATGCAACTGATATGTGCCAGTTTCTTTGCTACCTATGTATCTTAAAAATTTATTTTGCACTTTCTTAATTGCATATTTATGGCTCTGATAATACGGACTCCATACTATAGAACAATATTCAAGAATACTTCTGACAAACGATACATACAATGTCTTGATGCACTTTAAGTTACTAAATAATTTACAGCTTCGGACTATAAACCCATCCATTTGGGTTGCCTTGTTTATTATTTCGGTCATGTGTGTTTTAAATGAAAGTTGAGAATCAAAGGTTACACCAAGATCCCTCATTTCACTGACTCGAGACAACACTGATCCGTCAATTCTATATTTATAGTTTAAAACACTCCTTTTCCTACCACAACTTAGAACACAACACTTGCCGATATTGAAAGGTAGGCTATTTTTAACTGACCACAAATGTAATATATCGAGGTTTTTCTGCAATTTAATTTAATACAGTCCGCCTCATCGCGTACTTTAACATACAGCTTCAAATCATCAGCAAATATTAATGTTTCACAGTCTACAATCGTATTGATTATATCATTAACTAGACTGGGTACATATCGCTAATCGTCAGCCGAGAGTGCATCTAATATTAGTACTAAAAAAATTTACAAAAATTTAAAAAATACTTTTCTTTCCTATTTTTCTATTTACTATTGCTTTTTTGCCTCACGTTCCTGCGAAACGTGAAGGGGAAACATATCGCCAAATTGTCATTATAACAACTGACCAAAACTAGACAATGGTGCAAAATTTCCGTTTTCTCGTATAGATAGGTAGTTTTCGGAGATGGCGCCGTATAGTGCTCGATGTCCCGTTTCCCATGCCACCTCGCTCGATTCGCTACGACTTTTCGTTACGGAGATATATGATATTGATATTTATAGGTGCTCTTTACACTCGCACACCTTTGTGCTATGTGGGATATAATTTCCATATTTGCTCTATAAAAATATGTAAGTATTCAATCGATTAAAACGTAAGCAAAAAATTATTCTTACATGGAAGCTATCAATTATCAGCTAATAAATTTGTAGCAATATTATTGTGCCGAGCCCTTCGGGCACGGCACTGTTCTAGGTCGTTCGTTTAATTATACGACAGCTGTCACTTTGACAGGTAAGTGTCATTTTTTTTTAGCTTTTTCGTAGCGAGGGTTATAGCTGTAAAAATCTTAAATTAAAAAGTTTTTCAGTACCTAAATAACAAAGTTTTATACGATAGCTGTCAAATTTTGGCAGGTAAGTGTCAATTTTTTTTTTAGTCTTTTCATAGCGAGGGTTATAGCTGTAAGAATCCGAAATTTAAAAAATTTCAGGTACCCAAATAAGAAAGTTTTATACGATAGCTGTCAAATTTTGACAAGTAAGAGTCAATTTTTTTTTAGCTTTTTGTAGCGAGGGTTATAGCTGTAAAAATCCCAAATTGAAAAATTTTTCAGTACGTAAATAACAAAGTTTTATACGACAGCTGTCAAATTTTGACAGGTAAGTGTCAATTATTTTTTAGCTTTTTTGTAGCGAGGGTTATAGCTGTAGGAATCCGAAATTTAAAAAAAATTCAGTACCTAAATAACAAAGTTTTATACGATAGCTATCAAATTTTGACAGGTAAGTGTCAATTTTTTTTAGCTTTTTTGTAGTGAGGGTTATTGCTGTAAGAATCCTAAATTAAAAAAATTTTCATTACCTAAATAATAAAGTTCTATACGACAGCTGTCAAATTTTGACAGGTAAGTGTCAATTTATTTAAACTTTTTTCGTAGCGAGGGTTAAAGCTGTAATAATCCTAATTTTCAGTACCAAAATGACAAAGTTCTATACGACAGCTGTCAAATTATATATACTTAAATAGTAAGTCTAATTTTTTATAATTTGCGACCATTTCTATGCTGTTTAGGTAGAGAACAATATATTTGAAAAAAGTAGTATTTGAGATAACCTAAACGAATATCCAAACCAAAAGTATGTCGGACGCACCCAATTCGATTTATTAACGATCCAAAATGACCCTACATTGATTTTAAAAAAATCAAAAAAATGACTTCCCAAGTTTCGATCGCGTTTGCAAACAACAATGTTTTGTATCCCAACGTCGTCTACACGTCGAAAAAGTTTAAATCGATTAAAATGATTTTTGCCACCTGTATCGCGCTACAACGAAAAAAAACATATTTTTCAACTTTGACTTTAATAACTTTTTCCGGTACACCCTGTATATTGGAAATTGTTCCTAGAACGTGCCCCGACTATTCCTCTCTACGTCCAGAAAGTTTGAATCGTTTTGCTCCAACCGTTTCCGAAGAAAAAATTCGCGAATATCGAAATGTCGAACAACCTCCTACCACGTGGCGACGGATTATCAATGTCCGAACGCCATCTTTAAAATCGAGATTACAACTATTTCTAAAACATTTTGGGCAAAAATTTTGGTCAATAAAATTAGAAGAAGGTTCAAGGTAGATATTCCATCCAATTTAAAATCTGGAAATGTTCTTATTAGTCTAGCAAGTCAAGTTCAAAACACCCATTTTTCGCCATTTTTGACAGCCGGATTTTTAGAATTAATAATTAATTTAGATACATCAATATCAAGGCACTCTTAGTCAAAAGTGAATGGTGTTAGAATTTGTAAATTTTGCCTGTTTCCGCACCCAAAAAAGCGACTTATCTAAAATTTGCGAATATATTTTTATAAGTTTAGATATGCAGGAGTGTTGATAATAAATCAGCGCGTCTTTTGGGGAAAAAAATAAAACGGTTTTGTTAAAAATTGAATAAGCTACAGTCGATATAGTAAAACGTCGAATAAAAATATCTCATAAATTAATTTTTTTGAGCCACAAATGATGTTTTCCCACAGCGCGTTTACTCTGCAAACTAAAGCTTGTTTATCGGTCGACATAGTGGATCAAGAAAAAATTGAAAAAGTTATATATAGACACTTGCAGATGTATTTAAGCGTTCCAGTGCGACTTGATAGAATATTTTTGAAAAATTTTTATAAAAGCTTGCCGTTTTTTCCGTAGAAAAGATAAAGAAATGAAAAAATATCTCTTAAATACAATTTGACGGCTCTATCCGCTAAAGTATACAACGTTTCGATCAAATGTCGTTTTCCGTACGAAAAAAAATAAAAACGGAGAAAAAATCACGCCTTACACTGTGGTTTCCAGTTTCTTACCATTTTCGGCAATTTCCATTCCAGTTAGGTATAGAACGATATATTGGAAAAAGGTAGATTTTGAGATGGCTTAACCGATTATCCAAACCGAATGTCGATTGGATGCACCCAATTCGACTTATTAGCGATCCAAGAGGTACCATTTTCGACCAAATTTTGACTTTGAAAAAATAAAAAAAATTATTTCCAAACTTTCGATCGCGCTCACAAACAATAGGGTTCTGTAGCCCACGGTCGTCTACGCGTCGAAAAAGTTTAAATCGATAAAAATAATATTTGCGACCTGTAACGTGTTTCAACGAGAATCCGATAATTATCGACTTTAAAAATTAATAACTTTTTTCCGGCACACCCTGTATATTCGAAATTTTCACACAACGTACCCCCACTATTCCTCTCTAAACTGAAAAAGTTTCAATCGTCCCACTCTACCCGTTTCCGAAAAAAAAAATCGCAAATGTGAAAATGTCAAGAGAGACATTACAAGAACGACAACATACATACATATTTCAAATGAACCAGCCGATATAGTGCAAAATTTTTAGGAGTCAATCGGGGTTGCCGTGATTCCAAGTGAAGGCGACGAATAACATATCGCGCGATATGTAATAAACAAAAGGAACAATAGTGGTCCAAGGTTAAATCCCTGGGGAATGCCTGAAGTAGGTATGTAATAATCTGCCTTGCCTATTAAGAAGATAGGATTGAAACAAATTAAGTAAGTTAGTATGGAACCCAAATTCATTCTTTAACTGATCCATAAGTATCAGATGTGGAACTCTGTCAAAAGCCTTGGCAAAGTCAGTGTATATCACATCAGTTTGGTATTTACTATCAAGATTTTCAGAGATGTACTGAGTCATATTGCATAAGTTTGTAGCAGTTGATTTTTACTTAGAAACCCATACTACTCGATTATAAATGTACTTGTATATTATAGACTCAAAGATTTTAGCTGGGGTAGACAATAGAGCAATATTATAGGTCTGTAATTATGAATATCACTCCCATCGCCCTTTTTGAAGACAGGACATATTTTAGCTTCTTTCCATTTTTGTGGAAAGATATTTGTTTTTAGTGATAAATTAAATCCTATCATGCCCTTAATTACATATGTAGGTATGTTATCTGGGCCGCTCTACTGACTTTAAGGCCCCTGACACTATGACGCTATCTATACATAGGACTTCACTTATTTCAATGTTTACTGAGGTTTTCTGACTACGTTTAACATAAACCGAACTAAAATAATATGATGCAAATGCATTAGAAATAGCTTTGCCCTCTGTGTGTTCAACATTATTGTGGTACATTTTATTTGGAATTCCGTTTGTTGTACGTTACGTAAGTTACCGAGTTCTAGTTCTCCTTATAGGCAATGTTATCGATGCCATTCTTAAATTAGGTTAGTAACTTCACAATGACAATGGTGCTAGGTTTATAACTTGGGTGCTAGGTAGTGCTAACTATCGTCTATATAGTGCTAAGAATTGTCGCAGTTATTGGCGCACAGGGGGATCGGGCTAGCGTTCCATTGCCCCCCCCCCCCCGCCCCCCTTCCCACCCCGTAAAAGTGGTTAGTAACTCTGTAACAGCTGTGGTGCTAGCTTTATAACTTGGATGCTAGGTATGGTCTATATGGTACTAAAAATTGACGCAGTTATTTGCACAGGTGGGGAGGAGGGCAAGGTAACGGACCGGTAGTGTTATCGTTTAAGTGGGCAACAAAGTTTAAATATTGCCAAAAGTTTGTACTTAACCCATATCAGATGCACTTAGAATGGCTTCAAGTTAAACAGGGTAGGGCGAGAAAATTGTTCAAGAGTAAAGTGCTCATGTATCGAAAAATAGAGAAAAACGTTATAAAAAGAAAAGTTGTTAAAAATTAAAAAATGTCCTAACACAACGTCATATTAAAAAAAATTATATATTTTATTGAAAACTTTTAATCGACCTTGTAGGCATAATGATTTTGTTTTTATTTAATTATTAATGAAAAAACAACAAAATAAGGATGGATACAAAAATACAGCAAGAACGAAGTAGAACCATAAAAGCTCAGAACTCTCCAGTATTTAGAAGTATACAGACATTTAATTCAATACTAAGAAGAAATTGCAACAATTGAAACTACAGCCAAGATTGGCCATGACCTAAAGAAATCAAAAAATATCTACAATTAAGATAGGATTCCGACTTTCAAGATGGCGCCGACTAGAGAACGTCTTAAAAGTGAGGCAAACCAAAAAATTACTTTTGAATGCTGTAAAACTAAAACATCTAGTACAGTGATATGTGTAAAATGTGGAAACGTGTACCACAAATCATGTGCAAAACGAGATTGGGCCGAAAAAATCGATTTTATCGACGAAACTCGTATGGTGTGCTTCCGCGAAGATACCCAGGTAAATGCGGATGAAATTACCGCAGGAGAGTCAGGAAACAGCTACCGAACAGAAATTACCTACCTTAAGAGGTTAATAAACGAAATGGAAGACAAAAACAGGGTGCTACTGGAAAACAACACCCTATGGAAAGAACAGTGTAACCTTTTATCTGAAAAAATGTCCATATTGGAGGTAAAACCTAGTAACAAAAAAGGTAAACATCAAGAAACCTGCTCCCTCCCCCTGTCTCATACCAACCGTTTGGAAAAGGAAGAAAATAAAACCAACAATAAAGCTGATGCCCACAGAACACAAGCCAATGTTATCGTCGTTGACGCTGACGTTCACGTGCCAGCAGACGCGGATGCTCCGGTAGCAAGGGCCAGCTCCAAATCTAAAAAAGAAGAAGAGGTAAACATTATCATAACCCAACAAAAGGAAACCGAAAAAAATTATAAATACAGGGAGCATAGGAACAACAACGGTTGGGTTTTTCTCCCGACGCCCATCCAACGTGCAGGTCGCAAACGTGGGCTCCTGAGAATAATCCTAGCAAAACCTACAATTTTTTGAGTCACCCGGCTCTGGTAAGACATAAAATAGCGAAAACCTTTCTTATATTATACAACTTTAGCTAAACCCTTCTTATTTTATCCTCAATAACTATCCAACCCGACTTTCATTCTGAAAGTCGGGAACCAACATGCCCCCTGGGCCAGGAGATGGCACCTCCTGGCTAGACCCCAGTAGTAATGAAAACCCAAAACATGTAGCTCTCTCATTTTTAAGCCCATTTATAACACAATTAGCATCTTCATTACACCAACTCTCCCCACTAGAAAATGATCAGATACCAGCAGCGATAGAAGAAATTCAGAAGTGCTTGACAGAGCAAGAACTATCAGACGCGACAAAGCAGGACATATCATCAATTGGCAAAAGATTATGGCTAGCGAAAACTAGAAAAGTGGAATACGAACCTACAGATGAAAAACCCTACCTAGTGATCATCGAATCAACCAACAATAATGTAGCTGGTCTTCACCACTCAGACCTAAGCAAAATCCTGCATAGAATGGGTACAAGAGATATCTTAAATATTAAAAAGAAAGGGTATAATAAAGTAGGAGTAGAACTAAAGTCACACAGCAGTGCAAACTCCTTTTTAAGAAACCAATAACTCCTACCAAAATCTCTAAGAGCATATATCCCCTCAACTATGCTGAAATGCAAGGGAATAATAAAGGACGTAGGGCTGATGCTATCAGAAGAGGACATCATCAATGACGGTGAGTGCAGCAACAACATATTAGAAGTAAGGAGAATGGATAGAAAGACCCAAGTCAACGGAAAAACAGAGTACAAACCATCCTATACTATATGTCTTACATTTGAAGGTAAAAAAAGACCCAAGGAGGTGAGACTCTACGGAGTAAATTACCCGGTAGACATATATATTCAGCTAGTCATCCTTTGCTTCAACTGTCTGAGATTCGGACACCCTAAAAAACAATGCAAAAGTAAGGCCCAATGCTTCAAGTGTGGAGAAAAGCATAACATCAAAGAATGCCAAGCAAAAATCGCCAAATGCGCCAACTGTGATGGTGAACACTCGTCAACTGTTACGTACTGCCCTGAATATGAACGCCAAAGAAAGATCAATGAAACAGTAGCAGTCAAAAATATATCAGTTTTTGAGGCAAGACAAATACATCCTCCCACGAAGCAAATACGAAGGAGTAATAGAGGATATTAAGGAAGCAGAAACGAATTCCCCAGCTTATACGCAGAGATAACTAGAAAAACCCCTACACAGGTCCAAACAACTGGACACATGCAGCAACAAGCAAAAGCAGGAACAAGCAATACAGATGCAACAAGGAAACAAAAAAAACAAAACCCAAAAGAAGGAAACGGAAACAAAAGACGAAACTCACCAGACGTAACACGACAGAATAAAATCGCCCACAAAGAAGAACTCTATCCTCAGCCTACAAGAGTGGTGGTAGAGCCCCTACCACAATTTAACTCACTATACCAACAGGAAGACGATGCTCATCAAACAGAAGGAAAAAGCCCTAGCACAGAAGAAACTCATGACTCAAGTATGGCAACCCCATTCAATACACCAAAAGAAAACACGTTGACCCAAGAGAAACCCATCTTAAGACTTTCTATTCCCAATAAAGTAAAGCAAAGTAATAAACAACAGGAGCATATAGACAAGTTCTTTAGCAGCCTAAAAGGCAACGATACACCTGTACCCAATTAATCAAAAAGGTAATAAAAACATGTAGTGCAAATATGCAAATAAATGGTAAATATGTAAATAAATTGTAAATATGTAAATAAACTGTAAAACTCATAAATTTTTAGTAAAACAGTAATAAGTGGTTCAAGAGAAAAACGAACACATAGGCATAGCATAACACAAACTGAACACAGGTATACAAGCACAAACAAGACTTGTATAACAACATAACCTATATTATGGAAAAATGGGAATGGACATCATACACTGGAACATTAGAAGCTTCCAGAGCAACAAAGATGAGCTGATATGTATCCTGAGAGACTACAACGCCCATATTGTTACATTAAATGAGACATGGCTCAGAACAGACCAATCAGCAACAATTAAGGGTTTTTCATTAATAAGGGAAGACAGACAAGATGGCTATGGTGGGGTTGCGGTGGCAATTAAAAGAAATATTCCATTCCAGAGGTTACAAAACATTGGAACAACACTCCCGGACAGATGGCAATATATAGCAGTGGAGCTGCAAGGTATAATACTACTTAGCATGTACATCCCCCCAGATATAGAACTATCTGCAGCCAAGCTATACAGTATTACAAAGAAAATAGAAGATAAATATAAAAAACCAATCGTCCTGCTGGGAGACCTGAACGCCCAAGACCCGGCATGGGGATCTGGATTGTCCAATCGTAATGGAATTAACCTGAAGGAATTCTTAGACGTCACCGGATTTGTCTTCTTGAACGATGGATCTCCCACAAGAATTATAGCCCCAGGCATACAAAAAAGCGCCCCAGACTTGGTCCTTTCCTCACCCAGAATAGCAGCGAGAATGACATTTGAAGTCCTGACAGAAACTGGCAGAAGCGATCACCTCCCAGTGATATGCAGGCTACAAGGGAAGACGGAACAAAACCAAACCCAACCAAGCACGCAAAATAAATATAACACAAGGAAAGCGAACTGGACATTATATCAGCAATTGGTAGGGGGGGACTAGCTGAAAGACAAAACAGCGGTATTGAAGGGTATGAAAACCTTACACAAAACCTACATAAAACTGCGGAAATGAGCATTCCGAAAACTAGGGGGCCCAGAGAAAATAAGCCGAGTCATCCATGGTGGGATACAGAATGCACGGAAGCTATTAAGAAGAGAGAAGCCTTTAAAAATTTTTTACAAACATCATCTACACAGAACTTTATAAACTACAAAAAAGTAGCAGCAAAGACAAAAATTACCCTCAAAGAAAAAAGGAAGCTAGGATGGAGAAAATACTGCGAGAGTGTCAATCCAGACACCTCAGTTAAAGAAATATGGAACAGTCAAATGATTTTCGGGGGCCAACTCTCAACAAGAAAGACGCAGACCTCTCACCTCAGACTTAGGCCAACAAATACTGACAACTCTGGCACCCCCTATGTGGCACCTCTAATAAAGGATCCGGACTTTAAGATCCACACCAGCCCAGCTTTTAGCATGGACGAAATGACTATGGTACTGGACAATAATAAAGAATCTAGTCTGGAAAAAGGACCTAATAACCTATTCCATGCTTAGAAACACCCCGAAAAAGTTCAAAGAAGAACTTCTTAAGACATTCACCATCCTCCTGCAGGACCCAAGCTTACAACTTCCTGATGACTGGAAAACTCAAGTAGTAAACCCAATACCAAAGCAGGGAAAAATTCTAGACGACCCCTCAGGATATAGACCAATTAATTTGGCAAGTTGCCCTGGAAAGATCCTAGAAAATATGATCAAAACCCGGCTGGAATGGAAGATAGAAAATAAGGGACTTTTAAACCCACTGCAAACAGGTTTTAGGAAAGGAAAGGGGACCATTGAAAATCTAATTTTTATGACAGGACAGATAGAGATGGGATTCTCAAAAGGAGAAAGGTCGATAGCAGTTTTCCTAGATATAAAGTCAGCCTACGACCACGCAATCATAGACAAACTATGGGGTAAACTGGGTCACTATGACGTGCCCAAAGACATGGCCAACCTGATGGCGAAGTTTCTGACTGACAGACAAATATTTGTAAGGGACCCATTCTCTCATGCTGCAGGGCCCAAGGACTGGAAACAGAGGACTACCACAGGGGTCCCCACTAGCCCCATTAATGTTCAATATTTATAGTGACTCCTTAAAAAAAACAGTGGTGGGATCAGTTATAATTTTACAGTACGCAGATGACATAGTTTTACTTGCAACAGAAAGTGACATACAGGTACTAATTAGGGACCTCAATGGGACATTGAAAAATGTGGAGATGGATGCGTGAGCATGGTCTGACCTTATCAGCGGACAAATCTCAAGCTCTACTGTTTTCCAAAAGAAAAGTTGACCTTCCAATGCAACTAATAAAGTATAAGGGAGAGGTTATAGCCTGGAAGCGAGAGACCAAGTATCTGGGAATGATCCTCGACGGCCAACTGTCATGGAAACCACACATAGACTACTTAAGTAAAAAAGCACAAAGAGGAATCAACATCATGAGGGCCCTCTGCAGGACATGGTGGGGAGCAGACCCAGGATCCCTGCTAATGATTTATAAAGCTATGGTAAGATCGCACCTAGATTTCGGAAGTGTCTTGTTTGCCAGAACTCCCAAGAACTATCTGGCAAAAGTAGACAGACTACAATTCCAGGCCCTACGAATTGCACTGGGCATGATGAGAACAACACCTACCAACATCCATTTGTCAGAGGGAGCCGAACTCCCAATGGACCTTAGAAGAGAGCTACTTGCAATACGAGTGGTGGCAAAACTGATGTCCTATGAGAACCCGGTGGCATTGACAATAACCGCACTTTATACGGAGTACAATCGGAACATTGAAAAATGGAAAAGAACCTCCCCCCCCCCCCCCCCCCACTAGTAGAGGCATTTGATATAGTTTCGACGGAATGGAATAATGGACAAGTTTATTCGAGAAGACCTTGCTTCCTGCACAACACTAACGTACAAGTGCATAACCTCCAATTTCAAAAAATGAACCTGGCCAAGGAACACTTCAATCGACAAAAATTCTTGGGGCAGGCAAGAGAAATATGGAAGGAAGAATATAGGTTTATCTACACGGACGGATCGGTAGACGAGAATGGAAGAGTAGGAGCAGGGGTGTCATCACTGCCGCAGCTCCAGATGAGCGTAAGGCTACCAGACTACTTCACAGTCTGCATGGCGGAAGCCCACGCAATATACCTAGCAATCACATGGCGCAATGACAACAACATAACACAATATAATACAGCCGGTTTAACCGGAAGTTGATTTTTTTGGGAGGATAATAAAAATTGAAGATAGGGACATGTAAGCCGTTTTGCTCTAAGACGTACTGTTAGAAAGTTATAAGCTGTCAAAGTTCAAAAATGTCACTTTTCGAGAGTCAATATCTCGGAAACTATGAAGTATAGACTAATAATGCATTTAACAAAAAACAATAATTTTATGTGGAATTTAAAAATGTAAAAATATACTGGGTGTTATATTTAAAAATATAAAATTCGTTCGAATTCCAGACAAACTAAAAAGCTGGCAACAACGCCAATATCGTCATTCGGTGCGTTAGATCCTCTTACACAACTGTACCAAATTTGGTTTAAATCGGCCAGTAAATTGTGATGTTATTAAGCCGTTTCCAGACTTTATACACACATTGTATACAGGGTGGCCTTTTAGTGTGGCAAAGTACAATAGCTCCGTTACTATTTCAAATACATTAAAAATATTAATACAAAAGTTGAAGGGCAGTAAGTGACTTATAACGTAAAATTATTTTTAACTCTATAGGGTGGCTCAAAAAAGCGGAACAATAAAAAATGTACTTTTTTTAAATGGAACACCCTGTATATTTTTTCATTTTTAAATTCTAGATAAAATTGTAATTATTTTTTATTAAATACATTATTAGTCTATACTTTATAGTTTCCGAGATATTGACTCTTGAAAAGTGACATTTTTGAACTTTGACAGCTTCTAACTTTCTAACAGTACGTCTTAGAGCAAAACGGCTTACATGTCCCTATCTTCAATTTTTATTATCTTCCCAAAAAAATCAACTTCCGGTTAAACCGGATGTTACTCGAAAGCAGGAAATATAGTTGTTCCGGTTTAACTGGAAGTTGATTTTTTTGGGAAGATAATAAAAATTGAAGATAGGGACATGTAAGCCGTTTTGCTCTAAGACGTAGTGTTAGAAAGTTAGAAGCTGTCAAAGTTCAAAAATGTCACTTTTCAAGAGTCAATATCTCGGAAACTATAAAGTATAGACTAATAATGTATTTGATAAAAAATAATTGTAATTTTATGTGGAATTTAAAAATGTAAAAATATACAGGGTGTTCCATTTGAAAAAAGTACATTTTTTCTTGTTCCGCTTTTTTGAGCCACCCTATAGAGTTAAAAATAATTTTACGTTATAAGTCACTTACTGCCCTTCAACTTTTGTATTAATATTTTTAATGTATTTGAAATAGTAACGGAGCTATTGTACTTTGCCACACTAAAGGGCCACCCTGTATATGTATGTATGTTTGTACCTACCAAAATTTAGCCCGATGACTAGCCCCTTAGTGACTAGGAGAACCCAATAAAACATCAAAGGAGCCCACAATAAAACGATACTTGGCCAGAATAGCCCCGGCAGCTTAGGCCATATCCTGAGGAGGAAGGAAGGAAGGAACAACAACGGTGCTGATGCGGAAATAGAACTACGATCCCCAGTGATTACCAGTGACCTGCATAACCAAAATGCTATGCAGACACCTAAGGTATTTTTTCTCAACAATAATCAGAGAAATATGAGGGATAAAGCCAAAGAAAACAAGGATGAAACCCAAGACTCAGACTGGCAAATAGTTAAAAGAAAACCAAAATTTAAGCGACCCGAACCAACTAAGGGGATCAAGGAAGGTGTACCGCGTCTAACTGTTGCGGCCCCCAGGACGCAGGCATGGTTTTTCGTATCCGGTTTTGAACCAAATACTGCATCTAATAGAATTCTTGAATACTTAACAGAAAATGGAATACAGGGTTGTACATGCTACAAAATGAAGACAAAGAAAGATAAATGGAGAAGCTATTTTAAGCTAGCTGTCCCCACTACTAAAAAAAAGGAGATTATGTCACCTGATCTCTTGCCAAGCGGTATCATCGTTAACCATTTTCTGAATCTGCAGAGACGCTCAACCGTAGGGGAAAGCGTGACCCATCTCAAATAAACAAGAAGTACCACATTATCCATCATAATGTCCAATCTATTGGGAATAGCTTGGACCAACTTCAGCTACTCATTAATGAGCATGAGTGCACTGCGCTGGCTATCACAGAACATTGGAAAACGGAGGAACAGTTGAGGTGCTACAATTTGGTGGAATACGAGTTGGCATCATGTTACTGTCGACAGGAAAACTTGCATGGTGGGGCTGCTGTGTACGTTCGGAGAGGAGCTATGTGGAAGACAAGGACCGACCTGACCCAGTATTCAGAGCATTTTGTCTTTGAGTGTGCAGCGGCGGAGATTGTGATAGGTGGCACTAGGGTGGTTGTTTTGTCTGTGTACAGGACACCTACCTCTGATGTTAATATTTTTCTGTCAAAAATTGATATAATCTTAAGTAGGCTTGTTAGTGAGAATATTCCGGTGTTTATGGCGGGTGACTTTAATATTGATATAATGCGCAATGGCTATGACTCAGCAACTTTCTTGTCTCTTTTGGCTTCTTTTAATGACTTTCCCAGTGTACGCGAATATACCAGAATGTCTGGATCCACTGGATCATGCATCGATAACATTTTCACCAACTGTAGTTCTATCACAGCTGGGATCGTACACACTCACATATCTGACCACACGGGGCAGAGGTTGACCTTTAGTCTGCCTGGTGCAAAATCGCAAAACATACTTAATCGTAGAGTTTTTAATACTGAGGGTAAGCAGTGGTTCTGCCAGCTTTTGGGGGAAGAGAACTGGCAGGGGGGTTTTGATGTGGATCAGTCTGATATTGATGGCCAGTGGAGAACGTTTATGAATGTATTTCTTTCTTTTTTTAATCATTGTTTTCCAGTAAAAAAGGTACGTTCAAGGCCTAGGGATAAAAATTATTACGCTTCCCCAAGGGTGATAGAGTGTAGGCAGGAGCTGGATGTGCTCTTGGTTTTGAGTAGGGCTGATGAAAAGTACAAACATGCGTATAATCAGTGCAAATGTAGATATAACAACGCTGCAGGAATCTAAAAACCAATACTATGCTAACAAAATACTAAACAGCGACAATAGATCGAGATGCACCTGGCAGGTTATTAATGAGATTAATGGTAAGAGCTCATCACAGAAGGAGTTTGGTATTCCGGGTGATCCGCATGTTGTCAGTAACGACTTGAACCAGTTTATGGTGGATGCAGCACCAAATTTAGTAAATAATTTGCCCGCACAAGAATTTAAGTGTAACATATTACGTAACCCAAATTCTATGTTTCTCTCACCAGTAACTGTCCCGGAGATACTGGAAATCGTAGACGGGCCAAAAAACAAGAAGAGCTCAGGTTATGATGAGATATCTATCAATCTTATTAAGGGTTACGCTGAACAGATTGCATTTCCGCTTTGTCACATCATAAATAATTCTTTCAAGCAGGGCGTTTTTCCCACAAACCTAAAATTAGCGGTGGTCAAGCCCTTATACAAGAAGGGTGACCCGACTGTACCAGAGGCTTATAGACCAATAAGCCTTCTCTCTTCCTTCTCAAACTTTTTTTAAAAAGCTATGTGTCTTCGCTTGCTGAGCTTCTTACACAACTTTAATTTGATTAGTGAGAGGCAGCATGGCTTCTTGGCGGGGAGGTCAATAAATAGTGCGGTGTTTGACTTTGTAAGTAAGATTGTGGACCGCCTTGAGAGCAAAAATGTGGCCATGGGTTCCTTCTTGGATCTTTCAAAAGCCTTCGACAGCTTGGACCACGGCATACTGCTCGAAAAACTTGAGCGCTATGGAGTCAGAGGCTCTCCACTGAGATGGATGGACTCTTATTTGAGGGGTCGTGTGCAAAGGGTTGTGATTCAAAGGAATGGGCATGAGTACTACTCAGAGGATAGACCCTTGGTTATGGGCGTTTCGCAGGGCAGCATGATTGGACCGCTTCTTTTTGTGTGCTACATCAATGACCTGAGCAGTGATGTGGCGGGCAGGGATGTGACAATTGTAAACTTTGCTGATGATACCAACATACTGGCAGGGGCAGCAGCTGTGGAGGGGGTCCTGGATGTTTCTGGGCGCTGTCTGGCGTCTGCTCAGAGATGGTTCGATCAGAATAAACTTATCCTTAATGCTGAGAAATCAAGTTTTGTGATATTCAGAACAAAACAAATACCGCTTGTTTGTCCAGATAGTGCTATGTTGCTATCACAGATGGTGCCAGTCTCATCGGAGGCTACATTTCTGGGCATCTATGTGGATTGTCATCTTACTTGGGAAAGGGAGATTGATTATGTTGTGGGCAGGCTTAATAGCTGCTGCTATATGCTCAGGACTCTAAAGCGGTATGTTGACTTGAGGACCTTGCTGATAGCTTATCATGCGAATTTCAATTCCATCATGAAGTTTGGAGTTATTTTCTGGGGAAACAGCGTGAATGCATCAAGAGTATTTCTTGTGCAGAAGCGGGCACTGAGAATTATCCATGGTATTGGTGGGCTCGTTTCATGAAGGGAAGTTTTTAGAACATACGGTCTTCTAACCCTGGCTGGTTTGCATATATGTGAGTGTGTGACATTCCTGTATAACAACAAGCACCTTTTCCTAAAATACTTACCCGATCATGAGCATAACACCAGATCCCTCGACTATAACATACCCGTACACAGACTAACACTTTTTAAGCGAAGCCCTCCCTATTCGTGCATTTCTTCAAATTCAAATTCCTTTATTTGTGTCAACGCACAAACTGTGCTTACACACGTCATAATATAATAAAATCTATAATTTAATGTGGTAATATTATAATCGCCTTCCTCAGGCAGTAAAGCAGAGTGGGACAGCTTCAACTTTTAAGAGGAGTGTCAAGCAATTTATTGTGCAGTTAGAGACATATACCGTTGCTGAGTTTGTGTCCTAAAGTCTTAAGGATTTTTAAATTTTAATTGTTCAGTCCTCTAGAGGTTTCTGTTTCCATGTTGTTGTTGTGGTTGTTTTTATTTATTTTGTATTGTATTCTATTTTATTTTATTGTATTTTTTATTTTATTGTACTTTTGACGCCATTTATTAAATACTTTTAAGTATTTTATGAAATATAGATTATTTGACTTTGACTTTGATTTTATATTTTTAGTTTATCTTTTTTCTTTTTTAATATTTTTTGTATTATGTAAGTATTTTAATAATACTAGCGTGTACCCGGCATGCGTTGCAACCCGCTGGTATAAATACAAACCCGAACAAACCCGATATATTAGTACCCGGCATGCCACTTTCTGAAATTGCACCCGTGCGAAGCCAGCAGCGCTAGTTATACATAAAAACCTTCCCCTTGAATCACTCTATCTATCTATTAAAAAAAACAGCTTCAAAATCCGTTGTGTAGTTTTAAAGATTTAAGCACATATGAATAGGGACAGACGGGCGACAGCGACTTTGTTTTATACTATGTTAAGATGTAATGTAAATTGATTAAAGATCAATATTAACAAAAATGTAAATTATTGGCCCTGTCACCAACTATCTTTTGCTATTTAAGGGTCAGTTATATAAAGACAGCTGAAAGAAAAATAATTTTGTACCTACTCATCATTGTTTACCAGATTAGTCAATACCAAATTCTCAAAAATTTGATTATACTTATACGATATTTTTCTAATTTACGAGTCCAAAACAACTTTTTTATTAATTTTATGGAAAAAGTTACTTTTTACAAAAAGTTCTGCTTCCTGAGAAAATAATAGGTACCTATTATGTTCTGCTTCCTGAGAAAATATTAGGTACCTATTAAAACATTCAATTTTGAGGTAAATAGCTTATAAGTACAGTGTAGTCAAAAAGTAAAAAATAAACATTATGTAATCCTAAATGTAACTAGGTACCGAGGTAACTACTTATCTTTAAGGTTTATTTTAGAGCAAGATTTGAGCATAAAGTGGTAGTTAGATTAAAGGAAAATATTATTCAGAGCCTTCTATTAACAGAAAAGTTTTTTAATACCTAAGTAATCATATTTATACAGGAATTTTTTTGAAAAGAAATAAAAATTAGGTAGGTACCTTTAAAAAAGATTGCTTTCTATTTTTAGATACCTTTATGTAAAAATAACAAAATATATAGTAAACTTTATAAATAGTGTTTGTGGCCACACTGAAATCATTTTGTTTATTGGACTAAGTATTGGGATATTGTGAATAATAGAAGACTACACTACACTTATTTATACTCCTAAACAACTATTTGGTTTATTTATGAGGTAGGTAGGTACAATCAAAAAAATATTTTTAAAATTTTTGTCAAAGGCTTAAGTTTTAATTTTTTTAAATAGCACTGATTAGTTGACATCATAAATAAGTAGAAAATTTTAGATAGTTTTAAATGACCTCATTTTTTTATCGAGTAGGTAGATGCATAAATTGAGTTCAACCATGCAGCAGATTAAAATAATCTGTAATGCAAAAAAAAATCTATATAATTTGTTGGGTTGGAGTTAATTACATTATTAGGTAGGTACAAGTTAACCAAAATGCCTTTCTGTTTAAGAAATATAGCTAACTAATAATCAAAATAATTAAGTACTCTGCAAATTTTAAAATTTCAAGAAAAAAAATGATTTAGCATGATTTAGCATGATAATGTTAAATTAACACACAGCCATAATATAAGAACAAAAAACCAACTGAGAAATGAATATGTAAGAACTAAAACTGCACAGGACTCGCCAATTTTCCGAAGCATTCAAGCATTTAACTCCATCCCAGAAATTATAACAGCATTACCAACCAAGGAAAGCATGCGTCGTGATCTCAGAAAGTACCTACAATCAAAGACTTAAACCTAAAATAGTTCCTATTTAAATAATTTATAGTATGTATATTTTATAATATTTGATTGTAAATATACAATAAATTGTAAATTTAAGGCCCTGGTACCAGTAAACACATTACTGCTTAGGGGTCAGTTATAAAAAAAAAAAAAAAAAAAAAAATGTTGTGTTGCACAAAGGGTTTTAATAGTAATTCAAAAATTACGCTAACGGGGGCGCTTTGATTGTGGGAAAAGTATTTCTGCCATGTCATGTAGGTATGTCAAGTTGCTGGTTAGTTAATTTTTATTAAAAACCTTTGTGCAACCCAACATTAATAATTTAAAATCTCATTTAAAATATATTCAAGTATATTTTTTTTTATTTCAAAGATTATCATATATCTTTACTTAATTAACTTGGGAGGTCAAATTGTAAGGCCAAGGGTAAGGCTTATAAATAAGCACATTGCTTTAATACAATTTTTTGTGGGTCAGCTTTTATTAGGATTGAAAAGAACTACCCATTAGGTAGGTATAGGTGTAAGGACCTATCAAGGGTATAAGTATAACTATGCATTTGACAATTACTGGAGTCTAATAAAATTTGGGGTTATAATTTAAATAATTAGGTAAGAGGACCACACTGTATTGTTATCAAAAGGTTATCTATGATTCAAAGGTTTGGAGTACCTAATTATTAAATATACCTAGCTAAAGGAAGTAGGTACAGTAAATTGCTGAGGATTTTGGATTGCTAGTGCCTTTTTGACGAAAGTAAAAATGTTTAAATCCATATTTTATCATTCCTCAATTAGACAATTTGCTGGAATGTGCAAAAAAAAATCTAAGCTTTTAACTGAATACAAATGAGTTCACACATATAATGTAACTATAGATTTGTAAAAACATGTAAATAAATTTACCAGGGCCATAGAATCTTTTGCCTCTCGTAACATCATACACTTTTCCATTCACTGCAATCAACACTCTACCATCTTCCTGATTTCCATCATATTTCTTCAGTTCCTCAATGGAAAAGTCTTTTTTCTTTAACTTGGGCAACTGCTTTTCTTCCGGCTCACTTTTGTGTTCGTCTTGGCGGCTTTTTACGATTCTGTATATCAGAAATCCAATCAAGGCGAGTAGACCGAGATTTATAGGACTTTGGAAGATTTCTGTTGCGATTGAGCTTAGAAAGCTGGAAGTTTCGACGGGTTTTTCGGTATTATCTGCCATTTTTTTTATGTATCCGGTTAAATACTGAGGAGAACGAAATTAACACAGAACGATTGTTTGCAAATTAAAATGACATGACGAATAATACCACAAAAATACGATGATACACAAATTGCAAGTTGTTGACAAGAACAAGAACGTCGTCGCGCATTCACAAATTTAAATAACAATACCGCTAGCAGATGGCGGCACAATCGCTCTTTTTCTGAAGGGTTATAAATGGAAAGTACCTTACAATTAATAACAGTTTTGTACGTGTTATGTTGCTACTGGACAAATTAATTCCGCGTGTAGCGCGATATCTCTAAGACCGAGTTCCCACGGGCGTAAATATGAAAGCGTTGTGCCGTGGTTGATCGATTCGGCCGACGGTGCGCTGCGAAAGGGTAGACGTAGACAACCAGTACTAAATCAATTTGTGGGCTGCGGTGTATATTATGATATTGTATTGCGGTCAAACATGTGCAGTCTTGATCCGCTCCGGACATCGCGCTCAAGCGGTAAAGGCAGGTTTTCCCGAACAAACCGTATAAATTTTCTTTGGGTTTTCCTACACCTTCGCCAGTCGTCGACGACTGCGACCGATTCGCCAAGACATCTCCTATGCATTTTAAACCTGCCTGGTTTCCAACCCGCTACGCAGTCGCTACTACTAGCGACCGGTCGCCATTCGTCCGGTCGTGGTAGCCGCTCATCTCCGAGAGGGGTGCTGCGACTAATTTGTCAACGAAAACGCATTGTTTTCCAGTTTCCTGTGGGTGTTATTGGAAATTTCATACGATTACAGGATGGCTTAACAAGTTCATCTTCTATGAGCCGCAATAGATAGTTATATTTGCTGTGAAATTCGGAAAAACTCTTTGAATTTTGTTTCATTGTCTGTCAAGTGGTTTTTTATTAAAATGGCATGAAATCCTTCAGACCGTCTATTTTTAAACATGGCTAATTCTTTGCTCCTATGTTTTTCAGATTCTAATGTTAAAAGAAGAAGCAGATTTTCCTCCTGCTCTTGATAACTTAACAGTAGTAGTAATGACTTTTTAGAAATATTCATTATTTCTTCAGGCTAGAACAAACTCGAACACTTGAAAATGGCTGCGGTAGGCACAGAAAAAAAAAGGGTTTAGCGGTAGGAACACGGGTTGACGAAAAATGATCGCGGCTACTACCGGTCAAAGCTACTCAGTCGCAGTCGTCAATAGTGGTGGGCAAGACGGATCTATTTTGGGATTCGGGTCACCAAATCCCAATCAGCACAAAGATCCGACTCAATGAGCCGGATCCCGGGTCTTGTTCCAAAAATCATAAAGAAAATCTTATCGGTTCTCGGCTCGGTTATTCTGAGTCACGATCCGTGTCATTGAACATTATTTTAAACGATATTACGCGGTAGCGCCATTTAACATTATTCAAAAAATAAGAACCCCCAGTGATTACAGAAATGGACAAACATTTAAATGAACCGCTTATTAAAAGATACGAAGATTCTTTAATATGGTGGTTTCATAGAAAAAACTTACATTCCAGACTCTATGAAATCATCAAGAAATAAGTGACGCAACCCACAATACAATAAACACAACAGTAATAAATCGCCACGCTTCGTTTTCTTTTCCAACGCTGCGACCCGCATGTCAGGCATCGGAACGACTTTAAAAAATCTTTTAACGGATCCGAGAGCCACGAGCCACTCTCCATCGCATCGCAGCTCGTAGCGCCGCGCGCCGTATACGCCGAACGTGAACCTAGCGGTCGACAATCAAATCAAATAGATCCGTCAGATCCGTGATCCGTCTATTTTATTTTGAGAGTCGGATCAGTATAAATCTTTCTTAAGATCCGACTCACCGATCCGGCTCAGATCCGATCCGCCCATCGCTGGTCGTCAACGACTGGCGAAGGTGAGTAGGAAAACCCGCCTTAATAAGCGATGTTACGGCCGGATATAGCGAGGTATCAAGAAGTGTTGTTGCCGGTGTCGCTATCCACGGCAACTCTAAATAAACCCTTTATTTTTCTATGATTATAGTTACTTTGTAGTTATGAAAATATACACGAACTATTCTTTACTATCCACATTTTCTGGTTACGAATAGAAAGCACCCCCCATAGCCTTGTTTTTTTTTTTAAACGAATGATATATGACTCAAATTCGTGCATTTTATTTCTGGCGTGATAGGATATGAACTCACGTGACAATTATTAAAAATAGTAATTAACGTTACAAGACAGGAAAGTACAAAGTACCATCTTATAGGACGAACATTATCTTTTTACAATCGACACAGGGTCAGTGGCTACTTCTAATGGCATACATTATTGAGAAAATAATTAATATAGCGAAATATTTAGAATACATCTCAACCAATTTATCTCAACCGTTGAGCGATGTCCTGGCGTTCACGTAATTAATACAAGTTAATCAAAATAATGAAGAAAAAAAAGTATATGATTCAATTAATATTAGGCTTGCCAGATATAAATTTGGAAAAAGGGGTACTTATCTTATCTATATGCAGGCAGACGCGTATACAGCTCTTAGTTATGGGGAAGGGGGGGGTAATTAAAGGAAAAAAAAAGGGCCGGAGGCGCTAAAAAAAAATAGCGCCGCAGGCGAAAAATTTTCGGGTCCCACGCCCTTTTTTCAATGTTTGTGCTTGATTTTTAATTAGGAAAATAAAATACACAACACAGAATCCTCAAGAAAACCACAAAAACAGTGTAACAAACCATAAAAATGCTTTAAAAAAAATTCAACTCTAATTGGAAGAAACAATAAAAACATTAAAGCAAAAGTAAAACAATATGTAGATTTAAAAACTTTTTTTTTAAATTTTGCTCTTGATAAAAATGTCCGAACGGCCTAAAATGGGGTATTTTCGGTACCCCTTTTAGGTTTTTCAAAAAGGGGTACTTTAAAAAATATAATTACAGAAAGGGGTATTGTACCCCCAAAAGGGGTACTTCTCTGGCAAGCCTAATTAATATCTATAAGAAAAGAAAGGTATGCAAGTCGCATAAGAAACTCAGATAATAAGACAAAATGTATGTGGACAATTTGCAGAGAGATTACAGGAAAAAATTCTGATTTTCTGAAATTAAAGGTGAATTCTCAACGTCGTTCAATTTATTGCCAACCTATAACCTATTTCGCTTTGTTTTTTCAAGTTTATTATTTTTTAAACTAACATTTAAATAAAATCAGTATCGTCGGCACATTACTTAGGTATATAGTATCTGTTATATTACAAAAATATCAATTTATTTCATTGCTAATTTTGGGAAAATTGTATAGTGAAAGAACAATGAGTGCTAATGACATAATGTTAAAAAAAATCTTACCCGATATTTTTCGCTATACAATTCTCCTACAATAAGTTATGAAATTCCTTGATATTTATTAAATATGTCAATTATTACCTATAGAATATCAAGTCGATACTGATTTTCTTTAAATTTTGTATAAAAGCTAGAAAACATAAATAAATCTACGCGAAATAGGTTGGCAAGCATGTTGATACTCCTACCTTAAGGTAGAGTGAAACTATATGAAGATATAGGGAATAGGTATAATGAATTTTTTTATCAGTTGTTCCAGAACTTTTAAATAATCTAAGAGATATACCGTGTTCTAGTGACATAGATAGCAAAACGTACAATCAATGTTTTTGAAACCTGTACGGCCAAACGAAATTGTGGAAATTGCTAGCAAATTAAAAAATAAGCACAGCAGTGGTATGGATGAACTTCCAACAAGTATTGTAAAGATGGCAACTCCAGTATTAAAAAATATACTGTCATATATTATAATTAACAATTCTTTTAGCTTTGGAGTGTTTCCAGATAACTTAAAAACTGCACTTATTAAACCATTATATAAGAAAGGAAATCCGGAAAGTATGGATAGTTATAGGCCTATAAAGCTTATTACCCTCGTTCTCAAAGATCTTTGAACAAGCAATGAACATAAGATTAATGAATTTTTTAACTGAATGTGACATCTTCAGAAGTTGTCAACATGGTTTTATCAAAAACAGATCTACCCAAACGGCAATTTTCGAATTTATTACACATTATACTGAATCTGATGATCGAAAATGGTGATTTAGCACTTGGCATGTTTCTAGACTTATCTAAGGCCTATGACTGTTTAGACAGACATATACTTATTAAAAAATTAGAACTGTACGGCATTAGGAGTAACACTAAAAAGTGGCTAATTTCTTTTTTTATTTTATTTTTTTTTTATTTATTAAACATACGGGATACCCCATTTTACAATTTTTGTATTTCCAATAAACATATACTACTTAATTTAAAAAGAAAAAATATAATAATTTCAATAAATAATACTTAGCACAGCCCTAGTTGATCACAGCATCCGCAAATGCAGTTTTACAGTCCCTTGACAAATATCATACTTTTACGTTTAAAAGCTTCCAGCGACAGATTAAAAAAATCCATATGCCCGCTCATAGCGTTAAGAGTACGCACAGTTCTATCCAAAGGTGTATTTAAGCCATAGTTAGTTCTATGAAAACCCAAATGGAAAAGTGTATAATTTCTTAGGTTTCGATCAGGAACATTCAAACCAATTCTCGAAAGCAAACCATCACAGTCACACAAGCCTGTTAACACTTTAAACACAAAACATACATCCAAAAACGTTCTTCTTTGTTCCAATGTAACCAAATTGATACGCTGCATTATATCAGCCCTATGGTAGTTCAGAAAATTAACCCCCATCTTCTGCAGCCCGCAAAAACTTATTTTGAACTCGTTCGATAATGTCAGTATATGCCTGATAGTAGGGAGACCAAACAACACTTGCATACTCAAGATTTGAACGAACTAGACTCATATAGAGTGTCCTTAGCACTTCCAATGATAGATCCTGACAGCTTCTACAAACGAAACCCAATATTTTCAGACTACTCTGAGAGACTCTCACCACATGGTCATTAAAACTTACTCGTTCATCAAAGTAAACACCCAAATCTTTTACTGTATTCTTATATTCGAGTTCAACATTATTAATATGGTAAGATGTTGGAATTCTTGCGACCTTTCTATAAAAGCTAATGTAACAACATTTGTCGATATTAATGCTAATATGGTTTATTTGAGACCACTCCCAGAGGGAATTAATATCCCTTTGTAAGTCCATACTGTAGTCTGACAAGACGGCCGTACCTAGTTCTTTTTTATTTTTGCTAAGTATTACAGTTTTACTGGTTGTTCTAAGAGTCCATTAATTATTTATTTGGTGTCATTACGTAGATAAAAATGTGAACTTTTTGATTGTTGTGTTAGTTTTGACTAAGAGACTGGGAGTGAAACAGAAAAGTGAAAAACCTTCTTACACCCATCTTTTGTTTAAAATTCATAAAGACACAAAAAAAGGGTCAAACTGATAAAGATTAATAAGCGTGGCTCAAATGAAAAAAAAGTGTTTACATTAAATTTTATGATATGGATGGAAACGAGGACAGCTGTGCAAACTGTAAACTAGCAATTAGAAAAGAACAACAATATGCATGCGATTTGTGTCTACGAGGGCTACACAAGAATTGCTGCACACTTTCTGCATCTGAAATAAAATGTATGCCGCTTCAGAAACGACTACTTCTTTTATTATGTAACGACTGTAAAAATATGCTAGCACAGGCACCACTTATGATACAACACATGACAGAATTAAAAAATGAATTAAAAACTCTGAAACAGGAAGTGGCTGATTTAAGGACTGAAATAAGTACAAAAAGAACCAGGAAGAGAAAAACACACATACACACGAAACTGGAAGAAGTTTTTCGGATGTATTAAGAAATACGCATAAAAATAAGACTCATTCTAAATCACAATCTCCCACTCTGATCATAAAACCCAAACATAAACAAAACTCAGAAAAAACAAAGAAGGATGTAAAAACAAAGATAGAACCAACCCAACTGAATATCGGAATAAAAGATATAAGAGAAACAAAGCAGGGATCTATTGTCATTAAGTGTAGTACAAAAAATGACATAGAAAAGTTGAAACAAGCTGCAGAAAACTCCCTTAGTGAAAACTATAGTATAGAAACAGTAAAGTTAAACCCTCCTAGGATGAAAATAGTAGGTTACACGGGTATACTAAAAGAAGAAGAACTAGAGGAAGTTATTAGACAACAAAATACCTGGGTAGAAGACATAGATAAAATGAATATAACTTATATTAAAAAAATTAAAAACAAGGATACCTCCACCATATTTTTTGAATGTTCCCCAGAACTGTACTGGAAAATGATGAACATAAAAAAGGTATGCATTGGATGGGAAAGATATAGTGTCTATGAGAACTTAAACATTAAGAGGTGTTATAAATGTCAAGAATATTATCATAAAAGCGAAGTATGTGAAAATGAGGTATCATGTGAATACTGTACAGGAAACCATGAATCAAACGCATGCCCAAATAAACACATAAAAAAGTGTAAAAACTGTATTTCAGCAAACGACAAATATAAAACAAATTACAACACAACCCATACAGCATCAGATCATGCCTGTCCCTCCACCAAATATCACACAGACCTTCTAAGAGGCCGAATTAATTACGGAACATAATGGTACATTTATTTCAGGATGATATACTTCATACTATAGAAACCGATAATACTTCAGAAACATTGTTGGTGGATAGTGATTTGCTGCAAACCAAAATAAAAGACTCGAAAATTCTCTTTAACGTTTTACACGTAAATATTAGGAGTATTGTTAAGAATATTGACAATTTAATATTACTAATTGAAGACTTCCGATTACATTTTAATGACATAATAGTCTTGAGTGAAACATTTAAAGTTTCCTCAACTAATCAATGTAATATCCCTAATTATCAGTTATTTTATAACCATGCTGACTACAACAGGAATGATGGATTAATATTTTTAGTAAAGAAACATCTTAATGTGGAATTCTCAAGTATGCGGCTACCAGCTAGCAGCGGTTCCAGTATCACTAATAAAAAAATGGTGAAAGTTAATAAAAGTTTTACAACGAAAATTCGTGCTAATTCACTCGGTTCTGCCGATTTTTCAAAGGCCGAAATAAATAAAATCATTTTAGGAGACGAAAAAACGGCAACTAATCCGATAAGAATCCATTCAGGCATGAAGGACAAAGAAACTACGATAAGCCCAACAGATAAGGACGACAATACACAAACCGGCAGCGACCAACAGCATATACGAGGGGAAGTCTACAATAACGAGAATGCTGCCTATGAAGAAGTTTTTAAACCAATTTGTACATTTATTAGAACACCGCCAAAGACCAAGACTACCGCACATGCGTCAGAACAGAAGTCCGAAACAAAGTCAGGTGAAAATGTAAATAAAAGACAGAGATCGGAGACAACACCAGAGGCAGGAAATTCACATAAGCGCCAATGTGACATCACTCTTAGTGATAGCAACCAATCAATTTTGGATTTAAAGGAAATCGAAAAAGAAAATACAGGTGTTTCAGAAACAAATCAAGTCTTGTCACAAGAAACCATTGGAACCTTTTTTTCAGCACTTGATAACATTACAGATGAACTAAAAGGAAAAAAAGTGAAGATGGGAGCATATGTCTGTCAACAACAATGCAAGAAACGATTAAGAATGCACAATCTCTAATGTGCAAGCTTTTTACGGCAATGGTGTTTAGAATGGGAGAGATTGAAAAGGAAAATATCATATTAAAATACTCAGGGAATAATGTTAACGTCACTTCAGAAAGTAGTAAGGCTGGGTCACAAAATGTGAAAAACCCTAAAATTACAAAGACATCATATGCACGAGTAGTGGAAAATCAACACCCAAATAAACAAGATGGTGAAACTGCGACAAGTCAAGAACAAGAACCAAAACAGTGGCATACGCCAAAATCTTCAAAAAGGCATGAGACGGTGATCCAAATAGAAAACATCAGTGAACCAAAGGAGGCAATGAAAACATTAAAACAAAAAGTAAACCTAAAAGAAGTGGGCGGTGCTTTTAAAAATATAAGACAAACTAGATCGGGTGCAATTATAGTAGAAAGTCACGACAAATCTCAACAGGACAAATTAAAAGCTGTTATAAATAACGTGGAATCCATTAAGTTTAAAGAAAATCAAAACCACCATCCCATGTTTATGATAACCGGAATTGAAAAAGGTTTTTCAGATACTGAATTCTTAGAAGAACTTGAACGTCTTAATGAGGAAGTAGTACAAGAGCTGCAAATGAGTGTCAAGGATAAAATCAGAGTGATCAGCAGGAGACAGTGCAGAAATCCGTCCAAAGAGAATTGGATACTGCAAGCTCAGCCAAATATTGCCAAATGGTTCTTGAAGAGGCGCACCGTATTGTTTGATTTGGTTATGGTTCACGTTGAGGAACACATAAATCTGGCTATGTGTTTTAAGTGCTCTGGTTTTGACCATGTGGCAAAATATTGCACAAAAATTGAATGCTGTCATAAATGTGGAGGTCGACATAAACCCGCTGACTGCACTGAAATGACTTTAAATTGTCCAAATTGTTGTATAATGAAACTACCTGACACAGATCACTCAGCAAGAGATATAAACTGCCCCGTTTATAAACGCCGACTGACAAGATATAGAAATAATATTAACTACCAAGAGGATTTTTAATAAATGATCAACAGAGATGCTCAATTACAACCAAAAGACAGCAAAATTCTCAAAAAACAGTTAAATCAATTAATTTAATTCATCAGAATGTGCAGTCTTTGGGGAATGCTGTCGATGGGATTAATGCCCTGTTAGAAGAACATGCTGAATGCAAGCTGCTTTGTGTAACTGAACATTGGAAAACTGCAGAACAACTAAAATATTTGCCCTTAAAACACTTTAAAATAGGGGACGCATTCTGTCGTGACAATGGTCAACATGGAGGAAGTGCGGTTTTTGTCCATAAAAGTGTCAAATGTAGTTCACGAAATAAGATCAACAAAATGTCCGTCAAAGGGGAAGTTGAATGTGCCGCTGTGGAATGCAATTTTGAAGGAAAACCCATTGTTATAATATCAGTGTACAGACCACCAACGGGTAATGTAAACATTTTCTTAAAGGTTATTGAATCGGTTCTACTTCATATCACCAACGAAAATAAAAATATTGTAATTGCTGGGGACTTTAATATTGAATGTTTAAAGGAAAATGTGAACAAATATAATTTTCTTTCCTTACTAGAATCTTTTAATATAAAGCAGTCCATATTTGTAAATACTAGAATTACACGAATTTCAGCATCATGTGTTGACAATATTTTTGTAAATTTTAATTATGTAGATTGTAAGGTGTTAAACACTTCCATTCTGACCACACTGCACAAAAACTATCATTTAAAGTAGAAATAAGCAATAGAAATAGGACGGAGTATAGAAGAATGTTCTCGGAATATAACAAAGAGTATTTTTTAAATTCGTTAAGCGAACAAGACTGGGCTCAGGTTTATGAAGTAAATTCGCATGAAGTAAATAAGCAATGGGATACATTTATAACGAACTTTAGAATGATTTTTAACCACTGTTTTCCAGAAAAATTAGTGAACTTGCATCATAAACCCAGGATAAAAAATGATAACCTTAGAATAAAGGAATGTAAGAATAGACTAGATATTTTGCTAGCATTGAGTAAGGTCAGTGTTAATTTTAAAGAGTCGTACAAAAATGTCAAATATGAATATGATAGTTTGTTAAAAAAAGCCAGGTCGGAAGAGTACGAAAATAAAATTAAAAACTCTGATAACAAAACTAAATGTATGTGGCAAATATGTAATGAAATAACAGGACGTAACAACAATACTGTGGATTTTGGTGTCAAGGGCAACCCCGAAGATATTGCTAATGAATACAATGAATACTTATTCTCTATAGTGCCTGATTTATTAAAGCAACTAAGAACACTGCCAAACAATTTAAACAATATCGAAAGTAATGATAAATCAATGTTTTTGAGGCCAATATCCACAGTTGAGATCTGCGAACTTTCTAAAAAAATAAAAAACAAACAAAGCAGTGGTATAGATGATATTCCTAGTAGTATAGTAAAATTGTCCATTCCTATAATTAAAGATGTTCTCTGTCACATAATGAACAACTCATTTAAAGAGGGTATTTTTCCGGACCAGCTAAAAATTGCAGTTATTCAACCGTTGTATAAAAAGGGAGACCATGGAAATATGGAAAATTATAGGCCAATAAGCCTCTTACCGGCATTCTCAAAAATATTTGAATTGGCAATGTGTCAACGTCTCATGGACTTTATGAAAGAGTGTAAACTCTTGAATGCTAACCAACACGGATATATATCTGGCAAGTCCACACAGACTGCCGTTTTTCAGTTTGTCACAAGAATCTTGGAATTATTTGAGATGGGCGATATGGGAATTGGCATCTGTTTGGACTTGTCCAGGGCGTACGATTGTGTGGATCCAATGTTATTATTAAAAAAGCTGAGTCGCTATGGTGTCCGGGGAAATACTTTGAGATTGTTTGAGTCATATCTCGCAAACAGGCAGCAAATAGTAAAAATAAAACAGGATGGGAAATCCTATATGTCAAAATCCTTGAAGAATAATCTAGGTATAGCTCAAGGTAGTATCGCAGGCCCAATACTGTTTGTAATATTTCTTAACGACCTTGTTTCAGTGATAGAAACTCAAAATGAATGTATCACATGCTACGCTGATGATACCAACCTGCTTGCAGGCGGGGTAAATTTTGAAGAACTAAGAATGTCGGGGACAAATCTGAGTGACAAGGCCTCTAAATGGTTTTTGGAAAATAAATTAATATTGAACTCGGGCAAAACAAGCGTAACTATTTTCAAAACAAAACAATCTAAGGCTGTCACACAAGGGGATATACAGTTAAACAATACAAAAATAACAATTGCAAACCAAACAAAATTTCTTGGAATATACCTAGATCAATTTCTGAACTGGAAATACCATATAGAAACGGTATCACAAAAGCTAAACAGCATTTGTTATGGGATTAGGATCGTTGCGAGGTATATGAGTCAAAGAGCCTTAAAAATAATTTACTTTGCTAATTTTGAGTCTGTGATAAGGTATGGATTAATATTTTGGGGCTGTAGCAGTACGGCAAACAACATATTTATAAATCAGAAGAGAGTTTTGAGAATATTAAAGGGGATGGGTTTTAATGATAGTTGTAGAGGTGTTTTTAAATCATCTGGCATATTGACATTCTATGGTCTTTATATCTTGAATGTTTGATGTTTTTCTTCAAAAACAAACAAATGTTCAATTCTCAGATCTCACATGGCTATAATACTAGAACAAGAAACATTGACTATCCAATACACAGACTGACACTCACAGAGAAAAGTCCGAAGTACATGTGCCTAAAGTTATTTAATAATTTGCCGGATGATTTCAAAAGCATAAACAGTGTTAAGCAAAAAATCAGTGCTGTCGAAACTTCGCTTGTGTGTGGAACTCCTGTCTACAAGCAGAATTGGTGATTGTACTAACAAAAAAATCTTTTTTAAACCCATCCACTAAGGTAAGTCCCTTCTTTTAAAAAAAACATCGTCTAACCTTCGAAATGTTTGACCCAGGGGGAGGCGGCTCCCCCGTTAACCCTTCCCAAGAAGATATTTTTAATATAATAGGAGGCCAAGTCAACCCACCATTCACAACTCAAGCAAATAATGATAAAAAAACAACTGAAAAACCCAGATTCCAAAGGTTCTATAACAATAAAGATTGCCCACCTTTTATAGTAACGGTTGAGAGCACTGACGAAAAAAACATAGGTAAGTATTCCCAGCTAAAAATTGCTCGTGACATATTTAACCTGAAATTAAATGATATCAAAGCAATTGACGTTAAAGGCAAAAAGAAGATAGGCGTTGAGTTTAATAATTTCGAATCGGCAAATAATTTTCTTAAAAACGAATCCTTATCAGAAAAAGGCCTAAAATCTTGTATCCCGTTTAATCTAACCTCATGTAAAGGAGTTGTCAGAAACATAGACCCTGATATTGATATTAATGCATCAATTGAAGCAATAGAATCCCCCTACAAAATTGTAGACATCATAAGATTAAATAGGCGAACCTTAAAGAAAAACTCAGATAACCCTGAAAACAATAAAAAAGAATACGAGTATATTCCAACAGCGTCTATACTAATCACTTTTGATGGAGTAAATTTACCAAAAGACATTAAAGTTTTCGGACTAAGGCACACGGTATCACCTTACATTCCAAGAGTCACCCAATGTTACAATTGTTTGCTCTATGGACATACAAAAACCCAATGCAGAGGTAAAAAAAAATGCTTCCAATGTTCCGAGCAAAATATAGAGGATGAGGACTCCCACAAAATAAACTGTACTCCTAAATGCTACTTTTGCAAAACCAACCAGCATATATCCTCATCAAGACAATGCCCAGAATTCCTCAGGCAAACAAATATAAAAAAATTGATGACTTTTGAAAACATTTCCTTTTATGAAGCAAATCAACTTTGCCCAAACAATTCACACAATAACAATCAAACCCCAAGTCAAGCTTTTCACCCGTCAGACTTTCCTCAACTTAAACTAAGGACAACACAGCAGAACTCAATCCCGGTAGCTCAAAGAAGACTTATCTCCCAACAGCAGGAACAAAGACAAAAACCATCTTATCAATCGGTCACTATAAACCCAAATAAAAGAAAAAATACTCAAACCTCCCCCGGATATAATAAAGAAATTCACAATAGCCAACTACTCTATCCAAACTCAAGAATTATAAATGACCCACCTCAACAACAAAATACACCCCAATATTCAACTCAACGTCCTTCAACCTCTAACGAACAAACCCAACCTACACAAACCTTTACTCCTAAATTAAATAGAAAGCCTCAAAGTGCAATTAACATTCCATTTGTATCAACAAAATCCGAAACCGATAACCTTGTAAAGAACATGCCACAGCACCTTCGAATATCTTTAGCAAAATCACTTGCCCCATACTACATCAAATCCCAAGAATCCGACATGGATTTCGAGGGATCGGATGAATTTTAAACCAAACCTTCCTAATTAATACCACATTCGCTTCCAAATTAACCATCCTCCAATGGAATGCCAGGAGCGTAGTGGCAAATAGAACTAACCTCCTAAATCTTATATGGGACCTCTCTCCAGATATAATTCTACTTAATGAAACTTGGCTAAAACCTGAGCATACCTTCCACATAAAAAATTTCAGATCAATAAGGTCAGACAGACAAGATGGACACGGAGGCATTTTGATATTAATTAAAAATAATATTCCTTTCTCAGAAATCAAAATTACACCCACAACACAGGACCCCACAATACAATTCCTCATTGTTAAAATTAACAATCTTAACATCCTTACTGGCTACATACCTCACCAATCCTTAGACCTAAACAAAGAACTAGATAACATCTTTCAAAAACTATCTGGAAACACCATATTCATGGGGGACCTAAACGCCCACCACACAGAATGGGGTAGCAAAAATATAAATACCAATGGCAGACAACTCTCGGAGGTCCTAGAACAGAACGATCTTCTTATTCTTAATGATGGCTCCTCCACCAGAGTCCAAACGCCCAAGGAAAATCCTAGTCCAATAGACCTTACCCACTAAGCAAAAAAACATCTTAAGTATGGAACATTTATGTTTTCTCGTTTCATTGTTACGTTTTTTATTTTGTGTCAATAACAGCGCCTGCTACATCCTATACCCGTTATATGTCCTTCAACACAACAAAATCTTTGTTACGTTAAAAAAATAACGTTTTGGTCATGAAACTTAAACAGCTCTCTTACGTATTTTGCATTAGTTTAGTTTGCATTATTACGAACGTACTATTTTCGTTATGTAGTCAACGTAAAAAAGAGGATATTATGGAGCATTAGATAGATGGTTTTTACGAACGTACTATTTTCGTTATGTAGTCAACGTAAAAAAGAGGATGTTACGGAGCATTAAATAGATGTTTTTATTTAGTAAATACAGTGCTGTTACATTTATGTTATTTCATGTGGTACGAAAACTACATAACTTTTTTTCAATATGCCACCATGAATTTTATAGCATTTTTAAATTCTAGGTATAAATCCATGAAACGAGGCTGTTTGTGGCATTTTCCACAATTTAACTGGCTATCCTTTAATAGCACAATTTGAAGAAACCACTTTAACAGTAACCATAAATAAGTGTTTTAATCTTTATTCAAAAATGCTAACTTCGGTGCAAACGTTAAACTGGTTTCAGGAATATGCCAGCGATTTTTCTCCAAGATGTACCAGAAATAGCTTGTCAAAGTGTACAAAATGTAACGGGTATTGTGAGTTTGTTCACATATCATTAAGTCAAAGAAAAAACTAATTCACTCCTATATAGTTATTTATTATAAATATATAGATATTAAACTATAGGGATTCTTATTGGGTTGTTTTGTCGGCTTGCACCTAAAAAAAAATATCTCATAATAATGTTTGTCCAAGCAGTAGCAGGCTTTTATTAAATGTGGTAATGTTTCATGAGTGGGGGTTACTTTAAATAAATAATTGCAGTATGTTAAAACTTAAACAATACGATAATCTTTTTGGTCACTACGCCCAGATATCAATGTTTATTTTTGACAAATTCAATTAGATTTTTATTATTCAGGTCATACATTTATTAAACAAATTTAATGGATTAACAGCTGACTTACTTATTCAATAAGTTAAAATTTTATCAACAATTATGACACAAGCATCTGCTTCAGGTTGAGAGGGTATCGGATGAATATACGGTGGTCCCTGAATAATTATTGTTAACGCCCATGCTTTTGATACTTAGTAGAAAATAATCTATATCTTTATGGTCAACACGTCATTTAGGAAGCATAACTAGCAATTGCAAAAATGAATGTGACTTTAGTGTTTTGTGCACACAGCACACAGTTAAAACAATTAGAATTTTAAAAATATAGGTAGGTAGATAATATGCAACGTTTTCGACGTGACGAACAAAATGTAGTTAACTCGGTTAATTGGGCCAGTGTTCATTTTATTAAATCACTGATAAGCAAGAAATGAAAAATAGGAAACACGTTTTATACAACAATGATCGAATAAGTAAATTTAGTACTTCTTACTTTGTGATCCATGATTACTAGTTATTTTTACTGCGGGAACCGGTAGCAGGGTTGGAACCTCCAATACTCCAACCTCCAACACTGCACTGGAATTATTAATCACACTTGAAAATGAAAATTTCCTTTCAAAAACTCCGAGAACAAAAAGCAAAGACGGTATATTTGACACGACGAACGACTGGTGAATGACAATAATGGTCAGAGACTTGCCATATGGTAAAAAGGATACCTAACGGATTTGGCCAACGTACTTTTAGAAATCGAACCAGATACGCACTCGCATTTACGTTTTTTGGAGTAGCATGCAAGTCATTTATGAAATGTAATATGTCTGTTGTTCTGAGTCGTTACATTTAGGGGACGAGTTAAACGTTATTTGATTGAACGGCTTAGTTTTAAATCTGCAGCGTTTATCATAGAACGTATCAAAACCGTACACCGAATAATGTTTTCGAAACGTAAATCTATTAACGTAACAACCCAGATACATGAAATTGCCGGCACCGCAACGTGACTTTCATAACGTTATTGGTACAAAAATAAAATTACGTTTCAAAAACAGTAGTCTTGAATAACGTTTGAAAAAGTAGTAACGAGTATGACACTAGAACGTTTAATAGAAAACGTTTTCTAGGTTTCTTTTTAAAAACGTTACAAAACGTACTAAGTATGTTTCTTGCTTAGTGGGTACAATCACCAGCCTGGCAATATCTAATCAATGTAAGTGGAGTGTTCTCCCAGACTGTGGATTTAGTGACCATTTTCCAACCTTAACCAAATTCAACGAAAATACCCCCCTAAATAGAGACAGCTTCAGAACCACCCTACCTCCAAAAAGGGTTTTTACTAAAGCAAACTGGCTAAACTATGCTGAACACATAAATAAAACCCTCACTGTAGAGCATCCCTCTTTCGTAGTTTTGAACACGTTAATACAAGATGCTGCTGAGAATTCCATCCCAAAAACCGAAAGAAATAGTAAAACCAGAACGGGAAACCCATGGTGGGATCACGAATGCTCACTTAAACTAAAAGATCGTAAATTAGCCCTCCACAGATACAACACTAACCCCTCAATTCAGAACTACATCGAGCTAAAGCATTCAATAGCTAAATCTAAACGTTTTTTCAAAAAGAAGAAAAAAGAAAAATTTATTTTATTCTGCTCTTCGCTAAACCGAAACTCCGATGTCCGGAGAGTTTGGAGTAAAATTAACAAATTTTCTGGCAAATATAGCGAAAGAAAGATAACCACAATTGGCAACAAGATACGTAAAGAAGTTCTATCCAGAATGTCAAACCTAGTTTTTAACCCCAATTTTGAACCTTACACTACAACAGAGTACACCCCGTTCACCACGGAGGAACTTACTTCCGCCCTGACCGGAAAGAAAGACTCTGCCCCTGGGCTAGACGAGGTGTCCTACTCGATGATTATAAACCTACCCACAAAAGCCAAACAAACACTTCTCCACACTTTTAACAAGTTTTTGATCGGCGAGCCCCTTCCAAACCAAATTAAGGAATATGTAATCCTTGCTATACAGAAACCAAATAAGGACCCCAACTCAGCTGACGGCTATAGACCCATAACCCTAACATCCTGCTTTTTAAAAACCCTAGAAATGATGATCAAAAATAGAATCGAATGGTATACCGAAAATAAAGGAATTTTTCCCATACTCCAAACAGGATTCAGAAAAAAAATGGGAGCTCAGGATAATCATGCATATCTATCTTCCTATGTAAATCTCGCCTTTAATCAAAACTTATCCGTTATAGCAGTAATGCTCGACATCAAATCAGCATATGATGGAGTAGACATACACAAACTATATAAAAAACTTATAAAACTACAAATTCCAACTGAGTTATGTAACCTTATTTTTAAAATCCTAGAAAATAGGAAGATATTTATTAGAGACATCATGGGAAACCTGATGGGACCTGAGATCGCGTCTTCAGGCCTCCCCCAAGGCTCTCCTCTAAGCACCATATTGTTTAATATATATATTAGAGAACTGTTTAAAATCCTCCCCCGGGGGGTTCAGATGATGATATATGCAGATGATATCACGATCTTCGTTAAAGGTAAAAACATTAATCAAATGGTATCAACAATAAACCAAGCTATTGCACTCATAAACGACTGGCTTTTTAACAACAACTTAACACTCTCTCCCCCAAAATGCGAAGCTATCGCTTTTTCAAAGGGAAAACGGAAAGAACTGCTCCCCCCTATTACTGTCCAAAACATCAACATCCCCTACAGAAACACTATCAAGTACCTGGGAATCCATTTTGATCAGCACCTTAATTGGAATAAACATATTGAATCCACCCTTGAAAAAGCAAAAAAAGGAATAAATATAATTAAGACTTTTTGTAGAGTAAGCTGGGGGGCCGACCCACACGTTCTACAGATGGCTTTTAATGGACTGGTTATGTCACACCTAGACTATGGAGCCTTCATGCTCAAACCTATAAATAAACAAAACAATAACAAAATTAACAACATTTTTCACCAAGGCCTAAGAATCATTCTAGGGTGCATGAAATCAACCCCTACCAACGCCCTGGTAGCCGAAGCTATGACTCTTGACATCGAACATAGACGTCACTGGCTGGCTACAAAATTTCTAGCTAAAATCGTCAACTGTACAAACCATCCGTTAATCCCCATTTTAAAAGAGATTAAACACTACAAATCTCTAAATGTCAACTACTGGAGAGGGGAACACTTACCCTACCTAGTGCAAGCTTATGACTACTTCCACCCATTTTTAAATTCAATGTCCGCCCACAATATTTTACCCTGCTACAAAATTGAACATCAAACACAGATTAAAAAACTGGACATTCTTAACCTTAATATAGAAAAGGGAGACCCCTTGGCCACCAACCGCTTTAGGGAAAAAACAGACAACCTTAAAAATCTATATACTTTTATCTACACCGATGGATCCAGACGTGACGGTAGAACAGGTTACGGGGTCCATTGCCCGGATACACAATATAGCTTCTCCTCCAGACTCCCTGATGATATAGATGTGTGTTCGACTGAGATAGTTGCTATATATGAAGGTGTATGCTATGCACTAAAAAATAATATTAAAAATGCGATTATATTCACGGACTCCAGGAGTGCCCTAGATAAATTAAATAGAATTACTATTAACCCGGACAACGAACATATTACCTTGACTACTAAAAGACTAATCATTGAAGCAAATGAATCAAATAATATCAAACTGGCCTGGATTCCTGGACATTCCAAAATAGAAGGAAACGAAAAGGCAGATAAACTCGCAAATCTAGGACGACTACTAAATGTTCCCAGAAACCTCCCTTTGGAATCCTCACATATCATCAACTCCCTAAAACACAAACTAAAAAAACAGTATGCCACAACCTGGAAACAGTCACTAAATAAAAAAGGAAGATGGTATGCACAGGTTCAACCGGAGTACCCGACCTCAAAATGGTACCAAACCCTCCCATATATAGACCGCAAACATATAAGCACGATTGTCCGAATGAGAACTGGACATTGTCTAACTAAGGAGCACCTATGGAAACTTGGACTCAAAGAAACACCTAACTGCGAATGTGGCCAAATTGAAAACCTTAACCATATATTCTTTGAATGCCCCATAAACCAAATACCCCAATTTGATTTATACAATATTTTTAGATTACAGGGTATCCCGACACCAGTTAACATTACATTAGTACTAGCAAAACCCAACAATAATATAATAAAGCCTATTATTAATTTCCTTAAGTATAACAAAATTGTCTTGTAATAATTAATCCACATACAATCCATAACATATCAAAAATGTATGATTGAAACCTCAAAACCCAGGGATAAATTTGTTACGAGCAATTTACGGTTCACCTAAACTCTTGTTTCTCCTTTGGAATCTCGAATAAAGCCCTTTAATAAAAACACGAACCCACTGTTACTCCCCCTGGAACAAACACACCCGGAGAGAGAACGCCTTCCTTATTTTATTGCTTTTTTCCGATAGGGACTTACCAAGTTTCAACTCCTACTCCCAACCGAGGCAATTCCACCGGTGTGTAGATCTTCTATTGCCCGAGATCGAGAAAAGTTTATTTGTCTCCTGTGTTGTGTATGTCTGACTAACACCCTCAACACCCGAAGAAAAGGCAGGAAAGAGCAGTGAAAAACACACAAACAGCACTTAACACTTAAGAACACTCGAGACCAGAGTATGACCAAGAGTCAGACCCCCTCTGGCCTCACAAAAAATGAGCTGGCAAATTGATCTTTAAAGATCAGAAGCCAATAACCCACGCAAGACAAGACAAGAAGACAAGTGTTAAGCAATTTAAGGTTAAAATAAAAAAGTATTTGATTGAGCTGGAGCCATATTCCATGCAGGATTACCTAAGGTATTAAGCACACTTATTTCAATGTACATATTATTATTCTGTCCCCTTTTTTTTTCGACGCTGTTTCTTTTTGTGTTTGTGTGTTTCGCTTCTCTATTTTCAGGGAATTGTAATTTACTATAACATAATCAGAAATAAAGCAATTTATTATTATTATTATTATTATTACCAACTTCATTGGCAACTGTGAGTAGATTAGTCTGTACCGTGAATAATATTAAAATAGGAATTACTGCAATATATAAACCACCTCCAATATCAAAAACTGAGTTTATTAATGACATTCACTCGTATCTGGACAATGTTATGAAAACTAATAATAATAACGTGGAAATTTTTATAGGTGATATAAATATTAATATTTTGGATGTAGATAATGACACTACTAATTACCTGGCAACAATGTCGCAGCTAGGTTACCGGTCATATGTAAATTCAATTACAAGATTTGACAGTGATACATGCCTTGACCACATTTTTGTTAATCAAAGATTAAAAACAAGTTGCCTGGACCTAGAATCATTTATCCTTGATACTCACATAACAGACCATGGACCAGTTATGCTCAATATAGTCTCGAATAGTAAAAAGCAAAATAAAAAATGTCAAACTGAAATTAAAAAAAACCGACTAAATGTCGAAAAATTTATCGCCTCTTTAAAAGCACAAGACTGGTCGCACATATTGAGTGACCCAGATCCAGAATCAGCAACTTTGAATTTTATTACAACTTATAGCGAATTAAAAATTAAAGCAACCTCTGAATATACGATTAAATTTAAACAGCATGGAAAAATCAAGGAATGGATCACAAATGGAATTATAACGTCTATTAAACATAGAGATAAAATGAAAAGGAGACTGTTACAAAATCATAGCGAACAATTAGAAATTGCATATAAAACATATCGAAACAGCCTGAATAAAATAATCAAAAAAAGAAAACATGAATTCTATAAAAATCAAATAAACAGTAATAAGGGTGACATAAAAAAAATATATGAGATAATTAAAGACGCTACTTACGAAAATAAAACTAAAACAACTACATTAAACATAAAAAATTACCAGGGTGTTGACTTTGAGAATGACTTGAAAATGGCTGACCACTGTAATAACTATTTTGCAAATATTGGAACCAAAATGGCTGAATCAATTCCAATACCTAAAAATCCAATAAATATTAATTTTTCACTACAAAATTCAATGTTTTTATCTCCTGTTGAGGAGAATGAATTGATCAAGCACATTTCAACTTTAAAGGCAACAGCCTCTCCAGGCCTAGACGGCATCTCATCTAAGTTGATCAAACAAACACACAGCCAAATTATAAAACCATTGCTACATATAATTAACAAAGCTTTTGTAACAGGAACCGTACCTTCTCATTTTAAAATATCAACAATCACTCCCATTTATAAGAGTGGTCCTAAATCATTAATCTGTAACTACCGACCTATAAGTCTGATAAGTAATTTCGCAAAACTATTTGAAAAATGTGTTAAGGAAAGACTATTTACATTTTTTAAAAATAACAATATTTTATCCGAAAATCAATATGGTTTCTTGCCGGGTTGTGGTACAGAGGACGCATTGTATAAATTAACATCGGAAATCACTAATAATTTGAATACGGGAAAAAAATGTGCTGCAATCTTCATAGACTTGGCAAAAGCGTTTGACACGGTCCCCCATGATAGGCTTCTTGATGTCTTATGGCAGTATGGAGTCAGGGGGACAGTGTGGAAGCTGTTAAAAAACTATCTTGCTGGAAGATCTCAGATCGTAAGAGTCAATAACATCTTAAGTGATAAACAGGAGGTGAAGATTGGAGTACCCCAGGGCACGGTTCTGGGCCCTATATTATTTATAATTTACATAAATGGAGTACTTTCATGTGTTTGTGTTTCATGGTTCAATAATATCCTATGAGGATGATACCGTATTGGTTTTCAATGGTAGCACCTGGATGGAGGTAAAACACAAAATGATAAATGGGCTGGGTATTGCCAAGTTGTGGTTAGAGAGTTTCAAACTGTCCCTTAATTTGGCTAAAACAAATTACATAGCTTTTTCCTTAACAAGTGCCAACAGACCTGATTTCACGAATATCAAAGTTAATGATCAACAAGTAAATGAAGTTTCTCAGATAAAATATCTCGGAATAATAGTGGACAAATTCTTAAAATGGTCTCCACATATTGAATACCTCACTAAAAAAATTCGTGTCTTGATTTATAAATTCTATACTCTCAGAGAAATTCTAAATAAAAAATTGCTAATTATAATTTATAGGAGCCTTGTTGAGTCTTTGATTCGCTATGGAATTTTGGTATGGGGTGGTTTGTACAACAGTGCACTCTACAGACTAAACATTGCTCAAAAATTTATTATAAAGGTTATGTACAAAAGAAACAGACTATATCCTACAGAATTACTTTTTTCAAGTGACATTTGCAATGTAAGAACTTTATATATGGTAACAGTAACAGCATTTGTACACAGAACCAAATCTTATAAGAATACTGTAAGCCACAGTTACCACACTCGTGCAAGAATGAGTAATGACGTTCTTATTCCATTAAATTACAATAACATTAACTTAAAAAGTGTTGCCTACTTGGGACCCAAGTTGTATAATATGATCCCTACTATAATAAAGAATATTAAAAACATGTGTAAATTTAAAAATGAATGTAGAAATCACATATCAAAAAATTTCAGATATTTTAAAAACATTTTTAATTAACTGTTTCTTACTCATTCTTAGCCTTAAAAAATGCCAGTAACCAAGGTGTAACTACAAATAAAAATAAAACCATTACTTAATAATAATTAATATACTTATAATAAAATTATATTACAATACAAGTAATCCAATTACTTGAGTACCATTCAAACACCTTACCTTATATGGTGTTTTTTGTGAATAGTGTTTAATTAGTTTTTTCAAACACCTTACCTTTTATGGTGTTTTTGTGATTAGTATTTATATTTAATTCGTTCAATTCATATTGATTACAGTAAAATTATTGTACTAACTGTAAATTATCTTTATTTTTTAGTTTTTAAGTGTTTGTTATGACACACACAAGTGTATTTAACACTTAGGTGTCTTTTAAACCTTACAATATTTTCATTCATTCATTTGTACACCTAGATATTTTATAATTTTTGTAAGACCAGTTTGAAATAAATAAATAAATAAAATACTATCCTGAATGCAATGTATTGTCTTATATAATTTGAGGTCATCGGCATTCTTATCAGATAATAGAAAACAATGGGTCAGTATAACAAAAAATGGGAAAACATCACGATCTGATATGCTCCAAAACAATATAGGGGTAGCATTTTGGGTCCTCTGCTGTTTATTGTATTTGCCAATGATTTGTCTACTATAATCAATAAACCACTTGAATACCTATATTGTAAAATACGCAACGACACAAACTTAATTACGGGTAGTAAAGTAGATCTGCTTGTGAAATCAAGGGCCTTTTTTGAGAGTCACAGAGTGGTTTCATAAAATAGACTCCTGAACAAAGAAAAAACAAATGCTATTGTTTTCAGTACAAAACAGGCTGCAATAACCAGAAATTATCAAAATAGATGATGTAGGTAAACATTGCAATATCTGATAAAGCTAAATTTCTAGGTATCTATATTAATGAGAATTTAGATTGGTCGGATCATATAAATAGTATGGTTAAAAAACTAAACTCAATATGTTATGGAAAACGAATCATAAAATAGACTCCTGAACAAAGAAAAAACAAATGCTATTGTTTTCAGTACAAAACAGGCTGCAATAACCAGAAATTATCAAAATAGATGATGTAGGTAAACATTGCAATATCTGATAAAGCTAAATTTCTAGGTATCTATATTAATGAGAATTTAGATTGGTCGGATCATATAAATAGTATGGTTAAAAAACTAAACTCAATATGTTATGGAAAACGAATCATGGGTAAGTACATGGATGAGAGAACACTGAGAATAACATACATGGCAAATTTTGAGTCAGTGTTAAAATATGGCATAATATTCTGGGCAAGGCATAGTCTAACACAAAGTATTTTTGTAGCGCAAAAACGTGTATTAAGAGTTATTAAGAAAAAAAAATATTTAGAGAGCTGTAGAGGTTTATTTAGAAATCTAGATATAATGACTGTATATGCAATGTATATATACGTAGGGAAAATGTTTGTCCGCCCATCTCTTAGTAATAAGTTAGAATAGTACAAATATGAAGTATCGCAAAGTAAACAGAAATAGGTAGATTATGTTTCCCCCACTCCATCGCATCGGATCTGGCTGGCTCGATCCTGATCCTTTCATTCCGGCGGCAACGTATGAAAGAGTAAAGAGTGAACATTTATAGCGAGATGCAATACGAATACGATGGAGCGGGGGAAACATAATCTACCTACCTCTGTTTGCTTTGCGATACTTCATATTTATACTATTTAACTTATTACCAAGAGATGGGCGGACAAACATTTTTCCTACGTTATATGAATGTTTACTATTTTTTATTAAAAATAAGGATAGTTTTGGAATTCAGTCTCAAAGTAGATATGAAACACGAACTTTAGAAGTAATGTATCCCAGTCATAGACTTACGTTTACTGAAAAATGTCAATACATGTGCTTAAAGTTGTTTAATGTCTTGCCTCGAGAACTGAAAATAATAAGTGTACCAAAAGTATTTAAAAAACGGGTGAGAAAGTTTTTGGTGGAACTGGAACCCCACAGCCTGAATGATTATTGTAGCAATTTGTGAATATAATATATATGGTTTTTTCTCTTTTGTATGACGCCATTTCACTTTGTGTTGCATTTATGTAAACATTATTTGAAATAAAGTTTATTATTATTATTATTAAAACAATTTATATTTTTCCTTTATTTAATCAAAAACTACCTTTACATTACAAAGTTAAAACAGCACTAGCTTTAAGTGCCTTCCTCTCCTTAGCTTTTACTTGGGCAGCGATGCGGTCCACATCTCGCCTGCCTTGCTGTGTGAGTTTCCTTCCACCGTCAGCAGATTTTTCAATCAATTTAAGACCTGAAAATTATACATTGGTTATAAACATGTAAATTATAGAAAAAACATGTGCGAAAACAAATTTTTTTTGGAAAATTTTTAGTCCATCCATGTATAAAAATAGAATATTTTTTTATTAGGATTAAAAGCGTTACTTTTATGAAGAGCAGGTTACATAAGGCATACTACCACACTCATATTGATAGACTTGAAAGTGTCCAATATAAATTTATTAAATTTGCTAAATACCGGTTGCTTAGAACAGGTATCAATTTAAGCTGTGATCAAACTAGGTCCTACCTGAATCTTAGCACACTTGCTTGCAGGAGGGAGTTTTATGACGTTTGTTTTGCATTTAAAGTTTTAAATAATATTATTAAGAGCCCCGAATGTCTTAACTTATTTTCATTTCATGTCCCAACGTATCAAACGCGTAACCAATCCCTCCTGCATGTTCCCTATTGTCGTACACTGTATTTGCTACATAAACCAGTAAATAGGATTTCAACCACTGTAAATCGTTACTATAATAGGCTAGACTTGATAGATGTTTCCTTGACTAGCTTTAAATCCTCTGCGGGAAGGGTTATTTTAAGTTAAGATTTCACATATTACTGTAATTAAGTTATAGAAAATTCATTGTGAAATATGTACCCATTGTACCTAATGTTACTTTAAAATGTTATAAACGTCAATAAATAAATTAAAAGTTGCTTTTACTCCGAATAAAACATACTATTTATTCTTCAAAAGTTGTTTAAATATAAAAAAATAAAGATACAAAATAATATATTATTTTATTCATGAGGTCATACTTTTTTTGTCGCTGCCTATAGCAACCGCCTCATGACAAAAAAAGCAGAACGTTAACGTCAAAAAATAAGTAGAAAAATGTCAGGTTTATTGACGTTTGAAGAAAAAAACATAAATGCATATTGCCTGATCATAAGCCCGCAGGGCGTCTTTAGGCGCCCTCTACCGGCTAAATAAGGCAATTTAAAATATAACAAGGTCGACTTGAATTGACCTATTTTGACATCTCGTCGCATGAAAACCAGGTTGTTCTATGTCAATTTTTTTTCAAAATTGACATTTTATCATCAAAGTATTCTATGTCCGAAGCTCTATCGACCAAGCTATTCCATGTCACTCTGCGCCATTCGGTTCACTACTTACAAAGAGTCGAACTTATACTATGTCCATATACCAGATAGGTCACAAAACAATTTAAACTTTGAATTTTGTGAGGTTGGATTTGTGCAGGTGAGAGATGCTATTGATGCTCTTAAAAACAAGGCCAGTAAGGATGCATACGGTATGAATGTTTCATTGGTAAAGAAACTAAAGCATCATTTAATACCATGTCTTACAAAGCTTTTTAATACAAGCATTAGAAACGGGGTCTTTCCAGAGTGCTTTAAGATTTCTAGGGTGGTACCAGTCTTTAAAAAAGGGTCAGTAAATGATACAAATAATTATAGACCAATATCTCTTATTCCAATTATGTCCAAGATCTTTGAATTTATATTAAAACAGCAACTTTACAAGTATTTTGACGAAAAAAATCTTTTTGCAGCTGTCCAGTTTGGCTTTAGAACGAAATACTCTACTACACTGGCTATAACAAACCTATTGGAGTACATAGCGGATGCCTTCGAGGGGGGTCAGTATGCCCATGCAGCTTTCTGCGACCTCTCGAAGGCTTTCGACTGTGTCTCCCACTCTGTACTTATATCCAAGCTTGCATCATATGGAATGGGGCAAAAGAGTATAGGACTAATGACGAGTTATCTGCGCGACAGGAAACAGCAGACATCTTTTAAGGGTGAAAGTTCACGGAGACTGGTGATGAGGCATGGGGTGCCCCAGGGATCCATACTGGGGCCTCTTCTGTTTCTTATTTATATAAACGATATCCAGGGTGCATCACCGGACTCTGGGCTTTGGCTGTTTGCTGATGATACTACATTAGCTGGCCGTGGTGAGAGTCTGAATGAGTTGGTAAGTGAGGTAAATGGGGAAGTGCAGGAATTGCAAGAATGGTTCAGTGCAAATGAGCTGACAATGAATGAAGATAAAACAGTGTGCATGACTTTTAGTTTGCGAGAAATTCCCGAAGGTAATGCTAAAACAGTGAGATTTCTGGGAGTACATCTTGACCCACTTCTGACTTTTGAGATGCACATTGATGTGTTAGCGGGAAAACTATCCAGAAATATCTTTTTGCTAAAAAATCTCTTCAAGATTCTACCACCAGCAGTGTTGTTGCAGGCATTTCACAGTATCTTTCAGTCAGTGGGTGTGTATGCGATTCTGGCTTGGGGTCATTCTGCTCATTCCGTCCGCATATTTGCGCTGCAAAGGAGGGCAGTGCGTGTAATTGCTGGATTGGGGTATAGGGAGGATGTTCGGGGATCTTTTGTGGATTTAAGGATTCTGACTATACCAAGTAGATACATTTTGGAGTGCCTACTTTATGCCCACTCTAATGTTGCGAGGTATAGTCAGAATAATTTTTACCATCGGTATGAAACTCGAAATGGGCACAGCATTCGTTTGGAATTTCTAAGACTACATAGGAGCCGTATCTCAGTAAATTATTATGCTCCAGCCTTCTACAACAGGCTACCTGATAGTGTCAAGTTGCTTGGGGAAAATCAATTTAAAAATAAGGTTAAGAACTTCCTCTTAAGTAAAGCCTTTTATAGCATGGACGAGTTTCTGAATAGTCCCATGATATTTTAATGTGTATTTTAGTCTCGTGTACTACTTAAGTAAAGTTTGTCTTTGTAGATTTTTTTATATATATTTTTTATTTTATTTTAAATTTTTTAGTCCTTATACAAGGTACCTGCTGACGTAAGGAATGATATTATTTGTATCAAATACTTGAATAAAGTTTTGAATTTGAATTTGAATAAAGTTTTTAATATCCGAACCATTTTAGTCTATGTCCTCGCCAGCCAATAGAATTTGGCTATCTGCACCACATGAGGACATAGAATAATTTGGCATAAATATTTCTGTTTGAACAACGTGCACGTGTGCATATTATTATATCGTGTAGTGTCCATGTTTACAGTGTTTTTGGTAGTAAAATAAGCTGAAAAATAATGAGTGAATCGGAAGAATGCCTAAATATTATGTGACTTAAATATTAATGTTTTTTATTATTCAAAAAAAGGGTTGTGGACATAGAATAATTTGTTTTGCTAGTTAAATTTTGAAAAGAAAATTATTGCAGCGGTTTTTCTTGATTTTCGACGCGCGTTCGAGACTATAGATAGGACACTACTACTACAGAAGTTAAGAAAATATGGCATTAGGGCGAATGCACTTAAATGGTTTGAAAGTTACCTCTCCGATAGACCTCAGGAAACAAGATATATGGGCAGTACATCTGATTCGAAGGAAAATGTGTTTGGTGTTCCACAGGGAACTGTATTGGGGCCTAACCTATTTATAGTATACATAAACGATATTGTTAAAGCTCTAACAAAATGCAATGTACAACTATTTGCAGATGATACCTTAATATATCTAATTGGTGAGGATGTTGAGTGTTATCAAAATAATTAACGAAGAACTAGAAATTCTACATAAATGGATAACTCGGAATGGATTGAGTTTGAATATAGAAAAAACTAAGTATATGATAATAAGAAGTAAGCAAAATAGCACTGAAACGGAAAGAGCAACCAAAATATCCATTAACAGGCATAATATAGACAAAGTAAAGGAATATAAATACTTGGGTATTATAATTGACGATTATCTTACATTTTCCAGCCATGCGCAGTACATAACAAAAAAAATTGCAAAAAAAGTTAACCTTTTAGGAAGATTGAGTGCCTATTTGAGTGAGTGGTCCAAATTAAACTTATATAAAACAATTATATTGACTCATTTTAATTATTGTACATCTATATTGTTTCTGCTCAATGGGACGGAGATAAACATATTGCAAAGAAAACAGAACCAGGCAATGCGTCACATTCTTCTATGTGATCGCTACACAAGCATTGCGCATATGTTAATGTCTACTGGCTTGCTAAGTGTGAGACAAATAATTTTCGTAAATACAATGACAGTGGTACACAAAATAAAAAACGGATTATTTCCTGAGCATTTATTGCAAAATTTAAGAAATGTGTCAGATGTACAGGGTCATCCAACCAGGACTGAACAGGGGCCTATTTTTTGAGTTTCCCTGTATTTTTATTTAAACTAATATAGCCATTTAGTTTATGCTTTGCCATAGAATCTAAAATAACCATTTAAAACAAAGGAACTGTGGCGTAAAGTTGTTGTTTTTTCAATGGAACACCCTGTATATTATTTATTTTTATGAAACGCCCTTCTTTCCTGATTCCATAAATATATAATGTGTCCATATTAGCTCAAACCGTTTTTAAGATATGAGCAATCAAACATTTAAAAAGCTGTATTTTAACGCATCGCTATTAAGGGGATTTTCTTTTCCAAGGCATTCTAGACGTATTAAGCTCAAATGAATTCAGCTTTTTAAATGTTTGATTGCTCATATCTTAAAGACGGTTTGAGCTAATACGGGCAAACTATATATTTATGGAATCAGGAAAGAAGGGCGTTTTATAAAAATAAATAATATACACGGTGTTCCATTGAAAAAACAACAACTTTACGCCACAGTTCCTTTGTTTTAAGTCAGATCGCTTTTTAAATGGTAATTTTAGATTCTACGGCAAAGCATAAACTAAATGGCTATATTGGTTTAAATACAAATACAGGGGAACTCAAAAAATAGGCCCCTGTTCAGTCCTGGTTGGATGACCCTGTACATGATTATCCAACTCGGACAAGGGAGAACTTTTATGTAAATACAGTGTCTACAACATATAGCCAAAGAAACCTTTTCCACAATGGCCTTATTCAGTACAATCAACTGCCCAAAAATGTGAAGATCTCTCAATCAATAAAAATTTTTCGAAAAAAATGTAGACTATTGTAAAAGTAATGTTGGCATACAATAGATATGAATGTAGTTAACTTAGCAAATTGTAAAGGTTTGTAAATGTTAATTATGTAATTGTTAGCTTTGCTATTAAATAAAGATTATTATTATTATTATTATTATTATTATTGTAAACAGCAACTTATTCTATGTCCGCAACAGGCAAAATTTTGATATATTCTTGCATGACTCCTTTTTGTACACCCTTAAACCTAACTAAATTACACTTTTAAAAGAAAAAAAAAATTAAGATATACACAATAAGAGATGGTGAATTTTAAAAATGCTCTACTGTAAAATTTTGAAAAATGGACATAGTATAACCTGGTTTTTAGGCGACGATCTGTCATCAAACGTTATGCACGTATTTTTTGAATAACCAGTATAATAGGTATAACAAAATAACATTTTTCAAAAATAATTTTTTTTTTCACCAAGTAGGTACCTATGCTGTTTAAGAAAATATAATATTTGAAAATCTGTGCAAATGACAAACTAAACAAACCTTCTAAACTCTGCAAAGATTTACGGGCAATGCTACCAGCAGACCTGCAGAAATGGGAGGGTTTGGTTCCATTACGTTTGCGGGTACCAAAGATCTTGGTAACTGACCCTACACCAATTGGAGATCTGATGTAGATGTGCCTGATAACTGAAGAACATCTTACGTAAAACCAGTCAGGGTCATAAGGAGCTAATTCCTTGGCTCTGGAAGTCTTAACCAGATCGATCCATTCTGGGACGCGCAGCTTGCCAGTTCTGGAAAAATTTTAAGGCACATTACTTATTTATAAGAAATTTAATGATTTTACTCAGAGGGCCATCGACCAAAGTCCCTCAAAATTTGAATAAAACTAAACTAGCGCCATTCACACACTGAAAAAGGCATATTTTGTGAATTTCTTAAAAATACTTATTTTGTATGGCACCTTTGGTTAAAATAATAGGTAAAATATTAAATTAAGTTGCTATAAAAGTAACAAATGTTCATTTATATCTTGCAGTGGTAAATGTCTATTATACACTCACCACTCCAAAATTGATGATTTTTTCAGGAATGAATGTTGGATTACAGATTGCAAATCTAAAAACGATTTTCGCTGGTAACGCTCAGTTTCTGAGATATTGTCTTAAAGTGCCTTATGCAAAACTCTCATTAACATAAATCCATTGCTGACACAAGAATTAAGAAGGAATGAGTATGTTCCTTGCAATTTGGTACCTTTCACTTTATCTCCACTCAACATAATAGCTCTCCAAAATGCTATTGACTGAGTTTTTTCCTGGTGTGTAAGCAACAGAATGTCACTGAATACTGATACAATGTCAGTTCCTAAGATTCAGTAGGCTAATGGATGTGGCTCCCGTTCATTATTTCATCAATGGTGTTCCTCTTGTGGAGGTCTCCAGCATTAAAGGTTTTGGAGTTTTCTTTTATAGCAAATTAACATTCTTGCATCACTTTGAAAGCATTATTGGTAGGGCGAATAGAATGTTGGAATTTATAAAAATATCATGTAAAGATTTTACAAATATTAATGCAATCTGATTGCTATATTTTTCTCATGTTAGATCAATTTTGGAATTAAAACATAGTTTGGTCACTATACTATCAAGTTTATGCTAATAGACTTGAAAATGTCCAATATAAGTTCATAAAATTTTCCATATACCATTTGTATTAAGTTAAGTAACATCAAACTAGGTTCTACCTAAATCTGAGTACTCTTGCTTGTAAAAGGGAGTTTCACAACGTTTGCTTTGTATTCAAAGTATTAAATAATATAATTAAAAGTCCAGCCTGTCTAAGCCTATTATATAGGTATCATTTTGTGTTCCAACATAATATCTCAACTCGTCACCATTCTTTTCTCCATGTTCCATACTGGGGTACATAGTCCATTAAATAGGATCTCAACCACTGTTAAGAAATATCATGATAGCTTGGACCTAATAAGTGCATTCCTAAATAACTTTAAATCCTCTGTGAAGAGATTCATTTTGAGCTAGTTATATAAAAATTCATTATGAAATATGTACTGTACCTGATGTTACTTTAAAATGTTATAAACGTCAATGAATAAATAAATTTTTCTTAGACTTGAATAAACAAAATATAACCTTTGGGTCCTCCAACACAAGAAAATAATTTTGCATGATGAAGTAAAAACAAATGAATAACCAGCTTCCTAAATACCAGAATCTAAAGGAATAGTAAATTCAGTTGTTAAAATAAAGAAATGAAACATGCCATTTTCTTTGAAATTTTAACATGGAGTTTCAATACCTATGATTTTGTATGTCACATAACTCATTGAAAGATAGTACCTACTTACTTTAAGAATGAATATTTCAAAAACTAAGGGTTACCGACCAAAATCGTTTTCAGATTTGTAATCTACACCTCAAAATTCATTATTTCTGAAAAAATTATCAAAAAATATTTAGGGTAAAAATTAAACTTAAGTTATTCATAGGTATACCTAGGTACATGTGATTAAGCACTAGTGGTATTTCAACAAACATTCAATATTTAATTAAAATGTTATGGAACAAAGAAATGACACATTAAACAGATTAAAAGTGTTTCAATGTCAAATTAAAATCGTATAAATATATACTATTTCTCCTGTAGAAAATGGGAGACATCTTTTTTTATTTTATTAATTTTCTGTTTGCTGTATTTCAATTGGCAGCATCCTATAGGCTTTATTGCTGTGGTGGAGGCTTCTTTCGTTAGGGACAATCAAATATTTCAAAATAATCGTTTTTGATATAGGCAATTGTAATAAGTTTGTGTGTAATGTCGTAGTGAAGTAGCATTTTTATGTTGAGAATTAATGTTCACAAAGTATCGGGTACTTATCTTATGAGTTAGTTAGTATCCATATCCACTTAATACTAAGTAACTGGTAAAAGTATTAGTTCGACATCACTACAAATTATAGAAACATAACTTACTTTTTAAGGAACTGTGAAAAGGCTTTTACAAATTTGTGTTGATCAACGTCCTTTAATGTTACAGATGGCATTTTCTAAAAGGAAAAATAGGTATTACTGGAAGAAAATTTTTGCCAAATGGCGGAAGGCATGCACGCTGTTTTATAACCTACAATTTTTTTTTTTTTTTAATCCTATTGCTGGCAGCAGAATGGCCAAAAAGCTATGGATAAATAACAAAAAATGGCCTAAAGATGGTATACAGTAAAGAAAGTTAATAGTTTTACTGGGAAAATAGAGAAAATTATTAAAAAATAATTTTTACCTGTCTGTTGACATGCAATGACGCACGGAAAAGGAAACACGTAAAAAATGACGTACCGGAAGATAGATACAAACGGATTTGTATCCAGCTTGATACGTACTAATACGTAGGCTACTACTGGATAAATAAAAATCAGATCACAGAAGAGAAATAGAATATACCCTGAATACGATTCCTTTGTGACAGTGGCTTCTCAAGCCGGCGTCGCATATATTAGTTGCTTATTATTTGACCAGTTGTCTTGGCTGAGCTAACTAAAAGAAATGTCTTGACTAAATTGCAAATAAGGGTATGGTCCGAATATCACCACCAGTAACCACGGTTAACCTCGACAAATGACAGATCAACCATAAAAATCCGGTTATATTCGGGACGAAAAATCACCATGTTCGTTAAAATCATAACCTTTAATTTTGAAAAGTTCACGACAGACTGATAATTTACAGAAATGCTAAATACACTTACTTATAATTTCATTGAGATTCATTCTCTTAATAAATTACCAACCATCGGCTAAATATTTTGAAATTAAATTCATAACAATATTTTATAATGACAAGTGACAGGAGAAACCACTTGTAACCGGCGTTTAAGGGTATGGTCCGAATATCACCACCAGTAACCACGGTTAACCTCGGCAAATGACAGATCAACCATAAAAATCCGGTTATATTCGGGACGAAAAATCACCATGTTCGTTAAAATCATAACCTTTAATTTTGAAAAGTTCACGACAGGCTGATAATTTACAGAAATGCTAAATACACTTACTTATAATTTCATTGGGATTCATTCTCTTAATAAATTACCAACCATCGGCCAAATATTTTGAAATTAAATTCATAACAATATTTTATAATGACAAGTGACAGGAGAAACCACTTGTAACCGGCGTTTAAAGCCGGTGAGCATTTTGACATTTGGGTGACGTCGTATCCGAAAACCGTGTTCCAAAATAAACCTATTTTTTGGTTACCGCTATAATTTGGTTAAATACGGAACGCTAAACCACGACACTAGTTACTTTCGGACCATACCCTAAAGCCGGTGAGCATTTTGACATTTGGGTGATGTCGTATCCGAAAACCGTGTTCCAAAATAAACCTATTTTTTGGTTACCGCTATCATTTGGTTAAATACGGAACGCTAAACCACGACACTAGTTACTTTCGGACCATACCCTTAAACAACCATTGACAAGTTGACAGTGTTGACACATAAATCAGCCAAAAGGAACGATCTCAGTCACAAATCCGGTAACCTTAGCGTAGGTAAGAGGGGAGGAAATTTGACTGAGATAATCTGACTTAATTGGTCAAATAAAACGGCAAGGTAGTCAGTTTAGGTCAGCTCAGCCAAGACAAGTGGTCAAATAATAAGCAACTATGGTTTCCACTTTCCATTAATTTAATCGATTACATGCGGTTACCGTTTCCGACGATACGATGATTCAAAGGTGCTCTGATTGGTTTACATTTTTGGAGCCAAATACCGTCCGAATGTTTTTAACCAAGGCCACAGAATGTTTAGAAAGCATTTAAATTGCTTCGCTGTTTAAATGAATCAAAAGGAAAGTACCTATTATATGCTGTCTCAAGTAACTTCTTTAAAATCGAGACGGCTATGATTGTAGGTTAAGGCCGGGTTCCTAAGTTCCTACGGGCGTAAATTTGACAGCGTACCTATTTTCTTACACTTGATTGGTTGATTACGGCCATTTTTTTAAAATATCAGCCGAATCGACCAATCATGCACTTCACAATTAGCCTGTCACATTTATGCTCCAGGACGTCTATTCTCGAGCTAGGTGAATGATCATATCAAGAGAAGTGATTAGTTTTTCTCTTAAGAATGATTAAACTGTATTCTTGAAACTTAAAATGATTATTCATTTCCATGGCGATGTGAGCATATGATGTGAATTGTCCCTTCTCGCGAGAGAGCGTTCACTTCTCTTAAATTGGAGAATAGACGTCCCTTGGTCTCTTCATTCAAGTCAACGAATTATTATTCAAGTGGTAAATTTAGATACTTTCCTTTTGCTTTTTTTTAAACAGCAAAGCAAAGTAAGAATCCTTGCTTTAGCTTAAGTTGTTAAAGGAACGCTTAGCGAACAACCTCGTATCTCTCGCCGTATGAGAAATGTAAAATGTATAGGGCGTAACTGCGGCAAGGGGGAAGTTAAATTTTTAAAAGAAACGCTTAACTTAGCCGTTGGCTTTGCTTTACTGTTAAAAGTAACTAATAGCGAGTTCCATTGGTAAAAAAAAATGTCGCACTGGGACTGGGGTGTCATTCAGCATTCAGGGCAATTTAAACATAGCAAAGCAAAGATATTTACTTTGCTTAGCTGTTTAAAAGAAGCCAATGGAAAGTAGGTACCCATTTACTTTGCAGCTGTTTAAGTAGAAAATTAGGTCTAAGACATGACCTGATCTATTCGCTTTTTAACTTATTTTCAAGTGGTTTTCTTCTTATTTGCAAAGTTTGAGATAGGTAATGATACTATAGTTAGTTTAGTGAGAAACCAACGTAGAACGAAGTCCCCCCTATAAACCTTTTGTCGCTTTTTTTACCCTCTTACGGACGGTCACCGTAAAGATATTTACCCCTGAATTTGTTAATAAAGGCATATCTGATGACAAAAACGTGTCTTCAAATTCGTCCCCATAATTTTGGCTTCTTTCCCTTAAAGGTTTCCCCACCAGCTTTTTGATTGATTTTGAATGACGCCGCCAGCTGACGCCTTAATGTCACATGCCTTTGATGATCATTAAAAAAGGGAGTTTGCTCCCTCGAATTTTTCAAAATATCTAATGTTTTGAAATCTTCCAAAAATTCATATTCTGACGCCCTACTATGCAGGCTACTCCTGCTGCTAACGCTTTCGTTACTCATTTTGTTTACTTTGTAAAATTTCTAAATTGTCCAGTGATGCCAGGCCGCCGGGAGACGGCCGACCCAGTAAACACGACATGAAAGCTCCAGAGGTGGACAGAAGGCGCATTGCCGAAACGTCGGTGTCGGGCCGCCAGCTACAATATCGGCGGCGTGGAGGTAGGGCATGACCGCTCGGCTGCCGGGCGGCTTAATAGCTACATAACGGAACTGGTTGTGCGGTACAGACGCTACTTTTTACCACTGAGCCGCGGGCTAGACAGATGTTAGCGCGCGGCATCTCGACGAGACCGCGGACGGTCGCTGGCAATTCATTTAAATACCAGCGAGGGACCGCGCATGGTTAGAGGGAAGTCTTACCATTAAAACTCACCGTAAAGTAGAAAACAACAGTTTTATTGTTTAACAAACCCTGCAAATATAAGACGTTATTCTGATTCATTTACACATAACTTTTTATTATTTTTTTTTGCGACTCATCCGCCCGCCTTCCCTGTCGGAAGCATTTTTATCCAGTTTCTAATGGTCAGAACAATATCTGAATTTGTTGCATTGGACGTTATTGGATTTCTTCGTACAGCACCTAAAAACCATTTGGTTTGGTTAAGTTTATATACTATAAAATACTGCATACAAAGAATAGCCAAGCATGCACTATTTTTTTTGTTTTAACACTTTCAACTTTACATATTATGAGAGTAACAGAGGTATAAAAAAACTTACAATAAAATTATATAGGTATGAAACTTAAACTCACTTATAGTTTTGTTCTCTGGTACTGAATCATCTGTCTGAGGGGTGTCTTTTTATCTTGGAAATCAGTAAGTTCGTCTAATGATGAATCCTGTATTCTGCCTACAGGCACTGAATCTTCTTGAGAAATGTAGCTTTTATAATAATAAGGGAACGCCTCGTGCTCGTGCAAAAATAATTTTAATGTTCTGTCTACCGTCATTCACCTATCAAGTGTCAGTTCTTTCGCAGAAGCAGAACGGCGCGAATTTCAAAAATACGCGGCTGGCTTGCGATTAGCCGTGGCCAAACAAGTAAAGCGAGGTACGTAGTAGTCAGCTACCCGCGCGCGGGTGGTACACGGCATGTCGACTCTTTTGTCACAACCGGCGAGATATCTTATAACCGTGTCCGATTCGAAAGATAAGGTCCGTTTCTCATGTGCTGCGCGCATATTGGTTCGGTTTGTTCGGGTTTGTTCGGGTTTTTATATGATTTTCGTTCTATTTTATATTTCCTATTAAATTGTACCTTATAAATAATTTAAATTTATAATTGTCTGTTCAATATAGACCAAATCTGCGATTACGGGTGTTAGTTACCCAATCAATTTGTCATATCGTCTGCTATTTACCAGAGGTGTTCGAGCGAGGGCCGATTGGCGATCCTGGGTGCTATATACAAATATGCCGCACTACTACCACCATCGGTTGGCAGACTATTAGCCGTGGTAGTTCGACGCATGGAAGGTAACGCGATAGCCAGAAGCGGCCAGTAATCGGCAACAAGAGCCGTCGATTTCCCGTCAGTGCCGGAAGGCGGCCGAACTTTTACCGCCAGCTTTGGTTTACTGGGGAAAAAACAAACTACTTGACGCTACAAGTAGTCTGTCAGTGAATGGTCCCACCACCTTTTACCCCGCTAACTGGAAATGCTAGCAGCCACTCAAGCGCAAAGAAAAGGGACATTTATTTAAGGATAAAATTTAAGGGAAATTTAATTTTCTAATCAACGGAATTAATTTATTAACTAAAAGTGGAAACTTATTTTTTGTTAATAAAACCGTTGAAAAACTTTAAAGTTGGCACGAGGAATAAAATACAATGCAAAATATTTTATTCGATATCACGGAGGGCTTAGTCCTTATTGTTTGTCTTGTTTTTGATTTTAATTTTAATTTTTTCAGGGTAAGTCTGTCCTTTGTAAGTAAGTTCGCCCTAAATAAGCTACTATTTTATTTACAATAAAAAGGAAAAACCGTATACAAAATTAAAATCTCCTAAGACTTTCAAAAATCCTATATACCAAACTAACTAAAATTGTCCGCTAAGATATTTTAGCTATTATTAAAACTGTATCGCTATATACGTGCAACGAACTTTAAAAGTCTAAAATGTATTTGTCGCACTATAACGATAACCTAACTTTCACGGTTGCACCGGAGCCTATTTTCTATAGGACTGCGGTAATGGCGTGCCTTTTGCAAAGGTCTTTAGTCCAAAATTGACGAGAATAATTCCTGAAAATAAAGAGAAAAAATTCTGTAATTTTTTGTTTAAAGAGTAGGCTTCTATACCACTTCGGCCGGACACCGCCTACAAGGCCAGGATAGTGCTGCCTAATTGGTTTTCGAACTGTGACTATTCTGTCTAATACGTTTTACCAAGCCGTTTCCTACGATGAAGGCTTAATTTTTACGTGCGCTAACGTTTAGTCTGGATCCACATACATCCGTAATACGCATCCGTTGTGTACCACATGATTAATATGAACCAATGAAATTTTAGGGATCACGGATGTATGTGGATCCAGCCTTAGACTAGCCTGACAACACGGCCGTAGCTCTTTTTTATTTTACTATTTCGCCAAAAGGCTCTTCTTGCTTCTTTTCTTCACTCTATATAAAAACGCACTTTATATAGATCGCTGAGAATTTAATTAAACCTAGGGGTTATCGACAGCCTACCAGAGATCATGAAAGATGCCCCAGTGATAAAATTAAACCCTTCCCAGTAAACCAAAGCTGGCGGTAAAAGTTCGGCCGCTTTGCCGATTACTGGCCGCTTCTGGCTATCGCGTTACCTTCCATGCGTCGAACTACCACGGCTAATAGTCTGCCACCCGATGGTGGTAGTAGCGCAGCACATGAGAAACGGACCTTATCTTTCGAATCGGACACGGTTAGAAGATATCTCGCCGGTTGTGACAAAAGAGTCGACGTGCCGTGTACCACCCGCGCGCGGGTTGCTCACTACTACGTTCCTCGTTTTACTTGTTTGGCTACGGGTAATCGCAAGCCAGCCGCGTATTTTTGAAATTCGCGCCGTTGTGCTTCTGCGAAAGAACTGACACTTAATAATAATAATAATAATAATAATAATAATAATAATAATAATAATAATAATAATAATAATCATCTTTATTTCTAATAATGTCATATACATCATTTGCGCAACAAGAGACATACACAACAGAAAAAGAAATGGCGTCAGTGGAAATAATTGTCTACAACTACAACGTATTACTCATCTAATATAGTCCTGAATAGAATAGGGTTCCAAGTCAACAAGCAGTCTCTTAACCTTAATTTTAAATAACTTATTAAGACTATTAATACTTTTTACATTAATTGGTAAATTGTTAAACAATTTCAGGCACATGTAATACGGGCTTTTCTCCGTTAAGGTTAATCTATGTCTTGGATAATTAACATCTAAAGTTCTTGTATTATATTCGTGAAAAGTTTGTAACTGAAAGATGTCTCTATTCTTAAAAAAGAACAGCAGACATTCATAAATGTACACTCCATAAACTGTCAAGATACCACATGTCTTAAAAACATTTTTACAACTTTCATTAAAACACATTTTTTTTAATACCCTTAACGTTCGTTTTTGCGCTACAAATACTTTTTCGACCAAACCATTACTACCCCAGAAAATTATCCCATATTTCATGACAGACTCAAAATTAGCATAATAAATTACTTTTAGGCTTTTTTCATTAATATATCTCCCAACAACTCTCATTCCATAGCAAATCGAATTAAGCTTTTGTACTAATGAGTTGACATGGTATGACCAATTTAAAAATTCGTCCAAGTAAATTCCCAAAAATTAGTTTGTTCAACTATTTCAATATCCGATTCCCCACTTGACAGGTGAATGACGGTAGACAGAACATTAAAATTATTTTTGCACGAGCACGAGGCGTTCCTTTATTATTATAAAAGCTACATTTCTCAAGAAGATTCAGTGCCTGTAGGCAGAATACAGGATTCATCATAAGACGAACTTTTACGGATTTCCAAGATAAAAAGTCACCCCTCAGACAGATAATTCAGTACCAGAGAACAAAACTATAAGTGAGTTTAAGTTTCATACCTATATAATTTTATGTAAATTTTTTTATACCTCTGTTACTTTCATAATATGTAAAGTTGAAAGTGTTAAAACAAAAAAAAATAGTGCATGCTTGGCTATTCTTTGTATGCAGTATTTTATAGTACTTATATAAACTTAACCAAACCAAATGGTTTTTAGGTGCTGTACGAAGAAGACTTCAATCTAACCATGCGCGGTCCCTCGCTGGTATTTAAATGAATTGCCAGCGAACCGGCCGCGGTCTCGTCGAGATGCCGCGCGCTTACCAAATCTGTTCAGCCCGCGGCTCAGTGGTAAAAAGTAGCGTCTGTACCGCACAACCAGGTTCGTTATGTAGCTATTAAGCCGCCCGGCGGCCGAGCGGTCATGCCCTACCTCCACGCCGCCGATATTGTAGCTGGCGGCCCGACACCGACGTTTCGGCAATGCGCCTTCTGTCCACCTCCGGAGCTTTCATGTCGTGTTTACTGGGTTACTTCTTCAATAAAGAAAGAAAAGCTAACAAGTATAAGGATGATACTTATCAGTTTTCAATATTCAAAGAAAAGCAACGGACGAATCGCGGGGTTCCCAGGATACGCACTGGGAATAAATGTCGCTGATTGAAGATCTGCGTTGCTCCTTATCCTGAAAAGCTGATTAAATCCTGTAAAGCGACTTAAAAAAGTCGTTGCAGTAGCGAAGTAGCGAATTTCCTAGTCCTGAGATCCTGGTTCTTGGCGAAGCGAATTTCCAAATTCGGGTGTTGAACGTTGAGGGTCTCCAGACGACTGAAATACTATAGTCCAAATGAGCCTCTCCGAAGATTCCTGTCAGCGGCTGCAAGGCACGTCCGTCTGAGTGAATGGGAGCGACTGAAAATTTGGCTATGTTGAGCCGTTGAATGACTGTAATCGACTCACTAACGACACTAACGGTCAGCGATGGGCGGATCGGATCTGAGCCGGATCGGTGAGTCGGATCTTAAGAAAGATTCATACTGATCCGACTCTCAAAATAAAATAGACGGATCTATTTGATTTGATTGTCGACCGCTAGGTTCACGTTCGGCGTAGGGGTAGAATTCACTGCTACGGCGCACGACGCCACGAGCTGCGATGCGATGGAGAGCGGCTCGTGGCTCTCGGATCGGATCCGTTAAAAGATTTTTTAAGTCGTTCCGATGCCTGACATGCGGGTCGCAGCGTTGAAAAAGCAAACGAAGCGTGGCGATTTATTACTGTTGTGTTTATTGTATTGTGGGTTGCGTCACTTATTTCTTGATGATTTCATAGAGTCTGGAATATAAGTTTTTTCTATGAAACCACCATATTAAAGAATCTTCGTATCTTTTAATAAGCGGTTCATTTAAATGTTTGTCCATTTCTGTAATCACTGGGGGTTCTTATTTTTTGAATAATGTTAAATGGCGCTACCGCGTAAGATCGTTTAAAATAATGATCAATGACACGGATCGTGACTCAGAATAACCGAGCCGAGAACCGATAAGATTTTCTTTATAATTTTTGGGACAAGACCCGGGATCCGGCTCATTGGTCGGATCTTTGTGCTGATTCGGATTTGGTGACCCGAATCCCAAAATAGATCCGTCTTGCCCACCACTACTAACGGTAAATTTTAGTGTTGGGATCACTCGAGTGAAAAATAACCTATCACTCGGTTTTTTCAATCACTTGAATTATTCGGTTATCATCGGTAATCATTCGAGCGACGAAACTCGGTTTTTATTTTCCAACGACCTGCATGCCATTCATACCAATGACTCATTGCGGCTAGACAACAAAGTAGTTTTTTTTTAGAACTCTAAATATCTGGGCAGTGTAATTGATAATTCAAGTGATTTAAAAAAAAACGAATTATAGTTATAGCCGGTGAATAGGTCACTCACCAGGCGCGTATTTGAGGGGGGGTAATGGGGGTGGTTACCCCCCATTCCAAAAAATAAACACTGACAAATCAGTAAAAAGAGACGTAATACCCAAAAAATTTTCGCCTGCCTACTATTCCTTTTTTTTGCTTAAAAGCCACGTCACATCGTGGCGTGGCACTACTTACCCCCCCAAAACTGACAGCTGAATACCTGAGGCGTATTCGATTCGCAGGTTCAGATCGATCCGGATCGATCTAACTGATTCCAACTGATCTGATTTGTGTTCGATTGGTAAGTGATCGCACGGTCAAAGTGATCCCAAGTGATTTTTAAAATCAGATCGATCCAAATCACTTTCCCAATCGAATACGGCTCTGTTGTAAGTATTCGTTGGCTGAATACGCGCCTGTCACTCGCACTACTCGCAGTGATTATTTATAACGGTTATATCGGTTTTTTACTACTTCACGGAACTGGCGACCTTTTTTTTTTTGTTAGAAGTCAGCAGTGATGTTCGACGAACTACCGCCCATATTCCCATAATATAGAATTCGAGTGAAAAACCGGTTTTCTTACGGTTTTTAAAATCACTTGAAATCTCGGTAGTCGGTTATTAAAATAACTCTGTTATTCCCATCACTAGTAAATTTGTTGTCTGGGCGCATTCATCTGACGAAGCCGTGGCGGAGCTGCTCCCGGTAGCACAACTAAGGTTACCGATACGTTTCGTGAACGTGGTTTCGTAAATTACTAAGGTTTGACAGATGAATTGATATTTACCTCTATGGCCATTCTCTGATGAAAACTTTCATTTGCCGTAATAAGATAAGTTTTATTTTGATGACAGTACTCCATTTCGTACTGCTCTTCCATAAAACCACCCCGGTGAAGCTTAAATGGACGATTTCGCAACACAGTAGAAAGAGAAAGAAGAGAGAGAGAGGGGTGTTAGTGTGCCCGCCGGCCATCAGGGCAAATTAGCGCTATTGTCGCCAGCTGGCCGTGTAACCGGGTTCTGTCGCATATTTTTGACGTATAAAAGAGAAGGACAGTTATATTCTAACCTACTATAACGCTTCCCAAACGGCGCCAGGTGCTAATTGGAACAAACCAGCCAGCCGCCAGCCCGCCATCCATCCATCCATGTCACAACTGTCAATTTTTCTTGTCCACGTTTTTTCTGAGGAAATTAATTAATTTTTTATTATCATTTTAATATACAATTACATAAGTTTCTATTCTAGAAAACTTCGCCGATGTGTGTGTAATCTTTCAGTTATTATTCCAGCCTACTATGCAGGTAATTATTTTTTATTGTTTATCAAATTGATTTTACACTTCCTTACCTATTTTTTATATAGGAATATAGGAAATGTAAGTTTACAATAAATAAATTAACATGAAATGTTTCACATACATAATAGGTGTTGGTTAACAAGCCAATCTTAACAAAATATCACTGGGCAACCTGCAGATAACTGCAACACATTGTGCCCGAGGTAATACCTAACAATCTATCAGTTACGAACAGATAAGTTTAGTCTCTTGAAATGATAATTTTAACATTTTTGTTTTACTGAGTGGATTAAAAATTATAACATAATGGCACAAAGATAATGGTTTGAGCTAACTCGATAAGTAGATACTTGGCCATCGGCCATATTTTACAGAGAAATTTAATGTCTACCCGATACTGTTTCTTTTGTTTCAGAGAACGCTGTAAGAATCACCTGATAGTTTATGGATCTTTTAGTACGTGTCTCAATGCATCCTAGTGCTTGTGTTTATACAGTATTTGTGATAATATTATATGAATTGAGGCAATTCCAGATGAGTGTGACCTGTGAGACGTAACCTAAGGACATTAGTTTATTCTAAACAGTTATTTTTTGTTATGGTTGTCATTGCAGTTTTTATTTATAAATAAACGTAGAAAACATTATTTACGATAAAGTGCTTCCATCTTTATTTTCTAAATCTTGGTTAATATAAAAATGTGCATTATTTATTCCATAAAATAAAAACTTTTGTGCGTCTTTTTATTGATTTAATTTGTGATTTAATAATATTTATATTGAATCACAAATTAAATCAATAAAAACTCGTTCAAAAGTTAATAATTAAATTGAAAAGTCCTAAAACCGCTGTTCAAATTTCCCGCCATTGCGCCTCTGATGGCCGGCGGGCACACTAACACCCCTCTCTCTCTCTTCTTTCTCCCTCTACTGTGTTGCGATTTTTTAACAAGGAGTTAACATTTCTAACCCTATAAATTTTCTTTGCATAAAACAATGGTCGTCGTTCGCCATTACGTGCAGACACAGAAAAATAAATATGTATGAAAACAAAACATAACCTTCATTTTGTGTATTACTATCGCTATCCTTTTAAAATTTCTTTGTTCTCTATTTACTTCACAGCCGCTACCGATATATAGCGCATTTTAAAAGGGCTACCCAAAATGGCGTCCGCTCCAGAACGTGTTGGCGTTGTAGCGCAATTGTAGCTGTTCCTTTAAGTGACGTTTCTGTAACAGTTCCACAACTGTTTCGTCAGATGAATGCGCCCAATCTATCATCGAACCTCGAACCCTGAAATGATAAAAATATCCCACGTTGCAAAAATCAAATTTTCGTTACAGTAGAAGCAATAAAAATTGCAATCAGCGAATTTTTTGTAACGTCATTCTATCCTTATTACCAGGCTTGCCAGATTTTCAGAGTTCAGTAACGCCAATATTGTTATTTAAAATCGCCAAAATCGCCAGAAATTCTGTATATTATTATGATATGACTTAAATGCTTAATATATTGGCAATACGAGATATGCAAGAGTTTTTTATTTATTTTTAGAAAAAACGAAAAATTGTTTCTAAATTATTTTGTACGCCAATGCGTTGAAGATGGTGCGCCATCTACCTTCAATAATGCAAATCAAAATATTACGTTAAACTGGCAGTAATTTAAATTTGTATTTGATACAGCAGAGACTTTTTGCACCTCTTAAATTAATATCAGTTTTTAGCTCCGTTATGGTTAACTTTATTAAACATAACGAGTAGCGCCACTGTTAAAACCAGAGATTTTGCAGTGCCTATACGTTCTGTCTGTAGTTATTAATTTGGCGCCGGCGCACCTAAACAAAATAAAATACCTAACCTAACAATAATTTGATTAAGTTGTATATTTTAATGTAAAGCTACTATTGCTATGGATTTTAGTTAATTGCTTATCACAATTTTAATTCATACCAATGATGCTTCATAACTTTTGTATGTTCCGGCGACCATGCAGTTTAAGCATAACCATAACGGCTACTTTATACCTCAATTAAATTAAACTAAACTTAATAAATTAAGAGAATTAGGAAGTTAAAATACTACATTCAAACGTAACCATTTATACCTCCAATTAAGGAATTAAACTAAACTAAGAAGTTGGTCAACTTTTAACATAAGGAGAACGATAAGCTCTTCCTTATCCTTCCGTAACTAACGGAGTCCGTTATGGTTATTAACCATAGCGGATCACCTTTCTGACATTGCGCATGCTCAGAATAACCATAACCACAAAAGAATGACGAATTAAGAGGTGCAAAAAGTCTCTATAGCGACAGGACCACAATTTAAAAATGTCCACAACTTTTCCGGCATTATAATATGGTACTATGGTATTATTATGGTTTGGTAATTGGTATTATTGGTAACATTAGTTTTTGGAATTTCGGGGAAATAATTCTATCGCCATCAAATCAATCTATTCTAATCAATCAATCATCTATCTCTCATTCTCGCATCATTATACCAATCATTAGATAATATTTTATCTCTTTCTAATTTCTTGTACATCCGTTATTCGTTTAAGTGTGTCATAGTGTTTGTTGTACTCGTTGCAAACTTCATAAAGTTCGTATTCATCGTAGGCAACATACATTACACCCGTGAAATAAGGGTTATGGAAATATTAGTAAATAAAAGTCATTGGTGTAGAATTAATAATTGAGCTAGTGATATCGCCAAAAATAAACAAGAACAATTTTTGTACCGCCAAATATTGGAGCCAATAGCCAAATAGGAAAAGTATGCGCCAATTGCCCTATAGAAAACGCCAAAATGGCGATTTATCGCCACATCTGGCAAGCCTGCTTATTACCTTATTTATAAAAGCTCTTCTTCTTGGCAAGAAAGATGGTTTCACGACATTATAAAAGCTCTTCTTCTTGGCCAGAAAGATGGTTTTACGACACTTTATCTATGGAACGAAGTAGGGGTGGGAAAAAGCGTGATTTTCCTGTCACAGCTCCAAGCTGTGACAGCTCCATGTCTGAACCTGTGACTTGAACCTGTGACTTTGTCACAGCTCCGGACTTGCAATTTGCAGGGATGCTGGCTGCGAAAGCACAAACGAACGGCAGCGTACCAGCGCGGTAGCGGTTTCACACTTATTTATATTCCGCTCCGCCAACAAGCTCCTTCTGCGCTTCGACACAGCACGTGATTTATATTTTATAGAAGCAGCGGCGGCGACGCTCAAATGAATTCTCCGAATTACTTTTTGAACGAGTTCCGCGAATTGTTTATTTTTCTTTTATTAAATTGGTATTTTCTATTTTATTATAATATAATACGGTGTGGTACTCCTACCGATTCCAATTCCGGCATTTCCAGCGTTTCGGCAGGACCTGTTTTTACGCTCGCGTCGCTCACTCACTTCCAGTCCAGTTTCTACCGCACCGTTAGGTCTTTTTTATGCCGCACCGTCGGGTCCGCGAACCTCATATCCAGCGCGGTCACGTAAGTCACGTCGTCGCAGGTCCTTTAGTCGAAGCGGTAGCCGCAGCGCGCACCGGCCGGTCCGCGAACCTCATATCTAGCGCTGTCACGTCGTCACAGCTCCTTTAGTCGAAGCGGAACTGGTCGCGACTGTGACAGGCCCGGAGCTGTGACAAAATCACAGGTCGTGAAATCACACCACACCCCTAGAACGAAGTAACAAGTCGAAAAAGTTTATTTAGCATTTCCTGTTGTAAGTAGGTAGGTATTCGTTATTTTGTCATTTTCTCAAACTCTCAAAGAAAGGAAATATGGGTATCTATTGATGATTAACTTTTGCATCCTGTAAAAAAATAAACATCATGTTTCACTATTTTCAGTTTTCACAATCAGCTGACTGAGTGACTGCTGACTCTGCTGACCTTGGTGTAAGTATTCGTTGCTGCTGACGATTTCGATTTGACAGATCGAGTTTAATACCCTTTATTTTTCTGTGTTTAATAAGTCTTGTGACGTTGACGATTGTCGTTCGTTTCGCTCGCACTTTCAAAAAATCTTGATTTGATCTCGATCCCGATCATCTGATCGTCAATTTATTCAAGTTCAAACTACCGTAGAGGACGTCCTCTTTGTCATCTAAGGCTAAAGCCCAATTCAAATTATTTAATTGGGAAGTGCTTCTCCTTATTTCTACAGACTTAAAATGGTAAGTAAGTAGTTCGTATTTTTCTATGTTAATTTGCAAAACTCCGTTTTTTAAATAATATGCCTAGGTATTACATAACACGTTATTAATTTTATCACACATATTTTGGTATGAAATGTACCGAAGGCAGTTCAAATATATTTTAATAATTATGTGTGTACATTATCAGGTTTAAGCACAATTTGTTATCGAGAACTGTGCCAAATTATTTTAATATTTCAACTAAGTAGGTACTTAATTGAGTTTATTTAAATGCCGCTCTTTTCAGTAAACCTATTAACGACTATATAGGGATTAAATTAAGCAAAATACAAAGTGAAGCAGTTCTAAATAAATATATTGATTGAGATATGTATACCCTATTCCTGGATTCTATAAAAAATTTACACATTCATGTTAACTGTAAGAATGTAATGTACAAAATCATCACATTACTAGGTAAATAAATAAATACATATATCTATTTGACGGAGTGTATGCCCTAATATATTTATAATAAGGGTATATATCAATATCTATCGTTTTCCTTATTTTTACCTTATAGTTTAAAGATGTTTAGTAAAGTTAGTTAGGTAATAAAATTTAGCAAATAAATTTCCAAAATAGATTTTAAGCTAGAAATGAAGAGACTGTTAATCGATTTGGAACCATAATATAGCTGATTTTTGCCCATTGCTTAAGTGTAAACTGTCAGTGTTTGACGTCATTTCTTTTTTATGTAGGTACATTGTGCATGATTTAAAATAAATAAATTTATTATTACTTATTGATAATTTTTTTTCTATAAGGCATTCTCTAGTTGAAAATTTATTTTTACATTTCTTTATGTCGACCCCTAATCAAGACTAATGACTAATATAATAACACTAATACAATTTAAATGACAGTTATGTAACTTGGTGATGCTAATTCTACCTAGGTAGGTATTAGGTATATCTACTTGTTCTACAATAATTAAAAATGACTTAATACTCCAAGTACCTATACTTAAAAATTTATAAGAAGTTATAAATCGAGTTACAAATGCCTTTTTCAACCTCAATGTGTTGTAGTACCAGCTGTGCCTCGGGCCCCAATTCCCTGTAGTGTGTCTATACATTATGTATATAAGGTAACCTGGCATCTACCTAAATAGTAATTTTAAAGAATTTAAGTGACAGTGATGATGGTATTAAGAAATACTACTAGGACCAATTGGCAACTATGTTTGATGATGTCAATAGTAAGAGTGATGACGTGCATTGGCTTAAAACTTGCATCTGCTATTGTATAAGAATGATTGAAAATGCTCATTACGTTTAAAAGGTCTTGGAAATTGTAATGCTGAAAAAGCTTTGTCAAGGCCTTTTTTATTCTATGCTTAACAATTTGGCATATTTTCTATTTTATTCTAGAATAAAATAATTCTTATATACAACGCTTTGTAACAGCAATTACTTATTTCAAATGCGTTAACTCAACTTATTAAATAACAAAAAGTATTTACACAAAAATATTTAAAAACAAGTTCTATAGAGGATAAAATGCATAATAAAAGAACAGCAAAATTAAAATTTTTATAAATACTCACACACAAAAGCTAAATTGTGGCTTAAAAATATGCCCAATATTTTAAGCAGAATATTAATTAAAAGCAAAAAACTCATTAAGTGTATAATAAGCTTTCCCTACTAGCAATTTTTTAACTCCAATTCTGAATCTTTGTTCACTTTGTATTTGCCCCAAATCAAGGGGTAGATGATTAAACACTTTCTTACTGTTAAATAGAATTGAGTGTCTTGTTTGGGACAAAGAGAATTCGTAGATATATTACGAAAGTTTGTCATCTATTGTAAACATTAGAAAACTTATTTTATAACACTCGAGGGGAAGATTTTTATTATTGGAATTTTCAATAAATCAGGATGTTAGCGCTGAATATGATAAATTCCGTTATTTATTTATTTATTTATTCACAACTAGCGTGTACCCGGCATGCGTTGCAACCCGCTGGTATAAATACAAAACCGAACAAACCCGATATTAGTACCCGGCATGCCACTCTCTGAAATTGCACCCGTGCGAAGCCGGGGCTGGTCGCTAGTTATACATAAAAACCTTCCCATTGAATTAATTAAAAAAAACCGCTTCAAAATCCGTTGCGTAGTTTTAAAGATTTAAGCACATATAGGGACAGGACAGCTACTCAGATAGCTTTTTATAATTTCAAATATTTTTCCCCTTAGACCGTATTTTTGTATCTTATCCAATAACAACTGATGTGAAACGGTATCGAAAGCTTTGGCTAAGTCGACGAAAACACACAATGTAGGACTACTTTCATCAATATTTTTATATAGTTGCGATGTCAGCCCAGCAATTGCGTCCTCCGTCGACCTGCCCTCCATGAAACCAAATTGAGCTTCAGAAATTAGTTTGTATTTTTTTAAAAACTTTAGCATTCTATATTTCAAGATCTTTTCAAAAATTTTCCCAAGATTTGATATTAGCGAAACTGGCCTATAGTTTTTAATATGTTCCTTAGTTCCATTTTTGAATAACGGAGAGATCACACCAACTCTAAGAGGCCTTGGAAAATAGTTTTTTTTAATACATTTATTTATTTATTTATTTATTTACAAACACAACAGATTTACATCCAATTATAGTGTAGGGTAGAAAACTAATCTAGGTAGGAAGGCAAAGCCAAACATAAATACACTCAACAATGAATTCCACATTTACAATATTCCATAAAGTATTGATTTGAGTTTATTTACTGATCTTATATTCCAAATATCAAACTGCAATCGTTTTTGATTATATAATTTACACATTACAATAACAGGTGAATTGCTGTAGTAGTTAGTACGAGTATTATCAATATAAAAAATTAGAGGATTTCGTGTTCTATACGCTGGAGCATAAAAGTTAAGTCTAGCTAATAAATCGGGAGCATTTATCATGTTGTTTAGTATTTTATATAAAAAAAGGATGGAAGAAACATTTCTCCTGTTTTCAAGAGTTTGAATATTATGGGTTTTCATTATATCTAATTTTGGTATATGTATTTGGTATACCCCTGTTTCCTTATAGTGTATATATCTTAGAAATTTATTTTGAATTTTTTCTATACTATATTTTTGATTCTCATAACACGGGCTCCATATTATAGAGCAATATTCTAATATACTCCTGACATATGAAACATACAAAGTTTTGACACATTCCACATTAAGCTCTCTACTATTTCTAACAACAAATCCATACATTTTGGATGACCTAGTAGTTATATCATACATATGACTTCTGAATGTCAGCTGAGTGTCGAAGGTTACCCCAAGATCTCGCATTTCTACCACCCTAGCCAATGCCCTGTCATTCATTTTGTACTCAAAATTGAATTGCGTTTTCCTCCTATTAAAACTAAGTACAAAACATTTGTCAATATTGAAATGTAATTTATTCTTAGTTGACCACAGATACATTTTGTCCAAATTTTGCTGGATATATTGGCAGTCATTGTAGTTGTTAACTCTTGCGTATAGCTTTAGGTCGTCAGCAAACAACAATACCTTTGTACCATCTATTTCAATAACTAAGTCATTAATAAACAACAGAAAGAGCAAAGGTCCAAGGTTAGAGCCTTGCGGAATACCTGAAGTTGTGTAAAAGTAATCAGAATAGTAACCCCTGACAGCAACCCGTTGTGATCTATTAGACAAATATGATTTTAAGAAATGCACCAGATTATCATGAAAACCAAACTCATTATGCAATTTTTGTGTAAGGATGCTATGCGATACTCTGTCAAAGGCCTTTGCGAAATCTGTGTATATTACATCCACCTGACCCCCTCCATCAAGGCTCTCAGAAATATACTGAGTTATCTCACACAAATTAGTAGACGTAGATTTTTTATTTTGAAAACCATGCTGTCTAGTTGATATCTTATTTCTTACAGAATTATATATAAATTTATATAAAATGGTCTCAAATATCTTAGCCGGGCAGGACAATAGTGATATAGGCCTATAATTCTCTACATAAGTTGAGTCGCCTTTTTTGAAAACAGGACAAATTTTTGCTTCTTTCCATGCTTGAGGAAATGTGTTTGTCCTTAAAGAAAGATTAAACAATATTTTAAGAGGTTCAGCCAAAAAACCGATCATCCCCTTAAAAACAAATGATGGTATATTGTCCGGTCCAACTGCTTTGTTAATTTTAAGACCCCTGACAGCATCGCAAACATCCTCATATTTGATTTGGTCCAAACACAAAGCATCGAAAACTTGACAGTCGTTCAGTGCATCATGACTGCCGGAGTAATCTGAATCATCATTGACATACACCGAACTAAAATATTCAGCAAACGCATTTGATATTGACTTGCCGTCAACAAATTGTACATTATTTCGATGCATTGTGTTCGGGACACCAACTACACTCCTCTTGTTTTTTATATATCGCCAAAAGGACCCTGAATCCCTCCTGGTATCTTGCTGAATTTTATTTAAATAATCTTCGTATGCATTTTTTATATCCTTTTTTACCTTGGTTCTTAATTGTATAAATTGGTTGTGTGTTACTACATTTTTAGTTCGCTTACTATTTACTCTCAATTTCTCTTTATTTTTTATATCTTTAATGATTTGTTTTGAAAAATATACTGGATATATCTTTGAGCTTAATTTTCTTTTTGGAACACAGATCTCAAAGATATCATATATCTTGTCATAGAAGTGTTTAACACCCATATTGATATCATTAAAAGATTCAAGGTCCTTCCAGGAAGTATTTTGAAATAGTTGGTACATTACGTCAAAGTCAGCCTTCCTAAAGTTGTAATTTTTGGAATTATTATTACTTGGCAAATGTTTTTGCCTGGAGGTTTCAAGCTTAATTTCTATCATGAGAGGAGGATGATGTGTATCAACGTCAACAAAACTAAATGTACTTTCATATACCTTACACTCAGTATTAGTTACAACAACATCAAGTAAACGATTGTTCTTATTTAGTATTTGATTCATTTGGTGGCAGTCGAAAAACTCAGCAAAATTCAAGAACATATCGATTTGTTGATCCCTAAAGTTACTTACATAATAGTCATTCAATTTGCTAATATTAAGATCCCCCACCAAAATTATTTTTTTCTGGTAAATACACTCTAGATTCTCGATATAAGAAAAAAGATCCTCTCTCTCTGATAAAGTGCATCTAGGCGAAACATAAACTACCAATACATACAAAAAGTTAACATCATTTACATAGATTTTAGCCCCCAATAAATCAATACCCGGTACACTATAATCTAATTTTAATAAACAAGACTTGTAATTATTTTTAACTGCCAGCAAAACTCCACCACCACGCATATTATCAACCCTGTTCCGACATTTTAAAATTGTAAAGGACTCCGGAAATAATTCACTATCATTTACACTGTTAGTTAGCCATGTCTCACTTAGAGCAATTACGTCATATTCATTTTCTGTCAATAAAACCGAATGAAAAAACTCTATTGATTTACTGTTGAGACCACGCACATTTTGATATGCAATACTGAATGTGATATCTTCTTCAGTAAAAACATTATCACTTACTAATTTCAAATGTTCATTATCGTTCACCTCTCTTCTAAAAAAGCTTCCGGGGTTAAGTAATTAGTTTGTTGCTGTATTTTTTTAATTCTTTGTATATATACTGGACAGGACGAATTTCTGGCAGAGTGATTTCTTTGGGGTAAGTTAGATCTCTTACAATTGGGACAGTCATGAGTAGTTGCAGTACACTGAGTACTATTATGGGCATCGCCACATTTATGACAGCAATCCTCGAGCTTGCAGTGTTTGGCAACATGGCCAAACAGACAACACTTGAAACACATTGTTACATTTGTATATTCTTGTACATAAGCCGGACAGAGGTCAAATACTAGGTTATTATTCCTAATGAGCCACTTAAATAAAGCAGGAGGTATCTGAAATATCCAGTTTTCTTTAGCATTGTTTCTGCAGTCTCGTTTTGAAACATATTTAAACTGATTTTGTACACTGTCCCCAAAAGTTTTTATAATGTCAGGATTTTCAGCAATAATTTCTTCAATGAACGATTGTGGTGTATGTCCCTTATAAATTCCAGTTATCATTAACATAGGATCTAAATTAAAAATATTTTTAACTTCTACATTTTTGTTCGCTCTTTCTAAAGTTTCCTTTAACTTTTTCTGTTGAGAGGCATCTTGACATTCAACTATAACACCTCCACTCTGCAGTGGTTTAATTCTTTTAAAATGTCCATCAATATTAGCTGTTTTAATATTTTCTTTTATTTCTTGCATTACCTTTCTAGAATCATTGTTTTCTTTGAGTCGAATAATTGTTTCATGCTTCGTGCTTTGGGGTGGAGGAGTCTTCCATTCGGCAACTTTAGTGCTTGTTATAGGATTGTTTCTTGCAGTGACATATTTTACTGCATCACTATATGGCGTAGGTTTGTTTACAGGACTTGGTAGAGGTTGGTCCAAGCCAAAATCGTCCTTTTGGGAAAAAAAGTTTTCATTTGATAACTCTTTGATTTTATTTCTGAGTTTTATGTTGTTTTTTTCCGTTTGGCCTACTTTGAATGCTAAGTTTGTTACATGCTTGTGTACTGTAAACAAATCAGTTCTGGTGTCTTTGATTTCGTTTTTAGGTATTAACTCAATATTTTTGTGAATTCTTTCAAGAGCATCTAGAATTTCATTGAGAATGGTCTCTGTATTGTCAAAAAGATAATGTTGATTTGTATCATCTTCTTTCTTGTTACTCAGTCTGGATTCTGGATTGGGCTTTTTGATTTTACTTCTATTATCCATTGTTGCAGGACTAGAGCTAGATCTTATTCTTTTTTGAGAGTTAGTATTGGGTGATTCTTCAAAGACTTCGTTTTCATTATTTAAAGTCTTATCCTGCTGTTTATTGTGTGTTGTAATAGTTTGGGGCGGTGTTCGTAAAACGGAATTTCTGGGTTTAAAGACGTCTCCAGTTGACTTAACATCATTCGTGCTAAAACTCTCTTTAAATGCATCCATACTCTTATCAAGAATAGACCCCCAATCTTGGCTGTTTTTGCCTTGTTCCTTATCAGTGTCTTTTGCTGGTAGGCCAATAATTTTATTTATTTCTGCCGGCGTAAAATTAGCGGAACCAAGTGAAATACTTCTTGTTTTGAATTCCGACCTATTTAACATTTTTTTCCGCACACTATGTTTTTCACCGTCACTTTCAACGCTCATTTTGACTTTGAGCCACAATTTTTGATTAATATGTACTATAGAAAATCGAATTATTTACGGAGCTATTTTAAAACACGTCCGCTATATAAGGTTGCCAACCTATGTGATATATGATTATTGATCAAGAAGCTTAATGGAAGAGAGACTGAATCAACAATTACTTTCAGAATTTCGGAACGAATGCCGTCAAAACCTGGAGATTTTTTCAATTTTAAACTTTTGATTACCTTTTTTATTTCTTGCTCGGTTGTATAACTTAAATACATGTTGTTCTCGAGATCAGGATCTGACTCCGAGTCAACAAAGTTTATTGGCTTTTGAATTTTATTAGCAAGCGTTTCGCCTAAAGAGCAATAGTGTTGATTAAATTTATTTGCAATTTCTTTTTTGTCTATTATTTCAACGTTCTCATGATTGATTTTTTTGATTACTTGATGTTTTTTATTTTGGTTACAAACTCTGTTGACAGAATCCCATAGTTGTTTACTATTTTGTTTATTTCTTGTTAACTCATCAAAATAACTTTTTTTTGAATCAGCAATAGACTTAACAAGAATCCTTTTACATCTATTGTAATTTTGTTTTATTGTTAAATTATTTGGAAAAGCTTTAAGATTTTGGTACAATTCATTTTTGTTATTGATTGTTTTAACAAGATTCTTGCTAATCCATCCTTTTCTAGAAATCAACATTTTATTAATTTTCACTTTTTTGGTATTTTTTTGAGTAATATTAACGATATTACATATCAAAATATTTGTCATGTCATCTAAATCCTGACAAGCATAAAATGAGTCCCAGTTTACTCTTTCAAAGTCCTGTTTTAATTGGTTGTAATTAATATATTCTTTGTAGCATTTCTTTAAATTATTAGAGTAAGTATAATAAGCTTTCCCTACTAGCAATTTTTTAACTCCAATTCTGAATCTTTGTTCACTTTGTATTTGCCCCAAATCAAGGGGTAGATGATTAAACACTTTCTTACTGTTAAATAGAATTGAGTGTCTTGTTTGGGACAAAGAGAATTCGCAGATATATTACGAAAGTTTGTCATCTATTGTAAACATTAGAAAACTTATTTTATAACACTCGAGGGGAAGATTTTTATTATTGGAATTTTCAATAAATCAGGATGTTAGCGCTGAATATGATAAATTCCGTTATTTATTTATTTATTTATTTATTCACAACTAGCGTGTACCCGGCATGCGTTGCAACCCGCTAGTATAAATACAAAACCGAACAAACCCGATATTAGTACCCGGCATGCCACTCTCTGAAATTGCACCCGTGCGAAGCCGGGGCTGGTCGCTAGTTATACATAAAAACCTTCCCATTGAATCAATCTATCCATTAAAAAAAACCGCTTCAAAATCCGTTGCGTAGTTTTAAAGATTTAAGCACATATAGGGACAGGACAGGATAGCAACTTTGTTTTATACTATGTTAAGATAATACACTACAGAGATCTCTCTCCAAATGGTATAGGTAGACAATTAAAAACATTATTTTTATATACAAAAGGAAAATAATACATAGACAAAGACCAGAGACAACAGATTAAAATTTTAAAATGGTTCTTTTGAAAGTTTCAAATGACTGATGAGATAGGTCGTAACCCAGGAAGTTCGAATTATAATACTTCATCAGTCTTCCCACACAACTTTGAAACCCATAATTAGTTCGATGCCGTGGTTCTTGAAAGAGCAGCCTACTTCGAGTATCTCTTTGTGGAATGCGAAAATTGATACTGTAAAGTAATTCATCACAGTCTATTTTGCCATTAACAAGTTTATGTAAGAAAAGCACCATAGCATTTTTTCGTCGATTTTCGAGACTATCTAGTCCAACTAACTGTATCTAGTGGTATATAGTAAATCTCTATATGGAAATCTGTGTTTATACAAGAGAAATTTAGCAAATTTGTTTTGGACTGCTTCCAGGCGATTTATATGACACTCGTATGATGGCGACCAAACTATACTACTATATTCCAGAATACTCCGAACAAGGGAGTTGTAGAGGCATTTTATGGCGGAAACATCGTACATATGGTTACAGTTTCTTCTCAGAAAACCCAGCATTCTATAACTTTTAAGGGTAATATTAGAAATGTGTTCGTTGAAAGTTACTTCTCGATCGAAGGTAACTCCCAAATCGTTCATCTTGGTAACACTTTCAAGAATTTTTCCACTCAGGAAATAATCAAAAAGCATTGGTTCCTTACGACGATAAAACCTCATAACTTTGCATTTTCCTACATTAAGGTGAAGATAGTTTCCTGCGCACCAGAGGACCAACCTGTCGGACTAAACCACCTCGCAGTCCTTCATGGAATTCATGACGTAATAGAACTTGAGATCGTCCGCATACAAAAGACACTTGCATTTTTTAAAATTAAAAGTTACATCGTTTCATAGTAAGAAGTTCAAGAGAGTTTAGGAATGTTAATTGTATTAAACAACTCTATATTGCTCTAGTGCGCAGTGTACTGGAATATGCATCAATAATATGGTCTCCTTATTATCAAAATCATGTTTATACAATTGAGAGAATACAGAACAGAATTTTAAGATATTTGTATTATAAAGAAACTGACCACTATGATAGAAATATTTCTAAAAATCAACTTTCTGTTAGATATAATATTTTAAGTTTAGAAAAGAGAAGGGATCTTAATATGTTGCTTTATTTACACAAACTCTTACATAATAATGTTGACGATCCAAACACACTATTTAATTTGAATATAAATGTTCCGGCTTATCCAACAAGAAATACAGCAACATTTTATGTAAACAATGCTCCAACGAATTATTACTATAATTCTCCCGTTAATGCCATGTGTAATTTGTATACTAAATTTCAAAGTGAGTGTGATATATTTTTTCTAACCTTTAGTTTAAGCAGAAAATTTTGGAACTACTTTAACTTAATAACTCCTTATTAATATTGAATATGAATTGTATTTATGTTTTGTATCTTTGTAGTACTTTATAATAGGGTTTATCTATATACCTGTAAATGTACTTAAGACTAAATAAATAAATAAATAAACAAAGAGCAAGAACAGTATAGGGCCCAAATGTGATCCCTGTGGCACTCCGGATTTGACTGCAATCTCTCTTGATGTTATGCCATTCATTCCGACATATTGTGTTCGATTAGTCAGATAGGATTTGATGAAATCTAAATAACTGCCTGCCATTCCGTATGTTCTTAACTTTTCTAACAACAGGGTATGAGAAACACTGTCAAACGCTTATAACGTTATAGTAAAAACGTCAGAAAACACTCATTGTCTATAATGTAATATGAAACAGTATATACAGTGCAATAAATAATAGCTACCCTATCTCGAAAATATTTATAATAAAAGCCCAACAGGCATAGGTTAGGTTAGGTTAGGTTAGAGTGGCAGACCTCTGGAATTGACCAAACAGTCACACGTAGTCCTGTAGGACCGTTGTGGTATCGCACATATTCCGCGGAACCTATTGCATCAGCTTCCTGATGGTTAACACGATCGTAGAAGAATCTTGACAGCTCACTCAAACCAGCCACTGCTGTTAATAAACTTAGTAAGTCGACCTAGTTGCAGGCTGCTCACTTCCTCCAGATCATTAAAAAATGGTTCGCCCAGTGCATTGAACCTTCTTCTCGCGAGGCCGGGGCATTCACACAAGAAATGCTGAATACTTTCCTCCTCTTCCTTATCTCGCAACTTCTGCAGAAGTCGTTAGTTGGTATTTGCATACGTTCAGCGTGTCTACCGAAGAAGCAATGTCCAGTGATTACGGCAGTGATGTTTCTTAGGTCCTTCCGACTGTGCTGTAATAGCGCTGCGGTTTTCCTGTTATCAAGTAGGGGCCACAATTGCCTGGAGATGCTACAAGTTGTAAGCCCTGTCCATCTGCTTTGCGCAAGTTGTTTAGCTGCTCGATCTATCTATTCTTTGACTGATCCCAGTGGTCTAGCCACAGTATTCTCTGCTAGTTCGACACACATGCTTGCGCCCTCCCTGGCGAGCGCATCAGCAGTCTCGTTGCCATATATGTTGCTGTGTCCAGGAACCCAACACAAGGTGATTCGATGTTGAGCACCAAGTGTGCAGAGATTGTTGCGACAGCGCCTTACTAATTTTGACTTAGTGCTGCTGGAGCAAATTGCCTTTATTGCTGCTTGACTGTCTATATAGATAGCTATAGACGCAGGTCCTCTCAAGCCAGGCTCAAGGCAAGCTCAGCGCAGGGTACTGACTGCTTTATCCGCTGCAAAAATTTCTGCCTGGAAAATGCTGCAGTAGTCAGGGAGTCTGTATGACCTCTGTATTAGCATGCTCTCGGAGAAGATGCCAGCTCCCACCCCGACGTCCATTTTTGAACCGTCTGTGAAGATCGAGTGATCCGCCTCCAACAGGCATAACAATAGTATTTTATGATAGCCGAACGCATGCAACTATTTTTGAAATATTTATCTTGGCGGCGTTTGTTAATAGCACAAAAGTCTATGTACAAAAAATAGCTTAATGTGCAAATCAATGAACAAAAATATTTTGAAATAAATTCGATAGGATTAGTCCTTAATAAGGTTTATCGACACCCTATAAATACAAGACGCGAGTGAAAAATACTCGACCCTAACAGCGCAACGTTGACGTCCCCTGGTACATAGCGTATCTAATTCTTAAATTATGTTTTTCTATATTTACATGAATTTAAATGTATTTTTATCCTTTGTTTGCACATTTTATTGACGTAAATAGTAGACTTAACTTCATAGATATGTAATTTAAAAATAGATTAACATGCATCACCACTTTTAACTGTGTTAGACTTATTTTTTGTTAATTTAATAATTTCTTTTTATCAACAACTTGGGCAATATATTGCTACAAAATATCACGGCTCATAAATTTAAGGTCTAGGTTGTTATCGTCACCGATTTAGACAATTTGTTGTGGTTAAAGTTATTAAACTATCATTTATTTTGTATTAGAAATTGTAATTTTGTTCGACATGCCTAAAAAAACTTAATCTCAGCCATATTACATCAGTCCTCATACTCGCAATCAACAATTAAAACAGCAGTTAAACTTATTTTTTTAAACAAGAATAAGATACATCACAGATACGTATAAATTCTTTGAGTGTGGAAAATCTAAAATTATTGCGTATACTATTCAATTGACGACTATAATTGGTATTTTGTAAAGGGTAATTTCAACGAAATTATTCAAATTTACGAAAATGTTTTAAATTTGAAGCATTTTAACATCCAGAAAGTTCTAAATCTGCCGAGAAATCTGCATTATTTTCTTGTGCTCTACCATCAAGTACAGAATTATTTTGCTCTAAGCATTTGCATCTATTTTTACTCTCAAAATTACGAACATTATTTAGGACTGTCGTTTAGTTTAAAATGTGTCTGTCAGAAACATCGCACACGTACGGTTCCTTTCATACCGTGCGAGCAAAAATTATTTGCATCAAAGAGGGCCTTGCATCTAAGGACGTAATGCTTAGCCGTAGAGCTTAATACCTGTTGGGTGTCAGTAACTACCTGAATTAACAATCAATCAGTTATTCCGTCATCTTTGGCAGTCGTTACAAATAATTTGATTCATCGCTAATTTTTCCAATTTCTTGAACAATTCACACAATGGGCTTTACGGAACAGCACAAAACATTCATGGTTAAAGCGTATTTTCGAAACGGGGTTAGAGTGAATGATGAGTGGCAATACAATCGGGGTTTGTGCATGGACAATTTTCACGAACATTTTCCTAACGTTGCTTTTATTGCTGGGGATTTTTATCATTGCCTGAAAAGAACCGTGGCTTTGTTTAGGGAAACAGGTTCTATACAACACAAAAAAAAGGAGCAGGAAGACCATCTGTAAGAACAGAAGAACTTTTTGCAAACGTTCGTGAAATAATACAAAATACGCCAACAAATTGTATAAGACGCCTGTCCCAAGAAGTGGGAAGATCTTATGGAACATGCAGGACTATTCTTAAGAAGCAGCTAAATTTATTTCCTTATAAAGTGCAAATATTATAATTTCGTAAACAACAAAACTAAATTTGTATTTGTCTATTTATTTTATTTCTCATTAGTTTGGTATATCATGTCATAATATGAATTTGACAAAATTTTAACCTAGATTTGGTTGGATATATCGTCCCCATATCATTGTAATCTAAACCAAGCCCTACGTTTTTTAATCCAAGCCCTCTTTGATGCAAATAATTTTTGCTTGCACGGTATGTAGTACCACTTAGTCATTATTATTTTTTCTTGAATACTGTAACACATGTTGAAATTAACAAAAAATAAAAGTCTAGTAACATGTATCATCTATAACATAGTCGTATTTAATTGTTAAGAATTTAACGAAGTTTTTTTCTAAACCTGCCCTGTTAATTGAAAAGGGCGTATTTGCGAATTTCCTCAAACGTTACTTATAGCGTTCAAGCAACGTGCCATGAGCATAGTTAAACAATAATAATTTTTTGGGAGTAAAAGGTTCCGGGCGCCTAAAATAATTGAAATTATTCTCTGATACGAAAAAAAATAATAAAAAAGACGATTCCGAAGTGAAACAGAATACAGTCATGTTTACTGGAAAAACATGTTCAACTTTGTCGTTTAACTCGTGGACTATGCAGCAAGCCGTATCTGCTACCAAAACCTATTAATACATACTACAAAAAATATGGGCGCGGCGTACTTAAAATTTGCTTCATGTTAAGTAAAATAACAGTAACTTCACGTGTTAGTCTCTATGGCTGTATCTACGTCACAATCAGCAGTTACGGCTAACAGTTACGGTTTTGCTTAACAATGTTAATTAATGTTAGCGCATACTGCCATTAGACGAATAGTTAAAGAATAATATTTTTTTGGGAGTGAAAGGTTCCGGGCGCCTAAAGTAATTGAAATTAATCTCTGATACGAAAAAAAAATAATAAAAAATACGATTCCGAAGTGAAACAGAATACAGACCACCTGTTTACTGAAAAAACATGTTCAACTTTGTTGTTTAACTCGTGGACTATGCAGCAAGCCGTATCTGCTACCAAAACCTATTAATACATACTACAAAAAATATGGGCGCGGCTAACAGTTACGGTTTTGCTTGACAATGTTAATTAATGTTAGCGCATACTGCCATTAGACGAATAGTTAAAGAATAATAATTTTTTGGGAGTGAAAGGTTCCGGGCGCCGAAAGTAATTGAAATTATTCTCTGATACGAAAAAAAAATAATAAAAAACACGATTCCGAAGTGACACAGAATACAGACCTGTTTACTAAAAAAACATGTTCAATTTTGACGTTTAACTTGTGGACTATGTAAATCACAGCCATCTACTACTAGTCTAGTTAAGATTCAAGCCAATTGTATAGCCGAGAAGCAAACCAAAATGGCAGTTGATTTTTTTTAATATTATGACGTATTTTCATGATTTGACAAACAAAACTAACGTGCCGCTGACTTTTTTAGGTACCTATTCACGTTCAGTCGGCCGTCAGTCCGTGGACTGTCCGTCCTGGCCGGCCGGCCGTTATCGAAAGTCAAACTACACGTACAGTTTTATTCACCGATTACGGCCGGAGGATTTCTGCCGGATTCGATAGCGGCCTTCAGTTTTTGTTATTTCACTATACACGCGCAGTTATTTCGACAGGTCAAACATGTCGCAAGAACAGTGCGCAGCGGCAATTGTTGTTATTTCACACGAACAAAGAAAAAGGAAAAGAAAAACAATTTGGATGAAAGACTGGCTAAAAAGACGTTGCACTTTCTCCCACATGAAGCTTGTACGAGAACTGAGGCAATCGAGTGCAAGTGTTTTAAAAAACTTTATTAGGATGAATGATCATCGCTTCGAGTATTTTATTAAAACCGTATATCACAAGAAAGGACACCGTAATGCCTTTTACAGTTCTTTTCTGAACGCACTTTTCATATTATTTATCTTATGTTTTACCGAGTCTAAAGTAGCTTCGACATCTACTGTTTTATATAGTAAAAGTAATTCTTCATATTATGCTTTAATTCGCAAAGCCCTATTAGCATATGAAGAGTCTTTTATTTTCCACAAATATTTATGTTTGCGGTACAACTCAATAAAATTCTTGATAAAGTTAGGTTGGTTTGCCATTCTGTTCGGCGTTACTGAATAAAAACTAAAAAATTTTAATGGAGAGAAATAAGACACTTGAAGTCTTCCTCTACTGGTATATTAAAATAAAGTTTTAATGAATGGTAAATTATCTACATGTTTCGAATGTATATACATTCATCATCAGGAGAATGGAATAAGGAATATAAGAAATACAATAGGTGCGAATACTCCAAACGGAGCTACAAGATGATGGAAAGGTAGAGTTAGGTATTTGGAGAAACTTCAAACATAATGATAGACCTAACGAGAGGCTATTCGTAAAGTAAAAGCAGAAACCAAGCTGATTGTTGTGACGGGGAAACAGAAAGAATAGAGGAAAATGAAGGCTCGATTCAGTTGACTAATTAAAGGGACTAATAATTTTGTGTGACTTCACATATTAGTGAAATAGCACCGTAAGTGTAAGGAGAGAAAATTGTATATAAAATTTGAAAAGCAGTAGATGTTAAAAAAAATGTTTGTGTCATCTAGACATCCTTTGTTTAAGACTAGAAGTAATAATAGTTTAAAATCTTGGCTCTCGACATTACTTAATTAGAAATTAAAGGTTAAAAAGTTTTAAATGTGAACTGGAGCTGACAGTTCAGAAAAGACAAGGTAAAATGGATGTCTACATGACATGACATGGCCTGCAGTCCAATGCCGGCCGGTAAACTACTACACACGTTAAGTTTTAATAGACGACAGGCCGCCGGCAGAACGCGACTCGTCATTTAACTGCGTGTGTGTAGGGAGTACCGGCAGCCCGGCCATTATCTCTCCGGCAAAATACGGCCGGCCGACTGAACGTGAATGGGTGCCATTTGATGCCGCCTAAGGTGGACCTCATCCCTCGGAAACACCCTCCCACCTGGATCCTTCAAAGTGCCTTTGCGAAGAGGCTAGATATAATAATATGCTGTCTCAGTCACTTCTTTAAGATCGAGACGGCTTTGATATTACCAAACCAGATATAATCCAGGAACCACGATGGAGAAAACAAGGAATTATTGCTAAAATAGCTCCGATTTTTAAAAATTGTATAAATCGAAACAGACTACACTTTTGGGAAAATTTCCCAGTAAATAAAAACTTAAAACACCGCATGAATAGTATTAATGATGATGTTGATGATTGTACCAATGAATAATATTTCAATAGTTAATGTTTTCTTTTATTTACATTTAAAAAAAATATCAACAGATTTTCGGGTTTTGGCGTTGCTTAATATTTATGTTTTAACTATCTGTAAAACCTTTGAACAATAAATTTTTCATTTCAATATGTGTATTATTAATTATTGAAGTTAATAATAATTAGAGACCGACCGGAGGTTCGGTTTCGGCTAGTTTCGACCAAAAAAATCTAGTTTCGGTTTCGGCCAAAAGCCGGCCGAACCTTCGGCCATGCCGAAACCCAGTGTTCGTGAATTGTCGCGCACCGTTCGGCTAACTTTGGCTGGGTTCGTAGGCAGTGTTGTCTATATAAATAATAGATTTTTTTCTCTGTCGACCTTTTTTTTTTATTTTTTTAGAGGAAGAGTTCAATTCGTTCCCAAGATCGATCTCGTCCTATATAAAATAAATTAAATTTCGGTAATACAATAAAACTTTTAAGTTTCGGTTTCGGCCGAAACTGAGACCAAGGTCGAAGATTCGGTTTCGGCTGAAAATCTTGTTTCGGTCGGAAACTAATAATAATGATACCTATTTCAGTTACGCATTTTTTAAAACTATTTGATTTTTTTGTGCTTTTATTAGGTGTAGGCGGACGTATCTACTGAAACTTTTTGGTATTGCAGTAACAATACGTTAAAAAAGTTTTTAGGCGAAGTGTAGTGAGAAACTAAGTACTAGTACTTTTTTTTACAGAAAACATGGAGGGCGTACTAGGAAGTTAAAAAATCGATTTATTTCAAAATTCAATTTTCTGTAGATACGCCTTTTTGAATTAACAGGGCAGAAATAACTTTTAATTGGCTTATTAAAAAATAATAAAATGTTGTGTGCGATCATACAAGGTCCTCCGAAAAAGTCTCATACAATTTTGATGTAAAATTAATAGAGGAGCCAATATTTGAGGGAAGCAAAATTTACATAAACTAATGACCTCATATTCAAAAAACAGAATGCATTACACTGAAATAAATAAAACAAAAAGCGATAAACGAAACCTAAGTGTCGGAGTAGCACAGGGGTCAGTACTCGGTCCCTTACAGTACCTGTTGTATGGGCAAAACTTAAAATATGCTGGACTAAGGGCGAAATGCTTTATGTTTGCGGACGATACAGTGTTGGTGCTCTCTGCCAGCGATGGTGAAGAACTTGGACATTGTGCCAACTCTTTTAGTCTATATTATAAATGGTTGTGTCATATTAAGCTAACTGTAAATATAAATAAGACAGTGTATATGATTATAAAACAAAAAAATAAACCAAAATGTGATATTCAAGTGTACCTAAATAATATAAAACGGAAAGATATATCTGAATACAAATATCTTGGACTAGTGCTAAATAAAAATTTAACCTGGAACTTACATGTGGACAATGTTATCAAAAAAATTGTCCCAGTGGTGGGGTTATCAGAAGGTGTGTGTGATCAGTTAAATAATAAATCTAAAATGTTACTTTATAACTGCTTTATCTTACCACTCAGTGGCGGAACAACGTAGCCACGGGCCCGTGTGCGAAAACTTTGCCGGGCCCCCATTATGATACGGAGTATTATTATTAATAACCATTTTAATTTATGAATTTTGAATTTTCCTACGACGTGCACATACTATTTTTTTCTGCAATCAAAAAGAAAATAGAATAAATACAAAAATAAAATGATTGTGCCTGATAAAAAATTAATTAAAAGTCATTATTCCAGTATTGTTAACCTTTGCTAAGCAATGAGCCATAATAATATTGTATATCGATATTTATATATAATATCGATACGAGAATATTATATTCTCGGCCTAGGCCGGGAATAATATATTCCCGTATCGTTATATGTCTCATTGCGTAGCAACGGTTAACAATACTGGAATAATGGACTTTGTGGCGTCAAATCACGCCAGAAAGATGTCAGTTTGTGGACGATTGCAGAAAAATCTTTTTTTCTTGCTTTTGCATGCGCAAAGTTTGAAATCAGATCAGAAATGTCTATTTTTTAAGCTTCCTCATTTTCGATAGAAATAATTGCTAAAGCTAATAATTTTTTATCGGTCATGCAATTTCGCAAATAAGTTTTAATTAACTTTAACGTGGAAAAAGACCGTTCAGCTGATGCAACCGAAATAGGGATGGTCAAAAAAAGAATGCAGGTAGTTATAATTTCACTAAAACTGGAAGATGAATATTAATTTTTTACCAATATAAAATCTAATAAATCAAAAATAGAAGTTAAATTATCATTCTTAAAACATTCTCTAAATAAAAGCACTTGCGATGAAGTTGTATCAGCGATATCTTCTAGATATTGAAGATGCAGGGCTTGAATCACATCGTAAATATCCTTATCAGAAAGAGAAGGATCTCGTAAAACGTTGGGGAACAAAACGCGAAAGTAAGAACAAATTTTGTAAAGGCCAGCACTTCGATTTTTTAATTGAGGCTTTAATCATATCTATAGTTTTAAAAACACATTTATTTTAAACCAATCATCACTTGTTTGGACTTGATAATGGTTATTAACATCATCAAAAATTATTTTTGGTCTTGATATCCTTTTGTTTTCGAATTAACTTTAAAATGTCTATTCCAAACTAACTTCTACAGTTCATTACATGAGTAGTGCCCCATTGCTTAGCCAAAATAATAGCGTTCGTTTTAATTACATCAAAATTATTTCTCATTTGATTTATGATTTCAGTGGCGGTGGTAAACATTTTAGACGCAGCCTCAATATTTTGCTCTTTTTTTTGTAAAAGTTTTGACAATGCATCAATAATATTCTTTAAAATTTTATTTTGAAAAACAATAAGAAAAACGGTTTCAAACTTTTCCAAGTGTTTTCTTAAAGACTTTGCTTCATTAACTTCCGCTTTATTTGTAGAGGTTAAAATTATTTTTGCCAGGGTTTTTAAAATATCCACATATCTAAAACGAAGAGCTTCTAATGCACCGTGTCTCGATAACCATCGAGTGGGTGTCAAATTTTTAAATTCTATTTGGCATTAGTAACATTTTGTAAAAGTGCCTACCGTTTAATGCTTTGTCCAAAAAAAACATAGACATTTCAACTAAATCGTAGAAATTCGTAATCCTAATACTAAAAATAAAGGCCGTTTTATGTAATTATTTCAGTTACTATCTATAAAAGAATTGAGTAGAGTAGTTTTGCGGATACGGAGTATTGCATTTTTTTTTTCTATGAGAACATTTTGTTTTGCATTTTTATGTTTTTGTGGCTCCGCTCCCGGGCCCCTTTTTATCCCGGGCCCGTGTGCACATTGAACACCGGTGGTTCCGCCACTGTTACCACTTATTAGGTACTTAATTCCATGCTGGGGAAACATACCAGACTATTTATTAAACAAAATACAAAGGACACAAAATAAGACTATAAAAACCATATTCCAAATGAATTATTACACCGCAACGGAACAAGTGTGTCAGTAGGTACACAAAATTATGGGATATAAAAAGTAAGAACTTTTGAACAAACTTAAATCTAATTTATCAATAAAACAAGTAAAAAACTAACACGACCATTATGTAAGAAATGCCACGAATTTAAGAAATCAGTATTCACGGACTTTGAAAGCGCAGGATTCGCCACTATACAGGAGTATACAGACATAATATAACTCTATACCGGATTATGTACTCAATACGAGAACAATGAAATTTTTTTGCCATAACGTAAAAACTTATCTACAATCAGTTTAATTTTGTAATTATTTAGAATAATGATATTATGATATAAAATTGTAAATAACTTGTATTAATGTAAAAAGTATGATATTATGATATAGGATTGTAACAAATTTGTATTAATGTAAAAAGTAGGCCTTGATACCAGTGAAGTAAATTTACTGTTTTTGGGTCAGCAATAAATAAATTAATTATTATGGAATTTCAAATGGCCCGTTTGGCGGTGCACCACCACAAATTCAATATTTATATAAATATCATGATATTTGCCTACCTTGAATAAAACCTTTTGAGTTAGTAAAGTATAATATAGCTTACAGTTATCCAAAGTAATAAAAAATTATTTTCAGACCGAACCCCTACGCGTAGTCGTTACCGGCGCCGCCGGCCAAATCGCCTACTCCCTTCTGTACATGGTGGCTAAGGGCGACGTCTTCGGCCCCAACCAGCCCCTCATCTTGCATTTGCTTGACATTCCCCCCATGATGGGCGTCCTGGAAGGAGTCGTTATGGAGATGGCCGATTGCGCGCTTCCTCTTGTGCACGGAGTTGTTCCTACGGACGATCCCGTTGTGGCCTTCAGGGATGTCTCTGCGGCGTTCTTGGTTGGAGCTATGCCACGTAAACAAGGTGAGTAACGGACGGGCAGAAAGTACGACCAAAATAAAAAAATCTTCGAGCCGTATTATGGTAAAAAAACATGATAAATAACGATAAGTTAAAAGGAAGATACGTACTTGACAGGTAAACTTGATTAAATGTTTGCGTACGTATACTGGATCGTATATTGAATTATATTGCACAAGTTTTTTGTTTACTTGCACAAACGCTGGTTGTGCAAGTATACATAAGCTCAAACGAATGACCTTTTCAAGTAGGTTGTAGTTATTTTTGAAGGTGTATATTGACTCGTATTAATATAGATTATAAATATGTGGCTAAACATTACGATACTTGTTTGGGTAGCGTTTCGCTGTCGGGCTTAAAAGATGTTTTTAAGAATTTTAATACTTTGAGGACTTTTTCTAAATCTCTCGATACATACTTGCTGTCGTCTTTTTCCACTTCAACATTCGCCCAACTATATCGTTTCTCTTTCTAGGCATGGAACGCAAGGATTTACTTAGCGCCAACGTAAAAATTTTCAAAGTACAAGGGGAAGCACTGGACAAATACGCTAAGAAAGACGTTAAAGTTCTGGTAGTGGGCAACCCGGCTAACACCAACGCTTTGATTTGTTCCCGTTACGCACCCTCTATTCCCAAAGAGAACTTTACAGCCATGACCAGACTCGATCAAAATAGGTGAGTCATGAATGCCTGCCGTAATAGAGTATTTTATCTGAAAACACCCGTCAAAACGTTCTCATGGCATTCCAATTAGTGATGCCGCCGAGACGAGAAATTCTCGTATCTCGTCTCGACGAGACGAGAGTGAAATTTTTTCTCGAGAGAAGTGACGAGACGAGACGAGAGAAGACCGTTTCTCGTCGAGAAATTTCTCGTTTTTTCTCGAATTTTCTCGTTTGTTAGAACACTGAATTTTAGGTATCTCCTAATATACAGTGTCCGCAAGAAAGTTCGCATGAAATGGGATTTTTTTTTTATTATTAGGTATAGGTAAAAATTGAAAAAGCAGTTAGTTTTTGCTTACCTAAAAACCAAAAATGACGTATACTGAAGCAGCTGCACGACTTGCGTTACCTGTCAAATTTGACATTTTTAATAAAATAGGTTCAAAAATGCCATTATTTATCAAAATATCGAAAAACTTTATTTGAGAAAGTTGTTTATTTAGGCATTTTTAGTCTCTATACGAAATTTTGACAGTCTAATACAATTTTTATTTTTTGCCAGGTTTTTGAAAATTTTGATCAACCCTCGTAGATTAACTTTTATACATCGATGTAAAACCATTTGCCTTTACTTCATTTGTAATCTTAATGCAATTTTGTGTAAAATTTTTGTTTCCTATTTGGTTCAAAAACTGAAATTGTTATTGATCAGTATGTAATGTTTGATGCAAAGTTTATCTAATTACATCAGTTTTGCCAAAACCGACGTTTCTCATTTCTCTTAAGTTAGTAAACAGATGTACAAAAAGAAAATATTGGAAGCTTTCGTTAAAATTTTACTTAAATTAATATTAAATTAAATTAATCATATTAAACTATATTTTTGTTGAATAAAATGTTTCGAGCGATTAATATATATTCTTTTTAATCCAATATCAATTAAGTAAAATTTCAACGAAAGCTTCCTAATATTTTCTTTTTGTACATCTGTTTACTAGCTTAAGAAAAATAGGAAACGTCGGTTTTGGCAAAACTGATGTAATTAGATAAACTTTGCATCAAACATTACATACTAATCAATAACAATTTCAGTTTTTAAAGCAAAACAAATAATAGGAAACAAAAATTTTACACAAAATTGCATTAGGATTACAAATGAAGTAAAGGCAAATGGTTTTACATCGATGTATAAAAGTTAATCTACGAGGGTTGATCAAAATTTTCAAGAACCTGGCAAAAAATAAAAATTGTATTAGACAGTCAAAATTTTGGACAGAGACTAAAAATGCCTAAATAAACAACTTTTTCGAATAAAGTTTTTCGATATTTTGTTAAATAAGGGCATTTTTGAACCTATTTTATTAAAAATGTCAAATTTGACAGGTAACGCAAAACGTGCAGCTGCTTCAGTATACGTCATTTTTGGTTTTTAGGTAAGCAAAAACTAACTGCCTTTTCAATTTTTACCTATACCTAATAATAAAAAAAAATCCCATTTGATGCGGACTTTCTTGCGGACACTGTATAGACAGAAAAATAATGTGTTTAACGTTCTCACTCTATCGTATTGTGAAGGCATTTACCTACTGCAGTAGAAAAAAACGCAATGGCAATGCTTGTTGGTTTTAATACCAAAGGTTGTCAGATATATATTTTTTAGAAACATAGAAGATACAACAAAAGTATATGAGAGCTAAACAAAAATATATGAGGTATATAGGTATTGTAAAACTTTCTGTTGTAGCGGCGGTGATCTTAAACCAATGACAGTTTACATTGTATAACTCGTATGTAAAAGAAGGACACAATAATTAATTCTCTATAATGTTACCGCTATTTAGTCCGAATATTTCATAAACTATGAGAGATTGATATGTCAAATAGAGCATTTTCGGAAATACTTCTTTAAGTTCTTTCTCTTGCACGTTCTATTAATGTAATAAAAAATTAAGGTTTTTCCTCGGATGACATTCTGGGCCTGGGCTGATCCCTTTATTTAGTCGAATATTTTCCAAACTATTGCAGTTAATTATGCCCCGAATTATGCCAAAAAATAAATAATAAATGAAGGGTAGTTCAATTATGAATCAATTATTATAAATCGTTCTCTATTCTGTATCTTTTACCACCCCGTATATTTTGGACTGAAAATACCTCGGTGCCAAGCCTATTACATTACGTGAATTATGTCTTATGGCCGCTTGCAATATTTTGTTGATCTAAAAAAAATAGTTTCTACGTCACATGACTAACAAACCGACTTATATTAAACCCTTCTGCGAGACGACCAGATCCTTTTAAATGTTTACCCCCTTTAAGATTCGTATAAAAAAATATTTTTTATGATTCCCTACTCACGAGAAAAAACGAGACGAGACGAGACGAGACGAGACAATGGCACTCTCGAGCGAGAAAAACGCGTTTCTCGTCGAGACGAGATAAAAAAAATTTCTCGCCTCACGAGACGAGACGAGAATGGGCCAATTCTCGTCTCGTCTCGCGGCATCACTAATTCCAATACATCTCTTGAAGTCATATCAGCCAAATGTCAAACTTTTAATCTGTTACAATTTTAAGATAAACTATCATTTTTGATGTTCGAAATAGATGCAGATTTTAAAAACATTTAAGAAAATTTTTATACAGAATGTCATGGAATTTACTTATTATACTTCCAAATCCTGATATGAAAACAAACTGCCGAAAATATTTTGTAATGTTTTGCTGTAATAAGGGAGAAATTCACTATTTGTCTTTTGAAATTTATAACAAACGCGCTGCGCTACTGGTAAATTTGTAAACAATAAAGTTTCACGGTATGAAATGACAAGTAGATGTGATCCGTGAGACGATGTAAAATGAAATTTACCTTAATAATCTAAGACTGGCACAAAACGTACAACTTAATAAATAAATTAATCGTTATAGAGTTACAACGTTGCCATTGAGAGCATAGGCCGATATTTAAAAAGTACTTTATTTTTAATAGAATAATATAACATGCAATGTTTCAAAATATCTTACTGTATAATATATGCGGATGATCTTAAGTTTTTTTCCATTGTTTCACCAGGAGACAACCATATTATGCAGAGTGACATTTGACAGTTTTGTTGACTGGTGCAATAAAAACTATTTAAAACTAAACGTAAAGAAGTGCAAAGTTTTAAGATTTTTCAAATGTGTTTACCCACAGAGTGTCACCTATACTATTAACAACATTAATTTGGAAGCTGTGTCGCATTTTAATGACCTTGGCGTAATTTTTGATAGCGATTTATCATTTAATATTAATATGCATATAGACAACATCATTTCCAAGAGCTTTAGGCTACTGGGTTTCATAAAGCGACACACAAAACATATTTCGGTCATCAAGGCTTTGACAGCCCTCTACAACTGTTTGGTGCGCAGTATTATGGAATATTGCTCTGTAATTTGGAGTCCGCATTATCAATGCCAACCAGAAATTAACAGACTGGCAAGGGTATAGAATAAATTTACGAAATATCTGCTTTTTAAATTAAATTTTCCATATCAAGGTTTTCCTTATGAAACTAGGCTCCTTCTATGTGGTCTACAAACGCTTGAAGATCGCAGAAGGAAGGCTCTGTTATTTTTTTTATACAAGTTGATAAATGGTCATGTGAACTGCGAGTGGTTACTGCATATGGTCTCATTGCGCGTCCCAGTAAGGAGAACCAGATAACTCCAATTGTTCCGGGAACGGACACACCGGACAAATTACGGTAGAAGTGCTTTTGTTGAAAGGGTGTTAAGTAATTACAACAGACATTTTGCAGATTGTGATATTTTTGGGATGAGTCTCGGGGCGCTAAAGAGACATTGAATTTATACAATGTAACTATGTGTCTTAATATATGTACCATTTAGAACTTAGGATTCTGTAGAGTACATTGTAAATAAATAAATAAATAAATAACAACAATGCGAGCCCAAAAGGTAATTAAATCCTAGAAGAGCGGTTGATTTCTGAATACGTCGATGGACTGTTCAGAGGAATAAAAAACTTTTTTAAACTGCTTATTCAGACTACACTTTTTCTGTAGGAATACTACACTTTGCGAAAGCTTAATTAATTATACACTGCGCGGGATATTTAACGCATAACGAAAAAATTGCCTCAATTTTGATGTTATATATTTTCCAAATTTGTGGTTCGTTTTTAATGATTTTTTTTTCTAATTGTAGGTTTTTTCCTTAAGCATATCACTGCCTTTGTCGTTTTGCTTGAAAAAGTAACTTTGGTATTATACCGGGTGTTATAAAACTGTTATGTTTTTTTACGGAAGTTCAAAACACCCTGTGGGATTTACTAGCCATTGCAAGTTATCACAATTACAGCCAAATGAAAGTCTCATGTTTCCTTTATATTTACTTTTTTGATTCATTGATTTATCTCTGTTTTTTCATGAAATATTCAATTTTTGGTTCAACGTGATTTTCATAAAAAAATGTTTAGTTAAAAAATACAAAATAAATCAAATGCTTTGATTAATGCAACAGCAAGAAAAAACAAATTATAAGGTAAATAAAGAATCAATATCTGGTATTAATTAATTTTATTGAATCCACAAAACAGGGCAAAAAAATACAGGGAAAAAAATTGTAATTTCTAACGGTATTCAAAAAAATTAAATATGAATCATTAGTAGCGAGTATTACCGACGACATCTTAGAGCCTTGCTTCTTCCTCCTAGAAACTTAAATGATCTGTCATTGAGGCTTATGGAAATATGGAATCAGATTAATCAAGATGAAATCAGAAATCTGATTTTAAGTATGCCAAGAAGATGCGAAGCAGTCATTAGTAGAGCAAGGGGAGGCAATACTCGCTAATTATTCATATTTAATTTTTTTGAATACCTTTAGGAATTACAATTTTTTTCCATGTATTTTTTGGCCCTGTTTTGTTGATTCAATAAAATTAATTAATACCAGATATTGATTCTTTATTTACTTTATAATTTGTTTTTTCTTGCTGTTGCATTAATCAAAGCATTTCGTTTATTTTGTATTTTTTAACTAAACATTTTTTTATGAAAATCACGTTGAACCAAAAATTGAATATTTCATGAAAAAACAGAGATAAACCAATGAATCAAAAAAGTAAATATAAAGGAAACATGAGACTTTCATTTGGCTGTAATTGTGATAACTTGCAATGGCTAGTAAATCCCACAGGGTGTTTTGAACTTCCGTAAAAAAACATAACAGTTTTATAACACCCGGTATAATACCAAAGTTACTTTTTCTAGCAAAACGACAAAGGCAGTGATATGCTTAAGGAAAAAACCTACAATTAGAAAAAAAAATCATTAAAAACGAACCACAAATTTGGAAAATATATAACATCAAAATTGAGGCAATTTTTTCGTTATGCGTTAAATATGCCGCGCAGTGTATAAAAATAAATGCAAAATTTAAAAGAAAGTTTATTAAATCGCCACATAATTTTTGCACTATTTTCTAAGTATGTTTGAATATTAGGTATCAAAATTATGCATCAGTAACAACTATGGAGGGCTTTAGGTTAGGAGTCCGATCGCAATACATTGGTTTCGGGCAAAGTTTTGGATCGGTAAAGCAGCTTTAAAAATGGCCGTCAGGGGCGCATGTGTTCCTTTAAATCTGTAAAATGCATGGGTTCTTATGGGATAATCAACTGTTTTATTGAATTTAGTTAACTAAAACCCTCTACAGGCTGAGATATGTATATATTATATCTAATAAAGCTTATTTTATTAATTATTGGATAAAAATACCGCTGACGTCTATCAAAACCTGTAAAAACACTTGACGATCACTGCGCCGCGACCGGGAAACAGCGAACTAACTACTAAACAGGGACGTAAATTTAAAGAACAGCCATTTTCGATCGGACTCCTTCCTAAAGCCCTCCATAGTAACAACTAAGTATACACCTTATAACTAAGGTATTACATAGTTTTTCTTTCAAAAATACCATTTTTACTGGTTTGTCAACAATGTCCAATATATTTTAAAAACTTACATTCATAAATTACTATAATTCTCCCGTTATGTGTAATTTGTATACTAAATTTCAAAGTGAGTGTGATATATTTTTTCTGACCTATAAACAGTTTAAACCGAAAATTTTGGAACTACTTTAACTTAATAACTTCTAATTAATTACAGATTAAAATTGAGTATGAATTGTATAAGTGTTGTATCTTGGTAGTACTTTATAATAGGGTTATCTATAATAGTCCCCAGTACAAGGTCCCTTAATTTTAATAATAATAATAATAATAATAATAATAAACGTCTTTTATTCAAAGAAAAGTTTACACAAAATCAGAAGTTAACAAAGATATTTTTCGAGGCGATATTTAGCCGTAGTGGCTAGTCTTACATAGAACCTCTAACTAAAATATATAAATATTATTGAGATATCCTATAAATAAACAAAAAGCTATACAATAATTAAAGAACCATTTTTTATTTTTTCTTTTCCTTCTTCCACACCACAAACTTTACAAATTAGGGTTGTGAGTATTTATTGGCCAGCAAGTAAATGAGATTTATACCTCCGTTTAAAAGAGAATGGGCTTGACAGTTTAAGTTCATTTGGAAGTTTATTATAGGTGTGAGGAGCCTGATAACTAAAACATCGCCGAAACATGGCTGTAGAATGTTTGGGAATGCTAAAAAGGTCATTATATCGTGTGTCTCTGTTATGTATAGCGTTTCTAGAAATAAGCCTATCCCTAAGGAAAGTAGGCAATCCCGTAAGAACAATTTTATGTAAAAAAACTGCAAAATGGAGCTCTCGTCTATTATTCATATTAAGCCATTTCAGTTCACGAATTGAACTTGAAACATGGTCATATTTACGCAGAGAGAAAATAAAGCGACAACAAGAATTTTGCACTCTCTGAATTTTTCTCTTTTCCAAAAGGTTAAGATAGGGACCATAAATAAAATTGCAGTAGTTAAAATGACTCAATACTAAAGATTCAGATAAAACAATTCTCATCCTTCTAGACAAAACGTGTCTGTTTGCATAGAGAAGCCTAAGATGATGAAAAGATTTTTTAAGGAGAGCATTGACCTGATCTATAAATTTTAGCTGATCGTCAAGCAGAATTCCCAGAGACTTAGCGACGTTTCTCGCTGGAATAGGTACTCCCCCGATGTGCAACTGGACAGAATGATTAATATCACAAATTCTCCTTTTTCCAAAGTGAACCACAATGGATTTCTTGGGATTTAGAGTCAAATTGTGACCCTTTGCACATTCGTATACTTTTTTCAATTCATTGTTCATAATAAACTCACCAATATGATGTTCCTTAGGCAAGTAACCGAAGGAAATCTGTGTGTCATCCGCATAGGTTTGTTTTGAGCAGTTCTCTATATCTGTTAGAACATCAGAGGTATAAATAATGAAGAGACATTCCACACTCTTCCTGAGTCACCCCCCTCAATCACACCGTCAACAAACGCCCTTTTGCGTCCACGAACTAAAGCCAGAGTTGAGTTTCGTAATCTTTTATATAATTCCCAGTCATCATTAGATCTTGATACTTTATACCTGGCTAAAGCATTATCGCGGTTTTTAATAACAATCTTTACATCCTCTGTTAACCACTGAGCTTTAGGCCTGGTAACCCTTGAAGTTTTAAGTGGAGCATGATGGTTGAACAAGTTTGTGACTAACTCGTTAAACAATCTTATCTTATTTTCAATGCAGTCAATATATAGAACATCATTAAAGGGTAAGGATATTAGATCATTGTGAAACAAGGCATGATTAAAACGTTTGAAATCTCTATACTTAACGATTTTTGGTTTAAACTTAACCACCTTAACATTAAGTTCACAGAGAACCAATCGATGGTCCGAGATATTCTGTGCATCAATAACGTGTGAGTTTTTAATTATATCTTTATCGGAAATATAAATTGGATCCAAAAGCGTAGAGGTGCTACCAGATATTCTCGTTGGTTCATTGACAACTTGGGCAAAGCCGTACGCCTCAAAGCAATTTGTTGCTGGATTTTCATGTCTAAAAAGGTCAATATTAATGTCTCCCATACAAACAACACAATCGACAGACGGCAAAACAACAGACATAACATCATCCAGCTCATCCAGTCCATTAATGACATTAGCAGACGGTGGCCTGTAAAAAACAGAAAGTGCAAAACTCCTGCCGTTTACCCTAAATTTTACCCACAATTGTTCAATATCAACCTGACGACAATTAGCCTCAATAACTTGAGCACGAATTGTATTACTAATGTAAAAGGCAACCCCACCTCTCGATAAGCGATCCCGTCGATACAACCTATATCCCTTAATGTTAAACGCAGCACTTCCCGTGTTAGGCGACAGCCACGTCTCGGAAACCGCCAAGATATCAAGGCTCTGCTGTTCGATAAGTTCAACAAGATCATCAAATCCAGTATATAGCGATCTCACATTAAGATGCCCTAGCCGCAAATTATTTTTCATTATGAAAACAATTATATACCTACAAGAAACCCAAAGAGAATACAAATTCTTAATACTTATGCTCGTGTCTAATATAATCTACATAAAGGCGATATAACGATAAAAAGGGGTTTATGCGTTATCATTAGTTCATTACTACCTATACTAAACTATTATAAAATATAAAAAGAAAATATTAACAAACAATAATTTAAAAAAGTTCCAGTTTATTAAAAACTATGCGCTATTTTCTATGCGAATGTAGACGCGTGGAGATTCGTTCACTTGATTTACCTGACGGGACCTTGGGAGTGCTATCAGTACTACTAGTGTTTATGGGTTTATGTTTGTTGGCGTCCGGTCTGGGACGCAGAATTTTGGAGTGATTAGACGCACGTGAAACTTCTGAATTGGAAGGGGAAAACGACCGTTTAGTCAATGAAACAGGCCTAATGACACATACAAATGTCAAACTGCGTGAGTGCCTTCTTTGGGACGAGTCCGACACTCCCAAAATGTCGATATGACGTCACTATGACTTCACGTCTATACAAGTTTGATTTTTTGACAATTGTTTAATAAAATTGAGTTAAAAATTGTGGTCAACTTGTCCGACAAAAATCATGCTGCGTATGGAGTGTCCACCACGCCGAAAATGTCAATATGACGTCATTATGTCTCCCCACACATACATGTCGGACAAAAAAAAGCAGTGGTAGATAATAGTATTTTAAATGCAAATATCAATTTGTCCGACAAATATATTAAGTTATATAGTCAGTCCGACAAGAAAATGAAAAAAAAAATCATTACCAATGGCACACTCCTTTTTGTCAAATTCTGACTGATTAAACTTAAATGTTCAGATATATTATTGAAATTAACTAAATTTACATAAAGTTTGTATAAAATTACAATTATAAAATAATTTCAATCGGAAAATCTGAGAAATTAAAAATCTGTTTTCTTTTGTCAGGTCACGTCATATTGTTTTTTTGTTTTTGATGTTTAAAAGTGTTTCCTGGTTCGTGTGGAAGTATGCCGCGTAAATTCAAATAAAATATGAGAATATTTTCAGAAAAATCATTTTCCGTACATACATTTATTAATTAGTTTATAACTTATAATAATATATCGAAGATAATTATTATAAAGAAATATTAAATAATTTATCAATTTTTTAATTTTTAAATAGATTGCAGTACTATATTTGTAGGACACATATTTTTTACAATCAGTACTTATCTTAAATTGAAAAATATTAAATGCAAAGTTGTATGTACGGAGAGACATAATGACGTTATATTGACATTTTCGGCGCGGTGGACACTCCATACGCAGCATGATTTTTGTCGGACAAGTTGACCACAATTTTTAACTCAATTTTATTAAACAATTGTCAAAAAATCAAACTTGTATATACGTGGAGTCATAGTGACGTCATATCGACATTTTGGGGGTGGTGGACACTCCACACGCAGCATGATTTTTGTAGGACAAGTTGATCACAATTTTTAAATTAATTTTAATTTTAATTTTATTAAAAATCAAGCTTGTATGTACGGGGAGTCATAATGACGTCATATCGACACTTCTGGGAATCGGGCATTCGAAAACGCAGCAGCGCCGAAAGTTTTTGCATAAGAAAGTTTGTCGGACTCGTCCCAAAGAAGGCACTCACGCAGTTTGACATTTGTATGTGTCATTAATTAAGGGTCCTTGTACTGGGGACTATAAGTATACCTGTAAATGTACTTAAGAGTAAATAAATAAATAAATTCCACAATACAATCTGAATAGTATTCCTACCCAACAGTTTGATAAGTAACTCCTATTTTTGGTGTATTTTTTTATACAGTTCTTATACAAGTCTAGTCTCATGCATAAACGATGTAAACAAAGGTAATTTGTGTAAAGTAGAACATGCATATGGCCAACGATTGAGATATTGTCGGGATTTTATTTGAAGGTGACACAGAAAAAGGTGGACGGAAACACTGGTTTGCGGAAAAAAGACTATTGTAAACGATCAAAGTAGTTTATATTTTTTACATAAACTTTAACTTGTGTGTCTAATAATATTTTCTTTAAATATTTTAATAGCCAATTGCTTTTTATCACAACTGTGTTTTCTTCCAGCTTTTTCGGTGTCCAGTTGTTCTGTTAATTACCCTTAACTCAAAAATGTTCTATCATTTTTTTAGAGCACAAGCACAAATTGCTGCCAAACTGGGAGTTCCCGTTCGCCAAGTAAGCAATCTCATTATCTGGGGCAATCACTCATCCACTCAGTTTCCAGACGCTTCACATGCTAGTGTTGAAATCGAGGGGAAAGTTTTTTCTGTTCCTGAGGCTGTTAAAGGTAATATTTAACAATATTCTTACAAATTTAATAAAAGAAGTATAAACTTTAAAATATATCGCAAGATGGACAATATTGGACAAGTCATTTAGTGTGAATTACTGGATGGGACTTATAAATTATACATTTTTATATCCAAATTTTCTTTCCAAATGAATGTACAGGTGTCCCAAAATCGATGCTCATCATTGGGATCTCGGAAACTAGAAAAAAGATACAGCAAATGTTGGATAATTTAGATCTTAAGTTCATGCTGGTGAGAAATCAAGAAAATTCCGACTACTTCCGGAGATATTCTGAAAAAAACAGAAAATTCTATTTTCCGTTTTTTTTTTGACGTTATTTATAAACATTAAAAGGCGGAAAAACTTTCTACAAGTACTTTTTTGCGACGCATTTAATGATAGTTTCTAATTTATAAGCGGGCGTTTCGGCTTTCAGATATCACCTTTAGATCAAAATTTTTAAATACGGACCAGAAATTTAAATATTACATTCTGAAGTATTTTGTTCCCCCGAAACATAAATCAATAACAGTTTGGCAAAATTTCATCGTTTTAAACCGAAAATCCATCATCAGTAACTTAAAATTATTTTGCAATACGGTCCTGATAATTATTATGTTTAAAAAATATGCTACTCTAATCTAAAAGAAGTATTTAGTAAATAATATTCTGGTAACAAAAGAATTTTCCAGTAGGTAAGCATTATAATTAAAATAAGAAATAATGTAAGAAAGCACCAAATAAATTTATGTTTAAAAGATAATATGGGTACCTGTTCTTCTCTATTGGGTAGTATGTATGGTACCTGCTGCTTTTTTTCGATACCTAGTTTTAACAACTTTTAGTGCTGTTTGGGTGACATAATAAAAAGGAAAATGCCAGTCTTCACTAAAACTATAGTATATTTCAGAAAGGTGTAGAGTAGAGTAATAAAATGGGAAATTCAGTGTCGGCCATAGGCGCAGGTAAACTTTGTGCATTAAATTATTTATGATAACTAACCAAAAATGTCAGAGAAAAAATAGTATTGTTTGTAAAATTAAAATTTCAAGTAATTGCGTAAGAGGATTAGAAAAGGTATATTTTCTGGCCTGAAGTGTCAAAATCGAAATATTGTGTAGGGATTAGTTAATTAGTAGATTATAAAGTTACATTTTGCGTTTAACAGGTACCATTTAACAGGTACCGAGTTTGGCTTGGCCTCATTGGTTGATCATATAAATAGGTGGTAATTTGGAATAAACTTCATATATCGTGTGTGTGTCTATGACCTTAATAAGTATATTTGTTTAGTTTTAACGCATCAGTATTTGCTGTTAAGCCGTATATAATGTTCACAGTATTATAAGATTAGTAATCAAATGGCGACATCACACCAAGAAAAAGATGTTCCAATAATTCTCCACTATCAGTAAGTGAAAAAGTTATTATTTTAAATGTACATGATTGCATAAAATACGATTACCCGACTTTTACTGTACAATAAACTGTCGACCGATGTTTCCGAATGACTGGAGTTGGAAAGTCCACCATTTTAAAATTATTGCGGGAGAGAAAGACAGCAGGTCAAGTAGAACCTCCCAAGAAAAGTCCAGGCAGACCAATAAAAGAAATGATAACATATCTTCCAGCTGATTCAGTAGTAGTTATGGATAACGCAACCTATCATTCACGACGCACAGAGAAGACTCCAACTTCATCTTGGAGAAAACAACAAATTATCGACTGGTTAACCATCAAAAGTATTGAGTTTGAAGATAATTTGATAAAGAAGGAACTATTAGCTATAGCAAATTTACACAAACATCGTTTTATGAAATATGCCGTGGAAGATATAGCAGAAAAACATGGTGTAACTGTGCTGCGCATACCGCCATATCATTGCGAACTAAATCCTATAGAACTTATATGGGCGCAAGTAAAAGGATTTGTAGCAAGACACAACATGACATTCAAAATGAAAGACGTTAAGCTACTATTTGAGCAAGCCATTAAGGAAGTGACACCAGAGAACTGGCGAAAAGCAGTCCATCATGTCATTAAAGAAGAGGAGAAAATGTGGGATCTTAACCACCTGATCGATCGGACCGTCGACCCGTTAATTATAACGTCAAGAGGAGATGACAGATCCTAAGATGACGAAGAATATTATGATTTTTTATAATTTAATTTCTGTATAATGTATTTAAGAAGTGTAGCTAATACTATGTACATAATGCCTCATTTTTATTCTGTTAAAATAAAATTATTTCCTTTTAACGAATATCCTACCGGCACGCCTTTGTCTCACCATTTTCAGTGTTTGTGAATGGACAACAATAGGCAAAACCCATAAATTGACCCAAACCAGGGTGGCACTACCTGCACTTGATGAAAAGAAATAATTTTGCAATGAAATCAATGCCAAATTATGAAAGTGACTTAAAGATTCGTTTGGTCACTCTGTAGTCCCTTTGCATACCTAATGAGCTTTTATTACTCTACACCTTTCTGAAATAGACTATAACTATAAAATAATTCAGAAATACTAGGTAAAAATAATAATTCCTTATTATTAGAATGAGTACGTATGATCCGTGATTTTCGGCTGACAATAATGAACTTTTGGCAAGTTGTATACACCTTAGTTCACCTGCATTTTAACTAAAAATTGTCGTGGAGTGATAAAATAAATGTCAATAGATTTTTAAAACATTTGCCACTTTAATTTCTGATGAAATATCAGAAATTAAAGTGGCGCCTCGATTGATTACAATAATTAAACAGGAACTGACTGTTACCAGAAGAAATCGACGACTTCAAATACAATTTAACCTGTTTTAGAATTTGTTTTTAATTATAAGTATAATGATAATGTTATGATCAATAAAACAAACTTCTAAGTTTATTCTATGATTTAGCCGGCGTTTCAACCTCTGACATCCTCAGGACACTACAAGGAATATTTTATTATAAAATACCTTTATTAAGAAGGTTAAATAGTGTGTAACAATCTAAAAAAATATGTTTATTCCAGATTCTTCATGGGTGCGTTCAGACTTCGTAGAAGCTGTCCAGAAACGAGGTGCAGCTGTTATTAATGCCAGGAAGATGTCATCGGCTATGTCCGCGGCTAAGGCTGCCTCCGATCACATGAGAGACTGGTTCCTGGGAACGGCAGACGGTATAAAACAAAGCTCGTTAGACAAAAATGTTAAAGTCAATATACACATCACTACTTTTTTAAAGTTTTGCTTGATGCAGTTTACACCAGGTGGCTTAAAATTGACATCTTACGTCCCCAAATGGCGGCTTTTAAACGTTTATAGAAAAAAGAAAAGCACATAGTCTTTCTCCACAATTTTTTATTCGAATAACTAGGCGAACCTAGAATGATTCATAATAAATTGAATCGACATGTTTCGAGTGTAGAAAGACTCATCATCAGGAAAACGAAGTAAATGGTACAATGCTGATGTTGTTAGCAGTAGAGAAAATAACAAGTGAGACTAAGCCGTAATGGAGCTTTCTTTCAATGGTACATACGAGGAGTGAAAAAATTGGAATAGTCAAAAGACAGAAAATATTTCAGCATACTGAAGAGGCAAGGACTAATGCAAAGCCACTGTCTTGGGTGGGAAATGAAGAGAAAAAAGAAAAAGTAGAAAGTTTTAAATAGACTTTGTAAAAAACATTTTTAAGTGTAAGTGATGAAAAATATTTAGTTTAATTTAACTGACTTGTTCAGTTCAAGTTCATTTCCCGTCCGACACGTGCTGGTTGCAGTGGAACTTCTTTAAAAGATGTTCTACTAAAACAAAACCTTTTTTTTTTAATTTCTTAAAACTTATTTTTGCATACAATGTGTAAGTCTTGACACCTGCCGGGGTAACTGGGCCGTAACAAGCCTGGTACCCCAACAGTATTTTATTTCAAGCTAAATGGTAAGCCAATCTACCTTATTTTATTACATTTCATTTATTACATTCCCTTTTTTTTATCTTTTACAGAAGCATCTACATGACTTTACGAAAAACAATTTTTTCTTTTTTCTTTCCCTCTTATTTTACCACTTTCACATGTCTCCGACATAGTTGAATTAAACTAAAGATTTTTCATCACTTACACTTAAAAATGTTTTTTACAAAGTCTTTTAAAACTCCCTAATTTTTCTCAGTGGCTTTGCACTAGTCCTTGACTCTTTAGTATGCTGAAATCTTTTCTGTCTTTCGACTATTCAAATTTTTTCACTCCTCGTATGTACCATTAAAAGCTCCATTACAGCTTAGTCTCACTTGTTATTTTCTCTACTGCTAACAACATCAGTATTGTACTATTTACTTCGTTTTCCTGATGATGAGTGTTTCTACACTCGAAACATGTCGATTCAATTTATTATGAATCATTTTAGGTTCGTCTAGTTATTCGAATAAAAAATTGTGGAGAAAGACTTTGTGCTTTTATATCATTTAACTCCACTTTGAGTATGGACTGCTTCTTTAAAATTAAACGGTTATGTTAGGCCTTATCATGTAACTATTTCCTTTCTCTTCTAGGTGCATTCGTTTCAATGGGAGTCGTAAGCGACGGCAGTTACGGAGCGCCAAAAGACGTTGTATTCTCCTTTCCAGTGACCACCAAGAACGGTAAATGGGAGATCGTCAAAGGTCTGGACATCGACGACTTCGCCAGAAAATTACTCGGCGTCACCGGGAAAGAACTGGAAGAAGAACGTCAAGAAGCCATTCAGATCATCGAGGCATGACTGGTTAACAAGCTTTAAAAAGTTAAACTAAAAAATACAAAAAAAAGCAAAATTTTAGTCATGATTGTAATAATTACACACATACACGTGAAACGTAGTTGATAGGCGGTGAGTATAGGTCGTGTGTATACTCGTTAAATAAATGACAATGTACACGGAACTTATATTAGTTTAGATACAATCTGTTTTTGTATGCTATTGTCATGAGTAAAACTTAATTTTGTCATTTTGTTTCGAAATTTCTTTAAAATCCTACTCTAAAATAGCGTTGGGCACAATTTACTGCTTCGGGTAACTAATGGAGTGGTTAATTGTGCCCAAACACTGCTCTGAAATCATAAATACTCATTTTATCATACTCTACTTCATGTGGAAACGACCACCAGTAGTGTATATTTATTTCGCTTCAAGGTTTGTCATATCCAAAAGTCTTAAAATAGACTTTGCTGTACTACACATACCCCTTAAATTTATATGTTCATTTTTTACTTATTAGTACTTCTGTAAGTTATGTTCTTTTCTGTAAAAGAAAGAAGAAACAAATAATATGAACAAGCCTTGATTGAAGATTAAAGCGACAATTTATAACGAAAGTTACTAAAGTATTACTTTATTAAAAGACGATTTGCATTTTAAAGCTTTTAATGCGTTCGGCAGTACATTTTTGTTAACTCTTTCTAAGCTGATGTGCCCATAGAAAAAGGAATAAACCTTATGAGAAAATTTAGTTTACAATAAAGTTGTGTATTGGATCGAACACTGCAACTGGGTTAAAACCGTTGAAATAACCGAAATCCCAACAATTCTCATCACATATACTCTTTACAAAATTGGTCTGCCGGGTGCTGTTTTTGTTGTGTATTTTATTATTTGAATTTTCGCTTTTTAGTTTGACTTTTTAAAGCTCCTCGGCCCAATAGAAATTACTGATATTTCTAATAGCTTTATGACAGAATGACGCCGTCAAAACTGTGCAAGAACATAGTACCATTTGATTTGTGATATTCAGAAAATATTCACATAATTCACAATGTGGGTTGAGGTTGAGCAATAAAAACAACTAGAGAATTCATGTCAGAAAAAAAACGGCGGTGGCCTACAAGTGTAATGACCCAAGGTGGGAATGACCGCATTTTTTCTTATTACTCAATGTATAGAATTTTATATAATTATTAATAAGTATATGTTTTTAACTGCAACTTTTTCCTGTCCCTTTTGACAGCACCGTTTTGTCATTGAGTTATTTCTTGTACCAAAAAATATTAATTTAGGCTTTGCTGTTTGTATATTTTGCTTTTGGTAAAGATGTAAAACTATTTCCAATTTATTAGATATGCTTTAACCTAGTTCTAGTAGACTGCTGGCTGTTGGTGTAAGTGAATTATTTTTTCATGGCAATATATTTGTTCTGTGAATAAAGAAATATTTTTATTAACATTTTATGGATTTTAAATTGACTGTTTGTAACATAATGGGCGTTTTCACCATTCTCAAATTTGATAGTTTTGAATTTGAATTGTTAAAGGCGATGACACATACAGGGTGTTCATTTGATAACTTTCCACCTCGATTTTCCTGCTTTAAATTGAAAATGTGGAAAATCGCTCGGACCCGTCGATTTTTATTTCGAGGGGGACATCTTTTGCGTATATTGTCAATCTTGTTACTTCAAGCCCCTAGGAGAGGGGGGGGGGGGGGGGGGGTAAGATCTAAATCTTAAATGGATACCCCTATTTTATATAATTTTTTTGGATTCTGCATAAAATTCTGAACATTTTTTAATTAAAGCATTATTAGTCTATACTTAACAGTTTCCGAGATATTTACTCTTGAAAAATGACATTTTTGAACGTTGACAGCGTCTAGCTTGCTAACTGTACGTCTTAGAGCAAAACGGCTTACATGTCCCTATCTTCGATTTTTATTATCTATCCAATAGTGTGAACTTTCGGTTAAACCGGATGTAAGAAATATAGTACTTCCGGTTTGACCGGAAGTTGACAGTATTGGAAAGATAATAAAAAAAAGGACGACTTTCCTTCTTTATATAATGCTATTTTGCATACAGACTGGGATTTCTTGGAGGAATCTACTGAAGCGGATTTAGCTCTTGAAAGTTTTTATAATAAACTATATAATATTTTTGACACATATGTTCCAGTATATAAGCATTTTAAACGCAGATTTCCATGTTGGTATACGGCAGACATTATAAGAGAGATTAAATTAATAGCGAAAATGCATACTAAATATAAAAAAACCAAGAATAATTGCTGGGCTACAGAATTTAGACGTTTAAGATCATTAATAAAGGAAAAAACCAAAATAGCCTACAATCAATACATTACGAACATACAGGCCTCGATTGTCAACGATTCACAAAGGTTCTGGCGCTATATTAACTCAAAAAATAGATCCTCCAGGATTCCGGGATGTATGTGCCTCGATGATAGATGTCTTGATGAGCCACAGGATATTGTTAATGCTTTTGGTGAATATTTTAGTAATGTATATACTCAGGATGGTGACGAAGATCACCATACTAACATGGGTAATATTTTTAATGAAAATATCTCTGTTCTTCAGCCTATAACTGTACAGGACATTATCACTGGCTCTAAACGACTAGAAAATAAAATGACATCTGGTCCAGATCTTGTCCCCTCTTTTATTGTGAAGGATTGTATAGGTGCGCTTATTCTGAAATATATTTATAATTAAGCATTGCAACATCGACAGTTCCTAAGTTATGGAAGCGGGCAAAAGTATGTCCTATTTTTAAAAGTGGACAGAGAAATCAATTTAATAATTATCGTCCAGTTTCCATTCTTCGCAATTTTTCGAAGATTCTTGAGACAATTTTGTATAGGCGAATATACACATCCCTTCAAGCAAATATTGCGCTTGAACAGCATGGTTTTGTGAGCAATAGGTCAACTGTGTCTAATTTAGCATGCGCAACTCAGTTTATTTCTCGTGTTCTTGATAATCAAGGTCAAGTGGATGTGGCCTATACGGATTTTTCCAAGGCTTTTGATAGGATAAGTCATACTGTGTTATTGAGAAAGCTTGAGGGGTTCGGTTTGAAGCATCATCCTTGGCTTTTTTAAGATCATATCTAAGAGAAAGAAAGCAGTTTGTATTTTATAATGGATTTAAGTCAAATGAATATATCGCAACATCCGGCGTTCCACAAGGTTCTAATTTAGGACCTCTCTTGTTTTAAATTTTTATAAATGATTTGAGTAAAATTATAATTTGTGGGAAATTATTTTTTGCGGATGATTTAAAGATATTTTTATCCATTGAATCTGTAAATGATTGCATACTGCTACAAGAACAGCTAGAAGTAATTCAGGGATGGTGTGAAAGAATCAAACTCCACCTAAATGCAACCAAGTGTAAAATAATGACCTATACTCGTAAACAACAACCATCTCTACTCATCCCTACTCCATACTTGGAGAGGTTTTGGAACGTCCATGTGTGTTAAAAGATCTGGGAGTAATTTTTGATGCTAAGTTGACATTTATTGATCACATTAATAAAATGATTTTGAATGCGGGACGGACCCTTGGCTTCATCGTGCGCGTAAGAATTTTAATGACCCTAAAGTTTTCAACACCTTATTTTTTTCTTTTGTACGAGCAAAGTTGGAGTATGCTTCAATTATATGGAACCCTTATTATTTATGTCACATAGATAGCATTGAAAGAATTCAAAAACGTTTTTTAAAGTATGTAACTTTTAAGATAGAGAGTGTCTATCCGGAGCGGGGTGTTGACATGCTATTAGAGAAATACAACTTTGACAGTTTAGCTAAGAGACGGGTATTTACCTCTCTGGTTTTTTTATTTAAATTGCTGCACGGTAGTGTTGACTGTCCGGATCTGCTATATCAAATTAACTTTGCAATTCCAAGAATCAACAGTAGACAAAGTGTAACATTCTTATGCGAAAGGGCCAGGACAAATGTAATGCTTAAATCGCCAATTAATTTTATGTGCTCTAACTTTAATAAAATATGCAATAATTGTGATATTTTTACGTGCAACTTGCATGAATAATTAAAAGCTGTGGCAAAAAATATCTAAAATTTTTTAGAGTATTTTTTTTTATTTAGTGGGTTCTTTTTTTTTGTGCTAAGGTAGTACGGTGATGGCAACATCTGCTTTTATTATTATTATTATTGTTGCCTTTTTTTTCTATACGTTCTTTTTATATTATAGGTAATATTTTTTATACAAATTGATATTTATGAATTTTTGTTATAATTTTTTTTCTCTAGGTATATTGCTCTGTAAATGGATACTTGTTGGGCAATAAAGCTATTATTATTATTATTATAAAAATTAAAGATAGGGACATGTAAGCCGTTTTGCTGTAAGACGTACAGTTAGAAAGCTAGACGCTGTCAAAGTTCAAAAATGTTATTTTTCAAGAGTCAATATCTCGGAAACTGTTAAGTATAGACTAATAATGCTTTTATTAAAAAATATTCAGAATTTTATGCAGAATCCAAAAAAATTATATAAAATAGGGGTATCCGTTTAAGATTTAGATCTTACACCCCCTCCCTCCTAGGGGCTTGAAGTAACAAGATTGACAATATACGCAGAATATGTCCCCCTCGAAATAAAAATCGACGGGTCCGAGCGATTTTCCACATTTTCATTTTAAAGCAGGAAAATCGAGGTGGGAAGTTTTCAAATGAACACCTTGTATGGCGTGTTTATGCGGTTTTCGACGTGTCTGCAGCAGTTGCAAAACAATATAACAGTTTCTGTCGAGGCGGCGGCAGTGACAACAAATCTACATCCATTTTCCCTGTAGTTGGTTAATAACATAAAATATGCTTTGGGTTTATTCAAGACGCTCTAAATGCCGCCGTGTCGTCAATCGCGTTGATATGGAATTAATTCCAGGTACGTAGAACCGCTTCAAGCAAGAAAAAGGCTAGCGGTTGAACCGCGTTAAAATTACTGCAACGAGAAATATTAAGCCAAGCAATAAATGTGTGGTTGCTTCATGAAAATATTTGTTATCGTCGGTTAAGAGTGTTAACCTGCTAACTCCACTTTTGTCTAATTCAACTATTTAAATATAGATGGCGTTCTGCATCACCCGGAAATACTGCTAAGTCTAAATTGTAAACAAAACGTCCGTAAATCTAGTATGCGTAAACCATCTAACTCCACAGTAAAACCGTATAACTGCTATCTCCAATGTTTTGCTGTGTAACGGGCAGCACATGGTAATACGCTATAGTAAGGAAACTATAGTTTTTCTTTGATCCTGAACAATTGTGTATTTGTGAGTTAGCAGGTTAACACTCTTAACCGACGTCATGTTATACCTCCAATTATTACTTCGTGGCCTTTCTCCACTTAATCTATAAATTATTCAGTATCCAATTGTGCCCATTATGATACCTGTCCAAAAGGCATGGCTTCCGCTGAGCAACTGAACGCCCACGTTGCTCTGCAACAGGACCGCGTAAATCCTCGCGGATCAAATTTCCGGACTGACTGGACTGGAGACGCGCATACCAGTGAGTGTGAACAAGATATGACATTGCGCATGTGAGCGAAGTCTACGACGGCAAGAACCCCGTCATGTGCCGCGGAGAATATGAATGTGAACTGGGTTCATCAACGCCCAGCCTAAACCCAGACTCCTAGAATCATGAAATTTCGAGGATGTTTTCTCCCTATAACGTGTAGGCATCCACTTAGAAGGAATTTTTATAAAATAGATAAAAACGTGTTTCGTCGTTTTTCCAAAATCCACCTGGAGGTTGAAATAAAGGGTGTAGTCCATCAGCGGTTCCCAAACTATGCTCCGCGGAGTACTAGGTGCTCCGCGGTACGTTTTCAAGTGCTCCGCGGATTTAATCTGAGAAATATCTTAATCAAATAATACCTACATGTTGGTTGGTTGGTTGGTTGGTTGGTTAAAGGCGGGGGTCGGGTTCGACGTGTGGCCCAAGCTTCTTACACTGCAGCCTTCTGGCTTATTGTGCGCCCCAGTCTTGTTAGAAAAGATTTGTTCCTTCTACGAGGTCCAGTAGTTTCCTTCCAAGTTTGTCGTGCGGGAGGTTATCGCCACGTCGAATGTGTCCGAAGATTTTGAATCTTTTACGGTTTAGCGCTTCGCAGCTGTATATGATATGGGAGGCGGTTTCATCCTCTTCGCCGCAAAGTCTACATTCAATGGGTCCATCATAGACTCCCATTCGTTGATACCTACATGTTAAATTTTATTTTATTATATTTTCCGCCCCTTACTAAAAGCCTCGGTTTCCTACAAAGCGGCACCGCAAAAAAGCGGCCGTAATTTGACAGCGAGCCTCGCCGCGAAAAATGAGTATGTACTTGTAAATCGAAGTGTGTTCCTTCAGAGCGTTCAGCGCACCGTATTTTCTAAAGCGGCCGCTCTGTACGTTGGGAGATAGTGCAAGCACGATTTTTGACGGTGCGCTAGTATTTTATCGAATCGTATGTAATGTTACTTTCCAATAATATTCACCGTCCAAAGCGACCGTACTACTGTTGGCAAAAACAGCCTACAAATTACGGCCGCTCTTTTGCGGTGCCGCTTTGTAGGAAACCAAAGCTTTATGCAAAGATTCGCCGCACTTTAATCTACTGTGCGCTGGAATATCTCAAATACCATATTTTTTTTCGAACGATGCTGATATATGTTTTGTTCTTTTTGAAACATACGATTTACGTTCGTTAAATGTGTGTCGGTTGCGACGTAAAGAGATTACAGTCATTACACAGTTTTTATTTATTTTTTGTGATTGTGCCTTTAAATTTCACTAATTAAATTGACGTTGGGACAAGTTATCACTCGTAAGTACGTTAACTAAGATACGTGCATGTTTTTTTTATGGTAAAATTTCTATTTGCAGGTTAAATTTACTTGTTTTATAATGGATCTTTGGCTTAAAACAGGTGTTCCATATTCATCTTATAACTTTACGCAAAAATTACCAGGAATATTTTCCAGAAGAATTTCATGACAAAATTAATTCCAATTCTTGGGTTGCAAACGGCAAACCCATATAACGCAATACCTGAAAAGCCAGCGAGTTTGACGTCTGAAGAATATGAATGTTTGATCGACTTGACATCTGATTCTGGAATAGGAGATATATTTTTAACAAAGTCATCAATATCAGAATTTTGGTGTAAACTTAGAGATGAGTTTTATCTTTTGTCAGATAAAGCAAAAACTATTCTGCTTCCTTTTGCTACTACTTATTTATGTGAAGCTGGATTTTCTGCTTATCTCATGACCAAAACTAAATAGCAGTCGCGCTTTAATGCAGAGCCTGATATTCGTTTACAGTTGTCCGAAATTGAACCTAACATAACATCATTAAGCAAATTAAAACAAGCACATCCTTCTCATTAGAAAAGTTGGTGGTTTTATTAAGTATTTGTAGTTTTGTTTTTGGATGTATGTTTTATGTTTCATTTTTGTATCAAAATAAATATTTTTTTTTCAATGCACGTTTCTAAAATCGAACAAAGACCTATTATATCTAGTTACATGCAGTTGAAACCATCAAACGGCATACTCTGGTGCTCCGCGTTAAATTTTTCTGTCGAAAAGTGCTCCGCGACTTAAAAAGTTTGGGAACCGCTGGTGTAGTCTATACAACTTTCTATAATTTTAAGCTATATTGCTGAAAATTGGAACTATTCTTGCTCTTTTAAAGAAGGCAAGGACGTGTTTTGATGTTTTGAGAAATTTTGCCCCTATAGGGAGTGGAAAAGGGCTACAACAGTTTACTTTGGAAACTTAATTACCCGGTCCATTTTTGTTTACACCTGAATTATCGTCGGATAAGAATTATTACGTACTATTCTTTTTATTTATTTGATAATGGACCCAGGTTTGAAAGACTGGTTAGTCCTAATAGACTACTGAATATGTCCAAAAGTAAGGGGTAGAAAGGAACAATTAATTGCGTTGAAAGTTTTTGGGGTAAGTTGGGCACCTAAAAATGATAAAATCACAAACTGCTTGCTTTCTAGCGTTTTCTTTGACATACAAAGAGTACGATGTTTGGTTGGGAAAGGCCAGAGGAAACAGTTATTCCGGAAATCTGATAGTTTTCATCATCTTTTTCAATACGCGCAGTAGCAACAATTTAAAAGCTATTTTTATAATATACTCTTTGTTTCACTAGGTATATCTTTAAAACAAAAACACGTTTTCATTGTTATCTCCTATAGGTAAAGTGATCAACACTCAAAAATGTGATGTATTTGCACCGTTGGTCGTATGAAGAAAAAAATTTCTTTGTTTTTTCAAGACCGTTCTTCCTAAATATATACCGCAAAAAGAAGTTAGAAACGAATTACTGAAAATTACTGCAAAGGATGTTTCCTGTCCGAACAAAAGGAACGCATCGTTCCGGTATTATGTAATGGTTTTTGATAAGGCTATTGATGACCACATTTTGAAAAGGGAGTCAATCGAAGTAGCCGGGGGGCGGACGGCTGATATAACTAGTTACTTTTTTTATTTTCGGGTTTATATTGTTAATTAATCGTAAAAGTGTTTAATATAAACATTTGTACTTTACAATACAAAAAAACTTGTAGGTACTAAAAGTGAAAAAAAGGATTGTTTTAAGAACGTATTTCGATGAAAAATTTATTTTTATACAAAAAAGTATTGTAAAAATCTCGAATCTTGCTTTGTTTTTGAGCATTTTGACTATTTCACTCGGCAATAAAATCGGTATTCACCTGACAATACAAGTACCTTACTGGTGGTCGACAAAATCAACCAACTTAGTGTTTCAGCGACAATTTTTTGGCATTTAAAAAAAAATTACCTTAAAAATAAAATCATTTTTTAATTCTATGACAAGTATTTAATTAACGTCATTTGAAACTGACATTTTTATATTCCTACGAGTTTGTAAGTGAAAACAGATTCGGAAGTAATTCATTTAATCAATTAGAAGCAGTTCGTGAGACAAAATACAGTGAAACCAAAGAAGTCTGTGTAAGAGTTTTGTGACTGTGTAAAAAAAGTTTTAGAGGCCTTTTACCAGCTACTACTAGTACTTGGTTCTGGTGTATCTGTACTTTGTTCTTGCAAGTCTACTAAACCAGAATAGGAATGTTCCGTAGCAACAAATAAGAATACTTACTTTAAAGATATAATATATCTAGAGCATATCAGGGGCGGATTTAGGGGGGGGGGCTGGGGTTTCGCGCCCCCCCCCTAAATCCTCTGAGCCTTAACCACACCTAAAGTCAAATACGTCATTCGCGAATTCCAGTGAAATAAATATAAGAAAAAACTTAATTTCAACTTCACATAATTAATAATAGAAACTTTTCGGGGCACCCTTGTCAGTGTGGGTAGGCGAAAAGCCCGAACATTTTTTTAAACTATACGTCAAAATTTTAACAAATTTGGTCAATAATTTAGAGCAAAATTTTTAAAATCGACTATGTATTGAGAGTTCTGATAATGTTCTTATATCCATGATTTCTAAAAATAAAATACTAACATTTTAGTAGGCAAGTCCTACTTTAACGAGTAATAAAAAAATATGATTTCGTAAAATTGTAATAGAGTTGCTAATGTAGGTATAAAACTCAAAGCGCAAATCAAAACCCCGAAGGTGCTCGAAAGCGGGCCTGCAAAAGGAGCACATGATGCGAATAGGAAGTTTAACTCCTAAGACCGTTCTTCCTAAATATATACCGTCCCCTCCTAAATGCACCGGGTTGTTTTTGTAATTTTGTTTTGTATTTTTTACTTTTCCCACTTGAAAACCAAGCACCACGATTCAAAAAGGGCGTGGCACCCAAAAAAATTTCGCCTGCGGCGCGATTTTTTTTTGCCGCTTTTAGCGCTACTGTCTTTCCGCCCCCCCCTAATTTTAATATTGCTATTCCATTCCAAAAGATAATCCCCTAAACGAAGAAAGGCAGTTAGGGCGTACCTATCTATTGCGAAACTTGTTGGATTATATAACATACTTATACGCGACGAGGCATTATTCAAATTATCTGGTCTTTAAAGAAAGACGCAAAAGTTATAAAAGTTTTTAAACGCACTCTCTCTCACTGCACTACAATAACCAAAACTAACACTAACTTGAAATATAAAAAATAACGTAATAAATATCAAATAGCACGCTCAATTTCAAAAACTAAACCACCAGCCAGAATTCCGGAGTTTTGTGCTTGAACAGTGAACAAAAAATCGCAAAAAAATAAAGGGTTTGCAAAAAATGATCCAATCGGCAATGTTGCCAAATATTCTTAAATCCACAGATATGGAATAAGCAGGGATATCAAGCTGCTTTCAAATTTATATCTACCTTGAAACGAAACACATTACTTACATTAAGACGTTTGTACTCGGACTGGATCAACAGAGAGTCTTTAGGCTATTAAATAACGTGCCGACTAATATAAAACTTATTTTACTTCTGATGAAGTATACACAAAGCTTACTATAATAATAATTATTCTTAGGTTAAATGTGAAAGCTAAACAAACCCAAGTCAATATGTACAATAGTTAACAGTAGTATAATGTAGGCATTATAAGGAAATTTGTTTGAAAAATGTTTGCAACACTAGCGGAAGGCAAAATATTAAAGATATTTTAATAGTGCCATGAAGTCGGTTGCAGAATCGTACAATCAGTTTTTTCAAATAGAGAAAAATATTTGATTTGTGATAAGAAAATAAAAATGTAATTGTAGTATTTTCGAGAATTTTTACAACTTAATAATGCTGCATTTTTATGATTTTACCTGCTTGTTCTGGGAAAGCTCCACAATTTTACACACGAAAGGAATGTTTTACTCTAAAAATAAAATATTTGCGTTTTGATCGACATTTGCGCGCCATCTACGAACCAATAGTTAGGCAAATCGAATTGACAGTTAAAAGCTAGAAAATGGCGTCGTTAATGTAAGCTTATGATGGATTACATTTTTTTAGAGATTGTTTTTTATGGATACGAGGCGACAGTAACGTGGTGATCGGGATTAAAATAAAACAAAAATTGCTACTTTGACATAAGGAGACCCGAAAATGTAGAAGTATAAACGGAAATAGATTTAAAGTTAACTAGAGAGCAAAACACGACCATTCGAAAAATTATGTAAATCAAACATCTAAATTTTTCGTTAGGTGATCGAAAAAATTGATTCTAAAGTATAGAATATACCGGGTGTCCCGCTAAGGTCGGCAAGGTACGATATTATGGAAGCCATAAACCTTATGTCTATGGGGAAAAGAATTATCGACTTATAGCGTTTTCGGTCTGAGAGTGCTCTCCCCGAGATTTGCGTGTTCGATTGTCAAAATAAAGTGATCTCACAAGTTTCCAAAATGACCGCTAGGGACGCAATTCCATGATAAAACTAAAAGTTCAAATTTTCGCGAATAATCGCTGTTATAAAGTTCTCATTTAATAAAAGAAATAAAAATATAAATTAATCCTAACACTTTTTTTGCATCGTCGACAATAAGGGTGGGGGAAGCATGTTAAATAATTATTTTAACAATTACTGTATAATACATATCCTTTATTAAAATATTATCAACATACCCTCGTTTTGAAGATACTTTTAAATTAAATAAATAACCGACTGTGGTCCTGATCGCTAGTTCACACTGCATCTTCCAGATGGCACTGTTTGTTTATATACCCAAGATTCAGTTTTTAAAATTTTTTTAATAAAATTAAATAGCGGACATTATTTTATTACTGTGCTTAAAGAGCACAAACGTATACCGACCTTTTGGCGCAAACCGTAATATGATATTTTTATTCTTTTTCAAGTTAATTACAAATAGCCAGTTTATTCAAAACTTTTTCGATGAAAATAAGATACGGAAAATAGTGTAATTTTAAAATAATTTTTTTTACAAGCTTCCCCCACATTTCTCGACGATACGAAAAAAAGTCTGGGAACAAACTATCGCAAAAATTATTAATCTTTTTATTGCAGAAGGACCTATTATTTACAGCATTTTTTTTAGCAAAAATTTGAATTTTTGATAATTGCGTCCCCTAGCTCTGGAAACTCTTGGTTGATTTAGTCAAGAGTTTTATGGCTTCCATAATATCGTAACTTCGCCGACCTTAGTGGGATACAGTGTATAACAATATAATATACAGGGTGTCCAGAAAATACGTATACAAAAAGCTAGCGCAAATTGAGGTAAAAATATGAGGATCTAGCCCAATTTAATTTAGTTCAAAAGTTGATAAAGTCAAATTAATCTAAGAACTCGCCGCATCACCATTAATGGCACCCTGTTGAAGTCTGGTATATTTAATTACGTTAAGCAGAAACAGAACCGGACTAAGTTATTTTACCTTCGCCTTCTCCATCTGTTAAAATTACTTTTGTCGGAATTTTATACACTCACCGGCAAAAAAACATATTTTCAAGTCTACTATCTTCTGTTGCTGTATTTGTCCCTTAGTTATGAGACATCCTGTATATAACAATAAGTAAATGGTTTAACTAGGCAGTTTATTGATTTGATAATAGATGAGTTAACCAAAATGGTGCTTGCACTCACTATTAAACTTAAATAATATACACCAAGAAAATTCAAAAGTAAAATAAAAAAAAACTCTACATAAAAAAACCGCCAGAGAAACACTTAAGAAATACCAAAATCAGAAGAAAATACACTGCTGATCTGGGAACTTTAACGACGAAACCAGATCAGCTGTTAATGTCAAAAGGTTAACTCTAGTTTCTAAATATAGGGTGTCAAAGTATTATTTTTTTCGACTTTCTTGTAAATATTTATCTTAATAGAATAATTTGCAGGAAATTTAATACTTGCAGGTTTTTTAGGATCGAGATCTGATCACAGTATTGATGTACATTATAGAGGGCGCCACCAGCAGCACTTCGGCCACATCTCAAGTTCTATGTGCCTCGGTATATTAAACTTCTTATTCCTTGGCATCTTTTGTTCAAAAAAGGTGTACCTAGTAGGTGCCACTTTGGGGAACGTTTCTGAGGTAATCGAATTTAAATGTTATTGCATACCTACTGCAACTCATCCTACACCCCCTTCACCTTCACAGCTATATCGAAACATTTATGAATGAAATTACATTTAATGACAACCTGTACCATTTAATTTTAGATTTAGTATTGAATTTTTAAAATTTTCGCTATTGCCAAAATGTGAAGTGGGACTACGATGAGTATTTAGACAAAATGACAAGGAATAAGAATGTTTAACTAGAAATTTGATATACCGAGGTACAAAACAAGTTATGCATCTTGAGATGTAGGCGAAGTGCGGCTGGTGCAATTTACATCGAAACTGTGATCAGATCTTGATTTTTCATTCTAAAAAAACCTCTAAGTATCAAACTTTGTGCTAATCATAAGATAAATATTTACAAAAAAAGTTTACGAAAATAATAACTTTGACACCCTATATTTTGGAAACTATAAACTTTTTGACATTTTGACTAAGGAAAATTTGGCAAGATCCTCATATTTAGCCTCAGGAATTTGTGCCAGCGTTTAGAACAGATATGTTCCGGACACCATGTATAAGAAATTATATCCAAAAAATTCTTATTTTTGGGCTCCAAATATTTTATTTATTTTATTCACAACGGATTGATTGGTGGTTGTATTAGAACTTTAATAAAATCTAAAATATTGTCCTTTGGTCCCTGTAAATAATGGTTATGTTCAGTGAGTCGTGACGTTCAGGGATCGTACGCGACAATGCATGCAAGTGGACGTCTACAAGGGCGATTCCCAACTCCGCCCGGCGCCAGGTACACGAGGACAGACAGTACCCATCTCCGCCCCGAAATATTTTCGCTCCCTTATCTAACTACCTAACTCCGCTCCTAATCCTTAATGCGAAATAAAACAAACAAATCAATTAGGAACCTTTAATGTATATAAAATTACAAATTTACACTTTGATTGTACTGGTAAGAAACAATCTTAACAAAATCTAACATTGATAATTTCCTATCTTTGTACATTTTTAACTTATCCTCTAAAAAATTTTGGCGCTTTTTAGAAATACTATTTTGGTATTTATAAGGGGTGTTAATACTGTTACATTTAATATAGGTCTCAGTTTGAATTTTTTCTAAAACTTGAAGAAACACAAAAATTGACGGATGGCTGCTATAAAAAGAGTTATTGAAATGACTATGAAACGATTCACATGCATTTGTCGTGTAGGTCAGAGCAGATGAAGATTCTGCCCACACTACTGGTGGAAAAAGTGAATCTTCAGAGATATAAGTGTCGACAATATAATCGGAGAACCTTGTTAGTCTTTCATCATTTGGGCGTATTGAACACAAGTCGAAAATAAAACAATCACTCACTTCAGATTCGTGTAAAAACATAAGTCCGAAACAGTATCTTAGCCAACGACCAACCTCTGATGCACTGTCCTTGTATTCCACTGCCAGTCCTATTTGCTGTATTTTCTTCCACCATGACTGAGCAAGATGAAAACGACAACCTTTTAGTTCAATCCCAGGCCAAATGGTTTCCACTGCTATATGTATTGCTTTTTCGAAATCTACCACAACACGTGAAGGTTGGAAATGAAGGTCCAACTTGAGGCAATGTTCTATAATTTTTTCGATACAAAGCTTATATGTGTTTGAATTTTTGTCCGACAGTAAACAGAAGACCAGCGGTATATAGTGCCCATTGAAAAATCCATGAATAGTAAACATTTGCTTAAAGTGTTTCGCACAGTACTGAAACGTGCCGTCCATGTATATTACTTTAGATTTGCAGAGAAACGTCAGATTTGTTTTACAGCAAAAAATAATTAATTTTCCATTTTCATCATTCACCATAAGAAAGTCCTCACCTCTGGTAGTCTGTGGATTTAATTTACTTAGGGCTTTTTGCACTTCCTCAACTGAAGTTGGAATTGCCGGCAATAATTTACGGCGGGCATGATACAAATTTTTCTTTATGCACTTAACATCACCAGATTTCAAATGTTCGTTCTTGTTTTTTATGACACTGTGAAGAATTTTTTAAGGTCTCTCGCAAATATCCTCCACCGCTTTACGCTTTACAATACCACTCACTTCTTGACGTTGCAATTCGCTTGAACTTATGGCTTCGTGATTATGTTCAAGATTGTATTTACTTAAACAGCGAGATGAACCATCACCCAAAGTAAGTATGTAAGAAGTACATGTCTTCTTAATACATCGCCACTTAACTTCTCCTGAAGCAAGTTGCCGATTAACTTTGCTGAATTTATTATTGTTGCAAACTAGCAAAATATTGCCACGTTGACCGACAATTTCGGAAAAAGGATACATCTTTTAGATTTAGAGCGAAAGTCGAACTATTAAGACTAACTATTCGTAACTGACGGCTTCCTTTCCTAATCAAGAGGGGGTGGGAAGGGTGGTATAAGAAAACTTATTAATTGTGATTGGTCTATTGTAAGTAATTTTGGGAATACGAAACAGGTATAGATTGGATTTCCTTAACAATTAAGTAGAATATGCATATAATAATTTTGTAATCTTCTTTAAATGCAGTAAACACAATTTATATTATTTTATTACTTTAATACTCTAATCGGATTTTCCCAAACTCGCAAAAATAAAGTAAATACGCTCGGGGCGGAATTGGGGTGCAGGATTAACATACCTGAGAGGTCACTATTTTTGGAATAATTATGCGGGCGGAGTTAGGCACTGCTCGTCTACAATAAGCTAAACTACTGTGCAATAACAGGTAGTTTTACTTTCCTCGTATTATAATCGCAAAACTTTTTCTTTAAAGATATTGATAATAAAACGCACGTTTTCCCTGGCCATCGGTCTCTGTTGGCTCGAAAGCTAACAAATTACGTGACGGGGAATGCCGAAATTTTGTATGTGGAATAGGTATTAGCCCTGTTCAGGGCATTGTAGTTTGGGTTTGCTATATTATACATGGTAAGTATCAGAAAAAATGTAATTCCATATGTTTTTAGTTAAATTTCAGTGTTATCGCCTAGGGCGCACTTACACCTCGTGTTTTTCATCGGTTTATCGGTGATCGTGCCGACCGCTCGCGACGAAACCGAACTGTGACGGGGTTAAACTGTCACGATGCACTGATGACCGATGAAAAAACATAAGGTGTAAGTGCGGCTTTAGGCTCTATTAAATGTCCATTTATGTTATTCACAGCGACCAAAGTACCAGAGAATTAAGTGTGCAAATACATTATAAGCATAGTATTAAAAACTAAAAATCACAGTTAAAAACTTATTAATAGCTAATATTAAAGACTGATGCAACAGGAAAGACGCTATATTCCAAATGACATGATGATACCGTCAATACTTCACAATCAAGGCAAGATATAAAGCTTATCATCAGTTTCTTGCTCATTTTTTAGCAACCACAAAGTTTATTTATTATTACACGTTTCATAAGAGTTTATCTAATTTATGGGGTGATTTAACTCAATTTTTGGCCTAAAATTGTAGTGAAGTTACTCTTTTACGTATTTATAACGTCTGCTAGGCTCATGTATAAATACACGTCTGGCAAAACAAAGCTTGAGGGTCCATTTTCGTGTGTTTAAGAGAACATTTATGTTACGTAGTGATTAGTAAAGAATTCGCGCTCTAACAATAAAACGCGGTAACCGCAAATTTTCAAATTCAAAAACATTTAATATTCACATACTCACTTCTCGGCATGAAAATAGTCACCCAAGATTTGTTTGCCAAAATTAAAATAGAAAGGAAAGCCCAACTGATGGTTAATAAAAATTTACGGTTTATGCAACCATGCAAATAAATTTTCAGGTACAGATTTTAGGAATCTCAGTGGTTTTAAAGTTACCCATGATGGTTGGAGTTATAAAACAATAATAGTTCTTGGAATAGTCAAAATCATGTATGGATTTAATAACAAGGTTTTTAGTGGCTCTTGGAAAATAACTTAATTTCTCTCAAGGCGACAATGTAACACTTTCTGCTCGTAAAATGCGGTGAAAAGTATTTATAAATTAGAAAATATATAATAAACTCTTTGGACAAAATGCGAGAAAAATGAAGCTATTTAAATTGATCACCCAGATTCTTCTGAAATGTGCATAATTTTCTTTAGGTTATTATGAAAGCTTACCGGTTGGCACATAATTGTACTTTATTTTGATTAGGAAATATGTTTTTAATTATACAGCATCAATTAAAAAATTGTTGTCGGTTTCTATCCAGAAAACAAAATTTTAAAAATGCAGGCCTCACAGTTACGGAAATGAAAATAAGTGTAGACTGGTAAAACTCTTCGAATAACAATAGCACTGAATAATTTCTCAAAAGTATATACTTACAGGGTGAATCATTCAGAATCCATTGCATGAAAAAATCCAAAAACACGGGTACCTACCTTTTTTTAATTTAACAGTTTTTTGCATTTCCGTAAATTTGACCCTTTCTCTGATTATGGAAGCTAACCCAACTTTTTTTTAAATGCAAATTAATTTATTGTGATAGCTTGCGGAAAAGGGCATAAAAATGGACCATAAACCATTACTAACTTTTGAATTTTTGTCACCTGAAAATAAGCGAGAAAAATGGTAAAAGAAATATTTGCATATTTATTTTTTCATTCAATATCTCATGGTTAAAAAATTTGGGAAGTTTAGATTTTTCCCTACGTATTAGCATTATATAAATATGTGGAAAATTTGATGTATTTGTGATGATCGAATATGGCTTCCACAGAATCGTGTACCGCCACATTAAACGTTAAATATTCGATAATATATTTGAATGATTTTTTTCCTAACCGGTGGATAGGGGAAAAGGTTCAATTGAGTGGCCGGCAAGATGTCCAGATCTGAACCTCCTAATTTTTTCTTTGGATTTTTTCGTCACCCTGAAAGTAAGGTTTCCGCGACAAAACCAGAAAACTTAGAGGAACAAAAAATAACACACGAAATCCGACAAATAACTCCAGAATTGGCCCATAAGGTTACAAATGATTTCGACTTCAATCTAGGGAACTGACAGGAAAAAAGGTAAATATTTGCGTATTTGAAATTTTTTCAAAGGAATGGATGGATTCTTTGCTATCAAATTTTCTTGAGTTAAAAGATTCAGAAATGGAAGTAACATAAAAAGTCAAATTATTAGTGCTTGTATTTTCATTCCCGCAACTATACCTGTTGTATGTATATAACTTGTAAAATAACTACTTTGGTGTAAACTTTTTAAATGTATCGTTTTTAAAACGATTTACCGTAAGAAAGACGACCTCTGGCGGCAGTTTAAAAAGTTCTGTTAGCTGCCGGCCAATAAGAATTTTCCTCAGAATTTTTGCTGTGTTCAATATTTTGATTGCAAGTGACTAGACAGCATAATGTGACTAGGCGGTTTGATAGCCAATAGTTCTTTGTGTAATTACATGAACAACCCCCATCAAGTTTTAATTAGCGGGCAGCCAACAGCCGCAATTGTCGAAATCACCACTATGCGTGACCATGGCCCTGAGATCATAATCTGGTAAATTGTCACCAGTAACTAAAAAAAAGTTAAAACTGATCACAATTGAGCGTTTAACAGAAATTTGGAGACTAAATAAACCTAAATTAAAGACTGATCATACAGACAATACATTTTTAGTAATGGGACTTACGTCAAACATCCCTTTTTTGTTGTGCACAAGTGCGTCTTGAATACTGCTGGCGGCACTGCAACGGTTACCATACCTTTTCATTATAGGCAATTTTAATTTTCCTCTTTTTAGAATAGACTTGCTGATGCACAGCAAAAATAGGGTTAAATACATAATATACCTATAAGAAATTTCAACATCACATAAACGCTATTTAATTAATTTAAGGAAATATGAGAATCTAGTTAATTTGTTTGAATTTTTTTTATATAGCAATCTAATTGATTTCGTCGATTTGTAATCACTGTGCAAAAGTAACCAATGACATTACACTAATAACACTATGCAGCAAATTTAAAACTTTTTTTTCACCGAAATTATAATACCTATGTAATTATTATTTCTTACCCAAACACACAACTAAGAATAATAAACCAAATGTTGATATCAGATCAGGTTCGAGAGAAAAACTGCTTAATGTTTTTTTGTAAATTATTCGAAACCCTCTTAACAGAAACCATTAATTTTTCTTAATATACTTGGCTTTTTCGATCGATTGGCTGTCTTTTTATAATCAGTGTCTAATGCAGTAGCACACCGAAAATCATCCTGAAACACAGATAAAACCTTTTGTACTAAATTTATAAACTTCGAGTTAACGGAACTTAGGCCTTTTACCGTGTGAGCAAAAATTATTCATCAAAGAGGGCCTTGCATCTAAGGACGTAATGCTTAGCCGTAGAGCTTAATACCTGTTGGGTGTCAGTAACTACCTGAATTAACAATCGATCAGTTATTCCGTCACCTTTGACAGTCGTTACAAGTAATTTGATTCATCGCTAATGTTTCCAATTTCTTGAACACTTCACACAATGGGCTTTACGGAACGGCACATTCATGGTTGAAGCGTATTTTCGAAACGGGGTTAGAGTAAATGGTGAGTGGCAATACAATCCGGGTTTGTGCATGGATGATTTTCACGAACATTTTCCTATAGTCGCTTTTATTGCTGGGGATTTTTATCATTGCCTGAAAAGAACCGTGGCTGTGTTTAGGGAAACAGGTTCTATACAACACAAAAAAGGAGCAGAAAGGCCATCTGTAAGCACAGAAGAACTTGTTGCAAACGTTCGTGAAATAATGCAAAATACGCCAACAAATTGTATAAGATGCCTGTCCCAAGAAGTGGGAAGATCTTATGGAATATGCAGGACTATTCTTAAGAAGCAGCTAAATTTATTTCCTTATAAAGTGCAAGTATTTCAAGAAATACAAGCCGCAGATTTTGAAAGACGCAGGAATGACTGCAGGAATTTATGCTTGGAGCATGGCGGTGGCCAATTTCAGCAATTTATGTAATTGTTTTTCTTTTTCTTTCTGTATATTCTTACCTTGTTAATTTTGTAAACAACAAAAATAAATTTGTATTTGTCTACTTATTTTATTACTCATTAGTTCCGCATATATATCATGTCATAATATGAATTTGACAAAATTTTAACCTAGATTTGGTTAGATATATCGTCCCCATATCATCGTGATCTAAACCAAGCCCTACGTTTTTTAATCCAAGCCCTCTTTGATGCAAATAATTTTTGCTCCCACGGTATTAATATGCTGGAATTAAGTTCAAATTTAAAAAAATCAGAAATTTCACCAGGTCTTGGGAGGAGTTCTAACCCCCCTCCTCAAACCCCTCGGTGCGCCAATTGTCTAAGGTATCCCCCCACTTACCCCGGTAACGCTTCTCAAACTCAGCTACATCTTAATGAAAGCGTTCGCCATGTTCGTCGCTAACTACGTGAGAGTGAAGAAAATGTATTTTTACAAGTATATTTTTATTTTGTCACTTTCCAGGTAATGAACTGTAAAAGTTAGTTTGGAATAAAGATATTTTGAAAGTTAAGCAAACTAAATGTTATGCTGATTCCAGTAAAAAAACAAAGGCATGTTTACGTGCTAACTCTCAAACCGTATGAGCCGAAACGCGATTTAAATATTAAGTTGCTTATTTGTGAGACGTGGCCTTGAAATAAAATGTGTGTTTTGTTATATACTAGTGTCTTATAGTGTTTTCTATTATCTTGCCCTCAGATCGCTCCGAGAGCGATCTATGACGTCAACAATCTGTCCCAGAGCACTCTGAATTTGGCTAAGAGTGACCGCCCCCAGATCAAAATGGAACACGCGCCAAGTTACATTTTCATCATAACCTCAATCTTGTGTTTTACGCACAGAATATAATTTTCAGAAGAATCTGAAGAGCTCAGAAATACTTGTAGCAGCCGACGTTTTCTATTTCTAATCATTCTTACCCGAACGAAGTACAAACCACAAAAGTACAAACAGTAAACAGTAGGGTTATGTTGCCTTTCTTGTTTACCTCTCGCTTGCTCCGAGAAATTTCACAGATCAACTGAGAGCGCTCGCGGAGCACACTGTTTCAGATAATAGAACAGGTACTCCGAGAGCGAGCAGTAAATGGAACACGCAAATCTCTGGCAGGGCAATTTTAAATTGCTCTAGAGTGCTCTGAGAGCAATAATAGAAAACACTATAATATAAATCACTATTTGTAATACTGGTGAATTTTTCAGTGTTGCATAGTGTAACAGCCCATGGATAGTTATCACTTATGTCATCATACGTTACCATGGAACAAAAATGTTTCGACATTTCTGCAATTGTTACAATGTTATTGAGCATTGATAAATAATTCAAATTTTGTTTACAACTTCCACGTGCTTTCGAATAAAAGTATCTCGTAGTCACTAAAGCTCTTGGTATAATATATATGAGAACAATGTTTCTTTTTTAAATTACCATTTTTCTTAAGTTTTCCACCATTCATTTTTCGAAAAAATAATTCAAAAGTTCTTTAAAAAAACATTAAACGAATATGTCGCAAAACGTTTAAGTACCTACGTACAATTCGAACAAATTACCAAGATTCAGAGATAGTAGGTCTTAAATAGAAATAAGAGATTCTGATCTATCACAATACGTAATCAGTCAAGGGGAGATCATTTATACACTGAAAACACTAAATATTGAGGAGTTATGATCCGGTTGAGTAATGTTCTTCATACCTAAATAATGCATTTTTGTATCGGACCAAGAGCTAGCGACATTTTTACTTACGCCTTTTACGCAAGTTTCATATTTTATCGACACAGATAGCGAGACCACGCTTTCTGTTTTCGACCTGTAAATTGAAAGACCATAACAAAGTATGAAGCTTGCTAAAACTGTTGCCAACTCTTAGGCTGGAGGTTGTAGGCATACCTAGTATAGTTTTTCGATTTTATTTGGTAATATAAAGCTCCTTAAGATATTAAATTGCATTATTTAGTTTTCATTCAACCAGACCACTGAAGCGTATTTAAATTAGAAAGTCAGCGTTAAGGCCGATTCACTTAATTTATAATGTGACATAACAATTTGTGCACGGGGTTGTCCAATGAAAACTTTAACAATCAGGTTCACAATATTGTAATGATTTTTTAATTTTTATGAAATTAATCTAACTTTAAAGATTGTCTAATCTAATTATAGAACCAAACTACTGTTTGGAATAACATCCGATTAAAAATATGTTTGTAAAATAAATGTCTTAATAGTAATTAAAGAAAAAGATAATTACAAAGGGCGAAGTTCAAGCTAAGCTTCCTCGCGTAACCTAAAAAACTAATCCCAAAATAAGAACAGAACTGATGTTTCTACCGGCGTATCAAAATAACGTCACTATGAAAAAGACTGGCCAACAAAAAGTCACCCCGTGAACAGGACAGTAAAGTCTTCATAAGATAACTATACCATTTTACGTTTATTTTTATTAGCCTATAATTTTACCATTCATTTGCAAGCATTACTCGGGGTTAATTAGACTAGCTTAAATTATTAAAAACGATTTACTTCAAAATAATTATAGGCAGTAACCGGATTATGCATTGCCAGAGTACGGGAAATGTCATGTAAATTTTGTAAAATTCTTAAAAATTTAATACAAGTGCAATACATACCTCACTGAAACTACCGGTAACAATTATTATGATAATGTCAATGTCAGACGTTTTATTTTTGCTGTTAAGGTGGAATTTTCAATGTCATTCAATCTATTGCCAACCTATAACCTATTTCGCGTTGTTTTTTTTAGTTTATTAGTTTATTTACTAACTTTTAAATAAAATTAATATCGTCGGACTATTATTTAGGTAATATCTGATATATTACAAAAGTATCAATTTATTTCATTGCTAATTTTGGGAGAATTGTATAGTGAAAGAATATGACATGACAATGACATAATAATATTTAAAAAAATCTTACCCAATATATTTTTTCGTTATACAATTCTTCTAAAATAATTTATGAAATTCCTTATGTCAATTATTACCTATAGAATATGCAGTCGATATTGATTTTATTTAAATTTTGTGTAAAAGCTAGAAAATAAATAAAATCTGCATAAAATAGGTTGGCAAGCATGTTGATACTCCCACCTTAAGGTTAAATTCTCAAAGTCATTCAATCTATTGCCAACCTATTTCGCGTTGATTTTTTGAGTTTATTATTTTAATAACTAACATTTAAATAAAATCAATATCGTCGGTACATTATTTAGGTAGTATCTGATATATTACAAAAATATCAATTTATTTCATTGTTAATTTTGGGAGAATTGTATAGTGAAAGAACAATGAGTGACAATGACATAATGATATTAAAAAAAATCCCTCCCGATATTTTTCACTATACAATTCTCCTAAAATAAGTTATGAAATTCTTTGATATTGATTAAATATGTCAATTATTACCTATAGAATATCAAGTCAATACTGATTTTCTTTAAATTTTGTATAAAAGCTAGAAAACATAAAGAAATCTACGCGAAATAGGTTATAGGTTGGCAAGCATGTTGATACTCCCACCTTAAAATAACAAAGATTAAAGCCGGGTTTATAACTATTCATAACTTTAATGCATAGTTAATAAATGTAAACCTAATACGTAACGTAATACGTAAGATACTCATATAGTTTATAATGATTTTTAATTTTTTAACAATTTTAAGTTTTAAACTGACGCTCAGTAGACATAACGTCAACTAGGTATTCACTTCGTTGTGCTGAAATGTTTACTAGTTTAGAAGAAATGAAAATAAGTAATAAACTTGCTACTGCCTTGATCGTAGTACAACTTTACTTAACCATGATGACCGCTATATCAGCTATAGTTGCCAATAAGCAAGGAAGAGTGAGAAGATTTGGTGTGAGACCCATGAACAGAAACCGTAACAAAGAAGGTATTTTTGTTACATTTCTTCATGCAATGAAAGAAATTGAGTGGGATAAAAAACAACAAAGCCTCCTCATCAATTGAACTTGAATTCATTTTCTCTCTGAATAATTTTAATGAAAATTAACTTTTATTGACATTCAAATGAAAATTTGGGGTTATGTTATTTCATCTATCAGAGGATTTTGCGCATGCGTATATTGATGAACTTTCATAATTTTTAGTCTCTAACGTCAAAAGTTGAAAGTTAAGCATCTTTCAAGGTCGCATGTTAGCTAATAAAGTTATTATATGTTTTATGCATAAATCTTAAGCTTATGCACTAAAGTTATCACTACCAACTAAAATTATGTTTATGAATGATTATAAACCCGGCTTAAGTCATACTATATGAAAAATAGTTCCTGTCCTGCGCACAACGCATGAGAAGTAAAGGTATATCTTCAAAACATTTTTTGATGTACGCACAATAGGATTTAATAACACCATGAATTGGCCAAGGTCTCCCGTTCTTTCACCAAACTTTTAAAGTGTTTTTTTTATAAAAATGTGCGTTATAAAAATTAAGAAGAATTAAAGATTGCAATTTCAATGTTATACAATTGAATCTCTGCGTATCAACTTAATAATGTAAGAACTGAACTTTATGACCGTTTAGGATATTGCTCGACAGTAAACGGAGAACTGTTTGACCATCTTATTAAAAAATATTGAGTTTTTATTTAAATATTAGTCAGTTGTTGTTTTAATAGGTATTTTTTTAAAAGTGTTGCTTTTCCACGTCTCCAAATGTCGAAATAAATAAAATGTCCAGTAACGTTTTTGTTTTTCCACGTCTCCAAATGTCGAAATAATAAAATGTCCAGTAACATTTGACATTATTCTAATTTCTTGTGGTGACATCAACATAATTATTACTGTTGGTTTCATTGAGCATGTATGTGAGTCGTATTTATTATAGTAGAAACTTAAAACAATAACATGCAAAATTTTATTACTCACGCCTATTAAAGGCGAGTAATGTAAATAATGTTGCAAATGAATTTTATTTGGCTGATTAGTTTTTAACTACTTATTGACACAATATCATCCAAGTAAACATCTAAATGTTTATAACCGTTAGAGAGTATATTTCAGTGCAGCTTATATTTAGAACAACAAAAATAATATTTTATACGGAGGGAAGCAAAAGTTTACAAACATTTCCTTACAGATATAATTGAGGTAAAACCATAAATAATATGACTTACTTACAGGGATTTTTTGTACCATCGATCGTTACCGAAAGCAACCACAAAATTGTTATGATAAACAAATACATCCACTTACCCAACAAAATACCTGGGTTGGCATAACTTTGATGACAGAAAAAAATCAGACGGAATATTTTTGTGTGACGTGACTTTATTATTTAAAGCCGGCAACTATTCTACTATAAAACGTCATGTAATAGTATTAAGAGCAAACAGTACTCTGTGAGTCATCACGAATAAACTGCGTTTCCACTACATCAAGCATGGTGTACAGTTTTACAAACAGTTCTTGGGCTGCGATGTCTGAAGGGGCACAGCGGTAAAATCAAAAAAAGTAAGTCTTAAATTAAAGAAATCGTCCAAGATCTCGTAGCTGGGTTGCCAGATTTGTCGAAGAATTTACAATTGGTATTATTTTATATGTGAAAAACATAAACAGTGAATGTTACGGGCTGAGGATTATATTATTTACCTTAATGAAGTAAATAAATATGAATATACGTACTATTTATAATTAATACTATAACTAAGCACTACGAGAACAATGTATATTTTTTGCCCGCCTTTCTTCGGTAGCTAAAAATCGGTGACCTGCGTCGACCGATAGCAAAAAAATGCTATTTTTTTTATACAAAATATAAAAACAATTTTCACGAGAATGTGGAGATTTTAAAGATAATATCGGGACATAGTTTGTAATTTTGATGGAAAATAGGAAATTAACATGAATAGCATCAACATTTTTTCTATGTTTATGTTTTGCATGGCTCATTATATAATTTCGTCATCCTAGAATTATTTTGTGCTATATCCTAAAACGGCAATTCTGGATAATCGTCTTTTTGTTACATTTGTTTATTTTTAGGTTTAGAATTAAAAATGTTCTGGACTTTGAAAAGGAATAATTTAACTAGAATGTACAACAAAATAATATATTTAACGTTTTAATTTTTATAAAAGTTATAACTATAATATTTAACAATAAGAAATAGGTATCTAGTGATAAAAGAAAATAGTTAAATACCTAAAAAAATTTTTTTTAATAAAACGAAAATTGCAAACTAACATTTTTGAAAATGTTTCATTCTACTTTTATTAATTTATAAATCCAACCTTTTTTAAAGTAAAACTGTAGGTAATTTTACTCCAAAGATGGGTATTTGGCCGATTTTTCAATAAAACGAAAAAGTAACGAAAAATTGATCAAAAAAGAAATGGCGAATGCGTCACTAGTATTTGCTCTTAAGGATGTAATGTTACTTTTAATTATAGAATTTTGTTATGTACTTATATTATTTTGTTAGTTAATAATGTTTATATTTTATCGTTGATACCTGTAAATTAGGTTTTAAATTAAATACACGATTTAAACGAATATGTATGTATATCAACCGAGCTGTAAGGGTAAGATTATAAGCTTTTACTTCGCTTCATTTATACTTTTAAATAACTTATTGTAATGCATATTTGATTATATTTATCCAATATTAAAATCATTCTTATAACAAATAATGACTAGTTGTATTGAACTTAACGCCTAAAAAGCCATGACACTTTTTTATTTTATCTTTTGTGTTTCTTTTCGTTTATGGTCTTTCAAATTGTTTTAGAGAGTCGTTTGAGACGGAACAATTTCATTACCAGTTTCAATCCCGGTTTGTCTCAACCAGTGTCTCAAATTTCTTGTCCGTTCAATCAACGTTGTTGTGGCACCCTAAAATGTAAAAAATGTTAAAAAAGTTTGGGATATTCCAAAATATATCATAAACTACTGAATATATTTTTTTGAATATTGATTCATCCATAATATATTATACCGGGTAATAACGAAATTACAACCCAGCTTGTCACGTCCTTATAAAATAAAACATTAGTATCAAAGTCCGGTAGGTTATATCAAATCAAATCAAATATAATTTTATTTATCAATAGCATTTTAAATTTTGTAGAATTGTACAATTTTTACTAGTTTCTACACTATAATGAGAAATATTATATCTAATAATTTAAAAACAAAATACAAGGATAAATACTTTGAAAAATAGCACCTAGATGACCAAACATCTGTATGTGCTAAAGCCTAAATGGTAGTTAACTCAAGTTTTATTTTACCTAATTATAATTCATGAACTATATACCCACTTTATCATCATATATTATTATATATTATTATTAAAAATACATTGGTTTACTTCTCAGAGTTCGATATTCTTACAGAATATTATATTAGAATAGGCTTAAACAATTCCAAGTTTTCAAACACATACAACCTGCAAGCTTTTCTGAATGGTTTAATTTTTTTAATAAATTTAATTTCCATGAAAATAATGTTATATATCTTAGGTACTAAATAATTGTCAAATCTAAGATTAATATTCGTGTTGTTTTTGGTATGAGAATGTGTTTGTGTGTTTTGTTTCGTATTTGGTAAGTGTGGTTTACATAATTTTAAAAATTTTAATTTTTAAAAACAAAAGAGCAGATTTCCAAGATATATAATATATACCTGACATTTAATATTTCTTGTATGTATAGTTGTTTGGTCAAGAAGCGTGTGAATGTTTGGTAAGATAAAGAATATGATGGTCCCATTTTCAATGTTTGTCCATAATTACACCTAAATATTTTGGTTCAAATTTTTATTTTATTTATGCAATCTTTAAAATTTTCAATGTGATACTTTCAAAAGTTCGGACGATTTGCTTCAGTGAAAGAAAACTGTAGTTAGTTTTTTGTACGTTAAGTGTGAGTCCAAAACTGTCAAGCCATATTTTTATTTTAAACAGTCCTGTTTCTGCTTTGTCTTTTACGTCATGCCAAGTTTTTGCAGATAATATTACTGCTGTATCGTCGGGGTATGATATTATAGATCCGTTCTCGGTTAGTGAGTCAATTTATGTAATGAACCCAGAGCCAGTTATAAAGCCGTACTGATTTTTTGAAAGAAGTTTGTTTATTGAAGAAATTGTAAAAGTATGTTTTTAAGATATTTTTCAAATATTTTTAAGAAGTTGTTTATTACACTAATAGGACGGTAGTTACTACTTTTTGATTTATCACCGGCTTTCACAATTGGGGTCACTATTGAGATTTTGAATGGATGGAACATTACCCGTACTGAAAATTAGATTTATGATATGTACTAAGGGCTGGGTTAACTACATATAGGTTCTCTTAATAAGTTTAATACCAATTTTGTCAATGCCCGAGGTGCTGTCGTTTTTTAGGTCATTTATATAATTTGTAATTTCATTCGCGTCTACCGGTTTCAAAAATAAAGAGCACAAGTTATTTAAGTTGAGTTTGTGCTCAGTGTTGGTTTTTCATTTTATTTAACATGTACACGTCTATTCCTATTTCGATATAATAGTTATTACAATATAATATTTATTAATGATATAGTTAATAATCTTGACAATGATGGTCTTCTTTATGCCGATAACAAGAAAATCTATGCTCGTATTCGTAATCTGGCAGACGGTGAAAAACTTCAATTGTCCATTGACATGATATATAGTTGGTGTGTTAAAAATAAATTGCCGTTAAATATCAGTAAGTGTAACATAATGATATTTTTATTAAAACGACATACCCTTGTGTATGATTACAAAATTAATAAGGTTACAGTGGACAGAGCTGAGACATTTCGCGATTTGGGTGTATTATTTGACAGTAAACTATCTTTTGTTCCCCACATAAATGACCTTGTTGCCTCCTGTCAAAGATCCCTAGGTTTTATAATAAGACATTCTCGTGATTTTTTAAATTGTCATACACTAAAAATACTTTTTTATGCATTTGTAAGATCTAAATTGGAGTACGCTTCGGTTGTATGGTCTCCATATTATCAAGTGCACCTTAATCGCATTGAAAGGGTCCAACGACGTTGTCTAAAATATCTAAGTTTTAAAATTGATGGTCAGTATCCTGAAATTGGTATTCTAGAAGAAGCTCTATTGCAAAGGCACTCGATTTGCTCCTTAGAAGATCAACGTACAGTTTCTCAACTTCAATTTCTTCATAATATCTTGCATAAGAGTTGAATGCAGTGATATATTAGAAAACCTGCAATTCCTCGTCCCTGGAACACGTCATTCCCACACTTTTTATGTACCAACCGCGCGTACCAATATCTGTAAATACTCCCCAATTTATCGATTGTGCAACACATACAATCTGCACCAAAATAGATTTGACATTTTTAGCTGTGGTTTATCCAGTATAAATCAAAATTAGCGTGTTAGTGCCTTTTTAGGCATACTTATTCCGTTTCAATATAATAATTTCCTTGTTATCACAAGATTTTGGAATTATTGTTATATTATTATCTATTTTATTTTAATTAGCCTATATACCCATTTGTTAATTGGTTCATTGTAACTGTGAAATGGTGTAAAATAAATAAATAAATAAATATGACATCATGTGTCATTTTAAACCTAGACTTGTCAATTTAGGACGGTTGTAAATTAGGCCCTGTGCAGGCTTAAATTATTAATATCCTATTAACTACAACTGTAAGATATTCTACATTGTTGGAACAATTATTGTTTTGGCAGTTATGTGGCTGATAATACTAACAAGTCATTAATAATTTGGTCTTTAGTGAATACGGCTGTTAGTATCGGAACAAAGCAAGCAATTCCAAAAGTGCTAAAATTCTACTAGTAATACTTAAATTAGTGGTAATAGTATTACGTAAATTTAATACTCTACTATTAACAGCGCTGGATACACGCTTGTTTTGTAAAAAAAACACTGGTGCTTAACACTAAAGTACATTTTATTGGAAATTAAAACAGCTCGTACTATAATTTTGTATAAAAAGTGAGTACAACATACCTGTGAAGCTTGGGTAACAACGGTACTTTGAGCATTGGCTAGGGCTACATGCTGTCTATAGTTGTGCAATCGATCGGCCAAGGTGGGGATGGACGGGGGTGCGGGGATGTTGGCCGCCCCTGCCAACACTGGCCAGCCGAGATCGGGGTAGACGAGAGGGGGGATCACTGTGCGACAGAAAAGGGAAGGTCAAGTTATGTAAATACAGTTGGGATAAAAGCGATTAAATTAATTTTTCACGGTACATTAATATGTGCACCAGGAGTATAAATTAGTGGATTTTTCACGGGTGGACCTTGTGAAAGGAAATACTTTATGCAACAATTTCATACAATGAGTTTTCAGTTATCAATTGACTTGATAAATTGTATGTTACTCCGAAAAATAGAAAAGCATTAGTGATGCGTTTTTAATAGTTATTTTAATAAGCTGTTACTTAATCAGTATGTTCGTCTGCTTAACAATTTTGACAATTTGGAAATTAAAATATTTGCTTGTGTACTTCAAATATGAACCCAAAAATGCAAAAATTATAAAAGTAACTGCTCTTAATACAATAATTAATAAAAAAATAATATAATGTCAATAGGCAAAACTTCGAATTAAAAAAAATTAAGTTACTTACTTGTTACAAATCAAAAATGTAAGTAGTGAAAATAGTGCAATGAACTAATAAAGTAAAAAAACATTTTTTTAGGACACTGACATTGTTTAAAAAAAAAAACTAATTTACATACGTACAGGGTCATTGGCTATATTTTGACTGCCCCCTTAAATTTTTTAATTTTAAGGATTGTAAAGGGGCTTTTTATTTTGCGGACGGTGTTAAATATATGATCGTTTTGTCGCTTTTATTGTCAACATCTACACATTTAGCAAGTAGTATTAATATATAAGTAAAGCTATTTATTTCGGTATATAAGGACGGAAATAATACTTTTCCAACGGTATCTCGGGCGCAAATCCTTTTATTTTAACGGGCCCACGTGCACAAGGACTTGTTAGGCGCTATTATAATGTCTCTATTATAAACTAGACAACACTTAAAGGTTACACAAACACCACAAGACATAAAATAAAAATAATGAGTGACGGTTGTGTTTGTATCGAAGCAACAGCTGATTGACATGTAGTTTGTGCTACATATTGCGCATGCTCACTATCCCAGTTCCGGCCTGCATAGTGGCATCACTTTTCACAGGTTTGGCCAGTGGCGGCTCGTGGGGTAGAGCCACAGTGCCATGGCACTACCTGCCCTCCTGTCTAGCGTCCTGCCCTTTACAAATTACCAAAACCTATTAAAATTAATATTCTCGTTTTTAAAGCAATTAGCAAAATAATTTAAAAATGGAACACAGTCGGGTGCAAATTTCCATCTAAAAGGAAGCGATTATGCGTAAAACGGTAACATAGCTTCCGCGCCAAGCGCGACGAGGCACACGGGAGGTGACGAAACGCCATCACCTCAATAAAAAAACATTGGAAAATGACCTTGAATGCAAGCAGGCAAAAATCTCGACGGTAGCCAGGCTCTCTTCGTTTGACCGTTTGATGTTAGACGTTTCAAACAGCTGATGTTCGCGTCGCGTCTCGATTTGTTTTCGTTCGGCCAGCTGATTTAATGTAGGGTTAACGAACTTTTTATTTTAGAAATACATAAGTAATGAATACTATTAGATTTTCAAAGGAAACTTTATGGAAAAAATACTTGGGTGTGCGGTTGTGATGAATCTAATAGACTATTTTGTTTTATGTGTGTTTTATTTGGTGGGAAGCAAACTTGGTCCCAAAAAGGTACAGATGATTTGGTCCATTTCTGGGACAAAATGAAGACACATGAAAAATCGAAGGTACATTTAAACAATATATTTAATTTCAGTATGCTTGGTAAAATTAACATTAAAACTCAATTAAATTCTGCATATCACAATGAAATAATGAAGAAAAACGAACAAATTGATACAAACAGATACATATTAAACCAAATTATAAACTGCGTTCGGTTTTGTGGTGCATTTGAGTTGGCTTTGAGAGGTCATGACGAAAAAGAGACGTCGGAAAATAGGGGCATATTTCGTGAGAATTAATAAATTTCAGCTCAGAATTAGACAAAACTCTTAAAGATCATATTGAAAAATCGAAAGTATTTAAAGGAACACCAAAAACCATACAAAATGAACTTCTGGACTGTATGTTAGATGTGTATCATGATGAAGTCATAAAAGAAATAAAGGACTCTCCGTTTATCGCTGTTATCGCAGATGAAACCACTGACATTGCTTGTGTGTTTCAAGTTGTTATCGTGTTTAGGTATATTCAAGATATGATTGTAAATTCATAAATTAAATTAGGTGCCTTTTTGCTTATTTTTCCTACTTTAAAAGCAAGAACTATTAACAAAAAAGGGCGTCGCACCCAAAAAATTTTTGCCTGCGGCGCTAAGGGTTTACCTGGCCCTGCTTCACTAAAATGGCACGAGCCGCCACTGGGTTTGGCCTGTCCGGTACCCCAAAAATTAAATTTTTTTTATATTATATACAGTGTCTTCCCGGATGGAGTTGACAAAAGGAAAAAAATCTTTATTATTGATTTTACGACGAAACGTTATTCTTTATAAAAAATTCTGCTTGTCGAGAAAATTAATTTACCATATAAAATTTTTTAGATCAGATGTAGGTACTGCATGATAAATTAAGAAAACATGAAAATGCTTTAAGAGAGAAGTACCATTATTTCTTATTTTAGACAAAATGTTTATGAAACAAAGTTGGTTATAATCCAAAATAAAGCCTAAATACAAAATTTTAAATCTCAATTCTAATTTTTGTTTTTTATAATATAATTTATGAACATTCAAAATGAAAACCTGAGAGTGCTGACCTATTTATTTAATTTATTTCTAATTTGAAGAAATGTGTGCAGGTTAGAGGAGGATATGTAGAATAACAATTTTTTCCACAATTATTGTACATTTAAATGTTCATAAATTCTATTGTAAAAAAAAATTGAGAATTCAGATTTTAAATTTTGTATTTAGGCTTTATTTTGGATTATAAACAACTTTGTTTCATAAACATTTTGTCTAAAATAATAAATAATGGTACTTCTCTCTTAGAGCATTTTCATGTTTCCTTAATTTATCAAGCAGGTACTGATCTAAAATTTTTATATGGTAAATTCATTTTCTCGACAAGCAGAATTTTTTGTAAAGAATAACTTTTCGTCGTAAAATCAATAATAAAGATCTTTTTCCTCTTGTCAACTCCATCCGGGGACACACTGTATATATACCGGGTGTCCACGGAAGGTGGTTCGCCCCTCTAACTTTTTTGTTTTTCAAGATAATAGAATAAAATTTGGGGGATTTGTATAAGACATAAAACTGCATTTTTTGACAGGTGACTCAACATTATGAAACTTCCGGTTTAACCGGAAGTAACATAAACTTTCGATTTTTAAATGGGACACCTGCCCCGGTAACCACCTACATCAGGCTATATCTCTGTGATATCTTAATTAGGGAGTAAAAAGGGAACCGTATTATATAGTTTTGCTTTATGCCAGTGATGATACCTCAATTAAAATTGCTCCTTATTTGCAACAAAAAACGTTTACTTTTAATGTGACATCAGTGTTTCATAATTGTGATATTTTTAATTTATAAAATATACAAAAATTTTACGTTGCTAAAACATTTTCTAGATAAAGCCGTTGTGTATCAAATATGTAAAAATTTTACTGATTGGGCTGCTTTTTAAAACATAGTTATTATGGATGAACTATGTAACTGTAATACAAGATTGCGTGTCATTTAAATAGCCCTCGTTAAATTAGACAATGCCATTGGCCTGGGTTTCGTCGGCCGTCAGTTTGTCTTGGCGCCATTTTGTCTTGTTCGTTTAGAGAGGTTACCCCCGAGCAACTAGAAGCCCAGCGTGGCTTAACAATTTTTGGATTTTGGATGTGTTTTTGAAGTGTTTCCTCCATTTTTTAGTGTGGAAAAGGTAACTATAACTATTTATTAATACTTAAATTTACTTTTAAAGTTATTAACATGTCTCCACGGCCTCTAAAGTAATTTTCATGTTTGTCGAAGAGACAACGCATTTTTTTTTCTGCGAGTACTACACAGACCGTTTGTTTCAATACCTAATCTTCCAAAAAAGTCAAATTTTGTTTAGTTTTGGTTACTTGACGTTAAGAGAATAACATACACGTCGTTATATAATAATTATTAAAATTAAAAATTCTTTTTTACAGCATTTCATTAAAAAAGGGAACAAATTTGGATAATTCAAATTCATTGAAATTGATGAAACTTCAAGACAAAGTAGAAAATAAGGCAAGAAAAACGACGGTGCGACCTTTATGACAAGGAGTTTCATAAGTAGTAAGCAGTAAAGAAACCCCTTTACAATTTATTTGTAACAAATGGACTTGACAATTTTATGTAAATCTGATCTGCCTCGAAATTATTTTAATTCATGTCGAAATATATTAGTGACCTGTACATTTACTATATTTTCATTATAACCTTGATAAAATGATTTTAAAGCAATATACTGCTGATGAACTATACCGGGGGTCAAAAACAATTGAAATGATGCCCATATTTAAAAAACTACTAAATATATAACATAAGAACATGGACTCCTTCTTAAATATTGAATATATATATATTTTTTTTGGAAATTAGCACGTCAATATATTTGAAAACAGCACACATTAGACGGATAAAACAATTTCTTTAACTATATTGCCGAACAAATTTCCAAAAAAAAATATAGGTATTCAGTAGAAATATTTGCAATATTCCAGACTTTCTTTTGACACCCTTTAATATGTTCAATCATCGTCGCAAGGAAAGATACGATTAAGCACAAGAGCAAACATTCTACATACCAAATATAAATCTGAATTATATATGTTTAGTCACCATGATGGATCAGTTATGTTGCATAGACATTATCTTATTATTGTGAAGCTCGGTGCAATGTCTCAATAATAGATATGTTTCGTATCACAGAAAGGAACATTGCGCTTTCCTAGGGTAGGACATTTTCATATCTCTGGTATACTCCTGCTATAGAAACGAGCCATAAACGAGATATCTTTGTGATAAAACAAGAAACTTCGTTTTATTGTTGTGATATAGTTGCTATATAAATTGGTCACCTGGGTGGTATATGTTTCCTTTTTTGACTCCATATGACATTCTAAATATAACGACGTGTCACTTGTCACTTTTTGTCACCAAGAAAATATTTTTTTTCCAAGTTAATTTTTTTTATCTAGAGGGCTATATAAATACTTTAAAATCACTTATTTCAGTTTTATTCTTGGGAAAAATACAATTTTACTATTTTTGGTCCAATGCTAATGTGCTGTGTAAAATTTAATCTTTAAAGTTGTATAACACATTTTTGTGGCTCGTCGGGTTAAGAAAAAAGAGGATTTTATTACGATTATTTTGATACCACACATTATTAGGTTTTAGAAAAGCTGCCATTCAAAAACTTTAAAAAGTAAACTTGGATCTTTCCTAAAATGAAGCATCTTTTGAGAATAAATTTAGATTTAAATGCATCAAGTAGTCTGTGACATATCGTTATATTTAGATTGTCATACGGAAAAAAAAGGAAAAATATACCAGATGTGCCATTTAAAAATCGAAAGTTTATGTTCCTTCCGGTTAAACCGGAAGTTTCATAATGTTGAGTCACCTGTCAAAAAATGCAGTTTTATGTCGTATAAAAATCCCTTAAATTTTATTCCATTATCTTGAAAAACAAAAAAGTTAGAGGGGCGAACCACCTTCCGTGGACTCCCGGTATATACCTGGTTTAAACACGTTTTCTAACATGTACAGACAAGTTATAAAAAAGGCATTTTAATAATACTTAAGGTTGAATTCTCAACGTCATTCAATCTAAAGCCAACCTATAACCTATTTCGCGTTAATTTTTTGAGTTTATTATTTTAATAACTAACATTTAAAGAAAATCAATATCGTCGGTACATTATTTAGGTAGTATCTGATATATTACAAAAATATCAATTTATTTCATTGCTAATTTTGGAAGAATTGTATAGTGAAAGAACAATGAGTGACAATGACATAATAATGTTAAAAAAAATCTTACCCGATATTTTTCGTTATACAATTCTCCTAAAATAAGTTATGAAATTCCTTAATATTTATTAAATATGTCAATTATTACCTATAGAATATCAAGTCGATACGGATTTTCTTTAAATTTTGTATAAAAGCTAGAAAACATAAATTAATCTACGCGAAATAGGTTATAGGTTGGCAAGCATGTTGATACTCCCACCTTAAGTGAAAGACCACTTGATAGTTGCTGGTGTCCATGTCAAAAATCATACAGGTGCCATCAAGGAATCATGAAGTTTGGCAAATAATTAGAAAACTATAAAAAAATACCTATAACATAGCAAAAATAAATAGGTCATTCCATTAAAAAAATACAACTTTGGTTTATATTTGTGAATAAAGAAAATAAAACATACTTTCGTACCTACAACATGGTAACAAAATTAAATTTCTATATTTAATATTAAAAAAGTTAAGGGGGCGGTCAAAATATAGCCAATGACTCTGTACCTACATATGTTTGTTATACCTTGAGCAATACTAGTTTGCTGTTGCTGCGTCCTGAGAACGTCCCATATCTCCTGAATTTCTAAGTTCAGGTTTTCCAGGCTTTGTATAATTTCAGACGACTCCTGAAAATCATTTTTCAAAATGGCTTTGGTGTAGTTTGCTCCGTCGGCGGCTGCGAATTCAGTCGAGCTTATTCCCGAACTGGCACTGAAAAAGAAATTAAAAACTGCATCGTGCATAAAACTTTACTATCCTAGTACTATAATAGTTATTTACGATATAAGTATAAATGTTGTAAAATTTCATATTACAACACGAGATTAAAGTTATCAAACGAGTTGTCAGACGAGTTTGATAAAACATCCAGTATATTAATATGAGTCTACAACAAGAATTTACAAAATTGTATCTACTTCTTTTTAGTATACACTTCCGGTCAAAAAACGGACAAGAAAAATATTAGTACATTTTAATGAAAATTAAAGGCACATTATTTAGGGTTTTCTGTTGCATTTCAGTTATCGTGAAATAAGCATCACTTTACTCTTATACAAGGAAAAAACCCTGTGGAAAAATTCGGTAGTAGGATAATGTTGAAATTAGCTTGGTTCATAAGTTTTATAATTTTTTAACGTTATATTCCTTTTAATTTATCTCAACATTTCTTTAAAAAAAAATACAATATTTTTAATAAAATCTGCAATTTTACAAATTTAATTCAAAAACTAACAAAAAAGAATGACATTCCAATCTTTCAATATTTAATTCGTTCAAATATTCTGTGACCATCCTAGCGATGTAAGGCATTGTCATGCATTAACAATAATGCATCCAATAAATGGACGGAAAGATATTACATAATCTGCTAAACATTCATGTATATAGCGATCAGCGGTCACAGCACATTTTTTTATTAATACAAGGTCAATATACGGGCTTTTACTGTAACTCCCGCCAACACCATGATACTGCTGCCTCAGTTTTTTCAAAAATCTGTATATTTTTTTAGAAAAGTAAAATCGAGATAAATCAAGAGGAATATAACGTTAAAAATGATAATACTAAAGAACCAAGCTAATTTAAACATTATCCTACTACTGAATTTTCCCATAGGGATTTAGTGTTAAAAATGTAACTTTTGTTTTTCCTTGTATAAGAGCAAAGTGAAGCTATTATATATACAGTGTGTGTATAAAGTCTGGAAACGGCTTAATAACATCACAATTTACTGGCCGATTTAAACCAAATTTGGTACAGTTGTGTAAGAGGATCTAACGCACCGAATGACGTTATTGGCGTTGTTGCCAGCTTTTTAGTTTGTCTGGAATTTGAACGAATTTTATATTTTTAAATATAACACCCAGTATATTTTTACATTTTTAAATTCCACATAAAATTATAATTATTTTTTAATAAATGCATTATTAGTCTATACTTCATAGTTTCCGAGATATTGACTCTCGAAAAGTGACATTTTTGAACTTTGACAGCTTATAACTTTCTAACAGTACGTCTTAGAGCAAAACGGCTTACATGTCCCTATCTTCAATTTTTATTATCTTCCCAAAAAAATCAACTTCCGGTTAAACCGGATGTAACTCGAAAGCAGGAAATATAGTTGTTCCGGTTTAACTGCAAGTTGATTTTTTTGGGAAGATAATAAAAATTGAAGATACGGGCATGTAAGCCGTTTTGCTCTAAGACGTACTGTTAGAAAGTTATAAGCTGTCAAAGTTCAAAAATGTCACTTTTCGAGAATCAATATCTCGGAAACTATGAAGTATAGACTAATAATGCATTTAATAAAAAATAATTATAATTTTATGTGGAATTTAAAAATGTAAAAATATACTGGGTGTTATATTTAAAAATATAAAATTCGTTCGAATTCCAGACAAACTAAAAAGCTGGCAACAACGCCAATATCGTCATTCGGTGCGTTAGATCCTCTTACCAGTGGCGCACCCAGGGGGGGGGCCAAGGGGGCCTTGGCCCCCCCAAAACCCACAATGAAATAAAAATTATGAAAGTGGATAAGTATTTTAAAAAGTCAATTTTCTTAGATTTACCTCACGGGCCTCGTTTGAGGGGGACCAGGTGGGGCATTTGCCCCCCCCCCCCCTCCCCCTGGAAGCTGACTTATTGACAAAAGTTGACTTATTGAGGTTTAATATGGTTTGAATGAATTTATGAATTTATTATTTCGAGTTTTCCTTTATATTTTTGTTATTATTTTGGAGTAGTAAAGACTTATTTTAATAAAAATAAACACTTTTAATGCCAAAACGACTATGAATGTTTGAGAAACAATTTTAGCTCATTAAGTATTGAGCAAAAAATTGAAATTAAAATTAAGGGAAGACCTAAACTCTCGAAATTAACTTGATACATACCACAAAGTGTAAATCTAGGGACTTTATTGTTATTTATAAGTTTGCTGCAAATAAAAACAGATGAATGAACTTTACTTTTAAACAATGTACCCACTAATGAAAAATAAATTAGCCTTTCTATTTTTTATCTTATTTCATTTTCAATAGAATAAGAAGGTAATCATAAATTTTTAAAATATTTACTATAATTATTATTGACCAAATTTGGGCGTGGTCTTAAAAAATGTCGCCTGCGGCGCATTTCGCCTACAGCAGGCTTTTAGTACACCCCCAAGTTAACAAGTCACAAGCCGCCAATGCCCCCCCCCCCCCCCCCCCCCTAAGAAACCGTTTAACGACTCCCATGACTAGGCTATTGCGATCTTCCGTGCAAGAGTACCTGTTAAAAAAGCTCCAAAGTTCTAGAAAAATGTTGCTTCCAGCACTGGCTGGTTGGCCCCCCCTAACATAAAATCCTGGGTGCGCCGCTGCCTCTTACACAACTATACCAAATTTGGTTTAAATCGGCCAGTAAATTGTGATGTTATTAAGCCGTTTCCAGACTTTATACACACACTGTATAGTCGCCACAGTGGATCTTTTCCCGTGCGTCATTAATCAACGATCAGGACTCAACGTGGTTAATAACTCTGCATCCTTATTTATTACAGTAACAAGTTGAATAAAAGCATAAAAGAACGTCTCCAAGATTCCGCAATAATATAACGTGCTAGACAAGAATAAAACTATAAACGTCAATTAATTACTTTTTTTATTTGTTTAGTTGACTACCGTTGTATTTTAGAACGTCATTGTCAACCTTGTTTTGATCTGCCAATCTAATTCGTATTTTGTAAATTTGTGTGCCTTAAAACTGTTCCTTTTTCTAAAAATAGTTCTTTTTAGAGCTAATATTTATACCCACCATCTGTTTTGGCGGTAAGTATTTATGGATTTTTATAATAATTTATTTATTTTAAATATTCTAACCGCGAAAGTTCTTTGAAAAGTTTACGGCAGTGGCTAAATTCCCTTAAATGAAAGGATGTCAAAAATTTGACTTTTGCGATTTTAATAGTCAATAAAACACCAAACTTTTCTAGATTTTAAGCTTTAAAAATAGTATTAAATGTATTAACATTTGTTTGTCAATTTCTTTTAGATAATAGAGAATGCCGGGCAAAACTCAGAATTATAAATAATTTTTCGGGATATTATGTAGGTACGTCAAACGGTAGGCAGGCACGTCCATTTTATGAACTTAGACTTAGTTTTGACTTTTTTCGTCCCGTCATTTTGATTTGATTCATACGATTTTGATGACGTGAAAGTGATGACGCACGGGAAAAGATCCACTGTGGCCACTTTATTGTAATTTTACGATAACTGGAATGCAGTGGCGTATCCAGCATATGTTCTTCAATTTTTGCCGCCCCTCAGTGGCGGCTCGTGACTTGTTAACTTGGGGGTGCACCAAAATCCCACTGCAGGCGAAAATTTTTTAAGACCACGCCAAAATTTGGTCAGTAATTTAAGGATAGCTCAAATTATTTGAAGACGTTGATGGGTGTGTATGTGCCTGTAAGTTAAATTCGACCGGAAAATCTACACTAGTTTGACTAGTTGTAGGCAATAAAAGGGTATCTTGACTCTTGTTAGGGTGTCTTCCGTTTGTCTTTCTCTTTAATAAAATTGTTCTGGGGGGGGGGGGCAATTGATACGCCACTGCTGGAATGCAGCAAGAAACTCTGTCTTTAATTTGTAACAAAAATCATCCAAATCGCTACAAGATTTAAAAAGTTATTGCAAATTAAAATGTACTAATTTATCTTGTCCGTTTTTTTTTTACCAGGTGTCACAAAATCTGCCCTTCTATAAACAAAAAAAAAAGTACTAGCTATTAAGTCGATCTAGTTTTTTATGTCCCTTTTGCATCTTTACTGGCAAAGCTCTGTCGAACCAAGGCCTTCGGAGATTTAAGGAGGAGTAAGTGAAACAGAATACAGGGCTGTTTGTTAAAAAAATAAATGAAATTTTGACGTTTAACACGTGGAGCAAAGATACAAACCAAACTGTATAGTAGAGAAGCAAACTAAAATGGCAGTTGTATTTTGATATTTTTGTCACAGAAAAATAAAAGGTTTATTTCGCAAAGTAACGAAAAGATAACTTGTATCTCTTCATGGGCAATTTTTTTCTTATCGAGGTCGGTACTTTTTGGACTTTGAAGAAATGGTGATAAAGGGGCTCATATCCGAACACACAATGTATAATGTATCCTATCAGTGTGTTTTAAAAATCTTTTGTATGTTTTTTAAACTGGGTTTAAAAATCTTTCTTTACAGGCCTCTTTACCCTATAAACTATGCATTTACGAACATCCAAATTATTTTTTTACAGTACCTACCTACTTTTCTGTAATTTTTATAAGTAACTTGTTATTTCAAAAGATAATATAGAAATATTTTGACCGGCATTAAATGTTGGATTCGCATACAGGAACGCAACAACAATAATAATATAGCATTTTCACTATAAAACTTGAAAAACTTAACCAGGAATTTATTATTCAATAAATCAGACAAGGGAGATGTAGTTATTATTTAATATGCAAAAAAGACAATCCGTGCAAATGGGAAACCAATATCGAATAAATCCAGCTGATTTCGTAAGGTCACGCACCACAGAATTCATGGAGACGAACCGGCAGTGCTATGATAAAATGATAGTATTTCAGTCACTTGAAAATATACTGGGATAACTATCCTGATTTTGGCAATTATTTTCAACGTACCTTCATAAGATTTCATAAAAAACTACAACTCCCTAGATTTATAACTTTTATAAAGCAATAAGATACTTTAGATTTGAAAAACAACTTTGTATCAAAATAATAACTTAGCAGACGTTTAAACATTTATTGAAGTAAAAACAAACCGATGTCAACGTGTTGTCATGATTGGACAAGCAAAACTAACCAAACCTCAAATTATTTAGTTGAACTCCGTGCCGCTGACTTTAAGACGTCATCGGAGGTGGATCTCACCCCTCAGAGACGCCCCCCCCCCCTCTACCGGATCCGTTAAGGTGCCTTTATAAACAAGCTAGTATATGCCGTCTCACTCACTTCTTTAAAATCGAAAAGGCTATGTGTCAAACAAACTCAAAAATACAAGTGCTTTTCAAAATGAGTAATTCTGATACGAGTTGACTCTCTGATACTAAAGCGATGACAAATAGAGCGATTATTTTTCTAAAAAACGACGATTTTTTTTTTATCAAAAAATGTTTAATTCATATTACTAAATGAAAGAAGATAAATAGTGTTAATATACTTGTACAGGGACATTTTTTTAAGTGTCTCACCTGATTAGCGATTTTCCTACTGATTACAATAAAAAAACAATTACGTACTCCCTAATGGGTTTTTGCGAAGAAGCCAAATTTGATGTCAAAAATTATATTGATTCACAAATTTGACAGATATTGGATTTTTTTAAATGTCAACCCTACTTTATTATAGGCCCACTGCATTCCATTTTTTAATTAGATTTCAGAAATATATAGTTGTAAATATTTATTTTCAGTCGTTCCGGTGATACAACCCAAGTAGCACAAGAATCTTACTATTTGACTAAATTGTTTTATATCGGATTTAAAGCTTTTGAATACACTGAATTATTATTTAACACTTGCCATCAACACTAACTTGCTGTATAACCAAAATTACTTTATAAGTTTGTAATATAGGTGTTTATAACGTTAATTGTTAAAACAGTTTTAAAAGTACAGAAACCAGATTGCTTAGAAACATGTATGTAACAAAACTTATACAACTCTTTTCGCTTAAGATAGATATATTTTATACTTATTTTGTAAGGGTAATTTTAAACAGTTTATAAAGAAATTATAAAAACATTCACTTTAATTTTATAGAAGCTTTATTGTTAGATTATATAGCAGTAGCGGAAACTTATTTATAAAACAATTTGATCTTGACGACGATCTATTTATAATTTGTAAACAATGTCAAGCTTAAGCAGTCGGCCAATTTCCCACTGGAAAAAAATAAGACAAAGTGGAAACTTTAAGAAAAAGGTTAGAGATAACGATCAAAGAATTTTAAATGCAAATGTACAACGTGTAAACACAACAGCACAGATAACAGACAGGGTTGATTTGGGTAAAATGCTTTACGATTCTTCATCCGAGCAAGAATATTAGCCCATAGCCCATAGTAAAGGATACAATCAATGTTTAGACTCTGATTATTATACCGTAGAATCGAGCGACGATGAAGAAAATTCTTTAGAGTTAACTGAGATCCACAAAAATATTGAAGCTAATAAAAAAAATTAAAGTATGGGCTACTAGATTTAATTTCTTAATGAAAAGATTATATAGAACCGGTTACCATAATAGCGTATACGATAATAGTATCGAATAAGATGCCTAAAGTGAGCCTTATACAACAAAACTATCATATTATCAATTTATTAGTGTCTCCATTATTTGAAATTAATCTACTGTCACGCTACCTTGCGCCACTTACTAACACCACGGCCGAGAATGACTGGCCGGCCATACAGCATTGTCGGAATAAAAATAAAATCTGCAAGTCTACTTAAAAGTATTCTTAATTTCTTGAAGCAAATACAGCCTGTTCAAAATGAAGTCGGCACTATTGCTAACTTTCTTATTATAAGAGATACGACGACGGTTAAATTAACAAAGAAGTAGCATTTTTTCTGCTGATAATTATGGCGATGACGAAAAAAAAATTAAATATCAGGATCACGTGATATTAACAAAAACGTATTTTTCTTTAATGGAATGGGGTATTTTTGCTATAACTGCTTGATACAGAGTGCAATTCTAATTAAAATTTATCTTTTACTACATATCGCTAAACTCAACAATAACAGAGATATTTACATTTTAATAAAATTTTCAATTTATAACCGCAGGCGGCCGTGCACCATATTTAAGGCCTATCTCGATAACTTATCGACAGACGACCATCACAAAAACAAAATTAATACGTAGTTTTGATTATAAACTTATAATTTATTATTTATTTATTTTTTATTATTTAGGTAGGTATATCTAATAATAAATTACATAAAATTTTTGTTGTAATTAAAAAAAAAATAGATTTTAGTTGTCATTAATAGAAATAAAATGATATAACTTTACATTAAGTGCTTGAACAAACCCCTTTCTACTTCTACACACTTTCGGGCACATTTTAAAACTTTTCTCGTAGCCTTCAAAATGATTCGACCATCAATATTATTAATAGTGTTAATAATGGATTCTAGCAGTTCATTAACATTATTATATCTTTTATTGTAAATTTCGTTTTTCAAAAACCCCCAAAAATAAATATCTGGTGATCGCGGTGGCCATAAAATTGGTCCGCGTGTAGCTAACCAACGTTGTCCAAATCGTTCGGCAAGCAGATTGGCAACAACATAGGTATTATGTGGCGGCGCACCATCTTGCTGAAAAAATATTTCTTGCCGTTCTGCTAAATTAACAGCATCTAAAAAGTCCTCCATTGTGATTCTTAATAGTTGTACATAGCGTTCGCCTGTCAGGGTTCCTTCATAAAATACAGGTCCAACTATTTTTGAACCGATAAGACCACACCATACATTTATGCTAAAACGCCCTTGCGGATTACCAGGGTGGTAACGCATAAGATTTTCGCGACTCCAGTAATGCCGGTTTTTTCTATTAAACATGCCCCTATTGCTGAAATTAGATTCATCACTCCACAAAATTAGGCGCAAAATATTTGGATTCTCATTTGCAGTATTAATAAGCCACCGACAAAATTCCATACGTCTTTCTTGGTCATCTGGTAATAAAGTCTGTGTTGGTCTATACTTGTAGGGTACGTACTTGTGTTTTTTAAATATGTTATGAATAGTTCCCAAACATTGTCCAAGATATTTCACACAATCTCTTGTAGAGTTTTCGCGCGCGGAATGCTTCAAAATACGCCAACACATTTATTTCAGTATCTTCGTTTATAATAACTATCTTCTTTGGCATTGATTTGTCAAAAACTTTTTCATTGGATCGAAATTTTCGGTATAATATCAAAAAATATCTCCGGTCAGGCATATTTCTTTCAGGAAATACTGCACGATATCGTTCCAAAGCACGTTCGCTATTTTTTTGGCACACTATGTATGTTTCTAGCAGATCGCATTTTTCTAAATGTGAAAACATTTTATTTAAATAAAACTGAACTTAGTACAACAGATTAAAAGATCTGTCAAAGGATTTTTTTTTGTTAATCTGGTAAATAGCCACCTACGATAATAAAAATAAAAAATTACATTTCATGGTTACCTGCGATTTTTTTTTTGTGATGACAGCCTGTCGATAAGTTATCGAGATAGGCCTTAAATATGGTGCGCGGCCGCCTGCGGTTATAAATTGAAAATTTTATTAAAATGTAAATATCTCTGTTATTGTTGAGTTAAGCGATATGTAGTAAACGATAAATTTTAATTAGAATTGCACTCTGTACCAAGCAGTTATAGCAAAAATACCCCATTCCATTAAAGAAAAATACGTTTTTGTTAATATCACGTGATCCTGATATTCAATTTTTTTTCGTCATCGCCATAATTATCAGCAGAAAAAATGCTACTTCTTTGTTAATTTAACCGTCGTCGTATCTCTTATAATAAGAAAGTTAGCAATAGTGCCGACTTCATTTTGAACAGGCTGTATATTAAAATAGGAACATTAAATAGAAAGAACTAGAATGCTTCACCAAATCACTTTTATTTTTCAAGGCACAATTATTTTAATAAAAGTAAGCAATGGTTCTTTAAGGTTACACGCAAAAATTATAAGGAAATATTTTAATTATAGCAAAAAGGTACCCAAAACGATATTAATAATAATACTAATCATGATAATAATAAAAATAAAGAATGGCTTTTACAAAAACATTCAACACAGGCGAATCAGTATACCTATAGCTACAAAAAATCAATATTCTGCAAAAACATGGCAACATTGCGAGAACCACAATAATTTTACCACGTGATGCTGCGCCGTTTTAAATAATAAAACAATTTTGTCATGTAAAAAGGCATAATATAACAATTTATATAATATATTTGTTTTATAAGTGTGCCTGGAACGATAAAGTGATTTGTTAGAGTTGACGCCATGTTTTAAAAACTACTTTTAATCGGCCATGTTGGCGAAATAATATTAATCAAATAAAATATTTAAATATCTCTTAAAGTAGTCATTTTAATAAGAAAAACGTTTGGCCAATAACATTGCAAGTAAAAAAAATGTCGATTTTCAACTTTATAAATTATTATTTAACTTTTAAAAATATTTTTAAAATATCTTCAATAACAAAATGTTTAATTAAATAAAAGCCCGTAAAAATTTACTTAAAAATATGGATTTGTTATGTCAGTAAAATCAGCCTGGCAGAGAAATTTGGCCGTGGGAAAGCGTTCGACTCGAAAATCTTTTTCGTGCAAACTGCTGTAAGTTTTTATTGTCGCCATGTTTTAAGTCTATGCTATCTCTTGTATAAGTTGACATATTAGGTAAATATATTGAAATTTTATTCGTAATAACTACACGACTAAAATATAAACACAATATAATAAAAATATTTTAATCGGCCCAAAATGGTTACTGTTAAAATATTTTTAAGCCTGTTATAAAACAATTTTATTTATATCTTATTAGTATCTATGAGGGGTTATTTGCTATAGTTATAAAATATTTAATTATTTCTTATAAAATGGATTATATAAACGTTACATAAAATACCCAAAAGTGTATTGTAATTATTTTCTGTGAGCCTAACAAAACTTCTAATAAATGAAACTGTTTTATAATCTGGGCATTTTCCGTGTTTCTAAGAGTCATATAATGGTTTACAGAGGACTTTTAAAATATCATAGTTATATTACAAATTGTTATATAACAATGTATAGAACTGTCTGAAGTATATTTGTGCTACTTGGGAAGGCTTCGAAGGTTTCGATTTTAATCTGAAAATCTTACCCCTTTAAAAATAGATCGCTTAAAATTGGAAATACAAATTTTTTTAGTTACATTATTCGTTGTGGCCGAGCTAACTACACTATTGTCAAATATGTCAACAAATGACAGATAAGACGCCATTTTTCTTTTTTTTTAAATGACAACCATCATCGATATCCCTATACTATTACCCAAATTTGCCCTCAACGATTAAAAATTTACACAATCTAGCGAATCTCGACGCAGCGTCAAAGGGGGGCACAGCACCAGGAAAAGTGGGCGAGACCAGCTATTATATTATAAATAGCAGTACTTTACTAACTTTTATTACTAAAAATCGATTAGACGTTCGAATATATCCTATGGACTGATAAACAGACGGACAGGTAAAATATCTTCGCCTATGTAGGAACCCTAGAAATGACTAACCTATGAGTTGAAAGGTCGCTCAATGTCGCGTCATCCTGCACCTTGCTCTGGTTATTCTGCGCATTGGCGCGGTGCAACGATTGCTCCAAATGGCGCAGTCTGATCACTTTCTCACCCAGCAGACTTCTAGTGCGATGCAAATTGACTTCCATATCTGTCAAATCTTTTTCTTCCTAAAAAAACACGCATAGGTACTCATTTATTTATACAGGTTATTATGGAAATTACTTATTATATTTAAACATCAGATTAGTTGGGTTGGATAAAACAGCTTAGAAGATCTTGATCTGTATGTTGCCAACGTTTCAAGACACAAAAAGCGATTTTATCTATATTAGGATTATTATCAATAATTGGAATGTAATATTATTTACATCCAAATGCCAATTTTAATACAAAAAATGTAGTGGATCATTATAGGATATAATCCGAGCTTTAAAATTAGCACACACTGATTTTCAGGAGAAAAGCTTTAACGATATTACAACCTACCTTTTAAAAATTATTATCCGTATAAAATTATAAACATCATACCAAAAAAAAAAATTATTACACATAATATAACACAACGTAAAGAAAAATTGTATATTTAAAATAACCCTATATTAGAGACTTTTCGGAAAAACTCAGCAATCACTTACTTACAGTAGCCTTCAAAATAAAAATATCATAAAAAAATTATTTCCTAAACATAAAACATCAACTCCTAATTAATTAGAAAGTAATGTCGTTTATAAAATTCCTTGTTCGAAATATGAAAGAGTATTTATATACGCCAAACAAGTAGATACTTAAAAACAAGAGTTTCGGAACATATAAGAAGCGTCAAGCCTACAACTTTAATAATTGATAACTAGACTTAGCAAGACAACAGCTTTAGCACAACAGTTTGATACTTTTCAACGTCAACTCTGGTGTAACTGAAACTCAAAATATCATTAATTTGAACAAAATTTCTTTAACTGATCCCTTATTAATATTTTGCAACATTTTGATAAATAATAAATCACCTATAAACTTAAATATCTTTGAAATTTCAAGAATATAACTGACTGTTTAATGACGACTTGTCAAATATTGATTTAAATATTATAGAATCCAGTAATAACTTTGAAAGACAGGTTAAACTTTTTATTAATAATATTATAAATTTATTTGAAAAACATGGTCCATTAGAATCAATTAGGAATAGTGAATAAAGTCACATCCCTGGATTACTCCTACAATAAGACAAGTATCTAAATTAAATAAGAAAGCCTTTATAAAATATATAATAAATTAAAACGATCAAAAAAAAATTTGCTCCAATCTAATGAAATTTAATATAAAATTAAAATAATTAAAATCAGTAAGTGACTATCCTAGTGCACACGATTTGAATACTTACTTCATAAATTCAGCAAGCGATATTTTACCTAGTCAAAATTTGATTTTCTTTTATTCTACTTAACAAATCACATGTAATAAGAGATAATGTATTGTTAAATTTAAAACATATCTGAAATTATGATATCATAATTATATGTTAATATATATTTTTAAATATAAAAATTAAAGAAATTATATTAATCACACACATGAAACGCGTCATAAAAATACTATTACATAGAAAAATAGAGTAAACCAAACAATAGCAAACAAACATTTTTTAAATATCAATCCATATATTTTTGATATGCTACCACAGTCAATTAAAATAATTAAATCATTAAATAATTATAGAAATAAAATTAAAAATTGGATATTATCCAATCCAAGAGATATTGAAAGAACGTCATTAATAAATAATAAATATACCAAGCTATAATGAATAAAATAAATAAATATATATACATATATTATATACATGACGTATTGTATCTTTATATACTGTAGTGATATAAAATATACCAATAAAATATTGTCATATTCGTTTTATATTATAATCTAGTTGTGCCTGAATTATGAAATATATGCTTGACAATAAATATTATATTATTTAACTCAAAACAAGTATTTTACTTCTTCTGAGTTCGGAATTGATAGTTTATACAAAAAAAATTATATATTAGCTTTAAATGTCAAAAAAATATGTGAATAAAGTTTTATTATTATTATTATAAAAATATCGACGTTGTGGTCTGGTGGTCAGCGCAGCGGCCTCACAGATCGTAGGCCCGGGTTCCATTCCCGGTGCCGGCAACGTCGATGTTAAATTTGGAATTTGGTTTAAGAGGTGGCGCCGTCTTTCGGAAGAGACGTTAAACTGTGGGCCCCGTGTCATGGATGTTGGCACGTTAAAGAACCCTACCCTCGACAAAATGGGATTCGGCAAAAATTACCAGATAGTGTGTGACAAATTCCCTGGCGTCGGTGATTGGCCTCGTTGCGGAAAAAGGCCGACGTAAAATAAATAATTTAAAAAAAAATTACATCTAATATCAAAGCAGATTCTTGTAGAATCGATATTAATTGCTTATAAAAAAAACCCAGATGTTTATATTTTAAATTTATCGGTACCTATAATGAGAAAAAATAACATGGAAACATACCTGGCGAACACAAATATCTAATTTTCCATCTCGTAAAAAAGTGTTACTTACTTGACAGAGTTGTTGCAAAGTGTGTCTCGCCATTGACCCGTGTTTTAATTTCAGCTCCTTTTGCCTCTGTTGAAACAAAGCCTTTTGGCTCCTCAGACTTTCCTTTGCTCTCTTGATCGAATCCCTCTCCAAATGAATCCTGTGGCGGAAAAACTCCAGTTCGGAGCTCCCTTCGAATTTCTGACCATCAGAAAATGGATACCTGAGTAAATTAAAAATGAGAAAAACGACCGGCTTGGTTTTAATTAACCGATAATTTAATTTAAAAAGGAAACAAACAACTGGTTTATAATACACTTTCGAAAAAAAATAGAGGCATTCAATATTTTCTAAAAACAAAGCGTTTCGACAGTTGACACCTACATGTGACATTAACAGCTGATAATGGTGTCTTCCTAAAAGTTCCCAGTTCAGTATAGTGGGCCGCAGCAAGCTCACGCGTCAGGTTTCAGAGACTAAATTTTCTTGGTGTTTATTATTTAAGTTAAACGGTGAGTAGAATAAACCAGTTTAGGTTAATTAACTCTACTATTTCCAACAACAACATCTATCATCATTTGCTATTATACATTTAAAATTATTATTTTATTCATTTCAGTTACGGTACAATAGGTTGCAAATCTTGCGCTCACTGAGAACTAATCCAGCTGTTTGTATTTAAAAACACATGACATTTTGGCGGCTTTGTACTACGCCGCAAACGTAAATTATAAGATGCGTAGTATTTCGGCGTAACTCTTGTATGTTATCAGGGTTGTTCATAGCGTTTTACATTGGTAAGTTTAATATATGTATAAACTTTATTACAACATTAACTCAGAGTTAAAAGCAACCAAGGAAAAGTATGAACCTTAGTAATAAACGGCTATTTTAATTCAAACACAACAATCTTGAGATAACTGCTTGTGAATAAATGGACAATTTACGATAGTAAAATTATGTTTGCCAATAAAAAGTTGCCTCAGCATCTTTTACATTAGCCTCATTTTTAACATCGACAGTACGTCTGCATGCATAACTCGAAGTGTCGATCTCCATCTTCTGCCTGACTTTACAAAGTTAATATTCTTGATCACCAGGATATGTCCCGCTGTTTTTATATCAGACGTTTGATCTGTTCTATATGGTTCCTAATGTAAGAAATTAATTATCAAGGGTTAATTTTTATCGTCCATAATTAATTAAATAAATAAATACCTTAAATGATAAGTATCACTTTGCGAATTTTGTGGAAACTGATCTTCCAGATCTTCCAATTTTTGTAACTGTTTTCTAAGATTTTCAACTGGAGAGCAAGACCTCTGTTGACCTTTCCTAGATTTGGAGTTGACATTGATTCGTGAAGTGGATGAGCTTTTTAATCTACAAAATTATCAGTCTTAATTATTGTCTTAAATATTTGAGTTAAAAACACATTTCAATTTATAATAATTCCATTATTTTTAGTCTATAGAGTTCCTACTGTGAATAGTCAAGGTAAAGTATTATTGTATTTCTTAGTCCACCAACACCATTGCCAGCGGTTTGATCAAGTTCGAGTTTATTAGAGTTTGGTGGCATTGTATAATAAAATAATACAATTATATCGTAACAAACTGCTGGGACTGTTAGTAGTTATTAAGTGTTTTTTGTATTATTTTACAAATATTTGTTCAATAATAAAGTGAGGTGTGTCATTAACCTAACAATAAGTAAACAATATTCTGAAAAGCGTTATGCAGATGCCCGCGCCTAGTAGCTGCGGAATATTTTACACATTTACAAAAAAATTATTCCGTAACGATTAAAGTACATATCAGTCTCCATAAAACTTTTTAAAAGTAGTACTAGGTGCATCCTTCGCACCTCAGGTACAGAATTACAACCCATGGAAGTAAATATCTTATCTTGAGATCTATGACGTCCTAGCTCCTACGTCAGAGTACGACGACGTGGGCGTGTTAAAATGCTGTTTATTAGTTATTTTCTAGAAGTAGGGGCTGTTTATTAGCTGTTTTGGGATTATTTATTAAAAGAAAAAAGCACAAAATAGCCAATCAATATACCCTGTTACTAAAAAATCATAATAACTAATTAAACATACCCTGTTTTTATAACGAGTTCCAAAGCAGTCAATAAACAGCAATTTGACACGCTTACGTAGTGTGACGTAGTAGCTAGGACGTTATAGATCTCGAGATCATCCCGGGGGACGTAATATGCAGTACGCACTACTTAGTACTACTGGTACAACAAACCATAGGAATAATGACTTTTAGAGCCAAGTAATATTTTATGTTAAAACCGTTTCCATTTGTGTGCAAAATAAAAAAGTTTTTTTCACAAGTACGTATATGCATTTTTATTATTATTTTCGTCAATAACATTTTAATTAATTATTATTTATCACTTATAGACCATAACAAGTTACTGCACAATAATTAATATCATATTGTTTTGAAACGATTATTTTACTGAACTTCGCAATGGGATTTTTCAATAACTTTTTATTTTTATCGTATCGCATAGAGGAAGAAAAAAAAAATCCTGGTTTTAGTTTTTAAAATTTTGAAATATTTACTGAGAAAATAATTAAACAAAACACTATATAATAAATACTAGCGAAATCAGCGATCTACGTCGACCTGCCGGCCTCTAAGAAATCATTATAATCGGTCGCACTACTGGCAAATAAAAAAGTTGCGCGAATAATGGGAAGACGTACTAAATATCTGATCTCATGTTTTCAAACTTTTTGCTTTGGCGGTTTCTTTTTAATTTTTTCTGGGCAAGGTTTGTGACACTCTAACAACTTCCGGTCAAACCGGAAGTATTATATTTCCTACATCCGGTTTAACCGGAAATTGACACTTTTGGAAAGATTATAAAAATCGAAGATAGGGACATGTAAGCCGTTTTGCTCTCAGACGTACAGTTAAAAAGCTAGAAGCTGTCAAAGTTAAAAAATGTAATTTTTCACGAGACAATATCTCGGAAACCATTAAGCATAGACTAATATTGCTTTTATTAAAAAATAATTATAATTTTATGTAGAATTTAAAAATTTAATATTATATAGGGTGTTCCATTTAAAATATTGAAGTGGCTATTATTTTTGTGTGGAAGCGGCAACACTGTATTGTTAAAAATATTTTAGATAGGTAGAGCGTGTCCGTTTATGTACGCGACCAAATTTTCAGAACGATTCCTTTACTGGTTCGTCAGAAACGTCTAACGTTCCATCCACCGTAAATCACCCTGTATAGTATACCAATAATTCCACAAGTCATTATTTGTAAGGTGCTGTATGGACCAAGATTTCAGCCTAATCGAGCGTACGGTAGTCCGACTGTTGTCGTAGTACCGAACGCTCGATACGTGCCGAGGTCGAGCAACACGAATGCGGTTTACTGGACGCTTGATACAAAAATGCATCCCGGGGAGTGGCGATCTCCCAATCCTTCCACCACGTAATATTTTAAACAATATATTAACATCTGCCTTAAACTAAGTAAACCTAGACATCTACCTAAAGAGGCGAAACCGAGACTCATGGCCGCGATGCAAATGTCAACCGGCGAAGTGACTTCAGACGGATATTCGCGTTGGCGAAATGTTTATCAGGGTAATCAAATCAAACTTGCCTTGAAAATATTTTTTTCCTGCTCCTCCCAGGATTGGTGCTGTCAGACGAATCGTTCTGATTGGGTTTCTCGTCGCTCTGGTAACAATTGTCGCTTATGGAGGTGTCCAGATCTTGAATGACGACTTTCGTCAGCTTCGATTCAACTTTCAGGGGGGCCATGTGGGCAGGGGGTCTTTCCAGTATCTTTCGAGAGGGAGAATTTAGGGGCGTCCTAGGGCAATTAATAAAATCCATTAACTACGTTTTCCGTATTTACAAGATATAGTATGTGACGAGTATTAAGCAAGTTGTTTCATTTATAGACGTACTTTTGTGCCGCGCTTACAACGTCACTGTTTTTTAAATTATATTAATAATAGTATAACAACATGTCTGTCCATGAACACTTATCTTTGAAATAAATGAAAGTTCTGGCACTAAATCAGTTACCTACTCTACAGACCTGGTCCTGCTTACAATATTGTTTTCTTATAATGCTCATAGATAACGTAAAAGAAATTTCACTTTTATCACTATTTCAACAAACACAGCTCAACAATTTTTCAAGACTAATGCCAATAATATCATTATGAACCAAAAATAGTTACCAGCGCTAGAAGACGAGCGTTATTACCTAGCGTTGTCCCGTTTTGCAATCGTAGAAAAATAATAGTTTTTATTAGTTATGACTGCTTATGTAAATATAATATTTACGCCTTTTGTATCTCATTTACAATTTAATAGAAAATGTCACAATATAACGCGGCTTCATATACCGTGCGAGCAAAAATTATTTGCATCAAAGAGGGCTTGGATTAAAAAACGTGGGGCTTGGTTTAGATCAGAATGATATGGGGACGATATATCTAACCAAATCTAGGTTAAAATTTTGTCAAATTCATATTATGACATGATATGCCAAACTAATGAGTAATAAAATAAGTAGACAAATATTGTTTACAAAATTAACAAAGTAAGAATATACTTACAGAAAGAAAAAGAAAAATAATTACCTATATTGCTGAAATTTGCCACCGCCATGCTCCAAGCATAAATTCACACGTCTCTTCATATTTTCGAAAGTGTTGACCAGGATCTCTGGAGAAATGTTACCACATTCTTGGATAATCCTTTCTTGTAATTGTTCTAAATTTGCAACTGGTGTTTTAAAAATGGTGTTCTTTAAATGAGGAAAAACGAAGTAATCCATAACCGTTAAACAAGGTGATCTAGGTGGGAATTCAACGTCTGATGGAGAACTGATCAATCTGTCGTCGAAAAAATTGCGTAAGTAGTTAATAGTTTCGGGGGCTGTATGGGCGGTTGCACCGTCCTGTTGAAAATATCCAAAACGTAGTTCGTCGTCAATTAATTGCTCCACAAATGGATCCAAAATATTGTCTCTATACCGCTGTGCTGTAACTGTGTAATGGAAAAAAATAGGACCAACAATTCTTCTTCGGGAAACAGCTAACCAGACACCAATTTTTTGAGGGTGCAATGTGGACTCTACAAAAAAATGGGGATTTTCACTACTCCACATGCGTGTATTCTAAGAATTCACATAACCGGAGAGGTGGAACCAGGCTTCATCCGAAAAAAATGTCAGGTCTAATAAATCATTTTTTTCCAATACATTTTGGGTAAACCATTTAGAGTACTTCCTGCGTCTTTCAAAATATGCGGCTTGTATTTCTTGGAATACTTGCACTTTATAAGGAAATATATTTAGCTGCTTCCCACTTCTTGGGACAGGCGTCTTATACAATTTGTTGGCGTATTTTGCATTATTTCACGAACGTTTGCAACAAGTTCTTCTGTTCGTACAGGTGGTCTTCCTGCTCCTTTTTTGTGTTGTATAGAACATGTTTCCCTAAACACAGCCCGGTTCTTTTCAGGCAATGATAAAAATCCCCAGCAATAAAAGCAACGTTAGGAAAATGTTCGTGAAAATAGTCCATGCACAATGACACCCAACAGGTATTAAGCTCTACGGCTAACCATTACGTCCTTAGATGCAAGGCCCTTTTTGATGCAAATAATTTTTGCTCGTACGGTACTATATACTATATAAGACAACTAGAAGAAATTTACAAGTATATTTGTTTTATCATCATATGTTCCACATGTGTACCTACTTCACTTTTTATAACAAAAACTGGCTCTATTCTTATGGAAGACTTTTTTGTAGGAACATGTTCGAAACCATAAATAAAATTTTGTGAGGGAAGACTTTTCTTTTATTTCCTTCTTTTTAAAACATGTTGCTAGCTAACAGAATAGGAAGCCTTCAAAATCTATACATATATTATTTATCATTTAGCTGTATTTTACCACATTATTGGCCTGTTGGTATAGAATCATGTAGAGAAACTACCGTAAATGCTATTGCAAGTCATCACTTTAAATGTCATCACAAAATCAACCAAAATTATATCAGTATTTAATTTAAAAGTTTTCTGATGGTCGTTGAATTTTTGTTTCTTTTGCTCACATTTTCACAAAAATATAAGGCCTTAATTTACTTTCATCTTTCTCTATAGCAAATTTAGTTAATATTAAAAATTTTAAATTGTTAATCCTGTAACTGTTTCAAAATTTGACAGACCTCCACATTGCCTATTGGAAGTATGTGTTATGTTAATATGTTATGGGAATTATACATCATGGTGATGGGAATCACTATGTTGCATAATATAATTTTTATCCTAATTTCCGATAACTAAGAAATGAAAGAAGCTACATATTAATGCAATTTGGGTTTATCTTAAATAAAACCCAACATCGATTGTTCTTAATCGGCATCAGATATAGACAAATTTTAAACTAATAAATATCCAAATATGCAATTCTTTTCTTTCTTGTTCTTTTCATGTAGACATGTAAAAATGTACACAAGTGAATTTATGATAGATACATGCGGATACAGTTTTAATATCTAACAGAAATACGAAAATTTTTATAACATTTTATGATTTTAAAGTGAACATTAAAGTTGTCTTTGTATTATTAAATATTAAGGATCTAAAAACTTCAATCCTACCTTTTTGGTCGTTTAGACAGTAAAAACAATAGCTAAAATTCTTGTCGTTTTTTTACATACATGTATTTTCATGCGCGTGAGTCGTGATACGGGACATTCACTATGGGTATTTTTTTAAGGTGGTAGATAATGAAGTATTATCAAAAAAATTACCTTGTCGGCCTTCCATTGTCTTTATTTCGTTATTTAACACAACGTTTCGGTTACTCAGTATCTCTAACCATTTTCTAGTGTAAACTAAATTATAATTCTAAGGCGACTGTCTTAAATACTAAATTTAATTATGTAGTTTGCCAACGCAGAAGAGGTCGCGTTCCTATTGATCAAAGGGGAGCGTGACGTTTTTCATTCATAATTTCATTGACGTTTGGTCCACAGAGAAATAAAGGGTTTAGTTTGGTCGTTCTTAGGAAGTTGTTTGAAATTTGTTTTGGTTTATCGGTTTTGTGTAATAATTGTTGTGCTTTAGTGTTTTGTGATCTTTTTTTGAAGACGAATTACGATGGGTCGCAGGTGTGATGTGTGCAAGAATGCGAAATTAGTTAGGATTAACTATTCATAGGCGTGGGTAGGTGGCAAAAATAATTAATACTTTACATTTTTGGCATAAAATTGTAATATTTAACGTATAAATGTAAACAATTATTAAACTTAATTTTTAAATAATTTTTCACAAACAATTTCAATTTTTAAATTCTCTTCATGGCCATGTCTCTTTTCTGCATGTGTAAATTAATCTATGAAATATATTTTTATTATAAGCATTCCTGCAAATCCTTTACTTGGATATGTAAGTTAATTCCTGTAATAAAGTATAGTTTAAACTATACTTAGTTACTTGAGAATAAAGATATATAGGTACGATTATTATTATTATTATTATTATTATTATTTTTATATGTTGGTTTTATTTCGACGCGTAACCGTATTGGTAATGTGTAAATATTAATTTTATAGCTTTTAATATCAGACCAACATTTTTAACAAATCACCGTGTTGGTTGAAAACATAACATCTAATTTTTAATAGATTGATTATTTACAGGAATGCTAATACACTTACTTACCATTATTTTAAGATTGTTTTTCTGCATAAAAATAATAAATTACCAGTCAAACATTTTGAAAACAAATTCATAACAAAAAAAATTCATAATGACAAGTGACAGGGAAACCAGTAATTAGGCTTCCAATGCCAATGACCAATGAGCATTTTGACACTGAATGATCACATTTCAGAAAACCGTGGTCCGAAATTGACCTTTTTTTCTGTTATCAATACCATTTTTGGGTCATAACCATAGTCAAGCATTGCAAGTCAATAAATACTTTCCATTTGCTCCTTTTAAACAGCTAAGCAAAGTAAATATCTTTGCTGAGCTAAGTTGTTAAAGGAACTTCGCGAACAACTTCGTATAGTTCGTATGGGAAATAGAAGAGGGGCATCCTCTTGACCGCGGCAAGGGGGAAGAAAAAAATGTTTTGTGGGCTTTGCTTCGCTATTTAAAAGAAATGTAAAAGGAACTTATCTTTTGTAAACTTATTTCTTTTAAATTTCAATAAAACCTTAAGAACTGTGTCCTAAGTAGTGTAATTGTTTTTTAGGTCAGTTCAGTTCACCAAATGTTAAATTTAGTGCTATCCGAAGTTTCCCTTATAATAATTATTACAAGCAGTAATTAACTTACATTGAATTTTACTGCTCTTTTTTCAATCGTACTTTACTGTTCTACCCTTTTTTTCACAAACGTTAAAAAATATTTGATTTCAGATTGGATAATTATATTTTATTGTGAACCCTGAAACGAGACGCTGCTGTGACCATATTATGATAGCGCATAGTAACGAGGTAAAATTCTAACGACTGCTACGTAATCCTAAAACAAACCCGAACAAACGATTTTGTCAGCAGATTTAAATAGCGTTATGAATGACGTGTGGCATATATAGGTAGCAGATCATTGATTATTACCCATAGAATATGTAGTCGATATTGATTTACTTAAATTTTGTGTAAAAGCTAGAAAAATAAATAAATCTACGCGAAATATGTCATAGGTTGGCAAACATATTGATACTCCAACCTTAATAAGGTTAAACTGCGTCTATATGACTGTAACATGGTCTGTTTACCTGTCCTTGTTATTTGAATGGCTTTGTTCAGTCTCTGACCCCGTAGTGTTGGTGGCAGTGGTGTTTGTACTATGCTGCTCTTTCTTTTTGTTTCGTTTCTCTAAAGATAACTTCACTTCAGTTTTTAATCTAAAATTTAAAAATAAAATTTAAATAGAAAAAAATATTTTTTCTGAACTTCAAACTAATATAATAATAAAAGAGGTCGACAATGATCAAAACAAATTTAACAATGGCGAGTTATTTAATAATTATAATTGATCAATGAATAATAATGTCATTTCCAAACGATTTTTTTTCTATTATTCTAGTATTTTACGTACTAAAAATAAATGCCAGAAATTAATTATTCTAGAAAGCCAAGAAAATAATTGATGAAAAACTAAAACATACAGTTGTCTTGACGGGTGTCAAATGTCAAAAGTTTTTGAGTCTGAAACATGTCAAATCCCTTTCTACTATTCATATATGGGATTCACCAATATATTACGATCAAAAATGTTATTTTATTAATAACTGACACTTTTGACAGCCGGTAGCTGTGGCTAATTTCAGAAATTATGAGGTTGGCTTGAATTGACCTCTTTTGACGTCAGAAGTATGTTCTTAAAAGTTTTACAAGTATTTTCTGGACGCCTGTATATTTGAACGAACAATTAGAATTGGATAATTCAGTATTGTTAAATTTGTTTCATTAAAAGAATGGAAGTCCGTCAATTGGAAATTTCCACATGGCACGGTCAACAGTGATAGAAATAAATACTTCGGTTACAATAACTTACAAACTTTCCCTTTTTGTAAGTTAAGTTGGGTTTAATAAATTTAATAATTAAGAGTGTATTTTATATCTATGTACCTACATTTTAATAGTTATAAACATAAAATTTGTAATTGTGATTTAGCTTTTAGCAACAAACATCGAAATAAACTACAATAAGATTGCGAAACGCATCATGTAAAGAAAGTTTCTTAAGAGCAACCACAGCAACACATTTGCCATTTCGTTTTTTAATCAATATTATTTCATTACTTAGAGCCATTTTGGCTTAAAACAAAGAAACTGTGGCGTAAAGTTATGCTTTTTCAACGGAACACCCTATATATTTTTTTTATTTTTATAATAGGTTCAGTCCTACTTGGATGACACTGTACAATGAATTTCTATTAAGTAAAGGCCTATCCAGTCAAAATTTAGAAAGTTAGGTATTAATAATCTGCTGTAATATTCTTAATATAACAATTTGTTCTTCTTTCTGGAGCGTTTTTCCAGTCGTTTTAACTAATTCTAAATAACACGGCAACATTAAACAATTTACCTAAGGTATTTCTCCTTCAAACATCTATATTTGTCTTCCAGCAGTCTTTTTTCACACCTTAGTTTTTCAAATTGCCTATCGTCGATCGTATTCTTAGTTGTGGCCGTTTCCGCTTCGCTTTGGAACTTGGCCTTCAGCTCTGCCATGTCAATGTGATGTTTTCGCTTTAGTACTTGCTCCTGGTTATTGCAAAAAGTTTATATCAAAAAAATGTCAAATTTTAAAATGTTTTAAAAACTTTTAAAAAGTTTATAAATGATTAAACCATTAACGAATATTTTTATGATATACCGGGTGTCCACGGAAGGTAGTTCGCCCCTCTAACTTTTTTGTTTTTCAAGATAATGGAATAAAATTTATTTGTATACGACATAAAACTGCATTTTCTGATAGGTGACTTAACATTAGGGAACCTCCGGTTTAACCAGAAGTGGCATACATTTTCGATTTTTAAATGGGACACCTGGCATTTTTTTTTTGACTCCATATGACATTCTAAATATAACGATCTGTCACTTGTCACTTTTTGTCACAAAGAAAATATTTTCTTTCCAAATTTATTGTTTTATATAGAGGGCTATGAATACCTTAAAATCACTTATTTCAGTTCTTTAATCTTGGGAAAAATACAATTTCACTATTTTTGGTCAAATGCCATGTGCTGTGTAAAATTTAATCTTTAAAGTTGTATAACTAATTTTTTTTAAACAGCAACATGGTGGCTCGTCGGGTTAAGAAAAAAGAGGATTTTATTACGATTATTTTGATACCACACACTATTAGGTTTTAGAAAAGCTGCCATTAAAAAACTTAAAAAAGTTAACTTGGAACTTTCCTAAAATTAAGCATCTTAAGATTTAAATGCATCAAGTAGCCTGTGACCAGCAAAACTGATAAAACAAAAATTGAAAATGAATTCTTTCTACATACTCCAAACACTAATAACATATCAACTTTTTCACTACTTGTAAAACTATTATTTTGCATGGTTTTTAAAACAACTACCTAATTTACTTTGACAGCCGTCGGCATGTCAATTTTCTTCAAGGCATGATTTTGTTTTATCAGCTTTGATGGTGACAGGCTACTTGATGCATTTCAAAAGATGCTCATTTTAGGAAAGTTCCAAGTTAACTTTTAAAAGTTTATTAATAACAGCTTTTCTAAAACCTAATAGTGTGTGCTATCAAAATAATCATATTAAAATCCTCTTTTTTCTTAACCCGACGAGCCACCATGTTGCCGTTTAAAAAGAATGAGTTATACAACTTTAAAAATTAAATTTTACACAGCACATGGCATTGGACCAAAAATAGTAAAATTGTATTTTTCCCAAGATTAAAGAACTGAAATAAGTGGGTTTAAGGTATTCATAGCCCTCTAGATAAAACAATAAATTTGGAAAAAAAATATTTTCTTGGTGACAAAAAGTGACAAGTGACACATCGTTATATTTAGAATGTCATATGGAGTTAAAAAAAAGTATACCAGGTGTCCCATTTAAAAATCGAATGTTTGTCACTTCCGGTTAAACAGGAAGTTTCATAATGTTGAGTCACCTGTAAAAAAATGGAGTTTTATGTCGTATACAAATCACCCAAATTTTATTCCATTATCTTGCAAAACAAAAAAGTTAGAGGGGCGGAACCACCTTCCGTGGACACCCGGTATGTTATAAGAATTATAACATACCGGGTGTCCAAGGTATAATTATTATACCTTTTTTATTCTGGTATTTCAAATTCTACTAAATTATATCAGGACCTTATTGCAAAAAAACTTTAAGCACTAATGATGGATTTTCGGTTCAAAATACTGAAATTTTGGCAAAATGTTATTGGTTTAATGGTGATACCTGAAAACCGAAACGTCGATTTTTAAATTAGAAACTATCTTTAAATGCGACCTAAGAAAGTGACTTCTGTTTTCCAATAAGTTTATAAATAACGCCACAAAAAACAAAAACGGAAAATAAAGGTTTCGGTTCTTTTTAGAAATTTCTGGAAGTAGTCGGAAGTCTCACCAGCATTAATTTAAGCTCCAAATTATCCAACTTTGCCCCTATTTAACATTTCCTTTATCTTTCATAGTTCCCGAAATCCCAACGGTAAGCATCGAATTTGGGACACCCTGTACACATCACTTACACACATTTGTTTCGATAGTAGCGACAAAGATACAAACAACAAGATTAATAACGAAATCGTAACTACTCTTCAGAAGAGACATTGTAATTTAGAAGTTGGGAAAGAAAGCCCCATCTTCCTTCTTAAATTTATTCAAAATAAAATCAGTGCCTACGCGTTTCAGCCAAATAGGCCATCGTCAGGGCTGCTATAAGAAACATGAAACTAGTGGTACGGTATGAAAGTAACAACAAACTAAAAACGTACAGGCAGTGAGGTCCAAAGACACAGGGACAAAGTAGGACGCACTTTGGTCAAATAAAATTAACAATTTAACATAAAACACAGATGATACATGTTACATTTTAAAAAATAGACTGAAAAAAAATCAAAAACACAGCATCATGTCATCAGAGACAACCACGACTAACAAATTATTCATATTTTATTAAAATCGCTAGTTCAAAAAAGGTACATAGCCTGGTATCGAACCTCTAGACAAAAAAGGATGCATGTATCACCGAGAAAAACATTAAAAGTAAAAAGCATACTGGCGTTATGCAGAATCTATATTCACTCCTATCGCCAAAATCGTGTCTAGCCCATCGACCAATTTTTTATGATTCAACACGCTGAGGTCACAATTTTCAACAGAAACTTACTTCAACTATAAACTCTCTCTTAATTTCCTCAATAATAATGGAATGATTCTGCTTTAATTGCTCTAGATCGGAGTTGTGGTTTAAAACCATGTCTCCCTTTTGTTTTGCTACCCTGTCTGCCAGTTCCTTTTCGATTTCCACCAACTTGTCGTCGTAGTACTTCTCCAATTCTTCTCTTTTAGTCTGAATACAAATTTAATATTTAAGTTAAAACGGGTATTTTTAAAACATTTAAAACGCTTTAAATATAACAGCGTTTTGACGGTGTCTGTATAATATTATTATTTATTATAAAACTTGTATATTTATTTTTCTAGTTTAGTAGTCATTGTATTGGCGAACAAATTACTTTTCAGGTTTTGTAGATTGTTTCAGTCGGTCGGTCGCTGTCTGTCGGAGCAAAAACTACTTGATGGAATAATAAAATATTGTATGGGAAACTGGATATACTGGGTGTTATGAAATGCCTTATCATATTTAAACCAGCAAATCCAGATATGAAAACAAATTGTTGAAAACTATTTTGAAGCTTTGTTTCGCTATAATAAGAGAGAAAATTCACTTTTATTAGATTCAGAAGAACGAGTACTTGGAACCTTTTTGATTCATTATTATTTTAATTTTGCGCTTATCCCGTCGGCAATCTTTCTAATCCACTGCGTGGCGCTAGTCACCTTTGTACACAAGGTCAGTTAAGCCTTTAGGATATTGTTATGAGACGTTTTTTAAAAATGGCAATTTTGTCCCTTGGTGTCCCAGATTTATGGTGATTCATTTCTAGCAAAAATAAAGAAAAGTTTTCAATTAATAGTAATAATAATAACTTTTGGTCTTTAATTTGTTGCTTTTTAGTTATGTTAGGCAAAATTAACATAATATCATGACCGTTGACAAAAACTAATGATTCCATACTTATTTCCGTGTTTTAATAATATTAATTTAGTGAAAAGGTTGAATAGGTACAGCAATTTTTTAAAATTTACTATAGCTGGTATTGCTATAGTTGATGTTGGTTAATTATACGAATATATGACAACGTTGCAGGTCCAAATCGATATTGTTTTCCCTCTGATTTTAGAGGTTCTTACATAACTTTAAAAAAAAATGATGTAATGTTTCTTTAGGACGTCCATTTACATATAAGTCGTTTCCATACCGCCCAGTATGTGTAGTCTGCGACATACCTAAACTGTGTTTTCTTATGAAGTAAATTATATTACACTTTTATAAGTTTGCTTAGTTCTATACTAATTTTAAAGCAACAAATTTAAAACCACAAATAGTTTTTGAAGCAAAATTAATTTACTGGTCCAACCATTTTGCTAAATATATTATTATTATTAATATATCTTTATTGTCAACCTTTAAAAATATTTTATTATAGTTTTGTCATATATGAAGAGCGTGTACATTTTTGAACGCACGTTTTCCCCAATTACCTCAAAGTGTCCTAAAATCTTTTTCTTTTCACTATTTAATTTCTCTTCCGATTCCTTCGACAACCCATCTAGGTTTTCTTCAAAATTCAGTCTTTCTTGTTTGGTCCTCATTTCCAGTTCAACCTTAAGGTTACCTAATTCAGTCTTAATGGTTTCTTCATGTCTTAATTTTTCTTCCTAAAGGGAATTACGAAATATTACATTCTAGAGAACATGGTTGATGAATAGAACGGTTTCATGGAAGAACAGTTCATATTATACAGGATCCTGCAATAGTGCGTCAGGCTTCCATAGCTCCTATACGAATTTAGTTAGGACTTTCATTCATACGCTAACTTATACTGTATTATACGGGGTACTTCAGGAAAATATTTTTTCATATTTCAAAAAAGTGTGGTCATAAAAAGTTGTGATTTTTTAAATGGCATACCCCATATTTTTTTGCATATTTAGATGTATGCTATCGTCCTTTATAAATGCCTAAAATTTTGTTTGATTTGCTTTGGTAGTTTAAGAGCAATCAAATAAAAACTAAAAAAAAAATATTTTGAAGTCGTGGAAAAAATATCAAAAAAAACAATCTAAAATTAGTTTTACAACCACGGTATTAAGTGAGTTTAATAACAAGAGGTTTAAAAATACTATGAATCAAATAGTATTTATTTATTTTATACAGGGTATTCATAATAAGATTTCCAAAATGACACATTTCAAACCTATTTTTCTCAACTTTTTCAAATGGAACACCCTGTATATTATTTCGGTATTTTATATAAAATACACAAGCAATTTTTTAGAGTTTATTTTTAAAATTAAGCGTAGGCGACTAGACTTATAATTAAAAACTACAGAAATTGTTCAAAATGTCTTCCACTTTGTTCTGTGCACAAACCAACATGTTTTTGAAAAGATCTGCTTATTTTCCTTTTAACTTTCCAATTGCAATACCAGCAAAGAGGTTCATTAGTAAGGTTTATCTCTAAAACCCATAGTAGGCCTTGAAATAAAACATGGATTCTTATACTTAGTTTGACAAGTTATTTTAATTCATTTTAAAAAGGTGTAATATCGGGCAATAGTAATTTACGTTACAAGACCGGAAAGTAGCGTTTTCCAGGTCGAGACAAGCATTTCCAGGGCGAGCCGTAGGCGAGTCCTGGAAGCTTGGAGAGACCTGGAAAACACTAATTTTTGGTTGCGTGACGTACAATATTTTTTTTAAGACCGACACTTCGATATACTTACATTAAATTATTTTATATTATTTTTAAATGCGTCGTATGACTTCTCGTAACGGGCTTTTAATTTTACTGGCAATATATCGTAAGTCGCTTTCCTTGCTGCTTCCAAAATCTTATTTTCCGTGTCGGATAATTCAAAATCTGAATTCATATTGTTAAATTTGCGAAGTCGCGAAACAAGTTTGACATAAACAACAAATTAAAAATCAACGAACTGTCACTCGACAATACGTCGAAATGTGGTTTGAAATGTGTCATTTTTGAAACATTATTATGAACACCCTGTATAAAATAAATAAATACTATTCGATTCATAGTATCTTTAAACCTCTGGTCATTAAACTCACCTAATACAATTGAAAAACTATAATTTTAGATTGTTTTTTTTTGATATTTTTTCCACGACTTTAAAATAATTTTTTTTAGTTTTTTTGATTGCTCTTAAACTACCAAAGCAAATCAAACAAAATTTTAGGAATTTATTAATGACGATAGCATACATCTAAATATGCAAAAAAATATGGGGTATGCCATTTAAAAAATCACAACTTTTTATGACCACACTTTTTTGGGCCACCCTGTATATGAAAAAATATTTTCTTAAAGTACCCCGTATGATACAGTATAAGTTAGGGTATGAATGAAATTCCTAACTAAATTCGTATAGGAGCTATGGAAGCCTGACGCACTATTGCAGGACCCTGTATATAATATCTATGTATTAAGAAAACTAAATTTTTACTTCTTTTGCAGACAAAGTATTAAACCGCAAAAAAAAATTGCTAGCATCATTAATTTTATATCAAACCTGTATTAGACTTTTTTGATGGATGAATGGATATGATGGACTCGAACACAAAATTTTATTATTTTCTAATAAGTTAATTAAAAGTTATTTAGAAGAAACTATTAGAATAGAATAGAAAAATATCTATTATGCAATATTAAAAATATACAATTACTAAAGGTAGCAATTCTCCTAGAGTTATTTCTATTTAAACTAACCCCCGTCAAAAAAAAAAAAGAATAAAATGCGACCCCAACATACTCCTCAGTAAATGGAATATATATTTGTGTTTAACAATCGTAAATGAATTATTAATTATAAGATTATAAAAACAAAGAGTTAAGAATTTCGATAGCTGAAAAATAATGAATGCTTCAACTTCGATGTTCGGTGCTAAGGAATATTAAATCTAACATTTCTAAAAGTCAAATCGTGTAGGTCTCTGATTAATAAACTACCGGGTTTTCTGATTAAAGTAACAACATTTTTTTCTTTTTTTTAGAAGTTTTAAATTTGCTTGTTCTAAAGTGGTTTAATAAACTTCAGGGAACTTTAATCATTTGCCGCGTCACATTTCCTTAAGTCGGTCATGACTCATACATGAACATTTACCTCTAAAATCCTATTTAATTCATGCCTATGTGATTCCTCGAGCTTCAACTTAAAATTAACCAGTTCTTCGTTTTTCTCCTCCCACAATTTTTGTTTGATCTCAGCTATTTTCTTCTCCGCCTTCTCTTCCAGTTTCACTTTGACGTTCTCGTCTGGGCTCGACTCACTGTCGCTGTCAAACAAGCTATCGACTGTTTTCATTTCCAGTTTTTCTAGGCTTTTCGTGTCTTCTTCTGAATCCGAACCTATAAAACCACAAACTAAAGCCCTGCGTAGCCTATAAGTAATGGCGATCGTTGGCATTTTTAAAGACCATTATACAGGGTGTTATAGAAATTACTTATTATATTAAAATCTCGTAAATCCTGATATGACAACACATTAAAGAAAAACATATTTAAATGTTACTAATAAGAGGGAATCGCTATGGCATAAATTAATAAGTAGTTACACAACACTTGGGAGGTTAATAAAAAATAAAAATACCTCAAATACCATGGAGATACTGGCACAAACTATACACCTTAATCAGTGGCGTAGCGTGGTTGAAGGGGCGGAGGGGGCGAAAGCTTCAAAGGTAAGGTCGTAGAAATTATTTTTTTTGGAGGGGTAAAAGAAAAAAAATAGCGCCGCAGGCGAAATTTTCTTGGGTGCCACGCCCTTAAAATATAAAATACACAAGATCCTCAAGAAAATCACAAAAAAATTGATCAAGTAAAAAAAAAGTGCTTCGTTTTCATGGCTCATTATGGGTCCCTGGGGGGGGGGTAATTACCCCCTTATCTACGCCCTTGTTCAAAGGGCGCCTCACTGCTAATGTATAATTTCGTTTATTTAGTAAATTTTGGCCTGAGAAGTAAAGTTTTTGTTTCGTCATGTCTAAAATGGCCACATGAAAACAATGAACACGGCAAGGGAAATTTTGTTAAAACTCTATACAATATTTTATGCTTATTACATAATAATATGAGCATATATTCTCTATATTCTCATTGGCGACAATAACACGCTTTTAAAAAGATAAAATTTAGTCTCTAGTAAATTAAAGATTTCAAGCAATTTTTAATTTTTAAAGCAAAATAACTGAAAGAATACAAATTATTGGTCGTGCCAAAATATTTTTATTATAAAGTACTTAAATCAAATAGTGAAAATAAAATAGAATCTCGAAATAGGTAACAGAGTAACAGGTTTATTTTATCTCCTCCTTTACTCTAAAAGTTATAAACAAATAATAACGCTAATTAAACCCCATAAAAATACTTTAAAAAGAAAGAGAAAGAGAGCTTCACAAAATACCATATTTGCCAATAATATTCTTCTGATAATGGTCACCTTATAATATAAACAGAAACAAAGAACTAAAAAATAATTATAATAATAATAGTAATAAATAATGAGGATTTTGTTATATAATTATCATTTATATTCATAAACATAGTAAATTTCCTCTTGCTGCGATAGATAAACAATATTATCAATTATCATGTGAAGTGAAATTGAACTGGGAACTACTGGGAGAGTGGAAAGGGGGCGCCGTTTGGGAAAGGCTCAAAGGGCGGGGGGGGGGGGGGCGGTCGCCCCCCTGGCCCCCTGCACGCTACGCCACTGACCTTAATAAATAAACAAATTGTTACAAATCTAATCTACAACTCTAAGAACGTATGCTATCTGTTCCGCCAAGTTATCAGTTATGTGATAGGTCATACTGGGTCAGTGCCGTTTCACAAAGGACCGAAGATCACTGCTGATGATCGGTCGCAACCGATCGTCGGCAGCAATTCTTGTTTTCACATGTTCGCGTATATGGTCAGTCGTCAACATATACTTGATGAGACCACAGCATCGCGCTGTTGTCGCTTTGTGCGTAATAAAGCGACGAAGAATGAAACAAGATTCCAGAAATTTTTGGGTACATCCCCTATGTTTAGAAAGGCCAATAAAAGGCGCTTTGGTCACCCTTTATTTAGATTTAAAAGCACATCCACCGGCATCCACGCAAATTCTGCATGTATTTTCGAATGTCTATGGTTTCATTTGATGAGCTGCACAGTAAGTCAAAAAAATACCTAAAATTTTCAGACCGTATCAGAGCTTCAATTTCTTCAGTGGCTTTAAGGTAAAGGTTTTAAAATTAGTGATGGGCCGTGGGTATTTACCCGATGGGTAAATTCATAAATACCCGGTAAATACCGGGTATTTACCCGAAAGATATTTACCCGTGGGAAGATTGGGTTTTTTCCTTAAAATAACATCATAAGGACTTCATAAAAAAATAAAAAACATAATAAACAGCTATTGATGAAATTATTGATGATGAATTATTATATTATTATACTGTTTTTTCATTTTAATATTTTTTATATATTTATTCGTTCTACTCCTATCCTATAGGTATTATCTCTGCTAGTCGTAGTCTAGAGAATCGAGATTATGTTTTTACATGTTAAAAAAATTTCACTGTTTTTCTTTTATTTTGTTTAACTCATATTATTAGCTTCCTAGTAATGTTAATGTTATGTTTTTATTATTTTTTATTGATGTGTTGTTTTATTTGATTTTAAATACGACTTAAAGGATTTTACTAATTTACATTTCCAATAAAATATATAAAAAAACCTTAAATATAATTATTAATCCATTAAGGGTCCGGGTAAATATCTGGGTAAATACCCGGGTATTTACCCAAAATATATTTACCGGGTATTTGCCCATCACTATTTAAAATGTATAGAAAATGGAAAGGTTGCCATTTTTATTTTCGTAAAATATACAAACAAACAATACCGCGATTTAAAACGCAACTGATGATACGCTGCATGTGAAAGCTCTCGTTTACCAAATAGCTCCGACCATAACCGATGATCTGCACACGCTACGGGCTGGACCGACGCCCGCGCTTTTTGTAACGGTCGACCGATAATACGCTCATATGTGAAAGACACGGTTTAAACAATGGGCCCGACCGATCATCAGCACTGATCATCGGTCCGTTGTGAAACGGCACTCATACTGTCCTACGTCTTCCACTGTATCATTGTATATTTAATCCGATAGAGCATAGAGCAGAAAGTAAAATCAAAGGTGTGAGCAAAAAATGTTTCCCCACCCTACGTGTGAGTGGCATAACGTTAATTAAAACTGTTATAGACAATATACCGGCCGAAAGCTGGAAAAATTCAGTGAAGCATATTTTAAATAGTCGAAGATTCGCATATTTCTATACAAACTAAAATACAATCCATTGTTGTTAACCTAAACGACGACTCTGACAGTGAAACCAAATTTTATTTGTTAGTGTTGTAAAAATAGTTAGGACTAGTGTCCGACCGAAACAAGATTTTCAGCCGAAACCGAATCTTCGGCCTTGTCTCAGTTTCGGCCGAAACCGAGACCTGAAAACTTATTTGTTTATTTTATTTATTATTGTATACTTAAATTTCATTTATTGTATACAGGGTGTCCCGGATAAGAATGCACTCTACAGGGATCTCGTTAACCATAGGAGATACAGAGATGGTTAAATTAGAGAAAAGTTGCGCATTACTAAACCATGTAACGTCATGTTTTCAAATTTAAAAAATTCCGAATGCTTCCGAAGATATTTGGATAAAACCGAATTTTTGCGATTTCGGTTTAATTGATTTATGATTCTATTTGAAGAGACATGTCAACATAAATTTTACATTCTCATTGCCACTTTTTCTCCCCTACAAGATGGTTTAATTACATTTTTGATCCGACGTTTTGTTTAGTTACAACCATCATCAACTTTGTTATTTTAAATAGTCGGAAAATTTTATTTTATGCTTAGTAAATTCTACGTTTTATTCTAAATCTAACGGTGTATCAAACGTATTATCTATTAGACGTTTCGATATAGAAAAACACATCATCAATGAAAATAGGCACATTATCGAAAATATTTTTGTTTTTATTGTTGTACTTAAACACTAGTAGGATTTTAAAACATTTTTTTATTTGAGATTATTTACAATATTATTAAACTTATGTTCAAATGCGTAAATCTTAAGATTATGGGACAAAATTAAAAGAAACATAATATTATCTAATTAAACTTATCTGAACAATACAACAAGTAATAATTAATTTTAATAATTAAATACAATTATTTTTATAATAAATTATTTTCTATTTTCAAAAATTCCACCCTAATTCTCCAAACATAAATAACACCGGTAAACAATTTCTTCCATAACGTTATTTAACATTTCTGGAGTTATTATTGCATCTCTGCTTGCGCACAATTCTTATGACTCTCGATGTAACAGCAAAACATGTTAAATTTTTCTTCGTTAGAATAATGTTCCATTATTTTAAATTTTACTGCACAATGCAACAGTTAAAAATTTAAAAAAACATAATAATAATAACCAAATTTAAAACTAACAGATCTCTGAAACTAAGTGGCAGATCTAAAGAAACTATTTAAACAATTGCGAACGTCAATCAATTTCATAGCCACCCATAATATGATGCCGAATTTAAATGGTACATTATGTTTGAATATTATTTATCATGAATTTTTTAAAAATAAAAAATAATTGAATTTAATAATTAAAATTAATTATTACTTGTTGCATTTTTCAGATAAGTTTTATTAGATATTATGTTTTGTTATAAGTTTCTTTTAATAAAATGTTTTAAAATCCTACTTTAGTGTTTAAGTACAACAATAAAAACACAAATATTTTCGATAATGTGCCTATTTTCATTGATGATGTGTTTTTCTATATCGAAACGTGTAATAAATAATAAGTTTGATACACCGTTAGATTTAGGATAAAATGTAGAATTTACTACGCATAAAATAACATTTTCCTACTATTAAAAATAACAAAGTTGATGATGGTTGTGACTAAACGAAACGTCGGATCAAAAATGTAAATTAAACCATCTTCTAGGGGAGAAAAAAGTGGCAATAAGAATATAAAATTTATTTTGACGTGTCTCTTCAAATAGAATCACAAATCAATTAAAACGAAATCGCGAAAATTCGGTTTTATCCAAATATCTTCGGAAGCATTCGGAATTTTTTAAATTTGAAAATATGACGTTACAGGATTCAGTAATGCACAACTTTTCTCTAATTTAACCATCTCTATATCTCCTATGGTTTACGAGATCCCTGTAGAGTGCATTCTTACCTGGGACACCCTGTACATATAGGACGAGATCGATCTTCTAAAAAAAAAAGTCGCGACACAGAAAAAATCTATTTATACCGTGCGAGCAAAAATTATTTGCATCAAAGAGGGCCTTGCATCTAAGGACGTAATGCTTAGCCGTGGAGCTTTGTTGGGTGCCAGTAACTACCTGAATTAACAATCAATCAGTCAATCAGTTATTCCGTCATCTTTGACAGCCGTTTCAAGTAATTTGATTCATCGCTAATTTTTTCAATTTCTTGAACAATTCACACAATGGGCTTTACGGAACAGCACAAAACATTCATGGTTGAAGCGTATTTTCGAAACGGGGTGAGAGTAAATGGTGAGTGGCAATACAATCCGGGTTTGTGCATGGACGATTTTCACGAACATTTTCCTAACGTTGCTTTTATTGCTGGGGATTTTTATCATTGCCTGAAAAGAACCGTGGCTGTGTTTAGGGAAACAGGTTCTATACAACACAAAAAAAGAGCAGGAATACTATCTGCAAGAACAGAAGAACTTGTTGCAAACGTTCGTGAAATAATGCAAAATACGCCAACAAATTGTATAAGACGCCTGTCCCCAGAAGTGGGAAGTTCTTATGGAACATGCAGGACTATTCTTAAGAAGCAGCTAAATTTATTTCCTTATAAAATGCAAGTATTCCAAGAAATACAAACCGCAGATTTTGAAAGACGCAGGAATCACTCTCAATGGTTTACCCTAATGATTTATTAGACCTGACATTTTTTTCGGATGAAGCCTGGTTCCACCTCTCCGGTTATGTGAATTCTCAGAATACAGGCATGTGAAGTAGGGAAAATTGCCAGTTTTTTTCCACATTGCACCCTCAAAAAATTGGTGTCTGGTTAGCTGTTTCCCGAAGAAGAATTGTTGGTCCTATTTTTTCCATGACACAGTTACAGCACAGCGGTATAGAGACAATATTTTAAATCAATTTGTGGAGCAATTACTTGAAGACGAACTACGTTTTATATATTTTCAACAGGACGGTGCAACCGCTTATACAGCCGCCAAAACTATTAACTACTTACGCAATTTTTTCGACGACAGATTGATCAGTTTTCGATCAGACATTGAATTTCCACCTAGATCACCTTGTTTATTCTCAGAACACAGGCAATTTCTTTTTTTTTTCTGTATATTCTTGCTTTGTTAATTTTGTAAACAACAAAGATAAATTTGTATTTATCTACTTATTTTATTACTCATTAGTTTGGCATATCATGTCATAATTGAATTTGACAAAATTTTAACCTAGATTTGGTTAGATATATCGTCCCCATATCATTGTGATCTAAACCAAACCACACGTTTTTTAATCCAAGTCCGCTTTGATGCAAATATTTTTTGCTCGCACGGTATAGACATCACTGCCTACGAACCCCCCCCCCCCCCCCCCAAAGTTAGCCGAACGGTGCGCGACAGTTCACGAACACTGAGTTTCGGCCGCTTTTTCGCCGAAACCGAAACTGTGGCCGAAACTAGATTTTTTGGCCGAAACTAGCCGAAACCGAACTTTCGGTCGGTCACTAGTTATTACACATGTTATTAGTATATTAGTAAATAATAATTATTTTCTAGAAATTTGCATTTTGTTAATTGATCTCAAAAAGACAAGACGATATACTTTGAATATATCAAAAGTTTCAGACACAAAATGGAAACTGTTGACTACAAATTTGGAAACATTTTCGAAACGTAAACATTTTAAATGGCGCAATTGCACGTGTTTCCGGGTGCTTGGTACTAGCTCTGGCGCACAATTGAAACTTTTATCGAAACTGTTATACCAAATGTGTTTATTCAATTGTGGCAGTTCAATCTCAGAAGGCGCTATTTGAAGATGTCAAAATGGACACAATAAGGAAACAAATAAATTGAATTACTTGCAGGTTGTAAAATAAAAGAAAAACAATATGAAGACGACATAATTTCACCATAATTCATTTGTCACAAGTGTATTTCCTGAAAGTCATGATTTTATTTCACTTAGTTATTGCAAAAGAGAAACAAAAATCATCGACGAAATAAATTTTATTGTGCAATTAACAGTAAGTTTAGCTTTATATTTTTAATGCGCTCTCAATTTATTTGCTTTTACAAAAAACATTATACAACATATTTTGCTAGAAAATAAAATTGAAAATATTCTCAAAATTTCACTTATTTTTTTGTTAAATTGAATTGGCTAGCAAAATGGAAATAAAGTGACAACTTTTCGACTTTTCAGAACATGCAGAAACTTAATTAAAACCAATTATAACAAGAAAAATTTATCAAAATGACCTCCAGAAAGCGAGATATTATTATGGTTTAAAGTGGTTTGATAACGGGAAAAAATAGTTGGACGCAGTTCTAACAAAACGAAATATTAACTTCCTTTATTAAATTATTTTTAAAGAATAATCATTTGTTCTTTGCCTTTTCCCAAAGTTTGGTTTTTTGGACATGTGATGTTTCTGCATATGCCAATCCATTTACTATAAAATATTGATTAGATTTAGCAATATTTGGGCGTGGTTCGCTTTTTACCCAGTAAATAATTTTTTGTCCTACGTTTCTAAAATGTCACCAGCCGCCACTACCGTCAACTCAAACATTTTAAATGCGGATCGGAATATTAAATATGATTTTAGGAACGTCATAAGCTTAAGGTTTTTTAATTTTATCGTTTCGTCATCTAATATCTAGTATTCAGATTATTATTTCTTTACGCTTACGGACCTAGCAATTAGGTTATGCGATCATACGATCTATTGTGGCTCACACCTTATTTATATTTCTCTCAATTTATGTAGGCATCTGATTAATAATATAATAAATAAATAAATTCCTAAGAACTGCATTTGTATAATTTTAAAGTGTATTTCTATCTTGTATCTAAACTCAATGAAATGTCAAAACGATAACCATAGTAACCTACGTAAACATCAGTTTTTGTCATGGCTAACTTACTAATAACCGAATAAACATTGAATTGTATAAAAAAATTTACAAATTATGCTTAATACGTCAAAAAAATGGTTAAACTAGTTAGTTAGGTACAGGTATGATATACAAGTATGAAGTGAAATTTTAGCAGCTTTTCAAATCCGTAATAATATACAGGGTGTTACATTTGAAAAAAAGGACTTATGGTCACTTTTTCAAGTTACCAGAATAAGTGTACTTTTCAACCACCCTGTATATTGCAACTAAGATTTGGGGCTAGGGCAAAGAGCCCTATGGTATTAGTTAACTATTTACCAAATTTCAGTGTTTCAGTGTTTTAGAGTTCAAAATGATCAGCATTTTTAAAAGTGACGTTTTCGGATAAAAAAAAAGAAAAATTTATTTATATCTTAGAAACGGTAAGAGATAAGTATAGAGTAAAGTTAATAAAAATTGTAAGGAAAGTAATCGGGGGTTCGAAAATAAAATAAAATATATGGTGTTGCATTAAAAAAATCGAAGTTACTATTATTTTCGTGTGGAAGAGGACACTGTATTGTTAAAAATATTTTACGTTGGTAGAGCATGTCCGTTTGTGAACGCGACCAAATTTTCAGAACGATTCCTTTACTAATTCGTCAGAAACGTCTAACGTTCTATCCACCGTGAATCACCCTGTATAGTCAAGTTTTCGACTTTCGATAATTTGTAAAATCTGCTCGACAATTTAATTTCCATTCGGTTTTTAGTAAGTATGCCATGATAAACTTTTGTTTACTTAGTACCTTACAAAAGCTAAAATAATCATCGGAACCTCCATTTTAACTACTATTCAACTGCTGTTAGTCCGCGACCGGCCAACGCGGCTATTCAACTGTCCATTGAGATTCGAATTTCCTAATCTATTAATATTTGGTCTGGTTTTAGGACACCCAAGGAGTTACCCATTTAAATATATCATTTCCAGAACAGAATGTATCTAAGAATTAATAGTTCTATTTCTTGCTTTATATAGCTTTGTTACCTTTACTTATTGTCAATTTCGGCTTCACAAAGTCAGTCGGAACCTTGATAAGCTTCAGATTGGACGCCGGCTCGGCTACGGCCGTCACAGAGAACCTACTCTTAGTAGCTGAAACTTTGACATTCATTGCTTCCATCTGCTTGTCGCTGATATTCAAGTCGTCTTCGCTGGAACTCTTGTCGGAGAAAGTGATGCCCACGTCTGTAGTGTTATTGTCCAGGTTGAATCGGACGCTCTTTTTGTCGTCGTCGTCCTTGTCAGATTTGTCGTTTAACGAAACCTAGCATATAGAAAGGTTAGGGTAAAGTTTCTGTTCATTTTGTGAAATTTTAAAATTGTCATAGTGAAAACTATACTCATTTCTGAATCGATGAATGATAGCACACAAATACAGTCATACTGCACCAACATCAAGGTTGATACGTTTGCCTAAACCTCCACGAACGGCATAGGGGAACTATAGTAACCACGTTAGGTGGCAAAACTTTTGAGGCACTGCGGTTAACAAACGGTTAAGCAAATAGAACCGGTTTAATCGTTAAATCGGAAGAAGACGGAATTAAAAACTAAGATAGGATTGTGAAAACCGTTCTTTTCCTAATATACATTTTTGCAAGCTTACAGCCTGTCATAGTGATATCTCGTAAACTAAATATTTTAAGTATAAAATATAGGACAACCCTTGTTCTTGCTCATTTTCACGAGAACTGCAGAAAAATAACAAATTAATTTTTTTATTATTTAACACTCGTATTCACTAAAGAGTTTTAAATTTATTTATTTAATACAAAACTCTACAGATTTACATCCCATTACAGAGTAGGAATGCTAATATTAATTATTAAAATAAATCCCATACATATCTATAGGTATCTACAATCTAAGTCTAATTCATGGCATTAATATATTTTCTAAATTCATGGATGCTTATGATAAATATATCAAAGTGGTCTCTAATATAAATTACACATAACACGAATCAGAGAGTTGTTGTAGAAAAATTTATATTGCACTTTCTCAATTGCATAGTTATGGCTCTGATAATATAGACTCTCTACTATTATAGGACAATATTCAGGAATACTTCTGACAGTCGACAATCAAATGCGATATTAACAGCTGATATTGGTTTATTCCTAAAAGTTCCCAGTTTAGTAGTGGACAAGCTCACGCCTCATGTTGAGGCAGATTATTTTATTATGATTTTGGTGCTTTTTAAGTGTATCTGTGGCTGATTTTTTTTTTAATAGTGTGCCGTGTTTGCATCATCCGCCTGGAATCCAGATTATCCTTTATTCCCGCTTTAAACGATTTAATATTTTACTGTTGGACTTTCAGAATTTTAGAAACGAAATAAATTTTATTTGTGCTTATTATTTAAGTTAAACGGTGAGTAGAATAAACCAGTTTAGGTTAACTATCCTATTATCAATAATAAACATTTCATTTATCTTTATTTGCTATATTATAAATTTAATATTATTAGTTAATCTATTTTAGTTACGGTACAAATAGGTTGCCAAACCTTGTGCTCACCTAGAGCCAATTAGCTGTTTGTATTTAAAAAAAGATGGCATTTTGGCTGCTTTGTACTACGCCGCGAACGTAAATTATGACAAAGCAGCATTTAACGTGAAACATCGCAGACGCACTGCACGATTGGCTCGTAACTGCAATATTTTGCTGCGGCGAAATTCTTGTTTTATATATAACTAGCGTGTACCCGGCCTGCGTTGCAGCCCGGCATTATACGACGTGAGATAATAAAGCGAACAAACCTCAAACTCAACCGTTTGCCGGCCCGTCCACAATTCACATCCATGCATAAAACATAGCCTGTCTTCGTCTATTCCGGCTTCGGTGCTTCGGATCGATCGTTGAACGGGCCGGGGACCGGTTAGGTTGGGTCGTTCGTTCTCCCTACTCTAATTTATCAGTGTTTCTCTATAATATTATGCATGTATTATACATAAAAACCTTCCTCTTGAATTACTCTATCTATTAAAAAAAACCGCTTCCAAATCCGTTGCGTAATTTTAAAGATTTAAGCACATATAGGGACAGGACGGGCGATAGCGACTTTGTTTTATACTATGTTAAGATGTTCTGATGCACTTCCAAGTTAGAAAACAATTTACAGTGTCTGACTATAAACCCATATTTTAGTAGCCTTGTTTATTATTTCAGTCATGTGTGTTTTGAATGAAAGTTGAAATACTTTCATTGGGAAGATGTTGCCAAAATAGTTTTAGTTCTACTAAAGAAAACAGTATCCATCAACTTTTTTTAAAGAATTTAAAGGAAATTCAGAAAAACAATTACGAAATAAGACTTAGTTGACTTATTCCGACATTCGTTTAAATCTTAAACTGTAACGATTTAAGACGGTTTTAAATTTTTACCCCTTTAGTGAATATGGTTGTAAAAGTTTAAAAACTGACTCATTAGTTTACAGTTAAATATAAATGCAGAATGATTAAAACAACATATTTTTATAGAATATGTAGTTTCCTTGGTACTAACCTTGTCAAAATCCATACTTTTTGAAAGCTCTATACTTCTATCTCTTAGGATACTTCTAGGTAAATCCAAGCCTTCATTTTTATTGGGACTCGAAATTGGCTCGCTCTTTCTAGTATTGGACTTAAGAAACATTGCTCCACCTCCTGTAATCTTTAAATACCACTTCTTAAAAATCGTATTGCAAAGACTTAAGTACTTTAAATTGACTTCATAGGATAGGTATGATTATATGAAAATGACAAAACTGCAGTCAAACTAAGAGAGAAATAAAAATGCGCGCTTTAGAAATTAAAATGAGACAAATACAGGGTGTTTCTCAAAAGACGTTTACCCCTATAACTTTTTTATATTTATAGATATTAAAATGAAATTTTGATATTATGCATAAGAGATGAGTCTGCATTTATTGGCATAATTTTCAATTTGTTAGCACTTCCGGTTTGACCGGAAGTGACCTTGACTTTGGTATTTTAAATGGGACATCTTGTATATTTTTACTTTTTGGGATTCAGCATAACATTCTGAGTTAAATGACACCTCACTTGTCATTTTTTGACGTGTTATAACATTTTTATGTTTATTTTTAATCTAGAGTGCTACAAATTAATTAAATCTGTTAATTTATAGTCAACTTATACAACAGTATATTATTATGAAAATTAAAATAATTGACTTTCTAAGTTTCACAAGCGTTTAAAAAATGAAATTTTGTTTTCTTGACGTTTACTCCATTTTTCCAAATGGAACGATGGTAGTTCACTAGGATATTTAAAGCGAGCCGCCCTCTCTTTTCTAAAGAAATATAAAGGCGGCTTAGAAAAACTATGCAATGGGTTTGAAAAGCAATATGTAGTAGTAGTAGTAGTAAAAAAATTATTTAGCACGTGGCTACATGATACATTTTAACAAGTTTATACCCTTTTTTTATTTATTTTTTGAATTAAATGACCTTTTGAAACTTTATTTGTCCTGTTGAGTTAATAAGAATGATTTTAAACTTTTTTTAAAAGATTTTAAACTTTTTTGATTTTTAATTGACTTGTTTAATTTATTAAATTCAATAAGACCCTTATGAAAAACTGATTTATATGGAATATTTTTTGAAAAATTATTAAGAAAAAAATTATTGTTATTTCGTGTTAAATAATTATGTTGATCACTATTTAGAACAGTCAATTGCTTTAAATGTGGTGGTAACAAATCATTTTGAATTTTAAAAATAAATATTAGAACCAAAAATAATACAAAATTTTTTACATTAACCATTCTAATTTTTTTAACATCACATTAATTTTTGTATATCTATCCATATTAAGTAAAATTCGCATTGCTTTATTTTGTAAAATTTGTAATCTATTTATTACACATTCATCCGCCATAAACAAAATTGTAGAACAATAAAGAAAATGTGGTAAAATTAAAGTATTGTATACAATTTTTTTGAATAAAATTTTAAATTTAAACTTATTCTTTTAAAATAACTAATTTTTCCCGCAATTTTGTAAATTAAATTTTCGAATTGGTTATTAAATTTTAATTTTGAATCAATCAATATACCTAAATATTTAAAAGAATTGACTATTTCTAGTTTATCACCATCAATTAAAATATTTATATTTGTATAATTATTTAAATTTACACCCATAACCATACATTTTGTTTTATAAACATTTAATTTTAATTTGTTAACTTTTAACCAGTTTGACAATAGAATCAGTTCTGAATTTAAAATTTCCAAAATTTCCAAAAGATTTTTACAGCTTATATAGATAAGAGTATCATCAGCAAACATTTGTATTTTAAGAACTTTTAGGACTAATGGCATGTCATTAATATATAAAATAAAAAGTAAAGGCCCCAAAATACTTCCTTGAGGTACTCCTATGTTATTAAATTTCTTTGTTGAAAAAAAATTACCAAATTTAGTTTTCTGTGATCTATTATTTAAATAATTTTGAAACCATTGATAAACTTTACCCCTTATACCATATTCAAATAATTTTTCTAATAATATATCTCTATTAATCGTTTCAAAAGCTCGCTTGAAATCAAGAAATACTGCTATTACATATTCTTCTCTTTCCAATTTTCTACTACATATTGTATGGCTGTTTCACTAGAATATCCTTTTTGAAACCCAGCTTGAGAATAAATAAAAATTTTGTTTTTATTCAAAAAATCCATAACTTGTTCATAAACTACTTCTTCTATTAATTTTTCTATATCCCATAATACATTTATTGGTCTCATTTCATTCCATTGTTTTGAATTTTTAATCTTTGGAACTGGAGTAATATATGAACATTTAAGTTCTAATGGAATTTCTCCTTTGTTTAAACAAACTTCAATAAAGTAAAGAAGATAATATCCAATAACTGTAAATGTTTCTTTCATCAATTTCTTAGTTAAAACCTCGTTGTAATTTTCATTTGAATTTAAATCATTTATAATTGTTCTTAAATGATTAAGAGATACTTTAGAAACAATTTCCATAATGTTTTTATTTCTAGAAATTTTAGGACATATAGAATGGTTTCCAACATTTATTGAGGCAATAATATCTTCATCGGCTCTGAACATAATATGAGGTTAATTTTTCAGCAATGATATTCTTGTTTGATATTTTACCTTCTTCAAATATTATTTCTTTAATATCTATTTTTGTAGTTGGTTTAACTAAATTCTTTAAGGTTTTTCACATTTTCTTACTGGTTTTTTCATTATTATCTATTTGTTTTTCATAATAATTTGTTTTTTCTTCTCTTAATACTGAAACACAAATGTTGCGATTTTTCTTATAAACATTCCAATCCTCTTCACTTTTTGAAATTGAAAATTTCTTGTATGCATTATCTCTTTTTTTTCTAATGTCCATAATTTTTTTATTAAACCAAGGTGTTGGATGTCTTCTTAGAAATATAGTTTTTTCTTCTTTTACTTTATTAATTGCAATCTGTACATTGGTTATCAGGTTTTAAAATATAATATTGACATCTGTAATAGTATAGTTCCAATTGTACAAAATAATTTCCTTTGATAATTTTTCATAGTCAAAAAATGTCATTTTTGTTATTTGTTTTTCATTTCCAGTAATATTTTCAATTTGAACAAATGTCCAGTCATGATCGCTTAGTTTCGGAACATTCATTATCCCAGAATTTAGAGAATGTTCATTGGTGATAATAAGGTCTATAATTGTTTTACTTCTGTTTGTAGTCCTGGTAAAATTTGTTATTAATTGTTTCATTCCAGTTATATTAATAATTTGTTTAAATTTCTTAACGTAATTATCATCATTTAAAAAATTTATATTAAAATCTCCAATGTGTATTTTAATACTATTAACATCCCACATACTTTCACATTTTTCTTCAAAAAAGTCTAAAAAAGTTTTGACACTTCCATTTGGTGATCTATAATATGCAAATAAAGTATACGTTTTCCAAATTTTAAATTTAATGTGTATACACCAAAACTGGTAGTCAACAGAGAATTTTTCAAATTAATTTATTGAAATTTTTGAATGTAGGTAAATTAAAACTCCACCTGTATGTCTTGAATTGGATTTGCAAATATATAGGTTATAATTTTCCATTTGTAATTCTGATTCATCAGTTTTTTCGGTAATATGGGTTTCTGAGAGACATAATGCAACAGGTTTTTCTTTAAATAAAAACATTTTAATTTCATCTTTTGAACTAAAATATCCTTGAATATTTATATGAAATATTTTATTAAATTCATCATTCGGTTTTGGTATTTCCTGCTTTTTTAATGGCTATATTTCTTTATCATATTGTGTTTTAGATTGAACAATTTTGACATGTCTTTGGAAAATTTCACAATTTCTATCAAATGGGCTATGGTTGATAAAATATCCAGCATCAAATTTTGAATTTGCCTCAGAACAATTTGGACATTTTAAATGAGCCTGATCTGTAATACACGACATAGCGTTATGGTCCGGGTTTCCACATTTCATGCAAATTTGAGATTTAGTACAATTTTGGGCAGAGTGATAATACCCTGTACATTTATAACATCTCAAAATATCTAGATGTTCAAACACAGTACATACAGAGAAATCTACAAAAATAATTCCCTTATTTATTGCCTTTTTTAAAGCCAATATTATCAATTTTCAATATCGCCATAAACTTTGTATTCATTTTCTTTATTTTTATAACTTTTATTTTTGCATCTTTTAAAAATTAATTTTTTTCTAGTATAGCATTAATTAATTCTGCTTCATTTATTTCATCATCTATTCCAATAATTTTAATTCGGGGTATTCTATTTTCCTTTGGAGTTACTACATAATTATTTCTTAATTTTTTATTTACCTCATTTTCAATTTTTTCCAGTTCTTCCTTATTCTTACATTGAATTTTTACTGTTCCACCTCTTAGATCTTCAATTTTTGTAATATTTACGTTTAATTTTGCAGGATTTATAAACTTTCCCAAATTTTTTCTTGTTAGTTTATTTTCTTGAATAGAATTTGGCTTAATTATTATAAAATTATTATTAGCAATTACTTCTGATTTCTTCTTAATGCTATTTGTTTCTTCAGTTTTTTTTAGACAATCACTGTAAGATAAAATATTTAGAATTTTGCTACCACTTGTACTATTTTCAGAAATTGTACTTGGAATTTTCACTCATATCAAACTCCTTTTAATTGAATTGACTTCTTAAAGGTCGCTGTTTTTTGGTTTTAAGTTGACGGATTTTAAGACGTCTTGTCAAAATTCAAGTAGCTACAACAATATGGCTTTACTTTAAAGTTGTAATGCCATTAGTTTATAAAACATACAATCTTGCGGCTTCAGAAGTATTTTTCTGGTCACCCCAAAAATTAGGAGCATATCAATTTGTTCATTTCTAGTAAAACTAACCATTTTATCGGATTTACAATGTAAGTTTAATAAACGAATGACATTACAATTTTAATTTAAAACCATATTATATTGGTTTTCAATACCATTCTATTGGTTTTCAAAGCCGCCTTTATATTTCTTTAGAAAATACAATAATGCAATAATGCATAACGCTTTTAAATTTGCGATTGGGACTTAAGGCACATTTTTTCGTGTCAATTTTAAAATAGCGTAGGAAGGTATGGTATCAAATTGTTGGGAACAAAATGCTCGTTTTAAATATCCTAGTGACCTACCATCGTTCCATTTGGAAAAATGGAGTAAACGTCAAGAAAACAAAATTTCATTTTTTAAACACTTGTGAAACTGAGAAAGTCAATTATTATGACATAATTTTAATTTTCATATAACACTTGACTATAAATTAACAGATTTAATTAATTTGTAGCAGTCTAGATTGAAAATAAAAAATTAACATAAAAATGCTATAACACGTCAAAAAATGACAAGTGAGGTGTCACTTTACTCAGAATGTTATCCTGAATCCCAATAAGTAAAAATATACAAGATGTCCCATTTAAAATACCAAAGTCAAGGTCACTTTCGGTCAAACCGGAAGGGTAAACAAATGGAAAATTATGCCAATAAATGCGGACTCATATCTTATGCATAATCTCAAAATTTCATTTTAATATCTATAAATACAGAAAAGTTATAGGGGTGAACGTCTTTTGAGAAACACCCGGTTTGTGACGAAATATAAATAATAATATTGCTTTTGGCGGGGCCCTGTTCATGCCGGAATAATAATGCTTATTTCTCCACTCTAAGGAACATATAAACTACCTTGAGTTCCAATTTTTCCAAAGCCCTAGGATGCTTATCAAAAACTCCCATTTCTTTATGTTCTTCGTCAAAACTGCTAAACTTTTGCAGGAACTTATTGTTACCGATAAGGATGTCCTCCGATCTTTGCTTCAACAATTTCGATTCGTGCTTGGGACTGTGAGCGGGGCTGACCTTCAAAGGGGACAACCTTATGTCTCGCTTTCGAGCTCCCAATGACAACGGTTGTAGTTTTAGTGCGTTTGCTAGAATGAACATTTTAATAAATATTTGTTTTACCATTGTGGAAATCATAGACTTCTCATTGACTAGACTAAGCCCTTCATTCATGAATAGCCTGTTTGTTTGTATCAAACATTCGTAAGTGTGAAACAAAGACAGAAGAGAGAGAACGCGTTAAATTTCTGACTGCGTTCTTACCTGGAATACTCTCCTCAAAACTCTTTAGTTCGTCGTCTTTCGCATAGGTGGCGTCCTCAGTCGGTTCATTAAGTGACACTGATTGACTATCGGCTCTCGCTTTCTTCACTAACCCTCGATAGATGTCGTCCAAGGGGTGCTCCCATTGGGTTTTCTTGGTTATTTGATTGTAGTAGTAGTATCTTTTTGATTTATCATCATAACTGAAAATAGAGATAAACCATGGCCCTATAGAATGTTAATAAAGATAGATATACGGTCACGGCAAAATGGTGTTTTGATGGATCCCGGGATCGAGGAGGTTAAGCGACGCCCTGGGCTCGGTTGACACACAGATAATATATTAATAAACAAACCGATGTCAACGTCTTGTCAATATGACTTTGATTAACGATACCCTTTGCCATGACCTGATACTTCTGTCTTTGTATTTTTATTTTTTAACAAAACAGCATGTACAGTCGTGTTCAATGAGGTGTGGGACAATGTTTGTGCTTTGTAACCTTGCCTGTGGTTTTCCAGAGTTCATAAAAGTGTTGTACAAGATTTCACGTAACAGGACCGCATGCATAAATTTCAGGGGATTTTGAAAAATATAGAAATTGATGTAAATGCAAATTATTTATCATGTTTAACTAAAATTTTTTAAAACAAATGTGAACATTTTAAACACAAGGCACCACCTTCCTCTAAGAAATACACGTTAAAAATCAGACAAATATTGTGAAGATAAAAGTTTATGTTAAAAACATCTCAATAAAATTATTACATTATTACAAATTAACTGTTCTCATAAGAAACAAACTAAAAATAAGTTATCATTATTTTTTCAAGGTCTATTAATATTTTGTCATTGCTCCACCTGTTTCCAAAATCTCTTCCAGTCGACGCGGAATTGATAAGTAGAGATTTTGCATTAATTCTGCATCATTACTAAGCTCATCCCAGGTTCTCTCAAGGGCAGTTACAAGGTCATTTTTATTTTGTGGCCGAAAGTTATGATCGTATAGTTTTTTTGTCATAAGGCCCCATACGTTTTCTAAAATATTAATATCTGGACTCCTTGCTGGCTACGGCAGTGTTTCTATATTGTTATGTTGTAGCCATTCCCTTATAATTCCAGCGTTGTGCACTGGACAATTATCCTGTTGATAGATAAAGTTATTTCCGGGAAAGTGTTCTGAGATACTGGGTAAAATTACATTTTCTAAAATATTTCTGTAATTTACTGCATTAAACCGCTCATCGATAACCCAGCATACTCCAAGTCCATTAATGCTTATTCGTGTCCATACATTGACTGAGAAGCGTCCGGACCTGTCACAGTTATTTACATAGCGTTCATTGAATCTACTGTTACGCGGACGATATACCCTAATCTGTCGTTAAATGTCGATTGAAATATTTTTTCATCGGTAAAAACTATTCGGTCCCAATCTTCCCTAAGTCTATCATTCAAACAAAAAATAATTCTTGCCTGTTTATGTTCATTATTCAGTTTAATTTTTTTTGCAGCTATACAATTACTTAAATTATAATGTTTTATTCTCCGACATGCTGTTTATTCTGGATACAGGAAAACGTGTTTGCTCTATAGCAGTTAGGGCTATTTCAAACGGATTCTGTTGCAAATATTCAATAAGCGCATTATCTTCTTCTTCAGTTGAAATCTTTGCTCTTCCCGGGCCTTATTCTTTTCCAGTGTCCCATCTCTTTCCCATCTATTTTTAATTTTCTGTATTGTATTTTTATTTGTGTGCATTATATGTGCAATATCTCTAAGGGGCAGACCATCTCCTATACAGGGGTCCATTTAGTGTGTAATTCTTCGATTTCTCAAATACTATTCTATATAGAAAAAAACTTTAAATATAAAAAATAAAGGACTGTTGAAGGTTTATATTATAAAAATATTTTTAAATATACAGTGTGTTTCACAAAAGCCGGACCACTAAAATTTTATTATTTTTAAATGGAACACCCTATATTTTTTTACATTTTTAAATTCCACATAAAATTATAATTATTTTTTATTAATAGCATTATTAGTCTATACTTCATAGTTTCCGAGATATTGACTCTCGAAAAGTGACATTTTTGAAGTTTGGCAGCTTCTAACTTTTTAACAATACGTCTTAGAGCAAAACGGCTTACATGTCCCTATCTTCAATTTTTATTATCTTCCCAAAAAATCAACTTCCGGTTAAACCGGATGTAACTTGAAAGCAGGGAATATAGTTGTTCCGGTTTAACTGGAAGTTGATTTTTTTGGGATATTGAAGAATTACACACTAAATGGATACCCTGTATAAGCAATAACTTGCGCTTTTTGGACTAAATTCAACTCTGGCAGTTTCCTTTATATATTTTGACTTTGATAGTTATTGTCAATGAAAATTTAATGTCATACGCAAGCCTGATTTACAACACATGTAGAAACTTACATCTGTTCGTTGAAAAGAAAAGGACATTTAAGCAAAGGTGTATTTGCATACACACAGAGCTCACTCTTCCATGTAGTCCTAGGAATGAATATCTTAAAAAATATCAACCCTAAGATTAAGTTAATATTTTAGCTACCGTAAAACGGGGTTATTTGAGATTTTTTTTGTACATTTTTGAGTGTAATTTAAAGGATGCTCAATCTAAATTTTTGGTGGTAATATTTTTGGATAGTATACCATGTGACCTGCAAACAGACAAAATTTTAGCCACTCCTGAAAAAGGGGGTGGCTATAATATTTTTTTAAACCCTCATCCCAAATATCCTCATAGGGTGGGGCCATTTGGGAATCTATTGAAAAAGCAGTAATACTGAATACCCTCGCACGTGGGGATAATCGGGAACATTATTAGGCTTTAAAAAACTGGTTTTTCATATTGTTTGATAAGTTATCTGGGAAAATAAAAAAAAAACACATATTTACGTTATACCTACGTAGTTTTAATATATGCAAATATAGTAAAAATACAAAGCAAAAAACGAAAAATAAAATTAATAACAAATAAAAAAAAGTTGAACTTAACATGTTACTAAAAAAATAGGAACCTTTAAACATTTTTAATGCTTTAAAAACATAGTTATCCACCTGTGGGATATCAAATGTATAAAAATGCCTTCTGCCATTTCCTTCAACGAGTGGATGATTTATTTTTTTCTTAATAATTACAGTGATAACGTCACAGTCTTCAGTTCGGGTGTAATGAAACGATCGCTTTTATTTGATTTTTTCAAAAATCTTACACTTACTTCGGTATCACTTACAATCTGTATTATTTGGCCCACATAGTGTTTTTGCAGTTTTTTCTTATTGTTACTGCCTAGATATTCAACAATTATCCACTCATCTTGAATTGGACGCTTACCATGGTGGACAATTGTTGACCCTGTATAGTTATATTTACAAGAAAGAAAATACCAGGAAGGATGATGACATCAAGAACGTCAGAATAGTATCAAGTCGAATTTGGCCCTAAATTTTTTATATCTATTTGTTCGGTTCTATTTTAATATAAAGTATTGAAAATAAACCTATGAAGTGATTTTTTACAGTCCACTCTATCGATTACCTCACCATATGGCCATTCGCGACGGATTTTTTTATATTTTTTTAATACTTTATTGGACCTGACTTTTCAACAAAGAATACTTGCCAATTTTTGAAAGGAGATTCCAGAAATAAAAAGTTTCCACCATGCAGTTTTTGGATGATGCATGAAGCTGAAGAAGAATTTACCTATATACATGTGAGGTCTTTCCATTATTTCCTAAGAGATTTATCCCAAAAAACTTATTCCTTTTTTAACAAAAGTGGTTTCAAATTATTTAAAGATTTTTTTAGTTTAAAAATCATATGTTATTTGAAGGGTAATATCTTTATTGACAACTGTCAAATTGACAAACTATTTATTTGATAGTTTTGGATTTTCCTCATAAGTTTTTAGTGGAAATATTTTTTAATATTGTTAATTATTCTGGGATCTAAAAGAAAATAAAAAAAAAAGATTGGATTTGATGCTAATTTGGGTTGATTACAATTTATCGATTTAAAAAATAAATAAGATATTTATTTTGATTAAAATTGCAGCAAACTTGTGATTTTGATTTGATTTATTTGCTGTTAATTTATTAATTTGATTATGATTTACTGATTGACTCAGAGTATTTTTAAATTTAAAGCCTTTTGGGGCAAATTACAATTTAACGATTTGAAAAATAAATAAGATATTTATTTTGATTAAAATTGCAGCAAACTTGTGACTTTGATTTGATTTATTTGCTGTCAATTTATTAATTTCATTAAGATTTACTGATTGACTCAGAGTATTTTTAAATTTAAAGCCTTTTGGGGCAAATTACAATTTAACAATTTAACGATTTAAAAAATAAATAAGATATTTATTTTGATTAAAATTGCAGCAAACTTGTGATTTTGATTGGATTTATTTGCTGTCAATTTATTGAATTGATTAAGATTTACTGATTGACTCAGTATTTCTCAATTTGAAGCCCTTTGGGGGAAAATTAATTTGTTTTGATTTCTAGCGCATTAATAGAGTGTCAATCAATTTATTCTTGAGTTGAGATTTATGATTTGATTTCTTGCAATTTAATTTCTGATATTGTGTATTTGATTAAAATATCATATTTAAAAGTTTGTGTACTCACCGAGTTTAACCTAAGTACGATTTTTACAGGTATTTGAAGATTTTTTTGATTTTGATTACGATTAATTTTGAATTTTGATTACCAAAATGCCTGCTATAAAGGCCTCTGAGATTAAACAGCTATATCGAAAGAGAGGTATAATTGAAAATCGTTTAAATGTATTTGAAAATTTTATTAACTCTCTTAAGAAGAACGCAATTCAGGATCTTAGCGAAGATCAGATTGCGGATGTAGAGTTACAATTTGACAGGGCTAAAAACCTTTGAACGGAATTTGAGGAAGTACAAATGAAAATTAAATTAAATTGCAATGATGATATTATAAAGGAAGAATATTCATATAGAAACAAAATTGATGTGATATTTTCAAAAAAATTGTCTTTTGTTAAAGCATTTTTGAAAATAATTATTAATTTTGATTTAAACAGTGTCAATAATGTTTCTGATAAACAATCTGCATTTAAGAGTAGTTCAGGTTTAGAAGGTGTTAAACTACCTCCAATTCAGTTACCTGTGTTTAAAGGAGATTATTTAAAATGGTTAGAATTTAAAGATACGTTTGAAGCGCTAATTCATACTAATCCAATGCTAACGGACATCCAAAAATATCATTATTTACGAGCTAGTTTAGCTGACGACGCTTTAAAAATTATTCAAAGTTTAGATTTTTCTGCACAAAATTACAATTATGCTTGGGAAGCTTTGTGCGATCGTTTTAGCAATTCTCGTATGTTAGTAAATAATCACATGAAGGCTCTTTTTGAAATGGATTGTTTGTTTAAAGAGACAGCAACAGGATTAAGAAATTTGCTAGACACGGTCAAAAAACATTTATGTGCTTTAAAAACTCTTCAATTACCCACAGAGCATTGGGATGCAGTTGTTATTCATTTAATGTCCGGGAAGCTAGATAAAATAAGCTCAAGGGAATGGGAGAAATTTAAATGTGACAAATCTTTGCCGGATTTAGATGAGTTCTTTGATTTTTTGAAAAAACGTGCTAATTTTTTGGAAACTGTAGAACTTAACGGTGTATCAAGTTGTATTATTACACCTGAAAATAAACGCGATAACAATGATAAAGGATATCGTCGCTCTTTACTATTAAATAATGACAATAAAAAAAGTTGTAATTTTTGTGGTAAGCAAGATCATAAGATATATACTTGTGAAAATTTTCTTAAGCTCTCTATATCTAAGCGCTGGGAACAGATTAAAACTTTAAAGTTATGTTGCAATTGCTTATGCACAGGTCACTTTAGCCAAAAGTGTCAAAAGTTTGGTTGTAAGATTTGTAAAAGAAAACATAGTTCTCTATTGCATGAAAATAAAACGCCTACTAACAATTCTACTAATAAAAGTAGTACGATTGTTATCAATTCAGGTAGTAATGAGTTTGATGATTCTCAACAACCCAATCTCGTCTTAGCAAACAGCAATTCTTATGATTATGTTTTGTTAAGCACAGCTAAGATTAAAGTATATGATAATTCAGGCGCGTATACTTTTAGATTCAGGCAGTCAGTCATGCTTTATAAGTGAAGAATTTTTAAAAACTCTTGATTTGCATATAAAAGGTACTAACATTTGTGTCACAGGTATTAATAACTTCACATCTTCTTTAAACAAGAAATTTCAGGTGAGAATTGGTTCCAGATTTAATGATTTTTCGTCTGTGATAGACTGTTTTGTGGTGCCAACAATTACTGACAATTTACCAAGTTATACGTTTGATATTCGTAATATACAAATACCTGCAAATATTGTGTTAGCAGATGATTCATTTAATGTCAATGGTAAAATTGATATGCTGATTGGTGCACATTTGTTTTGGAGTATACTTTCGGAAGGTAGTATTCGTTTAGGAAATCATCCACTTTCTCTTCAAAATACTGTTTTTGGTTACATTGTAACGGGAAGAGTGCAAAGTTCTGCAATAAATAATTATAAGTGTAATTTTTCTATGCAACCAATTCGAGAATTTGAAAATGATGAATTACAAATGTTTTGATCTCTTGAGGAGCCAAATATTTTAATTTTACAGTCCGAAGATGATGAGTTTTGTGAAAATCATTTTTTGAAATCTGTTGAGCAGATAACGGTCAATTTATTGTTAAGATTCCGTGGAAGGAAGATCCTCATAATTTGGATGATTCAAAGCATTTGGCAATTAAACGATTATTAAACCTGGTAGGACGGTTTAAAAGGAACCCTGAATTTAAAAAGAAGTATGTTGCTTTTATTGATGAGCATAACGATTTAGGACATATTATGTCTCTTGATAATGATTCCGATTTGAATATTAAAAAACTTTTCTACTTTTTGCCGCATCATGGTGTCATTCGGTTTTTTAGATTAGATTTTTATGTCGACGATTTGATTACCGGATTTTCAGATGAAGCCGATGCTATTCAAACAAGTGATGAAACTAATAACATTTTAAAGCCTGCTTGTTTTGATTTAAGAAAATGGGCTTCAAATAATCAAACAGTTGTAAACCATTTTCATGATGACTCTGATTTACTTAAAGTTCTTAACTTTGGAGATAACGAATCAATTAAAACATTGTTTGTTTAGTGGTGTTATAAGTTAGATGTTCATGGATATCAAGTTAAGAAAAATAATGATTCACCTCTTGTAACAAAGAGGTCAATGCTATCGGCAATTGCTAAGATTTATGCCCTTTGGGTTTAGCAAGTTGTTGCATAATTTTGGTAAAAATTATGATTCAGTCACTATGGTCATTAAAATTAGATTGGGACTCATTAGTTCCCCTGAGTTTTTAATGGAGACAATTCCAGACAAAACTTAGTTATTTAGATGATTTTAAAATTCCAAGGTTTGTTTTATGCAAGAAATCTGTATTATTTGAGCTTCACGGATTTAGCGATTCTTCAAAGGATGCATACTGTGCAACAATTTATGTAAGAAGCATTGATTCGCATGCATATTCATGTTCAATTATTATGTGCTAAGATAAGAATAAGGTAGCTCCGTTAAAAATATTGACAATTCCTCGATTAAAACTTTGTGGTTGTTTATTATTGGTGCAGTTAATGAATACTGTATCCAAATCAGTTACGTTCAAGTGTGATTCTTATTATTGGTGTGATTCACAAATTGTGTTGCATTGGTTGAATACGACTCCAGCGAATGTTCAGGTTTTTGTTGGTAATCGTGTATACAGAGATACATACCATAAATAAGTTTCGCGATTTATATATATTTCATTAAAAAATGATTTGAGTTTTATTTTTGATAGATACTCTCGATTAAATAAGTTAATACGAGTTATTGCTTACTGCCGTAGGATATCTCTAACTTAAAATTAGAATTTGATTATAGAACTAACGGGTCAAACTTTGTGGGTGCACAAAAAGAATTAAACGGTTTACCTATATAGTTGTTTAAATTATTCATAGGATGAAAATACTCAATATTGTGCAGCTAAAAATATTGTTTGGCATTTTATTCCACCCTGCACTCCAAATTTTGGAGGTTTATGGGAGAGTAACATTAAAGGGGTAAAATATCATTTATCTAGAGTTATTGGTGAAACAATTTTAACTTATGAGGAATATTTTACATTTTTGTTACAAGTTGAGGCCACTTTAAACTTCCGTATATTATATTCCCTTTCTCTGATCCTAATGACCTAATCCCACTGACTCCCTCACATTTTCTCATTGGAAGACCAAATAATACCATTCCGGATCCATTATTCCAAGAAACTACAATAATTAACCAATTATCAAGATTTCAATTAATCCAGCATCTTGTGCAAAGTTTTTGGAAACAATGGTCCAAATTATATTTAAACCAGCTACAACAGCGCCGAAAATGGAAACATAGTCAATTTGAAGTTAAAGTAGGAAGTTTAGTTTTGTTAAAAAATGACAATGTACCACCCTGTAAATGGCACTAAGGAAGAATTATATCTGTACACCCAGGTGATGATAAGGTGGTGCGGGTTGTAACAATTAAAACTGCCAATGGAACATTGAAGCGTGGAATATCCAAAATTTGTCCTTTGTCAATGGCAGATACAGTTTTTTAGTGTTTTAAAGTATTTTCAATTTATTTGTGTTTTTAAACGTTTATTATGGGAACGTTTCAAAGGGGGGAGTATGGACAATTGTTGACCCTGTATAGTTATATTTACAAGAAAGAAAATACCAGGAAGGATGATGACATCAAGAACGTCAGAATAGTATCAAGTCGAATTTGGCCCTAAATTTTTTATATCTATTTGTTCGGTTCTATTTTAATATAAAGTATTCAAAAGAAACCTATGAAGTGATTTTTTACAGTCCACTCTATCGATTACCTCACCACATGGTGGGGATTCTTAAATCTACTTAAGGGGATATCACAATTAGATTATGTTTTTTTGTAAACTCGAACCATTTTGGGGGTATAGACTGGTAAAGTACCTATAGCAAATGCCAAAATTAGCAATTTAAATAAATTTCCCAAGTAACCCGACATTTCCCAAATAACCCCATTATGGCATCCCAAATAGCCCCATAACCATCAAACGTCTTTTAAAAGTAGGTATGCGCTTCAAATTGCATAAAATTCACGGAAGTACTTCCTAACAGATGTAAGTTTTAGTACATGATCACACACTTACCCAAATGTAAACTACTTCCTCTATGGAACTGGAAGTTTGACACTTATAATATTTTCACTGATTTACCACCAAAAACAAATAAATATTTATCTAGTACATTATGAATGCCAGACCGATAAGCTTTGGCGTCCCCCTTCCTTGAACATTAGACAACATCCACCTGTTACACGAACATCCAATCACAGCGCACATGGGTGCAGCGTTCCCGGATATAGTTAAATAAATAAATAAATACTTTATTTCAAATCGTAGTACAAAGTACACAAAAGAAATGACGTCACACAAACAATTTTACAAATCTGGGCAAAAATCTTTCAGGTTATACGGTTCTAGGTCTATTAACATTTTTCTTAATTCTATTTTAAACTTTTTACATTTTTATTTTCATCTGAAAAATACGGGTGTTTTGCAAAAACGGTTCTTTTGTCTGCTTAATTCTAATAGTATATTAAAGTACACGTTTCATAAGAAGCAGTTTTAGCGCACGCGTCTATTTTAAAAAACGAGCCACAAAGTGGCGAGTTTTTTTATTGACACGTGCGCTAAAACGCCTTATGAAACATGTGCTTTATACATTTTTTTCTATTTCACCTTTTATAATCAAGAAAAATACATTTTAAAAAGAAAATAAATCCTACAAATTCTGTAAATTTTTATGTCTAAATTTTATGTTGGTAATACTATTTTTTATCATAGGAGCCTCTGGACAACAAAAATTATTTTGCAAACTGTCATTTTTTGATTTATTGACCCATTTTCACCACGAAATTCTAAAGTTATTTTAGCGATATAAGATTTGAAATTGGACGAAATACGTTGTGTGATCCTTGTACATTCGGTACATATACAGAGCGTTCGGAAATTCGGGCGATTTTACTACTTTTTTTCGAATTTCAAAAGACGTGATTTTACGTCACGGCATTGCAATTTAGTATAGGGAAGATGGAAAATTCAAATAAAGTTAAAGTTAAAATCGACATTGGAAGGTTAGTAGATTGAATTTTGGATAGGATTTGGCAGAAAATGATAGCTTGAAGCATCTACAAAAGATTGATTTATATATTTATGCAACCAACATACATGACTGTTATCCACACAGAATAAAAAAGTAGGTTATCAAGCTATTTTTCCTCTGCGAAAAATGGGGTTTCTCTAAATCACAAAGGCCGCGCAAGTCAATGAAATAAAACATTTAAATGTTACCAACATCAAATGAAGAAAAAACGCGTATCGAAATAGCTTCATTACGATACGCAAATGCGTATCATACTCAGCTTATTATGAACGTGAAATAGAAAAAAGTGATTTTCTGTGCTGTATGGTTATGTAAAATCAAAGTTTGTAAATATATTGTCTATACAACTAGCCGAGTTATTAGTTATTCTTGTGTTTTCCGTTACGGTCGGATTCATATTAAAAGAGCTCATTAGAGATAGTAGGTGTATTTTTCTTTCATTGTCTATTAACATTTCAATATTAAAATCCCCCAATATGAATATGGCTTTATTTTCCTTAAATATATATACTAATGACTTTTGTAGTTTTTCCATAAATTCCTTTATGTCTCCTGCTGGAGGTCTATATACAGATACGATGATTGTTTCTATTTTACCCAATGTACACTCCACAGCAGCACATTCAAATATTCCACTTTTTGATAGTTCATTTAATTTTCGTCGCACTTTAAACTTAAACAGTATTTTTACAGTAGATTGCTGAACCGCCATGCTTTCCCTCGTCTCTGCAAAACGTGGAAGCTAGGTTAAAGTTACTTATTGACATACAATTTAACTGCTCTTCAGATTTCCAATGCTCTGTGATACATAGGACTTCACAATTAGTGTGTGATTCTAACATAAAATTTATCCGATCCACTGCATTGCCCAAGGATTGGACATTTTGGTGAATGATGCTTCTGGTGACTGGTACTTCTGGTTTCAAATTAAACCTGGTGCAGTTTGGACACTTTAAGACTTCGCTGTTACAATCCTTGCTTGGGTGTTCCTCGGCGCATTTATGACAACATTGCCTTTCCCGACAGTGTTTGGCCACATGTCCAAACCCTGCACAATTAAAATACATCGCCAAATTAAAATGCTCTTTAACATGTACTTTCATTAAGTCTATATTTATTTTTTGTTTTTTAAGGAACCATTTTGTAATGTCTAGTGGTGCTTGCAAAATCCAGTTGTCTTTATTTGGATTTCTACATGTTTTTTTTGCCACAATTTTTATTTTGTCAGCTACCTTATATCCCAGATCTGTTTCTATTTCTTCATTTAAAATGACAATATCGTCTAGAAGTTCTTTATTTGTTAATTCCTTTCTTAAACCGGTAATCATAAACATTGGATCAATATCTTGTGTTTCCTTAATTTTGAAGCTATTTTTGTCTTTAAGTACAACCCTTAGTTTTTCTAGCTGTTCTTTGTTGTGACTTTCTAATATAACCGAACCATTTTTTAAATACCTTACATTTTTAAAAGTACCTCCTATGTCTTTTGGCGCAATATTTTGTTTGAGTGTTTGCATTGTTGTGTTTGGATTTGTAATTTTGTCTATTGTTATCATGGTTTCGAATTTTTTTTGTGCTTTTGGGGTAGTCCATGTTGTTTTTTCATTTTCGGTATGTTGTGATTAATTATTCGTTCTTTGGGTGGTTATTTTCGCATAACTCTTTGGCTTTGTTGTTAAAATTTCCGTTTCTGTTTGGTTTATTGGTGTTGTTTTGCTTTGTTTGTATCCAATTCATTGTTTAAATTGTTTCTATGGGTTTTCAAATTATAGTTTTCTTTTTCTAAAATTCCGATTTTGTGGATTAATAATGTTATAGATTTATGAATCTTTACACTGCAATCATTTAAACACACCCGATTCTCTTTTGAAATGTCATTTATGTTTTCGTTGTTTGATATATCCCAAATTTTATCCAAATGTAAAAATAAGCTATTTATCATATTTCCTATATTTAAATTACATTCTAGGTTTTCTGTATTATTTGTATCCATTTTGTTAACTCCAGTATTTTGGAGATCAGGACATGTTTCTAAAAGTCTTCTGTCACATTGTCTTTTTGGGATTATATCGCACTCCGGGCTAAAGGTGGACCTATTTCTTTTTCCCGAACTTTCGATTCCCTTTTCCCGCGAGGAATTCCAAATAGCCCCGCACTTCTCAAATAACCCCGTTCTACGGTATATATAATTTACTAATTAACCTACTATACCCATTTCAAATAATCTAGTGATTTATTTCATATTCATTTCATATAATTTTTTTTTAATGTTGCAGTTCGTTCGATAAGCAGTGCAAAAATAACTTTATCTACCTAAACAAACATAGTGCAACAAAAAGTGCTAAATGTTCGTAAACATATACGGACAAAAAACGTACACAAATAACTTGTCAAAATCATCTAACTAATACAAAACAACATAAACAGTGATAGTTCTAAATCACCCAGTAAGAACAGTGGCGTGCAGAAAAAAAAAACAAAAACGCGGCAAAAAAGGCTTCGCCTACAAAAAAAAAATAAATTCCGTACATTCTTCAACAACAAAGAATGGATGATCCAGGGGGTGCCCAGGGCACCCAAAATCAACAATACCAATCAGAATATGAAAAAACAGAAGCACAAAACATCGATATTGACACTTTTAGTGTGGCTAGCAGTAGTCCCAGCAACACTAGCTTGAGTGCACCCCCAAAAAGGGCAGGAAAAACCTTAATCAAATACTTGCAAACTCACCGTTCCTACTGTGGAACTTGCTCCGATTATTTCAAGGCCTGTAAGACAAAAATAGAACGGGATAGAATGCGTGTGGAAATCATACAGCACCTGAAGAAAAAACATGCAGTGAAAACCCCAATTCCATTAACTCCACCAATATCAAACAAGAATATAAATCAAAAAGGAAAAGAAACAGACAATCAACAGCTAGCACAAACAGCACAGCAACTACAAGAAACTCTGGAAGAAAGAATCGAAAAGGAAAAACAGCAAATCATAAGCGGACAAGATATATTCATAAAACCGAAATCACCGGCAAAAACCCGTTTTAACACTATTCTTCAAGAAAGACCCCAATTATCCCTCAGAAATAGATACCAGCCTCTATCCGACCCGGAAGACTCAGAATCAGACATAGATATGGAAACAGACGCAGAATCCAATGCCCAGTCTGAAATCTCTAACAAGATAAAGGAAACATTTGTCAACAAAAAACCTGTAAAAACCGTAACAGCAAACGCAACAAATACCCCCAAAAGCAACCCACAACAAAATAAAAAGACAAACAAACCCCCGCCAATTATACTCAAGGGTATCATAAAAAATAAAAACGCTTATGACGAGCTAACCAAGGACCTGGAACAATACATCAAAAAAGGCTACACGCTCAAGTTCACGAAGAATAACACCATAATCTATATCAATGACATACAGGAATATAACAACTACAAAAACGTACTGCAAACGGAAGAAGACCTTGAATGGCACACCTATGCGACCGACGAAGACAGGACCCACGCATTCATAATTAAGGGACTCGACCATACACCGGACACGCAGGACATTAAAACAGAACTCAAACAGCAGCATAAAGTACCAATTAAAAACATTTACATCATGAAAACTCAATTTCGACCACTATATATGGTAACTACCGATACTAAAGTAAAACTTCAACACCTAGAAAAGATTAAATTCCTCAACTATGTACGAATTACATGGGAAAGACGGAGGCAAAACACTCTTATTATACAATGCAAAAAGTGTGGACAGTGGGGGCACGCTACAACAAACTGCCACCGCCAACAAAAATGTTTACGTTGTGCAGGGTTACATCCAACTGCACAATGCCACCCAGACAACATCATAAAATGTACAAATTGCCAAAAAGATCACCGCGCCACCTCACCCAGCTGCGAAGTATATAAATACAAGGCACAACAAATAACACAAAACAAGCAAAGACAAAATACAAAATATAAACCGGCGCCTATCCCGCAAGAAAATCCATGGACACAGACACAAAAGGCCAGGGCAAGTGGCCCATCAAACGCTAGGGCAAGTAGCGACTTCGAGAACCACCCTGAACATAGAAATCATCCCTCTCAGAATGAAAAACAAGACTATGACAGTGCTTTCCCCAATCTGCCTAGGACACACCCACATGGCAACGCCCCCCAAAATGACGAGCAACTGGGATTAGAACAGGCGAGTAACCTTTTCACTGTTATGAAAGAGTTCAATAATTTGATTAACATAAATGAATTTATCAGATTCTTGAATGACTGTACAAGAGAACTAAAGAAAGCTAATACAAAAGAAGAACGAGTATCTGTAATGATGGCCCTAATGGGCAATAATCTAAATAATTACAATATTTAGCTTTCATTAGTTCTCTAAAAATAGTAACTTGGAATGCAAATGGTTTGCGCAGCAAAATTGAAGAACTTAAGCACTTTTTGTCAAGGTACAGAATTAGCATAATGTCGATAAATGAAACAAAATTAGCACCACAAACTAAAATAAAATTACGTAACTACCAAATATATAGGGCTGACAGAAACCAACGGGGAGGAGGTGTAGCACTAATTATTAAAAATAATATACCACATACTAAGCTAAATAGGACCAATTCCAATATTGAACACATATCAATTAAATTAAAAAATGGTACAGTAATAACAAGCTGCTATGCACCTCCAAACCTCAACCTTGTAGAAAATGATTTAAATGCAATATTTCTTCAGTCAAATAAAGTACTAATATTGGGCGACCTAAACGCAAAACATACTACTATGAGGGCGAACCAAACAAACCCACACGGACGAACTCTTATGCAATACTTAAATAACCATGAAGTATAAATTATTCTACCATTAACCCCGACTTACTACGACAGAGTACACGGAACCCCCTCATATCTCGACATTTTTTTATATAAAAATTTAACTAGCTTACCAGACGCTATAGTCATAAACGAACTTACATCAGACCACCTACCGGTACTAATAAACTGGACAACAGACATACAAAAAGAAACAAAACCAACTACATGGTTATATAACAACGTAAACTGGATACACTACAGACAACTACTAAATAACATGACAGAAATAAACAATAATATAACAACAATAGAACAACTGGAAAACGAAGTAAACAAACTAACAAACAACATACAACAAGCCAGAAATATCATTGCTAAAAAAGTAAAGATAGAACCCAAAGAAAACAAGCTACCCGACAATATATTAAACCTAATAAAATATAAAAACGCTGTAAGAAAAAGATGGCAAAGACAAAGAACAATACAAGACCTCATGACACTAAGACAATTAACAAATGAAATTAAAATTAGAATAAAACAATATAAAAACCAATCATGGACAAACATCTTAACAAACTTAGCCACCACAGACAACTCATTATGGAAACTCATTAGACGCACAAAAAATACTGACTCAATAATTCCATCTTTTACCCAAACACCACAAAATAACAGAGAAAAAGCCCAGACAATAGCGGACTACTACGGACAGACATGCGCGGGGAAGCCCAATATTAGTATAGAACAAAACGAAATTACAAATTTTGCAAATAAATTCACCAAAAATAAATACCCGATCCCCCCTACTGTACTGCATAAACTTTTTACCAACCCCACAGAATTAACTAAAACAATCAAAGAATTCAAAAACAAAAAGGCACCCGGGGAAGACGAAATTGTACCTATCTTAATAAAAAATCTCCCTAGAAAAACAATAGTGCAATTAATGTATATTATTAATTCAATCTTACTGCTGCAACATTTTCCGAGTGTATGGAAGAGAGCAATAATAATTCCAATATTAAAGCCAAATAAACCAAAAAATAGACCTGAATCTTATAGACCTATTGCTCTCCTAAGTACACTTGGAAAAGTGGCTGAGAAAATAATTCATAAAAGATTGAAAATCAGTCCATTAGACCGTAAAATCCCAGAGGAACAATTTGGGTTCAGAACCGGCAGGAGTGCTGTACTCCTGGTAGCACATGTTGCACAAGAAGCCAAGAAAAAGTTTAACCAGGAGCAAAACACAGTACTTCTGTCGCTGGACATAAAACAGGCCTTCGATAGTGTTTGGTATAATGGACTGATTTTCAAACTAATAAAATTACATGAATTCCCATTGCACTTGATTGCGCTGTTGTACTCTTATATTACTAATAGATCCTTAAAAGTTAAGATAGGAAACGATTTTTCGGAACCAGTGACCTTACATGCAGGATTACAGCAGGGCACAAATTTAGCGGCCCCTTTATTTAATCTTTATACAGCGGACATTCCCCATTTCCCAAATTCAAATCTGGCAATTTTTGTGGATGACGTACTTATATACACTCACTCATATTATGCAAACGCGGCACGACAAAAAATAACAAACCACTTAAATACACTTCTACCATGGTATAAGACTTGGAAACTTGAAATAAATCAAAACAAGTGCGAATGCATGATCATATCCAAAAAATTTACAAATAACAGCATAAACCAAAACATACAAATAAACAGACAACAAATTCAACCCACTGACACTATAAAATACTTAGGGGTAACACTAGACAAAAGACTAACTTTTAGACAACACACTGACAATACAATAAGAAAAGTACTAGCAACAACACACTCATTAAATAAACTACTTAAAAACAACTCTCCTCTTTCACCTCAAAACAAACTAATAATTTATAATCACATAATCAAACCAATGATGACTTACGCTTGCCCAGTATGGTGTAGCATGGCAGATATGCACTTTCATAAACTACAGGTGCAACAAAATAAAATATTAAGACAAGTACTAAATGTCAACTATTATACACCAAATCGCCATCTACACCAGGCTACCCAAACACCGACAATTTTTCAATACGTACAAGACATAGCAACAAAATTCTACGAAAAACAACCACAACAATCAATTATAACACAAAACATGATACAAACGAGAAACATTGACAACCCCATACATAAACCCCTTCACCATAGATTACCGATCTATTTTCAATAAAAATCCTTTTTAATAAATACACGTCTTCCATAAAAATAAGTAATAAACACAAAAATCGCAGATTATTAAACTCCGCCCCAAATAAAAGGGACACGCTTTCAAATATTTCCTAGTCAATAGACAAAAATGCTACTATGTACCTGACAAAGATTAAGCTGGTTTTTCAAAACGTTTTCCAGTGAACACACAGCCATAAAATTTCCCAATAAAAACAACATAACAAAATTATTTTCAAATTCTTAAATGAATAAACTGAACTCTTTCATGGCGGTAGAGGGTTACGGAACCTGCCAAATAAAGCAGAGCTAAGCGTTATTAAAAACTACCAAGGGACAACAACATCCCCACGGGCGTTGCCAGTGCGTTGCCTGGGCAAAGATTAGTTTTTCTAAACTGACCTAAAACCCGGAGAGTATCATATATATGCATGTATATTATATATATATATATATATTGTATTAAGTAGAATTAATAACATGTTAAAATAATAGAAACAATAAAGACTCTTTGAAATTGAAAAAAAAATAATTAACCTACTATACCCATTTCAAATAATCTAGTGATTTATTTCATATTCATTTCATATAATTTTTTTTTAATGTATAATACCAGGTTTTTTAGTTATTTAACCAGATATTTACATTAAGGACCCTTTCACCTCAGTTACCTTATTTAAATAAATAATTAAAAGAAATATTTGAATTGTTTTATTACACCAACCTTAACGTATCTTATATAATTATATGAATCTAAATATGTTTTTTTTATTTTCTTCGCGTCAAATAAGATTTCATTAATAATTTTTTTATTACCATTTTAATGATATGCCACAGGCGGACCGGAAATAGTCGTGCGCGCATACGTCAAATGCTGCCCCCCATCCCGGACAACTGTCAATTTACAATACCTTCCTTCCTTTGTATTTTTAGTTTCATGCATAAAACTAACCTGAAAATATTAGGTGGGTTCGGGATGCTCACTCTTTTAACTCTATGTGCACAAAACGCTCCCGATCCGTTCGGGTATTGTCCTTTCGAGTAAAAGGTGTGACTCGAAGTGCGGTCGGGTATTGCGACACGGAGTTAAAGGAGCTCACTCCAAGAGTTCCACCTCGCGAGAGAAGAACTCCGGAGCGGGCATGCGCAGTGATCGTGTTTTTAGTATTTTACATATTAATAGGTTTTGAGTTTAGCTTATTTGTCTTCCGGAAATGAAGTTTAAATTGTTTATTGGACATGAGAGATACTGTAATCTCTGCAAAACTACTTTAACATCCTCTTATCAGAAAAATCTTCAAAAAATATTTCTCTGGCAAAATTAATTATTGGCACCAGATGATGAAAGAAATCCATATTGTAAATTAAATAATAGGGAATTATTGGAAACGCTATAAGGTAAAGGCCTTATTATGGTCGTTCTTAAAATGACAGCTAAGCATGCGCACTAAAAAATATTTAATATGGGAACCATAATAAAATACTGCCTTCCCCTATTTACGACTAGTTACCGTAAGTAAAATAACGTTTCCTTATTTCCCTTATTCGGCAAACCGAACCTAAAAAACAGATGGTTGCATTATAACAGATTAAGGTTTACCTATAATGACGATTTGGTCCTTAAGATAATTTGTGGGACAAAATCCCTTATAAAATCCTGAAGGATGGGAGGTCATTAGACATTAGGTTAAAAATAACGGTCGTAAACAGGAAAGCGTTCCAATAAGTCTTTATTTTTTAGAGAAGTAAGGTTAAGACCTTATTAAAATAGGGCATTCCCTTATTAGTGCTGACGTAAAAATTATCGTTTCAATAATTCCCTATTAAAGGTACAAAAAACACTAAATATTTACATAATATAAAATAATAAACCACAAGTGATGAAGCACAAAGACGAAACAGGCGATTAAGGTTATGGTGATTAACTCTAAAAACTCTCGAGCGTTCGGGACAGACCATGCATTCATACACCTAAAACTCTAAGGTCACGTGATTAAAACGCCACTCTAACTCTACTCCAGCTCCGTAAAGCGGTTTCTAAGGGGGGCGACAGGGGCAATCGCCCCTTCCCCCCCCTCCTTAAATATGCTGCTTAATTAATTTTATTAGGTTTACGGTTTACATAACAATCAAATCAAATAGACCTGCCTACAAGACACCTAAAAATTAAAATTGAAAAAACTATCAATGTCGCCTCTCGTATTTTTTCTGTCCTTCGCCAATGTTTGGAAATTAATGCGACAAATCGGCAATATAAAGTTTAACAAAAAAACAGCTCAAAGAGGCAATGAAGCATGAGCAAAACTAATCTCAAAATTGTTTAGTTATGCCCGTATGCACAATTACTTAAAACCGTAACCGTGTTTTATGACAAAAATCGATAAAAGGACGAGCAAAAAATGGTCGGGTCAATTATAATCACGGTCAATCACCTATAACTTGCTGGTCTATAGCGATTCTTGTCATACATCACGGTTAAAGTTTAACCTTGATTAAGCCGTAATTGTGCATACGGGCATAAAACTCCTAAAAGACGTCATCTGAGGTGACGCCCTTCCATCTGGATCCCACCTGGATCCTTTAAGGTAGGAGTATCAACATGTTTGCCAACCTATAACCTATTTCGCGTAGATTTATTTACGTTTTCTAGCTTCTATACAAAATTTAAAGAAAATCAGTATCGACTTGATATTCTTTAGGTAATAATTGACATATTTAATAAATATCAAGGAATTTCATAACTTCTTTTAGGAGAATTGTATAGCGAAAACCATCAGGTAAGATTTTTTTTAACATTATTATGTCATTGTCACTCATACAATTCTCCCAAAATAAGCAATAAAATAAATTGATATTTTTGTAATATATCAGATACTACCTAAATAATGTACCGACGATATTAATTTTCTTTAAATGTTAGTTATTAAAATAATAAACCCAAAAAATAAACGCGAAATAGGTTATAGGTTGGCAATAGATTGAATGACGTTGAGAATTCAACCTTAAAGTGCCGAAATGGAGTGTCGAGCAACTACAGCAAACGGACTATAAGAAAAAGAACCGGATCGGAATTCCATTCTGTTGCTTTTTCGCAAAGTCAAATAATAGTTTCTATAGAACATAAACATAGAAAAGTAATTTTTAAATGTAGATAATGGCAAGGGCCGTAATTTTATGTTTTAAAGATTTGTAATATAATATAATCCAAAAAGAAAAAGTTCCTCCGGCGGCGTACATCAACTTCTTTTCTTTGCGAACAATAATCGTTGATAAACGAGGGTTTTGTCAGATTCCAGGCACAATTGTAGTGTAGACCTAATATTTCTCTGTGCTACATGACAGTTATCAACATAAATCATAACCTTACTTTCACTTTCTGTTCATTGATTTGATTGATGTTTTAACGTGCATTTTGCATTTGGTCGTTGTTACCTTCCGAGAAATAGTAAATGAATGCTTAAAAAACTATTTTTATGAACAAAACATAATTTTAAAAAATTGTTTACGTCACTAAATAATGTAAAAACAAGTAAAATAGTTTAGTACAAATGAGGTTAATTTTGCAACAAATAATAAAAATAAGCAAAAATACCTTTCCTTTTTGCAAAAACCTCTTACAAACGCAATTTGCTTTAGGTGAAACTACAATGAGTGGAACTAATATATTTAACAAGCCCAAATATGATGGCAGGAGTAAAAAACGCCAATGGGAAGAAAGGAGAACTGATAAAGGTGAAGGTTTGGAAGGTTTAGACCCCACAAGAGCCAAACAAGCAAAGAGCAATGAATCGGCGTTAAATATTGCTGGTGATAAAGTAAGAAGAAGAAAATTTGCATTGTTAATGGGATATTCCGGATCAGATTATTATGGAATGCAACGAAACCCAAATACAAAGACAATAGAGGAAGCCTTGTTTAAAGCATTATTAGAATGTCAATTCATCAATGAAGAATGCTTCAATCAAGTACAAAATATGCATTTTCAGCGAGCCGCACGTACAGACAAGGGAGTAAGTGCTGCCAGACAAATTGTTTCTATGAAACTCCGGGAAGACTTTGAAATTGGCAAAGTTAATGAAAAACTCCCCGAAACTATAAGAGTGTTTGCCTTTAAAAGAGTTACAAAAGGTTTTAATTCAAAATCTCAGTGTGATGGAAGGACTTATATTTACATTTTGCCAACTGTAGCCTTTGCTGATCAAAATGACACAACCGACCATAAAAGTTTTAGACTAAGTGAGGAAACCCTCACAAGAATAAATGAAACATTACAGCTGTATATAGGAACTAAAAATTTTCACAACTTTACATCAAAAAAGAAACCCAATGACCCCAGTGTCAAAAGATTTATAAGATCCTTTAAGTGTGAGGACCCGTTTATTAGAAATGATGTTGAATTTTGTGTTTTAAAGGTTTACGGACAAAGTTTTATGATGCATCAAATCAGGAAAATGATTGGTTTGGTTATAGCAGTAACTCGAGGAATGACCAAAAATGAAATAATTACCAAAGCTTTGACAGAGGAGAAAGTAAATATACCAAGAGCACCAGGTTAGTTATAATATGTAAGTTGTTTATCAAAATTAATTTCGAAAATGTTTATTTGCTGGAAAATACCAAGTTATTTTTGAACATTTGTAAACACCAGTAATAATTTAAAGTTTAAAATATTGGTATCTTTTGATACCTAAAGATGGAGCGTTTAGCTGCTTATAAATTTTAAAAATAAAAGGTACCTAATTCTGAAAATTTATTATTTATTTATTCACATACATTCACACACAAGTATCAATGGCACTAGTGTCAATAATTACAGATACATCTTAAAGCTAGGTAAGTATAATAAGAGAAAAGCCAATGAGTTGAACAAGTATCAAAACATCATAAAAGTGGGTCTCACTCCACTTAGCATCACAAAATTAGGTCCTCTGCAACCTGAGCCAAATACCGGGTGTCCACGGAAGGTGGTTTTGTTTTTCAAAATAATGGAATAAAATTTGGGGGATTTGTATACGCCATAAAACTGCATTTTTTAACAGGTGACTCAACATTATGGAACTTCCAGTTTAACCAGAAGTGACATAAACTTTCGATTTTTAAATGGGACACCTGGTATATTTTTCCTTTTGTTGACTCCATATGACATTCTAAATATAACGATGTGTCACTTGTTAACTTGGAAGTTTTTAAAGTTTTTTAATGGCAGCTTTTCTAAAATCTTATAGTGTGTGGTATTAAAATAATCGTAATAAAATACTCCTTTTTCTTAAACCGACGAATCACCATGTTACCGTTTAAAAAAAATTAGTTATACAACTTAAAAGATTAAATTTTACACAGCACATGGTGTTGGACCAAAAATAGAAAAATTTTATTTTTCCCAATAGGTATTAAAGAACTGAAATAAGTGATTTTAAGGTATTTATAGCCTTCTAGATAAAACAATAAATTTGGAAAAAAAATATTTTCTTAGTGGCAAAAAGTGACAAGTGACACATTGTTATATTTAGAATGTCATATAAAGGAAAAATATACCAGGTGTCCCATTTAAAAATCGATAGTTTATGTCACTTCCGGTTAAACCGGAAGTTCCATAATGTTGAGTCACATGTCAAAAAATGCGGTTATATGTCGTATACAAACCCCCAAATTTTATTCCATTATCTTAAAAAACAAAAAAGTTAGAGGGGCGAACCACCTTCCGTGGACACCCGGTATATACATTAGTCAATAGACACACGGTATAATAATATATGTACTCTGATAGACATACTTGATAAAACTATACTATGATCACAATTAAGTATAGATTTTCTCACAAGCTGCTGCAATTAAATCTTTAGTTAAGGCTAGTTGTATCTACATCAATATCAGATGCATGCATTTTGTATATAGGAGAATTTTTGTACAGGTTTGTTCAAGGTTAGGTCAGATAAAACACATTTGACGCTCGCGAGTTCCCTCTATTTAATTGTCAGCAAATTGTAGTTTATTAAGGATGAGGGGACAGTCAATAAAATGATATGAGAAACAGTGTTGTGTGGAATATTAATAATATTTGATTGAAAGTAATTAATCATATTATGTACAAATCTGCACAAATTTAGTTGTTTGTTCATCTAGCAAGCCAAAATTAACTAAATTTCTTTTTCAACTCAATTTTTTTTCTATTGGGTAATTTTTTGTACCCTTTTACTTTTAACCCTGTTCTAACCATGTACTCTTTTAAATACATTTTTTTATGATACGATATAAAACTCAAATAAAATGCTTCCCTACATACATTTTTTTTAAGGTTTAGGATTATTATTGGATTATGTTCACTATGAAAGATATAACCACAGATATGGGGCTGACGGAATGCATGAAACATTAACTTGGGAAGAAGTTGATAAGAATGTTGAAGATTTCAAAGAAAAACACATTTTTCCTACTATAATCAATTCTGAAATTGAATCAGAGGCTCTGGTAGGTACCTACAGGATCATATTAAGTATATCACATTTAAACACCTCTAAACGAATTACTTATACAGTGTCACCAGTAAAGTCCGCATCATATGGGATTTTTTTTATTAATAGCTTTATTCAAAATTTGACTTTGGCATTAAGTTCTGCTTCCATTGAGATGAAAATTAAGCAAAAAAATAGTAGTCACGTGATTTTCACTATCTGTCAAATTTTAATTTTTTCCAAAAAATAATTCAAAAGTAGGGTTATTTTTGAAAATATCAAAAAAAGGTATTGGAAAAACTTTTTTTAAATGCAGTTTCTAGCCCACATGCAAAATTTCAGCTGCATAAGATAATTTTGATTTTTTACCTATATTTTGTAAATTGCTCCACTTTTGCAAAATAAGACTCAACGCAACCTACATAAAACTTCTTAGTTTTGACAATGCTTTATTTCAGATACATTTTGTTTAAAGTAGCGCCATATTAAATGTGTGTTTTTCTACAAAATCAAAATTGGGCTATTAAAATTTGGTCGCATGTGTGTAAAGTTTATTTGTTTTTGACCCTGTATAAGGTAACTTCATAAAATAGGTATTTTTCAAAACGTAGTGTGTGCCTGAAAGTAAAAAAATAAAAAATAAAGTAAAGGGGTTTTAAATTAAATCGTTTAAAATAGATAAACTTTACGTTAAGTTAAACTAAAATTTATTTTTCACTTAATGAACACTTTACTGAAGACCCTGTGTTCTTTTTGTCTTAATATTAAGGTGTATCACTTTCAGACACAAACTACGTTTTCAAAAATACTTATTTTATGAAGTTACCCTATACAGGGTCAAAAACAAATAAACTTTGCATCACATGCGACCAAATTTTAATAGCCCAATTTTGATTTTGTAGAAAAACACACATTTAATATGGCGCTACTTTAAAGAAAATGTATCTGAAATAAAGCCTTGTCAAAACTGAGAAGTTTTATGTAGGTTGTATGTTGTGTTGAGTCTTAATTTGCAAAAGTGGTGCAATTTACAAAATATAGGTAAAAAATCAAAATTATCTTATGCAGCTGAAATTTTGCATGTGGGCTAGAAACTGCATTTAAAAAAACTTTTTTCAATAACTTTTTTCGATATTTTCAGAAATAACTCCACTTTTGAATTATTTTTTGGAAAAAATTAAAATTTGACAGATAATGCGAATCACGTGACTACTATTTTTTTACTTAATTTTCATCTTGATCGAAGCAGAACTTGATGCCAAAGTCAAATTTCGAATAGTTATTAATAAAAAAAAAATCCCATATGATGCGGACTTTACTGGTGACACTTTATATCTTGAAAAAGTTGCAAAAGATATTGATAAACTACCTACATAAGTTCCTACTACTAAACAGTGCACATTCAAGACATTCAAGTAGTAAAACATTCATCATGATTTGCATATGCAATGTACCATGCAAGTCTGTGTGGGACAACACAAAATAAACTAGCCCATTTTAAAATAGATAATGCGTATTTCTCTGCACAATCCGTGTTGTTTGGTAGTATTAATACTAATACCTATACTATAATACCTCCATACATGGAATATACTATGTATCTATACCCGCGCTTTATTTATTAAAATATTGGTATTAGGTACAATAAAACAACTTAATAAAATAATCAGGAGACGGCCACCAACAACAACGAAAAATGGTTACATGAACATGAACAATGGATTATGAATATTAATAATATTTTTTCAATTTTTGTTTTATTAGGTAGGTATGTTTTTTTTAAAATGAAGCATATTTTCACTGTTGACTTATTAGCCTTTAAAAAATCAATATTTTAATAAAGGGACTTTATAAACGGTAACTACATAATATGTATAAAAATAATTAAATTTTAAAGGCAACTTCATATCTTTGAGGCACAGTTTTTGCATGTAAATTATTAACAGTCAGAATGGGACTAGACCAAGAGTTAACCCTTTTTACTTTGATGCTTGTTAAATAAATAATTATATTTTATTTAACTCTATACTCTCAGAGGAACTAAATGCAAAAATGCTAATTATAATAGCCTTGTTGAGTCTTTGATTCGTTATGAAATTTTGGTATGGGGTGGTCTGTACGACAGTGCTCTCTACAGGTTGAACATTACTCAAAAATTTATTATAAAGGTTATGTAAAAAAGAAATACACTGTATTCTACAGAACTACTTTTTGAAGTTATATTTGCAATGTAAAAACTGTATACATGTTGGCAGTTATAGCATTAATTTGTTCACAGAACTAAATCCTGTAATAACAATGTTAACCACATTGACCACACTCGATGAATAATGATGTGTCTGTTCCCATAAATTTTAATAACATTAACTTAAAAAGTAGTTCCTACTTGGGACCCAAGTTATATAACATGATTTCTATTAAAATAAATACTATTAAAAACATAAATGTAAATTTAAAAGTGAATATAGAAATCACAAAGTAAAAAATTTCAAATCTTTTAAAAACATTTTAAAATAATTGTCCATTACTCATTCTTAGCATTGAAAACTGCGATAACCAACATAACTCCTAGTAAAAATAAAAGCAACAAGCAGTGTGTATAAGATAAAAACAAATTTATTAAGATTTTGGTACAAGTAATTCTATTACATGGGAACCATTCAAATACCATTATACTTACCATGGTGTTTTTGAGTAGTATTTAATAAGTTCAACTTTTATTAATTACAGTAAAGTAAAATTTAATAACTATCATTTGTCTCCAATTCTTTGGTTTTTACTTAAGTGTTTGTTTTGGCACACACAAGTGTTTCAACGCTTATGTGCCTTAGGTTATAATATTTTCATCAATTTGCATATTCTGAGGCATTTTGTAATTTTAAAAACAATTTAAATAAATAAAGAAAATAATTAACAGCATATTGAAGAACTGGGGGTTTAGAGGTCTGATAGTCTGATTATTCTTAAGTATAAAGAGAAGAAAGTTTTACTTTTACCATAAACTAATAGCTTGTGTTACTTACAGCCATATTCATGAGAAACGTCTAACGACATTAAAATAAGAGGTGCCATTTGACATAGTATATTTTATGATGTGTCAGCTGAGAGCTAACTCTACTAGTTGTATGACCTTTTTATAAATACAACCATACTTGTGTGATATAATATTTGACAGAACAGTTATAACTTGATTAAGCTCATTCTTCAGTTGGACTAAAGTTATCGCTTTTTTTTAAGGTAAACTGGATAACATCAAAATTAGCTAGACATTCTTATGAAGATACAGAGGATAAAGAAGAAAGCGATGATGAAGGCGGTGGCGACGACGACGCTGACGATCAACCACAGAAGGACAAAGCCTCCAATGAAAGTAACAATGTAAACGAAAAAGAAACAAAAGTTTAAAAAAATTTACATTTTCTTGGAAATCATTTCTTTAATATTATATCATAATGATGCATAATTTTGGTAGACGAATAAAATCTGATAAATTTATCAACTAGAAATTCCTAAAAATGTTTTAGTTTGTAGGTAAAAATTTAAAAAAAAAAGTTAATAATGAAATTGTAAATAAATATTGCTTCATTAGGAAAGACTATTTCTTTTATTTGTTGTACAAAAAAACAAAACTATTTACATAGGTTAAATATTTTTTAACGACTTTTAGTGAATATTGCACCTAACTTGTTAAAATTGTGAAGAAGAAATACTAGTTTGTTAAAAAGAAAAAAAATTAGCTGCGGGTATGATGAGATTTCATGAAGCCTAATAAAATTTATGATAACAGCAATAGTGGAGCCTCTCGTTTATGCCGTTAACAACTCGCTCTATATTTCCAGAAACATTAAACGTGCTTTAGTAGTTACAATTTAAAAAAAAGGTAATTCTAATACAGAAAACTATCGGCCAATAAATCTCCTTTTATGACTTTCCAACTTATTTGAACATGTTATAATATGTGTATATAAACGAATATTAAGCTTCACGTCTGAAAATAATGTATTTAATGAAACACAACACAAAAACTGCCGTTTCTGACCAGTATAATATAATTCGAGGTATTCTAGAACCGCTTCAAGCAAGCAGCGGATGCAATGTGCTTCACCTTTGTGTGTGTATTGCATCATTTAGTAACACATGTACCGAGTCGGCACAAACCGCTGGCAGGCTATTCAAACGTTCATGACTGGTTTTGCAAAAACAGATTAATTTATTAATAGTCCTTAAACAGGTGTAACTAATTTCAGATTGAACAGATATACGCTCTCTGCTTGGGACTGTCATGTCGATTATGTTGTAAATAAGTTAGATAGGGTATGTTATGGTATACGAGTAATAGGTAGATATATTTCCCCAGACATAAAAAATACTGTATTACGCGAACTTTGATTCGCATATAAGGTACTGACTTATCATGTATGGAAATTGTAGGAGACATAGGAAAGGTTTTTATTTGTCAAAAACCAGCCCTAAGAATTTCATGATTGATTTTAAACTAGGCATCATGACTATTCTTTGCCGTTACCTGTATGAGTGTCCAATTTATTGCGATAAAAACGGGCAACAGTTTAATTTGAACCAGCTCTGTTACAACTACCCAACTAGACAGACCATCGTTTAGAATGAACTAGAATGACTTCTAACTATTACGGCCCTAAATATTACAACTGCGTCCCCATGCATATAAAAGAATTGCCTGAAAGACCTTTTAAGACCGAAATTAGAAAATAATTATTGCAGAATGTACCTACTATAATATATACCTAATACCACTCGAGTTTTTGGATTTTGACATAGTGTGAACAAAATGCCTGTGCTTTGCTGGTACAGTGTAATGTGCGCGTTTCGAAGCAATAAAAGTGGAGATACCTAAAACTGTTTACAATCTGCATCTATACAATAAAAATTCATCATGCCACTGTGTTATGGTTGCAAAAACAGTTTATCCGTAGATGATGTAAAGGCCAAAATAACGTGCGATATCTGCAAAAGTCCTTTTTGTCAGGACTGTTCAGGCCTTACTGCTTCCGAGGTAAGGGTAATGCAGTTGAGCAAGAGAATGTTAAAATTTCACTGTGCAAAATGCGACAACTCAGATGATAAAAATTTGCTGATCGAGGATTTTAAAGTAGGGCTTGAATCAGTGAGAGCGGAGTTTATAAGGGCGCTAAATGACGTCAAAACTGACGTGAAACAATCGACTGACGATCTAAAAACCAAGATTGATAATATTACTACTACCAACAAAGAAGTTATTCACATGCTCTCTTCTGGAATTATCCCTCAAGTAAGTACTACAAACCTGACATCTCCAAATATCCAGCCTAATAATAATCTTTCGAGCATGCCTGAAGACATTTGTGATCTAACCAGAAAACCATTAAACCGTGGTAAACTTAATGGCAATGATAACAGGCATGTCGTTCGGCCGCAGACACGAACGGGAAATGATTCTGTTGGGTCTAGGGTGATTATGGGTACTGGCACGGATTCCTCTGGTTCGTTCGCCTCTGCAGCCAGACGGGTTTGGCTGTCTGTAAGCAAGGTTACAGTTAACACCAAGGACGAGGACATTAAGTCCTATTTGAAAAGTAAATTTCCGGGACGCACATTTACTGTTGAAGTTCAACCTAAGAGACCGGAAGCATCTAGTTTGGCATTTAAGGTTGGCGCTGATCCAGACCTTGTTAAAGCACTTTATGATGTTAAAACGTGGCCCTCAGGTGTTATAGTTAAGAGATTTTCCTTTCGTAAGCCAATCAGCACAAATCAGCAATGGAAATAGAAAATGTACACAAAATAGTACCAATAAGAGTGGCAATAACAGCGCAGGTCTTTGTATATACTACCAAAATGTAAGGGGTATTAGAACTAAATTAAATGATCTATCTAGTGCTGCATCGGCGTGTGAATACGACATTATCATCTTGTCTGAAACATGGTTAACGCCCGACTATAACGATGCGGAACTTAGTTTGGAGAATTACGTAGTTTACAGACAGGATAGAAATCAGTTGGCTACTGGAAAATCCAGAGGGGGGGGGGAGTTTTAGTGGCAGTCCTAAAATCCCTTAAAGCACAGGTTACTGAAGCTCCACATCTAAGCTTTGGCCACGAGGAATTATGGGTGACAGTTTCTCTTGGAAATGGCAATACTGTTTTATTTTGTGCAGTCTATTTTCCACCGCAGTGTAATATTGAAGAATATGAAAATCATTGTAACAATGTCGAAAGTATGTGTGATATCTGTGATAACAAGTTAGTCTATGTAATTGGAGATTACAATCTGCCAGACTTAAAACTTTTTGATGAACATATCACTGAGAACTTAACAGTCAGAAATAGTGCTCAATGCTATTTTTAAACTTTACTCAAGTGAATTCCATAAAAAATGTTAACAATGTAGTATTAGATTTGGTATTTACCAATAACTGTGATACAACTGCAAACTGTGCTGTCGATAGTCTTCTGGCCTGTGATAGGCATCATCCTGCCTTAACTGTGAATGTACCTAGTTGTAATACATTTTTACCGCTTCAAACTATAGAATACATTTACGATTTTAAAAATGCAAATTACTATGATATTAATAATTTTCTGATAAATTTTAACTGGGATATATTGTTGATTAATGATGTTGTTGCAGATGTAAACGTATTCTACGATATACTTTTTAACTGTATTGAAAATTTTGTTCCTAAAAAATTATTAAAAATGACTTTAAGTTTCCAATCTGGTTTAGTCAAGAACTCAAAGATTTAACTTTTGAGAAAAAAGCAGCTCACATGCAGTATAAAGTAAGCAGATCAATGGATGATTACTTATTGTTTTGCAATATACGTTCCCTTTGTAAAAATAAGGCCAGAATTGACCATGCATCATATATAAGGAATATTGAAAATAACCTAAAACAAGATATAAACTCATTTTGGAGATTTATTCATTCAAAAAATAAAACAAATGATATTCCTTCAATAATGAAATATAAAAATGTAAACTATGATAATGGAAATGACATTGCCAATGCCTTTGCTGAGCATTTTGCAAGTGTCTATGTGAGTTCAAATAATGATTCTGATAATATCAATGACAAATTGTTTGATAACGAGGTTTTAGGACCTGACTTAAATATCTCTTCATTTTATATTCCAATAAGTGATATTTTCAATAAGTTAGAATCCCTAGATGTATCTAAAGGTCCGGGCCCTGATGGAATATCTGCTTATTTTCTCAAAAATTGTGCATTTCCATTGTCCAGGCCGTTATGGCTATTATTTAATAAATCTCTTTCTAATGGATTATTTCCAGAAACCTGGAAAACTTCTTATATAGTACCGATCTTTAAAAACAGTGGAAGTAGAGAAAACATTGAAAGCTACCGACCTATCTCATTAATGTCACTTATTCCTAAGATTTTTGAATCTATTGTTGCAGACTTTTTCAAGAAAACTTTTAAAAATATTATAATTTCAAATCAACATGGTTGCTCTCAGGGTCGTTCAACTGCCTCCAACCTTCTAGTATATCACGAGCAGATAGTGGAAGCTTTGGAAAGTGGCTATAGTGTTGACTCTATTTACACAGACTTTGCTAAAGCCTTCGACAAGCTAAATATTTATATCCTTTTAAACAAACTTTATGCTTATGGTATCCAAGGAAACGTTTTGCGTTGGCTGAAATCATACTTACTTGACAGAACTCAAATTGTAAGGATAAACAACTATGTGTCTAACTCAATCAAGGTTCAATCGGGTGTTCCGCATTTAGCGCCCATTTTTTTTAACATTTTTATAAATGACGTTGCTGGTTGTTTTCATTTTTGCTATTTTCTTTTGTATGCTGACGACATAAAGATCTTTTTACCGTTACTTAATGTTTTTTCAATGTTTAAACTACAGAGCGACCTTGACCGATTTTACACTTGGTGTTGTAGGAATAAAATGTTTTTAAATATATCAAAGTGTAAATATATACAATTTAGTAAATCTTTGAATAGTGTTGTAAATAGCTATCATTTTAATAATAACATATTAGAAAACGTGAAAGTTATTAGGGATCTTGGAGTGATTTTTGATCATAAGTTAAGTTTCAATCATCACATTGAGATTTGTAGAAATAAGGCTATGAAAATGCTAGGATTTATAAAAAGAAACACCAGGGATTTCTCTGACGTCAAGGCAATAACATTACTGTATACCTCACTGGTGCGACCACATCTAGAAAATGGATACAGTGTGTGGTCCCCGTATTATAATATTTATCAAGATATGTTGAACAGTGTTCAAAGGAAATTTCTTAAATATGTAGCTTATAAAAGACATATATTAGTAGATAACATTAACTACTCTGAATTGGAAAAGGATCTTAATATAGGCTCTTTAGAAAGCAGGCGAAAACATGGAGGTTATATTTGTTTTTAAATTGATTAACGGTCTATGTAACTGTCCCGAATTACTATCGAAGTTCAGTTTTTATGTTCCACCTAGATCTCTTCGAGAAAGTAAGATTTTTGAACCTCAACATCATCGAACTCGATATGGTCAAAACAGTGGGGTGAACAGAATGATGAATAACTGCAATAATGCCAATACTGATTTATTTAATACGTCTCTAGCCAGATTGAAGGGTTACTTAAAAAGAAATAATTAGAATGATATTAATGAATATTATATATATAATTGTACTTTGTAAGTTACGTAAGTAATTGCCATTAATGTATGTTATTTTGCATATACAAATTGTATATAACTTTAATTTTATAGATTGTATTTTATTGGGCAATGCCCGTTTATTTGAAAATAAATAAAAAATTTGAAAATAAATATCTTTAAATACTTTTTCATAAGAATGAATTTTAAATACGTTGTAATGTACTTACTATACCGGGTGTCCACGGAAGGTGGTTCGCCCCTCTAATTTTTTTGTTTTTCAAGATAATGGAATAAAATTTGGTGAATTTGTATACGACATAAAACTGCATTTTTTGACCGGTGACTTAACATTATCGAAATTCCGGTTTAACCGGAAGTGACGTAAAGTTTCGATTTTTAAATGGGACACCTGGTAGGTATACTTTTCCTTTTTTTTTGACTCCATATGACATTCTAAATACAACAATGTGTCACTTGTCACCAAGAAAATATTTTTTTTCCAAATTTATTCTTTTATCTAGAGGGCTATGAATACGAAAAAATCACTTATTTCAGTTCTTTAATCTTGGGAAAAATACAATTTTACTATTTTTGGCCCAGTGATGTCCTGTGTAAAATTTAATTTTTAAAGTTATATAACTCATTTTTTTTAAATGGCAACATGGTGGCTGGTTGGGTTAAGAAAAAAGAGGATTTTATTACGATTATTTTGATACCATACACTATTAAGTTTTACAAATGCTGCCATTAAAAAACTTTAAAAAGTTAACTTATTGGAACTTTCCTAAAATAAAGCATCCTTTGAGAATAAATTTAGATTTAAATATATCAAGTAGCCTGTGACCAGCCAAACTGATAAAACAAAATCATGCCTTTAAGAAAATTGACATGCCAACAGCTTCTGCCAAAGTAAATTAGTTTGTTGTTTAAAAAACATGGAAAATACTAGTTTTACAAGGAGTGAAAAAGTTGATAGGTTATTATTGTCAGGCTCATTTCGCATTTTCGGAACCAGTTTTGGGTACCTAATAGTGCCGGGTTGGATGACGCCGATTACAATATCTTTGTGCGTAAAGTCGTGCAGCATCGGTTGAATTCTTTTTACATTCTCCAAACACTAATAATCTATCAACTTTTTCACTCCTTGTAAAACCATTATTTTCCATGTTTTTTAAACAACAAACTAATTTACTTTGGCAGAAGCTGTTCGCATGTCAATTTTCTTAAAGGCATGATTTTGTTTTATCAGTTTTGCTGGTCACAGGATACATTTAAATCTAAATTTATTCTCAAAGGATCCTTCATTTTAGGAGAGTTCCAAGTTAACTTTTGAGAGTTTTTTAATGCCAGCCAATTAATCGTAATCCTCTTTTTTCTTAACCCGACGAGCCACCGTGTTGCCAAAAAAAAAAAATGAGTTATACAACTTTAAAAATTACATTTTACACAGCACATAGCATTGGACCAAAAATAGTAAAATTGTATTTTTCCCAAGATTAAAGAACTGAAATAAGTGATTTTTTTGGTATTCATGCCCTCTAAATAAAAGAATACATTTGGGAAAAAAATATTTTCTTGGTGACAAAAAGTGACAAGTGACATATCGTTGTATTTAGAATGTCATATGGAGGCAAAAAAAGGAAAAATATACCCGGTGTCCCATTTAAAAATAGAAAATTTATGTCACTTCCGGTTAAACCAGAAGTTCCATAGTGTTGAGTCACCTGTTAAAAAATGCAGTTTTATGTCGTATACAAATCCCCCAAATTTTATTCCATTATCTTGAAAAACAAAAAAGTTAGAGGGGCGAACCACCTTCCGTGGACACCCGGTATTGTGTAATTTTAAGTTTAGTGTGATTTTAAAATAATAGCTTTAAGCATTTTTCTACTTTTTGATGTCTGTGAAATATTCTAAGATATTGTTGACTGTAATATATTTGAATTTGAATGAATCTAAATTATCGAGTAATGTAGAGGAACATTTAAGGAATATAGAGTCTTGACCGTATCTGCTATTTTTATTCGGAAATGCATACTCTTATTTAAGAATAGATAGTTTTTTTGTAAATAGTGAAGCACAACAAATATATCCGACAAGAAATCTAGATATCCCAGGCATAGATTAGCCATGTATATAATCTACCTAATGATATAAAAGTAATAAATAACTTGAAAACACTAAAGAAAAAGATTTTGAATTTACTGTTGGAAATAAAACCCTACAACGTGGATGACTGTTATAGATATGTTGGTCATGGATAGGATAGAGATTGTTTTGATTGATTCAGAACATCTAGATTATCATAGAATACATTAGGTGTTTACAACATATTTTTTTCTGTCTTCAAAATTGACACTGTTTATCCTATCTACTCTTAAATACAGATCATTTATGATGATAAGTGTGGGATATGCCACAATATTTTCTTTTAACAGATAATTTATTATTATTATCATTATTATAATAATTTACTTATCGATGATTTTAAAACACACACACACACACACACACAGAAAGATTTTAAACAATAATAAACTAAACACTGACTGTGACATATAAATTACATTAGCAGAAATAATTTTCTTACAATAGAAGTGGCTTAATCAGGCTACTTTGATTGTGAGTAAAAAATGTCCACAAATGTAATTTAGTCATAGTCAAAGTTGCCTGGTTAGTTAATATTTAAAATCTTTGTGCAGTTTTTCATGTTGGCGTTTGGTGATAAAATAATCATAAATATCTTAGAAGAAACACACACTAACAAAAACCTGAACTTACCAAGGTTTCCATCCTGCTGGCAATGCTTTCATCAAACCCTGAGAAGCTAGTGGTAGAAGTTGAGGTTCTGAATCTGGATCAATGCCAATTTTAACTGCATAGTCTCGAATTTCTGCAAAAAGAAAATTAGGCATTCATTAAGATATTAAAATTTTACATTAAAGTAGGACAAACAATTAATTGACCTCCAAAGATTTTTTCTAATAAGGTGAAAATGTACAAATTTTCCACATATCTAGATAATGCTCTAGGGAAAAATCTGATTCCAACATTTTTAACCATAAGCAGAGTAATTGAAGGGAGAAAATGCAAGTACATTTTTGACAAAATGATGATGAAATTGCTAAAGCTTGATTGGTAGCCAAGCTAAGCTAGGGGAGCAGGCTGGAGTCGATAGTACATGAAAGGGCCTCCACGCGAACAGGACAAAACCTGCTAGTATTTAATATACCTACATATAGTAAAAACTACCATTTCTGAAAAAAAAATTTGCATATTATGTCATGTAGATATGCAATTGCATTTATATAAAAGTAGGTGCTTAGTTTTTTCTAAAAATTGGAAGAACTTTTCATCATTGTTTTTTAAAAAATATTCATAGTACCCACTTAGTTTTATTCAGGCCATTACAAACAAATATGTTCACACATGTAAAAATTATAAAATGTCAATTAATAATAAATTAGGTAGGTAGTTGCTTACTAAAATAAGTATATAATACTATTCACATAGGTATTTCAACTAGACTCCTTTATAATTGATTATAACATAAGAATTGGTTTTAGTTTATTTAAAATTTCTGGATATTTAAGATCATTCTATTTATCTAATTAAAGTTATGACTAAGAAATTCATTATAAGTGTATAATGCATATTATGCAATTAAAATTTTCTTGACAGTAGGCTTGAGGTTTGGAATATCTAGACTATTAATATATAAGTAATACTATAAAAGGCAATGCATTAAAATTTTTTATCGCCCAGTAACCCAGCCGTTTGACAGCTCTTGAACCTTCAGTAGGCAGGCACAAAGCTTTTTGTAGTGAGTCTTAATGGGAATCAAAATGTTCCAGTCTTTGTTTGATGTAGACGAAATTCTCGAAAATGTTTGGGATGGCGATGTAAGGATTTTAAGGTTTTAAAAAGCTTGTCTACAATCATCCCTGAAACAAAGTCGAGCTATGATTCTTTTTGCCTTAAGCCGTAGATCAAAAGCACAGTGTGTTCGAAGCATGATGCCAAGCAAACATTACGTCTGAAAGGTGTATGCTGTTCATAAGATATCCTGTGTGACACAACTCCCAAGACTGGTTGAAAGTACCTCTGCTGAGCTTGTTACATTTCTCACTCTTATATGGGGCTCCCATTGCAGCTTGGGAGCGAGTTGTCTTAAAAATCCTATTCTATGTATACCTTAATTTTTATCCTCAGTGTCCCTTAGTATGAGAATATACCTTGCTGCGTTTTGCATGAGTTGAGCAGTAATCGGTTCATCATAGCAGCACAACAGGTATAAATCTGATACGGATAGAAAAATTATGCCAATCTACTTAATAAAATATATTTATAACAAGAAGTTGAATTCTTACTTAGTTTTGTCCTATTGGTGAGGATGAAATAAAACACAGTACAAGTATTTCAGACATGGTAAAGTTGTGTCTCTTTTCTTTCATTTTATTGGCACTTTATTAACAAAAAACAACTAGTAAAAAAGTGAGAATGGAAATATTATGTATTGTAAACAAATGACATTACCTTCTGCAGAGGGGTGACTAGCCTCGTCAAAGATTTCCTCACAAACAATGGACATTTTCTCGAATGTGGTCAATTAAATGTATCGAATACTAAGCTTCTAACCTTCTGCCATTATGTTGTTGCTGCTGTACCGGTTAGCAAAATTTAATCGTTTTACTTCTGACATTTCTTCACCTTGTTTTTAGACATTTTTAAAAATCGAATTTCAGCGATCATACGGGTTACTGATTTTGACACCATCTATCGAGAAACAGTTGTAAGTTGTAAGTCGTAAGTCAATGAATATTTGGTTGCATAATGGTTAGATCGAGGACTACGCATAAATACGATCCACTTGAACCGAGCGGATCGACGACGGTCTTTTGAATGAAACCTGAATTTATCGCGTCTAATCGATCCGTTTCAAACACGATTTTGGTACTTTTTTTTAATAAACATAATGTACTACACCCTATTAGTGCTTTGCTAAAAGAAAATTTTGAGTGAAATAAAGTGTAATGCAAATTTTCTATCTTTATTTCGTAGATCTTTCTATCTTTTATAAGGCCGAAGCACTGCAAATCTAAAAGGGGAGCAGGGTCGGCCCCAGAGTACGTACTATGAGTAAAACAAAAGCAATTTGCTGAATAATATTTATAATTTAAAAATGTAAAAAATATAGACAAATTACATTGTTTACCTTACAGTTTTTCCCGCACTTTACTTTGATCAATTTTTCTTTCAGGGAAAACACTAACTTTCTTAGTTAGCGAGCCACCCACTAGTTTTACAATAGGAAAATAATTTCAAGAAAAAAACACTCACTTTTGTATCTCTTGAATTTCGTAGAAAAACTACTAAAAGTTTGTTTCTGCCCGAACTTTTTGACACTAAAAAATAGTTTCAAAAATTTTAGTTATCTTTTTAATTGTAAGCTTAATTAAATAAAATAAATGAATAAGGCTTTTATTTTACAAAGAAGAAAAAAAATTACAAAACAAGAAGAAAATAAGAATTTTTAAAATTTTTTATGGTATTTGCTGCAGCATGGCTTATTCTAGCTGTAAATAAAGCTACTCTACTGAACCACGCATGACGCATGAATGGTTTCACGACTGGTGGGGCCCCTGTTTTTTTTTTAATTTTCTGTTTCCACCCAAGCAGTTAAGGAATGCGGCTTCACAACAGACTCATGGTCAAAAGTCATGTATTGGAGGAATTTCATTATTGCGTAAAAAAAAAGGAATTTGGATTTTTTGTGAAAAACAGACAAGTCGCATGCCCAAATACTTGACTTCGATCTGCAGTGGACTGTCACGCGGATTTTTTAAGTTTTGGTAAACACCTTTTGGAATTTTTCTCTGGATGTCGCAAGGTTTTGTTATTGAAAACAGAAAGGAATTTTTCCTTAGAAGGTAGAATTTTTCGTTTTTTGTAATTTGGTTTTCTGCTTTTAATTTTCTGGCAGGGAGGATCGACTTTAAGGATTTTTATTTTTAAAAGCCTGTGATAAATACCTCGTGTGTTTGTTTTTGTTTATCTTATTGATTCCCTGGATCGCGTCCCGCCTAGTATTTTACATATCAGCGAGGCGCCAGGATGTCTGACAGGCATTTGGGTTGACTGCGTTTACACAATTATTTAACAAGTAAATTAAAAAAAAAACTCCTACTTTTCAATTCAAACCTAGGTAGGCATGTCTTAAAACTTGCCTATTTATTGCGTCCATAAAACTTTGGAAAGTATAAAATTTTTAATCATAAAAAAATATTTCTTTCCACACCTGAGTACGTATAGGTACTAATTTTATTTCACTCCATAAAATAAATACTGCTCACTTAAATATTTTATTTAAGTACCTAGCTAATACTTTAAAACTAAAAATGATTAGCTACAAATACGTTTTTAAATACATCCACATGAAAAATAAGGTGACACTATATAGTTAAAAAATTGTTTTTTATGGATACTCATGCATTTGTAAAAATAAAGCTATAGGAAAAATTTTTCTTCGGTATATACCTAGTACTTAAAATTTTGTCTTTTGAATGGCGGTAAAACTGAAACAAAATTAGGTAGGTAAACAATTTAATTCTTTTCAGACCGAGAATAAAATTTGTAAAATAATTTTAAAGAAAAATAATCCTAACTTTAAAACAGTACCTACCTATTTCAAAAAAAATGTTTCCGGTGGTTTAAGGGGTAGTTTAACAATATTTTCGTTATTATATCTTCGCAATACCGTACTTCCCCAATTGACAAATTTTATCTTTATATTTGTCTTACAGAGATATTAAAAAAAAAAATACAAAAAATTTTACAAAACCCTTAACACCTTCTTTTTAGAAGGCCTTTTTTCTTCTTGTCCAGTTTATTTGGTTGGTTTAGACCTCCTTTGCTGACTTTTTTACTGTCACTTTCTACACTTCAATTTTAATTCCATAAAAGCTCTATTAAGGTTTTACATCATTTTCTCTTCCGCTAAAACCATCAGCATTAAATACATTTTCTGTCTCCTGATGATGAACGTTTCTACGTTCGAAACATGTAGAGACCCCTAAAGAATTTTTATTATATCAAATTTTGTGGAGGAAGACTTTTAGTTTTTTCTTTCTTTCCCATAATTTCAACTCCAGTTTAAGCATGGACTATTTCTTCAAATTAATTATTGGAACTTTATTTTTTTTCTAAAGAGACGTAAAATAAGGAACTTGAGACAACTACACATTTTAGCGTCTAAATTCTGGTTTTGTTAAAAGTCCTTAATTTTTTCTTTTTGCAATTCAGCAGTTCTCCAAATATTTCTGATAAGAACTTTATTGAGAAAATTAAAATATCATATTCATCAAAACCCTGATACTTACTCCAGAAATTGTGCGTAACAGCTTTATGACTAAAATCATCTTTAAACAACGCACGTTGAAATTGGTCACTTTTGTTTATCTTAAAATTTCCGTTTTCTGCCGCTCTGTCGGTGGTCCACCGCTGATAAAAATTTTCTGTCTTGAACAGTTCTATCAGCGCCACCTGTTAGTCGACTTTTATCTTATAACTCCCGCAAGTTAGAGTTCCGAATTGTCGTACTTTATTTCCGGATGCGTTGCATTTCCGCTATTATAGTACTGAGGTTAAATTATTAATTTTCTATTAGTGGTTACGCTGTTGCATCGTATGAATTTCATAGATGTCTGCTGAGTCTATCGATTAGTGGCGGTTTCTCCACAGGAGCACAGGAGCATGTGCACCCCCATACTCCATAAATAATTTCCCCATAAGGAAAAAATAATGTTTATTTAAAATTATCTTATATAATGATACCGTAATATAAGTTAGAATCCTCCAATTTTAACGTACGTCAAACAATCGAACGAAACGTGGTGTAATAGCTCTCACCAACCCGGTTGTCAAGAGCAACCGTGTGGCGCGTAGGAATTCATAAGTCGCGCATGCGTTGAAGGAGGCGGGGTTTCTGCTGTTTCTCTATGCATCTTGTACTAGGTGGGGAAAAGCGCGATCCTAATAGAAAATCTCGCACAATTTAAATGTGCGCCGTTGAGTTCATTGCTTGTTAATTGCCGTATGAATTTATTAATTGGGGAAGCAGTTTTAATGCCAAAACGACTATGAATGTGGAATATTTGAGAAACAATACAATACAGGTATTCCAAACTTTAATGAAGCTGTTATTGAGAAGTTTGCTGCAAATAAAAACAGAAGAATGGACTTTATACTTTTTAAGTAAGTACCCGCTAATGAAAAATAAATTGGCCTTTTTTATTTTTTATCTTATTTCATTTTCAATAAAATAAGTATGTATCATACATTATAAACCAAATTTGGGCGTGGTCTTAAAATTTTTTCGCATTGCAGTTTCATTAATTATTATTGAAAAAAATTCTTCTATACTTGAGTGTTTCCTTCGAAAATGGGTATAGATTCAACTGCAATTATAACATTAGTTATTGAAGTCGTATTTACGACCGTTGCTAATTCGTGCACACCTTTTTCGTCCGTTATAGTTTTCTGACAGTAGTACTGTCGTAGAGGGTAAATAAGGACTTCTGTTCTAAGACCGTTTGTTATCCCTTATAACTCTGTTTAACCCCATACCTGCTACCAATGTAATGCCCTGCCCTTTTCCTATGCTTGTTTCGTAGATCTTTCTATATTTTGTAAGGCAGAAGCACTGCAAATCTAAAAGGGAAGCAGGGTCGGCAATTGAGTACGTACTATCAGTAAAGCAAAAGGAATTTGCTGAATTATATATATGTCGTAGTCTTATAGTGAAATCAGTCTTTTCATGAAGAATCTAGTCATATCATGAAGCGTCGGCATATTGTGTAAAAACATGAAGCTACACAATATGCCTAGGCTTTTCAAGAAGAGCCCATCACATTTCGGCGAATGGTGTATACTACAACCTGCCTAACTTTAAATATTGCGGTTTCGTGAAATTTCCACAAAGGCAAGGCATATTGTGTTTAAGTGAACTTTGCGAGCTTGTAATTATTGGGACATTGCTTTATATAGAGTGTATCAGTTTCAATATAGGGGTAGATATGAGTATCTAGATATTCTAACAAAAAAATTGACTTCAATAAGAAGAATAACATCAAACATTTGTTTCTATTTATTAACACAGGGACCACTTTTGTGACATCGAGAATTACACTGCAATTTTGCTTTAAATCATTGACATAGGAGGTGATAAATAGAGGAACAAATTCCGTCTAAAAGGTATATTGGCAACCGGTTTGTTCGTTGTTACCCAGAGCATTTTTTTTAATTCAATTTTTTCAACTAATATTATTTTATAAAAATAAAATTTAAATAAAAAAAAATGCTCTGGGTAACAACGAACAAACCAGTTGCCAAAATACCTTTTAGACGGAATCTGTTCCTCTAGTTATCGCCTCCTATTGACATCTCGTACTTCACAAAGTGCCGCTCATTAAATTTAGCCAGGTTATGTTACGACGTTATATGCCGAAGTGCTACGGGCTGGGCTCTTCTTGAAAAGCCTAGGCAGATTGTGTAGCTTCATGTTTTTACATAATATGCCGACGCTTCATGATATGACTAGATTCTTCATGAAAAGACGGATTTCACTATAAGACTACGACATATATATATAAGTAGTATTATAAAAATGTTAAAAAAAAAATATAGACAAAAGGTGTTACACGTTGTTTAACATAAAGAGTATAAATGCTAAAATGCAAAATAATTTATATAAACCTTGACAAACACCAATGGTTCTTACAGTTTTTCCCGCACTTCACTTCCAACAATTTTTCTTTAACGGAAAACACAAACTTTCTTAGTATATAGCGAGCTACTCACTAAGTTTCACAATAAAAAAAATACTTTCAAGATAAAACACTCACTTTTGCATTTCTTGAAATTCTGAGAAAAACTACCTACTAACGTTTGTTTCTGCCCGAACTTTCTGACTGAAAAATAGTTTCAAAAATTTTAGTTGTCTTTTTAATTTGAAGCTTTAATTCTTTGACTTAATGAATGACTGAATAAAATAGGACGAGTGCTGGTATTTATAGGGAATCTTTGTAAATTGGGGTCCCTGTTTTTCTAGAATTTTCTGTTCCCACCCGAGTTAAGGATTGCGGCTTCATGGTCATAAGTCATGTTATTGCGTAAAAAGGTAGGAATATGGATTTTAGACAAGTCATGGCCAAATACTTGACTTCGATCTGCAGTGGACTGTCACACGGATTTTTTAAGTTTTGGTAAACACCTTCAAATTTTTCTCTAGATGCCAATCAGCGGTAATACTGTAATAATATTGTAATAATATTTAAAAATAAAATATGTTAACAAAGTACAAATCCGCCCCGATTTACCTTTTTAGAGCTGATCATTTATTGTAAAAAGAAGTAGATGCCTTTTGTCCTTTTGTCATTTTATTATAGCTAAAGATTGTCAGAAACAAAGAGTGTTTGGGATAAGATGCTTTAATTAACTAAGATTCAGAGGAATTGGGCTTAGCATGTTTTGATTGTTGTTTCTTTTTAGTGGAAAAACTGTTGTTTTTCTATTTTTTTTACTAAGTGGATTTAATGTCTTTGGTATATAATATTGAATTTCTAAATTTACAGAAGCTAACACTGAACTTAAGCTATTTAAAATGTTTAGTTGTTTAACGGATCGTAAGACGAGACAGAAATATGCGAGAACGAAAAATGTCGCAAAATCTTAAGATTTTGATTAGGATTTGTGATAAACTTTAAAAAGGATCCACTCGGGATCCAGTTAGTATCACTCGATAAAAAAGCTACCTTTATTACCGATATTGCCAGTGAAAAATCGGGACACGTTACCGAAGAACAATAGAAAAAAGGATCAAAAGAAAATGAACCTTTTTTTATAACGTTTATACTTTTGTCAAAATCTTTGAAAAACGATGCCCACCTAAATGTCTTCGCGAATTAAGTATCTGCCACTTTCAGCAAAATGTAGGGAGTAATATACAGTGTGACCAGTAAAGTCCGCATCATATGGGATTTTTTTTTTATTAATAACTTTATTCAAAATTTGACTATGGCATCAAGTTCTGCTTCGATCGAAATGAAAATTAGGCAAAAAAATAGTAGTCACGTGATTCGCATTATCTGTCAAATTTAAATTTTTTCCAAAAAATAAATCAAAAGTAGGGTTATTTCTGAAAGTATCGAAAAAAGTTATTAGAAAAAGTTTTTTAAATGCAGTTTCTAGCCCACATGCAAAATTATAGCTGCATAAGATAATTTTGATTTTTTACCCATATTTTGTAAATTGCACCACTTTTACAAAATAAGACTCAACGCAACCTACATAAAACTTCTTAGTTTTGACAATGCTTTATTTCAGATACATTTTCTTTAAAGTAGCGCCATATTAAATGTGTGTTTTTCTACAAAATCAAAATTGGGCTATTAAAATTTGGTCACATGTGATGCAAAGTTTATTTCTTTTTGACCCTATAAGGTAACTTCATAAAATAAGTATTTTTGAAAACGTAGTTTGTGTTTGTGACACCTTAATATTAAGACAAAAAAGAACACAGTGTCATCAGTAAAGTGTTCATTAAGTGGAAATAGTTATTTACCTAAAGTGCGGAATGTGGTACTTTTCCGCACGCGAAGGCAGTTGCACGAACGACGCGAAGCGGAGTTCGGGCAAGCCGTCAAGGGCGGAAAAGACACTTTCCGCATGTGTTAAGTACAAAAGTTTTCCTACGATCGATATAGTTCTCAGATAAACGCCAATTATTAGGTTCGTAATGATATACTGTAATTACAAAAATTATTGAGCTTCTGGCAAAAAAAAATATTTATTTAGTATTTCACTTTATTGAGTGTTTTAGATAAGGTATTCATTAATTTAACAAATCGTGCGGAAAAGTTACTAGTGCTAGAGTAGTCCTGAAAAGTTACTTTTCCGCACGATTTACATATAAACACATATTTACATATAAATATTACAAAAATCTTTATTTTAGACTAGGAGAATTGAGAACTGAGAACAAATTAAGCTAATTATTAAAGTTGAACGTGCATTTCATATATACTTTATAGGATAACAAAAATAGTTATTTTCCTAACAAGTGCGCAAAGTGATACTTTTCCGCACGCAAGTACAGTTGGACGAACGACGCGAAGCGGAGTTCGGATAAGTTCTTGCGTGCGGAAAAGCACTTTGCGCACTTGTTAGGAACAACATTTTTCCTACGAGCTTCATATCAGATAACAACAAAAATAAAAATATGATAATTTATTTAATAATTTTTAATTCGACTTTAAAGAAAGAACTATAATATACTTACAACTAAAAATTACATAACAAAAAAAAATAATAGAAAATTAAAAAATTACATAACAATAAAAAAAATAATAGGAAACTTAATTATTTGTTTATAACATTTATATTTATCGTCAGAGCTGCTCATTTTAACAGTGTTTATATATATTCCCTACCAAGGAGATTTTTGAATAGTTTTACTTTTCCGCACCCAGTGCGGATAAAAGTCTTATCCGCACTAGTGCGGAAAAGTGTAACTTTGCACACAAAAATGCGTGCGCAAAGTACTACTTTGCGCACGCTCGTAGGAAAACAAATTAACGATAAATATTAAAGTTAAACGTGCAATTGGTATTTGTAGCATATTGTAGATTTATTGCAGATGTCATATCTTGAAGAACTTCGTTGGTTTTTACTTGAATTTGATGTGCACTTACTACTGTCTGACCTTCTGTTATTATTGTAATATATACCAGGGGTGTCAAATTAGAACATTTTATATAAATTCTGTCACAATTTCAAAAATAGAGTCATCTCGATCGAAGCAGAACTTGATGTCAAAGTCAAATTTCGAATAAAGCTATTAAGAAAAAAAATTCCATATGATGCGGACTTTACTGGTCACACTGTAGATATTCTTTTTATACTATTTTGAAGGTCTCCAGTCGTCTGTAGGAATTGCTTTTATTAATTTTTTTTCTATACTTACCTAAATCATAACTGGCCGGACATTTTAAGGTCGATAAAGTTTCTTACCTTGTTTTAAGGAGCTATGGTAATTTTATTTGCATCCTGGAACACTGCAAGTTTTGTTTTTGGTATGATTATTTTAACATAATGCCGATGTCCATCAAAATAATCTAGCTTCATTTTCACCATATACATGCAGCCAATAATTTAATCACAAACTACAATATTATAACACCGACATTGATTTTTGCTGTTAGGTTATTACACACACAAAAACGAAACGAGTGTTGCAACGAGCAATAAAAACTTAAATTTCCACAATGGTTTATGGACAAAAAAACAAGGAAACGTTCCAGCTTATTAATTATCCAGTCAAAACAACATTAAACTATAATTTACACTTTTTTTTTAAACATATAATACACAAATTTTTTACAAAAAAAAAAGATAAACAAAATAGACACGTGTTTTTAGAAGTCTGACGCCGGTAACTGACCTATTTTGGCATTTGCATGCATTCTGTCGTTCTGCCACGTGCAGGCAACCAGTGTTTCCGTTTGTGCCTTGAATACTCAAAAAGGGGTCGATCTTTTTAAAATTCTACAATTCTATTTTTGTATACATATATTCCGGTAAGTATATGGCATACTCTCGGGAGCGTATAGGGGAGGTCAAAAACTCTATTTTCGCATATAAAAAAGCTAAAGTACGTGCCCCTTACCGGAGATACAGGGCCCCAAAGAGGTACCCAGCGACTTTACGGCTCTAACTTTTGAACCGACACGTATAATTTAATGAAATTTTAGTATTTTGTGTAGGCCATAGAGACTAATAAAACCGTACTACATTAGATGTTATACATCGTCAGGGAAGTCAGAAACGGACTTGCCACCACACTCGTTGGGCCAAAATTTTGACAGGTGTCATTTTACAGAGCTAAAAACTGATTTCAATGCGTTATCTCGTTTCGTTCTGTAATTTACCGGCTACACTTGAAACAAAAGGTGAGCAATTACCCAATAATGTGCGTTCGCCGAGGTGTTTCTCTATTCCCGCTGGAAGCTGATGAGAATTAATTTTTACTTCATGATGTGCTTGCAGGGGCGTAGCGCTAGTACTGCGAACGGCCGCCACTGCGGGAAAGCCCAGGCTGGCCTTTTCCCTTTTACTTATACTTCAATTATGTAAAAAATTAAAAAATTGTATGATATACAGAGGGTATTACAAATTCGACGCTTACAATTGGGATGCAGCTGTGACGTTTTCCATTTAATAGCAGTCCACGAGCGCCACATATTTCCAGCACTGGTTTAAGGTCTGCATTAATCTTATTTAAAGATGAAAAAACGAATGATATATTTGAAAATCGTCCTCATACTGGTAAGAAAACTATTAAAATCCGCGGTATAAATAGAAAATAATAGCCAAAGCCGGTAAGTTCCTAGCTTTTATTGCGAAGTTATATTTTATGTTGAATTGTCCGACAGTAGGTAAGAATGAATTGAGTGTCCACTACTAAAGACCGCTGTCGCTCGGCTGTTCGCCCGATAATATTACATAATATCTACACGAAAATGGGACGAAATGTAACAAAATAAATGGCAGATTAGGGAACAAACCAACCAGAGTGTGGTCGCAGACCGAAGATAAACTTAAAAAAGGTGTTTTAGGGAGGTTATATAATAGTTACCATTATTGTGGCAACAAAAAGGTAAAACAGCATTACTTATTATTGTCGCAGATATACAGGGTGTCTCTAAAAGGAACGGAAAAATGCTACCACAAATTCCTGAGGCTTAAATATGACGATTATCTCAGTCCAAAAGTGGATGATATCGGAGATGTTGAATATCAAAAGTTCAATTTGGTTTTAATTTTTCATAAATCATTTTTAATATAATAAAAAAGGTATACTTACGTCATAAGACTTGATTTGAGCAGCCGTTTTTTGAGATATTTGGATTTAAAAAATTTACTTTAATATGACCAGGTCTAAATTATTGTAATAATTCAACACAATTTGATGAATCTCTTATTTTGACTGGTTTTATTAGAGAATAAAATTAACAACACATTCATGTACCTAATTGTTTTATGTTTCAGTTTTTAGTGACAGTTATTTTAATTTAACTCCTTCGCTTCAAATTTCTTTTTCATTTTGTTACATACCACAGGGTGGGCACTAGAACAGTCCGGAGTTCTTCCCTTCTAGTTACGCCAATACGTAGATACCTATACCGTGCGAGCAAAAATTATTTGCATCAAAGAGGGCCTTGCATCTAAGGACGTTATGCTTAGCCGTAGTCAGTAACAACCTGAATTAACAATCAATCAGTTATTCCTTCATCATTGACAGTACAAGTATTTGATTTATCGCTAATTTTCCCAATTTCTTGAACAATTCACACAATGGGCTTTACGGAACAGCACAAAACATTCATGGTTGAAGCGTATTTTCGAAACGGGGTTAGAGTAAATGGTGAGTGGCAATACAATCTGGGTTTGTGCATGGCCGATTTTCACGAACATTTTCCTAACGTTGCTTTTATTGCTGAGGATTTTTATCATTGCCTGAAAAGAACGGTGGCTGTGTTAAGGGTAACAGGTTCTATTCAACACAAAAAAAGAGCAGGAAAAGCATCTGTAAGAACAGAAGAACTTGTTGCCAAACGTTCGTGAAATAATGCAAAATACGCCAACAAATTGTATAAGACGCCTGTCCCAAGAAGTGGGAAGATCTTATGGAACATGCAGGACTATTCTTAAGAAGCAGTTAAATTTATTTCCTTATAAAGTGCAAGTATTCCAAGAAATACAAGCCGCAGATTTTGAAAGACGCAGAAATTACTCTCAATGGTTTACCCAAAATTTATTGGAAATAAATTATTTATTGGACCTGACATTTCGGATTATCATTCATCATATCATCATTATTCGATTATCGAAGAATGTGGTAACATTTCTCCAGAGATGCTGGTCAACACTTTCGAAAATATGAAGAGACATGTGAATTTATGCTTGGAGCATGGCGGTGGCCAATTTAAGCAATTTATGTAATTATTTTTCTTTCTCTTTCTGTATATTCTTACTTTGTTAATTTTGTAAACAACAAAAATAAATTTGTATTTGTCTACTTATTTTATTACTCATTAGTTTGGCATATCATGTCATAATATGAATTTGACAAAATTTTAACCTAGATTTAGTTAGCTATATCGTCCCCATATCATTGTGATCTAAACCAAGCCCTACGTTTTTTAATCCAAGCGCTCTTTGGTGCAAATAATTTTTGCTCGCACGGTAGAGGCTCAGCAAACTGGCAAGTAGACCCGATCGAGCGATAATTTTTGCCCATCCCTGAATCTTCCCTTAACTACTTTATAACCACCTGTGCCCTCGCCCAACCTTCCCGATATAGTTATGAAAATCAGAATATCCTTCCAAGCTAGGACAATGGCTTTCTCTATTCGGAGAACCGCCGAGCCGAAGACCTGATGTGTCAGTCTCCCCAGAACCTCACACGACCCTATATAGGAAGTGCAGCAGTGTGTCTCCTCCTCTTCTTGACATCCAGGACAAAATTGGGCCCTTCCCCCACGCCAACCAGTGTCATATGTTTCCACGGTCGACAGTGCCAATTTAGAATCCCTATTAATGGATTGAGGGTCAGCTGTCTCTTATTCAGAAGCTATTCCAATCTGGAATTGTCTGCTCCTTGGCATGTCTGCATCCTTGGGTTTGCCGCTATTGTTTCATAGAACGCCGTGTCGCCCACTAACAACTGTTGATTTAAAATTCCAATTACTGGTTCGGGCCCATGGAAAGGAGTCCCGGCTCCGAATCTAGTGAGCTCATCCGTTCTCTCGTGTCTCCATTTTTCTGTGCGTGTCTCTGCATCCTCTTGTGTGACCCAGACCAGTTTAACCTCCTTGATATCTGAAAGCCTTTCCAGGGCTGCGTAGATATAAATGATGTACGAAATCCCAAAAAAATGGCTAGTGCATGTGCATTTATCAAATTACAGGGATACAGTTTTATTAATTAAATGGTTTTAGAAGAAACTCGAGGACGGATAAACGTACAAATCCTTTAATTCCGTAACCATATGAATTCGCAAACATGTAAAGGTAATATGGCGCAACAAAACTCGATAAATCAGCAACAAACAGCCCTTTAGATTCGCGACCTACATTCGGTTTAATCCGTTAAATTTTCCATTACGTTTTAAACAGTATCCCTGGGTAATGAGGTGTAAATTTTAATCCACTCAATGCGTTATCTCATTTCGTTCTCTAATTTACCGGCTACATTTGAAACAAAAGGTGAACAATTACACAATAATGTACGTTCGTCGAGGCGTTTCTCTATTCGCGCTGGAAGCTGATGAGAATTCATTTTCACTTCATGATGTGCTTGCAGTGGCGCAGCGCTAGTACTGCGAACGGCCGCCACTGCGGGAAAGTTCAGGCTGGCCTTCCTTTTCACTTATACTTCAATTATGTAAAAATTAAAAAAATTGTAGGATATATAGAGGGTATTACAAATTCGACGCTTACAATTGGAATGCAGCTGTGACGTTTTCCATTTAATAGCAGTCCATGAGTGCCACATATTTCCAGCACTGTTTTAAGGTCTGCATTAATCTTATTTCAAGATGAAAAAACGAATGATATATTTAAAAATCGTCCTTATACTGGTAAGAAAACTATTAAAATTCGCGGTATAAATAGAAAATAATAGAGGGCCAAGGATATTTCCTTGGGACACACCTCTAATGATTGGCAAAAATTCCGACTGATTGTTAATATATAAAAGGTCGTCCGTAACTTTAAGCAAAGCAGTGCTTACGAAAATCAGATTAGATTTCGTTTTCAAAATTTACCAAAAATTGTGTGAGTATAAAGCAAATTTTAAACATTATCAACTCCAGAAGAAAGGCATGAATTAAAAATACGTTACAAGGCAAACAACGTTTGAACCTTTAGCTTCCCAGTGATACGAAATTTATACCTGTTTAATTAAATTTTACTGGTAATATTTGGAGAACGAAAGAAAAACTTAGAGTCTTCCTCCACAATTCTATTGGAATAGAAACATATTATTTCCCTCTCAACATGTTTCGAAGCACTATACCCTCATCCACTTTAAAATCTTAAATGGCACTATCTTGTAACACCTCTCTGGAAAGCTCATCAAAAATGCTTTTTAGCGATATCAAAATTAATGAGAAATAAAAAAATTTTACAAACTGCAGGCTTTTGTAAAATTTGTCAGGTAAAATTAAAATATAAACGTAAAAGTTGAAAAATGATTTCCAGCCTAAATTAAACATTATTGTAATACTACAACCGTCCATTTTTTTGCAATAATGGAAATACGTGTTTTTGCTCTTGTTTGTAAAATCCCCAATAAAAATTCAACTTTTAAATCATTTTAAACTTAAGGTTCCTGCTTTTGCCATCACTTCTGTCTGTATTTTTCTTCGAATTTAATAATTTAATTCAGAAGTGGTATATTCTATGGAAGAGCGAGAAGTAATGATTCTTCTTTAGGGTGCTCAGGGTATGTGCTATTTCAAAACTGCTATTAATTTTTATGAAAGGCATCCTGATAAAAACGTCAGAAACATAAAAGATTTGGTTTCAAAATTTCAAGACACTGATGGATCCATTAAAAATTAAAAAAGACAACAAGCTAGAGTTGATGGATTTTTTTAAAAGCAAACTACATTATTATCGTACAATATTATATTTCTTCCTTAAATCGGTGACTAGACCCCCACATTTTGCAGACCCTGGCGGTGATGACTTCTTAGAGCCAGCTCATCATCACTATCATCATATTCAGAACCGTATTGGACACATTGGCTTTAAGTTCAGATCTAACGATGACAAAATTTATCTAATAACCTCATAACCTACACTGCGTTATGATAAAGGAACGGATCAGCCTTTTATATACAGTGCATGTGACCAGTAAAGTCAGCATCATATGGGATTTTTTTTTTATTAATAGCTTTATTGGAAATTTGACTTTGGCATCAAGTTCTGCTTCGATCGAGATGAAAATTAAGCAAAAAAAATAGTAGTCACGTGATTCGCATTATCTGTCAAATTTAAATTTTTTCCAAAATATAATTCAAAAGTAGGGTTATTTCTGAAAGTATCGAAAAACGTTATTAGAAAAAGTATTTTTAAATGCAGTTCCTAGCCCACATGCAAAATTTTAACTGCATAAGATAATTTTGATTTTTTACCCATATTTTGTAAATTGCACCACCTTTGCAAAATAAGACTTAACGCAACCTACATAAAACTTCTTAGTTTTGACAATGCTAATTTCAGATACATTTTCTTTAAAGTAGCGCCATATTAAAGGTGTGTTTTCTACAAAATTAAAATTGGACTATTAAAATTTAGTCGCATGTGATGCAAAGTTTATTTGTTTTTGACCCTGTATAAGGTAACTTTATGAAATAAGTATTTTTGAAAACGTTGTTTGTGTCTGAAAGTAATACACCTTATTAAGACAAAAAATAACACAGTGTCATCAGTAAAGTGTTCATTAAGTGGAAAATAAATTTTAGTGGTGGGTAAAAGTCAAAATTATCTTATGCAGCTGAAATTTTGCACGTATGCTAGAAACTTCATTTAAAAAAAAAATTATCATAACCTTTTTCGATATTTTCAGAAATAACCCCACTTTTGAACTATTTTTTGGAAAAAATTAAAATTTGACAGATAATGCGAATCACGTGACAACTATTTTTTTGCTTCATTTTCATCTCGATCGAAGCAGAACTTGATGTCAAAGTCGAATAAAGCTATTAGTAAAAAAAAATCCCATATGAAGCGTGCAGGCAAAGAAGGAGGAATGTTAAAAAATGTAAATGTTCAGGAAAGTAGGTAATTTAAAAGTTTAAAACCCTATAACTTTATATGTGTTAGTTTTAGGTCCAATTTTTTTATGAAATAAATTAGGATGTGTATTGGACATTTGAAAGACAAAAATGTGTTACTTAAATTTCCCTTACAATTTTTGTAAAACGTAATAAAATTTAAAGTGGTACAAATCATAACGTATAAAAAGGGGGAATGTTACAGAATCACATAAGAATATTCCTAGTATTTTCGTATTTTCTTTACAACAACTATGTTCAAAAGTAAAATGACAAAGTTTATTAAGTTTAACAAATATATATTATATACTGTGGCTCAAATTAAAGAAGTACACTTTTTAATCGTGAATATTGTTAAGTTTATTTGAAACATATCATCAGATAGTTTTCCAAAACGTTTCCTCTTTTTCCCATGAACTCGGGAACAAAGTCATCGCAGGCACTGCGCGACTTGAATTCATTGTACTATTTTTTTTACTTTGTAACACAAGCACTACTTATTGTTTGCACCTGTCCACAAACTCAAATAAACAACAGATACGCAGGCAAGAAGACTACCGCCAAGCCAGGTCGTAATTTTATTGCCACTGTTTTTGCGACATTCCACCTTCTTAGCCTGATCCGCTCGGACATTCCCCCTTTTTCGCCTGTATGGCAAAACTTTAAGTTACGATATCTTTTGACTTCTCTTCTTTTTCGCCTTTATGATGTTCCTTCTCGACAGATTTTCTTATTTGCTATCGGCTGGTTTGATTAGTTTAAAATGAGGAAATATTGACATTCCCCCTTCTTTGCCTGCACCCTTCATATAATGCGGACTTTACTGGTCACACTGTAGAATACCGCCCACTTCATATAAATTATAAAAATGCTACGTGTATCAAGTTTAAATTTTTTTATATCGTATATTTTTACATTTTTACATTCTACACATTTTTCATGGTATGCACCGTTAATATCTTTCTCTAGACCAGCAACGTTCACACAAAAATAAGTCCAGTGGATTAAGATCATGCGATCTGGGGGCCACTCTATTAACCCCCGTTTACCTATCCCTCGCCCTGGCGCTCCACCCTGTTGAAACCATAAGGTTGAACTTGTTAAATCAGGATTATTATCATCTAAAAGTAGAGTGGCAAGAGCTAGAATCAGACCATTTCGAATGAAATTTAGATATCTTTCTCCAGTGAGACTCTCATCAAAGAAAAATTATCTGATTACCCGACCAGACATCCTTTTCTTTATTGGGTGTGAATTTCTATGAACCAGTGAGGATTTTCCTGTAACCAGTACCAGTAGGTTTGTCTATCAACCTGACCATATAAAGAAAATGTAGCTTCATCTAAAAAACAAATTCTTTGGACAATTCGTGCGTGATTGACTATTAGCTCAATCATTATTTCACAAAGTTGGTATCACGAATCTAGATAAGTAGGTGTGGGGGGGCTTCAGCCAGACAGACATAAAAATCTGTCTGAAGCTCCCCCCACCACTAACAAATCTGAATAACTTAAACAGACCTGAAGAACACTGAATTAACCAGACCAGAGGTCACTGACCCTAGCTCTAGAATGCAGGAGTTACGTCATGCTGAACTATTTAATTTAATTCTCATTAAAAAAGTTCCTACCTCTACCTGCATTCGAACCTCCGACCTGCGGTTTACATTTCCAGCACCTTACACACAGCACCAGCAGAGCATATTAGAAAATCTCGACAATAATTTGATCCGATTGATCGCAAACTGGTTTAAGTACCTTAAATACAATAAACTTGAATAACTTGTACAAACCTGAAAGAGATCCGAACACCTGCAATTCCGCTGCTATTGTCGTAGGGCACCTTAAATTGTGCCCGCTTAAGGTAGTACGGCTAAAAAATTGCCGATAAGAAATGAATAATTTTTGGCTGGCCGGCCAGCAGGCATCGATAGATGGAATGTGTGAGCAGCGGAGACGAAACGATGCGAGAGAAGACGGTTTCAGTGAAAGTCGAGTTGCAAATTAAATAAAAATGTGTTTTTTTTTACTGAACCTTTTGTCTAAACAATAAGCTAGCCGGTAAGTTCTTAGTTAATTTACTTAATTAAATGTCTCAATTAATTATTAGTTATTAAAATGGTCCCTTAAGGGTGAAAGTACATTTTTTAAGGTAATATCTTTGAACGTTTTAAATATTTTTTCCTTTTAAAATACTTACGACACGACGTTATGACGGCCCAACGTGCGGCTCAATGAAAATTGGAATATTTTCAGGCCCAGAAAAGCAATTTTACGTCGTTTTTAAGGAAAAAAACAAGCATTCCTAATTATTTTTTTGGTTATTTGTTATCGGATTAGGTTTTAATGCATTGAGATAAACAACATTTAGTCGTATTGCATTAAAATTTGTTTAAAATTTGTCGTTTTCGATGGGTTTAAGAAAAAATAGAAATTTTTTGGCTATTGTAAAAGTAAATGTATGTCATTTAGTGTAGTAGGGCAGTGCTAAATATAATTTTTATTGCTTAGCGATTTTATCTCTATTTCATTGTCTTAATTTTATAGACATATTTAAATATTTTTTTTTAATGCAAGAGCATACAGTTTTATAGGTATACGGTATATAAAGTATTTAAGGATCCGCTGTTTTCTTCTTCACTCTACAAATGGCGTATACATTTAGATGTGAGTTTTTATATTTATGTATATTTTAATTATTAAGATTTTTTGGAAAAAAAAAACAAAGAAAAGAGTAGCTAATGTATATATGAAAAAAAAACTACAAAAAAAAAGATACATTGAAAAAAAAAACAACAGAAAAAATAATTAAAAGAAAAAAACCATCTTATTTTATTAGCTATAAAACAAAAAATAAAATAAAAAGATTTAAAAAAAAACAAAACAAAAAAAAACAAACAAACATAAGTAGATATATTTTAGCAGTAGTTTAGTAATAGTTTTTGCGTTCGAATTTATACATTACCTACAAAATGGCGGAACGAAACCCAGACGACATTAATAAAAGCTCTTCAAATTCCCATGAACATTATATTACGATTGATCAAACCGGATTTAGTGCAAATAATCCGTTTAGGTCTGTGGTAAATAGTAGCAGTGAATCCTCGCGTACCGCGTATAGACAATATCCTACGGTGGGCTCTCAAGCCAATGAAATCACACAGAACCAAAATGTCACTTCCGCTCCGCCACCGTATAATGAAAATTGTAATCCTTATCAACAACAGGTTCAGCCTACGTCGGCAAATAAATCACCTCAAGGTCACTTTCAAGGACAGGACCCCCACGTATTTCATAATAATAGAGAATATATCAGAAATCCAAACTATTCGACTTGGCAACCAACTACTTCTAATATGAGGCATTCATTTCCTTCAGGCCCTCAGTTTTCTCAACCTATAGGAAGTAACGGATTTCCATCATACCCGACACAGCAAGGATTGGGACAAAATTGTCATGCAGTTCCAGGACCTAGTGGTTTTCAAGGTCAACCATTACCTAACCAAATGCATGGTTTTATGTCATCTCATCAGCTACCTGAGTATAATCAGCAACCAAATTTAGGCTCTCAAAACTTTTCGCAGGGACAAGCGTTTTTAGAGGCTGTTAATGTCCTTGTGGATCGATTATCCAGGACAGAACCTAGAACTATTTTCTCTGGGTTGGACACAGAGGAACCTAGAACTTTTATACTGCGTATGGAAGACTATTTTCGCAGGTCTAACATTCCTGCTGATGAGCGAGTAGAGATAGCAGCTTCAAGACTTCAAGGTGCAGCAAAAAATTGGTATGAACCTTACAGAAATCTCCGACTGCCTTGGTTCATGTTTGCTGATAATTTAATACGCGCCTTTGACAACAAGGCAAAGTTATCCCAGTTGACCACTCAACTGTATGGACAGGAACAGGAAGTAAGAGAAAATGTAGAAGTTTTTATTTCTAAAAAACGTTGCCTATTTCAACGTCTGTCATTAAACCTACCAGAGTCGACACTTATTGGTCTTCTGATAGAACAGCTTAGGCCCGAACTCCGATCGAGATTGCGTGGAATTACATTTAGCTCTGTTGAAGAACTGACAGAATTAGCAAGAGCCATTGAAAGAGATTTGCAGCCTCTTCCACCTACTTCACGCTTTAATAATTCGCCTCCTCGCCACAACCAACCATTCAACAATAGAACTGAACCCAGACCACCCTCAAGATACCGTTATTGTGGTGGATGGCATTTCCATAGAGATTGTCCCCAAAATGCTTATAACCAGCCTCGTGAACGAGCACAAAGGTCAAATATAAATGTGACCTCAGACCAGAATTATAATCGGGGAACACGTAGACAGCCAGCAGCAACTAATCAGGGAAACGCCGAACGGGACGGAGAAGAGCCTGCACTGAACCGTTCCTAAATAACATTACAGCAGGTGTGCCCATGGAACTGCCTCGTCTTAATATTCAAATGAACGATCAACAAATTTGGGCGTTGATCGATACGGGAGCATCAGCTAATCTGATACATTCTCAGTTTATAAATAGTGAAATTCAACCTGTAAAACAACATGTTAGATTAGGATGTAACTCTGTAGATGTAGATTCTCTTGGTCTTGTTAATTTAAATTATAAAATTTCAAATGCAAATTTTTGCAGTACATTTTTAGTTGTTAAAGATTTACAAGAAGAGGTAATATTGGGTTATCCATGGATTTGTGAACAGAATGCTGTTCTTGACGGGTCTAGAAACTGTGTTTATTTTGGTAAAGATGTACGTAAAACTATTTATTTTTCTAGTCGACCTCGGCTTGTTGAGCATTCTGATATTGCATTTCCATTGGATCATCTTCAAGATACGAATAGGCAAAAATTTCAGGAAATTCTTCAGGAATTTTCACATTTATTTACTAAACACAATAGACAACCTTTAACATGTACTGTTAAGCACGAAATAAAAGTAAAAGTAAATAGAATAATAAATAGGGGTCCTTACCCGCTCTCGCCAAGAAAAAAACAAATTTTAAATGATCAAGTTCAGGAACTTTTATCAACAGGAGTGATTGAACCTTCTAATTCACCGTATTCTTTGCCTCCATTAATTGTGGAAGAAGCAGGAAAAAAGCCGCGATTATGTATCGATTTTCGTTCTTTAAATGATATAACGACCGACGAAGCCACAAATCTTCCTAAAATTTATGAAACCTTAAAGGAATTGGGTAATGCTAAGTTTTTTACTTCCTTGGAACTTGAGCGCGGTTATTGGCAAGTACCGTTAGAGCCTAATTCAAGACAATACACTGCGTTTTCAACCCCTGACGGAGCTCATTATCAATTTTTAGTCATGCCTTTTGGGCTTAAGAATGCACCGAGCACATTTCAGAGATTGATGGCGCAGGAAGTGTTGACTGGCTACCTTCATAAATTTGTCATGGTCTACTTGGATGACCTAATTATCTTTAGTAATTCTTTCGAGGAGCATCAACGGCATGTGCGATTAGTTCTTGAAAGATTAGAAACTCATAATTTACATTGTTCTTTAAATAAATGTCACTTTGCAACTGATAAACTTGAATATTTAGGTCATCAAATTTATGGTGATGTGTTTCGGTCTATACGTAGTATAAACACTGAGGATTTATGTTTGTATGATTTTATTAATGAATTTATAATTTACTATGTATTTTAAGATAATTTACACTTTAAGAGTCTTTTTTCTTCTCTCGTCTTGTCAGAGATTTTTCGCTGTCATGGTTGTTATGGTTATTTACAACAATTCAAATACCGTTAGGAGCGTTTAAACAAGGTGTTAAGGTCGTCTAAACATACTGCCCGCCTTGAAATCCATACGGTTTCAAATTTTCATTGATCATCAATTGGTAAGATGCACAGCTTGACAACAGGTCGCTTGAAGATGGAGGTTGCAGTTTTAATGGTAGCAGCCCTAGCCACACCATCGACGCCAGGATGAACTTCGGTTACGACACCCAATTGCCATTTCAGTGGTGGTAGCCCATCTTCTTTTACTAGTACAACACAACCAGGTTTTAGTAGACTGGGAAAGTGTTGCTTCCATTTAGTTCGTTGTTGCAATTCAGAAATGTATTCTTTGGACCAACGTGCCCAAAAATGTTGAACCATTTTTTGCAGCCGTTGGAACCTTGAAAGTCGATTCTCAGGAATTTGGATGTAGTCATCGTCCGGGATAGTGGTAAGTCGTTGCCCAATCAAGAAGTGTGCGGGGGTTAAAGGTTGAGGATCTGAAGGATCATTGGATAAAGGAGATATAGGTCTCGAATTTAAAATAGCTTCGATTTGTGAGAGGACTGTATAAAATTCTTCAAAGGTAAGTGAATTTGTACCTATAACTCTTTTTAAGTGAAACTTTGTGGATTTTACTCCAGCTTCCCAGAGGCCTCCAAAATGTGGAGCTCGAGGTGGAATCAGGTGCCATTTAACACCGTCACAACTAAGTCGCGAATGAATTTCATCTTGATTTTTAAGCAAAAGCCTTTCAATTTCATTTTTTGCTCCAACCAAATTGGTTCCGTGATCTGAGTATATATCAGAACTTATTCCGCGTCTAGAAAAAAATCGTTTTAACGCAGCAAAAAAAGCATTGGTGGACAAGTCTCCAACAAGCTCGAGATGTATAGCTCTCGTTGATAAGCATACAAAAAGACAGACCCATGCCTTTACTGATTTAAAATTCCGTGTTAGTCTATCCTTTAAGAATACCGGACCCATAAAATCAATACCAGTAAATAAAAAAGGTCTACTAGGTGTTACGCGGTGTTTTGGTAAATTACCCATAATATGTTGAATACCAGAAGCATCAAAACGAAAGCATTTTGTGCAAGATCTAACCACCTTTTTTACTAAGTTTCTGCCAGCAAGGGGCCAATAATGATCTCTTATAGAAGCTAGGAGATTTTGAGAACCTGCATGTAGTAGTCTAACATGCTCATATTGAGCAATTAACAAAGTTAACTTATGTTTTGCCGGCAGGATGGCAGGATGTTTTTTATGTTCTACAAATTCAGAATGCGTAAGCCTACCTCCTACTCTCAAAATTCCCTGACCGTCCATGAATGGATTCAGCCTTATTATTGAACTTTTATTTAAAACTTTATTTGTTTTTGTCAAACTGCGTATGTCTTCTTTAAATTCCTCATGTTGAGCCATTTTTATAAGCTGCAATAAACTGTTATTTAATTCATTGCAAGAAAGAAAACCACTTTGTCTCATGCGTCTTGATACCTTACAGTTGTTTACAAACCTAAGACAATATGCCATAACCCTTTGCAATTTACTTAGAGAGGAGAATTTGTTAAAAATATCACACTCATTTATGGTAGATATCAGAGTAGTTGACTTTGTTCGCACTTCAGGCAGCTGTGTATTGTCAACTTTAACTGCAGTTATTGGCCATAACTTATTAGACATAGAAAGCCAATGAGGACCATGCCACCAAAGATCATTAGCAATAAGACTGCCTGGACTGAGACCTCGAGATAAGTGATCAGCAGGATTTTCATTAGTCCTTACATAATTCCACTCATCAGGTTTAGTGAGAGATTGTATTTGGGTAATCCTATTTGCAACAAATATTTTAAAATCTTGAGATTGAGATTTAATCCATGCTAATGCAATTGTAGAATCACACCAGTAATATGTTTTTTGAAATGAAATATTCAAGGAGTTTTTTACTTTATTAGCCAGCTCAGCCAGAAGAAGAGCACCACATAGTTCAAGCCGCGGAATAGTTACAACTTTTAGTGGAGCTACTCGTGTTTTAGCACAAAGTATACTAACATGACAGTCTCCTGCACTGTCAATGGAGCGGATATAAATACAAGCCCCGTATGCTACCTCACTAGCATCTGAGAAACCGTGAAGTTCAATAGAAATAGGTTTTTTTATAAGAATAGTCCTGGGAACCTTTAAATCATTCAAGTCGACCAATTGGTTGTATAGTGTTCTCCATTTGGTTAATACCTCCAGAGGTACAGATTCGTCCCAAGACAACTTAAGCTGCCAGAGCCTTTGAATAATAATTTTTGCTGTGATCACCACAGGAGCAATAAGACCTAAAGGATCAAAGATTTGTGCTATACATGACAAAATATTTCTTTTAGTCGCTGAGCCTTGCATGGTCATTTGAATTGAATATTTAAAAGTATCATTCTTTGTGTCCCAATAAAGACCTAAAGTTTTGTTTTCAGCAGAGTCACAAAAATGAACGGACGTATTTTTAGAGCATTGATCACTTGATAAAACTGTTGGCTCATTTGAATGAAATTTACGTAAATCAAATCCTCCTGACAAAAGAATTTGAGTAATTTGCATTTTAATATTCTTGACCTCATCGATAGTACTGCCTCCAGTACAAAGATCGTCAACATAAAAATCTTTAGCAATTATTTGACTTATTACAGGATTAGATTGCTTACATTGCAGAGAAAGTTCCTTAAGACACCTTGTAGCCAAGTATGCCGCTGGACCAGTGCCATAAGTAAGAGTGTTTAACTGATAAGTTTTTATTTCACAGGAAGGATCAGAGCGCCATAATATCAGCTGAAGACTGCGCTGAGTTTTGTCTACAAAAACTTGCCGATACATCTTGGCAATGTCGCCTGTGAGAAGAATATTATGTTGTCTTGCTCGCAAAACAATGGAAAATAGGTCTTCCTGTACTGTGGGTCCTACGAGAAGAATATCATTTAATGAGTAGCCACTGGAAGATTTACTTGACCCGTCAAATACAACGCGCAACTTTGTAGTTGTACTGAAATTATTTAATACGCAATGATGTGGAAGATAAAACGAATCAGTATTTTTAAGTATATCTGCATTAATTTGAGACATATGCCCAAGAGCCTCATATTCCTCAAGAAACCTACTATATTCAATTTTAAGATCATTATTTTTGTTAAGTTTTTTCTCTAGATTTAAAAATCGCCTTTTAGCTATTTCTCTAGACTCGCCTAATACTGAAGTAGGTTGCCTTAAAGGTAGAGACACTACAAAGTGACCTTCCAAGTTTTGTTTAGTAGTAGATTGAAAAAGGTTTTCACACAATTTATCTTCAATCGATAAAGCTTTTTGAATATTCTTTTCCTCAATTTCCCAAAATTTAGTCAAACTGTTTTCAAGAGTTTGATTTATGCTTAAATTACATGTTATTTGAGAATTAGGTTGATTAGTATCTATGATTCCAGAAATTATCCATCCTAGCTGAGTTTTCTGAATAATTGGTAAGTTATCACCTAGTCTAATTTGACCCGTGCTAAGCAAATTCCAAAATTTGTCACAACCGATCAAAATATCGATGGGACCAGGTTCATAAAAACTGGGATCAGCTAGTATAATATTAGTGGGAATTTTAAGATGAGAAACGTCTATGGCCATACATGGTATTTTGTTAGTTATTTTTGGTAAAATCAAACATTTTAAGTTTATTTCATAAGCGCTTTGACGTGCTTGAATTGTAATATTAGTTTGCTTTAAGACTTTAGAATTAGTTTGCCCTATACCTGTCACAGAAATATTAGTGCTAGTAATAGCTAAACCCAGCTTGTCACACATTCGTTGTGTAATAAAACTAGATTCACTGCCACTGTCCAACATAATTCTACACGTATGACTATTACTGTCCTTATCAAGAACATTGACTATGGCGGTTGATAATAATACCTTTGGCACACTATTTGAAGAATGGTAAGAAGTAACATTATCCTGAGCATTTAAAGTATTTTGTTTAATTTGGCCTGCATGCGGCATAGTAGGCTCAGGATTTTGTAAGTTGTCATTGACAGCATGATTATTTTGACTATTATTACCCTCAGATTGACTATTAGTGGTAAAATTAATGTGCAATAAAGTATTATGCTTTTTTGAGCATTTTCTGCAAGGTTGAGAACGGCACTGTTCAGTAGGGTGGTTATTTCTTAGGCAATTTAAGCACCATTTTCGTTTCTTAGCTTCAGTTATTCTTTTATTAACATTGAAATTAAGAAAAGTCCTACAATTATAAACAGTGTGATCTTTGCTACACAAAGAACATATCGGTGTATGTGTGTGTGTTGCCGAGAAAGTATGCCTTCGATTACCTTTTTGGTTATTATTTATTTGCAAAGTTTCTAACACTCTACATTTTTCATGTAAAAAGTCTGTAAATATTTTAAGCGTAACAGAATCATGCTTGCCATATTCACTTTCCCACTCTCTACGAGTAGAATTATCCAATTTTAAGGATATCATATGTATAATCAGCGCATCCCAGGAATCTACTGGTAGCTTTAGTACATGTAGAGCTCTAAGATGACGATTAAGGCCATCCAAAAGGTTCCGTAAACTAGTATGACACTCGACTTTTACATAATCAAGATCAAAAAGTGCTTTAATATGATTTTTGATTAAAATTTGTGTATTTTCATATCTTTTAACCAGTAAATTCCAGGCTATAGCGTAATTAGCAGCAGAGCTTTCCAAAGATTTTAATAAGTCTGCAGCAGGACCTTTTAAAGATAAGCGAAGGTAATGAAATTTTTGAACCTCGGGTATTGAGTCGTTATCATGTATAAGAGAATGAAAAGTGTCTTTAAAAAATAACCATTGGTCATAGGCACCATCAAAATTAGGTAAAGGTATGGGAGGAAGCTTCACGTTAGGTTTAGATTGAATATTTTGACTTTTATTAGAGCTTGATGCCAAGGTTTGATTATCAAAATCATCCCCAGGAATTTGCTCCACTTCTGGCGACGTTAAAGCTTTGTCCTCTAGAGCAGTTTTTGCCTTAGACATATATTTAAAATAAGTATCTTCGAATTCATTAGTTTCCGCTTCAAATACGTCATCAGCTATGTCGGTGTTAAGATTTTGAATATTATTTAGAACTTCATAAAATTTATTTAAGCAAGGCTCTATAACTGAAATACGCATTTCAAGATCTTTCAGCTGTAGATCCTTTCCATCCGAGCTACCCTGTATCACGTTTTTAAACCGCGTTAATCTAGCTTTGAGATTCTTTTTTTCATTTTTAAGCATATTTATAGTTGCAATTTCCTGATTCTCAGACATTGCTTTGGTTTATTTTTAATTTTTTCAGATAAAAATAAATTTTTAATGAAAAAAGCGTATCTATATTTTAAGATAAATCCTATTTAAACCACACGTTTGAAGCCAGTTTAAATTAGAAAAATATATTAGGAATAAGGATAGGATTTGGGAAAAAGAAGTGATTGGAACGCACTGACCTTGATTCCAAGTTTTATTGCTTCTATATCCACTATCGCTGCGTCGCGTCGCCTCTACGGGAATTATCAAATTGCCTTCGTAGAAAACCGGACAAATTGTGAAGTTTTGAATCAGCGTTTTCTTGAGTTATCCAGCGAAGAAGTACCATGTGTTTCGGTCTATACGTAGTATAAACACTGAGGATTTATGTTTGTATGATTTTATTAATGAATTTATAATTTACTATGTATTTTAAGATAATTTACACTTTAAGAGTCTTTTTTCTTCTCTCGTCTTGTCAGAGATTTTTCGCTGTCATGGTTGTTATGGTTATTTACAACAATTCAAATACCGTTAGGAGCGTTTAAACAAGGTGTTAAGGTCGTCTAAACAGTGAAGTAAATTTGCCTCAAGAAAAACACCTTAAACAAATTGCCAATTTTTCTATACCTAGGAATAAACGCGAAGTTCAGTCATTTTTAGGCACTGTCAATTGGTTGCGTGAGTACGTGCCGGGTTTAGCAGAGCTCACGCTTCCATTAGCTGAACTAACAGGCTCACGTGAAAGATGGCGATGGGGAAGTCGCGAACAGGCGGCTTTTGATTCTATAAAGGAAGCGTTTACTAAACCTTTACAGTTGCGCCGACCTGATTTTGATTTACCTTTTAGTCTCCAAACCGACGCTAGTACAGTGGGTATAGGAGCGGTTCTTTTTCAGTTGGACGAAAATGGCCAACGTAAAATTATTTCGTATGCCAGCGCGTTATTAACTAAAACTGAAAAGCGATACCATATTAATGAAATCGAAACGCTTGCTGTTATATGGGCAATTAAACGTTATAGAATGTACTTGGAAAATCCTTTCACCCTTATTGTAGATAATAGAGCATTAGCGTGGTTACAGAAGAATGTTGACACAAAAGCCAAACTAACTAGATGGTCACTTCTTTTGCAAGAATTTTCTTTTAATGTTGTTCATTGCCCCGGAAAGCTTAACCAGCTGCCTGACTTTCTTTCTAGGAATCCAGAATCCGAGGAAGTTACTTCTGAAGTTTACAATGTTTCTAGATTATTTCCCAAAAGTGTGTCATCTTCTGTCCCCACGCAGCAATCAGAGTCGAATCATATAATAAAACAAACACAACAACCAAAGCGAACTCAAATCGTTAAGATAGGTTTTAACCCCCAGCATCACGTTCTTAATCTAATTCAGCCAGTCGATGATCCTCCCTTGTATGACCGAGTAAAGCAAGCTCAAACTGAGAGTAATGAAGTTCAAGAGAACATAGATTTATGGAAAAGTATTTTAGAGCATGGCCCGCATAGCCGCCAACAAACACAATTTTTTAATAAATTCATTGTAGAAAATGATCATTTCTATTACCGTGAAATGCACAGATTATATGTTCCTCAAAATTGTATCCAATCTGTATTAAATTTTTACCATAACTCACCTCATTCAGGTCATCCTGGAAGAGATGAAACTCTCCGTAAAATTTCCTCAGTATTTTATTTTCCGAATCTGTATAGGGTGGTAGCTAAATACGTAAAAAATTGTATAATTTGTTGTTGTACTAAGGGCGGTTATCGTCAGTTAAAAGCACCACTACGACCTCATACTCCTACTAATCCATGGGAACTTTTAAGTGTGGATGTTATGGGACCTTATCAGCACTCCGATCGTCATGAACGATTTATAATAGTTTGTGAAGACGTTTTTACCAGATGGGTTGAGGCCAAACCGGTTAAACAAGCGAGGACTCGTGATATTATAAAATTTCTTAACGATGATGTTTTTGCTCGGTTCGGTTATCCGAAGATTCTAATCTCGGACAACGGGCCTCAATTTGGTTCAGATAGCTGGATTCAATTCTGTACCGAACATTCTATTGGTCATTTCACAACGGGTATTTACCATGCCAGGGCTAATCCTGTAGAACGCCGTAATCAAGAATTAAAACGCACTATGCGTAGCTTTATGTACGATAAGAATCCAGCAGACTGGGCTAAAGTGTTGCCCCGCGTCCTTTTTGCTCTTCGTTCCAGGAAAAATCTAGCTACTGGACTGTCTCCCAGCATAGCTTTATTGGGCTATGAGCTACCTTCTCCAGGAGACTGGGCAGTTCCCGATCGCAATGTCCCTATCAACAACCAAGGAGCCGTCAGAGAGCGTCGCTTACAGCAAATGCGTCAACAACAGCAGACCTACCAGGAAAAGTACACAGGACTGGCCAATGACGGTGTTCCAACCTTCCATGTTAATGACCCGGTCCTAATTAAAGAGTTACGTCCAATTAGAGACAACGCCTTCCATCCAGTATGGGTTCCTGGAAAAGTTGTGGAGGTTCATTCCGGAACTATCTATACGATCGAGCGTGATGGTGGTCATTTCCGGATGCACGTGGACAACTTACGACCAGCCCCTACTGAGCAAATGGACAACGTCGACCTACCTCTGCCTGGTACGGATTCAGATATTCTGGATGATTCGGACGAAGATTCCATTACTGGGTCCAATGCTAGTCAGAGGATCAGCAACCAACTTGAACCAGCAACTCCGCCCCCGTCTCTGGTGTCCGCTTGCGGTTCTTTCAGCCGAGAAGCCGCGACGCCAAGTGATGCAGAAGAGTCAAGTGAGTGGCTTCCTGGATCCGAGGACATAGATTCCCGTGACTCTTAGAGTAATGTATATAACCTTATCCGACTTTACCTATCCTATATTATTTACTGCTTAACCATATACAGTTTGTTGCTTGTATACCTACTGCCTGGAGGGAAATACGAATGTGCTAAGTTCATTTATTTTTTTAATAATGATTTCTTATTTGCACCAAGCAAATACCTACTTCCTGGATGAAAGTAGGATTGCCTAAGTTCGCTACTTTCCATATTATTTTAATTTTGTCAAGTAGTGACAAATTTTGATAATGTACTTGAAAAAAAAAATAATATTGCTATTGTTTGCATTATGTTGGATAACATTTTGTGGTTAGTGAGTTAATTTCATGAAACGAAAAAACCCTTGCTTCCTAACTTTTTCCGCTGTTGGCATTCCCAGCCAATAGCAAATTTTTACTAATTAGTCTGGATTGATTACAGGTATTTTTGGAGGAGCATTCCAACGCGGTACTGGTTAAATGTTATTACCTTCAGAATAATATAACTTTGTATAATAATTATTTACTTTTTATTTTAAAGGTTTGTTATGTAAGTGCTAAATTAATTTATTGATATTTTTTTAAATTGTTTTATGTATATTTATTTTATACCTATTATTAATGGTCCAATTTGTCAATTGTACTTTTCAATTATGTCTGAATAAAACCTCACCTTTGACTGAAACCGTCCTTCAGAAGGGGGGCATGTCGTAGGGCACCTTAAATTGTGCCCGCTTAAGGTAGTACGGCTAAAAAATTGCCGATAAGAAATGAATAATTTTTGGCTGGCCGGCCAGCAGGCATCGATAGATGGAATGTGTGAGCAGCGGAGACGAAACGATGCGAGAGAAGACGGTTTCAGTGAAAGTCGAGTTGCAAATTAAATAAAAATGTGTTTTTTTTTACTGAACCTTTTGTCTAAACAATAAGCTAGCCGGTAAGTTCTTAGTTAATTTACTTAATTAAATGTCTCAATTAATTATTAGTTATTAAAATGGTCCCTTAAGGGTGAAAGTACATTTTTTAAGGTAATATCTTTGAACGTTTTAAATATTTTTTCCTTTTAAAATACTTACGACACGACGTTACTATTTTTACTTGTAGTCAAAGCGTAAATGTTTAAAAAGGCTAAAACAGAACCATGGTGAGGAAAAAGGGTTAGGGGGAGAGGAGGAGGAGAGGGAGAGAGGGGTAGAGAGAAAACATATTTATTACAAGCAAAAACAAGGTAAAACAGATTTATTGTAAAAGACAAAAAAAAATTTAACTTATACAGACGTGAATGCATAATTGTTTAAAAGTAAAAATAGGTGCAAGGAGAGGAGAGGGAGAGAGGAGGGGGTGAGAGGAGAGGAAAGAGAGAAACATATTTATTACAAGCAAAAAAACAAGGTAAAAACAGATTTATTGTAAAAGGCAAGAAAAATTTTCAACTTATACAGACGTGATTGCATAATTGTTTAAAAGTTAAAATAGGTGCAAGGAGAGGAGAGGGAGAGAGGAGGGGTAAGAGGAGAGGGAGAGAGAGAAGACATATTTATTACACGCAAAAACGAGGTAAAAACAAATTTATTGCAAAAATTTAACTTGTGCAGACCTAAAGGAGGCTGAGTCAAAAAGCGAAAATATGTTTAAATTATGAAACAAAATACACTTGTTTTACGATTTTCATATAATCCCTCATATACTGTTAGAAGCAAGAGCTGTTTGACAGAACACAGGTAGACAGACCTCTGTACATGCAGACCGGCATACAAATAAATAGGTAGAACGAGAGATACATATATATACATAGCAGTGAGTAAAAACCATTACTATCATTAAAAGGAAGAAATAACGGTAAAAGAAAAAATAATGAAAAAAGAAAAATATCTATATTTTTGAATGTAGACACACATACTATAGTTTTACTCACTTATTATATCATATTATGGTTTTGTAAAAAAAAACTGGTTTTAATTCAAAAGGAAGATTGTTTCTTGAAGGAGAGTGGTGAGGGGAAAAAAGAGGAGGAGAGGGAGAGAGGGGTAGAGAGAAAACATATTTATTACAAGCAAAAACAAGGTAAAACAGATTTATTGTAAAAGGCAAGAAAAATTAATAATCTATACAGACCTAAGAGCATAATAATTGTTCAAAGTGAAAATAGGTGCAAGGAGAGGAGAGGGAGAGAGGAGGGGGTGAGAGGAGAGGAAAGAGAGAAACATATTTATTACAAGCAAAAACAAGGTAAAAACAGATTTATTGTAAAGGCAAGAAAAATTATTAACTTATACAGACGTGATTGCATAATTGTTTGAAAGTAAAAATAGGTGCAAGGAGAGGAGAGGGAGAGAGGAGAGGGAGAGAGAGAACATTTTTATTACACGCAGATACGCAGTAAAGCAAATTTATTGCAAAAAGAACAAAATTTAACTTATGCAGACCTAAAGGAGGCTGAGTCAAAAGCGAAAATATGTGCAAGGAGAGGAGAGGGAGAGAGGAGGGGGTGAGAGGAGAGGAAAGAGAGAAACATATTTATTACAAGCAAAAACAAGGTAAAAACAGATTTATTGTAAAAGGCAAGAAAAATTATTAACTTATACAGACGTGATTGCATAATTGTTTGAAAGTAAAAATAGGTGCAAGGAGAGGAGAGGGAGAGAGGAGAGGGAGAGAGAGAACATTTTTATTACACGCAGATACGCAGTAAAGCAAATTTATTGCAAAAAGAACAAAATTTAACTTATGCAGACCTAAAGGAGGCTGAGTCAAAAGCGAAAATATGTGCAAGGAGAGGAGAGGGAGAGGGGAGGGGGTGAGAGGAGAGGAAAGAGAGAAACATATTTATTACAAGCAAAAACAAGGTAAAAACAGATTTATTGTAAAAGGCAAGAAAAATTATTAACTTATACAGACGTGATTGCATAATTGTTTGAAAGTAAAAATAGGTGCAAGGAGAGGAGAGGGAGAGAGGAGAGGGAGAGAGAGAACATTTTTATTACACGCAGATACGCGGTAAAGCAAATTTATTGCAAAAAGAACAAAATTTAACTTATGCAGACCTAAAGGAGGCTGAGTCAAAAGCGAAAATATGTTTAAATTATGAAACAAAATACACTTGTTTTACGATTTTCATATAATCCCGCATATACTGTTAGAAGCAAGAGCTGTTTGACAGAACACAGGTAGACAGACCTCTGTACATGCAGACCGGCATACAAATAAATAGGTAGAACGAGAGATACATATATATACATAGCAGTGAGTAAAAACCATCACTATCATTAAAAGGAAGAAATAACGGTAAAAGAAAAAATAATGAAAAAAGAAAAATATCTATATTTTTGAATGTAGACACACATACTATAGTTTTACTCACTTATTATATCATATTATGGTTTTGTAAAAAAAACTGGTTTTAATTCAAAAGGAAGATTGTTTCTTGAAGGAGAGTGGTGAGGGGAAAAAAGAGGAGGAGAGGGAGAGAGGGGTAGAGAGAAAACATATTTATTACAAGCAAAAACAAGGTAAAACAGATTTATTGTAAAAGGCAAGAAAAATTAATAATCTATACAGACCTGAAAGCATAATAATTGTTCAAAAAGTGAAAATAGGTGCAAGGGGAGGAGAGGGTGAGGGGAGGAGATGGTGAGGGGAGGAGAGGGTGCGGGGAGGAGAGGGTGAGGGAGAGGAGAGGGACAGTGGAGAGAGAGAAAACATATTTTATTACACACAAATACGTGGTAAAGACAAGTTTATTGTAAAAACAAAAAAAATTTAACTTGTACAAAAAACTGAAGGCGTAAATGTTTAAAAGGGCGTAAACAGAACCATGATGAGGAGAGGGGAGAAAGAGAGAAGGAGGGAGAGAGAGGAGAGAGAGAGAGAGAGAACATATTTTATTACACGCAAATACGTGGTAGAAGCAAGTTTATTGTAAAAAGACAAAAATATTTAGCTACTACAGACCTGAAGGCGTAAATGTTCAAAAGGGCGAAAATAGAACCATGGAGAGGGGAGAGGGAAGAGGAGAAGAGGTTGGAAGAGAGGGAGAAAACATATCTTTTTACACGCAAAACGAGGTAAAACAAATTTATTGCAAAAATAACAAAATTTAACTTATACAGACCTGAAAGCATAATTGTTCAAAAAAGTGAAAATAGGTTCAAGGAAAACATATTTATTACAAGCAAAAACAAGGTAAAAACAAATTTTATTGTAAAAACAAAAAAATTTAACTTATACAGACCTGAAAGCATAATTGTTCAAAAAAGTGAAAATAGGTGCAAGGAGATTGGAGAGGGGGAGAGGAGAAGGGGGAGAGGAGAGGGAGAGAGGAAAGAGAGAAAACATAATTATTACAGGCAAAAACAAGGTTAAACAAATTTATTGTAAAAGACAAAAAATTTTCAACTTATACAGACCTGAAAGCATAATAATTGTTCAAAAAGTGAAAATAGGTGCAAGGAGAGGAGAGGGTAAGGGGTGGAGAGGGTGAGGGAGAGGAGAGGGACAGAGGAGAGAGAGAAAACATATTTTATTACACACAAATACGTGGTAAAGACAAGTTTATTGTAAAAACAAAAAAATTTAACTTGTACAAAAAACTGAAGGCGTAAATGTTTAAAAGGGCAAAAACAGAACCATGATGAGGAGAGGGGAGAGAGAGAAGGAGGGAGAAAGAGGAGAGAGAGAGAGAGAGAGAGTATATTTTATTACACGCAAATACGTGGTAGAAGCAAGTTTATTGTAAAAAGACAAAAATATTTAGCTACTACAGACCTGAAGGCGTAAATGTTCAAAAGGGCGAAAATAGAACCATGGAGAGGGGAGAGGGGAGAGGGAAGAGGAGGAGAGGTTGGAAGAGAGGGAGAAAACATATCTTATTACACGCAAAAACAAGGTAAAACAAATTTATTGCAAAAATAACAAAATTTAACTTATACAGACCTGAAAGCATAATTGTTCAAAAAAGTGAAAATAGGTGCAAGGAAAACATATTTATTACAAGCAAAAACAAGGTAAAAACAAATTTATTGTAAAAACTAAAAAATTTAACTTGTACAAACCTGAAAGCGTAAATGTTCAAAAAGGCGAAAATAGAACCATGGAGAGGAGAGGGGGAGGGGAGGAGAGGGAGGCAGAGGGGAGAGAGAGAGAACATATTTATTACACGCAAATACTAGGTAAAAACAAGTTTATTGTAAAAGACAAAAAAAAAAAATTTTAACTTGTATAAACCTGAAAGGATAAATGTTCAAAAAGGCAAAAATAGAACCATGGAGCGGAGAGGGGGAGGAGGAGGAGGAGGGGGAGGTAGAGAGGGAGAGAGAAAACATATTTTATTACACGCAAAACGAGGTAAAAGCAAATTTATTGCAAAAAGAAAAAATAAATGTTAACTTGTGCAGACCTAAAGGAGGCTGAGTAAAAAAAAAACAAAAATATGTATTTAGAGAAAATAGTACGTTTAAACTATGAAACAAAATACACTTGTATTATGATTTTCATATAATTCCTCATATACCGTCAGAAGCAAGCGCATTTTGACCGAGCACAGGTAGACATATATCTGTACATACAGTTAGGCATACAGATAAATAGGTAGAACAAGAGATATACTTACATAGCAAGGGTGAAATATGAGTAAAAAACCATCAAAAAATCATTAAAAGGAAGAAATACCGGTAAAATATTATGGCTATTATGTAAAGTGAGATAAAATTATATATAAATACTCAAAGGATATTATATTTACAGACTTTGCGTGTCTCAGATTAAATAACAGTATAGTACAGTACCTGGGACAAAGTAGTAGATGGGGTATCGGTGGAAATGGTAGGAAGATACTAGAGTCAAAATTCTACTCATAGACTATACCCAATATGCAATATATCTATATTTATAAATAACATGAGTATATACATTTATAATTTAGCAAAAATATTTAACACTTATAAACCATAAAATTATAAATATCATAAAATACTCTTTTTTCAAGAATATCGTCTACTCTATCATTCAATTTTTTAAATATTATAGGCATTTCCCTTATTGCCCATTATAACTTAATAAGTATGGCCGATAGATGGTTTCTTTAATAGCCAGCAGGCAACAATTTTCCCTGTTCATGTCTATAAGACATATGGAAAACACTGTATATACCTAACTCTTTAAGGGTGTCAACCTCCGTTGTAGAGAGGGATTAGCAATCACCAGAGTCAGTACGTCTCCCCTCGTAAGGGTACCTGTCGTGTTTCCATGCGGAAAAAAGTCGACCATCCCTTTATACCAATAGGGGCCACCACTGATAAATTATATTTTTACAAAAATATTTAACACCTATAAACCATAAAATTATAAATATCATAAAATATTTTTTTTTCAAGAATATCGTCTACCCTATCATTCAATTTTTTAAATATTATAGACATTTCCCTTATTGTCTATTATAACTTTATAAGTATGCCTCATAGATGGTTTCTTTAATAGCCAGCAGGCAACAATTTTCCCTGATCATATCTATAAGACATATGGAAAACACTGTATATACCTAACTCTTTAAGGGTGTCAACCTCCGTTGCAGAGAGGAATTAGCAATCACCAGAGTCAGTATGTCTCCCCTCGTAAGGGTACCTATCGTGTTTCCATGCGGAAAAAAGTCGACCATCCCTTTATACCAATAGGAGCCATCACTGATAAATTATATTTTTACAATAATATTTAGTACTTGTAAATCACATTTATATATCAAAAATATCATACAATATTCTTTCTATCCGGTCATCATATCTTTTAAAGCATGTATACATTTTTTTGACAATGCCTATTAAAACCCGTTAAAAATGCCCCATAAATGGTTTCTTTAATAGTCAACAGACAACAATTTTATCAGATCATGTCTCTAAGGCACATGGAAAACACTATATATGTATATCTCTTTAAAGGTATCAACCTTTTATGTAGAGACGGATTACCAATTACCAGAGTCAATACATCTTTCCCCATAAGGAAACCCATTATGTCCTCATGTGGAAAAACAATATTTTAAACCCCTAATCAACAAAAATATTTTTAAGGTAAATTTACTAAGTCCACTAATATGAGAAAAATGGAAATATCTCAAAAACGGGGTCTTTTATCAAAAAACTAATCGCGAAAATACCCCCAGCTCTCCCTGTCTAGTTCAACAATTTTTAACACTATGAAAAAGTTTCAACCCCCTACCACCAATATTTCAAACCCTTAATCAACAAAAATATTTTTTAGGAAAAATTTATTAATATATTAATATATAAATATGTAATTCTTACCCACTAGTAGTTCTGCGTGTTTATTGTTCAACACTTTACACATATTAAAGAAATTTAACATCTGTAACATCTTTTATATCCAGACAAGAATATAGTCAGCAGGTGGGATTAACACCTCCCTCCAATTTTTTGATTGGTTGACGCTAAGAAACATGGCACAAAGAGGACATGAGAACGGCATCGAGCAAACCCGAACAAACCGCTCGGGTTTTTTCGTTAACAAACTTGTATCAAATTTTGGAAATTTTTTTTTGAAAAATTCTCGTTAAACCCTTCCGACAAAAGACTTATGAAGTTATAAAAAACCGCGCAAAAATAGGGCTGAAAATGAGATTATTATTAAATTTGGCTTGTTTTCTTTTAAAAATGTGATGTTTGGACTTGGTAAAATTTGAGATAAAAGCTATCTTCAAGCCTCAGATTTAAACCCTGTGATTAGAATTTACCTATACATTTTTTAGAGAAATACATAAGTGTACCTACTTTATACTGTGAACAAAAAAAAAATATACTTTTTCGAAAAAAAATTGTTTTTAAATAGCACTCATAAAAAGAATTTGCTTGAAATTCCAATCAGTTATTTTATTATAAATTGTTATTCTGCTATAAATGTCCTTTTTTTTTTTTAATTTACTCCATCGATTATTGCAATTATTCCCTCAAAATTAGAGAAAAAAGCTTACATCTTTAAAAACGGGGTGCTTTGTTCAAAAAACTAATCGCAAAAATACCCCTAACTTCACCTTGTCTAGTTCAACAATTTTTAAAACTATAAAAAAAATTTAACCACCTACCGCCAATATTTCAAACCCTTAATCAACAAAAATATTTTTAGGGAAAATTTACCAAGTCCACTAATATGAGAAAAATGGAAATATCTCAAAAACGGGGTGTTTTATCAAAAAACTAATCGCGAAAATACCCCCAGCACCCCCTTGTCTAGTTCAACAATTTTTAACACTATGAAAAAATTTCAACCCCCTACCACCAATATTTCAAACCCTTAATCAACAAAAATATTTTTTAGGAAAAATTTATTAATATATTAATATATAAATATGTAATTCTTACCCACTAGTAGTTCTGCGTGTATATTGTTCAACACTTTACACATACTAAAGAAATTTAACATCTGTAACATCTTTTATATCCAGGCAAGAATATAGTCAGCAGGTGAGATTAACACCCCCCTCCAATTTTTTGATTGGTTGACGCTAAGAAACATGGCACAAAGAGGACATGAGAACGGCATCGAGCAAACCCGAACAAACCGCTCGGGTTTTTTCGTTAACAAACTTGTATCAAATTTTGGAAATTTTTTTTTTGAAAAATTCTCGTTAAACCCTTCCGACAAAAGACTTATGAAGTTATAAAAAACCCGCGCAAAAATAGGGTTGAAAATGAGATTATTTGTAAATTTGGCTGGTTTTCTTTAAAAAATGTGGTGTTTGGACTTAGCAAAATTTTGAGATAAAAGCTATTTTCAACCCTCAGATTTAAACCCAGTGATTAGAATTTACCTATAAATTTTTTAGGGAAATACATAAGTGTACCTACTTTATACTGTGAACGAAAAAAAAATATATTTTTTCGAAAATTTCTGTTTTATTTAAAAAGTTTTTAAAAACAAAAATTTTCGAAAAAATATATTTTTTTTTCGTTCACAGTATAAAGTAGGTACACTTATGTATTTCCCTAAAAAATTTATAGGTAAATTCTAATCACTGGGTTTAAATCTGAGGGTTGAAAATAGCTTTTATCTCAAAATTTTGCTAAGTCCAAACACCACATTTTTTAAAGAAAACCAGCCAAATTTACAAATAATCTCATTTTCAACCCTATTTTTGCGCGGGTTTTTTATAACTTCATAAGTCTTTTGTCGGAAGGGTTTAACGAGAATTTTTCAAAAAAAAAATTTCCAAAATTTGATACAAGTTTGTTAACGAAAAAACCCGAGCGGTTTGTTCGGGTTTGCTCGATGCCGTTCTCATGTCCTCTTTGTGCCATGTTTCTTAGCGTCAACCAATCAAAAAATTGGAGGGGGGTGTTAATCTCACCTGCTGACTATATTCTTGCCTGGATATAAAAGATGTTACAGATGTTAAATTTCTTTAGTATGTGTAAAGTGTTGAACAATATACACGCAGAACTACTAGTGGGTAAGAATTACATATTTATATATTAATATATTAATAAATTTTTCCTAAAAAATATTTTTGTTGATTAAGGGTTTGAAATATTGGTGGTAGGGGGTTGAAATTTTTTCATAGTGTTAAAAATTGTTGAACTAGACAAGGGGGTGCTGGGGGTATTTTCGCGATTAGTTTTTTGATAAAACACCCCGTTTTTGAGATATTTCCATTTTTCTCATATTAGTGGACTTGGTAAATTTTCCCTAAAAATATTTTTGTTGATTAAGGGTTTGAAATATTGGCGGTAGGTGGTTAAATTTTTTTTATAGTTTTAAAAATTGTTGAACTAGACAAGGTGAAGTTAGGGGTATTTTTGCGATTAGTTTTTTGAACAAAGCACCCCGTTTTTAAAGATGTAAGCTTTTTTTCTCTAATTTTGAGGGAATAATTGCAATAATCGATGGAGTAAATTAAAAAAAAAAAAAAGGACATTTGTAGCAGAATAACAATTTATAATAAAATAACTGATTGGAATTTCAAGCAAATTCTTTTTATGAGTGCTATTTAAAAAAAATTTAAAAAACAATTTTTTTTCGAAAAAGTATATTTTTTTTTTTGTTCACAGTATAAAGTAGGTACACTTATGTATTTCTCTAAAAAATGTATAGGTAAATTCTAATCACAGGGTTTAAATCTGAGGCTTGAAGATAGCTTTTATCTCAAATTTTACCAAGTCCAAACATCACATTTTTAAAAGAAAACAAGCCAAATTTAATAATAATCTCATTTTCAGCCCTATTTTTGCGCGTTTTTTATAACTTCATAAGTCTTTTGTCGGAAGGGTTTAACGAGAATTTTTCAAAAAAAAATTTTCAAAATTTGATACAAGTTTGTTAACGAAAAAACCCGAGCGGTTTGTTCGGGTTTGCTCGATGCCGTTCTCATGTCCTCTTTGTCCCATGTTTCTTAGCGTCAACCAATCAAAAAATTGGAGGGAGGTGTTAATCCCACCTGCTGACTATATTCTTGTCTGGATATAAAAGATGTTACAGATGTTAAATTTCTTTAATATGTGTAAAGTGTTGAACAATAAACACGCAGAACTACTAGTGGGTAAGAATTACATATTTATATATTAATATATTAATAAATTTTTCCTAAAAAATATTTTTGTTGATTAAGGGTTTGAAATATTGGTGGTAGGGGGTTGAAACTTTTTCATAGTGTTAAAAATTGTTGAACTAGACAGGGGGAGCTGGGGGTATTTTCGCGATTAGTTTTTTGATAAAAGACCCCGTTTTTGAGATATTTCCATTTTTCTCATATTAGTGGACTTAGTAAATTTACCTTAAAAATATTTTTGTTGATTAGGGGTTTAAAATATTGTTTTTCCACATGAGGACATAATGGGTTTCCTTATGGGGAAAGATGTATTGACTCTGGTAATTGGTAATCCGTCTCTACATAAAAGGTTGATACCTTTAAAGAGATATACATATATAGTGTTTTCCATGTGCCTTAGAGACATGATCTGATAAAATTGTTGTCTGTTGACTATTAATGAAACCATTTATGGGGCATTTTTAACGGGTTTTAATAGGCATTGTCAAAAAAATGTATACATGCTTTAAAAGATATGATGACCGGATAGAAAGAATATTGTATGATATTTTTGATATATAAATGTGATTTACAAGTACTAAATATTATTGTAAAAATATAATTTATCAGTGATGGCTCCTATTGGTATAAAGGGATGGTCGACTTTTTTCCGCATGGAAACACGATAGGTACCCTTACGAGGGGAGACATACTGACTCTGGTGATTGCTAATTCCTCTCTGCAACGGAGGTTGACACCCTTAAAGAGTTAGGTATATACAGTGTTTTCCATATGTCTTATAGATATGATCAGGGAAAATTGTTGCCTGCTGGCTATTAAAGAAACCATCTATCAGGCATACTTATAAAGTTATAATAGACAATAAGGGAAATGTCTATAATATTTAAAAAATTGAATGATAGGGTAGACGATATTCTTGAAAAAAAAATATTTTATGATATTTATAATTTTATGGTTTATAAGTGTTAAATATTTTTGTAAAAATATAATTTATCAGTGGTGGCCCCTATTGGTATAAAGGGATGGTCGACTTTTTTCCGCATGGAAACACGACAGGTACCCTTACGAGGGGAGACGTACTGACTCTGGTGATTGCTAATCCCTCTCTACAACGGAGGTTGACACCCTTAAAGAGTTAGGTATATACAGTGTTTTCCATATGTCTTATAGACATGAACAGGGAAAATTGTTGCCTGCTGGCTATTAAAGAAACCATCTATCGGCCATACTTATTAAGTTATAATGGGCAATAAGGGAAATGCCTATAATATTTAAAAAATTGAATGATAGAGTAGACGATATTCTTGAAAAAAGAGTATTTTATGATATTTATAATTTTATGGTTTATAAGTGTTAAATATTTTTGCTAAATTATAAAATGTATATACTCATGTTATTTATAAATATAGATATATTGCATATTGGGTATAGTCTATGAGTAGAATTTTGACTCTAGTATCTTCCTACCATTTCCACCGATACCCCATCTACTAATTTGTCCCAGGTACTGTACTATACTGTTATTTAATCTGAGACACGCAAAGTCTGTAAATATAATATCCTTTGAGTATTTATATATAATTTTATCTCACTTTACATAATAGCCATAATATTTTACCGGTATTTCTTCCTTTTAATGATTTTTTGATGGTTTTTTACTCATATTTCACCCTTGCTATGTAAGTATATCTCTTGTTCTACCTATTTATCTGTATGCCTAACTGTATGTACAGATATATGTCTACCTGTGCTCGGTCAAAATGCGCTTGCTTCTGACGGTATATGAGGAATTATATGAAGATCATAATACAAGTGTATTTTGTTTCATAGTTTAAACGTACTATTTTCTCTAAATACATATTTTTGTTTTTTTTTTTACTCAGCCTCCTTTAGGTCTGCACAAGTTAACATTTATTTTTTCTTTTTGCAATAAATTTGCTTTTACCTCGTTTTGCGTGTAATAAAATATGTTTTCTCTCTCCCTCTCTACCTCCCCCTCCTCCTCCTCCTCCCCCTCTCCGCTCCATGGTTCTATTTTTGCCTTTTTGAACATTTATCCTTTCAGGTTTATACAAGTTAAAATTTTTTTTTTGTCTTTTACAATAAACTTGTTTTTACCTAGTATTTGCGTGTAATAAATATGTTCTCTCTCTCTCCCCTCTGCCTCCCTCTCCTCCCCTCCCCCTCTCCTCTCCATGGTTCTATTTTCGCCTTTTTGAACATTTACGCTTTCAGGTTTGTACAAGTTAAATTTTTTAGTTTTTACAATAAATTTGTTTTTACCTTGTTTTTGCTTGTAATAAATATGTTTTCTTTGCACCTATTTTCACTTTTTTGAACAATTATGCTTTCAGGTCTGTATAAGTTAAATTTTGTTATTTTTGCAATAAATTTGTTTTACCTTGTTTTTGCGTGTAATAAGATATGTTTTCTCCCTCTCTTCCAACCTCTCCTCCTCTTCCCTCTCCCCTCTCCCCTCTCCATGGTTCTATTTTCGCCCTTTTGAACATTTACGCCTTCAGGTCTGTAGTAGCTAAATATTTTTGTCTTTTTACAATAAACTTGCTTCTACCACGTATTTGCGTGTAATAAAATATACTCTCTCTCTCTCTCTCTCTCCTCTTTCTCCCTCCTTCTCTCTCTCCCCTCTCCTCATCATGGTTCTGTTTTTGCCCTTTTAAACATTTACGCCTTCAGTTTTTTGTACAAGTTAAATTTTTTTGTTTTTACAATAAACTTGTCTTTACCACGTATTTGTGTGTAATAAAATATGTTTTCTCTCTCTCCTCTGTCCCTCTCCTCTCCCTCACCCTCTCCACCCCTTACCCTCTCCTCTCCTTGCACCTATTTTCACTTTTTGAACAATTATTATGCTTTCAGGTCTGTATAAGTTGAAAATTTTTTGTCTTTTACAATAAATTTGTTTAATCTTGTTTTTGCCTGTAATAATTATGTTTTCTCTCTTTCCTCTCCTCTCCCCCTTCTCCTCTCCCCCTCTCCAATCTCCTTGCACCTATTTTCACTTTTTTGAACAATTATGCTTTCAGGTCTGTATAAGTTAAATTTTTTTGTCTTTACAATAAAATTTGTTTTTACCTTGTTTTTGCTTGTAATAAATATGTTTTCCTTGAACCTATTTTCACTTTTTTGAACAATTATGCTTTCAGGTCTGTATAAGTTAAATTTTGTTATTTTTGCAATAAATTTGTTTTACCTCGTTTTGCGTGTAAAAAGATATGTTTTCTCCCTCTCTTCCAACCTCTTCTCCTCTTCCCTCTCCCCTCTCCATGGTTCTATTTTCGCCCTTTTGAACATTTACGCCTTCAGGTCTGTAGTAGCTAAATATTTTTGTCTTTTTACAATAAACTTGCTTCTACCACGTATTTGCGTGTAATAAAATATGTTCTCTCTCTCTCTCTCTCCTCTCTCTCCCTCCTTCTCTCTTTCTCCCCTCTCCTCATCATGGTTCTGTTTACGCCCTTTTAAACATTTACGCCTTCAGTTTTTTGTACAAGTTAAATTTTTTTTGTTTTTACAATAAACTTGTCTTTACCACGTATTTGTGTGTAATAAAATATGTTTTCTCTCTCTCCACTGTCCCTCTCCTCTCCCTCACCCTCTCCTCCCCGCACCCTCTCCTCCCCTCACCATCTCCTCCCCTCACCCTCTCCTCCCCTTGCACCTATTTTCACTTTTTGAACAATTATTATGCTTTCAGGTCTGTATAGATTATTAATTTTTCTTGCCTTTTACAATAAATCTGTTTTACCTTGTTTTTGCTTGTAATAAATATGTTTTCTCTCTACCCCTCTCTCCCTCTCCTCCTCTTTTTTCCCCTCACCACTCTCCTTCAAGAAACAATCTTCCTTTTGAATTAAAACCAGTTTTTTTTACAAAACCATAATATGATATAATAAGTGAGTAAAACTATAGTATGTGTGTCTACATTCAAAAATATAGATATTTTTCTTTTTTCATTATTTTTTCTTTTACCGTTATTTCTTCCTTTTAATGATAGTGATGGTTTTTACTCACTGCTATGTATATATATGTATCTCTCGTTCTACCTATTTATTTGTATGCCGGTCTGCATGTACAGAGGTCTGTCTACCTGTGTTCTGTCAAACAGCTCTTGCTTCTAACAGTATATGCGGGATTATATGAAAATCGTAAAACAAGTGTATTTTGTTTCATAATTTAAACATATTTTCGCTTTTGACTCAGCCTCCTTTAGGTCTGCATAAGTTAAATTTTGTTCTTTTTGCAATAAATTTGCTTTACCGCGTATCTGCGTGTAATAAAAATGTTCTCTCTCTCCCTCTCCTCTCTCCCTCTCCTCTCCTTGCACCTATTTTTACTTTCAAACAATTATGCAATCACGTCTGTATAAGTTAATAATTTTTCTTGCCTTTTACAATAAATCTGTTTTTACCTTGTTTTTGCTTGTAATAAATATGTTTCTCTCTTTCCTCTCCTCTCACCCCCTCCCCTCTCCCTCTCCTCTCCTTGCACATATTTTCGCTTTTGACTCAGCCTCCTTTAGGTCTGCATAAATTAAATTTTGTTCTTTTTGCAATAAATTTGCTTTACTGCGTATCTGCGTGTAATAAAAATGTTCTCTCTCTCCGTCTCCTCTCTCCCTCTCCTCTCTCCCTCTCCTCTCTCCCTCTCCTCTCTCCCTCTCCTCTCCTTGCACCTATTTTTACTTTCAAACAATTATGCAATCACGTCTGTATAAGTTAATAATTTTTCTTGCCTTTACAATAAATCTGTTTTTACCTTGTTTTTGCTTGTAATAAATATGTTTCTCTCTTTCCTCTCCTCTCACCCCCTCCTCTCTCCCTCTCCTCTCCTTGCACCTATTTTCACTTTGAACAATTATTATGCTTTTAGGTCTGTATAGATTATTAATTTTTCTTGCCTTTTACAATAAATCTGTTTTACCTTGTTTTTGCTTGTAATAAATATGTTTTCTCTCTACCACTCTCTCCCTCTCCTCCTCTTTTTTCCCCTCACCACTCTCCTTCAAGAAACAATCTTCCTTTTGAATTAAAACCAGTTTTTTTTTACAAAACCATAATATGATATAATAAGTGAGTAAAACTATAGTATGTGTGTCTACATTCAAAAATATAGATATTTTTCTTTTTTCATTATTTTTTCTTTTACCGTTATTTCTTCCTTTTAATGATAGTGATGGTTTTTACTCACTGCTATGTATATATATGTATCTCTCGTTCTACCTATTTATTTGTATGCCGGTCTGCATGTACAGAGGTCTGTCTACCTGTGTTCTGTCAAACAGCTCTTGCTTCTAACAGTATATGAGGGATTATATGAAAATCGTAAAACAAGTGTATTTTGTTCCATAATTTAAACATATTTTCGCTTTTTGACTCAGCCTCCTTTAGGTCTGCACAAGTTAAATTTTTGCAATAAATTTGTTTTTACCTCGTTTTTGCGTGTAATAAATATGTCTTCTCTCTCTCCCTCTCTCCCTCTCCTCTCCTTGCACCTATTTTAACTTTTAAACAATTATGCAATCACGTCTGTATAAGTTGAAAATTTTTCTTGCCTTTTACAATAAATCTGTTTTTACCTTGTTTTTTGCTTGTAATAAATATGTTTCTCTCTTTCCTCTCCTCTCACCCCCTCCTCTCTCCCTCTCCTCTCCTTGCACCTATTTTTACTTTTAAACAATTATGCATTCACGTCTGTATAAGTTAAATTTTTTTTTGTCTTTTACAATAAATCTGTTTTACCTTGTTTTTGCTTGTAATAAATATGTTTTCTCTCTACCCCTCTCTCCCTCTCCTCCTCCTCTCCCCCTAACCCTTTTTCCTCACCATGGTTCTGTTTTAGCCTTTTTAAACATTTACGCTTTGACTACAAGTAAAAATAGCAGCGGAATTGCAGGTGTTCGGATCTCTTTCAGGTTTGTACAAGTTATTCAAGTTTATTGTATTTAAGGTACTTAAACCAGTTTGCGATCAATCGGATCAAATTATTGTCGAGATTTTCTAATATGCTCTGCTGGTGCTGTGTGTAAGGTGCTGGAAATGTAAACCGCAGGTCGGAGGTTCGAATGCAGGTAGAGGTAGGAACTTTTTTAATGAGAATTAAATTAAATAGTTCAGCATGACGTAACTCCTGCATTCTAGAGCTAGGGTCAGTGACCTCTGGTCTGGTTAATTCAGTGTTCTTCAGGTCTGTTTAAGTTATTCAGATTTGTTAGTGGTGAGGGGAGCTTCAGACAGATTTTTATGTCTGTCTGGCTGAAGCCCCCCCACACCTACTTAGATAATAGTACAGTAACTCTTATACAATTACTAGTTTGTAGAGATTAAACTACCCTTTTTAAAAAAATTTAGATACGGTGGTTTGGTGAGGATCTTAGTCACGGCCAAGAATGTGTGCTTGAGCTATAAAAATTTTGATAATAATATGTTTATTTTTTTCTCCTCATGTATACCAGGACAATCACTTTTAACATTATCGTTAACAGTACGGGAAGTTGTCCATTTAATTGCTACCCTGTACAGGGTGTCCCAATTTCGAGCCTTATCATGGGGATCTCGGAAACTGTAAGAGATACAGCATCGGTCAAATTGTGGCAAAGTTGCGCAATTTCGTACTGAGCAATATAGCAAAAAAATATCTGAGCTACCTTTTTTAGTTTTTGAAATTTTTGCAAAAAACTAAAATTTTGAGTTTTTGTTTTTTAAATTGCTCGACTTATTTTATCCGCTACAGAAAAACAAGCACAACATTGTTAAGGCAACTTTTTACGCTCCATATTGTGACGTTTTTAGAATTTCGTTACAACGTTTCGTTTTTGTGGAACTATTATCAACTTTAATTTTTTAAATACGGACCTGTATTTTTTATTTTATTTTTTGATATGCCCTGAATTTAACCATGTACCACACTTAATTATATTTAGACGTTTTGATGTCATTATTACATCTTCAGGAATGTGATCATTATTTTTAAATACGGCCCTGGTGTTAGTTACTTAATCTTTTTACCACATAAATGGATCCGGAATTTTTAGGTTTTTACTTTTTGTTTCTGTTGTTGTTCTTTTCTTTTTTAATTTATTTCCTACATAATTTATTACTCCAAACAAAATAAACAACAGTAACATGTAAGGTGTCTAAATTAGCCAGTTTTTGCCACCCACCAAAATCCCGCTAAACGATATTTCAATCTAACAACTGCAACACTATTTTTGCCACCAACTTTAAGCTATTGAGCTGGAGATATACTGCAGTTCTTGTTGCAGCTTGATTCGATTCTTACTAGAACTTTATTACGTTAGGCAAAATAATAAAAAACAATGTAGGCAATTAAATGTGGATAAAATTCATTTATTTTAAAAGTTACAATTTAAATTAAATTGTTTACATTGAATGGATAATGGATGAAGCAGTTCAAATAAAGTATTATTGTGCCGAAAGGGTAGGCGGGTACGATATGACGATCGTACAAGAGACCAAGAAAAAGAACGATGGTTACATAAAATAGTAGGTATACTCTCATCACCTTAATGCATGTTAAAACCCAAGTAAATCAATATAGAAAATGTTACAATAAAATATATGCCTTATAGGCCTGAACCCAAAATATGACCTCCTACGGGTTAATAAAAATAATAATTAAACCAAAGTTAGATGGTTACTGTCAATAACTGTGTGACCCCGACAAAATGGCAAAGTTACAAGTTGTAATTATGGAGGACTTGAGGTAGGAGGCCGATCGCAATGCATTGGATTCGGTCCCAAATTAGCATCGGTAATTCAGCTTTACGAGTTGCCATAAGATGGCGCTCGTGTTCGAAATGGGCTATCAAATAAATGGTTTCTTATGGACGCGATAACTATTTTTATTTAAATTAGTTCTTTAAGGAACAAATAAGGACTTTTATATGAATTTACACTTACTTTGTTATACTTATTAGTAAACTCGGGTATAAAGTTCCAACGATGCTTCGTTTTTAAAATACAGGAACATTCTAGCTAGAGGGTTTTACTTTACCTTTGGAGCTAGAAAGAGACTTATTTGGCTGCGTTTCATCTCTGAAGAAGATCCTGTCTTACACCCCGGCACAAAGCAAACTCTACTTTTATAAATTGTACCATTATTCATTATAAATATGGAAATTAATTACAATACAACGTTATTTGTCTTGTCTTGCCTTCAAACGTTATTTGTTATTTCAAAAAATAAAATGTCAATTGTCAAAAGTAAAATTTTAAAAATATGGAGGATCTAGTTTTCCATATTAAAAACGAAGAAGAAGAAGACAACATCAGCCCACTTCGGACGCGAGAGCCATCTATCGGCCAATAGCGAACTAACCAAAAAACCGGGACAGAATTTGAAATTGCTGCCATTGTCGATCGGTCTCCTACCCTCTAGTTCTCCATAGTTGTAATATAAGCAAAAATTAGACAGTCGACAGGTCCGTATTTAAAAATAATTATCACATTCCTGAAGATGTAATAATAGAGACTTTTTGCACCTCTTAATTCGTCATTCTTTTGTGGTTATGGTTATTCTGAGCATGCGCAATGTCAGAAAGGTGATCCGCTATGGTTAATAACCATAACGGACTCCGTTAGTTACGAAAGGACAAGGAAGAGCTTATCGTTATCCTTATGGTTATGCTTAAACTGCATGGTTGCCGGAACATACAAAAGTTATAAAGCATCATTGCTATGAATCAAAATTGTGATAAGCAATTAATTAAAATCCAAAGCAAATAGTAGCTTTACATGGCAATAAACGATGATAACAAGAAAAGTGGATTCTTTGAAAGAAATCAAATGGACCTGGGTGTACTGGGTAGATTTTTTTTTATATATATTTATGGATTTATACACTTGACTCAATCTGGCACACCTGCTTTTGGTGCAACCTAACCTTACTTTTTTTATTGTTTACGAAATTAAATGGCACTGTTTTTCGTCAAATTAATGCTTATACTTTTTTGTTCTTTGAATTAATGTACCGAGAGTGAAGGGTGGTCTTTGTTCTGTTTTTTTTAGGGTGTGTCTTTCTCAGGTTATTCATTTTAAGTATGCAAATACCACTACCCAGAAATATCCTTATGCCTATAAAACGAAGACTTCGTTTTACTGAAGAAGATGATTTAAATCTCCTTCGAGAAGTTGCAGGCGTTGCCTACGATCTAACGTAGGCAACGTTGCAGGGCAAAACCCTTTTGAAAACACAGCTCTGTGGGCAGATATCAAAGAAAATTTATGTATTTTATGCCATAAAGACTTTTCAATCAAATCATTAAAAGAGCATGTAGACCTTTTAATAAAAGCCTGGCTTGGTTAGGTATTTTATTTTGTTTAGGTGCGCCGGCGCCAAATTAATAACTACGTAGGCGCTGCAAAATCTCTGGTTTTAACAGTGGCGCTACTCGTTATGTTTAATAAAGTTAACCATAACGAAGCTAAAAACTGATATTAATTTAAAAGGTGCAAAAAGTCTCTAATGATATCAAAACGTCTAAATATAATTAAGTGTGGTACATGGTTAAATTTAGGGCTTATAGGGCTATCAAAAAATTAAATAAAAAATGCAGGTCCGTATTTAAAAAATTAAAGTTGATAATAGTTCCACAAAAACGAAACGTTGTAACGAAATTCTAAAAACGTCACAATATGGAGCGTAAAAAGTTGCCTTAACAATGTTGTGCTTGTTTTTCTGTAACGGATAAAATAACTCGAGCAATTTAAAAAAACAAAAACTCAAAATTTTAGTTTTTTGCAAAAATTTTAAAAACTAAAAAGATAGCTCAGATATTTTTTTGCGATATTACTCAGTACAAAATTGCGCAACTTTGCCACAATTTGACGGATGCTATATCTCTTATCGATTCCGAGATCCCCATGATGAGGCTCGAATTTGGGACACCCTGTACACTTTTAATTGACTAATAGGCGGGAGTTTTAGGTATTTTTCGTTGAACATATCACGCATCACTATGACTTCTACTTTATTTCCACACCCCATCATAATCAAAGTTTGTACGCGTTTATCTTCAGCGAGGTGCATTTTGGATGTAATATTAGCAGGGCAAAATTCAAATTTGATTAACATTCACTGACATTTTTTGACGTCTAAAACTTAACTGTAACTGAAAATGTAACCAAAGAGTAACGTACTAATTAATTAGTGCATTACTCTTTGCTGTAACTATAATCTGTGTTAGAAGATGTCACCAAAAAGTGTTTTTTTAAAACCGACCAGAAAATTTACACTTTCTGGACAATTTTTTGTCTAGAAAATAACGTTTTTCCGGTCTCTAATGTCACTGTCACCCTGTTTTTTGTTTTTCCAATCGCTCTTTGATAATACAAGATACCTTGATATCGTTATTATGACACCAAAATTTCGATGTATTGTCGAGTGACAGTTCGTTGATTTTTAATTTTGTTCTTTATGTCAAACTTGTTTCGCGTAGATTATAAAATATATCGAAGTGTCGGTCTTAAAAAAAATATTGTACGTCACGCAACCAAAAATTAGTGTTTTCCAGGTCTCTCCAAGCTTCCATCAGGACTCGCCTATGGCTCGCCCTGGAAATGCTTGTCTCGACCTGGGAAACACTACTTTCCGGTCTTGTAACGTAAATTACTATTTCATTAAAATAAGCTGTAAATCAAGAAGGTGGCAGATTTCGAAAACGGATGCAATCCTTGTCAGTGCCTTAAAGATTTTGACATAAGCTCAAAACGGTGCTAAATCAAGAAACATATCAAAGGTACATGCCACACCAGCATTAAAGTATTAATATTTCGTAAACGGTTGAAGATAGGCACGTTTTCTGAAAAAGTCTAGAATTGATTGTATAATGTAAAGATTTGAGTTGATACACGTAGCATTTTTAGGTCGCCCCTGTATAGAATATTTTTTCTAAAAAAATGCGTTTCAAAAAAAATAAAATTTGACGGTGGGCGGTATTCTACAAAAAGGCTGATCTGTTTCTTTATAATACTGTATTACTATTCAACAAGTATAAAACAATTATTGGCATATTATACCTTTGTCCGGCACTTTTCTCGCTAATATAAAATAAATGTTTGGTGGGTTCACCCTGTATCGAATAGATTCAGATTTTTTAAATAGCAAGGATAATGCAATAACTATTAATAGCGTGTTTTTTGGGCACTATTCTATACAACACGATTCAAAGTTTTAGTACCAGCGTCAACTTTCATTTTCTAAATATGGACCTGGTTTTAATTTTTACAGTAAAAATATTAAAAAGTTTCCTGAATCATAATACAACCGTGCATATTTGATTCCAGAAATACACAATCACTATATAAATGCAAGAAAATATAAACGACGCTTGAACACTTTTTAGTTAAAATATTAAGCTAGATACATATTAAAAAACTAAAGCTGATGAGGTTAAAACCTAAATAAAACAACTGGCCCGTAAGCACCTTTTAATCACACAATTAATCCCACTGTAAGTGCACGCCCCTTAACTAAACGTCCTTATTTTCATATTTTAAAAGTGCAAAATTAAAAAATGGTGGAAAATTGTATTAACCTAATAATTTTCTGATTTAAGTAAGGGAAGAGATTCGTTACGAAACTAGGCACCTCTTCCTAGACAAATTGTCTCTTAGAATTCAAAATTAACAATGAGTAAACTAAAGTTAGAACCCAGGATTAAAAAAATATCACTTGGGAGAGATTTACTGAACCGAAATATACAAAAACATTAAGCTAAAACAATTTTATTTCATTTTGTCCGGTAAATCAACTTACCATGTAGGGGAGACAGGGGTATAATGATCCCTAGGGGTGAAATGATCCCTTGAATTATTCAGAGATCAGTAGCTCCATCTATTACCCAAAAGCTGAAATTATAATTTAGTGCCTGCGTTCACTCGTGGACATTAATAACCTGTAAATAGTTCAAGTGATGTTTTCGAAGAATACGCAGGTGTTTTGTCTTTTTGTATTTTCGATATAACGTTCAGTCTTTTTAACTGCACAAACAAACCTAACTACTAAAACTAAAAGTCCTTATTTTCATATTTTAAAAGTGCAAAATTAAAAAATGGTGGAAAATTGTATTAACCTAATAATTTTTTGATTTAAGTAAGGGAAGAGATTCATTACAAAACTAGGCACCTCTTCCTAGACAAATTGTCTCTTAGAATTCAAAATTAACAAGGAGTAAACTAAACTTATAACCCAGGATTAAAAAAATATCACTTAATGGGAGATATTTACTGAACCGAAATATACAAAAACATTAAGTTAAAACAATTTTATTTCATTTTGTCCGGTAAATCAACTTACCATGTAGGGGAGACAGGGGTATAATGATCCCTAGGGGTGAAATGATCCCTTGAATTATTCAGAGATCAGTAGCTCCATCTATTACACAAAAGCTGAAATTATGATTTAGTGCCTGCGTTCACTCGTGGACAATAATCTGTAAATAGTTCAAGTGATGTTTTCGAAGAATACGCAGGTGTTTTGTCTTTTTGTATTTTCGATATAACGGTCAGTCTTTTTAACTGCACAAACAAACCTATAGGCATATTTATTTAAAAAAAACTCTGTATGGGTTTTAATCAGTCATGTTTAAGCTATATAATCATGTATTAGTTTGTACAAAATTTGATTTTAATAAATTTGTAACGGTAAGTTATGCATTTGGGGTAAAATGATTACTTCAGTGCGGGGCAAAATGATCAGGGGATCATTTTACCCCACATATTTTATAGATGCGATTTTAAAAATTTTAGGAAGCCTCGTACTTACCATCGTAATACTCTGCGTCGAAACTGGGAACCTAAGAATATGGCAAATGCTATAGGAGAGGTTACAGTAAATAGAATGCCATATAAAACGGCTTTTCGAATATTTACAGTACCAATAATGTCCCTTAAATGCAGAGCCAAAAAGAAAAAATAATAGCTAAAGATGGCATTACACATTTAGGTGGTAAGACGACAACGTTTACTACAGAACAGGAAAACGAGCTAATAAACCATATCCTAGACCTTGAAACTAGAATGTATGGTCTTACGACAATAGATTTACAGCGCCTAGCATTTCAATTGGGGTAATATGATCCATTAGCAGTGATTGGCCAAAACCATTACCCTTTTAAAACGGTGTAGAATTTCGTGGATATTTTGTGATCTAACTATAGTTAATTGAATACCGAATCTTCCGTGAATGCCTAATACTTTGAAGTCTGATAGTTTTGTAAGTATAACTGTTTTTACCTTAGAGGGATCATTATACCCCGGTCTCCCCTACTCATTTGCTGTAGGTAAGTGGAACATTACAGTATCAGGTACTGTAATGTATTGCCTAGCAACCATATTTTGTTTTTAAAAATATTGACTTTTTACTTTGGATTTTTGACAAGTTGTCACTTAAAATTATAGGAAACAAACTGTTCAAGTACACATATTGAGCATTAATTATTTAATTCATCATATATACATTAAACTAAATTAAACTTGGAATATAATAATACCTATATAAGTTTTTAAAACTTATAATAACAGTAACTGTCATAATTCAAAACAAAATAAAGGCAATCATGGCAGACTATAAAAATGCGTTCCACGCCCCGATTAGTATTTATTGGAAAATCGCTATTTTGGCAGCATGTCTTACTATAAATAATATACTTTTTTCTAGCAACTTTAGTAAATGAAAAATATTACGCAACTACAGAATATACTCTCTTTTACAATTTTTTAATTATTTTGCTTAACTAAAGTTAGTAACTTTTATTTTATTTAAACTATATCCAGTGATACCAATTAATATTGCCAATAATATTTTAAAATTTGTAATAAACATTTTTATTAAATCATTTTAAAAAGGATTATAAATTATAATGACAAAATGAAATAAAGTAATATACGATACACGTCCGTTAGGTGTTATTACAGCACTCGTTTATATTCCAGACTCGGCTCCTACGTCGCCTCGTCCGTAAACCAACACGTAATCTAATAAGTCACCTATATACCGGCCTTGTAACGTAAAATACCAATTACATATCGTCGCCCATAAGTCAAAACCTCGTATCTCAAAATTTACCAGATTTGAGTTACGTGTTTTATTGCGAATATGACTTTATATTTCATCGATTCAAAAACCTTGTAACTCAAGACTCCAGCAAAGCGCACGCTAAACGTTAAATTAAAATACCTCGTATCTTGCACCCTCTAAAATTCACATGTCAAAACCTCGCATCTTGTTTTGTTTCCATGCAAATTAGAATATATCACTTGGCAGAAACTATATTAAATAAAAAATAGATAAACATATAAGAAGTTTTATCATTTTCTGAACATTGTTTGTTTTTGAGATACGAGGTTTTGACATATGGGCGATGATATAGCGCTCAGCGCTGCATCTTTTCGAGGATCCGCTCCATGTAGTGTTCAAGTTTGAACTTTATGTTTCCTTTCTTTCGTCGGATTCTACTGATGAGCCCTGAACCATCCTCAAACCTACTCTACTTTATATTTACTTTCTTATTACTGACCTACAGCCAGCTAAACCATTAGTTTTAACCTTTTCATCATAAAATTTAAGGAACACACAGTCTTAACTTCTCTGGTCTTAACCTCCCAGAGAAACTCCGACCGTCTCAAACCAACGATTTAAAAAAAATCTGCTGCCAAATCTCCGGGCTTCGAATTAAACGCTCCGTACTGATGGGTTTCGAAAAAGCGGATAATCATATTTAATGACTTGGGCACCGCCTGGCGGCGGAAATGGTGAACTACAGGCGTTCATTTTGATAAAACCGGTATACGAAGCCCGACCAACTATTGCGTAAATCACGTCACTAAGACAGGCCACTCCACCTTGAAATTGTACACACGATTTATACGAAGCCCGAAGTCGGGCTTAGTATTGATGGAAAGTAGGTATATATTATATACAGGGTTAGTTGAAATAACCGGAACGGCTAAGTTTTTTCAAAACTACGAAGGCTAAATCAATGAATTTTGGTACAGGTGGATAACTTAAAAAATTAACAATTGCGCCGTTGACAAGATTTTTAGTTTTTTCTGTAACTTAAAGAATGTTTTTTTTTTCAAATGTAACACTACTCTTTTTTTTATTGAATTCGATTCCTCCCATTAACATTACCTTTTCCTGATAGTATCAAATTTTTATCTCAAATAGTTCTATGGGAAAAAAGTTAATTAGTTGCAACTCTAACCCTAAAAAAATCCAATCTATTTCCATTTAAAAACGTTCCAAATAATGTTAAAAGGAAGGTTGGTAGACATAATGTACCTAATAGAGTATACACACACTGACACCTTAAACTGATCAGGATGTTGCCAGAGTTCTTTACCAACAACACTAGCACTGTATTTGAGGTTAACGATGTTAGCAGGATGTACCCAAAATCGTATTTTTTTCTTCGCTCATAACTTCTTTCGGCCTTTTACCCACCACAACAAAATGACGTCTTCATCCGAGGACATGTTAAAGAATACTGCTATAGAAGCAAGTTTCTCGAGTGTGCATTGACATAAAAAAAAGTTTGACGTAACTTGCTTCAGCTACAAGTATCATGAAACTTATTTCTCCAGTGTGTCACCCGCCTAACAAACCACTACTAACAATAACATAGCTAGTAAAAATTAAAATTCTGTCAAACAAAATAAGGCCTCTTGATTTTGCGTTAACACACAGTGGCACACGCGATGTATTAAAAATATTTGTACCTAATTGTTCCGACAAATGTTTATTATTGAGTAGTTAATGAGTAATAATAATTATAACTTACTATTTATTGAGTTTAAATACAAATATTCTAGTATAGGTCAAAAGTTAGTATATAATACAATTTTCAGTGAAGAAAAATTCATGAATAGGTTTCATAATCAAATGAATGTAGCAGTACATTAATTTGATTATGAAACCTATAATATGAAAGTAATTTTTACTAGCGATGTTATTGTGAGTAGTTGTTTGTTAGTTGTTATTATCGTTATCGATACTATTAGGTACATTATGTCTACCAACCTTCCTTTTCACATTATTTTAAACGTTTTTAAATGGAAATAGATTGGATTTTTATAGTTGGAGTTGTAACTAATTAACTTTTTTCCCATAGAACTATTTGAGATAAAAATTTGATACTATCAGGAAAAGGTCTAATGTCGATGGGAGGAATCGAATTCAATAAAAAAAGAGTAGTGTTACATTTGAAAAGAAAACATTCTTCAGCTTTACTGTTATTTTTTTTTGGTTTTTTGTATGAGAATAAGAATTATCCTTTTTTTAAATTAAATAAACTGTTTTTATGTATTTTTACATGATGTTTTATTTTGTTTATGCTTGTTGGTATTATTGTTCAGTTTAAGTTGAATAAATACAATTTTAGTTAAAAGTTTTAAGTATCTGTTATATTCAAATCACAGCGTACCGTAGGCAATGTAACAATAATCTTCTAAAAAAAAGGGGCCCACAAGTACAGTTAGCACCCGGCCCCACGAAGCTTAAATCCGGCCATGCTGAGTCGCGGAGTAGTGTGTCACGTTGTTTCAGGGCGGAGACACCTTGCGCAAGAGACGTTTACGTCCTAGAGAAAACCATTATATTTATTCTTTGTATATGTCGTAGGCTGATAGTGAAATCCGTCATTTCATGAAAAGCCTAGTCATATCATGCTGCACGCTAAAAGGTATATTGGCAACTGGTTTGTTCGTTGTTCCCCAGATCATTTTTTTAAAATTTAATTTAATTTATTTTTATAAAATAATATTAGTTGAAAAAATTGAAAAAAATGCTCTGGGGAACAACGATCAAACCAGTTGCAATATACCTTTTAGCCACGCTTCATGATATGACTAGGCTTTTCATGAAATGACGGATTTCACTATCAGCCTACGACCAGTGATGTGAGTCGGTCATATGACCATGTCATATGACTTGGTCACGACGTCATGACGGTCACGTCACATTCAATCGTGACGTGACCGATTGGTCATTTAACCTCACTTTTTAGTTTGTAGCCATGTTTTGATGACTTCAGTTTAATAAACAAATAAAAGGTAAGTTCAAGGCTCGGTTTAAGGCATAATAATTGAATTTAACTAGTATAGGAGTTATAAAAAATTCAAAAGCATTACCTATGTAATATTGTTCTAAGGAAAATTTTAAGCGCCAGAATCTTACCTCTTCGGAGTACAATAATAGTGGGCTGGAATATATACACAAACTTGCTTCCCATTTAAATGCTGATATGAATGAAATATTTAAGAATATTGCAGAATACAGATGTGGGGATGGATTTTTTTCTTTCGAATTTGTAAAGGTTTCAATGACTAACCCTTTACAAAAGCCTATCAATTTTTGGAAAGGTATATGTACCAATCTTTCCCTGCGAAAAGTGGCAGAATTTGTACTAGGTATGCCCCCAACATCGGCATCGACTGAACGATCACTTAGTAGCCAAGGTTTTATACACAATAAAAAGCGAAATAGACTGACCACAGAACGTGCCGGAAAATTAACATATGTTCACCATAATTTAAATTTACTAGGTAACACTACTACTAGTGGCACTAAAAAAAACCCACTGCCACTAAAACAAGGAGTAGAAAAAAATATTAATATTAGGAATCCCGATACTCCCATTCGGCCCATTCGCCCCATTCCCATTGAAGTTGATGATAGCAGCGACAGTGACATTTCATCAGAATCAGAGAATGAAGAAATTTTGCAGGAATTGGAAAAAGTTTTAAATAGATCCAGTGAAGGTAGTGAAAGTGAAACAGAGGCCGATTCAAATTAATGAATAAAAACTTTTACGTTTTTTCCTTTAAACCAGTAGAGTATTATTGTTCCATTTGTTCCTATTATAAATTTAAAATTCCTTATGTTATGTTATGTTATAAGTTATAACCCCAAAATTTAATACATATAAAAAATAACTGATTTTTTTTTTACTAAATATTTAAATGACCGTCATTTAAGTTATATTACCGTCATATAACGGTCATTGGTCACGAATTATAAATGACCGTCATTTTACATCATTGCCTACGACATATATCATGGAGAAACCCACGCGCGTCTCGTGTCGTGGCCAATAACAGCGCAAGGATTTTGAGAGTTATTACGCGACGGTGATTATTTTGGTTCGGTGTAAATGAAATCTGAATATGCTACAGTAGAGGATATTTTTCGTTTTGTAAAATTGAATATATTATATCAATATTAGTAATGATACACATGATAAATTGTTGAATAAAATGAATTTAACATTGTATAAGTATTATTGTAAAATTCGATTTAATTTTTTATTAAATTTTTGCTGGTGAAGCCCGGCCTCATCTGCCGCATGCCACCGATAGTCACTGATTTACTATTAAAAAAAAACGGAGATTATATTGATATAATTTTTAAAATTAAAGAACAGGAAAGTAAAAATAAAGTATAAGAGCGATTTGGATGCTCTGTGGGCCACATGCTGTTTTTTTGAACCTGACCTATAATACCGCCCTATATTCACTAAATTGGATTCAAATTTCCAATTTTCCCAGCAAACGACTATGCGCGAATTTCATCCGATGCGCGATGAGACGCAATGTGGGCCAGTACAACACCAACGCGGACAAAATTAACTTACCTACAAATAAAAAATAACTATACCTACTATAAGGATTCAGTCATTTTGAAAAGAGGTCAATCTAGTCTATATAGATTTAACAGGCGAAGAAAAAAAATTATAAACCCTCTATGTAGGTACTTAATTAAAATACATAGACAAAGCAAGGAATACTAGTATTATGTCGGGTTGCCAAAAGTGTTTAAGCAATAAAGGCGAGATGACTGAGACATAAAAATTACATTGGCACATATTATTTACTTACCATCAAAATTGCCTGATTAGTTAATTATTATTTAAAAAAATTAGGTTAGTACAGCGCCCTTACTAGTAGATTAGAATAAGTATAGAGGAAATGAGGGCAGGCAATGAAATGACACAATTGTATTTATCCTAATAATGTTTCGTTTTATATCAAAACTTTTTTAAGGATCTAAAAAGAAAAAGAAAACAATTTCAATAAATTAATTCGATTATAATTCAAATTATAAATACAGTCATAGCAAAAAATAAAATGAGGCGGTGTACTTCCCTAATCAATATATAAATACATCTCAGCTTTCACAAAATCCATTGTTTGCGTTATACTATCAAATAATCCTGACAGTTCGTATCTATACATGGATCCAATGTGTTTTCACAAAAATGTTTTTTCATATCTTACAGTATGATGAACACACATATACCGGCTTAAAGACCTTTCTATTGGTATGTACCTAATGTGTATATGTTGATAAATCATATTTTTCATGTAGGTTTACCTATTTTATCTAAACAACAACAATTTCTTTAATGGCCAAAGTTGGGATGTATTAATATATTAATAATTAATTAGGGAAATACTGCCTCATTGCTATGACTGTATTTATAATTTAAATTTCAATCGAAATAATTTATTGTAATCATTGTCGTCTCCCTTTCTTTTTAGATCCTTGAAAAAGTTTTGATATAAAACGAAACGTTGGGATAAATACAATTGTGTCATTATATAGTGACTACGTTATAAAAAACTAAGAATTCTTATACTAAAATTTAAACATCTTAAAAAACAATTTTTAAATATAAAAGAATTAGAAATACTTTATTATTCTTTAGTACAAACCCATTTAAATTATGGAATACTAGGATGTGGAGGCATATATAAGAATTATCTTAATAATATTGAAACTATTCAAAAATACATTTTAAAAATTATTTACGAAAAATACCATCAATATTCTTCTGATTTACTATTTAAAGATATCAAAAAAATGGATATTAAACAAATATTTTCTTACAACATGTTAATATATATTTTTAAACATAAAAGTATAATTAATTATATTAATCACACACAATATGAAACTCGTCATAAAAATACTATTACCTATAAAAATGGAGTAAACAAAACAAAAGCACACAAACATTTTTTAAATATCAATCCATATATTTTTGATATGCTACCACAGTCAATTAAAATAATTAAATCGTTAAATAATTATAAAAATAAAATTAAAAATTGGATATTATCTAATCCAAGAGATATATTCAAGAACGTCATTATTAAATAATGAATAAAATAAATAAATATATATATTATATTATACATAACGTATTGTATCATCGTATATTACAGTGATATAAAATATACCAAAAAAATATTGTTATATTCGTTTTATATTATAATCTAGTTGTGCCTGAATTATGAAATATATTCTTTACAATAAATATTATATTATTAATTAACTTTAAATTTATATTTAACTTATTATTAAATTTAACTCAATACAAGTATTTTACTTCTGAGTTCGGAATCGATAGTTTATCAAAAAAAATATATATTAGCATTAAATGTAAAAAAAATATTTGAATAATTTATTATTATTATTATTATTGCCTGCCCTCATTCCCGCTATACTTATTATAATTAATTATTTATACACTGTATGCAACCCGAAACACTGGCGTCTAGAATTTAGTCTTAAAGGGGAGCATACAATTTTCAACTCGCGACATTTTAGAAAATGTTACAGTAATCGTTTGTGATACGCCCAAATTTTGTGAAAAGTTTACTTTATAAACTCTTACTTTTATTTATTAGAGACGACTAATATTTTATGCTCCATTTTTGGCTCTTAGGAGGAGGGGGCGTCGCGCACCTCTAACGGACATTAACATTATCAACACGTGCTTTCTCACTGGAAAATTTCCAATGAACCTAAAGAAGGCCAAGATCATATCAGTTTACAAAAAAGGCGACCGGCAAGATGTGTCGAACTATATAGCAGCACCTTCTAAATTAGAATGTGTTGACTATAGGCCAATTTTACTACTTCAGAGCACATAATATCGACCTTATTCTACCGTGCTACTGTCCTACTGTCATCTGTGTCGAAAGTCGTCGATAAAGTGGTCTATACTAGAATAATAACGTGATGTGGACCAAATGCTGTATTGGAGTACTACATAATGCTTCTTCTCCAGAATAGTGACATATTCCAAAACACAATATTTTTCAGGAGAGCGATTTTAATTTTTTTTTATTTGTAAATTAGCATTTATGCCCAAGTTTTAATAATAACATCATTTATATTGTAAAAAATAATTACAAGCATTTGGTATTTAATTCAACGAAAATATTATTATTTGTATTTTTTGTATCATTTAATTAAGTATCATAATTTAAAAAAAAATCAGTTGCAATAATATGTCATTATTCCTATAAAAATATGTTGTTTTTCCTGCTAATATTGCACCAGTATCATTATCACTTTCAAAAATATGTCACTGTTACGGAAAAAACACAAGCTCACTCTTCGAATATTGCAGACTAACTGACGTAATGACGGTATTCTTGTCAAATCATGTTAAAATTGAATTTTAGAGAATAACGACATCAGCGCTATCTTTTGGATTTTTCTCAAATTACGATCTTATGACCTTATTTTAGATTATGCTATTTAGGGCTGATTTTTTAATTGTAACTCAAAACTGTAATTTTTTGGATTGTGTCACTATTCTGGAAAAGAAGCGATGCTTTTCAACTAAATTCCATAAAAACTTGCATTTAGCAAAACAAAGCCAGAGTCGATTGAGATTCTGGGATCCACGACTCTTCACTAAGGTGGAACTGCCACATGATACTACTATTTATAGTAAGTGAGAATGCCAAACGAGTAGCCTGGTTTCCAGGTTACACAGCTTATTATGTGCTTTAATGCGTATGCAGTCTTCGTGAGGTTTTATCTCTGGGCAGTGGCGGATCTTCATTTGGCTAATGACGTCCCTCAATTATTTTCTTCTTATATATATTCTTTATTAATTTTTATAGGTTAGTTGGAGAAGAAAAGTCCTTTCTACTGTCTTATCCATACAGGTAGGACTATTCTTGTCCAACTAACTTTAAATTAAAGTTAATTTTTATTACCTTTAAAATTCATCAGCCATCCTCCTTTTGTTTCGATATTATTACTATTGCTTCCAAACTTACCCTCGTATTTTTGAGAAATTTATTACCACAATCACACTTTGCCAAGTAAACCACCACGCGTTTCGGTACTTATCGCAGTATATTCGGTCCAAGCGAGCCTTGACCCTGGCACGGCCCTCTGTTTCCTTTATCAGACAAATTTTATTGCGCAAGCGTGCAAGAAAGAAATAAACGCTTGTTACTACTGAAAGGAAAGACTAAAAAAAAATAATCTGTTGGGGCTAAAAGCCAAATAAAATCCGATTAAGGTCCGACGAGCGTTACCATTTTACAGAAATGTGTGAGAAGAAGAGCGGAGTTACATTGCGAGAGCAGTTCTTAGTTTATTTCCAAGGAAAATGTGTTGGCTCAAGTGCTCAACCGATTTCTGCAGTAAGGATATATTCAAATATTCAGTGTCAGTTTGTAATTGTCATCAAAGTTAATTATCAACCATTAAAAAACACACCTCATTCTTACTGGAAAAATTTCTATATAATTTTAACTTTGATTTTAACCGTTAATTAAATTAAAACTTTTAATCTGGGGTTCTGTCCTCTCAGGCTTGGCCCTAATTAAATTCTATATTGTTTTCGTGAAAAAAAAAACTAATATTTTATATATTCTTTAATCCATTTATTTATTTAGCAATTTAAACAATTTATTTGTATAAATACATTATATAATCTCCCTAGCAGCAGAAAAATTATCGGGAATTAATTCTGCTGCGTGGGAGATTCGGTATAAGAAAATTTCATAAATTGTTACTGAAATTTTAGTGATAAACCTTAATTACTAACAAGTAAAATCAACTTCTATTGTAAAAATACAGTGCGTCATATTAATCTAATTTCATCGGAAATATGTTTTTTAAAGTTATATTTGAATTTAAAACTATAAAGACATTGGATTTCAGATAACAAATTTGTTATTTAATGTATCTCACATTTTAGTAATAAAAATGAGTTACTAACTGCTTAATTTCTTTAGCAATCGAACTTGCTGATTCATTACCAAAACGAATCATTTTTTACACAATATTATTGACCTATGATTATTGTAACAATAAATATCACGGGTACGACTAAAAAATTGATTGTTAGTTTGCTGGTTTGTCTCACCTGTCACTTCGAAATTACTTGACATTTGAATTAAAATTAAGTCGTAGTATACCTAAAAAAAATTATCACTTATTAATTTCATTAGCTTAATAAGCTATAGACTATCACTTATAATCTCCCTAGCAGCAGAATTATTACCGATAATTTTTTTCAAGGTCACGAATGGTTTTGTTGATAGAAAATGGTCTATCAACAAAAACATGAGTGAAACCGAGAAAAAAATTATCGGGAATTAATTCTGCTGCGTGGGAGATTCGGTAAGAAAATTTCATAAATTGGAGTTTCTTTTTAATATGATGATGAGACCTACGACCTATTCTCAATAAAAATTATAAGTTAGCAACAAAATGTATTTTGATTTTATTTTGAGTGACGTTTGCCATAAAAAATAAAGCACTTCATTTTTGACAGACAAATTATCACTTATTAATTTTATTAGGTTAATAGGCAATAGACTATCGTGATAGTCTCCCGTTGCTATAAGCAACGCAAACAAAAAGGAGCCTTCTAATTGGTTGAAAATAAATTTATGAAATTTTCGCGATAGTCTCCCGTTGCTATAAGCAACGTAAACAAAAAGGAGCCTACTAATTGTTTAAAAATAAATTTATGAAATATTCCACATTATTAACTAGGCACTTCATAAAGGCACTCTTCTTTTTTTTTTACGTTGCCATGTTCTTTTAGATTTTGTTGGCAATAAAATAATATAGTATTATTATTAATAATACTTTTCTTTGCCAGATGGAAAATCTTTGACATTGAGTACTTGTTCTACCTTTATATTTGGTGTATAAACAAAGAAATAATTACCTTAGCCACTTTCTAAAATAATTCATAATCGCAGCACAATATAAAACCAAAATATGTACATAAACCAATCAATCCCCTTGTAGATAATTTTTGTCATTTTAAATAGTTGTTTTTGATTAAATAAATTATTATGGAAATGGTAGTTCTTCATGACTGTTTTAAATATAAGTAAAAAAATGTTAATCTGTGCAATGTTTTTAAAATTGAAAAGGTGCTACAAAGTACCTATTTCTTAAGATACTTTTGGATATTCTGTCCCTAGAGAAAATAAAAATACCATTTAAAGGGATTAAAAATGACACTGAGTGCAAAAAAGTGAGATTTGGAACGTTGGATTTGTTTCTTACTTTTGTCCCCCGTGATTTGTACGTACCACAGCCCGGCGCTCGCAAGCAGGCAGGGGCCCGCCTAGGGGAAGCTGTGCGATTTGGACCGCGCGCCTTATTGATCAGCCCTCAGACCGTCGTCGGCCTTTAACTTGGACCTTTTCATCCACGCCCGCGAATTGTCGATCTCATGTCGCGAAGCGGCGGAATCGTGAGTGGAATCCGGGATAATCTGGCCCTGAGCCCTCGGGATAACTGAAAATGGCCACCAGCAGCGATGGGACGGGTCACCTGGTCGTGCTGGGACTAGAAATGCGGCTCAGGAACCAAACTCGGTCCCGAGATTTATCCCGTCGCACGATTCATCAGCCCTGTTAGAGTTCGGGAGGAAAAGCTAGTTTTATTGCCTATCGATATCGCACCAATACTAAATACGGGTTTAATTGTGAGGGACTCTGATTTGTGTAATATGTTGCGGCGGATTGGAAATTTTGGAAATACTCGTTTGAGGGCGTAGAAAGCGAGTTTTATTATCAAAGTGAGTAAAGCGAATGTTACACATCCCAAAATCGTATACCCTAAAAGAGATAAAAAAAACACAATTCACCGAACAAAAAAAAAATGAAATGCACAAATATATTGTATATTATTACATATTTAAAACACTCATAATATTCTATCTCTCTACAACAGAACTCCATTTTCCGATGCAGTTTTGCTGTCGTAAAAAAAATAGGTATTAATTAAATCAAAAAATGTAACCTACTATAAATAGGGTTTCGAAGTAAAAAGTCAAAATATGCTTTAATGTCTAAAATATTGAATTATATTAGCTTAAGTATAACAGGTCCTCAATACTAATACTTGACTTAATAATCTTACACAGATACTAATATTTCTGATATTAGTGAAAGTAATATTAGTTACAATGTGGCAAATAATGTTACCATTAACTGGAAGAATATAGCTTATTTGCGCCGACATCAAAAGTATTTTAAAATAAGGAACAAGTAAAAGTTAAATATTTATTTTGGGAATCCATTATGTTCTAAAAATAATATTAGATACTTTCCTATTCATCCCTTTTACAGAGTTTGGAAACACGAGATTCAAACAAAAAATGTGTTTCTTGTTCTGCAAATCTTTTTTTACCGACTAGGTAACTCGACTTAAATGTTTTTTTATGGAGGGGAGTATATACGTGACCGATTTAAAGTATTATTCTTCTTCCCAACTTACTTACCTTTTAAAACTTATTTCTTGACAAATGGCACACCTTTTCTGATCATATAATAACCCCTTAAAAGACCACTAATTAAAATTGGTTTCCTCGAGCATCATTACCCTGAAAACGACCTGTTAGTTACACAACATTTTTAATAAAATTTTTAATTCAATCCCCCCAATCTCCAACTATCCCTGTTATTGACAAAAAAGTTGTTTTGTCTATTTCTACTCTCTTCTTATTTTTTTGAAGGCTATTTCAAATATATGGTTGTTTTGCTAAAGTTCGTAACTATAAGCAAAACAAATAACAAATATCTAATTCAAAAAGGATTTTTTCTGACGATAGACTAAAAACATTTATTTGACTTTTGAACAAATAGGTACCATTAATCATTAAATAATAATTCATTATGCGTATAAATCATATTCATGGGTTGGGACCAATCACAAGACATCACTTTTATTATGTATTCATTAATCAATTAAAAGGTTCCATTTATCAACTAAAGCTCGTTTCCCATACTGCCGAATGTTCAGAATTTTAACATTACAAAATATTCCTACCAGCCGTAGTAACGTTGTTGTCAACTCCTTCCTTCATCTTTTTTAGCATATTAAAAAAAAAATTATTTGTAGGGCATGAACTGACAGCAAACCTTGAAAACTTTATCTGCTTCATATAATATACTTACTAAAATCAGAAATTTAAAAGTATGTTTTATAAATTAAAGCGAATTTTGAAATAAATTTTGTTTTTTAAAACTGTGTGTAAACTGTGATTCGTCGATCATCAATGATTACCTGGTCTACCGCATCCAATTTTCCTTTCTTGATGGTAATTTTCGCTTGGACATAATATTCACTTAATTTTTGTCTTATAAAGAGATATGATCTGCTACTAAATTCAGTTTGGTTTAATCAGGGCCGTATCTGAACCAACATTTGGGGGAGGGGGGTTAGACCAGTGGCAAAAAAATACTAGTTACACGTTACACTTTAAACATACATTTAAACATACACACAAACAAACATATTATAAGGATTTTATTGTTTTCGGGGGGGGGATTTGAACCCCTAAACTCCCCCCCCCCCAGATACTGCCCTGGGTTTAATTGAAAATTCTGCAAATACTTATACCTTGCCTGGCATTTTCCTGGGCAATTTATTAATTTTTTTTTATTTGTCACCTTGTATCAAATTTGTCAAATTCCTATAAATAATAATTACATACCACAAATTAATATACTACAAACGCACATTATTTCTAAGAAATATTTTAAAGCCAAAGTGGGAGAATTCGCTCTTTTAACATTGACCAAAGGTACAGCCCCAATCAAAATAATTTAATTTCTTATAGTACCCACATGGTATACAACATGAGGTGTGAGTTTGTAACTAGGAATAAATTTACTAAATCCAGTACAGTTTTTTTTTTTGAAAATTTTGAGAAATGCGTGGACACTGGTATTAACATTTAATGTTGTGGTCTCTTTTATAACAAAAATATTTATACACTGTACATAAGTACCAAATTTCAAGTATAAACCAACAAAAATTAATATAATTGAAAAATAAAAAAACCCTATCCATCTTTAACACGTTTTCTTCAATAATTTTTTTTTCATAAATTGTTGGCTATTCACTATGTGGTAATATCCTAAACGTAAGCTCGCTTTGAATTTCTTCTTTTAACTCCTCAACATTTGCCGGTATCGTCTTAAAAACGTTTCTTTTTATTAAATACCCCCTTAAAAAGTAGTCCAAAGGAGTTAGGTCTAGAGACCTAGGTGACCATTCAAAGGGTTCCCTTCTACCAATCCATCTACCGGGAACTACTGCATCCAGATATTCACGGACAGGTCTTGCAAAACGGGGAGGCGCGCCATCTTGTTGCAACCAGATGATAATAATTTGGGATATTAAATTCGACAGGATTAGGAAACCGAATAGCCTAATTCGGAACTAGTTCTTGCTCCAAGACTTCGAAATATCTCGCTCCGAGTAACATTTTCTTCAAAGAAAATCGGCCCTATAACTCGCTCACCAACAATACCTACCCAAACATTGATTTTTTCTGGACGTTAAGTGTGGCCTCCCCTTATCCAGTGTGGATTCTCGTCTGCTCAATAACGACAATTTTGTCGGTTTACGTTACCATTTAACGTAAACGTTGATTCATCGGAAAAAAGCATATTTTCTGTGTTTACATCATTAATCTCTGGTAGATCAATCCTTAGCTCGCAGAAGTGAAGTCTCCTATCAGGATCATATTTTGTCAATTCCTGAAAAATTGTTATTTTGTAAGGACGAAATTTTTGTGCATGGAGAATTTTCTCAGATTCACTTATTTCGTGTTCTCTAGCTAGGCTGCCTGGTGAGGATAATAGGGTTTTCTTGAAAAGCTAACAGTACCTTGAAAAGCTAACAGTACATTAAATTTGAACCCTTGATTGACCGCACTCTGTCGATGATTTCTAACAAGCCCATTTTCTCAAAACTGTTTTTTAATCCAGCATTTAGTACCTCGGAATATGAGCAGTAGTTCTATTTGAATAATAAATAATCTCATTTTGCGTTCTTGTCCTATATCCGTATTCAATTGTCATTAAAATTTCACTCTTGTGTTTTTCAGTTAAGTATGGCATTACGTTGCGCAAAATAAAGTCTCTCTGCGTTCAATGTACTACTGTTTAAATATGATATGGCATTACTTCTTTTGTAAAAAAAAAGAAATGTAAAAAGGTGTTGTTTTAAATATACACAATAAATGTAAACAAATGACGACTTCTTTCCTTAATGTTTTTTTTTAATTTAGGGCGAATACCTTTTTTTTTAATATCCTATAAATGACAAGGAATAAAAATTAAAATTTAGTACTTATGTATAACTTAATATGCACTTAAAAATAATAAGGCATTGGCATTTATAAAAAAAATCGAAATCGTCATGTCTATAATTTGGAACAAAATGAATTAATATTTTTGTTTTATAAAAAAAAAACCCTAACTTAAATTGTTAATACCCGTGCCCAAGCATTTATCAAAAAAAAAATGTACTGGATTTACTGAATTTATTTTAAGTTAGAAACTCACACTGTGTAATAGTTATTGATAGATACTAACTTTAGCTTCTCTTGTCATATTAAGATGACAACTAACAATTGCTATTTTTCAACAACTGGTAACTAAACAACTAATCCTAGCTTACTATTTAAATATATATTAAATCTTTCCTTTCTCTAATAAATAAGTGGAAGCTGAAAGTTCTAATACTAGAAACACTTAATCAAAAAAATAACAAATAAATAAATAATTTATAAATCATAAATCACTTGCAGGGTACAGGGGAAAAACGGGCTAAGTCAATTTTTAGCGAAATTGAGATATTGACGTCATCCGATAGAAAATATGTTAAATTTTGTTCTAAAAATACCTCCCATGGCAAGAACACGATTATTCAGGATATATTAAATAATGAAAATATCCCGTACAGCGGAATAACGTGATGAGTCCTTGCAGCACCGAGCAAAAAAGGGCTAAGTCGCGTTTTTACGCGTCTATTCGGTAGCGTTGTGTTGCCAATTTAAATTGTTTTCGCGTCGACTTGTTACTACTTGTTAGTGCTCCTCATGTTTTTTATTTTATTTAGTTTACTTTTGTTTTACTATTGTTATAAGGCTGGTGATTGAGTGAAATAACATACTTAAAAAAACAAAATTGTTATAAATTCAGGAAAAAAACGGGCTAAGTCACGGCCAATTATCAATAAACTGTTGATTTTTTTATGAAACAATTTTTTTAATGCTTTCAGTTTATGATCTAAACATCTCAGATAGTTTGGAAACATATTGGTAAAAAAATAATTTTCCGAATCCAAATACTTTAGTTTTTGTAGCGTTTTGAAATTTAAAATTGCTTTATCTCAAAACTATAAAATTTGATTTAGCCCGTTTTTTCTCTGTACCCTTCACTTGGTAAACCTTGGAGAATATTAATTTATGTCTTGTCTATTTCGCCTAAATATTTGTCCTGACAAATCTTTGACAAGGTAAGACCTAGGTGCTTCATGGATATACTAACAATTTTTGCTCCCAGATTTAGTTCTGTGGTTGGGTATATATGACAACAGTGTCTCCTGGCTTCAATGGAATTAAATCTTTAGCAGTTTTATCAAAATAACTTTTATTTAAATTCATTTTAGAAATTATTTTTTCTTTTACATTTTGGCATAACCTTGGTTCAAGTAGTTCTACAGATGTAGGTATTTTAGTTTTAACCCTATGACGATTTAAAAGCTGAAAAGGAGAATAATCCATATGTTTCAATGGCGTATTTCTATAATTTAGTAAAGCTATACTTCGCTGTCTTTTCCTCCTTGGGTTCGAACCCCACACCTGACACCATGTAATAGTTCTTGATAAATGTCTACTAACTTTATCTTCTTAAGATGTTTATTAAAATGATGTTCTTGTCATATCAAGATGACAACTAGCAATTGCTATTTTTCAACAACTCGTAACTAAACAACTAATCCTAGCTTACTATTTAAATATACAGGGTGTCCCGAAATTAGCTGACAATATTTTAAGGAGATAAAGTACATCCAAAAATAAGACTAATACCCTCTATTAATATACCCTCAAAAACGCTTCGTTATAGGGCTAGAGTCCCCCGAATTGGCGCCATGATAAGCAGTTTTTTCACAATATCTCAAAAACCGATTAGGGTATCGAAACAAAATTTGACACATGTTTTACCCATGATAAGACGTAATAAACGATTTAATTAGCTTAACTTTATTTCTTCCAGTGGCGTCCCACTGGGTAGGTAGTTGGAAGAATATTGCTCTAAGTTTTTTATTTTTAGGATTTTTTAACTTCAGGTGCAATTTTTAGAAGCCTTGAAGTCTTTTGTTGAAAAAAGGTACTCTTGTTTCATTGAGGTAGGATTCGCCATTTTCCAGTAAAATCGATTTTAAAATTTTCGGTTTTTTAAAATCCGGTGAAAAGGCTAAGGTTTTTATTGCATATCTCAGCAAACAGTTAAACACTTAATATTAAAACATGAAATTTATTAGAACTTCTACTAGCGATAAGGCATATGTATTAAAGGATGTTACTTTATAATATTTTTCCAGTAACGTCGCACGGGGTGGAGCCTTAAGTAAATATTATTATTATTTATTTTTTTAATTTCATAGTTTTAATGTATTTTTTTTTCATTTAAAATTTTTTGTTAATAAAACCTTCCATTATTGTAATTTGACAGAATGTAACGTTTTTAAATTAAACATATTTTTAGGTTCCTTTGTTTTTTAAATATTTATTTTCATGAAGATTTTAAGAGAGTTTTAAAATAAAACAAAAAAGAGTAACAAATTGCAAATCAAATTTGATTGTGAAGGGACGGGAAACTAATTCTTAAGCAAGTACCAGTCATCTGCCCCCAAAAATAATAATCAAGGGGATTTAAATAAAGAAGTGATCTTGGTGGCCAGGCTATGGCTACCAATCCACCCGGTAATTTTCTTCAAGCCAATTCCTCACTTGAAGAAGTGCCCTAAACGTAAATCCAGTGGCACATTATTAAATAAATCCCCAAGTTGATTATGTATTATAATTATTTGTCGCTAGTAGAACTTCTAATAAATTTCATGTTTTAATATCAAGTGTTTTGCTGAGATATGCAAAAAAACCTTAGCCTTTTCAGTGGATTTCAAAAAACCGAAAATTTTAAAATCGATTTTACTGGAAAATGGTGAATCCCGCCGCAATAAAACAAGAGTACCTTTTTTCAACAAAATACTTCAGGGCTTCTGAAAATTTCACCTAAAGTTAAAAAATCTTACAAATAAAAAACTTAGGGCAATATTCTCCCAACTACTTACCCAGTGGGACGCCACTGGAAGAAATACAGTTAAGCTAATTAAACCATTTATTGCGTCTAGCTATGGGTAAAACATGTACCAAGTTTTGTTTTGATACCCTAAACGGTTTTTGAGATATTGTAAAAAAACTGCTTGTCATAGCTCCTTCGGGGGCTCTAGCCCCATAGCGAAGCGTTTTTGAAGGTATATTAATAGAGGATTTTAGTCTTATTTTTGAATGTACTTTATCCCCTTAAAATATTGTCAGCTAATTTCGGGACACCCTGTATATTACACACGGTATATGAAACCGACAGTAATGACACACGCACTTTTTAAGTTTAAAATAGTTACTTAATTTATAAATTAACTAGCGTGTACCCGGCATGCGTTGCAACCCGCTGGTATAAATACAAACCCGAACAAACCCGATATATTAATACCCGGCATGCCACTTTCTGAAATTGCACCCGTGCGAAGCCGGGGCGGGTGCTAATTATACGCTCTTGAATCGCTCTATCTATTAAAAAAAAAACGCTTCAAAATCCGTTGCGGAGTTTTAAAGATTTAAGCACATATAGGGATATAGGGACAGACGGGCGATAGCGACTTTGTTTTATACTATGTTAAGATAAGCAAAGAACAACAAAATCTTGTTACTGTGCTTTTCGTTAGACGTACTAAAAACATTTTTTATTAGCTTAAAAATACTTTTTGTTTCAGACTCTTTTGCATTCGAATCATGGTGGATTTAGGTGGTTATGTAATAATCCTGGTTGAAACCAAAGACAAAAAAATAAAGCTTTATGGTAAGTCAAGGTTTTTATTATATGCACATGTTTAGTATTATAATCGGTTTTCGGTCAATACTAAGTCTTCAGTCTGTAGAAAAACCTGCGAAGCCTTTCTACTGATTAATGGATTAAAATCTAATATTAATTTCATAATCAGATCAATCAAACCGTCCTTTTAATCAGCTGATTGAATTTAATTTATATTTTACGAAAAACTAATTGGTATAATATGGACAAGCCCAATACCGTGAACTGGGTTGCCAGATTTAACAAAATCACCGGTTTTATTAAGATTAATTTAAATATAGTCGAGGGACTTTACTTTTAATATAATTTTTAAAATTTACGTAAGTCTTTTGGGCTGCTTTACTAATGATGACTTTCGGTATTTCATTATACACCTGGATGCTTCGGAAAATTGGAGAGTCTTGACACTTTTTGGTTCTAGAGAACTTATTTCTAAGATTTATGTTTGTTCTTAAGTTGTAATTATGAAAGTCCACATTTTTGCTCAACACTACACTTGATTTTAGTAATTTATTTTCTAAACAGTGTATTAGTTTTGCTTGTTCTAGTTCTTTTAATTATCTGATGTTTAGGAACGGATAACGTTTATAAATAGGTATAGCTAGTCGCAGTGGCGCAACCAGAAATGTCGTTCGGGCTGCGCTGCAGGCGAAAATTTTTTTGGGTGCCACGCCCTTTTTTGGGTAAAATACGTATGATTGACAAGAGCGACAGCCCCCTAAAACTTCTGCAATAATACGCCGCTAGCCCTAACGAAATATTTATGAAAAAAAAATTTAGAGATTTTATTTTAATTAGTAAAAATGTATTTAAAATAAGTAACGCATATATTAAGCATACTTATACTAAAACAAAACAAAAACCTTATACAATAAGTTGTAAGTAATCACTAATAATACTAATATTAAAGTAAAATTCTTCGTTTTGTTTTTGCCATTTCGTCCAGAATTTCTTCCACGGTAATATCAATATCGTGGTTCGCATAAATAGGTAGACCAGGGTCGATAATTTTTGAAACAAAAAAAAATAATAGTAGGATGAAACCCATTGGAAAAGAAAGAGAATATAACAAAAATGAAAGAAAAAATAATTTACGGGCGATCCGAGGTCGGGAAGTGGAAGGGGGTGAGTTTTTAAGGCTAGAAAACGATTTATCTCGATTTCCAGGAAAACTACAAGTCCTATGGAAAAACGTTAAATGGCAAAGTTGTAGGTAATAAAAAGATCTACAACTTTTGTATTAACACTTTTTTCACATTGCTTCAAAATTTATGTGAAAAATTCAAATAACCAAGTTTTTGTTTTTTTTATTTTTATCTTTTACAAAAAAAATTATATTTTCACGAAATTTTGTGATAACTTACCTTTTTATGTCCCAAACACACTGTAATTATTTTGATTTAAAATATTTATTTTTTCCCCTTATTTTGACTTAATATCGAAAAAGCACCCTTATTTTCAATCGAAAATTCTCACGTCAAAATATCTGCTGTTTTAAAAAAGTCGGTGGGCTTTTTGTTCGTTAAAATCTCCACTTTCTGATGGTGAAAAAAAATATATACATTACTATGGTAAATGTTCTCAAAAAATGCAAAGAAACGAAAAAAATACTTTTTATAGTCTTATTTTGATACCTCTGCAGCTTGTCCAACTTATATTCGCCTGTGTTTCACCAACATGGTAGTAAGTAGGTACCTTAAATGTGGTTTAACAAAACATTTGTATAAGAGGTACTGTGCATTTTTGTTTAATTAATGAGCGCATCTTCTAATATTTCCAATAATGGGAGACAGCTTTTTAATGACGTGATCTATGTGCGTTAAAAGTTAAGTCATTTGAAATGATTTGGCCCTGCCTAGGTATTTGTACTTACATGAAGAAAAATATAAATAGGGTATGTTACGGGCAGAGGAATATATTTGTACTTTAGTAAGATAAATAAATGTAATTAAACTATTTATAATTAATATTATATTGAAATTTAAACCGAACACTACGACAACAATGTATAATTTTTTTCTGCATTTTTCCTCAAGTCCTAGACCCGTGCCGCGAACTGTTCATCGATTGATATCTACTTTAAAAGGAGAATCGAATTATTATTAGAAAAAATTGATGACCGTTGCGCTGTTATGAATATTTTCAAAAAGGGGCTGTAGGGTAATTATTTTGTGCACAAAATATGTTTTATACTTCACTAAAGATAATCCCGAAAATTTAACGAAAATACAGCAACATTGCAATAAAGTTTAAAAATGCCAATTTATAAAAAAATATGCAATTTAGAAAATTTTTTTCAAATAAATAGTTTTTGAATTCAATTTTGCATTAAACTAGAAAGCATTTTTTTCAAACCTTTGCTTCTATAAAAATGTCAGGTTATATTCTTTGTAATAATTTCCACAATAAGCTTTTTTTATATAGAAATCGGACTTTGTAATCTTTGAAAATGCCAAAATGGGCAAGTGGACTGTATATCCAAAAAAAATAGCAATTTATAGAGAAAAATCAAAAAAAAGGAACGATTATTGGCACAGCCGTGGACTTACCAATTGCTTTATTTACGCCGCGGCAGGCTGCCTTTTCTCCAATTTTCTATGCACTCTTTTCAGCAGATTGGCTGGTCACACCAATTTTTATCTGCACTTCACTCCGGTCAATGCGCGAGTGTGCTTCTCTTTCGCGGTACCGTATCGCCCAGTAAGTCGTGCCAATAGGAGCCGCGAAATTTAAAAATATTTAAACGAAACGGAGTGGTTATTGCCACAATCCTTTTTTTCCCAAAAAACATTAAAACGTAATATTTACATTAAATCATTTAATAATTAAAAGAAAAATCATCAAGATTAACCATTTCCGCCCACCAAAAAATATTAATAATTTTTTCTCATCAAAACAAAAATTTAAGCCTATTTTAGCCCCAAAAAAAAAAAAAAATAAATAAAATAAAATATGTAGATATAAAAATTAGTTTATCCCAAAAAAAAAAGACACGAAACGAATACAATATTGGTAAATTAACTGTTTTTACTGAGTTGGTAAAGGACATATTTTTACGACTGGTCTTTGAAGAATACCTTGAGTAGTTTTTACTGTAACAACTCTAGTAACTCCATCAGAACCTGGATGAGTTTCCAAGATTCGACCGACACGCCACTTTATGGGTGGAGTTAATTCATTTTTTAACACCACCAGAACACCAGGTTTAATATCTGGAATAGATTTATGCCACTTATGACGCAAAGTAAGAGTATTTAAATACTCCTGATGCCACCGTTTCCAGAAACATTGTTGGAGGTGTATCAGAAGTTGCCATCGCGATAGTCTATTAATAGTTATATTAGTTAAATCCTCATCAGGAAGTACGGTGAGAGGCTCCAAACTAAGAAAGTGTCCCGGAGTTAAAGCGGTTAAGTCATTAGGATCTGAGCTAATGGGTATTAACGGACGCGAGTTTAATAGTGCTTCTATTTGAACAAACACCGTATTTAGCTCTTCGTAAGTCAATATCTGTTCACCTACAACTCGAATTAAATGACTTTTAACGCTCTTTATACCAGATTCCCATAAACCTCCAAAATGGGGAGCAGCAGGGGGATTAAAACTCCAGACAATCTGTTCTGTTTCTGCAACAGATTTCATAATTTGTTTTAAATATTTACTAGCCCCTAAAAAGTTGCTACCGCAATCACTGTAAAGATGACTACAGCGACCTCGACGAGAAATAAAGCGTCTTAATGCTGCTAAAAATGATTCAGTAGATAAGTCTGAACAAAGCTCTAAATGGACAGCCTTGGTGACACAACAAACAAAGAGGCACAAATAGGCCTTTAAGACTTTGGCTCCTCGTATTTTATTCATCGTAATATTAAAGGGGCCAGCCATGTCTAAGCCTACTTTAGAGAATGCCTTTACTTGACTGACACGAAAATGGGGAAGATTACCCATTTGAGGTGTAAGAGAACGGGGATTTACTCTAAAACATTTGTAACACGAGCCAACAACAGTGCGTATAGCTCTTTTTGGACTTAATATCCAATAATTTTGGAGCAATAAAAAGTGCAACGTTTGCAGACCACAATGCAAATGTTTTAGGTGAGTTTCTTCTATTATTAAGCTTGTCAAACGACTATTTCGGGGTAATAAGATAGGGTGTTTTTGATTAAATGGCAAAGATGAATTAGCCAAACGACCACCAACCCTTATAATTGATTCCTCATCCAAAAAGGGGTTTAATTTTCTTAGGGGTTTCGATACTGGCCGGCTAAATTGAAGATTTAAAATATCCTCAGAGAACGACTGGTTCTGAATATATTTAATTAGTGCCTTTAAACTTTTAGTAAAGTCGACAGGACTTAAAGCCCCAATTATTTTATTTTTTGGGTTTTTACAATTTGAGATAAAACGCATACACAGAGAAATAATTATTTGAATTCTTCGTAGTGAGGAATATCTCTGGAGAAGAAATTCAAACAAATCTGAAAATAAAAAATTAGAAAAAACAAATTGCTTCTCTTCTTCCTTGGTAATTAAAGCTGATTGAATGGAAGGTAAATTAATTTCTTGATCGGAACTTAACCAAGGAGGCCCCGCCCACCAAAGGGAATAGTGCAGTAAGTCCGAGGGCAAAAGGCCTCGGGAAGCACAGTCTGCTGGGTTCTCCTTGGAGGACACATAGTGCCAAAAAGCTGGGGAAATTTTTGACTGGATATGAGTAACCCTGTTGCTCACGAATGTCTTCCATCGATGAGGAGAACTTTTAATCCAGGTCAAACTTACCATGGAGTCGGACCAGGCAAAAACTTTATCAAACTGAAGTTTTCCAGAAAAAGTGTTAATAACCACACTTAATAAGTCTGCCAATAAAACGGCACTGCACAATTCCAACCGAGGAATAGAAATGCGCTTTAGAGGCGCAATCTTAGACTTCGCGCATACAAAAAATACCCTGACACTGTTTTCCTGAATAAAACGAAAATAAATGCAACATGCATAACCTCGTTCGCTGCTGTCGCAAAAACCATGCACTTCAGTGCGACAAAAATTATCCACCTTTAAACGCCTAGGAATTTTAAGGTCATTTAAGCAAGGTAATTCATTTTTAAATTGAGTCCACTGGTTAACAACGTTTTCAGAAGGAATCTCATCCCAGCCTAAGCCATCAGCCCATAAATGTTGCAACAAATTTTTACAAAAAAATGATACTGGGGACAAAAAACCTTGGGGGTCGAAGATACGAGCTAATTCTGAGAGAATGGACCTTTTTGTACATGGTCGATCAAAAGTTTTGCAAGAATAACTAAAACAATCGAAGGAAGGTAGCCACTTAAGGCCTAAAATTTTTATAGTGGTATCCTGACAGTCAAAGGATAGGGCATCCTGTTGACAGTCTTCCGGACTAATATTTTGTAACAGAGCACAATGGTTTGAAGCCCATTTTCGAAGTGTGAATCCACCCTGTTTTAAAAGATTAATCGATTCCACTTGTAGATTTAAGGCTTCCTCTACAGAATCGGCCCCTACAAGAACATCATCAACGTAGGTACAATTTCTTAAAACTTCACAGGCCTTAGGGAACCTAGAAGCTTCGTCTTTTGCCAACTGCAATAATGTGCGAATGGCTAAAAATGGCGCGGATGACACGCCATATGTTACTGTGTTAAGCCTAAATTCTTGTATCGGCTCTGATACAGAGAATCTCCAAAAAATTCTTTGATAGTCACGATGAGACTGAGAAACCAAAATTTGCCTATACATTTGTTTTATATCAGCCGTCCATACTACAGAATGTAGTCTAAAATTCAATAGAAGACAAAAAATATCTTGCTGAAGCTTTTCGCCTATAAACAAAGTATCATTAAGAGAATATTCGCCGCCCTCCTTAGCGCTAGCGTCAAAAACAACTCTGAGCTTTGTCGTGCTGCTATCAGGTTTTATTATACAATGATGTGGAATATAATAACCTTTGTCTGAGCAACCAAGAGGTTCAGTCACAGGTTCCATATGTCCACAGTCCAGATAGTCTTTCATAAATTGACAATACTCTTCGTTTAAAGCAGGGTTACGTAATAAACGTCCCTCTAAACTATTAAAACGTCGCAACGCTATATTTCTAGAATTATGAAAAATAGGTTCTGTATTGCGAAAAGGAAGTTTAACGATATAACGTCCAGACTGATTACGACAATGGGAATCAGCATAAATCCTTTCACATAATAAATCATCGGGAGACCTAACTGATTTGCTAGGAACCTCCTCTATATCCCAAAATTTTTTAATAATATTATCTAAATTTGTTTCTAAGGAGGTAAAAAATGTATTGATACCTTTTGACGGATTTTGACATCTAACTTTTCCCATTATGATCCAACCAAAAATTGTATTTATTGCGGTTGGCTCATCATTTTTACCCTTTATTATGCCATTTTTTAATATTGAAGGAAAAACATCAGCTCCCAGAAGCATACCTATAGGTCCAGGGCTATTAAAGTTTTTATCAGCTAGCTTGAGATTTGAAATGTGACCCCAATTTTCCATAGACACATTCTTGCTTGGAAGATGAACTGCAAGTTTTGGCAAAATGATACAGTCAATGACAAACGCCTGAGAAGGTTGATCAACAGGACCTATACGACATGCCATGGTTCCAGACGTTTTGGCTGACATTTCACCTAATCCATAAATGGGAATGGAGCTTCTCGAAAATGGTAAGCCTAAACGTCTTTGCCAATACTCAGTTATAAAACTGGATTGACTTCCGCTATCAATAAGAACACGAATGGTTTGACATTTGCCATGACAATCAGTAACTGCAATATTGGCAGTTGATAAAAGAACTGTATGATGAGTAATTGTATTAGTAAAAACGTTAACAACATCAGTTGACATTGAACCTGAGGTCTCTCCACCCAAATTTGCAGCAATGGAAGGTTGGGGAGTTTGACCAGAGGAAGATTGAGTACCTTGAACAAGGGCACCAGGAGAAGAATTTTCAAAGTGCAACAAAGTGTGATGTTTACGCTTGCATTTATTGCAACTTAAATTTAATTTACAATTTCTTGACAAGTGTTTACCGCGAAGACAATTTACACATACATTGTGCTGCTTACAAAACGAATACCGATCAGAGGGAGATTTTTTAATAAAATCAGGACATTCTGCCAACAAATGTGGAGAATTGCATAAAAAACATTGTTTAGAAGGTTCAGCATAACCTATAAATGTATTAAGAGGTTTTAAAGAAGATTTAAAGGAAGGTTTGGGTATAGTCGAGGGTATAGTGCCTTTTGAGACCGTGAGTGCGGCCGAGTCCAAAGCCAAACATTGTTTATTTAAAAAACAAACTAGCTCTTTGTACGTAGGCAAATCAGTAGAAATATTGCCTGGGCTATATTGAAGTTCAAATCTTTTTACTGTATGTGCATCTAATTTTTTAATTAACATGTTAAATAAAATAAAATCCCATTCTGCAACATTAAAACCCAAATTTTCCAAAGCCGCTAAATTTTCAGTAAAAATATCCAATAAATTCCTTAACCCCTGAGGATGATCAGTGTTAAGTTTTGCAGCATTATTTATTTCTTGCCAGCAAAATGTGCTTTGCACCCGTTTGTTTTGATAACGAGAGCATAAAGCATCATAAGCAATTTTATAATTATTATTTGTAAGAGGTACGTGTTTAATGACAGACAAAGCCTCCTTTAAAAGAGATGAGAGAAGGTACTGAAATTTCTCAATATCTGTTAAATCAGTACGCGTATGCACCAATGCATTGAATAACCCAATAAACATTGGCCAGTCTTTAAAATTACCACTAAAGGTAGGCAAAGCTATTTTTGGCAACTTTGCATTACTCTTTTGCATACTTGACGTTGCAGTAGTAGGAAAAGTGCCTACTTGTGCTGCTGGCTGAGAATTTGTGTTATTCACATGCATAGGTCGTACTACCGTGGCATAAATTGTTTTCACAGAATAAAAAACGTCATCAAATTCTTTCCGAATTTCTTCTTCCGCTTCCATATCGCTATCATCCGCGCTAGCCATATTTGAGATTATAGCACTGTGCTGTTTATTAAACTCATCACAAAGAGGTTTTAGATTTTCATATCTAATGGAAAATTTCAAAACATGATTAGGATCATCAGCTGCTAAAGTGGCAGCTTGATATAGCTCATTTAATCGTTTTAATGTGATGGCACGCTGTGCTTTTAATCTCATTAACTCTTTTTCGCGTTTGCTAGGCATTTTGAAACCGCTCAACCAAATATAAAATAAAATTCAATAAATTTTTCACTATTTATAAAAGACCTTATTTAATTAATTATAATACTAATTAATTAATAAAGTTCCTTTTGTTTTATTTTGTCGTACCGTTAAATAAATAACGCTCACTACTAAAACTCCACCTTTCTTAAACCAAAATCAAGACCAGTCATAAAAACAAGGTACGACGCGGGCAGATCGATCAACAATCTGATAAGAACGAAAATGGCAAAAAATCAACAATTTTAATTTACCAATATTTTCATTTTTATAAAATAAATTATTAAGATCCCACTTAATTAACTGTTTAAATTGTCTGCGACAACTCGCGCAACAATAACCACTATAATTATTATGTTAATTAGTTTTAAAAAAAAATTAATTATTCGGGTCGTATGGACCAAATGAAAATGCCAAAATGGGCAAGTGGACTGTATATCCAAAAAAAATAGCAATTTATAGAGAAAAATCAAAAAAAAGGCGATTATTGGCACAGCCGTGGACTTACCAATTGCTTTATTTACGCCGCGGCAGGCTGCCTTTTCTCCAATTTTCTATGCACTCTTTTCAGCAGATTGGCTGGTCACACCAATTTTTATCTGCACTTCACTCCGGTCAATGCGCGAGTGTGCTTCTCTTTCGCGGTACCGTATCGCCCAGTAAGTCGTGCCAATAGGAGCCGCGAAATTTAAAAATATTTAAACGAAACGGAGTGGTTATTGCCACAATCCTTTTTTTCCCAAAAAACATTAAAAGGTAATATTTACATTAAATCATTTAATAATTAAAAGAAAAATCATCAAGATTAACCAATCTTATTCAAAATTAAATTATTCATTTAAAATGTTTATGGTTTTTTTCTGAAAATTGGAATTACATTTTAAAGTCTTTTTTGCAATTTTCCAAATTGTCTTTTTCTTGTTCAAGATTTTGAAAAAGTTTTTGCTTGAGAACGTAACTTGTGGAATACTTTTACCCTTGGATTAATATAAACATACCTTGGTACCTATTTATTTTTTCTTTTATATAATATAAGTATAGAGAAAAGCATATTTTAAACTTTTTGAAGCAATATATTGCTCGAAAAATAGGCGTACCCAATTAGATAGCAGGGCGATGCAAATAAAATATACTTACCAAAACATAAATCGGGATAATCTGTCTTGGGTGTATTGTTCTTTATTTTCATATCTTGTTTGTGTAGCCTAGTCCTAGTTAGATGTGTTTAAATTGATCATAATAAAATAAGGTTATATACCAAGATACATTACTACTCCATACTTACTGAAAATACGAAATTTATGGTATTTTACCCCTATTTGGACATAACAAAATCATACAACGGCTATTACTAGTCATTGTTTATATTCCTATCGGAGTCACTAAACGCGCAAACACAATTCACTAAACTATACAAATACTAGAAATCCTTAAATATTAAACACCCACAACAAACAAGGAATACACAAAAAAAACTTAAAACACAACAACATAAATAGCGCCGAGCCGGTTCTGGAGTGTATTTTGAGCATGTCGCCAAAGAAGGATAGGCCGATAACAAGAGGTTTGTGCGCAAGCCCAATTTTGCTGGGAGGGCAGGCATCTGACCGGCGAGCTATGCGCTCGGACGTATTTTTTTACCTATAAAACATTTGTTTGCGCAGGAGATAAGCTGTATGTATCTAAAGGTAAATGTCTATGACTTGAACTCGCTAATTAGGGTTTCATTTTGTTTTATCAAGTTAATAAAAAAATAAGTTTGTTCTGAATTACGCTGTAACAGCTAGAAGGCGCTATTTAGCAAAACAACAATTTATTCATTTTTCAAAAAAATAAAAATGCAATATGATATATATTTTTTTTTAACTTAAGTAAAAATAAGAAGAACATCTGTAAAAATCGCCCGTATTACAACGTCAGTTTGTTCTTATGAAGACTATTTTTATATAATGTTTTCCATATCTCAGGTAAAAAAATATATTGACTTGTGGTTTTTACAGATATAGTAGGTTTTACCTACATGCTTAAAGTGGAGTTGAAAATATGGAAACAAAAGAAAAAGTAAAAATCTTGCTAACAAAATTGAAAATTATGCCAATAAATGCAGACTGATCTCTTATGCATAATCTCAAAATTTCATTTTAATATCTATAAATATAAAAAAATTATAGGGGTGAACGTCTTTTGAGAAACACCCGGTATAAGACGTTGTCAGAATGGAATAATTCAAATTTAATAAATTTGTGTATGAAGACTTAGTTTTTCTTTTGTTTCCAGAGATTGTTCTTTTTACTAAATAAAAAAAAGTAAATATGGTATGTCGTTGCATTTAAAAGTTTTAAGAAAAATAAAAAACTTTTGATTTTAAAATTGCGACAGCTCGCAACAAAATTCAGATAATTTAGAACGACTTAGTTTTTTGGCAGAAGAAGATTTTTTTTCCTTTCATTTCGTCAGATCAATCTTCAGACGCGTTTCGCTATTTCATTAATCATTAGTAAGGCTAGAATCTGTCGAAATAAAGGAAGCCAATTCCTTTTTAAAAGTAATAAATACCACAAGTCGCAGAGAGGATGTAGCGCGTAGCGACATCTACGTCGTTTTTAGACACCCTTCAAGCATATCAGCACCTCTAAACATGAATGTACTCAGTGGCGGATTCAGAAAAAATCGACAGGGGGGGCACCAATGGCGATTCTTGACTTGTTAACTTGGGGTGTACTAAAAGCACGCCGCAGGCGAAAATTTTTTAAGACCACGCTCACATTTGGTAAATAATTTTTAGTAAATATTTTAAAAATTTATGTTTAGGTACTTATTTTATTGAAAATGAAATAAGATAAAAAAAAGGCCATTTTATTTTTCATTAGGGGGGGGGGGCACACATTGAATATAAGTTTACAGAGAGTTTCATTTTTAAAGGGTTTATTTATTAAATTATTATAAACCTAGAATAAACAGTTTAAATAAACTCTAATTGTAGTCTTCGAGGATGCTTCTTTATAATAGTATATTAAAGTACGAGTTTCATAAGAAGCCGTTTTAGCGCCCGCGTCTATTTTAAAAAACGAGCCACGAAGTGGCGAGTTTTTTTATTGACACGGGCGCTAAAACGCCTTATGAAACATGTGCTTTATACATTTTTTTCTATTTCACCTTTTATAATCAAGAAAAATACATTTTAAAAAGAAAATAAATCATTCAAATTTTGTAAATTTTTGTCTAAATTTTATGTTGGTAATACTATTTTTTATCATAGTAGCCTCTGGACAACAAAAATTATTTTGCAAACTGTCATTTTTTGATTTATTGACCCATTTTCACCACGAGATTCTAAAGTTATTTTAGCGATATGAGATTTGAAATTGGACGGAATACGTTGTGTGATCCTTGTACATTCGGTTCATATACAAAGCGTTCGGAAATTCGGGAGATTTTGCTACTTTTTTTCGAATTTCAAAAGACGTGATTTTACGTCATGGCATTGCAATTTAGTATAGGGAAGATGGAAAATTCAAATAAAGTTGAAGTTAAAATCGACATTAGAAGGTTAGTAGATTGAATTTTGGATAGGATTTGGCAGAAAATGATAGCTTGAAGCATCTACAAAAGATTGATTTATAGATTTATGCAACCAACATACATGACTGTTATCCACACAGAATAAAAAAGTAAGTTATCAAGCTAGTTTTCCTCTGCGAAAAATGGGTTTTCTCGTAAAACACAAAGGCCGCGCAAGTCAATGAAATAAAACATTTAAATGTTACCAACATCAAATAAAGAAAAAACGCGTATCGAAATAGCTTCATTACGATCCGCAAATGAGGGTCGTACTGAATTCATTATGAACGTGAAATAGAAAAATATATTTAAAATCTCTTCAGGATTTACTCCAATATGGATATATATATAATGTTAATATTCAGCATACTTAGGCCATTTAACCTCTCCTGACGTATAGTGGACCTCAAAAATGACTTTATTCTTTTTAAAGCGCTAAAAGACCTTTCAGCAGTTGCAGTTGTGACTGGTAAAACACAAAGAATTCTTAAGAGGCACTGTATGTTAGGAAACATAGAAGAAAATTTGAAAGCTTCCATTGGATTATCAATTTTTTTGCGGTTTGCTTATCGAAAAAATATATTTGTTTGTTACAGTACAATTTTTTGTCACTGTGTTTGGAATTTTGGGTGTTGCGCTTAGGTTGGTTCGTGCGAAATGATTATGACAGGGGGGGGCACGTGCCCCCGTGCCCCCCTCTAAATCCGCCACTGAATGTACTTATAGAAATAAGTATCAAAATGTAAATTAATGAAAAGCACTTGCAAAGACAAGTGTTACAATTGCAAGAGTCAGGCTAGGAAAAGTTAACACTCAGTTAGATAGCGCAACCGTAAAGACAGAAGAAGATTTTTCTTTTTATTTGTCAGATCCATCCTTAGACGCGTTTAGCCATATCATGACTAATCGGTAAGGCTAGAATCGCTGCTACTTCTGGCTTTTATTACTTTTAAAAAGTAATAATTGGCTTTCTGAAGGAAATTAATTTCGTCGCCACGCGGTACATCGTCTGCAACTTAGTTTTTTTATTAACTTGATAAAACAAAAGAGACCCTATTTAGCGAGTTCAAATTTGTTAAAATCTGGTAATCCAAATCAAAGCAAAAGTCGTAAATATTTTTTTATAGTATCTAATATGTATCCCTTTCTACCGCTCAACAAACAAAAAGGTAGAGCAAAAACTTAATAACAAAAGTTGTTCAGAATTTTCATGATATTGCAAAAATAATACCTTTGACACTTTTCCTATGAGAATATTTGAGAGAATCTTGCTTTTTTTTATACTCCACGCCCCTTAGCGGCAAACCTAGAAACTTAAAAATAATTTCTAGCAATTTATCTGAATCGTTTTTGTTACTATTTCACCTAATAAATATTTTTTCCTCCCAAACGGTCCTAAAATTTATTTCTTACATTATTAAATTGTTACGCAGAGATTCGATTGCATGCCAATGAAATTATAATCTTTAGTCCTTCCAAATTTTGAAAATGAACATTTTTATGGATAATAATACTTTTAATGTGACTCCACAGGAAATCGTCGTTAGGTAATAATAATAAATAATAATAAATTTCCAAATCTAAACAAGTACATACAATTTATTTCCTGAAAAATATCAAGTTAAGGAAATATAGAGAATACTCACTAAAATCTTTTAAGATTTGTGCGTGAACAATTCTTACTTATTTTCAAAATCTTGACATTTAAATCATTACGTAATAATTTATGTTTCTTAGAATAGTACACTTATCTCAATCAATATACAAAAAAGATTAACATCGTTAAAAAACTAACCATAATATAGTAATATACATTATAACGTAGGTATAATGTTACTAGTGATGAAAAAATAAATAAATAACTATACCTATTAAACACCTCTACTTAGTTTACAATTCTACCATCACTAGTTTTTTTTAAGGCATTTTTATGCAACGATTAATACGTACATTTTAGGAATTATCACTTAATTTAACACAGTTTCACCAAGCATGTAGCTCAACACAAATTAATTATATTATAAGTAACGCAAAGTTTATCAGATAGGGCAGAAACCAGGGTTGAAAAAAAACATGTTTTTTTATATTTAAACAAAACATAATTGTGTTTTTTATTGTTTAAAACAGTTTTTTTTGTTTTAAACATGTTTTTTATTAGGCAATTAAAAACATGTTTTAAACAAAACATACCCATGTTTAAAACACGTTCTAAAAAGATAAATTCAACTTTGACGACTTGTATCTCATGGGCAATTTTATATTTAACTGTCTGACAAAAGTGTAAACAAAAATAAAATAATTTTGAATGTAAACTACGAACTTACAGCGGCTAATTTTACGTTAAAATATGGAGAAACTCATAGAATTGATTGTTAGAAATTTTTAATTATGTTCACGTTAAGTGAAGAAATCTATGAAAATAGAACAAATTTAAAACTGTTAGTTTCTCTGTTTCTTTTAAGATCTACACTAATATTTAAGCTTACTTTGCATTATTTGTTTGAAGCTATTAGTATTAGTCCTGTTAATGTTAAATGCTCAACTTTAGGTTAAAAATATAATAATTAATAATATATCCATATGTATGTTCCAATTATTTTTGTGTTTTTTTTTTCAATTTTTTTGGGTGATATGAGGAGACAAAAAAAAGTGATATTTGTCATATACTACATTGAGAAAAAAGACAAAAAAACAGTATATTTTAATAAATGTTTTAAACATGTTTTAAACACCTGATTAAAACACTGTTTAAAACACCTAATAAAACATCAGGTCGTGTTTAAACATGTTTAAAACATCCGGTTTAAAACATTTTGTTTTAAACATAACAACCCTGGCAGAAACTGAGAAAAACAGAAGAGAAGCATGCACATTTTTAGACAAGTTATTATTATTTTATTTTTTATTAAAACATCATAAGATGATCAACGAAAAAACACAAAAACAAAACAGAAAATTATAGAAAAATGTTGTTGATAAATCTAATTGTGTAAATTTGAGATGATAGTGTGTGTAATGCATGTATGTTGTATAATTGTATATAGACAGCGTTATGAGGATAAGTCTATTAAATTGCGAATTTGTTTCCGGGGTTGTGATAATATCCATTTTTTGTTAGTTTTTAAAGCGCCTGTAATTTTTCCGTCTAATGTTTTCTGGAATTAGAATGTAAATGGAAGCTAAAAATGAAAAGGACCTTTGCCCAATCGTTTTATTGGCCCTAAGTGTCTTGGTGTGATTTGATTTTTTGTATTTGGTATCTTATCCATGTGAAATTAATTTTAGTTCATTTCTTTTTTTGTGCTGTAAGCAAACGATTTTGTAGCATTAGCTTTGACATATATCCACTTTCCGAAAATAATACCTAAGTCGCTTGGGTAATAAATGTCCCTATTGCAGATAGCTTTTATAAACAATTTCTGAATAACTTCTAATTTAGTTAAATGACATTTATAAGCCTCACCCCATGTGCTCATGCCATATTGTAAGATCGAATAAACAAAAGAAAAATAAACTGTTTTTAGGTGATTTTCAGATAATATGGTTTTGGTTTTTTGAATTTATACAATAATAATGAACTACATTTTTTTGTTTATATCTTAATATGTTCCTCCCATTTTAAAAATTTGTCAATTTACACTCCGAGATATCTAGTGCTCGTTCCTTCTTATCCGTTTCGTGTTATTTTACTGTTATTTCTTTAAAGTGTGAAACTGTTTTTTCGGTGCAGCTGAAAGCGATATAGTTTATTTGTTGAAATTTATTGTAAGGTACATGCTGTCGAACCAATTCTTTAGTAATTCCAAATCATTTTCTGCACACTCTTTAACTTGGAACCAGTACTACTCAAACCAGATAACTCATTTATATATACCTACTGTAAACAAAACTGGCCCCAAAACCGTCCCCTGCGGAACACCGTACTCTACTTTTCTTGGATCGCTTAGCAAATCTGTTAATTGGACATACTGTAGTCGGTCTTTTAAATAACTTTGCAATAAATTCAGAGCTATGCTCCTAAATCCTATCATAAGCTATCTAATAGCTTTAATAAAATCTTATGATCGACTGTATCGAAGGCTTTTGTCAGATCTGGAAAAATCCCTAACAGCCCTGTTTTTATCCAGATGTTTGTATAATATATTATTTTTTAGGTAGATAAGTGCATCATCTATGGAATATCCTTTTTTAAATCCAAATTGTTTGTTGGAGAGTAATTTAAATCTTTCTAGGTAATTTATCACCTTTTTTAAAATTATTTTCTCAACAATTTTAGCTACACTGGATATTACCTAACGATACAGGTAGATAATTAGTTATTTCAGACGGGCTACCTTTTTTTTATTAATAGCTTAATAATACCTATATATCTTTAAAGCTGAAGGAAATATGGCCTCTTCAAACATTCTATTCATAATGTGACTTAAAGGGCTTTTTATATTTTGATGTAATTCCGTAGTTCCCAGGTGCTTTATTTGGTTTAAGGTCCTTATGGTTTTCTCTACTTCTTTTGAATCGTGGTGAAAGGGCAGGGGCCATAACTACATATTTATATGGTGTAATTTAATCCTATTGTGCGTCGATGGTAAACATTTTGGACATATTTCATACTTCTCGCGCAGGACAACAGTCAATTTGAAATCAAATATCTTTATTATCAGTAGCAAATTCTTTTAATTCAGGTCTAATTTGATTTTGAAAAAGGTTCAAAATAATTTTCTTTTCTTGGTTCCATAAAAAAAGCTCCAATATGTTTGCTCAAACATTTACCTTTTGGAAGTATTGATAGGAGTTAAGCTAAAATGGTTTATACTGCTCACTGTTAAACTTAAACAAAAAACACCAAAAAAATCACATACCCATGCGGCTGTGTTTAGAATCCACCATGCAGTTGCGAGGGGCTTCAAATTTTAAAAGACAAATTGTAAATTTTCTTGCTTATTTATAGCAAAGCAACATTTGAAAATGTTTTTCTAAAATTTGTTTTATATCAGGATTTGCCGGTTCAAATAAATATTATAAGTCATTTCCAAAACACCCTGTAAATTATTTGATTCCAATTTCAGGTTCGCCTGCTGACAACGATAATCTTGAAGTTGGTGACGAAATTTTAGAGGTAAATGGCAAGACTCTAGAAGAGGCAACTCATACGGAAGTCATTAATCATATTCACCAGGTAAAAATAAATTCTTACTCACTAAGAACTGTTAGTGATCAAGTTACCAAAACTGTCAGATATGATTTAGGTGCTAGCTTTTATGGTAGATATCAGTTAAATAAAATTTGTTAGGTTAAATTTGATTGGATGATTTTGCTACATACATTCATTGAGCCTAATGAATAAAAATTAAGCAATTACTTGAAGCAATTACTTTTTAGTAAAAGCAATTGTTTGACTAGCAAATGCTATAAGTAAAAGCAATTGCTAGATCTGGACATGAATAAAATTTTGAAGCTATTGCTGTTTTTCTTACACCTCTGTAGCAAATGCTTATTCAACACAAGTTCAGACGTGTCTTATTCACTTGTTCAGATTATGGATTTCATGATCAGTTTGGTGCCTAATTTGCAAAAGTGTTGACGTAAATACAACAACGTTGGTCTATTTATTTAGTACGATAGTAATATGTTACGTATTTGTGGAAAATAGGAAACTTATATTTGTGATATGGCAGATTTCAGTGAAAATGAGGAAAGTAATAGTAGTGTTGAAGAAATTAAAGACAAGCAATTGATATTAGTTCACAAATTGAAGAAACATAAATTAATATCTCTGACCACAACCGTTTAGCTTTCACAACAGCTTCAGCACTTATAGGAAATTTAATAAAAATTTTGGCCTTCTCCAAAACTGCATCCATTACAGAAGTGTTTGTCTTACAGACAGTAGTTTGGTAAACACCGAGTTCTTCGCCCACAGAATTTTGAAAGACCGGATCCGACAATTTCCGCAGAAAGACTTAAATCTTATTTAAAGGCCTTTTACCAGTACCGGTTAAAAAATAATTTGCGAACCACGCAACATTTTCGCAGTCAAATCGATATAACTTTCTGAAATCATCATATCTGCAATTTTTACGTACACTGTAGATTTTTCTTTTACGGGCGTTCATATATTCAGCCATAATTGAAGACACAAATTAAGAGCAAGGCACGATTCCGCGGAGAATTAAAGTTTACTGCTACCAAGCATATGATGCAGGGGTCGACCTACCTTAAAAAGTTGAAAGCAATTGCTACACTAGAAAAAGCGATTTCTTAATTTATTCATCACATTTTAAGCAAACGATAGCGATTGCTTTTATTTTTTAAGAAAAAGCATTGACTAGAAGCAATTCCTACACTTTTAAGCAATTACTGGACACAAAAGCAATTATAGGTACTTTGGTTTTTATTCATTGGATTTCAGGAAATTACTTCGATTTTATAAGAAAAAGCGATCGCTACATTTTTATTCATTAGGCTCATTATCTAACACGAATTTAAGATGTTTTCACTTACCTACTAGAGATAGGCTCAATTAAAAACAAAATCTTAGGTTTCTGGTTACAGTGCGATAAATTTCCTTTTTGTTAAATTTGCATTAAGAAAATTAAATTTTTGAAACTAAATTTGTGAAAAAAAAATAGCGACCATCTCTTTCTTCAAATTGTTTTTCAGAAAAAATTGTGTACTTTTGTTGGTCGCGCGCATTTCAATGTATTCCGCTTAAAACTTTTTTTCTTAGATTGATATGGTAGGTATATTTATTACTTTACATTCTTAATAGTTACCGAAATAGTTATTTAAAACTTACATAATAGTCCGGTCAATCTAGACATTCGAAGATACATAAATTCGCAACAAGCTGAAAATCAGTAAAATTGTTCAAAATATAATTATAAATAAAATTTAAAAGTTCCCCATCATTCCCGTGTATGCAAAAAATTTTACTCGAGGTCAAAGGTAAAAAAATCAGTTTTTCGCGATTTTCAGCAAAACGGTAAGTTTTATCATAAAAATACGCCAGACAAAAATTGGAGACCATAATATTGTCTTTAAAATATGTATCAATACTTTTTTTCCTACGAGCCACCGTTTCTGAGATATAACGATTCATAAAGTTGTAAAAGTTGTTATCGTCATAATATGCACACGTTTCCACACCACCTATGAGGTAGTGTCTTTAGCGCGTTTTTCAATTTGAATAATACCCATCATGTGGAGCGTATTATTGCCGTCTAGCGTATTTACATTAATATCAGCATTGTCTGCAACATGTTGAATAAGAGTACCACTTTCTGGTGGTATGACATGCGGAGGACGATGAAAAACTGCTGCTGCCTCGTACATTATTGTATCATTATAAGATGCACATAAACCAAAAGACGAAAAGATTTGTATAAGACGTTTAGACCCGAACCTTCAATGAAAAAAAACTGCGAGGCCTAATTGTAATTTAGACTTAAAAGACCTTGGTCGAACAGCAGTCATGCATGATACAATGGCAAATATTTGTGCATATTAATTTTAAATGATCTAAATTTGATCGTTTATTCTTTAAAATCACTCGTTTCACAAGATATGTCAACGATTCTGGGATTTCATTATTTAAATCTTCAAACATGCGACTTGGTGGAGGGTAAAGAGAATTATCAAACACTGCGGTTTGAATATCTTCGCGAATAATAGCTGCAGCTGCGTCTAAATCGTTCTTCTTTTTTATTCATTTTTTTTTTCGTACCAGGCTTGATTTAAAATATCATGATGATTATCCACTAAGCATATGAATGTTGATGCTCCCGATTTCTCAGTGATAATAAGTTTATCACCATACTTTAGTTTTAGTCGTAGCTTAATCGTTCTGTAATCTAAAGTCGTAGTTTTGCAAACACTTGTTAATTCGTTCAAAGTGAACTGACAGTCATCGCTATTTTCAATGTAAGTAAATATTTCCTCCATTGCGAGATTCGTAGCTTCGTCTGTAGGACGACCGACCTTAGCTCCAGTGGTAGGTCTTAAGAAAGAAACATAACAATCATGATGATATTTAGTTTCAGCAGCAACTAAATCATATTCAAATTCGACTCGAGCAAGAACAGCTTTTGCTATAGCATCGTCACAAGTCCGAGCTACTTCCAGAATTGAATCTTTAAATTGAAGTGAACTTACTTGGCTAATTCGACGGCGAATATCTACGGATTTTTTTCTTTCATACTCTTCATTTAATTTCTGGATAAGCATAATTCTTTAAAACAAAAAGCTGATTCACTAACACGTAATCTAGTACGAGGAGGACTTAATGTGGATGAACTGGCTTCTTGTTACTCGCGTTGTCTTTTATTAGTTGCAGTAATAGAAGACTTTCGAGTATAATTTTTACGACAATTTTCATGTATTGTCACAGATTTCTGATTTTTGAGATATTCCGAAAATTCATCTGCTCTTTCGATACTTGCATTAATTAATGTCTTCATACCACGTTCAACAGTAACAAATTCACTTTCACTTAAAAGTTTAGCACAAATAAAACAATATTCTGACATTTTTGTTATAAAACTCAAAACAGCACAATATAGGTTAGGATAAACATTAAACACGTGTTTTCACTACAGAGTTGCGCTCAAGACTAACGGTATTTTATTTATTATAACTGGTATAAGACCCTAGCAACGCACACCATAGAACATAATGTCTTGAAGTTACAGTGGCGTATAAATTAAGGGACTGGGTTACATTTTATTAAATATTTCAACATATTTTTTTTGAAAACTTTTATTAACAAAATATTCATAGATAAATTACATTGAAAAAAAATCTTTTAAACAGTGCTCGAAACACTGGTATCAAAGATATTAAGGCAAAAACTAATTTACAGACAACAGTATACAATTACTTAAAGATTAAATATTTAATGCATTTGACAAATATTTTTTCAACAACCTATTAAACTTTCCGTTAGAGTTAACCATTCTAATATTTTGAGGTAGTTTATTAAACATCTTTGCCGCTTGTTGAATAGGATTATATAACCCTTTATTTGTCCTAATTAATTCTAGATTAATGCTATTATAAGCCCTAGTGTAATGATTATGTACATTTTCGTTAAAAACTATATTAGAATTTGACTTTTGAAATTTATTTATTACTTTATTTATAAATTTAGCCTGTTCCAGCTCCTGTATTTTTTTTAACTTCATGACACCCAACCCTCTGTATAGGACCTCCGTATGTGTTAATCGGTCGTAGCCGAATAAAGTTTTTAGTACCTTATTTTGTAATATCTGTACTTTTTCAAATTCTGTAACTCCGCAGGTGCCCCACACAGGAATCAAGTATCTGAAGCAAGACAAAAAGTAGGCATTATAAATGTTCATTTTGCTTTTAAATGTCAAGTAATTTCTACATCTATATACAGCTCCGATCATGGGTATAATTTTATTAGTTATTTTATTTATATGTTCTTTCCAGTTAAGATTTTCATCTAAAACCAGCCCAAGATACTTTATTTGTGTCACTCTCTCTACAATAACATTATTTATCTTGATTACAGGTTCCTGAATAACTTTATTTTTTTGTTTAAATAACATAATTTTTGTTTTTGATATATTAATCCTTAGCTTATTATGCAATAACCAGTTAGAATAATGTTGAAGATCTGCATTCACACAATTTTCAAGGCGCATCTCATCCTCGTCACAGTAAACTAACACCGTATCATCGGCAAATGTAAAATACCGAGCTTTAAGACCTGATCTTTTAAGACTTAGTACATATAACGAGTATAGCAAAGGCCCAAGAACTGAGCACTGCGGTACTCCACACTCGCTTGACTCACAACTGCTAGCTACATCTCCCATCCTGACATACTGCTGCCTACCCGACAGATACGTCTCCATAAGCCTATACATAACACCCCTGAAACCCATACCACCCAATTTCCTCAACAAAACATCCACACTAACAACATCAAATGCCTTCTTTAAGTCTATAAATACTGCTACAACAACCTTTCTATTATCTAGCTCTGTGGATATTTGGTTAACGAGATCCATAGTCGCGCCCAGCGTATTACTGTTTTTAATAAAGCCGTACTGGTATTCATCTGGTTTAATATACTTATCAACAAAGCTCACCATTCTTTTTTTTATTATTTTTTCAATTATCTTAGAGAATACGCTTATAACAGTTATTGGTCTGTAGTTACCCATAGTCTCCCTTGAACCTGATTTAAATATAGGAGTAACTTTGCTTTCCTTAAGTTCGTCAGGAAATATGCCCGTAGATAATATTTTATTAATTAGTTTAGTCAACACCGGAACAAGATGTTCTGCCAAATTACATACATCATATACCGAGATTTGATCATGACCTGGGGCCGAACTTCGTTTTAAATCTTTAACAATCTCTGTCACCTCTTGTTCCGTTGTTAACTCCACATATACACTATTCTGACACTGAATTTCATTAAACCCGAGACTATCCTGGACATTTTGCGCTAAATTTTTCACTTCTAAGTCAATTTCTTCAACAATATTTTTACCTACACTAGTAAAGTGTTTATTTAGTTCGTTAACAATTTTGATTGGATCATCCACTGTCTTATTATTACCTACAGTCAGAGATTGAATACTAGTAATGTGTTTTTTATTTCTCACCAACTCGTTTATAATTTTCCATTGTTTTTTATGGTCAGTACCGGCTTGACTCCATTTATTTCTGAAATGTTGATTCTTTAAAGTTTTTATTTTATTGTTTACTTTATTTTTTATTTTTCGAAATTCGCTTGCCAGGTTATCGTTATTAATGTTATCACGCATCCTTTTATACATTTTGTCGCGTTCTTTTATTAGATTAAGCAATTCTTGTGTTATCCAGGTATTATTTTCACGACATTTTATTACCCGTTCATATTCTGACTCATATTTACATAACTGGATTACATCTATAAGTTCTTGAAATGTGTTGATGCTGTCAATATGCGCTCTTTGGTGAAATAGTTTTTTAAATTTTTTATGATCAACTGCATTTGATTTATAAGTTACTGTAGGTTTATATACTTTAGTTTTTTCTTCGATGTTTAAGATAAGTTTTTCATGGTCCGACAAGGGGTTATATTCGACTCTAACTGCACATTTGTCCTTATAGTTTTGATCGGTCATTACGTGATCAATGATTTTATTAGAGTCTGCGGTTATTCTGGTAGCACTTTCTATATTAATAGTATTTTTAAGAAATAAATTATTCTGAGTTAGAAGTTGTATATAGTTTTTTACTTCACTATTATTACGTTCCAGTAAATCAAGGTTAAAGTCACCAACAATTACATGATTTTTTGGGTGATTTGTTATTATATTTTCCATATATTCTGTCATTTCTCCATATGGGAATGAGGGCGGTCTATACACCAAACTAATTTTTAAGTTGTTATCACCAATTTGCACGCATAACCAGCTAATGAGATCTTCTTGACTAGATTTTTTAAGTTCCTTATACCCTATACCATTTTTTATATACATAGAAGCACCTCCCCCTCTCTTATCTCGACATGAATGTACTGATTGGTAACCCTCCAGTTCGAATAAGCAAGTTTCTCCCTCCGACAACCACGTCTCTCCCATGAGTAATACATCGTAATTATTATTTCTCACAAGACATTGTATTTCATCTAGCTTATTTCTAATGCTTTGGATATTTATATAAATTAGACTTAGATTTTTTGGTATTAGTTTTTTAAGTCATCTTCGCTACTAACAATTATTACCTTACTTTTTTCTTCTTTTCTTAGTAGTATATTTCCGTTATTTATCCATAAGAATTTATAGCCTTTTTCTTGCTTAAACACATTCGCTTTCCTGAACAACTCCAGATTTTTTTTTGTTAGGTCGTTGTTTAGGAAGATCTTGCCGTGTTCGGTGTATCCCAAGGAGCCAGTGTGTAGGTTAAACCTGCGAGGTGATTTTTGCAGTCTGTTTTTAATTTCTTCATTTTGAAAAGTTATTTTTATGGGATTTTTCTTTTTTTCATCCCTTCCAATTCTTACTGCTCTATAATTTTCATTCGATATATTTACCTGCAGTTCGCCTGCGATCTTCTCTATCTTATTCTTTAGATTTTCGTTTGTTTCATAAGGGATGCCGTGAATAATCAAGTTATTATTTAAAGCTTTTTGTTCATTTTTGTTTAATTGGGTTTTTATTTCAAGAAGTTCCTGTTTTAACTCATCATTTATCTTAATTTGTTCCTGGTATTTCTGAAATAATACGTTATATTTTTTATCCATGTCCTCCAGCTTAGCCATTACATCATTTATCGTATAGTTGTGTGGCTTTCTAGTTTTATCTTGACAGTCAGTGCAAAACCAGTTATCCTTGGATTTGCTAATTTTTTGGTATGTTTTGAGGGCCATCGACAGACAAATTCTATGCTTCCAAACTAAGCATTTATCACACAGTAGTCCCTCCTCATCATCCGACACAATTTTTTGGCAAACATTGCATATTTCTTTTTCGGACATTGCGCCAGGAAGATCTGACTATATCCGACAACACTGTAGAACCTGTAGCGAACCAACGTAAACAAAAACACGTTTATTATTTACAATTTTAACGCCCTCTTTCACGTTTTTACACTCAATCAATTCTTGTTAGTGTTGTAAACTCGTTAATCACTTTTATACTTTTTTTCGCGTCAACAATAACTGAAAAATCGACTTCGAATCTCCCGATCAATAATAACAACCGTACACCGTTGCCAGTTTTTCGACATTTTTATATATATGTATAAAAACTCTAGAGATGTATATACGTGGCGTACTCATGCATATTATGACGATAAAAACTTTTACAACTTTATGAATCGTTATATCTCAGAAACGGTGGCTCGTAGGAAAAAAGTATTCATACATATATTATAGACAATATTATGATCTACAATTTTTGTCTGGAGTATTTTTATGATAAAACTTACCGTTTTGCTGAAAATTGCGAAAAACTCATTTTTTTGACCTTTGACCTAGAGTAAAATTTTTTGCACACACGGGAATGATGGGGAACTTTTAAATTTTATTTATAATTATGTTTTGAACAATTTTAATGATTTTCAGCTTGTTGCGAATTTATGTACCTTCACTATCATTTTTTGGTCTAGATTGACCGGACTATAAGTAGGTATTACATAAATATATAACAACCAATTTTCCTAATAATGAATTTCAATTTTAATATGAACATGAACCTAATAATCTTTATTATTCTTTCTTATTTTCAGTGTATTAGATCTAGAACAATATGCCTTCGGGTCAAAAGAAGAAGTGGGGCTCGCTTAGGTAAGTTTTTAACACCCACTTAATTAGGTTTTGCTCTGTAAAAATTATAGCTATTTTATTAAATTAAACGTATTAACATTTCGGGTACCAAGAGTTTATGTTTACAAGAAACACTGTTTTTTAGAATATTTTGCACCCTAATATAGTTTGGTACATACATAAGAAAAGTATGAAAACTTTTTGTTTTTATTATGAAGAAGTATTGTACATACCTAGATTGTGAAAAGTAAAAAATTGAAATATTTTATACCTACTTATAACATTTAATATTCAGTCGGATATCCTTTTGAAGCTATAACGGCTTGGTATCTGCGTTCATATAGAAACAAAATGTAAGTTTAGCACAATAATCAGATTATGATTATAGGTTTTGTAATTTTAGAAGGAAGCCACGACGATCCAAAAAAAGGTTGGTCAAATCTAAAGAAATTTAATATAAAATTGAAAAAATTAAAATAAGTAAGTGACTATCCTAGTCACAGAATATTACAGCAAACCAGAAGCGACAATACCTGTCGGTACCTTTGATATCGACTGGTCGTTTTTCAGTGACCTTCACACAACGATAACGGTCGATCCACAACTTAATACTCCGAGAAAACTTGCTTATTTTTTACACTGAGCGACCTTACTTTTTAGTACAGGTGCAAATGTAACAGAATGAAAACAAAATAATATCACAATTAGCTAGGCGCAACGTCAGCTCGCGGACTAAACACAACTTAGACGAGCACATAGGTTTTAGCGATACACAACTTATTTGCCACATGCGCGTACCAAAACAGAACACGCAAAACGCCGAGCTGTCGCTTCTCGTTTGCTTTGAGTTCTCTGATCCTAGTATACAACATTTGAATACTTACTTCATAAATTCAGCAAGCCATATTTTACCTAGTCAAAATTTAAATTCCTTTTTTCTACTAATAAATCATCTAATAAACTTAAATATGCGAGACGATTTATTCTTAATTTTAAAACATATCTTAAATCAAAGCAGATTCTTGTGGAATCGATGGCTTAACCTTGAAAATGTTAGCGCTCTGTATGAACAATAATGCTTTAAAAATACAGGGTGTCCGAAAAAAGAAGGTCAATCCGTTAACCATATATTTCTGGAGCGAAAATATTATGACTTTTATAATGCCATTTTTTATTTTTGACCCTCATGTTAGATATACAGGGTGTCAAAGTTTGAAATTAAAAACTGATTTTTTTCTAATAATTTGTTTATTTAATAAGATATAAATTCCAAATTTGGTAGGTACATCATGTACATGGCTTTAGCATAATATAGAATGGTTTGCAAATTATTTATCAAATAGGTCTCAAATTATAATAATTTGAAACGAATTTGTTTATGATGTTTCAAATTCATCGAAGGTATTAAAAGGCGTTCCTCAAGGATCTGTAATGGGTCATATTATTTAAAATTTATACATATGATTTTTATTTAACCATGCAAGGTGGTAGGTAATCTATAAGCTTTTGCTGACGATAACAAATACATCACAAAATAAAAAATGATAATCTTCTGCATTGGATTTATTTTATAAATGAGGATATTTCTAATGTCTCCAAAGTAATAAAGGATTATGGCTTGAATCTTAATAAAAACAAAACAAGTTTACTTTTAATCGGTAAAAAAACTATTTATTCAAAAATAACAATCAACACTGATTTAAAAATTATCATTAATAATTATGCGATATCATTGGTAACATCTGTTAGAAATCATATAAAAAACATAATAAAAAATGCTTATTATAAACTTAAAATTTTATATAATTTTAAATTGTACTTAAACACATACAAAATTTAGGCTTTTAAATTTTATTATTAAGATTATGGGGATGATATACAGTGTGTCCCGCTTTTCATGAATACACCCTGATATCTCAGTTATTAATAATGCGATTTTCTTCAAATTTTGGTGGTGATTGTATATTAGAAAAATGAAGCATTTGGCATAGTGAACACTTTTATGCATCATAGGCGTGCGGTCTTGGGGGGTAAAAAAGGGTTGTTGTGTTATATTTTGGCATAAATACCTTAATATCGTTATTATTATTATAAATTTCAGAGTTAAATGGGACATTTTTATTATGTTAAATATTAGGTTTTTTAAGCTGTTTGATTTTAAAGGACATTAACTGTTCCTTGACTTCTTACTATAGGACATAATAATATGTTCTATTTTGAAATAAACGACTGCCCTTTGAAATAAAAGACTGTTGGCAACCTTACTTCCTTCTCTCTTCAAAGTTTTAATGAAAATATAAACAGTTAAGTCGTTACGTGCCTGGGTTGCTTCTAATCAATAATTTAACTATGGTATATCTTTAAACTGATCTATTACGTTGCAGCAAAATGTATAAAACTGTCGCATCCTGCATCTGCAAATAAAAATCACTGGCCCATTGGACATCGGCCCACATAAATATGAAAACGAAAATAAAAGGGCCAGTCGTAGTCGATCCTAGCACGCGACATTTTACCTGACTAATTGGCTTTAGGTTAATAAAATTATTGATTAGAATTTCTTTCTTACATGTTGGCACAGTAAAATAATAGTGGTAGATGTATATTACATAAAGGAGCTACAATAGCAATTGACGGAAAACCGACCGGTCGCACTCGTCCGGCTTCGACTAGTTTCGCTAGTCCGCGGAGTTAACATTACTGTCTATGGCTTGACGGTAACAAATTTTACTAACATATTTGTACACATGCAAGACATGCTACGTTGCCAACTCCGCTATTTTATGCTAGGGTGAAACCTGAAAAAATAAGTTTCACCGTCAGGATTGAATATAGCTACGCAAGGCAATATTCTGTGCCGCGAGTGCTTCACAGTGACGGCTAAGTTGAGTGTTCCTTTTAAAAATTTAACTTAGCACAGCAAAGATTTTTTCCTCCCCCTTGCCGCAGTTAAGTATGCTCCACTACATTTCTCATACGATTATACGCCGAAATTGTTCGTGAAGCGTTCCTTCAACAACTTAGCTAAGCAAATATTTTTACTTTGCTTTGCTGTTTAAAAGATGCAAAAGGAAAGTAACTAAAATGTGTCTCTAATGACCAAATAAATCAGTTATCCGTCTTAGTGGGGAAGGCGGAGGAGGGGAGCAACTAATGCCTCAAGAAAAGATCAACGACGATCAAGCAAAGCTGATCTGTCGTCGGTGATAAAGATGGGAATAAAATTAAAAAGTTAAAACATTATTATAAAAGCAAAATTTTTATAAAATCTCTTTAAGACGAACTTTGAAATAGATTTTTTCAGTAACATCTAAATAACATATGCACGCAGATATACCCATCTGTGCAAGAAATTACTTTTATACCTTAAATCTTATTTACCCTCCTTGCATACGTGGGCCTTCTGAAAGAAAAAATAATTTATGGAATTATACCGGGTTTCCACGGAAGGTGGCTCGCCCATCTAACTTTTTTGTTTTTCAAGATAATGAAATAATTTGTGAACTACATAAAACTGCATCTTTTGACAGTCAACATTATGGATCTTCCGGTTTAACCGGAAGTGACATAAACTTTCGATTTTTAAATGGGACATCTGGTATATTTTTACTTTTTTTGACTCCATATGACATTCTAAATACAACGATGTGTCACTTGTCACTTTTTGTCACCAAGAAAATATTTTTTCCAAATTTATTGTTTTATCTATATAGAGTGCTATGAATACCTTAAAATCACTTATTTCAGTTCTTTAATCTTGCGAAAAACACAATTTTACTATTTTTGGTCCAGTACTATGTGCTATGTAAAATGTAATCTTTAAACTTGTATAACTCATTTTTTTAAATGGCAACATGGTGGCTCGTCGGGTTAAGATAAAAGAGGATTTTATTACGATTACTTTGATACCACACACTATTAGGTTTTAGAAAAGTTGCCATTAAAAAACTTTAAAAAGTTAACTTAGAACTTTCTTAAAATGAAGCATCTTTTGAGAATAAATTTAGATTTAAATGCATCAAGTAGCCTGTGACCAGCAAAACTGATAAAACAAAATCATGCCTTGAAGAAAATTGAAATGCCAACAGCTTCTGCCAAAGTAAATTAGTTTGTTGTTTAAAAAGCATGGAAAATAATAGTTTTACAGGGAGTGAAAAAGTTGATATGTTATTAGTTTGGAGAATGTGGAAATAATTCAACCGATGCTGCACGACTTTTCGAACAAAGATATTTTAATCGGCGTCATCCAACCCGGCACTATTTACCCAAACCTGGTTCCGAAAATGCGAAATGAGCCTGACAACAATAACATATCAACTTTTTTTACTCCTTGTAAAACTAGTATTTTCCATGTTTTTTAAACAACCAACTAATTTACTTTGGCAGAAGCTGTTGGCATTTCAATTTTCTTCAAGGCCTGATTTTGTTTTATCAGTTTTGCTGGTCACAGGCTACTTGATGCATTTAAATCTAAATTTATTCTCAAAAGATGCTTTATTTTAAGAAAGTTTTAAGTTAATTTTTTAAAGTTTTTTTAATGGCAGCTTTTCTAAAACCTAATAGTGTATGGTATTAAAATAATCGTAATAAAATCCTCTTTTTTCTTAACTCGACGAGCCACCATGTTGCCATTTAAAAAAAATGAGTTATACAAGTTTAAAGATTACATTTTACATAGCACATAGCACTGGACCAAAAATAGTAAAATTGTATTTTTCCCAAGATTAAAGAACTAAAATAAGTGATTTTAAGGTATTCATAGCCCTCTAGATAAAACAATAAATTTGGAAAAAAATATTTTCTTGGTGACAAAAGACTGACAAGTGATACATCATTGTATTTAGAATGTCATATGGAGTCAAAAAAGGGAAAAATATACCAGGTGTCCCGTTTAAAAATCAAAAGTTTATGTCACTTCCGGTTAAACCGGAAGTTCCATAAAGTTGAGTCACCTGTCAAAAAATGCAGTTTTATGTCGTATACAAATCCCCCGAATTTTATTTCATTATCTTGAAAAACAAAAAAGTTAGAGGGACGAGCCACCTTCCGTGGACGAACAAACCCGAACAAACCCGGTATGTTTACTGATGCTGTAATCGGATTGTGTAAAAACTTTTCTACTGCGGCACAGTTGTTAAGTTGCACCAGTGCATAAAAATGAAAACATGCGTAGCAGGCAAAATTTTCTAAATCGTAATAAATATTGCAGATTTGTTTTATTTAGGAAAACAAAATAACAAAAGGGAACCTGCTTATTTTATGATGGGCTTTAACTCAGTGAGGGGGTTAAGCCCCCCTTACTACGCCCTATGCTGACAAATTAAGCTTGATAGTTCGAAATGGAATAATTTTTAATGAATATCTAGCTCTATTCGTCCTTACCTTTTAAAAGGTAAGTTAATTAGAATTAATTATAAGAAATTAAGGATTTTCGTCACTAATTATAGCAAAATATGTCCGTTATCAAGGTATTTTTAACACGATTTGGCAACACGAAAAATAGTGTCCGTCACGACACAGACACTAGTGGAGTTAACCAGGTAAATGTAAAATAAAGGTAAAATAAAATACCCACGGATATAAGCCGCGTTCGCCTTCGCGGTCATAATATACTGTACGACGCGAAATCTAGTGACCACGACGTGAAAAGGAGATAGTCACTTGTTTTGAGATTTTTACGCCAAAGATCAGTGTTTCGTTTCGTGGTGGTTTCGTGGCATGTTCGTATGCGAAGCAAGAAATTTTAGAAAATTGTGATTTTATTTTGTTTATATTGTGATGTGACACGATTGGTGAATTAGTGGTTTTAAAATCGGGTTTAAAATGTCGCGGTGGTGAACTCTAAAGTACCGTTGTTTCACAATTAGGGATTATATGGCTGTTGGTTCTTTGGATGTATTTTAAACTGTGTTCGTCTGTTTTTGATTGAAACTGTGTTATTAGGTTTGTTGATTTTTATTTTCTTGAATAAGTCTTTCAAAGTAATTACTAATATTTGAAGCCCAGGTGATTTTTTATCTAGTTTAATGCAAATTTAGGTATATAAAAGGCTTTTTATTTTCATATAAGTACAATCAATATAGCAATATTATATGTGTTCCCTTGCTAATAACTAGTTTTAGGTAAGTGAGGCAACATGATTTTTATAGTTCACGTACAATAATTTTTTTATAAACAGAACTGGACAACTACATTCAACTTCATGTCATTTTTAGGGGTAGTTAAATCTTTCTAAATAAACAAAAATGTGTGAGCATGTACATAATTCCGATTCTAGCAGTAATTTTTTTCTGGTGAGACTTTGGGGAGGGATATTATAAATCTTAAAATAAAACATGTAATAGGTACCTTTTAGTTTCAAAATGTGTTAAGTCTTCAGAAAAACAATTGTCAGGTTTCAACACCCGCTGCTTTTCATATAGTTAAAATTTCAGTTAGAACTATAGCGATAGTAGCAGAAACATCTAATTGCTTTCATGCCAAGATTGAACTACGTTCGATTAACAAAAATAATTTAGATATTAACGGGGATGTACGGGAAATAGTATGTCGGTAGGTACACAATACACATACATAGGTTTTCCCATAATATTATTATGTTAGTGACTAATAAAAAGTCCGATAACCAAGCTCCGATAACAGTTTATTAGCGTAATTAAAATTGAGTCATGTTTTTGATTTAGGTTTCGCTGTGTAATATGCACTCTTATATTATTGTTAAAATAAATAAATATTGCTCCTGTTTTATGTTACTTGTTGGGCGCCAAAACATCGATCTCTGCTTACACCGCACCATATATGACTTCTTGATAACGAAATAACCATCTTTTATATCAAATAAATATAGTTTAAGACCACTAAAAAACACGCTTTAATAAATTAATCAGACTAAAAAGCGAAAAATAAATATAGTTTAAAATAATTCTTGAAATTCTTAAAATAGGCAGAAAATAATAATAAACGATAAATATTAGTATTATTGTGAAAAAAGCGTGGGGCGCTTTGTGCTATATTTTTCCTATATCGAGCACCCCTCGCTTTTTTCACAATAATACTACTATTTATGGTTTATTATTATTATTTTCTGCCTATTTTAAGAATTTCAAGAATTATTTTAAACTATATTTATTTTTCGCTTTTTAGTCTGATTAATTATTAAAGCGTGTTTTTTAGTTTTTTTAAACTATATTTATTTTTCATTTTTTAGTTTGAGTTATTGTTAAGAAAACATTTTTTTTGAGTAGATTGAGCTTGATTAGTAGATTATTGTATTGTCAGCGGTTCTTCATAAGTCTACAAAATTTAAATTAAATCTGACCGTTTAAAGTGGGTCAAAATCGGGTTCAAAGAAGTCGGTTACAAAGTACAAACAAACATAAGTACATACAAACCCGATCGTTTATGCCAAATTATAAGGAAAGAACGATATTTGCAAATTTTTGAAAATTCTGACATTTTGACAGGTGTCAAATTTTGACAAGATAATTTTTTGGGTATTTTTTCAATTTTCCACCGTTAATATACATACGACCTTATAGTTTTTTCATTAATATAATTTTTTTATACGATTTGACATACTGACAGCTGTCAAATTTTGACAGAAGAATTTTTTGTTTATTTTTCCCAAAATCTCCGCAACGAATACTATACGGCCCCATAATTTGTTTCGTCAAAATCTCATCTTCGTTTTATACCTGACAGCTGTCAAAATTTGATAGGATAATTTTTTGCGTATTAGATTATTGTATTGTCAGCGGTTCTTGATAAGTCTACAAAATTTAAATTATATCTGACCGTTAAAAGTGGGTCAAAATCGAAATCAAAGAAGTCGGTTACAAACAAACAAACAAACAAACGTACTTACATACCTGTGAAGCTAATAAAAGCGTGTTAAAAAGGTTTATTTGATCTGGCTTGAGAGGTAATGCTATCTTTCTTTAAATAAGCCGCTAGAAAAAGACGACATTACCAATAGCATAGAGAAAAAAAAAGAAGAGAAACCATGCAATAAAAACATTTTAGGTACCGCTTATAATTTTGTACGACGTACGTGACGAGTTACGCCGAACGTTGCGTGTGATAAACATTTAGCAAACGTGAATAACCGTCTAAAGGCACTTTGTTTCTCGGCATTTACATCGCGGCCTTGCGTCTCACTTTCGCCACGTTAGGTGGGATGTCTAGGTTTTCTTGTTTTATGCCAATAGGCCCTCCGCCACTCAGCCCCACTGGTAAACACAGATCGTCACATCACTTCGATGCTAATGATTTTTAGAAAAAATTAACCTCGCCTCCAAGAAATTATTTGTAACCCAATTGTCTTACATATATTATGGAATCACTCGGAATCAGCTCGAAAATTCGAAAAATATCCATTTCTTGTTAGGTACCTACATACCTACCAAATCGTGATAAATTTTTCAGAATCCAAAAAATTCCACCAATTGGCACCATTTCACAGCTGTGTCATCTAGGTATATTAAAATACATCATAATTATATTCATTCAGGTCAGGCTTCAATTTTCGACTTTATGTTTCAACAGTTGGTTTATACACTTACAACTTAGGATTTTCCTACTATACATATCTATACTTATACCTATTTATACATTATACCAACTGTTAACTCAAAAGCTAGTAATGCCCAGACGCGGCTTACCCATAAGGTCATTTGGTCAATGACTCACCTAATTAATTTATTGTGCAGAACAAATAAAAATGCAAAAGTTCCAAAGTGAAAGTGCCATGCGAAAACTCCCCATTATAGACCGTATTTTAAGTTGACCTGGTGGGTTTATAATATATCAATAAAAGATTACATAAATAAGTAGGCAACTAAGAGCAAAATAAACATACGGGCTCGCCGGCCGTCGACTTCGCCTGATTTCGGGTTGTTTCGTGCTCGATCGAACGGATGTCAATAAGCGTTTATGGAAACACAGTCGAACCGCTCCGTGAATTATTATTATTGCAAGCAAAACTTTGTGAAAAAAAAACTAATTACCAAGTATGCGGATTGTATTTTCAACATTTGCATAAACAGTATTATAGATATTAGGGATGCCGATGCCGAATCGCCCGTATACTATGAACCCTTTATACAGTGGCGTAGCGTGGATGAAGGGGCGGAGGGGGCGGAAAGTTCAAAGGCAAGGGAGGTTTTTTTGATGAGAGAGACGGCAAAAGAGGTCGAAAAAAAAAACGCGCCGCAGGCGAAAATTTTTTGGGTGCCACGCCCTTTTTTCAATGAAGTTGCCTGATTTTCAAGTGGAAAAAATATAAAATACACAAGATCCTCAAGAAAATAACAAAAAAATTAATCAAGTAAAAAAAAGTGCTTCGTTTTCATGGCTCATTATGGGTCCTGGGGGGGGGGGTAATTACCCCTTTATCTACGCCCATATTGAAAGGGCGCCTCACTGCTAATGTATAATTTCGTTTGTTTAGTAAATTTTGGCCAGAGAAATAAAGTTTGTGATTCGTCATGTCTAAAATGGTCACATGAAAACAGAATATGAACACGGCAAGGGAAATTTTGTTAAAACTCTACAAAGTTTTTTATGCATAATATTACATAATTATTCTCATTGGCGACAATAACACACTTTTAAAAAGATAAAATTTAGTCTCTAGTAAATTAGAGATTTCAAGAAATTTTTAATTTGTTACAAAAACAACTGAAAGAATACATATTATTGATCGTGGCAAAATATTTTTATTGTTAATTCAATCAAGTAGTGAAAATAAAATAGAATTTCGAAATAGGTAACAGGTTTATTTTTTTCTTTACTCTTAAAGGTATAAACAAATAATAATAACCTAATTAAAACCTGGAACTGGGAACTACTGGGAGAGTGGGAAGGGGGCGCCGTTTGGGAACTGGCTCAAAGGGCGGGGGGGGGCGGTCGCCCCCCCTGGCCCCCTGCACGCTACGCCACTGCCTTTATATTGTTCGTTTATTTGTGTTTTTGACTTATACTTCTAATTTGTATTAAAGGACAATTACTTCAACAGTCCAAGCCAAGAAATATTACAGTTTAATTATTCCTTGGCTAAACTATGCACTAAACTGCATTTACATGCACTTAACTGCATTTCGCTTATTACATTACTGCCATCAAAATTTGCCCCACCTGTAAAAAAACTCTCCATTTGGAGTCCAATTCTACTAGTTACGTCACTTTATCCGGCTCTCTTTGGAATTAATGCAAACATGACCGATAAGTCTAATTTTTTCGTCAGTGTAAGCTCATTGGGATGTGAATTTTAATAGAGAATCGGCACATTATTACACTAGTCAACTGTTCACTTCAGCACTACATAATTTAAATATTAAATTAATTATTTCTGGAAACACTCGTAAATTCAATTGGCTCTTTTGACATTATAGTTTTAAGTCAATTAAGTCATGATAAAACTCAAATAAAAGGAGGTTAGCCGATACTTGATGAAAATCAATTTTAACAATGTCGAATGAAAACTCGTTAAAATTTCCGCTGATTTGCTATTGAAAATTTAAGTTCGAGTTTTCATTTTACATTGTTTGGATGGAAATTCTACACACTGAAAATATTGAGCATAATAAAATTGAAATAAACCGTGAATAAAGTTGAATAAAGTTAAAGCTAGGTAACATATTTTTCATAAGGAGTGATAAGGGAGTGGAAAAAGCTTTTAACGTTTTCTGCTGCTTTTTCAGAGCAATAACTGCTTGCCTTGTTCTGCAATTCTGTATCATTTTAAAGAAAAATCCTTTTAACTCATGAAATACGTATGCATTATTTGTTTTGAAATACAGCACTCACTAGAACGAAGTATTAAACTAATCATAATTTTTATTTTTAAGTACAGGGTGTCCTATTACTAAGGGGCCAGACAGCAACAGGAGACCGTATACTTGAAAATAAATCATTTATCCCTAATTCCTTATGATAAAATATTTACGGATATTTTCAATACATTATATTTTGTTAAGAAATGTGTTTATTTAAATGTTTTTTGTCATCTAGCATTTAAAGGCCAATATCTAAAGAATTATTGAAATATCGAGAATAATGAAGTATAACAGCTTTGTTATGTATAAAAGGCCCCTCTTTCATAATTTGAGGTGAAATGTGAGAGACAAAAATATATGCAAATCGTGTAACAGTGTAACTGGCGTTCTCTTGGAGTACCTAGTCTATATCGTTCGGGAAAAAAACGCTATTTAATGATATAATCAAGCCACTTGGCACATTTATTAGGAACAATATTTTAATTGATTTAGCTCGAGGCAACTAAAAAGTTGTCCCTTAGGACTCGAGTTTTCTGCAATCTCCAAAATTTATATCTGCACGAGATAGGTTTCATTACACTATTTTTTAGAAAATTCGGATGTGACGAAAATAACCTTGTTTCACCTCAAAACAATTATTGATTTAAATGTAAAATATTAAATATCGCATCATTTTCTTTCAGAAATATTTTTAAATGGCAGCAGGGTAAAGTGATCGACTTAAATATGTTCATAAAGGTGCTTATTTTTTTTAAATGACCTTGATTGAACATGACTGAACTAAAAAAATACGATGATATTGTTCTTTTTTAAATTTTTTGATGAAGATACCATATTTTCTTAATATATTGATGTCTGTGATATCAGTGTTGATGTACATATTAGAAATAGTAAATTTTTCCAATTTATATATGACATCATCAGGAATTTCGCTACAACAGCTTTTATTTCCTAAGTATTTAAAAGTAGAAGCGTTCTGTTCCTGCCAAGCTAACCAGGCTCCTTGTTTACCTCTATTTGCGAAAAATGAGATAGTATCACCTTGTGTAAGCCCCTCAGTGCTAACAAAGCCTAAATTTAAAGCTATTCTGTGTGCTGCGATATACCTTGAGTTTTGCCTGAACCAAACAAAAACCACACCTCTTTTAGACCTAGAGTTTTACTTCATGAACAAAGAAGATGCCTATAACCAGGACGTCTGTATCGGAACATCTTACTTAAACTGTTTCAATGGAATAATCAAGTTTTAGCTATTTTGACCGGACTATTTTAGAACCTATCAAGAAGGACTAGGATGTGGCAAATTTTTCCTCAACATATTTTCAATGTCTTTTCGTGCATTTTTTAGTCGATAACTTTACCCTGCTTTTAAAAATATTTTGAATTAAAATGATGCAATATTTAATATTTTAAATTTGAATCAGTTGTTTCAAGTCAAATAAGGTCGAATGGGCTTGGAATTTTTTTATTGAAATTCTTCACCGACTTATATAGAAAATAGTATTATCAAACCTATCTCGTGCAGATATAAATTTTTGGAATTTTTCTGAGGCCATTTTAAAAAAATGAAGAAAACTCGTGTCCTTATGGACAAAAATTTATTTTTCTCGATCCAAATCAATTAAAATATTATTCCTAACAAATGTGCCAAGTGGATTGCTTGTATCATTAAATAATGGCGTTTTTTCGCAATATTTCGCACGAGCGCAATATAGTAGAGGTATTTAAAGTCTAATGATAAAATAGTATTTCTTGTCCTTCAAAACATACTTATAGGTACACCAAATTTGATTCATACATCCGCTTAACTATTTTTAAATCATCGCCTATTTTCGAAAATATATTTTTGCTTGGATCACCCCGTATCTCTTAAACCGTGAAAAATTAAGCATAAATGACCTATTTTCAAATCTCCTGTACTCCTGTTCATGTATGGTCCCTTATGGGGCACAGTGTAAAATACCACAAAAGAAAAATATTTGTCGGAACATTCTCGACTGGTATGAAAGTATGTTATTGGCAATGTCGCGAATGGCAATGACAAAATTTCTAAAAAAAATTGTCAGCGAGATTGGCAAAAAGCAATAACCAAGAGAATAATTTTGCGTACAAAATTTTTTCTCGAGTCATTACTATTGTCACAGATATTGAAAATAAACTTTAAACAGATTTGTTTAAAGTTATTTTAGCAAAAAATTGTCACGGCAATACCATGTTGTTGGCATTATCAGCTGAATATTCATTTTATTGCCCAGTATAATAAATACACTCCAGTGAAATAGTCAACAGCAGTTACTTTTTTACATATAAACTCTGATATAAATACTTGACCACAAATGGTAAAAGAACATTTTGTAATAGTAAATCTTAGTGAGGTCAATTATTTACACCGGACCTGCGAGTATACCATGTAAATTGACGTAAAAATGACAGCAGCAAGCACTCGCATAAACAAGCGAAATACATTCCAATTTCATTTGCACTAATGCAACAAGAATGGTTTACTCATGCTCTATAGCAAATCTGAATTCCGCTAATGAGAGGGTTCTTTAAATTTCTGAATGGGAATAAGTCGAACGCGGTAGTCCTGCTCCCTGGGACCACTTTCCCTACATTTCTGCCAATTAGAGATGATTTTTTTGTTAAAATTTTTCATCTTATACCATGCGACCAATAACTTTCATATTTTTAGAAACACAACTGATATTTCGATCAATAACCTTTACAGGCATACAGAATGATGACATATAGACAAACATACAGAATATATAATATTTAACAATTATCCCTACCGTCCATACTTAAGTGTATACGAATTATATTAATCACTAAATGGATTTTAATTGTTATGATAATGACTTTATCCAATGTGAAATTGATGACTGGGTAATTTCGAAGTAATTCTGAATCATTATATAGAAAAATATCTATAGGTAAGTGGAAGTGTATTCAAATGTTTCATGTATTTGTTAGGATTTACGAGTGGAGAAAGTTTTTATTTAATGAACGAAAAAAATGGTTAACTTGAATGATTGTGCATGGAGTGAAGGAATGAGTAATTAATTTTACAATGTTGATATTGTTTTTTCTAAGATAAACTTCATTATAGACTAATTGTCAGGATATTATTACAAAGAAGGGTTACCTATAACGATTTTTATGACTTTTTTTCTTTGAAATAACTAACACGGTTATAAGCAGTGGCGGATCTACGGGGGTACGGGGGGGGGGGGGGCTTAGGAGGCTCAACCCCCCCCCCCCCCCGCCCCATTGACCGGCTAACAACAACATAAATTCATAATTTCTCCACTGCAGACATCTGGAGAGAAAATGGATCGATTCTAACACCAAACCCAAAACTTGCACCGATGCTCTGAACCATTGTTCCACAATGTGTTTTTCGAGTTTACATACTTTGCTATGAATTTTTGCCACATTACCTGTGACAACTGCCACCGGTGAAAGAAGTTTTTCTGCTTTAAAATTCCTAAAATCCTACCTATTCTACAATGGGAGAAGAGAGATTAAATGGACTAGCTTTAGCCTATATCCATAAAACGCAAGAAGTGAACAATTTATTTTGCCACGTACGACCACGAAGGTTGCTAACGTCGGACTCGACAGCTTAGATTTTTAGTTTTTGTTCTGTAAGTAAATACATATTTCGTACCATAATTTTTTACTCACACCAAGCCCCAGGCGCGGATTCACTAATTAATCAAGGCATGTAAGGCAAAAATACCTTTAATCTGGGGAGGGTTTTTGCTTATTTTTCCTATTTAAAAGACATGAATCTTAAAAAAAGGGCGTGGCACCTAAAAAAAATTTCCCGCGGAGCTATTTTTTTTTTGGACGAGACATTCTCGTTCCGCGCCTGCCCCCCCCCCCCCCCCCATTCCTAATTCCTTAAGTCATAATAGGTACCATTATATATGTACTATTTGAATTCGTTCGACTGTCAAGTTTAATTGGATAGCAAGACTTCATTTTTATACTTTTCGTCTGCTGTTGTTTCATTCTATTCTATATTTTATCCCTCTATTTCTATTTCACAAAATCGTCGAGAGCCGCCGCTAAGGTGTTGGCCGCTCGTGTGCAACTCAATATTTGCCGCTCCCCTTCCCATATAGGTACTCTTATATAGGTTGTCGGGGTTTTTCCTCGGGAAAGAAAAACACACACGTCGTAGAAACTGATGCCTTTTATTTTGCGAAATTCTTCTAAACAACAACTAAAAAAATCAAACCTGTGATTAACCCGGTCCAAAAAGGCCGCCCATTGCCTATTATAATTTTAACTTGTAAAATTACATATTTAACTTAATCAAACTAGTAACTTAGGTAATGTTTAATATTACAATAAAATTACTAAAAGATACCACCTACCTAATACCAGGGATAACTCCCGTTGTTTAATTACTACAAACAACTGACCAAACCCAAATGACTATTAGTTGGCAGAACTGTCCTGCTTAAATGCTGGCAGTAAAAAGGCCTGCTATCTGAATTTCGATGCCAGCCAGTAGACAAAAAACTGGTAAGGGAGTTTTTTGTTAGATTCTGCACTGGCGTACTACAATTGCTCGAATCATTAGCGCCGAAGTCGGTAGTTTGCACACATGCGCCGCAAATTACAAGATCACCACAAAGTTGATAAAATAAAAATAATTTCCTATGGAAATTATTTTATTCTGGTACAGTACCAATATTTATGAAATGTATGTGTGTGTTGCATAGTTACTTTTCTAATATAATATGTATTAATAGTAATCAGTAAATAGGTAAATACTTACTCAAAAATCCAAAGTAATATACATCATCCAACGCAGCCAAATCTAGGAAGTCTCCAAATTAAAATACAATATAACATAAGAAGTAATTAAAAAAGAGTTTTTCAGGGATTTGTTTCGGAAAACTTTTTGGCAATGTTTTTAATATCCAATGTACACACTTCATATTCGATAAATAACATAGCTAAAGCAGAAAGTCTATTTTGCTTCTTCCAGGAGCATAAATAGTTAATTTTAAATTTTGAGAACGACCGCTTACCCGTAGCTGTAGTAAGGGCTTGATGCATTTTCTCACAATTGATTTTAAGTTTGGCATCATTCTTAATTTTAGTTATACCATATATTACATTAAAAATATAAATATGTGTGTTGTTGAAGTAGTTGAAACCGTTCTTGAATTGCCGTTATTCCAGCATCCAAAGTAGTAAAGTAAAAAATTACTTTAAATGACAATTCAGGAGATAATATAGGTTCGTTTATACTCAAAATACCTTTTTTTCTTTTAATTCGTTGGATGGGTAAGCCGGGGAATGCTTCTTCAATGCTAGCTTTTGTAGCTATCTCTCTCGATTCAATTTTAAAAAAATTTGAAAATGTTCATCAGAACGTTTGGTTATAAAATAATTACTTATTATTGTAAGGAATATTACAGATTACACAATCAATTTAATTGATTCAGCCGATACTAGGTGGAAATACATAAATATAGTATTATGGGATGGGATACAGTAAAACAAAGTTGAGCTTGTAAATTTCCACTATATTAACTAGAAAAATGACATGTTTCGCTAACACTGTAGCTTCGTCAGTTGACAAGGATTTAATAAAGGTGAAAATTAAAAATTGGGGTGCAATAAAATTAAATTATTGAAGATGTAAATAAAACTGTGGAAGGGTTACAATAGCGGGAAAATCCAACAGAGGGTTTAAAAATTAAATTAAATTAGGTACAATATGGGTAATTTATAAAATCTTCAGTAGGTATATTATTGTCAACAGAATAAATTTAACAAAGGTGAATTATTTACAACAGTGTTAGCGAAACATGGTAATTTTTCTAGTTAATATAGTGGAAATTTACAAGTTCAACTTTGTTTTACTGTATCCCATAATACTATGATTACACAATCATTATTATTTAATTTAAATTATTTTTTTTAGTTGTTAGGAAAAAGAGTGTTATCAGTGGGGTCTGCTTTGGGCTTCCCTATTTTTGGCCGCCCGTGTGCGGTGCACACTTTGCACAAAAAGTAGTATACACGAAAAAAATAGTCCTCTGAGTGTTTGCGATAGATCAGTGCTCAGCTGACGAGTTAAAGATGCAGCACATCGCTATGTGTTCAGCCAGGGCCGGTACAAGGTAAAATTTTCACCCGGTAGAGAGGGGAAAATTTAGCGATCCCCTCCCCACTTAAAACCAAAAATCAACACCATGGAGAATAGATTACAAAAAATATCAATAAAATAATAACATCTTATTATAACGTTATGTAACATTTTTACCAAAAACAACAAACAATAAACAAAATTAATTTCGACCACCATAATAGTAGGTACCTACTTACTTAATACTACGTAATAGTCGTAATAAGAACATTATTTTATATGTTTCAACTTTTGGCGCCCACCTAGACGCGGTGTCCTGGGGCAGTCGCCCGGGCCTTAAGCCGCCCCTGTCTACAGCATGCAATAGGTATGATACTTGTTAATAATTACGTCCTGCCTGATTCCTGCCGTGATTGACTGTTATATTATGAGTTTAATCACATTAGTCTCATACCTATTTGTCGATTTCATTTCATGAATGAAGTTATAAAATAAATGTCAGTAGGTACAGTTATATAAAGTGTTTGAAACTTGTGCAAATTCATGCAACTCAATTTATCAATTCATGGTAGCTACTGATAATTTCACTATTGATTATTACAGCAAAATAATTTTTGGCACATGCGGTAAATATCACTATGGCAAAGTAAAAGAACGTTATACTAAAATGTTACATACCAATTAATAAAGCGTAGCCCGATGACAGGCGCAGGAGTTGCTCCATAACTGGCTAGATATCTGAAACCAGAAAAGCTGAAATTTGTTTATAAAATAGTTAACTGAAGAACTTAGCAAAGGAAAAGTGTCCGTCTGATTTCAGGCAAAGATGAAACATATTATAGGGATGTGCTTTAACTCGACCGTTGAGCACTTATCCACTTCAAAACACCCAGCGGACTATTTAATCGCGTTTCTGCTTTAGTTGACTACCTAGTCTTTACCCAATTTTAGCTTTGTTGGTGTCAGTTTACTCAGCGCAGACTTGGTTGAATCACTAGCTCCAAACGATCGCTGGCTCCATGGTAAATAGGGTTCCATGGTTTGCAAACAATAAAGGTTTCAAAGAGGTAAACCACCCTTTAAGGGTAAAATTTAATTTTAATTAAAAAACAACTTTTTCTACTACTGTATAAATAAATTAACTTTCGGGCCCTAGCAACACGAAAGAAAACGAAAGTAAATGTTACAGTTACCTGAATATTATCCGTTGCTAGCTACGAAAGTAGGTTGCTAGCTACGAAAGTAATACTTTCGGTGCCAGGACAAAAAAATCGAACTGACAGACTCTGACAGTACTCAAATAACTAGTTGTCATAGATTATTTTATAGGTGAAAATTTTTTTTTATTTTATCATTTTAATTTGAATAAAATCAAAGTTTATTACTTAATAATATATTGATCAGAGAGCAGTAGTAGAAAAAATTTAATACATTACACGATTCGAAAGCCTTTTTTGGTGGTCGGAGGTATTAAATCACCTCGGCTTTGCCTCGGCAATTCAAAAACCTCCTCACACCAAAAAATTAACTTTCGCATCTAGTAATGTAAATACCTATTTCCTATCAATTGGGTGTAAAATCATAGAGCTTGTCAAATTGCACATGTCAATATTTTTTACTTATTTTTTAACCTTAAATGGCGCCACTCGGGGGCTTAATTGCATTAGGCAGCTCACATTGCTACAGGGCATCGCTGTAAAATTCGTAAAAAAAATCTTGGGAATAATATAACGGAATCCGATTTTCATACACCTAACACCTCCTGTAGTATATCTTGATCAGTTTTCTAAAAATTTTAAACCTAAAATGGAAAGTAATAGAACCATGGCTCCACTATATAAACAATATATTTAACGATGTAAAAGTTCCCACTATTGTTTGTTAAAGGTTTATGTTAATTGGTTATTATTTGGTATTGTGTTGTTAAAATCAACACATCTAATTAATATTAATTCAAAATATTTTGGTTTACCTAATATCATAACTCATAATAGCATAAAACGCATAGCTACCAAACCATAACATTATTATTGTTACTAATAATTGTATTATAACAATAATAATAAGTGTTATCGTTATGCTACCAAATAATAAACGCAGGCAAGTATTTATTTACCTACCTCAGAGTACACCGTTCAGGTTCCATTTAAACATGACTTATCAGAATCTCCATGCTCCGTTCCGACCATCCGACCACTCTAAAATTCATCATATTAAACATTTTTTAACCTAAATAATGTTGGAAAAGAATTTTCACCCATTAATTAATAAGTATTTTCACGAAAAGAAAAAATTTGAGGGAAAAAATATAAGCCAATAAAAATCTTTTTAAATTACTAAACTTTAGTACCTACATGCGGTTGGATGGCTGAAAAAGTATTAACATGATGTGGGAAATTTGACTTTGTTTCATTCATTTCCGTTTAGGGATGTCCACAGAAAATGTATCGCGGAAAAAATATCGATGTTTGCGATGCTTTGAAAAAGAAATATAATAGAATTAGAATTAAAAAATAAATCAAAAATCTAATTATTGTAAGCTCACAAAAATAATTATTTTACGAATAATATTAAGGCCTAATACATCCATGCATCGACAAACTAATATCAAATGGCCTCCATGTATCGCATTGACAATATCGATGTTTTCGGTACGTCGATGTATATCGAAGATCCCTACTTCCGTTTGGTGTTTCTTTGACAGCGGTGTGAAATTTTCTTCAATTTATCGGTTTTGTGTAATAATTTCTGTGTTTTTGGTGTTTTGTGATATTTTTTTTTGAAGACTATAATAATTAAGATGAGTTATATAAGTGTCAAGTATGCGAAAATTTGGAGAATAATATTTCTGCATTTACTTTTGATAGGTGAGTAATGGGAAAGTTGGATTATTTGTAGGTTAAGTTTAAACTATAGCAACAAGGTCATATTCAAAGGTAACTCCGGCGTAATCCCCATTATCTGCCCCACCCAGCTGTTCACCTCCTCTCTCCTACAAACAATGTTGTCAACATATTTTAATAGCGTTTATGAATGATATGTACCATCTATAGGTACCAGATCATTGGTGTTAGATGTTATTCATAGACTCATCGGTCTAATGTTATTTTGGTTTACTGTTTTGATATTCCAAGGGCGGGTTCATGGCTCCTCATCTGCTTTATCTCTGAATGACCAGGATCCCAAAAGAGTTTTATCTTGTTGTTCGTGGCTCTCAGTTAGGACTTGTGTCAGGCCTTTTATGTCGTTTAGGTACTCCAATGTGATTTTTAACTCGGCGGCAGCTTAGCCAAAGTTTAAAGCTTGGCTGGCTGACAGGTTGTATATATTTTGGGCATGGTAGTCCTTTTCAAGATTCTTTTGTACGCATGCTTGTATTGCATCGACTTCAACTTGCTATATTGTGGCATAGTTCCCCAGAAAGACGCTGATGTCCATTCTGGGTCTTTCCCCAAATATGCATACGCTTACTCCGTTGACTGTTTATGATCTATTAGTGTACTCAGGCACGTATTTAGGGGGGGGGGTCTAGGGGGTCCGGACCCCCCCCGAAACGAATTTATAATCATATAAATGCCGCCAAAAATCCCGCTATTCTCTAAAATGGTTTGTTCGCAGCAAGATTCGTCAACAAAAAAGGGCAACAAACCCAAAAATTTTTCGCCTGCGGCGCAAACAATCCTCGATGCCTACATCCCGCTTTTATTACTTTCAATCTGGACCCCCCCCCCCCGAAACCAAATCCTGGATACGTGCCTGAGTGTACTAAACTAGGCCTTTGTCTTGTGAAGTTGTAGATCCCTTTCAAGCGATCGGTTTACATCTCCAAGAGCAATGTCGTTGATTTGGTCAGTGACTTTTGTGTGTCCTATTTTCTCGGGATCTTGTTTCCATTCCGCATTTTTACTTTTATCCTAGAGGCGCTACGGTTGGCCTCCATTCTGATGTGTATATCTAGGGGTCCTATTAGTATGAATTATGTTCCTTTATGATTTCTTATTTCCTGTTACAACATTTCTTTGGGAACGGTACTATATAGTTATTTTATTATCCTTTAAGTACCTATCTACCTATATTTAAAAAATGTGTCTATTTGGCACTGGGGGTAGATATAGTATACATATACTACTAAGGTGCGATTTTTGACGTCCCATTTACCTATTTTTCACTAACTTGGCAGCCAATAAGACGACGTTTTGCAAAGCGACGACTTTTAAGATGACAAAACCACAACTATTATTATATGATATTATTTAATATTTTAGTTTGGGCCGAAATTCACGCTATCGATGATAAAAAAATATTAGTAAAAAAAATATATTCCTCTAAAAGACGTATCTATTTGGTTATACATAACACATATTATTATAACCTGCAAATCGAACATTTAATTAAAGAGAGAGAATATTTGTTTCAAAAATAATGTTTGATAGACTCGCCTAATATTATCGCACTTTCAAAAAATGCAATTTTCAAATTTGGACGTTTCAAGTAACGATCACCAGGGTGAACTATTAATAATATAGATATTATTAAGAAAAATGACGGAAAAATCCATTAAAAATTATATTTTTTAGTGGATATTATGTAGGGGCGCCATGTAGTAATAATTTTCGGTTGCTTGGTTTAATTACATTAACTCCTAGTCCAATAATTATTCTAACAAGATTATAGACGATTTATAATTATTATATTTTTCAAGTGGAATGCTTTTCAATCTGAAAAATGACGTTACGATAAATTCACTTCAAGCGAGTACTTAATTTACAAGTAGTTACTATTTTATGGCTCTTAAGACAGAGAAATTTAAAGCATCATGACGCTTGGCGCAAAATTACTGTAACTTTATTAACTCAAAAATGTTTCTAATGAAAGATCAATATTATGAGTTGAAGTTGAATATCGTCACAGAACATCTGCAACTATCCATTGCACGGTACTTTTCTTACGGTTCTTTTTGTTGTTCACCCCTTTACGGGGAACCAGCTATTACAAAAACCAAATTAGCCTTATTTTAATATAAGGGATATTTAAAGTCAGTAATAATTTCTACAAAACTTTTTAGTTGTACAATCCTTCTAACTTTAATGACGACTGAAACCAATAACTACTAATATATGAAACCCCAAATGGTGAGCCTTAAACTTGGGAGCTACTGCTGTATTATACAGGATGTAAAAAAAAATTAGATAATTGCTATTTTAAAAACTACTGAATTTTTTTAAAATTGGCACGTCCATATAAATAGTAAAAAACGACACAACTAGTAAGGACGAGACCATATCTATAATAGTACTGGGTTGGTAAAAAAAATTATAACATTTTTATTTTCAATAGAACATCCTATATATTTTTGAAGATTTAAATATTTCCTTAAAAGACAAATTAAAATGGTTTGATAAATTTATTCTATTGAATGTACTCTAGAGTGAGCTGTATTCGCGGCGCAATAGTACGTTAATGAATGAACTGATTTGTCTAATCTCTTGTTTCATCGTCGTAGAGTTCGATCAGAAAAGAGATATACATAAGTTCCAAGCATATACATTTATAAACACTTTCCAGTGAAACTAAGCGTAATTCCGCCCTAATGCACCTTTTGGAACTAGAAATAGTTATTAAAGAAACAACAAGAATTTTGCAAAATATTGATGTAATTTCATAAAGTAAAATGGCAAACGAAATATCCCTGCTACCTGACAATGGACGGAATTCCTTTCAATAAAGTCTGCAGCCACTGAAAGCCGATAGTGGCCGATCGATGTTAACTTTTGTCCTCTCGTCACTATTGTATGAAAAAACAAACTTTCATTTGTTAAACGTATAGGTATCATGTTCTCGTACAAATTGCTCTACATGCTATGTTAAATATCTTGACACGGATTTTTTTTATAAAATGGATAATGGAACTTTATTGAATAACTTCGCGTTTGTTCCTTGGGTCAAAGACCTTTTCTTTAGGGAGCTGAAATTTGGCGTGGTTATAGTAAGTTATGTCTCAAACATAGACCGAAAGTTTAAAAAGTTTAACTGGAAACATATTTGTCGTGGAAGATCGGGATGGACAAAAAAGCAGAAAATCCCTTCTCTCGCTAATAGTATATCTATAGATTTTTAGTTGTTCATCATTTATCGAATGGACTTAGATTCTTTAAAAATACATGATAATACAATCAGTGGCGTAAGTACACCCCCACAGACACGAGGGGCTATTTTGGGCGCCCAAACGACCAACTGCCACACAAGAAGCAAGAAAATTGTAGGGGAAGATCGCCTATGATGGCACCTTTTTTTACCACCTAATATATTTTTTAGTTCAAAGGTATTACCCCATTTAACCATGTTAAAATATTTGGTACTGCTTAAATATTCATTATAACACTTTAAAAATATACAAAACTATTTTTTTGGTAAAAAAAAATAGAAAAGAAAAAATCACCAAGTATGCCATCATAGGCAATGCAGTTGCAGTTGTAAGATGTTCTATTAAAAATAAAAAAGTTATTATTTTTTTTTACCAACCCAGTACTATTATAGAAATGGTCTCGTCCTTACTAGGTGTGCCGTTTTTTACTATTTATATGGACGTGCCAATTTTAAAAAAATTCAGTAGTTTTTAAAATAGCAATTATCTAATTTTTTTTGACATCCTGTATAATACAGCAGTAGCTCCCAAGTTTAAGGCTCGCCATTTGGGGTTTCATATATTAGGAGTTATTGGTTTCAGTCGTCATTAAAGTTAGAAGGATTGTACAACTAGAAAAGTTTTGTAGAAATTATTACTGACTTTAAATATCCGTTATATTAAAATAAGGCTACTTTGGTTTTTGTAATAGCTGGTTCCCCTTAAAGGGGTGAACAACAAAAAGAACCGTCAGAAAAGTACTAAAAATATACAAAAACTATTTTTTTGGTAAAAAAAAATAGAAAAGAAAAATCACCAAGTATGCCATCATAGGCAACTGCATTGCCTATGATGGCATACTCCAGTAAAATACAAAAATCTGATGAACGCATACATGTAAAAGGAATATTTTTGTTACAGTTTGCACTATTTTATTGTTAAAAAATTGCACATGTTTAAAACTTTTAAAAAAGATAATAAAAACATTATCAAGAAAGTACAATCTAAAGACATACCTATTAAAAAAATTTAAAAAGCATATAAGTAGTGACATATCTAAAAGAAAAGTAAAAGTAGCGCCGTTTTGAATATGACGCCAATGATGTCATACGTATTTATATGTATTTATAGGTATGCCATCATAGGAAACCAATGGATATGCCATCTTCACCCTTCTAGTAAATAAATTATAAAAAATTAAAACCACAATCTAGATTTAAAATAATCCTAGCAAAGTAACAACTATATCCTATAGTTATCGGAAAAAAATCGTGCATTCTAATTTAATGCACCTAACATAATACATTTTTGGTTTAAAAAGTGGCTAATATTACTTCGGCACTTAACAATTTCTGTTCTATTAAATAACTATCTATCTATGCGGGATGACGCAAAACCCGTTTATTCAAAAGATACCTGTGGTATGCCATCAAAGGTGACCTTCCCCTAGATGGATAAATAATTTTGCAAAAAAAATGTTAGGCGTCAATCACTTTTCTTACCGTTAAAAATGTAAATATTTCCGTCGGGACGTGCGTCCGGTCATACTATATTGTAAGTGGAATAATAATAATAATAATAATAATAATAATAATAATAATAATAATAATAATAATAATAATAATAATAATAATAATAATAATAATAATAATAATAATAATAATAATAATAATAATAATAATAATAATAATAATAATAATAATAATAATAATAATAATAATAATAATAATAATAATAATAATAATAATAATAATAATAATAATAATAATAATAATAATAATAATAATAATAATAATAATAATAATAATAATAATAATAATAATAATAATAATAATAATAATAATAATAATAATAATAATAATAATAATAATAATAATAATAATAATAATAATAATAATAATAATAATAATAATAATAATAATAATAATAATAATAATAATAATAATAATAATAATAATAATAATAATAATAATAATAATAATAATAATAATAATAATAATAATAATAATAATAATAATAATAATAATAATAATAATAATAATAATAATAATAATAATAATAATAATAATAATAATAATAATAATAATAATAATAATAATAATAATAATAATAATAATAATAATAATAATAATAATAATAATAATAATAATAATAATAATAATAATAATAATAATAATAATAATAATAATAATAATAATAATAATAATAATAATAATAATAATAATAATAATAATAATAATAATAATAATAATAATAATAATAATAATAATAATAATAATAATAATAATAATAATAATAATAATAATAATAATAATAATAATAATAATAATAATAATAATAATAATAATAATAATAATAATAATAATAATAATAATAATAATAATAATAATAATAATAATAATAATAATAATAATAATAATAATAATAATAATAATAATAATAATAATAATAATAATAATAATAATAATAATAATAATAATAATAATAATAATAATAATAATAATAATAATAATAATAATAATAATAATAATAATAATAATAATAATAATAATAATAATAATAATAATAATAATAATAATAATAATAATAATAATAATAATAATAATAATAATAATAATAATAATAATAATAATAATAATAATAATAATAATAATAATAATAATAATAATAATAATAATAATAATAATAATAATAATAATAATAATAATAATAATAATAATAATAATAATAATAATAATAATAATAATAATAATAATAATAATAATAATAATAATAATAATAATAATAATAATAATAATAATAATAATAATAATAATAATAATAATAATAATAATAATAATAATAATAATAATAATAATAATAATAATAATAATAATAATAATAATAATAATAATAATAATAATAATAATAATAATAATAATAATAATAATAATAATAATAATAATAATAATAATAATAATAATAATAATAATAATAATAATAATAATAATAATAATAATAATAATAATAATAATAATAATAATAATAATAATAATAATAATAATAATAATAATAATAATAATAATAATAATAATAATAATAATAATAATAATAATAATAATAATAATAATAATAATAATAATAATAATAATAATAATAATAATAATAATAATAATAATAATAATAATAATAATAATAATAATAATAATAATAATAATAATAATAATAATAATAATAATAATAATAATAATAATAATAATAATAATAATAATAATAATAATAATAATAATAATAATAATAATAATAATAATAATAATAATAATAATAATAATAATAATAATAATAATAATAATAATAATAATAATAATAATAATAATAATAATAATAATAATAATAATAATAATAATAATAATAATAATAATAATAATAATAATAATAATAATAATAATAATAATAATAATAATAATAATAATAATAATAATAATAATAATAATAATAATAATAATAATAATAATAATAATAATAATAATAATAATAATAATAATAATAATAATAATAATAATAATAATAATAATAATAATAATAATAATAATAATAATAATAATAATAATAATAATAATAATAATAATAATAATAATAAGAATAATAATAATAATAATAATAATAATAATAATAATAATAATAATAATAATAATAATAATAATAATAATAATAATAATAATAATAATAATAATAATAATAATAATAATAATAATAATAATAATAATAATAATAATAATAATAATAATAATGTCCGAGGGAGTTGCCTGTCTCCTACCGGACGCGTCCCCAGGTGGCGGATAGGGGACAGCTCTAATCAGCCTAGCTGACGAGTAGGTGCGAAATAAAATAACACCCGCGGACCAAAAACAGGCAAACCGCTGCTGGGGCCAGCAACCCCAGCAGTGTGACATGTTGACGCTATAAGGACTCGTCGAAATCGCTACTCGGGCGTGGCGGAGACTCAGGCTGACTCCGTTCGGAACCGCCCTAATGACCAGTCTGTTGCAGGACCCAGTGGAACCGGTGCCGCTGACCTGCAAAAGGCAAACACCGACGCAATGAACAGGAACCGAGAAACAACACCACCCAGCAGAGATGCTTTGGAAGTTCAAGGACATCCAACCACTCTACAGGGCAGACTGCGACAGAGAATAAAATGGACAGATGACATGAATGAATTTCTATATCGCAGCTTTCTTGTTTTAACCAATATGGAAACTAAAACCATAGGATACAGCAAAGAACTACACATACAAGTAACGAGACAATTCCCAGAGCTTAGGCAAAGAACAATACAAAACATCCTGGACCAAAAACGAGCCATCCTATCGGCAAACAAAATTTCTCCAGAAACAATGGACCGAATAAAAAGAGAAGCCGAACAGGAATTAGGAATAAATCCAACAACACCACCAAGAAATGAAAACCAAACCATAAACGAGCAAAGGGGAGAAATAACCGAAGAGGAAATACAAATACAAAACTGCTTCGAAGAGACATACATGCAATATTACGGAACTATGCCAAACCTAAGACCAAAACTACCCAAACTGAAAGCAAAAATTAGAGCAAATACGAATAAAATCATCACACAAATAAACAACATAATAAAGAACAGAATAAAAAACGAAGACAATCTCACCAACATACACAACCTGGCCTACATAGGAGCGGCAACAGTCTCAAAAATCATTGCACCAAAAAAACCCCAAAACAAACAAACCCAAGAAACAAATATGTCACCACCATGGGAACGACGAATCAACAAAAAGATAGATGAACTACGAACAGAAATAGGAAGACTAACAAAGGCAAAAGAACCAAACGCAAGTCAAAAGCTAAAGAACAAAGCCCAACAAATAATAGCAATACATAAAAACGCAGAAAATAATAACATAAATGAAATAACAGACCTACTCAAACAGAAACTTGCTGCCAAATCCAAAAGACTAAGGAGACTTAAAGAAAGTGACCAACGTAGAAAACACAACAAACAATTTAAAGAAGATGAAAGACAATTTTACAGAGAACTAAATCAAAAAACAAACAACGATGAAAAAAATGAAAACCCAGATAAAGAAAAAACTAAAACCTATTGGAGCAGTATATGGTCACATGAGAAGAAACACAAACAAACATCAAGATGGATCAGAGATGAAAAAACAAGAATGTACAACAAAAAACAAATGAACAATCATAACATAACAATAGATGATGTACAAAAAGCCATAAAGAAAACACACAGTTGGAAATCACCAGGAAAAGACGGGCTGCATAACTTTTGGTGGAAACGATTTACAAGCACACACGACAAAATAGCACAACTATTCTCTGAGATTGTAAAAGGACAAACAGAAATGCCCGATTTCATGACTGAAGGACTAACATATTTACTCCCAAAAACAACACCGACCAGCAGTTATCCAGATAAATACCGACCGATTACATGTCTCCCAACCATTTATAAGATATTAACATCAATTATCACAGACAAAATATATACACATCTAACCGAAAACAACCTATTAGCAATAGAGCAAAAAGGATGCAGAAGAAAAACCAAAGGCTGCAAGGAACAACTGATTGTTGACACCATTATAACACAACACAAAAAGAAAGAAAGGAAACCACTGTACACTGCATACGTCGACTACAAAAAGGCTTTCGACAGTGTCCCACACTCGTGGCTACTAGAAGTGCTAAAAATTTATAAAATTGATCCGTTTATTCAGAGCGCCCTGAAACAAACAATGACTAAATGGAAAACAACACTAAGCGTAAACAACAACAAAAACAAATTCACAATAGACAACATAGAAATAAAACGCGGAATTTTCCAGGGCGACGCGCTTAGTGCACTTTGGTTTTGCATGGCAGTGAACCCTCTCTCACACATGCTAAACAAAACAAACAAAGGTACAACCATAGAAAACAACACAATAAGCCACCTCCTCTATATGGATGATCTAAAACTATATGCAGACAACAAAGAAAACATCGAAAAACTAATACAAATCACAAAAACATTTAGCGACGACATACACATGGAATTTGGACTGGACAAATGTCGAATCAATGCAATGGAGAGGGGAAAGTGGAGACAATATGAAGGGTATGACATGGGAGCAGATAAAGGACAAATAGAAGGCATGGAAAATGAAGAATTGTACAAATATCTAGGATACCAACAAGCGAGAGGAATAGATCAAAAACACAGCAAAGAAACACTAAAAAACAAATTCAAGGAAAGAATAAGGAAAATATTAAAAACAAAACTAAATTCCAAAAACATGACAAAAGCAATAAACACATACGCTATATCTATTCTAACCTACAGCTTTGGCGTAATCTCCTGGACAGACACAGAACTCGAAGAGCTCAATCGTGACATCCGTACAATGAGCACCAAATTCCGCAAACACCATCCACGCAGCTCAATAGAAAGAGTAAACATCTCACGAGAAAAAGGAGGACAAGGAATTATCCACATACCAAGACATAACCAAAAACAAATAATGACGCTCAGAAAATACTTTAATGATGAAGCCACTAATAACCAGTTATATAAAATCATAAAAAAACTAGACAAAAAATCAACACCGCTAAATCTAGCACAAGAAAATAACGGCGAACCAGAGGAAGATAACCTCGAGGATAAGTGGAAAAGAAAGGAATTACATGGCAGATATCCAGCATTGCTGGCACAACCACACATCAACAAGGAAGCATCCCTCATGTGGTTAAAACTTGGATATCTATTTCCCGAAACCGAAGCATTCATTATTGCAATACAAGACCAAGTCATTGCGACACGCAATTATAAAAAATTTATAATGAAAGAACGTATCCTAACAGATAGATGCAGAATGTGCAAAGAACAAACCGAATCCATCGATCACATCATAAGCGGATGCCAAACACTAGCCCCAAAAGAATATACCAAAAGACACGACAATGTTGGCAGAGTAATTCACCAAGAGCTCTTAAAAATCCACGAACCGACAATCACCGAAACAATCCCATACTACAAATATAACCCAGAAAGCATCCATGAAACAGAAAACTATAAGATATACTGGAACAGAGAAATAATAACGGATCTTCCCTTACAACACAATAGACCAGACATGGTGTTCACTGACAAAATAAACAAACATACTTACCTGATCGACTTCTCTATCCCGCTTGCCGCAAACCTACAAAAAAAACATAGAGAAAAGATTAGTAAATACTTACCTCTTGCCAACGAAATAAAAGAAATGTGGAACCAAGAAAAAGTGATGATAGTACCAATCATCATAGGTGCAACTGGAGAAATACCACACACACTCTTCGAAAACCTAAAAAAACTAAACATTAAAGAACAAATATACTACCAGCTACAAAAAGTTGTTCTTATAGAAACCAGCGGAATTGTCAGACGTGTACTAAATGACACCGACAACTGAAACTTGAACTTTTCCAAATCTACGAATCTACCTGCTTTCTTGCAACCAATGCCGAAACAGGATAGAAGCCATATCCAGATACAAAATCTGTGGAACCTGAAAATAATAATAATAATAATAATAATAATAATAATAATAATAATAATAATAATAATAATAATAATAATAATAATAATAATAATAATAATAATAATAATAATAATAATAATAATAATAATAATAATAATAATAATAATAATAATAATAATAATAATAATAATAATAATAATAATAATAATAATAATAATAATAATAATAATAATAATAATAATAATAATAATAATAATAATAATAATAATAATAATAATAATAATAATAATAATAATAATAATAATAATAATAATAATAATAATAATAATAATAATAATAATAATAATAATAATAATAATAATAATAATAATAATAATAATAATAATAATAATAATAATAATAATAATAATAATAATAATAATAATAATAATAATAATAATAATAATAATAATAATAATAATAATAATAATAATAATAATAATAATAATAATAATAATAATAATAATAATAATAATAATAATAATAATAATAATAATAATAATAATAATAATAATAATAATAATAATAATAATAATAATAATAATAATAATAATAATAATAATAATAATAATAATAATAATAATAATAATAATAATAATAATAATAATAATAATAATAATAATAATAATAATAATAATAATAATAATAATAATAATAATAATAATAATAATAATAATAATAATAATAATAATAATAATAATAATAATAATAATAATAATAATAATAATAATAATAATAATAATAATAATAATAATAATAATAATAATAATAATAATAATAATAATAATAATAATAATAATAATAATAATAATAATAATAATAATAATAATAATAATAATAATAATAATAATAATAATAATAATAATAATAATAATAATAATAATAATAATAATAATAATAATAATAATAATAATAATAATAATAATAATAATAATAATAATAATAATAATAATAATAATAATAATAATAATAATAATAATAATAATAATAATAATAATAATAATAATAATAATAATAATAATAATAATAATAATAATAATAATAATAATAATAATAATAATAATAATAATAATAATAATAATAATAATAATAATAATAATAATAATAATAATAATAATAATAATAATAATAATAATAATAATAATAATAATAATAATAATAATAATAATAATAATAATAATAATAATAATAATAATAATAATAATAATAATAATAATAATAATAATAATAATAATAATAATAATAATAATAATAATAATAATAATAATAATAAGACGTTTATTAGTCCACTTGGTTACAAAAGTTGATATATATAACAAAAAAATAACAGTTACATCACAACATTAAGGACTAATGGGCCGTTATGTCAGCTTTCCCAACAGGTTGTCGGGGGGCTGTTGCGGCCTTTGTATACCTAAATCTAAAAAATAACTAAAACTAGTAATAAAAATAGTAACATAGAAATATAAAAAAAAAACATAAAAAACATGAAAAAATGAAATAGGCGTAACGCGTACTATCCATCACTAAAATAAGAGATTATAGATAGTTATTTATATGCATTAAAATAAAAAAAAAACAAAAAGTCTGGAAGCAACGAAAAACTGAGATATGAAAGATTGGTTGTTGAATGAAAAGGGAAAAAAGAATAAGAAAAACCAGGCATTTCTCAAGACACGTGATCAACAAATAAGAAAAAGAAGAAAAAAAATCACACTTGAGCAGATAACAATTTGAGTTTTGTTTTCTTCTTGTAAGTTTGGCAGCTCAGCGAGAGGTCGGTTGGGGTATTCGTGTTCATTAGGTTGGCAGCGTAATGAGAGAAAGATCGCTTAAATAGCTCTCTATGATGCAGGGGAATATCAAGAAGAGTCTTAGTCAGGAGTCACACGGAGCGACCATGATCGACCGGCTACGACCAACAAACAAAATAGCTTAAATTCAGGGTTCTAGTCACACTGGTCGACCGACCACAGCTGTCGACCGCTCGTACGAAAATGTCAAACCTGTCAAATGTCAAGATTCTTTTGTAGATAATACTTTGTCTATATAAACACAAATGACCAAGAGCAAATAAAACCAGCGTGAAAAAGTAGGGCTAGGTTTTAGAGTTGCACGCCACTTCCTCTTGGTGTAAAATAAAAAAAAATAAAAAAAATTTGTCATGCGCATTAACTGGGATGGTCCGAGACTGACCAAAATTTCCAGCAGGTTGGAATATCAAACAGGGTCGACGTAGATCGGTCGCGGACAGTCGAGGACGATCGTTCAGTGTGATTTTTGTGGTAAAAATGTTCGTGTTGGAAATTTGATCGTCACTGGTCGATCGCGGACGGTCGATCATGGTCGCTCAGTGTGATTCTTCCCTTAGGTCTGATGTTTAGTCTATGGACGTCGGCTCGGAAAGTTAATTTTCGATATAAATATAGTGGAGTTTTTTTTTAATAATATTAAATACAAAACAGGAGCCATGCAGCACTCGTCGATTCTACATGTTAAGCCAGTTAAACTCCGCAAGTTTGTAAGTAATTCTCTCACGGCGCCTTATTCCAAATATATACCTAAGGCAGGAATTTTGTAGCTTTTGAATTCTTCGAATATCCAAACTGTCCAAGCAAGGACCGTATACAGTATCACAAAAGTTAAGCTGTGACAGTATAAGTGATTCGCATAGTTGGGCCTTAACATTAGAATCGAGGGTGTGACGCAGGGAGAAAATGCTCTTTAAAGCAGCATAGGCAGATCTCAATTTATATGTAATGTGCTCTTTATATCTCAATTTGTTTTCAAGTATAATAAGTCCTCAATTTCTAGCGTTTTCCTTGATTGGGATTTCTACGTCTGACATTTTTATATTAACACTGTTCATAATGTTAATTCTTGACGGTTCACTGCAAAACAGAATAGCCAACGATTTGTTCGGATTAAGTTTAAGTATATGTTTTTTGGAGATCGACTGCAATCGTTCAAGATCATCATTGATCATTTCATTAGCCAGTAGACTCTCAGCAGGTTTGAATGATAAATACAGTTGTGTATCATCCGCATATATGTGATGGTTACAGTATTTTAATTGTTTAACAAAAGTGGAAGTATAAATTGAGTATAGGATTGGGCCCAAAATACTGCCCTGAGGAACACCATGATTAACATGAATGTGCAATAGGGTTTTCTCCATGTTTGTGCCGTATATGACATATAGCCTAACATAGTGTAAAAATAAAATATCAGTTAAGGGTGGATTTTAGGTATAGAAAACATTATAACAACTTTAGTTTGTCTGTCTTCAAAAATGGTATAAAATTTAGGTTCTATTAGAAAAAGAAATACCTTTTTCTTGTCTTGCATTTTTAAGCCATCCTGTAGAGTCAATAATTATTTTACATTGTATAACATTGCAATCCTTCAACTTGTGTAGTAATGTTTTTTGCATATTTTATATAACAACGCAGCAATTGTACTTTACCGCATTATTAGCGGCACTAAATCACTATGCACCCTCTGTATACATCGCGCTTCGGTTGTTCGTTGAAGTAAGAGAACAGTGGCGGTCGCAGCTTTTTTCAAAGGGGGGCGGCGGTTTGAGTTCGCCAAAAATGTACACTTGTTTCTCTAGATCTTTGCAAAGCTTTTGATACAGTAAATTTTTCTATTCTTTTAAGAAAACTTGATATGATGGGTATTTCGGGTGTAGTTTTTGACTTGTTTAGAAATTATTTGAATCAGCGGAAACAAAAAGTTTGTATCAAAAATAAACATAGCAAATTTCTTAATATTAATTGTGGTGTTCCGCAAGGTTCAATTTTGGCCCCTTTATTTTTTCTTATTTATATTAATTCTATATTTAAATTAAAATTGAAAGGGAAAATTAGATTGTTCGCTGATGATACAACAATTTTATACATCGCTGATTCATATGAAATTATACAAAATTTTATAAATCATGATATGAAAATCATTGAATTATGGATGTGTAGTCATAAATTAACATAAATTTGAAAAAATCCTCTTTTTTATGTATAGGAAAAAAACACAATTTATACAGAAGTGATTTAAAATTAAAAGTCGGGCATTTAAAACAATCAAATAAAATTAAATTTTTGGGGTTGATAATAGATGAAGCTATTAATTGGAGTGAACACATTGAATATATTAAACAGAAAATAGTTGCACCAGTGGGGATTTAAAAAAAAACTCAGTTTTTTGACTCCAAATTATATGTTACGTCCTATTTATTTTGCTATTATTCACTCTCATTTACAATATTTAACTTTAATATGGGGATCAACTTTTCAAAATTTGCTTAATCCTTTACAAGTTTTACAAAATAAAGCAATTAAAAATATATATTGCTTGGATAGACAATATTCAACTAAACTTTTATATAAAAATTTTAATATTATGTCAATTAAGGATATTCACTTAATGCAAAATATTGTTTTTGTTCACCAAATCATATCAAAAAATAAACATTCTAATATAAAATTAAATTACAGACGTGACGTGCATGATCATTTGACTAGAACTGTTTTCAATATTGATTTACCTTTAATACACACTAGGGCAGGTCAGAACAGAAAATGATAACAAAGAAAATACTTAAGAAAGGGGAAGCTAAATTTTAAATTAAAAAATATTTAAACATGCACTTATTTTATTTTATGATTAACTATTACTTTCATAATTATTTATAAATGATATCTCAACGATATTATTCATTATATTATTTTATTAAAAGAATAATAATTGAATAATTTTATGCATACATATTTGAATATTTTTATTTTTTATTGATTAACATTTAAGTACCTGTTATTTTGACTTACTTTGTATTTAATTAGTTATATTTAACAATTATCTTTATACAAGTTGTTACTAGTAGATAATCCCGCATAAACGGATGTTTTTGGGATTTCATTTGGATTAAATAAATAAAATAAATAATCGTCGGGTTTGTGTTACAAAAAATTGATATAATCGATTATAAGCTCACCACGCCAAAATTTACGAATTTTTTCAGGAATGATGGATGTTGGGGCGTAGATTATGAATCTGAAAACGATTCTCACTGGAAACGTTTGGCTTTTGAGATATTCCTTCATAAATTGCTATTTTTCAACATGCCATCACCTCAGAATTTTCCAGTTTTTCCTCTTATGGCAAATTAATTCCTAATTCCCCCTTAATTCTTTTATTACACAATGTTATTTAAACGTCTTTCACGTTGAAATTTCAAAAAAGGGTACATTTCATTGGTTATTTAGTTAAAATATTTATTTTAAAAACCGAGTGTAGCCCAGTTATTCATTTGTTTTTAGTTCGTCATAGTAGCCAACTATGCTACTATGTTATTTTCAGCAAAAGAAAAAGGAAAATCAGGAGAAGAAATTACCAACCCGTATAAAACATGATCAGTTTTATTAATTTTTTCTATATTCTTGTGTTAGAGAGAAAAGTATATAAATGCAACTGAGGCATCAGAAACGTAAGATTTAATAACTAGTAGGTATGTATTTTAATAAGGGATATCTCAAAATCAAAGTGTTTCCGTAGAAAGTCGTTTTTAGATTTATAATCTACGCCCCAAAATTCGACATTCCCAAAAAAATCATAGTTTTTGGCGTGGTGAGCGTATAAGATATTTACCAGAAAATAACTTGTATATATAATAAAAATTTGTATTTAAAATAACAACCAATGCAAAAAAAAACTAAAAAATCAATACTCCTTTTTGATCCTTGAAATCGGTTAATAATATTCGATATTAATGTTTATTTCATACCTAGATAGTGTTTTGGGTTAACTAAGCGATTGCCCCCCTCCCCGGCCACACGAAGTACTAGATGACTTGGAAAAAAAGAGTAGCTTACTACAAGTTTGAAAAAAATAATTTATAATTCAATTATTAAAAGTTCAAAATAAATCTTTTCCTGCCATAACAAACAGTTTTTGACGGCCATTATTGTTACTGTCATCTGCATATTTTTTCCGAATTACTAAACCCAAATACAAACGGAACGAACCATATTGTACAGAATTTTAATCCGAAAAACCAAACCACCAATTCATCGGCTTATAAATCGAAATCCGTGTATAAAAAGTCAAATTGGTAATATTAAAATACCGCGAAACCCATTTCTTGATGAAGAAATACCATCGTCATCTCCTTAGAATCTCAACCTCTTGAGTCAAGGCTAACCAGATCAACATATCCTGCAGTGTTGCCATAAGTTATCCATGTCGTCAACATCATTAATAATTTACAAATATCCGTTCTTATTGTCATTAAATTTGTCTGCATTAATTTTAACGTTTTAAATGTAACTTTAAAAATTTTAGCCGTGGCGTGCACAGTTTTTAAAATTAAATAAGTTGTATGTCTCCGCTGCGAATTGAACCCATAGCCACAGCTACAGCTATATATATATTCTGTGCGCCATAGCCTATCGCTAGCTGGACGAACGGAACAACAAATTGCGCCACACTCGACTCAACCAACTTCGGCCGTATCTATATGGTCCAGCGCAGGGTTCTACTCTACAGCTACAATACCTGGGGAAGCAGCAACTTATTAAACTTTTTTTTATTTTAGTAGGTAGTACATTGGTAAGTATTTTATATAAAAATGAAAAATAACATAATAAATCAAAAAATATTCTAAAACACGTTTAGATAATTAAAGGATTTCTGTTGCCTCTTTCATTAAATTTTTTTAAAAAGAGTTCAAAATCTAATTTTTCGGTCTGTTTTCTTTGAAAGGCCAGAAAGATCAGGTCAGCCATCCTCTGAAGTTTGTATTAACGGTATAATAAAATATTAGAGACATTCCAACACTATAGGATAAATAAATAGTTAGTATTGAATGAACATTTTATAACGTAGGTATAAAGTTAAAATATCCAGAAAGGGTTATTGTCATACAATTGTTGTTTTTTTCCGGGAAGGGCGAATTTTTCTCTAGGAAGGGCGGCGTCCTGCCTGCCCCCCCCCCCTGGCTACGGCCCTGTGCTGATGACGTTCGCTATTAGAAATGCCAATGCCTCCGTTCACTCGTTCACTGCTCGGCGACCTCGAATTCTAATTGGAGGAGCCCCTTGGTCCCCATGTTGCTCGCGACAGTCACCGTTCTTATGTAGTGCCCAGCTCAGAGAACTACCTACCAAGGAGAAGCGACAGTATCGTCGATTTGCATTGGATTTCGTGGTCACCGCTATTTGATAATTATCCGGTCTAATACACGGAGAGAAATGTTGCGCTGGCAAAAAAATTGAGTATACACTGAGAACAATGCTTAGGAACTGCATTGAATAGGAATGTATGTTTAATTTCGGTAGTATATTTCGATAATAATGCTCTGGTTTAGTTCAGTTATCTAAATAAGCAGTATGAATAATTATATTTATACTTATTGCAACACCTTGTAATGGAAAAATATATTATTATTAAATATATTTAACGTATGGATTTGCTGGGTTAAAAGGATTTTAGAGAAACACTTTTCAGTTATGCCAAATGCTATTTATTTAGCCACTGTCAAATAAAAAATATTACAAATAAACATTTAACAAAATATACATATTTGAATGCTACTTCCTGATGTGTGACATTGGTACATATCTATTTATTTATTTATAGGTATTAACGTACACAAAATATGGTACCTATACAAGTCATAAAATATACTAAATGGATATAATTTATAATATTGTATTTTAAAATACAAAACACACATTGTATAAGAATCTACATAAATAATACAATAAATATTTTATATACTCCAGTAACTTATTACACTACCTACTATAATTTAAATATGGGATAAAATTTTAAGTTTTCGTATGTGGGTTTTATTTTGTTGATTACACTTTAATTCTCTGTTGAAATATTTTAAAGTGTAAAATATTTTTAATCTAATAAATAATTTCATTATGTACATTTTAGGAAACTGTTGACAAGGATGATCATATTTTACACAAGTTAATAAATTTAGCAATTTATGTGAAATTTCCTGGCCTGTAGAAAGTTCTTCGAATTTAGCATTAAATATTTTTTCTAGGTTATATACAAACTTAATAAAATCCTCTGGAGGAGATTGGAGTCCACCATATATATTTTGGGAGCTGTCGTAAGCCTTATAATAAGTTAATAAATTACTTATATTTAACTCTTGACATTCCTTCCCAAATGTTTTACAAATATCACAATTAGTGTGGAAGTCAAGGGCTCTTTTTAAAATGTAACCGCAAACATAACTAAAAGCATTTTGGGTAGGAAAATTTTCTTTGCTGTAGTCGAAATCTGGAAGAGAAAGTGCCTTGGTCGGCTGTATTTCTTTCTCCTTTTCAATTATTTCGGTTACATTAACCGTTTTTAGATCCATTAATATATTATCTAAATCATTATGACAATTCATATTATCGGAGTGCAAGTAATTTTGGCAAAATAGTTTTTTAAAAGCCCTTTGGAACTGTATGGGGGTAGGGTTAATACAATTTCCCCCTTGTTGTCTTACACTATCAAAAATTTTTTCGATACAGTCACTATTGATTCTTCGCGTCTTTAGATACATAAATCCTGATTGGAATAATTTCTCCCACAGTTTCTTTACGCTGTTGATGGTAATTAACCAACATTTTTGAACTTTCATTTTATTTGTGATATCTTTGTTTTCTTTATCAACAATTCTTAAATTCGACAAAAAATCACACATATCATCAAAAAACTGTAACTGAAAGTTTGAACCATCAAAAACGTTTTTAAATTTTGCAAGATTTCTTAAAGAAACTGAATTAAGCAAATCGAAAAGGTTATTAAACCTTTCAATAACCTCGATGGTTCCCAATGCACCAGTGGGAAGAGCACCTAATATCATATAGGTGTTCATTCCACTAGCTACTGTATAGCTAAGGACTTGACTTGCAAAAAAAACTTTCATTTTTCGGTGTTTCTAGGGCGTACATGAGAATCAGTTAATTTAGGAGCACATCTGTAAAATTGCTTTTTATCTTCTTTATAAAAATCTTGAATAAAAGTCCAAGATGTTTTTTTATCCCCAAAAGAAAATGAATGCTTTAATAAACTATTTCTAGTTGCTTTTATCAAATGACATGGATCAAATATATATACTAATTTCTGTTCACCCACTTGAAATTCAGGATTTTCTGGAGTAACTCCGAATGATTTTGCTAGTTCAAGAAAATTCGAACCCATGTCACTTGATATTCCCTCTACATACATTCCGACATTGCTTAATTTATTATTACATTCTTCCATAATAGGCTTCAGATCTCTTACACTTAACTGTGATCCCACAAAAAAATAGGCTAATGGCTGTTTCCAAGCAGAATAAAGACCCTTAGCCATGATCACCATTGCATTTTTACATATTAATGAGTCTTTTTTTACTTAACCCTGATCTTCGAAAGCAATAATTTTATCAGCATCTGTATTATAAAACAGATGAGATTTTAGAGCCATCTCATCAATACATAAAATACAATGTCGATCTTGCTCAAGCATAGTTTTAGTTTTAAGTTCAAGAGCCTTAAAAATAGCTTGGTTATCAAGACCTGGTTTACATGACAGCTGGGCAGTCATGCGTTGTAAGCTCCTTTTTGTAGGAAGAGTTAACAATTTGCTGATGTAACTATATGCTCGAGGACTTAAAAAATATAAAGTTAGAGCAAATTGTTTAATCTGAAGAGAATATCTCCGTGAAATGGGTCTTTTATATTTTTGGGCAGCATGTGATTTAATTATATCAGCTAAAGGTTGATCTAGAAAAATATCACAGATTTTATTGAAGTCTTCAATGCTCCAATCTTTTTCCTTCTTCGTCAATTTTTCCCTCTGGCTACGTTTTAATTTTCTTAGCTCCGTTTTCAGCTTTTGCTTTCTCGGGGTATTAGAGCTTAGCTGAAAAGATGTTTGGGTAGACACTGTTGGAGAATGCAAAGGGGATGAAGGTTTAGATGTCACTTCTTTTATTTCTTCAAGAATTAGCGGTTCAAACAATTGTTTGGAAGGGCTTGGACCTAGAATGAAATTGAAAAGAATAATGAAACAACAACTAAATAATTATGTTTTCGTTTCAGTTTTAGAAATAAGGTACTGGTTTTTTTCAGTTACGTTCTAATTATATCCCCTAACAAGCTCAGCTTCAGGATATAGAAGAATAAGTTTATCGAAGACAACATAAACATATTTATTATATTATTAAATTTTAAATAAACTTATTATTTTTATTATTATTATTATTATTATTATTATATCAAATTGTTTGTTTTACTATGTGGAAAGCCTTTTGAGTTATATATTGTAATTGGTCATTTAATAAATAGCTATGACTTTTTAGAAGAATCCATTCATTCAACAGATACAACAATGTAGGTACATAAAACTTACCATATAACAAATAGTTGTCAATTGCAATGGGTTTCATTTCTTTATCTATACATGGCGGGACAACTGTAACTGAAAACAAAAAAAAAACATTAAGGAAATGTGACTATAATTACCAGGTACCTACCTAACAAAATTAGAAAGAGTATAATTTAAAATTGAAATCCCTACACATTAAAGCCATTTTTACTGATTAGTAATGGGTATTTCCACCCATAGGAATAAAATATTCATATGAAATAGATAAATATGAACCCAAAATTATGGGTAATTAGAAGGTAGGTAGGTATATTTAGGTAGATTTACATAAAAATAAGCAATAAAAATTTGAGACCCTTTTATAATATTATGGGTGACCAAAATGTAAAGGTTTTGTATGGAATTTCTATATTACAGTAGGTTCGGAGAAATTTAAAACTGACAAGCACAGATGGCCGCTTAAAAGGTTCTAGGGCTATCATTAAATTTTACTTTAGAATCAAATAAAATATATAATTATATAACAAAAGTAAAATATTGGGGTATGGGTCCTGATAAGGGCTGGATTAAATGAAAATTATTTTTTAAGCTACGCCAAGCTTTCGATAATGTTTATTATCTTCTTCAGGGCTACAATATAAACAAATAAAGCAGCCATAAAAAACTCTATGTAGGTGTACGAAACGATTTTTTATTAATTATTCCCTTTGTGCAAAAAGCAAAAACTACATAAGTAAATAAAAAAAAAAATTACTTACTGCTAATAAGCATTATGAAGGAAGAAACTAGCATAAGCATAGAGAACTTTTATGTGGAAAATGGAAATCTTTCTACATTTTTGGATAGATCGTGCCGATAGCATGTACGTTTTCTTTACCACCCATTTTCCACATAAAAGTTTTCTATGCTTATACTAGTTTCTTCCTCCATAATGCTTATTAGCAGTAATCAATTTTTTTTTATTTACTTATGTACTTTTTGCCTTTTGCCCAAAGGGAATAATTAATTAAAAAAATTTCAAAAATCTTTTCGTACACCTACATAGAGTTCCTTATGACTGATTTATTTGTTTATATTGCAGCCCTGAAGAAGATAATAAACATTATCGAAATCTTGGCGTAGCGTAAAAAAGCATTTTCATTTAATCCATCCCTCAGCAGGACCGATACCATCATATATTTTACTTTTGTTGTTTAACTATACTCAGTCGCAAGACTACCCTTCTCACTTAATATAATTATATTTTATAGGCAATACACACCTGATTAAATTAAGACTTTTTTGGGTGGTTCTTCAAAGGCATCTTCTGAAATCTTCGGTTGAGCCACCGTATATGGGAATAAGGTTGGTACAGCATTAGGCATTAACGTCTTTCTCGAACTGACTCCTTTTGAAAAGAATTTTTCTTCAAAGTGAAGTTCACACAGTCTTTGATTTATATTCGGAAACTTCTTTAATACATTGACGACCACCGTCCAGTATACTGGACATGTCGTTCTTTCCGTGGAGACCGCGTCCAGTATACTGGACACATAATATAATGCATCTAAGTGAGTTTAAAATTTCGCGCGGTCCCTCAGGCTCGACTGATTTATTTTGTTGGTTCCCAAGATAAGAAGAAATGCAAAATCTGCATATAAGCGTCAGTGTAAACTGGGCTTTTGACGTATTTATTGCAGGTGGGCGAGAAACCCGTTTATAGACGTATACGCTTTGTTTCTGTCATTCCACTTATTTGATATGTGCCTGTGGAATAGTTGTTACGCGTATAAAAAAATAAAAAAATTGCCAAAGGTAAGATTGTTAACATTTAGAGAAGAGGTATTGAGAGAGATGTTAAAAATCTCACCTTGGGGTGAAAGAGTTATTGATCAAAATACAGAAAAGAAAACTTTTCATTACTTACAACCCACTGCAGCTACCGAAAATAATAAGTCAACGATGAAAAGGTGCCGCCAATGCACTAAAGAAAAAAAAACGCAAAACCCGCTACTTTTGCCCCATTTGCACAGAAAACCCAGGATTATGTGTTTATCCGTGTTTTAAAATCTGGCATGAAACTTTGAATGAAACTCAAAATGTATAAAAATGTAACCTTTTTCTTTATGTTTTACGTTTGTAATTAATTTAAATAAAAAGTGTATAGCAAAATGTTGTTTTTTGTGCAAAAAAATAAAAAAAACAGCGTCCAGTTAACTGGACGTTGGTACCTGACGGTAAATTTTTTTTACAGATACCGACGTCTAGTTAACTGGACGGCATTTTGGAAAATTTTGAGTGCGAAAAAAATTATCTATAATAGCCCTAGAACCCATAACAAATATAGGTTTTTTGTTATTACCCCCCATTTTCGATGGTTTCTCAGGAAGTTTCGTATTTTGACTGTCGGTCGTCAATGTGTTAATATATCAGTTCGGCAACAAGCCTCGGCCCAGATCTTGGCTCTATAACAAAAAATATGAAATATTTATTTTTATATTTTTTAATAAATTCATACCTTACTTCTTATACACAGGTAGTCTTATTTAACGAATTTTAGTTTCCATTAGGACACTTTGAAATAGAAATTATTTATAACAAAATCACTCAAAAATAATGACTACTATGCAAGAAGGTATTCCTAAAGTACAGCATGGTTTATGCAAGTGCAACATTACCTACTTATAGAAACTACTTAAATGATCCTACATAAATCCACAAAGACAAACAAAACACGTGTACATCTACTTATAGGTTAGAAAAATGCTGTGGACCAAATATCTTGTTTTTTAGTGCACTGCTATTTTTATAAAGCATAAAATAAAATTCATCAACTCCTAACTTCATATTTTTATGTATTTAATTAAGAAAATAACTTTATAATATAACATTTAAATATATAATATAAACATTGACAAGTGTGCATATGTACTTACCGTTCAAAATCCTTGGGAAATTTAAACATACTTTTTCCTTCTCCTTCTTTCGTATCACATCTACGAAGGGCACAGCAATTTCCAGGCATATTGTTAATAGTTTTTTTTTGAAGTATACACAGGGGTAAAATAAATTTTTGAACGCACAGTCACACTCGAAACTCTCGAAACGAAGTAATAACATCGACTACCTAATTAAACAGACCGGCAAGGCTCTTGACAGCTATCCGGTCGAACCCCCACTCCAATTTTTTTGGCGGGAACGTTACTGTCGCTCCTCCTTGGTAGGTAGTTCTCTGGCCCAGCTCCTTAGGGAGCAAAATAATCTGAAAATCATTATATTATAAAATGTTATTTTTCTCTTAAAAAGCCTAATACTTAAAAACACCTAGTAGCGCTTTAAAGAGTTAAAACTTCGCAGTTTTCCAAATACTTTTGTTTAGAATAAATAACGTCAATCGAATTACTAAACCAAGTTCGACACGATTGATATTCCTAGTTTTGGATAAATATACCTAATATTCTAAATTAAATAAGATGCGCAATTATTAGGGAACTCATATCACGAGGTAGTAGCAGTAGTAGTAACAAGATGTATTTAGCAATGTGCTACAATTTAACAAATTTTATAAAATATTTAAACTAATTTAACAATATCATCTTTAAAGTATAAAAAAAAATAAAAATTTTTTTTAAAAATTTTATCAGTCACTATTTTGTTTTTTAAATAAATAATTTTTCAATGATTTTTTAAAATTTTTCAAAGAGCTTTGTGATTTAATTGAAATATTCAAGTTATTATATTCACTTAATCCTTTATAGAAAACCGATTTATATGTCAAATGTTTTGATACCTTACCTAGACAAAAATCTTTATTATACCTGGTTGAATAGTTATGATTTTCAAAATTTTGAGTTATAAAATCTTTCAAATGGGAAGGCAGTAAGTTATGTTGTATTTTAAAAATAAAAGTACAAATCAAAGAAATATTAAATTTTTAACATTTAACCACTGAAGTTTCTTTAACATTAAACTTATTTTCGAATATTTATCCACATTTAAAATTATACGCATAGCTTTATTGTGCAAAAATAAGGTAGCACGTCATATTCTCCAGTATTAAAGAAATATAGTTTGGAATGACGTCTATCCAGGGATCTTGTTTACTATAAATAAGAAGATCTGGTAAGACAAAGGAATCAGCACAAAAACTAGTTGCTACTAGAAACTATGCAAGTTTAAATTTATTTTATTTTTATTTAAAACTCTTATTAAACTATTTGAGACTTGCATCGGTTTGGGGCCTAGAGAATTTATAGCCAGCTGCGATGAAATCTAAGTGCCTGTACTATTGTACAGGCACTTAAAGTATTCAGACGAAATTCACGACATTTAATATTTTATCAACTTTGAAAGGTCGCGCGATTTAAGGAACTGTTTGGGAAATTTTTATGAACTATGTGTGGGTCTAAAGGATTTATTTATGACATTTCATTAAATGGTGTTAAAAAGGTTTTACGTATTTTTCTGACGAAATGAATTTAGGCACTGAGAATTTCTGTCGCATATAAATAATTAATGTAAACAACCAACCATGCTAAAGGTTTTATTCTTACTTACATTTTTATGATTTATAGAAAGTTTCATTTGAAACAAAATCAGTTGTCATTTTTTATAAGGAAGCATAAGTTTGTTTTAAAATAATTTTGCCTTTCAAGTTTTACATTTCTGTTTACTGTTCAAGCCCTAAATAAAAAGCAAATATAATATAAAAGGGCTCGAGTATTATGAAGTATATTATAATAGGCCTTCTTTCTCTTTCTAATGAAAGAAACTTTTGAAAAGTAACGTCTTAACATATTCCGATGTTAAGAGAAGTACAGTTTTTATTTTCGTAGTCAAAGAGGCTGTGTTTCCAGAATATTTTTGTTGCTGCTGCTGCGGAGTAAGTATTTAGACAGAAATATAGTAAGTAAACATAGATAGGGGTAGGGCAGCACTAAACTTATATCGTATACTAGCGTGTACCCGGCATGCGTTGCAACCCGCTGGTATAAATACAAACTTGAACAAACCCGATATATTAGTACCCCGCATGCCACTTTCTGAAATTGCATCCCTGCGAAGCCGGGGCGGGTCGCTAGTTATACATAAAAACCTTCCTCTTGAATCACTCTATCTATTTTAAAAAAACCGCTTCAAAATCCGTTGGGTAGTTTTAAAGATTTAAGCACGTATAGGGATATAGGGACAGACGGGCGATAGCGACTTTGTTTTATACTATGTTAAGATGTGCAGTGTGCACCCATAGTGCTGGCACAATTTACGGTCTATTATTATTAGTGTTGGGAAAAATCGAGTTATTTTAATAATGGACTACCGAGAATTCGAGTGATTTAAAAAATCGAATGATAATCGATTTTTTTTTCACTCAAATGCTAATATTAATTATTAATATTGGCGGTTCATTGTTTATGTTGATATACAGCATTTGTATTGGGAATAACTGACTAGGTGTTATTAATCGATTGATTTTTTGCGGATTATTAAATGTCGCGGAGATATTTGTGGATTTTTTGGCATGGTTCCCAGATCTTACAACTTACAATTTAATTTAACTAACCACTTGACTACTTGACCTTGAGATATCACGATATTGCATAACTCATGATATTTATGAATACTGAATACTCACCACTATAATAAATCCTATTATCCTACGCAGGCAACCCGTAATGCAGTATTTAAATCTAAATAAATCATATTTATTATCTTACGCAGGCAACCCGTAATGCAGTATTTAATATGAATAATATCGCCAATAATAACCGAAAACCACTCGGTGTAGCCGCTCGCTACGAGATGGCTCTGGCCGCAGTGAGTGATTGACAGGCGGGCAGCAACTTTGGAGACGCGTTGAAAAATAAAAACCATATGTTCGTCACTCGAGTAATTTCCGAAGATAATCGAATTATTCAAGTGATTGAAAAAATCGAGTGATCGGTTATTTTTCACTCGAGTGATCCCATCACTAATTATTATTTTATTTTGACTTGACAGTGTAATAATACGCGTTAGTCTGTAAATATGACGGAATTTTCGGCAGGTGTTTGTGTAACCGGTATTTGCACCATGCAATAATTAAAAACAATTTGTTTTTCTTTGTTATCTTTGCAAGAAAAGTTAAAAATGTAAAGTGCTGGCCGTCCAAAACCTAGTTTCTTAATCACAAACGTAACAAGGTTTTAAAATTGTGACTATAAAAAAATGTTTAAAGTAGAAACGTCTAAAAAATACGCGTTTTGTCATGATAAAAAAAATCATATCTGAAAATTTAGGTATTTGAGCTTAATTAATTATTGTATTATATTCTAAACTTAATAAAAATAGTTATAAACTATGGAATATGCAAGCGAAGACAGCACCGTATCGTCTGATTTTCATGAGGATATTCTTTTGAACGAAATATTAGTATCTATTAGTTCACTTTATTAGAAATTATTTGTTTTAATTTGGACGAGGTCCTAAAATTTGTTGTTTTGTGCCCTCCTCCCAAGTTAAAAACAAGCCGCCACTGTGTATAACCGTGGGCCGGACTTTATTATGGTGTGTGCTGCGGTTTTGTCGTCTTCGCCGCAAAGTCTGCATTCAATGGGTCCGTTATAAATTCCTATTTTTTAACTTGTTACATTTTTGTGATAGTTGTGTACAGTTTCGAATATTTAGCAATTTCAGTAGGAATCCGATATGAGACCCCAGAACAATAATATAGCAGTAACAATTCAATTAAATTTCTTCCCTTTAATAACGTACTTCCCAGATTGAAATCGCATATTGTGTACAGTCATAAATCTAATATAATTATTACCTCAATGATATAGCCAACATAAAAATTGAATATAAACGACCTAGGCGAAGTTGGTTAAGAAAAATTTATAGTCGCTGTGGCGTAATCGGTAAGAGCCTTTGTCCGACAAGCGAGAGGTTCTGGGTTCGATTCTCAACGGAAACATACAATGTTTTCAAATAAAAAACTTTTCAGGCCACTAAACGTTTTTCTGTTAATTAAAAAAAAAATTAAATAGTTGTAAACAAATACCAGAACCAGACTTAACATTTACTTTATATTAAATAAATTAAAAGTTTACCGGAAATTCCCATTACATCATTCAAGCAATATCCCCAAAATTTAACTACACAATGCAGATTAAATTGCTAAATAACAATATATTATTCTTTTATTGATCAAACTTTTATTTAACGTTAATTATTGTCGATTATTGAAAAAAAATAGTTTGTTACCGTTTACCATACCATGTTTTTAGGTAGGTATATACAGGGTGGGATTTTTAACTGGAATAAATTCAGTATTAGGAAGCCTTTTTATTTGCTAAAAATAGAGAAGTACGGCTGCGTTTGTTTTTAGTTTGGCATACTTTTTTCGTATCTTCATGAAATTTGGGGTGGAAACAAAACCCATTTTTTTTTCAAATGTAAAAGTATGTATTGTGCTAGCTCGTTAGAAAGGGCATAAAAAAAGGAATACGATCCACTATTTACTTTTGCATTTCGGTAATCCAGAAAGCCAGAAATAAAAGTCGTCATTTTAGCAACAATTGATACTACAATTTGGGTTTTGCCAGCGCAGACTCTTTAAAAATTCTCAAGCAGAAGTAACAGCTTTATTTCACGAAATACACCCCGATCTACCACCAATTTCCCAAGGCACCGTCAGCAAAATTGGACGTTATCGTGAAGTGGGCCACGTCAGGGACATATACCAAGAATATGACAGCCTGAAGTAGATGAAGGCACGCAGATGAACGTTTTACTTGCTCTTCAAGAAAATTCTATTATTCCAATTCGGGGACTTGCAAGAAAAAATAACATAAGCTATACGTCTGCATTCAAGTTAGTGAAATCTGTTACTGCAATATGATGCGAACCGCCTTATTCAGTTTTGTTAAGTGATGATGAATGCACTTGATCAGCATTTGGTAGATTTGGACTGCATCCTTTTTTAACAGATGGGTATACTTTTGTACTAAATGGTGAAGTCAATAAACAGAACGGCAGATATTGGTCCGCAGAAACACACACCCAAAAACTTAATGTTTTGTGAGACATAATTGGCGACCAAGTCATTGGGCCAGCTAGTATTCCTTGAAGGTAATTTAACAAATTGCGTCTACATTACTGAAATGCAAAAGTAAATTCTGGATCGTATTCCCTTTTTTATGGCCTTTCAAACGAGCATAATACTTAACTTTACATAAAAAAAAGTTGTTTCTACAACCAAAAGAGGGGTAAATTTCTGTTACAGAGCCCTGTTAACGTAAATCTATCTAGTGTAAAAATAATTGTTTAAAGAGTTTTCACAACTTGTTATGTATTGATATTGACATAAATAAAATACTTATTGACCAAAGTCAACGCCTTATTGACCAGCTACTAACGAAATAGCTTATTAGATTCGTTTTCACCATACTTACAACGTACCGGCAACTGCTGTAGCGTTGCCCAATTGCCTTTTGAAATTAATTACCGTTTACTTCTTGCTTATGTTCAGTTTTCGAATAAAAGTGGGAGAGCGGGGTGGGCTGGAGCCTCAATAGCTCCCTTGTATACCTACCGGCAGGTCTTGCATGCGAATATCACAGGTAATAAGTTTTTCCGGAACCAATGGTTATATTTTCGATATTTTTATATAGCCAAAAAAAAAGGTAAATCAGGGAAAAAAGAAGAACAAAACTGCATGGAACATGACTCTTTTTACTCATTTTTTCTTAATTCTTGTGAGAGAAAAGGATATAAAAAGCATTTTTTCATCAGAAACATAACTATTAATAATTAATTAAAAAGCGTATCAGATAAAATAATTCTTAGATTCGTTATCTAGGCCCTAAAATTGGTCATTGCTAAAAAAAATAATGTTGGCATATTATTTACCAAAAATGACATGTATGTAGATGTAAATTTTTATTTGAAAAACAAACGCAAAGATTCAAAAAAACTAGTCATAAAATTTATGCTTATTTCTGATTCTGCAAATCGGTTAATAATATTTTATATTAATGTTAATTTGATACCTACATTGTGTTGGATTAACTAAAAGAGGAGCGGAGCGATTGCCCCCTACTGTCATCTCATATATAGGGTGAATAAAAATGGTACCTAATATATTTAAATGGGTGGCTTCTTGTAGGGTGTCACTTGTAGAGAAACGCGCAATACTTTTTTAACGATACCGGTTCACAGAGTTCGAGTTGGTTAAGGACCCTTAAACTCAGGCCGAATATGCTGCACGCCAAACCACTACACAGAACCAAGTGTTTACTTGGAGTTTCATCCGATGCAGCTGTATTTATAAATCCACTAGTAGCGGCCACATAATATATACCTACGATGTCAGTTTGTAACTTAGGTACAGTTTTTCTTTGAAAAAATGCTAGGGCATGGGTATTAAAATTTTAAGTGGTGGTCTTTTATATAATAAAAATATTAATACAGTTTTGGCTGAATGGCAAACCTGCCAAAGACAAAAAAAAAATTAATACAGTGTGTCCCATATTAGAGAAATGACATGACATTATCGATAATTTTTTTAATCGACAACCCTAGTTTTTTATTTACTATTCTTAAAGTGCATATTACGTTATGCATATGTACCAAGTTTCAAATTTTTATTCCTTTTGTCATTTATAAGATATTAAACAAACAAATTAATTTAATTGAAAGTTTATAGAGTTTAGTTTAATATGACGCACTGTATTTTTACAATAGAAGTTGATTTTACTTGTTAGTGTTAGTAACTAAGGTTTATTACTAAAATTTCAGGAACCTTAAAAACATTAATTCGTTTTCAACCATAATATCTGAAATTACATGGCTACATAGTTTCAAATAAAACTTAAAAACCATATTTCCGATGAGTTTAGTTAAATTTTTGATGTCTCTTTTAGCCCCGGTGTTCGATATGTAAAGCAAACTGGTTAGTATCAATAAAAATTATAAGGTAGCAACAAAATGTATTTTGATTTTATTCTGAGTGACTTTTGCCAATAGATATAAAGCACTTCATTTTTGACAGAAAAATTATCACTTATTAATTTCATTAAGTTAATAGGAACTAACAAAATTATCGCGATAATCTCCCGTTGCTATAAGCAACGTAAACAAAAAGGAGCCTTCTAATAGGTTAAAAATAAATTTATGTCATTTTCCGAGTTATTAGGTATCAAGTGTGTCCTGAGTCCTAAAAAGGATTTTTCCGATGATGTCGATCAGCTGTTGACCGTTGCCAACGTAAAGCTGCGCGAAAATAGTGAGATAAACTTTACAAAGTCACAAACTCAAGTTCTAAAACGTTTTAGCTGTGTTTATACATGCCTTTTTTTAATGTGACCGTTCGTGTACATTAGGTAATGTCATGTCATATGTCTTGCCATAGAATTTAGACCACAGGACCTCTATTTTCCAATTTATAAGAAATGAATGCTCTCTCGCGAGAAGGGACAATTCACATTATGCTCACATCGTTTGGTATCGTTCTCTCGCTGTAAAAATTCCGTATTCTCCAGCATTCCGAGGTCCTAGCGATGTTATCAATATTTCTGAGTTTGATTTGAATGATAAAGTTACACGAAACAATACTTTATTACTATCAGTACATACATTTTATAAATAAATAAATAAATAAATAAATAAATGTTTATTTACAGACTTGCCATTTAAACTTTACAAAACATCTAATATAAAAAATAAATACAGATTTAAAATTACGTAAATTATGTATAGGTACTTAAATATCAATATCAAGTTATTTTAAACTACATGTACAGGGTGTCCAGTTTTCGACACTTTTGACGGGTATCTCAGTTATTAGTACAGATAGAATGATGCGGTTTTCGCAAACCTGTGTCACTTTTTTGTGAAACAAACGATGCCCTTAACGGATTTATCATGGCCATCTTGGTTTTTGAGATACAGGGCGAAATTGAAAACGGTGCATTTTCAGACACCCCTTGTATTTTAATTATCTTATACCTTATTGAAAATATAAGAACGGGGTGTTATACGGTTTTTTACGTAGAATCCAGTGGCGTAGTTAGTATTTTTCCAGGTGTCTCCATTTTTGAGAAATATACCAAAGTTATGTTTTTTTAAATGGAACGCCCTGTATATTTTTTTATATTTTCATTCTGCTTACTGAGAGCTTTCCAAAAATATATAATAGTTGGCACTTTGTTTTAACAGGAAGGTTAAAATTCATATTTTTAAAAAAATTGGGAGCAGGCCTTGGATTTTGTTTCACTAGAACAATTATATTGTGGATTAAAATGCATACTTTTTATTTATAAATATTGTTGAAAATGGTTGCCATTCTCCCTAATACAACGCTGACACATTTCGGTAATAAGTCTCAAGGCGTTTAAAATTATTATAGGCCTGTGGTTTTGTAGAAATTGAAATGCTAAATGGGTAGCCTGTCGAAGTTCCTCTACAGTTCTGTGCCTGGTATTGTATATCTTGCTCTGCAAAAAACCCCAAAGAAAGAAGTCCAACACCGATAGATCGGGCGATCGCGGTGGCCATCTTACAGCTCCATTTGCGCCTATCCATTTTTGTTGAAAATAATTTTCTAGAAAATGCCTTACTACGTGAGAGTTATGACTCGGTGCACCGTCTTGCTGGAAATGTATAGCATTTAGCTGGGCAAGGGGAACGATTTCTAATAACTCGGGTATATAACCTCTTCCAAAATTTCCAGATATATATTTGCCGTAAGGCCTCCCTCATAAATACGGTAAGTTATTTGATTACCTAATATGAAGCAAGAAACACCAAATTCAAAGCGCCCTTGCTGCTCCCTTTCGTAAATAACATATTGATTTTCTTCAGACCAGTGCCTTGTATTATGCCGGTTAAAAATTCCAGCACTAGAAATATGGTTCTCATCGGACCAGATTACTAATCTTCCAAAATTGGCATTGGCCCGGATTTGTTCTGTATACCAACGACAAAAGATCAATCGCCGATCTGCATCTCCAGGATGTAAATTTTGCACAATTTTAAATTTGTATGGATGGTATTTATATTTTCTTAGAAATGGCATCCATTTTCAACAATATTTATAAATAAAAAGAATGCATTTTAATCCACAATTTAATTGTTCTAGTGAAACAAAATCCAAGGCCTGCTCCCAATTTTTAAAAAAATATGAATTTTGACCTTCCTGTTAACACAAAGTGCTAACTATTATATATTTTTGGAAAGCTCTCAGTAAGCAGAATGCAAATATGAAAAAATATACAGGGCATTCCATTTAAAAAAACATAACTTTGGTATATTTCTCAAAAATGGAGACACCTGGAAAAATACTAACTACGCCACTGGATTCTACGTAAAAAACTGTATAACATTCCGTTTATATATTTTCGATAAGGTATAAGATAACTAAAATACAAGGGGTGTCTGAAAATGCACCGTTTTCAATTTCGCCCTGTATCTCAAAACCCAAGATGGCCATGATAAATCCGTTAAGGGCATCGTTTGTTTCACAAAAAAGTGATACAGGTTTGCGAAAACCGCATCATTCTATCTGTACTAATAACTGAGATACCCGTCAAAAGTGTCGAAAACTGGACACCCTGTACATACATACATGTATATATTATATAAAACCAAAAACAGTGAAAGAGCCGCAACATTAAAAAATGCATCTTCAGTAGCCTTGTCCATGAGGCCTTGCTGCGTTTTCTTCAACATCTTCTATATGATTATTAGTTGACGGATTAAAAAGTCCTCATCATCAAAAATACTACTGCCATGTCGTCAAAATTGTCACAAACGCAAAGAAAATTCGAGAAATAAAAATGTATTAGAATTGCAATAACAAATACAAAACCAAAACCTACATTACTCTACAATTTTTAAAAGCCCAACCACTATAAGATTTTGCGCATGCTTATCAACGCACTTGTCATGACCTCTGATCTTGTTCTCTTAGAAATTTTTGAGAGAATGAGTTCTCCCAACTTTCGATGGAAATGAATAGTCATTTTAAGTTTCAAGAATACAGTTTAAACATTTTTAAGAGAAAAAGTAATCACTTCTCTTGAAATGATCATTCGCCTATTTCGAGAATAGACCTCCAGGCAGACCATATAGCTATATAAGTATTCTGTGCGATATAATTTGGAATACCCAATAAAAATGTTTTTATGGCGGATGACATGGGGAATCAACTAACAAAATTATTGGTCGAAAAGGAATACCTATTTCTATTTACCATTATTTACCTTGTGTATTTTTGGTAAACCTGAAATGCATTACCTTTGGCGAACCAGTATTGAACGTACGACAATAATATGGTGACCTGAGTAATATCGGTCTTATATAGTATATAATCTTAAGAACCATTTGCCCAATCGAGGCCAGTGAACCCAAAGTTCAGGCCGAAGAATCTTGGCATGACGCAGCATCGTTCAACAGCAGCCGCCTCGCTAGAATATTTCTTGTGTCGGTACAGTTCAGAAATATGGGTTACGATTTTTACTATAAAAATGGCAATACCTATAGATATACGCGTTGTATGGCACAAATAATAAAATAATTCGTTATCGTTTAGTGGCCAGTTTTTGCAAATCAGCAAAATCCCGCTAACGATTATTGGCTAGATATTTAGTATTGGCCATGGCCCTATATGATGTTTAAGAGAAGAAAAAGACAAAAATCCGGCAACTCCAAAATTACATTTGACGGATCTCGGATCGGAAAGGTTGAGAGGCTGAGCGACGTCAGTTGCTTGTCAAACTGATAAATACCGAGCGAGCAAAAATTATTTGCATCAAAGAGGGCTTGGATTACAAAACGTAGGGCTTGGTTTAGATCACAATGATATGGGGACGATATATTTAACCAAATCTAGGTTCACATTTTGTCAAATTCATATTATGACATGATATGCCAAACTAATGAGTAATAAAATAAGTAGACAAATACAAATTTATTTTTTCTTCAAACGTCAATAAACTTGACGTTTTTCTACTAATTTTTTGACGTTAAAGTTCTACTTTTCCGTCAGAAGGCGGTTGCTTTTGGCAACGGAAGAAAAAGTATTTACTTTTTCTTCCGTTGCCAATAGCAGCGGAAGTAAAAGTATGACTGTGTTCTCATGACTAAATATATATTAAATAGAACCGTACAGGTAAATTCTGAGTCTGACATTTTAATTTGAAGTAAATGTAGTTTTAAAAAATTCTATTTTTAAAAGGATAAAAATTAAATAAAGTTACGCAATAATGAATGCTGACACTTGTCAAATCGAATGGCACGTCGCTATCAAACAATATAATAATAAATCCATAGTAACGCTAGCCCATTCTCAAAACTTAAAATTTTTAAATAAAATAATTAAAACATTTTGTATCTTTGTGTTTTCATATTTAAACAACGTCTGAAGAAAAAAAAGTATGTTTTATTCGGAGTAAAAGCAACTTCTTATGACTCGTCCGTAATTGCCGGACGAACAAAGTGAGTCCGGCAAACCTACAGACTCGTCAGAAAAGTATCGCTTTTACTCCTAATAAAACAATATACTATTTGTTGTTTACAAAAATTAACAAAGTAAGAATATACAGAAAGAAAAAGAAAAATAATTACATAAATTGCTGAAATTGGCCACCGTCATGCTCCAAGCCCCAAGCATTTCTTTCCAATAAATTTTGGGTAAACCATTGAAAGTAATTCCTGCGTGTTTCAAAATCTGCGGCTTGTCTTTCTTAGAATACTTGCACTTTATAAGGAAATAAATTTAGCTGCTTCTTAAGAATAGTCCTGCATGTTCCATAAGATCTTCCCACTTCTTTGGACAGGCGTCTTATACAACAGCAATAAAAGCAACGTTAGGAAAATGTTCGTGAAAATCGTCCATGCACAAACCCGGATTGTATCGCCACTCACCATTTACTCTAACCCCGTTTCGAAAATACGCTTCAACCATGAATGTTTTGTGTTGTTCCGTAAAGCCCATTGGATGAATTGTTCAAGAAATTGGAAAAATTAGCGATGAATCAAATTACTTTTAACGACTGTCAAAGATGACAGAATAACTGATTGATTGTTGATTCAGGTAGGTACTGACACCCAACAGGTATTAAGCTCTACGGCTAAGCATTACGTCCTTAGATGCAAGGCCCTCTTTGATGCAAATAATTTTTGCTCGCACGGTATGTTTACGTTGAAAGATGTTTAAAAGTGAAATAACAAAAAAATTAAATCAAACCTAAATCTTTCCATTCCTACAACTACGGAGTTTAAAAAATTTATGAACTATTAAACATTTCATTGATAAGCAAATTGACTTTCTTTATGGGAATTCTTACTTTTAAAAAATAGTATAAATTTGAAAGATTTTTAAAAAGGAATTGTGATCTAGTTATTAGATGTAAGTAAAAGTATATAATATGTTCTATAAATACCTTAATCTCAGAACGCTCATCATCGAGAATTTTGAAAACGTTAATAGGAGCCATATTAAAAAAAATTAATAAAAAAAAATTGTGTCTGCTTAAGACCACACGACAGAAGTGAAAACTTCAACAAGGTAAAATTAATAATATCAAATACAATTGTTCGGGTTTGTTCGGGTTTATTCGGGTTTGTTCGGGCTTGTTCGTATATAACCGTATAATACCGTATATAACAAGACGTTAATTAGTATGAGACAATTATGCAGTATTGATTTTTTTTAATGAACTTTCATCGCATCTTACGTCGAATATAGGGTGAAGTAAGGTATGTTCGTGATATTAGTTTTTTCGTTGTAAAGTAATATAAATGGCATGCGGTGGTTGTAATAATTGTCGGGGAACTAAGACCTAACATTTTGCTTTTTAATTTTGTTTCTTTTAGGTTAGGTTCGCAAGCAATCATAAAAATAACATAAACTTGGAATACGGGATAATTTTACTGCATACGAAAAAAAATTGTGTGTGCTTAAGACCACACGACAGAAGTGAAAACTTCAACAAGGTGAAATTAATAATATCGAATAAATACATTTCCTAAAATTGAACAACCCTTGAAAAAAATGCCAGAACATACCTGAGACGCAACAAGTGTCTATCTTGTGATCTTAAACACACAAGCAATGCACACTGTTTCCACGTCGATACTGAATGCGACTGATGCGGCATGCTCTTTCATATAACGTTTTCATTCGGGTCAGTTCGGATTGAATATAGCAGTCGAATTCGAGCGTAACACAGCCGCGTGACGGCTCAGTTTAATTCAGTGCCCACAAAAAATGCTAAACGCGCCTTAAGAAGTTTTCACTTCAAAAAGATATTTCCTAAAATTGAACAACCCTTGAAAAAATGCCAGAACATACCTGAGACGCAACAAGTGTCTATCTTGTGATCTTAAACACACAAACAACGCACACTGTTTCACGTCGATACTGAATGCGACTGATGTGGCATGCTCTTTCATATAACGTTCATTCGGGTCAGTTCGGATTGAATATAGGAGTCGAATTCGAGCGTAAGACAGCCGAGCGTTACACGTGACGGCTCAGTTTAATTCAGTGCCCACAAAAAGTGCTAAACGCGCCTAAAGAAGTTTTCACTTCAAAAATACTTTATTATTATAAATTATCAAAAAATTAAGATCACATGTTCGTCAGGCACTGTTAAAAAGTTGCCTGAGAACAATTCCATTTTGAAAATTGATTGTTTTTGATGTAAAATCCGAGAGGTTATGCTTCTATCCTCCACTTGCTTTCTTTCCTGGCGATAACGCGGTGGCGTCACACGAGGAAAATGATGTTACAGCGAGAAATTGTTTTGCATAAATGTGACAACTAGAGAAAAGTAAGAACAACCGCCCCGATAATACCCTTTGGCCTGAGAATTCGGTCTCTGTATTCACGTAGGTACATACATTGTATTTTATGAAAAAAAATACCGAATCTTTTTTTGAAGTAAAAACTTCTTTAGGCGCGTTTAGCACTTTTGTGGGCACTGAATTAAACTGAGCCGTCACGCGTTATGCGTTACGGCTGTATTACGCTCGAATTCGACTCCTATATTCAATCCGAACTGACCCGAATGAACGTGATATGAAAGAGCATGCCGCATCAGTCGCATTCAGTATCGGCGTGGAAACAGTGTGCGTTGTTTGTGTGTTTAAGATCACAAGATAGACACTTGTTGCGTCTCAGGTATGTTCTGGCATTTTTTTCAAGGGTTGTGCAATTTTAGGAAATATCTTTTTTCGTATGCAGTAAAATTACAATTTTATTTGATATTATTAATTTCACCTTGTTAAGGTTTTCACTTCTGTTGTGTGCTCTTAAGCACACACAATTTTTTTGTGTTATAATTAATTTTGTTCGTAGGGATTAACAACAATTTTTTTAACTTGGTTTTGCTCGCGACTTCGTCCACGTGAAATTTATACTACGCATTCTAAGTAGATGACATAAACGCGTTTAAACGGTACGGTAGTTAAATTTTAACGTCATTTGGGATATCGTATTCTGTGGCCAATAATTAGAAAAACTTTTTCTTTTCCGTTAGTGTCTGTCTGTTGTCTCGAAAGCTTAGAAATTACTTGACGGAGAATATCCAAAGCGGAGAATAACGAAATTTTATACATGGATTGGGTATTAACCCTGCTTTAAACCGGATATATAGTTAGAGTTTCCTAAATATAAGAAAATTGGCATTTGTGTTTATGTAATTTTAGTACCATTGCTTAGTTCAGCCCCATATTGTGTCCATAGCTTAATACTTTAAGTGCCTTCAATGGACAGAGGATGCGCGGTGATTATTAAGTTACTACTACAATAATATATACATAGATAATAATCCATTTCGTATTGAGTTTTTTTTTGTATTTCATAATTTTTGCTGAAAATTGGAATAACTTTTTTAAATTTGATTGTAATTTTCCTGCTTTTTCAATAAATTTATCGAAATGAAAAATAATGTGGATATATACAAGGATGGTCCTAAATATCATGTAAATACGAAAAGGGGTAATTTTTTGGCTTATTTAATGACTAAAAATTCATATAAACATAGGTCCGCAAACGCTTCGATGCCGATCTACAGGGTGTTGAAATTTCAAGATTTTTTTAGTTTTTTCTTTATAGCTCTTGTAGTTTTTAAGATATTTAGCTCTAATTTGGAAAATAAGTTACGCTGTAGGACTTACATCATTGGGGATACCAAATGGTTTTAAGAATCTACAGGGAGATATTTTTTCAGGGGTCATGCCCCCTTTTCTCCCTATGAACTTTTTTTCGGTGCGCCGCTGGTGGATTCTAAAATACAAAATGCATTTCTTGTTTTGTTCTAAAGCATTTTAATCTCTTGTAATTTTTTCGTATTTACCACCGTTATCGGGAAAAAAAAATAAAAGGTTTTCTATGTTTCGCTAGATGAAATTAAAATTTTTTAAATAGCCTAATAAGCTCTGGCTTGATTTAGATAACCTTTTGTTTGTATTTATTTTGAGATTTTAAAAATATCAAATAATAACAATAACAAGGAAACTACGTTATAAAAATTGATGAAAGTGACCTCCGCCTACTCTTATGCATGCGCCCGCTCTTATTCTCATTAATGCCCGTACCTACTTCTTCAATACCCCCGGACTATTTCTTATGGTTTCAAATCCATCTAATATTCTATTTCGTAAATCATCAACGGTATTCACTGGTGTTGTATACACTAGAGTTTTGAGGTGCCCCCATAGGAAAAAATCGAGACTATTTCAGTCAGGGGACCTAGAGGGCCATGCCTGAGGCCCGCCCCGACCTATCCACTTGTTCTCATACACTTCATTAAAATACTCCCGAGCCAAAATTGAAAATTGTGCTGGGGCGCAATTATTTTAATTTAATTTACAAACACTTGTGGACAAAAATTAACATTTTAAATGCGAACTGTCAAAATTAATAAAAACAAGAGAAGAGATTACCCAAATAAAGCCAAGGCATACTAGACCAATTATTCAAGAAATTTTAATTTCATCTGGCGAAACACAGAAAACCTTTTATTTTTTTTTAAGCCAATGCATACTAGACCAATTATTCAAAAAATTTTAATTTCATCTGGCGAAACACAGAAAACCTTTTATTTTTTTTCTCGATAACGGTGGTAAATACAAAAAAATTACAAGAGATTAAAATGCTTTAGAACAAAACAAAAAATTCATTTTGTATTTTAGAATCCGCCAGCGGCGCACCGAAAAAAAGTTCATGGGGAAAAAAGGGGGCATGCTCCTGAAAAAATATCTCCCTGTAGATTCTTAAAACCATTTGGTATGCCCAATAATGTAAGCCCTACAGCGTAACCTATATTCCCAATTAGAGCTAAATATCTCAAAAACTACAAGAGCTATAAAGAAAAAACTAAAAAATCTTGAAATTTCAACACCCTTTAGATCGGCAACGAAGCGTTTGCGGACCTATGTTTATATGAATTTTTAGTCATTAAATAAGCCAAAGAATTACCCCTTTTCGTATTTACATGATATTTAGGAACACCCTGTATAGCAAGTAAGTACCCTAAATAAAATTTTTCAAAACCAGTGGCGTAACTAAGGACATGTGCGCCCCCCGCAAAATTTTGAAAGCGCCCTGCTATTTTGCACCTGTCATACCACAGTAAAAAATATTGTCATTTGTAAGCGTTGTTTAATATACAGTGACCGGCATAAAGTGCGCAGCATATGGGAAAGTTTTTTACCTTTAAGTTTAGAAAATAAATTTTATTATAGATAGGTTCTGCATGTTCTCAAACCAAAATAACACCCATTAAATCCGGTAAAAGTCTTATGGTATACGAGGTAGGAGGATCAAAAATTTGAAATTCCGCCAAGAGTAAAGTACCACCATCTTTCATTTTAGAATATTTTTTTACAAAGAATTATTGTTTTAATTTCAAAGTTATACCCAAATTCCAAATTTGGCTTATTTTGGACAATAAAAATGGATTTAATCGTGTTTTCTCAATAACTCTGTATAAAAAATAAATGGCAACCGAACAGTACGAAAATAAGATTTTCTGCAGACTTTGTTAGAGATTACCGTCGATCATAAGTCCGAGTAGTTTGTTTTCATAATATTATGCCTTTTTAAAATAAAAAGATAAAAATATTAAATATTTTTGCTGCACACCGTATTTTATTTTTCATTCAACTGATACTTCAATGTATAAAAAACTATTTAGGAGATGCTTACAGTCAATGTAAATCAAAAAATATCAGTTAGATGAAATTAACTTGTTCCCTCAGAAAATAAAATACGGTGTGCAACAAAAATATTTAATATTTTTATGTTTTTATTTTAAAAAGCTATAATATTACGAAAACAAACTAATCGGACTTATGATCGACAGTTATCTCTAACAAAGTCTGCAGAAAATCTTATTTTCGTACTGTTCGGTTGCCATTTATTTTTTATACAGGGTTATTGAGAAAACACGATTAAATCAATTTTTTTGTCCAAAATAAGCGAAATTTGGAATTTGGGTATAACTTTGAAATTAAAACAATAATTCTTAGTAAAAAAATATTCTAAAATGAAAGATGGTGGTACTTTACTCTTAGTGGAATTTCAAATTTTTGATCCTACCTCGTATACCATAAGACTTTTACGGGATTTAATGGGTGTTATTTTGGTTTCAGAACATGCAGAATTTATCTAAAATAAAATTAATTTTCTAAACTTAAAGGTAAAAAACTTTCCCATATGCTGCGCACTTTCTGCCGGTCACTGTAGAAAGATCTCGAGAAAGATATAGAACATTGTAGAGAACAATTTTTGTTGTAAAAATAATGTACTACTACGAATTTCAGCTTATTGCTGCGCGCCAAAATATGAATTTTGGTGCGCAGCGAGTTCTCTAGATTAGTAAGGTGCTCTAATTCTCTAGATTAGATTAGTAAGGTGCTTAAGGTGGCCCGATTCGTCTCCTGGCGGGTTTTCAACAAATGCTGTGTGTGATTGTAGCGGCGCCCACGCGGGGTTTCCGGCGCGGATATTTCTACGAACCTTGATACTGTTATTGGGGTAAAATTGTTAATTATGATTTACGTTACCCCTATTTTATATAGGGGACTCATATTAGTCATATTTCATTGTTTCTCATTCATTATTGTTAATTTTTAACTTTAATATTGTGATAATGAAACAATTATTTTATTATTTCTTGATTTTTTTTATATATAACGTCGCTTTTCATTTGTTTTATTTTTTCATCAAGGAACTTGAGGGCGCCCCTGGCTTTGCTGCGCCCCCCCCGCAATGCGGGGTCTGCGGGGGCGTTAGTTACGCCACTGTTCAAAACACTTAAGTAGGTAACTAAAGTTCAGATAAAAAGCATTAAAAATGCGGGTAAAACGCAAGAAGATTTAACGTAAAAAGACGTTATAAATGGATTAGAACATTAACATATTTGTAATTTAAATAGGCCTCTTAGGGAAATTTCTTTAAACTTTAAAAACGGATAAAAAATAAGCGCGAAATAGCATTTTCTGTGAGATTAGATTTTCTTTTAAAATATTTTTTGAATGGTCTTAATTGACGTATGCCTAATTCTTAGAAATATTAAATGTACAACAGGCATTATAATAATAATAATAATAATAATAATAATAATAATAATAATAATAATAATAATAATAATAATAATAATAATAAACATCTATATTTCAAATTATGTCTCATACATTTCCTGCACAACACACAAAACATACAAAAGAAAACGGCGTCATGAAAAAATAAATGATTTCTTTTTATCTTTTATCTTCTATAAATTATCTGAAATAATCCTGCGTTGAGTAAGGTTCTAAGTCAATTAACATTTTCTTGACTTTTAAATTTTAAAACTATTAACACTTTGATATCCTGTGGCAATTTGTTAAAGAATTTTAAACACATAATAATATAACCTGGATGTTTTTCTGTTAATGTTAGCCGATGAATAGGGTAATTTACATTAAGAGTTCTAGTATTGTAATCGTGAAAAGCTTGCAACTCAAAATCGCATCTGTTTTTAAAGAAGAACATCATCTGATGAAATCTGATTTAAGTCCTTCCATACCAGCGTGAAACGGTGCATCGTTTCCTGGCTTCTCTAATTGAAAATATTATACAGAAATATTTCTAAAAGGTTCACCAAACTAGTTTCACAGATGATTACCTTATTTTGTTGTTTAAAAAAAATGGAAGATGTGAAGTGGGTTCAACTTATATCATGAGCCAGGTTTGCACATAAAAATCAGGGTCGTCTCCAGCGCCGGGGCGAAGCGGACAACAAAGTACCTTTAAAAAAACTGTCAGTAGTTTCGTTCCACGATTCTTAACATTGCTTGAGTTATCACGGATTCCTGTCATTTAGTTTAAAATCACACCCGCTCAGCAGCTCGAGTTGCGGAGCGGAAATCCCAATTTGTTATGGAGGGGGAGTCGAAAGCGGTGAAAAATGCAATTTTGTTACATTTGGTCAATAAATTATAATAAAAATACTAGTTAGTCCACAAGTATATATACTATATAATTCTTTGATACTGTTTTGAATGTATGGCGTGTGGTTTATTTCACGAAAAAATTTAATGGGCATAAAACAACGCGCTGTAGCGTAGGGCGGTATAATTTCTAGGAATATTGCCGTTATTTATGTTAAATTTTAGTTTTTTATTAAAACTACAATACATTTCCCATATTATCTTCTTCGTTCTCGTGAAATTCGTCATCACGAACGAACATTACGTTTTCACCACGTCCAGATTGTTTTACGTCGCCGTGGACGACAATAACATTGCTGTTTTTTTTATACAAAATATATAACCTTAAAAATATGGGATGAACGTATATTTCTTATCGCATTTTTTCTGTTCTTTTAGCTGTAGACCTAGACCTATCCTCGGACAACGTGCAGGATGCGTTCGTCATCGCCGTGGAGCAGCAGGCCCGCGAGCGGCTGGAGCGGCTCTCGGCGCTGCGCAAGATCACGCCCATCGACATGACCAAACTGTCCCAGCAGGTAAGGGTATGTCCATCTTAAATTTTTTTATATTAGGTAGTTGCACGTGTTGTAGAAATGACCCCGAAGGTAATGTGAATTGTGAAGTTGGACTAGTAGAGTATAAAAGCTAAGGATATTTGCATGAGAAACAATTCAATTTAAGCATTTTACCGCCATAATTTTGTACGACATACAAATCTGTAACGAGTTACACCAAACGTTGCCTGTGATAAATATTTAGGCGACTCGAATATCTGTCTAAAGTCACTTCGCTTCTTGGCATTTACATCGCGGCTTCGGGCCTCGCTTTCGTTCTTTTACGTGGGATGTCTATAGGTTTACTTAGTTTATGATAAGACTAATAATTTGCCTAATTCAGGGCTATATTCATTGTGTTGTGATGATTGTCCCGCTGTGTTCGTCGGCCAGTCTGGAAGAAGGGTATCTAAGACTGCGTGATCATCTAAGCCTCTTTAAAAAAAAATAAAGATTCGGACATAACGGAAACTAGGTTAGCTTTTGCCACACATTTACTAAAATATGGACACATTTTTTCTACATCTGAAAACGTCATACTTTTAAATAAACAAAAAACTTGATTTGCTTGAGAAAATGGAAATTAATAAAGCCAAAAAAAAAACAGTACCTATTTACCTACTTGCATAAACGATGTTTTTACTTTTGAGCCACAACTGATGTTTAATAACCTCAAAACTGAATAGGTATCTGTTAGTCTGTTTATTTACTGCATTGACCTTTAACTTTGGGTTTATAAAATTGCATAAGCAACCGGCCGGCTTCGTCTTCGGTTTTGGTGTAAGTTTAGTTTTGTTAGCCGTAATGTAGATTGTTTTTATTTTAACAGGAATTTTAGTTTGTCTTCAACTGTTTGTAATGTAGCTAGTTTTTAATATTAGTTTTTTCGTGGAATTTATCTTAATTGTTTTACTTGCTTAGGTCGAATATGATGCCAGTTTAAGGCGAAACTTGTTACCAGACTAAATAAACAGACAAAAATTAAAATTAAAACAAATCTGAGGCCGAGACGATAGGTAGGTATTTCCATTTGCTTCTTTTAACAGCAAAGCAAAGTCAAAATATTTGCTTAGTTGTTAAAGGAACGCTTCGCCAACAACTTCGTATAAACGTATGAGAAATGTAGTGGGGCAAACTTAACCTCGGCAAAGGGGGAGGATAAAATCTTTGCTGTATTAAATGTTCAAAAGGAACGCTCAGCCTATGCTTTGCTTTCAGGGCCGTAACCAGGATTTTATTGGGGGGGGGGGGGTTAAGTTTCTTGTCGATTCATGGAAAGGGAGTTAAGGCGGCGGTATGGGACGCAAAAAAAATTTCGTCTTACTCAAGTTTATATCGTTATTTTAAAATAAAGCACAGAACAAAAAATATCTTAAGAAAAAAGTAAAAAAATAAAAATAAATTTTGTTGTACTAACAAGTTCTAATACTATATAACAAAATCAAGCCTTCTGGTTGTAGTGGAAAACGTATCTAACACCTCTTCATTAGGAATATTTATTTCCCGGTGTACACTCATTAGTGCTAATCCAGTCAGTCTATCTCCACCTGTTGAGTTTCTCAAATAAGTTTTTAATCTTCTCAATGTTGAAAAAGATCGTTCCGGCGTAGCTGTCGATACCGGCAAAGTAGCTAATACCTTTAGTAGGGCAAATATGCTCGGGTATATATCAATGTTGCATTCATTTAACGCAGCGTTGGTGGGTAGAGATTCACATTTCGCATCACAAAACTTCCATTTGTTTTGCCAAAGGTTTATTTCTGCTTCCAAGGTATCCCTGTCAATGATGTTTAAGTAATGCTCCATTAGCGAAGCAATGTCAATTTCTGTGAATGTGTAGGTCACGCAATATTTAGGGATCAACTTCTGAAGACCGACTATCGTCTGTCTATGCTCAGTAAATCAAGCTTTAATCTGATCCAAAAAGTCATCAAAGAAAGGGATTGCGATAGCAATTCGAATATACTCCTCCGGCAAATCCACATTGACGTTGCACCTCTTAGTTTGAATTGACGTTAAACGTGGAATTTTCATTTCGCCATTAATTGTTTTTAAAATGGCAGACGCTTCATTAAAAATTCGTTCGAAACATATATGTCCATATTTGTACGCATGTTACTAATCACCATGTAGATATTGTCAATAAGATCCATAGCTGAAATCAAGTCGCACTCTACTTTTTGAAGACATTTACAAAGGCTAATGGTATGTTTAAAAATCACTTCAGCTGTGCAGACACTAATAACAAATTCGGCTGAAGTGATCGACTTTAAAAACTGAGTAGCTTTTGAGGAAGTCTCCATGTTGGGTACTAGTGATAATTCCTCTAAAGTAAGGACGATTGGTAGAATAATTTTCTTAAATCGTATTAAACCGTCGTTGTTTTCAACCCAGCGGGTGTCACACATAGAAGTTAGCTTTTTCCAATGAATTTCTCGTGTATTTTTCGTTGTAGTATTTTTGTATTTTATTTTGTTACTTTTCGTGTGGTCTAGTGTGGAGTGAGAGGTTTCTACATTAAGTATAACTACTTATGTACTGTTTTGTTTGTTCGTAATTAATTTTTCTATTATAAAAACCACTATTTTTATATGAAACATTATCTTAATTAAGTTTCTAATATCTCAAGCTTAGCAGGTGAGGCATCTTCGTGTGCACTACTGTTGTTCTCCGTCATTCCTGTGTCATTTAACGGGATAACGGAAACATGATAATAAGAAGTGCTGTCTAAATTATACAAGGGTACGTTATAAAATCTAATCTACAGCCTACAGAACAATACTTAATTTAATCCTCTTTGAGAAAAATGGAGCAATTCTTTCAATTAAAAGATACCTATTGCAATTACTTTTCAACAACAAAAATAAGCACATATACCTACACATAATAATTATTACACTTAACACTAACACATACAGGTTTATGTTATTATTAGGAGGGTGCGGCTTTCAGATAGTGAAAGGACCTTTAAACAAGAGTCGGCTTGAGCATTCATTGAAAAATATTATTTATTATTATTAAATATATTAAAATTTTGCAGGCCATTAGTACCTACTTGCCACAATATGCATATATTCATTGATGGCCACCCTTTCTCCCCAGAGGGGAACTGCTCTTTATTTAATGCCAATATTAAAAAGCGATATTTCAAAAACAGTAAGGCCTATATAGGAAGCTGAAATTTTGTGGACACTGCCCATACCTAAGAGGGTTGAAGTACTATAGGTAGGTACTTAAGGAATGAAAATATATTATCAAAATTTGCTCCATATGTTCGGGTTTTAGCACACGGCGGTTATCTTGAAAAATCCAGGTGATTGATATTGTTGATTTATATTAAAATTTCTAAAACTTTAAAAATACGTCAATACGACGCCGACGTCTTACTACACTGACGTCAAATTCACGTCTGAATCATGACGTCAAAACAACGTCATATTATGGTCGGAAGACGTATATGACCAAAATTGACCAAACACGACGACATTTTCGTCATTCTGGCTACCTGGGTATGGGCTTAAAGCTTATTTTAAATCGACCCGACCATCTAAAAAGTTAGGTAAGATCGCTAAAATCAGTCTACATGCTCCGCAAGTGACCTGAGAAAAATATAACACCCAAATACTTCTTATAGAATATGGACCGAACCATGCAACCATTTATTTGCATCAAACATTCGTACATGTGAAACAAAAACAGAAGAGAGAGCGCGTTAAAATTCCGACTCTAAAAAAGCCTAGGCGGTAAATAATATAGTGATATTATGAATGAAATAAATAAAGTTTTAGGCGGGGGAGAATAATAATGTTTTGTTTTTTTATATTTAATCATGACCGTAGAAGATATTTGTATATACCCAGGTATACAGTGGTGAACCTACTTTAATTTTTGAAGAAGAATTATTTTTTGTTGACATGCCAGGAAGAAAATGCTGTATAAATAGAAGTATAATATTTTTGCCTCCTGTATTTAGGAGGGAGTCCTCCCTGTATGTTACTTTATACTGAATATGTCAAAAAATTTCAGCGAAAATGAGTGAAATATACCTAAAAGTTTCTGTAATTTTGGTGTGTACCTACACAAAATTTTTGTTGGTAACTTTTGAGGAAAAATGAATATCAAACATTCCTCTGTGTGAAAATATGTACTTACCTCCCCGCGTAAAAATAGTTTGTAAAGAAACCGTTTCATTGCCATCGGATTTGGTCGCGTAGTATAAATAAGAAACAAAATGCATAAGTCACAAATTATCGGGCCTGTCAGTACTAACTGCCACAATTGTTGTTCCAATAATAATACCCTTAGAAGTTATATCACAGTTTATGTTAAAAAAATATTAATAATTTGGGCCTTAGTTAGTTTTCACTTTCTTTCTTTTACTCGTTTTTACTGATTACTACGTCTCACAACTATAAATAATAAATTCCGACCACTAACCATACTATCCCAAAAAACAAATACTACCCTGGGTACAGCGGTTTCAGTTGCTACCTAAGAATGACGGACGCGTGAAAAAATCGCTAGCATTCTAGATTTTGTCACCATGGAACTAAAATAAGTAGGTACTAAATATAGTCAAAATCACGTAAAGTTTTAACGCGTTTAGGTTAGGTTCTGTCATATTTGACATATATTGCACACAATTTATGTCAAATATGACAGAACCTAACCTAAACGCGTTAAAACTTTTCGTGATTTTGACTATATAAAGTCCTGTTACTAAATAGCACATATTTATTTCATTTGCCAACAAAACAACCACTCTACCTATCATATTAATTTTTGTAGCTTATTTAAAATTATACTTCTACATGTATTTTATTAATTTCATGAATTTAATAATATGTGACCTAACAGTAAGTTTGGCCAGAGCTATTCTTTTGATGTATGTGTTAAGTATAGTGGACCATACAGCTAATCAAACAAATTGTGAACAATGGAATCTTTGATTGTTTTAAAATGTAAACAATCTGGCCTATGTATAAGAGGTCTGTGATAACACCATACCGGCCGCCGAGAAAATAGGTACTGTTTAAATTATAGACACATAGTATTTTATATGTCTAAGGCTAAAATAGTAGATAGGGACCGGCCATAAGGTTCCATATACAAATGGTGTAAATATTAAATATAGTTTAAAAAAAGTAAAAAACATGCTTTTATAATAATTAATCAAACTAAAAAGCGGAAAATAAATATAGTTTAAAATAATTCTTGAAATTCTTAATATAGGCAGAAAATAATAATGAACAATAAACATTAGTATTATTGTGAAAAAAGCGTGGGGTGCTCGATATACGAAAAATATAGCACAAAGCGCCCCACGCTTTTTTTTTCACTATAATACCAATGTTTATCGTTCATTATTATTTTCTGCCTATATTAAGAATTTCAAGAATTATTTTAAACTATATTTATTTTTCGCTTGTTAGTTTCATTAATTATTAAAGCGTGTTTTTTACTTTTTTTAAACTATAATTATTTTTCATTTTTTAGTTTAAGTTATTTTTAAGAATAACATTTTTTTTGAGTAGATTGAGCTAGATTAGTAGATTATTGTATTGTCAGCGGTTCTTGATAAGTCTACAAAATTTAAATTAAATCTGACCGTTTAAAGTGGGTCAAAATCGGGTTCAAAGAAGTCGGTTACAAACATACATACAAACAATCAAACAAACATACAGGTGAAGCTAATAAAAGCGTGAAAAAAAAACGTGTTAAAAAAACGGCATTTCAAAATATTTTTCTGCAATATGTTTTCATATCAGGACATACGGGTTTAAAAATATAATCAACAAGTCATTTCCATAACACCCTGTTTAAGACGAATCCAGTTGGTTCCCCATTTAATCCGAATAACGCAAGGTCAAAGTTCATATTTAGAGGTCCAATCAGTAAATAAAATAATAAACAGCTCCTCCCTTTTGACGTTTAAATTAAATATGAAAAGGGGCTAAAAATTAAAAACATCGTAGACTGGACGGCATATTCAGTTTATGCCAACGTAATAATTGTTCGGCTAATAAATTCGTGTTTGGCGTTGTAAAGCGTTGGCAAATTATGCCAGTAATCGAAAATTTAAAATTCTGTATACATGTTATTTTATTACACCAAAATAATTGTTCTATTAATTAATATAAAAATGATTTATTCATTTTTAATTACACTTAACGTGGCCAACTTATTTTTAGTTGTCAGCGTGGATCACAGGCCTATAAAAAAAGTAAAATGCGTATAATATAATCCCTATAGGTCCTGCGTTATTAAAATACCATCTTTGGGAAAGACTGTCTTGCCGCGCGGGGAATTAATTTTTTTTGCCTACATCACCAACCAAAAACACTACTCTCGCCGCCGAGAGTCAGCGAACCAATCAAGCATATTGTTATTAACTTGCTCGCAAGTTTATTATGATGTTTATTAATTTTGTTGAACAATTTGTTGTTATTTTTGATATATCTATTAACTTTCAAAACAGTAGGTATTAACAATGCCACTATGTTTAGTGCATAATAATTGTTTTACTAGTGACAAAAATGCTGCAGATATATCTTTCAACAGGTGCATTTTTTTGTTAAGATTTATATTCTAAATATTATTATTAATCGAAAAAAAAAATATTTTTCGATTAATCGGTTATTCGAAAACAAACTAATTTTACGATTTTTTAATTAATCGATTATTAAGTAATCGAAAAAAAAACGATTTTTCGTGTAATCAAAAATCAAATCAAAGTCGATAAAAAAAAATTATTTTTCAAAAAAAAAAATTACGATGTTTTGATTAATCGATTATTAATCGAAAAAAAAAACGATTTTTCGATTATTCAAAACTATAGGTACCTACTTAGGTTTTTGGATGATTGAAGTTACTAGTTACTTATTATTGCTGTAAGTCTCTACTTATATATTTATTAGCAACCCTATTACCCTGAAAATCGGTTTAAAAAATATTATATTATATTATAGCATATATTATTGCAAGACAATCAACGAAATATTTTGAACAAAGTTTCAATGTTCATAAAATTAATATTTTTAATGATCTAATATTTAAATCGACTTGTTGATTAATTTTGATTAAATCAATCGATTATTTTCGATTAATGGAATATTTTCGATTAATCGATTACCTATTATTCTCAATTAATCGATTAAGTTCCTATTATTTTCGATTAATCAGAAATAATATATTATTCTCGATTAATCGATTATATTCAATTAATCGGTTATTTTCGATTAATCGGAAATAATCGATTATTTTTAATTAATGAATTATTTTGGATTTTCGTATAATCGATTAATCGGATATAACTAACTATTTTCGATTAATCGATTATTTTTGATAAATCGATTATTTTCCATTAATCGATTAATAGGAAATAATCGATTATTTCAAATAATCGAAAATCGATTATCGTTTTCGGGAATCGCACAGCCCTACTGCCAACGTTAACCCAATTGAAAAATTATTTGCTATAGTAGACTCGAAAGGAGAGGGTAAATTGAGCTCTTCGTGCGGTGACGTGACTGATGCCGTGACGTCATTGGCGCTTGACATTTGACAAGTTAGGTAGGAAAAAAAGCGAAAGGTTCAAAGAAAGGACTAAGGTGTTTATTTCTTTATAAGAAGAAGTTCTGCACTTTTATTTTATCTGGTTTACGAGTTGTGTGCAAAGAAAATTTACGGGTTTTAATTTTTACATTTTAATGTTTATTTTTTGATATAATTTTTAGTGAACAATAGTATATTAAAGTATAAGTGGATATTAAGGTCTTTAAAACACGCGCGATTTTGCAAGCACGACGGCGCAGCAGGAGTGCTTGAAATAGAGCAAGTGTTTTAAAGACCAGTTATCCACGAATACTTTACATTATTTTTTATTGGTACACTTATTGGTATTTATATTACAAAAAATGGAAATAATAACTTAGTAAGTAAGTGAAATGGTCAAATTCGTGATGTGATATATCTGTCGTTGTCATGAAAATGAGGAGAACAAAAAATAAATTCCAATCTGTCACATAAGATTCATTGTTGTCACCGTTGACATTGGTTGTGTTTTGCTTAAGGTGGGAGTATCAACATGCTTGCCAACCTATAACCTATTTCGCGTAGATTTATTTATGTTTTCTAGCTGTTATACAGAATTTAAAGAAAATCAGTATCGACTTGATGTAAGAATTGACATATTTAATAAATATCAAGGAATTTCATAACTTATTTTAGGAGAATTGTATAGCGAAAAATATCGGGTAAGATTTTTTTTAACATTATTATGTCATTGTCACTCATTGTTCTTTCACTATACAATTCTCCCAAAATTAGCAATGAAATAAATTGATAGTTTTGTAATATATCAGATATTACCTAAGTAATATGCCGACGATACTGATTTTATTTAAATGTTAGTTTAAAAAATAATAAACTTGAAAAAACAAAGCGAAATAGGTTATAGGTTGGCAATAAATTGAACGACGTTGAGAATTCAACCTTAAAAAAATATTTTATTTGACGTTAAAAGGTAATTCTGTCAAATCAATAATTAAAAAGTTGACATATTTAGACTTCACGTTTCACGGGTTGTTGATGTTGCCATGGTAACTTTAAAACACGCGCGTTTTTGAAAGTGGGATTTAAACACGCTGAGGCGTACTTTAAATAAGCGAAATAGGGTATCAATAAAAAAAATATTTTGCATTAAGTAATAATTGTCCTTAAATAACATAATATTAAAATGTTTATTTAGTTGAATATTGTCTATCCAAGCAATATATATTTTTCATTGCTTTATTTTGTAAAGGATTAAGTAAATTTTTAAAAGATGATCCCCATTAAAGTCAAATATTGTAAATGAAAATGAATAATAGCAAAATAAATAGGACGTACTTAATATATAATTTGGACTCAAAAAACTGAGTTTTTTTAAAATCCCCACTAGTGCAATATAAACATAATATAATATATATTAGCTTGAGTTACTTAGTCGTTGGCAGAAGTAATGAATTTAAAAATTATTTTGACAAATAATTCATCATTGCATGGGTTTAGCAATGACGTTTTTGGATAATAAACGATTTGAGGTAAACCTTATTTTATAGGTATTAATTTTATTAAATTTATTTTTAAAGTACTTGTTTGGTGTTTTTTATTCAATAATCCAATAAAATTCTTTAATTTAAACCTATTCTGGAATACGTAAAATGTTTTTATGTTATTTCTAATGTACTTTTTTGAATAGTAAGTAGGCCAATAGGAAGATGCTCAGCCACCCTGCCTCATACTGACCCATTATAGCTTTTAATCTGAATAAACCTAGCTAGCTTTATTATAAGCAAAAAAGTGTGTATTCCTTACCTACTGGATCAATACTATGTCTCAAATGAAGAAGGATAGTATTTAAAATAAAAAAATTGTCAGTGTTCTTGAAACACACTCGTCGCGCGCAAATAACGGACAATTTGAAGAATTTAAAAGCACCGCGTCCAAGAAGAGTGACGTCATTACATGTCAAATGTCAAGTGCCAAGCCGTGACGTCACCGCACGAAGAGCTCAATTTACCCTCTCCTGACTCGAACGCATCGACTTGAGCCGAAGGTCGTATTATGTTGGCAGAAAATAAATCTGCGACCGGGCGTTTCCGTGCTTTAGTAAGTTCCATTTTCGAGCTAACGAAGCTTTTTACCCTTTGTACCTATGAAGTATTTCTGAAACACCATTTGACATAGAGAGCTGAAATTTGGCCGAGATAGGGTTGTCTCAAATGGAATGGTGACGTTTTTGTCAGGATGTCTTTTATTAAAATTGATGACAGTTCTCAAATAGAACATACCCAGAGCCATAAAGAAAAATCATTTCTACTCGTTTTTTCATAGAATACACCATTTCCGAAATAAATTAAATTCGAAGAAAAAATACAGGCACAAGTGATGGCAAAAAAAAGCGCGTTAAATTTTCAATTATTAAATAGATGCAAATTATATTAAAGATTTTCCAAAAAAGAAAAAAAACAAGTATTTACGTTATTATATAATTATATATTGCAAAAAAAATTAGAAATTTTTAACACTACAATTGTGTTTTAATTTGGACTTGGTATAACTTATTTCCTAAATTTTGCAAATGCTAGTTTTAAAACATTATTTAAAAATTTTGCTAAATCTCATTAATTTTGGTATCGCTGTAAAGTATTTGTGATAAACTTTCCAGTAAGGTGTCACAAAAGGGGTAACGCCATTTAAAATTTTACAGTGAATGAGGGTGGGCTGCAAAATACTTCGCGTTTTTGTAGAAATGGGTTTTTTTATAGCCATTGCATGTTTTTAAAAAGTCACCCCACACCGTATAATTTTGTTTATAGTTCACTGAAAATTTGTTTATATAAGATAATATGATTATTTGTACCAAAAAGATAATTTTTGACTACTTTGTTTTATATTATGTTCTCACAATAATTTACACAATAAAACATGTTTCTTTCTTTTAAATCTTTCTGGTATATGGGCTCAGCGTCATATTGTCAGTGCCGTCTCCAAGGTAGGTGACGCCCAAACAGTGACATACCTCCCCCCAGATTTAATAATGGCGATGAGAAGAAAGTTCATCACATATTTTTTTGGTTTTATATTTTGTTTAAAAAAAAACAGCAATTTTATGGTTGTCCACAGGAAGAACGGCAATATTTTTATTTTTATCATTGCCGCTTCTCAGGTAGGAGACGCTCTGGGGCAAGCTGGAAATTTACAAATTTAGGCGTGGTAGAAAAATTTTTCGCCGCTTTTGGACCGAACTAAAATCTAAATGACTGGAATCCCTGATAACAACTCAAGCAATGTTACTACAGAACGTGAAACGAAAGTAAATTACTACAGTTTTTTTAAAGGCGACCTAGCCCGCCCTTTCCTGTCCGCCTCCCCAGTACGTAACCGCGGCTGCCCCGGCGCTAGCGACGACCCTGCATATTGTAACTTTATATTCCTTTCTACTAATACTTACGGCCTTTTGCTTTTTATCAAGGTTTCCGTCATAAAGCATCTCAACTACAAACACTTTTAACTTTAAGTGTATTTTAAGGGTTTATACCGATTAGGAGTTTTGAAATACATAATATAATTGGCTGCCTATGTCACCCATTTCATTGAATATTTTTCAGCTGACTAGACTAAATACGATTTTTTGCAAGTTGCCATATACCTACCTATACTATCGTCCATACATACCTATATATCCAGTTATGACTTGTATGTTATGATGACCTAAACTTGAACTTGACCTGCCTGTCACTAATACCACTACTACTTTTGCTTATAGTATCTATTATAGAATGCCTCGACTTGACTTACTACCACAGTGTGGCTTATTTTATCAGAAAACGATATCCGAATGAATAATGAATTTATCTATAATAATAATAATACCTACCTACCTACCTACGTGAATAATTATTGCAGGTAAATATTTTGGTGTTTAATAAAATAAAATTAAGGTAGATTTTGTTAAATGATTTTGGTAGGGTGAAGGCAGCAGGAGCAAACACATCTTATAATTTGTATACAGGGTGGCGCACCGAAAACTTTCCACCCAGGTTTATTTTCTTGTTAATAAATAAATCAAAATTCGCTCGAACACGGGAACATTAGTTCTTAGGGGGACATATTTTTTTTGCTATTTTTACCCCCCCCCCCCTGCTAGAATCCCTACGACGGGGTGGCTTATTCCACCCTTAAAATCTTAATTGGAAAGGGGGGTCGAGTGATACCTTATTTTAAAGGGAATTGAATTGCCTTCCAAACGCGACCATGCTCGTTTAAATCGAGTGAATAGTCCCTAAGAAATAGGGCTAAAAAGAAAAGAAAATTTAAAAGTAATAAAATTTATTACCGCTTGTATCAATCCAGTAAATGTTGAAAATGTCCACCTCCAACCTCCATGCAATTGTAAAGGCACTGTCCAAAATGTTCGCGAACATTATGGAGCATTGCGGGAGTTATTTGTCGGCACTCGTACACTATTCGTTCTCGTAAGTCTTTCAAAGAATTGGGTTGGGTTGCATAAATTTTAGACTTTAAATGTCCCCCAGTGGCGGCTCGTCAGGTGAAGTAGGTGAAGGGGCCCTTCACCAATAAAAATAAAACCAGGAGGAAATTTTTTCGACAATATTAAATATTAAATGTACCAATACAGCTACCTTAAAAAATAATTATGTTCGAATTATAATTTAATCCGAATGTAGCTATGCATAATAGGACCACGGTTAACCCCGATGGACAATAATTCTATTATAAACACTCGTGCATTTTGGCGCGCCCCAGCCGACCGCGTCCGTCGCATCGAAAGGTCAAAGCAGCAAGTGAAGAGCGGCGAAAACCCAACATACTGAACGTACAGTCAAGTGGCTTTGATTTCCACCGTCGCTATGGTTACGTGACGTCAGGTACGCGACAGCATGCGAGACGTGATTGAAGTGCATCTAAAAATAAATCAGTCATATGCACTATTGTTTTAAGTATTGGTTCGGGTATTTATTTTGAGGCTTCGCGAAACTTACGGCTATAGATATCCTTTTTACGTGATTTATTGTGTGATTAGAAAGTTTTGTTTTTATTTTTCAGTTAATTCAGTAGACCTAAGTACTAATTTTTATTGTACGTTTTAAAAATAAACCCAATTAATGACATAGTTTGTAATTTGTTAGAAACTCCATTCAGTCGTGGGACAGATGAGGATAAGAGATACGACACGGGCGACCTACTGGAATCTTAAACATAGATTTAAAAAAAGAATTGAAAAAAAGTGGCAGGTCCTATAAGATTAATTTTAAGTGTTCCCGGTTTTTAGAGTATAATTGGCTATGTAGTGCCGCCTTACAAAAATTGTTTTGTAGGTCTAAAAAATTATATTAATTATTATTGTGGTCATTTTTTTTCGTTTATAAGTAACAAAGTAATAAATTATTGAGCAAATTTGGGCGTGGTCCAAACAAATTTTCGCCTGCGGCGGGCTTTATGCCTCTGAGCACAAACTGCTACTAAGCTCTTCACCATTTTTTACAACCGCGAGCCGCCACTGATGTCCCCACAAAAAAAGTCCAGTGGCGTCAAATCAGGAGATCTTGCAGGTCATTCAATAGGACCTCTTCTTCCGATCATTTTTCCTGGATAATTTTCATCCAGAAACTGTCTAACAGGGAACGCATAATGCGGGGCTGCTCCGACTTGCTGAAAGTAAATATTTTCTGACCGATAACGGTCATTTTCTTCTATGGCATTCGTTAAAGCAGGGTTAATAGTGGTTTCCAACAGGTTCAGGTAAATTTCATCTGTTAAATTTCCAGGTATAAAATACGACCCAATAATACGGTCCCCAAAAATTCCAGCCCACATATTTAATTTTTCGGGATGTTGAGTATGCACTTCTCTAAAAATTCTAGGGTTGGAAAGTTGGAATCCGACCAATACCTGCAATTCTGTCGATTGACAGTAGGTACCGTGAAGAAAAAAAGTGCATTCATCGGTGTGTTGTTATTTTTTATTTCTAAAAAATGGGCTTGTTACCAAATATTATATTCAAATTTTCAAATTCAAAAATGTTTTTAGTTATTTCGAGGTTATAAATGTTTAATAACATTTTTTAGTGGTTGATATCAAATTATAGGAAAAATTAAGTACTTTTCGATGAGTAAAAAATCCAAGATGGCGGTCCTAAGAAAAAATAAAGTTGACGATAGTTCCAAGAAACCAAAACGTTGTAACCGAAATATGACCAAGTAGGCATATGTCTTCACGGATTAAAAAAATATTGGGAAATAAAAAAGTTACAATCGATCTTGGAAAATGCAGCTTTTAGTATAAGTATTCAAAATATCTCAAAAACTCAAGAACCAGAATCGATCCGCAAGCATCAAACTTTTTTCATTTAACCGTCTTTCTATCTCTTATAGTTTTCAAGAACGCAAAACTGTCATCACCGATTTAGTGCACCCTATATATTTCTTTACAAACAGAAAATAATTCTTCCTGCAAAATAAAATTTCTTTAAACATTTATGGAAATTCGACAAATTGAGTATTATTACTGGCTTCTTTTCTATTTCTTGCATGCCCATTTCTTGTTTAGCTTTATTAGAATTTGTTTCAATTAATCAACCTAAATAAATATTGGTCCAAGTGTAAATCATCTTTCCTTTTTAAATTTAATTATAACTGATTAATTTGACACTTTACTGTTACATATTATTACTGATTAATTAGTTAATCATTGGCCGTGAATACGTGAATAATGATGATTGTTTATTGTTTTAGCTAAATCAGCAGACAGTAGTTACCTCGGAGGATTTAAACGGGTTTGTCAACAACTCACCCATCTACGTGACTTCTTTGACTGCCACCGAAAATTTAAACAACAACCCCACAGGAAGCAGGCAAGTATTTTTAATTTAAATTTAGGAATATTTCTAACACTCGCTAAAGTATCAATTATGGACAATTTGAACCTGGATATACCTAAATTATCCGACCTTAAATAAATACTTATAGTATTAATATTATTAGTTCCTTTTGGGGCTTCTAGATGGTTTTAGATGCAATATCGGGTTCTCTTTTGAGTTTTCGGTACGACAAGAAAAAACTTAATGCCTGTCTGTCCAGTTGTCGACAACCTTTTTTTTAGAGGCTGTTACAGAGCTTAGCATGATTGTGGTAATAGTGGCCCAAATACAAACCAAATGTTCCCAATAAAGACAATATTTTGATCTAATTGATTTGTCAAGAAACTAGTGTTACACAATGAAAATGACCAACCGTTTCGATGGTTACTTACTCAACACGTGACGTCACAGCATTTAAATATCATTATTTATTATATCTTGTTAATATTCGTATCATGGTTACCAATCCAGAATATTTTTTAGTAAGTACCCTAGCAGGAGGCAAACGCGAATTTTTGGAGTGCTTTGTTCTGACTCTAGAATTTACGCTGGCCATTACGTCAGTTTTAGATGGCATTTCGAAATTGTTAAGAAAAACTTGTCGAATAATCAAAATGAGATGACACCGACACAAAAAAAAAATCATTATTCCAATTGTTATTACACGTATATAACTTTGGAAAACTTATGGCACGCATTTACGAGTTACATCGGTGAGATATAAGGAAATCGCGTTCAGAATTTCGTGTTTTTCGCGTCAGGTGACACAACAAGCTAGTTTAGAATTACCATCACATGGTGCGAGCCTCTTGACAGTCTTGACTGTTGTATGCTTGCGAAGCGGCATAATAACGCAGCCGCCTACGGTGGTTGTTGACGATAAATAAGATAAAGCGATTGTGTAAGATGTGAATAAAGAAAGAAAATATTAAACTTTGCCAAAGATCGCGGTCGAGTCCCTGGCCTGATTATGCAAATTAATTCCCCGACAATAAAAAAATATTAAAATTGACTTAAACAATTTGTTTTGCAGATCGGGCGGCGGCGCACTAACCAGCACTACCTCAGTTGTTGCCGTGCACCGAAGTGCGGGGGGAGACAAGCAGATCTCACGGACCTCGCCCCTCGTCACCAACGACCTGCGATTCCTGCAAAGCGAGGAGACGACCATCGCACCTCTTCTAAACCATATCGGAGTATTACCACAGTCCAGGTAAAACAATTATTGTGTTATCTGCTGAAATCTGAAACTGATTAATGGCAATTAGAACAAAATGTATGCCTTCGCCGAGAATTACCATCGAACGCATGCGTTTATTTGCGCTACAGAGACAGACAGAGCCAACTTTGACCATACTTACTAGTGTTGGGAAAAATCGACTTATTTTAATAATCGACTACCGAGTATTCAAGTGATTTAAAAAACCGAATGATAATCGATTTTGTTTCACTCAAATGCTAATATTAATTATTAATATTGGCGGTTCATCGTTCATGTTGATATACAGCATTTGTATTGGGAATAACTGACTCGGTGTTGTTAATCGATTGATTTTTTGCGGATTATTAAATGTGGCGGAGATATTTGTGGATTTTTTGGCATGGTTCCCAGATCTTACAATTTAATTTAACAACTTGACTACTTGGCCTTGAGATGTCACGATATTGCATAACTCATGATATTTATATAAGTTTTCAGTAGACGCCGACGAGTTAAATCTAAATAAAATAATAAATCCTATTATCCTACGCAGGCAACCCGTAATGCAGTATTTAAATCTAAATAATAAATCATATTTATCTTACACGGGTAACCCGTAATGCAGTATTTAATTTGAATTATATCGCCAATAATAACCGAAACCACTCGGTGTAGCCGCTCGCTAGGAGATGGCTCTGGCCGCAGTGAGTGATTGACAGGCGGGCAGCAACTTTGGAGACGCGTTGGAAAATAAAAACCATATGTTCGTCACTCATTTCGTACTCGAATTATTTCCGAAGATAATCGAATAATTCAAGTGATTGAAAAAACCGAATTATAGGTTATTTTTCACTCGAGTTATCCCATCACTAATACTTACCTATAACTTAGTTGTATACGGTCAGCCCCGGATCTAGGATGGGGGGGCCTTTCACGGCCTCACGGGCGGCAAATTCATGTGTGGCACGCCGACATATAATATCCGATCTATTAATCGATTATCCTACAGTCTACAGTCAATTTTTATCGGTGACAAACTATTTGTAATATCCCCAAATTGCGGTTTGCTAAAAATTTTAGCGCTGCGCCGATTCGCACCTCAAAATCGCCGAATTTGCAGGGCCTGATTTGGGCCTAGGCCGACCAAGACCGGGCTTGGGGCGGCCAACGGGCAAAATGCTCATTTTCTCCACCACAGCGAATTAAAACAATTTACATATAGAATCAGAGTCATTGTAGACTTTGCCAAAACGAAAGTATACGTTACAAACCGTTTTAGTTTTTTGTTTGTATATTTTTTGTTAAATGTACCCAATGTACCGTGCGACTAAAAATTATTTGCATTAAAGAGAGCTTGGATTAAAAAACGTAGGGCTTGGTTTAGATCACAATGATATGGAGACGATATATCTAATTAAATCTAGGTTAAAATTTTGTCAAATTCATATTATCACATGATCTGCCAAACTAATGAGTAATAAAATAAGTAGACAAATACAAATTTATTTTTGTTGTTTACAAAATTAACAAAGTAAGAATATGCAGAAAGAAAAAGAAAAATAATTAAGTACATAAATTACTGAAATTGGCCACCGCTATGCTCCAAGCATAAATTCACACGTCTCTTCATATTTTCGAAAGTGTTGACCAGCATCTCTGGAGAAACGTTACCACATTCTTGGATACTCCTTTCTTGTAATAAAATTGTTCTAAATTTGCAACTGGTGTTTTAAAAATAGTGTTCTTTAAATCAGGAAAAACGAAGTAATCCATAACCGTTAAAAAGGGTGATCTAGGTGGGAATTCAATGTCTGATCGAAAACTGATCAATCTGTCGTCGAAAAAATTGCGTAAGTAGTTAATAGTTTCGGCGGCTGTATGGGCGGTTGCATCGTCCTGTTGAAAATATTCAAAACGTAGTTCATCGTCAAGTTATTGCTCCACAAATGGATTCGAAATAATGTCTCTATACCGCTGTGCTGTAACTGTGTCATGGAGAAAAAAAAAACAACAATTTTTCTTTGGGAAACAGCTAACCATTCACCAATTTTTTGAGGGTGCAATGTGGACTTTTACTAAGTACTCCACATGCGTGTATTGTAAGAATTCACATAACCGGAGAGGTGGAACCAGGCTTTACCCGAAAAAAAATGTCGGGTCTAATAAATAATTTTTTTCCAATACATTTTGGGTAAACCATTGAGAGTAATTCCTGCGTCTTTCAAAATCTGCGGCGTGTATTTCTTGGACTACTTGCAGTTTATAAGGAAATAAATTTAGCTGCTTCTTAAGAATAGTCCTGCATGTTCCATAAGATCTTCCCACTTCTTGGGACAGGCGTCTTATACAATTTGTTGGCGTATTTTGCATTATTTCACGAAAGTTTGCAACAAGTTCTTCTGTTGTTACAGATGGTCTTCCTGCTCCTTTTTTATGTTATATTGAACCTATTTTCCTAAACACAGCCACGGTTCTTTTCAGGCAATGATAAAAATCCCCAGCAATAAAACCAACGTTAGGAAAATGTTCGTGAAAATCGTCCATGCACAAACCCGGATTGTATTGCCACTCACCACTTACTCTAGCCCCGTTTTGAAAATATACGCTTCAACCATGAATGTTTTGTGCTGTTCCGTAAAGCACATTGTGTGAATTGTTCAAGAAATTGGAAAAATTAGCGATGAATCAAATTACTTGTAACGACTGTCAAAAATGACGGAATAACTGATTGATTGTTAATTCAGGTAGTTACTGACACCCAACAGGTATTAAGCTCTACGGCTGAGCATTACGTCCTTAGATGCAAGGCCCTCTTTGATGCAAATAATTTTTGCTCGCACGGTATAAAATATTATATATATAATTATAAATATAGAGTTCCTTGACTTTGTCAACATTGTCAATTTATATTTTATATTAGCTTTCATATTATTATATTTACTAGTTTTATGTATGTACATAGGTGCACTGTTGTTGGCTTGTTTTATATGTACTTTTTGCCCCCTTGAATTACTGTTTATTATTGTGTTGGGAGGCCACTACCTGTAAATCTAGGAACTTTACTAGAACGTTTATAATGGAAATATTTGAAAAAATATTTTTGGGCGTGGCACAGGCAGAATATCAAGAAATAAGTAAAAAGAAAATATTCGAACAACAAAATTTAATGTGATTTAATTTAGGAAATTTTATAGTAGTTGGGTGAATTCTTAATGAAATTTGGGCAACTTGAAAATGTTTGGCCTGCGGCGCTTTTTCACTTCCTCCCAGCATTCGGGAGGCAACGCTTTGCCAATCTGGTCAGACTTCGATGAAGCGAGGGCGCGGAGGAAAAAATAACAAATAAATAATCTGTTATTACCTACTTTGGACATGGATTTTATGCTTTATTTCAAACCCTACCCTGCTTACATAAGGAAAAAAATAAATACAGAAATTTAAAAGCCGAGCGGTAGTTTTAAGTTTTTGCCCCGCTTCGTAAAAATTCAAGATCTGTAACTGTATACGGTTTATAATTTTTGGCGATTTAAAATCGGGGAGGGTATTATTAAGAAAAGATTTTTTTTTTATGGCCATAGATCATTGAGGTAAACTGGTAAACAACAGGAATCATGAAGTAGCGTAGCGAGTTGCATTCTTTGTTACAAAAATAAACTGGTGTTTGGCATGTGAGAATGGAAAGGAAAGCCACCCAGCTGATTAAGGTAAGGTGGGGTAAGATCGCACGTAATTTTGATTAGTAGGAAATTACTAGGGTATAGTATGAACAAATGAAACCGAAATGTGTTGAAAATTTATAGATGGTAGCTTCAAAGTGTAAGTTAAAAACATATTACATAAAACCTAAGTACAGATCATTAAAAACTTCATAAAAAAAAATAAGGAAAAAATGCACCTGTCCGATCTTGCCCCGAACTTGGGGAAAGATCGGATAACAATATAAACCACAATATAAATGCTTCGTAAACAGATGCGGGGTAAGACCGAATTCCGAACATGCCCCATGACATAATTTCTTGCTATTAGAAACACCAAAATATATAAATTTCTTCTTATCTAATATACGTATATATTCGAACTTACCCCGCATCCGATCTTACCCTACCTTACCTTAATGTTATTTAAACTTAGTTTTCGTTTTTATTGAGGAATATTTTTAATTAATTGCCTGATATCTAGTTTCTATGATGCAAAAATTAGGGAACAAGTTAGTCTATATGATTCTGACCGAAAAAAAATATATAGATTTGATTAAAATTGGGCTTTCTTTAGATCTATTTCATCTTTCATCCGGATGCGTCGGGTCGTCGATCTCTCGGGATTTACAGGTCTCGGATTTGCAGAAATCCCGATATCTAAATACTAGATAGTAGGTAACAATGTTACCTTTGGTTGTTCGACAATTGATTTTCCATTTGCGTCTTGCATTAGTACCGTTTACTGAAAAACGACTGAATAAATTATACTTATAATAGTTAATTTTAAGAAAATGTAAAATCAAAAAAACTGTCCCTTGAAAATAGTTCCGCACGTGGTGAAAATACCTAGGTACTTGTTTAGTGATTGTTATTATTTGACAGCAGTGGCGTAGATAGCTTTTTATTCTGGGGGGGGTCTCGGGCTATTTCCCCGCTGGAGGCGAAAAATTTTTGGGGTGCCACGCCCTAAAATTTTGTTTTGAGCTCTCAAAAATGTAGCTTTAAAGTATCAATTCAACAAAGTTTTCCCTGTTATTTTGAAATGGATAGATTTTTTTTAAAATATACCCATTTCTTATACAGTGTCCGCAAGAAAGTCCGCATCAAATGGGATTTTTTTTTATTATTAGGTATATGTAAAAATTGAAAAGGCAGTTCGTTTTTGCTTACCTAAAAACCAAAAATGACGTACACTGAAGCAGCTGCACGACTTGCGTTACCTGTCAAATTTTACATTTTTAATAAAATAGGTTCAAAAATGCCCTGATTTAACAAAATATCGAAAAACTTTATTCAAAAAAGTTGATTATTTAGGCATTAAGTAAAATTTCAACGAAAGCTTCCAATATTTTCTTTTTGTACGTCTGTTTACTAACTTAAGAAAAATGAGAAACGTCTGTTTTGGCAAAACTGATGTAATTAGATAAACTTTGCATCAAGCAAACATTACATACTAATCAATAACAATTTCAGTTTTTGAAGCAAAACAAATAATAGGAAACAAAAACTTTACACAAAATTGCATTAAGATTACAAATTAAGTAAAGGCAAATGGTTTTACTTCGATGTATAAAAGTTTTTCTACGAGGGTTGATCAAAATTTTCAAGAACCTGGCAAAAAATAAAAATTGTATTAGACTGTCAAAATTTCGTACAGAGACTAAAAATGCCTAAATAAACAACTTTCTCAAATAAAGTTTTTCGATATTTTGATAAATAATGGCATTTTTGAACCTATTTTATTAAAAATGTCATATTTGACAGGTAACGCAAGTCGTGCAGCTGCTTCAGTATACGTCATTTTTGGTTTTTAGGTAAGCAAAAACTAACTGCTTTTTCAATTTTTACCTATACCTAATAATAAAAAAAAATCCCATTTGATTCGAACTTTCTTGCGGACACTGTATAACGTAACGCGAGCGTTTTGGCGTTTTTATTTTGATAAGCACTAATGGAATTAAAAGGAGATAATTTTCTTTTTTTCAACAATCCTTTTTCTTTGTGGCTTTGAATATGTTGATTGTTAATTGTTTAACTTACGTATCGTGATATTGTCTTACTATCTCTGGGGGGGGTCCAGACCCCCTGGACCCCCCCCATATCTACGCCACTGTTTGACAGGAACTATGTTAAATAATATTAATTTACGACACGCCTACGATGTTACAAAGCTCACTGTGAAGACTGTACAGGTTTTTGATCTTTGATATTATATTTAATTATTGAAAAACACTGAACTAATATTTGTACAGGGTGGCCCATTAATAAGGGACGCCGGCTATATCTCGGAAACCATTAATCGTACAGCTTTCGAAAAAAAATTTTTGTGAGTAAAGCGGTCATGAGAAAATTCTGGAAATTACTTTCAAGTTCCTCATTTCGCCGCAAGGGGGCACAATTAAAAATTAGTTTTTTAAATTTTAAATTTCTCCGAAAATTCCCATATTAAGGTATAACTCTGATTATATCATTGGAAAGCTTAGACAATTCTGCATCATTTTGGTTTAAGGCTTGTTGGCGTACCGACCTTGATAAGAGTGGGGGAAGCTATTGAATGTGTAAACATTAAAATCGCGGTAACTTCCGAACGACTTATCCGATTTTACTAAATTTAAGCTTGTTTGGAAGGGAAAGGTAAGTACCTTCAATCTTCGTATCCAAATGTACACGATAGTTTCTAATAAAATTGCTAGAGGGCGCAATTTGTAATAATAACAATTTTTTTTGATTTTATCCCGAAAATTCAAATCATACGGTATACCCATGACATCACAATCGAAAAGTAGATGGAATTTACAAGAAAAGATGTGAAAACCGCAGTTCGATATCTTTGTTCGTTTCAGAGTTATTGCCAGAACAATAATTTTTAATACAAATTGCGCCCTCTAGCAATTTTATTAGAAACTATTGTGTACCATTGGATACGACAATTGAAGGTACTTCCAAACAAGCCTAAATTTAGTAAAATCGGATAAGCCGTTTAGAAGTTACAGCGATTTTAATGTTTAAACTTTCAATAGCTTCTCCCACTCTTATCAAGTGAAAGTGTATACATTCAAATCGCTGTAACTTCTAAACAACTTATCCGATTTTACTAAATTTAAGCTTTTTTGGAAGAAAAAGGTAAGTACCTTTAATTGTCATATCCAATGGTACACAATAGTTTCTAATAAAATTGCTAGATGGCGCAATTTGAATTAAAAGTTATTGTTTTGGCAATAATTCTGAAACGAACAACAATATCGAACTGCGGTCTTTACATTTTTCTTGCAAATTTAATCTACTTTCCGAATATGATGTCATAGTTATACCGTATGATTTGAATTTTCTGGTTAAAATAAAAAAAAAACTGTTATTATTACAAATTGCGCCCTCTAGCAATGTTATTAGAAACTATCGCGTACCATTGGATACGACGGTTGAAAGTACTTACCTTTCCCTTCCAAACAAGCTTAAATTTAGTAAAATCGGATAAGTCGTTTAGAAGTTACAGTGATTTTAATGTTTACACGTTGAATAGCTTCCCCCACTCTTATCAAGGTCGGTACGCCAACAAGCCTTAAACCAAAATGATGCAGAATTGTCTAAGCTTTCCAATGATATAATCAGAGTTATGCCTTAATATGGGAATTTTCGGAGAAATTTAAAATTTAAAAATCTAATTTTCAATTATGCCCCCTTGCGGCGAAATGAGGAACTTGAAAGTAATTTCCAGAATTTTCTCATAATCGCTTTACTAATAAATTTTTTTTTCCGAAAGCTGTACGATTAATGGTTTCCGAGATAAAGCCGGCTTCCCTTATTAATGGGCCACCCTGACTTTTGTGCTATTAACGAACGCCAAGATAAATAGTTTAAAATTAGTTGCAGGCGTACGGCTGTCCCAAAATATAAGTAATATTTAATAAACAAGTATTAATTTAATATCACTGGATAACTAGAAGTTTAAACTTTGTTGAAATGTCCTAAAATTTTTAAATTACGGCGTCCTTTGGAAGAAAATAATTCCTAAAAATGCTATCACAAATAAATGTACGTATACCTAGGGTGAAGCGAAAAAATCGATTTTTTGAATTTGGTAACAGAGTATTTACTAAGTAAATGTTGTGTGTAACTGTGTGTAAAATTCCAAACCCGTCCAATAATAATAATAATAATAATAAATATGTTTATGTTGTCTTCTATAAACTTATTCTTCAATCCCCTGAACCTGAGCTTGTTAGGGGCAAATCTTATTTTTTGTTTTAGTATGTAAAATCATAAATCATAAATATTTATTAAAAATCAAGTTTTAAAGTAAAAATGTTAATTTATAGTATAAACGCAGTTTTTTTGAAGAAATATATTACCTATAATAAAATTATTAATTTATAATTTTTAAGTAAAAAATATTACTTAGATACCTACTTATATAAATTTATTATACCTTTATTATTTATTCAGAACAATATTAATTAATTAAAGCATTTCTAAAAATATTTTCAAATTGTCTGTTTTTGATATCCATGTTTTAATTTCGACTTTAAATTTTTTAATGAAATTTTTTAATTTTTGTTGGTAAGTAATCGTTCAAATAAAAACATAAATATTTGACATTTTTTTGCCCTAATAACTTATTTATTTTAGGTTTTATAAATTATATCTCGAGTATGCGCAAAAGGCTTAAAGTTTCGATTTTAAGTTTAATGTTTTTTTAGGTATCTTAAGTCGCGCCTTCACTGGTAAAAATTTAAGTTGCTTTGTATTTTGTATTAAAAATGCGGTGCAGTATTTCCAGAAATTTACATTGAGTGTCTTGTGGATATGCTCGAGGCAAATTTATAGGTTATGATGTTGATGTAGAAATTTATTAATACCAATGATCTGATACCTATAGATGGTACATGTCATTCATAAGCGCTATTAAAATATGTTAACAACATCGTCTGTAGGAGAGAGGAGGTGAAGAGCTGGCTAGGGCAGGCAGGTAGGGAGATTTACGCCCGAGTTACTTTTGAATGTGACCATGCTACTATAATAGAAGAACCTACAAATAACCTATCTTTCTATTTACTCACTCATGAAAAGTAATTGCAGAATTATTATTTTCCGAATTCTCGCATACTTGGTACTTGCGACTCCTGCGATACCTTCAAAAAATATCACAAAACACTAAAATACAGCAATTACACAGGCCTGCATGAAATTTGTGATGACGTGATTTTTGTTTGTTGAGTTCAGTTTTTATATAGAAATAACTAATTAAAATACAATTGGTCTCTATCACCCACAGTTTTTTTTTTGCAAAAAAAAAGAAAAAATTAAAAAAAAACTTATAATAGGCGTTTTAATACTTACATTTTAAAATGAATGTAGTACTTCAAAGTCTAAATGATTGATGAATAAAAAATTATTTTCTGTGGTGCTACACACCTTCCGACTGGAGACTTTTTATCGACTTCAAAAAGGAGCTTTAAAGCTGTTCTTTTACATAATGACAATGTTTTTGCTTCTGTTTCGGTCGGCCATACAGTTAAGTTAAAGGAAAACTATGAAAATTTAGAGGAATTACTTTTACGAATACAATATAAAAATCACAACTGGGAAGTGTGTGAAGATCTAAAAATTTTAGGTCTTCTCTTAGGTCAGCAGTCTGGATTTACTAAATTTCCATGTTTCCTGTGCGAGTGGGCTCTCAGGAATCGAGAACAGCATTGGATAAAAAGAGACTGGTCACAAAGAGAGACTTTAACACCTGGAAACAAAAATGTAATTCGCGAAAGTCTTATTGACCCTCAAAAAGTTTTACTTCCACCACTTCACATAAAACTTGGACGTATGAAATAATTTGTTAAGGCATTAAACAAAGAAGGAAATTGTTTTAAATATTTGTGTAAAACATTTCCGGCTCAGTCAGAGGCAAAATTAAAGGAGGGAATCTTTGTAGGGCCGCAGATTAGCAGCTTGATGAAAGATACAGAATTTGAAAAGGTAATGGAAGATAAGGAAAAACATGCATGGAATGCTTTTAAAGAAGTTGAACCTACATTACTACTATGTTGAGATCGTTGAAAATATTCTGGAAAATTTCAGGAATTTCAGAATATAATCATAAAAATTCACTTTTTACATGCCCATTTGGACTAATTCCTGGAAAATCTTGGGGACGTGGGCGAAGAGCAAGGTGAAAGATTTCGTTAATATATTAAAGAGATGGAAAAAAGATACCAGTGGCTCTGGGACACGAAAATGATTTCTGTTGGACATTGAGAAGAGATCTTCCTTTAGCTAAAACAGAAAAACAACCAAAAGAAGCTTTTCTGAAAAAAGTAAACGTTTTTTGAAGAAGCGTAACGAATAAATAACCATTTATAATAGTTTATATGTGTATATTTTGTATATCTTTGTATTTTTTTCCTTAACATATTAAAAAACTAGCTTACAAATGAAATAAATCGTGTTTTTTCTATATTTTTGGATTTTACCGGTTTGAAAAATAACCTTACGTGATATAAAAAAACTGAAAGCAGATTTGAAATCAGCGCTACCCAGTTACTAGAAAACAGTTAAAATTTTTAAATCAACTTTCAAAGTGTTAAAAAATGCAGGCCTGTGTTATTAAACAAAACCGATAATCTTTAATTAATTTTATTTAAACTAAAATTTCAAACCGCTCTCAAAGAAACACTAAACGGAAATATAATAATATAATAGGGATGTTGGATATACATCAATGCATATTTTCAATGCGGTGTATCGTTTTAGCGACCATTTGAAGTGAGTCGTTACATCGATGTATTTTAATCGATGTATTAGGCCTTAATTTTACTCGTAAAATAATTATTGTGCCATTGCTTCTCAATCTTGATTATACCCTCGATTATACCTTTTACCTTTAGTTTCAGTTAAGGCGTGAGCTTAGAATTTAGAATAATTAGGTTTGTGATTTGTTTTGTAATTCTAATTCTATTTTATTTTTATTTATTTATTTATTTATTTATTTGCATGTACATATTTTATTCTTTATAACTATACTGAACTGGTTTGGTGTAATAAATAGTAAGACTTAGTAATAGACACCTAGGTGCAGAACACCTGTATGTGTCAATATCTAAAATTAGACCTATGCCTTTATAATAATAAACTATATTTTATACTGTATTGCCCAAATATACACCTCCATGTGACACACATTATTAAAACACTATTTAATTACTTAATTAAACAATACTGAGAACTTTTCTGGATTTTGGTAAACATATATTGATTACACTTTCTACTAAAATTTTTTATGTTTTTTATTGATTTTATATCATTCGGGAGCAAATTATATGATTTTGGTGCTAAGTAATCTAGAAACTTTTTATTTGCAGTTGTTAAATTTTTAGGCAATTTAAATTTATTATTAGATTAATTCTTGTTTCAATAGTGTGATCGACATAGTTTAGTTTGGACTTACACCGATAGACAAAATTACAAATACAATTAACATATAAAGTTCTGATACTTACAGTATCCTCGGAAAACAATAAACTTGTTGTAAATCTTTTATTTTTTTTAAATATAATTTTTAGAATATATTTTTGTGTTATATTTAATTTATTAAGTACTGTGCCATAAGCACCACCCCATACAATTATACCATGCCGTATCAACGACTCAACGAATGCTTTATAAACCATCACCAACGTTTTTTCATTTAGGAATTCTTTTAATATATAGAATTTGTGTATGAGCCTACGTATTTTATTAGAAACATAGTCAATATGTGGGCCCCACTTAAGAAACTGGTCAACCAGCACACCAAGATATTTTGTGTGGGTTACCCCAACAATTTTATCATCACCGACAGTAATATCTGAATAATTTGGCTTGCCAGCCCTTGTCAATGAAAATGCTATGTAATTTGGTTTACTTAAATTTAGTGATAGTTTATAAGACTCCAACCAATTCTTAACCATTCCAAAACCTGTTATTGAAGTGAAAACTTCTTTAGGCGCGTTTAGCACTTTTTGTGGGCACTGAATTAAACTGAGCCGTCACGCGTCACACTCGGCTGTGTAACGCTCGAATTCAACTGCTATATTCAATCCGAACTGACCCTGACCCGAATGAACGTTATATGATATGCAAGAGCATGCCGCAAACAGTGTGCGTTGTATAGACACTCGTCTGCGTCTCAGGTATGTTCTGGCATTTTTTAAATTATATATTTCCGTAGGGTGAAGTAAAGTTTACCGTAATTGCTTATTTCGTGGACCTAATTTATTATGATTTCTGACTTCTGTTAAAGATGTAAAAATTCAAGGGTTGTTCAATTTTAGGAAATATCTTTTTTCGTATGCAGTAAAATTATCCCGTATTCCAAGTTTATGTTATTTTTATGATTGCTTACGAACCTAACCTAAAAGAAATAAAATTGAAAAATTGTATTTGATATTGTTAATTTCACCTTGTTGAAGTTTTCACTTCTGTCGTGTGGTCTTAAGCACACACAATTTTTTGCCTTATTTTTAACTTCCTCCTAATCTTTACCATTAAATATTAAAGCTGTATCGTCAGCATAGGATATAACCGTACCTCCTATGTTTTCTGTTAAAAGAGTATTAAGATATGTGATGAAGAGGATCGGGCCCAAAACGGTTCCCTGAGGAACACCAATTCTGATCACCTGCCTCTCACTATTATTTATTTTCACCATTTGTTGTCTTTCTTGTAAATAGTTTTTAATCAAATTTAAAACTGTTCCTCTTACGCCGTAATGTGACAATACAGTTAAAATTTGGTTGTGTGGTACGGTATCAAAGGCTTTAGCAAGATCAATAAATATCCCCAGGCATTTTGTACCTAGATTTAGATTTTTTGTTACCTCCGATGTAAATGCATACAAAGCATCTCCAGTACTAGATCCCTCCAAAAAGCCGAATTGATTTTCTGATAAGATTTTGTTTTTTGTAAAGAATGCTACTAGGCGGTATTTTATGCATTTTTCAAATATCTTTGTAAAATTAGTTATTAAACTGATATGCCGATAACTTTTTATTTTTGAATGTTCGCCGCTTTTATAGATTGGACAGTCTACAGATGTTTTGAAGCTTTGAGGGATAATACCCGTCCTGAAGATGGTGTTAATGATATGTTCTAGAGGGATCAGAATGTGTTGGTGTGTTTTTTTAATTATAATTGCCGATTAATTTGTTTTTCCGCGATGCACTTTCTGTGGACATCCCTAAACGGAAATGAATGAAACAACGTAATCATGGACTCATCTTTGTGGGCGGATTTCTTATTGCTGCGTTGCCATACTGCATACTTTTTATAAGGTTTTAGACAAAGATTTAAATTTCCCACATTATGATAATACTTTTAAGAGCGTAAGTTTGGCAAGCAATGTGGAGGTGCGCAATTCGGATGTAGATTTACTTCAGAATGGAATACGATTTTGTCAATAGGTTCATTTGTTATTGTTTCATCTATAGGTACCAGATCATTGATTAATACATTGTTTTACTGTTAATTTTTAATAACTATAATAAAGATGTGGATTTCAACAAAAATGATGTTTTACGTTCTATTAAGGCATATGACCAGCGCACTTTACTATGCATGGGATCCCAAAGACAAAAAATGGCACATTAATGGAAATAAAAAATATTAGGTTTGAAAAAAAATAGGAAAGACTGAAGAGACAGATGTTGAGGAAGCAAAGAAAACTATTTCAATCCTGTTAGGATCAATTCTTTATAATACGTCATTTAGAGCACTGCACACTTCTGGAACAGTCTCGGGTATTATCTGTTTTGATATTTTAAAGCGATATTGTAGGCTTGTACATGAATCGCTCATTGTCATAAACCGCGAGTTAATGAATTTTTCTTTTACAGGTATATTTTATATATTATTATTATGTATATATTTTGTAAAGTTTGTGTCCGTTTTTTGAATTTTGGATCCAAACCATGTTAGTTAAAATTTCAAAATATGCTGCTGATATTCTTAAAAAATGTTGAAAATGTTCCGAACTTTCATTTAACGCAAAAATATTTAATAAGCTGGAACTATCTTCTCTGTTTCGGTAGGGATGTTTAAAATACACACGTCTTTTGGCTTGAGGTTCTATTTTTTAAGAAATTAGCCCGGAGAAATATAAAAGCAGCATATTTTTTTAAATATGGTGGAACATTCTTTTTAAAAATAAATTTACTTACTTTAGGTTATTACTATCCAGTAATAAAGTCAAAACATATAAAATATGTGTCTTGTGTATGTAAAATATTATGCACGTCCAAAAGGCAATTTCTTGCCGCGCAAAAATTCCTGCATGCAAATCTATGCGGCAGACAGTTCGCATTAGCAAAAATTTGCGGCGAAAACGAAATACACGAATTTTTACCGGTGTGGCCGAGGTTCTAAAATATTTTTTTAAATTGTGGGTAATGCTTAAATGCTGCTATAAGGCCCTTTAACAACACAAAAAATAGGCATAAATAAACAAGGTTCTTCCAAGTCTGCCCCAGCTACTTAAACATTAACATTTTGGAAATAATTAAGTATTCTATTACCAGTGCAAAACCATGTTATTTATACTTACACATTTTGTTTATTTTGCTACTCCTCTAACTCCTCGCTAGTAACGTTAAACTACCCAGGACTGATACTTACTTAAAAAAAATAATAAAATATTGCAATATTCCTAAAATATCGAAACTTTAGTTAGGCGAGAAACGCCTTGAATGCAGTATTTTAAAATATTATGAAACAAGTGTGCTTTTCGAACATCATAATGTAATTATGAAATTAAAATTAATAAAGCCTAATGTTTGATGTAACTCCCTCCCACCTTAACTAACACTACCTATGAACTAATAATAATCCCAAATAAAAAAATTGGTTTATACTTGATTGACATAAACATATTCACTTTTTACTTTTAAATATAGAGAAGTATCGTTTAATTTTTTTTAAAAGCAATATACTGCCAGGAAAATAGACATACCTAATTAGAATTATTTATTAAATAGAGGATTCATCAAGTAAGATGCTTTGAAGGAAACCTGTTTACTTACAAAAAAGCCAATGTCGTCTATAAAAAACAATACGTATGTGATAATATGGCGGAACAGATCGGTTATACTGTCTTATGTCTTCCACCGTATCATTGCATATATACTTAACCCCCATAGAGCATATATGACACCAAGTAAAATCAAAGCCGAGAGCAAAAATGCTTCCCCTACGCTAAGTGCGAGTGTCATAATAGTATATTAAAGTACGAGTTTCATAAGAAGCGGTTTTAGCGCCCGCGTCTATTTTAAAAAACGAGCCACGAAGTGGCGAGTTTTTTTATTGACACGGGCGCTATAACGCCTTATGAAACATGTGCTTTATACATTTTTTTCTATTTCACCTTTTATAATAAAAAAAAAACATTTTAAAAAGAAAATAAATCCTTTAAATTTTGTAAATTTTTATGTCTAAATTTTATGTTGGTAATACTATTTTTTATCATAGGAGCCTCTGGACAACAAAAATTATTTTGCAAACTGTCATTTTTTGATTTATTGACCCATTTTCACCACGAGATTCTAAAGTTATTTTAGCGACATGAGATTTGAAATTGGACGGAATACGTTGTGTGATCCTTGTACATTCGGTACATATACAGAGCGTTCGGAAATTCGGGAGATTTTGCTACTTTTTTTCGAATTTCAAAAGACGTGATTTTACGTCACGGCATTGCAATTTAGTATAGGGAAGATGGAAAATTCAAATAAAGTTGAAGTTAAAATCGACATTAGAAGGTTAGTAGATTAAATTTTGGATAGGATTTGGCAGAAAATGATAGCTTGAAGCATCTACAAAAGATTGATTTATAGATTTATGCAACCAACATACATGACTGTTATCCACACAGAATAAAAAAGTAAGTTATTAAGCTAGTTTTCCTCTGCGAAAAATGGGTTTTCTCGTAAATCATAAAGGCCGCGCAAGTCAATGAAATAAAACATTTAAATGTACTGAACTCATTATGAACGTGAAATAGAAAAAGTTAATTAAAAGAGTTATAAACAATATAGTTACCGGCCGAAAGATGGAAAAATATTAAATAAATTTAGCTTATATGCAAAGTAAAGTACCTAATTATCGTATTTACTTTACGCATTGGCGTAAAAAGTTAAATTTTGTACACTTTATACCGGGTGTCAACGAGATTATTGTACATAGCACCACAGTGTTATGTTAAGAGATATTTTAATCAAATTTGGGTTACTGTAATGTTTGAAAGGGATCTTTATTTTTACCTAGAAACCAACTGAATTTTACTTCCGGTTTAACCGGAACTACGCCATTTATGTTTTTTTAAATGACAACCTGTATATTATATTGCACAGTCAAATTCTCCTCAAAATTCTCTTTTCAACGACATACAACAAGTTGACATTTACTTTCAAAATGGCGGCGTAGGACTCATTTTACCAAAAACAAAATGGTGTCTATAAAACAACGTATGCAATTGATACGGGAAAAATAGTGATAAAATCTTTTAAATTGGTCCCTTTTGTAATTCTTTAAGCACTGACATTTAGATTTTCTTCTTTTGTTTTTAAAGGAAGGTATTTTTTTATTGTTTAAAAAAATCTTAACTTTAACCCTATTTTACAGAGTTTTTTTAAATGTTATCATATACTTTTTATTAATTAGTATGAAAGTCTAAAGTATCCTTAAGCACCTAGGGATATTTTCGAAATCAGAATGCGTTTTGCTTCAATAATAAAAATTTAATTGTTAAATAATTAACATGTTAATTAATTAATTTGTTCTTCTCTTGTAAACTTAACCATTTTATTCTTTAACGAAATATGAATCAGACCCACGACCAAAAGCACAATACACTACAAAATTTTCATTACAAACTAATAGTCTGATAATGGCGTTGACAAATACCAATTTTGTTATCCGACTTAGGTGGAACTAAGTTATTCAGTTTTTATTGAAAAATGCATGGTTTTTTTTTCTTGTTTAAAACTGAAGCAAAACGCATTCTGATTTCGAAAATATTCCTAGGTGCTTAAGGATACTTTGGACTTTAATACTAAATAATAAAAAGTATATGATAACATTTAAAAAAACTCTGTAAAATAGGATTAAAGTTAAGATTTTTTTAAACAATAAAAAAATACCTTCCTTTAAAAACAAAAGAAGAAAATCTACATGTCAGTGCTTAAAGAATTACAAAAGGGACCAATTTAAAAGATTTTATCACTATTTTTTCCCGTATCAATTGCATACGTTGTTTTATAGACACCATTTTGTTTTTGGTAAAATGAGTCCTACGCCGCCATTTTGAAAGTAAATGTCAACTTGTTGTATGTCGTTGAAAAGAGAATTTTGAGGAGAATTTGACTGTGCAATATAATATACAGGTTGTCATTTAAAAAAAACATAAATGGCGTAGTTCCGGTTAAACCGGAAGTGAAATTCAGTTGGTTTCTAGGTAAAAATAAAGATCCCTTTTAAACATTACAGTAACCCAAATTTGATTAAAATATCTCTTAACATAACACTGTGGTGCTATGTACAATAATCCTACCTACTGGATAGAAACCAGAGAGTTGTGGTTAGAGTATGGAGAACTATAGGGTAGGAGGCCGATCGACAATGGCAGCATTTTCAAATTCTGTCCCGGTTTTTTGGTTAGTTCGCTATTGGCCGATAGATGGCTCTCGCGTCCGAAGTGGGCTGATGTTGTCTTCTTCTTCTTCGTTTTTATTATGGAAAACTAGATCCTTCATAGTTTTAAAGTTTTACTTAAACCCTTTATTTTTCTGTGCTTCTACTTTTGACAATTGACATTTTATTTTTCGAAATAACAAATAACGTTTGAAGGTGCTTTTAGTGCTACGGATATCTGGGTATTTTGGTAATCGGGTTTTGTGTTATTATGGGCGTGTTCGGCGATTCAGTTACTAAGGGCTTTTTCTGCGGCGGTTATTTGGAGAATTGGAGATTAGATTACCGTATAACCTGAAAATTATTTTGTATTGTATACTATTACATAGTGATGTTAAAGAACAGGTAAATTGCTGAACAGGTTCGAACAGTTCGGTTCTCACTCGGGAACCTGTTCCGTAAACCTGTTCACCTGTTCTTTTGATTATAAATTATTTTCGCCCACTGATTTGCTTAAAAAAAAAAAAGGAAAGTTTTTGTTAATCAGTTTCTAAAAAAAAAAAAAAAAAAAAAAAAAAGGTCGCTACTTCCGTAAACTAACAACAGGGAAAGAACACCGCTGCGTTCCTGTTTCCTTGTAAGAAAGAACAGCCTGTTCTTTTTATGTGTGATTGGTGATTTATGAATTTATGAGGGTCGTCGTTTCAGAATAAAAAGAACAGGCTGTTCTTTCTTTGTTCTCTTTTTGGAGCAGAACAGAGAACAGAGAACAGAGAACAGAGAACAGGGAACAGAGAACAGGGAACAGAGAACAGGGAACAGGGAACATACACGCGGACGCAGCGATGTTCTGTGATTTACTTTGTTTACGGAAGTGACGACCTTTTTTTTTTTTTTTTTTTTAGAAACTGATTAACAAAAAGCGGTTTTTTACTACTATGGAGACCTTTTACCTCTGTTTTTGTGATAATACAACAGGTGAACAGGTTCCCGGGTCAGAACTGCTGAACTCCCGCAGCAATTTCCCTGCTCTTTAACATCACTCGACCGCGCAATCATCTGTCATAAGTCTATCTAAAGAACCGGTTCAGTTCTTTTACAAAGAACAGTTCACTGAACAGGCTATCTCTAACCTGTTCTAAAGAACCTGTTCCGTTCTTTTCTTAACAACTTTACTATTACATTCATCCATACATACTTCATGGGTTTTGTTGGAGATTCTACTTTTATTTTTGTTATCCATTTTTTCCAAAGGCAGTAAAAATTTGGCGCAGCACAAAAATTTCCGTTGGAGACCTAACAAACATAACCTATACCTATGAATTAAAATCAAATTAACGTCAAAATGTCAAAAAAACCAAAGAACATCGGAGAAAAGTTGAACTTGAACCAACTTTTGGGAGATCGGGGATTCGGGGATTTTGACGTTTCTCCTTGGGGTCACATGATCATTTCAACCAATGGTGTCATTCCCGAAATACCCAAATCGCTAAATCTCCGTAGCACTAAAAGCACCTTGAAGGCGAGACAAGACAAATAACGTTGTATTGTAATTAATTTCCATATTTATAATGAATAATGGTACAATTTATAAAAGTAGAGTTTGCTTTGTGTCGGGGTGTAAGACAGGATCTTTTTCAGAGAGAAAACGCAGCCAAATAAGTCTCTTTTTAGCTCCAAAGGTATAGCTAGAATGTTTAATACCCTGTATTTTAAAAACCAAGCATCGTTGGAACTTTATGCAGGCCGAGTTTACTAATAAGTATAACAAAGTAAGTGTTAATTCATATAAAAGTCCTTATTTGTTCCTTAAAGAACTAATTTAAATAAAAATAGTTATTGCGTCCATAAGAAACCATTATTTGATAGCCCACTTCGAACACGCGCGCCATCTTACAGCGACTCGTAAAGCTGAATTACCGATGCTAATTTGGGACCGAATCCAATGCATTGCGATCGGCCTCCTACCTCAAGTCCTCCATAGGTTAGAGGCTATATCTCGCGGTCGTTTAGTCCTGGTTCGGGCGTACCTCAGGGCTCGAACCTGGGACCATTGCTGTTCCTTCTATTCATTAATAGCCTTGTTAATGTAATAAAATCATCTAAAAAATTACTATTCGCAGATGACTTGAAGCTTTCTGCTAGGATTAATAGCATTAATGATTGCGTGTCGCTACAAAATGACCTTGATAGGGTTATGACTTGGTCTAAATTGAAAAAGATTGCTTTCAATGTAAATAAATGCTCCGTGATGTCGTTTACTCGTAAAAACCAAAAAGTTGACTTTGATTATGTAATGGAGGGAACGGTATTGTCTCGGGTAAGTGAGATGAAGGACCTTGGGGTGACCTTCGACTGTAGGCTTACATTTCGCTCACACATAATTAATGTTTCTAGTAAAGCCTCAAAAATGTACGGTTTTATAGTAAGAAGCTCAAGAGAATTTAGAGATGTAAATTGTATTAAACAACTTTATATAGCCTTGGTGCGCAGTGTTCTAGAGTATGCATCAGTGATTTGGTATCCGTATTATCAAAATCATATTTACACAATAGAGAGAATACAAAATAGACTTTTAAAATACCTCCATTATAAACAGACCGGTCATTACGATAGGGATGTTCCAAAAGTTCAACTTTATGCTACATACAACATTTTAAGTTTAGAAAAGAGACGGGATATTAATATGTTGCTGTATTTACACAAACGCTTGCATAACAATGTCGACGATTCAGACCTTCTAAACAATTTAAATATAAATGTTCCAGCTTATCCTACAAGAAATACAGCAACATTTTATGTAAACAATGCCCGTACGAACTACTACTATAACTCTCCAATTAATGCTATGTGTAATTTGTATAACAATTGTCAGGGAGAGTGTGACATATTTTCTCTGTCCTTTAAGCAGTTTAAAAAGCAATTGTTGCACCTACTTTAACTTCATAAGTCATATTTTACTATTCGCAGAGTAAAACTTTGTATGAATTCTATTTCTAGACTTAGTATATTTACAGTACTTTATAATAGGGTTTTTGTTACCTGTAATAGTACTTAAGACTAAATAAATAAATAAATAAATAAATAAATAATCTCGTTGACACCCGTATATTAGGCTGGGCCGAAAAAGTGAAAAATTGGAAATTGCAAATGGTATATTTGCCAATATCTGACCATACATCTAAAAGTAATTTGTGGAAAATTTTATTAAAATCCGTAAATGTTTCGCCGCGCCCCTGTGACCTTGAAAATTAGTAAAAAGGCCGATTTTTCAATATTTAATATTTTTTAAATCCAAAATTATAATTTTTTTTGTGACTTCTTGTGGATGTGGGAATGTGTATAAAAATAATTTTTTCAATAAAATATTTTTCTGTTGGATGGAAATTACAAATTTGTCCTCAAAATCTTCATTTACACACACGTAATTTAACGTTTTCAGGAAGGAAGGAGGTATTGGTAGTAAACAGTCGACATACACATGTACCGACTCGGCTGCCGTAGCGGCGAACGAGTCGGCAGAAACCTCTGTGTCTGTTATCGCACTTAAGTTTGCCCACAAACTTAATACTTAATACATAAAAAAAGCTAAAATACAATGAATGAAATTTATTTTTTAGGAAAGGCGACGAAAGTCCGCCTCAAAATCTGAACGTGCGCAAGTTGGAAGATCGGCGTTCATCCTCGCCTTTCCAGAACGGACACACGGAGCTGCTGATCGGAGAAGACAACAATAAGTTGAAGACCACCGCCCTTGTCGAAAACAACAACAATAAGCTCAACGTTGAAAACGAATTACAACAAAGGTAAGGACTCAAACTTAAGATGGATAAGTAAGCTTCCCATATTTTATCCACTTACTATCAGCAGGTCCCGCTGGCTTTCCGATGCTCTCAGTTTCAGGTTTAAAAATTTACGAATTTGTGATTTTTCCTAATATATCGGTAACGTTATCTAGATATGTGAAAAATTTGAGCCTACTACCTCATCTCGAAGTAGGTTTTTTTTTGTAACAAATATATAGTAAACTATCTTTTTTTTATTTTTACATTATGCTTAAATTAGGCCTTTTTAACACGCTTTTATTAGCTTCACCTGTATGTTTTGACCCACCTTAAACGGTCAGATTTCATTTAAATTTTGTAGACTTATCAAGAACCGCGGACAGTACAATAATTTTATAGTTAAATATTAACCTGTCAAATTTTGACAGCTGACAAGTATAAAAAAAAAGAGCGATATTGACGAAAAAAAATATGGGGTCGTATAGTATTCGACTTCGGGAAAAATAAGCAAAAAATTTTCCTGTCAATATGTCAAATCGTTTAAAAAAAATTATATTAATGAAAAAACTATAAGGTCGTATGTGTCTTTCACATATGAGCGTATCATCGATCGACTGTTACAATAAGAATTGCTGCCGACGATCGGTTGCGCTCGATCATCAGCACTGATCATCGGTCCTTTGTGAAACGTATATCGAGCACCCCACGAAAAAATAGCACAAAGCGCCCCACGCTTTTTTCACAATAATACTTATATTATTATATACTTATATATTTCAAGAATTATTTTCCGCTTTTTAGTCTGATTAATTATTAAAGCGTGTTTTTTGGTTTTTTTAAACTATATTTATTAAGACCAAATTGACGATTTCTTCCTAATATAGTTAAATTTAGCTTTATAAAATATACTTAAACAGGATGCTCGAAATTCGTACTAATGTATTGCGATCTCAATAGAAATAAGCTTAAATCGAAAAAGTTTTAGGCAATTATGTTAGCAGTTTATTGCTGCTTGCGGATCGATTCTGGTTCTTTTGGTTCTTGAGATATTTTGAATAAACGAAAAGGTTGTATTTCCTTAGATCGGTTGTTTGTAACTATGTTATCTCCCAATATTTTTTAAATCCGTAAACACATTTTAGTGGCAACCTATTACATAGAATATGCCTACTATGTAATATTTTACAACGTTTTGGTTTCCTGGAACCATCATCAATTTTCTTTTTTCTTATGACCGTCATATTGGATTTTTTTATTTATCGAAAAGTACTTAATTTTTCCTATAATATAATACTAAACAATATTATAAATTAAATATTTATCTCAAAATAACTAAAAATAACATTTTTAGGGAAAATTCTAACATATTTGGCAACACCGACATATCGGAGGATATTTTTACTTAAGAATAAAGTTAACTTAATAACAATGTAATATGTTTACATGGTTTTGTAACACGCCATTCATTAATAGGAGCGTGAACATTAAATAAGAGCAGAATTAAGTCATTAAGGATTTTAATTTTGTTATAATATATACCTAATAGTTATAGGCCGGTTTTTCTGAAAATTACTTTTTTAACTTAAGGTGGGATTAACGACGCCATTTTCTATCGTCAATTCGATTTGCCTAACTATTGACGATTCGCATGCGCACTGCAGTGCTGTGTTGATCAGATTGGTTATTTTTATGCTTTCGGCATACGCAGAAGAAATACAGACATATTCTGGAACTGGTAGAGCATGGCAGACGTTAGTCAGCCGGTCATAGTTTCGTTTACTTTCGTGTTTTGTGCAATTACAGAACCTTTCCTGTTAAAACAAACACATATTCTCTAGAATTCTTAGGATACATGACATCTAGATCTAGACTAGAAAATATCGTGTTCCTAAACATTGTTGTTTTTACTTTAGTTCTGAAAATCGACTTGCTTACTTTCAAGGCTTTTAAGGTACCTAAATTGTGACAATTTTAGTAATTTCAAAACAGTGCTTTTTTAAAGTTTCTGTGCATTTATTTAAAAAAACCACCGGTATACTATTCGTCAATGCCTCCCTGAAGAGCCCTTCCAAAATTAGATAGTAATATTATTATTTTTTAACTAATTGCAAGGTTCCCAAAGTTACCCCTGCATTCAAGCCATTTATAGGTCTTTTAATCATGATTTACCTTAAGAATTGTGCCCTTGATAGTCAAATATATTATATTAATAATAAAGATCAATTGTATATTCAACTATTCCTACCAGATGCAAAGATATACATAATAATTAAAGTACCTAACAAACCCAAAATGTACCATTTGTTTAATAAACACACCAATAACTAGAACGTCTTTGTTACAATAAGAAAAACACATTATCGAAACGCAGATAGGTATATGTTTTTAATTATTCAACGTAATTGCCTAAAACTTTTCCCATTTAACCATCTTTCTATCTCTTATAGTTTCCGCGATCGCAATACTGTCAGCATCAGTTTCGGGCACACTTTATACCATGCGAGCAAAAATTATTTGCATGAAAGAGGGGCTTGCATCGAAGGATGTAATGCTCAGCCGTAGAGCTTAATACCTGTTGGGTGTCAGTAACTACCTGAATTAACAATCAATCAGTTATTCCGTAATCTTTGACAGTCGTTACAAGTAATTTGATTCATCGCTAATTTTTCCAATTTCTTGACCAATTCACACAATGGGCTTTACGGAACAGCACAAAACATTCATGGTTGAAGCGTATTTTCGAAACGGGGTTAGAGTAAATGGTGAGTGGCAATACAATCCGGGTTTGTGCATGGACGATTTTCACGAACATTTTCCTAACGTTGCTTTTATTGCTGGGGATTTTTATCATTGCCTGAAAAGAACCGTGGCTGTGTTTAGGGAAACAGGTTCTGTACAACACAAAAAAGGAGCAAGAATACCATCTGTAAGAACAGAAGAACTTGTTGCAAACGTTCGTGAAATAATGCAATATACGCCAACAAATTGTATAAAACGCCTGTCCCAAGAAGTGGGAAGATCTTATGGAACATGCAGGACAATTCTTAAGAAGCAGCTAAATTTTTTCGACGACAGATTGATCAGTTTTCGATCAGACATTGAATTCCCACCTAGACCACCTTGTTTAACGGTTATGGATTACTTCGTTTTTCCTCATTTAAAGAACACTATTTTTAAAACACCAGTTGCAAATTTAGAACAATTACAAGAAGGGATTATCCAGGAATGTGGTAACATTTCTCCAGAGATGCTGGTCAATACTTTCGAAAATATGAAGAGACGTGTGAATTTATGCTTGGCCAATTTCAGCAATTTATGTAATAATTTTTCTGTTTTTTTCTGTATATTCATACTTTGTTAATTTTGTAAAAAACAAAAATAAATTTGTATTTGTCTACCTACTTATTTTATTATTCATTGGTATAGCATATTACGTCATAATATGAATTTGACAAAATTTTAACCTAAATTTGGTTACATATATCGTCCCCATATCATTGTGATCTAAAACAAGCCCTACGTTTTTTAATCCAAGCCCTCTTTGATGCAAATAATTTTTGCTCGCACGGTAGCAAAAAAAACGCTAATTCAAACTCTAAAAGAAGAATCAGAGCTGCAACTTTTTGACTTTATTATTATTTTACTATCTATATTTTATTTTTAAAAATTGGTAGATATTAAGGATATTATACTAACCGAAACGCGTTGAGCAGAAAAATAAAGACCATGCAAATCCATCAAGAAAATCAGTAAAAACCTTAAATTCCAAGTATTTGGTAATATTGTTAGTTAGAATACATAATCTGGAGTAAAGGAGAACCAAGGCGTTATATTATTAATGTCTATTGGAGTGGCATCGCTTAGAGGCCTGTCCTACCCTAGACTTTTGAAGGATTATTTCCGCTTTAATGAATGGTCCAGGGTTGTCATCGCCGCGACTTCCATTTTGGTTATAATATGATTGCGTCCATAGAGGGGGGGGGGGGGGGGGGTCTAAACCCGGTCCCTTTGTATTGTATATGCCACTGATGTTTACAGAAAAACGACAAAGGTACTAAATTTAATTCCGGCTATATTTGTTTGCTTATTAACAAATACTGAGATAATTGAAGTAATTAGCGAACGCTGCCGCCGAGATAAATATTTTAAAAATATTCACAGGCTGTTGTAAAATATTACCGGTAATATTTAAAGTAAACAAGTACAAATTTGGTATCACTGAATGGCTAAATGTTAAAGGTTGTTGTTACTTATTTATATTACATTTTTAATTTAGGGCTTTTAAGAAGAAATTAATTCCTGAAGATAGTAGATATTATATCAGTCTAAAATATACAGGATGAACCCTTTAATTAAAATAAATTCGGTAATACCGTGCGAGCAAAAATTATTTGCATCAAAGAGGGCTTGGATTAAAAAACGTGGGGCTTGGTTTAGATCACAATGATATGGGGACGATATATCTAACCAAATCTAGGTTAATATTTTGTTAAATTCATATTATGACATGATATTCCAAACTAATGAGTAATAAAATAAGTAGACAAATACAAATTTATTTTTGTTGTTTACAAAATTAACAAAGTAAGAATATACAGAAAGAAAAAGAAAAATAATTACATAAATTGCTGAAATTGGCCACCGCCATGATCCAAGCATAAATTCACACGTCTCTTCATATTTTCGAAAGTGTTGACCAGCATCTCTGGAGAAATGTGACCACATTCTTGGATAATCCTTTCTTATAATTGTTCTAAATTTGCAACTGGTGTTTTAAAAATAGTGTTCTTTAAATGAGGAAAAACGAAGTAATCCATAACCGTTAAACAAGGTGATATAGGTGGGAATTCAATGTCTGATCGAAAACTGATCAATCTGTCGTCGAAAAAGTTGCGTAAGTAGTAAATAGTTTCGGCGACTGTATGGGCGGTTGCAATGTCCTGTTGAAAATATGCAAAACGTAGTTCGTCGTCAAGTAATTGCTCCACAAATGGATTCGAAATATTGTCTCTATACTCTATACCGCTGTGATGTGAAAAAAATAGGACCAACAATTATTCTTCGGGAAACAGCTAACCAGACACAATTTTTTTGAGGGTGCAATGTGGACTCTACAAAAAAATGGGGATTTTCACTACTCCACATGCGTGTATTCTGAAAATTCATATAACCGGAGAGGTGGAACCAGGCTTCATCCGAAAAAAATGTCAGGTCTAATAAATCATTTATTTCCAATAAATTTTGGGTAAACCATTGAGAGTAATTCCTGCGTCTTTCAAAATCTGCGGCTTGTATTTCTTGGAATACTTGCACTTTATAAGGAAATAAATTTAGCTGCTTTTTATGAATAGTCCTGCATGTTCCATAAGATCTTCCCACTTCTTGGGACAGGCGTCTTATACAATTTGTTGGCGTATTTTGCATTATTTCACGAACGTTTGCAACAAGTTCTTCGGTTCTTACAGATGGTCTTCCTGCTCCTTTTTTGTGTTGTATTGAACATGTTTCCCTAAACACAGCCACTGTTCTTTTTAGGCAAGGATAAAAATCCCCAATAAAAGCAACGTTAGGAAAATGTTCGTGAAAATCGTCCATGCACAAACCTGGATTGTATTGTCACTCACCATTTACTCTAACCCCGTTTCGAAAATACGCTTCAATCATGAATGTTTTGTGCTGTTCCGTAAAGCCCATTGTGTGAATTGTTCAAGAAATTGGAAAAATTAGCGATGAATCAAATTACTTGTAACGACTGTCAAAGATGACGGAAGAATTGATTGATTGTTAATTCAGGTAGTTACTGACACCCAGCAGGTATTAAGCTCTACAGCTAAGCATTACGTCCTTAGATGCAAGGCCCTCTTTGATGCAAATAATTTTTGCTCGCACGGTAAAAAATTTATCCATTCTTTGAAAAAATCCAAAATCATTTTTTCTTTTCTTGAAATCGTGAAATGTTGTTGGTCATCAAAAATTGAATACTTCCCATCATTATTAAGTAGAATTATTTCTGTTACTAATAAAAAAAAAATGTGATTTCTTAAATGATTTAATAAATTCGCCATCGAAACAAAGCAGCTAGTACCATACATAATATACTATCCAATAGAATCTTAAATGGGTAGGTACCGATATTATTTAAAAAAAAAAATTTCATCGATGCTTTCTTACATTTTTTCCTTCTCTTTTAATACAAATGTCATTTATAACACTGTTAATTATATAATAATACGAAAAATATGGATTCATCACCATTATTACAAAATATATGTTAGAGATTATTAATAACGCTTACAGAACTTTTCCATGGACTTTGCGTTTATTAAGATCTTAGGGGTAAAATTTATTGATATGTTGAAATACGTCCAGATAGTCCGTCAATATTTTATCCCATTTAAACTTTTATAACCCCTTTTTATCCATTTATAGGGACATACGTTAAACACGGTAAGAAATAAGTGTTTCAATATTTATTGTTTTTAGAGTATTTATGCTGAGTTTTAAAAAATTTGGATCAAAAATATTTTTTTCAATAGAAACTTTTAAATGCCAACTTTCAAAAAAAATAAGAAATAAGTTTCATTATTTGTATTGCATAGTTATATTATGTATACGTTTTAGAAAAATTTGACAAAAATAGTATTTTCTTCGATAGAAACTTTTATATTCCCTTTTCACCCCTTCGGGGACAGATTAAAAAAAAAATCACAAGTTTTATTAATGTATATTTGAGTATTAATGCTGAGTATCAAGAAATTCGGTCCAAGAATAGTTTTTCCAATGTAAACTTGTATACCTACCCATTTTTCCATCCCCTATAAGGGCAAAATTTTCGTAAATTTTTATGGATGCGTAGAGTATTATTCCATGGTTACGGTTACGCAACTAAGCAGAACTGTCGTTACTGGTCCGATAGAAAACAAACTCAAAATCCACGTATGGCAACGTATAATTGGGGATTGAGGCATTGCGGGACAATAGTTTTTAAAGATAATCGAAATGGGCCCTTATAGGTATCTCAATTTTTTGTGAGTGGACCTTATTCCAACGTTGGCCTTTGGCTGCTTTATTTCTTCATCATGCATGTACTGAATGCATTTCAGCAGAGTGATGCACCGCCACATGGCGTGCAAACTGTTCGAAAATATTTCAATGATTTTTCCCTAACAGGAGGCAAGATTGCCCTATCTTAAGCCTTGATTATCTTCTTTGGGGCTACCCTAATAGTAAAATTTACGTGACAAACCAAAAAAATTACAAGAAATGAGGCAACGAATAACCAATGAAAACCGACATATAAGTCTTAAATGGTTCATAATTATTATATATTTGGTTTAACACTGGGACTAGTTCTAGTACTGTACACCTTGAAGTAGGGCGTTAAGTTTATTTATTAATTCATTTATTATATTTGAGAATTAGTGTCATTTTGGGTATTGGTAATTAAACCGGATTTATCAAAATTCATGGTTTTGTGTTATTTCAAATTAAATAACAAGCAAAACAATAATTATAATGGTTTGTAAACATTTCCAACAATATTTGAAATAATCACATTTTTAAAATTTTTTCACTTCTATAGGGTAAGTAGGTACCTATAACAGAAATTTAATAGTTATATTTTTTTTGCCCCTTGCGGCGAACTATCGCGACGCTTGCCTTTGCAGTGAAAAGAAAAAAGTTGGGTTTGTTTCTATTCCTTGATAAAAGGTACAATTCACGAAAATTAAAAGGAAAATGTACCCGTGTTTTTGTTTATATATATATACACCTACTCATTGTATTTAGCCATTCGGTCGATCTTAAGTTTAACGGTTGTGCTTCTTATTTGTGTTTCCAGTTCCCATAATTAAAATGATCTACAAACCAGCAAAGTAAAGACTTTCTTATGTCGACCCATTAAAAAATATAACTGGCCACGCCAAGTAATCTAGTTTTCTTACATTTTGACGAACTGTCGGCAATCTACGAGGGCTGTTGGAAAAGTTTTCACAGGAACATTAAACGATTGTTCTGTAAAACAATGTCCCTTACCTTAATTCTATAAAAATAATATCCTAAATGAAAATTTAAATTCAGTCTGACTCCTTTTTTTATTTAGGAATGTGACGGAGGTAATTCAGTAATCCATCGATGCATAATGCAATAATTATGACAGTTTTATTTTATCTTTATCGCGTTATTTTAAATACCTTAACGGTTGTTAGTACTATTATTAAATTCACCCCTTCCCCAAAACATTTTTTTTTGATACGCCACTGGCAGGCCTATACGCAGGAGGGGGTTCTCGGTTTAACGCCCAAGAAATTAAATATTTCAAACAAAAAATAAAGTTTCCAGAAATCAAAAATTTTACGTTTTAGAGATAGAGAAGATAAACTCACGCGCATGGGATAAGCCTGTCTCTCTCGCACGTCTGACGTCATTGGAAGACGAATTTTTCAAGCAAGTTTTACATGAGATTTAACGGTTTTGGTGCATTTTATTTGTGAAATAGTTTGTTTACAGATAAACGTGCGTAAAGTTCACTAAATTATATTTATATAACATTGAAATAAACATTTTTACTACCTATATGTTGTTCTCTGGGGGTGAGTTTTTCAAGCAACAACAACAAGCGGTTGATGAAAATAAACCCAGAGTTTCTAACTAAATGCAATTAACTCGATTACATTTTTAACAATTTTAATGAGGCGCGTCATTAAAATTGATCAAAAATTATTTAAAAACTAATGGATTTAACTGAACGTGTTAAAATTTAAGTAAAAAGGCCAAACATATTTTTTAGATGCAAAATGTATTTTAAAATTAGATAGTTAATTGGAGATATTAGAGAAAAATTCAAAGTAAGAAAATAAAAATGACAAAAAAAATATCCTATCCTCTGACTATCTTTTTTATGTAGTAGATTTTCCGATTATCCTTTCGTTTTTAAAAGATACCATAATTTGTGTTAGGCCAACTTTAAAAATAATTTTCTTCCTAAGAAAACCTAAATTAAAAATTTGTTACAAGACGAACATTTGCTAACCAGTGATACCAAATTTACACTACTATTTAATTAAATTTTGCTGGTAATATTTTGTGACAGTCGAACCCCTGCAACTATTTTTCAAATATTTATCTTGATCATTAATTATTATTATATCTTATTAACAAATAATAGGTATATGTTGAATGAAATTCGATAGGTTTATAAGGTTTCCGGTAAATGGTATAAATACATGTCGCCAATCATCCATTTCAGGTACAGACAAAAAACATTGGCAAAATAAAATATAATTTAACACATTTAAGTTTTTTAATTTTTTTTTGTATAATGCTGTTTTGTATGTAATGACGAAAAAGACATTATATACTATACCTGGTGTTTTATAGTAAGCGGATCATCTTAAAACCTAGTAGACATATTTATTAAAATTGACATTCTAAACTAGAGGTCGTCAAGTTCTTAAAAATTTCAAGATCTTGTCTTGATCTTGTCTTGATTTCAAGACAAGATCAAGACAATAAGTAATTTTAGATTTCAAGACAAGACAGACATTTTATGTCAATACCAAGATTTCTTGTCAAGAAAACAAGAAATCTTGAAATATCTTGACTAACAATGAAAACGCTAAAACGTATTTATTTGTGAAAAAGATAACATATTTTAACATAACATAACATATTTTAATTTACTGAACACATTTTTTGCTAGAACAGTTATTCACAAAAATGTAAATTAAAAATAATAAATGATATAGTTCTGTAGAAACTAAAATAATTATAAACTAGATTTTAAAAATCAAATCTAACACATTTTTAAATCGGAATTCATAAGCCATGAATTAAGGCACATAAGACTTCTTATGGTGTCATCAGCTTTGTTATTGTCAAAGCTGCTCTGGAAAATAGCCTTTCCGCAGGAAGAGATGTTGCTGGCGTTCCGAGAAAATCCTTTGCCATTTTCGATAACGACGGGTAGACATTTTCGTGTCTTCTCCACCAGTCAAGTATATTCTCAGAAGTTTCTGTTCTAGGGTCATTTAAGTATTTTTCAATTTCATACTTCCAAGATTCTGAGTTATCATTATTAGCTATCTTAAATAGGTAATTAATATCTAAATCAAATTCCTAATCTTTTTTTTCAAGACTCAGTGCTGGTGCTGGTTCTGGTATTAGAGTCTGTAGATCATTTTCGGATTTATTAAAGTAGCTAGCTTGAAATATTTCTTCAAATTTTTGAACTGCCTCTGATTGTAGAAGCTTTCCCCATGAAGAAGAGGAAAATGCTTCGACTTTATGTCGAGGATCCAAAATAAGAACTATACAGTATTATCCAAGTAGTTTTGTTATAGTGTTTCAGTATTTTATCTCTCGCAGCTTGAATTTGCTCATCGGTAGCGTCTCTATTAACTTTTTTATCAAGTTCATGAGCCCATATTTCTAGTTTGTCTAAAAGTAAGTTTATTCCAATTACCACCAATGGAAGTGTGCAATATTTTTCCCCTTCGAGTATTGAAGAAAGCATTTTGAAGCTTCTGAGATACTGACAAAATTTACTGATCAGAACCCATTGTTTATCTGATATCTTACAATTATTTAGATTTTCGATGTTATCGCAAAATATAGTTAAAGCATTTTTCACCAGGATCATTTACAAACTGGCATCAAAAATATAACAAAACAGGGTTCAGACTACCACTTTGTAATAATGACCTTACTTAACTAACGTGCTATAGCGTGCAACTGCGTGACGTCCGACGTCATTTGCGTTCGTCAGAAAACAAATAAAGGGGAGAATCACCGGTTTATCAAGAAATTTCAAGATCTTGAAATTTCTTGAGCCAAGACAAGATATAAGATGTCAAGAAAACGTCAAGACAAGATTTTTTTTAATTTCTTGATTTTTTCTCAAGACAAGACAAGAAGTTGTTATCAAGACAAGAATTCTTGTCTCGTCGACCTTTATTCTAAACCAATGATACCTATAGATGGAATAATAACAAATGAACCTATGGTCAAAATCGTATTCTATTCTGAAGTAACTCAACATCCGAATTGCGCACCTCCACATTGCTTGCCAAACTTACTCTGTTAAAAGTATTATCATGATGTGGGAAATTTAAATCTTTGTCTAAAACCCTATAAAAAGTATGGCAACGCAGCAGTTAGAGAGCCGCCCCCAAAGATGAGGCTACGATGACGTTTCATTAATTTCCGTTTAGGGATGTCCATAAAAAATGTATCGCTAAAAAACATCGATGCTTGCGATGCATCGAAAAAGACATTTTAATAGAATTACAACTACAAAACAAATCACAAATCTAATTATTCTAAGCTCAAGCCTTAACTGAAACCAAAGGTAAAAGGTATAATCAAGATCGAGAGGCAATATAGCAAAATAACTATTTTACGAATAAAATTAAGGCCTAATACATCGATTAAAATACGTCGATGCATCGACTCACTTCAAATGGATTCGATGCATCGCTTAAAAATGATGCACAGCATTGAAAATATGCATCGATGAATATCGAACATCCATATTTTTTTTATTGTTCTTTTGTGGTTTCTTTGAGAGCGGTTTGAAATTTTCTTCAGTTTATCGGTTTTGTGTAATAATAGCTGTGTTTTTTGTGTTTTGGGATATTTTCTGAAGGCTAATTTAGATGAGTCGCAATTACCAAGTAGGTATGCGATAATTCGGAAAATAATAATTCTGCAGTTACTTTTCGTGGGTGAGTAAATAAAAGGTGGGGTTATTTGTAGGTTAGGTTTCTTCTATAGTAGCAAGGTTAAGGTTACATTCAAAGATAACTCCGGCCATTCCGGCGTAATCCCCACTACCTGCCCCACCCAGCTCCTCACCTCCTCTCTCCTACAAACGATGTTGTCAACACATTTTAATAGCGTTTATGAATGACATAATGTACCAGATCATTGCTCTAAACCATTTTAGATATATAATATATTTTAACATTGCACCACATCGGAAGTTAAAATCAACTTTAATTTTTTAACCGGAAATGCAGGGGACACAAGTCTACATACTTACCTTTCATCTGAATTTTATTTAAGAATCACACTTCGTAAAATAGGGTTTTCTTCTAAAATTAATATGGCTTTAGAATATAAACATTTGAAAAATTACTTTTTATGCATTTTGATAACCTAACGTTGCATCTTTGAGAAAAATGGCTTGTATCCTAACTTGGCTTTTCATTTTTTACTCATATCTGGCAAAAAACCATAACTTCCGGTTTAACAGGAATTGCGTCCATTAAGCAAAGATGGGATTTTTTGTGGAAAAATAAACCATGTTAAGATGCTACGGCTACGTCGGCTACGGCGGTAATATTTCAAGTATTCGCATCCAAATTTTTAATAAATTTAAGACGGACACATTGTTATAGAAAATAAGTTAGAAATCGGTAGTAACATCCGAACACGTAATAAATATACCAGTTAAATAAAAGTAATGCAGTCACATTTAAAAAAAAACGGAATTAACGATCGCGATGTTAATTGCTAAAAGTTTCAATAAGATAAAAAATTATCAAGATATCCCAATAGGTCACTCACCGATAATAACCTTGTAGAGATATTTTTTGATAATTTCCTTCGTTTAAATTTCCATCAATCACAATTGGCTATTTTTGTGTCAAAAATAATTTTTAAATGGAAAAACTGCGTGACACCTCCTGTCAAGCAGTTTTTTCGATTTATTCTGCCGCGGCAAAACATTTCAACAGATGTCAACAAAAATGACCGAAAATAGTTATTTGTTTCACTAGGCAGAAAAGCACAAGATTTAATGCTTTGCTCCAATTTCACGCAAAATCGTATTTTTTATATTTATGTATGTTATTTATGACATTTATTGAATTGTTGTGTTTACTTGTCATTTTAAATTTAAATTTTTAATGACACCTGACAGGCTCAAAAGCCTGAGCCTGTCAGGTGTCATTAAAAGACCGCTTTTAATGTCATTTGGAGAAAATAGTATATTAATGTACACGTTTTATAAGAAGCGGTTTTAGCGCACGCGTCTATTTTAAAAAACGAGCCACAAAGTGGCGAGTTTTTTTATTGACACGTGCGCTAAAACGCCTTATGAAACATGTGCTTTATACATTTTTTTTTCTATTTCACCTTTTATAATCAAGAAAAATACATTTTAAATAGAAAATAAATCCTTCAAATTTTGTAAATTTTTATGTCTAAATTTTATGTTGGTAATACTATTTTTTATCATAGGAGCCTCTGGACAACAAAAATTATTTTGCAAACTGTCATTTTTTGATTTATTGACCCACTTTTACCACGAGATTCTAAAGTTATTTTAGCGATATGAGATTTGAAATTGGACGGAATACGTTGTGTGATCCTTGTACATTCGGTTCATATACAGAGCGTTCGGAAATTCGGGAGATTTTGCTACTTTTTTTCGAATTTCAAAAGACGTGATTTTACGTCACGACATTGCAATTTAGTATAGGAAAGATGGAAAATTCAAATAAAGTTGAAGTTAAAATCGACATTGGAGGGTTAGTAGATTGAATTTTGGATAGAATTTGGCAGAAAATGATAGCTTAAAGCATCTACAAAAGATTGATTGATAGATTTATGCAACCAACATACCCACACAGAATAAAAAGTAAGTTATCAAGCTATTTTTCCTCTGCGAAAAATGGGTTTTCTCGTAAATCACAAAGGCCGCGCAAGTCAATGAAATAAAACATTTAAATGTTACCAACATCAAATAAAGAAAAAACGCGTATCGAAATAGCTTCATTACGACACGCAAATGCGTATCGTACTGAGCTTATTATGAACGTGAAATAGAAAAATAACATTTCCTAAAAAAAGAAGGAGGTGGTTTCCTGGGATACCAGGCGACGCTAAACAATTATCTTGTAAAATATTTCGGCTTTAACAATTCTTGAAATAATAATGGATACCTACTCAGGAAATAGTCTTATTAAAAAACACAATGACATGTGCATCAATTTTTCCTGTGAAAAAAATTCGTTGATAAGTATATTTTTGATATTACACCGCTCACCCATAAAAATGGAAATATAAAACATAAGTCAACTATGTTTTACAAAATTTAAACATAAGTTATCATACCTAGTTTTGCAAAAATGTTTACCCCATTTATACAACATTTAAACAAAATTTGAAAATTAAAAAAAAAATTACATGAATTTGAAATTCGCATTGAAAAATTGGCTTTGTTATTTAATGAGTTTGAGGAAATGTAATCATTTATCGAGTTAAATGGTGATAAAACAGTGCTTTGTTACTACAATATACAGAGAGATAGAGAGATGATTTTATTACCCAGCACACTCGTTTTATTGGCGTCAGTAAATTTTACTATGTCAAAGTAACAAGGCAGTTACAGTGAGGAAATTCTCATCATGGGGTTATGCGAGAAGAAAGTCTTTTCAAGACCGTGTAATTCGAACGAGAAATTAGATAACCTTATCTTAAAAAAATAAATTTGGAAGATGTGTGCAAAAATTGCAATTTCGCTGGAGAAATGATAGAACACATTACGGCGGGTTGTGCTATGGCACCCAACGCTTATCTAGAAAGGCATAATCAGATGGCAAAGATCATCCACAAATAACTGGCCCATAAATTAGGCCTCACCATATTATCAATACTCACCCGAACCAGTTCTTGAATCTCCTCAATATTTCTTATACTGGGACCGGCCAAAAATTACGGATAGAACAGTAGACCACAATCATTGGGATATTCTTCTCGAAAAGAATAACATAAACCTTTTATAACCGATATAGGTTGCCCACTAACACACAACCTCCCGAAAACCGAAACCAACACCTCAAATTTAGCGATAGAAATAAAAAATATTAATTAAAATAATTCCAATAATAATATTGGCGAAGAAACCTATGACGAAAAACTTTGTCCCCAATTTAGAAAAACTAGGCCTTTCAAGTTATTTATACCAGCAAAATCAGAACATCATCATTCTCCAAACTTACTGTATAGTAAGAAAATTTTTAAACAGCACAGCTTAAAATGAATTTTCTACTTCTCTGTACTGTAAAAAAATACCAGCAAGACCAACAAAAAGCGTGAAAAATAAAAATAAAAATAATAATAATAAAAAATAATGTAGTGACTTTGTTGCTATGGCATTAATAATTTACACTGATATATTATAGCCATTGCAGTCGTTGAACTTGATAAAGTAAGATATTTGATTTATTTTGACGTTATTAAAAGTTCCTACTAAAATATATCCTCTTAAAATTGATGGTGCCCTCCCCCGTGTAAATTTCAGGTGTCTTTTATTTTGATCCTCCTATAAGGAATACGCTATCCGCCTATGATAATATAACCTTCCTAGGCTTTATAGTTTTTGCGATATTTTTGTTAGGAAATCGGACATCATATAACTATTTATTATTATAGGTGAATATTTATTATACACGGTTGGGCAAATGTTCTGGAACGGCTTAATTACAGGCGAACGAAAAGTGATATCGGATCCGGGTTTTGGGCAATCTATAGAACTAAAATTTAACTATTATACCATGTCAGTAATGTCACCAACTGTCAAGTGTTGACTTTTTTTTTTTTTTTAATGGAACACCCTGTATATTATCAGATATTCTAAATCTTCAATACATTTAAAATATTTTTCGTATAGCATACCATATGACTAAATTCAACTGTTTCGGAAATACGGGCAAATGAATCTAGAAAGCCCATAATACATTTTGTTTAAACAAAATTGGTAATAATTTTTAAATAAACAATAATACAAAATAAAAGTTAATTAATTAAATGTTCAAAATGTCGTCCTTCAGCCACCTGACAGTGTCCAATCCTCTCCGAAAATTGGGAAAGCACGTTTTGCAAATGTTCACGAGAAATAACATGCACAGCATCTAAAATACTGTTTTTAAGATCCTCCAAAGACTTAGGTTGTGTGCGATACACGACAGTCTTTAAATGACCCCAGAGGTAGAAATCTAGAGGTGTTAAATCTGGAGATCTAGGAGGCCATTCAATGGAACCTCTCCTACCTATCCACCTTCCAGGAAAAGTTTAATCCAAATAGTTTCTGACATGTATACCAAAATGAGCTGGCTGAAACCAAATGTCATTCGCTAGTATTTGATCGTTATGCTGATCATAATATAAAGTTATCAAATTTGGTATAATTCTATTCCGAAGCAGATCTAAGTAGTAATTAGCTGTCGAATTTCCATCAAGGAAGAAAGGCCCAATAATATGGTTTCCAATTATACCTGCCCACACATTTAATTTTTGGGGATATTGCGTACGGTGCTCCATCACCCAATGGGGATTATGGTCTGACCAGTATCGACAGTTGTGCCTATTGACGAAACCATTAAGACATAATGTAGCCTCGTCAGAAAATAAAATACGACGTACAAAGTTAGGTTGCTGATCTATGTTGTCCATTATTTCTTGACAAAATTGCATACGCCTGGCAGGATCGTCCTCTGATAGCTCTTGAAGCAGCAAGCTTACTCTATATGGAAACATTTTTTTTTTTTTGAGGATTCTTCTAATAGATTTTTCGCTGTTAGTTAAGTTATGAAATATTCTATTAACAGTTGATTTAGAAATGGCATCTCGAACAAGAAAACCTTGATTAAAAAGGTCGATTGCTTCTTGAAAAGATTTTCGTCTATCCCCATATCCAATCATCATAAGCAGAGTAATCCGTTCTTTTTCAGTTAGCTGAACAATAATTTTATCAGTTATATCAGAAGTTTACTCGATAAATAACAATTATTAACTATTGCACAACTCATTTTAACTACTATCAATACGAAATATGTCAGAGTGACACTTGGGAGTCATGGAAACTAAGACTTTTATTTGGAATGTCATAATAAAAGAAATATATTGCTGGATTTTTAAACAAAATTTATTATGGGCTTTCTAGATTCATTTGCCCGTATTTCCGAAACAGTTGAATTTAGTCATATGGTATGCTATACGAAAAATATTTTAAATGTGTGGAAGGTTTAGAATATCGGATAATCGGATAAAATACATTTAAAAAAAAAAATAACGCCAACACTTGACAGTTGGTGACATTACTGACATATGGTATAATAGTCAAATAGTAAAATTTTAGTCCTATAGATTGCCCAAAACCCGGATCCGATATCACTTTTCGTTCGTCTGTAATTAAGCCGTTCCGGAACATTTGCCCAACCCTGTATATAGGTGTGTGCTGTGCTGCATGTCATTAAAAAAATATTTTCAGTCTTAACCGCTTATCCAATAAAAATGTATTAACTTTCCAAGTACATGTAGCAACAAAAATACCTGGGTTGTTCTAACCTTATGGAAACAAAAATCAGAAGAAACGTTTACATGTGACGTGACTTTTATAACACTTTCGCTTATTTATAGACGATTAATATTACTTACTAGAAAAGGTCAGCTTAAAGTGTTATATTATACATAAAAAAAGAATTTAAAACGATTGGCAGGTTTTCAAGAAGAGGAAAATTTTTAAAAAAATCTTTGACGTCCTCTACCATCTATACGAGGTAATTTCGATTAAGTATCCCCATTTTATGACAATTGATATATTTTTGAAATGAAGAATTCAGTTTATAGGACAGCAACTTTTTAAATTGGCCCAATCTCGTTTGCGGTAATGCCGAGTAAAACCGCAGCCAGGCCAGCCACAATATTCAATGAACAACGTAATCCAATCCGCTTTATCATAATGGATAAATTGACATTAGCAGACATATCACGCATATGGCTATTTACACCATGTTTTAATGATAATCTGGTGGTAGGTGGAACAATCAACTATTATAAACATATTGTATGTTGTTTAAGCGATTTCTACTAAGGAATTTCTATTTGGTTCATAATACGTTCGGTTCTGTGATAAATAGTGGCGGAGAGTTAACAATACTTCATTTACATGAAAAGGTGTAGTGTATGAATAAGGCCTGTATAACAATGTACAACGAAATGTGTATTTATTTGCCCGGCATCGGATTGACGAGTGTGTAAGTTTGGTGATAAAATGACAGAAAAAAGATCTACAAAAAACGTATAATTAAGAATAAAAACTATATTTTGGGTACCTAATTTGTAAAAGCAACGAAAAATAATGTTTTAATAGTTGGTGTTACTTCTTAAAATACGTAAGCGAGGTTCTAATTTTTCAATTTTACCCATATGTATGTTGAATGTTCTTATATAGTTTCCTCGATGGAAGCCTCTTGTTATTATAAAAAAATATCTTATGGGAATTGACATTTTAGGACCTCTATACAAAAACTTTGATGGGGATGTGTGGATCGTGTAATTTAACTAATTATAACTTATTGACGCGCCAAATAAGCATTGACCAACCACTTATTGCCATTGCCAATAATCTTCCTTTAAAAGTTTGAAAAAACTTGATATATATTTTGTAAATGTGTTGTTTTACATTCGTTTTTCAATTGATGTCTTTCAATAGTTTTTAAAAATCATAGATTTAACTTTTTCTATTTAAAAAGAAAATCGTTTATTTTTACAAAAAAGTATTATGGGTTTGACTTAAAGTTAAGAGCATTTTAGATTATGGTGAATTCAAAGTATAAATTTAGACTAGTGATGGGGGTTTAAATTTAGGCTGTAGTGGCGCGCACTTTACACTATATGCTAATTTTAGTACTAGAAAAGTCTAAACGAGAACGCTTAACGTAATAAACAAGTGTTTCGGGACTTATGGTACCCTCAAAACATCAAAGAATTGGCCTTAGCTATGGTATTGACAAATTCAATGGTAATTAATAAAAAGTCAAGTAGAAGATACTGGGTTAAAGAATATTTCCTGTCGAGGAAACAGTTATCCAATATGAACTTTTTAACCGTATTAGAACAACATCACCTAAATTTAGGTGGAGCTGATTAGAACCAGGAGATGTAAGAATTTTCTAATATTGAAATGTGCACAATTTGAAAAATTATTGGCTTTTTCTTTTGACATTGTAACCTAATTTTGGTTGGGCGCGTCGCGAGATGGACAAATGTTTACTAAACGACCATTTAGCATCCTGAAATCGTATATGCTAAGTAACATTTTGGGCAGCCGGGTCCACGCGGCTACTCTAATTAGTATGTTAAAACTAGCCTAACTGCAATTACAACATGCTTAATTACTTAATTTAGAGTCCACCTCATTTAGGGCACTAAAGTTAGCATAATGTAAAGGACGCTTCAGTTTTTTTTTAAATTGTAGTTTCGTGCGGCTAATATGGCAGTATGGACATAAATTCTTGAAAGAAGACTTATGCCACAGAATATATAGCTACGCAAACACGTAGCTATACAGGGTGTTAATTAATGTCATGCAGATATTTCAGGGGGTGATAGTACTCGTCAAAATAAGAAAAAAATGCCAATATATGCATGGTCTAAAACGCGTTATTTTCGTTATACAGGGTGGCAAAATTTTAATTTTTTTTCTCGTATTTTGCGTTTTCTCTCTTATATTCTGCGATAATTGTTTCAAATTTGGAACATCAACCATTTTTTTAAATCTCTACAATAAAGTATCAAAATTGTCGGTCGCAGTATACAGGGTGTTACATTTTCTTGAATCGGCTACAATTTTATCTTTCAGAACTTTTTTTTTTGTCTCCCTGTATGAATTCCGGTATGAAATGTAAACTCTCTGTTCCTTTGTTTAGCGTTCTGGTCTCTTGCACTATTCTCGTATCTGTGACCGTTTTCCATTTATTTGCAAAAATAGCCATCGATGGAAATTAAAAGTCGGCGAAATAACGAAGAGTAAAAAGCTGTGTATCAAAACAATTTATTAGTTAATCAAATAAAAATAAAACAAAATTATAAAAACTGTTGAAACTGTCCGCCTCTTGCTAAAATGCACGAATCAAGTCTTCGCCTCATGGACTGACAGACACTCTTTTTTTTTTCTCATATTTATTATCGCGTTATTTCGCCTACACTTAATTTCCATCGATGGACATTTTTACCAATAAATTGAAAACGGTCACAGATGCGAGAATAGTGCAAGAAATCAGAACGCTAAACAAAGGAACAGAGAGTTCAAATTTCATACCGGAATTCATACAGGGAGCCAAAAAAAAAAAGTTCTGAAAGATAAAATTGTAGCCGATTCAAGAAAATGTAACACCCTGTATACTGCGACCAGCAATTTTGATACTTTATTGTAGATATTTAAAAAAAGGGGTAATGTTTCAAATTTGAAACAATTATCGCAGAATATAAGAGAGAAAACGCAAAATACGAGAAAAAAAATTGAAACTTTGCCACCCTGTATAACGAAAATAACGCGTTTTGGACCATGCATATATTTGCATTTTTTTCTTATTTTGACGAGTACTATCATGCCCTGAAATATCTGCATGACATTAATTAACACCCTGTATATTCTGTGCTTAGGTATACTAAAATTTTATTGAAGGTACCATCACCATAATAAGTTAAATACATACCACTTTCTCCTTTACGTTATATTTACCAATAAAATTTTAGGTTTTTGCATTGTCATGCATTCCTTAAATTTTATTACACTTGCATTTTTATTATGTTGCGTTTCAACAGCAGTATTGCAGGTATTGTTGCCGGTGACACAATCTTACGCGGCGCGGTAGTCCGCGGTACAAACAACGGATCTTGATATATAAAATGCCGTATATAATACATTCGTGCAGTTTTTTATGCAAATTACTTTAAGCTATTTTTACGCCATGATGATAAAACCTGATATTGTTAATTTACATTTTCACTAAATTTGGTGGGGGGGAGGGAGGTAGCGATCCCCTGATTCATCAATATCCCTTTAAACGTGACTAGGCACCACACATACCACAGAACATATAGCTATATATTCTGTGCCCATACAGTTATTGTTTCTAAAATGGATACCATTATTGACTATAGGTAGATTTTTTTCGAGTTTATCTCACATATATCTTTGTTGCAAATTGATAAGAAATACTGTGACTGACGGACAGACGCAGAGGTTTTTAGAGATTGTAACCGCTCAAAATGAATGTCCTCTTATTTATTCTATTTACAGTTCTTACATCATTTCCTTACAAACACGAGATATTTTTTACAAATGTTTATTTAAACATTTTTTACTCCTTCGTAATATAATGAACCCAAGACTATTTACATAAAGGGACCATAAAATCTTAGTTTATAACTTTTACCGTTACAGGCTTACTTAAACTAAAACTGAGATTTATAACATAACCTTCTATCCCACGTTACTCAGGTGATTCTAAAAGATGTTTTGGAAGATTCAGGTAGAATTATTAGAATACACAAAAGGTAAAGAAATTTGCGTTTTAAAGGAAACATTCCCTTTTCTTGTAAAAAAAAAATGGGACTATGTTCTCACGCTGGCGTCTGCCTGGCTTTTCATTAAAAGCGGATTTGGATATTTTTCTCTAATCAATACACAAAAAAAACTTATGTGATAATTTTTTTCTTGTTTTGATCCATTTCGTATTAAATCGGTTTCTTAACAATCTTAGGAGCAAATACCGCTTTATGTCAGTGTGACACGCCTGTTCAACCGGCGAATAATACCTTTTGCTTACCGTTTTGTAAAGACGCCATCAACTAGTATAAATGTAAACTTTGATATTGTCGAATTGGTTACACCACAGACCTGAAATACATAAGGAGACCCCATTGTTTCCATTTTGTTCCGATCAGAAACCGTTTTACATTACATCAAATTATAATGTTTTAGGGAGATCAATGTGGCAACGTTGTACGGACGTTTTACTCCATTTTATTCATATTTTACTACGCTTGACGCCACCGTGACGCCGAATTTGGGGAATTTTTCATGTTTATTCATTTTCGGACGGTGCAATGTTGTTAAGCTGGTGGTTGTTACATACTGTGATTTTTGATTGATTTTGGCCCTCTGCTGATCTGGGAACTTTAACGACGAAACCAAATCAGCTGTTAATGTCAAATGTCGTTGCGCTGTCGAAACGCTTTGTTTTAAGAAATAGTTAACTCTATTCTCGTGTAACGCAATACGCAGCGGTGTTCAAATCTCAACTGGCTAGTCGGCATACAGGGTGGCCCTTTAGTGTGGCAAAGTACAATAGCTCCGTTACTATTTCAAATACATTAAAAATATTAATACAAAAGTTGAAGGGCAGTAAGTGACTTATAACGTAAAATTATTTTTAACTCTATAGGGTGGCTCAAAAAAGCGGAACAAGAAAAAATGTACTTTTTTCAAATGGAACACCCTGTATATTTTTACATTTTTAAATTCCACATAAAATTACAATTATTTTTTATCAAATACATTATTAGTCTATACTTTATAGTTTCCGAGATATTGACTCTTGAAAAGTGACATTTTTGAACTTTGACAGCTTCTAACTTTCTAACACTACGTCTTAGAGCAAAACGGCTTACATGTCCCTATCTTCAATTTTTATTATCTTCCCAAAAAAATCAACTTCCAGTTAAACCGGAACAACTATATTTACTGCTTTCGAGTAACATCCGGTTTAACCGGAAGTTGATTTTTTTGGGAAGATAATAAAAATTGAAGATAGGGACATGTAAGCCGTTTTGCTCTAAGACGTACTGTTAGAAAGTTAGAAGCTGTCAAAGTTCAAAAATGTCACTTTTCAAGAGTCAATATCTCGGAAACTATAAAGTATAGACTAATAATGTATTTAATAAAAAATAATTATAATTTTATCTAGAATTTCAAAATGAAAAAATATACAGGGTGTTCCATTTAAAAAAAGTACATTTTTTCTTGTTCCGCTTTTTTGAGCCACCCTATAGAGTTAAAAATAATTTTACGTTATAAGTCACTTACTGCCCTTCAACTTTTGTATTAATATTTTTAATGTATTTGAAATAGTAACGGAGCTATTGTACTTTGCCACACTAAAAGGCCACCCTGTATCTTGTTGACTATATAGAAGAAACTTTTCCTTGTAAAAAATATAGCATAGCATAAGTACGTTTAAATTTTTTTGTCGTACGTTCAGTGAGTGCACACAGTGCCGTAGCTCTGGACATAAACAGAGCAGGCCAGGGGTGTCCCATAACCAGGGGCCAACAGTCCAAAGGGTGCCGAAAGAATACAAAACGCGGCAACGGACGCGACGCGACACGCTGAACTTGACGACGAGTTTCCTTCGGTGATAGAGGCTAGAAAGAGAAAAAAGAATAACCTTTTTCTTATGAATGCGATGATGAAACTATAAGCAATCCGGAAACAATGTTTAAAGACAATTTTTTTGCCCTATTCGATTTAACATTAGGTGCATTAACAGAAAGACTTGAACAAATTCAGACTTACGTTAATAAATTTAATTTTATTAGTGACTTGAGAATGCCTAAAACGATTTCCAAAAAGGATTTATGAAAGTATTGTTCGGAATTAGAAAATCTATTATCTTTTATATAAATAAAGATATTATAGCTACAGATATGTACAACGAAATAGAACGTACTTCTTTGATATTTTATGGCTACTTCTGAACTATATTCACCCAAGACTGTTTTAGAATACATTGTAATCTTATAAGTTCTTTTTCTATTTCACGTTCATAATAAGCTCAGTACGATACGCATTTGCGTATCGTAATCAAGCTATTTCGATACGCGTTTTTTCTTTATTTGATGTTGGTAACATTTAAATGTTTTATTTCATTGACTTGCGCGGCCTTCGTGATTTACGAGAAAACCCATTTTTCGCTTGATAACCTACTTTTTTATTCTGTGTGGATAACAGACATGTATGTTGGTTGCATAAGTCTATAAATCAATCTTTTGTAGATGCTTCAAGCTATCATTTTCTGCCAAATCCTATCCAAAATTCAATCTACTAACCTACCAATGTTGATTTTAACTTCAACTTTATTTGAATTTTCCATCTTCCCTATACTAAATTGCAATGCCGTGACGTAAAATCACGTCTTTTAAAATTCGAAAAAAAGTAGTAAAATCGCCCGAATTTCCGAACGATCTATATATGTACCGAATGTACAAGGATCACACAACGTATTCCGTCCAATTTTAAATCTCATATCGCTAAAATAACTTTAGAATCTCGTGGTGAAAATAGGTCAATAAAACAAAAAATGACAGTTTGCAAAATAATTTTTGTTATCCGGAGGCTACTATGATAAAGAATATTATTACCAACATAAAATTTAGACATAAAAATTTACAAAATTTGAAGGATTTATTTTCTTTTTAAAATGTATTTTTCTTGATTATAAAAGGTGAAATAGAAAAAAATGTATAAAAAACATGTTTCATAAGGCGTTTTAGCGTACGTGTCAATAAAAAAACTCGCCACTTTGTGGCTCGTTTTTTAAAATAGATGCGTGCGCTAAAACCGCTTCTTATGAAACGTGTACTTTAATATACTATTTTCTAATATAGCGATAACTTCATAATATTAACTTTGGAACGGCCCTGGAGTTGGCCATTGCCTACATCTGGAACGCCGGTAGCAAGGGTAGGCAAAAAGGGCTATGACGACGTATTGATTTTTTCAGAAACAGCTTAAATAATTACAATTTATATTTAGACATTATATTTATTATACAATAGATATTTTGAGTCAAAAAGCTACAAAGATGTTTTTAAAATGGGTAGGTATTAAAAAAAGTTTATTTTTTTTAAATTGAAGAAATAGTCCATACTTCAAGTGGAGTAAAAGATTGAAAGGGAAAGAAAAACTCTAAGTCTTCCTCCACTAATATATTCCAAATGAATCTTATTTAAAGATACCTCAACATGTTTCGAACATAGAAATGTTCATCTTCAGGAGAATTAGGTTGTTACAAGCAAGAAAAATAACTAGTAGTAACGCTTTAAGCTAGGCTTTAAGATAGTGAGAATGACACGTTAACATTCTAAGTCAGAAAAGCATCAAAAAACAAAGAACCGAAGTATTAATTTGCCAGGTGTAGGGTAATAATAGTAAAAATTAGAGGAAGCAAGGCCCATAAGTGAAGAGAAATCAGTACAGCCGTGGAAAAGAGTGAAATTTAAATTTGAACATTCTGATGAAAGGGGGAGAAAAAGTGATCCAGTGTGAGGAAAGCAATGTATAAAATAGTAAAATTAAAAGTGGAAATTAGTGTTAAAATTTAATGAAGGTCGTCATAATGTGAGTAGTCCTAAAAATTTTGAGATTAATTGACTACTCACATTATGACGACCTTCATTAAATTTTAACACTAATTTCCACTTTTAATTTTACTATTTTATACATTGCTTTCCTCACACTGGATCACTTTTTCTCCCCCTTTCATCAGAATGTTCAAATTTAAATTTCACTCTTTTCCACGGCTGTACTGATTTCTCTTCACTTATGGGCCTTGCTTCCTCTAATTTTTACTATTATTACCCTACACCTGGCAAATTAATACTTCGGTTCTTTGTTTTTTGATGCTTTTCTGACTTAGAATGTTAACGTGTCATTCTCACTATCTTAAAGCCTAGCTTAAAGCGTTACTACTAGTTATTTTTCTTGCTTGTAACAACCTAATTCTCCTGAAGATGAACATTTCTATGTTCGAAACATGTTGAGGTATCTTTAAATAAGATTCATTTGGAATATATTAGTGGAGGAAGACTTAGAGTTTTTCTTTCCCTTTCTTTATTTTTTTTGTTATATTTTATTATCTTATCTTAAAGAGTACGTAGCACGAAGCTATAACTTAGATGCCCTGGCCCTGAAATATAAGAATAGAAGCTTTGAAACTTACATTCTAATATTAAAGTTTATTATTTAATAATCAACGATGTGGGTGTTGGCTTCTTTGGATATACAAACTAACCAGTAAATATTTATAATTTTTATAATGTACCAAATTTTATATTATAGTACACAGACCCAAATTTTCTTTTATAATGTAATAATAAAAGGAGACCTAAGTATAATTAAATCAGCCAAACAGTGCAAATTATTATTCAAATTAATTTCTTGACCTATTCCTATTTTTTTCATTAAAAATTTTTAAATGCAGCAGACGTTTAACTGCCACCGTCTAGATGGTAATTTGATATCCGTTCAATAAAAAAAACACAAAGGACGGGAAGGCAGGGGCGTATTGAATACATTTTTTTGGGTTTTCACAAACTGAAATACAGATTTTGTGCCTTTGGATATGGCACCACCACTCGTCGCCGTGGAACACGTACCCATCAATCATTAGAGCAAAACATATTTTTGATGGGATTTTTACTGAGGGGAGAGAACTTGCAGGATAAAGTAAAGATTACTTTTATATCAGTAAAATCCCTGTAAATTTATTTACTTAGGTACATGGTATAGGGTGCCTCCCACCCCCTCGAAATTACTCCTTGTTGCGACAATGCTCCTCAATAATAAAAGGCCGGAAAACGACAATGTGTTTCAGTGTTTGCTATTATATATATATACAGTGTGTCCGAAATTCAAGTCTCTATATGGGTATCTCGCTTAATAGATGAGATAGAAAGTTGGTTAAATGGGGAATATTTTAGAGAATTTAATGCCGATCTCGAATCCATTTTCAAAATTATTAAAAGTTTTGTAGTTTTTCACTTAATAAACAAAAACTAAAAATGGCGCATTTCGTTTCTTTTTTAAATAGGGGCTTACCGGTTAATTTGACATATCCCAAAGTGTTACATTCTTAAGACACTTTTTAGGGAAGAACATTTCTGTTCAAAAAGAAAATGCAGATTGTCTTTTGTTTGTGAGTTACCCACAGTAACATCAAATAATTTCTCTTTGAATTACCTTTTAAACGATGTGCCACATGCTACCAAAATTTTGGAGAAATACTCTAAATTATTAAAAAAACAGTTTTATCGTTAACTTGGCAACAGCGCATGCATCTAACATAGCAGATAGTAATTAAACCTGACCTAACCTAACCAAAACCAAGTAGGATAACTTAAAATAAAAAACATTTATCAACAGCCTGCAACTAATTTAGTTATTAAAAAATGACAATTTAAGATACATTCATAAACGATCTAAGATAATAAGAACATCAGAAGAGTTTTAAAAAACTGTCAGAATTGTCACAGTGTTAATGGCCGACATTTTAACCATTTAAATTAATAGATTCGAAAAACGAATTTTTAAATTCTTATATCGTTTATGAATGTATCTTATATCTTGCCATTTTTTATTAACTAAATTAGTTGCAGGCTATTGATAAATAATGTTTTTTGTTTTAAGTTATCCTACTTGGTTTTGGTTAGGTTAGGTCAGGTTCAGAATTTAAGAATCTTGTAAGAAACTGTATTCTAAAAAAATAAAGGTTTAAGAGGTGCTTTAAATGGTTTAATTACTATCTGCTATGTTAGATGCATGCGCTGTTGCCAAGTTAACGATAAAACTGTTTTTTTTTAATCATTTTAGAGTATTTCTCCAAAATTTTGGTAGCATGTGGCACATCGTTTAAAAGGTAATTCAAAGAGAAATCATTTGATGTATAAATCCAAGATGGCCGCCATAAGAAATAACAAAGTTACTGTGGGTAACTCACAAACAAAAGACAATCTGCATTTTCTTTATGTACAGAAATATTCTTCCCTAAAAAGTGTCTTAAGAATGTAATACTTTGGGATATGTCAAATTAACCGTTAAGCCCCTATTTAAAAAAAAAGGAATGCGCCATTTTTAGTTTTTGTTTAATAAGTGAAAAACTACAAAACTTTCAATAATTTTGAAAATGGATTCGAGATCGGCATTAAATTCTCTAAAATATTCCCCATTTAACCAACTTTCTATATCATCTATTAAGCGAGATACCCATATAGAGACTGGAATTTCGGACACACTGTATATGCGCAGGTGAAATTACTACAGCAGATTTTATTTAAGCAAACTTTTATTTCAAAAGTGATACAGAAAAAAATCTATGCAGTGGTAGTTGGCCTTAGAAGTATGGAACTGTAAAATTTTTGATTTTTTTCCAAAACTTAGAAAAAAAAATAATATTTTTTTTTTAAATAAAAAATTTTAAATTTAAAAAATTAGAAATTTACCCATTCTACTACTACTAAACAGATGATTGGCGCTATTGATGGCGCACGGGCAATCAAATCAAGCGAATACCGCAATCTGCTGATTGTCACTTATATGAAGCTAGTCGTTTACAACTTAGGTAAAAGATGGACGTGTGTACTTTATACATAGTACTATGCAGTTATGTATATAGATTCATTTTCTTAAATAACTCAGTTTTGGGAAAAAGTGGACATGTGTTGTTTCTGCAAATACCGATCATTTGTAAAATAATAAATTATTACAAAGGTGTTTTTAAGTTCATTTAGTTACCCTTATCCTAAAAATAAAAATCTCCGTTAAGTTAATAAAAATATTCATAACTTGATATCTCAAAAACGGATAAGTTTAGGTCTACTGTGATTTGAAATTTTTAGGATTTTGAAAAGAACATAAACATTGCGTAATATACGTGGTGGTGTTTCCTTAAAAAAAATAAGTGACATTATAAGTAGAGTTATGTATGATGTGAACACGGACTAATTATTATAATATACAGAATTAATGATCTCTCCAAGAGCTCCGTTTGTAAATTTTTGGCATAAAAACTAAATAACCTACTATGTGGATCCGTCTCTGGTACAACTACGCTCCGGCAAACACGAGAATCGTAAAAATGTCTTTTCTTACCTTTACCTGACTGCGTGGACCAAACGAGTACCCTACCTGAGCCACAGGAATGCCCTAAGTAATTTTCTGTACGATTGGAAGTAAATATCGAACCACCATACACAGTACCACCGATTTCAACGCCGGCTATTTATTAAAACTTATTTCTTTTGTACCTGTCCGTTACACCCACTTGTTCTTTGGTTTTGAAAAGAACCAATGTGCTGGGTTGGCCAAAGTTAGTTTCTTGGGTTCCAAGAGAATGCATGTAAAAGAACGGAATGCCGTCGGTTGAAATGTAGTTTGATTGTTTTTAAGATTTTTTGTTTTTGTTAATGAAACTTTGTTATCGTGAATAAAGTCCGGTGACTTTGGTGTTTTTTTTTCGCGAAAAGACAATGGTTTTGGAAGTATCGCTGGGAGGAAAAATGAGGATAATAAAATATTACTGGTATGATACTTGTTTCTTTTGTCTATTTGTGTTTTAAAAAATTGGTCAGGATAATTTAAATTCATGTTTTTTAAACAATAATAGGCTATTTTATCATTTTGATTTATGAATTATGATAAGATATCAGAAAAATAATGCATATCCATACATGGTTGTATACAGGGCAATGTTAAATAGTTTTCAATTCACAACTTTATTGCATAGAAGAAAAAATAGCTGTCATGTTCATGCATATACCATATTGTCAATCATACCATGCAAATACAAAGACTGTGGTTTAATTAATTACATAGGGATTACCGGATTAAAGTACCAAAGATTAACCTTAGAATTACAAACAATGATTTATTTAATATTAGTGAAAATATATCCCTGTTAAGTCGTATGTTGGTAGAGTGCAATCAATTAAACATAATAAAACATTTTGATAAAATATGTTTCTTGTTAGTGTTGAGCAACTTAAAAAACTGTTTGACAATAATGCAGAGATTTAAAATATTGTTTTATGTTTCTGTTATATTATTTTATTTTGTTATTAGTACCACCATATAATATATTTGCGTAGCTATATATTCTGTGGTACCACTAATAATTTTAGTTAAGTACTTGGATTTTTCTAGTTTCTACCCTTTACCTATAAGTACATATAGGAGTATCCTAAGTGTGTTTGTAAAGTGAACAATAAATAAATAAATAAACATGCAAGTACCTTAATCTGTAGGTATACCGGGTGTCCCGCTAAGATCGGCCAGCGGCTGTATGTCGGAAACTATTGCTCATAAATTTTCTGGAATTTTTTTTTATAGGTAAATCACCAAAAAAAACTTTGGAAATTGTTGTACGATAACCGCTAGATGGCGTAACTGACGGGACAAAATACAAATTATTTTAAAAATAGCCCCATTATAAGTTATTTTTTTGATATCGGGAATGGGAAGCTAATCCATTCTTACGGCAGTTTGTACTATTTTTTTTTTCGTATCTCCAATAATAATGGTGGGGGAAGCTGGTAAATAAGTTATTACTGAAAGTACTGTATCTGTCACATCTTTAATGCACTTTAATAAATTTTGGGTCGTTTGAAGAGTACCTACCTATTTTAATTTTTTTCATAATAGATAATTCGTATTTTGTCTTACAAAAATTAATGCACCTACTTTTTGCATAATATTTTTGAAAAGCATAAAAATACCTATATTTTGGCAAAACCCGTGTTTTGATATCTTTATTCATTTTCGAGTTATTTCCAAATAACCTTTTTTTTTCTAAAAGAACTTAATGTTAGTCATTTAAAATTATTTTTATGTCTAGAATCTTGATAAAGATGGCCTTGGAATTGACTTAACCAAGTTAATAGTATAGGTGGTTAATTATTATCCTAAAAAGAAAATTGTAAAATAATAGCCTTTATTTCGAATTATTAATATTTTTTGGCTCATAGGATCTACTTTAAAAGATATTTTAGTTTATAATGTTGCCAGAAGGTTTGCTCGTTACAAAAGTAATGTAATTGCCAAATTCTCAAATAAAAAAATCGATTGTTATCTACTTTTTTAAATATTTTAAGATGCCGACCATATATCTGAATGCAATAATTTAGCCGTTTTAACCAGCAATATTAATATACCTATCTAAACATAAACGAAATCTTGTCAAATAGTGACTTAAGATGGATGTTCTTGTTGAACTCACGGCTTACCAAGTTTCATTGCTAGCAGTAGGTTTGAATGATTCGCCATGCTATAAATTAAACTAACTACGATTCCTACGAGTATGTCTTATTTAGGGAAACGCTATTATTTTAAAATTTTCTTTTTAAGAGCATTCACCGCCTACTATTATCTTGGTTAAGGGTTAAGTAAATTCCAAGGCCTCCTTAATCAAGATTCTCGGCATAAAAATCGTTTTAAATGGCTAACATTAATTTATTTGTGAAAAAATAAGGTTATTTGCCTCGGTTATTTGGAAATAACTCGAAAACGAATAAATATATCAAAACGCGGTTTTGGCAAGAATGTAGGCATTTTTATGCTTTTCAAAAATATTACCTATATAAAGTGTATACCGTTCGATTAATTTTTTTACAGAAAGCTGACAGTTTTATAAATAGCGCCCACTGTAAGACAAAATACGAAGTAGCGATTATCAAAAAAATTACATTTTTATTAAGCATGAAATACTCCTTCAAACTGGCCCAAATTTATTAAAGTTGCATAAAAGATGTGAAAGATACAGTAATTTTAGTAATAACCTATTAACCCGCTTCCCCCACCCTTATTATTGGAGATACGAAAAAAATTCTTAGGACCAAACTGCCGCAAGAATGGATAAGCTTTTCATTCCTGATATCAAAATCGTACCTTAACTTAATAGGGCTATTTTCAAAATAACTTAAATTTTGTTTTTGTCCCGTAAGTTACGCCCTCTAGCGGCAATCGTACAACTTTAAAAATAATTTCCAGGGTTTTCTTTTTGCTGCTTTACTCATAAAAAAAAAATTCCCGAAAATTTATGACCAATACTTTCCGAGATGGCCGACCCTTAGCGAGACACCCGGTATATTGCCACAAAATTAGAATTAGCTGTTTTAATGTGCTGGTTATATTAAATTTATACTGACTAACTTTCGTCATTTTGAGCAGTCACACAGAAGCAAAACAATATAGGTACCTACTCGTTTAATTGTTAGGGGAAAAAACTTCTTTGTACTGGCACTTTGCACATATATTATTTTCTTATTTTCGAAACACTGTTTGTTGGACCAAGTTATAGTGTCTTAGTCTTGAATGCCAAGAGAATGCGTGTAAAAGAACGGAATGCAATTGGACCAGAGGATTTTACATATCTTTCGAAAATGCTGTTAATCTAAAAGTATTGCAAAACTCTGTGGAATTTTAACATTTATTTATACCCGAGAAAAATTATAATAATTAAGGGTATTTTATCAGCTATCACAAAAATTCAGTTCTTAGTTTTCTGCCAAAGAAAGTATTAAGTAATTGCGAAAAAAACAGTAGGTATTGTAATCCTGAAAAAAGAATTTGAGATATTATCAGGTGTCGACGTTTTAGGGTCCCTAGACCACGAAAAACATGTTTCCCATTTCCGTTGAACTATCTATCTGTTGGTTCGAAATGTCAAAAACTACTTTGACGGAGAAAGACGAAATTTTGTACTATATGAATTAACGATTAACCGTGTACAAACTGTAAGTAAAGTCTCATAAATTTTTTTTAGAAATTTCGAGATTGTGTTTATTCAAACCAGACGGGTTTCAGAATCTTTTATTAGAGTTCATGATAAAATCAATGTTATGTGGATTTCTTTTTGGGTGTTTCAGTGAGACCATAAATATGTTTTTAACTTGGAGAAATAGTGTGAAGTGTAAATTTGAAAGAAAAGAAATGAGATACTTTAAGTCTTCCTCCGCTGGTATATTTAAGTAAAAAATTTTCAACAAAAGGTAAATTCTCTACTGTTTCGAATGTATAAACAATTAAATATTCATCCTCAGGAGAATAGAGAAAAAAATTAGAAATACAATAGATGCATATATACAGTCTTAACGGGGCTCTAAGATGATATAAATAGCTTGGTTACGAGCTAAAGTACTTGAAGAAAGTTCGAACGCAACTATCAAAAATGATAACGATAACCTTATAAAGGGAGACCTGTTCCTCTTAAGCAAGGCGCATAATATTGAATGTAGTTAGTAGGTACCTAACAGCAGAGAAAAATTAAAATTCTTTCAAAAATTTAATGACATTTATATTTGACTTTTAATAGCTGATTAAAACTTTCAAAATTAGAAACCTTTTAGATGACGATAAATGCAAGTACCGTGCGAGCAAAAATTATTTGCATCAAAGAGGGCCTTGCATCTAAGGACGTAATGCTTAGTCGTTAAAATACCTGTTGGGTGTCAGTAACTACCTGAATTAACAATCAATTAGTTATTCCGTCATCTTTAACAGTCGTTACAAGTAATTTGATTCATCGCTAATTTTTCCAATCTCTTGGAACAATTCACACAATGGGCTTTACGGAACAGCACAAAACATTCATGGTTGAAGCGTATTTTCGAAGCGGGATTAGAGTAAATAGTAAGTGCATGGCAATAAAATCCGTGGACACATGGACGATTTTCACGAACATTTTCCTAACGTTGCTTTTATTGCTGGAGATTTTTATCATTGCCTGAAAAGAACCGTGGCTGTGTTTAGGGAAACAGGTTCTATACAACACAAAAAAGAAGAAGGAAAATGCGCCAACAAATTGTATAAGACGACTTTCCCAAGAAGTGGGAAGATCTTATGGAACAAGCAGCTAAATTTATTTCCTTATAAAGTGCAATTATTCCAAGAAATACAAGCAGCAGATTTTGAAAGACGCAGGAATTACTCTTAATGGTTTACCCAAAATGTATTGGAAAGAAATGATGAATGTGAATTTATGCTTGGAGCAAGCCAATTTCAGCAATTTATGTAATTATTTTTCTTTCTGTATATTCTCACTTTGTTAATTTTGTAAACAACAAAAATAAATTTGTATTTGTCTACTTATTTTATTACTCATTAGTTTGGCATATCATGTCATAATATGAATTTAACAAAATTTTAACCTAGATTTAGTTAGATATATCGTCCCCATATCATTGTGATCTAAACCAAGCCACACGTTTTTTAATCGAAGCCCTCTTTGATGCAAATAATTTTTGCTTGCACGGGTAGATAAGTTATTTAAGATAATTTTTTATTTTAAATCCTGAAAGATATTTCGGAAACAGCTAACGATAGGTATAGGAAATATTTTATAACAAATGCTCAGAATTGATCGCAGAATCGGAAATCGTAAAAATATACAATATATTGCAACCTGTATAACACAAAAAAAATATAATTTACTTGTCCGATCGATTCCTGTCAATTAAGCGGTACTCTTTTTTATCACAAATTTGTATATTATAATGTAGGCAAGTACCTACTTACCTATAGTTCTTGTTTTGCTTGGGAGGAAAAATAGGAATGATAAAATATAGTAAATAGGAGCTTGTTTGTCTGTCCATTGGTGTGTTAATAAAATTGTTTCGTTAATATTGCGGTCGTTAGGGGAATCAGTTTGTAATATTACCGCGTGCAGAAAGTAAATATTAACCGCATCACTGTAAGTATGAATATTGGACGTTGCTTTTGGCAGCACCTTTAAATAACTACTTATACAAAAGAACTTTTTAAAAAGTCTTCTTATTTTTTCCTGAGGCTACACAAGAATGTTCACACAATCACACATTATTACCATAATATTCCTTCTACTGGTATTTGTTTAGATATACACGAGCAGTTTTTTGCATAATAAAATTCCATTTGACCTTCAAGGTTAGGAGTCAGGAATACATAATTAAACAATAATTAGATGTGATTAAACATCGAGTTACTAAATGTAAAATTTAAAACAATTTATTTGGCGAATGTGTTTGTGTCTATCAAAACAGCTGCATAAATTAATGTGTAATTAAAAAATATATAATGTGGATTTGATTTTATAGTAGGATATACTATTATTACATCAGTGAAGTATTTTAGCTTTTTAACATTATTGGTTGGGTAAGTTTTATTACGTGTACTTATATATACACACACTTTTAATATAATTAATGTAGGTACCTATATAGGACGTTCATTTTGGAATGCGCCGCATGGGTGATAGAACCTAATTAAAACTAATTAAAATACACGTAATCTTCTTCTTTTGCCGATATACCTACATTCAAAAATGTAATTGTGATTTGGGAAACTTTGCGAACTAGAAATCCTGGATACTTATAAACATGTGCTTGGCCCCTTACGTAGGTAAATACACGGGTAACAAACAGAAAGCAAATATATCCATCCAGTTCTAACTTTCATTCATTAAATACTTAGCAGAAAAAATGGCATGCGCGTTGAGCATAATGTTGATTATAAGACAGAAGTGGATAAAGGTGTTGTCGCATTTTTTCTTAAACTACTTTTTCTACTTTTTGAGCATCCCTGGTATAGATCTTACTATTAGTAAACCTTAAGTGCAACTGTCTTCATAACAAAAGATTTTTTTTAAGGATAAAGGTGTTAAGTCACTCAAACATCTAGCATGTCGTAATGAATAAAGGTGTCATGTTACAATTTTGTTACATGACACTATGAAAAAAACTATGAATTTGCTTTTAATATTAAACTGCGCCAAATAAAATTAGTTAATTTTACCTAATTTATGATGTGTTAGTAAATAAAATTAAATAATAATTTAAAAAGTCATAACGCGTTTTATTGAATAACTTCGAAGTTTAAAAATGTGACATGACACATTTATCCACTTATGTCTTCATTGTTGTTCCATATATGTCTTCTATTTTTTTTCACAAGTCATCAGTATTTTCTGGATGAAAGTAATTTGTATAATTATAGTTTCTTAAAATGTAGCCCCAACAATTTGAATCGGATTTACATCTTGGAACGTCCAGACTTCTTGAGCGCCAACAAAGTAAATAAATAGGTACTGTTTTCTCCAGCCAAAATATCTTTCTTCTCGTGTGGGCAGGGCATTTTGTTGTCATGTCGATAAATCAAATGTCTTTGAGGATACATGTTGTTCCCTGAAGGCTGCATAACATTTCCTAATATATCTAGGTATATACTTTTTCGCTGTTATCATTAGTGCTATGACAATATCCAATCACCCCTCTTGAGGTTATATTATTTGCCACCTACTACTTGCTTTAACCCGTAGTGTGTATTTTTCTTCATATCTAGGATTTACAGGTCGGTAAACTCTTACCCGTCCACTGTAATAAGATTGAAAGGTTTTTTCATCCGCAAAAAGAACATTTTACCAATACCTCCACCCTTACTGTAGATATTGCAAAGCAAGTTCAGACCCTCTTTATTGTCAGTAATTAGAGAGGTAAGATTTCTTTTACGCGCATCGTCGTCTTGCTACCCCCACAGAGCTAGGAAAGTTTGTGTGTCTATGGCCTGTGGAATGGATGGTTAAAAAAATTATTAAGTTGTTATCTTTTTGTTTACTTGATATCATCGTCGTTCCACTTCCACGCAATCTATTTATAGAGGCGGTATTTTCCTATTTCTGCTTCAATTCTTGAACAATACTTTGGGTAAAACAATTTCCTCGAATGTTCTCCTGACTGCGTGATCCTCTTCAAATAAGATCATCAACCTCTTTGTTGTTGATTTAATCTGTTCGTTTTATCAACAATTAAGGTGGCGAAATCAATGTTTTAAAAGCAATTGAATTTGTTACAATATGATTATATGGATATTTATTAGCTTAGTTCCAACCTAGCAAGAGATTCGTTCTTGGTCGCGCGGTCATTTCCAGCATGTCAATTAAAATTCGAACTTAGCAATTCGACTGTTGTCTTGGCATATTACTTGGGACTACTATTGGTATCACTCCATGACAACTTTTAGGTCAAATTCAGGTGACCCCAACTAAATTAGGTATACATCAGAAAAAACAATATGTCCGGCATTTCTTTCCCCTCAACTGCTTGTATACCAAATTAAAATCGGCGGGGCGGGGATCAGTTGCATGCTTTGGTGAAACTAATAAAAAAAATGTGATGTCATAAATTAGCTACGTATATGACAAAAACTAGAGCTGGGTTCATACTTTGTGGCTAATGTTTTATACTTACATCGGTCTTTAGAAAGTATGAACCTCGTATTGAAATATTGCAGCCTTACATAATTTATTATTTTGAATAACATTTTTTAATATCTTTAACAGGGATTGTGAAAATAATGCAAAATATCTAAGTAAGCATGGAATTTTACAAGTTTGTTCTCTTTTCTTACTAGGTTTTTCTTTCTTAATAACATGTTTTTGTATCTCCTAGAGGAAAATCCCTGGAAAAAGCAGTTTAAGTGGAAAAAATAGGTTTTTGTAAATTTCCAAGACATACCTACTGGATTTTTTAAAACTAAAGTCATGGCACAAATTACTACACAAACCCCAGTAGATGAAGTTTTAACTCAAAAAAATTAATGCGTCGAGCCGGGGACACGCTGTATAAAAATAACAATATAAATAACCGTATGGCATAAATCATGTTCCTTGAACGTCGAAAAAATTTAAGTATAATGTCACCTATATAGGCTCCCTGACAAGAAAAACATTTCCGGATTTTTTTTGGTTCATGGCTTTTTCTTCAAAATAAAATAATTTTATGTTTTGTTCTTTTAACATATTATACAGACTGTCCGCGGATAGGGTTTACAATAGCACAAATGGATGAAAAATTACATTTTTCGGGAAAAAGTCATTGTTGATAAAAAGTTTTGCTTGTAAAAAAATCTTTTATTTTTTTAGTTTTTTTTTTAATTTTTACAGGTAAAAGAATTTTTTTTTTGATAGCAGCATTAGCGGTCGAAATACATACATTATCAATGACAGAGGGGTATCAAAAAGTTTTAAAAACTGATTTTTGGTGTTACCAGAAATATGTATTTTTAATTTTACAAATGAAATGACCCCGGAAATAACACAAAAAAATCTTAAAACAACAACAAAAAATAATAATTTCATAATTTGCTATTCACACACTCCCCCTCCATATTCACACGTTTTCCAGCTGTAAACGAATGTGGTCAAAACTTCTTCGAATTTCTTTAATGAAAATTGTTTCAACAGCTTTAACAATTCGCTGTTCCAGAAGCTGTACAATTGGACGTGAGTACACTAATTGTTTGAGGCGCCCCCAAAGATAGGCATCTGAATTAGTTAAATCGGGACTTCTTGGGGGCCACAGAACCGGACCATTCCGACCAATCCATCTGTCGCCAAATGTATTATTAAGCCATCCCCCACTTCAATTGCGAAATGCACAGGGCATCCATCTTGTTGAAAGTACATTTCGTTCCTAAATTGTAGAGGCAATTCTTCTAGGTTGTCTGAAAGGAATGTTTCCAACATTTCAAGATAACTCCTACGGTTACACGTGTTTTCGAAAAAGTATGGGCCAATAATGCCATAATAAGAAATCGCACACCAGACATTTACTTTTTTGTAATATTGTCTTCTTGCAGGAATTCTAAAATGTTGATTATTTTCGCTCCAGTATCCAGTGTCTAATATGCGCAGAAGACACTTTCCCGTTTGTTGAAAATGTCGATTCATCGGAGAACATGATAAATTTATGAAAATTTCTGTTTTCACTTACAATTTTGTTTCCGACCCAAAGACAAAAATCCAAACGTTTGGCTTCATCTCATTCTTCGTCTTCCAACGTTTAATTAAGAGTTGGCTTAAATAGGAATATTTCGTTTGCCTTTAATATACTGAATATGAGTTTTTTTTTACTACATCAAGTTCTTGAGCTTAGTTTCTTAATGAGAGGGTAGGATTGTCAACAACAGACTGCAATACGATTAGGGAAGCTGTGTCATTCTGATCATAGTTTTTTTTTTAAATTGGAAACTAAACCAGTTCGCTGAACTTTTCTTAATAATTTATGAAGTCCCATTTTTGAGACGTAAACGTTAGGGTTTAGGGTATCTTTGATTACATTTCTCTATTACAAAGTTGTAAGAACTTTCGCCCGCACCGTAACATTGAACTAAATAAACCCTTTGTTCTAAGGTAAACATTTTCAAAACACATCAAATTCTATTTGACAACTTCAAATTTGCCCCATACGTAAAGCAAAGTAATAAAAGGGTAAAAAAAATCCTTGTTTTTACAAAAGATGGTAGGAATGCATTTAAAATTTTAAAATAAGATACACACATTATGAAAATAGAGTCTAATAAAATTTTATATTAATATTTTTATTGATTTCCTTTTAGGTACCTCTAAAAATTAAAAAAAAAACAACTAAAAAAATGGAAGATTTATTTTAAATCCCAGATTTAAATTACAAACATTATTCTAAATAAGTTTTCTAATTGGCATTTTGGTTAAAAATGAAAAATAAAGGTAGTTTACTCTTGGAGAATAATCATGTTTTTGAAGTTTTTGCGAACCCTGTATAAAAAATCAAAATTTTCTCTTCGTGAATTGCATTTTTTTTTACAAGCAAAACTTTTTATCAAGAATGACTTTTTCCCGCAAAATGAAATTTTTCTTCCATTTGTGCTATTGTAAACCCTATCTGCGGACAGTCTGTATGTATCACCAGTATGTTTTTTGATGGTAGATTTCCCATCTACCATAAAGGGTTAATGAAACAACGAATGCTTCAAATTCTTGTAAAATGTTGGCTCTTGTTTTTAAAAAATCATCACATTATATGTATACATATTATGTAATGTCATAAATTAAAAAAGTTTTTACACACAAGCAAAAACAAAAAGAAAATACTGCCTTCTTCATTGGCTGCATGCTAATCGCGAAACTGAAGGCTCTTTTTAATTTCGTCTTATTTCAACGTAATAAAAGGTTCTAGTAATTCCTTACATTTTATGACGTTTCTTAAAATTGACGTGACTAAAACCGACTTTAACCATTAATTTGGCCAACGGTCAACCTAAAAGTACCTGTACCGTAAAATGGGGTGTTGTTGACCGCTGGGGGTTGTATAATACTTTATGATGTTCCATTCTACTTTATCACTTATTTGAAGGTGTTATGGGTTATTCACGGCTTGTTTTATAAGTTTTCTTACGACCATATGAAAGTAAGATAAGAGCATGGTTAACTTGGCGAGAAAGTGTTTTATACCACACACATTTTAAAATAGTATATTAAAGTACACGTTTTATAAAGCATCATTTTATAGCACGCATCCATGTTAAAAAACGAGCCGCTTGCGGCGAGTTTTATAACGGGACAAGTGCTTAAAACTGCTTTATATAACACGTACTTTATACTATTTTTTCTAATTTGTAGTTTTTTCAATAAAAAACACATATTTAAAAAGAAAATAAATCCTTCAAATTTTGTAAATTTTTATGTCTAAATGTTATGTTGGTAATACTATTTTTTATCATAGTAGTCTATGGACAATAAAAATTGTTTTGCGAACTGTCATTTTTTGATTTATTCACCCATTTTCACCACGAGATTCTAAAGTTATTTTAGCGATATGAGATTTGAAATTGGACGGAATACGTTGTGCGATCCTTGTACATTCGGTACATATACAGAGCGTTCGGAAATTCGGGCGATTTTGCTACTTTTTTTCGAATTTCAAAAGACGCGATTTTACGTCATGGCATTGCAATTTAGTATAGGGAAGATGGAAAATTCAAATAAAGTTGTAGTTTAAATCGACATTGGAAGGTTAGTAGATGGAATTTTGGATAGGATTTGGCAGAAAATGATAGCTTGAAGCATCTACAAAAGCAAAATAGTTCTCCGTCAATAAAGTTATTATTTAATATGTGTTTTTTAATGAACTAAAACAATACATACAGATTTGTAGATCTAGGCAACCAAACATACATACGTGGGTTCGTGTAGTATTTTGCATATTTGGACTAAAAAATATTAGTTATCTAGAACGCTATGCAAAACGGTAAAAAAAACATGTCATGTAGGGCCAACCTTTAAATAATAAAATTCGGAGTTCGAAATAGATCTATTACGAACTCGCTAGCGCGTTCGAAATAGATCTGTTTCGAGACAAAATTAGAAAAAGTACTTTTCAGCACAAGAAATGTGTTGAAGTGAGGGTAAATAAAGATAAAAGTGGAGGTTTTTGAGTAACTATTTTTATAAAAAAATATTGCATATTAAGTACTCGTATGAACGTAATTTTCGCATACTCTGGTAGTGAAACGACGCCGACACGGGCACCGTCTCAAGTTAATGGAACGTAAAAGCGGCCTGCTAGTAAAATATAAGAAAAGGCAAATTTCTTCTGTATAGTCCAAATAAAGCATACAATCTTAAAAAATCTTATAAAAAAAATCCGCATAAAATCACACGTTCTTATATACCCACTTAAAACTATAAAATATCTCATAGATGCTCTACTCATAAATCCAAATAAATTATATATTCTTGTTCAAGCTAAAAAGAACCTTTATAAAATGAATTTTCTTATTCTACTCTAATAAACATTAGAAAAACCGTATGCGTTTGAATTAGCCACAGAAAATCTTTTTATTTTTTACAGAATGTATAAGGCTGTATACTACTGTACCTACAAGGTTTTTTCGGCAGTTGGAAAATAAGCAAAAGTACATATAATAACGTAATTCGATTCCCATAGGTTAAATACTTTATATTTTGCAATCATTTTACTTCGGTTATGGCCGCTTATCGATGGTTAACTTTACCCCATTTTACGGTACCCAAAATTTCTTTCTGCCAGGTTGTTGGGTCCAATAATGGTCTAGACAAGAATGTTAAGTGGCACCACGTCAAGACGATTAGATGTTATGCAGGCACGACTTGAGTGTTCAAAAGTACCTGTTTTTCTCAGATATGAAAAAAACGTTTTATGGTATCAAGTTACAGGTTTGAGTACTGGTATGTACAGGATGTCATAAATTTAAACCATATAAAAGAACAAAAAAAGACTGGTTAGATTTTATCCACTAACAATACTTACCTAAAACGAATCATACTGGCATCCAAAGTAGAAATATTTTTTGTATTCTTAAAAAAAAAATAGTTTTCTTAACAATCTTATTATTGATAAACGTTTTTAACTCCAACAACAAAGTTGGTATTATTTTTTTAGAAAGCAACTTTTATAAAAATAGGCAAATATCTTCCGGTGCTTTTCCTTTACCTATAAATTTTTAGGGGTTCTCCCGTTCTCCCTGTATCGAATAGATTCTTTAAATATATAGGGTAATAGTGTTTCCAAAGACACATTTTAAACCCAAAAAAAACATTTTTTTAAGCATAAAACTGGTTTTACAAGTTAAAAATAAACATAATGTTGCCATTTTTAAATATACAACGTTATGATAAAGAAATGGATCAGCCTTTTATTATGAATACCGCCCATTTAACCAAGAATCGCTCGGACCCGTGTGTATGTTATGTAATGCTACTCGTATCAACTTGAATTTTTTTAATAAAACATTAAATATTTTTAATTTTTCTCGTCTACAAACAATTTTAGACATTTTTCATAAATCATGTCCTTTACCCAACTTTAACCGTTTACGGAATATTATTACAACATTTTAATGCTGGTATGCACCATTGATACGATTCACAACTTAGGAACGTTCTGAACTCAAGTCACAATCTTTAAGTCATTGATAATGCCAATTTATTATATTTAAGTTATTGGACGATGATCCTGATAGGCGAGAGCAATTTTGTGAAATAATGATTGATCAGATACTCACGCACAATTTGTCAAAAGCATTTGTTTTTTAGATGTAGCTACATTTTCTTTAAATGGTCAGGTTAAAATAGACAAAACTACAGATACTGGGCATAGGAAAATCCTCACTGATTCATAGAAAATCACACCCAGTATCTATAATGAAAAGGTTACTGTCTAAATTTCCTTCGAAATTATTTGGTTTCAAATCTTAACACTCTTTTATAGATTACTAGCGTGTATCCGGCATGCGTTGCAACCCGCTGATATTAATACAAACCCTAACAAACCCGATATATTAGTACCCGGCATGCCACTTTCTGAAATTGCACCCGTGCGAAGCCGGGGCGGGTCGCTAGTTATACATAAAAACCTTCCCCTTGAATCACTCTATCTATTAAAAAAAACCGCTTCAAAATCCGTTGAGTAGTTTTAAAGATTTAAGCATATAAGGGGACTATGTTAAGATAATGATCCTGATTTACCAAGTATAACCATATGTTTTCATCAGGATGATGGTGCTATTCCGTATTATGCTGCTTATGTAAGGAAGTAATTAAATACAAATTTTCCGGAAAGATGGATAGATAGACGGAGGTCAATGGATTAGCTACCCAGATCGCCCGATCTTATCCAACTTTTTTTTGTGGGGCTACGTCAAAACTTTAGTTTATGAATCTAAATCCAACTCGATAGATACGCCTAAGAAGTCAATTTGATAAGTAATAGGAGAAATTTAGCCACAAGTAGTACCTACCAAATATACAACAGGACCTTTTAAATCGATTGATTTAGGTACTGCAGAACAGCTGGTGGAGGACATTTTCAACATCGTATAAAATAGTTTATTTTCGTATATTGTCGTCTGTCTATTTTGATTTAAAAAATAAGATTTCGTAAACGACTGAAGATAGGTGTAGGCAGAGCTGTCGCAGTTACTCTTAAAAAGTAATTCAATTACAATTACCCATTACCCTCCGAAAAAGGCATCAATTACATAATAAAATTTAAATTACCAATTACCCACTAAAAGTAATTGATTCCTTGATCAATTACCGCATTCGAACTACCGAGTTTAATTCAATTACTTTTATACTAATTCAATTACTTTATAGTAATGAAACTACCCTAAAAGTAATTGAATTACTCTGAATCTATAATTTATAGGCACTTTTTGGCAAACAAATTACTCTGAGTAATTTAATTACATTTTGGTAATTCAATTACATTTTGATAATTGAATTACATACCTTCTGGTAATTGAATTACAGGTTGGTAATTGATTTACATTTTTAAAATTGAATTAGTATAATATGAGCAATGGAATTACTTTTTTTACATTTTACAAAAAAATAGTTGTATATAGGTAAGGTATTATTTTTTTTAATAGCAGTAGGTCCCTACACCCTACACTTTATTATAGAAAGAAATTTAAAAAATTTCAAAGACAAAGCGGCTTCTTGTGCCCGAGGAAACCTCCTGTTAGCCTTAGCCGCGATTTAACCAAACAATATTTTTTTCTTTCTAGAGTAAAGGAATTATGAAAATTTTTAAAGGAATTGAATTATTTTGGAGTAATTCAATTACTTTTAATCTAATTGAATTATTCGGGAGTAATTAAATTACTTTTTATGTAATTGAATTATTTGGGAGTAATTCAATTACTTTTATTCTAATTGAATTATTTGGGAGTAATTAAATTCCTATTTATGTAATTAAATTATTTGGGAGTAATTCAATTACTTTTTAAAATAATTGAATTACTTTTAAGTAATTCAATTAGCTCAGATTTCTTAAAAGCAATTACCAATTACAATTACTTTATCACAATAATTGGAAAATCAATTACAATTACTATTTTCAAAAAGTAATTCAATTACAGTAATTCAATTACTAAAAAGTAATTGAACACGATTTTTCAATTATTTTAATTCAATTACCGACAGCACTGGGTGTTGGGCATGAATTATGAAAAGTGTTTAGAATTGACTGTAGAATGTAAAAATAAACAATATGTTTAATTAAAATAATTATAGTTGCTACAAGTAGCATTTTTATGATTGAATCTGTGTAATATCTTTTTTCTAAAAAAAAATGCACTTCAGGCGATTCTTGATTAAGTGGGCGGTATTATATATAAAAGGCTGATTCGTTTCTTTATTATAACCCTGTAGAATGAAAAACAAAGACATAAATGTGCAAGTTGTTTTTCTCCACGATGGCGTTGTACCTACTAAATGACCTGTAACCACGATCGTCTTAAAGAAAGCTGGACCAATAACACAGGCCTGCATGAAATTTGTGATGACGTGATTTTTGTTTGTTGAGTTTAGTTTTTATATAGAAATAACTAATTAAAATACAATTGGTCTCTATCACCCACAGATTTTTTTTTTGCAAAAAAAAAAGGAAAAATATAAATAAAAATTATAGGCGTTTTAATACATTTTAAAATGAATGTAGTACTACAAATTCTAAATGATTGCAGAATAAAAAATTATTTTCTGTGGTGCTACACACCTTCCGACTGGAGACTTTTTATCGACTTCAAAAAGGAGCTTTAAAGCTGTTCTTTTACATAATGACAATGTTTTTGCTTCTGTTTCGGTCGGCCATACAGTTAAGTTAAAGGAAAACTATGCTAATTTAGAGGAATTACTTTTAAGAATACAATATAAAAATCACAACTGGGAAGTGTATGAGGATCTAAAAATTTTAGGTCTTCTCTTAGGTCAGCAGTCTGGATTTACTAAATTTCCATGTTTCCTGTGCGAGTGGGCTAGCATTGGATAAAAAGAGACTGGTCACAAAGAAAGACTTTAACACCTGGAAACAAAAATGTAATTCGCGAAAGTCTTATTGACCCTCAAAAAGTTTTACTTCCACCACTTCACATAAAACTTGGACGTATGAAACAATTTGTTAAGGCATTAAACAAAGAAGGAAATTGTTTTAAATATTTCCGGCTCTGTCAGAGGCAAAATTAAAGAAGGGAATCTTTGTAGGGCCGCAGATCAGCAGCTTGATGAAAGATACAGAATTTGAAAAGGTAATGGAAGATAAGGAAAAACATGCATGGAATGCTTTTAAAGAAGTTGAACCTACACATTACTACTATGTTGAGATCGTTGAAAATATGCTGGAAAATTTCAGGAATTTCAGAATATGATCCTAAAAATTCACTTTTTACATTCCCATTTGGACTAATTCCGGGAAAATCTTGGGGACGTGGATGAAGAGCAAGGTGAAAGATTTCATTAATATATTAAAGAGATGGGAAAAAGATACCAGTGGCGCTGGGACACGAAAATGATTTCTGTTGGACATTGAGAAGAGATCTTCCTTTAGCTGAAACAGAAAAACAACCAAAAGAAGCTTTTCTGAAAAAAGAAAACGTTTTTTGAAGGAGCGTAACGAATAAATAATCATTTATAATAGTTTATATGTGTATATTTTGTATATTTTTGTATTTTTTCCTTAATATATTAAAAAACTAACTTAAAAAAGAAATAAATCGTGTTTTTTCTATATTTTTAAATTTTACCGGTTTGAAAAATAACCTTACGTGATATAAAAAAACTGAAAGCAGATTTGAAATCAGCGCTACCCAATTTGTCAATAATTATTACTTTATTACCTATAAAATATGAAGAAGACAATGATTTTATTTAAATTTTGTGTAAAAGCTAAAAAAATTAAATAAATATACGCGAAATACTCCCACCTTAAGTTTCGATGAACTAGTAGGTATGTTTTTAATGAAAGTTTGCGAAAATCATGACTTCTGCAGTTCTACATGCAGGATGAACATTAAGGTACACATTTTGTGTGTAAAGCAATGAATAAGTGGAAAGAGAAAATGCTTAAAGTTTGGTGTTTCAATAGTATGAATAGAGTAAAAAAACTGCATTGATGCTATTTCTGTTTTATGAATGTAAAGGGCATTAATCGTAACAATCGGCATAAGTGGGCATATCCTGACTTGGTTTTACTAAGACCAGACCTTTACAGCATTCTGAAGGGGTACTAATAGAAAAAATTGACTAATTTTACTAACGGTCTTTAGTAGTGAAGAATAGGGGAAACAATGCCATCAGGATTTAAAAACCATGTAAGGAAGATAATGGCAGCAGCTGAGTATACCTACTGTTGTTGGCCTTGTGAATCTTATGCGGAAAAATCCTACAAAAGTTTTAAAGTAAAGATGACATGCTTATTTTGGTTTTATTTATTTGACGCGTGCCAATGCCATACTACATTTTTATATAATCTATGAAATAAATACTCTTTTTGCTTATTTAATAGCTATAAGGTTTTTACATATTTATTATGCACGAAAGCATAATAATTTTCTATTATAATATTGTGTGTATTGTTCCTCTTGCAAATAACCATAGTAAATAGCATAAAATAACCATTATCCCAAAAATAGGGCATTTACCCGGAAAGCAACCTGGTGGATTAAATCTGAGAATATTTTAGGATTCTGCAGGCCAAAATTACTTAAAAGCACCAAATAGTCAGCATCAAAATGGGATTTCACCTGCAAGTAAAAATACAAGTATTACAAATTATAAACATGAGATTTGCTGGGCGCCAATTTCAACGGAATCAACAATTTCAACAACAAAAAACTTATTTTTTGGTAAAAAGCCAAGTTAAACAGAATAATGTTTGGATAGGGTCAAAAAGATTGATTGATAGTTTTTAATTAATTGTTGAAAACAGAAGCAAAACTGAAAAAATTCAATGTTGCCACACTAATTTGCAACGTCATTTCGGATCGTAATTCGCCATAGGGGATCAAAAAGTTATCTAATAATTATTGGTCCAGCTTTCTTTAAGACGTTCGTGCCTGTAACCTGTCACAGTGCAAAAAACGTTTTTACAAATGTCAGCTATAACGGTGTGTTTTATGCATGTACAATATGTGTATAAATATAATAAGTATATATAATGTATGTACGTAGGTACCTATGAAAACAATTATATCAACTTAACTTGATTTTATCCTTAAAATTTCAAACTACTATATTATGATATGGGGTGTTTTATTTAATAAATAAAAACTCTACTCTGTAGAGTCAAAAATAATTTAGCTTTTTATGCCATTTGCTATCCTTCAACTGTCGTATTAGTAATATTTTTTGCTTTTTTATATAACAACACAGCTACTGTACTTTACTGCACTAGCGGAACTAAATTATCACTCTGATGGGTTCGTTGAAGGTACTCAAACTGTTAAGCTACGTCCACTAAAACTAACAATAATAATGAAAACAAATTAAATTGATCTTTTTATGATACTCACTCTGTAAACAAACTCAAATTATATTACCCGTTTTAAGACTGTTTTAAAATTTCGTTATCAGATAACTTCGAGTAGTTTTTAAGCGTTTGAATCAATAGACAAACAGCCGTACAGAGCAACAACCGACGTAAATGGGAAACATGCTTTCCGTGATCTGGGGACCCCCGAACTAACCCCGATGTGTAGCTACCTAATAATATTTCAATTTTTTTTTCACAAATACAATACTTTTTCTTTAGGAAAGTTTAAAGTTAAAAGTAAATGTGTTTTCCATCAAGACTTTTATAGACGTACTGTATATTCTAAAGTCCTGCACCAAAACATCAGTCCTAATTTCATCAACATTACAACATTTTTTGGGAACATTCTGAGATGTGACAAGGGGTAGAAAGGGTTTGAAAAATATTTATTTATATTAAATTATAGCTTCTCGCTATGGTTCCTTTGCTCTGTCGCTTCAATTAATAAGAACCTACAATTAATGCGTGTTCCAGACACCTTAAAATGTATTTTTTTTCTAGGTCCCGCAGGAGATCGGGCAGCAGCATTGTCGTGCTCGACTCCGACCTGCAGGAGCCGGTCAAAAAGCCGCCCGACGACCTTCTAGACGGCACCACCCTGGACATGGTCACCATGGTGCCTCCCGGGAGTGATGGGCCGCCTCATCGTGAGATGGCCGTCGATGTCCCGGACAGCTTCGTTGCCAGGAACAAGACGCCGCCGAGGTACCCGCCGCCGAAGCCCACTTTAACGGTAAGTAGGGGTTGAAGTCATTTTCAAGGTAGTCTTATCCATAAAAAGGGTTTGTTCGGTTTTTTTTTTAATTAAGGGGAATTGGCCCAAAACAATCCCTCGAAGAAGTTTTGTAATTTATCATTAATCTTTGTTGTATCTTTTTGAATAGGTACACAATTACACATACATATATTTTTTGTGGATAAATTAAGTAAATAAATATTTGTACCTAACCATTTGGCACGATTCCTTAGTAAAATGTTCGTCTATGGAATTCGGTCAGTCAACAAATACTTTTGCCTTACTAATGGGTACATTTTTAGTGGTTCCCCGGTATCGAATAGACTCAGATTTTTTAAATATAAAGGATAAAGCAATAATTAAATCATGCCAAAAACGTATTACCTCTATGACCAAAAAAAAAATATTTGGAGAACTGGTGTTAATAAGTTTGACAATTTAATTAGAAGATGAAGGTATCTTTTAATAAAGAATAGAAAACTAAGACAGGAATGCGCAAGCAGATTTTCTCAAAAATTCAACGTAAATGGTGTAATCTATCAAAGTGTATAAATATAATTTTTCAAATATCAGTAGCAGTTGTAATGGTAAAAGTGGAGACTTAGCGGCACGCAAGTGCGACCCTTTTTGACAACCCCATTTTACGTCTGTGTAATGTCAGCCAGGCTATAGTTTTACGTGGGTTCCGAACCACAATTTACCGGCAGATGTTATTCTCTGCAGAGTTTTACGGTCTTGTTTAATATATTTTATTTAGGTTTGTTATTTTAGCTATTGCATTATTATTTATATTATATTTGAAAAATTTGAGTTTGTATCAGGGTAAAAATGGGTAGGTAATTGGTCTGAGATTTTACCCAATATTTCTATACTATTTATATCTACTATATTCATTTTTTTACTCCGGGGTAAACACGCATTGACCAATAACAGCCCCAGTTTCAAATTTCTTCTGCTGTTATTGGCATTACGTGTTTACTCCCGGCGCGGCGTAAATAAAATCTGGATAAGACTTTTAACTACTTTTATCATTATTGGAAAGTAAAATTTAGGTAGGTATTTGAGCTTTACTTCCCCAGGTTGCAACTTAAAAATTCGATACTATTTGAATGGGTATCCACTAGAAAAATAATTCCTTTGTGAAGATATGCGGTTGAGGGTTTGTTGTTTGTAACATATTTTAATAATAATTATTGATTCGTAAAAAATTTAAAGATTATTGCTAGATGATGGCCTTTATTAATTTTATGTTTCTTTTAACCCCTAATTGAAATCATGTGTTTTTTCTTTAAAAATTAGGTATATTTTTCCACAACCTTTTTTCTCTACTTTTAGGCAGTATTAATTGTTTCTGCATACTCTACACTGCCTATTACGTTTGCTTACGTCGCTCATGAATGACTTAGGATCGTGTGAGGAGGCGGATGTATTTTATAATTAGGAGATTCTTGTTCTGGATAAATTGTAAAAATATACATGTAGCTAATTTTTTTTTGAGGTTGGGCGAGTTTCAGTTGTCTAATAATTTTTTTTAATAGGCCCCTTATTCATTTTTTGAAGATCAAGCTAAGTTTCAGTCATTTGAAAAACATATATTTCTTTAAATAACATTGGATAATTAGATTAGTGTTTTTGATAAAACCAATGGAAATAAATAAGAAAGAAAAATAAATGCCCAGAGCAGTCTTTATTGAATTTCTATTAACGATATAATATTTATATACTTTAATAATAACTTTTGCCCTAAAAGCTCCTTTGATGCACCCCATCGCGTCTGCGACGTATGTAATTTATTTATGTATTTGAATTAACAAAAACTATAACACTTCCTTTTCGAAAATCCTCCAAATTTATTCCTATTTTAAAAAGTAAGAATCGCCTTATATTTGTTGAATTTACAATAAAAATCGTGGAAGGGTACCTACTTTTGTTACAGCAAAACTTTAAGTTTACCCATTTAAAGGGTTCCATTCATTTTCCCGGAAACCGCTGATGATGGTCGCCCCAAGACACCTCACTTAATGAAAACAAAGAAAATATTTTAAAAAATTTTAAAATGTAGTTTATATATTTAATTCAAAATAAAATGAAGGCGTTTGCGAATGTCGAGGAGAGCGTGAACGCCGGAGATGAATAAAAGGAGATCAGATTTTTAAATAAAGCATGGAAGTAGTTTATTTTATTATTTATTTTTTATTTTTGATTGGTTGACTTAGGTCGGGTACAACAGATATTCCGGCGTGAATTTCGGAGGCGAAACGCAAGAACGAGCAATAGATGTACCTGAAAATTTTATCGAAAGAAAAAAGACCCCACCAAAATACCCCCCAACGCCACCAAAAAGTACAATCGAGGTAAACGCACAAAGAATACGAAAATGGAATATTTGATTGCAGCATGCAAATAATTAACATACAGTTTTAAATATACACTTTATTCACCGCTTTACAATATATTAGATAATTATACCTACTGGGTTGCACAGATTTTAAACAATAATTATGAACTAATGAGACGACGTTGACTGTCATCATAAGTTACTTTGGCAGACTAATACTTGCCTGGTTAACTAATTATAGTTTAATATTTTTGTGCAACCTGACAATACACAAAAGTATTTAGAAACTAACCAATATTTATAACGTATTTATTAACCTCAGTAAATGTGTAAAAAGGGTTTGTAGTGGTGTGTCATTAGAAATATTCAGTCATCATGGTAATGCAGAGTTGGGCAAAATAGGAACTATGTTAGTTCTAACTTTAAGGTGGGAGTATCAACATGTTTGCCAACCTATATTTCTAGCTTTTACAGAAAATTTAAAGAAAATCAATGTTGACTGCATATTCTAAGTATAGGTAATAATAATTCACATTAAATAAATATCAAGGAATTTCGTAAATTATTTTAAGAGAATTGTATCGCGAAAAATATCGGGTAAGATTTTTTAACATTGTCTTCACTCAATTCTCGCAAAATTAGCAATGAAATAAATTGATATTTTTATGTCAGATATTACCTAAACCATGTGCCGACGATATTGATTTTATTTAAATGTTAGTTAATAAAATAATAAAAGAAAAGAACAAGGCGAAATAGATTAAGGGTTGGCAATAGATTAAATGACGTTAAGAGTTTCACCTTAACTGATGATTTAAAAAAAGGGGACGTTATCAAAAATGTGTCCGTTGTGTTTTTTTAGTTTCTGCGCACAAATTTCTTTTGGTTTAACCGGTTTTCATAATTCTTTTTGCAAGTAGGAGGAGGGGTAAGATAGGGTAAAATATAACGACGAAAAAATGCACATTGTTATCAAAAATGTTTGAAGTTTTTTCTAGTTTTTGAGGGCAAGGAGGCCAAATTTGATCAATATACTTTAAAAATGTAAAGGTGGTGGGGGTAACAGAGGATAGAATATTATTTTTTATCAAAAATGTTAAGTCGTATGTAATTTTCGGGGTTAAAAAGCCAAGTTTGTCCAATTCCCTTGTAAAAGTTAAAGATGACGTGGTAAAAGGGGACGAAATAACATTTTTATTAAAAAAGCGGAGTGGTTTGCCCTTTTTAGGGTTATGTAATCCAGAATACCCGATTTTGATTAATTAATATCAAAAACTTGAGATTAACAGAGAAATCATATTCCGAACTTTTTATGTGTTTAAAAAATAGGTAAAATTCGGACATTTTATATAAATTTTTTTTATTGTAAGTTTAATTTAATTATGAGCTTGCTATGATGCTAAAAACAAAAGTCTCTAGTTAGAAAATGTAGAGTATTGAACGTAGCTCTTTACGAGCAGTTCGAAAAGTCGCTATGCAGCTTTTGCTCAGCTTTGGCGAAGTGGTTATTTGGAAAATGAAACAGAAACGAATGGTTGACTTGATGACTTGTGTACAACATTATTCTGAATAATGAAAATTCTTAACAAATCCGTTATATACATGGTAAATTTTTTAACTGGGATAAATTAGGCAACAAAGAATGCATCCATTCCTTAAAAAAGTCAAAAAACATGGGGTGCCTTTACTGCCTTTAACATTCTTTTTGTATTTCCGAAACTAACCCAAATAAAAATGCATGTATAATATATATCTATAGCTCACGAAAAAAGGACATAAAAATGGAATATAATCCATTACTTACTTTTAAATTATTGTTACCTAAAAAGCGAAAAAAATATATTTTAAAATGTGATTTTTTAACTAGTACCTACTTATTTTTATTGTAAATGTTGTTGGGAATGTCCACCATTTTTTCTGGCAGAAACCGAGCTTCAAAGAAAATATATTAGGTATTTGTAACATTATGTATTTTTCTACCATTTCTGGAGTGATTCGTTTCTTATGTTCCTTAAATTTTCTGGTTTTATCTCGTAAACTTTACTTTTGAGGTGGTCTCAAAGAGAATATTTAAGGCGGTAAAGATCTAGTAATCTTGCCAGCCACTTACCTAATAGTACTCTAATATTAGCTAATATTTCATTTTATCTTTGTTGTGTTTCGCTAGCTATCACAATAATTTTTAAAAAAGTTGTGTTAAGTTTCCATACCTGGATGAAGGGTAATACTCATGGAAATACAAATAAAACTGCTAAATCAAAACAAAATTAAATTTTTCAAGAAATGGATGGATCCTCTGTGTTACCGAATTTATTCCAGTTAAACGATTCACACCGTAAATCTTTAACGGAACATTCTTGCTTCCTGGAGATTTCTTCGGGACAAAGAAAAAATGGCTTAAAAAACGTTATGGCCTTGTAAGAATTAGTACGTATGGTAGCATTGGTAGAGGCCTTTACCTAATGAAGTTCATTATAAACTATAAATATAATGAAAAAAATATATAGATTGTCAACCAGAACCATTCAAACATATAACCATTGAGGTCACTAACAAAAAAACTGATAGATTGTTAAATTTACACTGTATTTAACATGACTGAAGTTTGTTATTTATTTTAATGCGTCCTTGTTACGTTTTATACGTCAAAAAAACAACGGCTTCTTTACTCTCGAAGTAAAATTATAGAAAACTTATTCATATATTTTTATATTATTTTATTTGTATTTCACAATAGAAAATGTAAATACTACTTTTAATCTGATACACACTTACTTCTTCTAGAATCCAGAAACAAAAAAATACTGCCTTGTCCGAAAAACTTGACAAATATCCCAATAAATTGACTTATATCGCACATCCCGTTCAAAACCGTCGTAACTTAAAAAAGATAAATTTTACAGAAAAAGCAAAATATAATTTTAGACCTTATTTTCTTTTTTAAAAGCTTTCCTTTTCTTAAAATTTTGGTTTGTATATTTTTTTATTCGACTACTTACAGAGTTTTGTAAACAGATGAAGTAGGCAAAGGCTTCGTTTTCAAAATAATCAGAAAATTTAAACATTTTGATGTGCGACGGTTTTAAACGGCGATATTATGTATATATATGTTGTTGCTTTTTTTTTATTTATTTTCTAATATTTTGTCCCCAGCCCACTGTAAATGGCTCAATCACCACCCCTATTCATAACCATCTCCCGCCCCTGCAAGCGACCCCTCAAGTCCCCCCAAAGCCAGTACCACCCCCGAGGGATCATTTAAAAATCGAGTCGGACGGCCGTTTGGTCAATAAGGCAGTGGCGCCGCAACTGCCAGCCAGAATAGCCAATAACAACAACAATATTAACGCCACTACCCCTTACACGCCTAACTACGCCACTGGTAACAAAACTTCCGTGGTAACGGAACCTACTAGGGAGCAGTTGGATAGCATTAAGAAATACCAGGTTAGTATGTTTTTTAATATACAGGATTTTTCCTGAGTTGATACTTTTTTTAAACTGATGTGTATAAGTAGGTAAAATAAACCTTATTTTCAATAACTCCAATATATAGGAGGTAAAGGGTCCTGCAATAGTGCGCCAGGTCGCCATAGCTCCAACACGAATGAAGTTAGGAATTTTATTCCTATGCTGACATACTGTTTTATACCGTGTATTTCAGGAAACATTTTCGTATAGGGTGACCCAAAAAGTGTGATAACATAAAGTTGTAGTTTTTAAATGGGACACCTTGTATTTTCATTTTTTATTTTTAGGTTTGTATTGGTGCTCTTTATAATCGTTTACAATTTTATTGAATTTGCTTTAGTAGTTCAGGAGTAATAAATTAATATTGGAAAACAACTTAAACAATCTAAAGGCAATTTTTTATTTACGGTGTTGTGTGAGATTAATGACAAGGGGTCAAGAGCTACTATTAATTTATACAGGGTGTTCAAAAAGGTTTCAAAAAGACACATTTAAAATTTTTCTCAAGTTTTTCAAATGGGACACCCTGTACTTTATTTAACTATTTGAAGAATCTTAAAACAAACAATTTGTGTAGTAGCAATTTGTTTAAAATGTAAAACCGGTTTCAAAATATTTATTAAAAAATATAAATCTAAATAAGTTTTACAAACAAAATAGCTAAGGCGGCCTTGGAAAAACAATCAAATTTAACAATTAAATACATTTTGACAATATTGATCAGAAATAAGTACTTAAGGGTACTTAAACGGATAATTTTTTGTTGAACAATTATTTGCAATAGTAAGTTCTTAATTTTAAATGTTGACGCCCTGTACCTATATCGAATATGAAGGTCAAAAATAAAAGTCATAATTTTTGCTCAAGGAATATATTATGATTATCGGATTATCCTTTTTCTGGACACCCTGTATATATTTTTGAAAGATATCGATAAATACCAAAATATTTTAATTGAGCATTGACGAAGATATTGACGAAGTAGTTTATGACAGGAAAAATATGTAATCCCTATGTTCAATTTATTAACAAAAAGGATTCCCATTAAAAATAAAAATTATCTTTTAAACTCTCTGATTCACCTTCCTTAGAACATTCTTTTGTTTAATCTGTGATAAGGCACATTCCTTACTTGCAATAAAACATAACTTAAGATATGCCGCACAGTGTCTGACATCATGTCAGAATAACAAAATATTATCGCATTTTAATTATTTAGTACCCACCTACTAGTGTTATAATATTACGATAAAGATATTTTACCTACAATTTGGTAACATTTTCTCGCATAATACAAAGAACTTTAGTTGCAATTTTTACTACATATTTTAGTTTTACTACTAGCGGAAAACTATAGGAATGAATTGTGCCACAGGAGACAATATAAACTATGGGTGGTAAGCACCTAGAGGTAAAACTGATAATGCTGCGGTCAGAAATTTTGGACAAAATAAAAAAATTTAATAGATACAATTAGGTATGTCATATATCTAAAAAGTATATCGTCTTGCCTTTTTGACATCAAGTAACAAAATGCCAATTTAAAAAAAAACATTTATTATTTACAAAAGACTAACAGGCATTTTAGGAGAAGAAATCAGTGACGGAATAAAAAAAACAGTAACTGTAATTTTAATTCACACAACTTTTATAATATATGTACTAATAACAAGTGTCCTAAACTAATTTTACAACACTAACAAATAAAATAATGCATAGTTAATTAATCTTGTTTAATCTAAATCTAATTCTGTTTCACTGTCAGAATCGTCATTTAGGTTTATAACAATGGGTTGTAGATTAGTTTGTATAATGTAAATTAATTATGAATCTTCGACTTTTAAAATATCCTTTGCTAAATTTTTCCAGCTTTCGGCCGTTACCTATACCTATTGTTTATAACAGTTTTACTTAACTTTATAACACTCGCACTTACGGCAGGGTAAACATTTTTTGCTCTCACCATTCATTTTACTTGGTGCCACAGATCCTCTATGGGGTTAAATATAAGTACAATGATACGGTGGTAGATGTAAGACAGTACGACCCATCTGTTCCGCCAAGTTATCACATACCTACGTATTGTTTTTTAATATTAAGTGTATTTAAGACTCCTAAAAGTTGTTCTTTTTTGTAAACTAAATTCAACATAAATATCTTTTTCTCATAAATATTTTTGTACCTATATCAGTTTTAGTACGTGATCTGTTTGGCACTAGCAAACGATTGTGATAATTGGCGTTATCCATTATAATCACGCTATTGTTGGGATATTTTTTAAAAGGTAATTTTTAAACCAGATATCAAAAAGTTCCGCACTTGTGTCTTCATGGTAATCCAAGGTCGAATCGTTAATATTCTCGGCAGACAACAGCAAGCTATGTTAAGTAATTTAGTTTTCTTCTACTAGATGCCAAGCGATAATTTTCCCACGGGCGCTGCATAATAAAAAAAACTAGTTAAACATTAATATTTCTATGCATTACAGAAACAACACATTCAAACGCACAATACGCAGGCGCAGACGCAGGCGCACGACTGATTATATTATTATATATCCTAATTGCACCATAAGATTTGTCATTCTTTCAAACAAATCAGTTATGTAAATTTTTTTATCGGTTATTGTTGAAACCAAAGAAAGAATCCTATTGTTTCAGAGCCCTGAGGAATGAAATATATTTTCCGAAACGTCGGCAAATTAAAATTTGGGTTTCATTTGCTCCCTAAGATCCTTTAACCCATAAAAATCACCTAACCACATGATTAATTTTTATGTGCAAAAAACTTAATAATAAAAAGTACCTGGTTAAGAATCAAACTTAATGTCAACATGTAAAATAACAGCCATCTGCGAGGAAAAAATATTTCCATCTATTTTTTCTTGCCCATAATATTGACAATATCGGATTAAAAAAAATATATTTTTTTTAGGCTTTAGCTAAGCCACCATCATTTTCAATGCACTTAACGACATTTTTTCTAAACCTTCGAACAGGGTTTCCAATAATTTCAAATCCTTGTACTTCGTTGCAGGTTTGTGAAATTATGTTTTTTAATTAATTGGCCTTTGCAGGTCTGTCCTCATAAACAATTTCTTTTATTCTTCCCCATAGGTAGTAATCTAAAGTGGTGAGGTCAAGTGACTTTGCAAGTTAATTTGTAAATTGGCTGTCATTGTAAGTAGCGCGCCCAATCCAACTATTCGTGAAATGGCCAGGCGCTTCATCAAGTTGGAATTATTAATCCATGCCTTGTTGCTAATAGCAATGGGCATTTTCACTATAATCGAATTAGTGATGTAAATTTAAAAAAAAAACGTTTTGTTTTAAAAAAAAAACGTGTTTTTTTTAGAAAAAAAAAACAATGCGGTTTGTTTTTTTCAAAAATGTTTTTTTTTTCAGAATCATTGTTTTTGCTTTATAGAAAATAGTAAACTTTTTTTTAATGTAATAATTTTATAAAATATAATAAAGTAATCTCTATTCTATTCTCTATTTATTAATAAAGGTACATATTTATTTTATTACCTATTTAAATACAAACAAAATAATAAAAACTTGCTTCTAATCTACGTTTACAAAATTTTATAATCATGTAAAACAAAAACACAAAACCCAACTAATAATTCGATATTTAAATAAAACCTTATTTATTGTTAAGTACTTAGTACTTACCGGATAATATGGGGTCTTGGTCTTATTATATTATTGTAAATTGTAATATTAATAATATTATTTATAAAGAATGAATGCACGCACTACGCACCACTATGTATAAAATAAAATAACTGTTAACTGTTGCCGCATCGATATCAAATAAAAGCGATCTGTTATGTTTACTTATTTTTATTTTATTATTCCTATTTTTAAGTAAAAGGGTTTTCCCCGAAAATAGTTCTGGCTCCGGCAGATATGACGGCAGGAGGCGCTGTAGTTTGCTTTGTTGCGTAAATTCATCTCAGGAAAGAAAACATTGTTTTGCTGGTTGCTGGAATATTTAACCTTAACAGTAGCTGTCGCTGTCGTATAATGATTTTTAATAATTTTATTAGAAATATAAAATCTCCCATTTTTCTTGTGTATTTTCAAGAATTTTGGTCCAACCGGGCACAACGCACAACCAATAAATATGTTTATTTATTTTTTTCATAAAAAACAAAAAAATAATTTCTTTTTTAATTAATATGATTTTTTTAAAAATTTGAAAAAAAAAAACAATGTCTTGTTTTTTTTAAATCGCTATTTTTCAAATTTGAAAAAAAAACCTTTTTTACATCACTAAATCGAATTCATAATGTTCGGCATTAACATCCTGAATTAGAACCTATTGACAATACATCCCAATAATAAAAATCTTCCTAGAGACACAGACAATAATTAAAAAGACGCCGCGAAAGCAGAAAGTTTGAAAACATGAGATCAAAACCTTATTACGTCATCCCATTATCAGCGCAATTCTTTTATTCGTCAGCATCGACGGATTATATTGCCATCTTTGTTTTGATAAACTAAATAGACAAGAACAGCCTAAAATAGAAAACAGCCCGGTCAAAATTCAGGTAGATGCGGCGTTCGACCTTCAGCTGAATAACTCGATCCCATGGGTCGAGGCAGATGTGACGTCAGTAAGTTTATTCCCGTGTTTTTATTAAAAATTATATCTTGTTTATTTATTTTCTCACTAAATAATTGAAAATTTTAAAAACTGATACCGTAGAATATTTTATTTTTCTTTCTCTATGCGATAGGATAAAAATAGGAATTTTGTGAAGAAGCCCATTTAATTAAGTCCATATATTCGGTTTGTAAAAAATTTTCAAAGATGGTCCCGTTTAAATTAACATCAAAAAGGCAGGTCCCAAAATCATATTTCCCACAATACCGCACCATAAGTTTATTTTTTGTGAAGTTTGGCTTCTGCTGAGGATTTTCGATACTCCAAAAGCGCAATTGGTGCCATTAGTAGTAAATTTCGCCTGATCGGAAAACAATATTTTATAAGCACAATTTATGTCATGATCAAAATGTCCCATCATCCAAAAACAAAAATCTAGCCTAATATCTATATCACCTGGTAACAAGAACAACGTTGGTTTGAATGATTTATACAGGGTGATTCACGGTGGATGGAACTTGGTGGTAATTGTTTAAAACTTTTCTAATGAAATTACATAACATTAAACCCTAAATCCGGGTCGTGTTGATTTAGACTTACTACTCTAGGATATTTCTGCGCATGAAGTAGAATATCTAATTTATCTTCATATTCTTTTCCCTTCTTTATTTTTTGCTGCATCATTTAATTTAACAAAATTTGAGAAACAAACTTTAAATGTTGCTACAATACGAGCTACTATCGAATGAGTGATAAGAATGATTTGCATTGAATTCGTCCGCTGCATCTCTAAATGAACGTTAATTATTGCCCACAATAAGCACAATTTCTACTTTTTTTGGAATTAACTTTTAAGAATCACATTGACGACGTTAATTTAAAGACCTGCTTGTTCATAGGTGACTTGAAGATTTGTACTTTTATATTATTCGATCGTGGGTCAGCGTTTTCGTATTTTTTATTTAGTAGCACACAGACTAGCGCTTTTTGGCAGCATTGCTCGACGAACAAAATACAAATAAGAAAAAAGGTAAATTCCCGCGCGTATTAGGATAATAACTATTACCTTTATTGGTTGTAAATAGGTACCGTATTAGGCGCTTTAAACAAAGATACAAAAACACCAACAGTGCCAACACTGCGGGAGACGCTTAACGCTGGACAGTCGTTTGAAATTATTACATGGAAGCTTAGTTAAATAAACAGCTCAAAAATAAAAACCTTTTTTTAATAGTTAATTAAAATTAAATTATTTACAAAATTTAGCAGAATTTGGGCGTGGTAAATTTTTTTTTCACCTCTATGGTAGGTATCTGTGTGTTTATTTGGATTGGTCATTATTATTAATTTATTGATATAGAAATCTCTCAAAGCCCCACCCTGGTTACGGCCCTGCTGCTACTTGTGTTTATATAGGCGGCGCACTCTTTAGCATCCGGTACCTACCTATTGTTTATTGGTGCTGAGAGGTATCCCGTGAGGCGACGTTAACATATTTTTATTGTTCAATATGAATAAAACTAAGTATAAACATTTTTAAACAAATCATATTATTTCCTGTGGTCATACGTCTAATGTTTATGTAGCGGAAATAAGATAAATTAATTAAACTAGCTAATTTTTGGTGTACCCTATAATATGCCACATGCATATTCGAATTCGGGATAATACGAAAAATTCGTGATAAAGTATGTATTGTTAATTTTTGTGATGTTTTAAATATGTAATCGATCATAAAAACCTGCACCTATATTCGAAACTACGGTATCAAAAAGGTTTAACGTCAAATCCACATAAAAAGTACTTTTACTTCAGTACAAGGCATGCTTATACTAAAAACTTCTATACTTTTTACTTTTAGTTAAAACTGCGAATTACCTACCCTCCAAGGCGCGCAGTGTCGCTCGCACCTTTAGACCTGTGTGTCGGAATATATACCCGTCGTTCGGTCTATTTTGGCCAAAGCAGTACCCATAAATAGGGGTGTGCAACAAAATCGATTAATCGATTATTAATCGAAAAAAAAACTATTTTTCGATTAATCGACAAAAAAACTATTTTATGATAATTAAAAAAAAATATATTTTTCGATTACCTAATACTTAATCGATTATTCGAAAAAAAAAAGTTTACGATTTTCTGATTAATCGATTATTAAGTAATCGAAAAAAAAACGATTTTTCGATTAATCAAAAATCAAACCAAAGTCGAAAAAAAAAAGATTTTTGATTAATCGATCAATTAGGTATTAGAAAAAAAAATTTACGATGTTTTGAGTAATCGATTATTAATCGAAAAAAAAACGATTTTTTGATTAATCAATTGACCAAAAAAACTATTTTTCGATTATTCGAAAATATAGGTAAGTATGTTTTTGGATGATTGAAGTTGCTAGTTACTTATGATTGCTGAAAGTTTCTATATATTTATTAGCAACCCTATTACCCTGAAAATCGGTTTAACAAATATTATAGCACAGGTAATATTAAGGCAAGACAATCAACGAAATAATTTGAACAAACTTTCATAAAATTAATATTCTTAACGATCTAATATTTAAATCGACTTTTTGATTAATTTTGATTAAATCAATCGATTATTTTCGATTAATCGATTATTATTTTCGATTAATCGATTATGTTCAATTAATCGGTTATTTTCGAATAATCGGAAATAATCGATTTTCTTTTCGATTAATGGATTATTTTTGATTTTCGATTAATAGATTACCTATTTTCGATTAATCGGATATAGGTAACTAACTATTTTCGATTATTTTTGATAAATCGATTAATCAATAAATAAAGGAAATAATCGATTATTTCAAATAATCGAAAATCGATTATCTTTTTCGGTAATCGCACAGCCCTACCCATAAAGCCATGCACTTCCACCCCTGTATTGCATCCTATTTATGACCAACGCGGAATGCCAAGTTCTTCACCGCGATACTTGACCAGGCAAAGCTGAGAAACGTTTAAATATTGAAATCCCGCTCATGTAGGGGTAGCAGATACAATAAGGTGTGGTGATATTGAAAAATAGAATAGCAGAGAAAATATTATAAATGAAAATGTTATTCGCCGTGCAGACACATTTTTTTAAATTGAAAAAGTTTTTTGTCTCCGGTGGGAATCGAACCCAGAACCTCTCGAATATCCGTCGAATGCTCTTCCAATTGCGCTACGGAGACTCTGAAATTCTCTCACCAACTTCGGCCGAATAACCTATTCAATTTTATGTTAGTTATTAAATACTGTTTGGAATCTCCTGCGATTTAATACTACGGTGTTTATTAAGGGAAAGGAACTCATTCATGACCATTGATCATTATTATACAATTTTATCCAGGTTCATCGTCGACATTATAGTGACTTCTGCGGGAATCCGATATGATTTCTCTAAACAATGATAACTAAGCCGTAATAAGTTATAAATGTAATTTTCTTGTCTGTATTAAATATATAAAAAATGAAAATGTTCTTCGGCGTGCAAACAATTAAAAAAAAAATTGAGATCATATAATATATGATTCCCGCAGTTGATGATGCATGTATAAATAACTAACATAAAATTGAATACATAAGTTATATGGCCCAACTTGGTTAGAGAATATCAGTCTCCGTAGTGTAATTGGCAGAGCGGTCGACTGGTATTCGAGAGGTTCTGGGTTCAATTCCTAGCGCCGAAGAACATTTTTATTTATTTATTTAATACATACTTCCAAAAAAAAATTATTTAGAAAGAATTATCTTTGCACACTCTGTATATTGCATGTGTCATCGCATACAATACATTCATATTTAACCATTTCCACACTATTGAACCTACTTTGTAAACATAGACAGGTGGGAGTATATAGCACTCATATTGCCTACCTGTGTGTGTTTGTATGTGCGACTAATCAAACAAATATAGCGGGGGATCTCCCTTCCCTTTTTAACCTGCTAATTAGTGATGGGCCGTCTCTTTCTAGTTGAATGGTTTGCGTCACATAATTTAAATAGTTAATTTGGATTTTTGAGAGTGAAATAGTTTTTACCTGTCTTGTGATATACCATTATTGTGATGTGAACGTTTTTTAAAGTAAAAATTTTCCTTTGTAAAGGTTAAAGAGAAGTGCGGAAAATATTGTAAAAAAAATTAATAAAGTTTATCATACTATGTCACTATGGTTGTGGATACGAAAATAAGAAACAACATAAACAATAACTACTTTTTGAATCAGGTATGTGGGGTTTTGAAAATGTATGTTAATTGGGTAGGTATCATTAGTTTTTATTAGTTGTATTTAATTATAAAGTGGGCCATCCAGTTTTTCAAGGATTGTTTAGGTATACACACATATATTACGGTGGCCTATATAGAAAACTCTGTGCAATATTTGTTGCGAAGGTAGTAATAATCAGTAGAAGTTCATAACACTTATAAGTATTTTTTCATATAATTTTGCCTCACAATGTACCCCACTAAAATAGAGCACTATTATAATATCTATGAATGAACGCCTGTTATTTTTTGTGTAATTTTAAGAAAAAAAGTTACATTCTTAAAGTCTTATTAATTGAAACGATACCTATAATCAAAAACGGCAAGATGCAGATCAGAACGTCAAAAAATAAAAAAGTCAAAAATAATCAGAATTAACACTCTCGTTCAGGCCCTAATATAAGTAAAAGTAAGATAATCAATACTAAATGTTTATTTTTTTTTCAAATGTGTTATAATGTTATGCATTTAATATTTGCTATTTATCCAGCAGTGCGTTATTCGTTAGTCCCCGTTGAGGGTTCAAACGTTGAGGATCATTTTTCTAGTGGATTGGTGCCCTAATGTATCATACATTACTGGTATAACAGTGTTTTTGATATAACTGCAATATGAAAAATTCTGACAAACACTGTAAATAACTATTACTAAATATTATACAGGGTGTTAATTAATGTCATGCAGATAATTCAGGGGATGATAGTACTCGTCAGAATAAGAAAAAAATGCAAATATATGCACATGCAAAGTTTTAATTTTTTTTCTCTTATTTTGCGTTTTCTCTCTTATATTTTGCGATAATTGTTTCAAATTTGGAACATTAACCCTTTTTTAAAATATCTACAATAAAGTACCAAAATTGCCGGTCGCAGTATACAGGGTGTTACATTTTCTTGAATCGGCAACAATTTTATCTTTCAGAACTTTCTTTTCTGGCTCCCTGTATGAATTCCGGTATGAAATTTGAACTCTCTGTTCCTTTGTTTAGCGTTCTGGTCTCTTGCACTATTCTCGTATCTGTGAGCGTTTTCCATTTATTTGCAAAAATATCCATCGATAAAAATTAAGTGTAGGCGAAATAACGCAATAATGAATATAAGAAAAAAATAGTGTCTGTCAGTCCATGAGGCGAAGACTTGATTCGTGCATTTTAGCAAGAGGCGGCCATTTTCAACAGTTTTTATAATTTTGTTTTATTTTTATTTGATTAACTAATAAATTGTTTTGATACACAGCTTTTTACACAGCGTTATTTCGCCGACACTTAATTTCCATCGATGGCTATTTTTGCAAATAAATCGAAAACTGTCACAGATACGAGAATAGTGCAAGAGACTAGAACGCTAAACAAAGGAACAGAGAGTTGAAATTTCATACCGGAATTCATATAGGGAGCCAAAAAAAAAACTTCTGAAAGATAAAATTCTAGCCGATTCAAGAAAATGTAACAACCTGTATACTGCGACCGAAAATTTTGATACTTTATTGTAGAGATTTAAAAAAAGTGTTGATGTTTCAAATTTGAAACAATTATCGCAGAATATAAGAGAGAAAACGCAAAATACGAGAAAAAAAATTGGAACTTTGCCACCCTGTATAACGAAAATACCGCGTTTTAGACCATGCATATATTTGCATTTTTTTCTTATTTTGACGAGTACTATCACCCCCTGAAATATCTGCATGACATTAATTAACACCCTGTATACTATTATTATTATTATTATTAATATTATTATTATATTATATTTATATACTGTGCTTCAGAAGTACGATACGTAACTTACGGGGGTGAAACTTATGATATTCTAGGAGAAAATTTCATATGAACAGGTGTCCGGAGTTGCCCCGTTTTTGATATACCTATTAAACTTAAAATGTTATATTAAAAAAAAGCGTTTAATTTTATAAATATCCTTTATTGAAGTTTGATACCATTATTCATAATGATAAGGAGCTTAATTAGCCCTAACTTGATTAAATTTATTAGGTCTAGTGGCGTTTAGGGGAGCAACTCAACTGGTGGATGGTTACTTATTGCCTCTATACTATATTTGCAGTGGCTACTCGTGACTAGCAAGTCAGGGGGGGGGGGGGGGCTGGCTTTAAGTAATGCGGATAACTATAATCAAATCGTTTATTTTTGTTAAACATACGCAAATGAAATTTTCCAAGTTTATAACATAACTAATAAATTAGTAAAAACAAAATATCAGCGGCATCGACAGGTCGCGTAGCGTCGAAACGAAACAGCTGTTGTTGGGCGGAAAATTTAGAGTCCATCCGTGCAGCTCGTTGTGCGATGTGTAGGTGACGTCACGCCTCCGTAGTCATGGCAATCGACCGAGTAGTCACGTTGAAGCGGGACGGATAATCGCCGCCCGCGCTTGATAGATCAGTATATCTTGCCCATTGGAATATGGCTATGTTTGGTTTGAATTATTTTAATTGATTGCTTACATACATTGCGTTATTGGTTTTTTAAATAAAGTATTTTTGGATTTTGCTTGAAAGAATTGCAGGGAGGGCGGCGCCCCAGAGCCCTTCATTACGAGCCGCCACTGTATATTTGTATATAGTGCTGTCAAAGGTGTATGTTATTTATTTTGCTTGGTATTTTGTTACTCAAAGTGGGCATTTTCTCTTATTGTCTGTGATGATGCCTAAAATGTGATATTATATATTTATTTTATTAAATTCAATCTACTTACGTGGAAATTGAGTATTACGTTGGCAAATATTAGTGTGTGTATGTAGGACGTTATTTGCTGCTTATTGACATTTTTTGGGTTAGTATATTTTTAATTAATAATTAACATTTTAAAAAAAATTTTGTTAAAAATATACTCGTAGTTGCTTCTACGACATATTTGCAGGGACTGAGATTGTCTTATCACTAAAACAAATTATTCGGAAATTTATTGAATTTATAACCATGCTCAGATTTTGAACTGACCTGACTTCCCTTCACATAAGTATATTTACATATATTTTGTATATGTTAGGCATACCATAGATATAACCTAACATTCCTCTGTGAGCATTTCCTACTTTATTTTACATAGGAAATAGCATTGCCAAATACGGCACGGCTATTTTTAAAACGGTAATGAAACAAAATACAGTTACTTATAAGTACTTTTAATTATTATAGGTATTTCATTGCGAAATTTTAAAGAAGTCATTATAGGTATTATTGCTTAAAGTGTACGTAATAATTATTGTCTTTTCTCCACGTTCCAGCAGAAAAATGATTAAAGTTGCGCAAATTAGTTAAGTTATAATAATCGTGTTTTGTATGGTATGTATTACTGCACTGGTTAATAGCCGTATCGTGCGAAATATGGACTATATATTACGGCATTTAGCGGTTTTAGTGTTTTTTTTAGATATTTCTTATATTATTTTCTTATTCTACCTACTTGAATGTTGTTACTTTTAATTAAGATTTAAATGTTTGCAGCAGTAACGTGTGTGGTCCTGTGTATCTATTGGCAAGGCGTCGATATGGTAGGGTGATGGTTAGAGCGGGTATAATTAGGTACCCCCCCACCCCCCGGAACAAAATGCTGGGACGTAACTAGGTACGGGGGGGGGGGGGGCTAAGGCCTTCAAACATATTAATTAGCCCCCTCCAAAATATCTACCACCATTTACCTCTGTTAAAAAAAGCGTTTCCGTACCATGACACCGCAGGGATTATTGGTTTAATATTTGTTATGAATTGCACGTTACATGGCAGTATTTTTATTCGTATGAGAAATCAATGAAAACTTATCTTATTCTGTTGGAACCAAGGGCGGGGTTAGCTCCAAATCATGGGGAGGGGGGGTAACTACGACTAAGTATTTTTTAATTGTATATTTAGCTGTTTTACCACTATAACCACTAAAATTACAATTCATAAGGGGGGGGGGGGGGGGATTACACCCCTTTGTGCTATATTTTTCGTATATCGAGCACCCCACGCTTTTTTCACAATAATACTAATGTTTATCGTTCATTATTATTTTCTGCTTATATTAAGAATTTCAAGAACTATTTTAAACTATATTTATTTTCCGCTTTTTAGTTTGATTACTTATTTATTAAAGCGCGTTTTTTAGTTTTTTTAAACTATATTTATTTATTTTTAAAAGAAACTCTATTAAACATTATACGTATAACAAATAAATACTTACATATTTAAATTTCTAAACTAATCCAAACTTATAAATTAAGAAATAAGTATTAATATTAATTGTAGAATTTTAACTTTTCCAAACGATATCGATGAAGGAAGTGTTTGACTATCCGATGAGACACAAGAATTCAAAGTTACAGATTTACTAAAACAGGAGGTTCTCTCTGCATATTCTTCTACACCATTTATTTGCTTTGCAATTCCTATTTTATTTTAAACCGAATTTTCAATATAGCCCTCCGCAACACAGGAGGACTTCCATCCACCATGTCTTTTTAAACTCATGATATCCCCGCCAGCATCTACTATAATAATGTAGCTGACGTCCTTCGATAACAATGTCCCGTATATTCTTTGGGACTGGACAACTTTAAATATGATGCAATTTGAGAAGTTATTTTTCTAAAAGAATTTATACCCAGTGGTTGGATAGTGCATCTTCCTTTTTTATATGCAATAAATAACCGTGTATGGGCAGTATGATCGGGTCTCAGGGCTCTATACTTCTTGAAAATTGAAATATTATTAATTTCTGATAAAAATCCTTCCACGTAAACCACGAACTGTCGATCTACATGTGTCTTTGTATCCGGAACAGTTACAACAAGGTGGGTTTCAAATTCCTCAATATCTTCAATTTTCATTTTACATAACTCCACTCGGCGACATGCCCCAGCGATGCCCACAATGAGTACCACCTGAAACAAGCAAATAAGTTGTTATTTAAAAGTAGATTTAAAAAAATGCAATTAAGTACCTTCATTAATAAAAACTTCTCATCTGGTGCCTTAACAAGGAATTTTACAACCTCATTCTTGGAGAATGCCTTTGATTTCTTAGCTTTGTATCCCACAGACTTCCTTTTTAAATATGCCACCAACTTTGCATACCTGCTTATGTCGACATTATTTTTGATACTTATAGTAGATCTGAGCATTGAGTAATAACTCCATAAAGAGGATGATTTACTGTCCTTAAATTTATCCACAAAATAGGCAAGCATCACATCTTCACTAATTGCTTTAACTTTCTTTGATAAACACCAGTCCATGAAGAGCCCTTCTCCTTCTCGCCGAGATTTATACGGCAATAAATTAAGGTAAGTAGGTACCAAGAACTTGGGGGCAAATTTTAGTTGTTTACACGTAAAAATAAATTGAAGGTCAACTTTTACAATTTCTTGAGCAAGAACTTATATTTTAAAGCCCGGACCTGTCTATTTTCCCGTTTGTTAAATGAGAATTTTGCAGTGCGCGTGCTTATTTCCTGTATAGCTTTGTTTACATGTGTAAGGCCATAAATTTATATTATCATCAGACTTCTGCCCAAAACACATAGAATTAGGCAAGTAATTAGACCTTCGTATATATCGTCAAATGACTACGATTAGAAGATATACGATTGTCTGCCAACTGATTCATCATATTCATATTAGTATAATAACGATTGGATTCAGTTGTACTTCGAGTAATGAAGATCAGTAAAAGTTGCGCCAGCATGTTTCGGGTCGAGAATATTGACATATTATTAAGTATATTATATTATATGCGCTATTGTCGCTGATGACAATATGGGATGCCCAAGGTAAGAAGTAAAAAAGTAAACAAATTTGGAAGGCTAGATTGTTTAATGAATCGTAAAGAAACGTTTGAAGATTATAGGTAGGTACTTATAAGCATGCACTAATCGAAAATACCACAAAAATATATATTCATAAATTTACTTCTATTTTAACCTAACCACCCCCCCCCCCCCCCCCCCCCGCCGCTCCCCGTTATCTATGCACTGGCCCTATAAGTAAGGCCCGGTATTTCTGTATTTTTTAGCTACTATTTGGATCACAGATAAATATACGCATTTCGTGAAAATGACTGGAATAGGTAATTAAAATGGTTTCTTGTTACAGGAACAAATTCGTAAACGAAAAGACGAAGAAGAAAGGAGGGCCGCTCAAAATGAATTCCTCAACCGATCGTTGCGTAGCTCCCTCAAGCTGCAGACGCTCGCGAGCTCGCCGCAAGGAGCCGTTAACGACGCTTACGAAGACGAGCTCGCCGAGCACGGTAGCGAGAGTCCCTCGGAGGAAAAGGAGCGGGTTCATGTTGAGTATGGTAAGTTAAAACTTCAACGTAAGCAAACTCGAAGCAATCAATTCATTAAGGATATAATACCCTAATTATACATTATTAAAAAGTTAATCACAGCTTGATTTTTGTAAACTAGGTAGGTATATTTTAGTTTAACATGTAAAATACTTCGCCGGTTTATATTCGCTTTGAAGGTTATTTAAGATCAAAGCACCCCAAATTGGTTTTTGTCGAATCTTGCTATTGGTCAGACGACAGCCATTATAAAACTTCAATGTTGAAAAATTCTCTATAAAATAGGATTTAGGTATTATGTCTCATTGTCTTCGTCCTCCAGGCAGTCCACTTCTCTTTTTGAAAGCAGTCAGTGTTAATAGGTTTGTCATTATTTTGTTTTTTCAGAAAATACTCTATTACCTAAAGGTACTATTACACGAACTAATTTTAGAGAAATTAATGGCACAGTAGCAGTGGAGCAATTAATAGAGCAACGTCTTGCAGTTTTCAACAATATCGCTCCACATAGGTAGATCAGGTTGCTCCATAGCGAGACAATAAAACGGCCAATCTCGCGATTTGTCGTTAATCGTCGAGTTTGGAAAATTAGTTGTTGCTTCTGTAGCCTACATACAGGGCATCAAAAACGAAACAGAGACATTTACTGGCAGCTTATATAGTTCTTTTTTGGAAAAACGCTCAGACCCGTCGATTTTGTTTTCGAGGGGGACACAAAATTGGCAAAAAATCACGTGTACTTGTGCAGCCCCCTGAGCGGGGGTGGCACCACCCCTAAAATCTTAAATGGAAAGGGGGGGGGGTCGGGTGATACCATATTTTAAAGGTACTTTCAATTCCCTTTATAATGATGTAAAATTCATGTACTTCAGTCCAGTAGTTTTATAGATTTAATGATTTAAAGCTTAAACAATACTTTAATACATCATCATTAGTGGAGATCAATACATTTGGCAGCAAAGTAGTTTAAAAATAAATAATGAACTGCACTGATTCATAACTCTTTATCGCAAATCTTCTAACGATGTTGGCTGAGTAGCATAGATTTTGCTTTTTAAGTGACCCCACAGAAAGAAATCCAAAGGTGATAAATCTGGCGATCTTGGGGGCCATTCTACCAATCCATTGACCTGGAAACGTCTGATCTAAATATTTTTGAACACGTAATGCGTAATGTGGTAGGGCACCATCCTGTTGGAACATCAACCTATTCGCAATGTACTGCCGATCATTCTGATTTTCAATTATGGCTGCTAATGCAGGATCTATGGCGTCTTGCAGTAATTTCAAATACATTTCACCCGTCAAATTTGCAGGGAAGAAAAAAGGACCAACTAAATGATTGCCAAAAATACCAGCCCAAACATTTAATTTTTATGGGTGCTGTTTGTGTACCTCATGATAAATTCTGGGATTAGAATCGGACCAATATCGGCAGTTATGACGATTTAGGTACTACGCCATTTAAGAAAAAGGAACATTCGTTGGAAAAGCAAGTGTTGAATAGAAAATGTTCATCATGGCCTCATCTTTATTGGGGGATCTCTTACTGCTGCATTCCCATACTACATACTCTTAGGTATCTAAGGTTTTAGACAAAGATTTAAATTTCCCACATCATGATAATACTTTTAACAGCGTAAGTTTGTCCCTGCAAATGAACATTTTTATGTGGATATTGGTAAGAACATCGATTTAATTTTCGTATTTACCATTTTTTTACATTTCACATACCTACAAGCGTTTAGAGATTTGTTTTTATTGACACAAGAAAAGTTTCTATGCAGCCTATTTTCAACAGATAGCCCTGTATACAACATGTAATAAGTAAATAAACTAAATAATTCCACACTTGAAGTAAGCCACGCATTATTTGCATAAAATGCACAAACAAGAAAAATAAGGTCATTCAGTTAACATCCTTTTACTTTTTTCCCGACATGCTTGGAATAATTACTTAATACATTAATAAATAAATTAAGCAGCTTGTCTTTTAACGTCCTTTAATTTATTTAAAAAAGTTTGAAATGCCGGAATAATTAAATTGGGCAAGTCAAAAATACCAGAACTTCGTTTTTATCGGTAGGGGGGAGGATGGTATACTGCCCACATTTTCAATAAATTCTTAAGGGGATTGGTGCAGGTTTTCTAAATGTTTCAGATTTATACCTGTTGTGCTATTATTGTACGTAGGTACCTACATCGGAACTAGCTACATAGCAAATATTTTTAAAAGAAAATGTTTCTTAAACTTATACTAACCAGATAGAGAATATTAAATTTAAAATAAACCGGATAATAATGTTTAAAAAGTTAACACTTATCTAAGTTATCTATATAAATATATTAAATTTTCTTATATCGACAGCTCGCATGGGCATTACCGCGACTAAAGTATTTAACACCTGGTGCAAAAGGTCGCCGGGGTTTGACATTTAAAATAAAAGATTATATTATAATATTGATTTATATTATAATAAAATTTCAAATCATGTATTTATTATAATATAATAGGAATAGGTTACAATAACTTTACTTTTTGCTTTTAGTTTAGCAAATTCTCGAATTAGATTCGACCTAGCGACGATCAACACAGTGGCGGGCGCGCCGCAAAATAAACACAGCAAAAAATTTTTAAAAACGTTTGCTTGATTGAATTTTTTTGGGCGCCTGTTTCAACTTGGCGATTAGTGCAAGGGCACCCTCTGCAGCCCCCTTGCTGCGGCGCTGCACATGAGTCAGAACACTTATCACGATGTTATAAATCGTACTTGACAAGAGTCTGAAGCTAGCATACAGCAGACGCGGTGGTATTCGTCGCGCTAAGTATATCATATTTTATTACTTTAAAAAAAGTAAATCATTTGCTTCCAATTAGCCTATTAAGGTTGAATTCTCAACGTCATTCAATCTATTGCCAACCTATAACCTATTTCGCGTTGATTTTTTAAATTTATTATTTTAATAACTAACATATTTAAAGAAAATCAATATCGTCGGTACATTATTTAGGTACTATCTGATATATTACAAAAATATCAATTTATTTCATTGCTAATTTTGGGAGAATTGTATAGTGAAAGAACAATGAGTGACAATGACATAATAATGTTAAAAAAAATCTTACCCGATATTTTTCGCTATACAATTCTCCTAAAATAAGTTATGAAATTCCTTGATATTTATTAAATATGTCAATTATTACCTAAAAATCAAGTCGATATTGATTTTCTTTAAATTTTGTATAAAAGCTAGAAAACATAAATAAATCTACGCGAAATAGGTTATAGGTTGGCAAGCATGTTGATACTCCCACCTTAAGTAATAAATGTTTATGATTTTTGGAATAATATATATACTCATTACAAAGTACAATCTAAGTATTTGAGGGGTTAAAGTAAGTATCGTTTTTTTGACGATATGATATACTTAGCGCGAGAATACCGCCGCGTCTGCTAGCTTCAGCCTCATGTACTTGGCCGCTTTTTGTTTTCTATGAAGACTGACATCTTGTTTTTGTTTGCAGCTTACCGCGACCTCGAAGCCGCAGTCCAGCGCCTCCAATTACAACTGAAAAAGACCTCAGCAGGATCGGGCATCTCCGGCTTGGAAGGCCGAATAGCGGCTGTCCAGTCGCTGTTGCTATCGCCGCAGTTTGGGAGGGCGCTGGCCATCCACAACAAGATCCAAGCGGTGCGCTTAAGGATAGCCGTCCGACCTCAGTCCGTGGCTCAGATCGCCCTCAGGGACGTCCTGGACGCCTTGGGAACCTCGCAGAGTGCCTACGCGGTGGAGTTGGCTACTATTCTCACAGGTATGTGGCTATACATAGGTATATGAATTAGTAGCGGTAAGTGTGACTCGCGCAACGTATATCGCAAGTTGCTTTTCTAATCCACATACAAACAACAAACACGGCGACAGACTGACGAAAATGTGAACCATGCTTTTTATTGTAACAAAATTAATAATTTTAAAAATATTTAAATGTTACTTATTTCTCCCCTTAGGGTACGAACTTGAAGCTTTAATGGCTGCCCATGACGGGGTAGCGTCCACCCTTCCTCCCGACTCTACTGCGCCCACGCCCCCGCTAGACTTGGCCGCGGCATCACCGATACCAAATAGCCGGTACGGCACCGACGACAATATAAAAATAATTAGGATAGAAAAGACGACTGAGCCGTTGGGCGCCACTGTTAGAAACGAGGGTGATGCTGTTGTTATTGGTAAGTTACCTCGATGCAAGTTGGGCCAACGAAAAAAAAATGATTAGCAATTTAACTCCTACAGTGTCACAAGGTAAAATCCGCATCATATGGGATTTTTTTTATTAATAGATTTATTCAAAATTTGACTTTGGCATGAAGTTCTGCTTCAATCGAGATGAAAATTAAGCAAAAAAATAGTAGTCATGTGATTCGCATTATCTGTCAAATTTTAATTTTTTCCAAAAAATAATTCAAAAGTGGGGTTATTTCTGAAAGTATCGAAAAAAGTTATTAGAAAAAGTTTTTTTTAAATGCAGTTTCTAGCCCACATGGAAAATTTCAGCTGCATAAGATAATTTTGATTTTTTACCTATATTTTGTAAATTGCACCACTTTTGCAAAATAAGACTCAACGCAACCTACATAAAACTTCTTAGTTTTGACAATGCTTTATTTCAGATACATTTTCTTTAAAGTAGCGCCATATTAAATGTGTGGTTTTCTACAAAATCCCAAATTGGGCTATTAAAATTTGGTCGCATGTGATGCAAAGTTTATTTGTTTTTGACCCTGTATAAGGCAACTTTATAAAATAAGTATTTTTAAAAACGTAGTTTGTGTCTGAATGTAAAAAAATAAAAACTAAAGTGAAGGGGTTTTAAATTAAATCGTTGAAAATACATAAATTTTACGTTAAGTTAAACTAAAATTTATTTTTCACTTAATGAACAGTTTACTGATGACACTGTGTTCTTTTTTGTCTTAATATTAAGGTGTATTATTTTCAGAGACAAACTACACACATTTAATATGGCGCTACTTTAAAGAAAATGTATCTGAAATAAAGCATTGTCAAAACTAAGAAGTTTTATGTAGGTTGCGTTAAGTTTTATTTTGCAAAAGTGGTGCAATATACAAAATATAGGTAAAAAATTAAAATTATCTTATGCAGCTGAAATTTAGTATGTGGGCTAGAAACTGCATTCAAAAAATCTTTTTTTAATAACGTTTTCGATATTTTCAGAAATAACCCCACTTTCGAATTATTTTTTGGAAAAAATTAAAATTTGACAAATAATGCGAATCACGTGACTACTATTTTTTTTGCTTAATTTTTATCTCGACCAAAGCAGAACTTGATGCCAAAGTCAAATTTTGAATAAAGCTATTAATAAAAAAAATCCCATATGATGCGGACTTTACTGGTGACACTGTATACATACAGCTACTACTTTAGATTTAAAAAATTATTAGGGAATAAGCTTTTCTTAGGCCACGACCATACACATTGGCTAAAAAGCCAATATTAAATATTTATGAAACAGAAGTTGTAGCTATTGAAACCATAGAAACCTACTATAGAAAAAAAATGTCTTTTTTTGAAACCACAAAGCACCATTTCTACTACATAAAAAAAAGAGTTCAAGGAACGGAGCGAGGCGACCAGATTTTTGTGCCACGTCATTCGGGCTATATAACGTCTCCCGAATCACGTGGCACAAAATTCTGGTCGCATTTTTACACCCCTTGAAACTTGGTCTTAGTGTTACTGATGCAAATGCCATTATTATTTACAATAAATTGCGACGTTGCTGGAAGTAGATATTTTCGCATAGGTTCTTTATTGTGTTGATTAGTATTTGTGAATTTTGTTCGAGTCATTTAATTATTATTCTTTGCAAAGGCGCTGTTATTATTACCTTTAAAAAATAAAAATATTGTACGGCAATGCCAAGTTTAAACGAAATTGGATACTTTGAGCCAATAAAAGTGTTTTATTATTAGCAATAAGTAAAAATGGAAGTTATTTTTATAATGAATGTAATACTTAATCCCCGACTTAATCTCTTTTACATGACTATGAGATGGGTTATGTACGATATAGGGGTGTGGATTGCAACCTCAAAAATCAAGCAAACATCGACAGCCTTGTTAAAATAAACAGTATCAATCATCCCACTGATCTGTACATTACTGAATTATTTTCTAATTCTAATAAATCCTAATTTACTTGTATTTTTTATTATTGGTAAGGTAAAGTAGGGCACTGCGGCTCTTATTTGAACGATGTGAAATACATTATTGGCCCTTGAACTAAAACAGGTTGAAGAGGTCTGGGTCACGCAATGACAATGACAATTTTTTTACAGGTCGAGTTGTGAGAGGAGGCGCGGCTGAAAAGAGCGGCCTCCTGCACGAGGGCGACGAAATTTTGGAGGTAAATGGAATTGAAATGCGCGGGAAAAGCGTAAACGCAGTCTGTGATATTCTCAAGGACATGGAAGGCTCCCTGACGATTCTTGTTATACCTGCATCGCAGGCGAGGTAAGTACACTTCTTATACTGGTTTCTTCATAAAAATATCAGTTTTATGTGCGCCCGGGGCCCGGGTAAAGTCACCATAGGCGGGTAAATTAATACTGGCTTACAGTATATTTATTGTATTAGTTACACATTTAAATGAATACTTTTTCAGGACCCACCTGTCCAGAGACATGGTTCTTCACGTGAGGGCCTTATTCGACTACGATCCTGAAGACGACATGTACATTCCCTGTCGGGAGCTCGGCATTAGTTTTAGGAAAGGAGATGTACTCCATGTTATTAGTCAGGAAGATGCTAACTGGTAAGTGTTATTAAACGAACATTATTGTACCTAAGTATATTATATAAGCATGAAAAACACCTGCTCTCTAAATAAAATGTCTGAAAGTGAAAGAAAGGATATCAAATAAACAAGAAGATAATAAGTATCTTGGTAACTTTTTTGAAAAACCATGCATCCATTTCAAACAGCTATGGACGTGCATAAACAAATAACCATAAACTTGCTTTAGGGTAGCAAAAATCCGCGTAGAAGAAAAATGTTTTATTTTATTTTTATAATTTATTATTAAATTTAGGAAATCGTGCTGATGCTGTTAAAAAATCATTTATAACTGCTAATAACAAAGAGCACAGAATGGGATTTGCTTGTCAACATTTACAGGAAGGTTTGGGGTATTGGAAAAATGTTGTTTTTACGAATAGAAAAAACCGTTCAGTCCTATATTACAGTTTAGAGTTTACCGAACTGTAGTTTTTTGAAATTTTGAGAAAGTCATAAAACTAAACGTTAATGTATGGTGGAGATTACAAGTACAAGAAGGCTTGGACTTGTCTTCGTATTAATAACATATTTACGGCGTATCTATTTACAAAACATCTATAACGTCAGCGATGATAGAAATATTTTCAATTGATAGGAAATACTATTTTTTAGCCTTCTGAGGACCCTATTTTTAAATTTCCAAATTAGACAAACGATAGCAATATTATTAGATAGATAGATAGATAGATAGATAGATAGAAACGTCTTTATTTTAAGCTCGGCGAAGGTCAGCAAAGCTGTCTTCTTAACCGAGCATACATAATAAATTTACAAAGATTTACAAATTAAAAATATACGATTAAAAGTAATTCTAATTACATTTCGTACACAATAGTAATAATTTTAGAAATATAAAAATATAGCAATATTATTCATTTTGAGATGATGGCTTACCCATAAAACATTTTTTTCCACTACCGGAAAATATATAATATAAATCAGAATGCAAACACTTCACTTTACGCACTAAAGAATTTTGTTTTACGCACGGTTGAAAACATTTTTGCTCGAGATCTGAGGTTTCTTGGGAAGCAAATCCAAAGTAGTTTTCTATATGCAGAATCTGCAATATTCGGCGGGGTGTCCTTAACATCCGATAAGTCACTGTCCATATTTTATTGAGAGTTAAAAATATTAAATAAAATCAAATTATGTAGATATTACCTTTGATATAACAATTAAACCTTACCGTATTAAAAACTTTAATAGTAATCCGAAAAAGTTCTTATAATGATAATAATATTATATACATACACCTTTTATAAATCACAAAATGCCAACATTGGGTCATCCAAAAGAAATCGCCATTTATCCATGACCAACCAAACCATTTTAATTAAAAATGCAGGTATGCATCATATTAAAATACATATAACTCATTAATTTACCTACTTTACGCATTATCGTAAAAAGCTAAACTTTATACACTTTCTAGAGTGCGTAAAGTTAGTATTTTACGCATGGTAGTGGAAAAAATGTGTATGCAATTCGTGCGTAAAGTTCCCTTTTTTACTAAAAAATCCCATTCGTAGAAAACACGCTTGTTGCATAAATAACTATTAAACAATTTGAATTTATCGATATCCAGTTTCATGAAATTTTTTTTTCACTTTTGGTGATTAAAGGACTGATATTAAACTTTGATTTTATTATTTAATAATATAATTTATTACTTACTGTTCGAAATAAAAATTTCTCTATACAAGTAGGCATATAGCGGCAAATTAAATCTTAGTCAACTTTATTATAACAAAATTTAGTCATTAATTAACGCATCATCATTACAATATATACAGATATATATATGCTTGTAGGGGTGGTTTCAGCCAAAAAACATCATTTGTCTTGCTAAAATTGTTCATACCTGCATGCAGTCATGCATCGTTATTATGGACTACTTCTTTCAGTCAATTATATTTTAACGTTGACTTACATTCGACTCCATTTCGCTGCATTTTTAAAAAATAAAAGATCATATCATTTAAAAAAAATAACATGCGTCAATGTGTAGAGAGACAAGAATTTTATATAGAAGGATTACACAATACGCTAAGATAAATATTTTAAAATATCACGTGTACAAAAATTGTGATCCGTTACAGTACCTAAGTAATTATATATTTTCAATACGTTTTTATGATACTTTTTTACACATCGATAGGGCATTTTTCTTATATGTGACTTAAAACAAACTCATCACCTTCTACCTTTATTCCAGAGCCAAAAACGGGAAACTCGAAATTTGCATATTTTTCTTATTTCCTAGCTGTTAAAGTATTCTCAAAATAAAGAAAGAAAGAAAGAACATTTTATTTGACTACGTTTTGTTAAATTACAATTGTAGCAGGTCAAAATGAAAATCATATAAGTAATTATTATGTAAAATACAAAAAAGAAAATTTAACATAAATAAAATAATACACAATGTAAAAATACTATATTACACAAAAAATACAACGTAAATAACTACATATATATATATATACACACAAACAGTTACGATATGGCGTCGTTATTTAGTTTTAAAAACAATCTGTATTCATCCACTGTATAAAATGCATGTTTGACTAAAAATGACTTTATTTTCATTTTAAAATACTTACTATTTAATAATTTAATTTTATTAGGCAAAACATTATATAATTCAACATCCAGTGAATTTTTTTTTGAAAGTTCAAGTCTAAATTTGGGCGGCCTAATTAACTCTGCCGATCTTGTGCAATATTCATGAAATTTTGAATTAATCTGAAAATCATTTTTTTTTGTATGAATCTCTAAAAGTTGATTTAAGATGTAAAGACACGGCAGTGTTAGTATTTTTAATTCTTTAAAAATTGGTCTACAGTGCTCTCTATAATGCGCTTGAGCAATAGTTCTTAATGCTTTTTTTTGTAATCTAAATACTTTGACCGACCTTGACGAATTACCCCAAATATGAACTCCGTACGCTACATGGGAGTTAAAAAGAGAATAGTACACCGTTAAAAGGGTAGCTTTATCCAGAATTGATCTCAATCTTCTAAGCGTAAAAATTGCAGAGGCTAATTTTGCAGAGATGGAGTCAATATGAGGCCCCCAATTTAATCCTCCATCCAGGGTTACACCTAACAGTTTTACCGTTTTATCATTTTTAAGTTCAGGTTTAGTGGAGAACAAAATTTCTTGCGTTTTATCCTGATTAAGCCTTAAGTTATTATGAGAAAACCAAGTAATTGCCGTCTGGTTCAGTGATTCCCCTTTCTCTGATAACCCTATACGATCGTCATCACCACAGCAATAAGTCGTATCATCACAATAACAAACACAGTCAAATGGTTTTAAAAAATTAAACAAATCGTTAATATATATAACAAAGAGCAAAGGACCTAATATGGACCCTTGCGGAACCCCACTTTCTACCTGTAACAAAGATGATTCCTTGCCTTCAAGAACTACTTTTTGCTGTCTACCTGACAAATACGATTCTAGAAGTTGTAAATGATTACCCTTAATCCCGTACCTACTTAGCTTCTCCTTCAATAACTTGTGAGATATGCAGTCGAAGGCCTTGCTCAAATCACACAATGTCAGGCTAACCTCCTCTTTTCGCTCAAGGCCCCCGACTACCATCTCAACTACCCTTGAGACCGCTTGTACCGCAGAGCGACCCTGCATGAAACCAAATTGGTTAGAATTTATAAACCTATTAGAAATAAAATATTCCTCTAACTGTTTTTTAAGAATGCTCTCAAAGATTTTGCCCAATATTGGTACTATTGATACCGGTCTATAATTCTCTAAAAAACTCTTGTCGCCCTTTTTAAACAAAGGAACGACCCTACTTACCTTGAAACAATGGGGAAAAACGCCAGAATCAATACATTTGTTAAATAACATTTGTAAAGGTACAACTAACTGTAAACACATATCTTTCGCATTAATATCATATACATCCGACGAATTAGTATTTTTTAACTTTACTATTGAATCATAAACATCTCTTTCGGTAACATGAGAAAAGGCGAATAATACATTGGAATCAGGTATTTTTTTAATAATATCGTTTTGTGTATTTATGTCAATTTTTAAGAACTTCGAAATTTGGTCTGCAACTGTAGCAAAATATTGATTAAAATCTTCAGCTGATATCTCACCTAGGTCGTCATTTTTTGATGACTTACCCCTCTCGAAAGTACATATTATATCCTTCTTCTGTGATATTTAGTTGGCCCCTCCGTTGGTCCTGAATCTAAAAAATATTAAGTATTCAGTATACAAAACTATAAATACAACGTCATTCGTGAGGAAATTAATATATTTCCTGTGCATTATAATATAAAAAATAATGATCCATTTATTGCTATAAACATTCCAATAACATTACATTTTGGCAAAGTGAATAAACAAAAATGTTCACAATAATAGGCATTAATATTGCAAACATTTAGATTAGATCTCCATCTCTTGTTCTCTACGCTTTTCAAAAACGTATTCTGTTTCGAATGTTTTACCATTGTTTCTTCTTAAGGTGGCAAGCCTATAGAGAAGGAGAAGAGGACCAAACATTGGCCGGTCTAATTCCATCATTGTCTTTTCAACACCAAAGAGAAACGATGCGATTGGCTGCTGAAGAACGAATTTCGAAACCAAGCAAAAAAGCGTCGACGCTGTTATGCGGGACCACGTCGAAGAAAAAGAAGAAAAAAGGAGCATACGATGAAGGTATTAAATTAAATTAAGAAATATGTGCAGCATAAAAAACTGTTTTTGATTTAAGAAGAGGGTGGGGGTGGAAATAAAAAACAGCAAATAAATACGTAATAGTTGTACCTCCTACATGATGAACTTGAAATAAGTTATTTGGAACGGAAAATTTATTTTGTTGCAGGTGGTTATCCGATGTACGCAAACGACGACTATGACGTAGAAGAAATATTAACGTATGAAGAAGTTTCGTTGTTCTACCCCAGAGCCGATAAAAAGAGACCGATAGTGTTAATAGGTCCTCCGGACATCGGACGGCACGAACTTAGACAAAGACTTATGGAGAACGCCGAACGCTTCGCCGCTGCCATTCCACGTAAGTTAATATAAGGTATTTTTCACAATAAATGGTTGACTCCGTTTAACTACCTGGGACGTTTTGCAAGAGCTCGGCCATAAAAATGCAAATAAACTGTCGGTCAGTCAGATTATAATTTGTGATTATAGCAGGTAACATTTAACTTTCTATGTATTATTTATTTAGGATATTTCATGTCATTAAATAATATATTATTATTAACGAATTAAATATCTAAAGTCCTACCTACCTTGTAGTGTATTTAATTGTTGACATATAGTATTTGTAGAATTGTACCGTTGATCTTTTAACTGCAATAAACCCTCATTATCCCTTTGGCCATAAAATAAATAATGAAATCCCAAATTTTAAAACCTTTTCGAGCAGAGCCGGACCAGGTACAAATTCAATTCATACCTATGCCTGATTCATATATAAATACAAACTGATTTTTAATCATTTTAGTCTTTAGTGGTTTTCCGGCGAGTAATTTTTAGTTAGGCTTATTAGTGGTAGAATGTGGCGTCCTTGGAATTGTGCTGATAGGGGGGCATCTTCAAGTGTCTGTGTGTTTTAAAAGAATGTATTTATCTACCGATGCCAAACTAATAATTAAAAATGTGTGTCAATTTGGTTAAGTAGAAATTTTAATTCGATGGATGCTTTAGCAGAGACGTCTACTTTGACAAAAACTCCTTTATCTTCGGTAAGAGACATAGTACTTAAACCTGTTAATCCTAGAAAAAATCGGAGTGATTCTGGCACATTCAGGAGCATTGACGAAAATGACATGGATTTATTAAGAAGAAAGATTTACCAAATGTATGAGGCACAAACTGTACCCACTTTGATTTCCCTCAAAGAGCGGCTGATTAAAGACGAAACAAATATCTCTTGTTGCCTTTCAAGCCTAGGAAAATATTGCGTAAAATGGGTTTTAAATACCGAAGCATTAATAAAAGACAAACATTAATGGAATCTCAACGTTTACGGGAATGGAGACTTAAATATTTAACAGCTGTTAAACAATTTAGAGAAAAAAATCGTCCAATTATTTACCTTGACGAAACATGGTTCGATACCCGTGACACTCCATGAAAAGGTTTGGATGATTCTTCCAAAAAATGTCAAACCAAGGCACCATCAAATAAAGGCAAAAGAATCACCATATTACAGGCTGGTTCAGAGAACGGGTTTGTTCCAAATTGTATGTTGCTTTCAGCTAAAAACATAGCAGATTCTTCTTTAGATTACCATCAAGATACCGACGCACAACTTTTTGAAGATTGGTTTAAACATAAACTCCTTAAAAATATACCTGAAATAAATAGCGTTATTGTAATGAACAATGCTAGTTATCATAGTCGGCAAGCAAAAATCATTCCCAATTCTAATAATACAAAAGCAGAAATTCAAAATTTTATGATTAAAAATGATTTATATTTTGAAGAAACTTACAAAAAACGAGAACTGCTAGAAGTATTAAAATCTTTTAAAATAAATAAGGAATACGAATGTGACAAACTTGCAGCAGAAAATGGACATACAGTGTTGCGTCTTCCTCCATACTATTGTATATTCAATCCTATTGAGCTAATATGGCACCAATTATAGTGATGTAAATTTAAAAAAAACGTTTTGTTTTTTTTTATCGTTTTTTTTAGAAAAAAAACAATGCGGTTTTTTTTTTCAAAAATGTTTTTTTTTTCAGAATCATTGTTTTTGCTTTATAGAAAAGAGTAAACTTTTTTTTAATGTAATAATTTTATAAAATACAATAAAGTAATCTCTATTCTATTCTCTATTTATTAATAAAGGTACATATTTATTTTATTACCTATTTAAAATGCTGGAATACTTAACCTTAAGGTTGAATTCTCAACGTCATTCAATCTATTGCCAACCTATAACCTATTTTGCGTTGATTTTTTGAGTTTATTATTTTAATAACTAATATTTAAAGAAAATCAATATCGTCGGTACATTATTTAGGTAGTATTTGATATATTACAAAAATATCAATTTATTTCATTGCTAATTTTGGGAGAATTGTATAGTGAAAGAACAATGAGTGACAATGACATAATAATGTTAAAAAAAATCTTACCCGATATTTTTCGCTATACAATTCTCCTAACATAAGTTATGAAATTCCTTGATATTTATTAAATATGTCAATTATTACCTATAGAATATCAAGTCGATACTAATTTTCTTTAAATTTTGTATAAAAGCTAGAAAACATAAATAAATCTACGCGAAATAGGTTAAAGGTTGGCAAGCATGTTGATACTCCTACCTTAACAGTAGCTGTCGCTGTCGTATGATGATTTTTAATAATTTTATTAGAAATATAAAATCTCCCATTGTTCTTGTGTATTTTCAAGAATTTTGGTCCAACCGGGCACAACGCACAACCAATAAATATGTTTATTTATTTTTTTCATAAAAAACAAAAAAATAAATTCTTTTTTAATTAATATGAATATTTTTTTTAATTTGAAAAAAACAATGTTTTGTTTTTTTTTCAGAAAAAAAAACGTTTTTTTACATCACTAACCAATTAAAATACAATATTAGGAGAAATAATATTTCTCCTACATTAAATGCATCTGTAGTAGACTTAATTAAAAACGAAGTAAGAAAAATTTCTGCAGACAGCTGGAAAAACTGTGTACAGCATGTACTTAAGGTGGAAAATTCTTACAATTGTATGATTACAAATGTTAAACCCTTAATTATAAGTTTAGGCTTAGATGAAGATAGTGATAGTGATACAGAGTTAAATTTTAAATAAATTATCAATAGTTTTTTAGAATTTAATTAATTTTTATTGTACTTGTTATCCTAATAGTTATACTTTAAATTATATTATTTTCAATTATCATTAATTGTTATCATTATTTTACATTTATTATAGGTACCTACCTAAAACCAAAAATAACTATCTATTTATTTTAAATTATAAAAATAAATCATGTGGTGTAGATACATTTTCAAGCCGACCTTGATCCCATTTAATCCCCTTTGAAGAGGTTGAGGCGTATACAATAGGGTTTAATCAGGTAGTTTATTTTTGGCAGAAAGAGTCAACGGTATAATTCTGCAAATACTATACCTACCAAACGATATGTACCACTGTATGTTTAATATTTATTCTTAATTTTGTTAAAGATACATCAAGAGCGAGGAAAGAGAACGAACGGGACGGCCAGGATTACCATTTCATTACCAGAGCTCAGTTTGAGGCGGACATACTGTCGAGAAAATTCGTGGAACACGGCGAGTATGAGAAGGCCTACTACGGGACGTCCTTGGACGCTATTCGGTCCGTGGTGAACTCCGGGAAGATTTGTGTGCTCAATTTGCATCCTCAGAGTTTGAAGATACTAAGGACGTCCGATTTGAAACCGTACGTCGTGTTTGTGGCGCCTCCTAACTTGGAAAATTTGAAGGTTAAGAAGGATCGGCTAGGAGAATCATATAAGGTACAAGAGATTTTCGTATACAGGGTGTTACAAATTCGACATACCAGCATTGGAATCTCGGAAACCATAGGAGTTAGAAAAACGGTTAAATGGGGGCAAAGTTGTGCGATTCGGTGCTGATTATAATGCCGCTTTAAAAGTTTTCAATTTCCGAATACTTCCGATTTTATTCGAAAAAAAAACCGAAATTTTGCAAAATCGTTTTTATTTTTTTCCTGAGCTCATTTGACTAGCTATTTAAAAATAAATGACACTTTGTCATTGCCACTTTTTCTCCTCTACAAAATGACGTTACTAAACTAAAGATCCGTCGTTTCGTCTCCGAGCGGCCATCACCAACTTTACTTTTTTAAATACGGACCTGGATTTTTTTAACCGATTTTTAAACCTTCCTACCCTCAAAATGTAATGGCGATATTACTTTCTCATAATGATGAAGTGTACTTACTTATTTTTTTAAATTCATATTTTTTACACATCTTGTCAGTCCGGTCCTGGCAACGAATCACAATATTAATTAAAAGCTTTATTTTATTTAAAACATTCATATATAAGTATATATTTTATTTTATAAGAATTTTCTAATAATTCTAAATTTACTAATTATAAATCCTAATTTTCTAAATGTTCAAATAGTCTTCTTTTTGGGTATTACATGTATGGTTAAAAAAAATCCAGGTCCGTATTTAAAAAGGTAAAGTTGGTGATGGCCGCGCGCGCTCGGAGACAAAACGGGGGGATCTTTAGTTTAGTAACGTCATTTTGTAGGGGAGAAAAAGTGGCAATGAGAAAGTGTCATTAATTTTTAAATAGCTAGTCAAAGGAGCTCAGGAAAAAATAAAAACGATTTGGCAAAATTTCGGTTTTTTTCAAATAAAATCGGAAATATTCGGAATTTGAAAACTTTTAAAGCGGCATTATAATCAGCACCGAATTGCACAACTTTGCCCCCATTTAACAACCGTTTCTCTAACTCCTATGGTTTCCGAGATTCCAATGCTGGTATATATGTCGAATTTGTAACACCCTGTATAAGCTGCTTATTTACATGCGTAATTAGAATTTGGTTAATTCAATGAAGTAAACGTGCGAAATGTATTTTTATTTTATTAAGGGGAATCACCCAACGATAGTTAAATTATGAAAACATCTTACAACATACAGGGTGTTACAAATTCGAGGGCCACCATTGGGATCTGGGAAATGGTAATAGATACGGGGAAGTTTAAATTAGGGCAAAGTTGCGCAATTCAATGCCGATCAATATTCCGTCAAGAAGATTTGTCCATTCCGAGTACTTCCGAAGATATTCGATAAAATCCGAATTTAACGTTTTTCGTTTATATGTTTTCCTGCGTTTATTTAAATAGATAATTGAAAATAAATTGAACCTTCTCATTGCCACTTTTTCTCTTCTATTAGACTGTGGTATCAGATTTCGAATCCGACGTTTTGTCTCTTGGCCCCATCATTAATAATTTTTTTTAAAATTTTTTTTGGATTTTTCAAATCTACCGTGTTCGCGTAGGTTTTTATCCAACTTTTGAAAGAACCTTCTGTTAGGCTGCTGTCTTTCGAGGTAATCTTCAAAATATCGTTGCGCAGCTGTTACTGAGTTTCTGTTACAGCTGTAATAAACCTTTATCATATCACTTTTTTCCCCAGTAGAATATTGCATTTTAGATTTTTAAAAGATCAGCCTATAACACCTCACAAAAATCTTGAAGTTAAAAATTTCTTACTGTCAGTTATGAAAATTCGCTCATTTTTTTTTCCACGGTAAACTACGATTTAATTTTATTTAAACCTCCTGGGATTAGACATCAAAGTAAAAATTATTGCATTTTTAATTTTTTTTGGGGCCCATCAGCACCCCACATCACCATTTTTTTTTATAGCTTATGTGTATTTTTACGCTAGGAATTAACATTATTAAGAAATTTAAGATTATTGTTAGGATGATTTTAAAATACCTACATTACCTAATTAAAAAATAAACAAAAACAATATTATAAGATCTTTTTATTAGCTTAAACTTTTGAATCCTAATCAAAATAATGCAACCATATCATGCAATCAGCCTTGGTGATTCCAAAAATAAAATAAAAAATCCAGGTCCGTATTTAAAAAAAATAAATTAATGATGGGGCCCAGAGACAAAACGTCGGATTCGAAATCTGATACCACAGTCTAATAGAAGAGAAAAAGTGGCAATGACAAGGTTAAATTTATTTTCAATTATCTATTTAAATAAACGCAGGAAAACATATAAATGAAAAACGTTAAATTCGGATTTTATCGAATATCTTCGGAAGTACTCGGAATGGACAAATCTTCTTGACGGTATATTGATAGGCATTGAATTGCGCAACTTTGCCCTAATTTAAACTTCCCCGTATCTATTACCATTTCCCAGATCCCAATGGTGGCCCTCGAATTTGTAACACCCTGTATAAACTTTTTTCACGGAATACCTACATTAAGATTTTCTTAAAATTTCAGAAAATTGCATAAAAAGTATGAACATTTGGTTCACAAGCATTTACTTTTGCGATTAATTCCCGAATCGATTTTTGGGTAGAAGAACGTTGACTATTCAAACTTTTGTCAAGCAGTCAGGGCGTCAGGGGACTTCCCTGATTAACGTTTTCGCGCCCGACGAATTTACTTTAAAATCTTGATGGTCAGCTAAGAACTACCAGAGAAATATCCCCAAGAATTTATACCCTTTTCCGCGTAGTTGCGCATTTCCATGTTTGGGAATAACTAACAATATCCTTGGAAATTTCGCAGGGTGGTCAGATGACTTAATCTTTTCCCTGGCGTTTTTCCCAGAAAATTGGGTAAGGTATGCTCGAGCCATAGGGTGGTGGTTGAAATTCTTACTAAGAATTCTAAAAATAAATGAGCTAATCTTTTTATTTATCTTTAACCGCTCTTAGACGTTGAGATTCGAATCGAGTTACCCCCTGGCGTGGGGAGCATTTGACTTGGTTTTGTGAGTCCGTACCCCACTTTTTAGACGGCCGATTTAAAAAAAAGTATGGATCGTTTCTCTAGAACACATAAGGGTCACCCTTTTATATTTAGTAAATCATTTCCAAAACACCTTGTATTTGGTAGAGGAGATACCACTATTTTTAGCAAACTATCACGTTTATGCTGTCAACCTTATAATAATTTGGTCAGGATTCACCTGGATTCGTCAAATATAAGTCGGGTATGTGTGTGTGTACCCCCCTTTCTTTTTAACAGTTAAACCTATTTTTTATTTTGAGAATTATATTGCATTCATTTTTTTTATTAACTAATCGGTTTTTTCAAAAATTAATTACAAAAATTCCTCGTGTGTGTTGTACAATAAATATCTCTTTTCGAACTGTTGCGTATATACTATTCATAATCTACGTCACTAAAATATGTCGTTCTTTCCAGGAGGAAGATCTAGTCGATATAATAGACAAAGCGCGAGAGATGGAGAACAAATACGGCCATTTCTTCGATATGATCATCATCAACAATGACACGGAACGAGCGTACCACGACTTGTTGTGTGAAATCAACAGTTTAGAGAGAGAGCCGCAGTGGGTGCCCGCCGCGTGGATAAAATCTTCGTAAAAACCCTTACAAGTTAGGAATTGTGATAAATTCTGTTTCGCGCGTAAAAACGCAATAAGGGCTACTCAAATGATTTTAGAAGTCTGATTTCTTCCAATGTAGTATTAAGATCGGTGTTAAGAATCTTAATCATGATGACGTCATGACGGTCTTGAATTTAACCAGCATATTATGCATGTCTAGTCGCAAAACAACTTTCTACAGTTTGATCAGTGACAGGATTTACTTGAGGGATCGGCTACAAAATAGATATTTGCACAATAAGTAATATGCCTTGAGTTTAATAAAACACGTAAAAAAATTAAAGAATATAATACGATATTGGAATCACGTCACTAGAAGTAAATGAAGAGTTTCAACAACATCTTTTCATAAAATCACAAAAAATTATAATTACAAATTCAAATTCATACCAAAAGTTTTTTTCACAAATTATCGCAGTCACTTGTGGCTCATGTTATTAGTAAAAAGGACTATTCTATGAACTTGTTGCATGTTGAGACGCTCAAATATCCTTTTTTGTGCCCCGCGATCAATTAAATAACTCTTTAATCACTGTTTTACTTTAATTACCTACTTCCATAATAAAGTACCAAATCAGTAGTTTTAAATGATGCTGGGTTTATTTCATTACATTTTCCTTAAGGCGTATCTATTAATTTTGATTTCCCGATATAAAACCACTTAAAAAAATGTTTCCATTAATTCCACTGAAAAAATGATTTCATCACATGCCAGTCAGCCAGCCATAAGCAAGGTAAACAAAGATACTCGGCAGCAAAAAGCATACCGCAAACGACTAAAATATTGCCTGAATTTATTATATCAAACCAGACACCGACAAAGCTGAAAGAAAACAGGCGCTTATTGTAAATAGTGTAAACTATTTTTATTATTTTAAATTTTAGTTTAAAAATTATCTCCCGATAACGTCTTAAAATCTTTCAACCTAAATTTAAAATAAATACAGTACCTACATAACATATAATAATATATTCGCGAATACATTTTAAAACACTATTTTTTAAATATTTTATCTCAAACTTGTGTTTTCTTCTAGTTTTTTTTTTGGGGTGTCACGTTTTAATACCATTCTATCGCCTTTGCTTGCGTTTTTCATGCATACTTCTTTATACATAACAATAACGATTAGACAGCCACACTACTGTGAAACATGTCGAAACTAATAAAAAATAAAACGTCTAGTAACATTTGACATCAAAATTATTACTGGTGTTTTCACTGAGGTATGTATCAGAGACGTATTTAATTTTAAAGAATTTTACGAAGAGCATTTTCTAAATAACTATAATTGGCTTATTGGAAAATAATAAAATTAATTGAGAAGCTATAATTTGAGGGTAGCAAAATTTGCATGGGATTTCCCATGGCCATGAAGTAGGTTCGTCAACTAAAATATCAGAATTAAAATTACTAGATACGCCCCTGATAGTGATATAACTTTTTACTGATTTGTCCCCACCAAGCAAAATGTTGTTGCAGCAACGTTCTAGTAACTTTTCAAAGAGAGCTGCAATGTTGCTCTTTTCCTTGCGGCGTGAGGTTGGGGACATCCCTGCAAGCCTTAATCGGCCGTTCAGGAACGTTTCAGTTGCAATATTGACAAATATATCGCTTCGGCAATATTCTAGCGATATTGATATTTAAATTACAGCAACGTTTCACGCAATTAATTGCAGCAACCTTGGCACAAAAACATTACAGCAACCTTGGCACAAAAACATTACAGCAACCTAATTTTTTGAAATTATATTCGTTAAATATTATTCGTTTATTCATTATTCATGTTATAAAAAAAAACAAATGTATTTATTTTGCTATATATAATATTATTATAGGTATAACATATATTCGGGGTGATTCACGGTGGATGGTGCGTTAGACGTTTATGGAGAACAGGCGATACGTTTTATTTGAAAATTTGGTCGTCCAAATAAACGACCATGGTATATCGTTCTAAAATATTTTCAGCATTGCGGCGTTGCCGCTTCTGCCCAAAACAGGTGGCAACATCATATTGTAAATGAAACCCCCCATATATTTTTAAATTTTTAGATTCTACGTAAAATTCAAATAATTTTTTTAATACAATATTCATTGTTATACGTTACGTTATATATATACTTAATAGTTTTCGAGATATTGGCTCTTGAAAAATGACAATTTTAACCTTTAACATCTTCTAGCATTCTAACTGAATGTCTTAGAGCAAAACGGCTGGTGTTCCTTCCTTCAATTTTTATTATCTTCCCAAAGAATCAACCAAATCAATCAATCAAAGTAATTAATTTCCTGCTTTCGAGTTCCATCCTGTTTAACCGAAAGTTGACAATTTTGGGAACATAATAAAATCAAGGACATCAGGAACATGTGAGCCGTTTTGCTCTAAGAGACATATATAGTTAGAATGCTAGAAGCTGTCAAAGTTGAAAAATGCCATTTTTCAAGAGTCAATATCTCGAAAACTATTAAGTATAGACTAGTAATGAATATATTAAAAAATAATTTGAATGTTACACGTAAAATCTAAAAATATATAGGCTGTTTTATTTAAAATAACGATGTTGCTACCTGTTTTGGGCAGAAGCGGCAACGCCGCAATGCTGAAAATATTTTAGAACGATAGACCATGGTCGTTTATCTAGACAAACAAATTTTCAAATAAAACGTATCTCCCGTTCTCCGATTCACTGTGAATTACCCTGTATATATATTAAGTATACACTTTTCTTATATTTAATTCCTTCAAAGTTTGGTTTCCTTAACCCCTAATCTGTTTTAATTACTTCGTTCAAAACGTGTCTTAGCATGCTGAAACCAGTTTTTGTAAAAATTTTCAAAATCTTGATCTGTAAGTTCTTTAAAATTAGTTCGGACAGCATCTAAAATAAAAAAAAATGACAATCACTAATAGATACAGTGATTAAGTTATTACCGGAAATTTTTCTGAAGACTTGAATATTCATGATCGAGGAAAAATTTACCGTTTATTAATTTAAGCACGTGGGATTTCGGTTAGAAAATTTTAAACTCATTTATTAAAGAACCTACGTACAAATTAATTTTTTTATTAGAAATTACATATATTCTAGAAATGTCTTTGAAATGGCGTTTCAGGAAAATTTTCATTTATTAATTTTACCACAAACGTAAAAAATTTCCGGTTATTCTGTGGGTTTTAATGGTAACCGAAGAAAAATCAAGCTTCTGATTGGTTGAAATTAAGAGTGTAAAATTTTCATTAAAATTTTTAATTTGATTAAATACAAATCTGATGTATTTAATATAATATAGTATTGCCAAAGAAAAATTAAAATCTACCTGTTATAAGTGAAGCGAGTTTTAAAGTTTTTTTTTTGAAGAAGTAGTTCATACTTACTTACTTAAAGTTTTTGTTTTGTAGTTCCCCTTGGCACCAGTCCAACTTAAAAACTGCCCCACATAATTGGTGAAGACCTTTTCCAAACATCTGTACACTGCATCTTTCAAATTTCTTCCTCCAGTTAGTCTCAAAAAATGTATCTAAAATTTCAAAACACTGCTATTCTCACTTATGATTTGTGTGCAATTTCTCATAATAATTTTCTTTTTAAAAATAGCAAAAAATGGACAAAGGTCTAGGGTAAACTATAGGGTATTGGAATTGGCTTGTGACATACATTCTCATTCTACTGATTTGGAACCCGTAACTATATAAAATTTACTCGTGTATAGGTTATACGAATGAAAAATTTCTGTGTAGGTTTCGCAAACACATTTTTTACTAGTAACCTATTGCTAGTACTAGATGCCTACAAATTCAACTTCAATTAACTTTAGGGAGTACACTATCTTAAGTTGTCTATTGAATTAACTTGCAAAAATTGTGTCTGCAAGCCTATCCAGTGAAAACTTTGGAATATCTGCAGTTATAATACCGTATGCATGCGCTTTTTGCTTTAATTTTGGTAATTTTTTTGGAAGGGGTTCTTTCAGTTTAGTCTCCAGTGACGTGTAGTACCACACACAAGACACACCAATACAAATTAAATAATAAAATACCTAGATTATGTTTTGTGTTTAACAGCACGACCTCCATTTCCAAAAATTACCTACCTAACAGAGAACAACTTGTTCTCTGCTAAAAAGTACCTAAGCATGCATAAACTTTTATTAAATTTAATGTAACCTACCTTATTTCTTAATAAAACACTGTCCTTCACTCTTTTAAAAGAAATGCCATGCCAAAATAAAAATGGCCGATCCGATCTGACTCTGAGACCGAAAACATAACCCCCCCGACCGACGCGTGGCGTACCTATTTGAAGCAATGATTGGGCAGCACAATTGCAATTACAAAAAGACATTCATAAACCAACATCGCTGCTAAGTTGCTATGTAATTTGCCTGAAACTTTCTAAACTGAAGATTGCTAAAATATTGCACGTTACAGGTTGCCCTTGAAACATTTCTCTAAATTTATATATCGAACATAGCATAGAGAATCCGAAAGCTAAGTTGTAACAATATTTAATATGAAAGGTTTCAAAAGTCAACGTTGCGGGAATTAACTAAATAGAAAAGTTGTTTTAGAGAGTTCCACGGTGTTTACCTACAAGCTTTCAAATACAATATTGCTCTTGCAAGAATTTTGAAGGAAGATTGCAATGTTGCGAATGCGAGTGCGAGGTTTTTTGCTTGGTGGGTCTAACCTGTAAAATTATTTTACCCAAAAAATTTATAAAATAAATTCGGGAGAACCATAATATTACGTTCTATTTCGAACATAGAATATTATGTAGTTTATTTTTGTGTTGCTTTTTACATTATGACTGTTCCAAGAGTGCCAAGTATTTGAATAAAAAGATTTGCGATTAAAATGGAAGAGAAATAAGGTAATTTTAGAAAAGAGGCATAAGAAATTTGCCAGATAGAAAACAATAATTAAGTACAGGTAGAAGTTATAAGAGGCAGCGTGCTCGACAAGGTATGAAACATTACGGCAAAGTTCTTATTATTAATTTTTTTTTGTTCTAAAAGTTGGTGCTGGGCTTTAAAGAGTAGGTAATTGAATATTTCATATCACCAGCAAATCATAGAAAGGTATAGCAAATGTCATTTGGCTTTAAGATTAAAAACTATCTTAATTTTTTAGAAAAAGGTGTTGCAAACTAAAAACCTAATCCAAATAAGAAATTGAGATGATAATTAAATTTCTTCTTGGAAAATTACTAAGAATTTATCACCCGTATTCACTAAAGAGTTTTAAATTTAGTCTCTCAAAAGAATTAGATCTTCTAGTCTCCCAGTTGTGTTTCCACCGTGTCATTGTTTCAGTACGCCATATAGCATGAATCCCGGTCAGAAAATCTCAGTAAATAAATCCCGATCATAAATATCCCATGCCAAAATATCCCATACAAAAAAACCCATGGCAAAAATATCAATAGGTATACAAAAACATCCTATTACAAAAATATCCCACAACAATAATGTCCTATTAAATATCTTAATAACCTAAACTAACCTAATCAGAAAAAGTTCTGTTTAGAGTGGGGGGCCTACAAGACAAAGAAAATATATTTACAAAACATGTATATAAATCCCTCCAAATTAAGGTTTTTACCACCTTTCTGATTGATAATAAATTCCAAAGGCATTTTAAAATATTATTCACTAAAATCTAAATAACGATGAGTACTAAGTATAAGTATTTATTATAGAATTAAAATGACGTTATAGGTTTGACTGACGTGTACTATTTACTAGTAGTACAATAATTGTTTGTCTTGTGACTTTATTGTAGGGACTTTTTGGCATGGGATATTTTTGCAGCGAGTTATTTTTGCCATGGGATTATTTTGTATGGGGTATTTTGGATGGGCTAAAACTGAGTGGGAAATTTTTTTCTGGGATTTTCTGACCGGACACCATATAGCATTCCGCGTTAATTTGATTTTTTGCAATTAAATCGTTTTACCAATAAATACTTTTACCGGGATGTCAGTACCAAAATAGTTTTAGTTCTACTACTTATTCTGACTATGGTGGAGGAGGTAGGAGGCCGATCGCAATGCATTGGATTCGGTCCCAAAATTAGCATCGGTAATTCAGCTTTACGAATCGCCGTAAGATGGCGCTCGTGTTTGAGGTGGGCTATCAAATAAATGGTTTCTTATGGACGCGACAACTTTTTTTATTTAAATTAGTTTTTTAAGGAACAAATAAGGACTTTTATATGAATATACACTTACTTTGTTAGGTACTTATTAGTAAACTCGGCCTGTATAAAGTTAAAACGATGCTTGGTTTTTAAAATACAGGGTACTTATTAAACATTCTAGCTACATAGGGTTTTTTTAAAGTGAGCAACTAAACAACTAATATAGTACTAAATAACAGTGAAAAATAATATTTATAAAATCGACATCATATTTTCGTCAGTTTACCTTTGAATATCAACAAGATATATATACTTTACTTAATTATTATATTTTATAAACCAATTCTAACTTACTTTTGGAGCTAGAAAGAGACTTATTTGGCTGCGTTTCTTCTCTAAAAAAGATCATGTCTTACACCCCCGAAACAAAGCAAACTCTACTTTTATAAATTGTACCATTATTCATTATAAATATGGAAATCAATTACAATACAACGTTATTTGTCTTGTCTTGTCTTCAAACGTTATTTGTTATTTCGAAAAATAAAATGTCAATTGTCAAATGTAAAAGTCAAAAACGAAGAAGAAGACGACACCAGCCTACCTGCGAAGCGAGAGCATCTATCGGCCAACCAAACCAACCAAAAAACCGGGACAGAAATTCTGACACTTGTCATTTCAAACCTAGAAATGTCAATTCAAGATGGTATTAAATTTATACCCATTTAGTGAATACGGCTGTATATTTTCATATAGATTATTTCTATTAGATTTCGAGAAAAATGCATTTGCTTAGCATGTCTATTTGTTATTTTAAAGCAAGCACCAATAACACAGACCCACGAGAAAAAAGTTCATGTCCATTGGACTAGTTTCCCATGATCTTTCGAGGTCGCTGAATCCGAATCCGTTTAACCCCATTTTGGACCTTTAAACCACCAAAATATTACTTGCTCAGCATTTGTTTTAGGTGTCCTCTGCTCTTCGTCGTTAATTGGAAAGTGAGACGTGGGGATGGTGGAGGGTTAATATCCGATCGGGAACGCACCCCCCGAGGGGGTGAGCTTTTTTCTGTCTTCGAAGGATTTTTCTCAAAATCACGATGAAGTGATGCAGGGTGTTGTCATCGATTCAGCATCTGTCGAGGCACCAGGATTTTAGGGAGCTGTAACCATATTTTTAGTGATGTAGCTACAAACAGTTCATTGCTATAGATATGTAGGATCGCGTGTTCATATTGTCACTCAATTCCATTATTCAGTTTTCTTTTATCTGACAGTCTCATAATGATGGCACAGGCCTACCAAGACGGCTCTCTAAATACGAAAGCTAGTTTGTGTCCATAAAAATTTTAGGTCCACGTATCTAAACGCAAAATTTTCGGTTGAATCCGAAACTGCAAAAAACGGGGTATCGACCCCATAATACCCCAATATACCTGATGGGGTGAAACGGACGTAGGATTTGGATTCAGCGACCTCGAAAACCAATAGACATGGGGATCTAGTCCAGCGGACATGAACTTTTTCATTCGTGGCTGTATAATTTTTGTACAAAGTTTTCCGTATGTTGCATACTTTTTGGACACACTATATAAAAAAAAAGTTAGTCGAAAATTATTATTTTTAAAAATAAAGTTAAAACGACTTTTATTTGATGTCTAGCGAGATTTCATACAGAATTACGTTTTATTTTTAAATATTAAAGTCAAAAAATATATAATTATCTTGTATGGCGATTGTATTATCAATACTTTTTTAACTTTATACTTAGCAGAAAGTGTGTTACATAGATATGGGAAAATTTTTATTGTAAACAAATAGGTACCTACTTATTTAGATTATTGGAAAAAATATTTTCTTCTGCATCCTACAAAATTTTTTTTTCCCTTGGTGTTCTATACCTTCTGCCTATCCTTCTATCATTTGCGATACCGTAATTATCGCTTTTTATACAGGCTGTCTATCACTGAGCCGATTATACTTATAAAATATCCAAAATATGTTAAATTAAAAAAAAAAAACGAATGATCTATAAAATCATCTTAGCTGGAGTTTTTTTGACATTTTTTAGGTCCTAAGTATATCGGATATCTTTTTAGAGGAACTGAATGATAGACGCGTGTATAGTCAAGTAAAAAAAACATCACAAAATCGTATTCTGTGATTCCTATAATCGTATATATGATGTGTAATGACATTTTATGTCTTTAAAACACTAAAATTGTATAGGTCGAAAATTATCAAAGTTTCTTTTGTTAAATATTTTGATTAAGAGTTAAGGTTAGTGATGCATTCGCCATTTCGTATTTTGATCAATATTTCGTTACTCTTCGTTTCGGACTTGTTCTATTTCAAGGGTGACAAACGCTGAAACGCATACATATATGTGAATCCTAACTTGCAGCAATTTTGATGCAATGTGAGAATGCATAGGTACCGAACGGCCTTTATCGAAACTTAAAACGGGTATTATAAAATAAAATATTGATCAAAATACAGATTGTTGAAAGCGCCACTTAGCAGTAGTTTTTAATCAGTAAAATTGTCGAAGTTAAAATACGACGAAGTTGAAATTAGATGAGTGTTTTAGATTTTCGTATTTTTTCCCGAGGTCCGTGTTTTACTTTTTAGAAATAGTCAGCAATAATATTTGTAAAAGCATTTAGATCTAGCATTATTCGAATTCATGAAAAAAAACCGGAAAAATCATGGTTTTAACTATATCTCTACGCTTCATGTTGGAAATTTATGGTCAACAAATCAGTAATTAAAGAAAAATAAATATACAGGGTCCTGCAATAGTGCGTCAGGCTTCCATAGCTCCTAAACGAATTTAGTTAGGGCTTTCATTTATACGCTAACTTATACTGTATCATACGGGGTACTTCAGGAACATATTTTTTCATATACCCCCAAAAAGTGTGGTCATAAAAAGTTGTGATTTTTTAAATGGCATACCCCATATTTTTTTGCATATTTAGATTTATGCTATCGTCCTTTATAAATGCCTAAAATTTTGTTTGATTTCCTTCGGTAATTTAAGAGCAATTAATTAAAAACTAAAAAAAAATATTTTGAAGTCGTGGAAAAAACATCAAAAAAAACAATCTAAAATTAGTTTTTCAACCACGGTATTAAGTGAGATTAATGACAAGAGGTTTAAAGATACTATGAATCGAATAGTATTTATCTATTTTATACAGGGTGTTCATAATAAGGTTTCAAAAATAACACATTTCAAACCTATTTTTCTCAACTTTTTCAAATAAAACACCCTGTATATTATTTCGGTATTTTATATAAAATACACAAGCAATTATTTTTTGTAGTTGAAGCATATAAGTTAATTCCAGCCGTTTTCGAAATAAATGGAAATTTCATAAATTATGTTGATTAAACAAAGTTTTATTTTTAAAATTAAGCGTAGGCGACTAGACTAATAATTAAAAACTACAGTAATTGTTCAAAATGTCTTCAATTTTGTTCTGTGCACAAGCAAACATGTTTTTGAAAATATCTGTTTATTTTCCTTTTAACATTTCAATTGCAATACCAGCAAAGACGTTCATTAGTAAGGTTTATCTCTAAAATCCATAGTAGGCTTTAAAATAAAATATGGATTCTTATACTTAGTTTGACATATTCTTTAATTCATTTTAAAAAGGTGTAATATCGGGCGAATAAATTATAAGAAATTATCTTGATAATACCTCTCCGAACCAATTGATCGGTAGAAACGGACCCCCCTGCCAGCTAGATCGCCGGATCTTACAAAACTAGACTTTTTTTTTTTATGGGGACACGTAAAACAAATTGTTAACAATGATCCACCTACAACTGCTAATAAAATGCAGCAAAGGATAAGAGACGTGTTTGCTAGCATTTCCACTGAAATGTTAAGGGAAGTAAACAGATCTTTTGAAAAGCGTGTTGGCTTGTGCACAGAACAAAATGGAAGACGTTTTGAACAATTACTGTAGTTTTCAATTATTAGTCTAGTCGCCTACGCTTAATGTTAAAAATAAACTCTGTTTAATCAACATAATTGATGAAATTTGCATTTATTTCGAAAACGGCTGGAAATAACTTATATGCTTCAACTACAAAAAAGAATTGCTTGTGTATTTTATATAAAATACCGAAATAATATACAGGGTGTTCCATTTGAAAAAGTTGAGAAGAATAGGTTTGAAATGTGTCATTTTTAAAACCTTATTATGAACACCCTGTATAAAATAGATAAATACTATTCGATTCATCGTATTTTTAAACCTCTTGTCGTTAAACTCACTTAGTACCGTGGTTGAAAAACTAATTTTAGATTGTTTTTTTTTGATATTTTTTCCACTTCAAAATATTTTTTTTTTAGTTTTTAATTGATTGCTCTTAAACTACCAAAGCAAATGAAACAAAATTTTAGGCATTTATAAAGGACGATAGCATAAATCTAAATATGCAAAAAAATATGGGGTATGCCATTTAAAAAATCACAACTTTTTATGACCACACTTTTTGGGGACACCCTGTATATGAAAAAATATTTTCCTGAAGTACCCCGTATGATACAGTATAAGTTAGCGTATGAATGAAAGCCCTAACTAAATTCGTATAGGTGCTATGGAAGCCCGACGCACTATTGCAGGACCCTGTATATACAGGGTGTTCCTTAATGACATGCTATTATTTTAGGGTGTGATTCCTCAAGATATTTTATGAAGAAAAGTTCATATAAACATGTCGTAAACGGCTTAAATTTTTTGCTACAGGGTGTTGAATTTTTACTTTTTTAATGAGTTTTTTGTAATATCTCCGAAAGTACTTTAGATAATATTTTCAATTTTGGCATGTGCTAATAGGACATAAAACCACATGTTTTAGTTATAAGTTATTTTTTTGTTCCACCAGTGGCGTCCCTGCAAACATGTCCTCTGATATTTTTTAGAAAAAAAGGTGGTACGCCACTGACATTTTTCCATGTCGATATTATTTCTGATTAGCCTGATCAATTCTACATAAAAATGGGTTCTTGCGTTTTTCTCCTTAGGCACACTGTTCTTAATTAAAATAATTAAATTAAATTAGCTTCATTTTGGAGTATTGACGAATAATTTTTGATCACATACTTAAATCTAGTTATCCTGGAACGGTGACGTTCTTAAAAACATAATTAACACCTTAACGGCAGTCTTATCTGCATTCCCTCCAAGAAGAACTACCTGTGTTACTTTAAGATGTACCATATGCGCTAAGGAATCAAATGTGGTACATGCATGATGGAGCTTCTGCTCATTTCAGTGTAATCGTTCGCGACCATTTAGATGCAGTTTATCCGAATCGTTGGATAGGTCGCGGAGGAGCTCAACAATGGCCAGCAAGATCTCCTGATCTCAATAGTTTGGATTTTTTCTTGTGGGTCATCTTAAAACTCTAGTGTATAAAATTCCAATTCATACTTTAGAAAATTTAAGGGAGCGAATAATTGCCTTCTGTAAAACAATACGGAATTCGATGCAAAGACAAGCGAAAGCATGCCTATTAGGTGAAGGTGGTAATTTCCAACAATTTTTATAAAACAATATTTTGCATTATGAATGTTAATAATAATAAATAGTAGAGCTAATTTAATTTAATTATTTATTAATTAAGAACGGTGTGCCTGAGGAGAAAAACTCAAGAGACCATTTTTATGTAGAATTGACCAGGCTAATCAGAAATAATATCCACATGGAAAAATGTCAGTGGTGTACCACTTTTTTTCTAAAAAATATAAAAGGACATGTTTGCAGGGACGCCACTGGTGGGACAAAAAAATAACTTTTATAACCAAAACATGTGGTTTTATGTCCTATTAGCACATGCCAAAATTTAAAATATTATTCAAAGTACTTTCGGAGATATTACAAAAAACGCATTAAAAAAGAAAAAATTCAACACCCTGTAACAAAAAATTTAAGCCGTTTAGGACATATGTTTATATGAACTTTTCTTCATAAAATGACATGAGGAATCACACCCTAAAATATTAGCACATCATTAAGGAACACCCTGTATATATATACAGTGTCTACTTAAGTTGGCTACATATGGGAAACTTGTTTATTATTAACTTAACGAAAAAAAGTTATTCTTCATAAAAAGTTCTGCATGGTCCAAAACCTAAAATGCAACCATCAGATGTTACATTTTTCAGTCGTATACGAGGTTTGTCAAAAAATATGAATTTTGCCCAAGAGTAAAGTACCTTTATTTTTGACAATATCGAAAACTGTAATTATGAAAAGTTGTTCGTAATGTAGAACTATAGTTTGATATGTAATTACATCCTTCTACTTAAATTTTTTTTTATTTTTACAAATTTTTATTTTAATGGTGTATATATTAATTAAATTTCTAGAAATAAATTTTGTTTCGAGATTTATTAATTTCTGAACGAAACAGAAAGGTTATCATGATTTTTTTTATTAATAAAAAGATAAATGTTCGGTAAGTATCAGTAATTTGAGAAAAATTTGTAAAAATAAAAAAAAAATTAAGTAGAAGGATGTAATTGCATATTAAAATATAGTTTTACATTACGAACAACTTTTCATAATTACAGTTTTCGATATTGTCAAAAATAAAGGTACTTTACTCTTGGGCAACATTCATATTTTTTGACACACCTCGTATACGACTGAAAAAATGTAACATCTGATAATTGCATTTTAGGTTTTGGACCATGCAGAACTTTTTATGAAGAATAACTTTTTTTCGTAAAGTTAATAATAAAAAAGTTTTCCATATGTAGCCAACTTAAGTAGACACACTGTATATATAGCAACTAACATTACAGTCACTGGATTGACTTGAGAATAAACGAAAAGAAAAAGTATTTTTTAACATGAAAAGCATGGCATAAGTTAAGACACTGCATTCAATTTACAAAAATATTCAAAACGATGAGATAAAAATCAATTCGTTGCCAACCAAACCACACACACCCACACACATTAAAAAAAGTTAAAATTATATCATAAACCCTATTTTAGTAAATTAACAAACAAGAAACATACGCAGATGAAATCAATAATTTCTTCTGCATATATATACAAATTTTATTAACTCGGTAAAGATGGCGTGCGGGATATTGATGTGGGGAAGCGCCCAAAAGAATGTTTGCGGATATAAGTGTGTGTTTCCTTCCGTATGTTTTGGCCCAAAAAACCTTTGGATCTGGGGTTCCATGGATTTTTTTCACTCGCATTAAAAAGTAAACAAGTTTAAGAAAATTGTAAAACCTATGTAGGACATCCAGTTGGCCATTCGTATTTGTCATAAAAAGCAGTTGTGAAATTGTCTAGTGAATAGTAATTTATGTTATAATACCGGCAATTTCCAGGAGGAGCCGTCAGTCTGGTCCTTGGTCCTGGAAGCATGCTGAGTCGGACTTTCCGGATGTATAACGTACAATATTTTTTTACAACCGGTACAGGGACAGTGGCGTGCGAGCATTTTAATAATGGCATACAAAATGACAGTTGGAAATTTCTACAGTACGGAAAATAATTAATATGCTGAACTATTTAGAATAAACTTTTAAAGTCGTAATTGGAATAAATGTTCCCAAAGTTCTTTTCTTGGCCATTAATTCTCTCAACTGTGCCAAAGAATTTTGTACAGCATTTATTAAACTTAGGTATTTTTATTTTAACAAAACCCTTACCTACATATTATTTTAAGATTATTTTTTATTCAAGCTGCAGCAGCTGCTTTACTTATGTCAGCTGTAATTGGAAATTTTCATTGTAACTGTTTCCTAACTTATTTTTGAAGAACAATTTTATATTTATAAATCACAAAATAATAACTGAATGTTTAGCGATGCCGCTAAACATTTTTCCTGTATAATTCCAAAAGAGAAAAAGTTTGGTCGGCAAAATTTTTGACTGGTATGAAAGTTTGTTGCTTGGCCAAAAGCAAGAAACTTGAATAAACCAAGAGAACAATTTTGTAGAAAACATTTTTTCCAGTGGTATGCGACATGACTATTTTACGAGAGAGAGTAAACGATTTTATTTTTAAATGTCGCTGAAATACTAAGTTGGTTGATTTTGTCAACCACAAGTATAATACACTCTAGTAAAATAGTCAGATATATATATGTAATAGACACTAAAAAACTTCATTTAAAAAATAACTTTCAATGATACGCTTCTCTTACCCAACGAACTTTGATAACCTTTTTAATTCTCATTGCAAAGCGCGTTTATTGGGTTTCAAAAGTGCAATTTGTACCATATTGAATTTAAATAGAGCGAAACTCCCCGCGCTTTTACTATATGTTGTATAATGTAACTATTTAAACATTTGCTATAATTTGTGTATGAACGACAAAGGATAGTTAAAAGTTAGGAAAAGTTTTATGATTTATGCCTGCTTTATACCTCCCATTTAACATAATTTAATTTAAGATTTTTAAACTAAGAATTTAAAAGTTGAAAGTTAATTTTCTTATGCATACGTTTATAATACCTATCATTTAAACTAATTTGACATTTAATTTAATTTAAGAGTTGGTCAACTTTCAACTTAAGGTAAAAAGATCGTGCCAGATCGTGCTAAATCGCGTTAGGTCGTTCTCCACAACTTAGCCGTGATTGGCCAGGAAGATAAGAAGAATATTTTGATCGGTGACAAATGTGACAATAACCTAACATTATTGTTGGAATTTTTATTTATCAACAAATAAAGTGGTTGTTCTATATTTTATTTTGACTGATCTAAATTCTTGTGATTTGTAATGGAAGACGACGATTTGTTTTTACTACTTGCTTTAATTGTTATATAAAACAGTTGGATTTTTTTGCATTTCATTTAATTTAATTTAGTGGCACGTTTTCGAGGTATAAATTAATAAAATTATTTCTTAGTATAGTTTAAATGTTAAATTAAATCTTAAATGAGAGGTATAAGGCAAGCATTAAAGGTCAGCGCGGCAATTTTAAATGAAACAGTAAATTAGTTTTACCTTAATAGTAGGACATTTTAGTTGAAAACAACTAGTAAATATTTTTTGTGTCGTTAGATACCTCGGTCAAAAAATTTTAGGTTGCAAATAAACCAATAATGGATTAAATATACAACTTTTATAGAAACTTAAATAAAACTCCAAATCATCTCGCCGTTCTATCGCCTATAGCAAATTTTTTACTTTATTATAATTTTTGTGGGGTAGGTGCTAATACATCGATTTATGCCAGGTATGTAAGCAAAATATTGTGTATATTTTGGTAAACTGCGGCTATAGGGTAATTTGTACCGAAAATGTTTCATACCACAGTATACAGGGTGTTGAAATGGAAATGACTTATTGTATTTAAACCCGCCAATATATTCAAAATATTTTTAAATATCGCTTTAAAGTAAATTAGCAAGATAATTTACTGTTTGTAGTTTAAAATTTATGGTCTGCCGCTACTGGTGGATTATAAACACAGTCGCATGAAATAAAATGGCAAGCAAACACTTAATTGTATAGAGGTGAATGTTGGCGCATTCTGTCTGATTTTAGGGGTTCTTAACCAACTTTTTAGGTGGTCGATAAAAAATGTATTGAGTATTCGTCTAGAACACTCCAGCAATCACCCATTTTAATATAATAGGTTTTTATAACACCCTCCAGATGATTGGGAAAATTTAATAAAAAAGCCGAAAAATGACCATGCATTTTAAAAAGTTTTTCATGAAAGTTGGATAACTTTCAAACTTCAATGTAATTTTTCGTCTTCTCCAATAAAATTTCCGGAATTAACCATAGGGTGTCTAGAATTTCCGTATGTATATTTCAAAGGGAAATTCTATATAAAAAAACATTCATGATTTTTTTTCATGTTTTTATGTAGAAGCTACCCCTTACATACGGAATTTCCGGACACCCAGTATAGTGTGAAAAGAAACGCATTTTATGTGGAATTAATGCATAATAACCTCCGAACAAACACATCCCCTCGTATATAGACGGCAAACAAATTTATTACAAGAGATTTGCGATTTCCTTTTTAACAGAATTTCTGTTATACAGGGTGTTTCATTAAGGGTGGCCACCGGACATAGGTATCTCGGAAACTACTAGGGATAGAAACTTGGAAAAAAAAATATTATTAAAGCGGCCATGAGAAATTCTGGAAATTACTTTTAAGTTCCTCATTTCGCCGCAAGGGGGAACAATTCAATTTTTTTTTTTTAATTCTAAATTTCTCCGAAAATTCCCATATTAAGGTATAACTCTGATTACATCATCGAAAAACTTAGACAATTCTGCATCATTTTGGTTTAAGGCTCATTGGCGTACCTTGATAAGAGTGGGGGAAGCTATTGAATTTGTAAACATTAAAATCGCTGTAACTTCTAAACGACTTATCCGATTTTACTAAATTTAAGCTTGTTTAGAAGAACCTTCAATTGTCGTATCTAATGGTATACGATAGTTTCTAATAAAATTGCTAGAGGGCGCAATTTGTATTAAAAATTATTGTTTTGGCAATAACTCTGTAACGAACAAAGATATCGAACTGCGGTCTTCACATCTTTTCTTGCAAATTTCATTTACTTTTCGATTATGATGTCATAGTTATACCGTATGATTTTAATTTTCGGGATAAAATCGAAAAAACTGTTATTATTACAAATTGCGCCCTCTAGCAATTTTATTAAACACTATCGTGTACTGTTGGATACGGCGATTGAAGATACTTACCTTTCCCTTCCAAACAAGCTTAAATTTAGTAAAATCGGATAAGTCGTTTAGAAGTTACAGCGATTTTAATGTTTACACATTCCCCCACCCTTATCAAGGTCGGTACGCCAATAAGCCTTAAACCAAAATGATGCAGAATTGTCTAAGCGTTTCGATAATGTAATCAGAATTATACCTTAATATGGGAATTTTCGGAAAAATTTAGAATTAAAAAAAAAAATTTAATTGTTCCCCCTTGCGGCGAAATGAGGAACTTAAAAGTTATTTCCAGAATTTTCTTATGACCGCTTTAATCTTAATTTTTTTTTCCAAGTTTCTATGCCTAGTAGTTTCCAAGATATGGCCGGTGGCCACCCTTAATGAAACACCCTGTATAATATATTTGACCTTTTTTGCCCTTTCGCTACTAGTCTGCAGAGGTCCCTGATCGGTCCATTACGGATTACAAAGTGTAAATTTCTTATTAATTTCTACATTAAATCAATGGTTCCCGAGAAAGAATGTAAGAGAAAAACGGACAAATACCGAGTTAAATTTTGTTTCCTTAAGTTTAATATAAAACACTAAAAAACTTACATTAATTCACACCCCTTCTACACTTTGCAATAAAAACTTTCGCTCATTTTTACCCAAAAATAGATTTTACATGTCAAACGTGTTCAGATAACTTTTTAGATACCTCGTAAAACTGAGCTCACTTCGAGGCAGAAAAATATTATTAATGTTAGATCAAGTTTAAATCAAAATACGTATTTGTCTATAGGTTTGTTGTTATGTACAAGTACTTTTTTTAGATTGTCGTAATATATAAATGGGGGCTTCCTTGACAGTAGAGAACGAATTATTTATTTTTTGAACTGTCAAGTAGATCCCCTTAACAAGGTTATACAAAAAAAATCACGAGCTATTTTCGTGTAACCTTCAATTTAAAATTGAACGTACCGACCTGGAAATGAAAAACTAATTGTTATATTTAATTGCATCAATTTATCTTTTGAACCATTACTTCTTGTTATCGTACTCACTAAGTAAGTTGAGTAAAAAAATTTAAATCAATGGACTTTGGATAATAAAATAATTATTTTTTAAACAAATATTAACGATATTTTCACAGCGACATTCTCTCCCGTGACAGAATAGCGGCAGCAAATATATACCAATGTCTGGTTTGTTCGTTCCTTAGCAACATAAATATATAAAAATTTGAGGTTTATTCTAAATTAGAGTTAAAAAAGGTCTAATGAGACTAAATTTAGGGTGTAGAGAAACCAGGTCGGTGTTACGAAAGTGTTTTAAAACCTTTAGAACTACTACTGTTACTCCAAATAATTTTAGTTGAAAGTTTTATTTATATCTAGATCGTACAGGTACCCCGTTTTATAATTTTTAAGATGTCGAATCGGAATAGAAACAATATGTGCCGATTTCAATAAAAGTAAATATATATATTTTAATTCTGAAGTCATATTATGTTGTTTATTTATTGTTAACTTAATTGTATATAAGATATATTATCAGAAATGTATATAATGTATGAGACCAGACCCTATGGCGTTTGATATTTCTTGTAAAAATTCTTTTATTATCAAACCTTCTATTATTGTGACTTCAGATTCCTTTTTTATTTTAAATATTTTTTATTATACTACTGTAATACATAAAAATAATTGTTTTGGAATTTCAAAAATAAACATTTCTCACTAGCAAGTTTGTTTTATTTGTACACTAGCCAATTACGGAATCCGCAGATGCAACATATTTCCAGGCTCATCGTTTCTACGTTCAGGTTAACTCGGTTAATTTTTATAAACTTTATTTTCAATAATTATTGTCTTTAACACGCTTCTATTAACTTCACCTGTATGTTTGTTTGTTTGTTTTGAACCCGATTTTGGCCCACTTTAAACGGTCAGATTTAACTTAAATTTTGTATACTTATCAAGAACCGCTGAAAAAAATACGCAAAAAATTCTCTTGTCAAAATTTGACACCTGTCAATATGTCAGAATTATTACAATAACCGATAGTAATGAAACAAACGAGGGGTCGTATAGATATTGTCGCTAATAGAGAAAAATAAAAAAAAATTCTACCAGTCAAATTTTGAAAATTTTTGTCGTTTTTTCGGGTTGGTATGTATGTTTATTTGTAACAGACTTCTTTGAACCAGATTTTGACCCACTTTAAACGGTCAGATTTAATTTAAATTTTGTAGACTTATCAAGAACCGCTGACAATACAATATAATAATCTACAAATCTAGCTCAATCTACTCAAAAATTTTTTTTTTCTTAACAAAACTCAAACTAAAAAATGAAAAATAAATATACTTAGTTTAAAAAAACTAAAAAACACGCTTTAATAATTAACCAAACTAAAAAGCGAAAAATAATAATTATAGTTTAAAATAATTCTTGAAATTCTTAGTAGGTATACGCAGAAAATAATAATGAACGATAAACATTAGTATTATTGTGAAAAAAGAGTGGGGCACTTTGTGCTATATTTTTCGTATATCGAGCACCCCACGCTTTTTTTACAATAATACTAATGTTTATCGTTCATTATTACTTTCTGCCTATATTAAGAATTTGAATAATTATTTTAAACTATATTTATTTTCCGCTATTTAGTTTGATTAATTATTAAAGCGTGTTTTTTAGTTTCTTTAAACTATATTTATTTTTGAAACAAGTTTGGGTGTTCAAAACTATTTTCGATGTAAATAGTTTCAAATTTATAGATATGAGAAAATTTGTTATTTTCTCTTATATTTTCTGATTTGATCCGGGATCCTAACACAACGGCTCGAATCTGAGACAAGCTGTAGGTACACTGTACGGTGCCATAGTAAGCCGATTAATAAAATAACATATAACAAATATAAACTGTCTTTATTTACGCTTCATACTATCACTGATTCCGGATACCACAAATCGACAAAAAGGTATGTTCGTTTTTTAATTTCACAACTGGTATAAAACTATAGACCAAACTGGTAGCTTCTCTAAATTTCTGAACGATTTCTAACAAAGAATTAATATCTGGAAATTTAAGTATGGAATAGAAGATTCTTAAATTAAAAACGGATGTGAGATCGTTCTCGTGTCCCTGTTTTAGTTTTTCTATTGAATAGGACAAAGCTTCGAAAAATGTTAGCTCATTAAACGATTCGATGTCTTCAGTACTTTCTATTCGGCAAACTATAGCAGCAACGTTATTTTCGTAGTTGACACGTCTGTAGAGGGAGATGGCATAGTTATCGATGCGTTTTCCTCGTTCTTCATCTAAAAATAAATAGAAATATATTCCTGAACAAGAAAAGCGGAGACCAAATTTGGAAAAAATTTAAAGTAAATTACATGATTTGTGTTTGCAAACGCGAAGCATTATCTCCAATTAACTGAAAATTACATCCAAATTGGTCTATGATCTAAAAAGTTATTAAACACTAAATAACTAAAATTATTGATGATCAAATTTTCAGGGTGGTCAATTGAAAACGGAACAGATAATTATATTTTTGAAAGTTTTTCTTATTAAAGGAGACACTTTTCGTGGTGGTAGAATTCCGTTTCTCTGTAAAATCGATAGGGTTTTTTATATTTTACAACAATGCACTTTAAAAGAGCATTTTCCTCGCCCCAAATTCTATTTTGTTGAAAGCACCCTGGTTGTGCTATTTTAAGATTAAAAAATAGTATGTATTATTTAACGAGCTCTTTCATTTGTCACCCCGCTTGTTAATGGTCTACCATCGCTTTTGGGGATCTTCCACCAGCAATTTGCATTTATGTCATTTACTCAAAACACTCTAAAGATATGGAATTCATTTAAGAAATACCAAGTCACTTTGGTATCTTTAACTTCTGTACTATAAACGAACGCTAAGATAAATAATTCAACAATATTTGCGTGCGTTAGGTTCATATCACCAGTAAACTTTAATTAAACAGGTGATAATTTAGTATCATTCTTTGGAAAAAGAAATATATCTTTAATTCGTAGGTTGAATATCCCCAAAAGCGATGGTATACCATTAACAAGTGGGGTATGAAATGAAAGAGCTCGTCAAATGGTACATATATTTACTATTTTTTAGGCAATTTTGAATCTTAAAATAACACCAATAGGGGGCTTTAAAGAAAATAGAATTTGGAACGAGGAAAAGGCCCTCTTAAAGAGCATTGTTGTAAAATATAAAAAGCTTAAAAAATTCACGATTTTATAAGGAAACGGAATTTTAATGTTATACGCCATTCATGAATTGGTAAATTTTTTTATGGACACATGAAGAACGGTAAGCAGTTTACAAAGTACACGTAAAACGACAAACTGTGAAAATGAGGCCGCAGGAAAACGACAAAATGAAAAATATATACCGTCCGCTATAAATTAATAATACTACTAAAATAGCGCTGCAGGCGAAAGTTTCTTACCTTTTATAATTATACGTAAGTAAAATGTTTGGTTTAGTTTTTGCTCCCCCCTTCCTTCCCACGTATTTAAAAAAAAAATCCTCAATACGACGAAGAAAGAATTTTAAAAATAGGCGTTGAGCGTTTTCATACTTGCCGACACGTCACCGACAACGATGCGGGTGGATGGCAAATCTCATGTAAATTAAATGGGAGGCTTTCAGACCACCTGTCGGCACTAATTTGTCGACGAGAAGCAGTCGTGTGTCGTGTCGAACAAATCCGATTTTTTATTTCTCTGTGCGTTCGTGAAAAGTAAAAATGGCCGGAATATTTAAATATGATATGGATATGGTACTCTGATAGAACTTGTAGATATAAAACCATGTCTTTGGGACAAAATTAATGCAAACAGCAAAAATACTACAAATTACCGGGTGTTGTTGCCCTTAAATGTGAAGGGATGTGGCCGTTTGCCGGTATCATCTGGGTGCCGAGGCAGCAAGTGTGAAAAGGCCCGATTCCGGAGTAATCGGTAGACATAAAAAATGTGCTCGCCTCCCTCCTCAATTTTTATAGTCTGTCCAAAAATATTTATTTAATTTGATAAAGAAATCACAAGAAATGGCATGCTTTATGGCTCGGTACGCATACACCGGGTACCGCTGATATCCGTGCGCGCGACCCAGTGTGCTCAAGGGTCTGCAACGTTGCCGTTTGGTAGATGGTGTCTTTTGTCAAATGATTAATAAAATAATTTGGGTAATAATTAAAATTCTTAATAAAATTAAATTTAAATTAATGTAACGCTAAAACAGACACGGTCAGCTTATATTTCTTTTTTTTTTTCAATAATAAATTATTATCAGATTATTAGGTATGGAAGTAATGGAGATACAAAACCATAGTTTTTTATTTTTCGCCTATAAAATGATCTGAATCGATAATTAAATAAAGAAATCACGCTAACACAGGTTTTTGAATTTTGTAATTTAACTTTCAAAAATGTCTTTATTCCAAACTAACTTTTACAGTTCATTACATGGAAAGTAACAACATAATATAGAAAATAATAACCATAAAAAAAATAACAATAAAAAAAATTGTATAAATAATTTAATTTAGTAAATAATATATCTTTAATTGTTTTTTAAAAGTTGCCAATTTTTTAATTTTTCTGATATTTTGTGGAAGATTGTTATATTTTATTATTCCGTCATATAAAAGCGATTTTTTTCCGAAATTACTTTTTACTGGTATAGTTTGATAATTTATACAATGTCTGGTGTTATGATCATGTAATGTCTTATTCTCCTGAAGTGTTAAGCTTGATTTTTTTTTGTTTTAAAATAATAGAGTGAATTAGAATACAAATTTTTAATTTATAAATGTTTTGAACGTGTAAATACCCTTTCGGTCTATATAGATTATCAGTTGGTTCTAAATGTGGTAATTTGTGTATACATTTAATAACTTTATTTTGCAATTTTTGTAATGGTTTTAAGTTTGATAAACAAGCAGATCCCCATGCAGAAGCTAAGTATTGTAATTTTGAATATATTAATGAAAAATATATATTTTTTAAGTATTTCAAAGGAATGAAATATCTAGCTCTGTACAAAACAGATACCAAAGGAGATATCGAGTTCATAATATACTGGATATGGCATTTCCAATTTAAATTTTCGTCCAAAACTAATCCTAAAAATTTGGTCGTTTTTGAATATTGAATATTCTAAAGCACCCCCGCTAGAAAAATAAGATTAAATACTTTGGACGAGAAAATTAACCGAAAAAATTCAACGTACTCTGTATAAAACGAAATTTTCCGTTTCCCTTAAGACATGGGAATTTGCTAAGCTGACAGAATGGCGAAGGTAAATTATTTTTATGTTAATTCTTTCTCTTTTTATTCATATTTTGATCTGGACCGTGTACATAACTCCTTGGAAATGTTACTGTTGCATGTATTAAACACACAACCATGTTCGTTATTTAAAAAAACATTTCTTTCAAGCAAGAGAAAAACATTTTGCAAGAAAAATATATATTTAAAATCTTTGCCCAATGCGGAAAAGTGCATATTCGCACACGGTAACTAATTTATTTTCAAAACCTAATTAGGCAGTCAAAAATGACCTAACTTACATTCGAATTGATTGTTGTGTCGATGGGCCCACACGTGCCACTCAATCAAGGCACCTCTCGGCAGTCCAGTTACGACGACGTACTCCACAATGGCGTTGTTGGTTTTCGCTTCCCAGTGTTTTCTCGCCGGTTCGACGTAAGAACTGTGCGCCACGTAACAAATGCCCTAAAAATTAAACAAATTTAAACTACTCATTTCAAACAGATTGCTTATAAAACCTTGGTGTTACCGCACCTAAATTATTGTCATTTTATTCTTACTTAACCAAACAAAACTTAGTCGTCTTCAAAACTTCAAATCGTGCCATGCGGATTATTTGGAACCGTTCTTAATTACAATGCGCTGGGCAGCGCATTCAACAAACTTTTAAAATTTATGAGAGCGTCGAGCGTTAAGTCAGTCCATAACGTTATCTTTGGTCTGATTTATCGATGTTTTTACCGACGAATGCACATTCACATAAAAAAATTAAACAAATATTCACAATTGTATATATTGGAGATATTCACAATTGTATATATTGGAGTACTAAAAATAAACACAGATTTGTACAAATAAGGACTCCTCACTGCACTTAAAAGGTAAATGTCTGAGCGCGAATATTTGGACATTTGGATTTTTAAACCAATTTTTTTGGAACAAAATTTGGGTTGAGAACTTTAACAAAATCAAATTGGACTTGTATTAGAAGAAGTTGTTCCTCTGAATATTTGGTTTTAAAGGAAAAGTTTTCCTGCGCACAATGCACGAGAAGTAAGAGAATGAATATGCCCGAATTATTTTCTATGGACACGCAAAATAGGATTAAACTACAACTAACATAAATAGGTCTCCTGATCTTTCATCAAACGACTTTTTCCTGTGGGGGTCACATAACAGTGTTATTTATAAAAATGTGCCGTATCAAAATTTGGAAGAACTAAAGATAGCAATTTCAGGGATATTTATTTTTTTACACCATTTCACAGTTACATGGACCAATTGACAAATGGGTATACAGGGTGTCCGGGAAAATGTGGGAAATCTCCCGGATATAAAAAAAAACACGTGAAAAGAATACTACAAGTTCATATGAACGTCTTTCGTATCGGCCTCCTCTTCGGAGATATGGGCTCCCAAAGAGCTCCCATGGAATTAAGTTTTTGACACATAATTAAAAACATAAAAACCAACAGGTATATTTCAATTTTTTTTCATATGATGTATACCAGGTAAGACCCTTCAAATTACTATCCCAGAAAGTGTTGCGAATTACTTACAGCTGCAGGGACGCACTAGCTGTGACACTAATGTGCCCATTGACTAAATTTAAGTACTCTTCATTCATGTGCTAATCCTAACCGTTTTCAGAAAAGCGTAATTTTTAACACATTTACATCATCTATATTTAGCGTATTTCAATAAAATATACAGCTTTGTTCCTATAAATTATAAATGTTCACTTTTAACTGCGTATTCGCAATAAAATGACCTTTTTCCGAAAACGGTTAGGATTAGCGACATGAATGAAGAGTACTTAATTTTTAGTCAATAGTTAAAGGTATGTAAAAAACGTTGTCCAAAGTTATTATCATACAGGGCGTAAAAAAATGGGGACATTAGTGTCACAGCTAGTCCGTCCCTGCAGCTATGAGTAATTCGCAACACTTTCTGGGATAGTAATTTGAAGGGTCTTACCTGGTATAGATCATATTATGAAAAAAAAATTGAAATATACCTGTTGGTTTAATAATTATGTGTCAAAAACTTAATTCCATGGGAGCTCTTTGGGAGCCCATATCTCCGAAGAGGAGGCCGATACGAAAGAAGTTTATATGAACTTGTAGTATTATTTTCAAGTGTTTTTTTTATATCCGGGAGATTTCCCACATTTTTCCGGACACCCTGTATACCTGTATAACAGTTCCAGAAATTATTTGATAACAAAAAATTTAAACGTATCATGATATTAAAATAAGGTTATTAATTTTGTTATCATAATATTTCGTTTTAATGCAAATGTCATTATATTACACTTACTTATATTTAACGGCAATTTATTTTGAACACAGCATCTATATATCATGTCAATAGACATTTGAAGTTTTTTACAGTCCACCAGGTTACGGATACGAGCATAGATCTTCTTATCATCAGTATAAAGAAGACTATTATTGTTAACATTATAAACGTTAACAGCCATATTCACTAAAGGGGTCGAAACTTAAAACCGTCTTAAATTAACAGTTCTACAACTAGCTGACAATAAAATTTGGTGCGCGAGTCCCTGATCCAAGGATCTTCGAAAAAGGTCTAATACAATTTTGATGTAAAACTAATTGGGGAGCAAATATTTGAGGGTAGCAACATTTACTTGGGATTTCCCATGGCCAGTCTGACGGGCACGGGTATGTAGAGCTTTGAATTTTATTTTTAAAATAAAAATAGAATATGTCTTTCTTAAAGGATATAACTTATTATTTCTAAAATCATACTACCCAAGCAAAAATATTAGAATCAAAATTAAACTACCCAAATACTCATCTAATTTTTCCGCAGAACTCAATGCAATTAAGGAGGCATATAAAATATGCCTAGAAAATGAAAATCAACACTACATAATTTTAACGGATTGCCTAAGCGCTTTACAAAAACTGAAATCAAATCCCCGGCTACTGAAGTCAATCATGTGATGGCAGAAATTCTAAAATTAAATTACGAAATAATAAACCAGGCTAAGACAGTTAAATTATTATGGATAAAATCACATATTGGAATTAACGAAAATGAAATTGTGGACAAACTAGCGAAGGAAGCAACAAACACTGGACATGTAGATACGAACTATAAAACTCCAAAAGCAGATTTCTATCGGACAATTAAATATAGGATGAATAAAGATTGGCAATCCCGGTAATCCCAATACCAATTAGCTACCAAAGGATCTTATTTCCGTAACATTAAGCCCAAATTAAGTAGCAAACCATGGTTTTCAAATACAACTAATAAAAAGGCTGTACAAACTATAATGAGATTACGGTTAAACCACGTTAAAGTATGTTTCACAATAAATGGTTGACTCCGTTTAACTACCTGGGACGTTTTGCAAGAGCTCGGCCGCCGGCTGGTTTGAATGAGCTGTCAAGATTCTTCTACGATCGCGTTAACCATCAGGAAGCTGATGCAAATAGGTTCCGCGGAACATGTGTGGTACCACAACGGTCCTTATAGGACCACGTGTGACTGTTTGGACAATGCCAGAGGTCTGCCACTCTAACCTAACCTAACATATGTAATATATTCAAATTTCAGATCAAAAAGCAGTACTTTTAGTTGTAAGGTTTTTTTATTTTTAATAGAAACCAATTGCCATAAATCTGACATTTTTCCGTGTCTTTTTAATATTAGTTCATAATGTCGATTTTGAATATGTCGCGTCTGTCGTTATTTTAGCTGTTTTAAGTAGTTTTAGTAAAAAGTATAACGTATAAAAATCGGATGTGGCGTTTGAAAGAACGTACAGTCCTACAGAAAATGTGTATTCTGAATAGAGGTCTGTAAGCAGTTTCAAATGGTTTTTTATTCCTCCAAACCGTGCGTCAGTATAAACGGGTAATTATTTGTTGTGTGTTAAAGTGTCGCGTTACCCCGGCAACACGATAATAAAAGTGAATTGACGAATCCACCCTACTATTAAAATACACACCTGCACCACGTCCCTCAAGTTTACGTTACTATCGACAGCTTGCAGCACTCTATCAATATGCTTGACAACAAGCTTGCACTGGGCCTTTATACCACCAGCGACCAATTGCAAGTTGCCGGGAATTAATCCGATCTGTCCCGCCAGATGGATGAAGTCTCCTATTTTGGTGGCCTGGCTATAGGGTCCTATGTTGCAGGGTGCCCAGTGCGATATGCTCTGTACATGCAGCGTGTGTCTAAAAATAAACTGTGTGTGAAATTAACAAGACATGTTCAGTTAGAAACTTCGCCATGAGTGCTTGACTATACTATAAAAACTGGTTTGTCCTCGACACCGTCAAACAATTGAATAATCTTAAAAAACGGCAATTAATTTACCCGGCACTTTCGTCGCTAATACTTTTTATTGGTTCACCCTGAATCAGATTCTTTAAATATACAGGGTGTCCCGAAATTAGCTGACAATATTTTAAGGAGATAAAGTACATCCAAAAATAAGACTAATATCCTCTATTAATATACCTTCAAAAACGCTTCGTTATGGGGCTAGAGCCCCCTGAATTGAAGCTATAATAAGCAGTTTTTCACAATATCTCAGAAACCGATTAGGGTTTCGAAACAAAATTTGATACATATTTTACCCATGACAAGACGCAATAAACGGTTTAATTAGCTTAACTGTATTTCTTCCAGTGGCGTCCCACTGGGTAGGTAGTTGGGATAATATTGCCCTAAGTTTTTTATTTGTAGGATTTTTTTACTTCAGATGCAATTTTTAGAAGCCTAGGAGTCTTTTGTTAAAAAAAGGTACTCTTGTTTCATTTCGGTAGGATTCACCATTTTTCAGTAAAATCGATTTTTAAATTTTCAGTTTTTTGAAATCCGTTGAAAAGGCTAAGGTATTTTTTTGCATATAATTTTCAAATTCTCCCTGCCTTACAAAATATAACACGCAGGCCTAGATTGTGCATCCAACAAAATGAAAAACATTTCGAACGCTTGTTTAAGAATTAGTTTTCCGTGTGGTTCCCAATCAAATTTGATTTGCAATTTGTTATTATTTTTCGTTTATTTTGAAACTGTTAAAATCTCCATGAAAATAAATATTTAAAAAAACAAGGTAGGTAATCTAAAAATATGTTTAATTTGAAAACGTTACATTCTGTCAAATTACAATAATAGAACGTTTTATTAACAAAAAATTTAAAATTAAAAAAAAATTACAGTAAAACTACGAAATTAAAAATACAAATAATGGTAATATCACAGAAAATATAGCTACGCAACAGAACGCTGATGAGAATAGGAAGACAGGCGACAAACGAAAACGGCCGCGAATGGTTACTCGAAAGGCTCGAGGTGGCGCTGCGAGTAACAGTACAAGCATTTATCGTATTTCGCCGATTTCGCGCTGTTCTGAGAAAGAATTTATTTGGTGATGTTGCCGTTCAGATACACTCTTGCAATTCGATTTACACTTACTTGGATTTTCGCAAGTTTATTTATTATTTTATATCATAATGCGGTTTATTGAATGACAGACCTATCAAAATAAAAATAAAAATGTACTTACATAATATAACAGAAAGGGTCACATAATATAATAATAATAATAATAATAATAATAATAATAATAATAATAATAACAATAACAATAACAATAATAATAATAATAATAATAATAATAATAATAATAATAATAATAATAATAATAATAATAATAATAATAATAATAATAATAATAATAATAATAATAATAATAATAATAATAATAATAATAATAATAATAATAATAATAATAATAATAATAATAATAATAATAATAATAATAATAATAATAATAATAATAATAATAATAATAATAATAATAATAATAATAATAATAATAATAATAATAATAATAATAATAATAATAATAATAATAATAATAATAATAATAATAATAATAATAATAATAATAATAATAATAATAATAATAATAATAATAATAATAATAATAATAATAATAATAATAATAATAATAATAATAATAATAATAATAATAATAATAATAATAATAATAATAATAATAATAATAATAATAATAATAATAATAATAATAATAATAATAATAATAATAATAATAATAATAATAATAATAATAATAATAATAATAATAATAATAATAATAATAATAATAATAATAATAATAATAATAATAATAATAATAATAATAATAATAATAATAATAATAATAATAATAATAATAATAATAATAATAATAATAATAATAATAATAATAATAATAATAATAATAATAATAATAATAATAATAATAATAATAATAATAATAATAATAATAATAATAATAATAATAATAATAATAATAATAATAATAATAATAATAATAATAATAATAATAATAATAATAATAATAATAATAATAATAATAATAATAATAATAATAATAATAATAATAATAATAATAATAATAATAATAATAATAATAATAATAATAATAATAATAATAATAATAATAATAATAATAATAATAATAATAATAATAATAATAATAATAATAATAATAATAATAATAATAATAATAATAATAATAATAATAATAATAATAATAATAATAATAATAATAATAATAATAATAATAATAATAATAATAATAATAATAATAATAATAATAATAATAATAATAATAATAATAATAATAATAATAATAATAATAATAATAATAATAATAATAATAATAATAATAATAATAATAATAATAATAATAATAATAATAATAATAATAATAATAATAATAATAATAATAATAATAATAATAATAATAATAATAATAATAATAATAATAATAATAATAATAATAATAATAATAATAATAATAATAATAATAATAATAATAATAATAATAATAATAATAATAATAATAATAATAATAATAATAATAATAATAATAATAATAATAATAATAATAATAATAATAATAATAATAATAATAATAATAATAATAATAATAATAATAATAATAATAATAATAATAATAATAATAATAATAATAATAATAATAATAATAATAATAATAATAATAATAATAATAATAATAATAATAATAATAATAATAATAATAATAATAATAATAATAATAATAATAATAATAATAATAATAATAATAATAATAATAATAATAATAATAATAATAATAATAATAATAATAATAATAATAATAATAATAATAATAATAATAATAATAATAATAATAATAATAATAATAATAATAATAATAATAATAATAATAATAATAATAATAATAATAATAATAATAATAATAATAATAATAATAATAATAATAATAATAATAATAATAATAATAATAATAATAATAATAATAATAATAATAATAATAATAATAATAATAATAATAATAATAATAATAATAATAATAATAATAATAATAATAATAATAATAATAATAATAATAATAATAATAATAATAATAATAATAATAATAATAATAATAATAATAATAATAATAATAATAATAATAATAATAATAATAATAATAATAATAATAATAATAATAATAATAATAATAATAATAATAATAATAATAATAATAATAATAATAATAATAATAATAATAATAATAATAATAATAATAATAATAATAATAATAATAATAATAATAATAATAATAATAATAATAATAATAATAATAATAATAATAATAATAATAATAATAATAATAATAATAATAATAATAATAATAATAATAATAATAATAATAATAATAATAATAATAATAATAATAATAATAATAATAATAATAATAATAATAATAATAATAATAATAATAATAATAATAATAATAATAATAATAATAATAATAATAATAATAATAATAATAATAATAATAATAATAATAATAATAATAATAATAATAATAATAATAATAATAATAATAATAATAATAATAATAATAATAATAATAATAATAATAATAATAATAATAATAATAATAATAATAATAATAATAATAATAATAATAATAATAATAATAATAATAATAATAATAATAATAATAATAATAATAATAATAATAATAATAATAATAATAATAATAATAATAATAATAATAATAATAATAATAATAATAATAATAATAATAATAATAATAATAATAATAATAATAATAATAATAATAATAATAATAATAATAATAATAATAATAATAATAATAATAATAATAATAATAATAATAATAATAATAATAATAATAATAATAATAATAATAATAATAATAATAATAATAATAATAATAATAATAATAATAATAATAATAATAATAATAATAATAATAATAATAATAATAATAATAATAATAATAATAATAATAATAATAATAATAATAATAATAATAATAATAATAATAATAATAATAATAATAATAATAATAATAATAATAATAATAATAATAATAATAATAATAATAATAATAATAATAATAATAATAATAATAATAATAATAATAATAATAATAATAATAATAATAATAATAATAATAATAATAATAATAATAATAATAATAATAATAATAATAATAATAATAATAATAATAATAATAATAATAATAATAATAATAATAATAATAATAATAATAATAATAATAATAATAATAATAATAATAATAATAATAATAATAATAATAATAATAATAATAATAATAATAATAATAATAATAATAATAATAATAATAATAATAATAATAATAATAATAATAATAATAATAATAATAATAATAATAATAATAATAATAATAATAATAATAATAATAATAATAATAATAATAATAATAATAATAATAATAATAATAATAATAATAATAATAATAATAATAATAATAATAATAATAATAATAATAATAATAATAATAATAATAATAATAATAATAATAATAATAATAATAATAATAATAATAATAATAATAATAATAATAATAATAATAATAATAATAATAATAATAATAATAATAATAATAATAATAATAATAATAATAATAATAATAATAATAATAATAATAATAATAATAATAATAATAATAATAATAATAATAATAATAATAATAATAATAATAATAATAATAATAATAATAATAATAATAATAATAATAATAATAATAATAATAATAATAATAATAATAATAATAATAATAATAATAATAATAATAATAATAATAATAATAATAATAATAATAATAATAATAATAATAATAATAATAATAATAATAATAATAATAATAATAATAATAATAATAATAATAATAATAATAATAATAATAATAATAATAATAATAATAATAATAATAATAATAATAATAATAATAATAATAATAATAATAATAATAATAATAATAATAATAATAATAATAATAATAATAATAATAATAATAATAATAATAATAATAATAATAATAATAATAATAATAATAATAATAATAATAATAATAATAATAATAATAATAATAATAATAATAATAATAATAATAATAATAATAATAATAATAATAATAATAATAATAATAATAATAATAATAATAATAATAATAATAATAATAAAAGGTCGCAAATTTTTTTTTACATTATGAGATGTCGATGTTTTGGGGGTCCCTAGATGACGGAGAATGATAAAATTTTGTATATGGATTAAGAATTAACACTGCTTCAAACCTGTTATAAGTAATTTGATTGTGCTATACCAGCGCGTTATATGGGTATTCTGTGATCAGAGTCTAGTAGATTCAGGGTAAACAACTAAAAATGTATATCGACTATCGAGCGACAAATAAAGTGCTGGGCAAAGGTGGGTATTTGGAAATTTTTTTAATTGGAATAACTTTTTTATTTTATTTTTGTTATTTTAATAGACTAAAAACCGATCAAACTTTTGTTTTTTACACTTTTCGTTTTAACTATCTTTAAAAAATAATCGACATCGATTATTAGCGACCCTGTTGAAATATAAAAGTAACGCTGAAAGAGCTTATTCTGTTTATGGTTTATCTGAATGTCGAACCGATTTGTTTATGTTTCGACGATGGCGGTTCCATTTTCATGGCGTAATTCGAGACGTAATATTTGTCAAGGGTTCTTTCTGTTTGTTTTAAGAAAGAACAGTAAGTTAGAGTTCAATTATTGTCTATCACAATATTTCACAAGCCCGGTCTTTGTAACCATTCGTTTTTGTTCGTAATAAAGTATTTTACATTTTACCTGAGTTTCATAATTATTTCTCTTAGTACCACCACTTAATCTCAACAGACCCTGTATATAGTGTAAAAAGTTATGTTAACCAACATAAAATATTTTGTAGAAGTTCTTTTTTAATTACGAAAAACAGTGGTTTATTTGAAAGATTTTAATGACGAGTTTTCTAATTTATGAATTTAGTTATTTAAAATCACAGCATTTTATTTTGTCCCTGTAAAAATAAATAATTTTTTATATTTTGGCTAGTGTCCGACCGAAACAAGATTTTCAGTCCAAACCGAAACCGAACCTTCAGCCTTGGTCTCAGTTTCGACTGAAACCGAAACTTTTATACATGTTAAAAATTTTATTGTATACTAAAATCTAATTTATTTTATATAGGACGAGATCGATCTTGGGAACGGATTGAACTCTTCCCACCTAAAAAAAAAGGTCAACAGCGAAAAAACATTATTTATATAGACAACACTGCCTACGAACTCACCCTAATTTAGGCGAACGGTTCGCGACAATTCACGAACACTGAGTTTCGGCGCGGCCGAAGGTTCGGCCGATTTGTGGCCGAAACCGAAACTGTCACCGAAACTAGATTTTTTGGCCGAAACTAGCCGAAACCGAACCTTCGGTTGGTCTATAATTTTGGCATTGCTTCATAATGAGAGTTTAAAACCTTGCCGCTAATAATGTCGGAGAGACTTCAAACGTTTTGCCGGAATGCCGCTTCCTATCGGCGTTTTTTCCGGCGGCTAAAGTGGTAGATCAGAGAGGTTTACCTTTTACCCTCTTTTAGACAAACCAAGGTTCGCCCCCGCTACAATAAAAACATACATTTTATGCGAAAGCCACCTCTATAAATTAAAATCAACCAAATCAATTAAGGCTCCTTGATCTTACAGACTGCGAAATTACCTACTACCAAAAATTATTAAGTCGACTAATTAATGGTACATAGAAAAACCACAGACTCCTTATGTAAAAATATTAGGATTTATTCATACATACATATATCCGAAAGTTGATTTTAACTAAGGTAGGTTAAAGAAAACTTTATTTTCGTTTTTCTCCAATAACTTTAAGAAAAAATGACGTTTTTTCAAAAATTTTGCATTAAGGGTTTTTTTAGGTCGAGAAATTAATTTTTTTATGAAATTTTAATGTACAATGTAGGGGGCGCTCTCTGCGGTATTTTTCGCACATTTATTAGGTCATAACTTTTTTGTGTCTCAGTGTATTTAAGTTTTTAATGAAGATAATAAAAACATTATATTTTACTTGTCTGAGCTATAGTACACTGAATAATTTAAATGCAAATATCTCTGAAACGGTAACTCTGTAAAGTATTATTTTCGTTAAAAACTTCAATACACTGAGGCACAAAAAAGTTATGACCTAATAAATGTGCGGAAAATACCGCAAACAGCGCCACCTACTTTGTACATTAAAATTTTACACTCAAATAAACTTCTCGTTCTAAAAAAAACTTAATTGCAAAATTTTGTGAAAAAACGTTTTTCTCAAAGCTATTGGACACAATCAAAAATTAAGTTTTAACTTGTAACCCTGTATCTCAGTCAATATCAACTTTCGGATGTAGATAATTAAGTTTGATTAAATGATAATATTTTTACGTAATGAGTCTGTGGTTTTTCGGTATACCATTAATTAGCGGACACCCTGTATATCTATAATATAGATAAATACCCAGAAATAAAATATCACCAGCACTTTTTATGCGTTCGGATTCGCAATTCAAGTAAAGCGGTAACTAAGACTTAAAAACTACGATTTAAAAAATCTTAATTTGAAACCTGCAATCTCTAAAATAAAATGTTATTTTTTAAAGGCAAAGAGACATTATACCTAGATAAGATTTTTAAAATAGTCAGTTAAACTGTAAATAACTACCTTTCAAAATACCCATAACATGTATTTGTTTTAAACTTGGAGGAACATTATTAAAATACCACAAATTTAAAGGAGATCCGTAATGAGAATATTTTGGCTCTTGAAATTAGGTGGCCTTATACTGTTACATTAATGTCCGACATTTTTTCACTAATGTGGCAACTTTAAGGATTGTGATTATAAGAGATTGGATCTATTTAGTGAACATGGAAATAATTCAGTCAGCTTTATAGGTACCTATATAAAATATTAAAATTCTCACAAATGCAACGTTCAATCGTTATCGGTGAAAAGTCTAAAATTTATATAATAGTTTGACACACACAAACTTTCCGTTTTATGCAGTTCCAGTAGGTTTTTTATTTTATATTTACTTTCAATGAACATTAATTTTCCAAAATAATGAACTTGCTTGTTCTAGAATGCAACTTTAAATTGTAGTTTAATTATTTTACTGATTTTACAACTCAATGTACCAGGTGGTGAAATAAGCGAGGAAGTAGGCTTTATCTCGGAAACCATTATTCGCACAACTTTCGGAAATATTTTTTATAAGTAAAGTGGTCAAGAGAAATTGCTGGAAATTACTTTTAAGTTCCTCATTTCGCCGCAAGGGGGCACAATTAAAAATTGTTTTTTTAAATTCTAAATTTCTCCGAAAATTCCCATATTACGGTATAACTCTGATTACATCTTTGGAAAGCTTAGACAATTCTGCATCATTTTGGTTTAAGGCTCATTGGCGTATCGACCTTGATAAGAGTGGGAGAAGCTATTGAAAGTGTAAACATTTAAATCGCTGTAACTTCTAAACGACTTATCCGATTTTACTAAATTTAAGCTTGTTTGGAAAGGGAAAACAAGTATCTTCAATTGTCGTATCCAACAGTACACGATAGTGTTTAATAAAATTGCTAGAGGGCGCAATTTGTAATAATAACAGTTTTTTCGATTTTATCCCGAAAATTCAAATCATAGGGTATAACTATGACATCATAATCGAAAAGTAGATGAAATTTGCAACCAAAGATGTAAAGACCGCAGTTCGATATCTTTGTTCGTTTCAGAGTTATTGCCAAAACAATAATTTTCAATACAAATTGCGCCCTCTAGCAATTTTATTAGTTTATTAGAAACTATCTTGTACCATTGGATACGACAATTGAAGATACTTACCTTTTTCTTCCAAACAAGCTTAAATTTACTAAAATCGGTTAAATCGTTTAGAAGTTACAGCTATTTTAATGTTTACAATTTTACTTGATAAGAGTGGGAGAAGCTATTGAAAGTGTAAAGATTAAAATCGCTGTAACTTCTAAACGACTTATCCGATTTTACTAAATTTAAGCTTGTTTGGAAGTACCTTCAATTGCCGTATCTAATGGTACACGATAGTTTCTAATAAAATTGTTATAGGGCGCAATTTGTATTAAACATTATTGTTTTGGCAATAACTCTGAAACGAATAAAGATATCGAACTGCGGTCTTCACATCTTTTGTTGCAAATTTCATCTACTTTTCGATTATGATGTATGATGATAGTTATACCGTATGATTTGAATTTTCGGGATAAAATCGAAAAAACTGTTATTATTACAAATTGCGCCCTCTAGCAATTTTATAGAAGAATATATAGAACATTGTACTGTTGGATACGGCAATTGAAGATACTTATTTTCCCCTTCCAAACAAGCTTAAATTTAGTAAAATCGGATAAGTCGTTTACAAGTTACAGCGATTTTAATGTTTACACTTTCAATAGCTTCTCCCACTCTTATCAAGGTCGGTACGCCAATGAGCCTTAAACCAAAATGATGCAGAATTGTCTAGGCTTTCGAATAATGTAATCAGAGTTATACCTTAATACGGGAATTTTTGGAGAAATGTAGAATTTAAAAAAACAATTTTTGATTGTGCCCCCTTGCAGCGAAATGAGGAACTTAAAAGTAATTTCCAGCAATTTCTCTTGACCACTTTACTCATAAAACAATCTTTCCGAAAGTTGTACGATTAATGGTTTCCGAGATAAAGCTGACGTCCTCGCTTATTTGACCACCCGGTACATAATTCCCATATAGCTCGAGAGGCTTATGATAAGTGATAAGCCTTTGGGATTATCGCTTTTGGTGGAACGATTGTTACTGTCATGGTAACACATTATCAAATATTTAATTGTGACATAATTTTTAAAAAAATGTCAAACCAAACGAGATTTGGAAGTGTTTCGTTGTCCGAAGTGAATTTGAGGCCAAAAAATACAGAAAAATCGCACTGGAGTAAATAATATTTATTATAATAATTGTAACTTTGTTATCAATAATAATAAAAATGAATAATTATTCAAATTATGGTTCGTTATATAATATCTTTTGAATACCACTCGATGTTTTGGGATTACCTAATACTTTTACCTGGCACTCAACGAGTTACCATCAGCAACACCACTCCTCCAAAAGTATTATTCGGTAATCCCGAAACATCTTGTGGTAGATATTACATTCGATAATTACTGAGTATACAAAAATATGGCTTTTAAATATTTTGTTAACTTAAGCCGTCCCATTTCATACATTGTTAAAATAATAAAACTACCATATAACCTTGTTAATCTCTTACCTTAGTAATTATTATATTGGTCAGAATAATTGAAATTAGTTTTTCCCATGTAAAAATATAGTACCTGTTCAGCCTTACTGACGAGGAGGAATGTAAACAATTAAGTAAAATATATATGTATAATAAATTTTTTTAATATAAAAGTAAAATACACATTTGTATCATCACATATATAACATATTATATAGTTCTCTATATGTTTACGATTTGCTCCTAAACAACATAAACGTAAACACCACAAATTAGAAATATGTTTCTAGTAAAACACTGTGAAACATAGTGAAAACTATTTAACACTTATAATAAATGAAATCTCCATATTATATAGGCACTCCTTAAATTCAATTCAAAAATATATTTATTTTCATTAAACAATAAATACATGAATAACAATAAGTAAATAACATAAACAAATATATTGAAAATTGCGATCATCAATAAAAAAAATGTGTGAAAAGTAAGAGCACACATCAGCAGATTTGCAAGGCATAATGCTTGACTGCTAATCTGTGTGTGTTTGTGTTAAGTTAATGCGCGTACTCCAAATCTAATACATAAGATTTTGAGCATCAATTTATCAAAAAATTTATAGATATATTTTTAGATACTACAGAATTTAATATAATAATAATGAGTTATTTACTAATATCTTTAATTGTGATAAGGAACTATCTATTTACTTTAAGTATGTTATTTTTTAACTTCGTTAATTTAAAAAATATAAAAATTGCAAAGTAAGCAAATAAGCGAAATCAATATTGCACGCACAGGAGCAAAGAATCTTAGAGCAATTTTGTTTTCTAGATAATTATTGGAGAATTAGCAATAAGCCATTTCATTCATCCAGTTTTAAATCTTACTTGACGAATTATACTTTTAAGATTTTGTGGAATAATGTTAAATAACCTGGATCCCACATATAAAAACAAAACTTCTTTGTCCCAACGACGTGGACATTTTAGGCAATTTTTTATTATCAAGGTGAAACCTAGTTTGATAGCTTGGTGTATGTGGCAAGTCAAAATAATTAGTTCTAATTAAATATGGTAGGGAATTTTTGTAATAAATATTTCTAACGTCTAAAAAATTTGTAAATTCGAACAGCTGATCAGTGGGGAATGTCATAGTTAGACCATAAATAGTTTTAATATTTCTTTTTTGCGCAACTTCCAAAGGTTTAAGGGTATTTTCGTAAGCTCCTCCCGATGCAGTTATTCCGTAGCTTAACAGAGACTGAACTAAAGCAAAATATACTGTTCGCATACAACTTATGTCAGATATTTTTTTGATATGTTTGAACAGATAAAATAAGGACCGAAGTTTCTTAGTAAGTTGCTATATATGATTGTTCCATTTTAAATGATTATCAAATAATATTCCTAAATAATTAACAGAGTCAGATTTTTCTAAGTTCCAAATCTTTTCTTTTCTAAATGGTAAGTCGACATTTATTTGCTCATTTTGCGGAAGGCCTGAGATATTACTTGCAAAGGGTAAATACTTGGTTTTACTTAAATTGATGGTTAACAAATTATCATCCAACCACCGCACAATTTTTTGTAAATTACAATTAATTTTTTGTTCGACTCCTTTCCATGTGTTACTTTCAACAAACAAAACTGTGTCATCCGCAAAAGATATTACTTCACCAGTATAATTCTGAATTAACAAATTATTTATATAAATGTTGAACAGTATTGGACCCAATACTGTCCCTTTTGCGGTACACCATACTTAATTTCCTGTAAACTACTAAATTCTTGTTTTACTTCAACTTTTTGTCTACGATTTAAAAGATAGCTGCTTAGTAGGGAAAGTGCCGGATCGCGAATTCGAAAATCATATTATAAGCAAAAAGTAAATGAATAATTTTATCCTGTACACAATTTAGGCACTAACAAATCGATGTTTATGTAATTTAATTTGGTAGGAAATTCTGCAAAAAATTTGCTTGCTTTTACAAACTTAAAATTGTCAGTAAGTTTGACGTTAAAAGAATAAAAATTAGCATAATAATCCTAAAGTACACCTACCTATATACTTATATTTCAACAAAACTGACAAAAGTTATATGTAAGTATATACATTTAACGTAGAAATAAAAAAGTTGACTTTACTTACCTATCGTTAATGATCTAAATAATTCCATTGGAACATCCCCATCCTTTAACTGGCCCTGTACCTACTTACATTTTCGATATATTTTTAAAAACAAACATTTTGGAGGTACTATATTATAATATATTTGTTTTGTTTCACTTATAATTGGTAAACTTAGTGAACCAAGAAATTCGTTTTCATCACAACCAACCCCTCCAAAGACTTATTAAAAAATTAATCTTAATAGTTATTATTGAAGTAGGTACCCATTAATAATAGACAAACACATATGTCGCCTACACCGCATTGCCTGCGGTACACCTACTTTATATAATAAGAACATTTTTTGTGGTAAAAACCCCCCCTAGGTGGAATTTCTCGCTACGCCACTACTTAGTCTGTGTTGGCATTAATTATCGCCTAAATCTTTTCCATGATAATAAAATATGTTATATCAAGGCTTTAATGTTGGTAATACATAAATTTAATACACTCTTTAAAATAAGCCCTTTAAATTTTATAATTCTACATTTTCTATAAGATGTACTTTGATTTATTAAAATACTTTTCCTCACATTTAAATACACAACGGTACGTTTGGCAACGTGGGACTTGCACGCACGACATCTCTTAGGAAATCTTCCCATAGAAACCGCCTGAATCTTGTAGGGAAGCCCGCTGCCGGCAGCCGGCTTCTTTTTTCGGGGGCGATTTGTTGCCACGTCTCCATCGTTCTGTTGCGTAGCTATATTTTCTGTGGTAATATTTACTTAAGGCGCCACCCCGTGCGACGTTACTGGAAAAATATTTTAAAGTAACATCCTTTAATAAATATACCTTGTTGCTAGTAGAACTTCTAATAAATTTTATGTTTTAATATCTTAGGTTAAGTGAGGAAGCCTAGCTTCAACTTCGCCTTTTGTAATTTTGTCCTTAATTACAATAAATACATTTATTATTATTATTATTATTATTATTATATTAAGGGTTTGCTGAGATATGCAAAAAAAAACCTTAGCCTTTTCAAGGGATTTCAAAAAACAGAAAATTTTAAAATCGATTTTACTGAAAAGTAGTGAATCCCACCGCAATGAAACAAGAGTACCTTTTGCCAACAAGACTTCAAGGCTTCTAAAAATTTCACCTGAAGTTAAAAAATCCTACAAATAAAAAATTTAGGGCAATATTATCCCAACTACCTACCCAGTGGGACGCCACTGGAAGAAATACAGTTAAGCTAATTATACCGTTTATTGCTTCTTATCATGGGTAAAACATGTATCAAATTTTGTTTTGATACCCTAATCGGTTTCTGAGATATTGTAAAAAAACTGCTTGTCATAGCTTCAATTCGGGGGGCTCTAGCCCCATAACGAAGCGTTTTTGAAGGTATATTAATAGAAGGTTTTAGTCTTATTTTTTAATGTACTTTATCCTCTTAAAATATTGTCAGCTAATTTCGGGACACCCTGTATAGAATAACACAATAACTAAATAACATTTTATTACTGAATTCTTCATTTAGCACAATGCACTAATTCTAGGGAAAAGACAGTTTAACAATGCTTTAACTAATAATCAATAAAACTAAGTTTTCCTAATGAAACATTTTAACCAAAAAAGTAAAACCGGTTCAATTAATGCAGAAAATGTTTTTTTTTTTAAAAGACAACATAAAGGAATGTGCAAGCGGATTTTCTCTCAGTTCTGATATAAAAATGTACCTTGCGGTGAATTATTATTAAAACATGTATATAACTATAAGCTACATTAGCATAGAGCGTTTTTTACGATGACCGTCCATTAGAATAATTTGGAAGGTAATCCGATTCCGGTTAGTATTCTCAAACTTGCTTATTTGAAATGAAGCACACTCTCTAATATATATTTTTGTCTCTTCCTTCATTTCCAATACATTTTATTAAATACTTCTATATCCTACTGTAAATATAAACATTTTTTAAGTTAACGTTTTCCTTAAAAAAAAAATGGAATCTAATTATTTTAGAAACGGTAAGAGATAGGTAAAGAATAATGTTGAAGAAAGTTGTTAATATTAGTTTGAAAATAAAATAAAGTGTTTCATTTAAAACACCCACGTTGCTACTAATGTTTGATAGAAGTGACAACACTAACGTCAAAAATATTTTAGATAAATATAACATGTCCGTTTATGTACCGTGCGAGCAAAAATTATTTGCATCAAAGAGGGCTTGGATTAAAAAACGTAGGGGTTGGTTTAGACCACAATGATATGGGGACAATATATCTAACCAAATCTAGGTTAAAATTTTGTCAAATTCATATTATGACATGATATGCCAAACTAATGAGTAATAAAATAAGTAGACAAATTTATTTTTATTGGTAACAAAATTAACAAAGTAAGAATATACAGAAAGAAAAATTGTATTTCTTGGAATACTTGCACTTTATAAGGAAATAAATTTAGCTGCTTCTTAAGAATAGTCCTGCATGTTCCACTTCTTGGGACAGGCGTCTTTATACAATTTGTTGGCGTATTTTGCATTATTTCACGAACGTTTGCAACAAGTTCTTCTGTTCTTACAGATGGTGTTCCTGCTCCTATTTTGTGTTGAATAGAACCTGTTTCCCTAAACACAGCCACGGTTCTTTTCAGGCAACGATAAAAATCTCCAGCAATAAAAGCAACGTTAGGAAAATTTTCGTGAAAATCGTCCATGCACAAACCAGGATTGTATTGCCACTCACCATTTACTCTAGCCCCGTTTCGAAAATACGCTTCAACCATGAATGTTTTGTGCTGTTCCGTAAAGCCCATTGTGTGAATTGTTCAAGAAATTGGAAAAATTAGCGATGAATCAAATTACTTGTAACGACTGTCAAAGATGACGGAATAACTGATTGATTGTTAATTCAACCCACCCAAAAGGTATTAAGCTCTACGGCTAAGCATTACGTCCTTAGATGCAAGGCCCTCTTTGATGCAAATAATTTTTGCTCGCACGGTGCGATATTTAATAAACAAAATATGGATATATTTAGAGGTAAAACGTTTTTAATTTAAAATCCTTACCTTTCTATGTCGGTATCGCCAATCACGTAATTTTCAACGTTTTTCCAGGACAGCGCTTCGATTAACACCGGGCCGGGCAAAGGAACTTGCACGCAAGCCCTACTAGGCGGGTTCACGTGATCAAAAATTTTAATATATTTTTCGTTTAAACGGGAAAAGTCGGACATGTCATTTATATACATCGTAACGGAACAAACATCCTGGACTGTGTGATTGTTTGAATCGAGCATCGCTAAAAATAAATATTGTTACGTTATTTATCCGATGATACGTTACTAACGTACAACCCCAAAAACCAACTTTAGCCAGAATCATCAGATAAAAACTCTTTTGGCGTCATGTATATGATTTTTAGTAAATAAATATTCCCTAAACAATGAGGATCGTATAGACAATATTCTCTTTATAAGCGCAAGAAACGATCAGGGGAAGCGCTCCAAAAAGCTGTCTTGTGGACATTAGTGTTGGTACCTACTTACTTAGGTCTGAAAACCTTTAGAGTAGGCTTTTTTAACCCGCATTGAAAAGTAAACACGGTCAATAAAGTAGTTTTACCAACGTGTGACAGCTCATTAACCATTTGCATATGTTTTCTTATCCATGTGCCGAAGAAAAACTAATTTTTGTGTAAAAATGCAACCAAAAAATCCTTTTTCTAATATATTTGCTTATCAGGCATACATAATATAGTACCTAACCACTTACCATCTCATCCAAACGTTCTTGCTAGAAAACCTAGTACAAATAATTTAATGAATTAATAGAATATTAACCTAACAGTATAGTTTGGCAACTTAGCTCATCTCTCACCTCAGATTTGGACTTGCATTCGCGCTATATAATATGAGCATTTTTTTTCCGTAAGTTGGGATGGATGGTGCGTTACGTTGCAAAATTTCACATGACGATAAGAATATACTTGCTGTGTCAGCTGTTTTCAACCGGTCTCGACCGGCACGCAATGAAACCCCGTCATAGTTGAAATATGTACTGAGTTCGGCAATTACATCAGCGATGCGATGGATATTTTGTCACGTGACCTCGGATCGGTCGGAGAATTTGGTGATAAACGAACGGTACCTAACAGCTGATCTCTGTCAAAGTCAAAAATTTCATTTTGTTTTGATCCAAGAAACCTAACCTATTTTTTTCCCTTTTTGTATTAAAGTTACTAAAAATGAGGATTCCTAGTGTCGTATTGGCCCTAATTGAAGGAGGCTATCAACTACTGCTTGAAGACGATAACGAAGAAGACGTCAAGATTTTGGAAAAAGTGGACGGTTTTGCCGAAGAAACGGTACCCCGATTTGCACATCATCAGTTCAGATAGCACTTTAGATTATCCCCAACTACCTTTGAAGATTTTGAAGCAAAGTGCTGACAAGAGGTAAGTCAATAAAATAAACATGATTGAAATTACTTAAGTTACCAAGTTAAAGCACCTACTTTCATTGTCTACAATTTCTTTATAATTTTCTTCCGTCACCAATATGGTAAAGCGTTTTTGTTCTTCAACATCATACAGTTCCACTTCCTTCATATTTTCAGTCAAATTACCAAAATTTTAAACATATTATGTTGATGTTTATGTTTAACATAAACATCAAACTTAACCTCACAAATTCAGCTGAGATTAATCGCTTTCGTCGGTCAAAATTCTCCGAGCAAAAAGATTATCCTCGGAGCGCTCCGATTTTAATTGCCGAACGGTTGAGATTTATTTCCCCTCCATTCAGATCAATCCAAGCGGTCTAAGGTAATTGCCGAACGCGGCTATTGCGATAGAAGCGGGGCAAACAAACGCACATTACTTCGTGTACAGCGCGGCGCCGGTCGACAGCCAAACGATTCCGATTGTAGACCGGCCAAATATTAGACAGGACAGATAATTATATATGGTAAAATAATAATTATATATGGTAAAATAAAGCGACTCAAAATTGCAAATAATATATTTAGAATCTATCTAATGAAAAGTATTTACTTGGCAGTAGTTTCAAACAAACGATTGAAAATCTGCAAAACGTCACAATGCTGGGTAACACTTGTCCTACTAGCGCTGGCAACCAAATATGCACAATAACGTGTCTGATATTTGGCTAGAAAGTAATGTTGAGTTGTTGTGGTTAAAACAGTGGCAAAAATGAAATGTTTTAACGTGTTGCGTGAACATTATACAGTGTGTGTATAAAGTCTGGAAACGGCTTAATAACATCACAATTTACTGGTCGATTTAAACCAAATTTGGTACACTTGTGTAAGAGGATCTAACGCACCGAATGACGATATTGGCGTTGTTGCCAGATTTTTAGTTTGTCTGGAATTCGAACGAATTTTATATTTTTAAATATAACACCCAGTATATTTTTACATTTTTAAATTCCACATAAAATTATAATTATTTTTTATTAAATGCATTATTAGTCTATACTTCATAGTTTCCGAGATATTGACTCTCGGAAAGTGACATTTTTAAACTTTGACAGCTTATAACTTTCTAACAGTACGTCTTAGAGCAAAGCGGCTTACATGTCCCTATCTTCAATTTTTATTATCTTCCCAAAAAAATCAACTTCCAGTTAAACCGGAACAACTATATTTCCTGCTTTCGAGTTACATCCGGTTTAACCGGAAGTTGATTTTTTTGGGAAGATAATAAAAATTGAAGATAGGGACATGTAAGCCGTTTTGCTCTAAGACGTACTGTTAGAAAGTTATAGGCTGTCAAAGTTCAAAAATGTCACTTTTCGAGAGTCAATATCTCGGAAACTATAAAGTATAGACTAATAATGCATTTAATAAAAAATAATTATAATTTTATGTGGAATTTAAAAATGTAAAAATATACTGGGTGTTATATTTAAAAATATAAAATTCGTTCGAATTCCAGACAAACTAAAAAGCTGGCAACAACGCCAATATCGTCATTCGGTGCGTTGGATCCTCTTACACAACTGTACCAAATTTGGTTTAAATCGGCCAGTAAATTGTGATGTTATTAAGCCGTTTCCAGACTTTATACACACACTGTATAAGACAATATTGTAAGATATCACCTGATCTATAAAGTAACTCGTTGCACTTTTATAGGATTCTCATTTTACAATGGGGTTTTTCACTAAATTTTGATCTTTATCCTACCACATAGAGAAAGAAAAAATAAAATTTTCTATGGTTTCAGTTTTAAATTTTTAAAATTATTTACTGAAAAAAATCAACAAGCTACGCTTTTTAATAAAAACACGAGAAGAAACTTACTGACGTCACATCTGCCTCGACCACAGGCCTATAAAAAAAAGTAGAATTTTTCCCATTAGGCATAATTAAAATGTTTTATTATAGTTTCTAATTATTATATTATGTGGATACTCCCGTGGGTATCTTTTTACCTGTTTGTATCCCTACTACCGTCAATAAATAAATAAATAAATAAGAACTATGTTATTTAAATAGTATTTCTAGGAACGGCTGTCTGGTAGGGGAATTAATTTATTCCTTAGAAAAAAAGTTGGCAACTATTTGAAATTATATTAACGCCAACCACAAAACACAAAGAATCGATAACACGAGTCTCGGTGAGCCAATCCTATTGTTATTAATTTGTTCGCGTGTTTATTGTGGCGTTTATTAATTTTGCTAAACAATAATTGGTTGTTATTTTTGTGATATACAGTGTTAGGAAAAATTACCAGAATGGTCGAATATTTCAAAATATACAGGGGTTATCAAAAAACGTGTTATATAAAAAATGTAGGGCTGTTAAAAATCTACATATCGGTGGTAAATTGAAATATACAGGGTCGCCCACAAAGTTGTGGAGAATGATAGTTATATTTTTTTAAATGGAACACCCTGTATATTTTTACTTATTTTGATTGTCGACTCAATTTTAAATATTTTATATTAACCATGTGTTATACCTAAATTCATTACTTTCCTAGAAATCGGCGTTTCAAATAATAACGTATAACGATGCGATTTTCGAACATAGTGAACAACAAATAAGGCACGACTATGGAGGGCTTTAGGAAGGAGTCCAATCGAAAATGGCTGTTCTTTAAATTTACGTCCCTGTTTAGTAGTTAGTTCGCTGGTTTTCCGGTCGCGGCGCAGTGATCGTCAAGTGTTTGACTTTTTACAGGTTTTGATAGACGTCTGCGGTATTTCTGTCCAATAATTAATAAAATAAGCTTTATTAGATATAATATTTTGGCCTTATTAGTATAAACAAGGAGTGGCGTAGGAAGATATAGAAATAGCGTTTGCTTCGTACGGGGTTGTAAAAGTGGATATTCTTCTGATAAAAATCTCAAAATCGAGGTGAGAAGAACCCTAGCAAGCTCCTAAGGTGGGTAAAAATCACAAAGAAAGGTTCACAATATTGTTTATTAAAAATGTATATAGCAACGTGCAGCATTGTGTAATTATTTGCTTTCCAAACAAAAAGTTGTTTGTGTGTCTAGAAAAACCGCCTGTATTTGAAAAAACTAAGCATTTGTAATAATGATACATTGTCTTAGAATGCAATACCCCCAACTACACACGAGGATTATGTATCAAGGAAGTATCCCGAAACTATCTCTTGTACATATCTCAGCCTGTAGAGGGTTTTAGTTAACTAAATTCAATAAAACAGTTAATTATCCCATAAGAACCCATGCATTTTACAGATTTAAAGGAACAGATGCGCCCCTGACGGCAATTTTTAAAGCTGCTTTACCGATCCAAAACTTGGCCCGAAACCAATGTATTGCGATCGGTCTCCTAACCTAAAGCCCTCCATAGGCACGACCATGCTTACTAATAAATAATTAATAGTTTGACATCTGAAACTCAAATTCTGACAGAAATAGACAAAAAAGAAAATAGCATGGCATTTTTACTTACTGAAACAGAGAGAATTGATATTTTAATTTTAAGGGGGTTTGGCGATAAACAGAGATCATTATCAGGAGGTATGTAATATTTAAAATAATTTGCATCCAGACAGGCACATTAAAAAAAAATGCAGTTTTTCGAACTATTGAGCGTTACGGAACGACTGGTACTGTAAAAAACCGCCCAAGATCTGGAAGACCTAGGACTGCTACCTCCGAGGAAAAAAAGCTGGACATTCTGCTTGCGATAGAAGAAAATCCCAAACAATCCACCAATCAGCTTGCTTTGGATCATGAAACTGATCAAAAATCTGTACGAACCGTTCTTCATACTGAGAAAATGCATCCATACAAAATTAATGTTGTACAAGAACTTTTTGACGTTGACTGTGATCGAAGGCTAGAATTTTGCGAAATAATGACTAGAAATATGGAAGAAAACCCGAATTTTTCAAACAATATTGTGTTTTCGGATGAAGCGACTTTTACATTACACAGCATGATGAATAAGCAAAATTACCGTTACTGGGCGCGAAATAACCCTAACTGGTATGAAGAGCTGCATACACAGTTCCCAAGAAAAGTTAATGTCTGGGCTGGATTGTTTGCGGGACATGTAATTGGACCCTTTTTTTATCGAGGGAAATTTGAACGTTGGTCGATATCTCCGGCTTCTTCGGCAAGAAATTGTTCCAGCTATAAACAATTTAAATGCTGATATTAACTTAACCTGGTATCAGCAAGATGGAGCTCCTCCGCATTTTACTCGCGAAGTTAGAGAATTTTTGGATGTCACGTTCCCAAATCGATGGATAGGAAGAAGAGGGCCTATCGAATGGCCTTCACGGTCCCCCGATCTTTCGCCATTAGATTTTTTTATTAGGGTCACCTGAAAAACATAGTTTATCAAAATAAATCCAATAATTTAGAAGAATTAAGAATGAAAATTGTCAATGAAAGTGCGAGAATTACAAGGGAAATGGTTTTAAACACCCAAAGACATTTTTGCGATAATTTGTACCATTGTCAGTTAATAAATGGGGGTCATTTTCAACACTTATTAAAAAATAGAGCCGTTTTGCCATGATTTTTTATACGTTTTTGTTTAAAGTTAACTTAATAACTTGAAATTTGTTTTGTGTTTTGTAACTGATCAATTTATGTAGGAAAGTAATGAATTTAGGTATAACACATGGTTAATAAAAAATGTTTAAAATTGAGTCGACAATATAAGCAAAAATATACAGGGTATTCCATTTAAAAAAAATATAACTATCATTCTCCACAACTTTGTGGGCGACCCTGTATATTTCAATTTATCACCGATATGTAGATTTTTAACAGCCCTACATTTTTTATATAAGACGTTTTTGGATAACCCCAGTATATTTTGAAATAATCGACCGTTCTGGTAATTTTTCCTAACCCTGTATAACCTTTCAAAACAATAGGTATTAACAATTATTAGTGTTGGGAATAACCGACTACCGAAAATTCAAGTGATTTAAAAAACCGGATGATAACCGGTTTTTCACTCGAATGCTAATATTATTATTGGCGGTTCATCGTTCATCTACAGCATTTGTATTGGGAATAACTGACTCGGTGTTGTTCATCGATTGATTTTTTGCGGATTATTAAATATGGCGGATTTTTTTGGCATGGTTCCCCGATCTCACAAGTTAACAACTTGAACTTGAGATGTCACGATATTGCACACAGACCTATTACAAGTCTGTGATATTGCATAACTCACGATATTTTTTCTACACAATCATGAATATCACCACTAATTAATTTCGGGCGCAGAAATTACTGCGTTTGCACATAGCAACCCATAGAAAATACGATAACCTCCAAGAGGTGGCGCGGCAAATTAAGTAATAAGTATAAGCATGCAATCTGCAATAAAACTCATGTAAAATAAAGTGTGTTGCCGTTCAATTTTAACGAGCGGATCATTTTGGATAATATCGGACTTTTTTCTTCGGAACGCAGGCCGATTTTAGGGACTTTGATTTTATTTTAAAAACTAGTTTATCACTCGTCGGGTTTTCACACGAATTCGAATGCGAATGTTTACATCGGTGTTGAAGCAAACGCTTTGTTAAAACTGACATAATCATGATAATAATACTTTACAAAATATATCTCTGCCGCTTTAAAAAAAACATTTAATTAGCCAGCATTCATACATTTTTAACTTTTCAGAAGACGCCGAACGTCGACGATCTAAATCTAAATAATAAATCCTATTATCCTACACAGGCAACCCGTAATGCAGTATTTAATTTGAATAATATCGCCAATAACCGACACCACTCGGTGTAGTCGCTCACTAGATGGCGCTAGCCGCAGCGAGTGGTTGGCATGCGGGCAGCAACCCAGCAACTAATTGCATGGAGACGCGTTGGAAAATAAAAACCGAATGTTCCTCACTCGAATTATTACCGATGATAACCGGATGATCAGGTGATTGAAAAAACCGGATGATAGGTTATTTTTCACTCTAGTGATCCCAACACTAGATATTAACAATGTCCCTGTGTTTACTGCATAATTGTTTTAATAGCAGCAGACGCTATCTCTTTCAACAGGTAATGAATCGAATAGGTGCATTGTTTTATTCAGATATATTATAAATATCATAAAGAAGTGTTTAAAATTATGATAAACTGTTGTGCTACCTGGCGATGTCCAGATAATATTAGTTATTTTTTTACCTTTTAACAAACCAAGATAACATAATCCTGTGTTGTCAAAGTTGGCGCGCTTCGTTCGCTACGAAATTACAGTCAGTTAGAATGATGCTGCCAACTCAAATTAGTGGATGGCAACCTATAAAAACCAAAACCTAAGATATCATAATGATAGTGTACCATTTATACAGCATATTAAGCATTCTACGTTTTTTAATAGACCTGTGACCTCGATCATGGATCGCCGGGATTCACGCTGAAGTTTGAGCGCCGCATCTACGGTTGTTTTCTAATTTAAGCTGTTCTTGTATATTTAATTTATCAAAACAAAGATAGCAATATAATCCGTCGAGGCTGACAAATAAAAGAGATCAAGTAATAAGGTTTTGATCTCATGTTTTCAAACTTTCTGCTTTCGCGGCGCCTTTTTAATTGTTTCTAGGAAAGGTTTGTGACTCTCTAGGAAGATTTTTATTATTGGGATGTATTATCAATAGGATCTAATTCAGGATGTTCATCCTGAATATGACGAATTCGTTTATACTGAAAAGACCTATTAAGGGTTCATAGACGTCCAGTATGAAGGAATGACCTATAATAAACAGTACGTTGCGGGCACGGTGCAATAGTACGTTACTGAGTAAAATGCTTAGTCTAATTTAAGTCATCGTTGTTGTACTACATACTTACTCCACTGGGAGATTGACAATATTTTAAAAATAAAATATATTTACAAAAATAAACTACACCTAACATACTTCAATGCATACCTACACTTTAGTTTACTGATAGCCTCTTCCAGGGCCTCGCCAGGGTCGTTCGATTCGCTCTGGATGCCGCCCATCCATAACCATCCTTCCTTGCTCAGGCCGCAGTTGGGCTCTTGACTATGCACAGACTTAAAATTATCAGGTACTTCATTTTCAACTTGGGGTTCAGTGTTTTCGGCATCTGCAAGAAAAACATATTTATTAATATTACCTCATCTAATCTCTATAGATTCGTACATACATTCAATTATTTAATCAAGTTATTAAAATGCCACACTTTGCACGGTAATAAATTATTTATTTATTTATTTATTTATTAACGAGCTTAGCCCACTTTTTAAAATTACAATAATTGGCAAATAATGCATATTTTAACATAGGTAAATACATAATAAAATTAACAATAGTATTAACACCTCGATTAACACCAATAAAAAAAAATTTATATATCCTATCACAGTGTAAAAAAAAAAGATAAGCGTAAATACAAACTAAAGAAAAAATCAGCAGGGAGCAACTTAATATCAGGTAACCAGACGCAGGTTCCTATAAAAACCTGAAGCAGATGAAAAAAAGTCCAAATCGTTGGAGTAATAGTTAGCCAACCTGATAGACCTCTGCAGAAAAGAGTTTGAAGCATAGTTTGTGCGATTAAATGACTGATAAAAAGTAAAATTGGAACGCGTGGTTCTGGGTGGAACAAAAAGTGGAATCTTCACCAACAGATCCGGACAATGGTAAACATGGTTTAAGATATTGTAAAATAATTTCAAATCATGCCTCTTACGGCGAGCCTCAAGTGAAACCAGCCCCAAAACAGACTCAAGTTCAGGATAATACATTGCATAACCATCTGGGACTCTAAATGCTGCATATCTAAGAAACTTGTGCTGGACAGTTTCCAAACTATTCACATGTGTTGCATAAAATGGACTCCATACTGAGGATGCATACTCCAGATTGGGTCTCACCAAAGAACAGTACAGAGACTTTAAGGATTGTGGACTCACAAAATCTCTCGAAGATCTTTTTATAAACCCTAACATTTTTAGTGCCTTCCTCTTAATATTTGTAATATGTAGCACGAAACCAAGAGAGCGATCCAATACTATCCCCAAATCAACCACACTATCCACAAGCTTCAGTGCATCCTGCCCAATAACATATTGGTATATAGGTGGAGTGCGAGACCTAGAGAACAGCATCAAGTGACACTTTGAAGCATTAAGTTCCATTCCATTCAATTTACACCAGTTCATGAGGTTGATCAAATCCAATTGCAATAATTCATAATCTTGGGAAGAGCTGATACGAGAAAACAATTTGAGGTCATCGGCAAATAAAAGATAGTAGGAAAATTTAAAACATTTATAAATATCATTAATAAATAGGTTAAAAAGTAAGGGACCCACATGAGAACCCTGGGGCACCCCTGAAGTAACCTCAATCACCCTCGAAGTGAAGTTATGAACGTTAACAATCTGAGTTCGATTATGTAGATAGCTTTCAAACCATTTCAGCAGAGGGCTATGAATACCAAGAGACTCAAGCTTGGCCAAAAGTACCCGATGACTGACCCTGTCAAAGGCCTTGGAGAAATATGTGTAGATAGCATGAACCATTCCACCATCCTGCAAGGTCTCCGACAAAAAATCAATATATGACACCAAGTTAAGCTCCGTTGACTTCCCGCGTTGGAATCCAAACCGACTGTCAATAATAACACCACTGAATGCCTCTGTCAAATAATTTGGTATTGTGTTCAATATGCTCACTGGTCTATAGTTCTTAACTTCTGTTTTACTGCCAGATTTGTGAATGGGTACAATGAAACTTGACTTCCAACAAAATGGCAAACAACCGGTGGACAACGACAGCTTAAAAATATAGAAAAGGGGTCTAGCCAGAATAAAACTACAGTGGTGAAGCAAACGGGGAGGTATTCCATCCGGTCCAGGACCCTTACCACAATCCAATGTATTTAACTTGCTATAAACATCAGATATAGAGAGGTTTATATTAGAAATGTTTGTATTATTTGTTGATAACTGGTTAGGAATATCACAGTGCTTATTACAGTAAACAGACGAAAAGTAGTCAGCGAAAAGATTGGCAGTTTCAGGACCCGAAGCACCCTTGACGCCATTGTAAGACACTTCATAAGGAACGCCAGCAGTCTTGCGTTTGGCATTGACAAATTTCCAAAAATTCTTGGGATTATGGGTAATATCATTCTCCGTCTGGATAACATAATTGTCATAACATTCTCTAGAAAGCTGTTTACAACGAGACCTCAACCTAGCAAACTCCAGGTAATCCAAGTGATCACCATACTTTTTGAATCTAGAGTGAACTCTTTTTTTAGTGATAATTAGATTTTTCAACTGTTGAGAATACCAAATGGGAAACTTTCGTGAAGATATCTTTTTTAAGGGTACAAATAAATCAATAGCATGATACAAGTACATATAAAAGTCATTAATTAATTCATCTAAGGGTCTGTTTCTAAATATGTTGTCCCAGTTAATAAGGGAAAGATACTCATTAATGGACTCGTAATCAGCCCGATTAAAGTCCCTGTAAAATTCATCAGTGTGGAAACCTGGATTATTGGAACAAGTGGAAAGTTCAAGAGATACAACAATTGGTGGGTGGTATACATCAGCCGTTATTAATTATGTAATAACGTAAAATCAAAAAAAATATCAAAGTCACCACTACTTAACCTAATTCCTGACATAAAACAATAACTGTCGCTGAATAAGGAGTAATCCAGGACACGCATACATGTTCAAGGCTTACTTTGAAGTTGTTTTATTTTTGATCTAACGATACTTCATCTTTAAGGATTATTCTTTTAAAATCAAAGACATAAATCATCGCATATACTGTAACAAAACCCCGTGCCTTCGCCCATGGTGAGTACGATGGCTGGCCGTGCGGTGGCGAACGATTATAATCGTGGTTTCTTGGTTCCACGTTTTGCGTTTAGTGGTTTCATACGTCCTGCGTCGTAACAATTCAACAGGTCTTTTCGAATATTGATGTCGAAGAATCAACTCGTCAAATTTTGTTTTTTCTTTTTGAATACCACGACGACCTCGCACCTTTGGGTTTTAAGCTCTGCTTGTTAATACTGATGAGTATGAGTTACTGCGTGCTTGGTCGTATATTTTAGGTAAGAAGGTATTATATAAATGAACCGTTTTATTTAAAATATCAAGTAGTTATTTAAATTTAAAGGTTAAATTTTCACTGCTAACGACGCATGTGTTTTCCACTAACGAAACTTGGTTGTATGTTTTAGTTGTGGACTTAAAAGAGGGAGGAGCGAAAATAAAAGCAAACCAGAGAACTATTTTTGTTTTATTACCCAGCGGACCAAAAACCCCTGAGATATTTCATTTTACAACTGATCGATCCGTGGCAACTTGTCGACTAACTGGGAGCTGGTATACAAAAGTATGGTTTTGACGAACACACCTAACCAAGGAAGGGGATGCAACAGTCTTCCTCATCCCCCAAGCAACTCCACCATTTGGAGGACCCCCCAGAGAGGAACAGAATGCACTGCTCAACGCACACAGGGATCAGGGATCAGGTACCAACTTTCCATTTAACCCAAACCACTCTAACGGAACACCTCGACTGTCACATGGAGACAGTTTTGGAGGTCCTGGTGTGCCAGTGCAGCTGGCCTATATACCACCCCTATAACCATCATATCCGCCAGAGGAGCTGGCAAGGCTCGACAACTTAATATTAACAACAGTAAACCAAGTAAATTTAGACAATAGTAACAATAGGCAACAAAATGTAACAGACACAAGTAACTCGATAACAAATAACTCGTAATTAGATATAATAAAAACGTTACCCCACTTTAGGGACGATGGTAATTTACACCCTGTGGAATTGTTACATCACATTGAAAACAGGCCAGACGTTACCTCTCTGCCATATATACGAAAATTACTTTATATTAAATAGTGTGCTTTTTTCAATCAATTGCAGAGTTCCGGAAAATTTAAGAAAGCTTATTTAGAACATTTTTGGGGTGCCGATAGGCAAATTAAAACTTAGGTTAGAGGCAGAAAATGACGGACTTTTTACGGAACATTTTAATAAGTATTTGAGCTTATCCAAATATCTAGCACCTCCGTATACAACAGCAAAATTGATTTGCATTATAGCTCGACAGTTTCCTCCTAACATATCTTCAATACTAACAGGGGTTCAAACAATAACAGGGGCACTATAAGATAGTTACTTCGATAATAGTAATAATAGAAAAGCTGGGTATATATACGGGCAATAAAAACCCGAGACCTAGTTTTTCAAACGGGCCCCCCAAACATCTATTTTCCAGGAACACAAGACCAACTATTTCTGCCCTGGAAGTGGACCTGGAAGGTTCGGAAAACGGGAAAGTACATTATTAAATTATATAAATAAATGCTATTTATTATATTATATGGCGTATCAAGGTTGGTTTAAGCAAAAAACTGGAGTTTGGCCTTCATTAAAATACTTGGCGAGTCTTTGAATTAAATTCATTCTGTGACTTTTATGTAGTATGTATGTAGATTTTTCATGAAAATTGTAAAAACGCATCTAAGGCCACAGTTCTGATTTCAGCGCGTTCTTTCTTTGTGTGAAAAGTATACCATGTAATATTTTGTGGCACTACTATAGATTCGGTCAAATTTTTATGTATACCATTCAGCCACTCCTTCCCTTTTTGCCACTCTCACTAACAGCCATTTAAAAATATTTTTGAAATAAAATGATGTAATATTTAATTTTTTAAATGCAAATCAGTTGTTTTAAGGTCAAACAAGGTCGCATGAGCTTGAAAGTATGTTTTTAAATTAAATTATATTGAAAGGGGTATAATCAGACCTATTTTGTGCAGATATAAATTTTGGTGATATTTCGACGACCATTTTGAAAAAAATGAAGAAAAGAAGTCTTGGATCCTAAGGGAATTTTTTTTTTTACTTACGGACCAAATCAAATAAAATAGTTTTTAATACCTATGCCAAGTGCCTTACTATCGCGTTTTTTCGCAATATTTCGCCAAGCGCAATAGACAAAAATGGTTACCTAACTTGTGTGCTACCATGCATTTTAAAACTCTTCTCCTTACCTTGTTCGTCGTTGTCTATTTCAAGAAAATCATCGTTATCGTTTACTACGTAACCGTAACTGTCTTTTAAGGGTAAGCCTTGTAGTCGCTTTGGCAAATCCAGCGCTGGAAGCTTGAATTCCAACTTAAGAGTATTTAACTTCAAGTATCCCACAGGAGCTATTGGATCAATTTGATGCATAACAATTATTGAATTTTCTCTAAAAATAATAACAATAAATTATCTTTATTTAAGAGTGGATACAATTAAATAGTGTCAATTATTACAAAAACAGAAAAAAACAATATCGAACAATATGTTGTAAATACCTAATGTATAAATATGTGTGTATATTCTCTATGGTATGAACTACATCCATCAACACCACAAATATCCTATTCATGACGAAGATTCCTCATCCTGCTCGTAGGGTTCTATTTTTAACAGTAAATTAAAAATCTTTTTCTTTAGTTTTGTCAAGTTATCTATTACTTTTATTTCATTAGGTAAATGATTATAAAGTTTTATACATTGATAGGATGCACCCTTTTCAGTCATTGTTAATCTATGACGATGATGATCTATATTTGTTGTGCTTTAATATTTACAAAAATCAACCTGTTCTTAAAGTAGAAGAGTAGGTATGCATTCCTAAATAAAAATTGCAGATACAGTCAAGACTTTATACTACTAGAATTATCCTCTACATGACTCTCGATAATTTAGATTCATTAAAATTCGAAGGGCTCATTTCTGACAAATAAAAAACTATGTCTCTGCAATTTCCATACATGATAAGCCCATACCTTATGCGATTCAAAGTTGGCGTAGAATAGTATTTTTTTGTCTGTGGGGGGAATATACCTATCACTTGTATACTATAACATCCTAAAAAACCATATATTTACAATCAGAAACACTTCCAAAGTTTCAAATAAGTTAGATGGAGCTTCAAAAAATGTTTTAAAAAAATGGCAACACTGTAAGCTCGCTGTTATCCTTACAGTTACACTTTTGTACATACCACGCACTGGCGAACTGTTATTAATAAACACAAACAAAGCTAATAAATACCACTAAATAGTTATATTTTCACAAAAAGATTAAAAATTAACCGAAAACCACCAAAAGTAGTTGAGCAACGCTGCTCCGTTCGAAAAGAAATGAATAAGAAAAATTCGGCGTCGCGCGTAGTAAGATGTGGGTAAAATGGAGTAAAACGCCCGTGTAACGTTGCCACGTCGATCTCCCTAAAACATTGGAAAACGATGTAATTTCGAAATAAATAATTTTAAGAGTATAAAATCTTAAAAAAGCACGCACATATATTTAGTATTCATATTTTTACGTAATAGGTACACATGACAAATGCATCCAATATAATTAATATAACCTTCGTTTGCAAACACAGAGGTGCTAGATCTAGTCATCAGCCACTGTCATGAACGCTCAAATACCGTGCCTAAGGGTATCTAGATCTTTATTACGTAGCAAAACATTAGTATCATCAGTATAATTTGTAATTTGGCACATATCATCAATGGAGTATAATTCGGTGATATTGCTAACATACAAAACATAATAAAATTGGTCCAATGACACTTCCTGAGGTATTCCTATTAAAACAATTTTTGACCAGTGTTGTTCCTCTTAGTCAATATAAATTTGGCTTTTAATAGGAATATCATGACTTTATGTATCATAATTAAAAAGATGAATTGCTCTTAGAGCAAACTTTGGTTTTTTTAGTTTTTAGTAGAAGTTGATTTTTTTGGGAAGATAATAAAAATTGAAGATAGGGACATGTAAGCCGTTTTGCTCTAAGACGTACTGTTAGAAAGTTATAAGCTGTCAAAGTTCAAAAATGTCACTTTTCGAGAGTCAATATCTCGGAAACTATGAAGTATAGACTAATAGTGCATTTAATAAACACACATAAAAACTGCATTTGTACAGTTTTCTTCCATGACTTTAAACTGTATTTCTATCTTGTATCTAAACCTAATGAAATGTCAAAACGATAACCATAGTAACATAGGTAAACATTAGTTTTTGTCATGGCTAACTTACTAATAACCGAATAAAAATTGAATTGTATAGAAAATTTTACAAATCATGCTTAATACGTCAAAAAAATGGTTAAACTAGTTAGTTAGGTATAGGTATGATATACAAGAGTTAAGTGAAATTTTAGCAGCTTTTCAAATCCGTAATAATATACAGGGTGTTACATAAAAAAAAAAGGACTTTTTACTTTTTCAAGTTACCAGAATAAGTGTATTTTTCAACCACCCTGACTTGGGACTAGGGCAAAGAGCCCTATGGTATTAGTTAACTATTTACCAAATTTCAGGGTTTCAGTGTTTTAGAGTTCAAAATTATCAGCATTTTTAAAAGTGACGTTTTCGGACAAAAAAAAAACGGAAATTAATTTATATCTTAGGTAAGAGATAAGTATATAGAGTAGTTAATAAAATTTGTAAGGAAAGTAATGGGGGTTTCGAAAATAAAATAAAATATATGGTGTTGCATTTAAAAAATCAAAGTTACTATTATTTTTGTGTGGAAGCGGCAACACTGTATTGTTAAAAATATTTAAGGTTGGTAGAGCATGTCCGTTTATGTACGCGACCAAATTTTCAGAAAGATTAATTTACTGGTTCGTTAGAAACGTCTAACGTTCCATCCACCGTGAATTACCCTGTTTATATAAAGATACAGAAAAATTCACATATGTATGTGTTTCACTAAGGTCTAAAAGTTTATGCGACAGCCGGCAACAAGTATACTTACACCACTATTCTACTTTTAAACAAAGGACAGTCTAATGTCAAAGTCTCATATTCTCCTCCCTCCCCGCACACATTAAGGCCGTATTTCTCGTGCATTGCCAACAGATGGGGTTGCATCAGACTCAAGCTTCGTCCCAGGTGCTTCTTGGGTTCCAAGCCTAAGGACGCCACTTTGATGACTATGGCATCTACTTCACATTTTATCATTTCGTCCAGGAGTTCTGCTTGGTTTCTTTGCCACAGGTAAGCCAGAGGAGTTAGCTTAAGTCTAAGACATCTGAAAGTAAATTCGGACCAATAAAATAAAATAATTAAGAGTTTCTTTTTTAAATTTTTTGCCAGGAACTAACCAATTTTTGAGGCCACACTTATCACGGAAAATCACGTTGTCTGTTTTTTGTCCATAAATTACTATTTGATACCTTTCAAAATATCTGGCAGTCAGTTTTCTTTACAGAATAATTCTTTGTAGGTACAAAATATACGTACACATTTTCAACTCGAACTCTCTGATAATCACTTAAAATAGCTCCAACAGACACAGCATCGAAATCAATTTCCCTCTTAATTTCCTCGAGCAATAAATAAAGATCTTCCACTTCGTCATTTTCACATGGATCGTACGTCTTACCCCTCTTCTTCGACACCCCAAAAGTTATCTTCTTAAATATTGGCAAGTCGATGGCTTGGGCGATTAAATCTATGGCTTCATGACCTAAAAGTAAATATTATCAACAGGGAAAATTATAAATATTTTCTATAACAAGCGGATATTTTTACTTATCGCCGGAAAATGATAATGAATTGAAGCTTGAAAATTTACTGGTCAGGTTTATTAATTTAATATCACATCAAAGATTCGTTTATTCTAGGAAGAATATTAATTCTTCATTCCAAAGGTTTAGATTAAACAATAAAATTTGCGACATTTATCTAAATAATAATTAATAAAATAAAACAAGTAGCAAGTTAAGCAGTAGTAGTAACAAGAACTATACATAATACAATACAAAAGCAAAACTACACGTTATCATAAAATTCATGAATGTTATATAATCGAGGGTATAGTATACTTTTCTAATATTTTTTTTGTTAGCTTCCAAATCGTTTAAAGCATTGCTGGCTTAAGTAAAGTGACTTTTTATACATTGGGGGGGGGGGATCAAATGCTCTTCACTTACAACTGAAGCGAAGATCCCAGTAAAAATATTTGTGTTTGAGAAATTAAATACCTAATTAAAAAAAAATTAAAATAACGACAATAACAACACTATACCTACTTAGTTTACATAGTAAAAAATAGATAATATATTTGTCTTTTTATTTTTGTTCCTCGTGATACTGTATCACTGCTACTAAACCTCATAAATTGTAATTGTATCCAGTATAAACCGTTCGTTACATAAATAAATTCGTGTATAGCACATATAAAACTTTAATTAGTTAAATTTAAACACATTTTTGTATTTAATATATGCAGCTCAAAAAAATATAATATTTACTTCAAGCCTATTTTACAACAACCGCCAACTCTCTCTTCTGTCTCTATTTAATTTGGACCAAAATAAGAAAAACGTTGTCAAACAGTTTTTTTTTTAGTTTATTTGTTTAAAGATATTTTTGCCGGTTTAAAGTTAGTGGCATAATTATGATTACTGAGTTTTTAAACGTATTATGGTTAAGTATTTTTTTAGCATAAAATGTGTTTCCTATGTTACACAGAAAATTCAAAAAGTTAGTTTTAGAAAGTTTTAGAACACAATAAAGACAATAATTACGAATCACGTATCTTTAAGAATATTGGACCAAGCACAGAACCCTGTGGTATGCCTGCATACAAGGTCAGTTTTTCAGAGCTGCCGCTGATACGAACGAAACCATCCCAAAGCCGCTTCTCTAATCCATAGACCTCTAACTAGACGTATTCTTATTTTTTACCTCTTCGCCTACTCCTCGAATTTCATGATCATTTATGTACTAGTAGGTATAAAAATTATGTTTCAGGCACATAACCCAAACATTCTCATGTACATTTTCTGAGCCACTTCATCAGCAATATTAGAATAGAAGCGAGTGTGTACCATAGACATTTACCTTTAGATCCGTACAGCTTATCTCGTGCGAAAACAAAAGTTAAGTTTTATGGGTGAAAAAATGCGTTTGTGCGCAGCTCGCCAGATACATCCGTTGCCGCTCTACAGTGGGCGTGCGCACACAACCCTCTTGTTATTCGTACTTTCAGTAAGTATAAAGTCGTGATAGTTCTTGATATGTGCTTTTATTTTATTATGATCAATTTTAACACATCTAAGGCGCCTGCCACACATGCCAAGAGCGGTGTCTTCATGCCGCTGGCGTTGGCGGGCCGCTTTTACTGAACATAATATGCAATCAAAGCAGTCGCGGCATACAAGCCCGTCAGCGGCGACGGCATCGCCTCGACAATATTTTTCCCGCCAACATCACGCGGGATGACGCTCGGAACGCCAGTGGGAGCGGGCCGCCAAAGGGACGGTATTCAACAGTATCAAATGGGACGCGGCACACTTGACATTGCGGAACGTTGAGCGTGTCTCATTTTTACGCGATTTATCTTCATATTTGCGGATGTCGGAATAGAATATCTGAAATATTTTTTCTTTTTGCCTTTTAGTAAGAAAAGGGTGAACCCAGAAGCGCCTTTTCTTCTGGTCTAGCAATCCAGCTGCTTCTACCACAACTATCGCTTTTCTTCTTGTTTCGGTCCAAAATATTTGTTGCTGTCTCTTTGACGTCATGTTCAAAGTTTCACGTCCGTAGGAATACTGAAAACTAGTGAAAACTAAAACAAAATAACGAAAGATCCGGCGTTGCTACCTGACCGCAAAACCCGCTAGAGTCAAGTGTGTCTCGATTGACGTCGGGGCGAGACCGACAACGCCAGCGGCATGACGCCACCGCTCTTGGCATGTGTGGCAGGCGCCTAACTAGGCCTCAGTTACACAAACAAGATGTTAAAGACCGGACCTGTCTATTTTCCCCATTCGTTAAATGATAGTTTTACAGGGCCCATTCCTGTGTGGTTTTGTTCATATGCGCAAGGCCATAAATTTGCCTCTCATGATTATCGTTAGCTTATTTATAGGTAAATGTCAATGTGTGTACTAAATGATATTTTTCGTTATACCTTCTTAATTTGCAGCCTTCCTCGGCCATTTTATAACCAGGTCCCCATGGGCGCAAATTTGACAGCGTAAGTGTAACGTGATTAGTTGATTAGGCGGCCATTTTTAAAACTGGCGGCTAATCGTCACCTCTTAGAGGCTAGGCACGCGATAAAATTTACGTCTATGGGGATTAGGGCTAATAGATGAATATTATGAAAAAATTATATATAAAAATTAAGATACCTAGTAAGTATAGGTAGGTAGGTAGGTATGTGTATATATTATATATTAACTAGGTATCACTTGATATACATATGCGATTCCCGCTCGTTTTTAATAATATCATTGACTGATTTATTATTTTATTGATGTTTTCAAACTTACCTACACTTTGGTACATATAACTATCAATCTCACTCTTGCTATGAGGTACTAAATTAGCTAAAGCTACTATCTCATGTCCTGCAGCTATACACTGCATCATATTGTACGTGCTATCTTTTCCACCACTAACCAATGCAACCACTTTCATTTTTACTATCAACTAATGTTTCTAGTGATGATTAAGTAAAACTGAAAACAAATTATAATGTAAACTATAGATACCTACTTATTATATTATTATACTTATTAGCTAATAATTGTTCTACAGATAATAAGATTTTCAAAACATATTATTTTTAAAACTATATCTGGTATTTTCTATTTCTTTAATGACATTAAAGCAAATTTAGATAGATTCGATACTTCCAACTACTCACACTATAACCCCTCATGATGTTCCTGTAACTGTAAACCAATGATACTGTGTAAAATGAAAAATGAGTGTGCAGGAAAAATTATTTGGGATTTCTTTAGAGCAGGGGCGAAAGCATGAGCAGAGGAATGTACGAAAAAGGTAAAAGAGGTTTCCGACTACCTGACCAAAAAATAACTTACTCGCGACGATTACCAATAATCGGTTGACATAGAAGGAACTCTAATTCATCGGCGGATGAATACATTCCGTTCGCATTTACACGATATATATGCTGAGCTTAGAAATAAGGTAGCGCTGTTATACGCGGACTATTCCCAATTCCGATTACACGCGTCATAAAGATATCGTATTCTATAAGGAATCATCGGAAATACCGTGAATTAAGACTGCCTAGGACAACTATCTTTGACTGAATCTACTTTGGTACCTTATGGCTTCAGAGACTTGTGATATTCGGTTATGTATTTATTATTATTGTATTATATTCCATAACATTAGAGATGCGCCGAATATTCGTTTTGCCGAATAATGACCGAATATTCGGCCACTTTTAACCAAAGGCCGAATATTCGTTATTCGGCAAGTAGAACTGATGTATTCGGCGAATATTCGGCAAAAATATTAAGGCCAAACATCAGTTGCCCCTTTGCCGACAAAATAAACTAAAGAAAAAAAAAATTATATCTAAATAAAAAATACACTTAACAATAGACATTTATTTTATATAACCTGTATCAGTCACTAGGCTAAACGGCTGATTAAGGCAATCATTTCGCCGATGGCATAATGAATTTTTGTGGCCCTTAAATCGGTAATGGAGTACTTATTTTTAACAGCAAAACTATCTTCAAGGGTTTTTTGTTTAGCTACGCTAGTTTCCCTAAAATGTGTCTCCTGTGAACTTCCTGCAACTGATACTGAATTGATATGAATTTTATATACACGGGGATGTTTGTAGATGGTTAACCATAGAACTATTAGTCGCCGCTTTTCCTACACCACCACGCGATATTTTTATCGAACAAATAGCGCACACCGCTTTTGTTTCATTTTGATTTTCCAAACTAAAATGTTCCCAGATCCAGCTTTTCTTTTTACTCTTTGGTCTTCCATGTTTACCTTATTTTATTTTAAGAATTAAAAGAAAACTATAATTCAACTCGCGCCTTTAAAAAAACACAAATCCTCACAATAGATAATTCACAACTTTTTAAGTTTTAACAGCACTATCAAATAAAATCCGTCGTACCAACTTTTAATAGCGTAAAACCCTAAAAATATATACAACCAACAATAAACATTGGCCGAATATTCGGCCAAGATTCGGTCAACATATTGGCCGAATATTCATTATTCGGCCATGAAAATAGACCGAATATTCGTTATTCGGCCAATGGCCTAAACTACTATTCGGCGCGTCTCTACATAACATGGTTAAATTTTCTCGCTTTTTACAATGGCCCAGCACTGTATCGCTATCAGACAATTAAAACTATAGAAAGAATAACACAAACCAAATAATAACGACAAACAAAGCTGGACCGAACACCTGTAAAGTAAAAATGACGGAAGAATCAGGTTCGAAAAGGGTAGGGTGGTAGTTCTACCGTAAAAACGGTAGATCTGGTAACACCAGTAGCTATTCGGCATACCGTGTGTAGGTGTATTGGCAAAACTATGAATTTTTGAGAGTTTCTCTTCATTAGAAGGTGAATATTTATATTTACATATAAATGTCCTTAATTTCACTTACTTATGCTAAGTAACATGCTAAAGTAAGCAACATAAAAATAGTTTAATTTTTAGAGGTTGCTTTTTAGCATAAGTAGTTTCAGCTGGGCATTCATCAATCAGTCAATCGGTCACTTTGGCATTTTATATATTAGTACCTATACCTAGATAAAGATTACATTCCCACTAAAGCTAAAACTAGATTATAAGATTAAACGGGGGATTTAACACTTGCTTCCAAATATAAAATTATGAACAAAATGAAATACAACAATGAATATTTCATAAATTATGGAAGGTTTTAGCTCATCTACAAGCTTTAATTAGTTTTAAGGTGGGTTCAGTGAGGCCGTTTTTCGGGCGCTTATTAGTCCCTACTATTAAACCTTCCAGACTCAAATTCAGAAACTTCAAAGCAATTTCCGAACTTTCTTGTTACCCTACTTTTATGCGTAAGTGTAACACTTTTTTTTACACAAATTTCATCAGACATTTAAAACTATTGATTTTTGAATAGTGGAAAGTTCAAAAGTTCATTGTCTTTAGGTCTTCTTTACATTTAAATTATATTACCATATGATTGAACACAAATAAATTTTATTTATAATTCATAATAAATTTACCTTGATTTTATCATCCAAATAATGACAAAAGGGAGAAATACAAAGGAGTCAATTTAAGTGTCGATTTTAAGCCAATTAAGTAAATTAGTTTTTCCAAAATTTTACACTTATCAATGTAAATTCATTTGTTATTTACAATGTTCAATGTGTATTACAAATTAAGAAGATTATTTAATCAAGTAAGTGACCTAAATTGAACTGATTAACTAAATAGGTTGCACAATAAGCTGAAAGTTTAAAAGAAATTAAAACATAAAAGGTTATGTGTCTAATTAAATAACCAATGTATTTTTTAATATACCCAAATAAATGAAGGTTAAGATAATGTATACATGGTGTTTACTAAACATCTGGTAAAAATTCAAGGGGTGATCTCTTCGGTAACTTTAAGACTATTTTGTTCCTTAAAGATTTTGGGAAAGCCGCTTTGTTTTGAAAAAAAAATTTACATAGAGTTAGGTATACTTACTTAATAGTAGGTATAGTTATAGAAACAATGAATTATTAATCCTAGCCAAGATATTTTGTTCACTTTCTGTAAAATATATGATAATAAGTAGGTACCTATTTTTTTTTATCTTGTTGAAGTTTCTTACAATATAAATCTGCTCATAATGTGGTAATGTTATCTTACAGCTTAAAAATAAATAATGAATAAGATATGGATTTTTATATAAATGTTGTTTCAAGATTTGTTGATGTTCTTAAGATTATTTTTAAAATTAATACCTCCACTAAGGATTCAAATTTAAATAGAGTGTAATTGCAGGCTTTGTTTTAGGAGATTCACTGCCAATTGCAGACATGTATTTTCTCTGTGCATCAACTGCCTATCTACCATTATAGCCTGTTTATTTTAGATGCAATGACTTCATGGAACTTCATGTGATGTAATTAAATGGTCATATTTAAATGAGTAAAATTTCAGCAGCTGATTAAAGTCATCAAAGCGCATGCTTACAGGAAAAATTTACTTGTAATTACACCTAATGTAAACAGGCTTTTAGACTATTAATTTCTTAGTGCATTGGCTGTCTACGTCTACCATTAGACGCTTTCTTTTAATGGATTCTCATGGAAATTTATTATGTATCCACATAGGTAGACACAGAGCCAAAGTTTTTAAATTTAGCGAAGCAGCCTAAACATATTTTTTTTAGATGTTCTTAATATAACTTAGTTTTTTTTTTCTTTGGTGTAAACGCTCTGAGCCTAACCAACATAGATTTTTCCCGATTTTTCCTCAGATTTTCTTATATTATATGCTTTATCGTTTGCTAGAATAAATCTGGAAAACTATGAAAACTAGCTAATACCAATGGTTTTGGATGGATAAATAGAAAAATGGGCTGTTTATAATATCGATATCTTTTACTAGGAGAAAGAACAGCCTGTTAATAATAATACGCCAAAAAACATATAAAGTATAACGTTTCAGTTATAAAATTTAATAAAAATACTTTTGCTGATAGTCAGTCAACATTTTCTCTCTACTATTAGGCCTTTGAATAAAACAAATGCAACTGGAGACCAAAAATAAGAAAAGCGTTCTACACACAAAGGAAATTATTGTACTTACCAACCCTTAACCTAGTTTTTGATCTATCATAAACTAAGATACACAACTAATTTATTTTATAATTATAATAATTTAACTTTTTTAATCATAGACATTTGGTTGATTTTTGATTACCGTTTCTGTCACAGAAAAAAAAGGGTTCGTTCGGGATAAGTTTCAAATGTCAAATTGTCATGTCAAATTCCATATTTAGCCGTGTTCCTTTTAAATGGCATAGCAAAAGGTGAGCGTTAATCTTTAAGAATTCTTCAAAGATTTCTACCTTCCGCGAAGGATGCCCCTCTATATCTCTCGACTATGCATGTGAAGTTGTTCGAGAAACGCTCTTTCGGATATATGCAGAATGATTTTTTTATCAGCGGTCCCAAATTATCGAACATTATCCTACAGACTACCAAAGTAGGTGTAGTTGTATATATTTTTGGGTCAATAACGTTTATTAGGAGACACACGATCTTGGTACTTTTTTAATAAACATTATGTACTATACCTACAGTGTTAGTGGTTTTACAAAAAAATTGCGGTATACCGGGTGTTTCTCAAAAGACGTTCGCTCCTATAACTTTTCTGTATTTATAGATATTAAAACGAAATTTTGAGATAATGCATAAGAGATGAGTCTGCATTTATTGGCATAATTTTCAATTTGTTAGCTCTTCCGGTTTGACCAGAAGTGACCTTGACTTTGGTATTTTAAATGGGACATCTTGTATATTTTTACTTTGGGATTTAGCTTAACATTCTGAGTAAAATGACACCTCACTTATCATTTCTTGACGTGAGTTATAAGTTTCAGTCGTGAAATGCCGTTTTTAAAAAACTTTATTTTCACAAAGTATGACGATTAGTTGGATAGCGTTTATCGAAAAGGAACCAAGCGCCAAATCAATGTTTTGAGAAAGAGGAGGTTAAAGATAAACGATTGTTTCTAAATCATAAGTAAACTGGGCTCAAATTTTTTGACATGGGTTTTGATAAACAGTAAAATTATTACTGTATACATGATTGTTTGAGTTTATTATTAGGACCAGAAACAGCAGTTTTTTTTTTTTTTTTTGGCGGATATGGTTCTTTTTGAATAAATGGGTTTTAACTTGAAATTTCCGATTTAGGATATATGGTACCAAGTGTCAAAATGACCTGTGGTTCTTTTTAGAAAAATGGATAAAGTTAAAAATGGTTCTTTGTAAATACCAGTGCTTTATTTTTAAACATTACAAACAGACAAAAGTGTTTTAAAAAAATAGGATTAAACTTGAATACAAAATCTACAATTATTCATTTATAACTTCCTCAACGTCAAAATCCAAGTTCTGACCAAAACCATCGATGTCGTCTTTAAATTCTTGAAAGTTCCCTATTTTATAGAAGGATCTAGCATCTAAAGTTAAAGGAATGAACCGCATTAATGATTTAATATCATTGCATTTTTTAATGGAAATCGGTTTTCCTTCTGGATAGAGGATGTCTGTGGACAAAAATAATTTTGCCGTTTTCTACCACGTATGGGTTTGGAAATATCGATTTCTTCATATTGGCCCTCAGGACCGTGAGTTTCCTTTAAATAAATTGAAAACGGTTTGTCCTTTTTCAATTTCATTACTTTTGTTTTCAACCAGGATATTTTATTCTTATCAATACTTATTTTTCTGTTTGAAATGATTTTTTCTAAGTTTCCTGTTGAAAAGAAATCTTCCGAGTTCATGTAAACCACTTCAAAACGATTGCTTTTCTTGCAATTTTCAACTATAGACTTGAATTCGTCTATGGTGTAGATTCGAACTTGAAGTTTGAGTGCACGTTCAATTTGAGCAAAGTCCGTATGACAGGGTAAGAAGCTGTGCCCTGATTCTAAATATTTTAAATTGATTGTTTTTAAGGTAGGATGTTCACTTATAAAATCTTTTTTAAAATTAGCACAATTTTGATATTTCTATTCTGGCCACCACATATCAGACCACAGAATTAATTCGTGTACTCCATATATCTTCTAAATATTGCAAATTTATAAATTTGTTTAAGCAAGACCTCTTGTGCGCCCCTACCCGTAACACCTTCCTTCCAAATTAAAGCGTATGGTTTGTTTGTGGACCCTGCATGAATCCCTTTATTATAAATGCTTAATTGGCGTTTATAATAAACTAGGTTGGTTGGAAGTTTAGGTAAACCCAAAACCTTTTCCATGTCATAGCACAGTGTTTCCAACACATGAAATGCTTAAAATTTAGAAGGAACCAAGCGACACTTTCCCATTAATTTAAAGAGAATCATCACTTGGTTCCCTTTATTGAAATTAGAAATCTACAGTTTGAAAAATGTCGTTTGGTTCACAGCCTAATAGATGGCACGCGGGTAGCGATATCTAGTGGATCTTTTTACACAAACTAAATCACACCCTTGTCTGTCGCTTGGTGCATTTAACTCATTTTGTCCAATTTGGCGCTTGGTTCCTTTTCGATAAACGCTATCCAGTTATACAATGACTTGTTCGATACAAAATCTTAAGTAACACTAACGTAATAGAAATAGGGCAAGAACGCTTTTATAGTACCATAGTAATCTAAATAACCATAAATATGTCATTAGAAAGTGATATGAAGGTCTGTTCTAGAAAGCTGATATGGAAAGTTCTATTAACATAACTCCTCCCCTCTTAGAGAAGAAAATAGGAGTTCCTCTATTTTCTGACTTTTCTTGGGATTTTCGTTCTCTTGCTTTTTCTTAAGTAGATCCAGGCATCTTTGGCGTTGGGGATGATGAATCTTGATATAGTACAGAATGGCTGCTGCACTATAATGATGACCACAAGGATAATTGCTGTGTTAACCCATGGGTGGCTTCCGTCATGAATAATTTGGAGATCGGTGGTTTGCAAATTATTGGCAATGGTATTAATTTGCTTTATATTTTCGGTATCGATCCTTTTCATGTGAAGCGTTTTTTCTTTCTTGGTTTCGCTGTTTGCTGGCATTACAAAAGTGGGTAGTTCGAATATAAATTCTTCATGCGTTGTTTGCTCGGCTTGAAAGTATTTTCCATTGATGAAAATTTTGCAGTTCCCTAAGGATATTGTACAGGGCTTGCTTATTTCGTATATTCCTTCATTGTTGCAGAATGATTTGACATTTGTGGGGAGAGCTGGGATGAGGAGTACTTCATTGGCGTTAATTTGGTAAATGGTGGTCTCGGAAAAGTGTACAAGTATTCCGGGACATGAATTTCTTCCTGTTCTTATAAGGTCAGCTAGGCAGGATTGATGTTTGTGCAAATTTTCTTGTAAGCAAAAGTACCAATTTTCTACTTCGGGGCATCTTTCTGATGTAGTCCAGAAGTCTTTAGTATTGAGCAAAAGGTAGGGTTGTTCGGGAATACTTGTTTGGTTTTGGATAGGTGTAGGATGGAGTTGGAAATATTTAAATATAGAGGATGTTATATAGGTGTGTGAATTTTAAATAATACTAATTTTTCTTGAATAATTACTTGTGCAGAAAAGAGAAAATAGTAATTCATTATATTCTTTAATTTAGGTACTTGTTCTATGCCGTAATTATCACTTAACTTAATATAATTTTAAGTTGATTAGGTTTTATAATAGAGTTATGCAAAATATTCATTTTAGCAAATGAAATAGCAATTTCTAAGCTATTAAGTATTTGTTGAATTGAAGGCAATTGTATTAACAAACTATCAATAATATTAGAAAAGGAAAAAGCTTGTTCTAGATTTATAATTTTTGTAACTTCTTTTGATAAATATTTAATTTGTCCTTCTAGGGATATTTGATTATCAATTAGTTTTTGAAAGTTATTAGAATACGTATTTGAAATTTGTTTAAGGATACTTTGCTGTTGTTGTAAGTTTGTATTTAATTTAATTTTATTCGATTGTAGATTTTCTAAATAAGACTGAATGTGCTTCTTATCGTCTGAATCTAGAGTGCCAAAAAGCCATTTTTAAATTTTGCCTACTGCATTAATTAATCCACGTTTTGTTCTCTGACTTTCTAAAAATCCATTAATTTTGTTGATAGTTATATCGGCGAGTGATATAGCACTTGAAATTTTATTTAAAAGTAATATTGAAAAATGATTATGCGATTGTTGTTGGTTAATTACATTGTGTAGTTGTGTTAATGAGTTATTAATTTGCAATAATTATATTTCGGGGTGTGTTAAATTAATATGGTAAAGAAATATATGTTTTGTGGTTATTATTTTGGTTTGTCCAATGTATACAGGAAGTAAATACGTAAATGAAACAACATTAAGGTTTCAAATCTTCACAAAATTACTTTATTTTTATATTAAAAATAAAAATAAAAACATGACATGTTTCGTAGCACTGCTACTTCGTCAGATGTCGAGATGGAAATGACAAACAAAGTTTTAGGTGTAGAGGCATTTATCTGCTAAGTACTAATTATCTAAATATTCCTTATCTTACGGGTTTTGGAAAAAACCAAGTAATAAAGTATACTTATAAATACTGAATAATAGGAATAAAAATGGTTGGAAACTACAATATTTCAAAACAAATTTAATAAGGGTGAATTGTTAACATCTAATTGATCGTTTAAAATTTTGCCTGCTTTTTAAATTTTGTTAATTTCTAGAGATTCCAATAAAGACAACTTTTTGCTTTTATTTTCGACATGTAAAATTTTAAAATTATCCTTAAAAGTATGGTTTTCTGATAGTAGATGAGTTGCGTACGCTGAATTTTGTTTTTTATTTAGAAAGTCCCTTCTATGTTCCTGTAGTCTAACTTTAAAAGTGCGTCCTGTTTGTCATATATAACTTTTTTGACAAGAACCACAGTCTAATTGATAAACTCCGCATTTTTGTTCTTTGTCAGTCTTGTCTTTATTGTTTTTGATGTATTTACTTATATTGTTGTTTGTTTTAAAAGCTATATTAATGTTTTGTCTCTTTAAAATGTTGCTAACCTTGTCTGAAGTGTTTCCTATTAAGTCATATGTTTTATGTGCGTCTTTTACCCTAGGATAAATTAGTGAGAAAGTTTTTTTGTTTAATTTATTTTTAAGTATATTGTCTATTGTTTTGGGGGAATATCCGTCATTTATAGCAATTTGTTTAATAATGTTAAGTTCTTTGTTATAATCTTCCGAGACCATCGGTACCGTGATCAGTCTATGGATCATGCTATGGTAAGCGGCTAATTTATGGGAATTGGGATGTAGAGACGTATAATGTATTGTCGTATCTTATTTTTAATATAAAAATAAAGTAATTTTGTGAAGATTTGAAACCTTAATGTTGTTTCATTTACGTATTTATTTAATATAGATCTTCATCAAGTAACGATCGAATCAATTACACGTATACAGGAAGGATGGGGTTTTTAATTTCTTTTATTTCTAATGCGAGTACTGGTGCGAGGAGTATTACGACTAATACGAGGTGATTCATGTCATTTGGTACCTGAAACAATACGTTGCGGTTTTAGAAGTTTTTTATGATAAACCTTTTGTTTCGTTTTAATTTTATTATCGCTGATAATTTCGGGATTTTCAACTTTTTCGCATAGATTTACCGTTTTTCTTTGAGAGGCATTCTTTTTCTTTGGTTTATAAAGTGGCTTACTAGGATCAATTTCAACTGTTTCTTGTTTACTTTGATTAAGAGTTTCTAGATGATGTTGTTGTTTTTTCTCGAGTTTTTCGCGAATAAGTTTATTAAGAATATGTAAATTTTCCGTATGATCTTCGACGTATTGATTAATTTTTATTTTATCGTTAATTTCGAAAGGGTTTCTATAATCGAGTCTTCCTCTAGTGATTTGTAAGGGTGTATATTCTGTGGCACTGTGAATAGAGTTATTGTATGACAAAAGTGCATATTTAATAAGGGTTTCAATGCTCTCATTTGGTTTGGTGTTTTTAAGTGTAAGTATCGTTTCGGCTAATGTTGAATGAAATCGTTCTATAGGACTGTTACTACTAGGATTATACAGGGTGGTATAATGAATTTCGATATGAGGTGTTTTACAAAAACTTTGAATTACTTCATTTTTCCACTCGTGTCCATTGTCCGTTGTTATGCGTCTAGGTAAACCGAAATGATTAATAAACTGCAATAGTCCGTTTGCAATTTCGATTGCGCTTAATGATTTTATGGGGTAAGCTTGACCAAATTTTGAGAAACTGTCAATGATAGTTATAAAGTACTGTCCATGGGTTTTATATGTATCTGCATAGATATGATCAAAAGGTTCTAAACCTAATGGAGTGGGTTTGAATACTAATTTCGTGGGATGTCTTTCATATTTAGTTTTTTGGCAAATGTCACACGTATTAGTGTAATCTTTTACACTTTGGTCTAATTTTGGCCAATAAAAATATTTTTTTATTGCATTGAGGTTTTCTTGGATTCCGCGATGGCTTGTTTTTGTTTCGTGATATTGTTGCAATTTTAATTTTTGTTCTTCTTCATCTACCACGTCGGTTAAAAGTGTATTTAATATAAATAAAGTGAATGCATTATTTTTAAAATATTTTTGAAATACTTGTATGAACATTGGTTCCAAAGTTTTGTCCTTAAAATGTAAACAGTAAGTTTGTTTTGGAGTAAGATTTTCTTTTATGAATTTAACTATAAAATTTTCATCTTTTGGTATTGTTAAATAAAATCTATTTTTATCAAATATTGTTATTTTGTTTACTTCATATTTATCATTATTGTTACTAGAAACAATTATTTGATTTTTATACGTATTTATACTTTTTTCTGTATAAGGAGCACCGATAATCGGGTTTTCTGAATTAGAGTGAATAGTTTCGCTATCAGTGACTACAGGGTGTTCGTTCTGTGAATCTGTACTTGTACTAGGTATAGGTTCATTATTAATTTGTTTTGGGGGTCGTAATTGCGTATTCTGATGAATAATTATTTTTTGTACGCCTTCGGGATTATTGGGATTGTTAGCATTTTGATTAGAGTTTATTTCACGGTTTGTCTCAGTATTATGTATTTTTAATATTTCCTCGATTTCGTCTACATTTAAATCAGGAAGTTCAGATGGGTCAGCGGGGTTTGCAATAATAGATCAAGTTCAATAGGATTAATCTCTACACGAGAAAGAGCATCTGCGTTGGTATTCATTTTTCCTTTTTTATATATGATTTTATAATCATATTCTTCTAATTTTAATCTCCAGCGGACTAATTTAAAGAAAAAAAACCATTGAAGTGGTTTATGATCGCTTATTATTTTGAATTTTATACCATAGAGATAGGGTCTAAAATATTTGACTGCCCAGACGATGGCCAAAAGTTCTTTTTCTATAGTACTGTAGTAAATTTCTGCAGGGTTAAGTGTACGAGATGCATAAGCTATTGGGAGATCTTGACCTACAGGGCCTTGTGATAATATGGCACCAATTGCGTAATTAGAAGCGTCAGTGGTTATATTAAAGGGTTTAGAGAAATCGGGGTATTGAAGAATGGGATTTTCTTGCAAATATTGAATGAGTTTACAAATTCGGGGGTATGTTCTATTTTAGTATTTTTTTTAAACATTGGGTCATAGGTTTTGTTAATTTAGCAAAGTTTTTTATGAATTTCCTATAATAACCTACGAGTCCGAGAAATGATTTTATTTCTTTTGCTGTCTTGGGAATTGGAAATTTTTCTATGGCCTTAATTTTTTTTGGGTTTGGTTTTATTCCTTCGGGTGTAATTACATGACCTAAGAATTCAACAGACGTACAAAGGAACTCACATTTGTCTAATTGAATTTTAAAACCAGCTTCTTTTAGTTTGTCGAACACTTGTTTTAAGTTATTCATATGTTCTTGTAGAGATGTAGAAAATATTATTATGTCGTCCATGTATACGAGGCATATTTTATTTTGCAAATCTTTAAGGACATTGTCTATTACAAGTTGAAAAGTGGAGTGGGAATTTTTTTAATCCGAATGGCATTCTTACAAATTCAAAGTGTCCATGCTCAACATTGAAAGCTGTTTTTTCTATAGAGTCGGGGTGCATTTCAATTTGATGAAAGCCAGAAGCTAAATCAAGGGTTGTGAAATACTGACATCTACCTAGCTTATCTAGAATATCAGAAATGTTAGGAAGAGGGTATCTGTCATCTATTGTTTTTTCGTTAATTTTTCTGTAATCGACTACTATACGCCATTTTTGTTTTCCGCTCGCGTCGAGTTTTTTTGGGACTATCCATATTGGAGAGCTCCACGGAGATTACGAAGGCCTAATAATGCCGTCGTTTAACATTTTTGCAATTTGTTTTTGTACCTCTGCTTTGTGTACATACGGATAACGATATGATTTTGTATGAACCGGTATTTCGTCTCTTGTTTTAATTTCGTGTTTAATTTTATTTGTAAAAGTCAACTTATCATCAGGATTATGCAAAATTTCTTCATATTTTGACAATAGGGATTTTAATAGTTGGGTTTCTTCGGGGTTTAAATGTTTCGTTCTAATTAAGGAAAAATCAAATTTGCAATTTTCTACTTTTAGCGGTTGGGAAATATCTTCAATCAGACAGTGAATTTGAATGTTTTAAACATTCAAATTCACTGTCTGAGTAAGTTTTGGCAAATTTATTAAGAAAATTATCGGTAATTTCTAAAATTGTTGTTTTTGGAGAAGGGTTAGGAAATTCGATTACAGTTAATCCGTTTTTTATAGTTAGTAAGCTACTTGGTATTTGAATATTATCATTTGTTAGATTAGGGATAAAAATTTCGCCATCTGGTAAGTTAGTTTTTAGTTGTTTTAAAATAGAAGTTTGACCGGGTATTTCAATTTTTTGTGTAAGAAAATCTTTTCCAAAATGAAGTGGTATTTTTATTTTATTATTAAAGAGGACTTTGTTATTAAGATCTATATTTAAATTTAATTTTCGTAAATCTCTGATACCTATTATACCGTCGAAATAATCATGAAAATTAAAAAGAACAAACTCTAAAGTATTTTTAAAAGGTAAAAATTCTTTAAAAAGAGGAATATGAGCTTTAAAGTTAGATTCTCGTTTGCCAGCGTATGTGACTGTGGGTGTGTCCGATTTTTATATACAATTGGGAAAATATTTTTCGGCAATATAAGGTCTTATAAGAGAAGGGTGACAGCCTGTATCTATAAGAAGTTTAATTGGGGGTTGATTATTTTGAATATAAGGTAATGAATTAGGCGTTAAATTGTTTAAGTCTATGATGTGTCGATTGGTGTTTCGTCTTCGCGAAAATTTGGTTCACTTAATTGCGAATAATTATTATCATAATTGTTTTCGTACGTGTCATCGATTTCCCTTAGGTGATAATTATCGAAAGTGTCGTTAGTAGGGTCATTAGAATAATATTCATTATTGTAAAGGTCAGTGTCGTTAATGAGGTGATCGGTTTCTAAATTTGTAAGTTCTTCTGAAATAAAATTACGCGGTCCTGTTCTTTGAAAATAATTATTTTTATAATTTTGGTTTTGTAAATTCCTAAGAGACTGTATGTTAGTGGAAGTTGACATTGCTTCGGGTTTGTTAGCAAGTGTTTCAGAATAAATATTCCAACTCAAGAGCGAGAATTTTTACATTCTATTATCAAAAATGATTTTGGAATTATTGCATTCAGTAATGGTCGTGGAGAAAAAAAATTCTGAAGCCGCAAGGTTTGTATTTGTACCTATGTTTTATAAACAATGACATTACGTACAACTTTAAATTAAAGCCATATTGCTTTTCAAAACCATTCCATTGTTTTTCAAAGCCGCCTTTATATTATAAATTTATATTTTTAAATTTGCTATTGGGACTTAAGGCAATTGGTATTAAATTGTTGGAAAAAAAATGCTCGTTTAAAATATCCTAGTGAACTACCATCGTTCCATTTGGAAAAATGGAGTAAACGTCAAGAGAACAAAATTTCATTTTTTAAACGCGTGTGAAACTTAGAAAGTCAACTATTATGACATAATTTTTATATACTATAATGGCCGACCAATGTATTTAAATTTCTTCTAGCATCAAATCGTCGTTGCTGGTTATTTGAGTAGTTTCTTTGTAAATGCCCCACCTTGTTGCAGCTGTAACAAGTCCTTGTTTCCTGTAGATTTTGCGTTCGGCATGCACTGGCAAAGTGTCCAACCTTGTTACACTTGAAACATGTTAACTCTCGAGATTTTCCTGAACGACAGTCTTTAGCAACGTGACCAGTCCTTTGACATTGGTAACATCGCATGGTATTGTTACCTTGAGTCCTCTCTGTCTCACGGGACGGTTGTTGCATGCCCCTGACGTATCCTCGATGAGATGTTGAAGGTTTTATTATGCTTTCGATAGCTTCTTCTCTCTCCGTTAATTCTAATGCGTTGCCTAATGTCTTTGTTTCCATTGCCAAAATTCTAGCTTTTATAGGCATCATTCGCCCCATCATAAACTGGATGATTAATTCTTCTTCATAACGAATTTTTAAAACATCGTCCACGTCCTTAGTCCCAGTATATGAAACAGTCTTGTTTCCTAATGACTTGAGCCTTGTCAAAAATTGTCTGCAGGTCTCCTCTGTCCTTTGTTTACATTCAATAAACCCGAACAAACCCGAAGGCGCAAAAATAGCGCCGCAGGCGAAAATTTTTAGAGGTTTTTAAAAGAAGAAGATGAAACAATTAAAAATATGATAAACCTTATTTGTGCCGAAGCTGAAATAATATCCGCAGGCCGACCATTAGTTGAGAATCTCTTCGGTTCAGAGGAAGGGTCCAATTTTGCGACATCCGTGTGTGATTGCTGGCCTTTAATTTAAGAAATTTTAGACATTGATACTCCCGATGAAGGCACCAGACTTGCTAATAAATTAAGAAAACTTATAGTTTGCACTAAGGATATATTACAAAAGCTTTTAGTCTCGTTATTGCTAATAAGTAATTCAATGACTACTGAGAGGATTATTTCCCAGTACAACAAATTAAAAACGCCAGGAAGAATTTCATTAAATGAAGATACAATGAATGATCGCCCCTTAGTGTCATTGAATGGAGTTGGAACAGCCCATTTGGATCCAAGACCGGCAGTCGCCGAGTTTTTAATGAAAAAGGAACGTAGGTTTAGAGAACCAACCCCTGAAATATACAAAACTAGAGATTTTATTAGTACATAGATAATCCTAAATTATAATCTTATTAATGAAGTTCTATTTACAATGAAAATGAGTAGGTAACGAGTTCCTTTTCCTTTTAATTTGTGGTATTTTTTATTTTTATGTACTGTATTGTTTTGGTTTTGCAATAACAGTGTTTTCAATTTGTAGAAAAAAATGTGCACTGGGTTATGTACTCACTCTTTTTGACTCCACAAAAGTTTTTACGTACGTTGAAATGTAAATCGCCCAGGGGAGGGGGGGTCCCATGACCCCCCCCCCTGGATCCGCCCTTGCATCGTAAGTCGGGACTGAATCTAGTCCAATAATCACGTTATTCAAAACCACTGGGTTAACTTCAAGTTTCTTTTAGTCCGTCATCTTTACAAGTGAAAATATCTTTTATTTAGCAACAATACTATTATGGGGGAGTCTTTCGACGTCCACAGTCTCAAAGTCCAAAATTCTAGCTGTTACTTCTACTTAAGGGTTGTATAAATTTTCATCCCCTATTCTTCTTTCTTTTTGTTACCAATACCCCACACCTGACACCATTTATAAGTGACCGACCCATGTAGTCAGATTAGTAACCCTTTTATTGTTACTTTACGTTGGCCAAAAAATCACTTTTTAAACACATGGGCGACCTACAATATGGACTTTAGGTATTAATTGCTGGGCAGGTTCGACGACTTATCTGTATAAACACCATTAAATTTAATCTCTGTCAGATAAGGCATCCTTTTCCTTGCAATGACGACCTACGACGGCCCTGTCCTTACGGGAGTCGTTTCAATAGTAAATATCAGAAATTTTACTAAAGTTATTTATTAAAATTAGAATAGTCTACTAATGTTTTTAGAGATTCTCAGTTTTACATCCAAAATTACAGTGGTTAAAATTTCTTATCATCGTCAAAATTGGAAATGTCTAGGTACTAACAATAATTATTTGGCACTAACCTATTTGTTGAATTTGCAACCCCATCGTATTTCTTGCACAAAATCACAATTCACAAAAAATCACTTATTTGGTAACACTCCGTGATTCTAACATCCAACAACTTTTTATAAACAAGTATTTATAAAAACACTAACTTGCCCTGGTTGAGAGCTTGCTAAGTCACAACCCACCCAGCCGACACACTGACGCCACACTGACGTCCCAGACGTCATTCTTTGGTCATTTAAGCTCTTCGCGTACCTAGCGAAAGTTTATTGTTTGTTATTGGTAATTTTTGGCGGATAAAGTGAATTTTGGATCAATTATTTATACCTGTCCTGGTAAGCAAGTTTATCTTTTATAATTACGTTTTTTAATGGTTGGAACACGCAATTATATCAATCTGCAAGACACAATGCAGCACTATTCTGGCTAATAATAATATATTTCAATAGGTTAAAATTTATTCCCTGCATATGTTTTTATTCTTTTGTAGAAATTTATGTTATAATTGAGTTCAGTGAGACATCAGGTGGTGGCGGGCTAGCGGTTGTTAATAATAGTTGGTTGACACCCAGAAAAAACACTGCTTTTGGCCTCCCTACAAGTCTCAAAATCAGTTTATCAAGTGTTTGGCAGGGAACGAATGCCCAAAAGATCACTGGGAGCTATTTGATTTATCCCGTTGCTTCTATGAAACATATAAATTACCTAATATGCATAATAACATCCCTTACTTGCAATTATTATTCATAATGTACAATAGTGTAGTTTTGATTTGTAATAGATAGGTACTACTGTCTAAATTAACTGTTATAACAATTTTTATAGCTCTCTATACAAGGCCAGAAAAAAATTGAGAGAGGCAGAGGAGACTTCAGATTTGCAAAGCGAGATAGATGAAATAGGTGTCACCCGAAACAGAAAGGCCCCGAAGCATTTAATATACTCCTCATCTGATGATGAAGAAGAAGTCCTAGAAAGTGTCAATAAAAGGCCCCCAACAATTTTACTTTTACCTAACAGAGGTAAAATCCAGTAAGTACCTTAATTTATCCCGATTTTTATAAAAATGTTACTTGTAGTAAATGTTATAGATTACAAATTTTAAAAAATTTCAAAATAAAGCAGTGTTTTGTTTAAATCAGTGGTTTTATTTTGTCTCCAAATCCGTTAAAAATATATAATATAAATAATTATAACACGTCAGTTAAAGGATATATTTGACGTTAATATGACGTCATCTTCTATGGTCCATACGATGTCATTAGCTGACGTCATTGGGATGTGAGATTAGAACGTCATTTCTGACGTCAAAAAGACGTACTATTATTCGTCCCCTGACGGCGCAAATGACGAAAAAGTTACGTCAATTTGACGTCAGTGTGTCGGCTGGGAACTTGACTTCTTAACTGCTGCACTAGCATTACTGAATTTCGACTGAATTCCGAAGACTGAGTTACTTTTCCGGCGTTATGCGCCCGTTTATATAGTAAAATATATGCAGAGTTCACGTGTCAGAGTGCAAGTTCCCACACATAGGTACCAATGAACTCGTTGTCAGCAATTTGACAAGAACTTTCCTGCAGAATATTAACCGTAATTACAACAACCTTCCCACACTTAAAATGCTAAGAATAATAACATCTAACAGGTGTAGACCTGCGCTAAGTATAAGTGAGGTGTCATTTTACTCAGAATAAGTAAAAATATACAAGATGTCCCATTTAAAATATCAAAGTCAAGGCCACTTTCGGTCAAACCGGAAATGCTAACAAACTAAAAATTATGCCAATAAATGCAGACTCATCTCCTATGCATAATCTCAAAATTTCATTTTAATATCTATAAATATAAAAAGTTATAGGGGTGAACGTCTTTTGAGAAATACCCGGTATACTTACAGTATTGTTTTCGAAAAATAATTAGTTTACTTATTATCGGCAACATTAATATTTTTATGACATTATTGTGGATGTTTTCTTACAATGTTGAGATCTTTGAAATTGCCTAAGAGTCTTTATGCCATATTAAATAAAACATATTTTTTATTAACACTCTCTAATTGGTAATTAATTCCATATCCGATTTCCTGTCGTTGTTGCGTATTATTTTCAAAATATGCCTCTATGTACTGATCGGTAATATTATTATATTTAAAAACGAAATCTGTTAACGAAGTTGTTCAAACCCGCTTCGATCCACCTTTTAGAGCCTTTAAGCGGTAATATTGTAATAATATCGAAAAAGAAAATCTTTGAACAAAGCACAAACTAGCCCGATACACCTTTTAAAGTCGATCAGCCGAATTTTAAAATTTACATGACAACCCTGTAATTTATAAACAGGCTGATTAATGTTAACTTTGTCGCCGTCACTGTGTATGAATGTAAGAATTTCTTTTTGAAATATCCGAGTTATGATAAAATATCATAAAACAAAATATAGTTAACTAGTTTTTGTAAGTTTTTCGTGTGTTTCCGCATCTGAAATAGTTATACAAAGCTAATAATAAAAGATAAATGATAATGAGAATGCGAGTAAAAATTATAAAATCTTGTGTCTTAAACGTTATTAAACCGTATTTTTTTATTTTATTTTAAAGAAAACCAAATTTTGATGACATAGTAAAAACATTTAAAACACAATTTTTCGTTATAAAATAAAAATGGCGGTAAATTCCACCTTACATGCTCAACACCTTGTTTTGTACATTCTGTAAATGAAATAATTAAAAATTAATTTCATATTTTTAAGTTGCAAAAATTAATATTGTTAGAAACTTTTTAAATATTATCGCTTAAGTTAGTTTATAAGAAAAACGATTGAATCATTTTGCTGATGTAATGCATTTTTTTTGTCGGCAGATAAGAACCGGTCGCTATCGGTCGTGCGAAGGAAGGCCAGTCTTGGCAGTTACCTCACACGCTCGTGTTCTTTGCCGCCGGTGATTAATTGCCAGTCATATTATTGTTTAATTTTATATAAATTTGCTAATTAGGATTATTATTGGTGTACTGTGCATAGTGTATTAAATTGTTTTTGCTAACATCAGACGTGTGATTTTTCCCACGAGTGCCCACAATTTGATACAAGAAATAAACTGACATAAAGTATGTAAGTAACACGATTAATTTTGGTAGTATTGAAACGTTTTGGCAATAAATAGTCAGTCCTACTAGGGCTTAAGTAAAATATTGGGTTTGAATGAATTAAAATGTTTACATAACTCATTTAAATAACGCTAACTTATAGTTATTCAGTTGGCTGCATTGTCAAATAATAATTGTAAAATTAAAAATGCGCTTTGATAAAGTAGATAAATTAGTCATTAGTTATTACATCACTAGAGCAGAGTCGGTTTAAATATTTTTGCCGGTATCGCACAGTGGTTCGGTAACCTAAAATTTAGTCGTTATTGTTATTCTGATTTTATCGATTATTATTATGATTATGAGGCAACATTAATAAGTTTTTATTTTATGATTGTCAATAATATATCTGTTTAAATTGAATTTTGCGCATTTTATGATTTTGCCATCCAATAGAATTTTTTTTGATTTTAAATGATTTTGTGTTTGTAATTTCTTTTTTTTATTGTTTTTCTGTACAATTACTATTATGCAAACAACTTTTTGACATATGGTGTCAATGGTAAATTTTTTTTTACAGTAGCGTCTTGAATATGGAAGAGCTATTATCTCAGCTGGTTAAAGCCATAAAATCCACAAAAACTGCTCCCGAACAAATTGACTTGCCTCCTTTTAAGCCAGACTTTACTGATGCAAAAAAAATGGTTAACAGAAATAGGAGATATTAAAACTGAATTTGAGTGGTCAGACCAACAGACTTTAACTCGGGTGGGTCGTTTTTTGACCGGAGTTTCAAAAACGTGGTATGATGTGTGGTCTCCAGACCTAAAAACATGGGACGCCTTTCAACGCGATTTTGCAGAGGCATTTCCGCCAAAGAAAAATCTTGGTCGTTTACTTTCAGAAGCTGCTGAATTTAATAGTAAAAGCTGTAATACTTATGACGCCTATGTTTTCCAAAAAACCAGTATGCTAAGAAATTTACGTGCTCACTGGGAAGAGTCTGATATTGTCGAACTTGTAATACATGGAATAAAGGAACGCGATGTACAGACTTCGGCTACTAATCTCAATTTCAAGAAAATTTCAGATTTGCTTGTTTTTCTTGGTTCCGTTACTAAGCGGCAGTCTGAAACTGACAAACAGCAGTCTAGTTCAAGCTATATGCATTCTGATGAACCTCCCCGTAAACGCTTCCGTGATGATCCTCGTAGGTCAGCCGTTTCGTACAGATCCTAGGTTCAACTAAGATGCTTTGGCTGTGGAGAGACTGGACACATTCAAAGACATTGCCAAAAAAAAACCAAAAAGATTTAAATACTTCAAATGAAAATAAACCCGCCACATCTTCCACAACAGATCGTTCAAAAGTAAATAATTGTTTATTTTGTGCAAAACCTGGACATAACAGCGATAACTGCTTTACTCGTCAGAATATCGAGAAACGTAAAAAAATTAATTACTGCAGTACTGGAAAGGAGCTTATAAGAGAAGATATCAAAATAAATGGCCAAAATTATGCTGCCATAGTTGACACTGGAGCAGATATATCTTTAATAGCTGAGCGCCACTTGAAAAACTTTGAAGATAAAATTTCTCCCTGTAAATTAACTCTCACAGGGATACTCGCCGGGAGCATAAGTGTTATAAAACATTTTAGAGCAACTTTAGAAATCTCCGAAGTGGTAACAGATTTAATTTTTCATGTCGTACCTGATCACATTCTTGAATACGACGCCATAATAGGTCGCAACTTATATGATGATCCTGAAATTTCGACGGTTACTGATTATACAGGAACAAGCGTTGTTCGCAACAGTCTCAAAAGTTTTTCGAATCATGCCATATACATCTGAAGAACCTATTGACGTCCCAGAACAATATCGAGTGGAACTTTTAAACTTGTTGTCTCGTTTTTCCAGCTTGCTTCCAGCTGATGGATTCCTCTCTTTAGTAAATAATGCCACACTACAAATTAAATTACGCGACGATTTTGTAGTCAACAGAAATCCATATAGGTTGGCTGCTAGTGAAAAAAAGGTAGTACGCGAGATCGTTGATGAGCTAATTGCCAATGGTATTATTCGAGAAAGTGAATCACCGTTTGCAAGCCCAATTATACTGGTGAAAAAGAAAGAAGGAACATACAGAATGTGCGTCGACTACCGTAAGCTTAACTCACATACGATAAAATACCGGTTCCCACTTCCTTTAATAGAAGATCAGCTCGATAGACTTGGAAGGGGTCGCATTTTCACTTCTCTGGTCATGTCCTCAGGTTTTCACCAAATACCCATAGATGAGCTTTCGATAGAAAAAACAGCTTTTGTCACGCCCGATGGGCATTATGAATATCTACGGATGCCATTCGGCTTGGCTAACGCACCAGCTATATTTCAGCGCTCTATAAATAAGGTCTTGGGTAATCTGAAAGACAATGTAGCACTCGTTTATTTAGATGACGTCCTCATTCCATCCGAAACCATAGAAGATGCATTTCAGTCACTAGAACTAGTACTTGAGGCGCTACAGAGATTTTCACTTAACCTTAAGAGATGTAATTTCTTTCAAGATCAGCTGGAATATTTAGGAAGAGAAATATCTGCTGAGGGTATACGTCCTGGTACACGTAAGGTAGAGGCACTTGTTAAGTCACCAACCCCTACCACAGTAAAGCAAGTACGGCAGTTTATGGGCCTCGCCGGGTACTTCCGCAAGTTTATTCCCGAATTTGCAACACGCACTGCATGTCTAACAAAGTTAACTCGAACTAACGAACCGTTTATCTGGACACCCGAACAGATACTGCAAAACAATATGTTATTGATAATTTGATATCCAGGCCATTGCTCTCCATTTTCGATCCATCATTACCAACCGAACTTCATACCGATGCCAGCTCTATGGGGTATGGAGGTATATTAATTCAAAAAAAAAGAGGGAAATCAGCGAGTCATTACGTACTTTAGTAAACGGACCAGTAAATACGAGGAAAATTACCACTCATACGAGTTGGAAACGCTTGCCGTCGTTAACGCCTTAAAACACTTTCGAGTATACCTTTTGGGAATTCAATTTACACTTATTATCGACTGCAATGCTATAAAATCTACATCGACTAAAAAAGACATACTACCACGAGTGGCACGATGGTGGTCATATATGCAAGACTTTAATTTTTCTATTGTTTACCGCAAAGGTAGTTCTTTACCTCATGTCGACTTCCTTAGTAGAAACCCGGTAGTACGTCGAATAAGCGTACATGATAATTGGCTTTATGTTGAACAAAGAGGTGATTCCGAAACTATGAAACTTGTTAACGATGAAAAGGATGGGCGCCTTGATAAAACTCGATATTCAGTTAAAAATGGTATCTTGCATTACAGTGTTCGCTCTCCTCAGGGCACTTCTATGAAACCCTTTGTCCCACGACAAAGTCGTCTTGGATTAATGAGGATCTTTCACGATGAACAATGCCATATTGGCCCGGAAAAAACTCTGGAATCAATTCAAAAACATTTTTGGTTTCCCCAGTTAAGATTATTTGTGAACAAATATATAAAACACTGCTTAATTTGCGCCATTAAGAAATCTCGTACAGGTCCTTTACAGGGCGTAATATCAAATGTTGAAAAACCACAAGAACCGATGCAAGTTTTACACGCAGACTGTTTAGGACCATTGAATATAACCAGCGAAGGATACAAACATGTGCTTGTCCTTATAGACGCCTTTACAAAATACTGTGTGTTACAGCCATTAAGAACAGTACAGGCTGAAGAGACTCGATGTGCATTTCAATCATATGTCGCCTTATTCGGAACACCAAAACAGATTATTATGGACGCTGGTACTAATTTCAAAAACCTTAGCTTGCCAGAATACTTGGACTCTCTCAATATCAGTTATCATTATACCACACCCGACATTCATCGGTCAAACGGACAAGTAGAAAGATACATGCGGACTATAATGCATCTTATCAGAATAGAAACCAGTGTTAAAACCGAATGGTCCAAAACGCTTTGGAAAATACAACTTGTCCTTAACACGACGATTCAAAAAACGACTCAAACTACCCCACTTCGTGCATTAATAGGAATTGATGGATCAACGCCCCTGATTCAAAGTTTGCTTAAAAACTTAGAAAGGGACCTAAAACCTATTAGAAACATGGAGCTAGACCGAAAAAGGATAAATGACCACCTCACGACGTCGAACAATACAAAAATTCAAGCCAACAAAACGCGTCGAAATAATATTGATTTCTCTAAAGAAGATTTTGTCTTAATGCACCGTGATGACAAAATGCACCAGGGAAAGCTCAAGTATGAATTTCAAGGACCATTTGAAGTCATAGCTATTACTCCAGAAGGCCGATACGAGTTAAAACGGGTTGGAAAATCAACAATTACCAAAGCAGCTAAGGAACAGTTAAGAGGATGGCCGAACGACTGGTCCCTTTCTATGGATATGCCTGACTTATTGGATCTGATGGAGTATGATAAAAGGTTAGTCATTATTTATTTTTGATGTTGAAAGTGGCCGTATTAGAAGTTTAATATCAGAATGTGGATCATTTATAATTCGCGCTATGTTTTTGGTGTTGAAAGCTTGTACGCTTTGCACTGTGTAAAACGTTGAAAGCTTGTACGCTTTGCGTTATATTTTAACGTGTTGAAAGCTTGTACGCTTTGCACTGTGTAAACCGTTGAAAGCTTGTACGCTTTGCGGTATATTTTAATGTGTTGAAAGCTTGTACGCTTTACACTGTGTAAAACGTTGAAAGCTTGTACGCTTTCCGTTATATTTTTCTGTGTTGAAAGCTTGCACGCTTTGCACTGTGTAAAACGTTGAAAGCTTGTACGCTTTGCGTTATATTTTAATGTGTTGAAAGCTTGTACGCTTTGCACTGTGTAAAACGTTGAAAGCTTGTACGCTTTGCGTTATATTTTTATGTGTTGAAAGCTTGCACGCTTTGCACTGTGTAAACCGTTGAAAGCTTGTACGCTTTGCGGTATATTTTAATGTGTTGAAAGCTTGTACGCTTTACACTGTGTAAAACGTTGAAAGCTTGTACGCTTTCCGTTATATTTTTCTGTGTTGAAAGCTTGCACGCTTTGCACTGTGTAAAACGTTGAAAGCTTGTACGCTTTGCGTTATATTTTAATGTGTTGAAAGCTTGTACGCTTTGCACTGTGTAAAACGTTGAAAGCTTGTACGCTTTGCGTTATATTTTTATGTGTTGAAAGCTTGCACGCTTTGCACTGTGTAAAACGTTGAAAGCTTGTACGCTTTGCGTTATATTTTAATGTGTTGAAAGCTTGTACGCTTTGCACTGTGTAAAACGTTAAAAGCTTGTACGCTTTGCGTCATATTTCAATATGTTGAAAGCTTGTACGCTTTGCGCTATATTTAAAGTGTTGAAAGCTTAGATGTTTTGCTTTATATTGAATGTGATGAAACTTTGGGCCTTAAGGTTAAATAATACTAATCATTTTTTTATGTTTCCAGCGACAGCGACGAAACAGCAGCTACAACAACCAGTTCAATTACAAAGCCTTAGTAATATCAGAAATTGGGACTTCGAGAGCGAAGTCAATTTCAGGATTGGCCGTGTTAGAAACTTTTTAAATATTATCGCTTAAGTTAGTTTATAAGAAAAACGATTGAATCATTTTGCTGATGTAATGCATTTTTTTTGTCGGCAGATAAGAACCGGTCGCTATCGGTCGTGCGAAGGAAGGCCAGTCTTGGCAGTTACCTCACACGCTCGTGTTCTTTGCCGCCGGTGATTAATTGCCAGTCATATTATTGTTTAATTTTATATAAATTTGCTAATTAGGATTATTATTGGTGTACTGTGCATAGTGTATTAAATTGTTTTTGCTAACAATATTTATTTTTATTTTTGCGCGTTCCTTACTTTTTCGTCACATGGCCTCGTAGGTATACGTACACAGGCAAACATCGTACGCGTTGGCAATACTGTGTCTCGGTAAAAATGAATTTGAACTAAATAAAAGTCAATAGATACTTTCTATTTAAGGTTCTTGGACTTTCTATTGTTTCTATTTGCTTCTTTTAAACAGCTAAGCAAAGTAAATATCTTTGCTGAGGTAAGTTGTTAAAGGAACGCATCGTGAAAAACTTCGAATAGAGAGGAGGATACTTAACCGCGGCAAGGGGGGAGGAAAAAAATTTGCTGTGCTAAGTTCAATTTTTAAAAGGAATGCTCAACTTAGCCTATGGCTACGGTTAGCAAGTTTACAAAAAATTTTACCGATGTCGATTGGCGGTTCGGCGGGTATAATAATAATAATAATAATAATAATAATAATAATAATATAATAATGTGGTATAAGTACGAATTGGTGACAAATGAGTTACGCTGCGGTTGCGACCATAGAAAAATAAAGGATTAATTATGTTGCGACATAGGTACCCGAACGTACAAACGATTAGGGATATATTACAAAATACCTGTAACAGGTATGAGTGTGGAACAGTAAATTAACAGGTACAACGTTTAAAATGTACCTGTTACACTGTTTCAACCTATATAGTAGCAGAGTTCCTTGTTCCTTTAGTTAGGTTATACTTTTAAATAGCAAAGCAAAGCCAACGGCTTCCCTTGCCGCGGTTAAGTATATATTATTATGCTCCTCTCTATTTTCCATAAGGACTAGGTTTTCGCGAAGCGTTCCTTTAACAACTTAGCTAATCAAAGTCTTTTACCTTGTTGCTATTTAAAAGAAGCAAAATGTAAAGTACCTTATTTAACTTCACGAACCTGTTACCGGTATATATCATCAGACGCGATTGACGCGAAACAAGGATAGCCCAACAATTCCATTTTTCAGACTGGGTAAATGCCAAAATTGACCTAACTTTCTCTCCATTACATTCTTTAATAAACTTCCGAACGCAGTAAAAGATAGGTTAGTGAAACAATTTAGGAATAGAATAAAAGAGTTTTTGATCTCGAGAGCCTTTTATTCGACAACTGAATTTTTAACATGTGATATTGTGTCTATGATGTTTTTTAACTGTAAACTTTAATGTGATTTTTAGCTTGTTTTTTATCATGTAAATATCTTAAGTAGTTTTAATATCTTAAATATTTTACTTTACAAATTTTTTGATTTGTGTACGTTTATATACTTAAATATTTGCACCAATAAATTGAACTACTATGAACTAATAGCCGACCCATGTAGTCAGATACATAACCCTTTTTAGCTACTCTATATGTTGGCCTAATTATCATTTTTACACACATGGGTGACCTACAATATTTATTTGTGGATTTGTGGATACTGGGTATTAATTGCCTGGCAGGTGCGACGTCTTATCTGTATAAACACCATTAAAAATAATCACTGTCAGATAAGGCAACATATTCCTTGCAATGGCGACCGACGACGGCCCTGTCCTTACGGGGATCGTTTCAAAAGTAAATATCAGGATTTTTATTAAATTCATTTATTAAAAATATAATAGTCTAGCAATGTTCACGTTTAGAGATTCTATGTTTCACATCCATAAAATACAGTCGTTAAAAATTCTTATTATCGTCAATAATCGGAAATGTCTAGATACTAACAATTATTTGGCACTATAACCTATTTGATTAACTTGCAATCCCATCGTAATTTCTTTACGAAATCAAAGTTTCACAAAAATCACTTATTTGGTAACACTTCGTGATTCTAACATCTAACAACTTTTTATAAGAAATGGATAACTATATTTATTCGAACACTGACTTGCTCTGGGGTGAGAGCTTGAGTAGAACTTCTTACTTTTTTAGCGTTATGCGCCGGTTTACCTATATACTAAATTATAGGTTTCCAGACCTACCAATGACCTCTTTGTCAGCAATTTCACAAGAAATTTGATGCAGACTTTCAGTGAACCGTCTACATTGTCTCCATAATACCTTGGATTCCTAGTACTAGAGTCATAAAAATTACATTTTAACGTCACGAATATAACATATTCCTATCTGAAGGTTGTTTAACCAAGAGTTATGGCGCATGCTTCTCAGAGAGCCGCAATAAAACGTTTTTCAAGTGGCAATTTTACGGCTGCACGCCGGGGTGGTCTGATTTTCAGGACCATGCACTAACGCGCAGACACTTTTGGGTCAGCATAAATCCTGTGTGAACGAGATTCGCTCGTTTTGATTGGTTAAACTCAAGTCGAGAGAGGGGGAGTGAGGGGACTCGACGGTCTGAACCCGGAGAGCTTATTCAAGCTTGGTTCGCTGTGGTTCTTTTTTCTTTTTCCGTGTGTCATCGTGACTGCAAGGTGAGTCTTTGTGCTTTTGATATTTTAATACTTGACTTAGAACTGTTCTCTTTTTAATTCATTAAAACATATGAGCTTTCAATAATAGTTTTAGTGTCCGATCTATTTTATAGAAATACTTTTACTAGTAGTAAACAAATTTGACTTTTATAATCACTTTGCATTCTCGTGCGGTAGTACTTAATGATTTAATAATTAAATTTAGCTGTACCTATCGCGTTTATAGTTTAAGGTATTATCATTATTTACTAAGGTGCCTTTGGGTAATACCGCCCACCTAAGTCTATATGCTTTTCAGAAATTTCATTTTTAGATACAGGGTAGAAAAAATGTGTCAGATGCAAAAGAAAACTATATTTGTCGATAACCAGCATAACAAAATAATAAAAAAAAATTTTCTTACCGACAAAAGTTGGACTTTTAAAAAATATGAGAAATGGGTGGTATTTCAACCCGTTACTATATTATCGCCCACGTGGTTCAAAATATCGCCCATGACTCACTACGACGACCACTTATGTTTAGTTTACATTTTAAGGTTATGTATTTCTTTCAAAAAACTTGCTTCTACACATATACTTTGAAGTGCAAGACCTAACGATGGTGAATATATTAGGCTATATTTCTTACCTTACAAACTATTTCACTAGAAGTTAAACCTTATTTAAAACAACTATATAATCTTATAAAAACGGAATACGTTGAACATTTTCGCCGTTAGCGGTGGAATGTATGGGTTTGTATTGCAGATTTCATCAGGCAACAGGCAATTTCGATTGGTTACTACTACGACCGATCCTTGCTAGTGGCTGGTCAAAGTATATGGATTAGGGGAGTAATTCGAAAGCGGGCGATATTTCAGACTGGGCGATATAACCTGAAGACACCTTATATTAAATTTATTTAAATCTTTTTTTTATTTGAAACTTAAATTTATTTTAAATTATTTTATTTGTTATGATTTGACTTAATAGTTTTATTTAAGTTCCTACCCCGGAGCGTTAAATAATTAACAATTGCAGTCATGTATACAATTGGGGACAAACCGAGAAGTTGTTATTCTTAGCTTGGCTTGGTTCTCACATAGGCTTTAATTTAAAGAATTTTTTGAGTGTCCCTCTGGTAATTATTTAATCCATATTTTCTGTTTCAGAATAACCAGCATGTGATGAAAAAATCAAGGCAAAATCTGAGAACCTAGAGCAATTAATTTTAATTCTTCAACAGTCTTATTGATATAATAATTTTAAATATATAATTTTATTGAAGAATAGACGAAAAATGTTTTCATTCCTATAGCAGAAATAATCATTTGAAGAAGACAGATCTCTACAGAGACAGCTAAGCATTTTTTAAGCAATTAAAAAAACATTTCTGGCGTTGCAGAAACTGATTGTTTTATCAGCAAAGTATTTTATAGTTAGGTACAACAGAATTATTCTTTACAAATTAAGTAGGTACTACTTAGTTTTATTACCAGAGCAAAATTTGTTCAGCAAAGTGCATTATTCTATGAGTAATGTGCTTATTGGCATATTGGCTGTCCTCTATTTAACAAAACATTTTAGCTATGGTTGTCTAAATTTTCGCAACAGTATCAACAGCAACAGTAACAGTAATGTGAGCTAAAAATAAACACTGAGCCTGGTTTTGTAGTTTAATTTTTACAGATTCTGTGAATATACTTAGTGGTGTGGTACTTACATCAATTCATAATTGAATTTCAGTTAAACGTGCACGCGTTTTTACCGGCTCCGGCATTTGTAGCATTTTCTGCCGTATTTTGATAAGTTTTTTTGGTGAAATTTCGTACTCGGTCCGCCTATAGTGTTTCACTATCTGTGGCCCTTTGTTTCCATTGATTTAATCAGTGTAGTGCCTAATTATTGCCATTTGTTTGCTATGTTGGGTTGGTCAAGATGACTCTTATCTGTGTTTTTTGTAAGGAATCCATTACCACTCGCAAAAAATTAAATTGCTCAGAGTGTAAAAACGCCAGTCACGCTGCCTGTGTCCACAAATCGGTCGACGTTGCCGGTTTGCTAAATGAGATCAATGGCTTATCCTGGAAATGTACCGATTGTGTTAACATGTGTATTACAATCAATCAAGAGTCTCTTAAGAAATTGGTCGAAGATCAAGTTCAGGCCGCACTTGCAACCCTGTCCGCTGTTTTTGATGGACTAAAGACTGATCTTACCAAGCTCGTTTCTGAGAAACTTAGTGAAATAAACATTACCAATGCTGAATCACCTGCCAATTATGCCAGTGTTGTCAAAAACAATACTCAGCCGGCAATATTGATAAAACCCAAGAATCAGTCGCAGTCGAATGATGTAACAAAGCAGGCCATGCTGATGCATATTGACCCTATGGAGGCTAGTTTAAAACTTGCTAAAGTTAAACCTGTGGGTAACGGTGGTGTTTTGGTCGGATGTAGGAACCCTGAGGATAACATAAAGCTCAAGGCACTTGCTGAAAAAAATTTAGCTGACTCATATGTGATAAAGGAACTGCGTGGTCTGAATCCCAGAGTGAGAATTGTTGGTTTTACTGATCCATACAGTGAGGAGGATCTATTGATAGTGTTAAAACAATTAAATTCTGATATCTTTGTAGCGAATTCTCTGTGTCAAATTATCAAAATAGGTAAGACGAAAAATAATCCCAACCGTTTTCAAGCTGTAGTACAAGTTGATAGAGGCACTTATGATAGAATTACGAGGGTGGGCAACGTATTTGTGGGGTATGATGCTTGTAGAGTATATGACGGCGTTGAGGTTGGTAGGTGTTTTAATTGTAATGAATTTAATCATACGGCTAAAAGTTGTTCCAATAAGCGTAGCTGTCCTAGATGTGGAAATGACCACATTATCAGTGATTGTCATTCAAGGGCTCTTGAGTGCTCAAACTGTATTAAGGTAAATAATGGAAATCACGGCAACCCTGTAAGTACCGCACACGCTGCATGGGATATAAACAAATGCGAGGCTTATAAAAGGGCGTGTGCGAAACTACGGGCCAATATTCTGGGCCAATAGCAATTATTGACGCCTACTTATTTCGGTGCAACTGTTTCCCCCCACAATTCCATTTCTCATGCTAATGTGGTACTTCCCAGCATTAAGCAGTTACAAACCCCAAATATTTTATTATATTACCAAAACACGCGTGGACTTCTCACTAAAACTGCGGAAATTCTAAATAGTACATCATATTGCAATTTCGAATTAATAGCTCTAACAGAAACGTGGCTAAATTCGTCTGTTTTTACTAATGAGGTGATAAGTTCTAGATTTAATACCTATCGTGCTGATCGTGATCCACATGCAACTGGCAAAACAAGGGGTGGGGGTGTTTTACTAGCTGTTGACCAGCGATTTAAATCATCCAGAATTATATTTCAGAACGAAAATTTGTTACCGCATATTGACTTAATAGGCGTTAAGGTCTGTTTCGATTACTCGACGATGCTGTTTTTTGTAGTTTATATACCTCCACCGGTCACCTTAAATGATCTAGATAATCTTTTTGAGTTTTTTATTGCATCTGTTCCTGTATTTGATAAAAAAGTCTGTATTCTGGGTGATTTTAATTTACCCTTATTCTCAGAGTTCGTGGATAGTGGTGTGGAGAACCATTGTACAAGAGCGCTTAGTCATTTTTTAACTTACATGAATCTGAAGCAAGGTAATTATATCAGGAACGCTAACAACAGAATATTGGATCTAGTACTTCATAACAACAAAAAATGCGTAGTTGAGGGTGCCTCGGATATCTCGCTTGTAGAGGAGGATGAACATCATCCTGCCCTTTCTATATCACTGGAATACTCTCATTCAGTTAACCACAAACATGACTTTGTGATAAACTTTGAAAATAACTATAATTTTCGCAAGGCTAACTTTCCTTTAATGTATAATAAGTTTCTGGATGTTGATTGGTCGTTTCTTACATCACTGGATAGTTTGGATGGTGCATGCACTTCTTTCTATGACAAATTGTTTGAGATTGTTGACTTATGCGTGCCACGGTATGCGAAAGCTCCGAACGGTAAGTATCCACCGTGGTTTACTAAAAACATTATCCAAGACATAAAAAAGAAAGATAAGTTCCATCATAAATACAAGAAAACGGCTTGTCCCCAATCAATGCAAAATTTTAAATTCTTAAGATCCAAAATTAAAAAAGATATCCAAACTTCCTATAAACACTACCTACAAAGAATAGAACTTGATATTAGGAGAGACCCTAAAAAATTCTGGAATTTCATTAAAAGCAAGAGGGAGACCTCCAACATTCCAAACGCAATGTCTTATGACAACGAAGAATTCACTGATCCTCTTGATATTTTAAACAATTTTGCTAAATTCTTTGAACAGTCATTTCTGAATAGTACTTCCGGTGCTTTAAGAAGTGATCAGGCTATATTTAAAAATACTATTAATGTCCACTACTTTTCTGAGGATAAGGTCATCAATGCCTTAAAGAAGATTAAACCGAAGTTTACTACAGGGCCGGATTCCGTTCCGGCATTTTTAATCCACGATTGCCGTTTTGTTTTGGTGAGACCGCTTCATGTTATATTTAATCTATGTCTTAAGTATCAGTCAATACCTCAGATATGGAGAACTTCTAAAGTATGTCCTGTATATAAAAAGGGTGATAGGTCGGAAGTATCTAACTACCGACCAATATCAATTATCTGTAATTTTTGTAAAGTGTTTGAGTTCCTACTTCACGAGTCTGTCTTTCCATTCATCCGCGGGCAAATAACTCAGCAGCAACATGGATTCTTTAAGGGTAGATCCACGATAACCAACTTGCTTAATATGGCACAAAATCTTTCTGAGTCGTTGGATGAGGGTATACAAACTGATGTAATATATTTAGATTTTTCAAAAGCTTTCGATCGACTTGATCATGGTATTTTGATTTCAAAATTAGAAAAGTTTGGATTTTCACAGTCGTTGTTGGCACTTATTAGGTCATATCTCTCCAACCGCTGCCAGTATGTTTCCCTTCATGGACTCAGCTCTAATAAATATACCGCTGGCTCCGGTGTCCCCCAGGGATCGGTGCTTGGGCCGTTACTTTTTATTCTTTTTATAAATGATATTGGTGATGATCTGGATGTTGACCATTTGATATACGCTGATGATATTAAACTATATAAAAGAATTAGAAACATCAATGATTGTATTGTTATTCAGCGGAATTTGGATCTAATTAATAATTGGTGTATTAAAAATAATTTAAAGCTTAACATTGAGAAGTGTAAAGTTGTTTCTTTTACAAATTAACTTTCTGTAATTAATTTTGATTATATTCTTGAAAATAAAATTATTTCTCGCTCTGACTCATTTTGCGACTTGGGTGTCGTTTTTGATTCAAAGCTTTCTTTTATACCCCATATAAATAAGATTATTAGTGAAGCCCTTCAGAGTTATGGATTTATTGTGCGCTGCACTAGGGATTTTAACAGCGTTGATGTCTTAACAAGCTTATACAATGCATATATAAGATCGAAACTAGAATATGCCGCAGTGATCTGGACACCTGAGTATAATGTTCACATTGATAATCTTGAAAGGGTGCAGCGAAAATTCTTAAAGTACCTTAGCTTTAGGGTCGACGGAATATATCCCATGCAGGGTTTTCCCCAGACTCTACTTCTTCAGAGATTTAAATATGAATCACTCAGGGATCGCCGTGATTACCACCTATTAATGGCTCTGTATAAATTACTAAACAATCAACTCGACTGTATTAATATATTGGGTAAGCTTAATTTTAATGTGCCACGATTGAATTCACGACAAAATATGACTTTCTACCTGCCTAATCCAAAGACAAATATTTTAAAGTTTTCTCCTGTCTTTCAAATGTGTGAGAGATATAATAAGCGGTTTGATTTAGATTTTTTCAGTTCTTCGGTCAGTACAGTAAAGAGGTTAGTGCTGCATTAATACTTTAAACTGAGATTGTGCGGCTGGTATTGTTTTTTGTCCAGTGACATGATTTTCTATGTTCAGTCTCTCTTTTTCTTTTTTTACTGTTACTTTTCTTATATTCGAATAATTAGTTTAGGTTTACGTATAGACTAGCTTACTTTTGTTAGTATTTTTAGCTTCACTTTTAGTATATTTATTTTTTGTGTAAACTTTTTCATGGTCCTGCCTTGTAGTTGGGTTATTTAACCTGTAGGGTAGGTAATGTAAATAAATAAATAAATAAATAAATATCACTTGCCAACCTATTAAATAGACTACAAATACGATATAATGGAGAATTCTTGTAAAGGTTGGTTCTAGGAATATCTAAATAGAATCTAATTATATCGATTATTTATGCGATTGACCGAAAAAGGTAACTGAGAAAACAATTCTGGATTATCTACACTTTGAGACAAAACTTTATACAGATACATCAGACATAGTTCTTCTATTCTCCAGAGACGTTTTAAGATATTTAGTAATGCTTGATGGTTATAGCCTTTTTCGGGGTAAAATCCAAAGCTTTTGTAGAATATACTTATGATCTACCCCTTCCAAGAATACACTCGCAATAATATCGGATATTTCGCGATTTGTGGAAGTGGGGAGTTATATCAGGTCCGATGAGTTATGTCATGTCCTATAACCCGTAATTAAGATTAAACTAAAAAGGGTTCCATCATGGCTGTCCACCTGGGCTCAGAGAACGTAAACCCATTATTTGGGACTTTGGTGTCCCTGGACTGCGTACTTGTGCCTTAAGGGATAATGCGATGTCATCTTTTAGAGGACATTCATCATGGCCGTCCTACAGGGCCAATCCTATGGATCTCATAATTTGTGACATTTATTGAATCATCACTGGGGACTGGGTAAAAATTAACCAAATTTAAACATTTTCTGGACGTGTTGTCGGCAATTTTCGAACTTCCATTGGGTGTACATAAAATGTAAGTACTTACTTATGCTGTTTAATTAAGAAACATGTTATGGATTTCATCCTAGAGGATTGGACGTCCTGAATGCCGCTGATGTAACAATTTCTGACGTTTGTATCATCAAGTGGGCAAAAAAGTTCCCCATCCCCCATGTCTAAGCATTTATCTGATTTGGCTGCGTTTGTTTCGTCCGCAAACGCAGTCTTGATCTTGGGACAAGATATTTATGTCATTATAATAGATAAGTACTAAGAGGGAGGCGGTTCAGGATGAAGTACTGAGGAACTCCATGTTTCATCTCCCATTCATTCGAAAGCCTGCAGTTTTACCTCTATGTTCTCTCAAATATCTAACCCATACCATACCTACCTACGTTAGTGTATGGAGCAACTTACCATTTGTTTGTTTTTTAAACAGCAAAACAAAGTAAACATATTTGCTTAGCTAAGTTATTAAAGGAACGCTTCGCGAACAACTTTGTGTAGTTCGCATGGGAAATAGAGAGGGGCATACTTAACTGCGGCAAGGGGGGAGGAAAAACATCTTTGCTGTGCTAAGTTAAATTTTTAAAAGGAATGCTCAACTTAGCCGTTGGCTTTGCTTTGCTCTTTAAAATAAGATTAAAGGAACTCTGCTTTTATCTAGTGGAATACTTCCTTATTGGAGATTGGAGTTCTGTGGTGGAATACACAGTCAAGAGCCTGCGCCTGAATACTCTCTCTTTAACGGCTCCAAAAATATACTTACTCCCAGGAGATTCAGAATGGTCCGAGATGATCGGCCGATCGGCCACTGGCCAACCCAAAAATCAAACTGATTGCTATAGTAAATAAGGTATTATTTTTGAAGTGCTTGTACCTATATATGGTTGTTTTTCTGAGGAATTCATAGATTTTTTATAAGATTGGTACTGTTTAGCCCTGTACAGTTGTACACAGTGTTGCCAATCGGCGGACTTTAGTCCGATTTTCGGACTTTTTTTAAGGCTATGGACTTTTGTCGGACTTTGAAACTATTTCGGACTTTTCGGACTTCTTGATACCTGACGAAAATATGCTAAATGCACAAATTTGGAAATAAAATCGGCAGGTAACTTGTTGTTTATTTATCAAGTGTTGGATTGTCTTATTACTTATTACATTACATTAGCTTTTTTATTATTGCTTTTTTTAGTTATTAAAAAATAAATGTTTATAGAGTTATCAGTCTTTTTCATTATAATATAATATACCCCAACATTAAAAAATAAATATCAATTAGAGCGAATGCGCTAGACGAAGCATTTTCATTTCGACGCGGACTAAATCGGACTTTTTCGTGCCACTGGGCGGACCTTTTCACCTAATGTCATTGGCAACACTGGTTGTACAGTACCTGTACATAACAATGCAATGAACGGGACCAGAAAGTCGACTGACAGAAGAGAAAATACAGGTGTTGTCAAGTTTCTTTACAGTTTTAATAGATAAATTACATCTTGTTAAATTATTAAATAAATTGCATTTTATAGTATCCAGCGGAAGTATTTTTTCAGTAATATCAAATTATACAGTCCACAACAGATCGAGAACATGGTCCAATCGACCCGAATGTGAATTATTTCAAAAAAGTGAAAACATTTGGCAGCCATACCTTGCCGGTGTCAAGCCTCGACATTGTCAAGAATGTCAAGTAAAAAGTGACGGCGATCACCTTAAAAATATCCTGGTGACATCCAGGATCAGTGAGTTATTCCAATTTCGATTTTGATTTGCTAGACTTATTAGACTGCTGAGACCTGACACTGTTCTTTTATTTATTTTGTTAATTTATTGAATTGCTAGAAATATGTCGACAAATTTAAGCAAACTTAAAATAAAAAGAGGCCAGATAAAAGGCACTTTAACGCGTTTTAAAACGTTTCTTGTTAATCTTGACTCCGCAAATAGTGATCAAGGTAAAATTGCACAAGTAAGTGCGAGATTGGAGAGAATTCATCCAATATTTGACGAATTTTTACTCTGTCAGAATGAAATTGAGGTGCTTAGTCAATCTGATAAAGACATTTCTGAACAAAGTACCGAGGATAATTCCGAGTTGGTTAATTTTGAAAATAATAATTTTGATTTAATATCAAAATCAGTTGTAATTTCAGATTTTGAGTCGAGGCAAAATAAAGATGATAGTATTTCAGTCGCTGCGAGTAGTGGCTCCTCAAATGCTCAAAGATGTAATATTTCAATAAGGCTTCCCGAGATGAAATTACCAAAATTTTCAGGTTCGTATGATAAATGGTTAGAATTTAGGGATGTGTTCAATTCCATGATAAATAATAATGAATCCTTAGATGCTATACAAAAATTCTATTACTTGCGGGCTCATCTTTAGGGTGAAGCTGCGCAAATGATAGAATCAATCACGGTTACAGCTCAAAATTATGAAGTGGCTTTTTCGCTACTCAAACAAAGATATGAGAATAATCGTCTAATAATATTTAATTATGTAAAGGCATTGTTTGAAGCCCCAGCAGTAACAAGGGAATCGTATGTTGATTTACGGAACCTTTTCGATACCTTTAATAAAAAGTTGCAGGTTTTAGGTCAAACCACGGATGAATGGTCAATCATGCTAATTTATCTAATTACTAGTAAATTCGATAGCCGTACCAGACGTGATTGGGAAGCATATAAAATTAATGGGAATTGCCTACTTTGCAAAATATTAATGAATTTTTAAAAGAAAAATGCGTATTATTAGAAAAGCTTCAATTCGCCAAAGGTGACAGTGGCGCCATCTGTAGTGGTCCCGTTATAAAAATAAACCTGTTCATGCATTGGTTTCGTCTTAAAACAGCAAATTTTCCTGCTTTTACTGTAAAAATTATCATTCGATTTTTAAATGTATTTCATTTGCAAAATTAGATATCAGTAAAAGGAATAGTCAAGCCAAAAGATTAACGTTGTGCTTGAACTGTCTGAATCCCAATCATTCAGTGAATGAATGTCCAAAAGCTCCTTGCAAAAAATGTTTGAGGCCTATCAATTCGCTTTTACATTTTGATAAATATTCGACGGACGATAATCAGTATAGGAGGCCTCCCTCATCATCCCAAAAGGAAGCGGCAAAAGCTAGCGACACTGTTGACGCTCCAAACGGATATGCGGCTAGCACGGGGCAGCAGGAGAGTAAAAATCTCTTCAGCAGTAAAATAGAAAAGAAAGCATTGGTAATAGCATCCTCGCAATCCTCCATGGTAGGCCAGGGAAATAAATATGCGTTATTGTCCACTGCGGCAGTTTTTGTTATAAATGAACATAATGAAGGGTTTAAAGCAAGAATTTTATTAGATCCTGGGTCGCAATCTAATTTTGTAACAGAGGAATTTGCTAATAAAATTGGCTCGGCGAAGCAAAGAGTGAATATTTCTATTACGGGCGTAGGAAATGAAACTGTTTTGACTAATTATAAAACTAATGAACAAATAAAATCATGTAATGACGGATTTTCAAGTGAAATTACTTGTGTTATGTTACCTAAAATAACTCAACCAATGTATAGTTTCGATCCTAGTTTTATTAATATACCGAGTGATATTAAACTCGCCGACCTAGAATTTAATATTAAAGGAGAAATAGATATGTTAGTAGGCGTCAAATTATTCTATGACGTTCTTTTAATGAACCGAATTAAGTTAAATAAAAATTTAGTGTTACAATCGATTAAGTTAGGTTGGATATTGGCGGGTGAAATAGATAATTTTTCTTTGAGTAATAATAAATTACATTCATTCCATTGTTCGCAACTAATTGACGAAGAAGTTGAAATTAATAAAAATCTTTCGCGTTTTTGGGAAATCGAAGAATGCGATAGTGTTGCCAAATACGACGATATTTGTGGAACGCATTTTAAGGAAAACTATACGCGAAAATCAGATAGACGATTTGTTGTAAAAATTCCTTTTAAAAAAAATAAAAATATGTTAGGAAATTCTAAACAAAGGGCAAAAAATGTTTTGAATATTTAGAGCGACGCCTCTCAAAAAATAGTGAACTAAAGCAACAGTATATCTCATTTATGGAGGAATACGAAGCGTTAGGGCACATGTCCTTATTAACTAATAATATTGAGCTACTTCCCGAGGATAATGCCGATACTTATTATTTAAGTCATCACGCGGTTATTAAGACTAATAGCATTACTACTCGTTGTCGTGTTGTTTTTAATGGATCCGCACCCACCGACAGTGGTTTATCGTTGAATGATATTCAATATGCGGGACCTACAATACAAAACGATTTATTATCTATCATTTTAAAATTTCGGAAATATGCTTATGTTTTAAATGCAGATATTTCAAAGATGTACCGACAAATAATCATAGATAAATCAGATAGGAAATATCAGCGCATATTTTGGAGAAGCAATTCCTCAGAAAGTTTGCAATGTTATGAACTTAATGTAGTAACTTACGGCTTAGCGTCATCCCCTTACCTAGCAACAAGATGTTTGTTGCAATAACTATATTTAGACAGTGAAGAATCACACCCGTTAGCTAGCGATGTCATAAAAAATTGTTTTTATGTGGATGACCTTACGGGATCCGATTCTGACACCGAATTATTACAAATACAAAGGGAAGTTAGTAATATCCTAAAAAGCGCAGGGTTTGAGTTAAGAAAATACTTGTCAAATAAACCGGAATTATTTAAGCAATTTGATGTCAATACTTCATTAGAAGCAAGTATTTTACAGCTTGGGGAAGATGAGAGTAATAAAACTTTGGGAGTTTATTGGAATGCTCATAACGATACTATTGAATACCGTGTTCAAAATTTTTCTGATTTTTCCCAGATAACTAAAAGATCAATACTATCTATAATCGACCAAATATACGACATTCTAGGTTTATTGGGGCCCATTGTAATACAATCAAAAATAACACTACAAAAGTTGTGGAAAAGTAAATGTTCTTGGGACGAAGCGATATTAGGTGATCTTCGAGACAGTTGGATTTTATTTTGCAAAGATTTATTACATATTAACAAAATGAAAATTCCAAGACATGTGCTGTGCAGCAGCCCTAGTTACGTTGAATTGCATACATTTTCAGATGCATCTGAGATGGCGTATGGGGCATGCGTATATATATACGGTGCAAGATAAATGAATTTCAATATTCCTGTAAGCTATTAACTGCTAAAAGTAAAGTAGCTCAGGTGCGCCCAGTTACAGTACCTATAGGTTAGAACTATTAGGCGCAGTGTTAGCTTGTAAACTAGCAGACAAGGTAAAAACCTCATTCACCATAAATTTTAACAGGTGTTATTATTGGAGTGACTCTACTATCACTCTATGTTGGATTAAAGGTCTGCCTGAGCGCTGAAAAACGTTTGTGGCTAACAGGGTAGGTACAATACAAAATAAAACAAATTTAAATGATTGGTTTTATGTTTTAGGTCGGGTGCATGATAACCCAGCAGATTTGATATCCCGTGGAGTTTCAGCGGAATCATTAATTAACAGTTCTATGTGGTTTGAAGGCCCACACTGGTTAAAACTTGATACGACACTCTGGCCTCAAAGTGAAACAATATTAGGTCAGGAATTACCCGAAGAACGAATTCAGGTTAATTTAGTAGTCGAAAAAAATGATTGGAATATTTTTAATCAATTTTCGAATTTAAATAAACTACAACGGGTAATGGCATATTGCCAAAGATTTTTGTTCAATACTAGACACAGAAAATCGGAACGTATAACAGGAGAGTTAGAACCAAAAGAGATTAACGATGCGCTTATCACGTTGGTAAAAATTTCTCAAGTACAGTCGTTCGGATCTGAATTATCTGATTTGAAAATTAAAGGTTCGGTTAGTAATTCTAGTCATGTATTATCGTTACACCCTTTTTTAGAAAACAATATAATTAGAGTTGGGGGAAGAATTCAAAACGCCGACGCTCCATACTCTAAAAAACATCCTATTCTTTTACACAATAAACATAAATTAACGGAATTAATTTTGACGAGTGAACACGTAAGATTAATTACACTGCGGTCCTCAACAAGTGCTGTATTCTATTCGTGAACAATTTTCAGCCGATTTCAGGCAGAAATCTGGCCAGGCAAATAATTCGAAAATGTATAGTTTGTGTTAAGGTGAACCCAAAGCCGTTCAATTATATAATGGGAAACTTACCGGCTGAACGAGTTAATCAATGTTCCCCATTTTTAAATACAGGTTGCGATATGCAGATTATTTCATGTTAAAGGATCGAAAAACCAGTGAACATAAATTAATAAAGACCTATGTCTGTATCTTTGTTTGTATAGCAACAAAAGCAATTTACTTAGAACCAGTCACTAGTCTAACCAGTCCAGCTTTTTTGGCCACTTTAAGACGTTTTATAGCTAAAAGAGGTAAACCTATCAATATGTTTTCCGATAATGGAACTAATTTTGTAGGCGCAAACTCTGAAATGCAACAGTTTTTGGAATTAAATGGTAATTCAATAAAACACGTTAGCGAATGAAGGTGAATTGGCATTTTATACCACCGCGCGCAGCGCATTTTGGTGGTCTCTGGGAAGCCGGAGTCAAGCGTTTTAAGCAACATTTGAAACGCGTGGTCGGAAACACTAACTTAGACTTTGAAGATTTTACGACTGTACTACAGCAAATCGAAGCCATACTAAACTCAAGGCCACTGAGTCCTCTATCTTCAAGTCCAGACGACGTCTCTCCATTGACGCCAGGTCACTTCTTGATTGGCAGACCCTTAGTTTCCATTTCCGATCCCGATATGACTGAAGTCAAGAAAAATCGTTTAAGTCAATATCAACGCCTTCAACAAATGACCCAACACTTCTGGAAACGTTGGAATAAGGAGTATATTTCCGAATTACAAAATCGTCAAAAATGGAAACGAGACGGTCCTAATATTATCAAGATCGGAGATTTAGTTGTCATCAAGGACGACAATTTACCCCCACTTAGATGGAAATTAGCTCGTGTAACTGAACTTTTTCCTGAAAAAGACAAAGTAACTCGAGTGATAAATGTGCGGTTTAGCGATGGAAGTTGCGCGAAACGTGCTTTAAATAAAGTGTGTTCGTTACCGTTGAACAGCACAGAAATTTCTGAAGACTAAAATGCCTAATCAGGTTAATCTTAAATCTGATTTAGTTTTTCAATGTACAATCTTTGTTTGTGTAAGAATTTTGATTATTTTGAAAAATTGTATATTTCAAGGCGGGCGGTATGTTTAGCCCTGTACAGTACCTGTACATAACAATGCAATGAACGGGACCAGAAAGTCGACTGACAGAAGAGAAAATACAGTTGTTGTCAAGTTTCTTTACAGTTTTAATAGATAAATTACATCTTGTTAAATCATTAAAACAATTGCATTTTATAGTATCCAGCGGAAGTGTTTTTTCAGTAATATCAAATTATACAGTCCACAACAGATCGAGAACAGGTACCAGCGGAATAGGTTATGGTAGGTTATTGTTTTTGCCTTTTTTAAATGCTGGTATTGGTATTAGAGATTTTTAAGCACTATGGAAAAATACATGAATTTATGCTTATAAAGGTTGATTATTACAAAATGCACTCGAACCGCGCACCTGTTTCTAATGCAGGATATGATTTTGAAATTACACATCTATAAATTAAAGAAAGTTATTTTGCCGTTATTAATTAGGTATATCAGAAGTTTGTAAAAATATTTTAGATATCTTTCATACTACTGAAGGAAACAAAGGCCGCCCTTGCTTGCCCGAGGTAGCATAAAATATAGTGCGATGATATATTACAAATAGAAGAAAACCTAGCTAAAATAGAAATGCGTAGGTAGATTAGAAATAAACTACATAGAACCTACTAAAACTACACAATTAAGAGAATAAAATTTTACTCTTTTTATTTATAAACATTCGCCATTCTGTCAAGATTATGATGCGGAATTACAAACTTCATTTGCTATATAAATATAATTTAATATTGATGAATGTTACTGAATCCTAGTATAATGACTATATTATGTACCGGGTGGTCAAATAAGCGGGGACGTCGGCTTTATTTCGAAAACCATTAATCGAACCACTTTCGGAAAGATTTTTTTATGAATAAAGTGGTTAAGAGAAATTGCTGGAAATTACTTTTAAGTTCCTCATTTCGCCGCAAGGGGGCACAATTAAAAATTGTTTTTTTAAAATTCTAAATGTCTCCGAAAATTCCCATATTAAGGTATAACTCTGATTACATCATTGGACAGCTTAGACAATTATGCATCATTTTGGTTAAAGGCTCATTGGCGTACCGACCTTGATAAGAGTGGGAGAAGCTATTGAAAGTGTAAACATTAAAATCGCTGTAACTTCTAAACGACTTATCCGATTTTACTAAATTTAAGCTTGTTTGGAAGGGGAAAATAAGCATCTTCAATTGCCGTATCCAACAGTACACGATTGTGTTTAATAAAATTGCTAGAGGGCACACGTTGTAATAATAACAGTTTTTTTGATTTTATCCCGAAAATTCAATTCATACGGTATAACTATGACATCATAATAGAAAAGTAGATGAAATTTGCATGAAAAGATGTCTAGACCGCAGTTCGATATCTTTGTTCGTTTCAGAGTTATTGCCAGAACAATAATTTTTAATACAAATTGCGCCCTCTAGCAATTTGATTAGAAACTATCGTGTACCATTAGATACTGTAGTATGGCCAAGTAATCCAATAAAGCACAAGAAGTTATAAGCAACACAATACACTAACTTTATTAACTACAAGGTATAACATCTAAAGTAACTAACAACTATAATATACGTGATCGTGCGATAGTATGTGTATTTCCACGGAGGGAGTGACCATCTCTCAGCGGTCCGAGGTTGACTGACTAACGGGGTGACTTAACCCTTTAGCGCGGAACGACCGGCAAGAACTGTCTCAGCAACAGTGTAATTATACCACAGATACGATAATTGAAGGTACTTCCAAACAAGCTTAAATTTAGTAAAATTGAATAAGTCGTTTAGAAGTTACAGCGATTTTAATGTTTACACTTTCATTAGCTTCTCCCACTCTTAACAAGGTCGGTACGCCAATGAGCCTTAAACCAAAATGATGCAGAATTGTCTAAGCTTTAAAATGATGTAATCATAGTTATACCTTAATATGGGAATTTTTGGAGAAATTTAGAATTTAAAAAAACAATTTTTAATTGTGCCCCCTTGCGGCGAAATGAGGAACTTAAAAGTAATTTCCAGCAATTTCTCTTCACCACTTTACTTATTAAAAAATCTTTCCGAAAGTTTTACGATTAATGGTTTCCGAGATAAAGCCGACGTCCTCGCTTATTTGACCACCCGGTACATTAGTACATTTTTGTTAAAAATTATATTAGAATTTGACTTTTAAATTTTATTTTTAATTTAGCCTGCTAGCTACTGAATTTTTTTAAATTTCATGATACCCCTCTGTACAGGACTTTCGTATGTGTAAGTCGGTCGTAGCCGAATAGAGTTTTTAGAACTTTATTTTGCAATATCTATACTTTTTCAAATTCCTCAACTCCGCAGGTGCCCTTCATGCATCAAGTATCTAAAGGAAGATAGAAAATAAGCGTTATAAATGTTCATTCTGTTTTCATAGGTCAAATAATTTCTAAATCTATATACTCCAGCTCCGATCATATAGGTAAGTACTACACCTATAGGTACTTTCATTAGTTATTTGATTTATGTTCTTTATATTTTTTTATCTAAAACCAGCCCAATATACCTACTTTATTTTAGTTACTTTCTCTATATCCAGTAACATATTATTTAGCTAGCCTATAATTAGTGAATAACTTAATTTTTTTGTTTAAATAACATACTTTTTGTTTTTGATGTAAGTATTATCAATTTTGGCTTATTTTCTAATAACATTCAAGATAATATTTCATTTACACACTTCTCAAGGCGCCTCTAATTCTACCAAAGTAAACACTGTATCATCGCCAAATGTAAATAAAGAGTTTTAAAAGACCTGAACTTTTAGGACTTAATACCTATCTATAACGAGTAAAGCAAAGGCCCAAGAACTCCGCACTCATTTGACAAACAGCTATACATTACCTATCCTTACATACTGCTGTCTACCAGTCAGATACGTCTCCATGAGCCTATACATAATACCCCCGAAATCCGGCCATATATACCCAAGTAGGGCAATTATCTCTAAATTTTTAAGAAATACGTGTTAACGTTTTTGTCATTACCGGTTATAGCGAAGAACAGGTTAAATTTTAATTTCTTAAAATGCAGTTAGACAGTTTTTAAATGTTTTGGATATTAATTATTCGACAAACTGCCAGTAGTTTTCCCTGCTATCCGGCACTCTGCCGCTGTCACTGTTAAAACTTTTTTTAAGATAAATGCTAAATATATAATATATATAATATATATATATATATATATATATATATATATATATATATATATCTTCTTAACTTTGAGTGTTGATGATTCTGATGTGCATTAATTCATTAGGGGTCTATCATCGTTTTTATATTCACGACGTACTTACTCGAAACCCTCTAAACCGAATTTATTTCAAGATATATAGGTACTTATTTTGTTTCTATTACTAAATATCACCAGGAAAATTTAATTAAACAAGTACCACCTATACGTTTGATATCACTGGATAGTTAATGGTTCAAAACGTTGTTTAAACAAACAGAGTTTAAGATAAGTCTTCCAATATTTTTCAACTGAAGTAAATCGTAACGCTTCCTAAACTGGGCCAGGTGCTAATTGGAACCAACCAGCCAGCCTACCATGTCAAAGCTGTCCATTTTTCTTGTCCACGTTTTTTTTCAGGAAATTAAATCCATTTTTTTTATTATCATTTTAATACGGGTCTGGTAAAGAATATCTAGGTATGACGGAATTTAACAATTTTGAACAGATTTCTGCCCGAGGTAATACCTAACAATCTATCAGTTACGAAGTGATAGTTTAGGCTGTTGAAATGATAATTTTAACATTTTTATTTTACTGAGTAGATTAGAAGTAATATTGTTATAATATTGTTTTAAGGAATATTGTACATCGAGCAACATGATGGCACAAGGATTATGGTTTGAGCAAACTCCATAAGTAGATAGGTGCTTGGGCACTGGCTATATATTTTACATAAAAATTTAATGTCAACCTGATACTGTTTCTGTTTCATTTGGTTCAGGGAATGCTGTAAGAATCACCTAATATTAAACAATAATTCCCCACTTCCACAAATCGCGAAATTATAAATGGCAGTGAATATGTTCTATAGCCATTTATATAGTAGGAATTAAAATGTGACTTGCGTTACAGGATCATGAATATTCTGGATTACCAGTGTCCAATGACTTTACCAAAATGAACTACCAATGGATATACAAATGCATATATGTCAAAGGGTTTTAGCAAAAGAGGATAGCTTAGGGATTTCATCCTAGAGGATATTTGTTCCGGAAAAGTTCTAATTTGTGACATTTGTATAATCCATTGGATATCTATTGGATAAAAAATAAACCAAATTTGGACGTTCATAAGATGTAAGTGCATGTGCTGTTTAGGTGACTAGGTAATTTCATTTTATTTTAAATTTTTCTGAAGTGCCTGTAAAATATTTTGTAAGTATAACAAAATGTTCATGTAAACATCTAAATTATATAGTTTTTTATTTGCCCTTTATGGCAGTTTAAAAGGCTGCAGAAATTACAAAACATCTCTTACGAATAACCCTCTATCTTAGATATTAATTTTTAAACAAAAAGTCAACTTCCTGATTTACTTCCAAGAATTCCGTAAACTGGAAGTTATTATTTTTTAACACAAGTGTTTAGGAAATTATGAAAAAGCAAGATCGGAATTTGCGGTCAAAAAGTAAGACCCCCATCTGATTTGTCAAATGGCCAAAGTTTTAAAAACTTTTAGGATTGGTAGTTTTTTAATGTTTGTATTAAATAATATTTAATTATTTAATTATATTTTAACTGAAAAATGTTAATCACTGTGCAAACCGGTTTTAAATCACAGAGCATTTTAAACTGTATATTATACTATCATTATACCCATTTGTTAATTGGTTCATTGTAACTGTGAAATGGTGTAAAATAAATAAATAAATTAAATAAAGCTATATTGCCGATGTTCGGGAGAGGATCTCAGTGTTTCCGTGGCGCAATTAGTAGTGCGCTCGACTGGTAATCGAAAGGTTCTGGGTTCAAATTCCAACGGAGCTGTAAAGCTTTTAATTTTATTAACTTTGTCTATACACCGATTAACATTTTTCAGTTGTTTTAAAAACCATATTCTTTGACCAACTATATTCCAAAGATGATCAAAAGGTTAAAATACAGTAAAAATAACCAAATCCTATTGCACAATAAAATATAGTCGGAAGTAAACGAAAACGCCAACTTTCTGGTTGAGTTGGATAAAAAAAAAGATTAAAAGTAATAGGGAACTTTCCAATTTTTTTTTTCAATAATATGATTTAGTTAGGCCTAAAAAAAGTATTCCCCAATTATTACTCCTTAAAAATCAAAAATAACTTGGTAAAAATTCTTTAAAGTTTCGCGCGTGTCGAAAGCATTTGAAACGATCTCTAAAGCGCGCGAAGTCCGATGACGTCAGGGGGTATGACTTTTGGTCATCCGTCATCCTGACACTCCTGACAGGTGCCGAGCGACCCAATTTGCATTTGGATTGCCGTGTGTTATTGTTATTGTATTGTTGTTTTAAGGTCGCGTCGATTGACGCGTGGATGTCAAATCTGACAAATCATCAAATTTATTGAAAACCTATAACCTATTTCGTGGATGTCACACACAAATCTGACAAATGATACCCCTTGACGTCACGACTACTAGCAACGCGTTTTTACCCGCTTGGAATAATTTGAATTTTGGGGCATTTTTAAATCTTTCTAGCGGTCTTTTGGGACGAAATATGTTGTTTTTTTTGCTGCCATATGTTTTATGACAATATGTACTTATGATTTATAGATTTTTTCCCCATTTAAAATTTTTGTCAAGTTCCCTATTGTTCATCGTGAAACACAAATGTACAATTAAAGCAAATATAGTAACCATGACTTACATTTTACATTAAGCTCATAAAAAAGAAATAGGCATTGAACATTGTATAGAAGTCTATTACTTACTGTTAATAGTGTTTACGCGAGAAACTTTAATAATTCATTTTCCTGGAGACACAAAGTACACAAATAGGACAATTTCATATCGCCATAAATATTTAATAAGCCAAGAAACCAATATGAGCTGTATGTTTTATGGCGAATACACTGACTAAGTTCCAATATTATACTCCTTGAAGAGATATCGAGTTATGATTATTAAGTACCTACCTATTTTCTAATAAATTACATATTACAGAAATGTTCATTTAATTCCTTATTCTAAAATTATTAAAAATATTCTACGTTAAGTTTATAATATTTATAACTCGATATCTCGAAAATGGTTAATAAGTATTAGATATTATGTAGTGTAATATAACTTTTCTGAAAAGAACATAAGCATCGAGTAATATACATTAAAAAAAATAACTTATGTATTTGTCTTCTTACGACTTGTTGGGGTAATTGCGATACAAAATTAACTTAAATTTTGTGGAGGAAGACTTTTTGTTTTTTCTTTCTTTTCCATACTTTTAACTCCACTTTAAGCATGGACTACTTCTTCAAATTAAAATTAACTTAGTTAAAACATAACATTCCCCTAGGTATCTTAAATATTTTCGTAGAACAATACTAGTTTTTTGCATAAAGGATATATTATGTTGACTATACCTTAAACTCATTTTCCGCAAAATTGGTTTACGTGCGAATTTAGAGATAAACTTGTGTTTAATGTAACTATTCAAGGGGTAAGAGTATTTTACTTGTACTTTTGAGAATAAAATGCTTTTTACAGATTAAATTTTTATTAACAAAAATGTTACAAACTCGTCAACTTCAAATACACGGACTGGCATAAAAAACTAAACATTTTTACTTAGTCTTAAAATTATAACATATTCACCAAAATGGCCATCGACCTTGGGTCCTTTAGCCATTACTACTGAAAAATAGATTTACGAACGTAATAAATTTTGAAATAAGTGCAGAAAAAATCTTTTAAATTTGCACAACTAAAAAAAAATAAAAAAGCAAATACAGTATTCCGCTGTATTTTTTTGGACTTTCGCGTTATACTAGGATTTTTTATTAAGGGATTGCTGGGCTATACCGACTTGTTTGACCGTGACATCCCGGTTTGGGCTTGCCTCCGGCGTCCTTGCCGATTTGCATATTTGTTCGGGTTGATAAGCCCAAAGATAATTATAACTTCATATTTTAATTTAATTGAAAAAACGAGAAGGGAATAAAAAGAGATTTACAACAATAAATTATTTCTACATTATCACCGCTAATACCTGACAAACAAATCAGTTGGTTACTCGCCTTGCACATGTTGTACCGACTACAAAATTTTAAAAATTACTAATTGTTTACGGTGCCGTTTGTTAAGTGTCCCTTGTCCCTACCATTATATGTGTAATAATTTTATCTTTTTTTTTTGTCATTATGACTCGTGGAGCCCACTTTAACTGTACGTTTTTACCACTTTTTGTTTGTTGTTTTGTTGTTTTCTTGGGTTCACCCTTGGTCCCTATTTTATTTTATTTTAATGAGAAAACTTTTCTCTTTTCTAATATTATTATGTTTTAATTTTGGTGTACTGTTTAAGAAAATTAAAATAAACAAATTGTCGTAATTTTCTTTTGTCTCTCTCTCTACAGTTTGAGCGTTACATCTAAAAGTTTTCTTTTTCTCTTTAAACACCATGAAATATGTAAAAAAATACACCTGTTTGTAACTGTGTTACTCTTCAATGTATCAAGGATATATATTATGTACTTTCTGTTGTTATCGAAAATAATATTTGTCATTTTTTCAAACAAATCAGTTATGTAATATTTTTATCGGTGATTGTTGAAACCTAAGAAAGAATCCTATTGTTTTAGAGCCCTGTGGAAGGAAATATATTTTCCGAAACGTCGGCAAAATAAAATTTGGGTTTCATTTGCTCCCTAAGATCCTTAAACCCATAAAACCACCTACATAAAAAGATAATTATAGCAACAACTACAACTTTCAATTTAAAAACACTTCAATTCTTGAATAAAATATCTTTTTATTCGGGAAGTATAATAATCTTTACTTAATCTATAAAATAGCAACGTTGTAGTTGAATGATATTTAGAAAATATATTCTTATACATTTTTTTAATTTTTGAGTCATCGAAATAAGTCCTATATGTTTTTGCTAATATGATTAACTGATTAAATTTAGAAAATAAAGTTTAGAATAAAAAAAGTCTTTAAATTCTCTACAAAAATATAGATAATAGTTACTTCATTTTTCTGTAAAATTTAAAGTAACGGCGATATTTAAAAAAAAATAGAAAATTTGTACAAAAACATTGTAGGTATAGGTATATAATATACAGCTGAATGTAACAAAAAAAACTGTGTTTATGTTTAATCAAAAGCAGAGTTATAGAAGTTAACATATGAAATATATCTTGACAAAACAGTGTCGGAATTTTCAAAGGAAAGTTACGCTACGCGATTCGTTTCGAGTCGATGGATAGAAGCATATAGCCGGCGAAGCGGGTGTGATAGTGTTAATAATAAAGTTGAAGGGAAGCATTTTTGAAGTGAAAACTTCTTTAGGCGCGTTTAGCACTTTTTGTGGGCGCTGAATTAAACTGAGCCGTCACGCGTCAGGCGTCAGACTCGGGTATGCTACGCTCGAATTCAACTGCTATATTCAATCCGAACTGACCCTGACCCGAATGAACGTTATATGAAAGAGCATGCCGCCATCGGTCGCATTCAGTATCGACGTATCGACGTGGAAACAGTCAGTGTGCGTTGTCTAGACACTCGTGTATTTGATATTGTTAATTTCACCTTGTTGAAGTTTTCACTTCTGTCGTGTGGTCTTAAGCACACACAATTTTTTTTTTACCTATCCATTCTTGTCCCGTGTGAATCTTTTAAAAATCATGGTAAACCTATGACGTATTTCCGTTTGGCGCATTTCGTCTAACTTTTTATTTTTATTACCGTCCTGATGTCCGGCTAATTTGACTCCGATCCACCGGGATTCGCCACGGTGCCCCGTCGGAACCCATCCGCCATAGAACTAGAGTAGGTACCTACAAGACAACAACAATTTAAACCGTATTAAGCAACGTTATAATGGCCCATTCTTTAAATTATTGTAATTCTTTAAACTGCGTTAATCTCGAGTATAATATCAATGTATGACGTTTAAAGGACTATTCACACTTGTCAGTCACGTCTCAGTTCCGTTGCCGTTCCGTCTCAGTCTCATTCAGTAAATATCTGTGACGGCTATTCATACATATCAGTCAATAATTGTCCTCTATTGTTAGTAGTTGTAGTGGTTTTCTCTGAAAATTTGCGGAATGGCTAATTTTACAGATGACGAGTTAGCTATGATTGCTGTAGCTCTTGATGAGGAAGAAGAGGCGACTCGAACCCGAAAGAGGAAGTGGGTACATATGGCGTGGTTGAAAAGGGAAATTGAGGAAGAATTCAGTACACTTTATAAGGAATTAATCGATGATGAAACCAAATTCTATGAGTATTTTAAAATGTCTAATAGTATATTACATACCGAAGATGAAAACTTTCCTCTGAGGTTTATATACTATTTTATTTACAACCACACCGTTAATTGTAAACTAGATAATATTTCATTTCTTCAAAAAATTTAGTAAAAATGTCAAAATATGACATTTATTGTTTTGACGCCAAACAAAAATATGCTGGTTGAATGACAAGAATGAGGGAAATGAGTGAGGGGAATGGGTAAGGGAAGTGGAAGAGGGAAGTAGACGTAGGTAATGGGACACTTCCAAACTTTTAAAAATGTTTTAATGTCAACATTACATGTATGGTTGTAAATAATGATTGTTTTTATATACTTCTTAATAAAATAGAACCCCACTGACTTGAGAAAGCAATTTTTCGTCATTCATATTTTTTGTGTAAAAACAAAGAACTTTTTACGAAAACACGTCAGTCAAAACAAGAAAATATCGTTGACGACGAATTTAAATTACGACTGAACGGACACTAAAACGAGACTGATGGTAAAATTGGTGACGGCGCCGGACGTGTTTGAAAATGCCGGTTTTAAAATAAGGCAACGATACATTTTTTTATCGTAACTGAGACTGTTTGACGGAACGGAACTGAGATGTGACTAACAAGTGAGAATAGTCCTTAAATCGGTTTCCTTGCTTGTTTATTGTTTGAGCGTCAGAAAAGGATTCTCGAGCATTCGGAAGATTAGTCTGTCTATGATGTACCTCAACGTCCTTACCACGAATTAATGGAAAATGGAACACAGAACAGAAAGATAAAGAAAACGTCCCGATAATACTGGAACTTAGCAAGTGTGCCGAATATCGACGAGCCACTCCGAAATAAAACCGGTCATTCGAAGTTTGAAACACATTTTCCACTCTGGTTTTCCTTCACGCAAACTCGTTCGTTTCTCCGCTCAGGGATATGCCTGTTTAGACAGGGTAAAACTTTGCCTTTAACCTCATACTAGTTTATCTCATACCTTTGTTGGGGTTGTTGGCCCTACTCGGGACTTCACAGTAATAAAACGCGGTTTTTGATATGACGCACTATATTTAAGGACTCTTTATTTAAAAAAAAAATTTTGGTGGGACTTTCCGGTATTCTGAAACATACTAATTAAATACGGTAAATTTTTTTTTGCCTATGCAATGGAAACAGAAATGCTTTGTAATTTAATTACTTAGATAATAAATGTATATACATACAAGCTGGTAGAATTTTAGAAAAGTAGGTAGAGATAGAATGTAAAATATTGATATTTTTTGTAGATACAAATTTTTATGAAAAGCGTTCCGTTTTTCATATTAGAAAGCTTATTTCTTAATCCGAATGACAAATAACTAATACCTAATAGGTATAGATAGACCGGGTGCATCATAGACTGATGGAATTGTGGATAATATCTATGTATAAAACTCTTTTCCTAGTTTGTATCCGTATGATACTGATACCGTAGCCATTTTAATATGCTATTTTTTTTTTAATTCCTCGTATGACGTTATTGGTCTTTATACAGTGTCACCAGTAAAGTCCGCATCATATGGGATTTTTTTTTATTAATAGCTTTATTCAAAATTTGACTTTTGAATCAAGTTGTGCCTCGATCGAGATAAAAATTAAGCAAAAAAATAGTAGTCACGTGATTCGCATTATCTGTCAAACTTTAATTTTTTCCAAAAAATTATTCAAAAGTGGGGTTATTTCTGAAAATATCGAAAAAAGTTTTAAAAAAGTCTTTTTAAATGCAGTTTCTAGCCCATATACAAAATTTCAGCTGCCTAAGATAATTTTGATTTTTTACCTATATTTTGCAAATTGCACCACTTTTGCAAAATAAGACTCAACGCAACCTACATAAAACTTCTTAGTTTTGTCAATGCTTTATTTCAGATACATTTTCTTTAAAGTAGCGCCATAATAAATGTGTGTTTTTCTTCAAAATCAAAATTGGGCTATTAAAATTTGGTCGCATGTGATGCAAAGTTCATTTGTTTTTGACCCTGTATAAAGTAACTTCATAAAATAAGTATTTTTGAAAACGTAGTTTGTGTCTGAAAGTAAAAAAAATAAAAAATAAAATAAAGGGGTTTTAAATTAAATCGTTGGAAATAGATTTTAGATAGATAGAACTTTAGGTTGGTTAAACTAAATTTTATTTTCCACTTAATGAACACTTTACTGATGACACTGTGTTCTTTTTTGTCTTAATATTAAGGTGTATTACTTTCAGATACAAACTACGTTTTCAAATATACTTATTTTATGAAGTTACCTTATACAGGGTCAAAAACAAATAAACTTTGCATCACATGCGACCAAATTTTAATAGCCCAATTTTGATTTTGTAGAAAAACACACATTTAATATGGCGCTACTTTAAAGAAAATGCATCTGAAATAAAGCATTGTCAAAACTAAGAAGTTTTATGTAGGTTGCGTGGAGTGGATTATCTTATCCAGCTGAAATTTTGCATGTGGGCTAGAAACTACATTTAAAAAAACTTTTTCTAATAACTTTTTTCGATATTTTCAGAAATAACCCCACTTTTGAATTATTTTTTGGAAAAAAATTAAATTTGACAGATAAAGCGCATCACGTGACTACTATTTTTTTGCTTAATTTTCATCTCGATTGAAGCAGAACTTGATGCCAAAGTCAAATTTTGAATAAGGCTATTAATAAAAAAAATTCCCATATGATGCGGACTTTACTGGTGACACTGTATAGGTACAGTGTGTCTACGGCATATGGGAAACTTTTTTATTATTAATTTTACGAAAAAAAGTTATTCTTCATAAAAAGTTCTTCATGGTCCAGAACCTAAAATGCAACCATCAAATATCGAAATTTTCCACTCATATACGAGGTTTGTCAAAAAACGTGAATTTTTCCCAATTGTAAATTTTTCCCAAGAGTAACGTACCTTTATTTTTGACATTATCAAAAATTGGTATTAAAAAAAGTTGATAAGAACTAAAAACTACGGCTAAATATGCAATTATACGCATTTATGTTGAAAAATTATTTTATTGATTTATTATTATTTATTTAATTTTTTTAATTATTTAATTAATTTAATGCGTGTTATTGCATATTTAGACGTGGTTTTTAGTTCTGATCAACTTTTTTTTATAACAATTTTTGATAATGTCAAAAATAAAGGTACTTTATTAGGTACTCAAAAATGGACTTAGCAGGTTAACACTTTAGGCCGACGCATAGCTACTATTCGAATTCGAATTTAATTAGGAATTATTTCATTCATATGCTGACTAAAGGTTGGGACACACCTATCATGCACCCTTCCGATCCGACTCCGATCATACAGTCGGACGAGTGCCTGGACCCCTATTCTCCAATTTAAAAGAAGTGAATGCTCTCTCGCGAGAAGGGACAATTCACATCATATTCTCACATCGTTTGGTATCGTTCTCTCACTGTAAAAATTCCGTATTCTCCAGCATTCCGAGGTACCTACCTACTAGCGGTATTCTCAATATTTCCGAGTTTAAACGATAAAGTTACATGAAACAATGCTTTATTATTATCAGTACCTACATACATTTTATAAATAAATAAATATTATTTATTGATAACACCGCTAGTAGGTACCTCGGAATGCTGGAGAATACGGAGTTTTTACAGTGAGAGAACGATATTAAACGATCTGAGCATATGATGTGAATTGTCCCTTCTCGCGAGAGAGCATTCACTTCTCTTAAGTTGGAGAATGGAGGTCCAGGCACTCGTCCGACTGTATGATCGGAGTCGGATCGGAAGGGTGCATGACAGGTGTGTCCCGACCTTTATACTGTAAACTGTAACACGGGCTATATTTTAGGAAAATATTTTCGTATATACAGGGTGGCCCAGAAAAGTGTAATAACATAAGTATTTTTTAAAAGTACACCCTCCATTTTTTTGTGTTTTTAGGTTTTTATTGGTAAACTGTTTATAATTTTATTGACCTTGCTTGAGTAGCTTAGGAGTAATAAATTAAAAACTAAAAAAAAATATTGCAGCCGTGGAAAAAGAATCAAATAAACAATCTGAAAACATTTTCTTACTTACGGCATTGGATGATATTAATGACAAGGGGTCAAAAGATAAATTATATACATTTTATCCATTTTATTCAGGGTGTCCAAAATAAGATCTCAAAAATGAAACATTTTAAATTAATTTTAAGTTTTTCAAATGGGAAACCCTCTATATAATAATTTGTACTCTTTGATAAAGAATTTTAAAATAAACAATTTTTATATTTGCAATTTATTTAAAATTCCAACCCGTTTTCATAATATGTAGCAAAAAACATAAATGTCGCTATCCATGATAAAGATTTATAAACAAAATAGCTAGGCGGCCATGGAGAAACAACCAAATTTAACAATTAAATGCATTTTGACATTATTTGTCAGAAATAAGTATCTACTTAAGGGTATTTAAACGGTTAATTTTTTGTTCAAAAACTAATTTTTGTAAAGAAAGCTCATTGATTGGTTTTGGGCGAGAGTGAGAAATAATGTTTTCTCGATAGTAGAAATATTGCGACTTGGTTTCCTGAAAACCGACATGCAGAAGCTTTTTAGTAAATGTCTTGAGCGCATTGTTAAATCAAAAAAGAAGAAAGAACAAAGACGGCACTAAAGGAAGAAAACCAGTGCAACAATTTTACTGAAAATTTCATAAATTTATTTTCAACCAATTAGAAGGCTCCTTTTTGTTTGCGTTGCTTATAGCGACGGGAGACCATCGCGATAGTCTATAGCTTATTAACCTAATAAGTTTAATAAGTGATAATTTTTCTGTCAAAAATGAAGTGCTTTATATCTATTGGCAAACGTCAACCAGAATAAAATCAAAATACGTTTTGTTGCTAACTTATAATTTTTATTGAGAATAGGTCGTAGGTCTCATCATCTCATCATATTAAAAGAAACTCCAATTTATGAAATTTTCTTACCGAATCTCCCACGCAGCAGAATTAATTCCCGATAATTTTTTTTCTCGGTTTCACTGCTCATGTTTTTGTTAATAGAAAATTTTCCTCGTCTTCGACTCGGAATAATTTTCTATCAACAAAACCATTCGTGACCTTGAAAAAAATGATCGGTAATAATTCTAGAGAGATTATAAGTAAAAATTTCATAAATTTATTTTCAACCAATTAGAAGGCTCATTTTTGTTTACGTTGCTGATAGCAACGGGAGGACAGGTGAGACAAACCAGCAAGTAACAATCAGTTTTTTAGTCGGACCCGTGATATAGTTAAATTCACATAAAGTTTAAATGCCAAATGTCAAGACTTGTCATTGTCTAGTTACTTTAGATTTCACCAACTTACTAAATTTCTTATACAGCTGAGATTGGTCACTGTTTTTTCTTTTTCTTTTCTGGAATTGTTCGGCCAACTCTTTTTATTTCTCTCTCTTTTTAATCGTATGAAATAATACAAGATAGACATACTTTGTGTGCAGTACAATTATTATACTAATTAAATTTAGCCATTAGAAATTTATATTTTATGAGTTGCTGCAGTATTTGACAAGTATGGCAGAACTGAAATGTCACGGCGTTAAAAGTTTATGTGAATTCAACTATATGTATTGTTACAATAATATTGTGTAAAAAATGATTCGTTTTGGTACTGAATCAGCAAGTTCGATTGCTAAAGAAATTGAGCAGTTAGTAACTTATTTTTATTACTAAAATGTGAGAAATATTAAATAACAAATTTGTTATCTGAAATCCAATGTCTTTATAGTTTAAATTCAAATATAACTTTAAAAAACATATTTCCGATTAGTTTAGTTTAATATGACGCACTGCATTTTTACAATAGAAGTTGATTTTACTTGTTAGTAACTAAGGTGTATTACTAAAATTTCAGGAACTTTAAAAGAAACGCCAATTTATGAAATTTTCTTACCGAATCTCCCATGCAGCAGAATTAATTCCCGATAATTTTTTTCTCGGTTTCGCTCATGTTTTTGTTGATAGAAAATTATCCCGAGTCGAAGACGTCTTCGATTGATTAACGGAACCATTCGTGACGTTGAAAAAAATTATCGGTAATAATTCTGCTGCTAGGGAGATTATAAGTGAAAATTATTGAAAAGTCAAATATTAATGAAGCATCTGTGGTACAAGTTGGAATAAGTGGGAAGTCAGTTCAAAGAATTCTGAATAACAGCATTTTCATGCGTGCTACATTTAATTGCATCCAGGCTCTGGATAAAAATTAGTTAATAAAACATTGACACAGTACACTTAAGTACTTATTTCTAATAAGTAATGTCAGAATTTTAATTGTTCATTCTAATTGTTTTTCCATGGCCGCCTAGCTATTTTCTTTATAAAACGTTATCATGGATAACGACATTTATGATTTTTGATAAATATTATTAAAACGGTTTGAAATTTTAAATAAATTGCAAATACAAAAATTGTATATTTTAAAACTTTTCAACAAATAAATAATACCTATACCAGTCCATTTGAAAAACTTGGAAAAAATTGGTTTAAAGTGTGTCATTTTTGAATACCCTGTATAAAATAGATAAAATCTATTCAATTTATAATAATATCTCTTGACATCTTTCCATAAATCGCACACAATTCCGTAATTGAAAACATGCTTTTAAATTATTTATTTTATTATTTTGTTCAGGTCTGCAAAACTTTTTTTTTAGTTTTTAATTTATTACTTTTAAACTACTAAATCAAATTTAATATAATTACAAACAATTATAATGGGCACTAGTACAACCTTATGTTATCACATATTTTTGGGCCGCCCTGCATAGAAAAAAATATTCTTCCCTGTGAAACAATATAATGTCGGCATAAGAATTAACTTATAGAAGTCTGGCGCTCTATTGCAGGACCCTGTATTGTTTGAAAAGTAGTTTTTTATTGGTCTCTATAGCAAAAATATAGAAGGAAATCCAAAAGGTTTTATAAACCACATGCCCTCGAGACATAAAATGTAATATTTTAACGATACTTCTGTTCTAAAATAAATTTTTTAATTTGGCCACCAACAGTTTCTGTGGCCATTAACTGTCCATCTTTAGAGATTTATATATAAAAATGAGCTTTAAAGAAGAGTCTAGACCTCCCAAACAGTGGCGTAGCCAGCCTTGCGGGGCGGGAGGGGCGAACATATATGGGGGCGCTTTATGATTTTTTAGAACCACTATTATTATTATTATTATTATTAAAAATATGATGTTTGTTTTTCAAAATACATACCGGGTGTCCACGGAAGGTGGCTCGCCCCTCTAACTTTTTTGTTTTTCAAGATAATGGAATAAAATTTGGAGGATTTGTATACGACATAAAACTGCATTTTTTGACAGGTGATTCAACATTATGGAACTTCCGGTTTAACCGGAAGTGACATACACTTTCGATTTTTAAATGGGACACCTGGTATATTTTTCCTTTTTTTGACTCCATTTAACATTCTAAATACAACGATGTGTCACTTTTCACTTTTTGTCACCAAGAAAATATTTTTTTTCCAAATTTTTTGTTTCATCTAGAGGGCTATGAATACCTTAAAGTCATTTATTTCAGTTCTTTAATCTTCTTAAAGAATGTAGAAAGAATTCAACCGATCGATGCTGCACGACGTACAAAGAGATCCTAATCGGCGTGCTATTGCCCAAAACTGGTTCAGTTAACTTTTTAAAGTTTTTTTATGGCAGCTTTTCTAAAACCTAATAGTGTGTGGTATCAAAATAACCGTAATAAAATCCTCTTTTTTCTTAACCCGACGAGCCACCATGTTGCCGTTTAAAAAAAAAATTACACAGCTCATAGCATTGGACCAAAAATAGTAAAATTATATTTTTCCCAAGATTAAAGAAGCGCAATAAGGATTTTAAGGTATTCATAGCCCTATAGATAAAACAATAAATTTGGAAAAAAATATTTTCTTGGTAACAAAAAGTGACAAAGGACACATCGTTATATTAAGAATGTCATGATTCAAAAAAAGGAAAAACATACCAGGTGTCCCATTTAAAAATCGAAAATTTATATCACTTTCGGTTAGACTGGAAGTTTCATAATGTTGAGTGAACTTTAAAAAAATCAGTTTTATGTCATATACAATCCCCCAAATTTTATTTCATTATCTTGAAAAACAAAAAAGTTAGAGGGGCGAACCATCTTTCGTAGACGTAGGACTAAAATGGAACACCCTGTATATTATTAGATATTCTAAATTTTCAATAACTTTAAAATATTTTTTGTATAGCATACCATATGACTAAATTCAACTGTTTCGGAATTACGGGCAAATGAATGTAGTACATTTGATTATTTAAACAAAATTGGTAATAATTTTTAAATAAACAATAATATAAAAAAAAAGTTATTTAATTAAATGTTCAAAATGTCGTCCTTCAAACACCTGACAGTATCCAATCCTCTCAAAAAATTGGGAAAGCACGTTTTGCAAATGTTTACGAGAAATAACATGCACAGCATCTAAAATACTGTTTTTAAGGTCCTCCAAAGACTTAGGTTGTGTACGATACACGACACTCTTTAAATGACTGAAAATGCCAAAAGTGTCTATCTATATATTACAGTCAGTCTTACCGGGGCAACTAATGGAAGTTAAATAAGCTGCACACATTTTTGTCTACCCAAGTTTTCGATAACTTTAAGGGGGGGGGGGAGTCGCCCCCCCCCATTACTCCGTCCCTGTATAACACAAACCATATCTTAACATAGTATAAAACAAAGTCGCTGTCGCTGTCGCTGTCTGTTCGTCCCTACCAGCTATATATGCTTAAATCTTTAAAACTACGCAACGGATTTTGAAGCGGTTTTTTTTAATAGATAGAGTGATTCAAGAGGAAGATTTTTATGTATAATTAGCGACCCGCCCCGGCTTCGCACGGGTGCAATTTCAGAAAGTGGCATGCCGGGTACTAATATATCGGGTTTGTTCGGGTTTGAACTTATACCAGCGGGTTGCAACGCATGCCGAATACACGCTAGTAACAAATAAAACAGGCAACAAAACCGTTAAATCTCATATCTCTGGCCGTTGCTGGGGAAATTTGTCACCCGATGATGTCGTATGTGTGTGAGAGACGTACGGGCTTATTCCATGCGAGTAGTTTATCTTTAGTAATAGCACGGTAGAATAAGGTCGATACAATATGTACTCTGGTAATAGTATCAGGGTTTTTTACCAAGTTTGTCATGCAAATAAATCTTTTGAGGTTATCTATGATATGCAAAGCGGGTTCATCCTCTGTTGTATTGCATGAACTTCTGCCTAATATACTGTGGCGTAGTTGCCCCCTTTCCAGGAGAATCCTGATGTCCATTTTTGGTCTTTTCCCAAATATCCTGCGCTTGCTCCGTTGGCCGTTGACAAACCGACTGATTCATCAACGCCCAGCCTAGGCATCCACTAAGAACAGCTTTTTTGAAAATCAACCCCTAAGAAGGTAGAAACGAAGGTTGACATTTTTATAGGAATTTCTGTATTTTAAAAACTGAAACTGGTGGAAGCCTAAAAATTGGTATAAAAGTTCCTTTAAAAAAGTAATAATATACCTACGTGTTTCGTTATTTTTTCAATGGTCACATGACTCACATGGGTTGAAAAATGGGGTGTAGCCTATTTTAAGGTAGTACAGCGTCCTGCAATGTCTTAATTTTAAACTATATTGCTGAAAATTGGTACTATACCTACTTACTGTATTAAAATAAGCAAGTAAGTATTTTGATGTTTTGGGAAATTTTGCCTTATATAGGGGATACAAATGGAGGGAGTAAGTTTTTAATGTAATGGCTAGGGAAAAAGATAAAAATAATAATTTTTAGATACATTTTTCGTTTGAAACACATTTAATATTGTGTTTAAGCATTTATGAAAATTTAACTTTATATTGGAAAAAATATTTTTGGTCTAAATTTCATAAAACTAAGCATAAGAGTGTTCTAATATACAATTAATAAAACACGTATTGCGGACCCTAAAGGATGAAAAGTTTATGTTAAAAAATATTTTTTGATTGACTATCTTAACGTATTTCAATATTTCAATAAATTCTACCCCTAAGGTATTTGTTAACGCAAAGTCCATGGGAAGGCTCTGGGATCGTCTGTAATGATATACTTTTAATATTGATGATGAATCTATACTTTCTGTATTATTTTCATGAACAAAGGTACGAGACATTTTTATTGAAAAAGAAAGAAATAATGACCAAAGAAATTTCTTTTTAAAAATAAGGTGTGTACCTATTAAAGGTTCTAGTGGGGAGTATATGGCTTTGTTTCGATAGAGAATTTATAGCAATTAAATGGTGCTAGCAAAACCGCGGGTATTCGCTAGTATTATACAGGGTGTTTCAGAATAATATGCTGATCCTTAACGGTGTGAATCCTTAGGTGATTTTAAGAAGAAAAGTTCAAATTAATATATATCCTTAACCTATCAACTTTCGAAGTACAGGGCGTTTAAGTTTTAAGAAAAAATCATTTTTCTATTATAACTTTAAAAACTTTCTAGCTATTTTTATGAATTTTTCACACATGTCCTCTAAGCATCAATAGCCATTTTTAGGTGTAGAAATTTTTTAAAAATTTTTAACCAGTGGCGTCCTGAAAGGGTTTGGACTAGACATTTTGGAAAAATATTATGTACGCCACTGCTTTTTCTCAAGATAAAAATTATTTTTAAAATACTCATTCATTTTAGGCCAAATTTAATATCTTGTCTTTTTATCGTCCGACAAACAGTTTCCGACAAAAAAAATAAAAAGCATTAAATGCGCATTAGCTATGTGCCTATGGTTTATTTTTAACAATAAATTAAAACAACTAACATTAAATCACGTGTGAACAAAAACGAAAATAATTTGGATTAGCTGTTGAAAGTGGCCACCACATGCAATAATGCATGCTTCAGCTCTTCTCCTCATTGAGTCTCGTACCCTTTGAAAAATTCCTGGAGTATTCCTGATTTATAGGCACATAGCGAATGCGCATTTAATGTTTTTATTTTTTTTGTCGGAAACTGTTTGTCGGACGATAAAAAGGCAAGATATTAAATTTGGCCTAAAATGAATGAGTATTTTAAAAATAATTTTTATCTTGAGAAAAAGCAGTGGCGTACATAATATTTTTCCAAAACGTCTAGTCCAAACCCTTTCAGGACGCCACTGGTTAAAATTTTTTAAAAAATTTCTACACCAAAAATGGCTATTAATGCTTAGAGGGCATGTGTGAAAAATTCATAAAAATAGCTAGAAAGTTTTTAAAGTTCTGATAGAAAAACGATTTTTTTCTTAAAACTTTAACGCCCTGTAGTTCGAAAGTTGATAGGTTAAGGATATATATTAATTTGAACTTTTCTTCTTAAAATCACCTAAGGATTCACACCGTTAAGGATCAGCATCTTATTCTGAAACACCCTGTATATTATATGTTTTGTAAATATTAGTTCACTAGATCCTGAATCTATCCCTGTATTTACCCTGCTTTTAAAAGGCAAACATCTTAATTGAAAAAAAAACGATTTCACAAGCCATGCCTTTTAAGCACTGTGTTTTTTTATACTTGGGCAACTAATAAAAATTTAGCCATTCATTTTTTAGGTTTCTCGATTATATTAAAACACTTATTAGTGTTTATCAATTTTCAATATGTTTTTGTGTGTAAAAGCACTCGGACTGATTGGAAACATCTTGAAAATATATTTTAAAAGGAGTACCCTTATGCCTTATGCTGGTAAAAGTGATAAGCCATGTCAACCCTTTGAATAAATTTATTCATTTTATTATTTATACATATTTTTGATTTATCTAGTCCAAAGCTTTTTTCTCCGTTTTGGTTTTGGAGAAGTTGTATGTTAGTGGCTTTTATAAACGCTTTTTTCATATTATTTTTTTTTCTGTTTACAGCTTTTAGTTGGAATAGCTGGTATTTTTTTACAGTACAGAGGAGAAATTTATCTTAACCTGTACTGCATAAAAACTTCCGTTCTATGTGGCACGTTTGAAGGATGACGCTTTCCTGAATTTGTTGGTACAAATAACCTGAAAGGCCTAGTTTTTCCAAGTTGGGCTTAAAATTTTTCGTCATAGCTTCCTCCACCGCTAGTATAATCGGAATTATGTCTATTTTTTCCAGCTTCCATATTATTTTATATTTTTGATCTCTATCGCCAAATTTTGGGTACTTGGGTAGTTTTTTTTCTTCGATTCGGTTTTAGAGAGGTGGTGGGTTAGTGGGCAACCAATATCGATTATGAAAGCTTTCTTGGTATTCTTGTCTATTAGAAGAATATCCGGACGGTTGTGGTTAACTATTCGATCCGTTATTATTGGCCTGACCAGTACAAGAGATATTTAGGAAATTCAAGAACTGGCACGGGTGAATATTGATACTATCGTGTGAGGTTTTCTTTTAAGCCTAGTTTATGAGCCAGTTTCTTGTAGATGTTCTTTGTCACCTGATTATGCATTCCTAGATTTAAGCGTTTGGTGTCATAGCACCATATCCCGCCGTAATATGTGTACTATCGTTTCTCCGGGGTAATTGCATTTTCTACACAAATCTTCCCCATTTCTTTGTCAAATAACCTTTTCATAGTTTTAATGACACGGTCTTGCATGAATAGAAATTATAAATCCTTCCGTGTCAGCGTACAGCTGCCTTTTTTCTAACCCATTTAGTGACTTAAAGCTTATATATATGTAGATTTTGAAGTGTAGTATGGTATCTGTCATGTAGAGCTTTTTCTTGCCCACAGGTACAAGCTGGTGACTTGACGACGCGCGGATGATATTGGGTAATCCATTTCGCTGTAAGTAAAGGGCTAAATATCCAGCTTCTGATGTGGAATTTCTTGTATATTTTCCCCATTCGACTCTTGTAACTTGCACAAGTTATATAAATTAATGAGACATCTTCCTCCCCCATTTAGTTTTAGGTATATTCTTTCAAATGGTGGAATCTGAATTTTGCTAATCTACTTAGATATTCCGAATGAGTTGGTAAGTATTGGTATTGCCCAGGTATTGATGGCAGGTGTAAGGTTACCAGCATTTAGATAAGTATTAAAAAGCTTTGTAAGTCTTCTTTTATATTTGTTTTATATTTCCTTTTTAGGCTAGTGTGATTGACTTGTTGGTTTTGAGAAATGCCTAAATATTTATATATTTTATCCTCTCATCTACTATATCAATGCCTTCCAGCAGCCCATGCTTTTTTTCAGCTTTTTCTCGTACGACATTCAAGATGGCTCACTTGTCTAATCCAAACGACATTTTGACGTCGTCGCTAAATATCTAAGTTACTTGAATTAAGGACTGTAAAAGAGTTTTGCTTTCGGCGTAGAGTTTGATGTCGTCCATGAATAGAAAGTGATTGATTCTAAAATATTCTGTTAAGTTGGGACGATATCAATAGGTTGTTGATTATAATAGTAGTGAGGACAGTGCATTCACAGTCAAAATAAACCACGAGTCGCCTTGAAACATACCTATTGATATATTTATATTTCCTAGCTGCTTTTGTCAAATATGGAGGTTAGTATTTCATTGCTTCATTAGTGTCTAACATGGTTCGTATTAGGGGATATATTTTATAGATTTGCAATATTTTCTTTAGCAAGTCGTGAGGTACAGAATTAAGTGCTTGTAGCACATACTTAGATTTCGTCTTTTAACCTGTGCCTGTTTTATAATAACGGCATCGATTGTGAGCAGCTGTTCCTGACAATCCAAAGCTTTCCTAATACAACCCATTTTGCTCATCAGCTACCAAGTTGTTATTTATGCAGCGTATATATATTTTCGAGTACATGGCCCATGTTAATGGTTTGTACTACATTACTGACAGACAGTTGATCGGTTCGTAATTTTTTGGGTCGTTTACCCTTTTTTAAACAGAAAGAAAAGTATTGCCACAGGCAAGATGAGCTGGCAACCGCGCGGGTTTTAGGAGAGTCTTATTAAAGCCATTTGCTATTACAGGGTGTAAGCTAGCAAAAGTCTTGAGCCGAAAGTTATGGATTTGGTCAGGTCCCTGTGATTTCCAGTTAGTCAGGGACTTAGTGACACCTCTTATATCGTTGGATGTTACTTGTGGCTCAGGCATTTCTTGCTAAGTTTCAGCCCCATCTAGATTTAGTTCCTGAAATTATTAGTAGCTGCTTACATATAATTTTGTTGTTACATACCGCAGGGATGACACTAAAAATATACTTCGAATGTACAAACCTGAGAATGTTATATTTCTATATTAACAGTTCAAAGGAAATAACCTACATTCTTCTTAAGTCTTTGAATATTCACAATATCGCTCTGGAAAATTACGCGTGGTATCCAACAGATATTTTATAACAATGACTTCAATGTAAAATATTGGTATATTTCATTCCAGATTAGTAACTTGAGCAACTAAATTATCCCTTCTAGGATGTCGGTTGTGAGTGTGAGATGGGTTATCTGTTATTATTAATTAATAAATGAACATTTATGAATTTTTAATGGTCCAATTTAACTTGGCAATAAGCAAGAAGGAAACTGACATAGTTTCGGCGAATCAGACAAAGGCTTAAAGCTTAAATTACCACAGGGTCCGTTTAGGAATTCAGCGAATGAAACCTTACCTTTTATTATAAAAACATTTAGTTGATTCGAGTAATGAGGAGCATATAATATAGAGATATTTCCTTCTCTTTATAAGTCCCAGACAACATGGCCTCAAATGCAAATGAATGAAATTACGTGTAAATATAGTAGGGGAGACCGGGACTAGTTGGCACACATTCTAGAATTTATTTTTTATTTACTACTACAGAAAATTGAACTGAATTACAAAATATGCAGAATAGATTTACACAATTTTTCTACACTTTAAGGTATTTACAGTGTCCATATAAAAAAAAGTTAAATAGTTACAATTTGTTAAAAACATCAGTGTTAGTGTGCCAACTTACCCCAACTCGGGGGCAGGTTGGCACACTATTTGGGGTTAGTTGGCATATGTAAGTTATATAGACAAAAACAAGTATTTTTATAGTTTTTAACGTTTATTAGCTACTAAAAGAATACAATATAAAAAAGAATAAAAAACGTCGAAAAGCTAAAACAGAAAGTAGAATAAAGCTTACAGTTATATAAACATCAAAAATTAAAGTAAATGGTTAGTCAGAATCATCCGAGTCACAATTCGAACATATGTATCGCGGTTCTTTGTTTATACATGCCTCATGATACCACATATGACATGCCACACATTGAACCCACTTTTCTTCTGGTTCACTGTTTACAAAACTGTCCATACAGACCAAGCAGAAAGTTTCCTCCTCTTCATCAGAAGTTGAATCTTCTGCACAAACATGTGTTACGGGCCTGGTTATCTTTTTTGGCTTTATTTTTTCTTTTTTTCCAAATACTTTCTTCTTTGCCTTCTCGGCTGCAGCTTCTTTTCTCTTTTTAGAAGCATTCTGCTCTTCTTCCAACGCATCTTTGATTGGGGTATCCGTTAGAATAGCTGTTGACCTCGTTTTTTGCCGCGCAGTGGCAGTTTTTCTTGCTTGCTTTTCTTTTATCCGGGGTTAGTTGGCACACTGTGTCATCGTGCCCCGAAACTAATGTGCCAACCTGCCCCGACAGAGGTTTTACAACAAAATATATTTTTTACAAAAAACAAACAATTATTTGATACCTTTGCCTGGCCTAGTATGTCAACTAGCCGTCTAGCAACAAATTGTGGTAAAAAAATCAAATTAAGTACGTTAATTTAAACAGGTTATTTATAAATTTCGAAGAGGACAAAAATTTACTTACCTGTATTGAAAACAAACAAACACAACTAACAACTGTGTAACGCCTGACTTTTGGCCCGCGGCGTTTCACAAGGTTGCCGCAAGTTGTCGATCATCTATTTCAATGGTATTTGCATTTACAAATGCACACCATTCGAAGATATAGGCACCGTGTCAACTTGCCTCTGTAGCCAACTAGCCCCGGGCTCCCCTATATTTTTCAGGCTCCTGAATTGCTCGTTTGTCAAATTCTCATCCTACCTTTTATTGGTTGAATATCTTATTAAGTTTCAGGGAAAAGGGTAAGCTTTATTTTAGTAAGGATAATAATTTGATAAATAATTTAGATATATTTAAAAAAAACTTATGCTATACCCTTCTTTGAGTGAATAATCTATTTTATATACTTGAAGAGTGGTCAAGCTAAGTGATCTAAACTACCAGAAAATGTAAAAACTGTTTTAAAGCTAAGAATAATACAATAGTATATTTTTATTGATATTGTGTTAATAAACATACACAAAAACATTCGTAGGAGAAAATTTTAATATCAGTTAATCGAAACAACGTTTGTACATAAATTGAACAAAAAAATATAGAAAAGGTCTAAGGCTCCTTTTATACTGGGATTCTGTATGCGAGATACAGTATCTGGGATTCAGATTCTCGCCATCTATGAATGCTTTTTATAACGAATAGGATTAAATTGGCGCTTAGATCTTCTAGTAGGACATTGGCATAGGTTCATAGATCATATAAATAGAAAAAAATTTTTTTTTTGAAATTTGGCACATAGATCACTTAGCTTGACCACTCTTCACTTACTGATGATAATAAATTAGAGCATGTTCATCATAAATAGATATAACATAATACGTACTATTTCGATTAGGGACACAATCGTAGATATATTTTTTTATTAAAAAATTTCAATTTAGAATTTGGGTGAATATCAGAAATGTGGTATTCCGTCAGCTTTACTTACTCATTTCACTGCATATGCCGATGCGGTGCATTAACATAAAGTAGATACCTACCGGATGTATATCTTAGGGAAAGCAGTGGCATAGCTGTGTTTAATGAATATATTATATTTAGGTATCATAAGAATTAGGCATGCATTTGGGGAAAAAGTTGTGTTTATTTTCAGAGCACAGCCTCTTGGTTCAGATGTATGAACATCAAAAACAACTACTTCCTGTTTTTCTTTGTCACGCCGATCATTGAATCTATCCAAAGTCATTTTGTTCTTCCAGTCCAAAGGCTGTTTATCGCTATATACAGGGCGATATGGAAATAACCTATTACATTTGAGTGACTCTTGGGTGTGTCCTCCAAATCAGACCGCATATGCCGCCGCGGCTGACGGCAAGCAAAAGTAGTTAAGTAGAATGAAATGACGAATTTGAACCTATCGCGCTTTTCAATTATTTTAGTTTTCTGTTTAGAGGCTTCTGTAACAACGAACATTCCTACAGAAAATGTGTAATCTGAATAAAGAACTGTAAGTAGTTTAAAACAGTTTCTTATTTCTCAGAACCAAAAACTATTTGTGAATTTATATATTGTCCAGCAACCCAATAAATGAGATAAATATTACAATTGCACTTGCAATATTACAACTGCACATTTTTTGATTTATTGTATACTCAAATTAAAAAAAAACCTGTCCTCTCCTTTAATTTTGTATATTATGATAAATTACAGACATAATTATCATTCTCTCTCTCGACCCCGCTTGTTTCTACGTTACTGCGTTAAAGCCAAGTACACAATGGAAGTAATTTAGGGCTTTTTAGGATTAGCAGGCATAACGATGGATGTAATGGGGACAGATTTACATAAACAACTACTAATATTACCTGTCAGGAGAAATGCCGGATTTATTGTCAGAACGGCAAATGAAGCGAGGAAGCATAAAGGCATTATAAGAGGTTTCAGTACAAATTATGGGCCTTGGTATTGACTTGACTAAAATTATGTAGCTATCGGTTGCGTCGCAATCTGGGGGGTTCCAAAATATTGTCAGTATACAATTTATCCAAATATAGGTACCTATATACAGGGTGGCCCGCTCAGTGGCGCAACCAGAAATTTTGTTCGGGGGGGGCTTTAACTTCTTGAAAAAAAAATTTGGGTGCCACGCCCTTTTTTGGGTAAAATACGTATGATTGACGAGAGCGACAGCCCCCTAAAACTTCTGCAATAATACGCCGCTAGCCCTAACGAAATATTTATGAAAAAAAAATTTACAGATTTTATTTTAATTAGTAAAAATGTATTTTTCTATTTGACGTTCATAATAAGTTCATTATGAACTTGAAATGAAGTTCATAATGAAGCTATTTCGATACGCGTTTTTTCTTTATTTGATGTTGGTAACATTGAAATTGAAAAATTGACGTAAAATCTCGTCTTTTGAAATTCAAAAAAAATTAGCAAAATCGCCCGAATTTCCGAACGCTCTGTACCGAATATACAAGGATCACACAACGTATTCCGTCCAATTTCAAATCTCATATCGCTAAAATAACTTTCGAATCTCGTGGTGAAAATGGGTCAATAAATCAAAAAATGACAGTTCGCAAAATAATTTTTGTTGTCCAGAGGTTACTATGATAAAAAAATAGTATTACCAACATAAAATTTAGACATAAAAATTTAAAGGATTTATTTTCTTTTTAAATATGTATTTTTTATTGAAGAAACTACAAATAGAAAAAATAGGATAAAGCACGTGGTTCATAAGGCGTTTTAGCGCACGTGTCATTTAAAAACTAATTTATAATTGTAACAATATGTTGATTTTATTTAGTAAACTATTGCATGCATTTGAGAATAATATTATTTTATTGGCGCAATTATATCAGATTGTAAGAAATAAAACAATATGTTTTGGAAATAATGTATTATTGTGCTAAAATAAGTTAAATTAATTTTAACAATTATTTATAGATCCATTTAAAACACTCAAGGTATTTTTTAAAATTAATTTATAACAATAGATACGTAAAATTAATTATAAAAAAGTTTTGTTACAATATATACCTAAAATTAATAATAAAAAAGTTTCCCATATGGGTCCAACTTTTTGCCGGACACTGTATAAGGAATAAACATTTTTTTTAAATAGACGCGTGCGCTAAAACCGCTTCTTATGAAACTTGTACTTTAATATACTATTAAAATAGGTAACGCATATATTAAGCATACTTATACTAAAACAAAACAAAAACCTTATACAATAAGTTGTAAGTAATCACTAATAATACTAATAATTCTTCGTTTTGTTTTTGCCATTTCGTCCAGAATTTCTTCCACGGTAATATCAATATCGTGGTTTGCATAAATAGGTAGACCAGGGACGATAATTTTTGAAACAAAAAAAATAATAGTAGGATAAAACCCATTGGAAAAGAAAGAGAATATAACAAAAATGAAAGAAAAAATAATTTACGGGCGATCTGAGGTCGGGAAGTGGAAGGGGTGAGTTTTTAAGGTTAGAAAACGATTTATCTCGATTTCCGGGAAAACTACAAGTCCTATGGAAAAACAACTTTTGTATTAACACTTTTTTCACATTACCTCAAAATTTATGTGAAAAATTCAAATAACCAAGTTTTTGTTTTTTTATTATTTACAAAAAAAATTATGTTTTCACGAAATTTGGTGATAACTTACCTTTTTATGTCCCAAACACACTGTAATTATTTTGATTTAAAATATTTATTTTTTCACCTTATTTTGACTTAATATCGAAAAAACACCCTTATTTTCAATCGAAAATTCTCAAGTCAAAATATCTGCTGTTTTAAAAAAGTCGGTGGGCTATGGTAAATGTTCTCAAAAAATGCCAAAAAAACGGAAAAAACTCGATTCCGAAATTTTTTTTTTTAATTATTATATACAATTTTGAGCTATTTATTAAAATTTATACTTTAATTGCTCAAAAACCGTAAGATTCCATGTTACATTGATAAACAAAAAAATTACAAATCCATAAAACATTGAGATCGCAAAAAACATGCGAAAATAGTTCGCGTTACATGAAAAATTGGTTTGCAATTAAACGAATAGGCTAAGTTTCTAAGCTCGGGGGGGGGGGGGGGGCTGCAGCCCGGCAGGCCCCCCCCCTGGTTGCGCCACTGGGCCCGCTCTAGGTAATTAATTATGTTTGTCTATTTACGAAAAATCATACAATAAATTTAAAAAAGTTATTATTGTAGGTTATATAGGTCCGTTAGGAGCACGTTTTAAAATTATTTTGAATTATACAGGGTGATTCAAAAAATAGTTACAAACCAAAGTTTAAAAAATTTAAACGAATATACAGGGTCGCTTTTATGTATGGAAAAGATCGATTATTTGCTTAAGTAAGATAGCTAGCGAAGAATGTTAAATACAAAACTTTTAGAGTTTTTAGAAATCTATTACCTTGCATATAAACTAAGTATACAGGATCAGTCAAAAAGCCATGGAAGAACAAAGTTACTTTATTTTAAATGGAACCCCTGTATATTATTCAATCTTTGAATTATTTACAAGATTCTAAAAAAAAATTCACGGTCCTTTACAAAGATGCAACCGGGGAGGACATTGAAAATGCCGAAGCAGAGTGCAACGCTTGTGACTATTATTGTGAGATTTGAAATCTGCGAAAACTCATAGATTTGAATGTAATATTTAGTTGATCAAAGTTTTATTGATTTATAATATAAAAAATAGTATAATAGAGGGTATAAAACAGGGTTGGTACATATCATGTTTATATAAATATTCAAATATCCGATATGTATACCTACATATACCGGAAATAAATATATCAAATTTGGATATTTATTTATATTTTTAAACTATTTCATCTGTTTTGTACTTAAAAAATTTGATATAATTTTAATATTCAAAATTACTTAATTTAATAAGTTATCAACATTTAAATTTGTATTTTAATTCTATTCTATTTAATGATAGTTGCTATTACAATATCAAGTTCTATTAATACCTTGTATAGGAATGTAAAATGTAGGTAAAAAATACTAGTTTATGAATATGAACACATCATATATTTTTGCATTTAACTATGATTCAACTAAAAATGAAAATTGAGAACGGAACAACAGCCAAAAGAAAACTAAAATATTATTTTTAACATAAAGCTATAAAACGCGTAAAAAAGGCTGGCTGGGAACAAGCAAGTTTATCCCAGGTTTTAATCAGTCTGAGTAATGGTTGGTCCGAATATAGATTTGAATGTAATATTTAGTTGATCAAATTTTTATAAATCCAACTTTCAAAATTTAATAAATCGAACCGTTTGCAAATTAGGTTTTTTTTTCGAAAACAAACGTTCACTTTTAACACCCTGTATATCTAGAACGAGTAACATTTCTAAAAAACTTAAATAACGTAATTGATCTTTTTTTTTTTTTTTGTTGAGAGGATTAGGAAATCTCTATCTAGACACCCGGGAGTTTGCCTGTTTCTCCTTTGTCTTAACTCCGGGTAGTGTCAGCCTCGTTGGACTAAAACCCATCCCTCTCTCGGACCGTTCGTACCGGAAACCGCTTTCGCATTACTTCAGTACGAGGGCCTGTGGTCTTTACACTCTTCTACAGATTAGTTCCTGCTTTCTTTCTCTTTGGACTCAATTATATTTCTTATTGTTCTGTAGATGTTGTTCCATGATTCTGCCGACTCAACCAAACCTATTCTTATATTGGCCATGCTGAAGAGACTCCCTGTTTGCAATGCATGTTCTCTCCTAGCTTCCTCCCACCTGGGACATTTAAACAAGGTGTGTTCCACATCATCTTCCTGTTGGCAGTAAATACATTCACTAGAGTCTGATCTTCTTCTGTCGTATAGGTACTTTCTAAAGCAGCCATGGCCTGACAGTGCTTGTGTCAGGAAATAGCCAATTTCTCCCTTGGGTCGTTCCACCCATCTCCGAATGTCTGGTATCAGTTGGTGCGTCCACCGTCCATATGTTCCGTTGTCCCATTTTTCCTGCCACTCGCTCATCAGGTTGGCTCTGGCTACTTCCTTTGTTACACCTTGATACCTCTCATATCTTTCTTTAATTTGCAGTTCTATAGGAGGGACCTCTGCAATAACCCCAACCCCCTCAGTAGATATGGTCCTATAAGCACTACATATTTTTATGGACATAGTTCTTTGGAGTCTAGCCAATTTCTTAATTAGTTTTTTGTTCTTTGTCGCCGTATGCCAGGCCGGTGAGGCGTAGAGTATCTGGGAGTGAATTACACTTGATAAAACCTGTCTCTTGGAAGCCCTGGGTCCACCAACATTGGGCATTAGACTAGCTAGTGCTGAGACTGTTCTCTCCGCTTTCTGAATTATCATATTGATATGTTCCGCGAAAGTCAACTTTGTGTCGAGCCACACTCCCAGGTATTTCACAGCCTTACTGAGCTGGACCGTTTTACCCTGTACGTCGAAACTGATGGGCCCTACCTTTCTCTTAGTCGTCAGCAGCACTGCTTCAGTCTTTTCCGGAGCTAGTTGCAGACGTCGTCTCTTCATCCAATTTGCTACTCGTAGCAAACAGGTATTTGCCCTGGCCATCAGCAGCTCTTCGCTTATTGCCGTAACCACCAGAGCCAGGTCGTCGGCAAAACCTATCAGAATAGTTCCCTCCGGCAGTTCCAGTTGAAGCACTCCATCGTACAATATGTTCCACAAGGTTGGGCCCAGCACCGACCCCTGCGGGACACCGCTGCTAAGTTTTTTGGTTTTAGAACTATCCCCAGCCTCAAGCAATAGCTCCCTCTCAGACAGGTACGACGCTATGACACTGATTAGACTTTCATCAATTTCCCTTCTCCTTAATTCTTCTAGAATTAGCTGCCATGATGCACTATTAAAAGCGTTTTTAACATCTAGTGTTATCATGGCACAGAGCCTCCGGTGAGGGCTTGTGGGCGCTGCGGCTTCCCTGGCGATTTTTAGAACCTCATTTATGGCATCAACCGTCTGTCTGCCTTTTCTGAAGCCAAATTGTTGTTTCGAAAGGTTTCCAGTGCGAGCAAGCTCATCGTTAAGTCGTTGCACGAGTAGTTGTTCATAAAGCTTTCCCTCAACGTCCAGCAGGCAAATCGGTCTATACGATGAGGGATTATTCAGTGGTTTGCTTCCCTTTCTAAGCAGCAGAAGCTTTGCTCGTTTCCATTCCACAGGAAAGTTCGCCTGACTTGCCAACTTATTATATACTGAAAGAACGTACTCCGGACTGGTCTGTGCCAGTGCACCAATTATCTCGGGCGGAATGCTCCCAGGTCCTGGGGCTTTATTGTTCTTAAGCTTTTTACTACGTAAATGATCTAGTTTGATGTCTAGTATCTCCAGTTACTCTATGGCCCATAAGTTATGGGACATCCTGTATATCAGGGTATTTATCACTGATATTATACAGGGTGTTAATTAATTAAGTTCGTAAATTTTAAGGAATAAATCCTTGATCGATTCTAAGACCAAAAGTTCATATAATTATAGGTCCGCAAGAGCTCCGTTTTGTAGATACAGAGTGTTCAACTTTTATAAAATATTTATTTTTTTCTAAAATATTATTGAATGGTAACAGCTACTTCATTGAAGCTTGTGACACACAAATAGATATTTAGAGGTTACATTTTGCAAGTATTAATATATTTTTAATTCAACCGCGAGCGTAGATATGGGTAACGGTATTAAGACTTTCAAGCAAAGAATGGCACGCCACTGATTGTTTTAAACTTTTAAAGCATTATCTAGTAAGCCAGGCATAAAAAGTGTCTCTTGATAATTTTTGATTGGGCGTATCTTTTTCAAGAAAATTTCCTTATTAGATTTTCATGCACGCCTCTGAAGAAATTTATTGTGAATCAAAATTGCTCAGATCTCAACAAAAATAAAGTACCAGATGCATCTTATAAAAATAAATTTAATAACTTATGAAATCCTTTCGGGAACCGTTTGAATTCCAGAATAAAAGAACATTATTTTCTTTTTTAAATTATTTTATTAATAATTTTAACATATGAAAACTAAAATATTTCTTAAAATTGGCTAGAAACTAAGTATTTTCTTTTTAGTTGATTTTTAAGCAATGATTGCACTTAAATTTGTCCATAGGCGTACATAAAAACCTAATAAGTAAATTTTCTCGAAAAGGGCTAATCTAATCAAAAATTATAAAAATACAGTTTTTGTGTACCTTTTGCTTGGCTTACTAGATAATGCTTTAAAAGATTAAAACAGGTTACCCATATCTATGCTTATGGTTGAATTAAATATATCTTAATACTTGCAAAAAGTAGCTCCTAAATATCCATTAGTATGTAGCACGTTTCAATGAAATAGCTGATACCATTCAATATTATAATAGAAAAGGAAATTTTTTAAAAGTTGTATCTCGAAAACGGAGCTCTTGCGGATCTATAATGATATTAACTTTTGGTCTTAAAATCACTCAAAAATAAATTCCTTAAAGTTTCCGTACTTACTTAATATATCCTACCAACCATGGTATAAAGTAAATACAAAGTTATAACTGTCAGTCGTACAACACATAGAAAAATATTTAAAGGAACAAATAATGTCCTAAATATAAATTAGAATACGTACCTAATACAGGGTGTCAAAAAAATCTGGAATATTTCAAATATCTTTCAAACCGCTCGTATTATTTCGCCAAAAATTCGGTTACGTCCATAATTAAAAAAAAAATAATCTAGATTAATTTCGTTTTTGAAAGTATATAGGGAGGGTCAAAAAACATGCTTATTTTTTTATTTTAAATGGTCATCATGTTCCTGTATAACTTTATGGAGTTTAATAGATCCATTTGAGACAATTGCTGTGTTACCTAATATAACACCTAAGTATATGGTTTTGTGTAGATATTTATCTATCAAAATGACAGAGATATTACAATTTAATGTTTTCAATTAAGATGTGTGTATCTTCCATGAAGAATTTACTACTTTTTAATGCAAAATTAAAATCAGATTTGTCATTATGTGTAAAAAAATTCCATTTTATTGGAATTCATATATACCCTAAAAAATGTAAATTTGGGAATAATTCAACTTATTTTAAAGTAGCTATGATTTACAAAATTAAGCACTGCTCCTTTTTTAAATTGCAAATTGACATATTATTATCTGGCATTTTAATAAATAAACACATAAAACCATAAACCACAGAAATTTTCTCAAAGAGATCTATATATATCCATAAAAATATACGGGGTATTCCATTTAAAATACAAAATTTAATCATGGTATTTGACTCCCTTTAGTTTTGTCTTATTCGTTTTTTAAAACTATATTTTTAGGCAAAATTTTGACGATAAATTATAAGCGGTTTGTCTTTTCTGACAAAGTGTATAAGAGTAAATAAATCCTTAACTAGGCGAAAAACTTAAACATTTACACTATAGCTACTTTTAACATACTTCACCATTAGGTATAACAGTTACAATAAAAATACTGTCAATCAAACAACACCGAAAAATATTTGGAAATAACAAATGCAGATAAATAACAACATTATGTCTCTAATATTATAAGAGTAAATAAATCCTTAACTAGACGAAAAAGTTTATTTATCATGCAGGGTGTTACTTAATGATAGGGCGTAATTTCAAGGATGCATTCCTGAACAAAACTTAAGTAGAAAACTTCATATTATAAACATGTATTTTGAAAAGTCTGGTTTTCAAGAAAAAGTTTCAAATTTTTTTCAAAAAAAATGTTTTTTTCTTAATACCTAAATGATTTTTAAGTTAGGAGTAATTAGTGTCTGCAATAAATTCTTATTCTTTCTTTGTCTGAAGGCACTAACTTCCAACTAAATGATTTTTGCTGATTTTGTTGAAATCTGGCCGGGTTATTCATTGTTTTAAGACGCTTAGTTGGCACTAACTAAAAGATAATTATAAGTTCCAGTGTCGTCTCGGGAGGCAGTCTCACAAATATTATTGACAAAAAAATGTACGTTACTGAGTTTTTTGAAACGTTTATATTTTTTTGGATAAAGCAGCTAATAATACAACTTTTCTGTATCCCTTTTCCTCTTTTCGTACCTTACTTCCTTTGTGAGTAAAAAAAATAAAGAATAGGTACTTTATTGCATGAGGAAAAATTTATGAGAAGGAGAGCCAGAAGCCTGCATAGAAGAGGGAGGTGGTCATTTCCAATATTTTTTGTAAATAGTTATTATTTTTTCTTTGTTGTTATATTTGAAAAAATGGCTTAGAAATAAATTTTTTGCAACGATCAAAGTTAACCTGATTTTATTTTATCAATTTTCGATATACAATAAAGTGTATTTTATTTTTTTACTCGAAAAGAGACTATGATATCAAAAGATATTAAGAAGCAAAAAAGTTGTATTTTTAGGTGTTTAAACTTAAAAAAATGTAAATTAAAACTCAGTGTTGTAAATTTGTTTTTTGTCAAAATTATTCGTGAGACTGTCCCCCGAGACGCCACTGGAACTTATAATTATCCGCTAGTTAGTGCCAACTTATTACAATGAATAACCCTGCCAGATTTCAACAAAATCGGCAAAAGCATCATTCAGATATTAATAAAAAATATTTTTAATTTCGTGGCTGTACCTCTCCAGTTGGTCTAGGCGGCTCGCGCATCATCCGTTGTACATCCTCCCCCCTTCGCCGTCATAGCACCGCGCGCGTAGTTCCGTTTCTCGGTGTCGTTAGACTGTGTGACGTCAGGGACAAATGTTCGCCGCAATAATTTCGAATTGTGTACCCTACTATACATGCTCGTGCGATAATATGAACATTTTCAATGTTAAAATGTTAAGCACACCACATACCCAATCTTAACCGTTTTCGAGATATCGAGTTTAGAAAATCGTTTTCAAATAAATCTATTAACAATAATAAAAAAGACAAACTAAGTTTTGGTAAACAACAATTTGAAATCCTATTTTATAAGGTGCTCAAAGTGTCCACCGTTTATCTCCTGGCAGTAATGAATTCGGTGAACAAAATTTTGTAGCGAATCTAAAAGGATATTGGGAGCAATACTGGAAATTTCATGCATTGTTCTTTGTTGCAAATCTTCGATATTTTATGGCCTATTTTTGTACACTAAATTTTTGATATGGCCCCACAGGAAAAAGTCGAGAGGGGTCATACCAGGAGACCTTGCAGGCCATTCAATTGCACCTCTGCGCCCAATCCATTTACAAGGAAAAGTTTCCTCTAGATATTCCCTCACCATCCGTCCAAAATGTGGTGGAGCCCCATCTTGTTGAAACCATATTTGTTCAGCCGGTAAATTGGGATAATTATGGTTCGGGAATAATCGTCTGAGCTGTGGAACAATATTCCCTTGTGAAAGTAATTAATGTCGTTTAGAGTTCAAATTGCCATGTATAAAATAGGGTCCTATGACGTTTCCACCAATAATGCCACACCAAACATTGGTTTTTTGTGGTCGTTGGGTATGAACTTGTTCTATCCAATGTGGATTTTGGTCTGACCTATATCTACAGTTGTATCGATTTACGTGCTCGTTTAAATAAAATAAATAAATAAACAAAACATTACATTTAGAGAATTTTCTTTATTATATAGTAACGCTTACCGGTCTGCCGGTCTTCCACTTTTTGGTCGATCTTTCACACCTCCAGTTTCATAGAAACGCTGCAATGTTTTGGAAACAGTTGACTTAGTTATACGTTCCCTATCTGGATGCAATTCATTAAAAATAATCACCACTTGGGTAAAACTCCGTGTTCTATCGCCGTACCCTATCATCATTAAAATTTCAATCCGCTCGGTATCACCTAAACGTGCCATTTTTACGCGAAAATTGTTCACAAATTGTAAATGTAAGTATTTTTGACATATCTGTGGTCAAGATGACAAAACAACATTGTTATGGAGATAAATATTTTCTAAGGTAACTTGATGGACTAGAAAATAAATTAATGTAATAATTTATTTGAAAACCATATTCGAAACTCGATTTCTCGAAAACGGTTAAGATTGGGTATGTGGTGTGCTTAACATTTTTTCTTAGAATCTTGTAAATAACTGAAATATTGAATAATATACAGGGGGTTCCATTTATAATAAAGTAACTATGTTCTTCCATGGCTTTTTGACTGATCCTGTATACTTAGTTTATGTGCAGGGTAATAGATTTCTAAAAACCCGAAAAGTTTTGTATTTAACATTCTTCGCTAGCCATCTTACTTTAGCAAATAATCGACCGTTTCCACACATAAAAGCGACCCTGTATATTTCGATAGCGCGGAGTAAATAAAGGCAAGTAGTTGTTATTGTATTTAGGTATACCTACTACATAATATATGACGGTTCTGAGATATTTAACTTTTTTGAAAATGTAGATCATAATTCAAGAAGCATACTTGCGTACATATCCGAGGTGGGTGTTTTCAGATTTAATTCTAAAATAGAGACCTCTTCAAGAACGTGTACAGGGTGTGTGAAATGTACTTTTGAATTTTTTGACTTTCTTATTTTAAATGGAACACCCGGTATTTATTGTTTATGTATGTATTAGTTAACTCGAATTTTCTGTTTTATTAGGCCGTTTTCGACCACAAATTTTAATTAAATCAAGGTAGCGTTGATATGATGACATTATGCTATCATTATTTTGAATAAAACTGTGTAAAGAAAAAAGAAAAGCATGAAGTCTTTCTCCACAATTTTTTATTAGAATAGCTAGGCGAACCTAGAATAATTCATGATAATTCAATACGACATGTTTCGAGTGTAGAAACACTCATCATCTGTGATGCACATGTCGAATTGAATTATTATGAATTATTCTAGGTTTGCCTAGCTATTCTAATAACAAATTGTGGCGAAAGACTTTATTCGTTTTTCTATACTTTTAACTCTACTTTGAGTATGGACTACTTCTTCAAAACTTTGTAAGTTAAACCAACGGTTATTGATGCGTGTGGTTGTGTGTTGGTTGCTTTCATAATATATTAGTAAAAATAAGAATTTATACTCAACAAGAAAGAATTGATACCATATTAGTAATTAAAGAGTGCGAGCCTGCTGGCGTCAAGAGTTTATACCCAAAAATTTTAAAACAGAAATCGTCCAGACAAGCGTTCTTTTGAAACATTACGACAAACACAACTGGAAGTGTGGCTTATAAAAAAGTGGATAGACAAAAACCAGTCACCTACTGGAAATGAAGAAAATGAATAAATTATAGGATCTCTAATAGAATATCCTCATACTAGTCATCGCAAATTAAATAAATTTACCGGAATGTGCATCGAAAAAAAAATTAAAAAATATAAATTTCCATCCACCCATACCACATTCAGTTCCACCAAAAACTTCTAGAAGTAGATTATTATCAGCGACTTGAATCTATTTTTGTGAGTTTTAGAAAAGGTTAGAGATAACGAATTTTTTTTTGATTTTCTATTATTTTCGGACGAGTCAACATTCCACAACAACGATTTAGTAAACAGACACACTACAGTGATAAAAATCCTAGTTTTTCTAGAACCGTTGATCGCCAACATAGATGATCAGTCATGTTTGGGGTGGAATAATCGGAGCGGGTGTGATGGGCACATAGTTTTTAGATGGTCACAAACGGTGCAGTATTTCTTAGGTTTATTAGGCATCGTTTACCCGAACTATATTTTCAAAAAAAGCTAAATATCTTAGAAACATCAAAACTTTGTAGAATTATGACAGTAATTGGCCTTTATTTATTTCGCGGTATCAAAATATGTAATAATGAACGGGGTAATAAATTAAAATTTTTTAAAATTTACGTTTGTAACTTTTTTTTTAATCGTCCTGTATAATTCAAAATAATTTTAAAACGTGCTCCTAATATACCTATATACCTTACACTAAAAACTTTTTAAAATAATTCTATGACTTTTCATATAGACCGATGCGTATAGAGTGCGCCACTCTGTATGTATAGGTGTATTAAATTATATATTATTCAAATAATAGGTAGGTAGTTACTTCAGGCATAGCTCTTACATAAAGTCATTTAGTCAAAGACTCACCTTATAATTTACTACTTAAAACCTTTCCACACCAATTCCTTTGTTTGCTCCGGGTCACGCCGTATTTAATTAACTTTATAGATTTATTATGTAAATAGAAAAGTACTTAAAGGTATTAAAACGACGAAAGAAATAAACGTACGCGCATTAGGACGTTAAAAAACAAATATACAAAGAAATTATTGACGGCCCACCAATAATATCGCTGTTGGCGCGCGCGTGATCCTCGATACCGTGTCACTGGTGTCGGTATTCGGGTTTGTTCTCAACTTGTTATTAAAATGATTATTTTATACCTAATATTGAATTTAAAAAATCGTAAAAACATATTAAGAAAAACTTTTTATACACTGCGCGACATATTTAACGCATAACGAAAAAATTGCCTCAATTTTGATGTTATATATTTTCTAAATTTGTGGTTCGTTTTTAATGATTTTTTTTTTCAAATTGTAGGTTTTTTCCTTAAGCATATCACTGCCTTTTTTGTTTTACTTGAAAAAGTGACTTTGGTATTATACCGGTTGTTATAAAACTGTTATGTTTTTTTTACGGAAATTCAAAACACCCTGTGGGATTTACTAGCCATTGCAAGTTATCGCAATTCCAGCCAAATTAAAGTCCCATGTTTCCTTTACATTTTCTTTTTTGATTCATTGGTTTATCTCTGTGTTTTTATGAAATATTCAATTTTTAGTTCAACGTGATTTTCATAAAAAAATGTTTAGTTAAAAAATACAAAATAAACGAAATGCTTTGATTAATGCAACAGCAAAAAAAAACAATTTATAAAGTAAATAAAGAATCAATATCTAGTATTAATTTACTGAATCCACAAAACAGGGCAAAAAAATACAGCTTGCAATGGCTAGTAAATCCCCCAGGGTGTTTTGAATTTCCGTAAAAAAACATAACAGTTTTATAACACTCGGTATAATACCAAAGTTACTTTTTTAAGTAAAACAACAAAGGCAGTGATATGCTTAAGGAATAAACCTACAATTAGAAAAAAAAATCATTAAAAACGAAACACAAATTTGGAAAATATATAACATCAAAATTGAGGCAATTTTTTCGTTATGCGTTAAATATGTCGCGCAGTGTATAATGAGCCTAATGAATAAAATGTAGCAATTGCTTTTCCTTATAAAATCAAAATAATTTCTTGAAAGCCAATGAATAAAAACTAAAGTTATTGCTTTTGCGTCCAGCGATTGCTTAAAAGTACAGGAATTGCTTCTAGTCAATGCTTTTTCTTAAAAGATAGAAGCAATCGCTATCGTTTGCTTAAATTGCCGCAGAAAGACTTTCATCTTATTTAAAGGCGACAGTGCACCCCCTCGCTTTTCACCAGTATCAGGCAAAAAATAATTTGCCAACACTCAACATTGTTCACATAACTTTCTAAAATCATCATATCTGCAATTTTTACGTACACTGTAGATTTTTCTTTTACGGACGTTCATAATATATTCAGAAATAATTGAAGACACAAATTAGGAGCAACGCACCAACTTATATGCCGCGGAGAATTAAAGTTGACTGCTACCATTATATTGGGAGGTCAGTAGTAAATTTACAAATAAGGAATACTTACTTAAAAATAAAAATAAATATCCTACCTATAAATGGAGCTTTAAATACTCTTGAACTTTAGGTCGATCCTTCGTTTTTTGGAACTGGAAAAGTGCTGAATGACACGTTCGTTGAAATCGCATAGTCCTTTTATAAACAACTCTCGATACTTAACAAAGCGCCAGTTGCCTCTGATTGCAATTAATTTCGCAAAATTAAGTTCGTTAGCACTTTTAAGTTGATTAATTTTCTTCACTGCCAATATTTTAATTCAAACACGGACCATAAAAATAGGAAATTATTAAATTATTACAAAAAAACAGTAAGATCAATGAAAATGCCTGAAACTCAAATCAAAATAATACCAACGACCACCAACCTCTGAACTATTTCTACGCTGGCTGTGGCTGATGATCCGACACGCTGTAATAAATCCAATTTGCTTAAACGTTCGGTTACTGTTCAGTCACTGTAAAATCTTCGGGTAGTTCCGCCAAACTCTAAACCCACGATGTCAATTCCGGACGCCAGCCCAATGTACGGGTTTGATACGAGGGACGGTTAAAATATTATATTTACAAAAAAAATAATTTAATAAAACACATATTTGCTGATATATCTTCCAATAATATTAGGCCATTGACCAAATAACCACATAAAAGAGCTGCCACTGGTAACTACCTGTATTTAATATAGAACTGAAAATGATTAGCGGCGTGAGGACAAGTTTTTTAAAGATTGAACGAGTTTTATGCCTCCCCTTGTATTCGAATTCAGAACCTCTTGCATACCCGGCTCTATCAATTAGGTACCAATTGCACTAAGGAGATTCTGAAATTCTCTCGACGAACTTAGGTGATATGACTTGTTTATTTAACTTTTATGTATGTTGTATACTGACAGCTGAAAGCTTCATTTGTAAATTCTTATGGCTAGTATTCAGTGGTCTCATGCAGATGTCGCTATTTATGTCGACGATGAATTAGGATAAAAGATAAGAAAATATATTAATGATCAGTGGTTGCAATTATTGATAAAGTGTAAGATTGGAAGTCCATGCAGAGGTGTTGCAATGGGTTCATAAAATCTCAGCGGAGGCCAAACGGTAATGATGTTTTATTGCTGAAATTTGAGGTTTTAGGATCCCTAAGCTTAACTTGGATTATTAGTTAGTCGTAAAAAGAAATCAGCTATCGGCCCAAGAAATCTATTTTTTCATGTTCAAAAACGCAATATTTTTACGTAATCCCGTTTAAAGCGTTTACACGTTAACACGTACCAAAAGTTTTATTTGAAAAGTTATTTAATTTTCCCGCCTGGTTTTTCATCTGTGTCACTGTGGCACTAAAGTTAAAGTAGTTCGCTTTCTGTTTACTGTGCCCTCATAGACTTTTATGTTTATTTTTAATGCACTTTCAAAGTTTTAAATTGATTAAGAGCAGGTTATAGGTGCAGCATTAACGGTATACTACCTGCAAGATAGGGAACACATTTCTTAACAACAAACATACAACTCACTGTTTATTGGAGGACATTTTACCGTACTGTCTAGCAATATTGTTTTCTTCTAATAATGTTCACACAAGACAAAATAGTATATTAAAGTACGAGTTTCATAAGAAGCGGTTTTAGCGCCCGCGTCTATTTTAAAAAACGAGCCACGAAGTGGCGAGTTTTTTTATTGACACGGGCGCTAAAACGCCTTATGAAACATGTGCTTTATACATTTTTTCTATTTCACCTTTTATAATCAAGAAAAATAAATTTTAAAAAGAAAATAAATCCTTCAAATTTTGTAAATTTTTATGTCTAAATTTTATGTTGGTAATACTATTTTTTATCATAGGAGCCTCTGGACAACAAAAATTATTTTGCAAACTGTCATTTTTTGATTTATTGACCCATTTTCACCACGAGATTCTAAAGTTATTTTAGCGATATGAGATTTGAAATTGGACGGAATACGTTGTGTGATCCTTGTACATTCGGTACATATACAGAGCGTTCGGAAATTCGGGAGATTTTGCTACTTTTTTTCGAATTTCAAAAGACGTGATTTTACGTCACGGCATTGCAATTTAGTATAGGGAAGATGGAAAATTCGAATAAAGTTGAAGTTAAAATCGACATTAGAAGGTTAGTAGATTGAATTTTGGATAGGATTTGGCAGAAAATGATAGCTTGAAGCATCTACAAAAGATTGATTTATAGATTTATGCAACCAACATACATGACTGTTATCCACACAGAATAAAAAAGTAAGTTATCAAGCTAGTTTTCCTCTGCGAAAAATGGGTTTTCTCGTAAATCACAAAGGCCGCGCAAGTCAATGAAATAAAACATTTAAATGTTACCAACATCAAATAAAGAAAAAACGCGTATCGAAATAGCTTCATTACGATCCGCAAATGAGGGTCGTACTGAACTCATTATGAACGTGAAATAGAAAAAAATATTTTATTTTCAACACTATTTGAACCGCAACAGCTCAAAATTTCTTCGAGCCTAATCCTACCAGAACTTAAAGCCCTGCACAGGCCGGAATTTTACGGCCCGACCCGACCCGGCCCGGCAACCAAGACATTGACGCGGCCCGAAGAAATTATTAACTAAGAGCAGAAAAGCCCGGCCGGCCCGAAATGCCCGGTCGGCCCGAAAGGCTCGGTCGGCCGGAAAAACCCAGCCGGCTGGAAAGGTAATTAAACAAATTTACCTTGACATTTATGAGATATAAACAATAGAGTAAACGTCACAAGTTTTTCAAGTGACGTTTAACCTATCGTTTAACTGGTAAAGTGACATACATGAAGCCTAAACTATTAGAATCTATGATGTATTGTCTTTGGCCTATCAGCTGTTGCGGATTACGAAAAGCCCGCTCAGCCCGAAAACATTTATTAGGGCCCGACGCGACGGCCCGAACATTTATTGATTAAGGGGCCCGACCCGACCCGAACCCGAGAGTCGGGCCGGGCCGCGTAGAGGCCCGAGATGAAAACCCGGCCCGTGCAGGGCTCTACCAGAAATGTCATTGTGTTTTTTTTGGTTGCCAGCATTAGAAGACAAGCGTTAACAAGCAGTGGCGGCTCGTAATGAAGGGCTCTGGGGCGCCGCCCTCCCTGCAATTATTTTACAGGACAGAATCCAAAAATACTTTACTTAAAAAACCAATAACGCAATGTATGTAAGCAATCAATTAAAATACTTCAAACCAAACATAGCCATATTCCAACGGGCAACTTATACCAAATAAGCATTTTCTATTCGCACAAGCAAGATAATAATAATAATATATCAAGCGCGGGCGGCCGATTATCCTTATTATCACCTACACATCGCACAACGAGCTGCACTGATGGGCTCAAAATTTTCCGTCCAACAACAGCTGTTCGCGATTCGAAGCGACGCGACCTGTCGATGCCGCTGATGTTTTGTTTTGACTAATTTATTAGTTATGTTATAAAGTTGGAAAATGTCGTGTAATATGAAGGTCATTGATTTACAGAAGCTTGTGTTTAGTTCTCTGAGCTTAAGTGAAAAACTTGATTTAAAAAATACCGGGATGCCACTACCAATATTGAACATAGTATAAGTGCAATCAAAATGTAAAAGTAAGGCACAGTTTCCGCATAAGTTTGACAAAGAAATATAATATAATAAAATATCCTGGATATGCAGTTGTGAGGACCAAATTTTTTTTTTGTTTCGCCCCCCCCCCCCCCCCCCCAGACTTGCTAGTCACGAGCCGCCACTGCTAACCAGGGTTGTAACTTATATATAACTTATTATATTATTGCAAATCAATCGTTTGTGAAAAGATAATACTGTTAATAAGTAAACACTTTCTATTAGAAAAGTCTAAATATATTAAAACAAACAATGTTAAAATGATCTTTTCAAGAGCATAAACGATCACTATCTAATTTTTACTTTGGTCACCAAAATATGTTACAGTTGTCTGTAGGCTGCCCGACGATAATTTGATTATATATATAGATTTGTTTGTGAACTAATATTAAATATGTAAATATTTTCATGGTAATTTATTTATGGTAAATGTACATTTCCAATATAAAAAATAAGTATGAACTGTAGGTCAATTTGATAAAGAATAAAAAAAATTACCTGCATGATAGGCTAAAATAATAATTGAAAAACGATACACATCGCCGAAGCTTTCTATAGTGAAACTAATGGAACTTCATTAAATAATAATCAAAAAATAGATTTAATCTACTCAGAAAAAAAAGGGGACAAGAGAAATTGACAAAAACAATTGGCAACTGGCTCAATTTAGAAAGCGTTAAAGTAGTTCAGAATATTACTGTCCTTCTCTTCTATACCTCAAAAATATGCACAAAACCATGTTCCTCGGCCAACTGAAGAATCATCACGCAACAACGATAGCTTCAATTTGCCATTTGGGGGCAGTTGCGCGGCTTAAGATTATAATGACGTAATGCAGGATCGCTAATTTACACTTTCACTGGGGTGAAATTGCTTTCTACCTTACACGATAAATATTATCGTAATACCAATAATTTAAAATTATTTAAGAAATCCCATTTTTTAAATTTTTTCTGGTTTAGGCAGGTAACATAGATTCAAAAGTGTATAGAGGGTAATATTCCATTTTTTATGAGTTACTAGCTATACCCGGCGCGCGTGGCTACGCTACGTACTAAAATAAGTTTGAAGGAAAGACATTACACAAATATCCGACATCCCGACATCCCGGCATCCCAGCATCCGTTGCTCCACTTTTTTTTTTATGCCGAAACCTTCCTCGGCCTGCACACAACAACTCACCAAATCCCGGCATCTCGGCATCCCGGCATGCGTTGCGCCACTTTTTATTATGCCAACATTTTCCTCGGCCTGCACACAACAACTCGCCAAATTTTCATCGTAATCGGATAAATGGTATAGGAACGCATACGGGACATACAGACAGACAAACATTCATTTTTATATACAGGGTGTTCATTTGAAAACTTCCCACCTCGATTTTCCTGCTTTAAAATGAAAATGTGGAAAATCGCTCGGACCCGTCGATTTTTATTTCGATGGGGCTATCTTTTGCGTATATTGTCAATCTTCTTACTTCAAGCCCCTAGGAGGGAGGGGGGGGGGGGGGGGGGGTAAGATCTAAATCTTAAATGGATACCCTATTTTATATAATTTCTTTGTATTCTGCATAAAATTCTGAACATTTTTTAATAAAAGCATTATTAGTCTATACTTAACAGTTTCAGATATATTTACTCTTGAAAATGACATTTTTGAACTTTGACAGCGTCTAGCTTTCTAACTGTACGTCTTAGAGCAAAACGGCTTACATGTCCCTATCTTCGATTTTTATTATCTTTCCAATAGTGTGAAATTTTGGTTAAACCGGATGCAAGAAAAATAGTACTTCCGGTTTGACCGGAAGTTGACACTTTTGGAAAGATAATAAAAATCGAAAATAGGGACATGTAAGCCGTTTTGCTCTAAGACGTACAGTTAGAAAGCTAGACGCTGTCAAAGTTCAAAAATGTCATTTTTCAAGAGTCAATATCTCGGAAACTGTTAAGTATAGACTAATGATGCTTTTATTAAAAAATGTTCAGAATTTTATGCAGAATCCAAAAAATTATATAAAATAGGGGTATCCATTTAAGATTTAGATCTTACCACCCTCCCACCTAGGGGCTTGAAGTAACAAGATTAACAATATACGCAAAAGATGTCCCCCTCGAAATAAAAATCGACGGGTCCGAGCGATTTTCCACATTTTCATTTTAAAGCAGGAAAATCGAGGTGGGAAGTTTTCAAATGAATACCCTGTATATAGATTACAGTACATTCATTTGCATTTGAAAAAAAGTTGGATTAGTTTCTATCCCTGGATGAAGAATGAAATTCACGGGTATGCAATATAATCCGTTAAATAATAAAAATCTATCACCCGTTTTTTTTTTAATTTAATTCAGTTGAAAAATGTAAGCTGTGCTTCACTTCACGGCAGCATAATAATATATCTAAAGGTATCTATTACAGTTTTTAAAAATTTAGCTACTTACTTACAAAGAAGCAACATTTTTAGTTAATTTACCACATGTTTTTGAGACAAAGAATAAAATAAATAGTCCCTTATCCCTAAACATCTAAAAACGAAAATTATTAGGCCAGTTTCCAGTTTCAGGGAAAAAGTGTTTATTTAAAAATAGTAACTATAAAGATAATCTAATTTTTTAATAAACTTAAGAGCATAATAAGCTATTCTATCGATCTAAACGTTTTGTTAGATATCATCGTCATCATCATTATAAATTATATTTTTCATAAATGTGTTTTATCGACCTGACCTACTTTTCGCTTAAGGTAGAGGTAAGGTTTATTTTGATTAGTCTTATGATACTATTGACTATTGTAGTAGTATCATGCTGGCTCATGCAGTGACGTACCGGAGAATTTGGTTCAGATGAGAATGCCAAAATGACACATTCTTATAGGCGTAGCTAGCCTATTTTGTCTAGTGGGGCTTAAGTCCCTGCATAAAAATTGTATTTAATTTTTTCAATCACATAAATGAAACCTTAGGAACAAGAGTTCAGAGTTCAAGGTAGTTTAACTCATTTTTTAAGAGTAATATTAAAACGAAAATTGGCCTATTTGGCTAGGTACAAACCAGTTTCGGATTTAGGGGAAGGGGGCACTCCTTGCATATAAAGAAAAGAAAAAGTGGAAAACAACCCTCAAACCCATATTATTATGTTTAAAAAGTAATTATAAAGCTTAGGCGAAATTCCTGACAGAATTAAATTATATTATTTTAAAAAAGCTTATTTATTGCAAAACTCTTGTTCAATCTTCCCGATTTCACTTAGCTTAGAGAAAGTAACGATTATTAATTCAATTATTATTTTTCTGAAATTAACAAAATATCGTAATAAGGGAAATAAAAGGTCTGTCTAAATCACTTAGCTATGGGATCTAATCTATATCCAATACTAGCAAAAATATTTTTGTATGAACTTGAGCTTATATCAGTCGTCGCCAACCTTTTTAATGTGTAGAGCTTCTTCGATAGTTTTGGAATAGACAGTAAACTACCTAGCCCGCAAGCAACGTAAGTCAACCTAAATAAAACAATGCACAATTGTATTTCACACAGATTTATTAGGTTTACTAACATATTATACTAATAAAAATAAAATAATACTATATTTTAGTTATTACAAGTACATACTAAGTCAACTATGTACTCATGAAAAATAACTACAGGAGAAAAATAAACAAAATTTTTATGTTATTTACGGTTACGATACGATTTAATAAAACTAAGAAACTATAAAAGTAACAAAAAAGAGTAATACACTATTTTAATGCATGTTCAATGAGAGGGCTGACACTCAGACACTAATAATTTTTTTAATATTTGCAGTATAGTTTCAATAGTTCAAATACAATAATTATTCAAATTTTACGAAAGTAGTCCATTATCTCAGAGTGAAGCCGTGAAGATATGGGGAAAAAAACACAGTCGTCTCCACAAATAATAAAAAAAAAATTAAAAAAAAATTTGTGGAGACGACGACGTGTGTTTTTTTCCCCATATAATTATTCAAATGTTTATCTGTAAGTCGATTGCGGTATTTGTTTTTAATTAACTTCATATTAAAAAAAGATGATTCACACAAATATGTTGAACTAAAATAACGCTTCCACTTTCAAGGCAACACGACATAAGACTGGATATTTTTCTTTACTTACTAAAGGTCATTTTGAAATGCAATCATCGCAGCAATGTATTCGCCAAAGTTCTGCATAACACAAGTTGCAAACTGTTGAATATCAATTTCCATGAAGGGAAAAAACAACAAATTGCCCCACTACAGCAATTTCGTTAAAATCCTTAAAATAATTTTTGAAGTTATCCTTTAAGTTAGAAATTATTTCTACGTGATATTTACTATCATAAAGTTCCAATGAATTTTGAGATATCTTTTCTGAAAGAATAGGAAAATGCTTGGTGTTGCGGTTGATTAGGTTTTTTTCCCAAAATTTCAAGCTTGTTTATAAATGCGTTTATAACAGAAATCATGTCCGCTAGTTGTTTGTCTTTACCCTAAAGCTGCAAATTAAGTTCATTTAATTTTCTGTAATATACACAAGAAAAACATAATCTCTAAGCCAGGTTAAATTTTCCAGTTCTGGAATCGGTCCATCGCGTGAAAAATTGGATTATGTAGTCAAATCTGGTCTTATCATGTGGGTCCAAAGGTCACTCTTCATATGAATCAATTCGAAAATTCCAGAGCTTATGAAAATGTTGGGAGATTATGTAGGTATCAATATACCCGGAGAAAAGAAACATAGTTTTATTATTTTAACTGACGTGAAGATAGCCACATATAATATTATTATAATGTTACTGTTGTTTATATTTTTCTCGTCTTTTGAATTTGATTTTCAAGCTTTTTACTGAACATTTATATAACTAATCTGATAATTTCCAAGACCGTCTTGGGGCTCTGGGTTAGCTGGTGAGTTGAAGAAATTTTTTTTTCTGTCGTTATTTTACCGTTTTTACCAAATACTAACAGCTACACGTGCCCAAAGTGGACTTTGGACCCTTGAGGAGACAATAGACCGATACGTAGTACCTGTGCGTTGTTGCCAATAGTCCCTAAAGGTACGCACTTGGCTTAAAATGGCGGGTGGTAGCAAGCTGTGCAAAGTATGTAACAAGAGCATTGGAAAAAAACTTAAACTCTACTGCAGGAATTGTAAAGAGCACCTTCACCTCGAATGTGGCAAGGTGTCGGAGGTTGATGCGCGACTCATGCAGCAGGAAAAAAGTCATGGAATTGTGTGACATGCACTAGGGAGATTACTACTCGACGCTCGACGATCTTTAGCATTCATTCGCCACCAGAGTCTGATGGCATTAATGAGCTAAAATCTATGCTTAGAGAAATGCGGGGCGAACTGAGAGAGATGCGTGGCGCCATGTATTTTCTCAATGAAAAGTACGAAGATGAAAAGAAGAGGTCAAAGATCATGTCTGACATGTTCACCGAGATTTCCAAGGAGAATCAGTTATTGAAAGAAAAAGTTCAGAAACTAGAGACTGCTTTGGTTATCTAGCAGAACGGCAAAATAAAAAAACAATCTCTGCATTACTGGGATGTTAAAGAGCAGTGAAACGTCTGCCAATGAAAAGTTAGAGGGGCTGTTTTTCTTCGAATGTCCGCTGCTGATTTTCATTTTCTGTTGATGCTCTGGAACTGGCAACGAAGGTTATATATTTTATCCTTTACTTCTTGAGCCGGAATTCCAAACTTGTTGGAAATTTCGTCCATAGCTGATTTCCGAAGATTTCGGTTTTTATAGTTTTCGGACGAGCAGTCCCACGAATATGATAGGATTCATATACTTCGATTAATTGCCGTATCATGCTTCTTGGCCAGTTAAAAGAACAGTCTTTCCTTTTCAAACCCCTTTTTTCACTTGAATAACTCATTTTTGGAAAAAACAAATATTTGTGTTACGACACAACAGCGAATCTCACGTGCAGCGAGTGAAATAAATGTATCATGCAAGATTCGCAATAAATCGTGTTTCTACGTTGAAACTTGTCCAAGAAATAAAACTCTCATGACACATTGTTTTACGAGGTTATCGCTAATAGGTATATCACGTGTTTCAGACCTGTTTCGACAATGAAATGAAAGTTTTCCTGAGATTTTTATTTCATGAGACAAAAAACTCATGAGCTATTCTCATTGTGGATTCGCACCTTAATAAGACCCGCATGATAAGACCGGATCTGGACCGGCTGACGGATAATGCCATAGTAAGAAAGGAATTGTGGAAAACTTTAATCTTTGTGACATAACACCACGAGACCCTTATTATAACCCACCATAGCGGGAGCGTCATCGGTTGTCAATCCTATCATTTTTGATATTGGAAGATATAATACTTTTGAGATGAGAAAACAACTCTTGTCCAGTAGTCCTTTAAGAGGAATACACTTTAAAATATCTTCCTTAATCGTGAAATCACTGAACACCATCCCGACGAACACGGCCATCTAAGACGTTCCAACTACATCTGTTGATTCGTCCAATTGCAGCAAAAAATAAACGGGTCTTAGGAACAAGAGTTCAGAGTTCAAGGTAGTTTAACTCATTTTTTAAGAGTAATATTAAAACGAAAATTGGCCTATTTGGCTAGGTACAGGGTTTTCAGAGATATTTTCGGTCATATCTACAGGGTTCCCTATAGGAGATACAAAAAAAAATTAAATGTAGGAGTTGTAGGGTTTTGTCTGAACCTCCAGGAAATTAAAAAAAAATAAACAAAAGACGATCCGAAACATAAGAAAAATTAACAAATTTGGTTTTTTTAAATGGTACACCCTGTATATTTTTTATTTTTATGAAAGATCTTTCTTCCCTGATTTCAAAAATATATAGTTTGTCTATATTTGCTGGAACCGTCATTAAATTATTTCTAGTCAATTATTGTATACGGCACTATACAATAATAATTATTTTGAGTAGTGTGCCTTGGAAAACAATAATTGCCTGACGTAGTTTAGTTTTCAATCAATAGGGAACTGTCAACATTTTGTATTTGAAATAACGCACTACGTATCCAATTGTGTCAACGCATGGTGTTGGTCTTTCTGGATAGGTAATACGGTATTGACGTTGAGCCCTTGGTTCATTACTTGAATGCTTATAGAATAAACGGACCATATCCGATTTTTCTTCGCTTGAATAACCCATTTAAAAAAAAATGATTTTAAATACAAAATGTTGACAGTTCCCTATTGAAAACTAAACTACATCAGGCAATTATTGTTTTCCAAGGCACACTACTCAAAATAATTATTATTGTATAGTGCCGTATAGAATAATTGATTAGAAATAATTTAATGACGGTTCCAGCAAATATAGACAAACTATATATTTTTGAAATCGGGGAAGAAAGATATTTCATAAAAATAAAAAATATACAGGGTGTACCATTTAAAAAAACCATATTGGTTAATTTTTTTTATGTTTCGGATCGTCTTTTGTTTATTTTTTTTTAATTTCCTGGAGGTTCAGACAAAACCCTACAACTCCTACATTTAATTTTTTTTTGTATCTCCTATAGGGACCACTGTAGATATGACCGAAAATATCTCTGAAAACCCTGTACAAACCAGTTTCGGATTTAGGGGAAGGGGGCACTCCTTGCATATAAAGAAAAGAAAAAGTGGAAAACAACCCTCAAACCTATATTATTATGTTTAAAAAGTAATTATAAAGCTTAGGCGAAATTCCTGACAGAATTAAATTATATTATTTTAAAAAAGCTTATTTATTGCAAAACTCTTGTTCAATCTTCCCGATTTCACTTAGCTTAGAGAAAGTAACGATTATTATTTCAATTGATTCGTCCAATTGCAGCAAAAAATAAACACAATTATCCACATCACTTCTCAACCGTAAAAAATATTGTTTATTACTTCTACTCGTCTTATCACTGTATTAGCAGAAAGTTGCGTAGACCGTATAGCAGACACTATCTCGTCTTTATTTCCAAAGTTAGCAAATAACGAATCTGCAGCTTCTAAAAACGCCTGTTTAATCATTTCCCCGTCATCACAAGGTTTCTTCTTCTGTGCAATTACCTGGGACACACAGTATGATGCTTCAGTTGCAGCATTATTTTTGTAATAATGTAACAGGATAACGGGAATGATTTCTCAAAATTTGAATGTACGTCTGATGTCTCTCAATATTTCCCTTTTTAGCAACGGAGACATAAGTATTACACAACAAACACACATTTTAACCTTTAACTTCTGTGAAAAAGTATAATTATTCCCATTCCGAATGAAAATGCTATGTCTTCACTTTCTTACTACTGCTTGCCATATTTGTATACCGTTCAAATAACCCAGATTTTTCCCGAACACTAGCGCGGTTCGGTTCTAGCCAATTCTAGCGTGGTGACGTGACGTCGGTCGCGTCAGCTACAGATCGTTTACCGCAGTGTTTCCGCCACTTGCGTTTATTATGAGAATTGGCCGAATTTACAAAACCTTTTGTATTTTGAAAATGTTTTGCGCAGAATTGCCTTTGCGAGCTACCGGCAGCGATCGACGGGTTGGAGACTACTGGCTTATATTGACATCTCACCCTTCCTTTAAGAAACTTTTATTTTATTATAGATATGTTGATGACATAATAGCTATTTTTCCAGGTACGGATGATAATTTTTTAAAGTTGATTAATACTCTCCACTCCTGCATTGAATTTGCTATCGAGATCAAAGAAAATAATAAAACAACTTTTTTATCAATTTTTATATCATAAACTCAAAAATATTATCATAAACTTGGCACACCTGTGTTGGCCCTGTTTACAGTGAAGCTTTGTTTTTAAAGTGACGTCCATATACGCCACTGAACATATTTGCAAATTTGTAGTATATTGTGAAAAACTTCCTAAATATTATCGATAGTTATGTTTAAAAAATCGATTCATTTGGCTTACATAAAGGATTTTTTTAGCAAATAAGAACCGGCCGCTATCGGTCGTGCAAAAATATGTCAGCCACGGGCAGTTACCTCACACGTTCATATTCTCATGCCGCCGGAGATTTATCACCAATAAAATCATTGTTTATTTTTATGTAAATTCATAAATTTGGAATATCGTCTGTGAACTGTTTGCTGTTTCTTTACTTTGATTTCTAACAATAATATGTATCCTTTTCTGATTTAATTTCAATACAGTCCCGTTTTTAGACTTAGGTTTTTAGTAAAAATATAACCAAATGTAATTAAAAATCTTTGCATAGCAGGCCGTAACAGTTCAAAAACAAATGGACAATAGGTCATCTAAATGCTAAATGATAAATTATTAATTTTAGGATTATCAATTTAATAAATTTTATTTGAAAAATACAATAAGATAAAATTTACCTTCTTCTGCTTTTTACAAAAAAATTATTATGAGATATTATCAGATGTGGGAGTTTAAGGGTTCCTAGATCTCAAAAAGCATATTTAATTAACCTCTGTTGGCTTAAAAAGTATCTACTTGGTAAGTATCAAAAAAATTAAATTAATTTATTTTGAGTTTATTTACATTAAAACCATATTGTGAATATAGCTTAATACTCTGGGTTTTGTCAACCGCTAATGGTTTAAAGTATAATAATAGCTGCAATATTATTATGAAAAAATACTGAAAACCCGTAGATACAACTCAATTTTTTTTCTACAGATACAGACAATACCACTTTACATTTTATAGCATAATATATTCGAATTCTTATCATATAACATAAAATTGCTATTTTATTTTCTATACCAAGAACCCACCGTTAATGAGATACTGACATTTGAAAAATGATATTGTTATGCTTTATGGTACAAGTTAGAGAAAATCGGCTTTGATATTTCTACAGTAGTTTTTCATGTTTTATTTTAAAATGCTAACTGTTAAACTAAGACGGGAACGGGACTACGGTGGAGACGTTAACATTTATATTTTTGGGTTTAAAATGTTTCTTTGGGAAAAACACTATTTAGTGATGGTATTATTTTTTTCCCTATTTGAAAAATCCCAATATATTGGATGTTTTGTTAAAAACGTCTAAAATTAATTTCTTTAATTACTAAGTTTTTATTTTAGAAAAAGATTCATAAATAAAAACTTCCTAATTTTTTCTTCTCAAAATAATCATCAGTTTCCGTTATATAATTTGTTTTAACTGAGTTATCATCGCGTTAACTTAATTCTTTGAAATTCGGACCTGGAGTTTTCTATTTATTTTTTAGAGTACCTATGTTTTACCCCAAATACAATGATGTATCACTCGGCCCTATTTACTTACGTTTCGAAACAAATTACATAGAAATAATTATGCCGTTTATTATCAAATATTAATTAAATAGTTGCCACCATGAATAAAGGTAAATAAATTATTGGGTCACCTGAGCCTAGTTATAACTTATATAGAAGAGTTAAAAAATATAAAGTATCGCAAAGCGAACAGAAAAAGGTATGTTTCCTCACCACATAGCATCGTTCCTTACCGTAATTACTTGTATAAATCCATACACAACAAGACTCTAAAAAGGTGGATTCATAGTCGCCGTAACGTAAGCCGTAAGACGTAACGTTAAGCAGTAAGAAAAAAAAACATATGATTATAAATACATGTATTCATAGTCGCCGTAAGGTAAGACGTAAGCCGCAAGCCGTAACACGAAATGGTTTATTTCCATTTTTTACGTCTTACGTCTTATGTTTCGGTCGGGATCGGCCGCACTCGTGCATACCCGGCCGTCATTACCAAATTTGACAGTCGACGAGAGGGAGATTTCCTTTGTTTATTTTTGGTGATTTCATTTTAACGCCATTTTGCTTTTTTGTCTAACGTATTTGCATTTTCCAGTTTTGTTATTACAGTAAATATTATAATATTACAACCATTTTACACTCTTTAAATCTTTGCGACAAAATAAATTTAGGTTCAAATGTTCAAAACAATGGAATATTTATTTACCATTGTCAAATGTCAAAAAATCATAACCTACAATTTCGAAATTTCTTACGTCTTAACTTTTGACTATGAATGGTATGTTTTCTCTTACGTCTTAACTCTTACAGCTTACGTCTTACGGCTTACGTTACGGCGACTATGAATCCACCTTAAGGTACATTTTCTTGACGGCAAAGAAATTTATTTGCCAAGTTGATATTTATATTGACATTTTTCCATTTCCAAAAGAAAAATTATTCCGCCTATTTGAAAATACTGCAATGCCGCTGACATTTCTTCTTTATGTTAAAACGTAAGCCGTGATCTTTCTTACAAAACGTGTACGTACTTGTTTGGACATGGATTAATTAAACTAATTTACATCCAATTTGCGACTGTAATGTAAATGCAGTTTTTTGTTAACAGGCAAGTGGTTTTGTAAAAAAATTCATAAGCGAAATTGCCAAAACCAACAAACTTGAATCAACCAAGAGAACAATTTTACAGACAAAATTTTTTTCGAGTGGTATTCGACATGACTATTTTACGAGAGTGAGAATAAATGGAAACGTATGATTTTAAACAACTTTTATTTAAGTTTTTAACAAATCCAGTAATAAAAAACGTAAAATAAACTATTTATTTATTAAAAAAATACACTTATTGTAGTTGATGATATGTGCGTTTTCAACTACAGCAGAATTACTTTGCACCCCGACCCGACTTGCACTCGAAGTAGAAGTAGAAGTTGAGACCTCATTTTTCTGATTTCTCGGAGACTTTCATCAAGTTTTAAGTGATGTTCTGGGTTTAGTTGCATGATTTTAAAGAGTTGGTACTGGAATGACCTGTAAGCTTAATAAGTTCTTGGTCTTCAACTCCTTTTTTGACTACGTAGAGAATGCAGTCGATCGATGGGAATTGTTTGTTATTTTACATTTTTTAGTATTCATGCCAATTTTTTCCGCAGATAGCTTTGTCCGTTTTGATATAGGTATAATTCCCAAAGGCATGTTTTTATACAATACTCCTTTTTTTCCAGTTGGGATTGACAGCCAAAAATAGCCTCTTTGTTGTAGGTAGGTAGGGATTGATCAAGTTCCTTTTGAAAATAATGTATTTTGCAATTTGCAGCTTCATTACTAGTGATGCCGCGAGACGAGACGAGACGAGAATTGGCCCATTCTCGTCTCGTCTCGTGAGGCGAGAATTTTTTTTTATCTCGTCTCGACGAGAAACGCGTTTTTCTCGCTCGAGAGTGCCATTGTCTCGTCTCGTCTCGTCTCGTCTCGTCTCGTCTCGTCTCGTCTCGTCTCGTCTCGTCTCGTCTCGTCTCGTCTCGTCTCGTCTCGTCTCGTCTCGTCTCGTCTCGTCTCGTCTCGTCTCGTCTCGTCTCGTCTCGTCTCGTCTCGTCTCGTCTCGTCTCGTCTCGTCTCGTCTCGTCTCGTCTCGTCTCGTCTCGTCTCGTCTCGTCTCGTCTCGTCTCGTCTCGTCTCGTTTTTTCTCGTGAGTAGGGAATCATAAAAAATATTTTTTTATACGAATCTTAAAGGGGGTAAACATTTAAAAGTATCTGGTCGTCTCGCAGAAGGGTTTATTATAAGTCGGTTTGTTAGTCATGTGACTTAGAAACTATTTTTCTTAGATCAACAAAATATTGCAAGCGGCCATAAGACATAATTCACGTAATGTAATAGGCTTGGCACCGAGGTATTTTCAGTCCAAAATATACGGGGTGGTAAAAGATACAGAATAGAGAACGATTTATAATAATAATAATTGATTCATAATGGAACTACTTTTCTTTTATTATTTATTTTTTGGCATAATTCGGGGCATAATTAACTGCAATAGTTTGGAAAATATTCGACTAAATAAAGGGATCAGTCCAGAATGTCATTCGAGGAAAAACCTTAATTTTTTTATTACATTAATAGAAAGTGCAAGAGAAAGAACTTAAAGAAGTATTTCCGAAAATGCTCTATTTGACATATCAAAATTTAAAAATTCACTTTATTTTTTGCTCCTTTTACCCAAAAAATACAAAAACGTATTACGAACAAGCTTAATTTTACGCAATTAGGAAAAATATTGTAAGTAACATGTGCGAAAAGTTCCGTTTCCACACTCACTTAGTGGCATGCCCGGACTTGCTTCGAGCCGTTGGTGCAACTGCCACCTCGTGCGGAAAAGTATCATTTACCGCACTTAATAATTATTTTCAATAGCAAAATTTATGTCTGAGACCTGTGTAATAAAATGAGGCAAAATAAGGCATACACTTGAATCATTCGTACTGAATGTCACTTTACCTATTATATTAGACTTTTTATTTTTTATTTATTTACTAATGTCATAATTGAGACTATTAACTTAATGCTATTGTTTCAATAACACTAGTTTCATGGCCCTCCGTTGTCTTTATCTGTGGTTTCCTAATAAAGTTTCGGTTGATATACAGGGTGTTATGAAAGTAATGTCAAATATTAAAACTGGTAAGAGAGATATGAAATGAAATTCACACTTTTATTAATGTTTTTTGTGTGAGAAGTTTTTGGCGAATTTCGAATTTTTGATACAAAATTGTTAAATTTAGTCAAAATCTATCGTCTTTCGCCTTGTGAATGAAATTTGACTGGGGTCCTTTTCGATATTGCGTTTTCAATCGAAAATGCTTTCTTTCAGATTTGGTTAATTATTTAAAAATGTCAACTACTACCCGTAGACAGAAGAAAGAGGCTACACAATTTGATTCTGTTCTCTTAAATATCTGTTTTAAGGTAAATGCCTTCACAATACGATAGAGTGAGAACGTTAAACACATTATTTTTCTGTCTATATATTAGGAGATACCTAAAATTCAGTGTTCTAACAAACGAGAAAATTCGAGAAAATTCGAGAAAATTCGAGAAAAAACGAGAAATTTCTCGACAAGAAACGGTCTTCTCTCGTCTCGTCTCGTGACTTCTCTCTCTCGAGACGAGACGAGACGAGACGAGGCGAGACGAGACGAGACACGAGAATTTCTCGTCTCGGCGGCATCACTATTCATTACCGCGCCAGGCAAGTTCAAAGAAGCAAATGGAAAAAAAAAATTGTAACCTGTCTGTTTTTATTAAGGGATAAATAAATGGGGGGTTTAAATTGCAAATCAAGTCCAGCCAAAACGTCTGCAATACAAAATTGGCTCTTAATTATTTTAAAATAAAAGAATAACGGTACCATTCGTAACTGTAACAAAATCAATACACTTTTGTTTTCTAAGGGTCGTAAAATGTGGAACTGGTTCGATGACACAGACCTTTTTAATGTAATAGATGTTAGTTTGTCTCCCTGGGTGTATTTTTATTATGTGGTACTTGAAAATAAAAATGGGTCGTTATTACGCAGTAATAATGTCACTTTATAAAGGTAATAATAATCTGTAATGATAGGTAAAGAAATGGGGGAGCGTTAAATAAGGACAATATGTGGTTCGACAAAATACACAAGTTCAATTATCAGAGAAGGTTATAATTATTGGGTATGATGTTGCCCGTAGAACATTAATTTATAACAAGTGCACATAAAACGGTGTGATAGGGTTTTCTTTAAATAAATGACCGACAGCAGGAATGACTTGAGTGTCCACTGCTGAAGACCGTTGTCGATCGGCTTTCTAGTAATATAGAAAACAACACTCGCCTGAGAAGAAAAGTCACACATGCGGAAAGCGGGTGAGCTCCTAACTTTTATTACACTTTAATATTCATTCATTCGTGCATTAATTCATGTATTCATTTATTCATTCGTCCATTCATTTATTCATTCATTCATTCTTTCATTTATTTATTTACATTTATTTCATCATAATATACATACAGTACTTATACACGTCAATAAAGAGAAAATATAATAAAATTTATACAAACACTTTACACATTAAAAAAAACCTAGAAGCGGCAAGGTAGATCCCAGATATAGGCGCTGAGATAAAGCTGAGAGGTTAAGTAGGAAGGTCGAAGTTAAAGCCGCCGTCGAGGTACTCCTCGTGGTAGTAGAAGGCATGCCTCTGTAGGTATTTCCTGACAACAAATTTAAATGCTTTGTCATCTAAGTCCTTGATATTGCGGGGAAGTGCGTTAAGAAAGGTTATTCCAAAGTAATTTGTTCCACTCCTGGGTCTCGAAAGTCAGTGGAATTCATGTCGTACATCCTGATTATTTCGCGTGTTATGATCGTGAAAAAACCGATGATTATGGTAAAGGTAAATATTTTGTTTTACAAACATGAGACACTGAAGAACATATAGGCAAGGAAGGATAAGCACTTTTAGTTTAAGGGACTGCTGTCTGCAGGCAACGCGGTAACCAATATTATTTATTATTCTTTGTAGTGAGAAAACCTTTCTGGAAGGAGTAGAGTATCCCTTCCCCATTAGAGCATAGGAGGCCCTGAAGTCAAAGCTCGCATGGTAGGCACACATTAAGTAGAAACACACTTAGTCAGGCTTCTTATAAAGTAAATAGTTTTGGACAGATCCTTAGATAGTTTGTTTATGTGAGCCTCCCATATGAGCCTCCCATATGAGCTTTGCATCCAGTGTCACACCCAGGAAGATGACCTCATTATTGGTATCGATTTGTAAGTGGTCGTCATTTTGGCGTAAAGAAAAATTTATGCTTAGAGTTTTTGATTCATTGAGACGGAGTTTATTGGCCAGAAACCATTCTTTATATTACCTACTATATTTGTAATAACTGTATTTTGAAATTGGGAGGGGTGATAGCCATTTAACCATGTAGTGTCATCGGCAAATAGTATTAGCTCAAAAAGATCCTGAAAATTGAGGATGTCCTTTATGAAAATGAGGAATAGCACATGGTCCAGTACTGACCCCTGTGGAACTCCACATCTTATCCTCCTGGGGCTAGAGTCTTCCTATTTAAAATGAGCATATTGGAAGCGATCCGATAAGTAGGATTTCAAGAGGTTTGTCGAACTGTAACTAGTGTTATAGTAAGAAAAATTTTGGATAAATATATCTTGCCCAATACAGTTAAAAGCCTTGGTCAGATCTAGACAATAGGCAAATATATCTAGTCCCTTTTCAAAACTATCCTGTGTATAGTTGACTAGGCAGTTTATAGCAAGAGTTTTTGATTTATTGTTTCTAAAGCCCAATTGTTTTTGGAAAAAGAGGTTACTCTTTGCAAAGTGACTATTTATTTGAGTTTTTAAAGCCAATTCAAAAACTGTGGATAGTACCGGAAGTAATGATATTGGTCTATAGTTTGTACAGCCATCTATCGAGCCTTTGTTTTTGAAAATTGGGATAAATTTTGCAGTTTTTAGAACATTAGAATTTTTTTAGTAATAGCCATGTTTATTCGTTTAGGTAGGGGACTTATAAGATGGTTTTTAATTGAATTTATGATTGTTGTGTTAACATCGAATCGGATATTGGCTTTTGCTATTTTTTAGGTTGGAGATAATAATTGTACGTGTTTCAATGAAAGTTACAGGTCTAATATTTAATTCGGGACAATTTTCGATTTTTTTTTAGATAATCTTTAAAGTCCCGTGTGGGGTTGGGTAGACTCCTGATCACTTCTTTCGCTTTCGAGCAGAAGTATTTATTGAAATCCTCAGCATTTAGGTTTTCGAAATAGGGGGAATTTTGTTTTTGTTTATTATCTTTGATTACATGCCACATGTCTGTTTATTGGATGCAGAATTTATGAAATTGTCATGGCTAGCCTGTTTGGTTTTGCATATTTCCAAACGATATCTACTATTTAGGTCTTTCACTGTGTTTAAGGCCAAGGGTCAACTGTAATGAGTTGGTTTGATTTTATTTAGATTAGTGATAAAATGAAGTCTTTCGGCATTTCCCTTCAATCAGCATTAAACCAGTTTGAATTAGGTTTTTGGTTAATAACATTAACCAGTTTAGATTTTATCGGGAAACGTTTATCCATTGCAGACTGAATGATATAATTAAGCTTCGAAAATTTCTTATTGGTATTAAGTTCTTTATCAGTGATCAATTTCCAAGATTCTTTTTTAATACAATTATTATAGTTTATACTGATTTTTTTGGATCTGAGGGATTGGTAAAGACATTATCGAGACAGGCATTCATTCTCACATGAAAGTTTACAGCCTTAAATAGATTAAAAGACAAAAAAATATTAAAGAGCTCCAGGGCTCTGGCATCACCACCCGTAATAATGGTAAGTTTGTAAAGTCCATTTTGGCTTATACAGGGTGTTCCTAAACTAATGGTACATCCGAAAGTAGGCGATTCTTTGGCATATTTCATAAATAAAATGTTATATAAACATGGGACCGAAAAAGCTTCGTTTCCAAAATATGGTAATTAAATGGGTTATGTGTTTCCAGGAATGTGCATTAAAATGATTTTTATTTTTTACTCGAAAACGGTGAACCGTAATAATATAAGTCAAGAAACCGAATTTGCTCTAAATTAGACGGGAATTTCAAAAATATTTTTTATTTAAAGAAAAATCTGTGGCGCACCATTTTTTTCTTCAAAAATATTAAGTGCAAGCCCTACATGGACGCCACTGCTAAAATAAAAAAAAAAATTTACACCAAAAAATGCCTTTCGATGCTCGAAACACGTGTCCCAAATTTCATAAAAATATCTAAAGTGGTTTGAAAATAACAATGAAAAAATATCTTTTTAATTAAAATGTTAACACCCTGCATCTCGGAAACGAAGCTTTTTCGGTCCCATGTTTATAAAACATTTTATTTATGAAATAAGCCAAAGAATGGCCTACTTTCGGATGTACCATTAATTTAGGAACACCCTGTAAATAGGTTATTTTTTCCATAAATAAGTTAAAATCAGAGTCTGAAGAACGATAGATTGTTATTATTTGTAAGTCATATGGCCTAATAGTTATATCTGTTACCTCACATTATTTTTCTAGTGACAGAGATTCGAGTTTCAGGGGAGTGTTTTCTAGACCATTGCGCAGATAAATGCTCATGCCACCATGCTTTTTGACAGATCTGCAAAAATCTGAAGTAGCAAAAAAGCCCCCCAAGTTAAAAGCCTCAAATTAAGCCGGAGTTAGCCAGTGTTCATTCACATACATGCAATTAGCCTCAGACCACTTGGTCTGAGCAATTAGCCGATACTTATATATTGTTATATGTTAAAATGTCCGACAGTAGGAATGACTTGAGTGTCCACTACTGAAGACCGTTGTCGCTCGGCTTTTCGCTAGACCACGTAGTACCGTTATCCCAAACGTGTACGTAAATCTAGAAACATATTCTGTAACTAAATTGCAAACAATTATAATAATAATACGTACAACAAAATGAGGCGATATGTAAGCAAATAAATTGCAGATTAGTAGGGTATCAATCAAAACCAGAGTGTGGCCGCAGACCAAACATCAACATTAAAAAAGAGGGATTTTAGGGAGGTAAAGTGTCACCACTACACTGCCCTGATTAGCCGAAACGCAGTATCTACAGAGAAACCGTAATGAAGAAAAATGTCTTTTTGTTTGGTTTTCTGTTTTTTTACAGCCGTAATAACTTGGACAATTTTAGCTAGAGTTTGTTTAATAAATTGTTTTGTTTTATAGGAAAATTCATGTTTTCCTTAAAAAAATTTGAAAATAACATAAGGTGTTATAATTATGCTGTTTGCTGCGTTTTTCCTAAGTAATACAGACAGTGGGGAATTAAGCTTTTTTTTTTTAATTATTTATTTTTCGTCGGCCTTTTTCCGCAACGAGGCCAATCACCGACGCCAGGGAATTTGTCACACACTATCTGGTAATTTTGCCGAATCCCTCTTTGTCGAGGGTAGGGTTCTTTAACGTGCCAACATCCATGACACGGGGCCAACAGTTTAACGTCTCTTCCGAAAGACGGCGCAACCTCTTAAACCAAATTCCAAATTTAACATCGACGTTGCCGGCAGTGGGAATGGAACCCGGGCCTACGATCTGTGAGGCCGCTGCGCTGACCGTATAGACCACAACGTCGATGGGAATTAAGCTTGTTTAAGAAAAATGCAGTACCTACTGCGTTTTTATTAAGCACCCTTGTATATTAATTTATGAAATGCCACTAAATAAAACACAACATTAATTTTACTTTGTATTAAACATTCATCATTAGAATAAACAAACTCGTATAACAATGTACTTTGAATATAAAACAATATTATTAACATAATAATAATATACCTCAAAAATGTTGTTGTTTGTATGTCAAAAGAAACGGGAAGGAGGATGTGGTACGTGGCACTTTCTTCAGGTACCTGAAATTCAACAAAATATGGCGAAAAAATAAATATGTCCTTCCAGGTTTCGGTCCATGATATTGAAGATTTTTTGAAAAATACGAGTCTCTAGGTTTTTAAGTCTCGAAGAAAAAATAGCATTTTTTGGGTGCCCCGCCCTTTTCTTTGGTTTTTAAGTAGTAAAACACAACACAGAATCCTCAGGAAAATCGCAAAACAATAACAAACCTTAAGGCAATACCGCCTCAACCCTACAAAAATGGATGAAACTTTATACTATTACCAGGTTCTAGGGGGAGCTTAAGCCCCCTTAGCACCCTCCCACTTGTTGCGCCACTGACCCAGTGTACATAAAATGTACTGGAACCATACTTTCATTTGAGAGGTTATGAAGTTATGATCCAAGGCAACAAAAGATTTCGCTAAAATAACAGACAAATCTAATATCATAGGTACTTACCTGTCTATTATTATTATTTCTAGCCAATTCTAATATTAATTTTGTTCTTTTCGACATATTTAAACATCAGACATTACAAAACTATCATCCAGCCAGCACAAAAGTAAACAAACAATTGATCCGCTTCAACGCGTTTTAAGAGAAAATTAACTGCTCGTGTGCTTAGTAAGAATGCAGTAACGTATGCATACTTAGGAAAAACGCCGTATTTACATGTAGGTGCGGCATTTTCCATAAGCAAGGTATATATGCTGCATTCTTACTAAGCATGGAACCCTATTTTTGTTAGATACGACAAAGAGATATATTATATAAGTTTTGGTATTAGGTACGGCATTTTTATTAAGTTCTACGGATAGAAAACCAAATTTTAAGACATTACATGCCAATATCGCATTTTTGGAAATTTTTGTAGATACGGCGTTTCTGCTAAGCACGGCAGTACAGTCGCAGATATAATTGGTAAGAAAAGGTAAAACAGCAGTATTTATAATTGTCGTAGACAATATAGGTAATATGTGTGTGATACGTCATTATTATATCACAGATAGATTGATGCAAGTGGGCTAAATTATGGGAGGCAGACCATCGTAAACTAAGTTTTATGAAACGTAATAATTATCTTCGTTCACCAGTAAGGTACTTGCATAAACTAAGTAAACCAAGACATATCACGTAAATGATCAAAAGCAAGGCTCAAGGCCGCGATAGAAATTACATGAAGCGAAGTTCCTTTAAACGGATATTCTCATCCGCTAAATGTTTGACACAGGCAACGTTTGACGTAATTCGTTACAGATTTGTACGTCGTACACAATTATGGACGGCAAAATATTTTCTATGTATGGTTCCTCTTGGTTTTGTTTTTCTGTGGTACTTGTATTGTCAGGTAAATACCGATTTTATTGCCGGTGTAATACACTCTAGTGAAATAGTCATGTGTATTTTTATAAATAAATCCTTAAAATATCTTGTTTTTTTTTCTTGGTTTGAATTTATGTATAAATATTATATAAAAATGGTTGTATAAAATTAAAATAACTAATATATTCTATAACTCAAGATCTATCTATACGTGGTCGAAAATTCTGGTTGTTGAATGCTCAATTAGGATGGTTTAAACTTCCCCGTATAGTCATTATAACATCAGTCGCAATTTTTTTTTTGTATTTTTTGAGTAGTGTTATTAAAGATATAGGTACTATGTAAACCTGTTAATTTTATGATTTGCTTTCGCTTTATATTAGGCCAACCCAAAAAATATTTATGGTGACAAAAATTTATATTTTAAAAGGTGTCTTTATTATTTTAAAAGTAAGCTAAACTGAGTGGTCAAGGTAAATACAGAACATCCAAGTATATAACTTTTACAAAACTTTTATTAAGTAAATAGCAATTCTCAACATTTGTTGTATAATATTTATTTTTGTAGAAATTGCATGCTAGAAATAATTTTTTATTTTAAACAACGTTGAACCATTCACAAAGAATTGTATTAAACGATCCTTATCCATTTCAAATAAGTTTCTTTTTATTAAAACTTAATTTAATATGAACTCCTGCCAATATTATTTTTTGGGGTTTGGGTACATTATTTCTTACTCTCCTCGCAAGAAGGAAAATATTGTGATAACGGAAAATAACGTATAGTGAAATTGTCATTTCTAATTGTTTATAATTTTATAGAACTTACACTTACAAGTTTAGGAGCAATAAAATAAAAATTTTAAAAATATGTCTTTATTATTTATTTATTCATTATCTTATGGTTTATTGGCGTGAGTAATCATAATAAATTTAGACAAGTCAAGTTTCAACAAATAAATCGCCTGGGAGAATAATAAGAACTCCCAGATAAATTACAACAATAATATGCACTAATAATATTTAAGTGGATACATGAACAAGTAAAATAAGTAAAATACAAGAAACATAGTACAGCCACAGTTAGAAACATAATCACTCCAAAAACGTACAGTTTCAAAATTCTTCCAGGAGGTACAAGGCCCAACCAATGAGAAAATCCTTTATACGTGCTTTGTATCAATGGAAAGAGGGACTTTTATAGTTTTTTTGGTAGTTTGTTGTAGAGATGAATGTCCAAGCAATTTGGGCCATCCCGACTCGTTTCCAGGCGCCTAAAAGCGTGTATTAGATTTTCGCCATTACGTGTATGGTGTGGGTGAATCTCATCATGGCTGATATGCGTTCTAATGGACATGAGGTTTTTAAGTATAAATACACTTGGCAATGTCAATACTTTAAGACTTCTAAAAGCGTCTTTACACTCCGCTCTATATGATAATCCTAAAACTATTCGTACCGCTCTCCTCTGGAGTCCGAAAACTCTAGGATTTAGTACGGTTCGCGTCTTAGGGTAAGGCCTGTGGGGCGGTGTTGGTATACCGCTCTCCTCTGGAGTCCGAAAACTCTAGGATTTAGTACGGTTCGCGTCTTAGGGTAAGGCCTGTGGGGCGGTGTTGGTATGGATGTAAGACAAGTGTAGGTCTTCTGTATAAGTCTGTATGAGCACCACTGTGCGTTTATATTTCTCTTAGTTATTATTCTATCCACAGAGACCTGTTCGGCATGGGAGACCCTTCTGGTAGTTACCTACATCCGACATCGCTCTCTGAGTCAATGAATCTCGCAAGCCCGTGCGTCAAACCGGGAATATGATGAAAAAACTTTTCGTCCTTCCTCCATCTCACATACTTAATTTTTACATCCAAATTCCGAATTGTATATCGGATTAAAAAAATTGAGGTGGCCCTTTTGATCATTCGTAACGTATTTAAACATCTGCCCCATTGATATTTCTCGTCTTGCTATATAACATCATCGGTCCATTAGGGAAACGCAGGTACTGCTAAGTTATAAATATAATGTTTGCTTTTATCTGATTTTACATCATAATGGACAATGCATTTTTAACCAACGTCAAGTTCAAATGAACATCTGACCACGTATTTGGTCAAGGTAATACAATAACAAGCATTTATATTTACGTAATTCCCAGACACAACTCGGAATTCATTTATACAACTCAGAATTTCGATATACCATTGGATATATTTTTTTGTGGCCCTCCAACGTCTTCGTAAATTTTTATGTGCCCCTCAATTATTTACTTGTCATTTTATGCCTTGCGGCTGTGTTCATAAAGCCACCGACAACGACAAATGGTAATTTTTTCGCTTATTATACCAAAAACACACTAAAAAATATTGTTTCTCTAATATGTTATTGTTTTAAGATTTATGGGTTTAAATGTAACAAATCATTTTCATATCAACCTGTATGTTTTGATTATATAAGTAGTTTTATTCGCAAAATAAAAGGAATGAACTAGGTAAACAACAAGACATTTTATTATTTCTATTTTTCAAATTCAATTAGCTTATTCTTTTGGTTGGACGTTACAAACGTTATAATATATTTTCATCAGAATACGTCCAGTTTGTTTAAATAAAACATAAACAAACATAACTATGTAAAAACCACCGAATATTCTCATAAATCCAATATACTACCACTTCCTACTATGGATCAATCAAATTTATTTTTCATAAAGAGACATTCTGGCACGCGACGAGACTTGATAGTAAAATCAATTTAAGGATAAGAATTTGGTAATAAATCTTTACTGGTTTTTTATAAGCTACGCGTTGCTATAAAATTTAAATTTTAAATAGTAAGTATAATCTATTTTTATCAGAATACGTCCAGTTTGTTTAAATAAAACATAAAAAAACTGAACTATGCAAAAACAACCGAATATTCCCATAAATCCAATATGCTACCACTTCCTACGGTGGATCAATCAAATTTATTTTTCATAAAGACACATTCTGGCACGCGACGAGGCAGTAAAATCAATTTAAGGATAAGAATTTCATAAATATTTCATGATTTTTTATAAGCTCCGGATTGTTATAAAATTAAAATTTTAAATAGGTTTTAACACGATCAGAAAAAAATTGAGTAATTTTTATGTACTTTTGCTAAGGACTTTTACTAGCTGTACGTAGGCGCATAAGATTTCGTCGAGATATTCTACACGCATTAAATTTTCATGAAAAGTAAGCTGCCAAATACAAGTCGAACTCTCCTAATAAGCAGTGCACCTATATAGTGGATCTAGAGGCTATCATCTTGGTCCGATGCAAGGCCGCCGCTAAGGTGTTGGCCGCCCTGTGTGCCACTTAATATTCGCCGCCCCCCTTCCCATCTAGGTATCTACTAATATTTAACGAAATGTAAAAAAGTTGTAATTTTTTTTTACATATATATATTTATCACTACTAATCAGTAAATAGGTAAATACTTACTCAAAAATTTAAAGTAATATCCAACAGCTAAATCTAGAAAGTATCCAAATTAAAATTCAAACGCCTAGTAAAATAAAATAAAAAGTAATTAAACCTTTCGAGCATTCCTTTCGACATTTTTTAAAATTATATTGAAAGACCCTTCCTTAAAGTCAGTTTCTTATATAGCACATTTTCCGATTACCTTTTCGTTTTTAAAATGAACTATAATTTGTGTTAGTATAAATAGGTCAAATTTAAAAATTATTTTCTTCGAAAAAAAGGTCTAAATTAAATATTTGTTATAAATACAAGCAAACAACGTTTGAACCTTTAGCTATCCAGTAATATCAAATTTTTACCTGTTTAATTAAATTTTACTGGTGATATTTAGTGACAGCATCGTTGATAGTATAAAACTCAAATGTACAAAAATTACTTTATTGTTTCTAAAAAAACAAATTATTTATCTTAAAAGAAATTCCATAGGTTTAATGGTTTCCAGTAAATGGCTTAAATCGATGTTGCGAATGAGTGTTGGTAGACTCTTACAAAAAATACACCACTAGTATATATAACACTAAAAAACTATTATTTTGTTATTAAGAAATCCACCATTTAATTTATTCTTAATTTTTTTGTTATACCCTGAAAGTTTGTAATATTTCGTGGAAAGTTTTCGAAACGAACAAATATAAGTTCTTAACAACAAAAATCGTAAAATATTCTGGTTCCTATTTCTGCTAATGTTTTGATTGCACGCAATATTCGACTTAGTCACACAATTACCGTAATTAAAAATAATTTTAGTGTTTAAAACAATCTGAATATTAATCAAGGTAAAGGTTAGAGCTACACTGAGAGAAATGCATTATAACCCTTATGAGAATTCTTATAAACATTATAAGAATATTTAATACTATTTGGGACAGCAATACGTGCTAATAGCATATATACACCAGATATAGTTAAGACCAGTGCATAAGAGTAAATAGCTATGTTATACTGTTTATATGATATGGATTGTAACCATAAAGGTTTGTTCCATAGCGAATATAAAACATGCTTATACCCATTATACATTAGTTGGAAATGAGTATAATCCAGTTTTATAATGGGTATAACTGTTTAGTTGCTAATACAAAACAGTTTTATAATAGTTATAATGTGGTAGTATATATTTGAAAGGATTACAAAAAAAATAGGTAAACATTACAAAGGTCTTTATTAAACTTGAACAAAAACAACAAAAGGCCATTTCTCCTTAACGCTTACAAATACTAAGAAACAACAAAAAACCTGAAATCATAAATACAGCTTTAAGGTTACCAAAAATAGTTACACTTTATTATGTCGCTTACAAATTGCTAAATACAGACGTTACAAAACTAAGACCCAAACCAAATATAAGTGAGTTAGAGTTATTATTATAAGCTAGTGTATCTCAAAATTCACAAAAATTAACTAAGACATACGTATGGAATTATTCCGTTTCGTCCAATTTTATTTTAGTTGTATTCATATTATATATTTTGCAAAGAAAAATGAAATAAAATAACTACTAGTCAATTATACGAAAGCAAAGTCAAAGCTAATGTTTGTGAATTTTAAGATAAATCAACCACACATAAGTAATAATAGGTACTTACCCCCTTAAAATGGGTTTGGGTTTGAGTTTTGAAAACTATAACATGATTATGTACAGTTGAATATGTTATCCATATTTTATTATTTTATACATACAGAAAAAGTTCAGCCACTAAACACAGAACACACAATCCGCGGAGCCCGGGGAACAAAGCAAATGGCCACCGTGTCCCGTGTAAATGTTTGAAGTTTCCCCCACTCATCGCGAAATAGAAGTTTGTTGCATACCCGTTAGTAAATGTTTAATATGAACCACTATTTTAAATAATACCCTAAATAAAGCGTTTTATCGTTGGTATAATCCTAAAAACAGTTTTTTATTTCCAATAAGAATATTTTACTGAAACATATTCTTATAGTAACTGGCTTATATGTAGTATTATTTTGTCTTATTGTACGTATAAATAACGAGGTAGCAATTCTGTATGTTGTTTGTTAGTTAATTTTTTTGTTGTAGTTAAAGATTGTTTAATAGTAATTATTAAAAATGTTGCTACTGACATAAGATAATTCTTAACAATTCTGTTTAATTAGTCGATTTCCCTCTGTGTACAGCCTTTAAAAAGAGAGCCACTAAAATTGGCAAATTAAAAAGTAAAATAGTAAATATTTGAATAGTTAGTTGAACATTTTTAATAAAACCTGATTTCAATGAAAAACCATTCTCGAGTAACAACAGTAAAAAAATATTTTTGTTATAAACGAATATTTCATAAAGTATCCTCATTACTTCTTAAACATATTCCTATTGAAAACTTAACATTTACAATTTTTTTTTCTATTGAATTCGATTGTAATACTTTTATTAAATTTATAAAGCTTTTTCTACTTTAATCCCTAAAAAAATATACTTTTATAAAAAACTTTTTAATTAAAACAACTTTTCTTCATGCCACTTTATCGTAGGGCGAAATAAAGGTACTTTACTCTTGGGGCAATTTCCGCTATACCTTGGATGGTGAAAGAAAGAGCGTAAGTTTATAAAAACAAAGTACAACATTTTTATTTAGGAAGCGACTTTTTATACTCCAAGTTTATAACCGTTATAAAAGAAAAATTCCATAAAAAAGGAGTGAGTTGTAACATTTCTTTTATGGCTAGAAATTACTTTCTCCTTTGGTTTCTGATATTCATAATATGAGGCCATTATTTGCAAACTCGCTCTTTGCTATTTGGTCTACTTTTCAGGAGCAACAAAAAACTTTCTAGCTTGAACGCAAATTATTTTTTCGGTTCAATTTATTTTTTTTCCAATACATTAATAGGCATGACTAATAAATATGATAATCGTATATACGAATCTCATAGTTTTTCAGAAAAAGTGAGTTTTGAAAAGAAAAAGGTAAGCACAGTGAAATTAAACGTTAATTAAATTTATTAACCAACTTGTAACATTAAAATGATTTTTTGAACACAAACAAAAATCAGTATACAAATAAAAAAACTTAATTTGAGAAAATAATAGTCCATGCTTAACCCATTAGCTGCGTATTAAAAATATTCTATTATCGCTTGGTGCGAACTTTTTTTGTATTTTTGATCAAAATGTCATTTAGTGAGTATATATGAGTTGTTTTTCTTATATTTTACATAGAATGTGTATAAAACATGTATTTTTTTGCTTACGCCAAATGGCGTCATCCGCATATTTTGAAATTTTTTTTTAAAGATATGCTGATGACGCCAAATGACCAAATGGACTAAATAGTGGCCAGTAATAATACGGAAAGCAGACGATTACGCCTTATGGCGTCACCCGCATATGGGAATGTTTATATTTGACGCCTATTGGCGTCATCCGCACTGAATGGGTTAAAGTGGAGTTGAAAGTATGGAAAAGAAAGAAAAAAGTAAAAGTCTTCCTACACAAAATTTAATAGAATAAAAATTCTTTAGGGTTTCGAACGTAGAAACGTTCATCATCAGGAGACAGAAAATGTATTTAATACTGATGGCTTCTTTAGCAGAAGAGAAAATGGTGTAGAACCGTAATGAAGCTTCTACACATAATTTTTTTAATTCCATAAAAGCTCCATTAAAGTTCTACTTACACCATTTTTTTTTGCTAAAATCATCGATATTAAATACATTTTCTGTCTCCTGATGATGAACGTTGGTACGTTCGAAACATGTAGAGACCCTTAAAGAATTTTTATTCTATTAAATTTTGTGGAGGAAGATTTTTAGTTTTTTCTTTCTTTTCCGAAAAAACTTAAATTATTTCAAATGTAAATTAAACCCCCCCCCCCCCCCCCCCCCCCCCCCGCCGTGCACGATCCACACCGGTTAGTCACGTAGAACGAAGCAGAGAATGCCTATTGGCTGGCGGCGAGCAAATAGGCAGTTTTGCAAATATACCGTTAATGTGAAGAAAGAGTTTTGCAAATAACCGATAACTCTTTAACCGATTATATATACCAAAGAAGAATTTTTTTGTTTTTTTAAAGGTGGCAATACATTCCCTATCAAAAATCTGATGAGCTTAGCGAGAAAAGTGAATTTTGATTATTTTGTCGATTAGAGACTTTTGCAAATAATGGCTTCATATAAGCTTTGAATATCAAGCTATAAAGAATTGCGAATCTTTGGAAAAACTTTATAACCCTGCTGGGAGCTGGTTTGGCCAGTATTGTGGAGTTGATCGTCAACCTATACATGCAGCGCCTTGGCAACAGAGGTCTCAAAATCACGTATGTGGTATCGCGGTGTAGCCGCATATTGTATTTCGTTTGCATTTTTAGGACTTTAGGCATATTGAACGGACCTTAAATCGGAGGTTCTCAATACGAGCAGAATGTATGTTCTCTGATAATAATATGCACGCCAATTACTCCGGGTTACTGGACCGATTCTCATAATTCTTTTACCGCTGTATTCAGTATGACGTATTATGTTTTACACCTTAAAATACAAATAGTAGATAAAATGTAACTGCGATTTTTTTTTGTAAAAAATGTGTGTTTATTCTTTCAAAAATATTTAATAGTAGGTATATGGTTTTTGGGATAATTGAGGTAAAAACAAATAATTTAGGGCAGATAGGTAATGCAATAATTTAAGTTACAATAATAATGGGAGTGGATCAGCGGCGATAAATTTAATGTAGGCATAATAAATATATACGGTTATCGGGATATAAAATTGCATCAAATGCTGTTCTCTAACGAATGCGAGAATATACTGGGTAAGTAAAGCCCGGCCACGCTTGAATGTAGTTAAATTTTGGTTAATTTAATTCAATATTACTTTATTACTTAGGTATAAACCAAAAAAAAAATTACCACAATAATTAATATAGTTTTTTTTGTACTGTTTATATAAGAGAAAACACTAGTGACCCAATTGTCCAATTCATTTTCTTATGAATATTTCGTTTATTTTTTGTTTTCTTTAAAAAGCTGACAAATACTCTTTAAGTAGCAACTGCCTACAGTTTTAAGTTAAAAAAAAATTATTAAAAAAATTAATACAAAGGAAAAAACGACATTTGGTCAAATTTGCCCATATTTCTTTTTCCGCTTTTATTAATCCATAAATCCAATATTTTTTTGACGAAAAACTGTAGATAATTGTATTTGGCCGAATGTTGGATAAAACTAACGAAATATTAATCAAAAAACGAAACGGGGAATGGACCACTAGTGTTTGCTCTTAACTGAGCCTCGCAATTACACCAGAGCGATCTGCTGCATGGCCCGTACAGTGATAATCTCATTGCCACGTAATATTTTAAACAATATATTAACACCTACGAACAAACGACAGTCAGTATCACACGTTCGGGTCCTCCGCAGTGTTGCCACTGTTGATGTTTTTATTTCATTATTTAAAGAGCCTAATGAGGTACGTATTTATACTAAATAAAGATTTAAAAAATGCTATTGTTTTTAACATTTTTTTTTTTAAATTTTAATTTATGTTTATATTATGGTGTTTTATTACAAGACCGTCTTTTTCCATCTAGTGTACTCCTCGTGCACACTATAATATTCAAAGCATTTAAAACTCAGCTTAGGTTACAGTTTACATTTCTATTTACGTTACAAAAAAGTCTATTCCGTGTTTTTCACAATCAAAAGTTATTTCTTTTATATTTCAGGTCACAACCTACAACCTATTTGATCCAGATTTTTTTTGTAACAAACTTTAAGTGTAAATGTTTGTTAAAAAAATGAAAGGGTAAATAATTGTATATCGGTTTTCCCCTACCCTGTAAACTGTACATAAATAATTATACATACAACAATGGGAAATAAAAAAACTTAATAAAACTAAAAAATGAAAATTCAATGATTATTTATTAATTTTTTGACCTGCTATTAGAACGCATAATATGCATACCACTATTAAGAACCCATTCCATCCATCTGCCTCTCTTTCTCTACCCGGAAAAATAAATAATCCCAAACCATGGAAAGAGCGAGGCGACTTTCCTTATTGTAAATAAATATACACTATTTAAATAAATTATGCAAGGGCAATGCAATCCACGCGCGAAGCAACGGTCAATTAGACAGATAAAGCATTTGGCAACAACGCTTCTGATTAGCCGTGAAAGGTCGTGTCGCTGGTGGCTGCGTCAATACGATTACATTTTTGATGAGTTCATTGTGTCATCTATGAATTCGACGTAGCAGATGGAGGAAAACTGCAATTCAATTTCATCCAATGATATAAGTATAAGGATTCCAAACTTTTTATAATGTAAAAAAATTAACCATTATATTTGCTTAGCCAAATTATTTTCTTTTGTTTTCCACACTCATTGTTTACTGGATCAAAATCTCAGGAAGGAATTCTTATATTAGGCATACTTTCCAAAATATTCAATAATTTGCAAATACGTCACAGCTCCACAAAAAAAATAAAAATCACTGAACGGACGTTAATATTTTTATGTATTTTTCGACGCTGAAGTCGAATCTGATATTCTGAAGATTAAAATACATTTCATATTTTGTAAAAAAAATATTGTCATTGTTGATCGGTTTCCCTTTCCCTTAGACGGATGTATTCTTGATCTCTTAAGATAAATATTACTTAATCCACAGTTAGTTTTTTTTTGCTGCTTTCCTGCATCGACATCCATAATTTATTTAGGGTAAAATACTTGACAGTTTTTATTCGGTACTACTTTCTATATATTATGATAAAATATTTAGTTTGTGAAAACAAAGTGTATTCTTCCGAATATGACTAGTACAAAAGTACCTGGTTAGTTTTGGAGATATTATTTATGTTTATTAAAGATTTGATAAGCTTGTTTGCATTATCACAGTTTGCTTCATATAAGCGGACGAGTACGCCGAATACCTACAGTAAAATTATTGATTTTTAACCCAGATATTACTACTGTCCTTTTAAAAGGCATTTCGATTACAGGTTACTTGAGTAACTTGAGTGAGCTTCGTTTATTTTTTAATCGATGTCGTAGTAAGTGCCGCATTGGTAGACATCAAATGATGATACCAGACAACTTATTACATTTCAGCGAGCGTTTTGAACGTGTATAAACGTATTTAAAAACTTTGTTTTTACGAACTGTAATCATGAATGATTGGAGGTAAGCTCAATAGGTTGTAGGTTACAATGCAAATATATCAATACCTTTTGTTTTATAGAAACTAATGCAATGTACTTACCTTTCTAACCATTTTTTGTTCTTTTCGGAAACCTCCAAAACCACAAAAAATAAATTATAGTACAGCCGATGACAAATAAATGCAGACGCGTGGGACACGAAAAAGTGAGGTTCGGTTAGTTCGGTGAATGAATACTCGGCGTCAACGGTGGAGTTCCGTTTAGGGTTGCGTTCAGAAAACGAAACTGACATGAAACTTGTTTTACATTTTTGCGACGAAATCTATCAGTTATCTCCCGAACATAACGGGTTTGAAAATAAAAAATCATTATAGTAACGGTGCAGGGGTAACGTTATCTGTTTAAACAAAATAGTTCCTGATCTGAAACGTTTAGAAAAAAGCATAACGAGCACGCAATTAAAAGAGCGTTCTTTTAATGGAAACATGTTGACGTTAATAAAAGAGTACATAAAATATACGGTTTTAATATGTTTATTTGTTCAATGAAACAAGTACAGTAACGAGATTATGTTAAAGAGACGTAAATATTAAATACGTTCCTAGAAAATGTAAAAACGATGATAAAAGAACGTTTGAACTAAAACGTTATATAAGTTACTTTTAAAAAACGTTACGAAACGTACCAAAGCTGTTTTTTGCTTAGTGGGCATTTACTTATCTAAATATGTTAAGTCTCATTGCGCATGATTTTTAGATACCACTAGGACATAATTATACTATACTTCTAGATATAAAACATTATAGCTTATTACAATGCATGATAAGGGGTCAAAATGGCACCGTCCTTTTAAAAGGACGGTAGTAATATATGCTACTGCATATTTGTAATATTCTTTTATTATTTTAGAAGGCCATTGAAACTGCATGAGCTACTTGAGGAGCTAGAAAATGTCGATGAAATACCCGTTGCTCCAAATAAAATAATACTTTTCCCCTCTGAAAATTATATACATTATACATTTATTACATGAACTAAAACTAAGAGGTCTGAACGCTACAGGAACAATACGCGAAAATCGTTCAATGAAATGCCCACTTTCGAGCTCTTCTGTAATGAAGAAATCAAAAAGAGGAGAGTTTGAGTATCGACTTGACAAAGATACCGGTATCGTTGTATGCCGATGGAACGCCAACAGCGTCGTCACTATTGCGTCTAATTTTACGCCAGTTTTCCCTCTGGGCTATGTCAAGCGCTTTTCTCAAAAGGAGAAGAAACATATAACTATTAAACAATAAAATATGATAAAATCATACAATACCTACATGCATGGGCGGTGTAGACAGGAGGGACCAAAATATCAGCCTATATAGTCTCCATTAGAGGGAAGAAGTGGTATTTTCCCCTGTTTGCACAATGCTTGGATATGGCCCTTCAAAATGCGTGGCAATTACATCGAACTCAAGGGGGGAAATTGGATCAGTTAGAGTTCCGACGAGCGGTGGCTGGAAACATCTTGAAATCCAATCAGAGAGATCTTAAAAGAGGTCCATCCAAACGAAATCCGTTTGAAAATGCTAACTCGAGGTTCGATGGATTTAAACCATCTGATCATTTATCAAGAAAAGGAACTTAAATGTGGAGAATGTCACAACAAGATCCAATTTCGATGTGAAAAATGTAATGTGCCACTTCATCCTAGGTTTTGCTTCAAAAACTGCCATACCCTTTAGTTATAGTTTATTAATTTTATTTGTTAAAACTGCATTTTTATTATGGCGTAAAATAAAAATTTATTTTAGTAACAGTACTATAGTAGGTAGTTCATATTACTACCATCCTTTTAAAAGAACACCTCATATTTCTGGGTTAGCCATCACTAATGCAATAATTTATTTTTTTGTGTATATTTATAAAGGAAACCACGTAATATTTGTAAAAAAATATTAGAAATTAAAAAAAAAGTTTCAGTAATATCTGGGTTAAATCGATTTATTTGATCTTATTAAAATAATATTACTTAAAACAACATAAGTACGACTTGCCATTTGTAATAAAAAATGTTCTTTTATCCCTTTACTTAAAATTAAAAACTTTTTCTTTGAATTTATTTTTTTAAAATAAACTCGCATAGCCATAACTGGACTAATGATTTTGACCAATAACCAATAATAATCAACTATTAATGTTAACAAGATTTACAAAGAAAATAAACACCAAATACCATACCATAGGGGTGGCAATGGCATTAGGCTTGAACTCGTGTCTATAGAACCTCATCCCAATTGTCCAATGGCAATCATCAAGAAAATATTATTTAACAAAAATTGCTTATTCTAAATTTTTCCTATTAAAAAATCTAATGCACATAGATTTAAAAAAGTAATAAACAACCAGCAACTTTAACTGTGACTTAAATGACATTCAATTTGGCAGAAATTATTTTTCCACAATTAGAGTGGCCCGGCCTAGCCTCATTCTTGTTTTACTAATCAGGAAACTTTTTATTGAGAGTATTATAATGTTTGTCAATGTCATTTATGTCACAGTCCAAGTTGCCACCGGTCATCCCTAATATTGAAACCGAGAGGAGCTGACAGATGGACTCTAAGGACGTAAAAAGGGTAGGTCCCGTCTGGATGATAACACCCATGCCTAGATTCAGAAAAATTTTGAGACGAGCGTTTTTAAAAAGTGCGAGATTTCTTGTCTCCTGAAACCCTAGATCGACTGACCAGTAAGGAGGTTCAATCTCCATTTTTAAGCTCTTTCTCGGAAAATAATTACACAACTCGCATTTGCCATTTCTCGCCAATGCGATCTAACATTATAGAGGGCACAAACAACCAAGTGACGAATTCGTGGCGGGCAGGTTCAGGTTATAATTATTTATTAGTTTTGTCTTTAAACTAGTACTGATAGGTGTGAATCAACGATACTACAGGGAGTAATTATTTTCGGAACATGAGCTCTAAAAATTGAAAGTAACCCTCCACACAGGTTAGTCGATCAATCTTTTCGATTAAGCTACACTCTAATACCTATTCATTTTAAATGATTAGCTTTTTAACAATCAAAAGACTAGGAGACCAAGGTTTCTATATAAATTTAAACCATGAAATTTCGTAGAACTTTGGATGAAGTAATTCTTCGAATTATTATATTTCTGACCCTGAAACATAACAAAATAATCGATTATGTTTCTAATAAATAGTTATTAGGTATAATAAAATACTACTCAATGAATATACCTAATGCACTGCCTTTTGTACATTGCATTAAACTATTATATTAAGTACTCAATCAGGCAATTAATTGTGCAATGCATTGTTGATTAAAGTCTTTGTACAACCCTTTATAGGATATTTACTTCAAAGTAAGCAACAATAACATGTTATTATTAATCATATAAAAAACTCAAAAATATTATATTTTTTAACGTAAGACTGGTTTTACAAGTTTAACAATAATATCAAAAGTTTGCTTTAAATAAGGAATGAAAAGCGATGACAGGAATGTGCAATTATTGTAAATTAGGGTTTTCTCCAAGTTCTAACATAAAAATGTAGGTAATTTTTGAAATACTAGATCGAGTAATCCGTTACTTTGTGATATGGCTTATTAACATTATAAATACTTTGCTTTTAATGTCACTTTATTCAACAATTACTGATTGCAGTTTCGTAGTATTAATACTTTATCAAAATGAACAATGTATAAGCTACGGTGTATTATTATATAATTAATGTAAAATCATAATTTTTAACAAAGGTGGTCTATAAAATACTTAATTATCTACTAACACATAATATTATTTGTTATTAAAGAACGGTAAATAAAGGGAGAAAACCACGGATCTGTTTGGTCATTAAGTCGGTTTATTCTAGGGTTTTTATTATGTTAATAAATTTCTATTGATTCTAAGATGTTAAATTTCTTCCCTTTATGGGCGGTGTGGAATTTTTTTTAATTATTAACATCTAGAAACGAATGTCCTGTCTTTAACAATGTTTGGCAAAATTTGAATTTTCTTTGCTTAAAACAAAAAAGATTTTTTCTGTTCGGTATATATAATATTGAAATTTCTGCCTATTTGGCCTATGTATAAACTATTGCATTCGTTACGATTTAGCCGTTAACCTCCTGATTTTTAAGGGTTGGTGTTTTTTGTTTGGCAGTAAAAAATACTTGTGGAATTTTTTGTAAAGCTGTGAATGCTATATTATTGTTGTTTTTTGAGATTATAGTTGCTATTTTATCAGAGATGGGGCCAAAATATTTTATTTTAGAAGACATTTATTTTGTGTTAGTTATGTTTTTTATGTTGTGTTTATTAAAGGATTAATTATTGTATTTTAGTTAAACCGGTTGTTATTAGCTATTTCTATTAATAATTCTTTTTTGCGGTTGTTCTCGTTTAAGGGAAGTATAATAGTCCATGGGCCAGCTGGCTAAATATAAGGAAATGGTATAATTTGAGGGTACCAATTTTCCTACTTACCACAGTTAGACACACATATTAGGATGTTAGACACACATATTAGGATGTTAAAAAACCATAATTGCTATCTCAATGTGGTAGCTAATAGAAATGGCGGCCAATCCAAGATGGACGGGCTTTATAAAATCAACTGTATCTCTGGAACTGCTGATTCGATTTCATTATTCTTTTTTTTAATGAAATCTCTTTATGTGTGCTACAAAGTTGGTAATAACTACTTTTTCGATAAAATACACTGTTAATTAGTAATTTGAAAAAAAAAATATTTTTAAAATTTTTTCAAATTTTTTTCTACGATCTGTATTAATAGTGTTTTTCTGTAAATTAATAGTGTCCATAACCAATAACTGTGAATTTTAAAACTTTTTCTTAGTCTAGCTATATAGGTAGGTAGCTATTCTGTGCCTACCTATATAGCAACACTAAGAAAATGTTTTAAATAATAGTACCTATAAATAATTTTCGTTTGTTGCAGATATGCGTAGAAATTGACATGAGATTGAATTGAAATCACAACGAAAATGAGTGCCGAAAATATGCCAAACGGACCACATATATGTAGCATATATGTGGAGAGCTATCACCTTTGAGTGAATTGCACCCTCCAAAAGACAGGGAATCTTGGGCAGCGTTATACAACGCTAAATTAATAAGAAATTTGGATCCCCTTACTAAACTGAGAGACATATCGGAGTAACTGTTGTACACTGTAAAATACCATCGTAAATGTAGAGCCAATTTCACCAATATCAAAGCTTTAAAAAAAAATACAAACAGAGAAATCAGCTTCGCCGTCCTCTTCTGATACTGAAAGTTCAAGCTCATCACAACCGACCCAGAAGCATTTGAAGCGAGAAAAATCAGGCGTAGGGAAAACTGTATACCCAAGGCAATGCATATTTTGTGATAAAGAAAGCAAATATAAGAAGGAAAGCCGATCTAGGGAACCATTACTTCAGGTTCTTCAGCTTGACACCGATCAGAAACTTCGTGAAAATGCTATAGAAAAACGGGATACAAAAATCGTTGCAGTAACGTCTAGAGATATTGTAGCTGCAGAGGCATGTTATCATAAATCTTGTAACCTCGCAAACACCAGAGCAAGACCAGATAAAGTACCAAATGAAGATGAATATACTAAAGCAGAAAAATTAGCATACGAGAAGCTGTACGACTTTATACGAGAAGATTTACTCTTAAATCGGCTCATGGTTGCTTACTTGCAAAACTTATTTCTTACTTTGATGGTGACGTCAACCATATAAGAGATTCTACAAACATTTTTTTCGCTATACCGGCAAAGAGTTTGGCACATCTTTAAAGTTTGTTAATATTGATGGGAAAGTGTATATTGCGCCAGATAATTTGACATACGATTTGTTGCTCTTGGAGTATGTGAGAACAAAGAATACATTGGAAGATCTGATATCAAAATCAAAAAGAGACCCTATTCCGGAAGCAGCAAAGAAGATCAAAGATGACTTAAAAAACATCGAAAAACCCCAAGTTTGGCCACCATCACCTCACGAGCTTCACATGAATTACATAGCTATACCTCCTTCATTTACAAATTTCTTACAAAACCTGATTGGTGATTCGGCACCACGATCATCTGTAGTAGCTTGGTCAATTGCACAAGATTTGTATACGCTGCATTTAAAGGAACAAATTATGACTCCGAAGCATGTCCTACCTCCCGATGACATGTAAGACTCTGACTGGAAACGTTCAGCTTATTTCAATTTTGAATCACCTAGGGAACCGATGTAGCTATTCAAACTATTCACCATCAAAGTAAGAAATAAGTTTTGTAAGTAAAAAACCTTGAGCCTGTACTCTTGGAATTAAGAATAAATCTTCTCGTATAAAGTCGTACAGCTTCTAGTATGCTAATTTTTCTGCTTTAGTATATTCATCTTCATTTGGTACTTTATCTGGTCTTGCTCTGGTGTATGCGAGGTAACAAGATTTATGATAACATGCCTCTGCAGCTGCAATATCTCTAGAAGTTAATGCAATGATTTTGGTATCCCGCTTTTCTATAGCAATTTCACGAAGTTTCTGATCGGTGTCAAGCTGAAGAATCTAAAGTTATGGTTCCCTAGATCGTCTTCCCTTGTTATATTTGCTTTCTTTATCACAAAATATGCATTGTCTTGGGTATACAGATTTTCCCACGCCTGATTTTTCTCGCTTCAAACGCTTCTGGGTCGGTTGTGATGAGCTTGAACTTTCAATATCAGAAGAGGACGGCGAAGCTGATTTCTCTGTTTGGATTCTTTTCAAAGCCTTGATATTGGTGAAATTGGCTCTACATTTACGATGGTATTTTACAGTGTACAACAGTTCCTCCAATCTCCGATATGTCTCCTAGAGGGTCGAAATTTCTTATTAATGCAGCGTTATATAACGCTGCCCAAGATTCCCTGTCTTTTGGAGGGTGCAATTAATTCAAAGGTTATATCTCTCCACGTATGCTACATATATTGTGGTCCGTTTTGCATATTTTCAGCAACTTCTTTATTTGTGTCAGCACTCATTTTCGTTGTGATTTTAATTCAATTTCATGTCAATTTCTACGCATATCTGCAACACACGAAAATTATTTATAGGTACTATTATTTAAAATGTTTTCTTAGTGTTGCGATATAGATAGGCACAGAATACCTACCTATATAGCTACACTAAAAAAAAGTTTTAAAATTCACAGTTATTGGTTATGGACAGTATTAATTTACAGAAAAACACAATTAATACAGATTGAAGAAAAAAATCTGAAAAAAATTTTAAAAATATTTTTTTTTTCAAATTACTAATTAACAGTTGATTTTATCGAAAAAGTAGTTATTACAAACTTTGTAGCACACATAAAAAGATTTCATTAAAAAAAAAGAATAATGATATCGGATCAGCAGTTCCAGAGATACAGTTGAATTTATAAAACTCAACATCCGCCATCTTGGATTGGCCGCCATTTCTATTAGCTACCACATTGAGATGGCAATCATGGTTTTTTGGCATCCTAATAAACCTGTTTACCCACTGTCATAAGGAAAATTGGTACCCCCAAATTATACCGACAAGTTGGCTGGCCCATGGACTATAAAGGCTCTATGTAACATGGATTTGTGTGCTGCTAATTTGTAAGAATTGAGGTGTTTTGAGTGATTAGGTGCAGTTGTGTCTGTAAACGTAGGTTTCCTATAAAAATCAAAAGAAAATTCGTTGCTAAGTATTGTTTTATTATGATATTCACCTTTACACAAAACAGGAAGGTAGGGCTTAATTTTAGAAAAGCATTATAATCCCTAAACTTCGATCTACAACATTTATAGGAAGAGTTTTTTTATTAGCAAAAGGATTCTAGAGTTATAACAAGTTAGAAATCATCACAATTATAATGGGTTTACAGGGTAAGCGTTTATTTATTATAACATTGCTTGTGATGTTTTCAAAATTAAAATAAAAACTATTTCTCATTTTCTTATTAAGATTTCAAAAAAGATTTAAGTAGAATAATGACCAGGTGTTATGTAAAAATAATAAAAAAAAAACTTTTTGAGAAATTTTTGGACTGCACCACCCACTTCTCGGTCAATTTTGCTTTGCTTGTAACTTGTAAGGTATAAGGAAAGATATAAGGAAAGATATAAATTGGGTCCTACAGTTTAGCAATAAAATGCAAACGGGGTGACACGATTAGAGCACCTTTAAACACCAGTATTGCGAGGAAAGTAAAAAACGTTAGATGCGATGACGTACCTATTGTTTCGATTCGTCGCATCGTCGAATGATCCTTTAATAAATATGAAAACAAATATCTCTACCCCTCTCCTCCTAACACCGGTAATAAATAAAAACATTTAATTATTTTATCAAAATGTGTTTTTTTTGTCCGGCATTATACACGGTGAGGCAGGAGGAATGAACCAAACTCGAAGAGTATATTGTATACCTACCTACATGAAAATAATGAAAAAAAAAACCTATTCTTATCCCATTTTAATCTGTTTTTAAGTTAAAATATTGCAGCCGATATTAAAGGAAGGACTTGGATCAATAAGGAGGCAAGAGGCGCCTTTTTAGACTAACCAAAAAAAGTTTAGATAATAGCAATAGTTTTAAATATGTATTAAAATAACGCAATGATCACAAAAATGTTATGAAATGTATGGAGTTTAGTTTATTAGGAACTAGCGTGTACCCGGCATGCGTTGCAACCCGCTGGTATAAATACAGACCCGAACAAACCCGATATATTAGTACCCGGCATGCCACTTTCTGAAATGGCACCCGTGCGAAGCCGCTAGTTATACATAAAAACCTTCCCCTTGAATCACTCTATCAATTAAAAAAAACCGCTTCAAAATCCGTTGCGTAGTTTCAAAGATTTACGCACATAAGGGGACAGACGGGCGAGAGCGACTTTGTTTTATACTATGTTAAGAAGATTATCCTATAACATCATAACAAATCAAAATCGTATGAAAACAATTAAGTTTTTTACATTATTTTTAGATTCACAATACACTCCTGGTGTTTCGTCCGTTCCTCCCGACTCGTCCTGTATAAAGCTTCAGTAAGAAAGGTGTATTTTTAAGGGACAGAATATTTTGTCATGCGAAAACGGATTAACACTATACGCCTTTAATCTTCCCGAAGAAGAAAAAAAAAGGGATAAAAGGGGTGTTTTTACCTTTACAATTAAAAAGTAAATATATCAGGACAAAGCAAGTTTTAATTCGCAGACTGATCATGGTTGCAGTTATTCACAATGAGTTTATATTATATATTTAAAGCAATTGGAATAACCCCTAATAATAATATTAATAATAATAATAATAATAATAATAATAATAATAATAATAATAATATAATAAAACCACATACCTAATTGACATAGCTGTTCCTAGTGATAAAAACATCCAAACGAAATACAATGAGAAAATCTCCAAATACACAGACCTGGCAATGGAAATGAAAAGACTTTGGAAGCAAGAAAAAGTCAATATTATCCCTCTTATTATGTCAGTGACAGGCCTCACACCAGGAACATTTAAATCACACCTGAAACAACTAGGAATCAGCACAAACATACATCGAAACTTTCAGAAATCAGTCATTCTAAAAACATGCCATATTGTCAGATCATTCCTTAATTCAGAATAGTAATAATAGAATATGCACTGACTTGGCATAGCCCGTCAGTGCGTATAAAAAAATAAACCACAATTATGTGAGAAACAGAAAAATAATAATAATAATAATAATAATAAATAATCTTTATTTCAAAGGTATGCTACAACAATTTGTTACAACATAAACTGAAATAACGTCAATAAAAGAAAGAACAACAAATACTTATACATTTCTAATAAATTGAAAAATCTCACTAACATTATCGGTTCTATGATTACTAACAAACTAATAATAATAACTTTTTCAACTTTTTAATACTATTGATAGCTTTTATATTTGCAGGCAAATGATTAAAAAACTTTATGTAGTTATAATATGCTCCTCTTTCAGTGACCGTTAATCTGTGTTTGGGATAATTATAGCTTATTTGTCTAGATGGGTGTGTATTCTGAGGAAAGCTATCACTAAACATATGTTTGTTCTTATAGAAAAATATAAGACCCTCCTGAATATAAATAGCAGTTACAGCTACATAAAAATCGTGAAAAAGTGTTAACAATTTATTTTCCCTAAATTTACCTCTACATGATTCCCTAAAATTTAGTTCTAACATAATTCTTAAGACTCTTTTTTGACAAATAAATAGTTTATCAATGTCCATGCAACTTCCATACAAGATTATGCAATATCGAAGGTGAACCTCAAAATTTGAATGATAAATAACTTTTTTAGTTTGGAAATCCGTGTATTTAGATAAGACTCGGAGACTGTAGCAAACTGCATTTATTTTTTTTCCAATATAATCAACGTGATGTTCCCATGATAGAACATTATCCAGAACAACCCCCAGGAATTTTGCCTTCTGTATTATACTTAACGAGTTACTGTTAATTTCTATTGTTTGAGGTTCATCGATTCTAGACCTATTTGTTTTAAATATTATCGTATTAGTTTTGTTACTATTTAAGATTAATTTATTTTTTGCAAACCAATCACCTGCATTCATCATGATATTTTTGGTTTTTACCTGAATTTGCAAGAAATTTTTATCACTAATCAAGATGTTTGTGTCATCAGCGTAATTTGTTAGTTTGCACCAACTTTCGTAGCTTTTCGATATTTCTGTAATGTTATTTAAATAAATAATAAACAAAATTGGTCCTAATACACTACCCTGGGGTACACCTATGTTTATTGGAACTTCATCTGATAGAATTTTTTGATTGTCGTGTCTTATTAATACTCGTTGCTTTCTTTTTGATAAGTATGATTTAATTAGGTCTAGGGCTTTTCCTCTTACTCCGTAAGAATCCAATTTTCTGAATAATATATTATAATCTAGTGTATCATATGCTTTTGATAAATCTAGAAATAACCCTAGGGGAATTCTCCCCCCTTCTAAGGAGTCCAGGATGTGTTAAATGAATTGAAATACGGCAGTTTGTGTAGATTTTCCATTTATATACCCATGTTGTACATCATTTAATAAGTTTTCAAAAAATTCAACTAAGCGTTCAGATATTATACTTTCAAAAAGTTTAGAGAATGATGAGAGCAGGCTAATTGGTCTGTAACTATCAATAACCGATTCATCGCCTTTTTTAAAGACAGGCACTACAAGTGCATTCTTAAGATTATCCGGGAATATACCGAATCTCAGAGAGTTGTTTAATATATAACAAATTGGGTCAACAATTTGTTCTATAATATATTTTATTAGACTGGACGAAACTTCATCGTGCCCACTGCTGTGCTTATTTTCAGGTTTTTTAACTATTCCTAAAATCTCTTCAACATCGGTATACCTCATTTTTAAATTTTCTTTATTATATTCTATAGTAGTGTTGAATTCTACGTGATCCAAGTTGTTGCATTGGCAAAAAATTATTGAATTTATTCGCGGTGGAGTATATATCTCCATTTACTATGATCGATGGCTTAGACATATTTTTACCCCTAATACAGAGTATTATATGAAGTAAAAGGGCCAATACCCAATTCCGAGTTATATCTTGGAATTCCGAGTTGTAACACGGAATTCCGAGCTGTACCTTGAAATTCCGAGTTCTTGGATTTACGTAAATGTCAGAGTAGTGTGCTGTAACATGACCGCGTACGCGTACATGGGCAGGTGTTCATATGACCTTGATATGATGCAGCAATGTGGAATAGAACCAACAATGTGATCGAGCAAGTAATCCAACATCAACTAGGACACCGCAATGAACAATCCTAATAAAAACATTTCAAATCTGGGGGAGAAGAAGACTTCGCCAAGTTAATCAGCGAGTCGAAGTCGATAACCTTCAAAATCTGATGTCACACTCGATGCTTTATTAGACGAAGAATTTTTCAATGTTGGTGAGAATAATGATGAAGTTAAAGAACGAAGCTTCCGGCCCATGTATTTATCCAAGGTCAAACTTATTCAATTTGGACATTACTCTAGTTTTAAAAAATATATAAATACTAAATATTAATTAAAAAATATTTTGAAAGTGCAGCTGTTTTTTTTTGCTCTTAACATATAAGAATTATTATTAGCAAATTATTTTTCCAATTTTTCCAAATTCACGTATTCTTTCTTAACTGTTTATCAGCCATTATTTAATAAAACTTAATTTACCCCAAACACATTTGGTGAATGATATTTTTTCTTCATCAAAATTTACTTTCCTCATAGTTATAATTATAAAAATTACTGATTTAAGGTCTTTGGGTAGCGTATTGAGCACATCACTATTTAAATTCAATTGGTTTTGGTTTAAAATAAGACGTGCCTATATCACATTTAATTAATAAATGCGTCGTTTTCAAAATATACCAGGTATAGTTTGTGTTGGTATAAATAGGCCAACTTTAAAAATTATTTTCTCTCAAAAAAATGCCTAAATTAAAGATCTGTTACAAGACAAACAACGTTTAAACCATTAGCAATCCAGTGATACCAAATGTATACTTGTTTAATTAAATTTTACTGGTGATATTTAGTGATATCCGAACGCCTGCAACTATTTTTAAAGTACATATTTATCTTGGCAATCGATAATAGCATAGAAGTCAAATGAATAAAAATTACTTTACTAAATAAACAAATATGTCTTTTCAATAAATTCGATAGATTTAGAGGGTTTGTGTAAATGGTATAAATGCCTGTAGCGAGTAAAAGCGATGGATGGTAGACTATTAAATCTTTATGAAAAATATCGGAGAAAGAAATGATTTATTAGAACTGACATTTTTTTCGGATGAAGCCTGGTTCCAGCTCCGCGGTTATGTGAATTCTCAGAATACACGCATGTGGAGTAGTGAAAATCCCCATTTTTTTGTAGAGTCCACATTGCACCCTCAAAAAATTGGTGATTTGCTGTTTCCCGAAGAAGAATTGTTGGTCCTATTTTTTCCATGACACAGTTACAGCACAGCGGTATAGAGACAATATTTTAAATCCATTTGTGGAGCAATTACTTGACGACGAACTACGTTTTGGATATTTTCAACAGGACGGTGCAACCGCCCATACAGCCGCCGAAACTATTAACTAAGTACTTACGCAATTTTTTCGACGACAGATTGATCAGTTTTCGATCAGACATTGAATTCCCACCTAGATCATCTTGTGTAACGGTTATGGATTACTTCGTTATTCCTCATTTAATAAAGAACACTATTTTTAAAACACCATCAGTTGCAAAATTAGAACAATTACAAGAAAGGATTATCCAAGAATGTGGTAAATTTCTCCAGAGATGCTGGTCAACACTTTCGAAAATATGAAGAGACGTGTGAATTTATGCTTGGAGCATGGCGGTGGCCAATACAGCAATTTATGAAATTACTTTTCTTTTTCTTTCTGTATATTCTTACTTTGTTAATTTTGTAAACAATAAAAATAAATTTGTATTGGTCTATTTATTTTATTACTTATTAGTTTGGCATAACATATTGTCATAATATGAATTTGACAAAATTTTAACCTGGATTTGGTTAGATATATCCTCCCCATATCATTGTAATCTAAACCAAGCCCTACGTTTTTTAATCCAAGCCCTCTTTGATACAAATAACTTTTGCTCGCACGGTAGGAAGCTTACTAGTGCCAAGGACTTTCCGCAAGTAAACTTCTAAGTGTAAATAGTATAAAAGGCATTTTAGGTTCAACAAAAAAAAATGGAAAAATGCATTTTCTAACTTAAACTGCATGCTGTTCCTAAAATTTTATTCAACACTATGTAGAAAGAACTAAAAATAGACCAACTGCAAATACCATTATAAATTTATTAAAATACCTTAGAGAATAATAGGTTGGTATACTAGCTGTTACCTACTTTTCGAATTTTTCCTGGAAAAATAAAACTTACAAAGTGCTGGTTAATGGGAAAGTTTAATAATAGATTGTAATTAATAATTAATGTATATATACAAACGTACAAACCAATTTATCTAGTGCCAGAACGTTTTCCGGTATTAAAATTTAATATACAGTGACCGGCAAAAAGTTCACAACCTATGCGAATAGTTATAACAAGTGTGGCAACAGACATTTTCACTTAATTGTTGTTGCGTGCGGAAAAATTACTTGCCACATGAAATTGGCTTAATTTTCTTCTACAAACGTTTAAAAAAATCTACTGCAGCGATAATAAAAAAAATTATATATACCTATTTACAATATTTTTTAGGCATTTAACAATTATAAGTATGACATTTTTTTTTTATCTTGGGTAGGTATAACATATTGATTTCTGTGAAAGAAGCAGTTTTATTTTGTATTGTGTGGACCACATAAACACGAGTTTTAAAAGTGTCCGACAAATAATATTTTTTTAAATAAACGTTTGTACCCCCCCCCCCCTTGCCCTTTTAGGGACAGATTTTCAAAAAAATAAGGAACACGTGTTTTATAAATTTAGAGTATTTATGAAAGTATTTAAGAATATCCTCAAAAAATAAGTTTTTCGTTAAAAATTTTTGTAACCCTTTTTCTTCTCTGTATGGGCCGACGCGACGTTTAAAAAATAAGATATACGTGTTTCATAACTTGTGTATAGAGAAATGCTGAATTTCAAACAGTTCAGACCAAAAATATTTGTTTCAATATACATTTTTATGACCTTTTAACCCCTTTAGGAGCCAATTTCCAAAAAAATAAAAAGTTTCCCTATTTGTATTTGTATAGTACGTTTTACTGTTGTAATACTTGTAGTACTTTTTCCACCCCCTAGGGACAAAATTTCCCAACACATCAGAACACGTACTTGCTTATTTTAATAGCAAATTCCAATTTTCAGAAAGTAGGTTAAAATTATAGACAGTCATACGTAGGTACCCTTTAAAATAGGTTACACCACTTTTTTCAACCCCTCAAGGGAATTTTGAAAAAATTAAGCTCATATTACTGATGTATTATTAAAGGAACTTAAATACCAATTTTTAGACTCCCACCAGTTTTAGTTTCTAAGATACAGTAATAATTCCTATAAAAATTTCAACTCCCGTTTTTACCCTTATATACCCATACCTAGTGGATGCCTACAAAAATGGAACTGACTATAATAATTTATTACAATTATTGAGAAATATTATTTTCAAATTATAGTATCATTTTTTGGAAATCTTAACATAGTATAAAACAAAGTCGCCCGTCTGTCCCTATATGTGCTTAAATCTTTAAAACTACGCAACGGATTTTGAAGCGTTTTTTTTTAATAGATAGAGTGATTCAAGAGGAAGGTTTTTATGTATAATTAGCGACCCGCCCCGGCTTCGCACGGGTGCAATTTCAGAAAAATGCCGGGTACTAATATATCGGGTTTGTTCGGGTTTGTATTTATATCAGCGGGTTGCAACGCATGCCGGGTACACGCTAGTTCTTTAAATAAAATAAAAGTAAATTTTACCGCAAAATTATAAAGTAATTCTGTGTATTCACCAAATAACCGAAATGGCTTTCCCTTCCAATGAAGAAATGGAGCCATAAATTTAAGTCTAATTGTACTTAATGTTCTAAATTGTATTGTGTCAGTGTAAATGATTCACAGAAGGTTGCCTTCATTTTAATCCTACAAGTTCTAGCTACCTCTCAGTAAAATATCCCTTTAATATCATTATGATTTGCGCAAGTCTTGCGAGCTGTAGTGTAATATCCAACAGGAAAATATGTATTTTAGTTTGTGAAAATCTAATAATTGCAATTAATACCAAAGAAATTAAGATATTTTTGCACTAATTGTCATATACAATAGAAAGTTCTTATGAAAATATTTTAATTATTAATTTTACCTTCATAGTCATAGTTAATCTTAAGCTCTTATCAACATATTGTTATATTATGTTTTTTGTAGTTCAATTTTATATATGTCGTAGGCTCATAGTGAAATCTGTCATTTCATGAAAAGCCTAGTCATATCATGCTGCACGCTAAAAGGTATATTGGCAACTGGTTGGTTCGTTGTTCCCCAGGGCATTTTTTTTTAATTTAATTTAAATTTTATTTTTATAAAATAATATTAGTTGAAAAAATTGAAAAAAATGCTCTGGGAAACAACGAACAAACCAGTTGCCAATATACCTTTTAGCGTGCAGCATGATATGACTAGGCTTTTCATGAAATGACGGATATCACTATCAGCCTACGACATATATATGTTCACAACAAGATAAAAACAGATTACAGATTTTACAAAATACAGCAATGAGAATAATATTGGGATGTAATAAATACACTAAAATAACGGAAATGCTAAATTGTTTACAATGGATGAATATAGAATTTTTTTTATTATTTCGTATTTTGATTTTTATTCATAAAATAAATTTAAATATAACAGCACTATATTATGAAAAATTTTTGACAAAATTTAATGAACTTCATATTCATGAAACAAGAGGGAAAAATAACTTTATTTTGGATCATGCAAATTTGAAATCGAGTCAAAAATCAATATTTTTTAGTGATGCTATAGAATATAACAAGTTAGGAAATGAAATTAAAAGGTGTAATTTAAAACCATTTGTAAAAAAATTAAAGAATCAAATTTTATGTAAAAAAGTCTAATAAAATAGTCTTTCTAGATTGTAATTACCTATCTATCAAGAGAGAAGAAAAAATTTAAAATTTGAAATGTAATTAAATAGTTCAATGAACTAATAAAAATTTGTTATTATTATTATTATTATTATTATTATATATTTTTAATTATTATTTTCACTTTATTTAGCATGCTTAATCGAAATAATATGTCTAACTAGAATAAATTCTTTTAAAATAACCTACTTTGCCTACAATAGAAGATATGACACTTTTAAATAATTTAAGAACTCAGTTTTCAATAAATAATTCTTACTAAATATTTAAAACTGAAAACTGTTTACTAATTCCAGTTTTTCACTATCAATCACAACATTTATATTCTGACAATTTAAATTCTATAGGTACCTGTGCAGGATTAAATTTTAAAAATTAAGAAACAAACGATCTAAACTAAAATAAGTAAACGGACCCGACTTGATTCGAATCCACGAAAATGTACTTTTTGACAGCTTTGTATGACGAGCGGCACGACGCGACATGTCGTGCTGTAGTTATGTTCACTAGTTCAACAAAAAACTACGTAATTATGAACAAGAACTGCGTTTCTGTTATATTTTGACAATTTAAGCGATATCTTTCCTAATCACAGTGCACAGTGTGCAGGAATGTGATTCAAGAAGATAAGAAAAATAGTAGAGAACGACCGAAGATTCAGTTTCAGTTTCGGCTAGTTTCGGCTAGTTTCGGCCAAAAAATCTAGTTTCGGTGACAGTTTCGGTTTCGTCCAAAAATCGGCGGAAACTTCGGGTGCGCCGAAACTCAGTGTTCGTGAATTGTCGCGCACCGTTCGGCTAATTTTGGGTGAGTTCGTAGTTATTACTTTATATCTAAGTGTTAATTTTTGACAAAGTTTACTTAAGCCCTTTTTACAGTCGGCAATACTATTTGCAACTCAATTGCTGCAATGCATTGCAGGCGCAAGACATTGCCTGAAATTTGTCTTGCAGGATGTTTTACAGCTGGCAATTATATTTTCATTGAAAAGGATCGCCAACATTACAAAAATAAATGCCTCTGTTGTTAATCTGTCAATGCGAAAACAACCGAATAACAATAAACACAAAACAAACCGAATAAGCGCAAAGAAACAGTGAACTCACAACAAAAGAGAAACAACCCAAACTCTGACAAAAGTCAAACTCAGCTTGAGGGCGTCCTCTCTAGGAACTTTCGTTTTTGTTAGTCACAATGAAAATTACTATAAATCCACCAGAATTGCAAACGCACTTGCAACAAATTGCCAAATCCGATCAGCTGGTTCTCTACTGCGCATGCTTATAAGCAAGACAATTGCAACTTGCAAATAGTATTGCCGACTGTAAAAAGGCCTTTACAATTGTAAGTCTTTAACATGTTCATTATCTTTGTTCATATTAAATTGTTAATATAACATGAATAAATAAATATATCTCTGTTACATATTTTAATTATTGTTTTTTATTTCATTTAACACGAATTCACTGTCCGTATATGTGTAAAAAATACATTAGATTTCAGTATACAAAAGAATTTTTAACATGTATAAATAAGTTTCGGTTTCGACCAAAACTGAGACCAAGGCATCTCAGTTATTTTTTGGAAAAATGCTCAGATCCGTCGATTTTGTTTTCGAGGGGGACACAATATTGGGAAAAAATCACGTTAATTCCTGCAGCCTTCTGGGCGGGGGTGGCACCACCCCTAAAATCTGAAATAGAAAGGGGAGTCGAGTAATACCTTATTTTAAAGGTCTATTCCCTTTATAATGATATAAAAATTTATGTACTTCAGTTTAGTAGTTTTGGAGATTTAATGATTTAAAGCTTAAATACAACTTTAATACATCATCATTAGTGGAGATCAATACATTTGGCAGCAAAGTAGTTTAAAAATGAAGAATGAACTGACTCGTCAGCCAAGTAAATTAGAAATGCCTACCATGACGCTCCAAGATAAAGATATTGCTCAAAAAGTTGCCGCACATTTTGCAATATTTGAGGAGTAATTTGACGGCACCATTCCAGTTAGGTATATGTCGGAAAAAGGTAGTTTTTGAGATGGCCTAAAGGATTATCAAAACCGAATGTCGATCGGATGCACCCAATTCGACTTATTAGCGATCCAATAGGTTTTCTACTTTTAAAAACAAAAAAAATTATTTCCAAACTTTCGATCGCGCTCACAAACAATAGGCTTCTGTAGCCGATGGTCGTCTACGCGTCGAAAAGGTTTAAATCGAAAAACTAATTTTTGTGGCCTGTATCGAATTTCAACGAGAATCCGATAATTGTCGAATTTAAAAATTAATAATTTTTTTCCGGCACACCCTGTATATTTGAAATTTTCACACAACGTACCCCCACTATTCCTCTCTAAACTAAAAAAAGTTTCAATCATTCCACTCTCACCGTTTCCGAGAAAAGAAATCGCAAATGTGAAAATGTCGAAACTGACGACGAAAACTTATTTTAAATGTAGCCGCCTATATAATACTAGACTGGGTACATATCGCTAATGGTCAGCCGAGAGTGCATCTAATATTAGTACTAAAAAAAAATTTACAAAAATTTACAATAAAAAATTACTTTTATTTTCTTTTTTTCTATTTACTATTGCCTTTTTTGCCTCACCTTCCTGCGGAACGTGAAGGGAAAACATATCGCCAAATTGTCATTATAACAACTGACCGTTTTCTAATATATATATAGGTAGTTTTCGGAGACGGCGCCTTATAGTGCTCGACGTCCCGTTTCCAATGCCGTCTCGCTCGATTCGCTACGACTTTTGGTTACGGAGATATATGATATTGATATTTATAGGTGCTCTTTAAACTCGCACACCTTTGTGCAATGTGAGATATACTTTCCATATTTGCTCTATAAAAATATGTAAGTATTCAATAGGTTAAAACATAAGCAAAAAATTATTCTTACATGCAAGCTATCAATTATCAGCCAATAAATTTGTAGAAATATTATTGTGCCGATCCATTCGGGCACGGCACTGTTCTAGTTCGTTCGTTTAATTATACGACAGCTGTCACTTTGACAGGTAAGTGTCATTTTTTTTAGCTTTTTCGTAGCAAGGGTTATAGCTGTAAGAATTCGAAATTAATTTTCAGGTACCTAAATAAGAATGTTTTATACGATAGCTGTCAAATTTTGACAGGTAAGTGTCATTTTTTTTATCCTTTTCGTAGCGAGGGTTATAGCTGTAAAAATCTTAAATTAAGAAGTTTTTCAGTACCTAAATAACAAAATTCAGGTACCTAAATGAGAAAGTTTTATACGATAGCTGTCAAATTTTGACAGGTAAGTGTCAATTTTTTTTTTAGCTTTTTCGCAGCGAGGGTTATAGCTGTAAAAATTATAAAGTGAAAAATTTTTCAGTACGTAAATAACAAAGTTTTATACGACAGCTGTCAAATTTTGACATTTTTGTAAGTGTCAATTCTTTTTTAGCGTTAGTCGTTTACGCGCCGAAAAAGTTTCACAGTTCTTTGTCGCAAATCTTCTAACGATGTTGGCTGAGTAGCATTGATTTTGCTTTTTAAGTGACCCCACAGAAAGAAAGCCAAAGGTGATAAATCTGGCGATCTTGGGGGCCATTCAATGGCACCCCTTCTACCAATCCATCGACCTGGAAACGTCTGATCTAAATATTGTCGAACACGTAATGCGTAATGTGGTGGGGCACCATCCTGTTGAAACGTCCACCTATTCGCAATGTACCGCCGATCATTCTAATTTTCAATTATGGCCGTTAATGCAGGATCTTGCAGTAATTTCAAATACATTTTACCTGTCAAATTTACAGGTAAGAAAAAATACCAACTAAATGATCGCTAAAAATACCAGCCCAAACATTTAATTTTTATGGCTGCTGTGTGTGTACCTCATGATAAATTCTGGGATTAGAATCGGACCAATATCGGCAGTTGTGACGATTTACTACGCCATTTAAGAAAAAGGAACATTCGTCGGAAAAGCAAGTGCTGAATAGAAAATGTTCATCGTTTATAATTCGTTCACTCCTATCTTCATAAAATTGTAATCGCCGATCAAAATCGTCTTCATTAAGTTCTTGTACAAGGTGAATTTTATACGGATGAAAACTATGGGCCTTCAGAATCCGTTGGATACTACGTCGACTAACACCACACACAACATCCAATTTGCGGGTACTTAACGTAGGGTCTACATAAACTTGCCCTAAAACCCCCACTTCTATTGCTTCGTTCCTTATGGAATTTTCAATGTTGCGACTGATCCAGTTTTCCGAAATTTAGCTATAAGTAAGTTCTAGAACATATTTTCGATGCACCTTACTGTTCTCATATCGCTCATTAAATATTTGTGCTGTTCTAATAGCGCACTGATTATTTCCGAAAAATATTTCGATAATTTCAACCCTTTCTGCCGTGGAATATACTATTGTTAATTTATGTAAAAGCGTTAAAAGGCATTTTAACAACAAAGTTTGGTCGAATCAATGGCAAACTATGTATTAAATTCCTACTTAAAATAAGTTCGAGACATTACCTTCTTATCTTTCTTTAAGAAACAACTTTTTTGCCACAAAAAACGTTCCAATCGCTATTTTCAACACCAAAATGATAAACAAACCATGGACGTAGTGAAGAAATGCATTTACTTATTAAGTAAATGCTTTTACTCAAATTTCTTCTGAAAGTAGTACAAACTAATCTGACGTAGGTTTAACTATAACTAAACTATTAAAGTCTACTTTAAGCTGTAAATCAATAAATCTCCAAAACTACTGAACTGAAGTAGATGCATTTTACATCATTATAAATGGAATTGAAAGACCTTTAAAATAAGGTATCACTCGACCAACCTTTCTATTTAAGATTTTAGGGGTGGTGCCACCCCCACCCAGGGGGCTGCACATGTTAACGTGATTTTTTGCCAATTTTGTGTCCCCCTCGAAATCAAAATCGACGGGTCTGAGTGTTTTTCCAAAAAAGAGCTGAGCTGCCAGCAAATGCCTCTGTTTCGTTTTCGACGCGCCACACATATATTTATATTCTGAAACACTACGTGTTTTTTCATTCGAATAACAACAAAACAGCTGTTTTGGACATAACTGAGGACATTGATGACTGTTTTCACAGTTTATTTTCTATCTAATGCACTCATTTGGTTTACTTCTTAAAGGAGGAAAATAATAAATGACACAAAGGTATCTACCGGTTGTCCCAAATTACAAAAGTATGATAAAATATAATTGAGTTACTCAAATTTGAAAAGTTTAAACTAAGATAATATTTAATCTATAAAAGATTTCCTTTTCCTTTTTCTACAAGCGTGCGCGATTCGCTATTTGAGTTCAAAAATATTTATCCGCACGCCGCATAGTGGATCGAACTATAGGAAAACTCGGACATTAGTTTTAAAATTCAATAACTTTTTTGTCTTAAAAATTAAAACCTTTATTACTTATTTCGGTTTAATAATAGTATAATAATATGTTCTTTAAATCATTTTTGTCTGGAATATTAAGAGGGCAAAGAAATAGTAAAATAGTAAGTAATATAAATTATGGTCTCTATATTTGCATTAAAATATATTTTAGGACTTTTTTACGAACATACGTGATTTAAAAGAATTATTAAAAAGTAAAGTAGTAAGTAAACAGTAATATCTCCAAAATAAAGCTTTGTGGGTCAATGTAATGGTTATATAAAAAAAAGGTCCGCACTAAATTTTTTTGTTTTTAAAGAGTATCCGAACGATATTTCTGAAATCTTATTCCAAGGTCGCCATGCGAGTCGCGACGGGGCGAGAAAATATCCGAAATTTTCTTCGTCAGCCTGCTGGTTATCGTCGTTAACTCTTTTAGCGCATTTAGATATTAAACAGCGATCTTTCTCTTCACTGTCGGAGCGGTACTACATAATATGACATATTACGCTTATTATTTTCAAAGCAAATCGCCCTCTTGATCCTTAATGTTTTTAATATTAATTTAAATATGTTTGCAAACAAAAGAGCATGTTATATATCGGTATAAAGATTATTTTGAGACCGAAAAGGATGGCCATTATGTAGCTAATATTTTAAATCAAAAAATGCGAATAAAAATACTTAGTTCAAGCTTATATTGGTATTTTCTTTAAATCGAGGGTTTAGTTATAAAAATCGTCTAAATTTTGTTGTAAATGCTATCCTATATTTAAAAAAAAATTATTGGGCGCTTCTACGCCTTCGTAGATACCAGCTCGAGCCGCAAAGCTATAAGAAAATGGGCGAAATAATATTCCTTGGCTTACTACATAATATCGTGGTATTACCAAATAAATGCACGCGAACGATGAAGGATTACTGAAGATCGCAAGAAACCAGTCGGCGGCGCGGTGTTCTGGGTTTCACAGAAATCAAAGACGCCGACATTTCCAGGTAGCAAATCATTTGTGTAAAAAATATTCGTTTATTCGTTGTTAGTGCATCAGTCAATTAACATCAGTGTATTTATCAGCGTGAGCTAACTAACGATTTTCTGATAATGGGTTCTAATAAGCGAAGAGTGAAAAATAAATATAAAAAAAATAGAAAATTGGCCCAAAAAAAGTAAGTAAAATTATTTTTTTGTAAATAACAAAAATGACATAAATTTTGTTAAAAGGTAAAATCTGCACTAACATTCTTAACAAAAATATTTTCGAAATTCTGGGTAGGTTTCAATTTATGCAGGTAATTTAAAACCTAAAAGTTTATTATTTGAGAATGCACATTTATTAAAAAAGTCAATCATGATGCATGTTATCAGTTGCATATTTAAAGGGATCTAAACTTCCACAGGTTTTAGTTCAGAATTTTGAATTTAAAATTTTGAGTGAATTTAAAAAAAATTTAAATACTATCTTCAGTTTTTTTTATTTTTCATATATTTTTATAAGTACTTTCATATTTTTAGGTCATCTGAGAGAAAATTACTAGATGCAAATTTTATTTCTTTATAGCCTATTAATATTTTTTGCGAGAAGTGAAAAATTAAAAGCTTTTACCATCAATTCGCGGATATCATCTACATAATAAAATTTAGAAATACGACATTTCATTACCATAGTAGGTCTATCCAAACGAGAGAATACAAAGGTCGTCCATTATATTTACCTACTATGTACTATACCCGAACGGAATATGTTATGGATTCCTAATTAATTATTTAAAATAAATCAAAAAAATAAACATAAAATTGAAAATAATTGAATGAATTAATTTTAGGATTCATTCCAGAGTGGCAAATAAAATCAGCTTGCATAATATTGATTTGGTCTCTAATATTAAGGAAAAAAGGTGAGGGCAATTTTTTTTTGTAATTATCTACCTATATATTAATGGGCTGAATGTTTTAAACAATTAATTATTACATACTATTTTTTAGTCCTTGCTTACCATCTACGTCCTTAAATATTGATAACAACATTCGGTTTTCTGAGCGTCAGCCTATGCCAGAAGTTTTTGTGTAAGTATATTGGGCCCCAATATGGGATGATTGATTTGGCTGTTTGTTTAGTATCAAAAAATATTAATTTAAATTTTATTTTTAGTGATAAGAACATACAAAAAGAATTTATGAATCCAGATATCAATTTGACCCCAAAACGGAAACGAAAGAGGTAAATTTTAATTTTAAATAACGAAAAAGTTTCGCAGTGATACTGTAAACTTTTGATTTTTTTTATAAAATGCAATTTTATTAGGTATGGTTTATAGGTAAAATTACAAGCACTAAATTTATCATATAATTATGGCGGACAATAAGAATTACTAATAATATAATTATTGCTTATAAATTTTTTCATAAATTGTGAAGCACAAAGATTTTAAACTATAACTAACCAGGTAGGTAACTTTGTCTGTGACATAATTACCATTGACGCGCCGCGAATGCCTGTTTTAATTTTCTCTATTTCTTTCCTGGCGTTCCAGATACTGTTGTAAAAGTAACTTTTCTGTCCATACAACCAAGTTATGAGTAATCGCCGTGAGCAATATATTTAAAATATAGTCTTTCATTTATTATTTACTCACACTCAAAGTGGCCAATCTAGTAAGTGGCTACTTTGATTGTATAATAGTTATTTATGTACCAAGGCAGTAAAGTTATTCTTTATCGAACGAGTCCGAAATTATGAGATGAGCGAGCGAGGCGAATAACAGGCGAGTCGATAAAACACTTTACTGACGGTGTGCATACAACATTTTACCGCCAACCGTTTAGAATTTATAATATAAAAAATTGAGGTATAACTCATCGAATTTTATTATAAAGTTAGAGGCGTGACAGTGACAGACGATTTTTAAATAATAAATGTCAAAATTGTCAAAGTCACTAATTTGCGGCAGATAAAAGTATTTATCTGCCGCATTTTGCGGCAGGTAAAGTATTTTATTTTACAATAAAATAAGTGTTCGTTTACTTCCGGAAATCACTCTGATAATGTACGACTTTACTGACGGTTGACGATAAAAATTATTTCTGCCAATGTCATTTATGTCAGAGTCAAAGTTACCAAATTAACTAAATAATTTTTAAAAGTTTTGTGCAAACCGACATGATATTTACTTGTTTTAGCGAAAAAACACAATATGACGATATCCGATTAACTGGTAGAAGAATTATTGATGTATTTTATTTTGTGGAACAGATTTTAAATTTTCCCCACCATGGACTTTTTTCATGTACAAGTAATCAAGTTTATGTAAAACGAGAATATAGAAGTGGCCTAATTTCAACTTTTATATTAACTTGCAAAATATGCAATGTTGATTATCGAGTGAGAACTGAAGATCCTCAAAAAAAGACTTTTAATATAAATGTATCTGCAGTAAATGGCAGTATTTCGGTAGGAATTGGGTACACTCAGGTATCTGAATTCTTAAGCTCCTTAGACATACCATCTTTTTCAAAACGTAAATATCAAGAATTTCACAATGAACTTGTTGAAGTGTATAATGAAATGGCTTGGACATCTATGCTAGAGGCCGGAAAAGAAGAATCTAGCTTAGCTGTTGCAAATAAAGAGGTAGATAAAGCAGGGCATCCAATGATCACCGTTATAGCTGATGGAGCGTGGAGTAAAAGGTCTTATAAAACTAATTATAACGCCAAATCAGGGGTAGCTGCTATAATTGGATATCGCTCCCAAAAGATTTTATATCTTGGAATCAAAAATAAATACTGTTCATCCTGTCAACTTTTTGGTGAAAAAACAGACCATATTTGTTATAAAAATTTTAATGGCCCTTCCACTGCTATGGAGTCAAACACAATAGTTGAGGGATTTAAGTCTAGTTTAGAAATGCACGGTTTAATATATAAAACATTGGTAGCTGATGGTGATAGCAGCGTTTATAAAAAAGTTTTGGAAAGCAGGCCATATGGCGATACAGTAGTTGAGAAAATAGAATGTCGGAATCATTTATTGAGAAACTATTGCAACGTTCTTCGAGCGCTTACTACAAAAAAAAATAGTTCAGAGGGGAAACAAGTGCCTCCTGCTCTAAGAACGGTGCTAAAGAATAATATATTAAGGTTAAGAATGGCTGTTGATTGTGCAACTAAACATTATAAAGACTCAGATTCGGAATTAAGTGTTAAAATAGATTACTTAAAAACAGATATAAGTAATAGCATATATCATGTATTCGGTGATCACAAAAACTGTTTAGATTATTATTGTAAAAGAAAAGAAAAAAATGAGACCAACTTTATACCCAGAATGAGAGACTGTGGATTATTAAGAGATATAGAAGCATGCACTCTGCGCCTCAAATATCACGCAAAAAGTCTTTTAAAATATTTAAACAATAATTTCTGTGAACAATATAACAGCATTGTGGCCAAATTTGTCGGCGGAAAACGTATAAACTTTGCCTCCAGAGGAAGCTATCAATTAAGGTGCAATGCTGCAGCTATATCTTTTAATACCAAAGGAAATTTCCATAACTATGTCCACAAAAAAGTAACTGGCAGAAGTCCTGGAATACATACAAAAACATTTGTATCAAAAAGTCTAGCAATTAGAAAGAGATATCTAAAGTCAAGAAAAAGATTATTTTTCCCACAAAAAAACAAGCATGCACATATTGAATCTGATGAAAATTATGGTCCTAATGCAGACAAAAATCTAGAAATTGACCCACTGCAATACCAAGAAATAAAAGACAATTTCCTTCAGAACCTTATTAAAAATGAAGAAGAAATTGAACAAGTGTTCCAGGCAACAGTTAATCAACGGTCTTGCGAAAAATGGTTTTCAGAAAGAAGAAAACGTCTAACTGCGTCCAACTTTGGAAGAATAGCTAAACTTAAAGCCACCACCAACAAAGACAAAGTTGCTCATGACTTAATTTTCAAACAGTTTTTTGGAAATACATGCACAAAATATGGCGTTGAAAATGAGCAGATTGCCTTAATAGAACTCAGCCATATTCTTGAAACAGACATCCTGGAATCGGGTCTTTTTATACATCCGCAATATCATTTTTTAGCGGCCTCTCCAGATGGTCTTATAGGCAAAAATATGATAGCTGAAGTAAAATGTCCTTATGCAGCTAGAAATATGTCACCACAGGAGGCCATTGAAAAACGGGTTATAAAATATGGCACAATAAACAATACAACATTAAAATTTACACTTAACCGCAATCATCCATATTATTATCAGGTTCAGGGACAACTGTTTGTTTCAGGAAAAAAATTCTGTTACTTTGCAATATGGACACCAAAAGGTATATTATATGAACGTATCAAACTTGATGAAAATTTTTGCAACACAATGGTTATTAAATTACATAAATTTTATTTCGAAAATTACCTCCCTATTTTATTAAAAGAAATTGTAGATGAAATAATAAAATGAAAATACATTTTATTAATACAAAGAACGGGGGGTACTTTGCATACAGTATGATATACCTAGTTGGTTTTCGGCTTGTGTGAATTTATTAAAATTTGTTTATTGCTTACAATGGAGACATGAAAATAATAAATATTAGCTGGCTGATTGTGATTTGCTTATGCCAATTAGGATTCATTGACAATAGATGTTTTTATATTGTTTTTGTTGTATTAGACTGCATAAATAGATTAAATTAGAATTATAAAACTATTGAAAATATTTTCTTCAAACATTGCAAATTCATATTTTTTGAAACCTAAAACTTTTTTTTCTATTACTTCCGGTTATTATTATTATTATTATTATTATTTTTAATGTTGTATAACAGTATAGTATACGCCTAAACTAAATAATTCTTGAAATTTTGGCATTTAAAAAACTACACTTCTAGGCAATTGACAGGCTATGGTATCTTATAGGCATAACCTAGAGAAAAACGGCTTTTACATGAGTATGTTGGTTTTTCATTGTCTACGCATTCCAATAATTATAACCCCTAGTTTTACCGGACATCCGAAAGTTTATCGGAAGTTAACATTTTAAGGAAAAAATTTAAATTTAGAATAGGAATGAGAGAGCCTGTTAAAGTATCTAAAATATAACTTTTTAAATGCTAGTATCTTAAAAACTATTCCGTTTAGACATATTTTAAAACTCGACTTGTTCCTAAGAGTTCTGAAAAAAACAACACTCTGTAAAAAGCGATCGTGTACCCGTACTTATATGTACAGGTATAAGTTGGTTACCTTTTAATAAATACTTTAAAATATGTTTTGCGGGGTCCCATGTTGGTAAAACAAAAAATGCAACTACATAAATTATTATGGATGCCCATACTACTATTACAATTTGGCATTTTAAACTACTAATATTGTCATACATCATTATACACAGTTTATTCGTATAAAATGTAAAAATACGTGTGCTACAGTGAGAATATTATACTGTGAGGGGCTTGAAATAATTTTAGGAAAAAGGGTTTTGTCCAATTTAATTATTAATATTAGGACCCTAAGAACTTAACTTTATTTAGATTTAACTAAATACCTCGCTAAATACCAAAATAAAATTTGGTTGGTGATTTTAGAAAGAAATAAACCTATTTTAGTTGCTTATTTACATAATTTGGGAAGATATACTATATTATTATTTAAGATTACAAAGCGTTCAGAAAACTAAAATTAAAGTTAATAACTAAGAACGCCAACGTAAAAGGGCCTATAATGATGTATATAATTATATCAACTTTTTATTATAAGATTTTGTTTCCAATAAGAGATTATTATTAATTAACTGTCAGGAATTATGTTATAATATTTCTAAATCTAAAATTAATTATTTATAAAATAAATGCAAATTAAACTTACAAAATATTTTTTTGAACACCCTATAGAAATGTCCACAAATTTAAAAGCACCATAATAATATATGAGTAAACGTTTAACACGTTAGCATAACACTGCGTGCTGAAAACTGTGATAAGTTAAATATATTCGAAACGTCGACCACCCTACTTGCTGATTTTTTCATAATCATCGCAAGCGAAGCTTAGGATATAGTCTACTAGTGCTTAGAAAATAATGTTTATATGTTTAGACGTACCATCCCATGTACACAACGTGTAGCAAAAACCAAATGTCGATTTTCAACAAAGACAAAATCTTTTCATTTGTATTCAGAGACCAAAAACATTGCGTTCTCTTGGCCCGAATCCTGGCCATGTTTATTATTGGATTTTAAAAAACTTTTTAAATTTGGACTCTACAGATATTGGAGAATGTGCGAAAGTTATTTTCATTAAAAAAAAAAAATGTTCAATATTTTTAACCATCCAATGAACTTAAGTATTTATTTTCCGGGTTTTCATTGGCTAGTATCTTTTTCTTAGAATTTTTTTTTGCATGAAAATAACTTTCGCACACCCACATAGATCCTACCTTTCCATTGGTAATTTTTTTTTTCTAATAATTATCTTAGTTTTTTTGTAATTCGGGCCAAAAAGAACAGCAATTTAACATGGCAAATTTTAGCCCGGTCGGATCCACTTGAAAGCACTATGTAAACAACGTTTTCTAAATTATATCTTCTGTATCTCTTAGTAGTGTGATACGTAGGTACCTACTGTTTATTAAAAGCTAAAAAACGACAACGAAAACGTCAACTGACCGTTTTTACCAAATCAGGAGTTGATATTTTATTCTATTTAAATAAAAACAAAAAAAATTATCACTATGAAAAATAAGTCAATTAGAATCGATAATAAAAATATACCTAATTTATTACTTGCATAACAAGGAACCAGATAAATAGCAATTACTTTATTTTGTACTGGTACCCATGGTAATGACTCGACGTCACGTCATGACCAACTTGACCCACTAAAATTAGACAGAATATAACAAATTTGTTTAAATAATTATTGAATTCCTATTAATATTTCGTTGATCTAATTGCAGTATTCTTGTAAAAACCAAAAAAAATAATGGCTTATAGTTAGAGTTGGTGGGGGGAGGGGGGAGGAAGGGGTCTTTAAATCTATAAATAATTACGTTTTAAGCCAAAAACAATAATAAGCGGATCTAAATTTCACACGTAATATACGATTATTTCGCAGGGTCGCGAGTGGTCGCAGCCAATCTTTACGGTTATTATTTGGTTAAGGTTTGATCTTACCAAAAACACATAATTTTAGCCTGGATATTTTTAACATTTTTTTTTTAAATGATCAAAACTTAGAATGGGGGAAATAAAATTATTAATAAGAAAAATTTGTTCCAACAGATTTCAGAGACTAGGTATCCAAAAATATATTTATACGCTATAAAAATTCCAGATATATGTTTTCAATATTACCGCAAAGTGTAAATAGAAATACACTTTCTTGAACAATCGAAGAGTAGTGAATATTTTGTCATATTCAAACAACATGGAGTTTACCTTAAAAACGTTATATTTTTTTCCATTATGTAGGTAACAAAAACCATAGTGTGGTATTTTCTAAAAAGAACAATATGTTTACAATATAAAAATATAATATTGGTCGAGTAAAATTATACTTTTGGAAAATCGTCAATGTCCGCCCATTTATATTACCTCGATCTACTGTGCGTCGTAAAATATTAAAATTAAAAAACAATTTCAAATAAAAATTTGCTTGTAGGAAAAATGTTGTTCCAAACTTATGCGGAAAGCCACTTTTCCGCTCTTAACTGCTTAGCCGAACTACGCTTCGGGTATAGTGTTTCTTAGGTCAATTTAATGACATTTAAACAGTATGAAACTCCTAACCATAGGCGTCCCAAACAAATAATTAAAATGCGTATACACACTTATAAGTTTGTTTAACATTAGGTGTTTGTACATACTACACTTTATAAACCCACTGTATATATAATAATATTATATTAAAATAATAAATATAAGGTAACTCAAAGATTCTATACACAAAACTAAAACCAGAAAAATAAACCTGACACGGCACGACACTGCTCAGAAAATGCTTTAATTTTTTTACCAGAACTCCATTCTGGGACCAATCCCCGGCCCGTCCATAAGTTCCAAATCACGTATATTTTATCTTCGTCTCATCCACGTCATCCATCTTTGTCTGACAGAATCGATCGTTGAACGGGCTGGGGACCGCTTCTGCTATACCAGCTGCAGGTAGCTGGCGCTTAACACCCCTGACAACGTGCATAAATTGTGAACGGTTGCCAGTTCTAACAAATTTTCTGGTTTGTTAATATATTATGTATAAGTGTTTTATTCGTACTTAGGGAGATCGTCGTCGTCTTTTTTCAATCAAACTCATTGGGTCACAACAGTAACAATTTTTATTAGGTACAAAAAGTTGCACTTTATACAGGTTAGAAAGCAAAACCCGAGGTAAAACCTTTAACCAAACCAACTCACGCTGCACTCGCGCTGGTACGAAAACCGATTACCGAAAGTCAGCATTTTAATACTAAAACACTAAAAAACGCTGTACTCGCGCTGAGAGAAACTAATTTAAATCTAGACAAAGATGCGCCACGAACGAGCAGTGGACTGTAATTATTTTTTCGGAAGACAGAATGTGTCATGACAACAAAAAGTTCCTGTCAGCCGGTTGACATAAAGGGTTGCGATTTCTACGCCGGACTTGTCTAGCATGCCAACCACGATGCAACGAGATTCCAATCTTAGGTACAGGGTGAGCAAAATTAAATGTATATGTTTTCTGAACATACTCCCTCCGTTGGCGTGAAAACGTCAAATGACAACATGACTGTTATAAAGGCAAAAAAAAATATATTTAACTTTAAGCCTTATGAGAAATATTTACAATAGACAAACTATTAATAGAGTACTTTTAACATATAAACATAAGACACGTATATGACATACGATAGACAAACAGACAAACATATATCAATCTAATATGCAAAATTCAAAAAGAAAAAACTTACTTTATTCTATTTATAAATTATCAATAATTGGCAAGAGACATAATTTTGTTATGGGTCATGTAAAAACTCCATCTTTGGTTTTCAATTTTACTACTCTTACTTTATTGTCAGGTCCAGGAATAGTTTCTATAATTCTGGCTCTTGGCCAAATTAAAGGCGGCACATTATCTTCCTTTAATAATACACTATTATTAGGTTGAATATTATTTGATTTCAAAAGCCGATTTGAACGTTTTTGTAAAGTATTTAAGTATTCTGTTGTCCATCCTTTCCAGAAATCTTGTTGTAATTTAGCACAATATTGCCAACGAGATAGGCGATTTATATGAACTTCAGTTAAGTCTCTTTCTGGAAAAGACATAAGACTGGTTCCTATTAAAAAATGACCTGGAGTTAAACATGCAAGATCAGAAGGATCTTCTGACAGAGGACACAGTGGTCGAGAGTTAAGAATAGCCTCAATTGGAGATAGAACCGTACTTAGTTCCTCAAAAGTTAAATGACTATTTCCAATAATACGAGTAATATGAAATTTTGCGCTTTTTATAGCCGCTTCCCATTGGCCTCCCCAATGAGGACTTCGGGCAGGAATAAATTTCCATTGAATTTCTAATGAAGAAAGATAATTATTTATAACTTCTGAAGTAGCTTTTAACTTAAAAAACTCAGTAACTTCCTTCAACTGATTTCGACTTCCAACAAAATTAGTAGCATTGTCGGAATATATTGAATGTGACTTTCCACGACGGGCAATAAACCGTTTTAACGTCAACAGAAACGCATCTGTAGACAGACTTGACACGAGTTCGATATGAATAGCTTTTGTTGTCATACAGACAAAAAGAGCAATATAACATTTTGTTAAGGGTGCTCGACGAAGATTGGAAGACTTTATTAGAAGAGGACCACCAAAATCGACTCCAACACAATGAAATGGTCTAATAATAGTCAATCTATCTTTTGGTAGGTCAGACATTATTTGCTAAGAAGCAGTTTCCTTCCTGAATCTAAAACAGATTACACAATTTTTAATTATACGTTTAATTTCTCGTAAGCCGTTCAGTGGCCAATACCTCAAACGAAAATTTGAAAGTACTGTCCTGGCTCCTGCATGGTAAAGTAATAGATGTTCTTTTCTTAACAATAAATTAACAATATGATTTTTCGATGGAAGCAACAAGGGATGCTTTTGATTATAAGAAATTTCTAATGTAATGATTAAGTCTAACGCTTTTTGAAATTCTGGAACGGAAAGTGAACCAGTCAATTTTTCATTTTTTGATTGAATATTATTGCAGAACCTTAAACAATATGCTATTTTTCTTTGTAGTTTCATAATTGATGAACATTTCAGAAATGTATCTTCCAAGTCTAGGTCTGCATTAATTTGAAGATGGATTTTACATTTTACTACCTTTTCTTCTTCGGAGGTTTCAGTTTTAGTATCATAATTTTAAAAATTAATTTCATTTTTTTGTAAAAATGATGGACCATGCCACCAAAGAGAGGAATTTTTTATTTCTTGAGGGTTTAAACCCCTTGAGACCAAATCGGCAGGATTCCCTTGAGAAGGAATATAGAACCAATTACATGTTTCTGAAGTTAACTCCTGAATCTCAGAAACTCTATTTGCGACAAATGTTGACCACCGAAAAGGATGAGAATTAATCCAAGCTAGGAGAATTTGAGAGTGAGAAAATAAATTTACACTTTGAAATTTGAAAACATCTTTAAATATGAAAATAATTCGGGCACATAATTTCGATAGCAAAACGGCACCACATAATTCTTATCGAGGTAAAGTCACAGTTTTCATAGGAGCAACTCTCGATTTAGAACAGATTAGTTGACAAGAAACTTCTTTATTTTTATATATACCTAGCCCTAATTTAGAGACATGCTCCATAGGCTTTTTGACTGGCATCGGAGAATCCGACTCATTAGAAAAAATCTGGGAATATTTACTTTAGACAATTCTGAGAAATTTTTAGAAAATGACTGCCATGCCATCAATAAATTATCAGGTAACCTTTCATCCCAGTCAATTTTTGCCTTCCATAATTCTTGCATGAACAATTTTGCATTAAGTATTACGGGACCAATGAAACCCAAGGGGTCAAACATTTGAGCGATTACCGATAAAATGTTTCATTTTGTCAAAGAATCACAATGAATATTTTTTGGTAATGAAATTGCAAAATTATCTTCTTCGGGATTCCAAGTAATCCCTAACACTTTATTGGATGTATTTTCTAGAATAATATCATACTTTTGTTGAACATAATTTTCATGTAAAGATTTTAGAAAATTTTTTGAATTGGAGCACCATTTATGTAGTGAAAAACTAGCAGATGAGCATAGAGAAATTAATTCTTGAGACAATTGTTTAAGCTCTTCTTCAGCTTTGGCAAAACAAAGAAAATCATCTAAATAACACTGATTTAGGATAGCTGGCGAAGCAAGAGGGAATTTTTCTTTATTTCTATCAGCGAGCTCTTTGAGATATCTAGTGGCGAGATAAGGGGCACAATTAGTACCGTAGGTGACAGTTGTCAGTTCTATTTTTTCTAAGGACTTTTCTGTACTATCTTTCCATAAAATAGTTTGTAAAATCGACTGATCGGGATTAACTCGAATTTGACGATACATTTTCTCAATGTCACAAATAAATATAAATTCCGAGGAACGAAATCTACAAATTATATCAAATAATTCTGGTTGTACTGGAAAACCTTTTAGTAAAATATCATTTAATGAATATCCAGAAGTAGTTTTCATGGATGCATCGTTAAAACCCGTAGTTTAGTAGTGACACTTGACTCACGTATCACACAGTGATGAGGCATATAATATCTGAATAGAGAATTTTCTGTTCCTATCGGGGACACGATTTAACTCAACATATTCGTCAATAAAGTTTTTGTATTGGACAAAAAGTTCAGGGTTCTTTTTAAATCTGGTTTCAAGATATGAGAATCTTTTTTCAGCTAAATAAAAAGAGTCACCTAGTTTTAATATATCTTCATCATTTTTAAGAGGCAAATTTACTTGAAATTGACCATTGTCCAAAATTTTTGTTGTTTCTTTAAATATTTTTTCACATCGTAAATCATCTTGTGATAAATTAGCTTTATTATCGACTTCTTCTAAAGCCCAAAATTTGGGAAGAAAATTATCAAGGTCATTATCGAGATTGTGAGATTTGGATTGTGGACTTTGAATAAAAAAAGATACATTCAATTTTGATTTAGGTAATTGGTTACAAGTTGATATTGCACCTGATATGACATATCCTAAATGTGTCGAATGTAAAATTGGCAAACCTTTTCCTAGATCAATTATCTCAGGTTTAATTAAATTGCGGTGTACTTCAGCACTTAGGAGAATATCTATTTCTGAAGGAATATAAAAATAAGGATCCGCCAGGGATACATTAAATGGAATGTGTAAACTTTCTTTATTAATCTGAACCTGAGGCAAATTACTAGTTATTTCATTTATAATAAGACAAGACTCATCAAAAGATTTATTCTTGTCAATAGTTGAGAATAAATTTATATCCACCATTTTATTGGCTTTAGTACTTTTGTTTGATATGACTGAAATACGAGTCTGCATATCATAGGGATGTGCACCTAATTTGTTTACTAACTTTTGCATTATAAAAGAACTTTGACTTCCAGGGTCAATTAGTGCTCTAGCTGTAACAATTGAACCATCATTAGCTTTTAACTTAACTGGGGCAGTCGCTAATAGAACAAAAGTTGACTTCTGTGATAAAGTAGTATTTGACATGGTAGTTACAGTAGTAACAGGCAACTCATTTCTTAAGTTTTGACGATTCGAGTTTACAAAAGTGTGTGCATTAACACTCTGAGAACTTTGACCTTGAGGAAATACCTTTTGTGTAGCTGTACTTCCTTGCCCTAACAATAAATTAGCGGTATTTCCTGCTTGACTTCTGTTATTTTGGAAAACTTGATTTTTATTTATATGTAAAACAGTATTATGTTTCTATGACAAATATTACAAAGTCTTTCACTACGACATTGTGAAAAGGCATGTTTTCCAAAATAATAACAGAAGTCAAGCAGGAAATACTGCGTACCAGCGCGAGTGCAGCGTGAGTTGGTTTGGTTAAAGGTTTTACCTCGGGTTTTGCTTTCTAACCTGTATAAAGTGCAACTTTTTGTACCTAATAAAAATTGTTACTGTTGTTACCCAATGAGTTTGATTGAAGAAAGACGACGACGATCTCCCTAAGTACAAATAAAACATTGGTCCTTCGAGCCGGATTTGTCTAGCATGCCAACCACGATGCAACGAGATTCCAATCTTAGGTACAGGGTAAGCCAAATTAAATGTATATGTTTTCTGAACAATAAGTATACGAGAAATAAGGGTTTGTTAATTAGTTGTTTTTAAACACTGAAAACACTTTTGGTCTTGATTTCAGTTATATTGTTTTTTAAGGACTAAAGAATGTATTATTATAACAATGAATGGCTTGTTATTGTTTTCTGTCACACTCAAAACTCCTCGGTTTAAAGTATATTTGCAAACTAGCTTTCAAAAAAAGTTACTGACTAACAATTTAATAAATAAAACATCTTTAATAAAAAAACTTAAAGAATTGAAGAAGAAAGATCTGACAACCCTGGTTGTGAGGTCGGTCTCTTTGAGACTGTTTACCGTCGTATGGAATGATTGGAATGTCCTTAAACTGAGTTTGGATAAATTATAACAGCGTTGCGTGCAGAAAAGTCTCTTTCTCCCCACTTGTTAGGATAATATCTCGCAAAAACATTGCTTATAATAATATGCTTTAATTAATCTCTCGAGACGGTTTTAGGTGGTTTTTTATTTAAAGTCCTAGAACTGTAATTATTCTAATTGTGTCGTCAGTTATAGATAAAACAGCTGTATTAAAATCCGTGATATAACTTCCGAACTACAAACCTATAATAAACGTGTTAAGAAAACAATTGGTAGAACTTTGTTATGAGCAGTTTAGTAGTTTTTATACTCAGAAATATTAGGAATTCAAAAATAAAACAAATATTTAAATCAAAACCTAAGTAAAAATTAATAACCCTATTTCTTAAAGACCAAACATCTCTTATTTAAGTAATAAATGCTTGTATATTTGAATGTTGTAGGTATAGCTTAACCAGTCCATTGTGAGAAAAATCAAATAAGACCAGAATTTACTGACTTATTTGGGTTTTCTCTCATTCTTGTGGATTGTAAACGCGTTGACTCGCCCTTTAATTTATAGAGACATTATTTATTAAGGTTGAGAGGATTATCTGCACTTTCGTGCTCCCGTCAAGACCGAGAAAAAGGTTTGAACTACGCCAACAGGCGTCAAATAGCTTAGTTTATCGGAAAGGGCTAAAAACCAGATTTACTTAAGAAATAGCGTGTAAAATATAAGGAAATGTCGATAAGGGGTTTATAACAAATAACAAATCATAGACTACAAAATCTAATTAAAGTAAAAGTTTTAAACCTTTCAGAAATATTAATATTTTTGTTTCTAAAATAGCTAAGTATTCAAAGAAATTAAACTTACAAGCTTCCCGACTTCAGGATATTTTCTACTTTTTTCTAGTCGTCGCATTTTTAATTTTAAATCATTTAATATTAAATTAGGCAAAGCCCGGTTAAAGAACTTCTGGCGATAACATCACTATAATCGCGTGTCGCCACGGCGCCATCGCCAAGAAGGATAGAAGAGTAAAAGCTTGGATTTTACATGAAAAACAAACAATTTTCAAGAAGTAATGGGGCAGTTCTAACGCATCAAATTATTTCAGTTTTTGTTAATTTTTAATTTTGTATTAATAATATTGATTTAAAAAAAATCTGGATGAGGAGCGCTCTAAGTTTGAATTGTTATATAACATATATATTTGTTCAGTAAAATCGTATAACTACCTTTAAAAAGTCCAATTCCTTTTTAAAATCTTCCAAATTAATACCTATTTTATTGAGTAAGAATCCCCTTAATATACAACGGTATTAACGCGGTATTTAATAACCAGGTACCAGTTATAATATTTCCGATTCTCCTGAAGATAAAATCAATTTCCAATTAAGGTTAACAAGGTTTCCCTCTGGAATATTTAAGATAAAATATTTAAAAAAAATATGCTTCAAATGTGAATATTTTATCTTACTACAAGTAAGTGTTAGTATTTTTGTGTTGAGTTAATTTTTATTATATTTATTATTTATTATACATATAATATAAACTTATTAATTTTTAACTATTAAGAGTATAATAACTATATTTAATTTTTATTATATTTAATTATAAGAAACAAAAACATAGTCGTCCGAAGTAACATTTTTAGGAAAAGGAAATTTTTCGTGAGATGATCGATTGGTTAAGAAGGGGAGGGATGAGACATTATCTATATGATTGTGGCGGATTTATTTAGAAAAATATTTTTGGAGTTTTGCCATAGGTATAAGTTTAAATATACAGAATAAAAGGAAAAATATCAATAATATTAGAAAAATCTGCGAAAAACCAAAAACCATTATAGTTATAACGCCAAAGTTGGTAGAGACATTTTTGTTCTCTTTAATATATAAATTATTTGTGGTTCATCCTATATCGAATAGACTAAGATTATATAAATATAAAGAAAAATGCAATAACTAAATATTATTTTACCCAAAGAAACATTTTAAACCCAAAAATATATACAGGGTGGTTCTTAAGTACATCAAGAAAATCTAGGATATGATTCCTGGCATCAATTTAAGTTGAAAAGTTCATATGGACTTATGCCCTAAAATGCTTACCCTCTAAGATACAGGGTGTTAAAATATTTTTAAAAAATAATTGTTTTTTTTAAATTTCGAAACTCCTTGAAGATACGGTATTGAAAATTGATGTCGATTGATTTCGTATTAAACTGCACTTTTTGGTTAAAAAAGGGTTTGCCTACTTCCACCAGTGGCGTGCATGAAGATTCCATCAATATTTTTTTTGTGAAAATATGTGATACGCCACTGTTTTTTTTAAACTCTGATGCATTTTTATGCATTACTGATATAAGCGGAACAAAAGTTGTCTCTACTATGTTTTTGAAAAAAATGGTAGTTTTAAAGGAAAATGGAAAATATTTTAACACCCTGTATCTTCGAGGGTAAGCATTTTAGGGCATAAGTCCATATAAACTTTTCAACTTAAATTGATGCCATTCTAGATTTTTTTTAATGTACTTAAGGACCACACTGTATACAGTATGTCTCCGTAAGTTTGCACCATATGGAAAACTTTTTTATTATTCGTTTTACGGAAAAAAGTTATTTTTTATAAAAGGTTCTGCATGGTCTAAAACTTAAAATGCAACCATCAAATATCGAAATTTTCCAGTCATATACGAGGTTTGTCAAAAAATGTGAATTTTTCCGAATAGTAAAGTACCTACCTTTATTTTTGACATTATCAAAAACTGTTAAAAAAAAAGTTGATCAGAACTAAAAACCACGTCTAAATATGCAATTATACGCATTTACGTTGAAAAATTATTTTATTAATTTATTATTAATTATTATTTAATTTTTTAATTATTTAATTAATTTAATGCGTGTTATTCCATATTTGAACGTGGTTTTTAGTTCTGATCAACTTTTTTTATAACAATTTTTGATAATGTCAAAAATAAAGGTACTTTACTCTTGCGAAAAATTCACATTCTTGGGAAAAATTCACATTCACATATTTAAAATTTTTATTAACCGCTTTGTATTTCCTTTTAAATTTAAGAGTTGGAATTTTTGAAGAAAAAAAGATAGGAATGGGCAAGCTACAAAAAATAATTAATGTATTGTGAATATTCGGCTAGGGGGGTTTTGTAAGGTGTAAAATTAAAATCTGCTCTCATTTTTAGTGTAAAATTTAGAAGGCACCACCTGCGTTGCGTTGCACGCATTTAAAATTCACTAACTTTTTTGAGCCACTTTGTATTGAATTTTTAAATAAACATTCCTTGTCTCCTACGTCATTTACCTAAAAAAGGTATACGTGGTAACAGTTGATTTGAGCAGCTGTTTTTGAGATATCTCGATTTAAAAAATTCACTTCGTGTATGGCCAGGGCCAGGTCTGAATTGTGGTAATAATTGAACAAAATTTTAAGCGAAGGTGCTAAATTAAAATACTTGTGTATAGTGAGAACGTATAGGCTCGAACAGATTCATTTAAAATTCAGGTGTTTTTTCGAAAAAAAAAACGCTCTGACCAGTCATTATTTTATTTTTGTTGCGCTTTATTTTAAGGTTATTTTATGTATACAGGGTGACCCAACAACAAGTTTTGACTACTCATTAAATTTTTTTAAATGGGTACCTTTACTTTTTTTAAAATTATGCATAAATTTAATTATTCTGTTAATGGTACCCCTACTTTAACATTTCTTGCCTCACATGCTTATACGGTTGCTATGCATCCTATTACGCAAAGACAAAAATTATTCATATAAGGTTACTTATCGTCTTATATTTAAATTAAAGGTCAAACTGGAAGTAATTTCAAAAGTGTTTTTATTTTAAATAGCAGAGACATTTTCTTTTTTACAGTTTTTTTAATTGTATATACCTACCTACTTACCGGGAGTTCGAAGACTTAAACCATTAACTGTGGTAATTTCCCTAAATTACTAGATATCTGTCTAATGTTGAATTATATCGCTTGTATGAAACGAACTAAAATAGTTTAACAATAGCCACATCATAAAAAAGGAGAACCTTAAAAAGAGCTTGTAAATAATTCCTTCGAATGCAAACGGCTGAATTTTAAATGCTAATTATGAAAAGTTGATTTTATTTTTTAAGGGTATGCCGTGTTACCAATGGAATAGGTACCTACCTAAGTATAAGAAATAAGTTTTACTTATTTTTCCTGAATTATCGAAAAGGATTACACATAATATGAAAGTTATACATCAGAAACAAAATGTTTAAGAAGCGAAATTTCAAAAACAGCGTTCAGATCATATGAAACTTAATACTTATACCTACTTAATATATATATATACTATGATCCATTATGATTTAACGTCTAAAAAAAGAATAATAAAACTTTAACCTATACATTTTTTTTCTAATGAATAATAATTGTAGGTACTTACTGGCCACATAAAATAATAGATAACGGAAACTTTTGTATTAGATGTAAATTGTATTTTAGTAAAATAGCACTTTCGGCCTTTCGGCCATCCTCAGTACCTCCTGCAAAATAATAAATAAACTTAAAAATATGGAAAGAGACAACATTCTTAATAACATTTTTCAATTCAACACTCTTTGAGAAGGTAAAAATAAAAAATATAAAATATACGGTTCATTACTTACTTTGGCAGGATTTGTACAGTAGGTCTTTCAACATCAAGAAAACACAACAAATGGTGTCAAACAATCTTCGCCACTAAAAAATTAAAATTCGTTTACAAACGCTACAAACAGAATTGATGCGTACCCCAAAAAAATTCGTTGCTTCATAAATGTTGCTGATAGACATTACCAGCTTCACACACATATTAAGAAATCCACAGAAAAAACGTAAAACACAACAACAAAAATGGCGCCGAGCCGGCTCTGGAGTATATTTTAACGATGTCGCTAAACAAGGAAAACCTAATAACAAGAGGGTTATGCGCATGCCTATACCTGTGGGGCGGCAAGGCATGTGACTGGTGAGGTGTACACACAAACGCATTTTTTCACCCATAAAACTTAAATTTTGTTTGTGCACGAGATAAGCTGAACGGATCTGAAGGTAAAAGTCTATGCATTGTACTTACTTAAAGAACTGTATCAAAATCAACCGATTTTGTATTCTGTCAAATTGCACCAATATTTAAACAACAAATTACACTGGACAACAAATTTTAGGTTATTGGTTGTATCGTGTATCAAAATGCATTTTTTTTGTTAACTTTGGGATGCTGAATACAAAAATGATAATGAAATTAAAAACTTAGTTGCCGTTTTAAAAAAAAAGTGGTTATATTTTATTTTTGATAAAATAATAAAAACTACATAATTTTACACTTTAGAGTCACTAAATGCGCTGTCGCTTTGCTACTCTTTTGTGAACTGTTTCTGGAGCATCTCTAACAAGAGTCCAACAGTAGTCGGCAAGCATGGAAGCATTCCAGTGTCCCTGGTATCTGTTTTCCATGGTTGATATGTCCTGATGGAAGCGTTCGCCGTGCTCATCACTTACATCTCCGCAGTTGTCAGGAAAAAAGTCCAGGTGAGAGTGTAGGAAATGGATCTTTAGAGACATATTGCAACCCATTTTTTGATACAACGACGGCATATTTTCAACCAGAGTAACGTAATTGTCAGCTTTTTTATCTCCCAAGCAATTAGTTACCACGAGGCGAAAGTCTTTCCAGGCGTTTTTTCAATATCTGTTAGAGTGCTGTCAAAGTGTTCGTCTTTCAGAATATTTCGAATTTGTGGCCCAATAAAAATACCTTCTTTAATTTTTGCCTCACTTAGCCTCGGGAATTTCTGACGTAGGTACTGAAATGCTGGCCCATCTCGATTCAGTGCCTTAACAAAGTTTTTCATTAGGCCCAATTTGATATGCAGTGGTGGTAACAAAACCTTTTTGGAGTCTACCAATGGCATGTGTTGTACATTTTTTTGCCCTGGCTCTAATGATTGTCGAACGGGCCAGTGTCGTCTATTGTAATGAAGTGACCTTGCCCGACTGTCCCATTCACACAAAAAACAGCAAAACTTGGTGTAGCCTAGCTGCAACCCAAGTAAAAGTGCAATAACCTTTAAGTCACCACAGATCTGCCATTGGTGCTCATCATATTTTATGTTTGTCAATAGGAACTTCATATTGTCGTATGATTCTTTCATGTGAACTGCATATCCGACAGGAATGGACGGAAGAATATTGCCAATATGTAATAGTACTGCCTTTAAACTTAATTTTGAACTGTCTATAAACAATCTCCATTCCACTGGTTTGTAGTTTATATTTAAAGCCTCCAATAAACCGCCAATATTATTGTAGAAAACTAAGATATTTTCCATGTCAAAAAATGGCGCTAGACCTTTATGGCGTTTACGAAAAACACTTACAGAGACATCTTCTTCTAACAGGTTCCACTGCTGCAATCTTGATCCTAGTAACTCAGCCTTACTTTTTGGAAGTTCTAGATCTCTCACAAGATCGTTTAATTCTGACTGGGTTATTTTGTGCGTTGGCGGTATGATGTGCTGGGTGCGAAATCGGGATCTCTTGAAGTTGATGGCATATCTTCTTCTTGGCACAACGCTGTATCGCTGTCTGATTCGTAAGTGACTGTTTCTGGGGGTTCTGGAATAGGAAGGTCGTCACTATGTGGTACAGGTCTGATGGCAGATGGTATATTTGGATAGTTAATAACAGACTTTTTCTTCTTGGATATACCGGTGCCTTGCCCAACAGGAGGTATCATGCAGAAATAGCAATCATAAACATGATTTGTAGGCTCTCTCCAGACCATTGGAACAGCAAACCGCATAGATCGGTTTTTACGATTTAACCAGCTTGTCAAACTTGAAGCGCATGCATTACAGCATATATGTGGCGCCCACTGTTTGTCTTGATCTCCTATTCTGCAACCGAAATAAAGATGATATGCTTTTTTCATCAATGGAGTCATAGATCGCTTCTGAGACGCAAAAGTCACTTCACCACAAACATAACAGAAGTGATCTGGATTGTTTACACACTTTCGAGGCATTTTACAATCTTAACTATTCGACTTGAATTACTAACTTCGACTGACTAACCTCTCCGCTTACCTACCTGTTTATATCCCCAAATATGGATTATAGATTTTTAAATACATTTCATTATAATTATACTTATAAGTAGTCTATATACAATTTTAAGAAACCAACATAATGAGTTTTTTATTTGTTATTACCTAAATAGGGATAAAGGACACAATGCGACTGAGCAGGTACTAATGGATTTATTGGCCTACATTATAGTACTGTGCTCAGGTAAACCATAGAAATGAGGATAAACAAGGGTCCTTTTATCCGTTTAGTCGTTTATTTATTTAAAATCGGGTAGTAAAGCATTATTTATTTGCCGCCTAATTAAATATTTCAATATTATCCCTGTTTTAGGGTAGTCCCGGCTAAGTCGCCATTGTGTTAATATCCCTATTTAGGTAAATTTATGTAAAACTCATTTCGTTCGCTCTCTTATTTTTGTAAACAGATTTTTATTATATAGGGACTGTTCAGTACAAGGCAGACATGAAAGTGGATTTACATGGGTTTCAATGGCTATCGCTCTTATTTTAAGCAATAGGGGGTTAGGATTTCGAATATAGGGGATCGTCCCTAAGAATCCACCATTCCTTAACTTGGTGAAAATGTAGATTTGGCAATATAAAATCCATATATTGTTATTACAATACAAATATAATACGTGCGTTCTCGCGGTTACAGTGTTAATATATTAGGGGAACATGACGTCACGTATCTCTTAAACGTGAACTAATATTTAAAAAAAACGTTTATTTTCGATTTAAGCACACCTAAAATAGTAAGATTTAGTTGATTTTATTTCTGCAACATTTTAGCTGTTGTCCAGTGTTACCAACAACCAAATTTCAAATTTAAAAAAATCATTAATGTATATATAAAGGACTTTGATGCATATGCGTTAAAAAATCCTAAAATCAGCTGTTGCAACCATGATTGAAAAATGGAGGGTGAAAATGCATAGGTGCGGATCGGCCTATACAGTTTATTTTCAGTAGTATGTTAGTATAGTTTGCGTAAATAAAAAGTTTAACAATAGTCCGCCACCAAAACGGATGGCAATGACACATAGCGCTAATAACAAAACGCATATGCGTTACTGGTTTTAGTCGCGTAGTACCTATAGTATATGTAAGAAAACACACGAGGTGATATTTAAAATATCTATTTTCCACAATTTTACAATAATAAAACACGCCGAGGAAAAGCGATGCGTTCAATACGCTCGACGAAAAGTAAGTTCTCTTCTCACCATTCTACATACATCCTTTTTACTAAATAATACCACCTCCCTTTCCAAGAACTTGAACTGCCCAAAGAGGGTCTGTCAACTTGTTAATCTTTTTCCTTTTTTTCGAACTTAAAAACTACTAAAATTAAATATAATATGTGGCACTCAGCGTCTTAGAATGGTGGTCCCGTCTCCCATCCAGCTTAAGGGTGGCTGCTCACATCTTAACTTAAGGGTGGATCCTGACACGGCCAACCTGACACCTAATTCGCTCTCGAATTATAGCAAAATCTGAAACAATTAAAAAAGCGGCAGATTCGGTTTTGTTGTGTCATTAAGTTAACGTTGAGCTGTGAGCCGATCGTGAACAACATAAATAGTCAAGATATTCTTTTGGTGAATCCTCTTCTATAATATGGGCGTTATCGTATGATTCGAAATTTAATTTTAATTATATTGTCGGAGAATGATTTGGTAGGATCGTAGGGTTCAATATTAAAAGTATGTCATAGTAGAATTTAACAGTAGTGCATCGTAGCATTTAAAATATATCATCGTAGAATTTAAAATATGTCATCGTAGAAATTAAAATATATCATCGTAGAATTAAACATATATCATCGTAGAATACAAAATATTTCATCGTAGAATTCAAAGTATATCATCGTAGCAATTAAAATATATCATCGTAGAATACAAAATATTTCGTCGTAGAATTTAAAGTATATCATCGAAGCATTTAAAATATATCATCGTAGAATTTAAAATATATCATCGTAGAATACAAATTATTTCATCGTAGAATTTGAAGTATTTCATCGTAGCATTCGCATCTAACTATAACTCTCCTTCTCTCTTAAGAAGCGTTATCGTGTTAACCTTAATATTATAAGACCGATGATTATCATAAAACAATAATTTAGCGTTGATCACAATTAGCTCACATTTTCATGAAAACAATTTATTTTTAAATATCCACCTTAACATTACTCTAATAAATCAGAAAATTCTCCGGGCCATAAACGAAGCATATCTTTGGCTACAGTACTCCTACGATTCGTCGACAATTTTTTTTTTACTTCAAATCTATCGTTTTTCAATGTACTAACTACCTCGAACGGACCTTCATATTTTTGGTCTAACTTAGCTAAATGGCTATTGCCCGAAGGGTGGAATACCAGATCTTCAATGTTTATAACTTTATTGAACCTACGTGTTTTGACAAATAAAACTTTCGCATCGTCGGCTTGTTTCTGTATTCGCTCGTATGCCAGCTTTCTATCCTATTCTAAACCTTGAGGAGGATCGCGGTTCAGCGGTATAAATTCGGTCTGTTTCCCAATATCCGGCGCATTGCCCTCAATACTAGTCAATAAATAAATCGGTGTAAACCCCGTAGTTTTCTGAATTGTCGTGTTGAGCGTAGTCTGAATTTTCACAATTGATTGTGGCCACTCCGCTTTATCGCTGATTTCGGTGCGTAACAAATGTAAAACTGTTTTTACATATCTCTCCACCTGACCGTTACCCCGAGGGACGTCTCTGTCACAAACAAACGTCTTTGTTATGCTAAACAAACTCAAGTGCATTTTAAGGGCGTCACATGTTTTGGGACTCGAAAGTGTTTTTAAGGGCACCAAAAACAAAAACGTCGTAAAATCGTCTATTAATAGCAATAAGTGTTTATAACCATCGACGGATACTGGAAATGGACCCACACGGTCGGCGTGAACTACCTAAAAAGGGGATTAATGGCTTTTTGTCGATGGGGTGTAATTATTGTCCCTGTTTAGGCCCAGTATGATCTTTGCCAACTATACATTTTAGACAATGGTCACAATATTTTTTTTACAAATTTGGCAATTTTTGGAAACCAAAAATAATGGTTTATTTTGGCAAACGTTTTATCTGGCCACACGTGACACTGTTCGTCATGAAATAAACTCAATAAACCTAGACGACTACCTTTCGGTAAGAGCCCTATAAATCGGTGGGTTCTGACCTGGATTAATTTTTCTAACGAGGGTGTCGTTTTGACAGAAATATTGCGTTGTTATTATATTTACCAAGAAGGGTCAATAAACTATCTAAATCACCCCCAACTAGAAGACTAATTACCGTTTTCTACGAAATCGTAATATGGTTAATAGTTTTCTCGATTTTTTGACCTACGGTATCTTTTAAAATAATGCGACTTCCAGTGTAGTCACTGAGGATTTCGATGCCCGTACGATAAAAAAGGCCCCGCCCAATTATAGCGTCAGGGGTCATCACGGTGCTACTAACTATAAAGAAGCAAATGTCAAAGGCGGTACTATTACTTTCAATTCTTAATTTGACCTTACTACTTGCAACGACGTTATTATATCCAATTCCCTTTAATGTAACGAAGGCAGGCTTAAAATGACACTCGAGTTTTTTAGCTACTTTTTCGGATAACAAACTACACTCAGCTCCAGTATCTATTAAACAATTGACTTTCGTACCTTGGATAAGAAAAGTAGTGCAAAAATCACGATCTAATGCTACAAAAAAATAGTTAATTTATGACGAGGAGGACGGTCGGTCACATTTCTTTAAAAAACAATCAGCAACGTAGTGTCCACGTTTTTTACAATAAGCTCAAATAATTTGAGCCTTGTTGTGTTCCCGTGGATTTCTCTCTAGCGCTGAAGCGAAAGTATTATAAGATTTGCGTCTTTTTGGACAATGTCGGCTTAGATGACCGCTTTGATAACATGAATAACACGTCCCCGAATGAATCTTTAAATCAGTTTTTGTGTCATTATAAGACAAAGAAGAATAGCCTCTTTTAAAATCGACATTTTCAGACAGTTTACTTGGGCCAGAAATTTTATAATTGCTCAACAACGTAAGGAGTTGACTGATCGACTTTATATTGCTATTAAACGCGGCGGTTTTTACGTGAACATCAGCGATGTCACCAATAACAATTTCCAAAATTTGAGTCGTCGATAAATTAAAACTTAGCGCGTTAAGAAGAAATAATTTTTTTCTGGCATACTCACAATAGGATTTCGCCTCTTTGCTGGTGTATTGGCTGGCTTTTAGAAAGCTTTTCACTTAAATTTCGTTTTGCTGGATAAAGGCTGGACAGCTCGTTCCTGAACTCCTCCCAAGATTTGTCCACAGGCTTCCACATAGAAAACTATTCGTTGGCTTCTCCGGCGAGTCCAGTAGCGCTCCTTACTAGTAGTTCGTGGCTGGTCCAGTTAAATGTTTCTCCCAACTTTTCCATTTCATCGCACCACTTAGAAGCACCATCGTCGTCCCGATTTGGTTCGAAACTCGGTACCTCAAATGTGTCCCTTAACTTTCTAATCGATTCGGTCAAAATTTTGGCGAATTCTTCCATTCCGACACGTATCACAAAATTTATCTAGTTCGTAAAGGTTGGATGACCGCCGATAAATCACTTCGTGGAAAATCGCGGATACTATCCCACTTCTGATGTAAGAAAACACACGAGGTGATATTTAAAATATTTATTTTCCACAATTTTACAATAATAAAACATGCCGAGGAAAAGCGATGCGTTCAATACGCTCGACGAAAAGTAAGTTCCCTTCTCACCATTCTACATACATCCTTTTTACAAAATAATACCACCTCCCTTTCCAAGAACTTGACCTGCCCAAAGAGGGTCTGTCAACTTGTTAATCTTTTTCCTTTTTTTCGAACTTAAAAACTACTAAAATTAAACATAATATGTGGCACTCAGCGTCTTAGAATGGTGGTCCCGTCTCCCGTCCAGCTTAAGGGTGGCTGCTCACATCTTAACTTAAGGGTGGATCCTGACATATATATCATAAAACAAAAAATATTAATAATATTAATACTTTTAGGAGAAAAGTATGGTTCGAAGCTTCTCATGTCATATCGCGACTTTTTAATTCCGCCCATAAGCGCTGTTTTAAACCATGTTCCGGAATATCTTTAAAAGCAATGAAATATGCTGGGTAAGTGACGTTATCGTTTGGCAAGAAAACAATATATTTTAAATCATATTTTATGTAGGCATACATTATTGTTTGGTCTTCTACACATTAAACGCTTCTTTATTGGTAATAACGATTTTATTTGTTGGAGCAAAATTTTCCAAACTAAAAAAATTATAAAAATAAAACCTTGTACCGTGCGAGCAAAAATTATTTGCATCAAAGAGGGTCTTGCATATAGGACGTAATGCTTAGCCCCTTAGTCGTAGAGCTTAATACCTGTTGGGTGTCAGTAACTACCTGAAATAACAATCAATCGGTTATTCTGTCATCTTTGACAGTCGTTACAAGTAATTCATAGCTAATTTTTCCAATTTCTTGAACAATTCACACGATGGGTTTTACGGAACAGCACAAAACATTCATGGTTAAAGCTTATTTTCGAAACGGGGTTAGAGTAAATGGTAAGTGGCAATACAGTCCGGGATTGTGCACGATTTTCACGAATATTTTTCTAACGTTGCTTTTATTGCTGAGGATTTTTATCATTGCCTGAAAAGAACCATGGCTGTGTTTAGGGAAACAGGTTCTATACAACACAAAAAAGGAGCAGGATGACCATCTGTAAGAACAGAAGAACTTGTTGCAAACGTTCGTGAAATAATTCAAAATACGCCAACAAATTGTATAAGACGCCTGTCCTAAGAAATGGGAAGATCTTATGGAACAAGCAGGACTATTCTTAAGAAGCAGTTAAATTTATTTTCTTATAAAGTGCAAGTATTCCAAGAAATACAAGCCGCAGATTTTGAAAGACGCAGGAATTACTCTCAATGGTTTACCCAAAATGTATTGGAAAGAAATGATTTATTAGACCTGACATTTTTTTCGGATGAAGCCTGGTTCCACCTCTCCGGTTATGTGAATTCTCAGAATACACGCATGTGGAGTAGTGAAAATCCCCATTTTTTTGTAGAGTCCACATTGCATCCTCAAAAAATTGGTGTCTGGTTAGCTGTTTCCCGAAGAAGTATTGTTGGTACTATTTTTTTCCATGACACAGTTACAGCACAGCGGTATAGAGACAATATTTTGAATCCATTTGTGGAGCATATACTTGACGATGAACTACGTTTTGGATATTTTTAACAGGACGGTGCAACGGCCCATACAGCCGCCGAAACTATTAACTACTTACGCAATTTTTTCGACGACAGATTGATCAGTTTTCGATCAGACATTGAATTCCCATCTAGATCACCTTGTTTAGCGGTTATGAATTACTTCGTTTTTCCTCATTTAAAGAACACTATTTTTAAAACACCAGCTGCAAATTTGGAACAATTATAAGAAAGGATTATCCAAGAATGTGGTAAAATTTCTTCAGAGATGCGGGTCAACACTTTCGAAAATATGAATGAAGAGATGTGTGAATTCATGCTGGGAGCATGACGCTGACCAATTTCAGCAATTTATGTAATTATTTTTCTTTTTCTTTCTGTATATTCTTACTTTGTTAATTTTTTAAACAACAAAAATAAATTTGAATTTGTCTACTTATTTCATTACTCATTAGTTTAGCATATCATGTCATAATATGAATTTGACAAAATTTGAACGTAGATTTAGTTAGATATATCGTCCCCATATCATTGTGATCTAAACCAAGCCCTACGTTTTTTAATCCAAGCCCTCTTTGATGCAAATAATTTTTGCTCGCACGGTATAAGCACTGTTTGGTGTTATTTCACTCTAAAATGACATTTTGGTAATATTTTATATTTTTCCTTAACATAAAAGTCCAAACAACTGTCATTAATCTCCTCCTTTATCAGACTAATGGTTCCGTTGACAATCGTAACCATAATTTAAATTTAAAATTTATTAGCTGTTAAAGTTTCGCTGCTAAAAAGTAAGCGTAGGAGAAAAGAAGAGCTAGGTCAAAGGAATGAGCACTGAAATTTTCAGACAAGACAAATTAGTGCACCGTTTGTATTTATTATTATACTTATTTCGGGTTGCAAAACAGGATAGCTTATGTTTTTACCAACTTAATAAAGGAGAATATCAACTTTAATCGACCACTTTAATTATTTTACTAGTGATAAGGATTAGGCCCTATTTTAAAGAAGAAACTGATGGAATAAAGTAAAAGGCATGAAAAATTATTATGTAATAATAATGTAATGTAAGAAATATTAGGTCGAATACCATTTTCGGGATTTTTAAGGTCAATAAGCCAATTTTGACCAATAAATTTAAAAAAGTCCTCGCATAAAAAAAGTGTTCGTAAAATTAATAAACGGTGGTAGTCAATTTTTTGTACTTTAATATTATGAATCAATCATTGATTTCTGATCATAGACCTATAATTTAGTTTATCGAAACAATGAACGAGCCAACATTAGCCAATAAACTGAAAACATAAAAAATTAATAACGAACCAATGTTTAACAAAAATTAACCTATGTTCTTCATCTTTAAAACAATTTATTTTTCTTAATAGATTCATGAACAGCAAACATTAAAAATTAATAAACGGTGTATGAACAATAAACGTTGATTTTACGAACCAACCATTAATTTTGAAAATACCCGCCAAAATTGATGCTGCAGTACATTGGATCAACCACCGCAAACATTAATATTATGAATGCTCTCATAGACTTTTTCGTTTTCTCGCTAATTTTTGGCGACAGATCGTCAAACGCCGATATCTTTGTTACGTCGGTCTTATATAAGGTTGAAGGGTAGAAGCAGGTTTCTGCTAGAACTACGGTCAAATACAGTGTGTTATGTAAAATTGTGGAATACAAGCAGATATACACGGAATAGTAATCGAATAAAACTGAATTTTAGAAATGTGAAAAGTCTTGTAAGCTAAGTACATTTTTTGTTGTTTCCTTTTTATGGCTATTTACTCCTAAAACTACTGGCCGTTGTTGCTTTAAAAAGTAAGTGAAAGCGCTATGTTTATACATGTATCTGATTTATCCTTGTTGTGCTTTTTCCATAAATAATATATTTTTTAAATCGATGTAAAGCAGTTGATTGTATAAAATTTTATTATCACACTATAGGCAATTTGGAAAATTTATTGGAACAGCAGGAAAATGACAATGCAGTTTAAACAGTAATTCCAATTTTCAGAAAAAACCCATAACTTTTTTAAAAATATTTTAAATAATAATTTAATTTTACATGGCAGTACAAAGCCCGATTTTTATCTTATTGTAGAAAATATTGCACAAAATATAACCTATATAACCTAGCCTATATACTTAAAAAAAAACGTTTTAAAAAATATTCATAACAAATTTAATGCGTTCATACATCTAATTCATACAGAAAAATTACACATTTCCTTCCCCTTAACATTAAACTTCATTTTCCAGTTCTTATTTTTTTGGTTTATGTTACATAGCATTGAATATCAAACTATAAGAAGGCCATATGAGCCGATTTCCTAAATCTGCTACGTCAAATTCATAGATGACACAATGAGTTCACCAACAAGAAAGCGACTAAACTTTTCACTGCTAAATTAAAACATTGTTGCCGCCTGTCTGTTTGACTTGCTGCATGAGTTTTTTAAATTTATTTTTATAGCTTATCGTAAAACTTAATTTCACATAAGTACCTACACCTATCCTAGATTTAAGTAGCTTACATTTATTTTCCTACCTATAGTATAGTATAGACTTTAAAATGTCCCTATTTTTTTTTTAATTGTTTTGTAGCTTATAATATTTTCAACCTTTTGACGTCCCAACGTTAATTACATGAAAACATATTGACCGCCATGTATTCTATTTCTAACAGAATTAAATGACGACTCTCACTATTCAATACCTACCTACGCTACAACGTATACCTATGTTGGGTCAAATATGAATGATGTGAGGTTTGTTTGTATAACTTGGTTTTAATTTGCAATTATTACTACTTTTCAAAATGGTTAAAATAAGTAGGTTTTACTTTCTTACTTAAGAAACATTTAGTTTGTTTGTATTAGTGTATTACGTATTTTGCTATCTTTCGACGAAATAAAACCTATTTTAGTTATACTTGCTGTCGCTTTTTATCTACTTTTATTTGTTTAACATTTAACACCTAATGCAACGGTAAAATCATTGTGAAAATCGGTCCAATTACCCCGGAGTAATCAGCGTACCTACATATTATTATCAAAAACATACATTTGGCTGGAATTGAGAACCTCCTATTTTATTGCCTGTTAAAATAGCTTATATCATTAAAAATTCCAATAAAATACGATATGCGGCAACACCACGACATCACATCAGTGAATTTGAGAATCTGTTGCCGAGGCGCTGCATTATAACGACAGACAGGCGACAGATTTAAGGTTAGAGTTACGATCAACTCCACAATGGCGGCCAAACCAGCTCCAATACGTAAAAAAATGGGTTGTCAACTTTTCTCGGACATCCGTCATTCTTATATAGTTTGATATTCAATGTACAGGGTGTCCCAAATTCGAGCCTCATCATGGGGATCTCGGAAACTATAAGAGATACAACATCGGTCAAATTGTGGCAAAGTTGCGCAATTTCGTACTGAGCAATATCGCAAAAAAATATCTGAGCTATCTTTTTTAGTTTTTGAAATTTTTGCAAAAAACTAAAATTTTGAGTTTTCGTTTTTTTAAACTGCTTGACTTATTTTATCCGCCACAAAAAAACAAGCACAACATTGTTAAGGCAACTTTTTACGCTCCATATTGTGACGTTTTTAGAATTTCGTTACAACGTTTCGTTTTTATGGAACTATTATCAACTTTAATTTTTTAAATACGGACCTGCATTTTTTTTTTTATTTTTTGATAGCCTTTTTAGCTCTGAAATAAACCATGTACCACACTTAATTATATTTAGACGTTTTGATGTCATTATTACATCTTCAGGAATGTGATAATTATTTTTAAATACGGCCCTGGTGTTAGTTACTTAATCTTTTTACCACATACAACATGTAAATGGATCCGGAATTTTATACAAATAATTTACTATATTTAAGTTTTTATATAAATTGTAACAAAGTAAAAATAAAACCAAACAAAACAAAGGTTGCTATGACAAGAACTTTTACTTGATTGTTTGGCTTAAGGTGGAATTCTCAACGTCATTTCATCTATTGCCAACCTATAACCTATTTCGCGTTACTTTTTTTAGTTTATTATTTGATTAACTAACATTTAAATAAAATCAATATCGTCGGTACAATACTTATTTAGGTAATAGCTGACATATTACAAAAATATCAATTTATTTCATTGCTAATTTTGGGAGAATTGTATAGTGAACGAAGAATGACCTAATAATGTTAAAAAAAATCTTACCCGACATTTTTCGCTATAAAATTCTCCTAAAATATTTAATAAAATTCCTTGATATTTATTTAATATGTCAATAATTATTACCTATAAAATATAAAGACGATAATGATTTTATTTAAATTTTGTGTAAAAGCTAGAAAAATTAAATAAATATATGCGAAATAGGTTGTAGGTTGCAAGCATGTTGATACTTCCACCTTAATTATCTTGACAACTGTAGTCACCATTTATACTGAATATTTTAGCAAAATTATGTTTTCTGCTTTAGAAAAGCGCGACATGTTACGAGTTTATTATTCTTCCAATAGGAATTCACAAATTTCTTGTGACCGTTATTTACAGGACTATCCTGAACGCTTGCAGCCTCATTATAGTTATTTTACTACGCTTGATACTAATTTAGCCCAGTATGGTAGTTTTAATAAACCAAGAGTCAAATATACACCAGGGCCGTATTTAAAAATAATTATCATATTCCTGAAGATGTAATAATGACATCAAAACTTCTAAATATAATTAAGTGTGGTACATGGTTAAATTTAGGGCTTAAAGGGCTATCAAAGAATAAAATAAAAAATGCAGGTCCGTATTTAAAAAATTAAAGTTGATAATAGTTCCACAAAAACGAAACATTGTAACGAAATCCTAAAAACGTCACAATATGGAGCGTAAAAAGTTGCCTTAACAATGTTGTGCTTGTTTTTCTGTAGCGGATAAAATAAGTCAAGCAATTTAAAAAAACAAAAACTCAAAATTTTAGTTTTTTGTAAAAATTTCAAAAACTAAAAAAGATAGCTCAGATATTTTTTTGCGATATTGCTCAGTACGAAATTGCGCAACTTTGCCACAATTTAACCGATGCTGTATCTCTTATAGTTTCCGAGATCCCCATGATGAGGCTCGAATTTGGGACACCCTGTACATAGTAATACCTTTTTATATTTTATTTTTCAGATGGCAGAAACGTCTTAATTTTATGTACAAGTACAATATTAAAGACTCTCAAGAACCATTTTCATTTTGTGTCAGAACACAACAAGAAATAGAAGGGAACATTATAAATCTTAAGGCAAGAAAATCGGCAATTCAGCCTTTTATATTATGGCTTGGTGATGATATCTCAAATGTATCTAATATTTGCTATACATTTTTTAACTTAAATAAGGCATATATATATACAGGGTGTGTAATGATGTGGCGTAATTTCAAGGGAGTATTCCTGAACCAAATTCAAATAGAAAAGTTCATGTAAACATGTGTCCTTAAGAGTCTGGTTTTCAAGATACAGGGTGTCAAAGTTTGAAAAAAAATTGTTTTTTTATACAGGGTTCGCAAAAACTTCAAAAACATGATTTTTCTCCAAGAGTAAACTACCTTTATTTTTCATTTTTGACCAAAATGCCAATAAGAAAACTTATTTAGAATAACGTTTGTAATTTAAATCCAAGATTTAAAATAAGTCTTCAATATTTTTAGTTAGTTATTAATATTTTTATTGAGCAGCAAAATTTCCATTTACCTCTAAAAATTAAAAAAACTAAAAATATTGAAGACTTATTTTAAATCTCGGATTGAAATTACAAACGTTATTCTAAATAAGTTTTCTTATTGGCATTTCGGTCAAAAATGAAAAATAAAGGTAGTTTACTCTTGGAGAAACATCATGTTTTTGAAGTTTTTGCGAACCCTTTATAAAAAATCAAAATTTTTTCTTCGTGAATTGCATTTTTTTACAAGCAAAACTTTTTATCAAGAATGACTTTTTCCCGAAAAATGAAATTTTTCATCCATTTGTGCTATTGTAAACCCTATCCGCGGACAGTCTGTATATAATATATAATTATGTTTTCAAAATTATTATTTATATTTTTAATTTAGATTTTCCCTAGGAAAGTAAGATGTTCTGTAACTTCTTGGAACGGGCTTTTTATAAACAGAAGGTTCTCCTTGAGAGTCCGAAGGTCCATATGATTTGTGAAGCTCTTTTACCACAAAAAAGTTACCCACTGAACATGTCTTTGTTCATTATTCTTGAAACAGGCTGCTACATTATATTATTATCATCGACTTATACTGTATTATTATTACAGTAAATATCAATAAATTTGGTTTGTAATAGTACCTATCTATGACAGAGATCGTAACTTGATGAATAAGAAAGTTTCAATGACACCCGTCATCGGCTGAAAATTAATGTTGACGTACTTTTTTAATAATATCGCGTACATTTTTTGTTCAGTGTACCTATACCTATTGTGACTATTATTAAGATCAGAAATATCAATTTTAATCAATATCTAATACTAAGTTAAAGGGTCTGGGTAAGAGAGGATAAAAAACATTTTTTGCGTTGGTGGTAGCTGATTTTTGAGGTTGTTAAGACCAGTAAAATTAATTTTTTGTACTACTTTCAAACCTGCACCATCTTTGCAAGGTATAAGGAGTAACAATAATAATTATAATCAGAGAATTTGTAGCCCACAAGTTAAAATTTAAAGATTCAAAATATAAATTTATCTGCCTAATAAATCTAGATAATAAATGATAACCGTAACTGTAACATTTAAATCATTATATTATAACCTTTGCCTTTTCATTATCTATAAAAGGAAAAGTAACAAAATTCTGGGAAATTAAACCTCGCCGAATTTCTGGTTATTTATCGAAATCATTTGATTCCTGCGAGGAAAAATTAGGAGTGCCTGCGCTGATAAATGGGGTGCTCGTGCTGTGGTTTTAATTTTGCATTAGAAGCCCAAATTACCGCTGTTTTAGTTTTTAGAATTCTGTCAAAATGGAACTCTTTTAGGCGTAAGGTTTTGTATGTCTGTCAGTTCATTCAGTGCCGGATTAACGAAAAAACAGGCTATTTAATTTTTTTTATACTTTGACATAGAAGTCTTATGGTACAGTGGCGAATTCGGAATGATGCAGGATGCAGGCACCCCACTTAAAGCAAATTAGGAAATAAGCATTTTTTTAAATTTTTATATCTGTTAGACATTTTTGTTCGAAGCTTCTCTATTAATTAAGTCATCATTTTTCTTTAGAAATTATTGTTAGTTAATTGTTATAATGAATATATTATACAGAAAAAGCCATATATTCCTTGAGCAAAAATAACATGACTTTCAAAATGCCATTTTTCATTTTTGACTCTCATGTATACGATATACAAAGTTTAAAATTAAATACTGATATTTTTGAATAATTCGCCTATTTAATAATATATAATTTTCAAATTTGGAACATTGCTTCACCATAAAGAGTTCCATCGTTTGAGAAAAACAAAACCAAAAACATCAAATATTTAAAATATTAGGGGTCTAGTAGTACCCGCTTACAACAAATAAATCGAGCAGTGTGTTTTGAATAAATAGTAAAAATGAATGACCAGTCAAAATTCGTGATAAAATTACTGTTATGTGAAGAAGATTAGCGATAATAAGTTCTTAGCAGCACAATAATAGTATATTATTTAACGAGCGTATAATGTAGGCCATAATAAAACGAGGATGAAGTTTACGGCACGAGCCAAAGGCGAGTGTTGTAAATCATCTGATTGTATTATGGTTCATTAGACGCGAGTCAAATACTATACTTTATCTAAAACCATCCATTTATACAGTGCCTGAAAAAAAGTTGAGTTCATATGGGAATTACACTTGTTGTTTTATGATAATTACACTTGTTGTATTATGGATAGCATAATGCTCTTATTATCAGAAAAAAAGTTGAGTTCATATGGGAAATATAATAATTACACTTGTTGTATTATGGATAGAATAATGCTCTTATTATCAGAAGTATTATGCACCTATTATTAAATGGTTGTAGATAAACTAATTTAATTTAACTGGGTTAGTACAACTACAACAGGTTTTTGTATGTACTGCACTGTCTTTACCTTATCTTTGGCTAGTTCTTTGCTTTCGGTATTGTCACTTATTGCAAAGTTTTAATTAAATATATTTTGTATCCATGGTAATGCCACAACGGCTGAATTGATTTAGCATTTGAAAATGATGGGATTACCGTAAGCCGCGTTGGCATCAGTTAAGGACTCATACTTCTCAAATTATCTTAAAAATTCTATCGAAATTGTATAAGAGACAAAAAATAATCAAAAACAAATGATTACCTAAAAAAATACAGTTCGGAAGTCACTGGCGCACCTACTTAAAAATAAAGGGGGTAAGCCGGTATTGGACCCCCTCAATTTTGAGTATTTGAGAATTGTTTTTGGGTTTTGTTTTGAGTTATGAGTATTTCTTTCAAAAGAGGTTTCCCTCCCCCCTCAGTATATTTGGCGAGTTAAAGCGAAATATATTAAATTAAAGTTGTATGGTATATTTCAAAGAATAAAATACTTTTTATATAACTGGCATACTATGGATAAAAAAATCATCGATAATAATGTAAGTCATAGGTTGACCCTCTCCCGGTAAATTTAGTAAATTGAAAATTATTTCCAGCAATTTCTCTTGGTCGATTTTGTAATAAAACTTTTTATTTCCAAACTTTGTGACAAGCGGTTCATAAGATATTGCCGGAATTCATTCTTATTTCGCCACCCGGTACATTAGAATTTAATAACTTTTATTTTAAGTAAAATTTTATTTACATTTATGTTTGACTAATAAAGCTTCCTTAGCCTATGCCCATGCTTGAGTGGAATGCTGCAAATATCGTCTTTTTCCTACATTATAAGTACTATTGGGCTAGATTTGAATTAGAAACAATAATTATTTCTAAAATAAATAATAAGTTTGGAAAATGCCCTATTTCCATGACACTATTTTGTAACATAATTGTTTGTACTGAAAATTATTATAAGTATTATAATTATTATCCGGGAATTATTCCCGTTGTGGATTTAATAATTGGTTTACATTTCGAATCTTACACTAATCTAGTCTAAAAATTATTTTGATATTACTTGAAAACTTCTCAGTTAGTTGCTTCTCATTGGCGGCGCATGGCATAATATCATTCATGTAGAGTAAGTGGTTAAATAACCAATTTTGTTGTGCCATATATCAGCTGAAATCCATACTCAGTTCTATTAAGTAAAGAAGACAGTCATTTCTTTGCAAGGTAGTACCATAAGGGCTTTAGAATATTCTTCTGAAAGATGCCCCCTGCGAATCCTAATAGGTTTTGATGTGATTTGCTCATTAAAATTAATCGGCGCTATCATGGTCCAAGATATCATTAGATGCCGCATAAGTCTGGTGCTTGTCGGATCTATCTCATAAAGTTCTAAAACTCGGATAAGTTTAGAGTATGGGACCGCATCGAAGGAATTCTTATAATCAATGAACGGACTATAGATATTCCTTTGCTTATTTGATGCCTGTTCTGTAATAAGTATTAGTTGTTCTTTACATCCTTAATACGTCTCAATGTTTGTAGATAGCGGTAGCTAAAGACGACGTCAGAATTCTATAAAGGGGACACAAAAATGTAATAGTCCACTTTTAGTCAGGCCTTTGGGCAATATAGGTGTTATTCCTTTAGTGAGAAAAGAAGGAATCGATCGACATTGGAGACTTCTAGAAGTATTTTCTAAAAATTAAGATAAAATCGGCCCGATGAAAAATGTGAGCATAAAAAATATTTTCAGTAATCGCATTTATTACAGAGAATAAAACTGGTAACTAATTTCACTTAAATTAATATCTTTAATCAGAAAATTAATAACATGGTTATGGCTATGCTATTAAAATTAATGCCGATATGAAAGCTGTCTACCCTATATTACCTACTGATAAACAATGCATTTTTATAATAGACAATGTTTAATGGTCGGTAAGGATAATTTTGGTATTATAGAGTATATTAAACTATTACCATTAAGGGCAGGTAAAATATAATTTTTTTTAGGGAAATTAGATTTGGCAATAATTATTACAATTCACCGACCCGAAACATGCATTTTTCAAGCAGATTAAAAAAAACTAGACTACCAGACTTAGGTGAAAATTTTTGTATACCTTTATTATTAAAATGTCCAGTTCAGCGAACTATTTTTTTTTAATAACTTATTTATATTTGTGTCTTCCTTTCTTAAAAGATTTTGGCTATCTTTTTTCATGACGCAGCATAATTTTACAGCTTCCTATTACCATACTTCATAAAATTAGGCAGGGCAGATACAAGAATTATTAGATAGAGACAAGAATTTTATATAGAAGGATTGATTAGGTACACATAAACCAACATAAGCGTTTAATAATATCACATTTGCAAAAAAATGTGATCCAAAACAATATTGTATATTTTCTATACATATACCAAATCGTTTTTATAATGGAACCTTTCAGGTACATAACTGTTAAGTTAAGGCAAAATTTATAATAAATAATTATCTAAAGTCCTCAAATTGCATATATATCGACCTTGCATCCGGTTTCAAGCAGGGTTAATGCCGAAACCACATACAAAATGTCTCGTTTTCCCGTCTAGTAGTTTCTGGTATATGGAGCCAACAGACGAATAGACCAATAGAAATCGAAAACATATTTTTTATAATCTAGGAGAACCTTAAGAGGTTGTTGATTATTTTTAAATTGTAACACATAACAGTATAGTAAAAAACCAACAAAAATTTATAAATGTTTTTTGTCAAAGAGCAAACAAAATTTGATATAGATAATGTTATTAGATATTAGTTATAGTTCTTTTATTCGATTATTCTCAGAATATCTACAAATTCCATGTCGATATTTTTTTTAGTACTGTTTTAAAAGTTATGTGCTACTTATAAATTCATATTATAATATACGACCAATACTGTAAATACTTAAAAACACACCGTCTCCGATCAATGTAAGATTCCTATTACGCACGGTAAAAAAATCGCACAGCTTGGTAAAAAAATCGTACAGTTTTCCTAGCAACCGCTTAGCAACGGTCAATATAAACAAACTTATTCAAAAACTGACATAATCTTAGATCAAATTTGTATGTCAGTAATATTATAAAGTAAAATTAGTTTGATTACATAAAAAATGTCGAGTGACAGTGAAATAGAAAATTTAACTCCACCCAATATTAGTGAAATTGCAGAAGCTGCTAAAAACAACTTGTTACCAGCGAAATCTGAATATCGATACAAATTTACTTACCAAAGATTTATGGAATGGAGATTAAAAAACGACGTTAAATCATTTTCCGAGAATGTAATGATGGCATATTTCCAAGAACTATCAAAAACGATGAAGCCTTCCTCACTTTGGTCATTTTACTCAATGTTAAAGGCCACAATTAATATAAATCACAATGTCGATATTGCAAACTACTCCAAATTACAAGCTCTCCTGAAGAGAAAATCGGACGGCTTTAAATCCAAAAAATCCAAGATTTTGACAAGCAAGAATATAAACGATTTTCTAGAAAACGCACCAGATGATAAACATTTGTTTATGAAGGTAATATATTGAGCTCAATATAATGTTAGATGTGTAAATTTATTTCAAATCTTCTTTTAGGTTGCTCTTATAATTGGTATAAGCGGTGCATGCAGGAAACAAGAGTTGCGTAATATAAAACCGTCAGATATTCAAGACACAGGGAAGAATCTAATTATTAATATTCCCGATTCAAAAACTAAACGGCAACGTTCTTTTGTGGTGTCAGAATTTTTTTTTTCAGGTTAAAAAATATATAAACTTTCGCTCTGCAGTAAATACAGCTCCAAATTTACCTTTTTTTCTAAACTATATAAACGGAAAATGTACCAAACAGTCTGTTGGTATTAACAAGTTAGGAAAGGTTCCAAAACAAATAGCCATATATCTGGGACTACCAGAAGCAGCGACTTATACAGGACACTGTTTTCGACGCTCATCCGCGACTATTCTCGTTGACGCGGGTGGTGACTTATTAGATTTAAAAAGACACGGCGGATGTCAGTCCTCAGCCGTAGCTGAAGGGTATGTGGATAATTCCCTAAATAATCAAACTAACAATTCGTCTAAAATATCATCTGCAATAGCAAGTACTAGTAATAGTACTAATAGTATTAATGAAAATTTCATTGAGGCAACTAATAATGTAAATCTTACTTATGCTTTAACAAGCAAAACAAACCGATATACCTTTTGTCTTCAATAATAATTGTTCTGTAACTATAAATAATTATCATAATGAGAATAAATAATATAATAAAAAATAACATTTGTAAATTTAAATAATCATACTGTAGAATTATTACAATATACAGGGACGCCTCTGGAAATCGGTTTATCTTGAATAATTCTTAAAGTACTTGGTGTAATTTAATAATTTTTCAGTATGATGGTTGCTAGGTAAGTCTCCTCAAAATGAACCATTTTAATTTTATTCGGCTTATTTAGTTTTCCAGGGACGGACTAGCTTTAACAGAATAATGCTTATTTTTTTTACACCCTGTATGATAGAGGCATATCAATAATACTATAGAACAGCTGAAACATTAAACTAAAAAAAAGGTACTCTTCATCGACATCGATAAAGTAACCCGTTTACGAGAAAAAAATTTTTGTTCCATATGCCTTTTTTTATAAAATATTCGATAAATACCTTATTTTGTTGATATGGTTTAGTTGATATGTACCAGTTAAAATAAACAATAATTACTGAAGTGTCAGTTAGAAATTGAATGTGTTTAAGTTTTTGATCTGATTTCTTCTGCTTCTTTTGGTTTATTGGCATCATGTAATGCCTTAGAAGCCCGAAGGCTTTATGAAGAACGATTTCCAAACAGAAGAATTCCTGACAGAAAAACCTTTGAAAGAGTATAATATCGTCGTTTAAGAGAGACATGTAAAAACTAAGTTGTTTTATTTTTAATTTGTACTTATCGGATAATAAGGATTTAATTTAAAGTATTTAGGTCGTAAATAATTTTAGGAAAGTTTGACAAAGCCAGTCACAATTGTGGAAATCAAAACCATCGCGTTGATGGCCTTGAAAAAAACATCCTTAATGCCGTAGAAGTAGATCCTGCTGCAAGTGTTCGAAAATTGGCTGCCGAATTTGATTGTTTAAAATCAATGGTCTTTAGAATCCTTAGAGAGCAACAGTTACATCCATACCACCTTCAAAAAGTCCACGCGCTTCTTCCTGAAGACTTTCCGCGAAGGATGGAATTTTGTAACTGGGTTTTAGATCGGCACAGAAACGATGCAAATTTCATTGGTTCCGTTCTCTTCACGGACGAAGCTGGGTTTTCCAAAAACGGCATCATAAATTCTCATAATTTACATTTATGGGCAGAGGAAAATCCCCATGCTTCTATTGTAACGCATCATCAGCACCAATTTGAACCCATCAACGTGTGGGCCGGAATTATCAGACAACACTTAATTGGACCATTTGTATTGCCAAGAAGGTTAAATGGAGAAAGGTATTTGGAATTTCTTCAAAACAATCTGCCAGAACTTTTAGAAGATCTACCTCTGCAACTACGACATAATATGTGGTTCATGGGGGGGCTCCGCCACATTTTAGTCTAGTAGTTTGAGAACACCTAAACAGGGTCTTCAAAATCAATGGATAGGAAGGGGCCACCAGTGGCTTGGCCTCCTCGATCACCAAATCCATTAGATTTTTTTTTTGTGGGGCTATCTAAAATGTTTAGTATACGCCAATCCAATACAAAATCGGGAACACTTATTGGAACTGATTAACTTCCATTGTCGCGAAATAAGGAATAATGCTGGCGCATTGGGGAGGATCCAACAATCTACAATTAAAAGATGTAGGGAATACATTGCAGTAGAAGGAGCCAGTGGCGTAGCTAGGATTTTGTCTTGGGGGGGGGGCATATAGTTGTATAGAGGTGTAAAGCCCGCCACGGCCGAAAGCGCCGCAGGCGAAAAAATTTTGAACCACGCCCAAATTTAGCGAAATTTGACAGTATTAGCAGTGTTGCTGTTTTTATACACTGGCAAACAATGGTAAAAACTAGCGACATAAGAACAGTGAGAGAAAATATACAATATAATATAAAAATTAAATTTAACTACCTATTAAAAGTTTTTAAATTATTGTTGATAATTCCTTTTTTCATGGCTCTTGGGGGGGGGCAAATGCCCCGATGCCCCCCCCCTAGCTACGCCGGTGGAAGGAGCTCATGTTGAACCGACGTACAAAATGAATCAGTAAAAATATGGTATTTATCGAATATTTTATAAAAAAAAAGGCATATGGAACAAACATTTTTTTTCTCGTAAACGGTTTACTTTATCGATGTCGATGAAAAAATACAGGGTGTAAAAAAAACAAGCATTATTCTGTTAAAGCTAGTCCGTCCCTGGAAAACTAAATAAGCCGAATAAAATTAAAATGGTTCATTTTGAGGAGACTTACCTAGCAACCATCATACTGAAAAATTATTAAATTACACCAAGTACTTTAAGAATTATTCAAGATAAACCGATTTCCAGAGGCGTCCTTCAGGGGCTTATATCTCAGTAGGGAGGGCATGTAGGAAATTTTTTTATGGGAACTTGTCATATTATTTTTTCATATTCTATGCGAATCCGGGAGATTGCCCACATATTCTGGGACACCCTGAATAACGTCTCGTTCGTATCACGTTCTTAATTATTAATATTGTTACCAGTTCAAATGGAAAACTAAAACTAAATGATGTTGTATGAATAACTAGGTTGTAGGTAAAGTATGGTACGTAATACGTGTTGTAATGCAATTACGCACTCATAGAATTACGCACTCGCCGCTACGCTGCGTCGTGCGTAACTTTTCCATTCGTGCGTAAAATGCTTTTTACAACACTTATTACGTAATATACTATTAACAAATTATTTTACTTCTTTAACTTTTTTACGTTTCTATTACCTAAGCAATATAACGTTATAAAAGTTATAGAATAACAGTAATTTCCAATTTACACCATAAGTAGTTATTATTGACAAAGAAAACATCAATTTCCTTTAAAAACCACCAGAATAATGATATTTTGCTTCGAAGAAAAACAAGTGTTATGGCAAATTATAGCAAGAGACCGATCGGGAGGGGGGGGGGGGGCTTTTAATTACTGGGGATCGTGGTTCGGAGCTTACGTTAAACCGTAGGTTCCCTCGGAAATGGCCCTGGCAGCGAACGAAGAGGAAAAAATCCGAAAATAACAACAACAAACTCCGACTTACTTTTTTTAGATAAAAGAAACAACAAATATTATTAAACAAGCGTTCTTATAAACCTTCTATTTCCAAAAATTGCGGGAAGGTAATTGTTTATTGCTTGAATATATTTATAATTTTATAAGAGGGAGAGAGTGGGATCTCTGCACTTATTCTCAAAGTAACATTTCTGACTCAAAACAAATGTTTCTGGCTTTGTTAGGGTTTGCGGTTAAATTTGTACTTGGTATGGAAATATAGGAGGGAAAATGCCGTGTTGTTTATTAAACTTTACCAGAGGAACTGTTCGGTGTTAAAAATATATTTTCTAAACAGTTCCAAACAGGTGCTCTTAATGTTGTCCATCTCTTCTGATATGTAACTACATTAGGTAGTTTCCCCGGGCGGCCGTCATTGTATGCATGCTCTTTGTGGTAAGTACTAATTGCCTGTAAAATTTTAGCCTCATGCCGACTCTGGTTTTCGGTCCTTTCACTACCTGATATCCGGGCTTTAATTGTGATATAATAATATGACAATAGGATTCCGTACCCTTATATAACCGTGAGTTTTTTGCGGTTTTTATAACAATGCTGTTTGAGACAGAGGGGCGATGCAAATTTTATTCCATTAAAAGCCCTCTATTATAGTCGTGTAATTCTACCATTTAACTACCTCTTTTATTTAACACTCTACTTGATTGGATACGGTTTAAACATTTGTTATTTTATTTTAAAAGTCGTAGGGAAAATAAATATTTTTAAAATTTATATTTTCTGTTTCCAGATATGCTTCGAAATGGATTTTAAATGAAACCGGTTCCAAAGCGGTATCCAGAAACATTTAACATGGCCTTGGATGAACAACAAAAACTTCTTAGTTCAGGTAAGTATGTTTATTTCAATTTAGTTCCTTTGTGAACAACTATTATTTTTTTAAATAAAAAATATGCTATTAAAGTTAACAATACAAAAGAGAATATAATATAATGGAAAGTCGGTTATACTTATACGCCGTTTTTTTAACAAATAAAAACATTTTTGTATTTAGTGTAAGTTTTTAATTGCTATTACCTACAGCCTTTGGTCTGTTGATAGGATTAGTGCTAAGGTTGTAGCAGAAAACACAACAAGAGTAAAAACAAAAGTAGAAACACACTATAGCGATATAATAGGTGTCAACAATAAATATTGACTGAAACTCTTTGAATTGATATTGTGAGTATTTGAGATTTCTCACATAATCAGTTCAAAATTGTTTTAATTTATTAACACGCACTCATATAATTTTAAATCGTAAATAGGCTACCGTCGGTATATTATTGAAAGAATAACCAATCATTTAATAATTTTACGAATTTTAAAAAGTTTTACGAAGAAAGTATCATTTTCTCATTTACTTAAGGTTTGTTCCTACAGCGAATCCCCGACAACTTCATGACAATTTTCAAACCAACTTTACGGCGCAAGTCTGATTTCTGACCGGTTTCAAACTCTTGTAGGAACAGGCGTTCGAAATCAACTAACTTCGGTTCGGTGTTTAAAACTAAAGAAATTTTAAACGATGTACATAACCTCAAAGTTTATATATTTTGTTATCGTTTTCATAATTGTTTTATTGTTATTTCGTTAATTAAACTCGTTTGGCTCGGCCCAATAAATAAACTTAAACAAATTAAGTAACTTTTATAAAATGAATGAACAAATAAGTTATGAAGGTAAATATTTCTGAATCTTCAGCAGATGACGCAATGTCGCTCATTTCATTTAATAATAGAAAAAGTCTTATACAAAAGTAAAAACCGCAAAAACACGTCTAACAAAAATAGGTTATGTCATATGTTATGCTAGCGTTTAACCGCGCATGCTCCGGACATTTTACTGGCAAAAGATTCGCAAACTGCTCACAGTTGGCAAACTATCAGAGAAACGTGTAGGAACAGCGACTTTGGGTTTTCAAACTGTCCAAAATCTTTGTGGGAATACTTTTATATTTACTGCGCAGAATCCTGACTGTCAAGGACTGTTTCTGATCGCTGTAGGAACAAACCTAATGTACTGCGTTTTAGCCCTCGATAAGTAAAAATTTAATGTGATTCTGTAATGTAAAAAATTTCGATTTATGAATATTTCCAAAAATATTTAAAATAAATATTTGGGGTATATGATATTCCAATTAGAATAGAAAGTGAACGTAAATAAATTATTTCTAAAAAAAGGCCGGTGGTATTCCAATAAGAATAGAAAGGGAAAGAATTGATTTCTAAAATAATAATTTAAAACATAACATTTAGGTTACCACTTAAAAATTTTAAAATTCATTATCTAAAATATGGTACTTACAATATTGTTCTTTTATGTGTGTTTTTTTAAAAGTATGTTACAATCTATAATTATGTTAGATAGAGCAACGCTACTAATAACAAATCATAAATTGTGCAATCGTCTTGGGTAATACATGCGAAGTAAAAATGGTCTGTGACGGGTAACTGCGGGGAACAAGAACGAGTTATTGGATTGGCATTTTTGGCACAATGCTTCGTGGAAGCAGCTAAATATTTTACGGGGTCTTAGGCCTTTCCAATGTAAAAATAAAAACCCGACCGGGTGAAATAAATTTCTGTTAATTTTATTTTAACTACACTCACCGACATTAAATTCGGGACAACCAAAATGTTGATCAAATTTAATGTATTATAACTTTTTCTTCCATAGTCCGATTTCAACCTTTTTTTTTACAAAATATAGATAATTGTTTCGGTTTAATTAGTTTTATTCAATTTTTAAAAATACAGTTTACCTATATGTTGAAATATACAGGAAAATAAAAAAGTATGTTTTTTCCCTTTAAGTTTGTTCGGGTTTGTTGCTTGAATATCTGGCTTGTAGAGTAATTTTGCAACATAAACTACACTGGATATGCTTTTCTGCACAGTTTGATTCATTTTTAACATTTTGCTGTTTTATTCTTCTCTGTATCGTTATCGGTTTAAGATATATGAATTTTATAAATAAACAATACACTTTTAGATTAAGCCTATTTTTAATTAAAACATAAAAAGTTGGAGTTTTAAAAGTTAGTACCTCGTGTTACCTCCTCTACCTCTTATAACAGCTACTAAACGTCGATTCATTCCTCTAATTAGGTTTTGGATATCCTCTTGTGGAATATTACCCCATTCTTCTTCTAGAGCATTTCGGAGTTGTTGAATAGTGAATAACTCTCCTCGGCGTTTTCTGATTCATCTACCTAACTTGTCCCATACATGTTCTATCGGATTAAGGTCAGGACTACGAGCGGGCCAGCGCATAACTGTATGTATAACTTATATTGTATCTAAGTTTTTCCCCAAAAAGAGGGTGCCACCAGGAGTAGTGGACCCTCCAGTAGAAGGCTAAGTCACCAGGCCTCCAAACAATCATCTCAGCTAACTGTATACTATCAAAATGTTCGTGGACTTCGAACGAAGGTACATGAACTTTATACTGCTGTATTGTCAGAAGATTATGATTTAATCTCACTTACTGAGACATGGCTAAATGAAAGCTTTAAAAATGCCGAGCTGTTTGATGATAGGTACATCATAGCCAGATTGGATAGGAACAATAGTAAAACAAGAGGTGGAGGGCTAATTGTAGCAGTCAAAAAGAAGTTTGTCATGGAGAGTATAGACTTTGAAACAGATAGTGAGATAGAGTGCCTAGTTATTAAGTTGAAAATGAAAAAAGAAGTTTTTTATATTGCATGTGTGTATGTTCCGCCCAATACAACCTGTGATAGTTATGTAAAATTTTATGAAGCCATGGAAGAATTAGTCTCTGAGAATACTTCGATTTTGATACTTGGTGACTTTAATATTCCTGGCCTGGTACTGGGAGACTGTGATAAAAGCCTATTGATGAATGAATTTATTAGTATTTGTAACCTAAACCAATGTAACACTGTGGTAAATTCTATGAATAGAAAATTGGATCTAGTTTTAAGTAATATGAATATTTTGGAATGTTGTAAAGGCAACCTTCCACTTGTAAGCGAGGACTCTTATCATCCAGCTTTAAATGTTACTATCAAGTTACCCAATAACTTTGATGAACCTTGTGAAATAAACTCTACCTATACGTATGACTATTCTAAGGGTGATTACAAGCTCCTATATCGTCTTATTGCATCCACCGACTGGTCCGAAATGCAAGAAATTAGTGATGTCAATACTGAATTGGATCACTTCTATCAAAAACTGCTCTTATGTATAGATAAATCTATTCCAAAAAAAATAATTAAAGAAAAATCATTAAATAATCGTAAATTCCCAGAATATTTCTCAATTGAACTTGTTCGAAACATTAAAAAAAAAAACGGTTACATAAAAAGATTAGTAAAGGTAGGGCTGGATTTGAACAAAAACTTGAATACCAGCAACTTAGAAGAATAATTAAAGCTCAGACTAAACGTGATTATCAAAACTATCATGAATCAATTGAACTAAATTCAAATATTGACCCGAACAGTTTCTGGATGTATGTGAGGTCGAGGGGAGGCTCTAAAGGTATACCAGCCGAAATGAAGTACAAATATAATGTGATTTCTGAGCCAAATGATATAGCGAATGCCTTTGCACAGTATTTTGAGTCTGTCTATGAAAACTCATCTGCCGAGCAGTGGCGGCTCGCGGTTGTAAAAAATGGTGAAGAGCTTAGTAGCAGTTTGTGCTTAGAGGCATAAAGCCCGCCGCAGGCGATTGCGCCGCAGGCGAAATTTTTTTTGGACCACGCCCAAATTTGGTCAATAATTTATTACTTTATTACTTATAAACGAAAAAAAATGACCACAATAATAATTAATATAATTTTTTAGACCTACAAAACAATTTTTGTAAGGCGGCACTACTAATACATAGCCAATTATACTCTAAAAACCAGGAACACTTAAAATTATAATCTTATAGGATCTGCCACTTTTTTTCGATTCTTTTTTTAAATCTATGTTTAAGATTCCAGTAGGTCGCCCGTGTACTAAAACGTATCTTATCCTCATCTGTCCCACGACTGAATGGAGTTTCTAACAAATTATGTCATTAATTGGGTTTATTTTTAAAACGTACAATAAAAATTAGTACTTAGGTCTACTGAATTAACTGAAAAATAAAAACAAAACTTTCTAATCACACAATAAATAACGTAAAAAGGGTATCTATAGCCGTAAGTTTCGCGAAGCCTCAAAATAAATACCCGAACCAATACTTAAAACAATAGTGCATATGACTGATCTATTTTTAGATGCACTTCAATCACGTCTCACATGCTGTCGCGTACCTGACGTCACGTAACCATAGCGACGGTGGAAATCAAAGCCACTTGACTGTACGTTCAGTATGTTGGGTTTTCGCCGCTCTTCACTTGCTGCTTTGACCTTTCGATGCGACGGACGCGGTCGGCTGGGGCGCGCCAAAATGCACGAGTGTTTATAATAGAATTGTCCATCGGAGTTAACCGTGGTCCTATTATGCATAGCTACATTTGGATTAAATTAATATTATTAATTCGAACATAATTATTTTTTAAGGTAGCTGTATTGGTACATTTAATATTTAATATTGTCGAAAAAAACTTCCTCCTGGTTTTATTTTTATTGGTGAAGGGCCCCTTCACCTACTTCACCTGACGAGCCGCCACTGCTGCCGAGAGAATTTCTGACTATCAAGGTACCTTTCAATTTTCAATAATTACTGAGGATGTTGTTGGGACTGCCATAAAAAAATTAAAACCAAAAAAGGCAACTGGAAAGGACAATATTCCTGCCTACTTATTTAAGGGCTGTGCTGAATTTTTTGCAAAACCCTTAACTTCAATCTTCAATTTAGCCCTTAGAACCAACACTTTTCCTTTCAAATTAAAAGAATCTATAGTTACTCCTGTCTTTAAGAGTGATAATAAGGTAAATGTAGAAAATTACAGACCAATTAGTATTATAAATTCAGTTGCTAAAATTTTTGAAGCGATTCTATATGATGATATTCTTAAAAACTTTAAACACTTATTTGCTCACCAACAACATGGTTTTTTACCTGATAGATCTACTGTAACTAACTTATTCATACTGACAAACAGTATAGCGGAGACTTTCAACAATAAGACTCAACTAGATGTTATCATAACAGACTGTGCTAAGGCTTTCGATAAGGTTGACCATGATATTTTATTGGAAAAACTGGGTAAATCAGGTTTTTCATTGAATGCTGTATTGTTTCTAAATTCTTACCTCCGATGTAGGTATCAACAAGTAAAAATTGGTAATTGTTTGTCAACACCATATCTAGCAAGCTCTGGTGTACCCCAAGGGAGTAATTTGGGGCCCTTACTTTTTGCCTTCTTTATAAATGATTTGCCCAGTTGCGTTAGTCACTCTTCTAGTCTAATGTTTGCGGATGACTTTAAGATTTTTAAACCTATCACTCAACAGGAAGATTGTATACTATTGCAGGAGGATCTGAACTCTATCTCTAACTGGTTTAAGGTGAATAGGATGTATTTAAATATTGATAAATGTGCAGTCATAACATTTACACGTAAATATAACTTCTTAGAGCATGACTATGTACTTGATGAACTTGAATTAGTTAGAAAAAGTGAATTTAGGGATCTGGGAGTGTGCCTACGGGCAAACCTGGACTTTAACAATCATCTCAATGCTATAGTGAATAAGGCGTATAGGGTTCTGGGCTTCGTTATTCGAAGCACAAAGTTTTTTAAGAGTATTGGCTCAATAGTTAAATTGTATAATGCACTTGTAAGACCCCATCTTGAATATGCTGCGGTAATCTGGTCACCCCAAACACAGGTAAATAAAAATCTCATTGAAAAGGTCCAGAAGAGATTCCTGCGATTCTTATATGTTAGGAAAAATAATACTTATCCATACATGGTGTCTTACAGGAGCATGTTGGACAGTTTTGATATGGTCACCTTAGAAAAAAGACGCTGGTATCAGGCTGTGTTGTTTATTTATTACGTTATCAATAACCTTAAATACAAAGATTTATTTCTAGTCAACAATATAAAAATATTAGTACCTAAGATTGGCCTAAGGATAAATAGTAAGAAGTTATTCTATGAAAATAAGATGGATTGTTCAATTATAAATAGAATGTGTATGGAGTGTAATGATTTTATCGAAATGAGCAATATTGACTTTTTTAACACAGATCTCAAGGCCCTAAAAGCCGTTTTTTTCTCTCTTTAATCTGTGTAACTTTGTGTATTGTTAGTTTTAGTTTTATTTTTGTATTTTTCTCTCTCTTACTTATAATTACTGCGATGTAGCTGTGTTTGTAAGAGTATCCTAAATAAATAAATAAATAAATAAATAAATAAATAAATAAATAAATAAATAAATAAATAAATAAATAAATAAATAACGTGTATTCCAACCTCTTCTAAATATTGGGCCACTATTCTGGCAGTATGTGGACGGGCATTGTCATGCATGAAAACGAATTTGTTACCGACAAATTGTGCAAAAACAACAACATGTTCTTCCAGAATTTCTCCAATGTACCTTTGGGCAGTTACAGTTCCTCTGTCAATAAAAACAAGTTCTGTTCGAGCGTCAAATGAAATACCGCCCTACACCATAGTGGATCCACCACCAAAGCTAACTCTTTCGCTAAAATTACATTGGGCGAATCTCTCCCCTTGTCGTCTCCATACTCTTTCTCGTCCGTCAGGAGACCTCAGGCAAAATCTGGACTCGTCTGAAAATAGAACTTGCCTCCACTCTTAAAGGTTCCAGTTAATGTGCTTTCTTGCGAAAAAAGAAGTCTATTAACTCGATGCTGTCTGAGGAGCTCTGGTCCAGTTGCCGGTCTTCTGGCCCGTAACTTGACTTCATGAAGTCTTCTTCTTACTGTAATTTCATTGACAGCAACTTAACGAACTCTTTGGAGTTCATTTCTTATCACTACTGCACTGGTATGCCGATCTCTTAAAACTGAGACTCTTATAAAGCGGTCATCAAGGGCGGGAGGAAGCACGATTTCTTCTAGATCCAGGTCTTCTACTATAACTTACAGTCTCACGAAACCTTGCAGCGGCTCTTTCCACGCTAGATTTTGTGAAACCTAGCATATTCGCCACTTCTCTATAGGAATAACCAACATCATGAAGAGCAACGGCTCTAGCTGAATCTTCAGATGACAAAGGCATCGTAAAATAAAAAATAAATTTGGAATTCACTCACGAAACGTTTTAAATGCTCGAAATGTCTGATAAAACTGATTAGCAAATGCAGAATACGTTTTCAAGGAAACCTAAACATCCCAAAAAAAAATCTAGAGTGTTTTCAATAATTGTTGTAAAAAGTGTATTGTTTATTTATAAAATTCATATCTCTTTAACCGATAACGATACAGAGAAGAATAAAACAGCAAAATGTTAAAAATGAATCAAACTGTGCAGAAAAGCATATCCAGTGTAGTTTATGTTGCAAAATTACTCTACATAGTGTTACAAACTTAAAGGGAAAAAACATACTTTTTTATTTTCCTGTATATTTCAACATGTAAACTGAAAACTGTATTTTTGAAAATTGAATAAAATTAATTAAATCCGAAACAATTATCTACATTTTGTAAAAAAAAAGGTTGAAATCGGACTGTGGAAGAAAAAGTTATAATACATTAAATTTGATCTAAATTTTGGTTGTCCCGAATTTAATGTCGGTGAGTGTAGTTGAAATATCTAGATAATTTATTGGTTGGGGGTTAGAAGAGACATTCAAATTTAAGGATTCACATACACATGTGCACTTATTGTACTGTACGTAAAGTACATGTCAAAGTATATCGACTTGACTTTTGCTACCTGTAATTTATTTTAATAAAACCTTATTGTTCTATACCTCTAAGGTCTACCGAGTGACATGTTTACTATTTTAATTATGTCACTAGTTTACCATTATCTTTCATTGAAATGTTGTCCTTGTTATAAAGAGCAGGTAGGTCCACCCCGTATTCGATAAGTTTATAGCGTTTGCAACTATTATTTAGGTTAGACATCCTTGTTAATTGACCACAGGGCCAGGACTGATGCAATTAGGATATATAATTGGTCTTGAGAAAGCCTGTGTATTGTGCGTTTGAGAAATTTGTTGAAGTGTTGATTATGTGGTTCATAGAAACATTAGTATTCAACTAGTTTTTGTATGAATCATTAATAAATAGAGGACTCTTCAAGCAAGATGCTTTAAAGGAAACCTGTTTACTTAGAAAAACGCCAATGTCTATAAAATATATCAAACGCCGTACAGGAACGACAATAAGGAAAAAACGCATTAATTTTTAACATAATCGTTTAGAAGAATGCCAACAAGAAGAAAAATAGGTTTAGAATAAACAAATTTATGAATAATCATCTATGTATTATTTTATTTGTAAGTATTGTAAAATTATTAAGGACACAAGTTAATACTATTTTTTTGAGACTGTAAATTAAAATAACAGGTAATTTTTTAATCCGTCACTGATTTCTTCTCCTAAAATATGTGCCTGTTGTAAATAATAAATTCTGGCTAGAAATATTAATTTTGTTAATTGATGTCAAAAAGGCAAGACATAGTACTATATACTTTAAGTGATACACAACTCGCAAGTAGGTGTGTTGTTACAATAAGTTAACGCAAAATCGCTAGTTTTTTTTTCACCAGATAAAAACCGTACTTCGATTATTACAACACTAAAGTACTACACAAACTTTTTCAGTTTGAATAAATCAATAATTTTCTCATACTCTTATAATTTGGGTCACCTGGTAGATGACTTTGGATCATTTCCCTTTTTAAGAAATAAATAAAACGGTTGCAATAAATAGAAAACAAGCGCAGAAACACCGATTTAAAATCCGCATTGTTGTTTCCTAACTACAGTTTTATAAGAAAGGTGTTAAAAATACAATTTATCGAACTATGTGATGAGCAGTTTAGAACAATCGATCAAACAAACTGGATATTAGGTCATCTCACGAAATTTGATCATTTAATTGAAAGCAAATTTAGGTCGGTTTCTATAATGAGTCACCAGGGTTTCCTTTGTTCATAAATTTATTTTCAGCGATTTTATTTTGCAGGATGTGCTCTGACAATGTAAATAAAGAGAGCACGGGAAAAACCATTTAATAAAAAAAAATCAAAATTGAGCTCTGTGTTACATTTTTTTGCTGGAAAGAAACTTTATGCGCACGATCGTTCGGATGGCATTTCTTTACTTAAAACTGCAAGGTAGCTACAAAGTTTTGCGTTTAGCTGCATTGGCCATGTGTTTCGTGGCTTAATGATTGTTTAAGACATTAGACTTGTAGGTACTATCAAAATCGACGCGAATTCTACATAATAACCGCATACTTAAAATTAAATATGAAACTAGTCAGTAGTGAGAACGTTGCAGATGCTACGGTTGGTAATGACCAAATACCTAATTCTCAACAGTAGGATAACTGATGCATGACAGTAAACGTTTTACGCCACCAATCATCACGGAAGAGGACGGGGCTAAGTATATTTCCCTCGGGCAAATTTTTAACGAAAAACGCCAAATTGTGATACAAGCATGAAATTTGGCATAGTTATAGAAAACGATATTTTAAGAGATTTGACCCAATTAGCCACCCTTCTAGATCCGTAGGACATCCCATACCGCCATTTTTCAAAATGGCGGACAAAAATTTCTTAAATCTTAGGCTTTTTCAATATGGGCGATATTATACTCTATATCATATAATTCGAGGATGGAGAATTTAAAAAAAAAATGTTTCAGGTCGATATGACCTTTATTGACCTTGAAAACTGCTATATGATTGGAAAAATGGGCATGTTTGCAGACTTTGCGAAAAAAAAATTTTAAACGGCTAGCGTGAACGAATTTATAACAAAAATAAGTAATTAATATTAAAAAGGTATAAAAACCGTGTTTTCTAAAATTATAGACGATCATCGGCGGCGCATGGATTTTTTGAAATAATGGTAAAAATTTAGAAAAATGTGTCAAAATCAATTAAATCAGATTGTATGGTCTTCCCACTGATTTGACGGCAAATAAATGAAAACATTTTAGATAAACTTCCTACCAACTGGGAAAAATTTCTAAAAGACTCCTCTAATAAACAAGAACTTTTTACGTATTTAGCGGAAAGTCTCTTAAATTCGTTAGACATTAATAATTGTGTGACAAATGTTCAGGAAAATCTGATGGCATCTAACGGTAAGTTGTGGGTAGGGTTGCGATCATGAACGAGCACATTAACCTTCGATTGCCTTTTTTTTTAGAAAACATCAAAACCAACCTGTTGCGGAAATATAGAGGAGGCCGATGGAAGAATTTTTCCTCATGTGAAAGATATGGTCCAGAATGGGCTAAAATCTATTTTGGTTAGATGCTCCGATACAGAGGTGGTAATTATCGGAATTCCCTTTTTTTACGAACTGAAAGACTTGGGTCTCCATGAATTATGGTTTTTACACGGTGTTGGAAAAACACAAAGATATATTCCAGCTCACATCATAGCAAATAATTTAGGGCCTCAGAAGTCACAAGCTCTTCGTGGTTTCCACGCGTTTACAGGTTGTGACACCACATATTTTTTTTGCCCTTAAGTCGAAGATTAGATGCTGGAAAACATGGGAAGAGTGCACGGGGTCAACTTTTACTTTTCAATATTTATCATCGAAAGATACTGAAAAAGAATTACCGGATGATATAATTGGTCAAATAGAAGCATTCACGGTGAAGCTATACGACGCCAATACCCAATTATCAAAGGTCAATGAGTTGAGAGAAGTGCAATTTTGTAGTGGTGATAGACAGGTATCAATGTGTGCACCAACAAAAGGAAGCCTTATTGAGCAGTGTCGTAGGGCTGCTTACCAAGCGGGACAAATATGGGGTCGGTCCCAGTGGCGGCTCGTGCCTTATAAAAGTGGGTCGGCAGAGTCCGCCGGAGGCAAAAATTGCGCCGCAGGCGAAAATTTTTTGGGTGCCACGCCCTAATTTACTGTATCTTATATTAAGTTTGTTGTTAATTTTTTCATCAAGAATATTATCAAGAAAGCCCTATTAAATGGACAAAAACATATTTTAAGTGGATCTTTCATGTTATTATACCCGCATCTACTCCAAGGATTTTGTCCGGTGTTGTTTTTTGGGAAAAGCACACATGTCGAACAAAAAATTTTATTTTTGGCTTCGCTTCCAGTAAGCCATTGATATTTTTGATACCAGTTTACGTTAAATGATCTATTTGAACCTTTGCCGCCAGCAGCAGTAATTAATGAAGCCATTTTTGGCATGGGACGACCATCGTTTTTTATAATAATTTTTTCATCATGCGGCAGCGATGCAAACTCTTGGGATAAAAGGTCATTTACAATATCTTTACTCTTAGTAATACTTACAATTTGAGCTGCATGACTTACGCACACCTATATCACAAATCCACTTTGAAGAGCTGGTTGGCAAAGAAACACTTGAATGTAAGTTACACAGACACAAAGACACTTAAGCAAGTAGTTCATTCAATAACTTCAACCAAAGAAAATCGTTATAATGAGGAACGAACTAACGATTGAGCTTTAAAAATGCACTTTTAACAACAAAATCCACAGAAAAACGCGGGAATAGGAAAAACTAATTACACTAAACTTGTCACCACGCTTCGCGAACTTCCGCAGTTGCCAATTACCGCATGATTTTTTTAAGTTAGCCGTTAAAATTATGATTATAAAATAAAATCAAAACCATTTCACAATAAATCAAGAAATTAAAATATAAAAACCATCACTATACACTATTTATTATTCAAACATTAAGGAAATAAATTGTAATTAATATTTAATTTTGGTATTGTTATCCAAATATGAATGAAAAACTGCTCAATTTGGCAACCGGTAGCAAATCCAGATTTGCCGTAAACAAATGTTAAATTTAAAGGTAAATTGACTTTAAAAAATAGTTGAAATCAAAAATATAGAAATTTTAAATATTCAATGACATATTTATTACTGTCTATTCTGTTCCTATTTTGTTGGGTCGGCACTGCCGACCCTGCCGCCCCTGACGAGCCGCCACTGGTCGGTCCCTAATTTACAATGAGAAACCTCCTTCACCTGAAGGATGGGGCTGGATATTAAAAGTGACTCGATGGGAGCCCAAATGGAGCGGGGAACCCCAAATTTGGTCTGCTTTAAAAGGGATGGAAAAATGTGGGTGTAGAGGGCAGTGCGATAGCATGCAATGCTCCTATCGCGAAGCAGGACTTCCTTGCACTCCTGCATGTACGATTTGTCAAGGGACATGTGAAAATAAACAGGTTACCTAAATAATGACTTAAAATCTTAGCTGTTTTTTTCCAATCATAATTGGCTTGATTAGAGATTATTCAAGATCAATCAATATCAAGTAGAAATCATGTATTTCTATTTTTTGCCGTAAAATCACTTGGAAGACCATACAATCTCATTTAATTGATTTCGACACATTTATCTAAATTTTTACCATTATTTCAAAAAATCCATGCGCCGTCTATGATCGTCGTAGACATCTATAATTTTAGAAAACACGGCTTTTATACCTTTTTAATGTTAATTACTTATTTTTGTTATAAATTCGTTCACGCTAGCCGTTTAAAATTTTCTTCTGAAGAATAGGTATCGATGGTTTGAAGGATTGTTGTGGGGTGAAGTTAAATTGTGGCCTTGGTCTAAATAGCTGCTGGGATCACTGCGAGGGGTGTTGCTATGTATCCCGAATGTTTACCATTGAAAAGGTGTAACTGTTGGCGCAGCATTGGATGGTGATTGTCTTTATAGTGGAGGTGCAGCTTAAAAGTTGAATGACGTTAACGGTTGCGTTAGGCTTTTCTGGAGGTATCTAATGTTGTTTGTTTCTCGAATGAATTATATAGCACTTGCTAGATCTTTGGGACTATTTATTGCTCTAATTTTCGATTTCGAAGGTTTTATTAGTCTTGCCAGCAAAGTGGTAATAGCTTTTCGGTGGCAGGACTTTTTGCGTTTGTTGATGTTTTCGCCAACTATGTGCAATTTTACGAAGTTAGATATTAAGTTCAAAAGTCCCATTACTTTTTCGTAAAATTATTGGGGGGCTTCGTTGAGGCTCTAGTCAGTGAATTTTCATTACAATGGTCGGTAAGGCTTTTTATAGGAACATTTTTTATTTGGGGCCACACGCTACATCCATAAATGCAAATTATTTCTTTAGCTCGTTCGTTCAGTATTTTTGCAAAACTTTTCACTGTCACTAAAATCTTCTTAACTGGAACATTTTATATAGCTTCTCGGGAGATTCTTTCGTTTGGTGGATAAACGTTTAAAAACGACGGTGATCCTTAGGGACTCGTTCACTATGCTACAGAATGCGCCGGTTAAGGGTTAGTACTTGTTAAAAACACCTTTCATTATAACCACTTAACAATATCATTTTAGAACGAATTTTCCTAATCTAAAACTCTACTATTTATACATAATTTCTTGCTTAGCTTGTCCTAAAATTGGGACTCCGATTGATGTTTTGCTGATGGTTTATGATGCTACTGCCTAATGTTATAGGTTCGCCGAAGCATAATTTACATAATGGTGGTTTGCCACTGTCATCCAAAAGGTCCTCGCTTTGCAAAAGACCGCCTTTTTGGTCAAAATGAGTTATTGAAACGTACACGAGTGTAGGGTTAAACAGTGCCCTTTTCAAATGAGGAGGTTTCAAGTATGGACCTCCTGCATACCTACTGATGTATACCACAGAATTGAATTATGACAATTCAGTTAACATATGAGTTATGATATTTTGATGAAAATCCTTTTTCAACGAAAAAAATTGACTAAAATACAACCGGGCTTTAGGATTTTGTGATAATTGAAGGTTTTAATTCCTAGTTGTGAGTTATTTAATTTTTTACGCTCAATTTACAGTTTGCTAGAGGACCAAAGTTATAGGTTTACCATTATCTACTAATAATGTGATGTAACTAGGAAATCAATATATTAACTAGAAAAGTAACGGGCAAGGGTATGCCGATACAATAAATTGTATATTTGAGATAATTTCGTAATGCGTCATTTGTGGAACTTAAATAGCTACAATAGCTACGCACTTATGAGATAAATCATACTTCTAGAAACTATTTTCTATGGTAATTTTTTTATTTGCTGACTAATGTCACGAATGCAACGATCTACATTATCAGTATTTACAAAAATATTGTTAAAAAGTGTTTTTCCCTAAAGGGTATACTTTTCCATCCAGGTTTTTCTTTATTCCAGGCGGGAGATCTCAACTATCCGTAACTATAGTTGAAGTAGGAAATACACCATCTCCTAGTCCTATGAGTGATAGGAGCAGCCAGAACCTCCTTCAAACTCCTTTAGAATCAGGTAAAATCTTCTCTCGTTACTCCTGTAGTCATCTTTTAGTTTCCTTTTAGCCTCGTTATGAGTTTCTTTTAGTTTACTCTTTTACTCCAACTTTTCTTCCTATAGTTTAGAATTCTTTGTACTCTTTGGAAATTCGTTGTAGGTGTCCTTAGTGTGTGTGTTATTTTGGTATTTCCCACTAATTAATTTTAAAAAGAATTGTATATAAAAAAATATTATATTTTAATCATTCTCTTAACTTCTTTATTTTCTTAATGAATAGAAAAGTGATTTTAATACGAAACTATATAAAGATATTTTTTTATAATATAATATAATATAGAATAAATTATACAGGGATAACCACACGGAGTATAATAAACTTAACTGAATTCTCCTAGTGAGAATCCAAAGAATCGTCCGTCTGAATAAATCCCTTCTCATTATATTGCCAATTTCCTCTGATAGTATTTCTAATTAAGATTAAACAAACACGACACCAAAAAACGTCTATCAAGCTTATAACACTTGTTTACTATTGTTTGCTTAGTTTGGGTTGTTGTACGCACTTGTCAAACTTGCTTTGATGTATTAAGTATGGCAAGCAAGCAGGTATTATGGGTAAACACTCGAGATCTATTATTAATCATCTATTGATTGATTTACTGATGGTTTTATACAGCCGGCTAAAGATTCTTTATAAACTACAGACATATAAATATCATTAAATTTTGTTAAAAGTGTTACCTAAATTTATTTTAATAATTCTTGTATATTTTGTCTTTTTAAAGCGGAGTTGCTGTATATACTCTGGGATAAAGGTTACTGATATGCAAAATTTTATGTTTTTACCCAAAAAGTCATTTACTGCTAAACTTTCGAATTTTTGGTTAAATCAATAGTTGTGTTCGTAGAAACTGCTCGCTTATGATGTAAAAGCTTTTCAAAATGTAATGATTTTAATTTTTCAAATGTTGATATCTCAGAAACTATTCTTTTTATACGTAACTACAAATAGGGTTGGGCAAAATAATCCATTAAAAAATCATACAAATTTTAAAAATCCATTTTTTTTATCATCGAAAATCTATTAGGAAATTTCATAATCTCTAGGAACAACCAGTATGCAAAATTTGCTTAGAATTTTTAGTAAAATCCAAAATAGCAATAACAACTGTTTTCTGTTAAAAATAGATACATATTTTTCAGGTCATTTTATTAGAAAAAGTTCATAACATTCATATACAAACTTTTTGCTTGTTGAACTTCTTTTTCCTAAGCGTTATTTGATCATGTCTCTAAAAATACTTCAGACATTATTTTAAATTTTGGTATGTGGAATAAGATATAAAAACCGCATATTTTAGTTTAAAAAAATATTTTATTGCTTTACCAGTGGCGTCCCTGCTAACATGTTCTCTGATATTTTTAACAAAAAAATATGTACGCCACTGACATTTTTTCATGTCAATATTTTTTCTGGCTTGCCTGGTCAATTCTATATAAAAACGAACTCTTGCACCTTTCTTCACTAAAACAATTAGTCACAAATTATGTTCAGTCACAGACTAAGCAAATTTTTCAAGGAATGCTATTCAAAATTTCCACAATAATTATGTGTGTGCGGACGATAAACCCCATGCCATAACTGAAAATTATTTCCAAGAGCAATTTTCGGTTAATATATGGGCAGGAATTATTGTTAGGTAATAATCTTATAGGCCCGGACGCCTTAATGGACGATGTTATCTATAATAAAATTACTCCTCCTGTGTTAAGAAATCAAATGTGGTAAATGAATGATGGAGCTCCTGCTCACTGCAATGTATGTGTTCGTGACCTTTTACATGCAGTGTATCCCAATCATTGGATAGGTCGAAGAAAACCTCAGCACTGGTCAGCAAGATCCCCCGATCTCCATAGTTTGGATTTCTTTTTGTGGAGTCATCTTAAAACTTTGGTGTTTAAACCTCCAATTATTACGTTAAAAGATTTAAGAAAGCGTGCCTGCTATTTTCATGTAGAATTGACCAGGTAAATCGGAAAAAATATTTACAAGAAAAATACCAGTGGCGTAGGTACAGGGTCTTCCAACGAGGACTGAACAGGGGCTCATTTTTGAGCTTCCTTGTATTTAAAGAAAAATCCAAAATAGCCAATCGATGTACTTTTTCCTGCAGAATTCAAAAATGAAACCAAAAATTTATTTGAACCAGAAACAAAAGAGTTACGCTATGGATAAGGTGTTTTTTAAATGGAGCATAGCTTTTTTTACACGATTTTTGGAACGAGTGATTTTTTTTTTGTCCGTTCTGATTAAAATATTTAATATTGTGACAGCTATTTTTATTAAATTTTAATGTTTTATCCAGTATAATTTAACTTTAACCTGTTTGAAACATACACTAGGTAATAAAGGTATAATCACGTTTGAATCCTTCAAAGTCAAAAAATTTGACAAATTTACTATAATATTGCCGAATTGACTTTGAAGGATTCAAAGGTGATTATACCTTTATTACCTAGTGTATGTTTCAAACAGGTTAAAGTTAAATTATACTGGATAAAACATTAAAATTTAATAAAAATAGCTGTCACAATATTAAATATTTTAATCAGAACGGACAAAAAAAAATCCTCGTTCCAAAAATCGTATAAAAAAAGCTATGTTCCATTTAAAAAACACCTTATCCATAGCGCAACTCTTTTGTTTCTGGTTCAAATAAATTTTTGGTTTCATTTTTGAATTCTGCAGGAAAAATTACATCGATTGGCTATTTTTGATTTTTCTTTAAATACAAGGAAGCTCAAAAATGAGCCCCTGTTCAGTCCTCGTTGGAAAACCCTGTACCTATTTTTGTTAAAAAGTATAATAGGACATATTTGCAAGGACGTCACTAGTGAAGCAACAGAATAACTTTTTTAACTAAAATATTGGGTTTTATATAATATTTACAAATACCAAATTTAAAAATAATATTTGAAGTACTACCTACTTTTAAAGTTATGGCTAAATAACCCTTCAGAAGAAAAATTCAACACCCTGTAGAAAAACCATTGAGGACATTTATGTTCATGTAAACTTTTCTTTGTAAAGTGACTAATGGAATCGAACCCTGAAATATTAGCACGTCATTAAGAAATACCCTATAATATAACAGGGTCGCTGATATGTGGAAACAGTCGATTATTTCTTAAAGTAAGAAAGTTGGCGAAAAATGTTGACCACAGAAGTTTTAAGGGGTTTTAAAGTCTATTAAAATAAAGATAAATTAAGTGTATAGGATGAGCCGAAAGGCAGTGTAAAAACAAGGTACTTGTTTTTTAATGGAAATGGTATATTCTTTATTCTATATTGATATTCTTTTAATAATTTTAGTAAAAGAGGAACTAAATAAATATTTTTTGTAATAATTTATAAGAAAATAGGTACTTAATATTCATAGCTTGCCATAAACATCGAGTAATATAAAGTGTGTTCCATTAAAAAGTAAGTACCTAACATGGTTTTCTACGACTTTTTGGCTCATCCTGTATATACATATCAATGACCCGATAATTGGATATTGCTTTTAATCTTGCGCTATAACCGGAAGGGTTGGAAACGTTTAAACATGTTTCTATAAAAGATCAGAGTTAGGAGTATCTTGCTGCCGTTTGCCGCTTGGCATTATTATCAGCAAAATTTAATTAAATAAGTATAAAGTTGACGTGCTTTAACATTTAAACATTAATATTTATTACGTAGAAAATATTTAATTTGGTGCATTTATTGGGAGAATATAATTTCTAAAGAATGTCTATTTTTGTTAAAAATTGCTTTTTTTTATTATGGTTTACAGTATTAAAAGATTGGAAATTGAAAATAGTAAAATTGACAGCTTTATTTTACGCTGTAGTTATCCATTAAGAAGGGAATTACGACACCTACTCTGTAAGTGGGTAAAAACCCCTTTAATATTAAATAGTCTTTTTTATTTTTAAAATTACGTTAATTCTCAGGAAAAACACAAATTTTATTACATAAAACTACTTTTTTCCTCGAGTTACACCTCAAAGCAATTTATTGAAGTGTTCACATTTATATTGAAAGTAATCTTATAGTTTTGAAGAAGTAGTCCATACTCAAAGTGGAGTTGAATGATATAGGGAAAAGAAAAGCATAACGTCTTTCTCCACAATTTTAATTCAATAGCTAGGCTAGAATCGACATGTTTCGAGTGTAGAAACACTCATCATCAGGAAATTGAAGCAAATATAATGAACAGATGATGAGTGTTTCTACACTCGAAACATGTCGATTCTAGCCTAGCTATTGAATTAAAATTGTGGAGAAAGACTTTATGCTTTTCTTTTCCCTATAATCTTATAGTGTTTTTTAATGTCGAAAAGGGAAATGGTTAGCATAGTTTACACGTTTTGGGGTATTTTTAATAGTTTTTCTTTTTTTATCTAGTAGGTTAATAGGAACCGGGTTAAGATTTCTTAAGGGTATCTTAAGACGTAGGTCTTAAGTGGCAGATAACAAAAAAAAATAATATAAATTATATTTTTATTTTTAAAAGATAATGAATTAAATAGGTAGGTCTTTGTTGCGGCTTTCTGGTTTTTTTGCTTAAAAATTATTAATTTTTAGGCCCACCGGCAACCTGTTTTGAAGGCCTTAACGCTGCCTCCCTTATCTTGGAAAGTCCCCCAAAATGGGGAGAAGCCGCCCGATACGCGACCAAACAACATCGAAAAATTGCTGGGAAAGCCACATTCCAAGGACAAGTGTACAACTTCTTGGAGAGACCGGACAATTGGAAGTGCTTCTTATATCATATTGTAGTGTAAGTATTGAATTATATCGTCAAGAAACTAATTATTGCCATAATCTTAAGTAAAAACAGAAGTCAGCTTAACGGGCGGGAATAATCTTAGTTTCACCTATGCTACCTCCTTGGCGTTATACGCAACCTCATTGAGAAGCAATGAAACCAAAGATTAAAAGAAAGCTGTTTTGCAAAAGTATAGTTCGTTATGGTTCTATCTAACCAGGACGGCCAGTACTGCCCTGGTACGCGTTGTCAACGCATAAAAATGGCAAGCGGAGAAAGCGAGAAGAATATAGGATATGGTAGTATTTTAATTAAGTTTTTTAAAACTTTATTTACGTTTATTTTGAAAAATAATAGGAAGAAAAAACACAAATCTACAAATTGTATAAAATCTAAATTTTACTGTTACCGCACCATGTACAAAGTCTTGGAAGGAGGCAAATATCCCCCTTGCTTCTCTGACAACGCCACTAAAAAATACTACTCAAAACACAAATCTTTTGAATTGCATTTAGTTCAAGAAACTAATATATTTTTAAAAATTATTTACTATTATTTTCTGTAATATTATATTGTAGGAACCAACTCAAAAAAAAATTGAAAAAAAAATATAAAAACCTGAAAAATCATTTAAAAATTGAATATTTCTTTAAAATCTCCAAATCTTTAACTTACAAATTAATTAATTGGAAAAAAAACTGCTAATAAAAAGGTTGTTTCTACACAATCCTTGAGGTGAAGCCCTCGTTTAAAGTGGTGTTTCTAAGAGGCCTATACCGCTAACGTTATTAGTGAACAAAAACGACGCAAGACAGCTAATTAACTAGTTCAATTATTACCACTCCACTTAAAGCTACGCTGCAGGCATGTAGCCAGGATTTCGTTTTGAGGGGAACAAGAGAAAAAAATATAACACCGAAACATTTATTTTCAGTCTATCGCTCTGCAGTAAAGTTCACAATCTATATTTTAACCAGAAAAGAAAACAGTAAGATGCAAATCTAATTAAGTTAAATATGAACAGAAAACAAACAAACTCGAACAGATGCAACAGGAATAGCAGGATAGCATAGAAAAAAATGCCCAATAAGATGTTCATCTTGAACCCCATCCCTTATAAAACACGTTTAAATGTTTTGCAAGAAGTCTTATAATGATAATTAAATCACACAAATGTAGTGTATAGAGGTATTAGAAAAAGCAACTGAATCGTAGAGGTAAAAGGAAATCAAAGCTGGACGATCGCAAGCATTACGCTTAAAAAAAAATGTGCCTAACCAAAAATTTTGGAAAGAATACCATGCAAGGAAGAGGAACTGGATTTTACTAAATCTAGAAATTATAATATTAATATAATAATCCTAATTGAAAAATTATATTATGTAATATAAATTACCGGACAAAAAAATATTTGCACCTTCTATTTTTGCCAAGTTTAATTTTGTAATATTTTGTTTTAAATCTAATTTTTAACATTTTATAGATAATTTTATTAGGAAAGTGCTCTATATTTTTAATGATTGGGCATGTTCGATGGCGATTTTATACCAGGGTAAATAAATGTGTCATTATTGACCTAAGTTTTAAACACCCTGTGGAAAAATTGCAGTTGTTATTTTTTATACCAATAATTTTTTCAGAAACTTTTACATCCCCCTAATGTTTTATTTTTTCACATAATCATATTATTTTCATTTTTATATGAGATAAAATGCATTTTATAATAATAGTTATATGTTTTCAAAAGTTGTTGTACCTACGGCAAATAAGGCCCAGCGGTCTATAAGGTCCATAACCTATATTTTAAAAAACAAATACTTTTCGTAAAATCCGGCAATACCGACAACTCCCTTTCACGGATTCTTCAAAAAACGACACCATCACGTGGCATGACTGTATTAGCGCGAACAGTATTAAAGAGATCATATTATTATTATTATTATTATTATTATTATTATTATTATTATTAAATTTTTTTCGTCACTGGTCAAACGTTTAATAATTTTACGGCACAAACTGCAGTCTAGATTTTTGGTTTGTTAGTATCACGAAACATGATGACACTGACTAGTTAATTTGTACTTATCAGGCGCGACTTGTCCATAAGGTCATTTGGTCAATTAATTTTATTTTCGAAACAAATAAAAATGATTATCCTTCAAAAAATGTAAAAGTTTCAAAGTGTAAGTGTCATGCGAAAACTCCCCAATATAGATCGAAGAGCTCGACCGTATTTTAAGTTGCCCTGGTGGGTTTATATCAAATAGAAGATTACATAAATGAATAATTAGACGGAGAACGAAACAAACATACGCGCTAGCCGGCCGTCGACTTCGCCTCATCTCGGGTTGATTCCTACTCGGTCAAAGGAGGTTTAATAGGCATTTATGGAAACACAGTCAAACCGCTCCGTGAATTATTATTATTGCATGCAAAACTTTGCATTAAACGAAGGAAAACTAATTACCAAATTGGTGGATTGTATTTACAACATTTGCATAAACCGTTTTATTTCATTAGACACCAATGACCAACCTACTCACCCCCCAAGCTGAACATTTTATTTATGCTGACGATCTTGGTGTCGGGGTGAAAGGAAAAAACTTTGAAGAGATCGAGAGAAAAGTAGAGGAAGCCCTGAATATAATGGGCAAATACTATAAAGAAAACTCCCTAAAACCGCCTCCTGCTAAAATATGTGCTTTCCACTTAAACACGCACTTAACACATAGAAAACTCAATGTATCCTGGGAGGGACAGAATCTGGAACACACTGAAAGAGCAATATACCTATGTGTCGTTCTTGAAAGGGTAACCAACATATTATAAAGACCACTGCAAAAATACCAGACACGAGGTCACGACTCGAAATAACCTTCTGAGGAAACGCAGGGAGCAAATGGGGTGCAAACCCGAGCGTCCTGAGGACAACAGCCTTGTGTTTTCCGACAGCGGAGTAGGCTTGCCCAGTGTGGAGCAGATCTAAACATGCCAGACAGGTCACGATAGCACTGAACGAGACATGCCGAATTGTAACTGATGGCTGTATGAAGCCTGTCCCTGTACTCTTGCTATATCAGACCGAGGGCTTTGCCTCCCCAGAAGATCGACGCGAGGCAGCTCAATATGTCGAAAGATTCAAACAAGTATTTTTGACGAAATACACCTTCTCCACAACCTTGAGGAACCCCACGGAACCAGCCGCTTAAAATCTGGAAAGAGATTTATGCGCACACAGGAATAGAACCACCAGCGAACTTCCCACTCCAACAAGAACCGCCCCGAGAAATGATTCTGGAATGGAAGACATGGCGAACCCTTAATCGGATTAATGCTGGTGTTGCCCCTGTCAAATCTAACCTGGCAAAATGGAACATGCGAAGTGCTGACCAGGTAACCTGGGACTGTGGAGAAGTACAGGCCACCGACCACCAAAGAACATATTGTATGTACTGTCCATCGAAATGGACCCTCGATGACTTATGGCATGCTAACACTGAAGCCCTGGACGCTGCCCGATAGGGTAAAGTTGGTAGAGATGCCCCAGTGGTAGAGATGGCCTACCTTTATAACTCGAAAACATTTACATATACGATCGTTTGGTTTGTCCAAACCCAATCAGTTGTTTATGCTAAAGCCTGAAAAGTGGTGTAGCTGCTCACAATTGTCTGGTTTTGACAAAGTTTTGTGATCGTTTTTTTGAGGTAGGTGCAAATTTTTATACATGATTACGCTATAGGTTGTAAAATCATTAATATGTTTTCATTTAATTTGCAATTTGGTCAAACAATTGTGGAATGCATGTGCTACAATATTCTAACCTCAAAACACATGTACCTGTATATTTATACAAAATACATGGTGAGGCATCTTATACCATCTTTTGGTATAGATGCCCTAGTCAAAGTGGGTAGAGATGGCCTGTTAATATTGCGGGATGTGGAGAGAAATATTCCTAAACCACCAGAAAAGATGACTGGGTAAAATGTATACACTGCGAGCAATGGTATCACGATGGATGCAGCAAATTTGTTATTTTTTGCTATCCCTGTGGAAGAGTAGCTAGAGTCGATTCACTCAGTAAACCTGCAAGATGGCCGACATGTCATATGACAAAAGTCATATTCCAGCTAAATAAAGTGAATTTTTGCATTTTCAATGACTTTTGTCATATGACATGTCGGCCATCTTGCAGGTTTACTGAGCGAATCGACTTTACTAAAAAGAAGACCTAACTTATTTTGTATCCGCGTACATAGGCCATCACTACCACCCTGCGTGGGGCATCTTACCCAACCCCTAAGGGAGAGATGGCCAATTACAAAAATTTTTCTTTATGCATTATTGTGAAATAAAACTTGTTTTTTTTGCATCTTATTATAAATATCGTAACTGAATAAAGTTTCAATTACTGAAAAGCATGCTCATTTTTTTTATTATTTATTTTTATAAAATTTAGGCCAGGTTAAGAAAAAGTGGGGCATCTCTACCAACTTTACCCTACTGGGCAGAAAGACGGTAAATGATTTTGGATCTGGATCGAAAAAGTAAAGTAAGTATTTCATTAGATCATTAGGTATGCCGAATCGCCCGTATGTCGTCATTCCTTTATGTAGTTCGTTTATGTTTATGTTTTTGGCTTATACTTGTGACTTGTATTAAAGAACAATAACTTTAATAGTCCAAGAAATATTACAGCATAAAACAAGTACATTAACATTTGAAAGACGTGTAGAAATTAAAGAAAATGAACGCCCAAAACCTGTTTTGGATCTGAAGCAGATCACGAAAGACACAGAGAAAGACATAAACAGGTGTTTTAAGCAAACTGCATAAAGGTAAGAATATAAAATAATAAAGTAAAGCTGTGTAATGTAATGTAATTTTAAAAAAAGTCACAGCAAAAAAGCAAATTTTAGTATTTTACGTTTTTGTGCTATTTAATAGTAGGTAAATAATTATTCCTTGACTAAACTATGCACTAAACTGCATTTTGCTTGTTACGTTATTGGCATCAAAATTTACCCCACCTGTAAAAAAATCCCTGGCCGTGCCTGGTACCAATCGCTACTAAAAACTAGTATTTTTTATGTGAGTTATTTTACTGAGGCTTTTTACTAAACCTTGGTTTAAGCAGTTGGTCTGAATAACCAAACTTTCAGTTGCAGAATCTTCTGTCAATATTTTAATATTTTTGTTGCTTTTGATTTGTGTTTCTGATGTCAATAAAGCATGTTTATTTCTCAGCTTGGCCTTATTTGCCGCAGGGACATTAGTAAAAATTAAAAAAATTAGTAATGTGTATGTTCTGTTAGGTAATAAATAAATTAATAATTATGGCGATTTTTTCTTGAGGGATTAAATTATATTTTTCAGAAAGTATATTAACCTCTGTAAAAATCTGGTTGCATAGTGCTATGATCAGCATATTTTTTTAAATATGATCCCAGAAATATTCAATGAGGTTCAAATTCGGACTACATACAGGATATTTTAAGCATCTAATACCATTAACATTACCTTAAATCAATTTACATTGTTTGCTGATTAAGGAAGCAAGTGGTACAAAACTGCCTCTTAAAAAATGTTTTCAATATACCGATGCACATTCAGCGCCTTATTTTCCACAAATACTAGTTAGGTTCAGCCATCAGTTGAAATACCAGTCCACAATCGCATAAGGTGACTTAATAAAAGAACGATTGGTGCTCCTAAAAAGTAATTTATTTTTTTGTAGAAAATTGTATCTCTACTAAAAATAAAGATTAGTAATTTTAAAAAATTGTTGGAAATACATTGTACTTAATCAAAAAACTATTAGTATTAAAAATAAGTCCCTATCCACTAATTTGGACATGGTTCAAAAATTTATTCAATTGTAAATCAAAATGACCGGGGGGCATATACAGTAACAGCACGCGGGCTAGAAAATCCGAGTTTCCGAAGTCCTGGCTAGTAACGGCACTCGCGCTAGCAGCAGTTACCGTAATAGCACGCGAGGTATAAAAAGGTATATCGGCAATCGGTTTGTTCGTTGTTAGCAGAGCATTTTTTTAAAAATCCAATTAATTTCATTAATATTTCATAAAATATTAATTAAATTTTAAAAAATGCTCTGCTAACAACGAACAAACCGATTGCCGATATACCTTTTTATACCTCGCGTGCTATTACTGTAACTGCTGCTAGCGCGAGTGTCGTTACTAGCCACCACTTGAGAAAGTCAGATTTTCTAGCCCGCGTGCTGTTACGCATTCTGCTGTCTAGCACACGTGCCATTACTGATTATGATTTCGGCGATCCGAGCTGAAACGAAGTTTCTAGCCCGTGTGCTGTTACTGTATATGCGACCGGGGGTTCCATCCTGTTGAAACCAGATATTCCTTTGGCCTGGATAAATATTTAATACTTATGGCCTATAATAACCGCTCAAGCATTACATTTTTCTTGTCTTTGTGAACCCACGTACGGCGACTCTCCACGAGGGATTAATGGCAGGTCAATATCTACAGTTTTATGCTTATTGGGTGTATGTGGTTAAGCATAAAGCTAGCTTCATCAGAGAACAGAATGTTCTAGCAAAATAAGGATTCGTATTACATCTTTCCATCAGAATTTCGCAATACTTATTTCGTCTATGAATGTCCTCTTCAGTCAGTTTCTGAACTAGGTGGGGTCACTTCTAAATACATTGTTAACTGTTTAGTGACACACACTCATGTGGTCCAAGAAAAATGTCGTAGTAATCGATTTGGATTATCTTGTAGATTGTTTCAAATGTTCAGTGTCTTACCACTATCAGTAGTTGTTTTTGGTCTGCCTGACCTATGTTTGTTTATCTTTTATACATTCCGTTTCGTTAAATTTTTTACCCAGTTTGCTTATACATGATTGGTTTATTTCTGGTCGATTAGCTGCCTGAATAAGCTACGCTTACCATGAAATTTAAAAATTTAAAAATATATAGTATTCTTTCTGCCTAACCCTGTACAGTTGCAGAAACGGTTTCGTCCTTCCTAGATGTGTCCTTTTCAACTGTAGCAAATAGTTATCAGTAGTTTTCCCCTCTTCCAGACTTTTTACTGCTTACTGACCAAAATCTATTTATAGATTCCAACTTCCAACAATGTAAATAGAGAAAAACTACGTGAACCAGTAAATCAGAAATATTTAATCCGATCGACCGAAAGAAATGCACGACACAACGCCCCAGTTGCATTTATATCACACCGTATTACACGTCAAGCGTTGTTCACATCGCTGAAATTTATAAATTAATAATTTTACTATACTATATTTTACAATCTAAATAGTTTAATATAGTCTCTCTACACCCTAGCCCCCAAGGCTAGGAAATGCATTGACTCCGTAGGTCTGAAGATCTTGAAAATAAAAAAAGTAGTTATTACATTTCTGAAGCTTCTTGTTATTGATTATATGAGTAAAATAGGTCAACATATTTTAGTATTTTAAAGTTTAAAGTAATGAGCGGTAATCCTTGTTTTAATCTATTTTATTATGTTTACTATGGTTAATTGTTATAAATTCGCTATCAAAACAAAGCATACCATTATTACTACATACATACTACCCAATAGTACCCATAGTAAATTTAAAAAGAAATTTTTTAAATTTTTTTTCTTAAATTATTTGTTTCTCTTTTGTGAACACCTAGGGGTGGAAAGAAAGTCAGTCAAAAAATATTTTTTCCAATAAAAACTTTCATCCCTTTAGGCGCAGCCTTTAAAAAAATAAAAAATAACTGTTTCATTAATAAATTATTGTGTTTAGAGTATTTGTGAAGTGAAGTTTTTTTTCCATTACCTCTTTAGGTGCCGAATTCCAAAAAATAAGAAATACATTTCATATGATTTGTGTTGTAGAGTATTTCTGCTTTCAATAAGATAAGAAAAAAAGGATTTTTCCAATAGAAACTTTTATAAAGGCCAACTTTCAAAAAAATAACAAATAATAAAATATGTGTTTCATTATTATTTGGATTGTATGCTGCTATGCAGGGTTCCCCATTTAAAACGAAACAGGCTAAATATCTGGTTCCACGGTAATTTAAAAAAAAAACGCTCGTACACGTCATTAGATTTGTCAAGGGGGAGGATTTTTGGGGCCATTTTAAACACAGCAGTTTGCGCCCTCTAGGAAGGGTGGTACCAACCCTTAATATTTCAAATGGAACAAGGGGTCGAGTGATACCTCTTTTAAAAGGGCATTTAATTCTCTTTCAAATGAGATCTTATTCGTAAAATTCGGTCAGATAGGTTCCGAGATTATTATCTAATTGTGTAATGTTTTTTTCTAATCTAATTATTTAAATTGCTATTACTAATGATTAAATGTAATGCAATACTTACGTAATTATTTACACAGATGTTGAAAATGACCACCGCCAACTTCCATGCAATGATAAAGGTGTGAATCAAACTTTTCACGAACTGCCTGTAACGTTTCTGGAATTATCAGCCGGCATTCTTGGACAATTCGTTCCCTTAGTTCTTCTAAATTGTTGGGCTTAATTGCATGAACTTTGGTTTTAAGATGTCCCCATAAGAAGAAGTCCAGTGGCGTTAGATCTGGAGACCTAGCTGGCCACTCAATGTGCCCCTTCCGACCGATCCATCTTCCTGGAAATGTCTGCTCTAAGTACTCTCTTACCCGTACATAATAATGCGGAGGGGCCCCATCTTGTTGAAAAACCACTTCCTGTCCTATAAGATTCTTATCTTCCTGTGCTACCCTTATAATAATAGGATTTATTGTATTCTGTAATAAATCAAGGTAAATTTGTCCAGTCAAGTTTCCATTGATGAAAATGGGACCAATAATATGGTTGCCAAAAATAACCGCCCATACATTTAATTTTTGAGGTCTTTGAGTAAGCTGTTCCCTGTAGAGATGAGGGTTTTCATCGGACCAATACCTGCAATTATGCCTATTAACTGCCCCGGCAAGAGTAAATGTACATTCATCTGAGAAACAGATATTATAGACAATAATATTATTTTCTAATATGCGATTTGACATAAGTTCGCAAAATTCTGTCCGGCGATCATATTCATCTTCGTTGAGCTCATGAACAAGACTGATTTTATATGGATAATACTTTGCAAGATTTAATATTCTGTTAACTGAAGTTTCAGGTACCCCAGATCCTTCTAAAAATGTTGCTATGCTATTAAATTGAGTACGGTCGCTTTCTAAAAGTCCAAGAACCCCTATTTGCATACCTTCATTGGTTATCGTCCGGGCACGATTGTGTTTTTATTCTGCACCGAGCCAGTTTCATCAAATTTTCTGACAAGTTCCATCACGTATTTGGCCTTAACATTCTTGTCAGGAAACTGCCCGTTGAAAATTCTAGCAGCCGCTCTAGCCCAATCATTGTTGCGATAATACATTTTAGCAGCTCTTTTCTTTCTTCCCAAGAGTAAATCATTTTTCACTTCACAATCACAGTAGGTACCTCACACTTTCAAACACAACTTCCACTAAGTAAAGATTATGGATAACTATAGGGTAGGAGGCCGATCGACAATGGCAGCATTTTCAAATTCTGTCCCGTTTTTTTTTCGCTAGTTGGCCGATAGATGGCTCTCGCGTCCGAAGTGGGCTGATGTTGTCTTCTTCTTCTTCGTTTTTAATATGGAAAACTAGATCCTCCATAGTTATCAACTTTTACTTAAACCCTTTATTTTTCTGTGCTTTTACTTTTGACAATTGACATTTTATTTTTCGAAATAACAAATAACGTTTGAAGATAAGACAAGACAAATAACGTTGTATTGTAATTAATTTCCATATTTATAATGAATAATGGTACAATTTATAAAAGTAGAATTTGCTTTGTGTCGGGGTGTAAGACAGGATCTTCTTCAGAGAGGAAACGCAGCCAAATAAGTTTCTTTCTAGCTCCAAAGGTATAGCTAGAATGTTTCATACCCTAGAATGTTCCTGTATTTTAAAAACGAAGCATCGTTGGAACTTTATACAGGCCGAGTTTACTAATAAGTATAGCAAAGTAAGTGTAAATTCATATAAAAGTCCTTATTTGTTCCTTAAAGAACTAATTTAAATAAAAATAGTTATCGCGTCCATAAGAAACCATTTATTTGATAGCCCACTTCGAACACGAGCGCCATCTTATGGCAACTCGTAAAGCTGAATTACCGATGCTAATTTGGGACCGAATCCAATACATTGCGATCGGCCTCCTACCTCAAGTCCTCCATAGTAAAGACTAAAAATGTTCAAAAACGCGCGTGTTTTAAAGTTACCATGGCAACATCAACAACCCGTAAAACGTAAAGTCTAAATGTGTCAACTTTTTAATTATTGATTTGACAAAATTACCTTTTAACGTAAAATAAAATATTATTTTTAAGCAATACACAACCAATGTCAACGGTGACAACAATGAATCTTATGTGACAGATTGGAAGTTATTTTTTGTTCTCCTCGTTTTCATGACAATCACATCACGAATTCGACCATTTCACTTACTTACTAAGTTATTACTTCCATTTTTTGTAATATAAATACCAATCAATTAATGATTTCAAAGTGTACCAATAAAAAATAATAATGTAAAGTATTCGTGGATAACTGGTCTTTAAAATACTTGCTCTATTTCAAGCACTCCGGCTGTGCCGCGCCGTCGTGCTTGCAAAATCGCGCGTGTTTTAAAGACCTTAATATCCACTTATACTTTAATAATACTATTTGCTTACGATGCAGTGGCGGCGTAAGACTTCTTTTTCTGCTGAGAGTTCCGCCGGAGAAGTATTTTAAAAAGCACGTCATTTAACTGGATTTTTATTATTATCTCGGAACCTATCTGACCGAATTTTACGAATGAGGTCTCATTTGAAAGATAATTAAATGCCCTTTTAAAGGAGGTATCACTCGACCCCTTGTTCCATTTGAAATATTAAGGGTTGGTCCCACCCTCCCTAGAGGGCGCAAACTGCAGTGTTTGAAATGGCCCCAAAAAACCTCCCCCCTGACAAATCTAATGACGCGTACCAGCGTTTTTTTTTAAATTAACGGTGAACCAGAATATTTAGCCTGTTTCGTTTTAAATGGGGAACCCTGTTTGTGTCAAAAAAATCCGACAAATAATTAATACTTTTATTTCCCCTTTTCACAATTATTTAAGAATAGATTAAAAAAAAAACGTGTTTTATTAATTCTACATTAGAGTATTTCAAGACGGTAGAAACGAAAAATATTATTTCCAATATAAACTTTTATACCTTGTTTTCACTCCTTTTGGGGCCGATTCCAAAAAATAAGAAACACGTATTTAATTTAATGTATATTAGAGTACTTATGCTGAGTTGCAAGAAATTCGATCAAAAATATGTTTTGCAAACACATGTTTATTTGGGGAAAAAAAACACACAGTCGTCTCCACAAATAATTTATAAGAAGTCAGTTTATACAGGTGGACGGCACTAGTGCCGAAACATGTCTACCTATATAAACTGACTTCTTATAAATTATTTGTGGAGACAACTGTGTGTTTTTTTTTCCCCATATCTTCACGGCTCCACTGTGAGATAATGGACTACTTCCGTAAAACATGTTTATTTGTTTCAAGCAAAGAATTTTTTTCAAATTTTTTACTTAATTATATCTTTTTCTCTAGCTGCTGCGATCAAAATGTACCCCCTCCATTTCTACCCTCTAGAGGAAAAATTTCCAAAAACATTAAAACACGTATTTGCTTATTTTAACAGAGTAGGTACAGTACTCATTTTCAACAACGTAGCTTAAAGTCGTCGGTTAGCCAGTCAGTAACTTTACAATTTTATATTATAATAGTACCTATATAAGCAAATCTCTAGAGGCTGCGAAATGAAAAATTCGGAATAATACACATATTTATACAGAATATTCCCGAATTTATAACACCAATAAAATGTGTTTGATTTGGAGCGATATTAATTGACTTAATGTAAATTATGCATTAACTAATGGGTTGGTTTGACCAAATTGCTTTTAATTTTTGATATTTTTTGCGAAAATCTTCTAAAAATAGGTTTTATTTCTTTCTTCCATAGGATTTCAATGAAAAATCAAATTGCTACAAGGGACTTTTACCATACTATAATTAATAATCTAAAACGAATCTTTTAGTCTCTTTACTATTGAACCGTTCAGGATATAAGTAAATGATATTTTCGTTGGAGAATTCTTTTGTTAAATAATCTGAAAATTTAAGATAAACTGCTGTTATTGATTTATCACCTATACAGGGTGTGCGAAAAAAGGTGGTCAATCCGTTAACCATATATTCCCTAACTGTCCGTCTGTCCCCTTAAATATTGGTTACTTTTCTTCTGTCTCCTGGTTGCTTTCTTTCCCAACATTTTTTTTCCCTTCTGTAATATTTTGTGTCAAAGGGTCAAGGGAATCAAGGTTATTATATTCTTCATCCTGAATATTTTCTTTGGTAGCGCTACCGATATTTGCGTTGAGATATGATTGACCATGACAATGGTCACAAATTATTAAATAGAATCGTCCAATTTTCTGCACCCGCAATTGGTGTTACACCCTTAAGCGCAGTTGCAAAACATTGTATTTAAACGTATATCTGGTGCAGATGGCAATAAAGTCTTGATGGGCTGCAACAAATTATTATTTATCGTCCATCCCCATTGTTTAGGATTTAAATCATTACCAATCAATTTTATACTTGATAATACACTAGACTTAGATGTTGGCATGTAGTTGAAAGTATCGACAATTTCACTGGGCTATTAAGTCTTGTCGACTTTACAAATTTTCAATGGATAATTTTGATTTAGGAGCTCCATACATTACTAGAAGGACGCGTGATGAATTTTCCAAAATCAAAAAATGTATTTGCAGGTAACAGCGGCACTACATATTTTTTGTCGAGACATAATACATTTCCTTGCAACATAATTTTGCTGCTATTTATTTTTTTTAATAACACAAAAAGTCATGCGACTCAAGAAACGCGAGATATTTGAGAAAGTAATAATTTTATGACCATTTTACTCGTATATAATATAATATAAATAACTAAAAACGCAAGCGTGATATTGATGGGGACTTTTTAGACATTGCTTTCAAAGTTAAAATAAAGTTAACCTATGAAATAAATATTGAAGAACTTGCAATTAGAGGAAAACAATTGGGCCATTTTTTTTTCTCAAATATGTCAAAATCCAAAGCATCTAGAGAAAAATTGTCAAAGAATATTGTCACAAAAGGGATTTCATTAAAATATTTCGTAGTTCAATATTCGAATTTTTAATGTATTTCTATAGTTAATGTTAAACACAGGTCATTTATAAGTAACATTAAAGTTAGTAAATCAGCTTCAAATTCCGAGGTCCCAATTATTTTTTTCCAGGCATACTGTATGTATATTAAGCTTGAGCTTTATAAATTAAAATTATACGCCTATAAAATTTAATGCTGATTTTGCATAAACTCTCTGTCAAATAATTCCTCACCAATTTTTAATATAGGCAATAAATGAATCCCACTGAAATTCCTGATAAATTGCATTTGTTTTATGCGGGCACTCTGGCATGTAATGAACATTGATTGCACAAAAAAAAAGAATGACGGAAAATTGGGGTTGTTATTTGAATAACATTTTTCAAAAGAGAAATCGTTTTTTATACTTAGTAGCAGACAGAAAATACCGACCACCTGGATATTTCTTTATTGATCCTTTATAATGCCTTATTTTAAAACCAATTTTTTCCGTTTTGTCTTGTACTTGTTTTAAACCCCCTGTAGTCAGGTGCGTACTAGGTTTATTTTTGCCATTTCATCGCAACAAACGCAAATTTCTAAAAATTGATTATTTTGCCTCGTAAAGAGTACGCAATAAACACTTTAATATTATTATTATTATTATGATACCTCAGAAAGTTTATTTGGAGAACGTCATAGAGAGCATGCAACTTCAATGTTTTTGCTTATATTACTTTAAATATAAAAATTTTGAATGCGGAAGAGTTCCACTATCCATTCAATCCAAGACATTTTCCTGGATGCTATAAATACGGAAAAGCTCGTCAAAAAACGGAGCAGTCCCGCAAAATCCGGACGAACGGTCAGCCTAATTTTAGATAAATAATTTTGATATCAATAAAATGGTATTATACGATAATATTTTTGATGCTTCCTCATACCATCTTAAAATTAACAATTTTTTGAATAATTGATATTAAGATCGAATCAACAAACCCAAATAAATATTAATTTTTGATTTTGAAGATCGAAATATTGCATTAATGATTTAAAAAAAAAAATAACAAATGGAAACCTAATGGTATATTCTATAATAGGTGTGGCAAGGCTAATTACAACCCAAGGAGCTAAGCCTCCTCCCCTAAGCCCCTTTAAACTATTCACATGCCTTGAAACTATTATTCTTCACAGTATTACTAATTTCTTGACAAAGTAAATGTGTTCCTAAGTTTTTTTTTTGAGTGTCGATTTTTAAATGAGCTATAATATATATTATGCATTTTATAATAACAATCTACTAGCTACGATAACAGAGCGCGTTCTACTATAGGTAATAAATACATGAATGAATAGAGTGACAATAATAATTTTTTCTAGAGAGATTAAATTATATTCTTCAAAATATGCTAGCTCCTGTAAAATAGCTCGTTTCCTGTTTTCCATTGTGTGCAGTGTAATCTTTCTTTATTTTCTACCATTTTTTGTAAAGGTTATTCAGTATACTTTAATTTTTATAAATTTTGTTTCGGTTTATTTTTAGCATGTTTTTTGGCCTATTGTATAGGTTAAAAATGGTGGGCCAACAAAAAACCTTGCGAGAAAATACAATAAATCACCTATTGTACCTGACACGTAGCCTTGTAATTAGTAAAAAATAAATTTATTACGATGAGTTTTAAAGTTTGGTATTGCTTTATTCAGAATTAGGTCAAAATGTTTATAGTAATATAATATTTTTTTAGTGATAACATAATAGCGATGATAAAAATTACGATGTAAACTAAATTCGACAAAGCGAGGCTCTACAATTTTTTGAATATAAATAATCTGTTTATTAAAAAAAAATGTTTACGCCATAGGTATTCGAAATAACTTATAAATAATAATCTGTTGACATTTTTACTTACTTACGTCATTTCCACGTTTTTCTTATTTTGTTGAGTTCCTTTATTATTTACAAATCGAAAACAAAATTCGTCTGGCTAAATAATATTTAGTGATAGTAAAATCTATATTGTCATCTATTCATTTCTTCATTTCTTCATTTTCTAGTCTAGCTAATTATTCGCTGAAAATGGTATTATCTTTTTCCGGGCCATTATAATACGGCATTGTATATACAGAAAGACATACGCCAGGATTTTATTTTTATGTTGTACATTAGTAGATTTTCACAAAATATTAATTTTGCTGAAATAGCTAAGTAAAAATGTTACCAGTTATATTGTTTGCTTAAAAAAAGGTCATTTTTTCATTGAACATGACTTTAAATACCTGCTAACATTTTATAAACGGTGGGGGATGTCATATGTAAATAATGTACGTAAAACTAACGTGATCCACAGCATAAAAGAGGGTTGGCAGGTTGACCTGTGCCAAAAAAGCGAACGTACAATGTTGTATATTTTGATCAGTCGTTTATTATTAAAATGCATGTTTAAAGAGATAAAGACAGAACCTTCAATATTTTTTTTTATCCAAAATAATAAAATTGAATTTTTTTTATGAAATGTATAGGAATTAGTGCAATTTTTCTTTATTATGTACCAGATTTTTCCTGTTGTGATCTTATTATGATTATTTTCGAAAAATGCCTCTAGGGCGAGTATTTAGGTATAGATATAGTAAATATTTCGAACCGTCTCGCAAGGTCGTGACCAAACTATTACGTGACAATAATGGCATTCCTGGATAATTCTGGTCAATTTTATTTTTATAGGTTGGCATGCAACCCAGGACCGTAACTAAAATTGCATAATCTTTTGATAAGCATTTTACAGCGAAATAAGATTTATGAAGCTTTATTATTAATGACTTTTAATTATCACCATAGGTAAATTGTATGTAATAAGTAATTAAGTTTTGGCAAAATATATGGGATAATTCAGTTATTTTTTATATGATATTATTATCTAGTAGCACATAAGTAACTTTGCAAAGATGCTTTTCTCTCCGTTGCAACCAACCTCCTATATTGGCTTTGGTATTTTGCTTTTTTTCCAGTTGAACTAAGTTCTTAAATAAATTATTCAACAAATAATATTAAAATAAATCGATTCTGGTACGGTACCGTACATTTAGTTACAACTATTTCCAAAGGTTATATTTAGGCTTAATGCACTTATCTGCTAAACTGGGGAAAATTATAAATTTGCTGCTGTTAGTATACAAAGTATGTTTCATGCCACAATATGAAAAATACTACCAATTACAATGTAGTTAAAGAAGTTATTTTAATTCTCAGAAAAAGCTAAGCAATTAAAAACTCTTATAACTAAATAATTTTGAAAATTGTAGTATATTTAAAAATAGAAAAAATACAATGTTTACTTTTATGAAAATATCGGGTTATATTTTTTGCAAAATTTTCACAATTTATTTCAACAACAATTATTGCACTTTTGTCATGTAAATTTAATTAAATTAAAAATATTTACTTCAATCCCATGTTCTAACTTGCCTAAAAAATTTTCTGAATTATCTATAGTTTTATAAAAACACATCTTGTGTATAGTTAAATACCATTACCAAATTTTCGAAAATATTAATTATTTGTAATTAGAGCACAACACACATAAATAAGATACTTACATTTATTTTTTGGCGTTTTTATTTTTATAAAATATTTTTCTATATTTACCCATCCCCAAACCAAATAAGATTACTTGCTTTTGTTAACGACATCTATGAATTTTAATATTTACTAAAATATTGTCCAATACAGTAGGTATAATTTCATTGGGAAAATAAATAGGTATGGCCTCTACAAAATCTGTGTTACTTGATGCAAGTTTGTCTAGTTAGTTCAGGATTACATACATTTTTTAACCCTTAACTGCTACCGACGGGGTCAAAATGACCCAGAGGAACACAAATCCTGCTGCCGCGCCTTTAGTTGAATAGTGGGAGGGCTGCGCTGCTAGTTATTCTCTAGTTGGTAAGGGTTGAGTTGAGAGTGGTGAAGAGTGGTTCGCTCGTTTTTTTGATAATCGAGATATTTACGTTCGCGGGTCAAATTGACCCGTCTGTAGCAGTTACGTTAGTGATTTTAATTTTATGCATACATGTATTTATATAATATGTTTGCTTTTTTTTTTACCATTTTTTAGTTTAGGTTTGTGCCACTCAGTCGCGAAACGACGGGAGGGGGGTGCCGATCCGTTAAACAATAGTAAAATTTAATTGAAATATTTGGGATATATGGATGCTAGTTGGGAAAGAGATTTTTTAGAATTGTGCCCCCAATAGAATGATGTACTTCAGTGCGTCCAAGGGCGGATTTACGGGGGGTAAAGGGGTAAGTACCCCCCCCCCCCATGAATTTTAGGGGTTCCGTACTTTTCCCCGACCATACGGTCGAAATGGGTACAGAAATTCAACGTAGAATTTATAATACAAAGGTTCTCCGCAAACTGCGTTCGCTAGCATCAGACATTACTGGAATTGTTTTAGAGGATAGGCCTATTCAAGGACAAGTCCAGGAAACATCAAAGAGAAAGCGTTGTGCAATTTGTCCTGCAAGAAAAAAAATACCGCAAAACAAACTCTTGCTGTACGATATGCAATTTACCAGTTTGCCGCCAGTGTGTCCTTACAGTGTGGCCGAACTGTAAATAGTTATGTTTTTATGTTTTTTTGTTATATATTGTTACCAATACTCTTATTTATAAATAAATAAAAAAATAGTTTACTACAATTGTTTCGTTATTTCCTAATTTTCTATTGGGTCACTTTGACCCGTCGGTAGCAGTTGCGTTAAAATTATTGGTCAGTAGCAGTTAAGGGTTAAACTAAATTAATCTACAAATGGGGTACCATAAAAATAAATGGTTTTAATGTACTTTATTGTAGCTGGGGCAACTGTCTAAAGGTAGTTGATTAAGTAGGCTATGCTTAAACAGCTTTCCAATAGGTAAAACGGAAATGGTAGTCAATTTTATTTTCTCAAAAAAAAAAAATCTGGCCCAACTTTCACAAAAAAACTATTATAAGGTTTCATTAGAAACAAGTCATTATTTAATTTAATAAAGTGAAATATTAAAATTTAAAAAACAGCATCGGTGGCTCCGTGGTTAACGCGACAGTCACTGAGAACTCTAGGACGAGAGTTTGTGGGTTCGTATCCCACTGCCGAAAAACTGGTTCGGGCCCGGTGGATTTTAGTGGTATAACTCTTGACGTGAGTCCAACATCGGGCAAAAATTTGGGAAGAGTGGAAAATGTATCATCCCTCAATACCACCCTATTCACGCCGGTAACTAACTCGGATAAGGTCGGATATCTCGTGGGGTGCGGGGGAAGGAATACACTCCCCAATCAGTAGGTCATGGAAGCTCGAAACCCAGAGTTGATAGCCCTTGGTGTGCTTCTAATGACTAATGATCGTGGTTCGGAGCCCACGTTAAACCGTCGGTCCCCTCGGGAATGGCCCTGGCAGCGAACGAAGAGGAATAAATCCGAAATGAGCTAAATTTAAAAAAAATAATAAAAATATAAAGCTGTAGGTGTCTAAGAAAAAATTTAAAAACAAGCGAATTTTTCTCATGGCATTTTTCCTAATTTTTACAAAGAAACCAATAATATTTTTTTTTATGTGAATTAAAATTTCACATAATATGATTAGCATATTATCTTAATATTAATCAATACCACCACATGTATGATTGGCATCTTCTTTCATGTAATAAATTATTGTGATTTCTTCAATAATTTAAAGAAAATGGTGTATTGTGACCTATGCATATCACCGATTGTGAGGTACAGGTTTTAAATTTCAGTTTCAATCCAATAAATAATTTGTTAAGCAATGTAAGGATATTAAAAACATTTTTTAAAATTTTAAAATGAATATTAACTGCTTATGACTACTTTTGTTTTTGATATATTATGGTGAATATTTTATAACTTTCTCATAAAAAATATTCCAAGAGGAACCGATGCAACATAAATTTTAGTAATCAAGTAAAATTAGTTAAGAATAAGGTTTCTTAGGTTTTTTTTTCGGGTTTGTATCTTGTTCGCTATTTTTATAAATATTTTGTCTAAACCTTCAAACTTTCGACTATTACCTTTATTATTTTAAATCTCAACCTACGACCTCTACCCAATCCATCTTAAAGTAAACCATTAGTTCGTCATTACCCATCGTGTGGCAGCACTGGTTTACCTACAAATCGATTCAAAACAAAAGAAAAAAATCGACGCCATCGCAAATGCAAGACTCGGGGTTGCCAAGTGCTGGGATAGGTCTAAATAAATAAAATTAAGGGTTTGAGTTTTTGTTTCAGGCCGAAAATTTGATACTTTTTGATATGTAAAAGGGTTAAAATTTTTATAATATTAGCAGCAGCTCATTTTAACAAAATTATATTATAAAATTATTTTATTTTTGTTTTGTTTTGGCGTAAGAGGAAGAGCATTAGAATTGCTAAAGAAATATTTTGCGAGGTCTTATCAGATCTGGTTGTTTTTGGGTTACTAGATCATGAAAAAGTATATTATGAATTTTCGTCTGTTTATCACTTTGTCTGCATATTGCCACAAAATTTTAAAGTCAATATGACGGGAAATTTTTATTATTCTTCATTTCCTGTCAAGGGAGGATTTAGCTTTTGGGGAACTTGAATATAGTATAAAAAATATATTAATTAAATTTTTAGGGAATATAGGCTGTTACAGTGTTTCCGTGACCAGAACTAATAAAATTACCTGTATGTAGACTTATTGATAAATGTCCCAAAAAGTTAAATTTGAAATGATTTAAATCCGCTCAATTATTTACCTTTAAATCCATTTACATGAAAACTAACAAGTTGAGGCACGAAATAGTATATTGGTACCTAATCAAAAAATATTCGCAGTATAATATGGTAATGAAACTTTGCTGGCCTGAGCTAGACAGGTACTTGACACGACTTTTGTTTTCATAAATATATAGGGTTTTTCATATTAATGGATTGGCAACATGGGCAGGTCTTGAGCTGCACAACGTGTGGCCGACATTGACGGTGTCCGATCCAACAGTTGGTTTAAAGCCGTCGCGACGCTAACAGACACCCGATTTCGCGCGCTTTTCATTTTCGACGCTCGTCAAATGCGACATTTACGGTTTTAATTATTCATTGCGTTACCTGAGGACTAGAATCGATATAGCTGTTATCACGTGTAGTGTTTTTTCGTCGCGTTTGTCGCGGATTGCTCTTAGGATTTTGTTGATTAACTATTATATTTATGATTTTAAGGTTGAATTACATAGGGTGAACCAGCATAACACTGCGGCAAAGACAAGTAACTTTTAAGTGGTTGGAACTGTATAAAAGTTTTGTATTAGAAGGATTAGACGGGTTCTTTCATCGGGGCTAAAAAATTTCGTTATTTACAAATGCTTATATTAATTTGACTTATAGTTGTAATCTTAGTGATCTGATCTAGTTAATCTTCGGCAACAAAAAATCTATCCATTTCTTGAAAAACACGAATACCTTCCTTTCTTTTTAATTTGCCGTTTTTCAGGGATGACAATATATTCAAAACTGAAGGGTATATGCTAAGGGAACATTATTAAAGTTAGTCACTATGATTTAACACAATACCTATTTATCACAAGCTGATGTCTCCAAAATTTACGGAAAATAAAAAGTTGGTAGCATACATTTTGTTTTTTTTTTGTTTTTAAACCGATTATTTTAGTCCTGTACTAATTCATAGATATTTTCATTGCTATCAATGTGAATGTTTTTCATAGGGCGATATTATATCGGTGCGAGCGAATCAGGGCTGTTATTTTTCATACTTATAATTTCTTGATAAAGTTCTATAAATTAAGACCATTTTGCTCTTTGAACCATTTCCATTAATAGAGATAATTTATGCATTTTATAATAATAGTCTGTTTTAAAACCTTTTACTTAATCAATTTTAAAACATTTAAAGGAAATAGTAACGTCTGTGTACTCTCTCAGGCGCGGATCTAGCATTTTCTTCAGGGGGCGTAAAAAAGGCAATTTAAACTGTAATTAAACCTTATTTTTCCTTTTGTTTATGGAAAGTTTGGGTTTTGTTTGGTTGATTTTTATAATGTCAGTGGGCGCGTGTCCACTGCGCCCCTATGGATCTGCCATTCTCTTCCCTTAGCTTTAATAACAGAACGTAGTCTGCTAGGTAGTGGCGATTTTTTAATGAATAATTGAATTATATGTTTTAAAAAGTGCTATTCCTTTCCGTATATAATTAAATACCGGATGTAAAAAATATTGTATATTTTGTATAAAAAGGAAAAAACCCGTACAAATCCATCAAAACTAAATTTGCAGTTCTAATCATAAAGAAGTTATTATATTCCTTTGAACCTGGTTGGTCACATAGTCATCCAGCGACAACTGTATAATTAAAAGGGTAGATAAAGCACATAATATGTGCTCTGTATATGACCCTTGACCTAAAAAACAATAATTTTAAAGATATGTCTCACAGGCTTAAGTATGTTCGTATAGGCAAAGCCTTTTCTTTATTATTATTTATTATTTTCTTACTTTGGCTTATGTAACCATTAATAACCAATAAAATAAATCTATCGGTGGTCCTTACAAATCAACTTAGTTGATTAAACATTGAACTATAAAGTTTTGTCATCATTATCATACTAGATTAAAAAATGTAAAAAATTGTGGAAAAAATCCTGATAATTCACGTAACAGGAACCCTTAATACAAACAGTACGGTTATTATTATGGGACTATAAAAGGTCTGGCAATAAATACTAACCAATATCAAAAATATAATTCGTTATTAATATTTTGTTGATCAATGCCTACTATAATTTAAAAACCATTGCCAACTAATATCCATCCATTTTGGATAAAAAACATTATCGTATACCAAAATTCTACAAATATTAAAACCGCTTTTTAGAGCCGACTCTAATTATCCATTAAATACGAAATAAAACAAAGCAGAATTGATTTTTCTCATATAAAGGAATATTGCTTTGTCCCTAATAAAAAAATATTTATATCAGTAGGTCGTGACCTAATTATTAAAATATAAGGCTTGAATAATTTACAGAAATAAAATGATTTTGTGTCATGCATGCAAGGTCTAAAATGATTAAAAATACCCACTGACATTGATCAGAAATTATATAACTTAACAAAATAATTATAAGTTAATAATTTTAACCATATTTACATAAATATGACAGAAAAGTGATTTTTAAGGCAGCTGTGCTGATATATTATGCCCTGTTATTCTAACCTAATTGTATTGTTTTTTAAAGTTTAATAACTTTTTGACTTTTTATATATATTAAGTTTTTTTAAAAATATAGTGTTGATGCAAAACTTCTACGGTATACTTTAGGTGTTTAAATTATAGACTTTCGTAAAATAGCTTGTTGCAAAAATTGACCATTGTAATTAGGTATTTTTAAAATATCACGTATTCGTAGTTAGGTTAGAAAAATAAAATAAATTCATTATTAATATTATTATTATGTTTTACTACTATTTGCTACTATTTTTTTTCTGTAAAGCTGAAAAAATTTACAGCATACCAGTTTAATTCTTAGTTTTTGCTACAAGTTCAAATGCTTATTTACCAAAAGATTATTATTTTTGGTCTAGCCTGTATAATTTAAAATTTTTTTTAAATTCTATTAAAAAACAAAAAATCTTTCAAAGCCGGATTTAATTCATATTGCCAATATCTCCCAAATTCGTAGACATTTCACTCAGAAGCTGTTAAACTCAACTAACATTATAAAGACACTTTATAAAGCATTTAATCCTTATTCAAATTTTGGATTGTGAAAATACATATATTAACTAACTACTTATTTTTAATTTTTAAACATGCTTCACTGTTCCAACAACAAATTTTTTTGTTCTCTTTTTTTGCAATATTATAATAAAATATGTATTAAAGGAAAAATTAAATATTTTAAGAAAATAAAAATGTCCGTTATGTAACTGAAAACCAAACCACAAACTTAATAATGTGACAGTTGTCAAAGACTATTTTTTTCTCAAATTAATCTACTGGGTGTCCCAACAGCGTGTAGAAGGAACGATAGCAAGTAGAAAAAATGGTCTACATGAAATTTGAATACCATATTATTATATACATAATATACCAAAATTAGTTTGGCCTATACAGGGTGGTTCAAAGAGGATGGTGATACTAAGTTACATTTTTTTTAATAACACCCTGTAAGTATATCAGTATTTTTTAAAATCTAAATAGCCTGTTAACAAGTAAATGGAAAAATTATATTTAATTATACGCGATTTCAAAATTTTTAGGCTCCGTCTTTTAGAAAAGAGAAAATATACAGTGATATAAAAATGTTATTTTGTATCGTTACACTTTATTGAGCCACCCTGTATACACCAAAAAAATTATAGTAATTATGTAGCTAGGCTATTTCTTCAAGTTTCTATTTGATATTGTTGTTAAGCTACAGTTTCTCCACACACTGTTGGGACATGCCTAAGAATTTTAATTTTGTGAAAATTGAAAGAAAATTTAAATGGGTAGATTTGAAACTAGAGATTTCAGTGGTGGGCATAAAATTAAGGACATACTGTAAAATAGTGTAAGATAAATAATTGTGCTTTTTGCCTGCGTTTATAATCCACCAGTAGCGCTGGGCCATAAATTTTAAAAGACAAATGGTGAATTTGTTTGCTTATATTGGCAAGGCGTCATTTAATAATAATTTTCCGTAATTTGTCTGTATATTTGGATTTGAGGGTTTAAATATTATAAGTAAGTCATTTCCATAATTGCGATACTTAGAGAGTAATTTTTCTTGCATATTGATTTGATAAGAATGTAAAATTACTTTCATCTTCGGTAAAGAAAATGTTAGTTACTGTATTCTGTAATAATTTTATTTTCAATTTATTGTATTAAATTGTTATTTTATTCATACCTACCTTTAACCACGTACCTTAAACTTTAAATTAAACGAATTAAAACCCTTGAACCGTTTTAACTTAATTCATTAATTTAAAACCTTTTACAATCTTAATTTATTAATAAATACTTAAGCTCCCTATGACATTGTTGTGGCGCGTATTGGGACAAGAGAGCAGCAAAATCGGCAAAAACAAAAATTACATTAAAATATTATCAACAATCAAATGCTTACTTCTATAATCTGGGGTCCTTCCACTTGCGTTTTTGGGAATATTTTTTGACAAAATTTTGTTTTCTATATTTGATTTATCCCCTTTGCTTAACCATTGAAAACCTTATTCAAAGTACTGACAAATTGATTCCTTTCATTTCGTCAGATCTATCCTTGGACGCGCTTCGCCTTATCATGGCTCGTTAGTAAGCATACTATCCGACAAAAGGAAAAAAATATAATACTACTATAAAGGTAATCTAATTTATATAGAAAATCTCTACAATAAGATCACCATCTAACACATGCAAAATCATGAAATTAAATTAAGACTGCTAAACAAACTATGCATTAAGGGCCTATATTATGTGTCATAATATGCGTATGGAATATATAACGTTTAGCAAGAAACAACCGTAGTTGTTATCAAATTTATTTTAAGGTACCTATATTTGTTTATTCGGATACATTGAAATAATTCCCATGCATTTGTGCTTTATGCACACAATAATATAAATATAAACAATATATTTCTAATACCATACATTATTTACTTGTGCTCCTATTGAGGGCATCTGATTTGGGCCAGTCGAGTTTGCTCAGTTTGGTCAGTCTTTGTTGATGTAGGTAAATATTCGACAGAACCGGCCCTTATCTAAAATCTATAAATTTTATAAATACAAATAATATAAATCACCGGAAACTTGGCAATAGTTATGGATTATCGTTGCCTTGCCGCAATCACACTGAAGATCACAACCGAAACAGCAACAAACGATAAACAACTCCGGCCCGGATATGTCAGATAGTTGTGTTCAATAGCAGTGTTTCGTACCGATCGATAACATTTCCAATATTTCTATTTAATATTTGATTGGTAAAATTAAAAATGCATTTGCATATTAAATGACAAATTTCCGATTTTTAAATTACAGCATTACGTTTTAATTGATTCTAATAGAATCTGATATTAAAATCTATAGGGAATTTGCATTTAATTTGTGTTTAATACCAATTTTGTTGGTTTGTTGCCTCAGTGTACGGCGTATCGAAGTAATCCGGGTTTTAAAGAAGATTATCTAAATTGAAAATGATGCCGACATGCATTGGAAGAGTAAAATGGAGTTTCTGTACAAGATATTGCTACGAGTTAAGGCCGACTCGATTTATCACTGAAGGGTTGAGTGGAGGCTAAAAAGGTATTTATAGAGATGTAATACTGGCAGCAGATGTTGCTTTGTTTTGGTTGCTTTGTTGACGTTTAACTAAGGTTGTAGTAGAAAAAAATTTATATTTTAAAAGTTGAAATTTATATATTTAACAAAGGAACTAAGAAAAAGATTGTAAAGAAAATGTATACAAAATGCCCACATTTCAAAAATCAATTTAGAAGGCTAAAAGTTATGAGATCAAAGAACCATTTATTACTAACTCATTTAAATGTATAAATAGAAATTAAATATAATTGCCTGTACAGTGTACATACTCATATGGGTATTGTAGGAACTGCTTTTTAAAAGCTACTTAGTTGACCTAAGGGCAAAATATCACCTGGTGTACAAATTAGGATATTTTACGATATTTCTGGTGTATAATAGAAATTTTCATCAATCTCTACGATTGCCCATCTTTGAAGGTAAACAAATCCCAATCCCCTTGAAAAAATTGTGGAACTTTTCTTTATTAACTTATAATTTTTTTAGGGGTTTTAAAAAAAAGTATTTCTCTTCTCCAAAGAAGGGCAACTAGTAGCCGCTGATATGTAGGCGAATTTAAAATTTTCATTTTGAATATAAATATTATCAAAAACCCCGAGGGAATGTAGGCTATTGATTGCCCCTAAGAGAATCAGTAAGCTAAAAAAAGGTTGTTATTGCATTGTTCAGTGATCGATCGAATTTTAAATATCATGCGAGACTAATAAAGGCATCGTGCTCGTTCTCTTGCACACTTGAAGGTCAAAAAAAAAGTTGAAATTATGCTGCATCTCTAGAACCCTAACTCTGCAGTAGGCGATGAATCAATTTATTTTTATTTTTGGTTTTTTAATTATTTCTAACAAAAATCAATGCACACAATTAACATTTTTTAAATAATTTCAGTTTTCGATAATTCTAAACATATTTTAGTTTTCGATAATTCTAAACAAATTTTAGCTTTAATACCCCAATTATTGCTAATATTATGATGTTAGTGTTGAAAAAATATTTAATTTTGTGGGAATAGAAATTGGATAACGAACTTATTGAATGATCCAACCTTTCGAAAAAATAAATACATTTTTAACACGCGCATCACAATACTTTATCTACAAACACTATTAAACTGGGCACTAACAGCAACAAAAAAATTAATACATATTCTACCAAATTCCAAATCAAAGTCATAAAAATCCAAAGTAACTTACTTTATTTCTTTTCTGTTAGTTACATGTTAACGAATTGTTGTTAATTACGGAAAACCTAGCTGTCAATAACTTTTAATGAGCGTTTCTTTTTTGAAATTTTGCGATTTTCGATTGATAATATGATGAAAAACGATTTAAATGTGGAATATAATGAAGCAGCGCAACCTTTGAGTTCTTGCTGAAAAAGTCTTAGGAATAGACAAAATTGCTTATTGAAATTTTTTACATTGTATCAAATATAAGAAAAACAGGTGTGCTAGAAATCTAGTTGGTATCTATAATTTCCGTAAAATGCCTGTTACAGCAGAATTCTTGAAGCTCCCAGATCCAAAGCTTTGCAATGGTTACTGTTTCCGTTGATAAAAGTAATCCACTTTTAACACTATTGTAATATAATTACATTTTAGACCGCTGACAACAAGCTTTAAAAAGCTACTTTTAATAGTGTTTGTAGAATTTTAGTACAAACCAGTGTTTTTTCTTATAATCTTTTCTGGTGTTTTACATAAAATTAAAGGAAGTAATATATCAATCGTCTGCTGCGCTGCTTTGTTTCGATTGAACCAATAATATCACATGATTTTCGGGTATGCGCCAGAAAGCGCATTGTGTTTGCTTTTGTTAGTGTCGGGCGAGGCTTAAAAATCGGAATGCAATGATTGCTCAGCGATAAGGACGACTTTCATGATACAAAATTATGGTTCTAGAAGATAATTATCTATAATAATTTATAACGGGTTTAGTTGATGCATGGTCTATAATTACATAAATTGTTGTTTTTATAATATAAAGAATTGTTAGGCTGTTATTAAGTAAGTAAGTACAGGGTAGAATACTATACTAATATTTTATATTTAAATAAATATTTTAAAAATTATGCTTTTTACTGAAATTTCTAAGCTTTTGACTGTGTCAATTGGCAGGAAGGTTTTTTAAAAATAAATAAGATCTAAGTAAAATTAAATTATATTTCATAATTAGACGTGTAAATAGTTTTATGTTTCAAGGTTAGTCAAAAAACCGATTTCGGGAAATACCCAATAATAACTTTACAAATTTAACATCGTAAATGGAATTTAGGAAATCTTGGTGTTTTATACTACTTTTTGACATACAATAAGTTATTAGATTTTTTCCCATTAAACCCTAATTAAAAATACAACGTAAAATTTAAAAATTAGGTAAAAATATGATTAGTGTTTGGAAAAACTTTTAACCAGGAATCCCCTGCTTTAGATTTTTCGATATTTAATATAGTTACAGCACGCGCCACATAACTTGTCGAGACCCCACGCAGGTAATAATCCACCTAATTTTACTCCAATCGTTGAATAAATATTATCTTAATATGAATATTTATTATAAAATCAAAAAAACTAGAAGTAATTATTTTATTATGGGAAAGATAGAATTTTGTTATAATACTTATTAGATTTTCCTTTATTTACAGATAAACGATAACAAACCGACCTTTAATAACGTCACCAAAGCTAAATATCATAGTCTTTAACTGAAGAAGTGTCATAAGCATCCTCTTTTTACCTTAATTATTGAGGAAGAATGTCCACTATGTATAGGGTTCGTACAAATCAAAAATTGTCTGATTTTGACACCCGAGAATATCTGAATTGCAGAAAAGAAATTACTAGACACTACACGTTCACTATACAGGGTCCTGCAATAGTGGGTCAGGCTACCATAGCTCCTTTACGAATTTAGTTAGGACTTTCATTCATACGCTAACTTATACTGTATCATACGGGGTACTTCAGGAAAATATTTTTTCATATACAAGGTGGCCCAAAAAAGTGTGGTCATAAAAAGTAGTGATTTTTTAAATGGCATACCCCATATTATTTTGCATATTTAGATTTATGCTATCGTCCTTTATAAATTCCTAAAATTTTGTTTGATTTGCTTTGGTAGTTTAAGAGCAATCAATTAAAAACTAAAAAAAAATTATTTTGAAGTAGTGAAAAAAATATCAAAAAAAATAATCTAAAATTAGTTTTTCAACCACGGTATTAAGTGAGTTTAATGACAAGAGGTTTAAAGATACTATGAATCGAATAGTATTTATCTATTTTATACAGGGTGTTCATAATAAGGTTTCAAAAATGACACATTTCAAACCTATTTGTCTCAACTTTTTCAAATGGAACACCCTGTATATTATTTCGGTATTTTATATAAAATACACAAGCATTTTTTTTTGTTTTTGAAGCATATAAGTTATTTCCAGCCGTTTTCGAAATAAATGCAAATTTCATAAATTATGTCGATTAAACAGAGTTTATTTCTAAAATTAAGCGTAGGCGACTAGACTAATAATTAAAAACTATGGTAATTGTTCAAAAGGTCTTCCATTTTGTTCTGTGCACAAGCCAACATGTTTTTGAAAATATCTGTTTATTTTCCTTTTAACATTTCAATAGCAATACCAGCAAAGAGGTTCATTATCTCCAAAACCCATAGTAGGCTTTGAAATAAAACGTGGATTCTTATACTTAGTTTGACAAGTTAATTCATTTTAAAAAGGTGTAATATCGGGCGAATAAATTATAAGAAATTATCTTAATAATACCTCTCCGAACCAATGGATCGGTAGAAACGGACCCCCCTGCCAGCTAGATCGCCGGATCTTACAAAACTAGACTTTTTTTTATGGGGCACGTAAAACAAATTGTTGACAATGATCCACCTACAACTGCTAATAAAATGCAGTAAATGATAAAGATACGTGTTTGCTAGCATTTCCCCTGAAATGTTAAGGGAAGTAAATAGATCTTTTGGAAAGTGTGTTGGCTTGTGCACAGAACAAAATGGAAGACATTTTGAACAATTACTGTAGTTTTCAATTATTAGTCTAGTCGCCTAGGCTTAATTTTAAAAATAAACTCTGTTTAATCAATATAATTTATGAAATTTGCATTTATTTCGAAAACGGCTGGAAATAACTTATATGTTTCAACTACAAAAAAGAATTGCTTGTGTATTTTATATAAAATACCGAAATAATATACAGGGTGTTTCATTTGAAAAAGTCGAGAAAAATAGGTTTGAAATGTGTAATTTTTGAAACCTTATTATGAACAGCCTGTATAAAATAGATAAATACTATTCGATTCATAGTATCATCAAACCTCTTGTTATTAAACTCACTTAATACCGTGGTTGAAAAACTAATTTTAGATTATTTTTTTTGATATTTTTTCCACTGCTTCAAAATAATTTTTTTTTAGTTTTTAATTGATTGCTCTTAAACTACCAAAGCAAATCAAACAAAATTTTAGGCATTTATAAAGGACGATAGCATAAATCTAAATACGCAAAAAAATATGGGGTATGCCATTTAAAAAATCACAACTTTTTATGACCACACTTTTTTGGGCCACCCTGTATATGAAAAAATATTTTCCTGAAGTACCCCGTATGATACAGTATAAGTTAGCGTATAAATGAAATTCCTAACTAAATTCGTATAGGAGCTATGAAAGCCTGACGCACTATTGCAGGACCCTGTATAATTTTAATCTTATTACATCAAAATGTTTTAGTGTCCCAGTTGTGATTATACCGCGTTAATATTTAAATAGGTACGTCATAATTATGACTTTTTGGCCGTAATTTGATTTTTTTGAAATACAATAATTTTAACGATAAATAATGTTAACTGTAGGTTTCTGCCAAAAAAGCTTTAGTTTTATTGATGCATAAAAAACGGGTTTTTTTATGAATATAAAGAAACCAAGAAAATATTTACAATACTAGGTATTTATGATAAACAAGGAATGCGTTTATAAAGGCCTTTTTATTGACATCTTCTTCTTTGAATATAAAATAGTTTAAATCTAATTTGGACAACGGGCTGGTCTTTTTAACATCCTTTCTCTGCCGTACCTTGACATTTTCACCTTTACTGTTCTCTTCTGCCGATGCTGCTCTATGCTGCAGAGTGCAGCTGCATAACTGGGGCTGGTCGATCTTGTTTTGACCTAGACCGCAAAATAATTCTTTAATCTTGGTTTGACCTTGGAATATTTCGTAGGTCGACTCTATTTCTTCTATAGACACCATAATCCTCTGTTTTAGCAATATACCTTTTAGAAGAGTGTTCAATGACTACTCTGCCTGGAGTCCAAACTCGTGGAACTTTTTGGATGAAAACTTGTTCATGAGGATTTCAAGTGGACATGGCTCTTAATTTTTAGCAAAATATTTGGCAAATTTATGTCAGTGTAGTTCATTTTTTACTACTATTATTTCAGTGTCGAACAATGGTTTTAAGGCCATTCTTAATTTTGGTATTAACGTTCAAAATTTCTTTGCTATTAACATTTCAGCCGGAGACAGTAAGATACTTTTTAATGTATTGTTATATTCTAAGTCTAAAAGGTACGGATTTATGTTATTCAATTTTATAATCATTCCTGTTAGTCTGAATGTGTCTTCCAATTAAATCATTGGACTTGGTGTCCTCTGTGTAATATTTAATTTTTGTAAAAACATTTTACACTTAACTCTTAACTTAACTTAAATCGAAGGGTGCCCGAGTAGCATATTTAGACACAAATTCTTTGCTGAGAAACGTTTCGAAATATTTTCAATTCAAATACCAAAATTGTGTCTCGACAAATGTGTTGAAAATTTTTCGAGACATTTCCGAATTGTTACTTGAAAATTTTTTGAACTGTTTGTTTCGAAAATTTTTACAAACCACAGTATCGGCACATTTAACACACAAGAGATTGATTATTATTTTTGATAAAGTTGTGAAGATGTATGACACATACATGCGTTTCCAAATTGTAGCGATACATTTTTGATTTAAGTGAATCGAAACAAATCGGTAATGTTCTGCTTCGACTTATTTAGCAAACAATGATGTCCATTCATAAATAATTATTCGAAAATAATTTACCAAACTTTCAACAATATACACTTACACTCAATCAGCCCTATGCAGTAAGTACATTGACTTTAAAGTCAATGTTGAAATTATTTCATTAAACATTGACTTTCATTTCACTATTGGAATAAATTGGTATGCAGCATCGACACTTGATTAAAGATTATTGAAATGAAATTTTATTGAAATGAATGTCATGTTTAGACTAGGCTACATTATTTTTTAAATGCTAATTAATTAAAACAGAAGAATATTTGTCTACATAACCCCAGAATTTTGGTCTTCGATTTATTTTTGTGTGTATTTTTATTTGTGAATAATTTAAAGTTTAAACTTAAAACCAAAAAAAAACAAAGAAGGTAAGTAAGTACATGGGGTTTATAAATATTATTAAAAAATGTAAACCAATTAGGGTCTTTGAGGCCCCCTGATTAAATAATAATAAAGCAGATTTCCTGTAGTGACCCATCAGCCCAGTTTTACCAAGCTGATTTGGTAATAAATAAAATGTTTTCGTGCTGCACAAAAACATATTCATAATTTTTGCTTGATATTATAAAATTTTTAATATGAATATATGAAAACATCTTTTATTAATTTAGTTCAAACCAAAAAAAGGATTTTTTTTTGCGCCGGCAGATCTGTTTAAAGCATAATAATTAGTAATTACCAAAAAAAGATTAGTTTTTTTAAATTTAAAAAGTATAAAAAACTAGTGTTTACAAATATGTTTTTTTTATATACCTGCCTGGAGAAATATCTAATTCGATTTGGGCATTTAATTTTATTTATCTTGCCTTGGAATTTCATTTTGAAGTAATTCTACAAATAATACTAAATCCATTTTCACAAAGATTTAAAATAAACTATCAGAGAACTTCAACTGACTGAAGTCAATCTAATCAAATGTTTACCGATTTATTGTTCTCAATTTCCACCTATCCAATTTAAAAAACAATGGCTTATCGGGGGGGGGGGATTGTTCTACTACCCCCCACCCTTCGAATACGCGCCTGTACTGTGCTTTAATATCTTCCCTCAATGATTATAATTTTTAAATTGTTTTCCGTTTGATTCTTGAATATCTTCAATTTTCTTTATTTTGAATCGCCTTATCAACCATTTTACACTATTTATAGTAACTTTATCAAATATTTCTTTATTTAGGTTGTGTGTAAGTTGATTTTACTTGAGCGAGGTTTGTTTCGAATTATTTTCGATACATTACCGAGTAGTTCGGTTTCAATAATGTATCTATTTATTATAGCTACATATATACATATATTTTTTATTTAAAATAGTAAATGGAATAATTGAATGCCCAGATCTATTACATCGAGTTAACTTTCGAGTTCCACCTAGGGACACACGAAATCACTTTCTTTTTGCACTTGACCACCATAGATGCAACTACGGTAAATCCTCTCCCATACCGAGAATCGTTAATAATGGGAACAAAATTAGTATTGACTTTTTTAACTCTTCCCTCACTTCCTTTAAGAGAAATGTTTCCAAACTTACACTGTAAGAATTATATTCTTGTTTTATTATGGGAGAGCTAATTTAAAATTAAGTTATCTTGTTTTTTTTTTTTTTTTTTTAACTGTTATAATAATTATTACTTACTATTAGTTTGTTAAGTAAAAATTGTAATTGGGTTTTGCCCGTCGATAAATAAATAAATAAATAAAATATACTAGAAATTGTGTCTCGACTCTATTTTGAACAAATATAATATCTTGCGTCTAAAGGCCATTTTGATAAATGAACTTTTATCTTTTATCAGTTTCCTTTTTTTATCGCAGACAGAAACATAGGTTTCGAGACATTTACTAAAATGTTTATAAAAATGCTACTTGGGTCTACCATTGTCAAACATAATAAATAAATGAGATTTAAGAAATACTTTTAAACGTTCAAAATATACATCTTTCTTGTTAACTTAAAATTATTCCACAAATTTTGAATAATAATCACAAGCTATAAGAAAATCTTCGATTGTTACTGTTATAAAATCGATTCCAATTCTTTCCTATGGTAACTTTGGTACATCATGCAGTACTAGATGTTGCATTCGATTTGATTTTAAAAATCGTAAGAATAAATTGCATGAAAACACCATGTTAAAAATCCCTTGATTTATATTTGGTCAAAATTCTAACTTTTGGGCTTGCTTCTGCGCCAAAGTAATTCTTTGATGAATAATGTGAAAGTTATTCAAAATATCAAATCCATAATCGTTTCGGATATTAATGAATTTACCTTTAAATCCAAATCATCGTGAAAATCTGACTGTATTGCCCAATATGGTTTTGATCCAGGTCTTACTGAGGAAATCTTCCAACTTTTCATCTGATATCAAAACTTTTAAGCTAATACAATAATCTTGTATGAAATCTGAGATTTTAATGAATTTTAAATGTTCTCTGGATAAAATATCTGGAACAAATAAATCATTTCTTGGTGCATATTCAAGACTTATATTGTTATTTATAAATTTGATTACCAGTCTTTGGAGCCTAGGAGAAAATCCATCGATATATTTATTAACTAACCCAATTAAAGGTTTGTGATCTAAGATAGCTATAAATGGTCTTCCATAAAGATGATAAAGTATTTTTTCACAACCAATAACTATTGCCAACAGGTCTTTTTAAATAGTTTTTTTGGGCAGTATTCAGTGACATTGGCCTTGACTGACCTACCTAATAAAGATAAAAAATATTAATATTTTTTTACGTTATAATTTTGTTTTATTTATTTAATGTTTTTTAAGGGGCTTGTATGTATCCTTTCTTGGTTTGCAAATTTAATTCAAAAAATTAATAATTGTCTATTTACTGACTATTTGATTAAAGTAAATTGAGAAATTAGTCAATATATATCAGATTTTGCTGTGTATGGTAATGCATTGGCCGCGAGTTCATCTAAGTTTGATTTCCGAAGAAGACATAAACATTGTTTCTTTAACAACTAGAGGTTGTTATGAAATAAGTAAGCCACAAATAAATATTAATCATAGTTAAATTTTAATTTAAATTTAATCAGAAAAACAAAAAGCCAAGGGAACCTAATTGATATTTAGTACAATGCAAATCCATTAAAGACTATGTTCAAGTTGATCGAATTTCAATTACACCTAAATAAACTTTCAATATAACTTGAAACTTTCCAATGAAATGAAAAGTTTATGAAACTCGTCATACTCACGATCCTACTTATATTCTCAACAAGGATATATTGATTTTAAATATCAAACGGACAACAGTAAACTAAACTTATATAAATCGTTTAAATATGTCCGATGTGTTTTTCTTATATCTAATGATGACGAGGTAGCAGCCCCAGATATTTATGAATGCCTAAATTTTTATTTAATAATAGAAGTTTTGTAGAAAAACTGTTTTTTTTTGTCCCAAAGGTATGTAAGTTTAAAGACACCCTTAACCTATAAAACCGAAAATGCAGCCAGATCGTTCAAAATATTTTAAATATTTTTCATTTTGTCATAAACAAAAACGATTCTTTGCCGTAGAGATTTGAAAGAAAAAATCGAAATATATTTTTACTTCAAATTAATAATGGCAATGTTATAAATTTCAAAAATAATTAAATTTCTATGCAGTTCCTTCTTCATCAGAAGCACAGGGGCCCTGTTTTTATAAACCGATAAGATAGACTTATATATTTTTTCAGTGCAGAGCATTTGAAATCTCTGACGAAAAATATAAGCTATTTTCATGTCTTCATCATTCATGATCCTAATCGTTGTCATAGCTAAGGCGATGCAAGAAAAAAAAATAATCTAGATATGATTCATCTCGACTAAAGTCTGTTAATTTATATTATTATATTCCATCGATAGTTGACAATAAAACATTGAAGTAACTCTACTACTTTTGAATTAGCTTAATTAACAGTTCAGCTAGGAATATTTTTAATATTCAATAATCCAAGTGATGTTCCTGCCTTAATGAACGTTTTTTATATAAAGGGTTTTCCAATAAGAACGATATGATTTTAAAATGAAATAAAATTAAAATAATTTCAGATACAACAAAACGTTTTATATTATCTTAAAATTTAGTCGATAACATTTATGTTTTGAATAACACATGGTTTAAATATCCTCCGCGACTTCGTGTACACGAGCGAATTCGACGAACCCAATTTTCGATGACTTTATGCAATAAATCGGGCGTGATCTGACGAATGCAGGGTTCAATGTTCAACATTAATGCATCAAGTGTTTGTGGTACCTATGTCAAGAAGTAATCCAAAAAAGTTAAATCACAGCTTCTTGGAGGCCACTGAACAGTAGCATTCCTTGAAAATATCCTTTCATCAAACTTTTCTTGCAGTATATCGATAGTTTCATGAGCAGTGTGACATGTGGCACCGTCTTGCTGGAACCACATATCCTCCAAATCAAGTGCATCTTAATTTGGCCACAAAAAATTTCTTAACATCCGTTGATATCGTTCACCATTCACTGTAACTGCATCTCCTGCCTTATTTTCAAAAAAAAATGGTCCGATGATGCCACCATACCATAAACCACACCATACAGTTACCTTTAGCGGATACAAAGGCTTCTCATGAATCTGTTGTGGATTGTTTTCACACCAAAAACGGTAATTTTGCTTGTTAACGTATCCACTTAACCAACAATGAGCTTTATCTGAAAAGATAATTTTTTTGGCAAAATTAGGATCCCTTTCAAGTTGTTCTAAACTCCAAGCAGAAAATTCTCTGCGCCGACGATGGTCCAGTGGCTTAAGTTCTTGGGTCAAAACAATCTTATACGGGTGTACATTCAAGTCTTCTTTCAAAATACGCCAAATTGTCGTTTTTTTAATCCTTAACTCTTGAGCACGACGAGGAATTAATAAATTTTAATCCACGGCAACACTAGCTCTTACAGCAGCAATATTCTCAACAGTTCTTGCGTTTCGATGTCTTCTTGGTGTTTTTACATCGTGAAGAGTAAAATTATTTTCAAATTTCTCAACGATGCGACGAATGGCAAGCAAAGGAGGACGATTATTTACACCAAAGTTTTCGCGAAGTGCGCGATAAGTGTTCAGAAAAGATCGTCTATTTTCGTAAAATTTTTGGTTAATAACCAAACGTTCTTGAAGCGCGTATTTAGCCATAATAAATTGTTATAGTTTACTGACAATAACTGACAACTGGTGACAGGTATAACTTTATTACCATGGTTACCATATCGTTTTAAAATTATATCGTTCTTATTGGAAAACCCTTTACATATTTTTCAACGTTCCTAGAAAAAAATAAGGGATAGAAATTGCTATAACGATTTTTGTTACCTAGTTCTTTTGTTAAGTTATATTAGTAATTTTGATTAGTCCATGGAATTAACACGAGATTTATCCTAAAAACATTACACTCGTAAAAGTAAAGTAAAGTTAAATTGGTCCTAATCTGACATTTAGTGGCAGATTGCAAGTTTTATACAGTAAAATAAACATACCCTTTTAGCACTGTGATTTTTTGATTGCTAACTGTATTTTTCCTCACTAGCGTTTATTAATATATTTTTCTTAATATAAATAAATTATTTTAATTCACTAAATTGCGAAAATAAAATTGCCATTCTTAAAAGAAGTAGAAATACCAAAAAGTTTTTTTTTAAATTTGGAATTATACTCTTTATTAAATAAAATGAAAGTTACTATGCGCTGGGATGGATGCCAATGGTATCATTTTGACACTCGAATAAACTATTTATGCGTTTAAAGGTATTCATTTCATTACAATAAATAATTGACTTTCACAGTTACCGAATTTCTTCAAATTGAAACCAACTGACGATTTATTTAAGTCTTAAAGTTATTGAAAAAATACTTAAGGTAAGGAAGTATCAACATGCTTGCCAACATATTATAACCTATTTTGCGCTGATTTCTTTACTTTTTCTACCTCTAAAAAAAATTTAATTAAAATCAATATCGACTGCGTATTTTATAGGTAATAATTGATATATTGATATCAACGAATTTCATAATTTATTTTAGGAGAATTGTATAGCAACAAATTAATAGCGGTTTATATATACAAATAAAAAAAATAATTTATAACATTATTATGTCATTGTTTTTTAACTATACAATTCTCGTAAAATTAGCAATGAAATAAATTAATATTTTTGAAATATGTCAGATATTACCCAAATATTATACCGACGATATTGATTTTATGTACATGTTAGGTAATATAATAATAAACTAAAAAAAAAAACAAGGCGAAATAGGTTATAGGTTGGCAATAGATTTAATGACTCTGACAATTCCATTTTAAACTTGAAACTTAATTTTAACATGATAAAGACTTCCATACCTTAGATTTCTCTTTGAAATATGCCAGAAATATATTTTCATTGTATTTTCGACAAACGCGCCTCCAATCGCATTACTGTAGACATTTTCCATAAACAATTTCCTACTGTTCCTTGGACTTTTTGAGAAACAATTTAAAGCTTATAACTGCTTCATTTATTTCCAAGTTTGAGCCGTTTTCTTCCAGATTATCCAACGAAAATCATTCGCTACGCTCGGTATCCAATTTTCCCTAAAATAAAATGACATGATACAGTATCACCAGTAAAGTCCGCATCATATGGGATTTTTTTTATTAATCGCTTTATTCAAAATTTGACCTTGGCATCATGTTCTGCTTCGATCGAGATAAAAATTAAGCAAAAAAATAGTAGTCACGTGATTCGCATTATCTGTCAAATTTTAATTTTTCCAAAAAATAATTCAAAAGGTTTCTGTGGTTGTTTCTGAAAATATCGAAAAAAGTTTTATTTTATTTATTTTTATTTATTTTATTTTATTTATTTATTCATTCATTTGTTTATAACAAGTAAAGAGTTTTACAAAGTTCCTGATATTATTACTAAATGAAAATATTATTATTAACTTAGGTATGTTCACATATACAATTTGCAACCTACTAACTACAATACATATGCATGGATTGTCTCTAATCCTAGTTTAGTAAGCACCTAGGTATAAAATACCCGTATGTGCTTGTTGTATTATTGCAGAGATTATCAAGTGTGTTTGTACATAGCGGTAGCTGGTTTAATACAAAATTAAAAAGAAAGAAAATAAATTAAATACATTATAAACAAATCAAAAACAAACAATTTGTGACATGAGACTTATCAAAAGAATTACACTGCTTATTAAACAATAAAGGCCCGAAATAGCTCTAGAATACACATAGTAGATCCCGAGAATGTACTGAAAAGAATTTTTTTAAAGCGACTTTAAAGTGTTTTTTGTCCATTATGGATCTAATATTTAGTGGAATTTTATTATATACTTTTAAACCCAAGTAAGTAACAAAATGCTGCCCTAGACTGCTCCTTGACAGGGTGATATTAAAGAGTTCATTGACATTAGCTCTTGTTTGATATGGGTGTGCTATATGTTTGTCCTGGTATTTTCTATTTAGGTGAATAAAATTACAGACAGTCAAGATATAAAGGCTTTTTAAGTTTAAAATTTCTGAAAATAGTAAATGAGTCGGATACATTCGTGGCTTCTTAAAAATGATCTTAACAATGTAATTCTGGATTCTTCTTAACTGTTCCAGATGCACATCATATGTCCCTCCCCAAACCAAAATCCCATAACCAAGTAATGGCTCCACCAGAGCCTTGTACATTGCTATAAGGAGTTTTCTATTCAATGTTTCCCTTAGGATATAAAACTTATATATTAGACATCTAATCTTCTTGGTGCTGTATAGTATATGTTCATTCCACTTTAAGTGCTTATCTACAATAACCCCAAGATACTTAATTTTATCACAATGAGTAAGAGGTTCAGTGAGATTTTCCAAATAGATATGATCAAAATCCGGTCTATTTGCCTCTGTAAGAGAAAAGGCCATATATTGGGTTTTTTGTATATTAAAACGGAGTTTGAAAGTGTCTAAGTAATTTAAAACTTTTGTTAAACCAAGTCTTACTTTATCCCTGATACCCTCCCACGTCTGGCCGAGAAAAATAATGACCGTGTCATCGGCATACGCAATGATCTTCCCCCCCACGTTAAGCTTGCATAAAGCATTAATGTACAATAAAAACAGGATGGGCCCTAGAACCGTACCCTGTGGTACCCCGTGCTCTACTGTTCCTTCCTCACTCATACTGTTGCCAATCCTGACGCGTTGGGGCCGATCCCGCAGATACTGCACAAAGACGTCCAACCCAACTCCCCGCACCCCATACCGCTCAAGCACCTCAATCAGGATGGGATGCGAGACAGTATCGAACGCCTTAGCCAAGTCCAAAAAAACGGCGATGGCCTTCCTATTGTTATTTAGACCCTCAGTCACACAGTCAACCAACTCGTGAATGGCTGTGGATGTGTTAGACCCCTCGATGAATCCAAACTGATTTTCAGACAGTATTTTATTATTGTTGAGATAATCAATTAATCTTTTTTTTAAGCATTTTTCGAAGAGTTTCGCCAGATTGGAGATAACACTTATGGGTCTATAATTGCCAATTTCTTTTCTATTACCTGCTTTATAAATGGGCGTCACAATTGATGTTTTAAAGTGTTTTGGGACTATGCCTGTTTTAAAGATCAAGTTAATGATGTGCGTAATAGGTTCTTTAAGTTCTTGATGTAGAAATTTTATCATTTCAGTGGTTATTCCATCAAACCCAGAGGAACATTTATTTTTTAGGCTAGCAATATATGTGATAACCTCACCGGGATTAGTTGGTCTTAGATACATAGACGTTAAAAAGTTATTAGAAAAAGTTTTTTTAAATGCAGTTTCTAGCCCACATGCAAAATTTCAGCTGCATAAGATAATTTTGATTTTTACCTATATTTTGTAAATTGCACCACTTTTGCATAATAAGACTCAACGTAACCTACATAAAACTTCTCAGTTTTGACAATGCTTTATTTCAGATACATTTTCTTTAAAGTAGCGCCATATTAAATGTGTGTTTTTCTACAAAATCAAAATTGGGCTATTAAAATTTGGTTACATCATGTGATGCAAAGTTTATTTGCTTTTGACCCTGTATAAGGTAACTTCATAAAATAAGATTTTTGAAAACGTAGTTTGTGTCTGAAAGTAATACACCTTAATATTAAGACAAAAAAGAACACAGTGTCATCAGTAAAGTGTTCATTAAGTGGAAAATAAATTTTAGTTTAATTTAATGTAAAGTTTATCTATTTTCAACGATTTAATTTAAAACCCCTTTACTTTACTTTTTATTTTTTTTACTTTCAGACACAAACTACGTTTTCAAAAATAGTTATTTTATGAAGTTACCTTATACAGGGTCAAAAACAAATAAACTTTGCATCACATGCGACCAAATTTTAATAGCCCAATGTTGATTTTGTAGAAAAACACACATTTAATATGGCGCTACTTTAAAGAATATGTATTTGAAATAAAGCCTTGTCAAAACTGAGAAGTTATATGTAGGTTGCGTTGAGTCTTATTTTGCAAAAGTGGTGCAATTTACAAAATATAGGTAGAAAATCAAAATTATCTTATGCAGCTAAAAATTTGCATGTGGGCTAGAAACTGCATTTAAAAACACTTTTTCTAATAACTTTCTTCGATATTTTCAGAAATAACCCCACTTATGTATTATTTTTTGGAAAAAATTAAAATTTGACAGATAATGCGAATCACCTGACTACTATTTTTTTTGCCAAATTTTCATCTTGATCGAAGCAGAACTTGATGCCAAAGTCAAATTTTGAATAAAGTTATTAATAAAACAAATCTCATATGGTGCGTACTTTACTGGTGACACTGTATAATAATATGTTTCCTGATACTTAAACTAATATTTTAAAATAAAATTAATAGTTTTAGGTAAAAGTTATAAATGCAATGAGCTAGTGGCTTATTAAGGATCAACCGTCTCTTTTAATCGCCACTTCCACCGCACATTCACCCCATTTACTTACTTCAAACCGTCTTAAGCTATCGATTTATTTCAAAATATATTTATTTATGGATTAAGAAATACTTTATATACCTATCTGAAAAGTGTTTTATCATCGAACCCAATAATAAATATTTCACAAATAGTTGCAAGCGTTCGGCTGACTTTACAAATCACCAGTAAAACGTAATCAACCGGTATAAGGGGGAGTCGGCTAATCGTGCGCATGTCTTTATTTCCATAACCGGCGTAAATAATTCGAAATCGGTATTCAGGCGCCATCCCTTGCCAAGCCTGTGTACTATGACAAATGAGTCAGGTGGATCGCTTTACTTTACTTATCCAAAATGGTCGCTTCGTTGTTTACGTATGTCGTGTACTAGTTAGTATATATATGCTTCGAAAAAAATAAGCCGTAAGTAAGTATTTCCATTTTTACATTTTTTGATAATCGTGTGCGTTAATACATTGCTTAATGAGTCCTCTTGACACTGATATACATGTATATTATTTGGGCAAAAAAATGTTTTATATTGTTTTAAAGAATTTAAAACCGAATCTGCCACTTTCGGTTAATCGGGCACAGTGCGCACGATTAGCCGCCATCAGTGGCGGAACTTCAAAATTTGGGCCCCCCCCCCGCAAAATTCAATTAAAAGCCCCCTTGTAAATAAAAAAATTAAGCACCAGAAATTTTTAAAACGTATGTGTTTATTAGGTAGGTACCTACTTAACACTAACAACTAATAACAAATAACAATAACTTTTAGCATTTGCAAAGTTTCTAATGACCTCTTTTAAATTAAATTTTGAGGCCTCATCAGCTTCAATAGCCAAAATTGCAAGACCGCTCAATCTTTCTTTTATTGTTGTTGTGCGCATATAATTTTTAATCAGTTTTAGTTTGCTAAATGATCTTTCCGCAGTTGCTGTAGTAACGGGAATTGTTAAATATAACAGTAACGAACTAATAAGGAAGAGGAGCCAGACGTCTTTACATGGAGCGTTATACAAATAGAGTAGTACCTGATCATCGAATATTTCCGAGAATTATTAAAACCTAAATGTTCTAAACTGTTGTTAAACCTACTTACCTTTGTTAATAGGGAACTTGACAAAAATTTTAAATGGGGAAAAAATTCTATAAATCATAAGTATATATTGTCATAAAACATATATGGCAGAAAAAAAAAACAACATATTTCGTCCCAAAAGACCGCTAGCAAGATTTAAAAATGCCTCAAAATTCAAATTATCCCAAGCGGGTAAAAACGGGTCGTGACGTCACGAAGTACCTATAATTTGTGTGTGACATCGACAGAATAGGTTATAGGTTGGCAATAAATTGAACGACGTTGAGAATTCCATCTTAAAACAACAATACAATAACAATAACACACGGCAATCCAAATGCAAACTCGGTAGCTCGGCCACCGGTCAGGATGACGGATGACGGAAAAAAGTCATACTTCCTGACGTCATCGGGCTTGGCGCGCTTAAAAATCGTTTGAAATGCTTTTGACACGCGCGAAACTTTAAAGAATTTTTACCAAGTTATTGCTGATTTTTAAGGAGTAATAATTGGGGAATAATTTTTTTAGGCCTAACTAAATCATACTAGAAATTATATTAGGTATTGAAAAAAAAAATTGGAAAGTTCCCTATTACGCTATTGAAACTCGACCTTAATGCGCTATATTTAATAATTAATAGTTCTGCTAGTTCGTTTACCGATTTAAGTTCAGAAAGTTCATCTTTAAGAATTGACACTCAGTTTATTATTTGAATAGGAAATTCTTCTGATATAATATCATCTTTGTAATAGGATATTAAATTTTCTGCGCATTTAAAAAGTTGATCTTGTGGGAGTATAACTAGTGTTTTTGGATTTAAAATTTGGATACTAAATATACAAATCGCAAACCATCGCATCGCGCATCACTAGAATACGCCAGAACTGATAACATCGCGGCGCGTGGCCTGATATTTGGCTACGTTTATGTAGTTTTCAATTACTTGCATTTACACAGTTTTAGTTTATTAGTTTGCTAACAAGCCCTACAAATGCTGAACGCATGTCGGAATTCAGAATAAATGTAAATAAAGAAAAAATAATTTTTCGTTATTGTTAGAGAAAAAAATGCTGCAGTTTTTCAAAAGGGCAGAATGCTCCCGGGCTCAGGGCCCCCCGAGCTCCAGCCCCCCCCCCCCCCCCCCCCCCGCAGTGCTACCTTTTGCTGTATGGTAGTTCCGCCACTGACCGCCATGTATTTAGCATTGTTAAGAATGCATTTTAAATAACACAGCCATACAAAAAAGGGGTCAGGCCACGTTTACTATATGTTTTTGGGGTCGCTGAATCCAAATCCGAGGTCCAAATAAGTCAGCACGTCAAAGTTTCGGCATAACCTCAAAAGAACCCATAATTACAGTCTTAAATATCTTAGATTATAATATTTCGCATTTTTGCAGATGCCGAAATAACAACGTAAAACAACAAAGGCGCAATGGAATCCAGAAATCTTATTAAATAAATAAATATAATCTTAGCTTCAATAAATTATTTTATTCGTTTCCCTTTTCAATGCGCACGATTATCCTATCCATGCGCACCATTAGTCGCATACGTCGGGTAATTGTGCACAGTGTCATTTTTTGGAACTTCTAATTTTAAAGTCACAATGTGCATTTTTATTTAAAATTAACTACAGAATATTAAAGCTAAATCGTTAAAGAATCTTGATAGCAAACCTAGACGTCCAATCTTTTGTCATTTCGGAAATATTACAATTTTGGCTTAGGTGCGCACCAATACCCAACTCTCCCCTACATTTAATAATAATAATAATAATAATAATAATAATAATAATAATAATAATAATAATAATAATAATAATAATAATAATAATAATAATAATAATAATAATAATAATAATAATAATAATAATAATAATAATAATAATAATAATAATAATAATAATAATAATAATAATAATAATAATAATAATAATAATAATAATAATAATAATAATAATAATAATAATAATAATAATAATAATAATAATAATAATAATAATAATAATAATAATAATAATAATAATAATAATAATAATAATAATAATAATAATAATAATAATAATAATAATAATAATAATAATAATAATAATAATAATAATAATAATAATAATAATAATAATAATAATAATAATAATAATAATAATAATAATAATAATAATAATAATAATAATAATAATAATAATAATAATAATAATAATAATAATAATAATAATAATAATAATAATAATAATAATAATAATAATAATAATAATAATAATAATAATAATAATAATAATAATAATAATAATAATAATAATAATAATAATAATAATAATAATAATAATAATAATAATAATAATAATAATAATAATAATAATAATAATAATAATAATAATAATAATAATAATAATAATAATAATAATAATAATAATAATAATAATAATAATAATAATAATAATAATAATAATAATAATAAGACTATTTAAAATTTAATAATATAATAAATATGCTTATGTTGTCTTCGATAAACTTATTCTTCAATCCCCTGAAGCTGAGCTTGTTAGGGGCAAATCTTATTTTTTGTTTTAGTATGTAAAATTTTAAATCATAAATATGCATTAAAAATCAAGTTTTAAAGTAAACATGTTAATTTATAGTACAAACGCAGCTTTTTTGAAACAATATATTACCTATAATAAAATTATTAATTTATAATTTTTAAGTAAACAATATTACTAATATAAATAATTATTCAGAACAATATTAATTAATTAAAGCAATTCTAAAAATATTTTTAAATTGTCTGTTTTTAATATCCATGTTTTTATTTCGATTTTAAATTTTTTTAATGAAATCAATTTTTTAATCTTTGCTGGTAAATATTCGTTTAAATAAAAACATAAATATTTGAAATTTTTTTTTGTCCTATGGACTTATTTATTTTAGGTTTTATGGTTATTTCATTTTTATGACGTGTATTATGATTATGGTTTTTAAATTTTATAAGGTTTTTATTTTTAAATATATAATATATTATATTATTAAGATGTTATAAATTTAAAGTTGTCTTATGTTCAACTTTTTTGTTTCTGAATATAATTCTTTTGAAGGATAAAGATAATCTTTATTGAATATAATTTTCAGAAACCTTTTTTGTAATATTTCTAATTTTTTAACTAAAGTTCAATTTATTCCTCCCCAACCTAAATTTCCGTAATTTAAATGAGTTTTAACTAACGCGTAATATAATATTTCCATGTCTTACATTTAAAAAATTTTTAATGTTTTTAAAAATCGGTAGTAAACATCTTAATTTTTTAATTAAGTACTATGTGAAAATTCCCATTTAATTTACTGTCAAAAATAATTCCTAAATATTTTATTTTATTAACTTTAAAAATTAGAATGTCTTCATTTATTTGAATACTATTCATATTTTGTGGTAGGTTATTTAGGTTTAAAGTAAAATGAATATAATTTGTTTTATTAAATTAATCGTTAACAAATTGTTATCAAACCAATTTTTTTATAATTTTAAAATCTTTTTTAATTTTATTATTTAAGTTTTCCCATTTGTATCGGTATAAAAAATTGTAGTATCATCTGCAAAACTATGAATTTGTCCATCGCAATTTATACTAAAACAGTCGTTAATATAAATATTAAAAAATAATGGTCCTAAAATTGGTACCTACCACTGGATAGCAAAGGGTTTAAACGTTGCTCGTCTTGTAATAACATTTTAATTAAGGCCTTCATATTGGTACGAAATAATTCCTAAAGCAGGCCAATTTATACTTTTACCATAAGTAACCATTTATATTTATATCATATATTATATCACTTTATATTTGAAAATCTAACGTTAACTCTGAAAACCCGTTACATAAGAAACGCAGTTTAAGGATGCATCTTTCCATATCTCTAAGCTAACCTAAATTATAATTTTTAATTTGGAGAAATTTAGTGACAGCGGAGGGCAAGAAATGCGTTATCGTTACATGCGGTGATGAAATGTTAAAAAGCATGTCCTTTCTAGGTAATAAAAAAAGTATGACGTTAAAATACAATAACATTTTTTGAGTGTAGTTCAAAAAAAGGCAACAATTCACTGGCAGACACGTGCGGAAAATTGTAACTTTTTGCACGCGCTCGTAGGAAAAAGATATTACGGATATCCTCTTCTTTTAAGCGGAATAATTCAGAGCGAGTGAAAAAAACCGGGCGAAGTTTATTTAAATATGCCCGAGGGCGGCAAAGTGTATTTGAAAGTGTGTCGTCATTGTGCTCGCGTACATGAAAATAATGAAGCGAGCTTATATAATAAAAAAGAGAATCTTGGGAGAACAATACTGGAAATCTCTAGGAAATAGTATTTTTGTGACGCAATTTTGTCTTCTTTTGGTTAGGTTAATAAACAGTTTTTTAAACTGATAACATTGATAGCTTCATTGAATATATTATAACAAATCGCAAAGAAAAAAAAATAGGTGAATCCTTCTCAAAAATCCAAGACTGGTACAAAATATTGCTAAATAAACAATTTGTTATAAAAATAATTCACGATTCCAACAGCCGATACTTTAAAATATAACACAAAACTATCATTACTTATATGAGGAGGGATTGTTTGAAAGAATAAAAGCTGTTTTAAACTGCATACAATTCTTATTTCAGGGTAAAAGTACATTTTTAATTGGAATATTCGTTGTTAAAAGCACGAAACGATTATTATTACAGGTCATACTTATTATGTTGCCAGACTCATGATAATTGGTTTCTAGTAATTAGAACAAATTTACCACTAAAAGTAAATGATCTTATGAAAAATTAAAAAAAAAAGCATTTGATCTAAAATTAATATTTTACATTAGGTTATATAATACGAAGGCCATTTAATTATTTGTATTTAGCTAAAAAGTGAAGGAGGTGTTTACTAGGAACTGTTAGAATCCCAATCGATGTTATTTTTTCATACCGTCTGATTTTACTGGTCCTTATCTATCTTCTAATACGGTCGATAAAAAAATATGGAGTGTTTCTTCAGGACACCCAAAGAGTCAAATGTTTAAATTTAATAAGTTATTTTCATTAGACCCTGTATACACCACTAATCAGTAACCGGGTTATAGTGATATGTGCTCTGGGAGTCTTATAAAAACATATAATATGATGACATTAATTTTACTCAAAGAAATATGTAACAGAGTTTATAAAAGGGTTTTAAATTTAAAATCATCCTAAATTGATAGTTTAAAAAAATAACAAGAAAGTTAACTATGTTTTGTATTGTAAGTTTTTTTTGATTTTTCTTTCGTAAAAATAAAACTATTTTATTACGTAGGTACTATTTTATAAAATAAAGCTTAAACTATAGTAAATTCACAACAACATAACTAGTAAAATTATATATCGGCAACACAATTCAATTGCAGAAAAAATCTAAAATTAACACGATAACATCATTATGGCATAACAAAACAATGAGAAGGTAAAACACAACTGGCAGACTTACGACCAGTTGCACCATCTTGGTTCAGCTCAAGATTAGGTTGATCTGTAATTTAACATGTAAAAATAATCATTTTTTTACTGAACTGTGGATAACAAAACGTTCAATAGTACGCCCAATTAGGGGCGTTGAAGAAGCAATCAAGACATTGGAAGTGAATAAGGTTTACTAATGATATTGATTAAACCATGGCCGTCTACGATCTATGTAAAGACATACCTCTGTTGTTCATATCAAATTCTATATCAAATCAACACAAGGTTTTTCCCTTACCCTTTCTGATATTGATAATTTTTGGCACATTTGTTCTACCCATTGAAAAAGTAAAAAATCCAAAATTTCTTTGAATAAGTTTTTTTTTTGTTTTATTGGTGTTTGAAAATCCCGAGATTGATTAATTTGGGTTTTCCAGATAAATAAAAAAATAGCAATATCTTGAAAACTACTTAAAGAATTAATCTGAGTAATAGCTTGTTTCAGAGGTACTTTAAGGATCTTTTTTATAATACGTCTTATCTTCTTTTTTTTCACAAACCGTTTTGAGAATGTGATATGTTGGAATTTTTTAAACTCAAAAACTATACTTTTTTGTCGATATCTTTTTTTTCCGAGGACCCGTCTAAGTGCCGGATGCACCTCGAATAGTTTGATCTTACACCCACTCATTCATCCCATTTCCTTGGGGGGCATGTAGGTCAACTAGGGAGAGTATCGGGATATCTTCTGGGTACGAGGAAAAAGATACTCTTTTTTGGTTGATTTGACATGGACATTATGACAAATGGTGCGGCGATGTTGTGGGAATGAGCAACGTCCGGGGTTCGTTGATCAAAGTCAAATTGACAACACGTTGAGATCGGTTTGTTTATTAATAAAATATTGTTTAAAAGTAAAACTCCGTAGTTTTAGGAAATGATACATTCAGATTTAATTTAAACAATGTCATTTTAAGACAAATTTTATTTCCAACCACTAAACATTTTAGTAAAAGTAAGCTTAGTCAGTTTTACTGGCAGACATCTTTTAAACCGTCCAACCTCACCGATCCGGGATCCGTCAAAATGCCATTTTGATGTGGTCGAATTTCTATTCTTGTTTTATTGTTATCTTAGAGGATTAGGTGTATATTCTAGTACAAATTACGCAGCTCGTAACGTAAAAAAAATCATGTCGAATTAGTAAAGGTGAAGATAAAATATGCTAATACTTGATACTTGAAACCCTTCTAATTTAAAAGGGTACTTTTTAAAAGTTAGCTAATAAATTGGCCGACTTTTTTAACAAGCTTTATTTGGAAAACAATATTCGCACACTGCATTTTTTGATTTGCATAACAATGTGTTTTAGTTAGATAGTTTAGAGGATTTTATTTTTCGGCTAATACTTTTTGTTAACGATTTTGTCAAGTTTAGAAAATTAAGGAATACGATAATAAAATTACGGTTGCTACTGTCATCCAAACGGTCTTTATTTTGCAAAACGACATATTTTTGGCCACGGCCAAAGGCCTACTGACTTAAACACATGTGACGTCAACTTTTTAATTAGGAGATGTTTAAGTATCAAACACCCGTGGCAGTGGAATAAAGAAATATAAGATTGTCAATAAAAAAAAGTTTATTTCCATTTGTACAACATAAGAAAAATAAGTCATTATTTTACCTTTAAATTATTTTAACGTTGTTATATTAAAAGCTATAGAACAGTGCTTCATGTTAAAAACTTTTAACGAAACACCAAGCATTATTTTTATTTCATTAATTCAGAAATTCTCAAATTTATTACAACATTACTTGTACATATTTGGCACAATTTTGATGTCGCCTTTGCCGCATAAAAAAACTTTCTATACAGGTTCTTCTATGGTTAACTAATGATATGCAGAGCTGTTTCAAATTAAAGATCGTTTTGTATGTAAAGTGAGATTGAAATGACAAAATCAAGTATACTTTTAAGAAATATTTAAATCATAAATCAAAACTTATTTTCAGAAAAAAGATTTAGAAAAAAAGTATTTAAATCATAAAAACTATTTAAATCTCACTATTAGGGAGCTTGACAAAAATTTTAAATGGGGAAAAAATTCTATAAATCATAAGTACATATTGTCATAAAACATATGGCAGCAAAAAAAACAACATATTATTTCGTCCCAAAAGACCGCCAGAAAGATTTAAAAATGCCCCAAAATTCAAATGATTCCAAGCGGGTAAAAACGCGCTGCTAGTAGTCGTGACGTCAAGGGGTATCATTTGTCAGATTTGTGTGTGACATCTACGAAATAGGTTATAGGTTTTCAATAAATTTGATGATTTGTCAGATTTGACATCCACGCGTCAAGCGACACGACCTTAAAACAACAATACAATAACAATAACACACGGCAATCCAAATGCAAATTGGGTCGCTCGGCACCTGTCAGGAGTGTCAGTGTAACACTGTTTAAGATATTATAATAAATTTTGGTATACCGGGTGTCAACGAGATTATTGTACATAGCACCACAGTGTTATGTTAAGAGCTATTTTAATCAAATTTGGGTTATTCTAATGTTTGAAAGGGATTTTTATTTTGACCTAGAAACCAACTGAATTTTACTTCCGGTTTAACCGGAACTACGCCATTTATGTTTTTTTTTAATGACAACCTGTATATTATATTGCACAGTCAAATTCTCCTCAAAATTCTCTTTTCAACGACATACAACAAGTTGACATTTACTTTCAAAATGGCGGCGTAGGACTCATTTTACCAAAAACAAAATGGTGTCTATAAAACAACGTATGCAATTGATACGGGAAAAATAGTGATAAAATCTTTTAAATTGGTCCCTTTTGTAATTCTTTGAGCACTGACATTTAGATTTTCTTATTTTGTTTTTAAAGGAAGGTATTTTTTTTATTGTTTAAAAAAATCTTAACTTTAACCCTATTTTACAGAGTTTTTTTAAATGTTATCATATACTTTTTATTATTTAGTAGTAAATTCTAAAGTATCCTTAAGCACCTAGGGATATTTTTGAAATCAGAATGCGTTTTGCTTCAGTTTTAAACAAGAAAAAAAAAACCGTGCATTTTTCAATAAAAACTGAATAACTTCGTTCCACCTAAGTTGGCTTTGGATAACAAAATTGGTATTTGTCAACGCCATTATCAGACTATTAGTTTGTAATGAAAATGTTGTAGTGTATTGTGCTTTTGGTCGTGGTTCTGATTCATATTTCGTTAAATAAGAATAAAATGGTTAAGTTTACAAGAGAAGAACAAATTAATTAATTAACATGTTAATTATTTAACAATTAAATTTTTATTATTAAAGCAAAACGCATTCTGATTTCGAAAATATCCCTAGGTGCTTAAGGATACTTTAGACTTTCATACTAATTAATAAAAAGTATATAATAACATTTAAAAAAACTCTGTAAAATAGGGTTAAACTTTAGATGTTTTTAAACAATAAAAAAATACCTTCCTTTAAAAACAAAAGGAGAAAATCTAAATGTCAGTGCTTAAAGAATTACAAATGGGACCAATTTAAAAGATTTTATCACTATTTTTCCCGTATCAATTGCATACGTTGTTTTATAGACACCATTTTGTTTTTGGTAAAATGAGTCCTACGCCGTCATTTTGAAAGTAAATGTCAACTTGTTGTATGTCGTTGAAAAGAGAATTTTGAGGAGAATTTGACTGTGCACTATAATATACAGGTTGTCATTTAAAAAAAAAAACATAAATGGCGTAGTTCCGGTTAAACCGGAAGTGAAATCCAGTTGGTTTCTAGGTAAAAATAAAGATCCCTTTCAAACATTACAGTAACCCAAATTTGATTAAAATATCTCTCAACATAACACGGTGGTGCTATGTACAATAATCTCGTTGACACCCGGTATACTAGGTATACCTATCATTACAAAATACATACATGTTTTCCCCCATTTTTTTTTGCCATCCAAGAAATAAATTACGCCACTGATATTTTGCAAACAATTATTTAAATATTTATTACCATTGAATTGTAAAAAGGCAACTCATCTTTCTCTTCTAATTTATCGTTTAAAAGAAAATAAAATTTTATAATAATATTTTTTAATATCTGCAAAATGTGATTAAATAAAAATCGTAAAAAGAGTTTCAGGATACATTTTTTTTATAACTTTTAAATGTAAAATTGGTCAAGTAATCACTCAATAAAATATTTATCTATATACATACCATTAAGTAAGACCCAGTTTCTACATCTAATACAGAACAAATCGTTTTAGTCCTCTTCAACCAAAAAGTGCAAATTTAACTTTTAGCAGCCTCGTACGTCATTCGATAGCAGCTTTAGCAACATGTACATGTACAACCATCAACCAGTCGATAACCAGTCAATTAAAAAACCCGGAAAACCCCCGAGACCATGTTGTCCCTTTTAAGCTCTCGTCGCTTCCAGCCCCCCAAGGCCTATGAGCCCAATGATGTAAGTTTTCATAAAAGAAGTTAAGTTTTAGCATAAAAAAGCAAATTGATAAATTGCATATTATGATAGTTTTTCCAATGTTTACACGAGCCTAAGTTTAAATTAATCGCCACCCAGCTGGATTTTTGCACATACCTTTATTTTAATTATATAATTATAAATAACGTATAGAAGGTCTCTGTTGATATCACATCCGTTCTTACTTTCGGAGTTTTTAAAGGCCACACTAATTGGTTCGATAGGCTACCTATAAAACAAAACAACTAGGTAGGATTTTTTAATTTTCTTTAGTTGTATTTTTGTTACCTTAGTTTCCTTAATTCAACGCTCTGTGCTGCATCGACTTTATTGTAGTAAAAATGATTATTATAGCTGGCGTTTAAAATAGTTTATATCCAAGATTACACTTACATCCTAATTCATTGATGAATGTTTTAGATATTTTAAACTATGAATCTTCTATTCTATATGCCCTAAGTCATCCTGATGGAACAATTAAATTATTATCTATCCTTTTTCAACTGGTAACGTCCCCTGAGGGACTAAGTATAAGTAAAAATAATAGCAGCCATCATGTGAATTCAATTCCACACTATATTTGAGGTGTAATACAAGGGTCGTTTCGTACATGATTGTCCCAGTATACCTAATTGGTATATATTTTATTACCTAATACCTAATTAAAATTGTAAAAGGACTTACTGGTCATCAACGCCCAGCCAAAACTACGGATGATGAATAGTTGACATTTTACATACAATTTTATTTAACGCCTTAGGTAATTACAAAACTCCCTCGCTGAGGGTGATAAAAGCCCCTAAAAGATAAGTTATATAAGTTTTCAGTAAAACTCAAGACCACGTACATTTCATTTCATTTTTTACATAAAACTTCGTTTCTTTTTAAATTATTTTAACCGGAACACATTCCTATAGTCAAATCAGGTCTTATCATGCGGGTCCAAAGGTCACCGATCATATTATGAATCAATTTGAAAAGTCCAGAGCTTATCAAAATGTTGTGAGATTATGTAGGTGTCAATATACATAGAAAAAAGAAACATAGTTTTATTATTTTAACTGTCGTGAAGATAGCCACATAATATTATTTTTCCAAAAATTATGTACATAATAGTACATGGGTGGCGAAACTTTAGGTATTAACGTGTCACTTTTTCTAAAGAAATGTTTAATGAGGCCATAGACGTGCCGTCAAATTTGTTCTATTATAATTCATAGTAAACTTTGTGATCGGTGGCGTGCCCAAAATTTTATGACGCGTGCCATCAATGGCACGCGAGCCATTAGTTCGCCATCCCTGTAAATAGTATATCTACTAAATCTATTTATTCAAAACGACAATAATAAATAGCGTAATTTATTTTAGCAATAAAATTACTAAACCTGAAAATACAATGGAATTTAATCCGACTAACTATTTCAAGAAATAAAAAGAAAAAATGGTAATTTGCCAACCAATCAGTAGAAAACAGTAGCAAGAGCACTGGTAATCAATTTAAGGATTGTACAGAAAATTGTGTGTATGAAAGAAGGCATAATATAATACCGAAGAATACTAAAAAATGTAAACAAAGAAAACCGTTTATAATTATAGACTAAAAACTTAAAAACTGTCATCATCACTTAGAAATTCTGAAAAGTCCTCGTCCTTGAATGGAGCAATGATCATCGGCGCTACTTCAACATCTAATACTTTTTCTCGATCCCACCAATTCCTTATTAATTTTTCTGTATGTTCCATCGATTTCTTCCAGTACTCCTGCGTAATATAATCCAACGAATCTTGCCAAACTATTTGTACTTGGTCGGATTTAAGACCATCACCTACATGTTTTTCATAATAAGACTTTGCACCAGCCCATATTAATTCTATCGCATTAAACTGGCAATGATATGGCGGCAGTCGTAGAACCTCATGGCCATATTCATGCAATATTTCATCTACAGTGTGTATTTTGGCTGATTTAAGAGACTTTGCCATTGATAGGAGTTCGGATTTTAACATATTTGGTAAAGGGTTTTGGTTGTGTTTCTCAAGCCACTCATAAATATCACTGTTTCGCCAAGATGAACTAGGTTGTTAATTTAAAATTCTTGAATGATATGATGCATTGTCTAATACAATTGAAGACGGCTCATCTAAATTTGGGATTAATTAAGCTTTTAGCCATTCTTCAAATATTTCGAAATTCATATTGTCATGATAGTCAGAACTTTTTGGTATGGAAGAAAAAATTAAGCTTGCACCTGGAACATATCATGTTACAGAACCGGCATGTAAAATAATGAACCGCTTTCCCGTACCACATCCCTCTTTTCTTTTTAGGTTTTTCACGGAATCATCTTGCCAAGATTTTAAACCACTTCCATTTGAAAATAGCCATGTTTCGTCTAAAAATACAACTTTTCTAAATTTTGATTTGTAATTTTCCGTATATTTTTTTAAAAACTGAATTCGCTGACTCACTATCTGTGGCTGCTCACATAAAAATCTCCAGTTACAGTCTTTTTTATAGCGAAAACCCAACGTTTTTATTAATTTTAATAACGATTCAAGTTCGATTTCCAAAACACTTCGAATTTTTAAATTTTCTTTTAAAACTGGAAGAGTTACATTGGTTTTTGATCTGTATAAATCATAAATCACGCTTCGAACTCTCATTTTAATATTTTCGCTCAAATCTTCAGTCTTTGGCTTTCTTCGTTTACATTTTTTAGTATTCTACGGTATTAAATTATGCTTTCTTTCATGCACAATTTTCTGCGCATTCCTTAAACTAATTTTCAGTGCTTTTGTTATGGTTTCCTGCATATTGGTATGCGAATTTTCACTTTTTCTTTTATTCTCGAAATAGTTTAACGACCATTTTTTTTGCTTGGAGATGCAGAAAACCAGAAAATTGCTTTTTTATCGTTCATATAGTCACATTAAATTAATTGTTAAAGTCACAAAACTGACATTTTTAAATCAAGACGAAGGTGGCAGGTACAAACTTTTGTGAATCGCTGAAAATAAAATACATATCCTTTTCTTTCATGTCAAAATTGCATAAGTCTGTCATATTTGTCTTACGGATTTTAGTTGGATAGTATGATTAAATGCAATAAAATAAAAGAAAAAATGAAAGTATGTCTTTGTTAAATCGTAAGACCCGCACGACAAGATCGGATCCGACTATACCAATGATTTATTCAGGCCCGGCTCTACTACTAAAATTAAAATGCAGCATTTTGCATTCAGATTTATACATCCACCAAAAAGGATTTTGCAAAACTCATCAGCTAAGAGGTTACACCTCACTCAGTATTAAAATACTCCTAAAGGGTGAAAAATACCCTCTCATTTCATCCCCTTAATCCTTTGCTGTAAAATTTGTTGTGCAGGTTATCCTTGCTCTCTTGGTGCAAAATAGTAAGAGGTATTATGAAAGTCTTTAAGGACTAAAGAAGTAAAATCTTCAAAAAAAAAAAATTTTACCCTATCACCAAAAATTTTAAATATTTTTTTATCCCAAGACGACAGATTCTATTCATAAAGCCGAATCACGTCCATTTTATTTATTCTTGTTTCTATAAAAAATACATAATAATATATTCTTTGTATTTATATGTTATATGTTTATTGTTTTCATAGTTACCTATATTTAGATCAGTAAGTATTTAATTATTAATTACTTTTATTATTTTTGTTAATTTTATTCTATAAAATACAGTAACCCTACAATTTTTTATTTTATTGATTATGTTTAAGGAATTTATGGAATATTTATTTTTTATTTATTTATTTATCAAAATAAAATCCCAAAAACATTTTATGTTCATGCGGAATCCTCTACTTATAATAACATTTAAAAATATAATTGTTAAATATAAGTATTAAAATACAAGGTAAATCAAAATAATACTTAAAATGATATTATTCAATAAAAAAAATATAAAAATATTTAAATCAAGTATAAAATTATTGAATTATTATTTATTTTAATAAAATAATATAACTAATCATGTCGTTTAGGCATAATTTATAAATAATTTTGAAAAGAATAAATAATCATTAAATAAGTGCAGGTTTAAATATTTTTTAGTTTAAAATTTAGCTTCCCCTTTTTTAAGTATTTTCTTAGTTATCATTTTAAAACGTTTTATATTTAAAAATTTTAATTCTTTGGGTATTTCGTTGTTAAATTTCATACCTTCATAATAAATGGAGTTCTGACCTGCCCTAGTGTGTATTAAAGGTAAATTAATATTGAAAACAATTCTAGTTAAATGATCATGTACGTCACGTCTGTAATAGGGAACTTGACAAAAATTTTAAATTGTGAAATTTTTTTATAAATCATAAGTATATATTGTCATAAAACATATGGCAGCAAAAAAAACAACATATTTCGTCTCAAAAGACCGTTAGAAAGATTTAAAACTGCCCCAAAATTCAAATTATCCCAAGCGGGTAAAAACGGGTCGTGACGTCACGAAGTATTGTTTGTCATGATGACATCCACGAAATAGGTTATAGGTTGGCAATAAATTGAACGACGTTGAGAATTCCACCTTAAAACAACAATACAATAACAATAACACACGGCAATCCAAATGCAAACTCGGTAGCTCGGCCACCGGTCAGGATAACGGATGACGGAAAAGTCATACTTCGTGACGTCATCGGGCTTGGCGGGCTTAAAAGGTCGTTTGAAATGCTTTTGACACGCGCGAAACTTTAAAGAATTTTTACCAAGTTATTACTGGTTTTTAAGGAGTAATAATTGGGGAATATTTTTTTTAGGCCTAACTAAATCATATTATTGAAAATAAAAGGAAAGTTCCCTATTGAAATTTATATTTGAATGTTTATTTTTTGATATAATTTGGTGAACAAAAACAATATTTTGAATTAAGTGAATATCCTCAATTGACATAATATTAAAATTTTTATATAAAAGTTTAGTTGAATATTGTCTATCCAAGCAATATATATTTTTAACTGATTTATTTTGGAAAACTTGTAAAGGGCTAAGCAAATTTTAAAAAGTTGATCCCCATATTAAAGTTAAATATTGTAAATGAGAATGAATAATAGCAAAATAAATAGTAGACGTAACATATAATTTGGAATCAAAAAATTTTAATTTAATGTTAATTTATGACCACACATCCAAAATTCAATGATTTTCATGTAATGATTTATAAAATTTTGTATAATTTCATATGAATCAGCGATGTTTAAAATAGCTGTATCATCAGCAAACAATCTAATTTTTCCTTTCAATTCTAATTTAAATATAGAATTAATATAAATAAGGAAAAATAAAGGGGCCAAAATCGAACCTTGCGGAACACCACAATTAATATTAAGAAATTTGCTATATTTATTTTTGATACGAACTTTTTGTTTTGGCTAATTCAAATAGTTTCTAAACAAGTCAAAAACTACACCCGAAATACCCATCATATCAAGTTTTCTTAAAAGAATAGAAAAATTTACTGTATGAAAAGCTTTGCAAAGATCTAGAGAAACAAGTGTACATGTCTGGCCTCTATCATAAGCCATTTGAATTTCTGAAATTAAATCAACAGCTGCAGAATATGTGTCACTTCATTCTCGAAAGCCATATTGCCATTTAGATAAAAAATTTATTGAATTTAAATGTAAGTTAAGACTATCCTTTACTATTCTTTCAAAAATCTTTGACATTATTGGCAACACTGTAACACTGATATCGGCCGGTAATTATTTAGTTGTTGTTTATCGCCTGACTTAAAAATTGGTCTAACGTCAGCAATCTTCATTCCTGGAGGCACTTCACCAGTTTTTAGAAAATGATTTACTACTTTACACATTACAGGACTTAATGCACATTTACAGTTTTAAATCGTTGCCACATCAATATTATCCCATCCTGGGGCTTTTGAACAGTCTATTTTATCTATTATTTTTTCTATTTTGGTTTGAAATACATCAGGAATGACATAGGTATATCTAAACTGAATTCATTGGACAAATCTAATGGAATATCTTTCATTTTACTACATAATTTTTCACCAACTGAAGAGAAATATTGATTAAAACAGTTGCTCATTTTTTCTTCACAAGTAATTTGTATCTATATTGTCAAGCATTATTGATGTTACTTCAGCTTTCTTTTGTTTACTATTATTTATTAGTGAATTAACCAATTTCCACGTTTTTTTAAAGTTTCCATTAATTTCTCCAAATTTCTTTTTGTAAAATTTCTGTTTTGCTTCTTTAATTTTTCTTTTAACTTGCTTAACACATGTTTGATGCATATTTAATACAAACACATTATCTGGATAAGTTTTTAATTTTTTGTAGTAATAGTCTCTGGATTTGATTTCATTATATATTTCGCTGATAAACCATGGCTTTAAATTTTTTCGGAATCTGTTTTTAAATTGTAGGTAAGATGTATTTTTCTGAAAGCAGTCTATTATCATGTCATAATTTTTTGATACACTGTTCTTGTTCGAATAGCTTTAATTTAGTAGCAATAAATAATGTTGTTTTATACTTTGTATATCAACTTGGTTTTTAAAATAATACTTTTGATACTCTAAATGTTTAGGATTTTTTGGAACTTTTAAAATTTGTATTTCGTGGTCACTTAGTGAATTAGCTATGATAGATAAATTTATATAACCATCGTCGTCATTAGTTATAATAATGTTGACAAATATAAATAATAAAATGTTCTTAAACATTTAAAAACTGTTTTAAGATTTACATTTAAAAAACAACGGTTTGCACTAGAGCTAATTTATACCGTGGAACCATAGTGGTAGAGGACCGAACTAATTCGTGTCATTCCTTGTTTCGCTGGTTTTCTACGCACTTTGCATTTCCAATTGTTTTATGTTTTTTGCCATACCCATACTACCCTATAGAATAGTAACTTTTATAATCATATTTTTCTTTTAACAAAGATAGAAAATAAAAGTTGGTCGTTGGTGCTCCTTAACCTTTTAAGTTTCTATTAGATAGTATTATAGTACATTACCATGTAAAATGGATCACTTTTTATTTTTCGGTTCGGATTTTTACCTACAAATGCCTGCCCAATGAGTCGGTATGCTTTTGTTTTCGACGATTTTCACTCTTTACCTCCACAGCAAGTTATTTTTCTACAAGATTTTATTTTTTCTTTTAATTCATAGACCATTAGATGAGCGATTTTCTCATTTTTTAAGCCATTTATGTATCGTCTATCGTAACCAGCATGCGATGGTAATGTCATGGTTTTGTTCTCTTTACTGTTTCGGCAGCATTTTATCCTTGTTTCGTCAATTATCACTACTTTTTCTTTGCAATCAAGTAAAACACAGGATTTATAAGAACCTTTTCCACATGTCACACATATCGTGCAGCTAAATTTACGCGTTTTACAGCAGTTAAATTTAATTTTCTCTTTAGACTCACTTTCACGGCTGTTCTCAATCGGCGCCATCTGGAAGTTAGCCGCAATAATCGAAAACCTATAATCAACAAAACCTGGAATCTAGACGTTAAATGCTAGAATCTGACGCTAAAATCTAGAATATAGAAAGAAGCTTAAACTACAATCTAGATCAGAAAATAATTTTTGTGGCCTTTGACCTTAAATGACCTTTAAAGCGACCATGATAATAATGGAAATTCTATTTTAGAACTTTAAAATAATGATTCGTGCAAAAATTCCGCTTATTCCTTCTTTAATTAAGCTAGTTTAAAAAGACAAAATCTTTCAGCCGTATTCACTAAAGGGTAAAGTCGATATTAAAAATACCTACAAGAAAAGTAAATATTAGTAGGTAATAGTATAGATTCTGTAACGAGGTTGGAATGAAAATTCGATCCGAGTGAACGCGAGCGTAGCGAGCGTGAGGAACCACGAGTATCGAATTTTCATTCTAACCGAGTAGCAGACTATATTTTCTCCACGACCATCCAGTTCCATATCTGATTCATCCGATTTTTCACTCATTTTTTGACTTGCACTAAAATTTGTCTGAAAATAATTATTACAACGCGGCCATTTTTATCTGACACTGACAGTTTCGAAATTCATGGCAGCCTATGTCGTTTATAATAATAATAATAATATCGCGATTTAAGAACTCCGAGACATCATAAGGCTCTATTTCTGTAATTAGTTTACATACTGCCTTTTTGAAGTCTTTAACATCTGTTAACTCTTCAGATTTTCTGGCAGTTTATTGAAGAACTGAATGCATTTGAAATGAGGCAATTTCTCAGAAAGTGTTAACCTATGCGAGGGAGTATCTTGTCTGATAATTCTCATGATCATTTCTATACCTGCTGAAATATTCAATATGTCTGTTAAAGAACAACAAACATTCATATAATATGTACAATCCACATACAGTCAAAATATTTAAGTTTCTGAAGTGACCTCTACAAGACTCATTGTAGCTTAAATTGAGCAATAACCTCACGCATCTTTTCTGGCTGACAAACACTCTACTTACTTCACTTCCACTACCCCAAAAGACAATGCCGAAACGCAAAATTGATCATCTACACATCATCAATTACAGAATATTCATTCCGTATCTTGTTATGGAATGAAAATACACGCAAATCGCATAAGAAGCAAGTGTTTCAGAATAAATATTCCAACTCAAGAGCGAGAATTTTTACATTCTATTATCAAAAATGATTTTGGAATTATTGCATTCAGTAATGGTCGTGGAGAAATAATATTTTTAGTGCCATTTTATTTTGTGAGAAGGAAAGTTTCCATTTCATCGAACAAAATGGAAGCCTCTTTAACGCGCACCTCGTACGGTATTTTGTCCACAAACACACTATTAAACTGGACACAAAAATAAGCGAAGCAACATTTTAATGTTTTATTTAAAATCTTTAAAAAAAAAATTAGTGATTACAAAGTGAATTATCTTATTTCTTTGTTGTTAGTTGCTCGGTAACCAATGTATCTTGTTGTTATATAGTGAAAATATTATACAGTGAAAAACTTGTTATATGTATATAATTTGTTAAAGTATTGAAAAAAACAAATTTCTTAACACCGGTGTTAAAAGTGAGTTACTTTTAAAATTGGCATCTTATAATATCATTCCTGACACCGACAACAAAGTTTACAAACTACTTTTCATAGTTTTTACAGAAAAAGTATATTTTCTACACCATTGTTAAAAGTGCATACATTTACATAATATTGACAGCGAGTTCTTCAGTATATAAAAATAAGTTACATTGGTGGTCGAGCAACTAAAAAAAATAAATAAGATAAATTAATTGGTAATAACTTAATAATTAATTTTTAAAATTTTTATTTTAAATTTCAATATTATTATTCGCTCATTTTTGTACAAGGTTTATTATTGTTTGTAGAAAAAAACAGTCATTTATTTTGTTAAAAAAGCTTTTTTTAGTTTAACTAGTCCAAAACTTTAAGAACTTATTCGTTTATGAAAGAAGAAAAATTTAAATCGTAAAAAGTAGTTGTATATTGAAATAAAGTATATAAAAATTATTGATTCTTACATTGAACCTAAAGTTTTTACAATTCCATCACTATTTGCTACTCAGATGCAACCGTGCAAATGTTGTCACTGGTAACCGTCTCAAAAGCAATGAACCGCTCTCAGCAAGAGGATCTGTATCGCACCTCCAGGCGCCTAAGCTTGGTCCCAGTGGATCTGGAACGGTCTAGAGGGAACCTACTGGATCTGAACGAAATGGGAATGGACCGGAGGCCGTCGTTTCTCAAAGCGATGAGGTCGCAAAACGACGATGTAGAGCAAAATGTATGTTTTATGTTTTTAATATTATTGGTTGTATATATGTATTATTATTATTTTCTTAAGATATGTTTCATGCATATTGTCTCATTATCAAACGCTTTTTATGTTAAGACTCGATATGGCAATATTCTAGTCTCTAGATTAGATACCCAAGTTTCTATACCGGGTGTAACAGGAACATGGTACACCCGCCGTATCTCCGTCAGTTTTAAAGGCAATTGATTGAAATTTGGGATATCCCATATACATAATAAGCAGCACTTTTTGACCTACGAATGAATTTTCTTTCACATCCGGTTTCGTCGGAAGTGACACCAACTTTCGATTTTTAAATGGAACACCCTGTATATTATTACATTTTTGAATTCTGCATAATTTTCTAAATCCAATGATGCCACAAACGTGACATTTCAAGCGTAAGAAATATTTATTATTTAATTTTCCATTTAAGTGTGCCATGACGGTTCCGATTTATTCCAATTGATCCGTCTAATGCTAGAAAAATCGAAGTCCCGTTAAAAATACTAAATTGCGTTTTTTATAAGCAAATAAAATTCATCGTAATCGTTTTTAGGGTAAAACTCAATTTTTTCAAATGGAACCATATTGGTACCGTGGTACCATTTCTTAGTACTATTAATAAGGAATTTATTCATACCTGGTAATAACATGTGCGGTAAATACAATCAAAATTATAGCTAAAAGAAAATACAATTATTTTGTTCTAATTTAATGCTAAAAGAAGTTACTAAGGTGGCTTTGAAAACAATGAAATTATTCAGATTGTCAAATAGGTATTCGGCGGTGTATCGGTGTTTTTATTGTGTATTGGAAAAGTCTTTACATTAATTGTTGTTATTTTTGTTCACCTTAGTAACTTCTTAGCATTAAATTAGAACAAAATAATTGTATTTTCATTTAGCTATAATTTTGATTGTATATATCGCACATGTTATTATCAGGTATGAATAAATTCCTTATTAATAGTAGGTACTAAGAAATGGTACCACGGTACCAATATGGTTCCATTTGGAAAAATTGAGTTTTACCCCAAAAACGATTACGATGAATTTTATTTGCTTATAAAAAACGCAATTTAGTATTTTTGACGGGACTTCGATTTTTCTATAGCATTAGATGGATCAATTGGAATAAATCGGAACCGTCATGGCACACTTAAATGGAAAATTAAAAATTAAATAATAAATATTTTTTACGCTTGAAATGTCACTTTTGTGGTATCATTGGATTCAGAAAATAATGCAGAATTCAAAATTGTAATAATATACAGGGTGTTCTATTTAAAAATCGAAAGTTGGTGTCACTTCCGGCGAAACCGGAAGTGAAAAAAAATCATTTGTAGGTCAAAAAGTGCCGCTTATTATGTGTATGGGATATCCCAAATTTCAATTAATTTTTAAAACTAACGGAGATAAGGGGGGTGTACCACGATCCTGTTACACCCGGTATAGTAGGTTCTCATATATTTAGCTCGGTCGTAAATACTAAACAATAAACATGGTAAGTAAAAAAAAACACTTATTCAGGATTTACTTTTAAAAAAAGCTTATTAAATAACAGTTCCTGTTTCAGTTTCCCCTGGCTGCGACCCTGATTGAAGTTAATTTCTTTGCTAAGTCAATAATTAAATTCATATAAACGTCAAAATTTTAAAATCCCCAAGACATTTTATTACGATGGAAAAAACATGAGTAGTAGGGAAACACGGATTGAGATTCTCCCTGTGACCTTGACCGCGCAGGTGTGCAGGTGTTAATTTGACCTTGAATTGTCCTTGACCGCACAGGTATGCAGGTGTTCATTTGACCTTGAATTGTCCTTGACCGCACAGGTATGCAGGTGTTCATTCGACCTTGAAAGATGCAACTACTCTTTGTTAATTTGACCTTGACCATACACCTGGACGAGGGTATTTTTATGGTATACAATTTTCTTTTATGTGACTCATTTGACCTTGAAGGATGGAGCTGCTCTTTGATGGCGCTACCTTGGCGTGGACGAGGGTATTTTTATGGTATGCAGGTGTTCATTCGACCTTGAAAGATGCAACTACTCTTTGTTAATTTGACCTTGACCATACACCTGGACGAGGGTATTTTTATGGTATACAATTTTCTTTTATGTGACTCATTTGACCTTGAAGGATGGAGCTGCTCTTTGATGGCGCTACCTTGGCGTGGACGAGGGTATTTTTATAGTATGCAGGTGTTCATTCGACCTTGAAAGATGCAACTACTCTTTGTTAATTTGACCTTGACCATACACCTGGACGAGGGTATTTTTATGGTATGCAGGTGTCTTTTATGTGACTCATTCGACCTTGAAGGATGGAGCTGCTCTTTGATGGTGCTACCTTGACGTGGACGAGGGTATTTTTATGGTATGCAGGTGTCCTTTTATTTATGACACTGTTGCGTTACAAATTTTTACACCATGGAGTATTTCTTTATTATCGTCATTTATTTGTTCGAAAATATCTAAAGGGATGCAGTTGGGTTTTATTAATGTTACCTTGACCATTATTTTTTCCCAAAAGTTAGATTTGTAATATATTTTGTGTTTTGTTATACCTTCATGTTCTCGAAGGGTGTTTATGGGATTTTCACACCTTGATGATATTTTCACACCTTAAAAGAGCTATTATAGTCGTAACAATAGGGTCTGGATCTCTTTGTTATCGGATTTTCACACCTTGATGGGATTTTTCACACCTTGAAAGAGTGTCTTTTGTTATGTATGATTTCAAAGGCGGCATGGACCTTTTGTTATGGGTACCATTGAGCGCTGGCTATTTTTATTTCTTTGTTCGTTCTTTATTTAGGTATTCTCGGATTTATTTCTATAGTGGATGCAGATCTCCTTTGATGGTTTTATGTAACCTTGACTAAACTTTTGAGCAGATGTTTATTTATTACCATGGGTTGGGTTTATTTATGACCTTGGGGGTGGCCGGACACAGGTGTCGGTTTTTACATTGTGTTAGACCTACTATAAAAAGGAAGAAGGAGTTGGATATTTCAGTATTTGCTTGTCAATCGTTCGTGTAAGAGTTCCTATCTGTTACCATGAATAAATACGTGTGCGAAGAATGCGGTCAATCATTTACGCGAAGTTATAATATGATGCGTCATAAAATAAAATCATGTAGATTAAGATTCGATAATGTGGGTGGAGAGAAACGACGCAGACTAGATGTTAGTGCTTCATCATCACGTATGCAGACTTGTGCCGCATGTAATGTTACTTTACCAGCGAATCAGATGGCAGCTCATCAAAGAACATTACAACATAGAAATAATGCTTGTACACCATTTTCTCAAAATGTGCAAATTATTGATACTGCATTTAAAAACAGAATCACAACCTACCGCGTAAATAGTGATAATGAGCATATAGACTTTACAGCATTCTTCGATGAATTAAGGTCGAAAGTGTTAGATCTAATAAGTCAATTGTTGGCAGTACACCGTTCATTTAAAATAAATATGGTTGTGGTAGGACGATACAATTTACCATCACAAGAAATTGTAAGTGAAAAATCGTTTAATACAGCAAATGAGGTAGTTGATGCAGGCAGCGATTTAAATATGGTGTATGGAATATTTACTGAAGCGATGAAAACCCAGTCAACTGAATTTCAAGAAAAAGATTCAGGTATGTTAAACGCTTTAGTGTTTTGATAGAAAGGGTATTAATTGTGTATTGTTTTTCTTCACAGGATGGGCATTGGAGAAAATACTCTACCTCGAAATTAATATTAACAACTACAGTCCGATGAGAGGGTCATCCTATATCGCATTACCACGTCCAATTCGTGCTAAGAATGCCATTATTAATGTAAATAATCAAGATGAGTGCTGTTTTGCGTGGGCTATAGTGTCGGCTTTATTTCCCGCCACAACAATGACATCGCAGATATCATCTTATCCTCATTACTCTGACGTTCTTAACTTTACAGGTATGGATTTTCCAGTAAAGTTACGTGATATAAAAAAATTTGAAGAAATGAATAATATTTCAGTGAATGTATATGGTTTAGAATCTTTATTTGAGGCTAAAAAGGTAAAATATGAAATTGTCGGACCACTATATTATTCGGGACAAAAACGCGTAAATCACGTTAATTTGCTGTTAATAACAAAATATTGCAATGTGAAAGATAATAATAGACACAATTGTGATGAAAATTGTTCAAAAAGTCATTATTGCTGGATTAAGGATTTATCGCGTTTATTGTCTAGTCAAATATCGCATCAGCATGATAAAATATTCTTTTGTGATGGTTGTTTAACCTATTTTAGTTCAGAAAATAAATTAGCAGAACATCAACAATATGATTGTAACCATATATATTCACTGACTCCTACATTGGATTTTAAAACTGATAAATTTGGAAATAATGTACCTGAAAACATTTTAAAATTTGAAAACATTGAGAAACAAATGCGAGTTCCGTTTGTAGTGTATGCAGACTTTGAGTCTATTTTAAAACCGGTTGTAAATGTGGAACCAAACCCTACAAATTCTTACACAATGCAAAGCTTCAAACATGAGCCATACTCTTTTTCGTATTTAATTAAATGTTCTTTCGACGACTCAATTTCCAAGTTTGAGTTATATAGGGGGGTTGATGCGGCTCAAGTTTTTGTTTCCCGGATTGAAAACGATTTAAGGTTTTTGTATAATACATATTTAAAGGATATAAAAAAAATGAAAGATTTAACGGATCAGGAAAAGGAAGAGTTCACAAATGCTACGATTTGCGGTATATGTGAACACCCTTTTACCGATACAGATGTGAAAGTAAGAGATCACTGTCACATAACGGGGGAAAAAAGATTTGGTGCCGCACACTCTATTTGTAATTTAAATTACAAATTACCTAATTTTATTCCGATAATTTTTCACAATTTAAGTGGTTACGATAGCCATCTTTTTATAAAAGAATTGTGTAAACATGGGGATAAAATTGACGTAATAGCTCAAAGTAAAGAAAAGTATGTGTCGTTTACAAAGAACATTTACGTGCACGATTATGTTGAGAAAAAGAGCGGTATTACTAAACGTAAATATTTAAAGTTACGATTTATCGATAGCTTTAAATTTTTATCATCATCCTTGGAGAATTTAGGTAATGGCTTAGATATCACTGAATTTAGAGAAACAAGAAAGCTTTTTCCCAACACTGTTCAATTTAATATGATGCGCAGAAAAGGGGTTTTTCCATATAGTTTCGTAGATTCCATTGAAAAAATGAATAATACAACACTTCCATTAAAAAACGAATTTTATGATAATTTACGCGAAGAGCACATTAGCGATGAGAGTTATGAACGTGCTAAAGAAGTATGGTATATGTTTGGGTGTAAGAATTTGGGGGAATACTCGGATTTGTACCTCAAGTCAGATGTATTATTATTAACGGATGTTTTTGAGCAGTTTCGAGATATGTGTTTACATGTTTATAAGCTTGACCCTGCTCAGTACTACACGCTTCCAAGTTTATCATTCGATTGTATGCTGCGTATGACCAAGGTAGAGTTAGAACTACTGACTGACATAGACACAATTAATTTTTTTAAAAAGGGTATTCGCGGCGGTTTAAGTCAGTGTACGGAACGAAAGCATATTGCCAACAATTTATATTTACCAAACTACGATGCAACAAAACCATCTTCATTTATTACATATCTTGATGCTACAAACCTATACGGTCATAGTATGTCACAAGCATTACCATTTGGTGGTTTCAAGTGGTTATCACAGCGTGAAATAATTGATTTAAATATTCTGGCGATTGACGATAGCAGCCCCCAAGGTTATGTTCTCGAAGTGGATGTGCACTATCCAGAACATTTACATGATGCTCATGCCGATCTTCCATTTTTGGTGGAAAACATAGTCCCTCCTACAGAAACAGCGAAGCTACCAAAGCTAATACCGAATTTAAATGATAAAAAGCGGTACATAGTACATTATAGAACGTTGAAACAAGCCATCAATAACGGCCTAATGGTAATGCAAACGCATCGAGTTTTAAAATTTGATCAATCCAAATGGCTGAAAAAGTACATAGATTTTAATACTGAATTGCGAAATAAATCAACAACGAAATTTGGTAAAGATTTATTTAAATTAATGATTAACGCAAATTTTGGCAAAACAATGGAAAATGTGGAGAATCGTAAAGATATAAAGTTAATAACATCTTGGGATAATAGTGTCGGTAGAGTAGGTGCTAGAGCTTTAATCGCTCGCCCTAATTTTAAAAGCGCTTCAATATTTTCAGAAGATCTAGTAGCAATTCATATGGGTAAAACAAAAGTAATTTACAATAAACCAATTTATATTGGATTCTCCATATTGGACATGTCAAAAACAGTTATTTACGATTTTTTTTACAATTTTATTAAGGCAAAGTTTGGTAATAATGCTTCCTTGCTATACACTGACACGGACTCCCTTATACTAAAAATTTTTACAGATAATTTCTATCGTGTTATTTCAGAGAATCCAGAAAAATTTGATACTTCAAATTATCCCGAACAAAATTTGTTTAATATTAAGAAAAGTAAATCGGTATTGGGTAGAATGAAGGATGAATTTCCAGGTGATCCGATAACATGTTTTTACGGTACTGGGGCGAAAGCTTACTATGTTAGCTCGTTAAACAATGAATTAAAAAAGGCCAAGGGTATTAAAAAATATGTTGTCGAAAATCAACTGCACCTGGAAGATTATCAAAAAATAGTAGAGCGCGGCGGCCTTATATTTAGAAAAATGAAAACTTTTCGTAGTATTAAACACGATATATATACGGAAGTTATAAATAAAGTTGCTCTTTCCCACAACGACGACAAACGTTACATAATCCCATCGACGACAAAAACTTTACCTTGGGGCCATCAAGACATTGAATTTTATAAAACCAACCCCGAGGATAATTTGGAAATTTTGCTTAAAGTTATCGAATCTTTTAATTCAGATGAAGATTTGTAAATATTTACATCCTATTGGAAAGTCCATATTTTTTGCTTTTATATTTTAAATTTATTGCTTATTATGTTAAAATTATATGAAACATTGTAATTATGACACTTAATTTTTACTATAATTTTACATGTAGAATAAGTATGGATGATGTCATAGTTTTATATACCCACTTTATTTATATACGTTATTGCTAGTTATTTTATTTCCATTTTTACAAATTGTTAAGGTAAAATAGATCTTTCCGTTTACGTTTCTTGTCACTTTTCGTAAATGACATACCACATTTTTGATATGTATGTACTCTTCAATTTCTATAAAAGAAATCAGAAGATTTTCTATATTAACGTTTAATAACACACAATTGTTTAAAAAAAAAATTGTTTTACTTAATCTAAACATGATGGTAATGCATATACCAAATTAGTGGGATAACTTATTATGTTAGAGTTATACGATCGTAATGTATTGTAGGTTAGATATATTTATGATCGAATTATTATGTATAGATAAAATTTGTTTAAGTATACCTGTAAGTTTTTGTAAAAAATATAGTTTAGGTTATAGTGTAGTTTAAGTTTGTATATAAATGTATAAAAATAGTTAGATTACGTATAGCATTTAGTTTTTTTTTTCTTTTTTTTTAAAAGAATAGAACTTCATTGAAATAAACTGATGATTATTTAAACCATTTTTGTTGTTGTTTTATTTATAGTATCTAGTTAAATAGAAAATATATTAAATATTTTTACATGCCAGTGCAGTTCCTTGCATTAATAGGAATTTCATCAAGATAGGTTTCTTGATAGAAAACTATATATGTTTTTAGAGGACGAGAGTCTATAAAAAATACATGTACATCTCTATCAGGTGTTATATGTTAATATTAAAAAGTTGCTAATATTTCAACATTTTATCAAACTTAATGGATTTTTCGAAGTTGTATGGAACGCAAGGCGCAAACATGGGATGCATTTCTTATTAGTTACAAAAAATAAAACATGAAATATCTATTTAATCGGTTTATTTCTATACTTTACAAAAATAATATTAACTTAAAAACTAATACATCGATTTATTAGTAACGGAACCATTTAATATATTGTAGCTTAAGAATGCATCGTGAATTATCAGTGCGTATACTTTAGTGTCTTTAGGAAATTTGTTCTTGCGTGTTTCAAACTCCAACTTCACATCCACTGTTGATGATTTAATCGCTTCTGGTTGATGACTGCAATCGATTACGAACACTGGGTTATTTAGATATTCAGCAAAACTCATCATAGGATCATTGATTTCTCGTTGGTAGTAGCTTATTTGAAAATTCTCATAGTTGTAATATGCTGGTGCATACAGTTTCTTCGCAAAATCCAAATTCCATTTTTCATAAGGAAATACCGTAGAGTTTAGATACAGACGAATATCACTGATATCAGCTGTAGTAAATTGAGTAGCATCCTTTTCTCTATTATCCAAAGAAGTGGTTGATTGGAACCCAATAATCAAGTATCTTGGTTTTTCAAGGTTCGTACTTGTCCTTAAGGCCCACACATCTGATGATGTTTGACGCAAAGCAGGTAATTCGTAAAGATCCCATTTACGATATACCATTGGAATGGTTGCATTATTTCCGCCTTTATTAATACGGGACAATATTTTCAATTTTTGCTGGTCATCGGGAATAATGTGACGAATTTTCCACTCAATTTTTTCGATTGTAATGTCTGCATCTACTTCACCAATGTAACAATTGGTAAAAGTACGGGCGATAATAAAAATCAACTCTTGTTTAATGTTAAATATTCCCTTTGTATAATCCTCGGCAAAACCCATCAGATATTTTAGAGGCAACTTTCCCGAAAACATCTTGCTTACTGGATCAAAAATACATTGGTTTTCATCAGTCAAGCCCCATCCACACGCCATAAGAGTGTTTTTTTGACAAGCGCCCAACGACGTGATAGCTTTCAATGTTGAAGTAATTCCAGGTTTGCGAACGACGGCAACTTGTTCACCACCCATTTCATAGCGAATTTCATCAAACAGAAAGGCGATTGCATTATTTGATAGATAACATTTTTTCGTTACATCTTTAGATTTAAATTTTCCTTCGATGTATATGTAACTGTCTGATATATCCAAAATTATGTCCTGAAAGTGTACTGGTATGCGAATTTCATCAGAATTGCTAAACGCTGGAGAACCATATGGTTTGTATGTATGTTCTTGTAAGCTAACGATGGAATGATCGAAAATGGGTTCGGTAAAAACTTCAATTTTGTCACTGGTGCTAGCCATTTTTCTATTTTCGCACTTTTAAACCAATTGATTGTAGAAATTTGAGATCTTTAGCTGACAGCTGTTTATGAAACAAACGTCTTTCCAATCTAACGTCTGGATTATGAATGACTCTGGAATGTGTAATATGTTTACTTTTATGTTTAATGGCGGTCGATTTTTTAGTGTTCATCAACATATTTAGTTGGCGATTATAGCAGAAACCCATATTTTATGTTAGTCTTTTCAATTCAAGTTTAACAATAATTTTCTCACCTCGAAAATTTATCAAATCACCGTTATCGTCCAAGATGCGTAGAGTAATGTTCTCTATTGACTGGCGTCCTTCGGGCAGTATCGGCATATAAATATAATTTGGGGGTTCTTTGGAAATTTTATAACCAGGCTCCACATCAATGTCGAATTCAAATAATGTGTGACTTTCTTTAGAGTTCAGATATGCTCCCGAAATTATGTTACAATCCACCCTTATAATACGCACTTTCATTATGTCCACATTACTGGTTGATTCATGAAGTTTCCCACTCTCTAACACGACTCGTCCAAAACCCAATAATTCACCGATACTGTTTTCTCCACTGAAATCGATATCGTACAACGACTTGAGTTCACATTTTAATGTATTATTGTTGGCTGATAACGAAAAAAAATCCACACAATCTTCTTGTTTACAGGATTCTTTTAAACTTGCATACATGGATTTCGCAATTTCATTAACTTCATAGGCTCCTGGTGGAATCCTCACATTTATAAGCTTCTGGCTATAATTTTTTCTGTATTTAAAATAACAATTACTTTCGTCGACATTGAAAATTGAATTATACGTATAAAATCCCAACAATGCGAGACCATACTTATAGGCTGGATTCAATTCAACGGGTGGATAAAAGTCTGCACTTAAAACACTTGTGTGTCCTGTTAGTGTGAATGTGTAAGACATGACTGTTGATGAAACATATTATGCTACTATTTTTATTGTGGTTTGCAGCAGTTTAACGGATTTAAGCTTAGGTTTCGTCTCACTCCATTCGCTGTTTCGGTTTTTATCTTTACATCACTGATTTTACAATAACAACAAAATAGCTTTTTAGGTGTCGGTCCGTCTCCTTCATCACCACCCAAACAAGTTTCACTGTTGTAATGCTCGTTACAGTACTGATATTTTAACATGTCGCTGTCCGTTTTCATATGTGCGGGTAACTTATTCCAAACTAGTGCGATTTCATTTGGAGCTAATGCAATCATCACTTCCTTTGGCATATTTCCTAACTGTTTTGCAGACATTTTGTTCAATCCACCGACTTGACGAAATTCGTTAAGTGATATCAACATTTTAGTGTAGTTATCACAATCCATTTGTGGTGTCACGTACGCTGATGCCATCATAGTTTTTTATTTTCCGAGAGAAACTTCAAACACAAATGTCCACACCAGACTGTCCCAAAATCTTGCTGTCGCTCATATGTATAGTAAATTTTCTTTGACGCTTCGGGCCCCCTTTGCAGATAATACACCAATTCGATGGGTGGGGGTAAATCCCCAAAGCTATCATAATATGTTACATTTAATCGGTTTTTTCTGTATGCCACCCAATGAGTCCCACCTCCCGATATACTATCCAAATTAATAATTGCGGCTTCGTAACGTTTCGGTCCTCGCAGAGGCAGCGCATCTCTCATATACACCCCTCGAAAATGTGGTATTTTCATTTGCAACGTATACTTTTCTAGTTCGATATTGGATAGCGGTCTTCGAGGTAGGGTTTCAATTAGTTTTTTGAATTTCCACCGTTGTTATTCAAATACAAGCCCATGCCGTTGCGATATGGTTTAAGGAATAGTCCATTTCCTTTTGAACATAGACGTAAGGTGGCACCTGTTTTTTCAGCACTTGCATTTTTTACAGTCTTTAAAGCACGTACAATCCCTGCTGCACCTCCTGCTAGGGACCCCAAAGCTGACAATCCTGCGAATATCGGTATTAGTGGTAATAATCCACCAATTTTAGGGATTGGTATTATTCTGGGAGTACGAATTTTCCGTTTACCACCTGCTGACTTTAAAGATTTACGTGCTGCTGTTACAGCTATTTTCGATGCTTGCATTAGATTTTTTTCAAGAACCTTTTTTCCTCCTGCAACCGCTTTCAGTAATTGAGATCGAATTGGTTGTCTCAAAGCAGATCCAAAAGCTTTCTTGGGTTGTTGACGTCTTCGTCGCGGCAGCCTTTGTTTATTTCGACTAGTCGATGGCATACCCATACCGAAACGTTGTTTTGCTTTCATAATATTCGTTACTAACCAAGCTGCCGCCTTTTCTTTTACACTAGCCTCCTTCGATTTTACTCTTTTCCAAGCACTTTGCTCGAGTTCGTAATCGGCTTGGTGTCGCGCACTTAAATCTTCGCTGTTATGCAAATAAGCTAAGTCGTGTTTTTTGCATGCGGCATCCAATGGATTTATTCCCAGATCACCACGTTTAACACGTTTTACTACTTTGGTACCGGGTCCACAATATTGATAGCCGGGGATATGCAACTCAACTGGTAACTTATTAATAAGTGAATTAACAATACCAGCTCCAGTCTTACTTGATAAACGAGACCGTCTACTTCGCTTGACGGATGACATCTGAATGATTGTCTACGTGAAAACAATAAGCAAATATAGTAAAAATGAAAATTGTGGAGCTTAAACAGAAACTGCCAGTCGATAATCTTGATGAAAAGGTTGGATCTGGACACGATCAGAAAGTATTAAGAAGGCATGGGGCACTGCTTCCATCATCTATTCGCGGATTACTAATTGGACCGTCGAATTGTGGAAAAACCAACGTTATGATTTCGCTGTTAACCCACCCATTGGGGTTATGTTATGAAAATGTTTACATTTACTCAAAGTCGCTATATCAACCGAAATATGAATATTTAAGAAAAATTCTAACACCGATTAAAGGTCTTGGATACTACACTTTTAGCGATGGAAATAATATAGTGGAACCATCAGATGCAAAACCAAACTCTGTATTCATTTTTGATGATGTTATGTGTGAGAAGCAGGATGTCATAAGATCATACTTCAGTATGGGGCGACACAAAAACGTGGACGCCTTTTACTTAGCCCAAACATATTCACGTGTTCCGAAGCAACTAGTGCGAGATAATGCCAACTTTATTATAATGTTTAAACAGGATGAGATGAATATGCGACATATATTTTCCGATCATGTTTCACCCGATCTAATGTTTCCACAATTTCAAGAGATGTGTGTCAAATGTTGGGACAATAAGTATGGTTTTTTAGTTATCGATAAAGATAGTGAAGTAAATGCGGGAAGATATCGCAAGGGATTTGATAGCTATATATATTTATAGATGTAACCCTAGAGGTTCATTTCACCATTGACCGTTAATTTGAAAACACAATGAATGAAGAAATCGATTTAAAACGTAAGCTATTGGAAACTACCAATGCGGTGAGAAAAAAATTTAAGCAAATTAAAGCAGTTAGGGAGCAAAGTCATGTCGATTTAGAAAAGTTTTACGAGCCGATTACTAAACCGCTATCATCCATATCAAATGTAGTGAAACAACGGCAGCAGCAGCAGCAGCAGTCTCCACCGCAATCAATATCAACTCAAAAATCAGACACTAAAACTAAACCAATAAGTCACCACACTTTAAGCAAAACTAGGGACTTATCAAATATAACAATTGATGCATCGGATGAAGAAAAATCTGATGAATTACCGATGGAATTATTTCAAACATCTACACCAAAGCATAGCCAGTACGAATCGGTTTTTGTAACACCCTCTCCATCAAACCAGTCGGAACAAACATCAAATGCATCTAGTGCATCTACATCACCTTCTAAACGTATTCACACCTATTTATTAGGGTTACAAAAGCATCCATCTCACTATGATACCGTTTACGGCGTTCATTATGGCCAAGGAAAAAATAATAAAGAAAAAACCTATATCGGTAACATAGAAGTGCGTTTTAATAATGGACAAGTTGCGTTATATAAAAACGATAGAAATATTGCTATATTTGATGGTAATATTGATCTTTATGATCTGATTTTCCTAAAATCACCACGAATCCTGGGCAAAGAAGATGAATTGAATAAATACACTCTTCAGGCTTACAAAGATATTTTGGATGTAACAAATGCTGCATACGATAAGTATGATAAAAATAAAGGTTTAAGAGAAACTAGATGGCTAAAATATAGACAAATCATTAAACCATTAATGGAGGAAACTAAACTTGGGGCTGGAGTGTGTCAAAAAAAGATGGTTAAAATTCGGTTGCCAGTAAAAAAGACATTATCATCAAAGAAATCTCAATATGTCTATTGGAATAAACCCAGTGAGTTGGTGGATCGATTACGCTTATTGTGGAGTTCAAAACTAGCCGGACACACAGGACATGATAATGAAATTATGTCAATTATTGAGGAACTTCGAGAAGAAGGAATAATATATTAAGTATTACAATTAGTTGCATAAATTAGTGTAGAGTAAGTCTTTGGACAAGATACTATGGATCCTAGCCCCGAAAAAATTAAAATTGTTAATGAACTACATAGAAATGCGAGAAAAAATTTTACTAGAAGACATACCATAATAAAGGGATATAAAGATTTGTGGCAAATTGATTTGGCTGAAATGCAACAATACGCTGATGAAAACGATGGTTTCCGTTACATTGTCGTCTGTATAAACTGTTACTCGAAATTTGTTTATACTAGAGCGGTTAAAAACAAGACCGGTGTTGAAGTTACTAATGCGATGAAGAGCATAATTGAAGAGGCCTCATATACACCATGCAATTTGAATAGTGATCAAGGAAAAGAATTTTATAATAGTAACTTTCAAGCTCTTATGAAAAAATATAATATAAACCATTATTCCACCTACAGTACAAAGAAAGCTGCTATTGTTGAACGTATTATACGAACTCTAAAAAATAGTTTGTACAAGCAATTCTCAGCTAGGGGATCATACAGATGGTTGCAAATATTACCATCTATAACGAAAGCTTATAACAACACTAAACATCGAACTATTGGAATGAAACCGAAAGATGTAAAAGAAGATACGCAAATTAATGCCTATGACTATTTGAAAATCTTTCCCAAAAAAAGAAAATATCGTTTGGGTGATATTGTTCGTATTAGCAAATATAAGAGTATATTTGACAAAGGATATACACCTTCTTGGTCAACGGAACTATTTAAAATATCAAAAGTTAATATAACCAACCCGTCTACATACCTATTGGAATCATTGGAAGAAGGTCAACCGATTAAAGGATGTTTTTATGAACAGGAGTTGCAGAAAACAAACAGCCCAGGTGTTTATTTAGTGGAAAAAATTCTAAGGAAGCGTAAGAAGAATCATATTGATCAGTTGTTTGTAAAATGGTTGGGGTTTCCAAACCAAGCTAACTCTTGGATAAATAAGTCTAATATTGTATAAATCCATCTTTTCATATTATTCATCATGAAGAAAGTAACATTTAAAGAAGAAATACATACAGTGCACCTAACATTTGTTTGGACATTTGCATACAGACAGGCTCGAAAAAGCAACTTTCAACAGCTTAGGGCTGATAGAGAGCGTTTTCAAAGAAGAATAAACCAAATGGAAATAGCTTTGGCAAACGTTTTGGATTGGGATTATAGAAAAAAAATATATAGAGAACGATTTGTTAATAATAATTAAGTTTATAATAATAATTAAGTCTAATATTTTATAAATATATTTTATGTAAAATGATATTGTATATTTTCTAACTGGAGAAATAAAAATATATTATTTTTACAAATACGTATTTTATTTTCTAAATGTGTTACAAACAGCTATTACATTATATCAATACATTTATTTTATTGTGTTGTCTAAACGAAAATCTTGGTATTGCTTCTGGTTTTATCTTCTTTGCAGTGTTGATCGGAATCTTTGTTTTTCATCATCTTCATCGAAAACTCTTTTTTTGCACCAACCAATGAAGATGGATGTTCAATACTTGACTTTTGGTTTTCCTGTCCTTGGGACGACTAAGTAGGTGGGTGTTTTTGTTCGTCCTTTCTCAAGGGCTACAATTCTCATCTCAAGGTCTGAGATAATCTTATTAGTTTTTTCCTCAAAATCATTTTGAATTTTATTGAAATGGGGGAAGTAATCCTTATTCATTGCTTCAAATACCTGTTTGCGTAAAGTGTGAATTTCATTAAAAACATATATTCGAGTTGTTGCATCATTATCTTTAGTTGGGTTCGCAACATTTGATAAAGTCTTTCCATCAATGTCATATTGCCCATCTGAGGTTAGTTTAAAACCAATACCAGGTAAAGCACGCACTAATTGTACTTGTTGTTGTTGATTTACCCTATGACGCCCAAATTTATCAATTGTGTTGTTTACACGACCCATTTTTCTTAACAACTAATCTGTTTTTAATATAACATTTCCTTATATATATATATATATATATATATATATATATGCTTATTTATGTACTAGGATAAATAAAACATTGTTTTACATACACATAATTTATTTACAATTTTGGTTATAATAAATTATATTAATACAGTTGCTACACCAATCATTAATTGCTTCCCCAATACTGTCGGCACCACCGCCGCAACACACATACAAGGAATTGTATTTTTCTTCTTCTGCGACTTCTACTTCTTTTTCTTCATCTTCTTGTTCTTTATTCAATTCTTCTTTGCTTTCTTTAATCTCCAAGTTGCTGGTATCAGTTTCATCTTTGTTATGGTAACCATCATCGTCTACGTCCATCTTACCATACTTTAACAATGTTTCTTTTGAAATATTTGGAACGTCAATAAGAAACTTTTCCAGTTGTTCATTAAACATACCGGTACAAAATTCATCTAAACCAATGGAACCATATATGAATTTTTGGCAAAGATGAGCTCCAACTGTAAAATGTATTGAATCCACCATGTTCTTTTTGTATTGACTTGGATTAAAACCCAAACCAAAACCGGACTCGTCACTGGTTGCTTCAAGAGCTTCTTCGCCCATATCACGTAATATATATGATAATTCACTAATATATGAATCTTGAGTGAGTCTAATCGCATCTTCGTCACACATCTTAAATAGAAAATACTTTAAATGATTGTGTATGTCTTTCCTTACACGTGTGTTGCATTTCATTATTATATTACATATTCAGCTAATGATTAAATACTATGATAAACAATATGGTTAAATAAAATTTTTAAAAAGTTTACTCCAAGCAACCAAAATTTATAATTGCTCGTGTAATATTTCCTATTCCACTTGAACTCTGCCCCAAATAAGTTAATGTATATTGATCGTTTGACATATTTACAATATCAATAAAATCAGCAGTAATCACATCAACAGTACGTTTAGGTAAAAATGATTGAAATGTTGTATTAAGCAATGAATCGTATAATGTGGCAACAATAGTTTTACCAAAGCGTGTTGTGGTTGACACTATTTTTTTAATAGTATAAACTTTTCCAACCTCTAAGGTTGAAAGCCTTCTACGCTCAGGAAATTCAGTATCTTTGTTTATCATATTATTAATTTCACCCAAGGTTTGCTGTGAAATGCTCATTATTGAAATATGTAATAAAACAATAAATTACCTTTAATATACACTTTCGGCACACACACACAATACAAATAAAATATTTCTATTCACTTGACAAGGTACCAGTTATTACTACTGCGATGCTTGTGTGACTATGAACACTTTACTAATTCGTCCATCTTTTTATTGGAGTTTTCAAGGTCGACGACATAAAAAATAATGGTAGGGGGAGTAGCCGCTTTAAGAGTATACAAAACTCAACAACATAAAAACCACCTGCACCCCGAACCAACACAAGGTCATCGTAAATGAAACGTGCCTGCACCTCATTCAATATTTTCGAACAAAATTACGTCAATAAAAAATAAAAATTCTTCAAGGCGTAAAAACCAAACACTTGCGTCCGAGCACGTCCAAGGTCGAAAATAAACCCAACCCAATGTCATAAATAAACATCTGCTTAAAAGTTTAGTCAAGGTTACATAAAGGATATCTACATCCACTATAAAAATAAACCCGAGAATACCTTAATAAATAACGAACAAAGTAAGAAAAATAGCAACCGCTCAATGGTACCCATAACAAAAGAACAGAGGCATGCCGCCTTCGAAATCATACCTAACAAAAGACACTCTTTCAAGGTGTGAAAAATCCCATCAAGGTGTGAAAATCCGATAACAAAGAGACCCAGACCCTATTGTTACGACTATAATAGCTCTGTCAAGGTGTGAAAATCCCATCAAGGTGTGAAAATATCATAAACACCCTTCAAGAACATGAGGGTATAACAAAACCCAAATATAATACAAATCTAACTTTTGGGAAAAATAATGGTCAAGGTAACATCAATAAAACAGACTTGCATCCCTTTAGATATTTTCGAACAAATAAATGACGACAATAAAGAAATAAAAATACTCCATGGTGTAAAAATTTGTAATGCAATAGTGTCATAAATAAAAGGGCGCCTGCATACCATAAAAATACCCTCGTCCACGCCAAGGTAGCACCATCAAAGAGCAGCTCCATCCTTCAAGGTCAAATGAGTCACATAAAAGAAAATTGTATACCATAAAAATACCCTCGTCCAGGTGTATGGTCAAGGTCAAATTAACAAAGAGTAGTTGTATCTTTCAAGGTCGAATGAACACCTGCATACCATAAAAATACGCTCGCCCACGTGTATGGTCAAGGTCAAATTAACAAAGAGTAGTTGCATCTTTCAAGGTCGAATGAACACCTGCATACCATAAAAATACGCTCGCCCACGTGTATGGTCAAGGTCAACAGGGAGGAGGAGGCGAGGGGTGGGGGGAGTATAATGGAGTGGGGGGAGCAGAAAGGAGTGGGGGGAGAGGCAGAACCGGGGTTTAATACCTACTAACATGTGATTTTTTTGAGCTCATTCTAACAAATAGTGCCCTTAAAAGGCAACTCTGAAATAGGTTAATAAATCAATGAAACCAATTTCCACTAACTTTAAACTTGAGGTAAATTTTTTAAAATATAATAATTGTTTACTTGTAGGAAAAAGTTTCTATGTGTGATGGACACTAGTACCGGCTTTTCGAGTAAAAATGCACTGTTTTGGGTATATCACGGAAATACTAAGTTTTTACTCGGCTTTTCTATGATACAGGGTAATAGAGTGTTTTGGCTGCTTTCTTAAAAATGTAAGGCGCGTGTAACTGTGCATACTGACGAACGTAAGATGAGAAGCGCGTGATGGGCGTTGAGCAATGGTCTTGTCAATGACTTACAATGCTCACCGCTTGTAATCAGTATACAGTATACATACATAACCTATAAAAGGTATTACTTATGAAGTTTTCCACCATCCTCCCTCCGAAAAACACTAGGTGTATAGGCAACTGCAGACAACATAATAACTCACAGTCTAAATAAAACTAACGTGAAGCTTCAGACACATGTTTGAGTGTAGAGGTGACTGTAAGTACTAGAATGTTGTAGATTGTCCAATTTATATAGTAAAAGTTTAATTTGCCATTCTTTATTCATCCACAAGTTCTGTTACTGTTAGTAATCGATTAAAAAAAAATTATATAAAACCCAAAAAAAAATTAGAGACTTCATACTCTAGTTCATAAAACACTTTTTTCTTATTTGCAAATCGCAGCAGCAAAATATTCCTGTGTATGCTTACACAGCTGAAAAGCTTAATCCAGCTTTCTCGACCATTTAAGCATTCTTCTATTAAAAAAATATGTTATCTACTTGTTAAAATGTATAAGTTCGATCATTAATACTTATATAGAGATCGTCGTCATCAGAATGAATAACCCCTTGTTTGTTTCCGTGCTATTGGGTCAATTAGCCTTTTCGATTTGATGGAAGAACCGTTTCGTGTTTACTTTACCAGAAAGTGCTTAAATAATTCCAAAGAGGAAAAAATAATGGTTTTTAACAAACTTATTAGAAAGGGTTTTACATCTAAGCGAAACACCGCCTGTAGAGGTAATAGTTGTTTCTCAGAGAAAGCGGTAGATTCCAACGCGAATTTAAATGCAGAAAAGTTTCGTCAGTTTAAATTCTTCATTTTGAACATATTTTTTTACACTTACCATGTTGTTCGTCCAGAAGCCCTATCTTATAAGAAATTTACTGCAGTACAAAGGCTCACTATAAAATGGTTTCAAGCAGTTTAAACGGACAATTGTAAAGAGCTTTTAAAATATACAGGGTGTCCGGAAAATACGTGTACATCGTTTGATGACAGATTCCTGACGTCAAAATAGGTCGATCCAAGCCGACTTAGTTATATCCAAAATTGTCTCGTTTAGCCGGTAGAGGGTGTCAAAAATTTGTAAAAATATTGGTTTTTCCTAAATTACGTGAAAACCTGCTAATCGATTTTAATGATTTTTAGTATGTAGACTTATACTATAAAATGACGTTTTCTAGTAGTATAGTCACCGGCTGTAAATAAGTGGAAGTGTTATAAAAGTGATATAATACGTCAACATTTCTCCTCATTTTTTATATGAACGGCGTTATGACAACCCAGATATTTTTGTAGAGTGACTGGATGTATTTGGAAGCTATTTTACCTCTTTAATATTGTTCGTTGAATGAGTTGTTTTGCCAGAAGAAAATATTTACAATTACCTGCATACCTACATCAATTATTATTAACAATCAAAATAAAACAAAGTACAACAAAGTTGAAAGTATGTATTGTAAGAAACTAAGTAAAACAAAAACATTACTTAAGCAAATGTGTAAAATGACCGCCATCTTGCTGAATACACTTATTAACACTCCTTAAAAAATGATATTGGACCCTATCTAATGTCTCGGGGTTATTAAAATGGTTGCCTGCGTATAAAATCCGCTGCAATAAATCATCGCGTGTGTTTACCGAAGTCTTGTAAACTTCTGTTTTAATAGCGCCCCACAAAAATATGTCACACATATTTAACTCAGGAGAACGTAATGGCCATTTTACTGGTGCATCATTGCCCCTTCCAATCCATCGGTTGGGATATTGATGATGTAAGTATTGCCGAACGGCAACGGAAAAATTGGGCGGGGTACCATCATGCATATACCACATTTCCCTCCGAAGTAAAAGGGGCAAATTGTCTAGAAGAATTGGTAATGTGTCTTGAAAAAAATTTAAATAAATATTTCCATCTAACCTGTCTGAAATAACAATGGGACCAATAAGGTAGCGATCAATAATACCTGCTCAAATATTTAATTTAAATTGATGCTGATGATGTGCAACTTTAATGGCATGTGGATTTTCATCGGAATAAATATGTTCGTTGTGCAGATTGGTTACTCCAGATCTTGTAAAGCACGCCTCATCAGTAAACATAATTGTTCTACAAAAATTTGGATCACGGATTATTTTGTTTCTAATAATTTGACAAAATGTAAGCCACATGGGGGGATCAGTCGGTAAAAGTTCCTGGACTTTTTGCACGTGATAAGGATGTAACAACTGTTCTTTTAAAACCTCATTGACAATCGTTTTAGGAACATGTAACTCACGTTCTAAGCGACGGGTACTGGTACTTGGTTCTTCTTCAACTCTTTCCAGAATCCTCTTCTGTTTCCACAGTTCGATTTTTTCGCATACGACCCCTGCCTTCAAACTTTTTCTCAAAGCTGCCCGTTTCCCGAAGATGACGGTCGATATTGGCAAATGTTTGGTGGTTTGGTATTCGACGGTTAGGAAACCTCTCCATGTCAACCCTAACACTCTGACGCCCATTTCCTTGACAAAACCCGTATACCAGGAGCATGTCAACTTTCTCAGAGTTCGTATAATTTTCCATTTTTAATGGTAAAATGAACTTGTAATTCAAGAATCGTATACTTGCGTAAACTTCATAGACTGGTGACAATTTGTCAATAATTGTCAAATTATTAAATGCCATAGCAACAAGGTCACTTAAAAAATTATTGTTACCGGTAATTTGACTTTAATATTATTACTAATAATACTAAATATTGTAAATATTTTCTTCTGGCAAAACAGCTCATTCAACGAAAAATATTAAAGAGGTAAAATAGCTTCCAAATACAACCAGTCACTCTACGAAAATATCTGGGTTGTCATAACGCCGTTCATATAAAAAATGAGGAGAAATGTTGACGTATTATATCACTTTTATAACACTTTCACTTATTTACAGCCGGTGACTATACGACTAGAAAACGTCATTTTATAGTATTAGTCTACATACAAAAAATCATTAAAATCGATTAGCAGGTTTTCACGTAATTTAGGAAAAACCAATATTTTTACAAATTTTTGACGCCCTCTACCGGCTAAATGAGACAATTTTGGATATAACTAAGTCGGCTTAGATCGACCTATTTTGACGTTAGGAGTCTGTCGTCAAACGTTGTACACGTATTTTCCAGACACCCTGTATAATTTATTTCGGAATGGTAAAGGTATCAAGAGAGTATAATTAGTTGATAGGCATCAGCTACTTTTATGTATCCGATTTATGACTTTTGTGTCCTATTATATATTTTTTCAAGAATCGTATATAGGAAGGTTAGTTCGAACGTCATCCAGCTCGAAATATTTATCGTAAAATCGGAAAAATAAAAATGATATTTAAAAAATTATTCTAATTTCGAAAGAACAAAGTATATTATGTAGATACATTTTATAAAAAAATATCTTAAATAAACAATATTAACAACTTAATTACCTGGGTGCAAAGTACAAACCTGTATTTAAAAGAAGCTTACTGTTGAAATTTAAAAAAATATAGGTATAACATTTCTATAAAAACAAAATTTTGAATAAATCGCCTTATACCGGGCGACAAGTGACAACGAAATTACTAACCAGTTTGTCACGTCCTAGTAAAATAAAACATAAGTATCAAATGTCGATAGGATATATGGTGACACTGTGCGCATATTTTCAGTATTTAAACGTCGGACTGTCACTCTTGAACCGGAAGTGCACAGAACCACAGAACTTTGTTATTTTGAATAGAACACCCTGTATATTATTTAAAATATTCATTGGACAAAGAAATCTAAGCATTAAACATGTATCACGTTCTATATCTATCTAAGAAAGTTTCCGAGAAAATGGCGTTAAAAATTTTCAAACGTTTTATTGTTTTTGCAAGATTAGTTTAGATCTGTTTAGTAATTTCAAAGGTTTTACGGTTTTTTTAGCCTCTTCGTAGATTAGCAGCATGTGAATTTGATGGCCACGTGTAAAAAAATACATATACACACTTATAATGAAAAAAAAAAACAAATATAAAAAATTATATGGCGATAACGTCGTAAAACAGTTGAAATTAGTAAACGAGGATTACGAGGATCCATAGCTACCTTAGATGAAACTATGAATAAATTAACATGAATACTAATTGTTGCTTGTAATGCTTGTTGGATAATTTAATTAAATTTTTAATTGCTTATAGCCAAGTTGAGACATAGGAAAGCATAAATAAAAAATGTTTAGAAAAGTAAGATAATTTGAAGATTAGATTTAAAAGGGGGAGTTTCATTAAAATTATTGAAAAAATGTATGTTTGAATGTCAAATTATGCAGAACTTCCAGTTACACCGGTAGGGAAACAGTTGTGACTCATTCTTACGGAATATTTAAAAAGAAGTTAAAAAATAATATAACATTTTTTACGTAGGTATTCATTAGTTTTTTGTAAAAACAATAAGATGTGTGGCTAATTTGACAATTTCCAACGCGATTTTCCGTGAAACTGTCTTAGATAGGTACCATAGGATACGATACATGTTGTTGCTTACAATTCTTCGTAAAGTCATACTTTACAAAATATACACGGTGTTCTATTCAAAATAGCAATGTTGTATGCACGAAACTCAGACGTTTGAATGCTGAATTACGTGCGTACAGTGAAACAATATAAACTACAAAATTTCAAAATAATGTTTTATTTTATAAGGACGTGACAAGCTGGGTAAAGTCGATTCACTCAGTAAACCTGCAAGATGGCCGACATGTCATATGACAAAAGTAATTGAAAATGCAAAAATTTATTTTATTTAGCTGGAATAGGACTTTTGTCATATGACATGTCAGCCATCTTGCAGGTTTACTGAATGAATCGACTCTAGTAATCTCGTTGTCACCCGGTATAGTTTAGGATATAATTGAAATTTGAAACTTATTTATTGTAAGATTTTTTTCTAATTGCATTATCTATAATAATGTGTTATGAAAAATATTTTGTGCACAAATTATTAACCTATAGTCAGTTTTCGAAAATATTGAAAATAACAGCACATACAGTGTCTGCACCAGTAAAGTCCGCATCATATGGGATTTTTCTTTATTAATAGGTTTATTAAAAATTTAACTTTGGCATCAAGTTCTGCTTCGATCGAGATGAAAATTAAGCAAAAAATAGTAGTCACGTGATTCGCATTATCTGTCAATTTTTTTTTTCAAAAAATAATTCAAAAGTGGGATTATTTCTAAAAATATTGAAAAAAGTTATTAAAAAAAGTTTTTTTAAATGCAGTTTCTAGCCCACATGCAAAGTTTCAGCTGCATAAGATAATTTTGATTTTTACCCATATTTTGTTAATTGCACCACTTTTGCAAAATAAGACTCAACGCAACCTACATAAAACTTCTAAGTTTTGACAATGCTTTATTTTAGATACATTTTCTTTAAAGCCATATTAAATGTGTGTTTTTCTACAACATCAAATTTGGGCTATTAAAATTTGGTGGCATGTGATGCAAAGGTTATTTGTTTTTGACCCTGTAGAAGGTAACTTCATAAAATAAGCATTATAATTAAGCAATTAAACTTTGCATCACCTGCGACCAAATTTTTATACTTAGATCCATTTTGATTTTGTAGAAAAACACACATTTAATAATAATATGGCGCTACTTTAAAGAAAATGTAACTGAAATAAAGCATTGTTGTCAAAACTGAAAAGTTTTATGTAGGTTGCGTTAAGTCTTATTTTGCAAAAGTGGTGAAATTGACGAAATATGGGTAAAAATCAAAAATATCTTATACAGCTGAAATTTTGCATGTGGGCTAGAAACTGTATTTTAAAAAAAAACGTTTTCTTATAACTTTTTTCGATATTTTCAAAAATAACCCCACTTTTAAATTATTTTTTGAAAAAAATTAAAATTTGATAGATAATGCGAATTACGCGAATATCTACTATTTTTTTGCTTAATTTTCATCTCGAAGCAGAACTTGATGCCAAAGTCAAATTTTGAATAAAGCTATTAATAAAAAAAAATCCCATATGATGCGGACTTTACTGGTGACACTGTAGACCTCATACATTGAAAAAAATTACAGCAATTTTCTTAAGAGTTTAATAACAAAATAAGCAACGGTACAAAAAAAAAACGAAAAATTTCAATAATATTTTTCCAGTATTTCTAAAACACTCTGTAATAACACATTTATGAAAACAGTCTATTGAGTGAGAGTTATATAATTTCAACAGCTCATAAATCATCATGCTTTCTCGCACGTTCGCTGTTATATATTTTCTTTCATGATGCCTATATATAGTGGGTGAACACTGAACTGTATTGCACACATTAATTGTGGAATATACATATAATTTTTGTTTTCATATTTATGTTCTAAATAAGTTAAAAAAAATATTTTGGTTACACATTTGATAAAAATTGTATTCCTATCAATATTCCCCCATTTTATAGTGCTCTTGATAATAATTAATTATAAACAATTTTTAAATAATTAACAATTATTAAATAATATGGGTTGCGGGTTGGTTAAATTAACAAAAAAAATTAAATTATTCTCTACAATCAATTCTAGATATTTTTCATAAATCATGCCCTATACTAATCTTCGACCGTTTTACGAAATATTAACACTTTAAGGCTGGTATGCACCATTGATAATAATATGTTCCTTAACGTTCTGAACTGAAGTCACAATATTTAAGGCATTAACAATAACAATTATTAGCTATTAAAGTTTAAGATGTTAGAAACTGTTAGTTAATGTTAATCAAATTTGAAGTTTGCTTGCTAAAATTTTGATTATGTTGGGTTGTCGAGCTAAAAGTACAAGTCATAGAGAAGTCGGCCATATATTCAATAAAAAATATCCAAATCGCCAATCTATTAGCCATGAGGAATTACGTGGGAACATTCTCGTACTGTTAAAGATAGTGTTAAAAGTGATAGTCAAGGGATACCTAAAAGAGAGAAAAAAATTAACATATTATATATCATTATATATCACTACATGGAAATTCTCATAGCTCAAGCACACAATCTGAGCATGACTATAATTAATACACACCAGACCTCTATTATAATTTAAAAAAAAAAGTTTTATCCCGCAGACCAGTAATTGTACAAGAGTTATTGGACGATGATCCTGATAGGCGAGAGCCATTTTGTGAAATACAGATTAAGCTAATAGATGTCCTGTGAATTAATTTGGTTCCAGTTCTTGCCACTCTATTTCCAGATGATAATGATCCTGATTTACCAAGTTTAACCTTATGGTTTCAATAGGATGGTGCTCCCCCGCATTTTGCTGCTCATGGGAGTACTTAAATACTATTTCCCCGGGACTGTGGCCTCCCAGATCGCCCGATCTAAACCCACTGGACTTTTCTTGCTCTGTTAAAATTTTGCTTATAAATCTAAACACGACTCAATAGATATGCTTAAGGCGTCCATTCGACGAGTAATAGGAGAAATTTCTCCACAAGTAGTACAAAATTTACAACAAGAATTTTTAGATCGATTGTTCTACTGCAGAACAGTTAGTGGAGGATATTTGTAACATCTTATAAAATACCTAGTTTCTTTTTATACTTTATCGTTTGTCTATTTAAAAGTTAATATTTAGTAAACGATTAAAGATAAAAATAGGGCATGATTTATGAAAAAGTCCAGAATTAAAAAATTGGAAAATTCTGCGGTGGTGGCTCATTAAAAATATCAGTTTATCTCAAAAACTAAGCCTTTTTGGCGAAAATCGGTTTTAGATTCGTAATTTAAGTCTCCAAATTCATCATCCCTATTAATCTTATGAATTTTAACATACTATGTGTGTATAATAGATACTTACAATTATTTCTTGTAATACCCCTAAATCTGTGCCAAGGTTTGCGTGCGCTAATAATAATTATTGTCCCGTATCGAATTTTTAAATATATTTAAAGCATCAATATAACATATAAATAACAATATAATTATTGCACTTAATATATTTTTGTGTTTTTATTATGGTACATCCTGTAGCCAGACCAAAAAATTCCCGGATATTCGGGCATATTATTTACTCTATAAAAGGGAATTGGGCAGCTCAACGTGTCCTGAATTAATAATTAAATTCATTTACGTGCTAAACCCTCGGTTAAACGAACGTCAAGTTTATAATCTGTGGCTTCGAAGCCAAGTTTGCTTTTCCTGCATAATTTGGTCTTTTCCACATCCAGAGGGACCCAATATGGAAGTGTTAATGCATATTGTAATAATGAACCTACTTATTTATTTATTAAAATAAACATACAAAGAAAGCTCGTTTTTGTCGGGCGCGTAAGTATTCAAAGAGAATCGCGTAGGCATACATCTGCAAAATGAGTTTAAAATTTAACCCGGTAGTTCGAGTTCAGGGAAGAAAGTAAAGTGTGTATTTTGGTTTGAATTTATATTTTATTTACCACACCTAGCTCATTTGGTTCTTTTTAGAACGGTAAGGCCGTCAAGATTTAGGTTACCTAGAAAAGTTAGCCTTGAATCGACATAAATTGCAAAAGATGAACTGTTAAAAAATATGGTTTCGTGCATCATCCATCACCATACGTTGATGATGGAAAAAAGCACGCAAGTATACTGACACACGTAATAGTTGCTTTGCCCAGACCAGTCTACCTTCACATTATCTCGGGTCTTGTTTCCTGTTTCTGAGCTGCTCCTTTCTATATATGTTATAGAAATTAATATAGATAATATTTTAATCGGTCGCTCCACTGGCAAATAAAATAATTGGCTTTTTCACTATAACCGAATTTGTCATATTCATGTAATCCACTATAGTTTTTAATTAATTATCTCGATAAAGAAAGCACAAATTTTAAGAACAACCACTTTTAATAATAATAAGCTGCCGACTCCATAACAATATCAATCTGACTAACTAGATTATCAACTCCCTTTCTTATCCACAAAAAGTCTTATTCACCACAATATTAGGTTTCATAATATATGCGTCAGCCATCGTCCGATCGAGAAGCGGGTGATACCTGACTCAGCATTAAGCGGGTCACTTCGCTCCGCACATTAAGGGGTTAGTTACAGTCGGCCAAACCTGATATGCTTTGTGCCCTCGCAAAGCCCACTAACGTGACTGGTTATCTGAAACATAAAAACAAAAAAAATGAATAAGTATTATTCTTACTATAAGTTTTCCTGCGAGCTCTGTTCGTCCTCTTCTGACGATCCTGAGCTTACAGTCGTTTGATAAGCCTTTAACTTATCAGAGGGACATATCCCTTTATATGCCACGCGTGCACGTTTTGCTCCTGGCATATCCTCTACTATGTACCGATCTTTATCTAGTACCTTCGTGATCACATAAGGCCCTTTAAAACGCGGCTCAAGCTTTCTACTGGTACCAGTGTTTGAGCTCTTCGGTCTTTTAACAAGCACTTGTTGCCCGACTTCATACACAGGAGGAGAAGCGTGTCTTTTATCGTAGGCCCGTTTCTGATGCAGCTGCTGTTCGGCAATCCGCTCGGAAACCTCCTCTCTTAAACCTCCTAATTCCACAGGAATATCTTCGCAAATCTCAGCGCTAAGATATGCATCGGACACTCCTCGTGGACGATACCCTAAAAACACCTCGTACGGTGACTTTCCAGTTACTGTACTGATCGTGGAGTTTATGCCCCACCGCACTTTCGGAATCATGCCATCCCAGTGCTCTTCGTCCTCCAAAAGGGCCATAAGAGCGTCTAGAATAACACGATTCATCCTTTCCACCTGGCCGTTAGCCCGGGGTGTCGCCGTAGCACATAAAGTATGCTTGATATTCATAGGCTCGCAGTAATTTTTAAAGGCTGTACTTGTAAAAGCAGTCCCTCTGTCAGATATTAGGCGCCGTGGAACACCAAACATCTCAATTATTTCATTAAGAAATTTCAGGACTGGATTTGTTTTTGTATTTGGGACAGCTCTCATGAAAACAAACTTGGTAAAGCCATCTACAGCAACAATTAGGTAACTGTTCTTTTTACGGCTTTTAACGAATGGTCCAAGATGGTCGAGATGTAAAGTGTCCATTGGAATATTTTTCTTTTCTATACTGTAAAGGCTTCCAGGTGACTTTCCTGTAGGTCTCTTATTATATAGGCAACCCAAGCAGCAAGAAATATAGTTTCGAACGTAGCCACGCATTGCCGGGAACCAGTATCGTTTCTGAATAGCCTCTAGTGTCTTATTAACTCCAAAATGGCCTGCTCCATCATGATAGTACATCAAAATATTACGTCTGGCCGCCTTTGGCACCACCCAACGTTTGCCATTTTTTGTAATGCGATAAATTCGGTTATCTTTAAGGACGTATTCCTTCGTAACTTCCTTATCCTTGGCTGATTTTGGCCCACTCGTCAGAATTTCGTGTATCTCACGGCAGCGTTTGTCGGTAAGCTGAGCAGACAATACCCAATCTTCTTCACTAACATTAACATGTAATATGGGCATTTCCTCATATTCACCACTAGTTATGATTGGATTTCTGCTAAGCGCATCGACATGATTCATTTTCGATCCAGCCCTATACTCAATCGAAAAATCATATTCCTGCGTTGCTAACCACCAACGACCTATTCGTGGGATTAAGTCACGCTTCGTAAGGGTAGAGCGCAGAGCATTACAATCTGTCACAATCTTAAAATTAATTCCTACAAGATAGATCCTGAACTTTTTCAAGGAGCTAACCACTGCAAGCGTCTCCAACTCGTAAGAATGGTATTTTTGTTCCTCATTTGTAGTTGCCCTACTAAAGTATTGTACAGGCTTTAGATCTCCATTTTTCTGTACTTGAAGCAATATACCACCTACCCCCAGTTTACTAGCGTCAGTATGGAGTTCGGTTACTGCTTCGTGATCATATATGGCTAGTAAAGGACGAGTAGTTAGCTTATGTTTGAGGTCATTAAATGCACTTATCTGTTCCTCAGCCCAAACAAAAGCAACATTCTTCTTTGTCAGATTAGATAAAGGTTTAGCTATAACAGCAAAATTATAAATAAATTTTCGAAAATAGCTACTTAATCCAAGGAATTGGCGAACTTCGTGGACATTGGTTGGAGTGGGAAAGTTTGAAACTGCTATTATCTTCTCATTTCCAGGTTTGATGCCATCATTGCTAATTTCATGACCCAGATAAGAAATCGTGGTTTGTAAAAAGAAACATTTATTAAGTCGTAATGTCATACCAGACTGCTTAATTAGACCCAGTACCAAATCTAAATTGCTTAGAGCGTTCCCTATGTCTCTGGTAGAAATTAGGATATCATCCAAATAGGCAAGCGCAGTAGTAAAACGAAATGATCCCAGGATTTCATTTATTGTCCGTTGAAAGACAGCAGGTGCGTTTACAAGGCCAAATGGCATTCTCATGTATTCATAATGTCCATCCGGAGTAATAAAAGCCGTTTTTGCAATCGATTCTTCTTCCAATGCAATCTGGTGATAGCCTGAGGCTAGATCCAAGCTTGTAAAATACTGGCATCCTTTCAGTCGGTCTAGAAGGTCATCTATGCGCGGTAATAGATATTTGTCCTTGATAATTTTACGGTTAAGCGCACGATAATCTACACATAGCCTTTCTTCCCCATTTTTCTTCCGAACCAATAAAATTGGACTTGCATATGGAGAATTTGATTCTCTAATCACATCGTTGTCCAGCAAGGTTTGCACTATACCACGAACTTTTTCGCGTTCAGAATATGGCAATCGATATGGCCTGTATGTGATGGGAATATCATCTGTCAACTTTATAGACATCTTGGTGCTGGTACTTTTACCAAGCTGGCGAATGTCTGTTGCAAAACAGTCTCGATGTAAATTGATCATCTCTAACAACTTCTCTTTTTCAGTCTGGCTAATGTCTTTATTAATATTAATATCCTCCAAGGTAAGCAGTGGCATCTGTTCAGCGGAACTGGACATAACATCATAAGATTGGATGCCCTGCTGGGAAGAACATGTGTAACCCCTAGCAATGACAGTGTCTTTTAAATATTTTACTGGCTCATCTGAATTATTAAATATAGGCAGGACGCTTTCCTCACTAATATGTATAATACAGCGTGGTATTACGTGGAATCTTGATGGCCAAGGCCTGTGTTGAAGATCAACGAAAACATCTCCCGACTGTATGTCGCTACATACTAATATATGCCCAATGTGGTGTGGTGGAATAATTGTAGTTTCTTTAGCACATAAAGTAACTTTACGAGGCGGAAGATTATTAACAGCACTAAGATCCATTTCATTTTTAGCAAATAATCGCACTTGGTTGCCATGTACGGTCATAACGACGTTTTCGTTATTTATAAATGGCTGACCAACTATAACCGGTACCTGCTGCGTGTCATCAGGTACTACCAATGCCGTTACATTGGCACAAGCTAAGTCAACGAACAAATTTATTTCAACAAATGAATTGGCAAAAACAGAACCACCACCATAGCCACGTAGCATTACTTGTTTTGGTTTCCTTTGTAAACCTAACCTAGTAACCTCTGTGTCACGTATTGTCACAGCGCTACTACCGGAATCTACATAACCACGTAACAAATGCCCATTTACCGTGCAATCAATAAAATAGCATGTATTTAACTTATTAATACTATCGTCATTAGCAGTGATTTTATTACTGTTTTTATATAAGTCATAATTAAGTATACACTTACTCTCAGTACTTTTGGTGAGATTCTCCTTGTTTTTCTTCCAGCATCTTGACGCATCATGTCCCAGCATATGGCAGTGCTTACATTCCACTTTCACCTTAAAACACTTAGCAGCAACGTGGCCCCTTGTACCACAGTTAAAGCATTTGACGTTCTTCGAAGATCGACTTGTCGATGGATTCTCTTTTGGGAGACCTCTCACATCAACAACTTTTGATGATGTAGACGGCCTTGCATAAACACGTTCTTGTTTACTTGTACTAGGAGACTCATCATGTATAGCTGACAAAAACTCTTCATATAGCGATTCGGGGTCACTGTATCGTCCTGCACGAGCAGCGTTCTGTATATTTTTCTCAGGCACTCCGGCTATCAAGCAAGAAACAGCATTTTTGCCTGCTATTCGGCAACCTCTTAACAGTTCCATTTTTTCGAAATAATAGGTTGTCATTGTCTCACCAACTTCTTTTTTTCTGTCAAGCATTCTCTGTAACAAAGCCGCATAATCCGTGTGATCCGGAAACGATTTAACAATAAGACGTTTCCACTCAGCCCATGTATAGTTGTAGTCCGTAAGACTATGGTACCAAGTTTTTGCATTGCCTATTAACCTCGACTGCATATGGTAAATGGTGGCTATGTCATCCCAGCCATTTATTGCTCTGAGTTGATCAACTTTTTCAAGCCATTTTGACGCCGTTAAATTTAAATTGTCTGGTGAAAATTCGGGTATACAATCGCTTCTTACACTCACTCGAGGATGGGAAAATTTATCGGAGTCGTCGCTTTTTCTCACGAGCTTTTCAACCAATGCTTCTAGATGTTTAATGCGTTGATTTGCATCAATCTCATCATTGCTTTTACGTAACGATCTTGAACGAGAACGTGAGCGGCCAGGTCTACTAGTAGAACGTATTCTTCTAGGCGTATAAGATCTTTCATCCTGCCCTTTCTCACTTACATTTTTGCCGGTATCTCTTTTCCGATATCTCTCCACAGAATTTTCACTACTCGATGAGCTTGACGAACGGCACCGCTTACGACGCGATCTTGAACGACCCATTCTAACTTATTTTATTTTTTTTTTCTTTACACACAACACCAATTTTAAACAATGTCACAATCAAACTACGATTAATTTTTAGCTAAATAATTAAAACGTGAATTGCACCGCACACCTGAACTGTAATCCACTATAGTTTTTAATTAATTATCTCGATAAAGAAAGCACAAATTTTAAGAACAACCACTTTTAATAATAATAAGCTGCCGACTCCATAACAATATCAATCTGACTAACTAGATTATCAACTCCCTTTCTTATCCACAAAAAGTCTTATTCACCACAATATTAGGTTTCATAATATATGCGTCAGCCATCGTCCGATCGAGAAGCGGGTGATACCTGACTCAGCATTAAGCGGGTCACTTCGCTCCGCACATTAAGGGGTTAGTTACATTCAGTACTGACATTCTAAATAAGAGTCTTTTAAAAATAAGCCGAAAGTTTAAAAACAAGAGATCAAATAATTAGCAGTAGTGGTAGTAACATGTTTTATTTAGCAAAAAGCTACAATTAAATATTTTTTAACACATTTTTATAGATTTATTTTTAAATTTTAAAACGCAATCTTTTTTTTTAACAAAAACTGACAGAAAAGTTAAACATTTTGTAAATTATATCAAACATTACGTATCATTTTGTTTTTTAATTAAATGTAATTTTAAAGTCTTTTTAAACAGTTTGAATGATTTCTGAGATTTAATAGAATTTTCCAAATTATTATATTCTATCAAACCTTTATAAAAATAGATTTATAAGCTAATGTTTTAGACACTCTATCCACATTAAAATTTTGATTAGTTCTTAATTTATAATTATGATGGTCATAATTAAAAAAACAAAATTTTTTCAGGCAATAAATTATTTTTAATTTTATCCATAAAGATACATACTAAATAAAAAATTAAATTTCTGACATTCAACCAATCTAAATTTTTCAACATAAAATTAACTTTTGTATATATGTCACAATTTAAAATAATCCACATTGCCTTATTTTGTAAAATTTGTAATTTATCAAATATTTCCTCACTAGCACAATATAAAATAGAAGAGCAATGTAGAAAATGTGGTAATACAGTTTTCTTAGAAAACAAACTTAAATTAGAACTGATTCTTTTAAAATAACCTACTTTTCCGGCAATCTTCGATATAATAATATCAAAATAATTAAATTTTTTAAATTTTGAATCAATGATTATCAATAAATATTTAAAACTGTATGTACCTAAGTATGTATGGTAATCCCATTATTTGCCCCCATTCTTTTATTTGCTAGCCGTGCGCCTGATTATAATGACATCTTTGTTTCGATAACTTAAAATAGAAAAGAACAGCGTACAAAAGGAGACAAGACATGATTCATCATTCAGGTAGACGCGGCCCTTTCATCCGAACAAACTCTAACCCAGTTTTTTTGCGTGTTTTTATTAGAGAGTGTATTTTATTTAATTATTTTCTAAGTAAATAATTTAAAATTTTAAAAACTGCAACAGCGGAAAATTTTATTTCTTCTTTCTCTGTGCGGTAGGGTACAAATCAAATTACTAAACAAGCCCATTATGGGTAATGGGATGACGTTGATCTGTTTAGGTTGTAATCATAGACTTCTTAAAGAATAGACCACCTTGTTTACATTTTAAAGAAATCAAAGATTCCAGCGTTCACAATTTGTTTGGTTAGCTACATGGTCCACTATACTTAACATGTGTGCATAAAAATGCGCTGCTATCAAACCTTCTGTTAAGTCACATGTTAGATGCATAAAATTATTAAAATACAAGTTTTAAAAGTATAATTCAGATAAATTATACATGTTAATAAGATACTATAATAGGTAGAAAAAGTTTTTGTTTTGTTGGTTTAAATAAAATATATATGATTATTTCAGATCTTTGTATTTAGTACCCACTTATTTTAGTGTCGTGGGCGTAGTGCAAAATCTAGAACGATAATGGCAACCTTGCTTTCTTCTTCCACGCGTCGGCCATTTATACGTACCTAGTAACCAAAACGACTGTAGTAATCGAATAAACCCTTATTTTTTTCTGTAAGTATCTATAGTATTTCTTTGCAATGTCATGGTTAGTCGTCGGAATACTTGCATTTGTACGTGTGTTGTAAAGTTTTTTTTTGTTTTTTTTGTAAAGGATTTTTCATTTTATTGTTATGAGTATTTAACAAAGCGGTGCTTTAGTGTTAGGTTGGTGGAAAATTACATTTTTTTAATTAGGAATTACCTTATCACAAGTATGGTTATAATCTGTAGTATGTGCCCATTCAGTGGTATAGTAATCAGGAAAGAAGTAAATAAAAATAATTAAAAATTACTAAAACTAAAATTATTAATAGGTTCTTGTTAACAATTTTAACTGTGAGATAACTTCTAAATATACCATTATTGGAACAAATATTCGTGTCACGGTAATTAGGTATAGTTATGTGGATTCAAGCAGGTCATAAATAATAAAAATAATTAAATGAAAAGTTATATATTGCGTTCTATCACAACAACATCCTAACTAAGGATTCCATCGTGTGTCTTTTGTTCTATATAACTACTGTCTTGTACATTACAAATGTTTTAATGGTTGTATGTAAAAAATCAAGTCTGTTTCACCTATTCATGAGTCGATTCGGGGACACACCTTATATCCTAATAACTAAAATCTGACAATGTTAGAATTAGTTTATCTTCATATACAAACCTTTATCAAGAATAAAATTTTATCAGCAACGGGTAACTGTTTCTAAACTTTTTTTTATCACCCAATGCAATTAAGTTAATAATTTCACAACAAAAACTATTTTATTTTCCTTTTTTTTAAAGTTTAGTTACCTTCAAAAATTACGTATACATTAAAACTACAGAAACTAGTAGATATATTTCACTAATTTTTTATTGAATTCGAGATATTCAACTGTAAAATAATATACCTAGGGCTCCGTCATAAAAGCTGGAAGCAAAAAAATGATACTTCTATTTATATTCTGGCATGTCAACAAAAACTATTTCTCTTTTAACAATTAAAGTACTTTTACCTATTCCTATTACTGCAATGCAGCATACCAGAGTATGTACAATAATTGTACAAATATCCTCTACGGGGTTATACATGATTAAATATAAAAAATAAAATATTTCCTACTGTCCGTCGCCTAAAATTTCATTATTAATAAAACTATACATTCACACCCTAGACTTTTTTTAAAGGTTTCTTTTAATCTTCACTTAAGTAAAAATTGATTATTGCTTTAATAAAAACTTTTTGAATTATTACTTAATTATTGTATTAAAAAACCTTGCCAATCCCAGCTTTATATCATGACCTTAAGAATCTTAATAGTTTCCAGGATATTAATTTAAAATAACTGAAATATTAATTATTATTTTTGTGAAATTGGCGGAACAAGGAATTTTCTAACAACTTCATGGCGTGTCAAACGATAACGGAAAACTTTGAATATTTAATGAAACATCATAAATATTTTTACATATTTTATCTTGATTTTCACCTTTGTCATTCGTGCCTGTTTTCATAAAATATACATGCAGTTTTATTAACTACAAAGTATAATTAACCATTTACTGTCGAATATTATACAAACTTTGTGTATTTAGGGGGCATTTCAAATCAGACATACGTATATCTACTTATTGAGAGTAGGTTATTAATGGACAAGGGACAATAAAAATAATGCATTTTAAAATGGTAACCAGAAGCATATCGTCTTATATTTAGTAGATGCTGTTATTAGCGTAACTAAATGCACGTTCTGAGGGGAACTGACCCCTAGACAATGTTTCAATGAATTCACAGGGATTTTATACCTAGATAAGTCTTTATTTAAAGTTCTAGACTGCCCAATAAAAAATTAAAATACTGCTTTATTAGAAATATATTAGTGATTTCACAATTAAAAGTTTACATCATGATAAACTTCTACGCCCAATTTCATATGTAACTCATTTGGTTTTCATCAACCGGCCCCATTTATTTCAATGACATCTATACACTTGGCATATTAAACAATATGTAAACTAAATAAAACTAGAAAATCAAAAAAAAATATTAGCTTGCCCAATGTTACATAGTTGTAAGCGCCACTTTTTTCGAAAATGATATTTTGAAATTACTGAGTTGTATGTGCGTGTTTCTAACTATACTCGGGATAATAAAGTTGTATGTGGACGTTTTCTGGGTTAGGCAACCAAGAATACATAAGTGCATGTTTGGAAATAAACAAAATAATAACACAAAGTTGTATGTGCTCACATACAATTTTGTTATCGGGATCAAAATGTGCGGATTAGGTTGCGAAGTTGTATGTGTAAACTTCTTTTATTGGTGAAGGCTGGATAAAAGTTAATCTGAAGTCATTCACTCCTCGAACAAGGACAGCAACAGCATCATTAATAGTGCTGATTCCAATGCTTGCAGAATTGCAGGTATAAAGAATTCTATATTTGCCGAAAAAACATCTGCTATTAAAGCAATGCTGACCCATATGCCCTAGGTTGATATACACTATTACACCGCTATTTTAAAGTTGTGACTATTTTTTTTGTTCAAATTAATGTTTCAAACGTTTTTGGTTTGGTTAAGTAGGATTTGTAAGGGTAAAATACCTTGGTTTCGCTAAAAAAAAAATTATTATTTGATTTTTCTACTTAAATGTGTTAGTTAGTTAGAAAATGTTACCTAGGTATGTAAAAATACTGTAATAGTATATTACATACCGAAGAGGAAAGTATTTTATTACTGTCGAGAGATTAGTTAGTTATCCGAGACGCGAAGCGTCGAGGTTAACTTTAATCTCGTGACAGTAATGAAAACTTTCCTGTGAAGTTTGTATACTATTTTATTTACAACCTAATTGAAAATTAGATAATATTTGATTTTTTCAAAAAATGTAGTAAAAATGTCAAAATATGACATTTATTGTTTTGACGCCAAACAAAAATATGCTGGTTGAATGACAAGAATGAGGGAACTGAGTGAGAGAAATGGCTGAGGGAAGTGGGTGAGGGAAGTGGAAGAGGGAAGTAGACGTAGGTAATGTGACACTTCCAAACTTTTAAAAATGTTGTAATGTCAATATTACATGTATGGTTGTAAATAAACTTTCGTTACTTTAAGTATAACTTTAATGTTTTATCGACGGGAATTATAGAACCCGGTGCGACATCTTGCGTCCCAGTACGGTACCTTAGAAAAGGTCAGTCGTAAAGGGGTTATTCTGTAAAAACAGAAAATTTTGCAAGTGCGCTCTCAAAACCGGTATAAGTGCCGGAACACAGATATTAATGAAAAAAGTTTTGTCTGTTTCCTTCCGCCAAACTCATCCCCAGACGCGTTTCGCCGTTTACGGCTCATCAGTGAGGCTCAGTTTGGCAGAAGGAAATAGGGCTCGAAGACAAATCACTTGTCAGGATCGATTATCGACGGGAATTATAGAACCCGGTGCGACATCTTGCGACTCATCCCCAAACGCGTCTGGGGATGAGTTTGGCGGAAGGAAACAGACAAAACTTTTTGCATTAATATCTGTGGTCCGGCACTTATACCGGTTTTGAGAGCGCACTTGCAAAATTTTCTGTTTTTACAGAATAACCCCTTTACGACTGACCTTTTCTAAGGTACCGTACTGGGACGCAAGATGTCGCACCGGGTTCTATAATTCCCGTCGATAATCGATCCTGACAAGTGATTTGTCTTCGAGCCCTGTTTCCTTCTGCCAAACTGAGCCTCACTGATGAGCCGTAAACGGCGAAACGCGTCTGGGGATGAGTTTGGCGGAAGGAAACAGACAAAACTTTTTGCTTTAATGTTTTAGTTAGCTCAACAAAGTTGTATGTGTATCAAAAATTAAGTTTTTACATCTTGTTTAGAGAAACAAAATTGTATATTAGTTTTTAAATTGCCCTATTTTTAATAAAAATAGTTTGTCATTATTTTTTTCTATCGAATCCTTACTTAATTGTCGTAACTTAAGTATAAATTTAGTTTCATCATTATTTTCAAGTCAAATGTGTCTTGTAGGAACACCACAATTTTTAAACCCCTCTCCTTTAAAATTTGCTTTTATGTACGTACAACTGTGTAACTCTAGGCAAGCGAATAATGTCAAAACCTGGAAAAGTTATTTCTCCGCGATTACCATACGTACTTATCTTAAAACAAATAAAAACCTGAATATAACCTAAACATTGTTGGTGCTATCTTTTTAACAATGATTGTAATTTATTCTGAAACATCTAACTTAGATTTAAATTCTTCCAATGGCAGCATAATTTTAAACAAAGAAACTTAAAATAAGGCATGACCATGCTCATAAAAAGTGAAACTTTTGTTTTGGTCTAAAAAAATATTTATTTCCGTGTTCTGCTTAATCACATCACTATCGCCAGAAGTTAATTAGCATTGATCCGGCTGTACTGTGGAACAACAGTCCGAATTCAATTAATTAACCCTGAAACGGATGGTTTAAGCGGAGCTGAAAGTACGTAATTACTTCGGGCCGACATCAAAAAACTCTATTTAGAGACGTCATTAATTTATATTGAACATATTTAAAATTGAAAAATGGAACGTCACGTCGAAAAAGAAAGTGGCACTTTTTTACTAGAAAAGTATGCCCACAATCCAATAGTAACTAAATATAAGTAAACTATATATTCATTTAGTTAAACAAAATCTATAAGCGTTCATCCAATTTCCGGTATTTAAGTTGCATATTCAGAATTTTGGTAGTGGGGGTAATAAGCACAACGGGGGGTCATGCCTATCTGCATTGCGGTATATTTTAAAAAAATTACAACTAAATAATTTTTCTTACGCTTCCATAAAAACTCACTGAACCCAACACGTGCGGAAAATGTATTTTTCGCGCGCTACTGTATATGTGACAGAACGACGCTGAGCGTATTGTAAGCTTCTTATATTGACGCTATAAGAGGAAAGAAATTGATCTTATCCATGTATGGTGTAGTTGGTGAAAGTAAAAAAAAGATAATCGTATTGAAGGGTTTTTAAATCATAATATGACTTTTTTAAACTAGCTGATATCCACATTCGTATGGTTTAAAACGTCACGCAACCACTTGGTTGTATAGAGGTAAATGTTGGCGCATTTGGTTTGATCTTACTGGCCCTTACACAACTTTTTAAATGGTCGCAGTGGTGGCTTCTGGTAAAAATTGTAAGATGAATTTTGTTAATCACACGTACGCAAGCACTATATTATTATTGTGTTTAAGTTCAACTCATCGTAAACTACAACACTGAGAAAAAACTCTATTAGCCGTAGCGAGAAATCCATTAGTAGTAGCAAAAAATCTGCATTAAATAAGTGCCGAAAAAACAACTCGGTTGTAAATACTCGGTTCATTTTTTAAAATAATTTTTAAACTCAATATGGTCGTTTTTTAAATATTATTTTTCGCTGCTAAAAGACCACTTTACTGCCCTAAAAAATAAATGATGCAGTGGTAAAAAATATCATTTATTTATAAAAAAATATGATTTTGTGATTTATTGAGGCCATGAAGTTAAAAAAGTATTTTTTTTAAATCCTAGAAATTGTCTATAAAAAAATTTTTTTTATCATTGGTAGTCTACCTAGCTAAATTACCTATTTCGGGGCTCCTTTTTTTTAAGCATTTGTAGCTGCGTAGTCGCCATTTTATTTAATTCTTTTATTAGATTTCTTTAATTATCTTAGCCAAATCAAATCTCTTCTCTATAGTGACAGTAAGGTTTTGAGCCAGTTACCTAAACCTAAGTATATGTAGGAGGTATCTAGTTTTAAGGAATAAAAGGAAAAATTATTATGGCCAGTTGATGGCCTTATTTTATATATAATACTATTTAATACATAGGTATGTTGCCCCAGTGATGTTTATTTTAAGAAAATAAAGTAAAGACATTATCATAAAAAAAATTGCGTAGAAGTTTTTACCTAACGAAACATATCAGTTGGGAAAAAGCTTAACAAAACACAATAGTTAACGAACATGTTTTTTAAATAAAAATATTTATTTTTACAACCACGAAAACCAAGCCGGGTTAGTTTTTATTTATTATAAAGTATGTTTATAACAACAGAGAATAAAGTCAATTATTAAAAGGAAAATAAACACAGATAAACCTTGAATATAAGGACGCATCTACACAACATGTATATCACGGAACACAAAATTAAGTTTGCAGTCATGAACCTCGCACTATAAATACACTACCATCAGACATCAATCATCTACTAACAACGGCAATAAAATGAGGTGTTTTGAATTACAATGAGGATAAGGCGCGAGTGAAAAATACCTAAGAGCGGATATTATGATGATTCTTCAAAAGAAAATCTCTATTATTTTTTAATAAATTGGATTGTTTATCTTTTTAGTGGTAGCGTCGATATTATGGTAAGGCTGGAAAAAAAGAAGAATTGTAAAGTTTTACGTTTAACTCTTTTATATAAAAAAATGTTTATTCCGATTTAATTCTAAGAGAAAAAAGAAAGAGAAAATTATCAAAAATTGAACTGGCGCGCCTCACCTACCACAGTAATCCAGATCTGCTACTGCGATAAATAATCCGAAAACTGCGAACAGATAAACTGGTGTTATTGCACCAATTAAATATTAAATTAATGGTTTAAAACGAGCTCCAACATTGTAATTGCGTTAGTTGCGCCCGGTGCTAAATGAAATTTAAAGTTTAAATTTACATTCCAACGGGCGGAAAAAAAATCACAATTTTTCAATAAAAACAATACACTTCGACAGACAATGTTCTCGGTAATATACATAATATTAGTAGTTTGTTCAAATCAAAAAGAAAAAATCTCAATTGTGTTTTTAACATATTGTTTAAAAAAATAAATAATATAAAAAAAAACTAAGATAGAACTGTGCAAGCGGGTTTTTCCAACAACCATAAATAACCTGTGACCCGTGTAAGTGCAAGAAATCTCATTTTGTAAGTATCTCGATACCGGTGGGTTTTAAGTTTATTAAATGATATAAAAATTTTAGTTTCTTTGATCCATAAAATTTTAAAGTTATTCAAAATACCTATAGTTAAAAACTATTTTTTTTTTGATAAGCCATGATATGGCAAAATGCGTCTGGGGAGGAATCTGATTAAATAAAGGAAAAACCCACCCTCTACTGCATATTTTTTTTGTTTTATCATTTATCTTAACCACTCTGTAGAGTATAGATGTATTAAAAGCTGTATAAATGAACTCTTCACAAAAATCGTCTCTGGTTGAGGTTTTTCACTAAATTTTGATTTTTATATTTTTTCAATAATTTTACTACGAGGAAATAATTAAACGAAATACGCTCTCTATTAAAAACTAGCAAAAGCATTCCCGTCATAAATGTGCCCACAGACTGCGGCCTTGCTGGCTACTTTGCTTAACGAGAAGGCTATTCGAACATAAACGACGTATACAGGGTGTTCATTTGAAAACTTCCCACCACGGATTTTCCTGCTTTAAAATAAAAATGTGGAAAATCGCTCGGACCCGTCGATTTTTATTTCGAGGGAAACATCTTCTGCATATATTGTCAATCTTGTTACTTCTAGCCCCTAGGAGGGAGGGGGGGGGTAAGATCTAAATCTTAAATGGATACCCCTATTTTATATAATTTTTTTGGATTCTGCATAAAATTCTGAACATTTTTTATTAAAAGCATTATTAGTCTATACTAAACAGTTTCCGAGATATTGACTCTTGAAAAATGAGATTTTTGAACTTTGACAGAGTCTAGCTTTCTAACAATACGTCTTAGAGCAAAACGGCTTACATGTCCCTATCTTCGATTTTTATTATCTTCCCAATAGTGTCAACTTCCGGTTAAACCAGTTGTAAGAAATATAGTACTTCCGGTTTAACCGGAAGTTGACACTATTGGAAAGATAATAAAAATCGAAGATAGGGACATGTAAGCCGTTTTGCTCTAAGACGTACAGTTAGAAAGCTAGACGCTGTCAAAATTCAAAAATCTCATTTTTCAAGAGGCAATATCTCGGACACTGTTTAGTATAGACTAATAATGATTTTATTAAAAAATGTTCAGAATTTTATGCAGAATCCAAAAAAACTATATAAAATAGGGGTATCCGTTTAAGATTTAGATCTTACCCCCCTCCCTCCTAGGGGCTTGAAGTAACAAGATTGACAATATACGCAAAAGATGTCCCCCTCGAAATAAAAATTGACGGGTCCGACCGATTTTCCACATTTTCGTTTTAAAGCAGGATAATCCGTGGTGGGAAGTTTTCAAATGAACACCCTGTATAGTGTTTTACAGTATACCATTATACTTTTTTGTTTTTCAAATTAATGGAATAAAATTCGGGAGATTTGTATACGACATAAAACTGCATTTTTTGACAGGTGAATTAACATTATCGTACACCTGGTATATTTTTCCCTTTTTTGACTCCATATGACATTCTAACATTCTACAATGATGTGTCACTTGTCACTTTTTGTTACCAAGAAAATATTTTATTTCCAAATTTATTGTTTTAGCTAGAGGGCTACGAATACCTTAAAATCACTTATTTCAGTTCTTTAATCTTGGAAAAAATACAATTTTAGTATTTTTGGTCCAATGCTATGTGCTATGTAAAATTTAATGTTTAAAGTTGTATAACTCATTTTTTTTTAAAGGCAACATGATGGCTCATCGGATTAAAAAAAAAGATGATTTTATTACGATTATTTTGATACCATACGCTATTAGGTTTAAGAAAAGCTTTCATTAAAAAACTTTAAAAAGTTAACTTGGAACTTTCCTAAAATAAAGCATATTTTGAGAATAAATTTAGATTTAAATTCATCAAGTAGCCTGTGACCAGCAAAACTGATAAAACAAAATCATGCCTTGAAGAAAACTGACATGCCGACAGCTTCTGAAAATGCGAAATGAGCCTGACAATAATAACATATTATCAACTTTTTCACTCCTTGTAAAACTAGTATTTTTCATGTTTTTTAAACAACAAACTAATTTATTTTGGCAGAAGTTGTTGGCAATTATTTTTTACTGTCGGCCACAATATGGTTGAATTCCTTAAATGTACAAAATAAGCTCATTACCATAATTTTATAGTTGAAGATGGAATAAAAATTGCCATAATTTGGTAATATTTCCGGATTTGAGCAGGATTAATGACTTATGTACAGGGTCTTCCAACGAGGACTGAACAGGGGCTCATTTTTGAGCTTCCTTGCATTTAAAGGAAAATCCAAAATAGCCAATCGATGTACTTTTTCCTGCAGAATTCAAAAATGAAACCAACCAACCAAAATTTATTTGAACCAGAAACAAAAGAGTTACGCTATGGATAAGGTGTTTTTTAAATGGAACATAGCTTTTTTTATACGATTTTTGAAACGAGTGATTTTTTTTGTCCGTTCTGATTAAAATATTTAATATTGTGACAGCTATTTTTATTAAATTTTAATGTTTTATCCAGTATAATTTAACTTTAACCTGTTTGAAACATACACTAGGTAATAAAGGTATAATCACCTTTGAATCCTTCAAAGTCAAAAAATTTGACAAATTTACTATAATGTTGCCGAAATGAAATATGCATTAGATGAGAGATTGCAGATTGTTATCTTGTTCTACAAATGCCAAGAAAATGCAAGAGAAGCAAGGAGAAGATTTATTGCAAATTTTCACAGAAATATATCCGTCAATACTATTCTAAGGATAAAGAACCTATTTAAGGAAAATAAAACATTACATGACAGAAAAAGAAATCCAACTCTATATCTACTAATTAAAAAAAAAAACATTAATAATTTAATTGTTCAATGTGATCTCCGTTGCTCTCGAAACAAGTGCGATAACCTCTTTGTAGCCTTTCCAAACTTGCTGTTATACTGTGATTTTCCTGGTTAAGGCGATTTATTTCATTCACAATTTTCTGCATGATCTCTTCAATATCGTGGTTTCGCTGCTTGTATACCATGTTCTTTAAATGGCCCCAAAGAAATGTGTCTAATATTGACAAATCGGGACTATTGGGTGGCCAAGCATAGGTTCCATTTCTACCAATCCATTCTGCATGGCGTACGTTTAAATATTGAGTAACCTCACGCACGGCATGCGGAGGGGCCCGGTCACGTTGCCAAATTAAATTTTGATATTCTTTCAATGGTAAATCTTCCAAAAAGTTCTCAATTTCGTTTTCTAAGAACTCGTAGTATCTCTGTCCATTTAAAGTCCCGTTAAAAAATATTGGTCCCAAAATTCTATTATTTTTTATGCCACACCAAACATGGATTGAAGTCCTTCCTTAAAATTTAATTGTCTGAAATTTTCTTGGATTTTCAACGGCCCAGTGATGACTATTATGTCTATTGAAAACCCCCGATGTTGTGAATGTGGCTTCGTCAGTCCATAAGATATTTCTGAATAAATTAGGGTCTTCGTTTTCTTTCCGAATCACAATTTGGGAAACAAATTGGAAGCGAAGTTCTTTTTGTGCCGGTGTTAGATGTTGAAGTGGAAGGATATGATAAGACTTAAATTTATGATTTCTTAAAGTCCTGTGAACAGTTCCTTGGGTAACTCTTCTGCGCCTTACACCGCCGCCGTATTGAACGTCCCGAACTGCGTCCGAAATTGATTTGGTTGGATTCAGTCGAAAATAATTCACAATGGCACGGTCTCGATTTCTATTCCTTTCTGGATTTCTTTTTCTGTCATGTAATGTTTTATTTTCCTTAAACAGGTTCTTTATCCTTAGAATAGTATTGACGAATATATTTCTGTGAAAATTTGCAATAAATCTTCTCCTTGCTTCTCTTGCATTTTCTTGGCATTTGTAGAACAAGATAACAATCTGTAATCTCTCATCTAATGCATATTTCATTTCGGCAATATTATAGTAAATTTGTCAAATTTTTTGACTTTGAAGGATTCAAAGGTGATTATACCTTTATTACCTAGTGTATGTTTCAAGCAGGTTAAAGTTAAATTATACTGGATAAAACATTAAAATTTAATAATAATAGCTGTCACAATATTAAATATTTTAATCAGAACGGACAAAAAAAATCACTCGTTCCAAAAATCGTATAAAAAAAGCTAGGTTCCATTTAAAAAACACCTTATCCATAGCGTAACTCTTTTGTTTCTGGTTCAAATACATTTTTGGTTTCATTTTTGAATTCTGCAGGAAAAAGTACATCGATTGGCTATTTTGGATTTTTCTTTAAATACAAGGAAGCTCAAAAATGAGCCCCTGTTCAGTCCTCGTTGGAAGACCCTGTACATACATAAAAATTTCGTTCTTCCTTGTCACGTAGTTTAAACCTTTTAAGCTAACAAAAAGAGACAGTCAAACAAAGCGTACATCAGCGACAAGCAAAAATGGGACACATGGCTTATCATAATTTTGGAAGTATATATAGGGAACATAGTTAAAATAGCAAACAATTAAACAACTAGTACCGGCGAAGGGTGTTCCAAATTCATTTATTTCTAGATTATAGTGTGTAATTTCCCTTAAGTAAAGTAACGTTCTTACTGCCGGTCGTAAAAAGTCTTTAAATTCAGCAAAAAGCTTCGAATCTCCGAAAACAAATAAAACTAAGTGGGCTAATAAATATACGTTTGTAGCCTAACTTTTAAAAGGACCCATTAGGATGCCCTAAAAATACATATTCGGCACTTAGTTTGAAACCTTTTTTCAAATAACGGAATTATGAACTAAAAGAAATTGCGCTTTGTTCGGCGTTGTTTAAGGACGGTGATTAATTTTAATATACAGTATGTCTCCGTAAGTTTGCATCATATGGAAAACTTTTTATTATTCATTTTACGAAAAAAAGTTATTTTTCATAAAAAGCTCTGCATGGTCTAAAACCTAAAATGCAACCATCAAATATCGAAATTTTCCAGTCATATACGAGGTTTGTCAAAAAATGTGAATTTTTCTCAAGAATGTAAATTTTTCCCAAGAGTAAAGTACCTTTATTTTTGACATTATCAAAAATTGTTATTAAAAAAAGTTGATCAGAACTAAAAACCACGTCTAAGTATGCAATTATACGCATTTATGTTGAAAAATTATTTTATTAATTTATTATTAATTATTTATTTTTTTAATTATTTAATTAATTTAATGCCTGTTATTGCATATTTAGACGTGGTTTTTAGTTCTTATCAACTTTTTTTAATAACAATTTTTGATAGTGTCAAAAATAAAGGTACTTTACTCTTGGGAAAAATTTACATTCTTGGGAAAAATTTACATTTTTTGACAAACCTCGTATATGACTGGAAAATTTCGATATTTGATGGTTGCATTTTAGGTTTTAGACCATGCAGAGCTTTTTATGAGGAATAATTTTTTTTCGTAAAATGAATAATAAAAAAGTTTTCCATATGATGCAAACTTACAGAGACATACTGTATATATATAATAAGGTGGACAAAATTCGGCTCAGGTAAAAAATGGTATATTATATCATTGCGTTAATAATATAATAATTTATTATGCCTTATAACCATTTTTATGATTCTCCAATTTTAAGTCGGACACATGGAGTCAATAACGCAGTTGGGGAGCGAAGGGGGCGCTCCGGCTAACACCCTTTAAGAGGTCGACACCCGCATCAGACAAAATTTTAATAATACAATAAAAAGCAGAAAAGGGCTATTTATTTTTTAAACCATTAGGTATTATCAAACATAATATAGTTTCTTGAATGATGAAATAGTTTTGGACTTCCATTGTCTTTAGTATTCACCAAAAAAAGACTGGATATACTTACCAGTTAAAATGTTGTGATTTAAAAGAAATAAAGACAATGGAAGTCCAAAACTCTTTCATAATATAGTTTATAAATAAAAGTTGCTGGCTTATTCGGATTTTTTCAACCTCACTCGCTGCTAGGGCCATTTTCGAGGGAGCCTAAGATTTTAACGTGGGCTCCGAACCACGATCCTTATTCCTTAGTCATTAGAAGAATTCCCAAGGGCGGGAGTATCTGCTCCCGCACCCGACAAGATAAATCCGGTCTGGTTATTTGCGTGAATGGGGTAGGTGTGGGGAAACTTTCGAAAAATTAAATTATTTATATGAAATGTTTTTACATATGGAGATTTTTTGTAGGGTTTTAATATTTATTTAAAAAATTACCTAGTCTAAGTTTTTCCTATTTAATAATCCAGGAATATAAACAAAAATGCGAAAAAAAAAGTTTTTTCATAAAATTAAAATTTTGTCGTCAGAAGTTTTGGCTTGGCACCGAAAAAAGTTCGCCTGCGCAAAATTTTGTGTTATTTCATATTTAGCCTCCCATAGAGTGATACTTGATAGCCCCCCAGGTATTATATATAATTTTTTAGTTGTTCAACCTGCATCCAGTAGACTTAAAAATTTTCCAATATAAAGGACAATGCAATAACTAACATAATAAACCTTCTTAATATAGAATCTACTTCGACAGACGGGTGAGATTCTTGAAAAATATTGTTCACTGATCAGTCCAGAGAGGCGGCTAGCCTTTCTCTGCCGCTTCGCCCCTTAACCAAAAAGGTGTTATTCTGTTTTGAAATTAATTTTCTATACAAATCCGTTCTTCGGTTTAATTCTTCGCCGTTCTTCAGCCAAATTAATTTGTGATCTAAATCGTTCTTCGATAAAAAAAACTCACGCCATTCTTCTATCGCCGTGTTACAAAGCGACTCAATCACACTGTTCTCGACATAGTCATCAGAAGTAGTTGCTTGTTTTTGAATCAATAACTCGCAGTTCTTCAGCTTATTTTTACGCCGTTCTTCGGTAAATTGTAATGGTCTTCATGCTGCCATAGAACCAGTCTGTGTATTTTAAGCTACCGATTTCATTAAAGAGCTACGCCCAACGTCAAAAAGTAAGATTTCTTACATCTTACATTTTAAAACAATGTGTTAATTTTGTACGCAATGCAATAATAAAAACCCAGTGCTTTCCAAAATGCCCACCGTACCATAGTAACCAAACAAACTTGCACAATCTGAGGTATGAGATACCCAAACTATAACCGACAACAGAATCAGCTGACAGCAACAGGAATTTATTTAAAATAATCAAGCATCCCCTCCCCCCCTTTTCAATAGTGCCGATGTCCCGAACTGTTATTTACAAAACTTAAATGTAGTTTTACAGTCAATCACAAATCGATTGTCCATCAAGTAAAATCTTTTAATACGTTGTGCAGCAATCATGACCCATAAACATGACATTCCCTCGCTCGATTAATTATGTTTTTTAACATTACTATGGTTTTGATTACTCTTTTTCGCCTACCTGTATCTTTTAAATTTACTGTTTTTATCCAGTTTTGATCTTAACCTTGACTTGTGAACTTAAATGCTTTAAACACATTTATAACTACCCCAAAGCTGAGTCTATAAACTGGTAACATTGTTTCTTGTGCTGCAATATTGCACTGCATTGGTTATTGTAAAAGTACCGTTTTTTCTTCTTAAGCACTGTATTACAATTTTTTACTGTTACAGTTCATATTCAATGAATTTTTACAGACACGTCACTTGCTATAATGCTATGTTGGTTTATAACTGTTGTACGCATTTGATGTAACAATTGTACCGCAGATTAATTCAGGTTTATTTCTCGTTGCCGTAATAAATACCTGACTGAAATTTAAATTCAAATTGTTGTTTTTTATTTATTGAACCAAACTGTGGGTTTATAGTCTCGTATTTTGATTTGCCAGACATTAAATACACTGGTCACCTTTTTGATATTATTGGAGAGATTTTACAGTTTCCCCACAATATCTCTGTTTAACTTTGGCAATAGGAATTTTTAAACAATGGATAAAAATCTATTTTCTCGAAGTTATACCATAAATGAAGAAGCCTGATGTGAAAGTGTAAACAATGTAATTTTTTAAATGTCAGTATCTCGTTAACGGTAAGTTTTTGGTTAATTGGTTTGATCCGGAGAGTTCAAAAATGCTATAATAAAAAACGAGTCTATTTAAAAAGTTAGGTATTTTTTGTTCCTTTTTTTAAGCCACCCTGTAGAATCAAAAATAACTTTACGTTATAGATCATGTGATGCTGTCCAATTTTTGTATTAGCATTTATTACATTTTTCTTGTAACAACTCAGCTGCTATTGTACTTTTCGGGCGTAATAGCACAAGTGCATTTAAATTACTGTTAATTTTGCATAAAAGCGTGTTTTCTAAAAGCTGCATGAGTTTATCTTTATATTTTCAAACGAGGCCGATACGCGAATGCTATTTAGTGGAATATTTTCCGAAATAAAAGAACAACACAAAAATTAAAACCCAACAATTTATTTAAAAATTAAATAATGCAAGAACTTCAAAAAAATTCACAATAAACGAGTATTTCTTTTTTGATTTGATATATCGCATTAAAAATAATTGGTATGGTTGCTATGAAAAAAAAATCATACATTGTTGAATATGGTTTCAAGGGAAAAAACTCATGCATAGATCACTTTATTCTTGTGCCTTATTTCAAATCCCAGTACCTGATAATAAAAATAAGTGTATTATCACATGTTGGCAAGAAACTTACCTACGAATATAATATTTTCTGTATACCTACTTAGTGAGCAGTAAATTTACCAATAGAATTCGTAAATTAATTTTAAAATTTCAACGCAAGTTTTCGAAAATCGCACACCCCCTATGGGATTTTTTACACTTGAGGGAAATATTCCACATAAGCGTATTCTAGTTGAAAATTATTTCTTCAAGATTACAATACTTTCTTAGCATGAAAGGTAAAAAAAATTTAAACACTGTTTTGGCAATTATTTACTAATTATCTCAAATTAAGACCATGAAAATTCAGTCTTTTAAACTAAAATAAAAATGAATTAAAAACAAGGACAGCAAAAACTAATATCTAAAATATAAACTTAGCAAGCCAATCTAACTTTGGATGGCGTACGTACATTTTTTGTATGCACCAGTTCTCACTGTAATACCTCATCAGATCCTCAATCATCAGCATTCTCCAATGATGCTCCAACATCACAAAATAAGTTTGGAATTAAAGAGATGCTATCATATAGGTGAAATTACTATTGACAAATAAATTGTAGGCACTCCTATTAAACACTTAAAATTGGGTAATGTGAAGCTTGTTTAGATGTCTTTTTACATTGATTTTAAACTATTCCAATTTATTTAACAGAAAATTATTATTGATATGACCTAATATACTTTTTCATTTAATTTTGATTTTTAGCATAACGCGCAGAAGAAGAAAAAAAATCATTTTTACTGTTTTAGTTCTAAAAATCTGGAATTGTTTACTGAGAAAATAATTATAAAAATACGCCATCTAATAATAAAAACACGCAAAATCCATGCCCATGTCATGATCGCTCCAACCAGTCGACGGTTAGCCGACGGCGCCGGCGTTGTACGTTAACAACTTATTGGAAATGTTAATAATAAAATTGCAGTTGGTTTTTTCATTACTACGGCAAAGTAATTGTAATTATTGGTAATAGTAAAGTTGCTTTTATAAATCCAAAATAATTCGATTACTCATAGAGTAATTTATTCACTTTTTGGGTAACTGATTGAATTACTGTTCAAGTATTACCTTAAAGTAATATCATTATTTTTAAGTAAATGAGTTTCTTGCAAAACGGTTTTTTTATTGGGATATATTGTCAATATGTTGTTTTGGCTGGATTGTGGTAATTTCGGGTAAAATAAGAATCTTTATTTTATTAAAATTTTCAAAAAGTCGGTTTCTTATCATGGGCCGAGTCGACGTAAAAATAAATTATTGTTCTGAACCGTTCTGATTTTAATTTCTTTCTTTTTATTCATCTTACAGATTTCAACATAAAAATTAATTTATTCTCCCTCACTCATTGCATCTGTTTTGTTCTTGATAAGGATAATTTTTTTTATAATGTTTTACAAAGTCTTATAGACTTTTTTCTTTAAAATCCTCTTTTTAGAAGTGTTATTTCACTTTCGTTCCATTAAGGTTGGAATCGGTTGGATATCTTCTACCATTTTCTCTTTTGCTAACACCATCAGCAAAGCTTTTTCTCTTCCTCTTGAACGTTTCTACGTTCGAAACATGTAGAGATTTTTAAGAATAATATTTTTATTCTAATAAAATTGTGGAGAAAGACTTTTAATTTTTCTTTTGTTTCCATACTTTCAACTCCACTGGACTATTTCTTCAAATTAATTACATAAAAGTTCATTGAGAAGTTTTAAATTTAATTGCAGCTGGAAACCTAAGTTGCTTCTTTACAGTTGGAATAACTAGTATTAAAGTTTTTGTGCTGTGTGTATAATAAACTGCTCAACACAAAGTTCGACACGTTTATTACAGGTCTGTAGTTCGGAAACGATATCGCGGATTTTAATGGGGCTTACTAAGTTTAAAAGATTGTTTCTTGCAGATTAAAAGTGTTGTATGTCTATAACGTAAAATTTGGTATCATACAGGGTGGAAAAGAAAACCGTTCAAAAAATTAAAAATTTCAAGTAAGTCACATTTTGTTAGTAGGTAGTGTTTTTCATGTTATATTTTATAGTCGTTTTATAACCTAAGCGACTATTTTGGTATTCTTTTAATATATTATGCCCTAGGACAAGAATTATTCCATTTAAAAAAAGCAGCTATTTTAGAATAAAATAAAATAAAATAAATAAAATAAAAGAATAAAATTATAATTAATAGCCAATTTCTCGTAAGCTAAAATATTTCAGTTTTAGGATTGAATTTAGCTAAATTTCTACATGATTTTGAACACACGAAATAAGGTTAAAGGTATTTTATTTAAAATAATTTGCTAAAAAGTTATTATAACTTCCGATTGGAAGAAAAAATCGATCTAAATACCTGCTTACTTTGCATTTCTGTGTTAAATACAACTGCTCGTCAAAAAAATAGGTTAATTCCAGTCGTAAGACTTGAAATAACAAACTGCTAAAATCGCCTTGAGAGATCGAGAATGTTTTTAAGATAGCTATGCTTAAATATCTTAGTTCAAACTTTTAAATTTAAATAACTTAATTATCCTAATTTTATCATACTCTTTGTAATTTGGAACAGCCGGTACATATCTTAGGGTCATTTATTATTTTTATTTTTTTAAAAGTAATCTAAATTAGTGTACTACATAGAAAAAACTGCCTAAACAGTCATCAGCTGTGTGTTCAGTTATGTCTAAAACAGCTGTTTTTTTTAAATAGGATAATTCTGTCCGATAAAAAAAAATGCCGGAATTGCCCCGAAATATTAACTTAGGTTATAAAACGACGTTAAAATATAACATGAAAAAGCACTACTAACAAAATGTGATGTGACTTACTTAAAATTTTTGGCACGGCTATCTATTCCACCCTGTATAATATTAAAGTGCATTGGTTACGTCATAGGCATACCATACTATTAATCGGCCAGATTAATAGTATGGTATGCCTAGAGATAATCTTGCTTCTGCAAGCCGCATTAAAATATGTGATGTCCTTTCCGAACAACACTCCTCTAATAAAGGAAAAAGGTGTTAAAAAAACAATTTCGCGAATGTTGTTGTTAGCAGTTTATGTATGAATCAGATCATATTTTGGGTTAAACGAATAAATTTAGTTAATAAAATTGTATTTTTCCTACGACCACCTATAAAAATGAAAAAAAAAGCACGATGGCTAGAAAGTGCTTTAAATCACACATGTGTTGAAATATATTTTTTAATTGTATTAACACAAAAAACAGCTGATGGCTAACGAATTTGGCAGCTAAACGGTTTGAAAAACAACAAACTTACAGGACCCCTGTAGCGAATTCGGATGCTGGTTTGGGTAAAGTACACTAGGGCGTTACTGCAAATGAAAAAAAATATTTTTTTTCTCTTTAATTCTGGGAACCATTAGGAGTTCTTATGATAAGCACACGATACACCTATTATATCATGGATAAATATAACAAAAAATGGGAAAATAAGTTATGCAACCCACTTAACATGTCAACAATGTCAACTCAGTCGGCTTACACCTCATGCTAAATACCTCCTCGTTTGATAAGTACCACTTTCAACACATGTCATGTAATATACTAGGTATAGTGGGGAGCTGCTGTTTAAAGGTTATTTCTTATGCATACGTCATCCGACGGTACGACAAACCTAAATTGCTCCTATTGGTGGACATATTATGGCGCCAAATTTCACCCGAATATTTTTAAAAATTATCCGACGTCGGACAAAGTCAAAATAATTTTAACTTTTTTCCATATTATGTTTTCTACCGGACTTTTAGATTTTTTAAGACTGTTTCTTAAAAAACCTAAAAGTCCTGTAGAAAACATAATACTGGTAATGACCAGTACTATATTTTCTTGGCCTATTACGATGAATACTATAAATTCATATAAACTTCAAATACGGAAACTGGTGAAAATAACGTATTGCTTCTATACGACAGTTGATAGAATATACCTAGTTGAAAATAAAATATTTAATGCCATTTTTAGGTTTTATCTTTAAAAAGCTAAATAAAAATGAAATTATAAGCAATTATTCTTAACTAGGTATGTTTCTTCTTTCCTTGACTAATTATCTTTTTTTACAAATTTTGGTACGATATTTCGACGGCAAAGTTTTCACGAATAGATACGATTTTTGAAATTTCGGACATCGTACCGGCGGATAACGGATGCATGGGAACTCGCATTTATATGCTTAAAGGAGTATTTTACAAAGAATCTGACTTCCCGAGTGCGAGAAATCTACTTGACATTTTTCTTCTAGTCCTTGTCCTATTATCCTTTAGGTTCATGGTACTAATGGTATGAACTAGTACTTAAATTACATATAGGGATATATTACACTATAGGCCTTGTTAACGATTTTTGACACAACATAATATGACACACTCGGCACACTCCATTCCTTGTGCTTGGGAGGTACATGAAAACTCAATTTTTTGGAAGTAAAAAAAAATATCAAACATCATTAATTTTTAATAAAATCAAAATTCATAACCCAGATATTTTTACTTTCCTGGCGAGGAAAGTATTGTCCTTGCGAAAAAAAATATTTGAGATATTATCAGAAGATGTCGACAATTTAAGGTAACTAGATTACGAAAAAAGTGTCTTCCATTTCCACCGGTAAAAAATGCAGAAAAGTTAAAGGATAGTAAATGGCCTATAACGTCAAATTATTTTTGGTACTACAGGGTGGCTTAAAAAGCGGGACGAAGAATCTATCACGTTTTTTAAATAGAACACATTTTATTTTGTAGCATTTTCCAATTCTATAGACTAATTCAAGAAAAGTTGCTCCAATGGTCCCTATGCATAAAACATACGTTAACGAGATACTAACATTTACAAAATTTATTTTTTTACACTTTATCATCGGGCTGCTCGTGTTTCACTACTACTGGTTAATTTAAATATAAAAACAAAGCGGTCAACCTAAACATAATAATAATAGAAATTATTTTTTTGTTTAAAATTTTTTTTTAGGCTTTTCCAATTTTAAAAAACTTTGTCTGTACGCCGCTAAAAATTTCTCAGTTAGTTAACAACTCGAAAAAGAGAAGTTAGTTTTTAAAAATTTTATTTTAAGCAAAGCGTGATACAATAGAACTGAGCTTTTTGCGATTCTTACATATATTTATAACATTCACAATGCTGATTCGGCATGGGAACTAGACGTAGAAAATCTAAGAAAAGAGATAACGATTCTGCTTATTCTACAGATTAGAGCGTTCTCATGGGAATGTAACTCTTCCCCTCTTAGATGAAAGCACGTTCTAAAGAGCGTGATTTCGAAAAATATAAAATTAATTATTATTATTATTTTTTAAAATAAATCAATATTTGTGATTGATTAAAATGTAGTTAAATAATTGCATTATTTATTTCATTATTTGAATTAGTTTTAATATGAATTATTTTCTTAGATTTCTTTACAAATCTTTTGTATATGATAAAAATTATAGTCAGGGCGAGAATAATGTAAATCAATATAGTCCAAAAACTTGTCCGATTGATATAAACGGTTGACGTCATTTTTTCGAGGTCCTTCTTCTGGTCTTGTAGTTGGCTTTCAATTTCTTTGGTGGCTTTAAGGTTGACATAGTTGAGGTCCATGGAAGGAGGGTTGTATGTTAATCGATGTGGTTCGATTAGGCTTAAGTTTAACACAGGTAGGCTGACTTCGGAGTAGCTGATGCGGCTTGGCTCGTAGCTTTCCAATGTAATTGATTTGATTTTCGTTTTACAGTTGGTCGGAGACTCTAACAGGTAGGATCCAAACAGGGGTACGTTATCAACTGATTTTTGACAATTGATTGTACTGATTAGGCGATTTGGAATTGTGATTAACCATTTTCCATCGACTATTTTTGTTATCTGCGGCTCGTGCAACTGCGTCTTGAAAGGGTGGCAGGAAGTGACGTTGCTATGGTGCGTAATAAGTTGAACTGCACAAGAGGGGCTGTCTTCCACGAGGGAGGTGCGTGTTTCTTTACACAGGTGATGTTGGGGTTGAAGTTCCATGCATTCTTCGTCCATATAAGTGTACTTATTATTGCCAAGTGCTAGGTAGGGTTTGTAGGGTATGTTGACGAAAAATGATTGGTTATCGGGGATTGGTAAAGGGAATAATTTGAAATATTGATATGTCTCTGACTCCACAAGGGGTAGTTCTAATATGAATACAACATTGTATCCCTTTAAAAAGCTTTTAATTGTTATTATTTTTTCGAAATTAAGTATATTTTGAATGTTAGTTTCTAAGGGAAGCTTGTCCGTATTTAAGTGATTTTTAATATTTTGTATTTCTTGTAAGAGTTCATTTGGGTTAATAATTGAATTATGAAGAATGTTCATTTTAGCAAAAGTAGTCGCCACTTCGATTTTATCGAGCATATTATAAATTGATTGATATAGTAATGTAATTTGATTAAGTATAATATGGATTAGAAAGTATTGATTCGTGTTGGTTTGGCCTATTTCAACATTTTTAATTGTCTCCTCTATTTGCATGATATGACCTTTTAATATCAATTCATTGTGCGTAATATTGGATATTATCGATTTGAATTTATTGATCGTAGAATCCAAAAGTGTGATTTGATTGATAGCATCAATTCTTAATTTATTTTGATTGTTTTCAATTTTTCTTATTCTTGCATCGATCTGCTCTGCATCATTTTGGTCTAGGTTTCCTGTTATACTTTTAATAAAGGTGCCTAAGGGGTCAAATATTCCTCTTTTATTTCTATGGGTGGTTTTAAATGGTAATATTTGTTCGATTAAATGTTCTATTTTTAGTTCAAGCGTATGAACAGGGTTTAATGAATTGTGATAGCCGTTATAATACTGGGTTTTATTTTTAATACTAAAAGTTAACTTTTCGGTTTGGTTTTTAATAATTTCGAATTTAAGTATTAAAGGGGTTAAGTCAAAGTTTTGAATAAAGGACCATTTGTTAGATTCAAGTTGTGCAATTCCTAGTTTAAAGGGTAGCATTCCAGGGTGGTTGTTAAGGTCGTGGAATTTTACTGTTCCTGTGACGATTGTCCAGCTCCATCTGGAACAAGGGGCATAATTTTAGTTTCGTTGATATGAATTATTTCTTTGCGTTTCGTTTTAGGATTTTCGATTTCGATTTTATTATTTTCTAGGACACGTGTTAACAAATAAGGGCCTAAAAATTTCTTTTTAATTTTGCTTGATCGGTTATCTGATTTTTTATAGACTTGGGAACCAATTTTGGGTTCTATAGGGGTTTTGTTTTTATTTGCCCGGTCTATAGATTTTAGTTTAAGTTCTTTCGTATGTTCCGTGATTTTTTCGTATAAGACTTGTGTATTATTTTTATGATTGTTTAGATATTCGGTGTATACATGAGATGGTATTAAATCCATAGGGTCTCTAGAATCGGTGTGTCCAAATACGAGTTCGTAAGGGGTGAAATTTGTACTTGAATGGATTGTATTGTTATAAGCAATAATTGCATATGGCATTAATTTTGTTACGTCAGCATTTGGGTCTGATTCGCGTAAAATTCGAATATGTTCGATTAGGGTTGAATGTAACCTTTCTACGGGAGAATTGGACTCATGATGATAAGGGGTAGTAAAATGGATTTTTATATTGTGTGTGTTTAATAAGCCTTTTACTACTTCGTTTTGAAATTCTGATCCGTTGTCTGAAACAATTTGTTTTGGTACACGTAAGAATGAAAAGAAATTTATTAGTTGGTCGCAACATGAAACTGCATTTCCGCTGTAGGGTAACGCTTGTGCGTATTTTGAAAATTTGTCAATGATTGTTAAGAATTTTTGTTTTCCTACTATAAAGGTATCTATATGAATTATTTCGAATGGTTTACTCGGTGTTTCTGTTAAAACTAAGGGTTGATCGGGTGGTTTACGGTTGTATTTCGATCGTTGGCATATTTCACAATTATTTATATATTTTGTAACATCAGACTTTAATGATTTCCAATAATAATTGGCTTTTAAAAATCTACATGTTTCTTCGATTCCGCGATGATTGGTTTTACTTTCGTGTCGGTATTTAATCATTAATTCTCGTTCTTCTGGTGCCACGTTATTTAATAATTTTGAACACTCTATAAGTTTCAAATTTTTAAAATGGTTGTTCATGGCTTGTTGAAAATAAGGCCGTAGTTCTTTCGAAAAGAAATAAATATACGTATTTTTGGCGTTTAAAAATTCTTTAAGAAAATTTGTAATTACTGCCATGTTAGTGGGTAATGTTGCGTGGATGATTTGATGGTCATCAAAATTTTCGTGGTTTGTTTTGATATACGCGTCATAGGGTGATTTTTTAATAATAATTTGGTGTGGCTTGTTATTAATAATATCGTCTAATATACTCATATTAGCATAATTATCTTCCGCGTTTGTACTGTGTACTGTGTTGTTTGTATTATCGTCGTCGATACGATCTTCGATAATATTTACAGGGTTGTCAAGATTGGTGGGGTTTGTGCTTGTTGAGGGAATGGGTATTTTTTCTGGGGGTTTAATTTGTATATTTTGTACGATGTTTATTTTGCGGGTTTTTTGTTTATTTTCAAGCAGTCGACTTGCGTCGTTGGGGTCTAAATTTTCAGGGTTAAATTGGCTATAACTTTGTTCTAAGAATTTGTCGATATCTTGACTTATATCACCTGGGTTATTGATGATTGATTCGGATTCGATAGCATGGAGGGAAATACGACTTAGTGCGTCTGCGTTGGTATTTTGTTTACCTTTTTTGTAAATTATTTCGTAGTCATATTCTTCAAGTTTAAGTCTCCAGCGTACAAGTTTAGAATTTGGTTCTTTTAAATTAAATAGCCAAACAAGGGGTCTATGATCCGTGTAGATTTTAAATTTCCTACCATATAAATATGGCCTAAAATATTTGCATGCCCAAACAATGCCTAAGAGTTCTTTCTCTATCGTGGAATATCTTTGTTCCGTTTCATTCAAAGTACGGGATGCGAAAGCTACAGGGTGGTCATTTGGAGGATCTCCCTGCGAGAGTACAGCTCCAAGGGCTATATTTGATGCGTCCGTTGTAAGGGTGAAGGGTTTTTCAAAATCAGGGTATTTAAGTATGGGGGCATTTATTAGTAATTCTTTAAGCTGGTTAAAGGATTTAATAAAAGCGGGTGTATGCTCAACTTTTGCTCCCTTTTTTAGACATAATGTTAGTGGCTTTGTGATTTTTGCAAAATCTTTAATGAACCTACGGTAGTAACCGGCGAGGCCTAAGAATGATTTAATGTCTTTTGGCGTTTTTGGTATTGGGAAATTCTTGACGGCATCTACTTTATCGGGGTTAGGTTTCACTCCGTTTTTTGTTATTTTGTGACCTAAATAAGCAACTTCTTTGTGTAGAAATTCTGACTTGTCTAGTTGAACTTTAAAATTTGATTGACGTAATCTATCAAATACTGCTCTTAGTCTATCGATATGTTCTTGCAAAGAGGTGGAAAATATGATGATGTCATCTAAGTATACTGAACAAATTTCGTTTTGGAGACCGCGTAGGACGTTATTCATGACCCTTTGAAATGTGGAGGGGGCATTTTTGAGTCCGAAGGGCATTCTTTTAAATTCAAAATGTCCCGTGTCTGTTGAAAATGCGGTTTTTTGAATGTCGCTCGGTTCCATTTCTATCTGGTGAAATCCCGTCGCGAGATCTAACGTTGAAAAATATTGGGCTTTTCCTAGCTTGTCTAGTATATCGCTTATATTAGGAAGTGGGAATTTATCTGGTATTGATTTATCGTTAATTTTACGATAATCGATAACGATGCGCCATTTGCGCACGCCCGATGCGTCTAATTTTTTTGGTACTATCCAAATTGGACTACTCCACGGTGAAGTTGAATTTTGAATAATTCCGTTTTCGAGCATTTTATTAATCTGCGTTTTTACTTCGTTTTTGTGTATTTCCGGGTACCGATAAGTTTTAGTAAAAATGGGTGTTTCATCTGTAAGATTTATTTTATGTTTAATTTGATTAGTAAAAGTTAACGGGGTACCTTCGCTATAAAAAATATCTCGATATTCAAAACACAGTTTTCGAATTGCTTTAAACTCTTCGTCGTTACAATGCGATAAGCGCAAATTTTTTAAATTTTGTTTTTGAAGGTTATCTAGATATTCGTTTAATTCGGTATCTGTTTCCATTTTGTCGATAAAATTTATTTCTGTTTCATTTAAAATTTCAATATCGAAAGGTTTATTAATAGTGATTTTTATTGGGTTTTCGCGGGTATTAGTTACGAGTGTTGTTGCAAAAGAATCGATAACTTTGACTACGGCTTCTGGCATTTCAGCGCTGCCAAAATCTTGATATTTTAGAATACCTATACCGTTTGATTGTTTAACAGGTAGTTTTACTTTTTGACATGTACGAGGGGGTATTATTATTTCTACCGTCCGCGTTTCTATGTTATTTAAGGTTTGTTCATTGTTTTCTTGACATAGGGGTAAAATTGCATTTGGCATTTTTAGTTTACGCGATTTAATGGCGATATTCGCGTCGACGTATTCTAAAAAATCCATTCCTATTAATCCGTCGTATTTTGGCGAAAAATCGAATAAATAAAATTTATGGTTTCCTGAACAATTAAATGATGGAAATATAGGTATATTTACTATTTCGTTGTGAAAAGAGGTCGCATGCGCAGATCTTACTGAAAAAGGTTCCGAAAAAATAGAATTTGGGTACAATTGATAAGCAAGGTCAGGTTTTATAAAACTTTTACCGCTGCCAGTGTCTATAAGAAATTTTGCATTTATTTCTGGTATGATAATGGCGGGTAAATCTGAATTTGTATAATTATTTAAACAAATTACGTTATTTTTTCGAAATTCTGGTCCTGGTGAAAATTTTCATTTTGCAAGTTTGGATCGCGTTCATAGAAGTCGTTTTCGTATGAATATTCGGTTTCTCCTGCGGAGTAATTTTGTTGGTCATAGTAATGCGACGTTTCGTTTTGCTCGGAATAATATTGAGAGTCATCCTCAGGGTTTTCGTAATATTGATTATCAGGGTTATTAGAATTGTTTACATCTTCGACAGATTGGTTAAATAATTCTTCGACGATTATGTCGCGTCTTGGTTGCGTATTTTGATTATGTTGGGGGTTTGGTATATAACCAGATGATGTATCCATTGGTTCCGGTTTTCTAAATTTAGACATAACGGTTTTTTGCATATTCGGATTATATGGTCTGGGGTTAAAATTGGGTTTATTTACAAAATTTTGGTTTGGATAATTTGGTCTTTGGAAATTTTGATTTGGTGATCCTTGTCGAAAAATATTCGAGGGTTGCCTAAATTGTCCATAGCCCATGAATTGGGGTTTATATGGATTTGGGTTATTTAGTGGTGGTCTATAAAAGTTTTGACTCGTTTGAGGAATAAATCGTTGTGGTTGTGGTGCATTAGCAGAATAATGCATTTTTTGGGGTACATTTTGGGTAATTTTTGAATTATTTAAATTTGGTGTTGTTTTAGTAGTATTAAAATTTCCTCGGTTTTTATAATAAAGGAAATTTTCTTCTTCCGACGCGTGACTCATGGCTTCTTCAAGGGTTTTTGGATTTTTTAAACGTACTACGAGCTGCATATGGTAGCTCAAACCGTTTATAAAAGTTTTTAATACTAAATTGTCGTATTCTTCGATTTTTAGTAATTTGATTTCGGGTGTGTCTTGTGACATATTAATTTTTGAAAATAGTAAGCTACGCGCATCTTGTAGACGCAGGCCAAATTGTTGCGGATTTTCATTGCGTTCCGGTTTTAGGGTAATAATATCCTGTAAAACACAATCAATTGATCTTTGATCTGAGAATGTGCTAACAATTGCAACTTTTAGTAAAGGCCAGGTATTTAATTCAACTCTGGAGGCAATTAAATCTGCTGCTCGCCCTACAAGTTTATTTAAAACGGTGTCGAAAAGACATATGTTAATGGGTGCCCCATTATTTGTTCTGTCTTTATGATTTTCAAAAAAGTTTTCGCAAGCATTAATAAAACGATTGATTTGTTTCGCGTTCCCGTCAAAATTGGGAATATTATCGGCTTGATATCTAATCAATTGATAATTTGGCTGTGCCATGTCGATAAAATTCAAAAAGTCTTGTAACGGGTTTTCCAGTGTTATAAATGAAAAATAAAAATAAAATATACAATACACTATACTAAAATGAGATCAGACGAAAGCTGTTCCCTAGAAATAAACTAATATGTATATAACGTACGTACAGACGTACAGACAGACGTTATTCAGAGACAACTCAATAATCAAAATGGTAAAATTGAAAGGATATTTTTAAAAGGATGCACTTACAATAAGGCGATGATTCTTGTCGTTTTCATTCCTTAACTAGGGTTCCAATAGGCTCGGCGATGCTGTCCTCCCCCTGGATTACTTATGAGCGTCGGGACGATGCTTGTTCCCTATTCTCGCACCAATAGGACGTGGGACGATGCTTGTTCCCGTTCTTCCCTGGTCGGTGAGCTTATTGCACGGCACTTTGTTAAAATTGTTCGTTTTTGTTATTAATCGTTGAAACGAAGACGATTTACACGCACGATGCGCAGAACCGCTAACAAAATCCGATCCGACTGCGCCAGTTAACAACTCGAAAAAGAGAAGTTAGTTTTTAAAAATTTTATTTTAAGCAAAGCGTGATACAATAGAACTGAGCTTTTTGCGATTCTTACATATATTTATAACATTCACAATGCTGATTCGGCATGGGAACTAGACGTAGAAAATCTAAGAAAAGAGATAACGATTCTGCTTATTCTACAGATTAGAGCGTTCTCATGGGAATGTAACTAGTTATATTTTTTTTATTTATTGCATTATTCTTTAGATATATTAGAAAAAATCCGAGTTTATTAACTATGATACTATACAGGTCGAACGTTTAAAAATGTTTACACTGCGTTTTTTTTAACGCGGGTCATAGGGATTTACATGGTAAATCTTTAAGCCTATGTTAGGCACATTTATATTAAACAAATAATATTAAAACTTGAGAATAGATAAAATATGAGATGGGCGGAAGAAGTTAACATACAATCTGTGCAAAAAATATCCAAGAGATACCCAAAAAAGCTCTTTTTATATTTTTAAAATTACACTTTTTTTCCCCCTTGTAATTTATGTAATTAACTACCTTAGATAAGGAAAAATATTGACACGGCTGTCAGTATTTTCCTGACTTTCATGAAATTAGTTTAAATTATTTAACTTTATTGAAATAAAAGTTTTGCTTTAGTATTATTAAGAAAATTAATACATTTTAAACCACTTAAATTAAAACATATTTAATACAAACTAAATAATCATCAACATTGGATAATTCCGGTACAACTTGCCAAATATTATAAAAATGTCACATACCAGTTTATGTCAAATATATCTGGGTAAACTTAATATACAGGGCTGGGCAAAACAGCGTGATATTATAACTTAAAATGGTAGTTTTCAATATTTTGCATTAGTAAAGTAATACAAACATGGTCCTAAATTGGATATGAGACCACAAGAAATATTTGTGTAAAATTTCAACTCGTAGTTCTCAATAGAAATGTGCCTAACATAGACCTAAAGATTTACGATGTAAATCCCTATGGCCCGCGTTAAGAAAAACGCACTGTATATTAGCAAAATATTTGCCGATTTTTAGGAAATACTATATCCATCAAGCATAATATATTAAAATTTACTGATAGCTACATCTCTTGAGACCTTTATCATTACCGTTCTTTCTAAACTATTTCCCAAAAATAAATATATTTAAATCAATGTCATATAATTTCCTTCGAAATAATTATGCTACAACAAAGCATTGGTTTCAGAAAAAATTACCTTGCCGTTAGTATTATTATCTCTAATATATTTGTTTAAAACAATTTTATTCTCTGGTATCAATCGATGGGTTAAAAGGAGATTGGTTTATTGACACTACTTAAAATAATAATAGAGTTTTACAAACATTTTTTAACGTATTTGTCAGCCTTTTAGTCAGTCCAGACGATGAGGTGATAATAAAACCTCACCGAGGAAGTGCTAAAACAGCCTTTGACATGGAATTACAATAGAATTTTCATATAATTTAATACCCGACGTAACATCCTCAACTCAACTCAACTCAACTCAACTCAACTCAACTCAACTCAACTCAACTCAACTCAACTCAACTCAACAGAATCTTTATTAATTGTATAATATTTTGTATATATCACATATTATTATTTAACTACCAGAGGAGTAATTCTTTGGTTTCCGTAGTACTCTCGCAAGGAAGGTTGGGTCACAAAAAGTCGTAGCTCCTGAAACAGGAAGTTATTTAAGTTACATGATAAACTTTTAGCGCAAAGCGTTTTCTCGATAACTATTATTTCTGTTACTTGCTTGTGGTAATAATTTTTTTATTGCTAAATTATAATTTTTTTTTTAATTTAAAAATAAAAATCGTCTTATATTTGTAATTATTTTTTGTTGTGGGTTTTGTATCTCTAAAATCAAGTTTCCGATATCCATGAAAAAACTAACAAAATAAAATTAAATGACTGCCTGGAAAAAACCGAAGTAAATTTTCTTTACAATTAATTTATTTGATGGCATAACTGAAGGCGTAATTTTTCAAACAAAGTACTGGCGGATTTATTAAAAAAAATTTTTTCAAAAATATTTAATATGTTCTTGATGAACTATTGCTTGAAAGTTTTTTTTAGCAGGCCAGTATTGCGAATACAATCGTTTTAATTTTACCACATTTCTTGAGTGACATTTAAGCAAGTTGCTTATTTAGTATTTGCTAATAACATTGATAATTTTATTTTTTTTTAAAAACGCAGTGGACATTAAACATAAAATGATTGATTTCCATCCGCAGTGTAACCTTACAAGATCGCATTGTTTTTTCAATTATAGGAACCACGAATAGGTGTAATACAGGGTGACTCGTTTTCAAGTAAGAATTTTGTGATAACGAGAATACTTATTACATTTTTTAATTTCAATCAACAGGTTAACATTATTTATGTAATATTAATATTGGATTTTAATTCCCCATATTAACCAAAAACTTGTAGATTGTCGTACCTACTCCAGGTTGCGGTGACGACTGTCAATCTAGATGACAATTTTAAACTAAAATTTAGATAAATATATTTCAAAACAGAGCATTTTTGTCTTCAATTTTTGCAAAACTGCTAACCATTATATCTGGTAAAATATGGTCCTCTAATACATTAAATTAAAAAAAATCACAAACATTGCACACTTTTTGCCAGTCACTATTTTATATATAATATTATTATAATTAAAATTTATTCTCTTCTTGAGCATTTATTAAGAAATTAATGTTTTTCTTTCTTTTAGTTGCTCTAATTAAATAAAAATGTATTGTGATTAATTAGTAAAGAATCGTCTAAACAACACATGGTTTCAAAAAAATTAACACTTTTTATTAAAATGATTACTTTTTCTATGGCTAAGGCTATTGCGTTGTAAGCAAGCCACCCTGTATTCCCAATACCCATTTTTACCCTTTACCTCCAGAAGTACGGTGACGATCTCGTCCTGAGTGTCCTTAAGAGCCCTTTCAACCACATGGCCCCCAAAGAGGATACGAGAGACACTAATTGTAGCGAGGAAGCGAAGCGATGCCCCATCGGGAGCACGAGCGAAGAAGAAACGGGGTAATTTTGATTTAATTTTTTTTTTGTATCGGGTTTGTGGACATCGTATATAGAACGATAAAAATGACAAAAAGTGTTACTTTAAAACCTTAGACTGTAAGAGTGTTGCTGTATTTTAAAAGCGATGGTGCACTCTTATATAAATCATCTATAAAACAAAGATATATTTAAAAAACAACTCAATGCTAAGAAGACCCAGGCAACATAACTGTTACTTAAAAGAGCAGGAATTTTAGGTCATTAACAGCCGCATTCACTAAAGGGGTCTAAATAATTTAAAACTGTCTTAAATTCATAGTTGTAGGTTAAAAAGGACAAGTGTCATAAGAAGTCAACTAAGTCTTCGTTTGTTATATGGCTGATTTATACTTCAATTAAATTAAACTAAACTAAACTAAACTAAGAAATTTAGAAGTTAAAATACCACCATCATATGGACGCATTTATACCTACAATTAAGAAATGAAATTAAATTAAATTAAAGTAAGAAGTTGCCAAACTTTTAACTTTCTTAGTTGAATCGACATAGTTCGTAGGGCGATAGGCATAATCCGTAATTCCCGTCATGTCATTTGTCATTTCGGTGAACGTAATAAAGAAGAATTTGTGCACATAACCCTAAACTCTTATTTAATTTTATAATTATATTTTTGATATTTTGATTATTCCAAAAAGTTTCACGATGGTTGTTAACGACGGTACATTGATTGAATTAGTACAACAGTTCCCATGCATTTATGATAAAACGGACAAGAATTATAAAAATAAAATTATTCGGCAAAATAATTGGCTTACAATTGCCAGCATATTGTCCGATAAGGAAAATAAAGTGGATGGTTAGTGAAAAATTATTTTTATATGTGGTTAAATAAAACTAATCTACAAATATTTCAGCTGAAGAAGCGGAAAACTGGTGGACTGTTCCCCGGAACCGATTTGCTACTGAGTTGAGGGCAAAAAATGCACTTTTTTCTTGAATAGGTAGACTGTCATCAGCATCAATAACAAAATATTAATTTAACCCTTTAACGGGCAAAACTCTGGGGCTTAAAAAAAAAGTTTTTTGATGGTATATATGAACTAATAGGGTCACTTTAAAGAACAATATGATATCAAAATGTCAAGTTTACCTTTATTTTTTTATATATAGGGTGGTACATATTTGTACCAGTGATCGTTCCTGCATTGGAAAGATGTATTATATTTGCTGGTACAAATATGTACCATATTTTAGTATATGAATTTATAATTAAAAATATATTGTTAATTATATGACAACATTAAAAAATCGTTTAAAAAAACTCGAGATACCTTTAATAAACAAATTTACTTAATAATAATTAAACTTTATGAAAAGGTGCGTCCTGCATCCTCGTCGGCTTGTGCATCTGAATTTATTGCCATGTCATCATCAGTTATTGGGTCTATCAAATATTGTACGTGTTTAGGATCTTCCAAATTATACGATTTTCGTTGATCCATCTAAAAAAACTTTAAAAAAAAATATGAATAAGCATAACATATTATGCCGGTGATCCATCGCGCCCTGAAAATGTCATAATTCTAAGCAAACCATCGTAGTTTTCATTGTACGAAATATATAGGTATTTTTTTACTTCATTTTGTTCATGACTCCTTCTGTTCGTCTACTAAACATACGCGGAATTAAAAATCTTGTGTTCTAGTAGAAGAATTACAAAAAAACTTTAGTTATATATAAATTTAATGTAATTGTATTTCTTAAACATGCTGTGTTCTCTGGTACACATGTGTATCATATTTCTAATATCAAAAATTATCTTGGCCGGTAACAAACTGTTATATTTTAGGAAAAATAAACCATCTACCATTATTATTTAATGCTAAATTTAATAATTTCAATGTGTACTTGTTATAATATTGAAAATAAACGTAAACAGGTGGTTCGATGTTTCGCGCCATTTGTAACCTCAAATAATTAATAAATCATTTTCGTGTTATTGGTTTCGTATTTAATCTAACTTACAACGAAATCAAAAAATATACATAATATATATTGGTATACTTACCGTGAAATCTATTGTTTTAATATATAAGCCACAAAAAAACACAAAAAACTAACTTTTCCAACACAATTATGTAATAACGCTCGCTGGTACAAATACATACCACATTATGACAGAACTTTGAATTTTTCAATGCAGGAGGCGCAATATGTTTAATATGGTAAGTATTTATACCAGAGAGCGTCTAAAGCATTTAAATGCGGCGTAAGGTTGGTGTTTAACCTGAAACTAACGCGTAGATCGACTGTAATGGCAAGTGGTACAAATGTGTACCAGAGATCGCTAAAGAGGTATAAATCAGCCATAATATTTTTTGATTTTTCTCTAAATTTGTAAAGAAAAAGTTTTTGATAGGTCCTATTTCCTTAAGTAGAACCCAAACTATTTTGGCAACAACATTCAGGAAAATATATTTATCGGTAATACGATTTTATTTCAAAATAATCAAAATAATGAATAAAATATGAGACCGTGAAAACACAAATGGGTGGCTATAAGATCTAAATATTTGAAGGGATTAAGTTTAAAACTCTTTAGTGAACACGGGTGGCAATTTTTTAAATTTTTTTGACATTAAGTATACCTACTTAATTTATAAGCACCTACCAACATAAACGTGGTTTCATTTGAAAGAGTACATCTTATTTTATAATTTCATTTCGCAAAGGAACTTATAGATTACGTATTAGCGACTCGGAGTGATTTAATGAGAAGATATTACAAAATTTTCAGTAAGTTTCGGAATACAGAAAACCTGTGTGTTTATCAAAAATTATTTTAAGTGTGTTTTTTTGATATTATGATAAATCTATTGTTATGTTTGACAGCAGTCGATGTCAGAATAGTTTAACATAATATTATTGGAAAGAACATATCCCGAAGATCCCAACATTAGTCCGTAGCAGCGTGATATTCAAAACAATCACTAAATTAATATTAAATATCAATTTATTATTAAAGGAATGGTTGATCGGGTCATAGCGAATCCAGAGATGTTAGGCGGGCGTTGGAAATGAAACATTAGAGACTACACGATACGGGTTCCAAAAATGACATAATTATACAGGGTGTCCGGAAAATACGTGTATAACGTTTGACGACAGACTCCTGACGTCAAAATAGGTCGATCTAAGCCGACTTAGTTATATCCAAAATTGTCTCGTTTAGCCGGTAGCGGGCGTCAAAAATTTGTAAAAAAAATATTGGGTTTTCCTGAATTACGGGAAAACCTGCTAATCGATTTTAATGATTTTTAGTTTGTAGACTAATACTATAAAATGACGTTTTCTAGTAGTATAGTCACAGGCTGTAAATAAGTGGAAGTGTTATAAAAGTGATATAATACGTCAACATTTCTCCTCATTTTTTATATGAACAAACCCGAACAAACCCAGATATTTTTGTAGAGTGACTGAATGTATTTGGAAGCTATTTTACCTTTTTAATATTTTTCGTTGAATGAGCTGTTTTGCCAGAAGAAAATATTTACAATTACCTGCATATATCAATTATTAACAATAAAAATAAAACAAAGTACAACAAAGTTGAAAGTATGTATTGTAAGAAACTAAGTAAAACAAAAACATTACTTAAGCAAATGTGTGAAATGACCGCCATCTTGCTGAATACACTTATTAACACTCCTTAAAAAATGATATTGGATCCTATCTAATGTCTCGGGGTTATTAAAATGGTTGCCTGCATTTAAAATCCGCTGCAATAAATCATCGCGTGTGTTTACCGGAGTCTTGTAAACTTCTGTTTTAATAGCGCCCCACAAAAATAAGTCACACATATTTAACTCAGAAGAACGTGGTGGCAATTTTACTGGTGCATCATTGCCCCTTCCAATCCATCGGTTAGGATATTGAGGATGAAAGTATTGCCGAACGGCAACGGAAAAATGGGGCGGGGCACCATCATGCATATACCACATTTCCCTCCGAAGTAAAAGGGGCAAATTGTCCAGAAGAATTGGTAATGTGTCTTGCAAAAAATTTAAATAAATATTTCCATCTAACCTGTCTGGAATAACAATGGGACCAATAAGGTGGCGATCAATAATACCTGCCCAAATATTTAATTTAAATTGATGCTGATGATGTGCAACTTTAATGGCATGTGGATTTTCATCGGAATAAATATGTTCGTTGTGCAGATTGGTGTAACTCACGTTCTAAGCGACGGGTACTGGTACTTGGTTCTTCTTCAACTCTTTCCAGAATCATCTCTTCTGTTTCCACAGTTCGAGTTGTTCGCATACGACCCCTGCCTTCAAAGTTTCTCTCAAAGCTGCCCGTTTCCCGAAGATGACGCTCGACATTGGCAAATGTTTGGTGTATTGGCGTATACTTGAGTAAATTTCATAGACTGGTGACAATTTGTCAATAATTAATTGTCAAATTATTAAATGCCATAGCAACAAGGTCACTTAAAAATTATTGTTACAGGTAATTTGATTTTAATATTATTACTAATAATACTAAATATTGTAAATATTTTCTTCTGGCAAAACAGCTCATTCAACGAAAAATATTAAAGAGGTAAAATAGCTTCCAAATACATCCAGTCACTCTACAAAAATATCTGGGTTGTCATAACGCCGTTCATATAAAAAATGAGGAGAAATGTTGACGTATTATATCACTTTTATAACACTTCCACTTATTTACAGCCGGTGACTATACTACTAGAAAACGTAATTTTATAGTATTAGTCTACATACTAAAAATCATTAAAATCGATTAGCAGGTTTTCACGTAATTTTGGAAAAACCAATATTTTTACAAATTTTTGACGCCCTCTACCGACTAAACGAGACAATTTTGGATATAACTAAGTCGGCTTAGATCGACCTATTTTGACGTCAGGAGTCTGACGTCAAACGTTGTACACGTATTTTCCGGACACCCTGTATAAGAAAGTCAACTCTTTTTTTAACCAATATTTTTGGTAAAATAGTATATGACCGTATGAAGGGTAAATGCAGTCGAGTTTGATATAATAACCTTTGTAACTACAAACCATATTTATACACGAAAGATATTTCAAAGATCGGGAATTCAAAGTTCTTGTGAGTCAAACGAACAGACATTTTTCGAGTTGGTAGTTCAGCAAACTAAATTTTTCTTTCCTGCTAATGTCAGGTCTGTCGCCCACAGCTAGAGAACAAGCTGACAGCAATTAAATGTACTAACTTTACTTTTATATGTTTTATTTTGTGAATCATATAGCATTATTTAGTAAAAAAGAGCTGGCATTTGGTGTCTACCAGGGCCAAAAACGCAATACACACACATATTATAGCATTGTTTTTACTTGTTTTAAATCACAACATTTTAACTGGTATGCCTCAAGTCGTCTTTAGGTGAAATACGCACCTGAGACGACTTAAGGCATACCAGTTAAAATGTTTGATAATTTGAAACAAGTAAAAACATTGATTCACAAAATAAACCATATACAGTGTCACCAATAAAGTCCGTATCATATGAGATTTTTTTTAATTAATAGCTTTATTCAAAATTTGACTTTGGCATCAAGTTCTGCTTCGATCGAGATGAAAATTAGGCAAAAAGTAGTGGTCACGTGATTCGCATTATCTGTCAAATTTTAATTTTTTCCAAAAAATAATTCATAATCATATATAATAAAAAAAGTTATTAGAAAAAATGTTTTTAAATGCAGTTTCTAGCCTATATGCAAAATTTAAGCTGCAAAAGATAATTTTGATTTTTACCTATATTTTGTAAATTGCACCACTTTTGCAAAATAAGACTCAACGCAACATACATAAAACTTCTTAGTTTTGACAATGTTTTATTTCAGATACATTTTCTTTAAAGTAGCGCTATATTAAATGTGTGTTTTTTTACAAAATCATAATTGGACTATTAAAATTTGGACGCATGTGATGAAAAGTTTATTTGTTTTTGACCCTGTATAAAGGCAACTTTATAAAATAAGTATTTTTGAAAACGTAGTTTGTGTCTGAAAGTAATCTACCTTAATATTAAGACAAAATAACACAGTGTCATTAGTAAAGTGTTCATTAAGTGGAAAATAAATTTTGGTTTAACTTAACGTAAAATTTAACTATTTCAACGATTTAACTTAAAACCCCTTTATTTTATTTTTTGTTTTTTTACTTTCAGGCACAAACTACGTTTTCAAAAATACTTATTTTATAAAGTTACCTTATACAGGGTAAAAAAAATAAACTTTGCATTACATGCGACTAAATTTTAATAGCCCAATTTTGATTTTGTAGAAAAACACACATTTAATATGGCGCTACTTTAAAGAAAATGCATCTGAAATAAAGCATTGTCAAAACTAAGAAGTTTTATGTAGGTTGCGTTGTGTCTTATTCTGCAAATGTGGTGCAATTTACAAAATATAGGTAAAAAATCAAAATTATCTTATGCAGCTAACATTTTGCATGTGGGCTAAAAAATGCATTTAAAAAAACTTTTTCTTGTAACTTTTTTTCGATATTTTCAGAAATAACCCCATTTTTGAATTATTTTTGGAAAAAATTAAAATTTGACAGATAATGCGAATTACGTGACTACTATTTTTTTTGCTTAATTTTCATCTCGATCGAAGCAGAACTTGATACCAAAGTCAAATTTTGAATAAAGCTAATAATAAAAAAAAATCCCATATGATGCGGACTTTACTGCTGACACTATAATAGTAAAGTTAGAGATCTAATATATCAGTTAAAACCTATTTTAAAACAAATAAAGACAATGCAAGTCGACAACTCTTCCATTACTCAAAAAGTATCATTGTCTAAAACCTTTAAAAAAGCATATTGTGTTGTCTGGTAACACACACATAATTGGTAAACAATGGCATTTTTACGAAATGGATAGTTGGTCTTTTAAATTCCAGTGAAGTTATTTTTGCTATTATATCGGGAAAATGTTGAAAAAAATAAAAATCCGAATTCCTGCTTCTTTAACTTTCTATAATTAATTTTTGTCGCTTGATTTCAACATTTTTCTTCATTTTTATCGGCCATTTACAAGAAATTTAAAAAACTATTTCTAAATATGATTCTTTAACCTGGCTTGGACTCAACAACCATTATTAGAGCTCAGCAATTTGATATTGCTTTAAACCAAATTCTTATCATTTTACTCATTTTAATACTGGAATCGCTTAATTATATTCGTTTTTGATGTTTAACAACAGCATGGAAGATTAGGGTACGCATTTAATGTGTAATTTCTCAACTTATTTTACTCTCTGTGTTAAGAAGAATAAAGAACTTTCCTAATAGCCCTTGTAGGAATATTTAATAGTAACTATATTGTGTTCAAAACCAAGACTCAGAAAATGCAATAATATAATAGCTTATATAAACCAATCCTGATGCAGGTTTTACTATTATTTGTATTTACTGATTCTTATTCATATTAATTTACACATTAAATGAACACTTTGAACTTTAAAAAAAATAATTTTTTTATTGTATTTAAAAAGGTACAAAAATTCAGGCAATAGCGATGAGGAGGAATGTTCGGATATTCTGCCGTTCTTGAAGGAATTTAAAAGCCAGCAGAACTATAGCGAAATGATACTCAAAAAGTCTCCTACGCCAGTAAAGGTACTTTTATATTTCTATATTTAGAAAAATATATTGATTGCATAGTACGCCCGCTCCAGTAATAATAATCTATACTTACTTGTTTTTTAAATCTTAATCGAAACTAACGAATGCAATGTGCGGATTACCTTGCAAACTCGAGAGGCATGCATGAGCGACGCAAGCATTGATAACAAAAAAGGTGGAAGATAAAATAAAGAATTAAAGTATTTTCTGCATTTTTTTAAATCCTGAATTAGTCTGTAATAAAATAATTTTATAACATTTTCTTTCTTTTTTTTTAATTTAAAGAAAGCTAAACTTAAAACAAATTAAGTTTTAAGTCTAAAGTTATTTTTTCCTCTTGCAGATTTTAAACTACAGTTATTGTTACAATATTTTATCAGAAACTTTTTGTGTCATGTCTGAAAATTCAGACAGCATTTTAATCATAATCTGCCTTGTCGATAATTTTTGTAAGCAACTCTAATGAGGTTTAAAATATGGAATCTATTCACTAAACGCTGGATTGAGACATGCGTTGCGAACATATCGTAAGATAAAAAAAAAACCTCCTAAAATCATGCCAGAATAGATCCTGCATGTCTGAAATTATTTTTCCTAAAAGGTAATCTGGGTTAATAGCTAAAGGTTAATGAAAAAATGCTGTCAAATGCTGCAGCTTTTATTTTGATAAGAAAATTATGTAAAATATGGTATTCACTGCAGCAAAAAAAAGCTTTTATGATCGAAATTTACTGTATAGAAATGGTAGAGTGATTGATGGCCCGCGGGTTTACTTAAAACGGAACGCTATTGAGGAATTTTTAAACCGAATTTAAAAGTATAGTAATAGTAATGGATTTCGATCAGTTTCGCTAAGTTTTGACTAAATCTATGGTTTTGTTTAGAGAAACAGGAAGTGTGAATTAAGAGTAAGGCAATGCGCATATTTTGAGAATATTTTTTTTTATCTTATGATATTTCTACCACATGTTTAGGTACTGGTATTGGTAATCTATCATCTCCATATCCTCAGTGCATATAAAATTTATTTTTTTGACGATGTTTCTGTTTAAAAATTAAATTTCAAATATTACCAATCAATTTCTCGGGTACTAGATGTTCATCTGCATCGTTAGAGATATAACAGTTCTTTTTAAATTCCTTGAGAAATATAGGGTTCATCGAAAAATTAGGGAAATCAAGCAATCAATCCACAGAAGAAGTCTCAGAGACTCATAATGGTCAAATTTTAATTTACAATAGAAATATATCAAAAAACTGAATTTTTATGCCGTGATAACAGCCCCTTGAGGGTTAAGTGTAAGAAATGAGTTTATAGTCCTTATCAACAATAGTTAATATTCGTATAAAAACTGATTTTATTTTTATATACGATACTAATAAGTAGACGGTGATATCGATATTGTCAGTATTTACTTCAGGCGAATTAGTCTTTTGAACCGTTTAAATAAATAATAAGTACTATTGATTCAATATTTGAGATATATTATTGTTCTAATTTATTACGAACGGTACATTTAAAAACCTTACATCCTATCTTCTTACTTGCGAGAAACATTGAAACAATACAATAGTCAAAAAAGCATAATTAATTTAAGATATGTGCCCCGTCTAAATTTTTTTTTCCAGCTGGCGAATTTTTGCTGGGGTATGGCTCGTACCTAGGATCTCGGTATAAACAAGTTATTTTAGTAATTCATATAAATTGGTTTTAAAAAAAAACTGATAAATTGTTTTTACCACCTTAATTACAGGTCGCGTATTGGCATTCTACACTATTATTCCCTCAAGGAGAAATAAATATAAATCAACATTTTGTAACATATCTTGCACCCAAATTATTTAATTTAATTACAATTGATATAAGAAATGTACAAAGATTGAAAAGATTTAATGGCCTGTTTAAGAATTTTTTCTTTTCGAATTGGGAACTGTTTATAAGACGGCTCTAGTAACTACTTCTTATGATAGATTTGCTATGTTATAACACAGAGGGCAAATCTGTAACTATTCCTACATTATACTGACATCTTAAACAATTTATTACTCTATGCACATACAGGTGGTAACACCTAGGAGCATTAAAATTATAGCTGATTAAGTTTATATTATTGTATTATGTAATTAAAAACTCATGGTATGTAACTAGAATATATTAAATATAAGTAAATTCAGAGCAATATCGCTCCGAACCTTAGTATACCATGACTTTATATGTTACACTCAATTTTATAAGACAAAGGTACTGTGATTCAGAGCATACCTATGTGTGTTCTGAAACACAGTTCACAAAGAGTTTAATAGATACGCCGTTCTTGGTAAATTTTTTTATTTAACATACTCCACACCCCCCACTTAGTAATATTAATGTGTTTGAATATAAATGACACGCAAAAATGGGAAATATAAAAATTAAAATAAACCTGAAATCAATAAAACTCGCACAAAATTATTTAGAATCATAATACGTTTTCGTTATAAAAGATCGATCGATCTGAGTTAAAGTCACATACCTACTACAATTAACTGTTGAGTATACTAAACGATGTGATTCAGATTTTACTGTTTTTAGGTTTGAACATTTTGAATTTGAACACTTAGGTACTTTCAATAATCAATACAAAATATCGGAACAAAACTATGAGGTAGGTACATATGCAGACTCGTGTGCCGATTCAGAGGGAATTGTGATTACGCGCCATAAAATGTTTGGTTATATTTTTGATTTCATGAAAGTAGGATAATTCGTGTTTTATAGGTGGCATAACGCATTTATTGATAAATATGAAGAACTATAAGAAGATTTAAGATGGAAATGTGCAATGAGGAAACCTCTTCAATTATCCATCAAATCTATAAAGCTAATAGACTATGCTATCAAAGCAAAAAAAAATAGATTAAAAAAGAGTGCTTGTCGTTCAGGTGGCTAGATGATTTTAGTGATAAGACCGAGTACTAATTGGATTGTGCGTTACTCATATCCATCTGCCAAAAGATGCAAGGCGTTCAACTTATGTATATAGGTACCTTACTTGACTTTATGTGCAACCTTTTTTGTTGTTATTTGCAAGTAGTCGATCGTTTAGTCATGAAATACTAGATATGAAATTTTCTAAAAGATAATAGTTTGTTAGTTTTATTTACTTCAGTTCCATTTTAATTTTAATGTTTCCCATGTTTGTCTGTGATTTATATTTAAACACATTAATATTACTAAGTGTGGACTGTTGAGCATATTATATAATAAATTTGGAAAATACGGCGTATTTTTCAAACCCCTTGGGAACTGTGTTTCAGACCGCTAAAAAATAGTCATGCTCTTAATCGCAGTATACTTTGTTTTACGAAATTGCGCGTAACATGAAGTCATAGTGTACTACGATTCAGAGCAATATTGCTCTGAATAATAATATAGTATAATGTCAATACAGGTATGTAGTTCGAAAACAACATCACGGATTTTAAAGCGGATTTCAGAGTTTCAAAGATTGTTTCTTGCAGATAACTAGCGTGGTAAGCTTATGGCGTTCTCAACGCGCTCTTTAATGTTTAAAAATGAAAAATTTTAAGTAAGTGACATTTGACATTTTGTTTTAGTACCATTTCCTATTTAAAATTTCGAGAAAATTTAAGATTAAACTTGACATATTCAACAAAATTTAAAATGTGCCCCATTTTGTGACAAATTAATACTTTTGAGAATCTGAGTAAAAACCAATAAGAAAATGAATTAAATTTTTGTTTTTAACTGGTTGTTTGACAAAAGTGTTATTGGTTACGTCAGATTGTCGCCATATTGAATTTAAGAGAAATACCTCCTACAGCGCCATTTAAAAAAAACACTTTTAAATTTCAAGCACTATCCTACTGTATAAAAAAATAAATAGCGTTCTATTGAAAATTCTTGACTTGGACCCTCTTCCGGAAAAACCGGAAGTGATATTCAACTGTTTTTTTTATGCAAAGTCTTAATAAACTATCGTCTCAACTCACATTGCAACTCTCCGAATTAAAAGATAATTATATGGCGCCTTGTAAATCGATTTCGTAGTCACCCGGTATACCTGATTTAGCGTCGTTGAAGAGGCGTCTTCAATTTTATTTGAAAAAGAGATATTTCGTTCTATATATTATTTATATTATATATATATTTCGTGCATATGAAGTTATAGTCTGGTCGTATAAATGTTTAACAAATGGAAATTTTGGTTTATTATTTGCACAACTGAAATCTTAAATACCGCGGAAACTGGTGCATGTCGGCTGCGCATATCAGGTGCACTTAGAATAACTTCAAGTGAAACAGCATACAGGGTAGGGCAAAAAATATGAAAACCGTTCAAGAGTAAAATATTTTTATACCGAATAATACAAAAAAATTGGGTAAGGAAAAGTTGTTAGAATTAAAAAACCATGCCATATACCCATATAGGTGTGCCGATAGCCTTCTATTATAAAAAAATTATATATTTGAAAACTTTTAATTAACCACGATCTTTTTTATAAAATCTTTTTAAATGAACCATAATCAAATTACTCATAAACATTTTTTATTAAGTTGAAGTCAATTTGTAAAATTTGCTAAGATTTATATTTTTTTAAGTAATCAAGAATAGAATGTTTGTTGCAAGGTTTCTATAAACAAGTTTCGAATTTCGCAAATATTTCCGAACATATGACATTTTTCTTAAATATTTCTAATGTTCTACCGTGCGAGCAAAAATTATTTGCATCACAGAGGGCCTTGCATCTAAGGACGTAATGCTTAGCCGTAGAGCTTAATACCTGTTGGGTGTCAGTAACTACCTGAATTAACAATCAATCAGTTATTCCGTCATTTTTGACAGTCGTTACAAGTAATTTGATTCATCGCTAATTTTTCCAATTTCTTGAATAATTCACACAAGGGGCCTTACGGAACAGCACAAAACATTCATGCTTAAAGCGTGTTTTCGAAACGGGGTTAGAGTAAATGGTGAGTGGCAATACAATCCGGGTTTGTGCATGGACGATTTTCACGAACATTTTCCTAACATTGAAAAAGAACCGTGGCTGTTTTTAGGGAAACAGGTTCTATACAACACAAAAGAGGAGCAGGAAGACCATCTGTAAGAACAGAAGAACTTGTTGCCAACGTTCGTGAAATAATGCAAAATAGGACAACAAATTGTATAAGACGCCTGTCCCAAGAAGTGGAAAGATCTTATGGAACATGCTATTTTTAATAAGCAGCTAAATTTATTTTCTTATAAAGTGCAAGTATTCCAAGAGAGCCGCAGATTTTGAAAGACGCAGGAATTACTCTCAATGGTTTACCGAAAATTTATTGGAAATAAATGATTAATGAAAATTTTAACCTAGATTGGGTTAGATAATATATCGTCCCCATATCATTGTAATCTAAACCAAGCCCTACGTTTTTTAATCCAAGCCCTCTTTGATGCAAATAATTTTTGCTCGCATGGTATGTTATATAGTAAAATACTATTGACCATATAAGGCAATGTCCATGTGGAATAAAAAAAAATCCAAATAAGACAGCGTAACCCATATATTTAAAACGGTTAGCCATAAAAATATCAATGTATATTTTGGCGGTTTTGCTTTAAAATTCTCCATTGATTAAAATTATTTGCTAACAAAATGCCTCCTCAAATAATGTTTACATTAACGAAAAAAGCAAAATTAGTTTTAATCTGAGAAACGACGCCAGATAAACAAGTTCACTATTCAAACTGTCAGAATATGCATTTTGTTCGTATTTATTTTTCCATGGCTCCAGGATAATTTTAGTAAATTTCGATTACTTGCATGTCCTAATTGTATTTTTTTAATATTTCATCTAGGATAGACTTTTATGGCTTTGGTTTTTTATTATGCAGGTATATTAGGAAAATGTATGATTTAGGAATATTTGCGAAATCAAAACTTATTTATTTGTAATAACCTTGGAAGAAACATTAAGTTTTAGGTTACCTAAAAAAATATTGTCTAAGCAAATTTTACAAATTCGCCCCAATTTAATTAAGGATGTTCCCAAGATTGGTTGGTGGTTAATTTATAAAGTCATTATACCTAAATATAAAAAAAAATTATACGCGAATAATTTAAAGTTGAAAAAATGTTGTTGGAAAGCCACAATATTTTTCTTAAACATATTTTTTAATGGGAAAGAAAGAAAAAACTTAAAGTCTTCCTCCACAAAGTTTAATAGAATAAAAATATTTTTTTAATTCTGAACAACTTTTTTTTATAACATTTTTCTCTATTTCTCGATATAAGTGTACTTTCCTCTTGAACATTTTTCATAATTTTTACTCTCGTGTATTTGACTTGAGGCCACTCTAAGTGCACCTTATATTATGGTTATCGGACATGTATCAAGGTTTGACGGTATTTAAATTTGGGTTCTGGCTATTAATGAAAAAACTTCTCAACAAACCATCTAAAAAGTACCCAGTACCCGGATGGTTTTTCTTGTAGAAAAGATACCTACAGTTTTTGTTTAAACGATTTTATTATGAATTGATAAAAGCAAAAGACGATAATATTATATTATTATAATTATTTTAAGCTATCAACCTAACAAAACATATAAATTCTGTATGCATAAAATATGTAATTCATTAATTAAATTTTGTGCTCAAATAATAAGCAGAAAATGTTATAAATTTATTTTTTTAATGGAAAATAAAAGCAAACATATTTTTGTTATAATAAATATGTATAGAAATATGCCACATGGTTTACATTATTAAATAGCTAAATTATTTAATACAATGGTAAACTTTTCAATTAATCATTATTTTTTTCATGGAAATAATATTAAAATTTAAAGTTGGTATATAAAATAATAATGTGTTATACGAAAATATATATTCTTAAATTGTTTCAGCCATACTCACTAAATGTTTTTAAATATAAAAGCATCCGTAATTTAGGGTTGTTCTTTAAAATAAAAAGTTTCAAAATAAATCAACTTATTTTTGTATTGTAAGTATTTTTTTTTGTTTTTATTTTAAATTATAAACCAAAAGTAAATTAGTTTTCTTTTTAAAACTATTGTTAAACTTAAACAAGCCCAAAAAATTACGAACAATCCTAACACCACCCCAGTAAAATTATTATTTAATTTCAAAAAGTCTAATTAAAGTAAATGGTCATAACACATCAAAACAATGATACAAAAAGACAAGATTTTAAACAATAATTAATAACAAAGCCACTTTGATCGTAAGTAAATAATGTCTGCCAATGTCAAAATGCTGCAACCCAACATTATAAGATCCAAATATTAACCTTTATAGTGAATTTAGCAATATCTATAATATTAAATATGGAATTTTTTGAAGTTACAAAAATTTATGAAGATTACTAACCATCTACATAAGTACCTAGCTTATTATTTTTTTTATTAAATTCTGAAAAGTATGAGTTCTAAAACAGAAATTAACCGTAGAAAAAATCGAAGCAAAATCGTGAATACGGGCACCACCATAAGAAAACCCCCCTGGCATCCGATGACCTGATGGCAGATGACGAAGAGGACATAGTGGGCGAAGACATAGAGACCCCCCGGGGGGTGTCCGATCCCTATTACCCCATATCCCTTCCCATAGACCAAGCCTTTAAATCCAAATACGTATTTCACCTAAAAAAAGGAAAAACGCTCCAAGAGAAAACGTATGTGTTTTTGGAACACCCTGTAGGCTGGATCTGCATTTTTTATCATTGCTCAGTGTAAGTAGAATTTTCTATATATTTATATTTTTTTTTATTGTTGTGTATAATACGATCGCAGAAAACCATTGATTTATTGCTGGAAAGGGGCAAGCTGGTTCATATATAATTTTTTCCGTAGGTATAAATATTACTCTCAATCAAAAAGTGTTTTTAAGCTGTGATGCTCTGATAATTTGCGCGTATAGTTTTAGCGTCACCTTTCGTAGCAATACATAGGAAAATATGCGGAAAATCTTGTGGGTTTATTAAATTAGGATGACGGTTATTCTTTGAAAACCCTATTTTAAATAAATGAAGCACAATAAGGTAATTTCACACACAAGTAGTTTCCGAAAAATGTTCGATATATTTTCAAACTCGGTTTGAAAGTGCACGTTAAGCAAAATAAGTATTGCCCACAAATAATTTACACTAAATACATTTTTTTTGAATAATTTCATAGTTGTATGCGCTCACATTATTATGGCTTTAGAATTTTGGGAAGTTTGCGCATACACTAAACGTAGCTTGAAGTCAAGACAGCCATGGCCCTGACTTAACTGGTAACGAAAAATACACTAAAAGCAGCCTCTCTTATAACACTATGATAAATTATCTCTTACTCGCACTTCTTTTAAAACTTCTTCATAATTTACCCAGACGGCTCTAACATTCGTGAACTATGTAAGAAAGTAAATTTGAGTCAATAATAAATTTTACCAGTCAGACAAATTTTATTGTCATTTTTGACAGTAACATTTTTAATCAACATTATTTAAAAAATGTCACTTTATTGTGAAAAAGAAATAAAAGAACAAGCAATAATTTTAAAATTATTTGAATATATTCAAAGAGAAAGTGATACTTGAAAAAATAAATAATAAACATGAAAAATATACCGGGTTAGTATAAAGTACCAAAACACTTTAATATCTTTAAAACCGGTAAAGCTATGCTTAAAATATTCGGTATTTGGAAGTTTCTGGGTATGAGGAATAATTGAACAATGATATCGGCTTAAATGGAATGCCCCATTTATTTTTACTGCGGTTACTTGATAGTCTCAAACTTAGTAAAATTTTATTTCTACTAGTTGCTGGGATATGACAACACCGCATTTTCAGTAAAAAGTACCGGAACGCTCAAATATCTTCAAAACCGCTAAAGCTGCGCCTTAAAAATTTGGCATTTGTAGGTGTATGGGTATGGCGAATTGAACAATGATATGGACACAGTTGCCAGATTTAATAATTTTGCGTTACACATAGTCGTTTTGTTATCTTAAATGGAATGCCCCATTTATTTTTACTGCAATGAATGGCTCTTTTGAGGATTTTTTTATTATACGCAAAAACATAATAATTTTAACGACACTAGTTTTTAATTAGATGTGGGCCCCATTATTTCCCAGACAGTACCCAAGTCGATCATAAAACTCTCTCAGTGTGTTACTCAACATATTCGGTGTTATAAGTGCAACTCCGATGTAAATTCTTTCGCAAAGTGCAACCAGATTTTCTGGACGATTTTTGTAGACACGATTCTTTAAATGACCCCACAAGAAGAATTCTAGTGGAGTCATATCAGGGATCGAGGTGGCCATTCTAATGCACCACGTCTTCCAATCAGCCTCCCTGGGAATTGGTTGTTAAGAAACTGCATGGCTACCCTTGAAGAATGAAGTGGAACACCATCATGTTGGTACCATATTTCACCTAATTTTCTATTTTGTTGAATGGCATGGACTATACGTTCTCTAAAGAGCTCCAAATATTTTTTTCCTATTAATGTACCTTCTATGAACAATGGTCCGATAATATTATTACCCAATATTCCAGCCCAGACGTTAACTTTCTCAGGATATTGGGGGTGAAGTTCATGCATCCAATGGGGGTTATCTCTAGACTTAATTCCACAATTGTGCCTATTAACTTGGCCGTTTAAGCAAAAAGTAGCTTCGTCGCTGAATACAATTTTGCGTGCAAAATATGGATTTTCATTAATATTTTCCATTATGATCGCGGCGAATTCATTGCGGCGCGCGGCGGTCAGGATCACCTTCTAAAAATTCTTTCGTGTAATGAATCTTGTACGGCTTTAATTTGTCTTCCTATAATCTTTACCGATTTTTAACAGATTTCAGCATTTACAGCTAACTGGCTGGTACTTACTCCGGGATTTTCCTCTATTTGTACTAAAACATTTAATTTATTTTCATCACTTGTAGCAGTTTTTGGGCGTCCGGTTTTAGGTAAGCTTTTTATAGACCCTGTTTCCCGGTAACGTCAACAAGTTCTGTGTACGGTGGACCTATTAATGAGTTTGTTAGAATAGCGGTCAATAAACAAGTCGCAGACTTCTTGATATGTTCTTGTTTTATTTCCATATCCACAAAAATCAAAATATCAATATGTTTGGTCTCTGATAGAACAAAATTCATTATAAAATTATAATTTTGTAATCAATACAATTATTAAGCTGCTTTACTGACAGTGATGTGTTTAATATGAGATTGTTGTAGCATGGCGACGCGACGGCAATTGTTTCCAAAAATACTGAAGCAGCTCCACTTGTTTATAAGGTATTCAATTTTCGGGCGTTTCCGATAAATTTAATGCTCATTCTAAAATAAGTCCTAGAAATTTTCTGACTAGTATCTCAAAGTGCAAACAGAATTTTGAAAATTTAGGATCTTACTAAGTTTGATAATAATATGCTAAATTCATTGCAGTAAAAATAAATAGGTCATTCCATTTAAGATAACAAAACGACTATGTGTAGAGCAAAACTAGGAAATTTGTCAACATTGCCGATATCAGCTTTAGCGGTTTTGAAGATATTAAAGTGTTTCGGTACGTTATAGTAACCCGGTACATAGCGATGCTTGTATAAATACTTATCGGTTTTGGAGAGCTTCTGATGCTTTGGGAATTTTGTGTTCAAAAATCTAACGAAAAACAAGTAGAATTTTTAAGAGAATTTACGAATAACGGCAACTCTTAATTTCCCTTAAAACTTGTTTTTTTTCGGGTTGAAACCTGGATATACAGTAAAGGGGATTTTAGGCGAAGTTGGCAAGATGCAAAATGTTGCTTCATGCAGTTAAAAAAATCGTTAGAGGATGTACGGTATATTATTCTTCATGCTAGTTCATAAAATGAATTTGTGAATAATGCAAGTTTGATATTCAAATCTGGTGACTATCATAATTCGATGAATAGTGACAACTTTGAGAAATGGTTTGAAGAAAAATTGTTACCAAACTTGGAAGAACCGTCGCTTATTATCATGGATAACGCTACCCATTATTTTGACTGATGCGTTAGAGATGCATTAGAAAAAAAATATGTTTCACTTTTAAATTTTATAAACGAGTATAAAACTAATAAACCGCATTGTTCACGTTATTTGAAACCGCATATAATAGAATATTTCACTCATGTATAAATTTTCCCATAAGAAACGTTAAAAATAAAAAAATATCAGCGGATATACAACGTTGCCTAGACAACGTTGTATATCCAACACACAACAATCGAACCTATTTGACGAGACAGTTTTTTTAATTTTTATTATTCAATCAATAATTAGTTAATATTTTTCAATTGTTTGTTGCTATTTGTTAAGTTTTTTTATAAAATAAAAAAAAAATTGTTATTGGATTTCAGTTACAGTTTTAATTATGTTATATAAAATTGAAAATTGTATGACAAAAAATTTTTTTTATATATATTTCATTCTAGAAATATTCTCCCTAAATACCGCTCGTGCATAAAAATTAACCAGATAATTTTCATTCAAGCTTGTTATACTAATTCCACTCGTTCTTCGAACTCGTGGAATTATAAATAACAAGCTTTCATGAAAATTATCGGTAATTTTTAAGCACTCGTGGTATTACCCCCGATAAATTATTTGCATTGAATTAAAAAATATGTTTCAGGATTGATAGGGGCTTGTTAAAGGTATATTTTAAAATTATTTTCATAACTTACAGGTTGTGCCAAAAACACGAAACGCCTCAAACTTGTGTTTGTTCTTAAATAAAATGCCCTGTATATTATTTTATTATCGGTTTCTACGATCAAAATAAAAGTGAGTTTTCTTGGGGTTTATTATAGTTAAACCCTACGGGTTTTAAAATATTTCGTATTTTGTTAAAATGTAGTAACAAATATTTTAATCAATAATTTATTATCTCTGATTAGATTTAATGTTGCACTTATAAAAAATTCATTAACTTATACAACGTGTTCAAAAGGTACGAAAAAATGATTGCAAGTTTGAAATGATAAAAACTTGTTTAATTTAAATAAAACACCCTGTATTTTATATCCGCAATAGATGTAAAATTTAATTGCCTGTAGTATTAAGCTTTCCTATAGCTAATTGCCCTTATTTTTATGAAAAATGCAAATATTCATAATCCGGACTGATTTTAACCAATTTAATATTAATCAAGTTACTTATGGCATTTTGACAACTCACATAAATATTATTTGTATTTGATAGTTTTTTCTAAAAGTGTTTCGTTGCAAATCGTCATTTAGTTATAATAGTGGTGGTTTCTATTTTTTTGCAAGCAGCATGTTTTTTCTGTTTTTTAAAATTATAATTATTTATCCGACAAAACGAATCGACATGATTTTTATTCTTGGAGAATGTCTGCTAAACTGCTAACTGGCTTCACGAGTTAACGTTCGAAGATTTCCTAACAGAAATCATCCAAATAAAGTCGTTTTCAAAATACTGTTGACTCAATTTAGACAAATCCACTAAAAAAAGACCTGGGACAGAAAATGAAGAAACTGAATTTGCTGTAATTGGGTCTGTAATGGAAAGTACCCATATAGGTCAAAACCAAATTGCGCAAAATATCGCCATTAGCCAGTCAAGCCTTTCAATCATCCTTATAAAATTTAGCGTCACCAACAACTCTCCGGAAACTATTTGGAAAAACGACTGAATTTTGTATGTTGCTCTTAGACAAAGTGGCAGAAACTGAAAAGTTTTGATTTTATTTTATGTAGGGACAAGTTCATGTTTCACCACAATGGATCCGTCAATGGCCATAATTTTTATTTCTACTCTGAGTCCAATCCGCATCTATTTGGAATAGTTGATAATCAACATAGAGGGTCAGTAAATGTTAGAGGCAGAATATTGGGATCTTCCTTTTTCGAAATCTATATAAATTGGGAAATGTTTTTAGATGTTTTGATTGCCATTGTTGTTACAAGACCTTTCCATAGTCATAATAGAATTGATGTGGCTTTAAATAGATGGAGCACCCGCACATTTCTGTAGTAGGATCCGTGAATTGAATTAAAAACGTACAATTTCAAAATCGATAGATTGGAAGAAATGGACCTCAGAATTGGCCTCCAAAAACATCTGACTTGACTTCACCCGATTTTTTTTTATTGGGATATGTAAAAGAAATTGTTTATAGCAGAGCTCCAACAACACCGAATAATATGAAGGACCGCATTAGAAAATATTTCCGATACATAAGCCCAGCAATGTTGTTAAATGTTACTGAAGGTTTTAAAAAGAGGATATGTTTATATGTTTAGAGTCGGATAGATTTCATTCTTTTTCCTGTTACCTTTACATTACTTTAACTAGTAACTGTAAACTCTTTCTTTTTTTAGAACCAATTCTGACCTGTAAAAATGCCATATAATTGCAAATTTAATGCATAATAATTTTTTTTACGAAAAATCTAGTGTAATATGTTAAAAAAATATATTTAATACAGTGGTGCGTATACGCACCATTGGGACCAAATGGGTTAATAATGCGGCTGTTATATATATTTTTAAATCCGGCCAACTTGATTAAATATTAAGAAACAAAAATCCTGGCACCAAAACAACATTTTTCTCTAAGATCTTTTTGTAATTTATACTTTTGAAAATAATTATTCTATTTTAGCGCACTAGCACCAGCTGTATTGTAATAACGTTATTCCATTACACAGAAACATTTTAGCGTTATAAAATTTGTACGCTGTCCAGCATTTTAATTCTTATTGTAGTCATGCTGGTTAAAAATACAATAATACTAAATACTCTAATACCTCAGAAATTTACGACGGAAACAATCGGAATTTAAATAAAGCTTATATTTCAGGCTATAAAACATCATCTTATGGAAAGAGTCCATTTTGATTTTGCAGCTTTCTCTATAAAACACTTTTAGAGACTATATCAGAAGTATTTCTAATATCTCAACTTTTTATGATGTGGATGATGATTACAAAGTAAATTAACTTGGCTACAAATAAATAAATAAATACATTTTGACAAGACATCTCAAAGGGGACGTATTTCTGCAAATAATAACCAATTGAAAAAAAATAATATTGCCTATTGTGCCTATGTTACAGGCCAATATAAATCTTATTTATTAATTGTTACGAATAGAAAGAAAGCTTAACTGTTGCTCTCCGTAATAATATGTCGTAATGAGCTTAGATTTATTGGATTGCAGTATTACAAAATGGATGCGACAACTTAATCTGTAGTAAGTTATCCATAAAGATTAAAAAATTCAATCTGTTACCGAACGAAAAATCTTGAAGAAACGAGACAACTTTTTGGCTTAATTTAAAATAATAGTAACTTCTACGTAAATTAAGATGCAAAGCGTACATTTTGACGTTGGTTTGTCATTTTAGCAATCTTTATAATGTATTCTCACTGGTTGTCAATTAGCACGTCGAAAATAGAAAGTTATGTCCGGATACAAAATAATCATTAATATTTTTAAAAGTTATCAGTTTTATCGGTCTTAACGAAATTCCAGAAATATTGTTATTAACATTGTAGCAGTAAATTATCTATGTTATAACATGAATACTTAATATCATACGATATATACATATTAAAAAAACCTGACCAGAAAAAATCATCTTAGCATCTCGTCTGACCATAAATTAAACCGTTGATTGTCTTTTTTGCTGTCAGCTTGAGAAAAAAATACCGTTCAGTCCAAAAATCTGACGATATTTCTTGTGTATTTCACAGAATGACCAGACCTTATAAAAAAATCTAGATTATTTATGTGTTAATTAATAAATCTGAGCTGAGTAAACAATATAACTCAAATAAACCCTTCAAACGAGATATTTTGGACATACACGCCCATTATCCAAAATTTTTTAAATGGTCAGACCGACATCACCCCCTTAAGATCCCGGTAAACCAAAAATAAGGTTTGCAATAAGTTCCAGTAAAAAAATATCTTTTTTGAAAAGGAATAAGACGACCCATTTAATGGAAAGGAATAAGGATACAGTACAATCTAAATTTTACTTTTACAAAAACTACCCAGGGAGGTTTCAATTCACTGGCCAATAGTAAGTGGCTAGTTCTAAATAAAAAAAATTATGAGGTCTGCCCAGTTAGACTCCTAAGAAAACTGTTAGCTAAACGTGGAAGAGAAATTACAACAAATATATTGTTTTTACAACCTCACACATCTTGGTACAAGGGAATCTGGTTTAAAAATATTTCTTTAGGAGTAAACAACTTATCAAAATGGATAAAATTATCATCTCATTGAATCGGCCTAGACACAAAAGAAACAAAATTACCAATCACTTTCACCGGTCAGCTGTTGTTTCAACATTGGCCTATAACAAACAATTATAAATAATAATTCTGTATTAGTACACTTTTGCTTATGTTATTTTTTGTTAATTATTAAGTTCTGAATACTACTCGTGTCCAAATTATTACTAGTAATACCATAAGAGGTTAAATTATTTCCGAAAATTTATTCTATATAGCTACACGATAATTTTCTAAAAATATTGTTGAGCGAGAAAAAATTTCCGGATTTAATTTAACCTTGCGCGGTATTCAGTAAGAAAATTCCACATCAAATTGTATTTAAAATAAAATAATTTTTAAAATGTATTTAAAATACAATAATTTTATTTTAAATACAATTTGGCCTGGAATTTTTTATTAAACTACCTACACGATTTCTAGTTTCTTGTAGTTACACGTAAATACAATTTTAGGTCTTAAAATAGTATATTTTTTTATTTTACGTAATTTTGGTTTACAACATTTGGTAGAAAGTTTTTTTTTTCAATTTTTTTAAAGTGCCACTAAACGCATTGTGATGCTATAATAATAAGTTAAAATTGAAATCTATATTTTTTTTAATATCGATTGTAGTTGCGCAAAAATATCATTTCAGTATTTAACAGAGCTCAATATTTCATATTATGTAAGATTTGTTTTAGTACAATTGTTAGACAATTAAAATTATTATAGGTAGGTACATGAAGAGATTTAGTTTACTTCGTAGCTTCGATTAGCTTTCTGTAGCAATTGAAATATAAGTTTAAGACTTAACATAGTATATTCTTTAATTTCACATACATCTTAACAAGTGGTAGAAAATTGCTTTTTTAAATTTTTATTTATTTTTTTTATAAATAAATTTTTTGGCTTGCATCATCATATTTTAAGAGTACAAACTATCAGTAAAGATAAGTGTTTTGTAGTAAACAGAATATTTTCCAGTCAAAAACAAAAAATACATTTTTAATTTTAAGATAAATCCTTTTAAAAGTCATGCTGCGTGCAAAAAATTGTCAGCCGTGAGGATCAATCATCGCACTATGTCATTTGACAAATCTAATAGAAGATTGCGGTTACCATTTAAAGAAAGAAAATTTGTTTCGAATTCATTCGAATTCCGTTCAGGAAATTATTCAAAATTGAAACTATTAAATGGAAAAGTTGTAAATAAAATGGTGTCTAATGATAATATATATTTTATCAGACATAGATATTTAATTAATAAAGCGATATGTTCGATTCCCAGTCCAGCTTTTTCGCCTTTAAGAAGAAAGGAGGTGGCAGAACAATAGCAAAGACATCATAATTAAGTAAGGGAATTGTATAAAAAAATTAGGATCTATTTTTGTTCAACTGCGTTTTTGCGAAGTGTAAGGACGTATATTAAAACTAACTTTAAGTAAAGCAAAATTATTCTGTGATTATATTAAAAAAATTTTCACTATAATTCGCTGTTGGTTATCCACAGCGAAAAAAATACCGATAAAATACATGTGTTGCCACGGTGACCTGTCAAAGAAACTCATCTTGATTAATAAAAAAGTACTGGTGTGGAATTTTCTTTTTTGGTTTAGGCAATTTCGCTCATGGTATTCATTCACAACCACTCGCCAAGGCTCGTGGTTTCATAAAACCATGCCACTCGCGAAATTTCCAAGCAATAAACTTTCGTAACAAGCAAAAATTCTATTGATAAAATTTTACCACTAGTGGGATTATATGAGAAAATAATGCGTATCAATGCCATTTATGTCACAATACAAGTTGTCACGGGTCATTGCTAATATAGAGACCAGAAGAAGCTAATAGGAGGACTTTAAGGACTTTAAAAAGGATAGACACTGCATACAATATGTGGTTCGGATTGCATGCTAAACTGTAGGTCCCGTCTGGCTGACATTACCCAGGCGATGGGGATACAATGGCCCTTTTAGACCTCAGGCCACTCCCACCAGTGCTTCCATATTTTTCTTTTCAAACAACTTTTGGGTTACATATTTTATATCCCTTCATGGATGTAAGTTTATGAAGACAAAAAGAGTGAGGTGAGTAAAGTCCTATTTTTTTTTAATTTAAAATTTTAATTTTTTTTAATTAACACCCTTTTAAAAATTACTCTTTATGTGAATGAAGAGTTCACATGGAGTTGAATTAGTCGTCGCAGGGTACGCCACGAGGATGTTTTTATTTAGTTGTCATGCAGTGGGATACTTTTGAGGATTTTTGTTTGTATTATTTTTTTTTATATAATTATTCTTTAATGTTTGTAACGAATTGATTTATTGTAACGTATGTCCTAAAAGTTTTGGCACACCTTTTGTGGGAAGAGTGAGGGGTGAACCTTTGAATAGTCAGAGCTATGTTGATAATTGCCTGTCCAAATTACTTCAGTTTGTCCACGAACATCATGCTAATGACGATATCATGTTTTGGCCAGACCTAGCATCATGCCATTACTCAAGAGATACCCAAAACTGGCTTCGAGAACACCAAATACCTTTTGTTCCCAAAAACGATAATCCTCCAAACTTGCCGCAAGCTCGCCCAATAGAGGATTTTTGGGCTTTACTGTCTAGGCAGGTTTATCATGGAGGCTGGGAAGCCCAAGATGAAGAACAATTAAGACGGCGAATTTACGAAAAACTAAGAGAAATTGATCTGAATTCCGTCCAGGGCCTCATGAGAGACATTCGAAGAAATTTGCGTCTGGTAGAGCAGAATGGGCCACTCCACATAATTCGATAGTATAGTTTAGTTAAGTATTGAGTTGTAATTTATGATACCTAGTTAGTGTTCAAATAAATTTCTTCATTAAAAAAAAATCCGATAAATATTTTGTGCCAAAACTTTTAGGACATACCTTATTTATTGTATTTATAAATTTAAAAACTACATTGGTCCTCTGTTTCTTGATGCTTCGGCCCTGATGATGGTGTATACTACACCAAAACGTTGACACAGAAAATACACAAACAAGTTTTATTTATAACCGAACCGGTAATAATTTAAATGACCCATCTTCATAGTATACTTATGTAGTTCTTAGACCAGCCTGGTAATGACGATGATTTTCACCAAAATACTTTACATAATCGCATACCTAAATGCGATAGAATACAATTTTAGTTTAAATCAATGTAGACAAATAGAAATTTGAGTTAAAAAATTGTTAATATCGTTGTTTTCAAATACATTGCATGCTGTGTTTTATTCGCATTTATGAAATTAAATGATGTTCCACCAGATATAAATCCAGAATGTTCTCTGGGAAATGCAAAAGGCTCCGTTAAAATAGTTTTATCTTACGTGACAAGCGCGGGCGCCTTTAACTCCCCTCGGACAGATTAAAACTTTAAGCAGAGCTACATTTCAAGAAGGGATGTTAAAGCTTTCAAAGCTAAAAGACGGCGAAGATCATTTGGGGATTTAAAAACTTAAAATTGAACATGGTTTTAGTTAAGGGAATATTTGGCAAATTGATGCACCATGGCAATGATTTGCACCGTTACAAGAAAAAGTTTATAACTGAAATATACCGGGTTACCACGAAATTGTTATAGATACTTTATTTCAGTTTTTACTGCTGGTACCTGACATTTGAATGGAAGGATTGATGGATAAAAACTCCTATTTTGGCATAAAAACAATGGCCTGTCGCTTTCAGTTTTTCCGAAGATGAAAACAATTTTTTAAATTTTAAATAGGAACCTACCAATTTTTTCCATAATGGAATTACCTCCTAAATTCCCTTTCCAACGATGTAAAGCACGTTGTCTTTTATTTAAGAATTGCGGCGCAAGAGTCATATTAGCTAATTTAAGCATTACGGAATTTTGTAGTATACTCTCTCTAGGTTCTAGTTACTTTAAATTAGACCAAATTGTAAAAATTGACCTTATAATAAAATAAAAATATTTCTGTGACAATAATACAAGGTCCGATTTAGTTTTTATTTTATCTTATTATTATAATTATTAATATTATTTAATTGTATATAATATATGTGTAGGGGAGCAAGGGGCACCTTGAAACACGGGGCACCTTGAAACATTGATTTTATTTTAAGTTCTGGCGGGTAAATGAGAATCTGTAACTATCAGTGGCGCTTCGATCGACACCGGAACTGGTCATTCTAGTTTGGTTTTAATTTCAGTCGTAGTTTGGACGCTGTTGAAAGAAGTGTGTTTGTTAGTGACAAAACTAAATTCTTACGTGCGGATATCGTTTGATTTTAAGGTAAGCAACCGCAATATTTTATTTAGTTGAGTAGCATAACTTGAAACGTATATATTGCTGAATCGCTTGCATGCGTTTTCTTTTCTCTAATTGTTTTGTTTTTGTGAATTTGGCATAAAATAAAAAAATATGGACGTTTGGGGTACAATGAAACATGACTCGACGGGGCACCTTGAAACGTTTCAAGGTGCCCCATGTAAGTTCATAAATCGTCAAATTTTCTACAATTATTTTTGTTTTTGTTCCAGTATGGTTCGAAATCGTCAAAGAAAGACCAATAAAGGTTCGTTTCTTGAGAATGACATGAGGGATGCAGTAGACCTCGTTAGTCAAGGTCACTCCATTAGGAAGGCAGCAGAATTAAAAAATGTAAACCACGTAACATTATCCAGGTATGTGAAAAAGAAAAATGACAATCAGGGCGATACAAATTTAAAGTATGTTCCGCACTACAATGTTAGACAAGTGTTTAATTTAGAACAAGAAAATAAAATGAGGGAATATTTGCTAATGTGTTCCAAAATGTTTTATGGTCTTCCAGTGGCTGAATGCAAGAAGGTTGCCTATGAAATGGCAGTAATAAATAAAATCAAATATCCAAGTTCATGGGACGCTAAAAAATCGGCAGGACAAGATTGGTTCTATGGGTTTTTAAAAAGAAATCCATCGCTTAGTCAAAGAACGCCTGAGGGATGTAGTTTGTCCCGAGCTACTTCTTTCACAAGAGCAAATGTAGAAGTATTTTTTGACCATTTACAAGAGGTGTACAAAAATCCTCACTTTGCAGATGGAACACGAGTATTTAATCTGGACGAAACAGGTACATGCACAGTACAGAAGCCTCAAAAAATAATTGCCGAAAAAGGAGCCAAGCAGGTTAGCAAGTGCACTAGTGCTGAAAAGGGAACTAACGTGACAACCTGTTGTTTTATCTCAGCGAGCGGCAACTTTCTACCTCCCGTTATGATATTTCCACGCGTACACTTTAAGCCTCACATGACGCAGGAAGCCCCCACTGGTACTCTTGGTTTGGCTAATCCATCAGGCTGGATGCCTTCAGTATTGTTTGTTGATGTTATCAAACATTTCATACACCACTCAAAAAGCAGCATTCAATCGCCCACTCTAATATTATGCGACAATCACGAAAGTCATTTGTCGTTGGAGGTACTTAATTTGTGCAAAGAAAATGGAGTGACGATGTTAACTTTTCCACCACATTCCACCAATAAATTGCAACCATTAGACGTTGGAGTGTTTAAGCCATTCAAAACGTATTACAATGCTGCGATAGATACTTGGATGATGCAGCATCCTGGACAAACAGCAACTATTTACAATGTTGCTGGCTTTGTGAAGATTGCTCACGAAAGAGGAATGACTTCATCAAACATCACTGCTGCTTTTAAGAAAACAGGCATTTACCCATATGATCGACATGTTTTTACCGATGCTGATTATTTATGTAATTGCGTTACCGATCGACCAATGGCGGACTTACCGGCTACTTGTAGTCAGGTAAATGAGGATCCACCGTCGGGTGATGTTCCTGCTGAAAAAACCAACAACTCAACAATGGAAACCAATGGAGATGCCAACCTCTCAAGTTTCAATAACAACTCTCAAGACCCCAGTACTTCTACTACCAGCAGTAATGTAGAAACTTCCTTATGTGGACCTGAAGATTTTAGGGGATTTCCCAAAGCAGGGAGTAGGAAAAACAATAGAAAAGGTCGAGCAAAAGGAAAAAGCATGATAGCAACCAGTACTCCAGAAATGACTGCAATTGCCAATAAAACCCAGCCATCAACAGCAAAAAGGGATACGGTCAAACGGAAAATAACAGATTATGACAAAAACACAAAGAAAAAACCCAAAAAAATTGAAGAGGTTCAGTCATCATCTGAAGAAGAAGAAGACGTAGTCAACTATATTGAGACTGATGACGACTTAGACGTGGATGAAGAAATTTTTATTCTTAATGAAGACAAATTCATAGATCTGGATAGGTCACCCATTACAGGTGATCATGTACTGGTAGAATATAAATTAAAATGTCAAAATACCAAGTTCTACGTTGGACTTATTATGAAAGAAAAGGACACAAATAGAGATTACGAAGTGAAGTTTTTCAGAATAAAAGGACATAACACATTTGTAGAGCCCCCAGTTCCAGATGTATCAGTAGTAGCTGAAAACAGCATTAAGATGATTCTGGAGAACCCAGTTTTTGCGGGATCAACCCAACGCCAAAAACAATTTATTTCTTTCGGAATCGATTTTACTAATATAAATATTGGCTAACTACTATATTAATAATTGTTTCGCTTCAACTTTATGTTCTTTTTTTATTGGAATAAAACTATATAGCATTATTTAAATCTTTTATTGGGCTTACTTTTAAGTCAATCTCATTGTTTTATTGCACCCTGGACATGTTACATTGTGCCCCAGTGGTGGGGCACAATGAAACAATTTTTTAAAAAACTTAAGTTGATTATTGCACCAAACAGTTAATAATAGGGGTCTTGATGCTACCATAGGTTCGTTCCTGGTATCGAAGGGCATCTTTTAAAACACGTTTCATCCCCATATTCCTACATCCAAAAAATAAAAAAATAAAAACAATTTTTGTGTTTCATTGTGCCCCGCTCTCCCCTACTTATTTTAAACTTGAGACATAAATTAAAAAACTATAGAACATGACAAAGAAATATACTAATCCAATAATTCGTCAATCCTTTGGTTCCTCTGAGCACGGACTACAGTTACTCGTTCGTTCCAGATTCTCCCTTAATTTATGTTCTAAGTGATTTCTTGTAATTCCTTGAATGGCGCCTAGTGTGTATCAAATTTTACGGGCTGTAAGAGCTGTCCCATACACTTTTTCTTTAAGATAAGGTCAAATAGAGAAATCCAATGGAGTTAAGTCAGGTGACCTTGTAGGCCATCTAATATGTCATTTTCACCTAGCCATTCGTCCTGAAATTTTTTTAAAAATAATTTGTAAGCATTCGTGAATTATATGCAGGTGCACTTTCATAACACCTTTCATAATACCCCTTTAAGTGCCGATTACCAAAAAATTAACATACCTATTATTATACGTGTTTCAGTATTTGTGTTGTAGATTATTTCCGCAACTTTCAAGAATATCTGACGAAAAACGTTTCACACCTTTAGGGTTCAATTTTCAAAACATAACAGAATATACGGGTTTTATTTTTTATATTGTAGAGAATTTCCGCCAAATTTCAAGAATATCTGACTAATATATTCTTCCTATAGAACCTTTTATACCCCCCTTACCAAATTAGGGGCTCTGATTTACAAAAAATTACATAAACGTGTTTTATTTTTGTGTTGTAAAGTATTTCTTCTAAAGTTCCAGAAAATTTGACAAAAAATATTTTTCTAATAGAAACTTTTATAAGTAACCGATTTTAAAAAAAATAAGAAAAACGTCTTTTATTAATTTTATTGTGTATCAGAGATCATAAGTATTGTTGCTGAGTTTCAACAAAATCCATTAAAAAATGTTTTCCAAAATAACCTTTTATAACCCCAGGGACAGATGTTCAAAAAAATTAGAAATACGTATTTCATTATTTATGTCTAAAGTATTTATGCTTAAGTTTTAAGACATTAGGACCAAAAATATTTTTCCGATTTAAACTTTTATACCCCTTTTTGCACCCCCTGGAACCAAAATTTTCGTAAATACCTTAACGCATGTTTATTAATTTCAAGCGAAGAATTTGGTTAACATTTTTACTTACATCTTTTTTTCTAATGGTTGCATTGCAAAATTTCTACCCCTTATGGGCAAAATTTCCCAGAACATCAAAACGAGTATTTGCCTACTTTAGCTTTAGCACAGTAAGTATAGTACTAATTTTCAGCAATATAGCTTAAAATTATAGACAGTTATAAAAACCCCTCAAAATAGGCTATCCCCCTTTTTTTAACCCCTAAGCCCTAAGTAAATGATGAAACACGCATATTATTATTATTTTATTAAAGAAGCTTATATGACAATTCTAATACCTCCACTAGTTTTAGTTTCCGAGATATAGAAATTCTTATAAAAATTTCAACTTCCGTTTTTACCACTTTAGGAGTTGATTTTCGAAAAATCCCTTTTTGCGAAATGACTGCGTTATAAAGAGAAAACATCCTCAGAATTTCACGATTCTATGACTAGAGGGTTTAGGGTTGGCGTTGATGAATTAGTCATTAAGTCTGGAAAACAAATTGTGGTACATCGTTGGAAACGAAATTTCGGGGGCTATCCAAAGAAATTGGTAGATTTCTATTTAAAATAAATTGTTTTTACTTTGATTGATTTCCCATGGTCATTGCCCATGGTGCACCACCTGGCATATGTATAATTAATCATACTCAGCACTAAAATTCTAAATTATAACCTCTCGCAAACCGTTCTGAATAGCGATAGTTTTTTATTCCAAAAAAATGTGTTTTTATCCATTAATCCTTCGACCCAAATTTCAAAATTTTACTAGCAGTAATAACTGATGTATAATGATGTCTTGATCATCCGGTATAATTATTCTATTATTCCAGAACGACGTATTGTTAGAACACTTAGGCTGAACTTAATGATTTTAAATGGCGGAATGATCCTTGACATCTTTTAAAGGCTTCAAGATGCACATCTGTTTCTGACATAACAGACAGGACTTGATTTTGTTTCAGAAAATATGTTCTGGACTTTAAACGAAACTAAGTATTTAAGTAAGAATTATCTAGTCATATTTTATTTAAACTGTATTTTATACAAGCCAAAACTTTTAGTTCTAAACAGAGTCAGTTAGTGTAAGTTGGTAAAACATTCTTTCCGCGATATTTCTTAAAATTAAACTTTTTTTCACTCACTTTTACGGTAGGTACTGAATACAAAATTTCTATTGAAGTTATTTTATGGAGATTTACGGTACGTGATCTATTATTGAAGAACTCGGCAACTAAACGAACTAAAACTTATCTTATAGGGAGCAAACAAAACCAAAATTTTATTTGCTGACGTTTCGTAATTTCCCTTTTCAGAGCTCTGAAACAATAGTATTATTTAATAGGGTTTAGACTAACAGATAAAAACATTGATTATACAATTGATTTGTCTGGAAGAATGATAAATCTTATTTTCCTGAACATAACAAAATAGATCTTTGATATAAGATATTATTGTAACCCCGTTACAAACAGGTGTCATTTCTTAATATCATGTGGCTTAAAGAGAAAAAGACTCTAGAAAGAACGCGTTAACTGTAATGACGAATTGAAAAAACCATATTTTCCGCTCTCTCATACTGAAGAGGAAATATATTTTTCCTACAGACGTGTGGAAAAACCAATTTTCCGCACGGATATCAGTGCGGAAAATTGATTTTCCCACACTAGTGCGGAAATTTTTTTCGGTACGATTATGTCAAAAATCCGAGCGGAAAATTGGTTTTTCCACACTAGTGCGGAAATTTTTTTTGGCACGATTATATCAAAATCAATAATATATCAATTATAACTTGTAGTTATTACTTTTTTTCTCAGAATTAGTTACTGTTACATATGTATGTGATTGTTATAGTTAATTAAAAATTATTAAATTTCTTTGAAAAATTTGTTACTTATTTCCACACGTCTGTAGGAAAACTATTGTACCTGACACGTGCGAAAAATGTTTTCCCTGCACTCAGCTGCTTCACCGAACGACGCGTAGCGTAACGGCAGGCTCGTGCGGAAAAATTCATTTTCCGCACTTGTTAGGTAAATAGCTATTCTGAAACGTCGACAAATTAAAATTTATATTTTATTTGCTCCCTAAGATCCTTAAACCTATAAAAATATATAAACTTAAAAGTTTACTGAATCATTAATAAGTTTTTTTAAGATTTCTTAATGCGCAAAGGTTGTGCCAGCTGATTTACACGGCTTTGTTAATTTATTATTTTTTCTTATTTTACGATTTTATTTAGTTTCTTTGTTTTGTTAATTATAAATATTATATTTCTATATAATTTTGTTTGTGACGCTGATTTCCTACTGTATTTGGTTTCTTGGAAACTTTTGGTATAGGTTGGTTAATAAATTCCATATATTTATTTAAAAAAAAGGCTAATATTTCTTTCATCCTAAATTATTTTTCTTAACTTATTCCAGGTATCGCTACTTATTAACGCTAAGTTTTACCACTGCCTGGTTAAAAGTTTTACCCAAGATTAAGAATTTCTAATACTTTAAGCTTTGGCGTCCAAAGTTTTTGAGGTAAACGCAGTACAAACCAATTTATATTAATTAGGTCCAACCCTTACTAATTTGAAGTTTAAATGAAGAGATCGATGCAAAAATAGAACATCTTAATTAAATAAATTTTAAATAGGGTTTTTGACGTGGTCAAAAATTCGCTATATCGATATAAAAACTTTTATATATTAAAATATTTGTTTGTACCGTGCGAGCAAAAATTATTTGCAACAAAGAGGGCTTGGATTAAAAAACGTAGGGCATGGTTTAGATCAGAATGATATGGGGACAATATATCTAACCAAATGTAGGTTAAAATTTTGTCAAATTCCTAATATCACATGATATACCAAACTATTGAGTAATAAAATAAGTAGACAAATACAAATTTATTTTTGTTGTTTACAAAATTAACAAAGTAAGAATATACAGAAAGAATACTTGGAATACTTGCACTTTATAAGGAAATAAATTTAGCTGCTTCTTAAGAATAGTCCTGCATGTTCCATAAGATCTTCCCACTTTTTGGGACAGGCTTCTTATACCATTTGTTGGCGTATTTTCCATTATTTCACGAACGTTTGCATCAAGTTCTTCTGTTCTTACAGTTGGTCTTCCTGCTCCTTTTTTGTGTTGTATAGAACCTGTTTCACTAAACACAGCCACGGTTCTTTTCAGGCAATGATAAAAATCCCCAGTAATAAAAGCAACGTTAGGAAAATGTTAGTGAAAATCGTTCATGCACAAACCCAGATTGTATTGCCACTTACCATTTACTTTAACCCCGTTTTAAAAATACGCTTCAACCATGAATATTTTGTGCTGTTCCGTAAAGCCCATTGTGTGAATTGTTCAAGAAAATGAAAAAATTAGCGATGAATCAAATTACTTGTAACGACTGTCAAAGATGACGGAATAACTGATTGATTATTAATTCAGGTAGTTACTGACACCCAACAGGTATTAAGCTCTACGGCCAAGCATTACGTCCTTAGATGCAAGGCCCTCTTTGATGCAAATAATTTTTTCTCGCACGGTATATTATACAGGGTGTCCGGAAAATACGTGTACAACGTTTAACGACAAACTTCTGACGTCAAAATAGGTCGATCTAAGCCGACTTAGTTATATCCAATATTGTCTCGTTTAGCCGGTAGAGGGCGTCAAAAATTTGTAAAAATATTGGTTTTTCCTAAATTACGTGAAAACCTGCTAATCGATTTTAATGATTTTTAGTATGTAGACTAATACTATAAAATGACGTTTTCTAGTAGTATAGTCACCGTCTGTAAATAATTGGAAGTGTTATAAAAGTGATATAATACGTCAACATTTCTCCTCATTTTTTATATGAACGGCGTTATGACAACCCAGATATTTTTAAAGAGTGACTGGATGTATTTGGAAGCTATTTTACCTCTTTAATATTTTTCGTTGAATGAGCTGTTTTGCCAGAAGAAAATATTTACAATATTTAGTATTATTAGTAATAATATTAAAATCAAATTACCTGTAACAATAATTTTTCAAGTGAACTTGTTGCTATGGCATTTAATTATTTGACAATTATTGACAAATTGTTACCAGTCTATGAAATTTACTCAAGTATACGATCAACATTCTTGAATTACAAGTTCATTTTACCATTAAAAATGGAAAATTATACGAACTCTGAGAAGGTTGACATGCTCCTGGTATACGGGTTTTGTCAAGGAAATGGGCGTCAGAGTGTTAGTTACATGGAGAGGTTTCCTAACCGTCGAATACCAAACCACCAAACATTTGCCAATATCGAGCGTCATCTTCGGGAAACGGGAAGCTTTGAGAAAAACTTTGAAGGCAGGGGTCGTATGCGAACAACTCGAACTGTGGAAACAGAAGAGATGATTCTGGAAAGAGTTGAAGAAGAACCAAGTACCAGTACCCGTTGCTTAGAACGTGAGTTACATGTTCCTAAAACGATTGTCAATGAGGTTTTAAAAGAACAGTTGTTACATCCTTATCACGTGCAAAAAGTCCAGAAACTTTTACCGACTGATCCCCCCATGCGGCTTACATTTTGTCAAATTATTAGAAACAAAAGGAACCGTGATCCAAATTTTTGTAGAACAATTATGTTTACTGACGAGGCGTGCTTTACTTTATCTGGAGTAACCAATCTGCACAAGGAACATATATATTCCGATGAAAATCCACATGCCATTAAAGTTGCACATCATCATCATCAATTTAAATTAAATATTTGGGCAAGTATTATTGATCGCTACCTTATTGGTCCCATTGTTATTCCAGACAGGTTAGATGGAAATATTTATTTAAATTTCACATCACCAATTCTTCTGGACAATTTGCCCCTTTTACTTCAGAGGGAAATGTGTTATATGCATGCATGATGGTGCCCCGCCCCATTTTTCCGTTGCCGTTCGGCAATACTTACATCATCAATATCCCAACCGATGGATTGAAAGGGGCAATGATGCACTAGTAAAATGGCCACCACGTTCTCCTGAGTCAAATATGTGTGACATCTTTTTGTGGGGCGCTATTAAAACAGAAGTTTACAAGACTCCGGTAAACACACGCGATGATTTATTGCAGCGGATTTTATACGCAGGCAACCATTTTAATAACCCCGAGACATTAGATAGGGTCCAATATCATTTTTTTAAGGAGTGTTAATAAGTGTATTCAGCAAGATGGCGGTCATTTTACACATTTGCTTAAGTAATGTTTTTATCTTACTTAGTTTCTTACAATACATACTTTCAACTTTGTTGTACTTTGTTTTATTTTTATTGTTAATAATTGATGTATGCAAGTAATTGTAAATATTTTCTTCTGGCAAAACAGCTCATTCAACGAAAAATATTAAAGAGGTAAAATAGCTTCCAAATACATCCAGTCACTCTACAAAAATATCTGGGTTGTCATAACGCCGTTCATATAAAAAATGAGGGGAAATGTTGACGTATTATATCACTTTTATAACACTTCCACTTATTTACAGCCGGTGACTATACTACTAGAAAACGTAATTTTATAGTATTAGTCTACATACATGCTAAAGATCATTAAAATCGATTGGCAGGTTTTCACGTAATTTAGGAAAAACCAATATTTTTACAAATTTTTGACGCCCTCTACCGGCTAAACGAGACAATTCTGGATATAACTAAGTCGGCTTAGATCGACCTATTTTGACGTCAGGAGTCTGTCGTCAAACGTTGTACACGTATTTTCCGGACACCCTGTATATCGTTGTATCGATAATAATTTTGCAAATTAATATTTAATATCAATTTTTCAGTCCTGCTACAATAATTTCCGGGTCATTGTCGATCAAAAAAATGAGTTTTATAAATAACAAAAAATTACCTATAAGAGATGATTCGCCGGAACATCTCTAAAGTCTAGAGTATAGATGGGTAAAATTGGATGTGTTAATATTTTTATCCATAATATGTATGAATAACTTGATTTAAAAATAAAATAAAATATCTATAAAACATTGGTCTTGCATGCAACTTAGCACAAAGCAACTACCAATGTAGGTACTTTATAATATTAGTGAATTTATATTTTTACATATTTCTACCATCGTTGAAGATTATGTTTAATAAAATTATATCATTCCAGTATTTAAAAAAGATTACCGCAATTACATTAATAATTATCAACCAATTTCTATACTATGCAACTTCAACAAGTTTAAAACTATTTCATAACTATGTTAGTGGGCATATCTCGGGTATGATATCCGACCAGCAGCATGAATTTCTGCGTGATAAATCAACTGTCACCTCAGACCATAGTGCTTGGTCTGAGACTGTTACTAATCTTCTATGCACTAGTCAGTATATCTGTGAGCGGCTTAATAGGCACACTCAGGTGAACACTATCTATACCTACTGACAGTTCCAAGGTTTTCGACAAACTTGTTCATAGTATTTTGATAGAATAAAATTTACACTTTTCGGTTTTTCGTCGTTACTCATTCAGCTGGTAAGATCACTTCTCTTCAATATAAATAGCAATATGTCTTAGCATCATGGTTACAAATCTTCCAACTTCTCACAAGCCACTCGAGTATCTCTAGGGTTCCATGCAACGATATTTTGTCTAGCTTAGGGACCAGATTATTATTTGACGTATGCCAGCGATCTCAAATTTGATTTGACATTCGTTCTGTTGAGGATTGCATTGGGCTGCAGAGATGTCTGGGTGTAATCTATGAGTGGTGTTGTAGGAACAAACTTCACTTTCACCGAATCCTATTAAATGCAATGTAATATGTTTTACACGTTAACTTAATCCTACAAATGGACGGTTTTTTACTTACAAGGCGTAATATTATTAAAGATCTAGGTGTTGTTTTTGATCTTAAGTTATAATTTGTAAATGATATCGAATGCGTGGTGGCCAAGGCATCGAGAGCATTGTGGTTCATAAACTGTAACTTTAGGAAGTTTGGGCATGCTTCTACGCTTCGTATCTTATATGTAGCATTCTTTATATCTAAACTCGAATATATCTCTATTGTGTGGATTCCGATTTTATTTACCAATGTTTTAAGTTTAAGGATAATGGAATGCAAATTTCTACAGTCTGACTCTTTTATTCTGAATAAGGTTATAATGGTATTGGTTTTCCGCATCTTGTGCTACTTAATAGATTTAATGTTATCGGGTGCTCTTGTTATTCAGTTATTTTTTGGTTCAAACTGTGGCATGATGTGTTCCCCGAGTTGAAGTTAGAAGGTCCAACCTATTTTTGTCGCCGACGCCGACTCCACGAACAAACATCCTGATATTTCGACCAGTTTATCAAATGTTTAAAAATTATATCCTTCTTGAACATTACATTGATATACTCGAATGTAATATTTCACAAATAGGAAGACTGTTGGTCTGATTTGGTACTTATTAGTTATTAATATTTCATATTAATATAAAATATATTTGGTTATATGGTTTTATTTTTACATTTATAGAGTATGTTACATTATCTTGATATATTAATACTATAATGTATATTGTCTCCTTTTCAAATTTATTTTTGGGTTAACACAGTTTTGTCAAGTTTTTCAGTTAGTTAAAAATATATGTGTTTGATTTGCATCAAATGTCTGACACTGTCCTCTGTGTGTGGTGCATAATTTTATGTAGTATCTAATAAAACAACCTTGTTTTATTTTTAAATGAATTTTAAAAATTTTATACTCGAAAATGGTACGATTTATTTAACACCTTGTTACAAAAGGTTATTCTAGACCCTACATTATCTTACTTTTTCAGTAGAGTAACTTTACGGACTGTTCGGCCCCGAATGGTTGGGTAAATAGTTCTTCCCCGAGGAATAATCGTCAAAACGGGATGCCTGAAAAATAAAAGTGTGCAAGACGAAACGTCAAAGATTTAATTAAGTGTGAAAGAGAGAGATTCTAAATTTTATTACTTATTAAAATAGAAAAGTTGAAATTAGATATATTCGAATTACAAATTATGCAATTCAATAATGGTATACGATACTACTAATTTACTATTGGTTAGAGACCGACCGAAGATTCGGTTTCGGTTTCGGCTAGTTTCGGCCAAAAAATCTAGTTTTGGTGACAGTTTCGGTTTCGTCCAAAAATCGGCGGAAATTTCGAGTGCGCCGCAACTATATATCTGAGCGTTGATTTTTGACAAAGTTTACTTACAAGAGTAAGTCTTTAATATGTTTATTATTTTTGTTCATATTAAATTGTTAATATAACATAAATAAATAGATATTTTTGTTACGTATTTCAATTGTAATTTTTTATTTTATTTAACACGAGTTCACTGTCCGTATATATGTGTTTAAAAAATACATTAGATTTCAGTATACAATAGAATTTTTAACGTGTAAAAATAAGTTTCGGTTTCGGCTGAAAATCTTGTTTCGGTCAGACACTACTATTGGTTTTAATTAATCACTCACTGGCAATTAAGTAGTGAAAGGAAACTATACATTTATACATTTATGGTAAAAAAATAAGAAAATATTTTTACCCCTATCGTATGCACACCTATGTGTTAAACTAAAAAGGTACGCCGGCCGTATCTTGGAAACCGTTCACCCATGGCTAGCCGAAAAAAATATTCATAACAAAAAAGAAATTGCTGGAAATTATATTAAAGTTTCGAAGTTAGCCGCTAGGAGGCGTAACTATAATGATAACTAAGATAAAAACCGGGATTTTCTTAAAAATCCTCGTAGTAAACATGTATCAAAGGTCGCATTTTATTAATCTAATAAAAATTTTTGACAACTTTTAGTTTTGAGTTTTTGCTCTACCTTTTTGGGGGGTAGAAGGGGAAAAATATTGCTATGAAAAATATTTTGGTTTGGCTTATCGGAATTTGACAAATTTGAACTCTTTAAATAAGGTTCATTTGTTTAATAAGTTTAATAAAAAACAAAGTCGTTCTGAATTCCGACAGCTAGAGGCCGCTATTGAGCAGAATCCACAATTTCCTCATTTTTCTCAAAAATTTCAAATGCAACGGTATATCTTTTTTAACGTAAGCATAAAGAACAATATATTTTATGTTAAAAGCGCAAGCCAATTTTTTTTTTCGGAGGTATACAAGCTTCACTTTCTCTTCTGCTAAAACCATCAGCACCAAATATATTTTCTGTCTCCTGATGATGAACGTTTCTACGTTCGAAACATGTAGAGACCCTTGAATAATTTTTTATTCTATTAAATTTTGTGGAGGAAGACTTTTAGTTTTTTCTTTCTTTTCCATACATTATTGATTAAGTGGCCCGACCCGATCCAAACCCGAGAGTCGGAGCGGGCCGTGCATGTAGGGGCCCGAGATGAAAACCCGGCCCGTGCAGGGTTCCAACTGGAAGGGCCACCCATACTACTGTTTTTGCCCTATGGCGGGTTCTTGCAAGCCGTTTCAAATCCCACTCTACTTTGGTTGCTAAGTCAATTTTGTTGATTTCTCAAAAACTAGAAGCGATAACAGGTATACATTCACAGGGCACCTAAGGGGCAACTAGTACTATAATTTGCACCTACTGAGGTGTCCTTGTAAGCCGTTACAAATTTCACAATACTTTGGCAGCTAAGTCACTTTTGTCGATTTCTTGAAAACTAGAAGCGACAACGGGTACACTTTAACAGTGTACTTAAGAGACAACCAGCACTATAGTTGACGCCTATACTTTATTTAATTTCTAAATTTTTTTATTATTGTGTAAAACTTTTTATTCTTTTAATGAGGTGTCTGGCGGACTGCACTGGCCATCCCTTGGGAACCTTTGGTGTAGATTATATAAATTTTCCTTTATATTGTGTTTAGCATATTATCAAGTCCAATCTTGTAATTACGTGAAGTAGCCAAATTAAAATAGCTTTCAAATATTTAACAAGGACGTTTATTTTTCCGATTGTTACTCGTATTTTATCGAGTTCGCTTCCGGGCATCCGGCCGTCCGGCCAAAAATTATAAAAGCCAATTTTCTCTCTTTACTTTGTCGAATGCTATTCGGGCACTAAGGACTAATTTAAATTTAACAGGGAGATATCATCGAGAAAAAAGGAAAAATAAAACACTGGCATTCTTCGCTTTAAAGCAAGCAAAGCGAGTTTTCATGTCACAATACAGAGTAACTTAGTATTATCAACATTTAAATAATGAATAGGAATAAAAGATTTTTAAAATTTCATAGTTTTTCTGGATTAACTTATTCAATTTATATATTAGCTTTTCCATTAAATTTCTGAATTAGTTATCTATACTGCTATACACAACATTATTTCCCGTGCAAATAATTAGTTACCCTATAGAAAATTAAAGATATCTCTAATAATAGCACACAGGAGTAAATTTAATAGGTATGATATGATACAGGTGTAAAAAATCGCCAACTTTTGACCATAAGGAAAAAGCGAAAAAGTAAATTTTTGTTATTAAAATCACCTATATGTGGAAAAGTTTTATATACATAACATAATTTACCACCCTAAATTTCGGCTCTATAGGTCGACATATCCAGGTTCCTAGATGGCAAAATGCTTTAAATGGTATTGAACACATGCTTGTGGTATACAAAAAATATACAGCGTGGGCAAAAATAATGGAACACCCCCAATATTTTCATAACCATGTATATTTCCGAAAAACGCTCGGACCCGTCGATTTTATTTATCATTTTTACAAATTTTAAGAATTTTTAGTATTATACAGGATTGCTCAAGAAGTCGTGGCACACATCAACTTTAATTTTTTAAATGAAATACCCCAAATTTTATTCAATTTTTGAATTCGACTTAAAATTCTGAATATTTTTCATGTAACATACCCTATTTCGATATTCAGCTGTTTTCGATATATCACAATCTAAACAATAATAATTAACAAAATTTAAGTGATTTAAGGTTTATTAGGTAAAAACAACAGCTTTCAAAATTTAATTATAAAAAGTAGAGTACTTAATTAAATGTTCAATCTGATGGGCATTGAGAATTTGGCTTGGCAGTGTCCTAAACGTAAAACAAATTCATTTTGAACGTTCCCAATAACCTCTTCAGGAATTTGTCGAATTTTATGTTGAATTCTCAGTTTTAATGTCTCTAAATCCGATGGTTTGTTTTTGTACACCCTTTCTTTCAAATATCCGCACAAAAAGAAATCTAGGGGTGTTAAATCGGGTGAGCGAGCTGGCCATTCTATTTCTTCCCTGCTACCTAACCTATCCATCTATGTTGAAAAACCTCGTTTAGGTATTCTCGTACCCGTGCGGCGTAATGGGGCGGTGCACCGTCTTGTTGTAGTCAAATGGTCCTTTTAGGACTATCTTGATTATCGTGATTGGATATAGGCCAGCTAAAGCAGGAACTAATTCAAACTGTAAAAACTCCAAATACCTCTCTCCGTTTAACGTTTCTTCGAAAAAGAAAGGTCCTAATATTCTGTTACGTAAAATTCCTGCCCATACGTTTAGCTTCTGTGGGTGCTGTGTATGGGCTTCTTGCATCCAATGAGGATTTTCTGTCGACCAATACCTACAATTATGTCGGTTGACTGTTCCATTAAGGCAGAATGTAGCATCACCAGTAAATAAAATATTCTGCGCGAAATTTCCGTCATTATTGCAGATGTTTTGCATATTCTCACAAAACTGAAGACGTCGATCGTAATCATCCCCATTTAGTTCGTGGACAAGACAAATTTTGTAAGGATGATATTTTTCCTTATGAAGAATATTTTGTACAGAATTATAACTAATATTTTGAATCCGACCCACTTGACGAGTGCTGGAATGGGGATTGTCTTGATACGACAGTAAAACATTTAATTTAGTTTTATCGCACATTTTGGAACGGCCACTTTTTGGTTTATTGCGCACAGATCCAGTTTCTGTAAATTTTAAAGCTATCTTACTTACTCTAGACCTTGATATCGGCGCTCGCTCTCGATGAACATTATTAAAAAGTTCACATACTTAAAATGTAGATCTCTTTCTATCGCCATAGCCAACCATCATGAGGATTTCTATGCGCTCTCTTTCACTTAAGTGCATTTTAATTAAAATAATATAACATTCTAATAATACAATGTAACTTTTTTTGGTAATACTGTTACTTAAAATAAAATAAAATAAAATGACAATGACGAAAAAGTACAATAATGTGCATGGTTACCAGGGTTACTACAATAAAGGTAATAAGTTTCCGTATTTTCTTCCCTATTTATTAATTCCATAAAAATTGACATCATTATTGTTTAGATTGTGATATATCGAAAACAGCTGAATATCGAAATAGGGTAGGTACCTATGTTACATGAAAAATATTCAGAATTTTAAGTAGAATTCAAAAATAGAATAATATTTGGGGTATTTCATTTAAAAAATTAAAGTTGATGTGTGCCACGACTTCTTGAGCAATGCTGTATAACACTAAAAATTCTTAAAATTTGTAAAAATGATAAATAAAATCGACGGGTCCGAGCGTTTTTCGGAAATATACATGGTTATGAAAATATTGGAGGTGTTCCATTCTTTTTGCCCACACTGTATATTAAATAATGCTATTTTACCTTTTTGTAGTGTTATTGTTTTTACTTTTTCACAAGTTCTAACCAGTTACTGATCACTGGAACCAGCTACTGGTTTAAAAGGCGATGTTTTTAGACAATTAGATATTTCCGTAGGTAGGTGACTCAGTGCCCTGGTTCATTTATTTGTTACATACTAATAAACTGACTGACCGAACGACATGTGATTCAAAATATAGATGATAAGCCAATGATTCCAAAGGATTCTCTGGCATCATTGAAACATCTTTAGAAAAGTGCCAGCTCATGTCGGTAACTAACTTTACTGTAATTCAGACAGAGCTACCTGCAGTTAACATTAATGATTTAAGCACCGACCAGGAATACCTATATTAGATTTGCATGGCGATTGGTAAAGGTGACCTTTCTTCTTCTGAGGCTAACCGTGATCCTAAAAATATGGGACATTCAAGATGGCTGACAACAGCAAACAGAATCCTGGGAGTCTATGTGGAAACAGAAACCCCTTCAAATGAAATTAAAATTATAACAGAGTATATTGTTAACGTTTATGCTCCTACTTGGTTTGAAATAAAAAAGAAACCCTCTTGTATCTCAATATATCTTGTTATATAGCAAAGAGAATAAAATATATAGGTAATAGATCCAGTTATATAAAGAAATGCATATTTTAGTCACCCAGAGAATATTTTACTTGCGATGTTAACTGATGACAGAATGCACGTTCGGAAACTTGGACTAAGATGAATTTTGAAATGTAGAAATAAACAAAACGAAAAGATTCAGAATTCAAAGTTCCTGAACTAAATTTTGCAGTTCAAAACTATATAGATCCTATTAATTGGCAGTCGGTTACTGTAACGGAACTACCCTTAACAAGAAATATACCTAACGATACTTTATAGAAAAAAAAATCGAATCGAACAAGATTGATATTTTAAAGTATCCTTGTCACACTCAAGCAGTTGAGAGATTAGTAACAGATACTTCTGCTTCAGTTTGTGGTCCGGAATCGAGAAACGGTTTTATTTTTTGCTCCAATTACATGACATAAAAACGTACCAAAAATTGACACAAAAAGCAGTTTTTGAATCTTAAACACATGTATAAGAACAATGAGAGGCAAATAGGGTAAGGAGCGAAAAATAGTGAGTTCTGGGTTGTTTTTGTTAAAAAACAAGCAAATAACTTCATTTTAAATAAAAAATTTGATAAGAATCTAGTCGTTTAAAGAGCTAAATTTTTGCAGGAATGTAAGAACCTAACGACGACTAACCTTGGGTGCAGACTTTCTACGCGATTCTTTAGTTCACTTTAAGGTCACGTTTTTGGCATAAAGACTATAAAACATGCAGTACTTTATTTTGTAGCAAGTAGTCGGATGTAACTAAATTTCTGAAATTTTTAATAAATATAGGAACCTGAACCTTGTGAAAGCCGATAATTTATAGAATTTTTTATTTAAACTAAAGACAAGTTTCTCACATTATAGGCTTAAATGTATTTTGTACTTTATTTTTTTACAAGTATAGCTTCGCTCCACCCAAGTGACCATGCCGAAATTAATAAGTGGAATAGTACGGACAACTAATAATAGGAAATAAAAACCTGTAATATTGTGTGTGCAAAAGAGTACATATACATTTTTTTAATTTCGTTTTTCTTTTTTTTTGCCTAATAATGTATGCGTGGTTAAGGTTTGCCTGCTTGCACGAAAATCAGAAAGACCTTGCCCACTCCTTTTTTAGGACCATAAAAAACATTTATAACTTGGACAAGGCATGTTGGATTAAGTAGTTATAAGAAAACTTATACAGAAATAACGCTTTCCTAACGTTTATGTGTTAGTTCACCTCTAACCTTTAATTATTTCGAGAAAGTCTGGAATAAATTTAACAGGCTCCTTTACTTCTATTGTGAAAAATTAATGTCATAGAATAGCGTTCCTTGTTTGAAAATTTAACAGTTTTCAATTGTTTATTTTTGTTGGAATTTGCACAGGGACACAAGACATGTCGTGCACGAGGACTTTTAAAATTAGATGTCCTGACAGTGCCAACAAACTTTTACAAATAAAAATGTTTTATGTCTCCGCCTAGTATCGAACCCAGGACATCTTGCTTTTCGGACCATCGCGCTAACCAACTAAACCACTGAGACTGTTAACCATCCAACTCCAACTTCGGCCCCATAACTTATTCTATTTCTTATGTTAGTATATACAGTTTGGAATTTGTATAACAAGTTCAAACCAGGACTCACTGATGAGTAAGCTTCTTTCCTTTAACAAGGCCCTCCTTTTTTACATTCAAAGGTCAATTTATATTTAAAAATTTACAGTAATCTGACATAGTTTAATAAACATGGTATTATGAAACTTACTCCCTGTAAGTCATGTCCATAACATAGTGTTTTATTATAGATAATATTTCCATCGATAACCGTTTTGTTGCTAAAAAAACTAAGTCAAACTATCAGCAAACATTATTGATAAACTTAAACACGTGTCAGGTCGAAAATTAACAAATTTTGTATAATTTTAATGTGGAGGTAGCGTGCTCGGACAAAAATTGTATGTAAACTTATTGCAGAGCCGTACCCAGATAACTACGTATTTGTATCGGGATGTTACCACCCGAAACTATCAATAATATTGCAGATCAAGTTATTAGAATATATTTAATATTCTTGAAAATACTAATTAAAAAGAAAAATTTTTCTAAATTTCGCCGAATTTTATTTTTTACATATAAAATAAATACAAAATTCGCATAATTATTAGGTACTTGTTAGAAGGGTAGTATTTTATACTGTGCTCAAAAAGAAACATGCTTATTCGTTCTAAATGTATCACTAATGACATATCGCAGAAACAAATTTTTATTTTGTTTTATATGGCAGGTCACAAGAGTTGAGTAGGTTCTACAAGAAACAGTTTAATTTGAAATTCAATATGACAAGTAGGTACAGAACTAGAATGGTATAGCTTTCGAATGATTATATTCGATTGTGGCTAAAATATTATTAAAAGAAATTGTGCAAACCTTTTGATGTCTTGTATGGATATGTCATTTTAGGAAACGGCATCATTTTCTGACGTCTCATTTCCAAAGCCACCTCGCTCGTTTATCTACGACTTACCGTTACGGATGTAATTAATATTTAGTATTTGACATTAACAGATCGATAACTGTCTTGAATATCATACACCTAAAGGTGTGCAATGCGTGGATATAGCTTTCATTAACAGTCCTATAAAATGCTGTCAGTTTAAGCGCCAAATTATTGTTTATTTTATTTAAATTTAATAAATAACATTCATTTTTGAAAACTCCATAACACCATTTGTACTCAATGCAAAGATATCATAATTAAATTTCTTAAATAAGAAACCCCGTAATATTATGACCAATCCAGAACGAGTAAACATCATTTTGATCTAAAGTTGTTTTCCATTCGAAAAAATAAATGAATACCATAAAAATTTCGGATAAAAAATCCTAATTTTTACTTTTTTATAATTTTTCCCAATTTATAAAAATTTAGCTATAGAAAGATGTAATAAAATTAAGGACTAGATTGAAAGGCTACAGTTCATTTATGATACAACTTTAAAAAAAACCTGTTTACACAAAAATACTAAAGACTAATTCAACTGTAACTCTAATAAAATTGATTTTACACTACTTGTAAACCTTCGGAAATTTTTTAGTGCCAGTAAAAATCACCTACACACGCACCCTCATACGTAATTATAAATATAAATATAATAATATTTGAATTACTAAAAATATGCATTTTTTTTTAATGGGACTAGTAAAAGCTCTAACTGTGACCCTGATTTAGTGGAATTTTAATGCGCCTAAGTTGATAGTTCGTGTTCCTTCAAACCGTGTGCTTGGCAAGAATATTTTATGATCTAACAGATTACTGTCCAATATTTATGGAAATTAGGCCAGATTAGCTAGTTATATAAGAATTTATATAGTGGGTTTGTTGCTTTTAAAACGAGCACGTGTGGACTGACCCTTAACCTTCATATTTTTCCCAGGTGGCGAGCGAAAATTTTAGGGGTGAACTCGTGATGTGATAAATTTTCATGCACTTATGCGTGACCCAAGTAATGGATCCCTTCTGGTTGTTGATTCGCACAGCGTATTTAAATAATGATGTGGGTCTGTATATAATTATTATTTCGAGCTGGGGCAAATAATAAAAATTGGTAAATAAACACCTTTGGCTGACGTACATTATAATCTAAATAATTAATATCTATTTTTTGGGGTTTATTCAGAATTAAAAATAATATAAACTTTTAGATCCGTACAGCTTAGCGTGTGCGCAAACAAAAGTTAAGTTTTGTAGGTGTTTGTACGCATTGCTCACCGGTTTGGCGTGCGCACAACCCTCTTGTTATTACGTTTTCCTTATTTAGCGACATCTTCAAAATTACCTGCTATATACGAATTTCCAAAAAACCGTTTATAAACGAAATTTCATTTTTTAGTGACGAGGATTGAAATTCTATCCCGATGAATCCAAATTATAGACTTTCAATCTTCGTCGCTAAAAAAAATTAAATTCGTTTCCTAGCTATATACAGGCGGAATTGACACGTACCCCAGAAAAATTTTGTTTCTTCATAAACGTTGCTGATAAACATAGCTAACTTCACACATATAATTTTTTGTTGTTTTCTTTGCTATTAGTGTGTATTGTGGGTGTTTAATATTTATGGATTTCTAGTTCTTGTGTAGTTTAGTGAATTGTGTTTGTGCCTTTAGTGACTCGGATACAATGACTAGTAAGGACTATTGTATGATTTTATTATGCCCACATAAGGGGTAAAATACCGGGTATTTTTTATTTTCTGTATAAGTATGAAGTAGTGATAGTTCTTGATATGTAATTTTATTTTAATATGATCAATTTAAACAAAAGAAACATTTGAAAACACAAAAATATTATTTTTAACTTAGTATCGGGTTTGTTCGGGTTTGTTCAAGACTTAATTGTGGATCCTCTTCACATAACTCCTCCCTCCTTAAGCAGAAAACATAAGGGTTGATATGTTTTCGGTACTATGTTTGATCGGTCTCTATTGATTGGGCAGCTTGATTTCTTCTTCTTCTTAGGTAGATTTTCGCCGAAATGTAGCATACTAGCATCATGAAGGCTACTGTAGTAAGGGTGCTTATGAAACTCCAGCCAACAGGGTGGATTTCGAATTTTTTTGGGATTTCCATAGATTTCGCCTTTTTTTGTAGGTCGTGAATATCGTCCATATCGATAGAATATAGATTAATTGGGTTTTGATCTTGACTTTGGTTATTGTCTTTATAAACTTTGATTTCTGGTAAGTTGAGTGGATGCTCCTTGATGTTATCTTCTTTATTGTAAAATTGGAAATCTAGTATTTTGATTTCGCAATTAATTGGTAGTTCGATCAGGCTGGGTTGCTTGATGAACACGTATTCTCCATTGGACTGGCATTTTTTGAAAATCTTCAAAGGGTTGTCGGCAGGTACAGCTACTATGTGTTTGCTTGTTACGGCCTTTATTATTGGGTTTGGTAGGTATACTGGTATTACGTGGCAGTTTCGATTTTCAGCGTCACGGATCATCGATACGATGCAATCATCAAACAATGGTTTTAATCGGTTTTGGCATATGTAGACGTCTTCTATGCTGGGACAGTCTTCATAGTTTTCTTGCAGCTCATTTTTGCCAAGTATAAGGTAAGGGTAATTAGGTACAATAATTGATCGGTTAACAGGAACTGGGATAAGGTAAAAGTTATCGAAAACCTCATTTTTCAAAATTGGAAAATGTATTGCAAAAATAATTTTATTGTTTGATAAACTTACTTGAAGACCGCATAATTGATAGTAAGAAATTATATTTTTAAAATTAATGATTTTTTCCTTTTCATATAGTCTAGTGAAATAAGTGACAATATTGTCCAGTTTACTAGCTGAAATTACTGCACTATGTAATGTGTTTAATTTCGCGAACATCAGCGCATTTTCTAAATTGTCCAAAAATGTAATTATATTTTGACAATTTAAGATTATTTGATTTACCGTGTTTTGGGCTCTTAAATAAGCTGAAATATCATCGATTGATCGATTAACATTATACTGAAAATATTCTAACCGTTGCTTTATTAGCTGTTGGTTTATGTTAAGAAGCGAAATTGTTTTATTGTAATTATTAATAAGCTGTTTTGTTAAGGATACTTGAAGAGACACTTCATGGTATATAGAATTTTGATTTTCTTGTAAGACAGAGATAGCTTGGTCGAATCTTTCGCCGTCATCATTATCTAATGTGCCATAAAGCCATTTATGCACTTTTCCTACAATGTTTAATAAACCACGTTTCTCACGTTTATGAGGGGTTATATTGTTAAGTTTATTTTTTGCACTTAAGATTAAATGTTGAGTATGCATTAATAAATTGCGTAATAGCGGGTTATTATTATGTAACTTAGGGTTAGACTTATTTAAGCTAGATTCTACTATTTGATAAAACTTATCAATTTTACTTATTTGATCGCTAAGATGCGATATTTCAATAAAATGAATAAAGGTATGTTTATTCTCGACTACTCGGGCTTCTCCTAAGTGGAATGGGAGCAAGGGAGACTTAAGGTCTGTTATCTTAATGTCATTACATATTGTTTGACTCGCTATTGCTACGAGCATAACTACAACCGGGTTGAGGTTTGTCATGGTCATGGTCATGTTGTGATTTGTCAGCTTTTTCCTGTGGAAAAGAATGTATGTTAGTACGGGGTCTCGTGATTTGAGATTTGTGAACTAATTTATCTTTAGAGGTTTTTATTTTGTTGATAGATTTTCTTTGACCGTTGTTTTGACCTGTCTTGGTTTAGCTTTATTTCGTTGAGCGGCTTTATTTTTGACATATGCCTTTGTATTGGTCACGTACGTAGGGGGTTCCTCACAATTTTCGTTTCGTTTTTCTATAACACGCGTTTTTTCATTAAGAGAATTTTGATGAATTTGGTTATAGAGATGTTTTAGTCTTTCACGTCTTTCTATGATGAATTGGTTTAAAACCATTTCGTCTGTCAAGTCGAACGGGTCGATTGCCTTAGAACGACCGTTTATGACGTCAAAGGGTTTTTGTTTTGTCACACTATGTACTGAATTATTGTATCCTAAAACAGAATACTGCATAGTCTTTTTTATGCTTAGTTTTGGATCTTTTAGTTTCATAACTCTAAAATTGTCCAAAAGGGTGGAATGTAGACGTTCAACAGGGCTATTACTGTTGGAGTTTCCGGGGGTAGTATAGTGTAAATTTATCTTATGTAATTTACAAAAGTCTTTTAAAAGTGATGTTTTAAATTCGGGGCCATTATCACAAGTAATTTGTTGTGGTATGCCGAAGTGAGTTATAAAATGAATAAGTTTGTCAAGGGTAGTTTCTGTGTTACAAATAGGTTCTAGGGGGTATGCTTGTGCATATCGCGAAAATACATCTATGATGGTGAGAAATTTTGTATTAAGAATTTGGAATGTATCTATATGAATAGATTCCAGGGGTTCTTTAGGGGTTGGTGTTAGTGCAAATTTTATTCTCGGTGGGTGTCTGTCGTATTTCGCTTGTTGACAAATTTCGCAATTATTAATATATTCGGTAATATCTGTTTTCATACCAGGCCAAAAATACAGGGTTTTTAAGTCGGACAAAACTTCGTTTATTCCGCGATGGCAAGTTTTTTCGTGATAATATTTAAGTAGGTTCTTTTGTCTTTCTTCGTCGGTGACGTCAGTTAATAATTTCCTAGAAATTAGTAAACGATAAGAATGGTTCTTGAACGTGTTTGTTAATACTGTACTTATTTTTGGTAATAAGTCAATATCTGGATTTTCCAAATATAAACAATGCATTTTCTTTGGATTAACGTGTTCTTTGAAAAGTTTAATTATTTCTTGTTCAAAGTTGTCAGTTATGTAAACGACTTTACGCGTTTTCGTTTCAAAAGGATTTGATTGATTGAATTTCTTTAAGGCCTAATATTCCGTCGAAAAATGTGTGAAAATCAAAAAGAATGAAAGTTATAGTTTCTTTGCTTTTTAGTTCTTTTGGTGCCGGAATAGTTATTTTAGAACGAACGATTTTTTCGCCTATGCCTGTACGTATTTTAGTTGGGGATGTAAAGATTTTATCGGGAAAGTATTTTTCTGCAATTGCTGGTCTTAACATAGAATGAGAACATCCGGTGTCAAATAAAAGTTTTATTGGTGGGTATTGAATTTCGATATAGGGTAGTTTACTGTTAATTTCCGTATGCATTTCGGTTATTGTTATGTTGGGTCGTTGTTCTGGTTGGCATTCCGAAAATTTGTATAATCTTCAGAATATTCGTCTATGGGGTCACCGTAACCGTCATAGTCGTAATGCTTGTCTGGGGTGTAAAAGTCAAAATCATTATTTTGGGGTTCATAGCGGTTTAATTGCGTATCTGGGGTTGTTTGCGCGTTTTGGCTTGTCGCCTCATTGTTCACGATATTTTCAGGGTTTTCGCGATGGTCCTCTATTTGGAATAATTCTTCCGAAATATAATGACGCGGATCTGCCCGGTTACTGAAAGGGTTGTAATCATTATACCCTTGGTATGCTGGTTGTTGAACCGTCGAGTTTCGCGATCTTGTTGACATTGGTTCGGGTTGATTGTTTGGCACTTGCCCTGTGGGCTTGAATACATTTTTTGGGGGGCCAAACACTTCGCGGTTAGTCGGAAAATGTCTCGGTGGAAGGGGACGGGGTTGTACGTTTATTGGCTGACTCGGGAATCGAGAATTTTGGAAGTTATTTTGGTATTGATTTTGCCTGAAATTATTCATTGGTTGATTGTAACGATAATTATTATTATTAGGTTGATTATTTCTAAAGTTAAATGGGGGTAAATAATTCATTGGTCTTTGTGGGTAATTAAATTGGTTATTTTGATTGCTGCCTGCGGCTTTGTTCATAAAATTTTGATTTTGAAAGTTATTTTTTTGTGGGTTTTTGTATTCTGCCTGCGCCTGCGGCGATGGTCTAAATAAACTTTCGGTATATTGAAAACTCTCTTCTTCGGTTATCAGGGTAATCGCGGTTTCCAAATTCGCGGGGTTTCTTAAACGTATAACACTTTGTAAGCTTCCGTGAAGACTTCGAATAAATGTTCGCAAAGTAATTTGTTCATATTGGTTTAAATAAATAATTTTTGTAGCATTTGGAATGGTAGTTTCGGGTATTGATGTCAATTTTTGGGCTAGTTGACTGCGCAATATTTGCAATCTTTTGGCAAAATCTAAGGTGTTTTCGCCTTTATTAGGTCTGGCTACAAACAAATCTTGTTCGAGACACTCTAAATTTCTATTGTCTCCAAAGCAATCTTGAAGTGCACCTTTGATTTTACTCCAAGTATCTAATTCGTTTCGACAGCCTACTAATAATCTAGCTCTGCCTATAAGTTTGTTTTGAATTACGCGAATTAGATAATTTTGTAAAATGGGGTCGTTGGTTTGACCATAATTTGAGTCTATGAAGTTACATGCAGATATAAAGCTTGATAGGGTGATTGCATCACCATCAAAATTTGGGATTATATCAACATACATTTTTAACATATTTAGGTTTGGACCTTGAACCTGCGGTTCTTGTGGATTGGCCATCTTTTCTATAGGCTCTGTTGCTATATTTAACCTTCGAAAAAGATCACTAACAAAGTCGTCTATATCAAAATCGTTGTTTTCAGTCATATACTGAAATAAATTTAAGCCTGCGGCTTTTTTTTCTACTCTCAAAGTAAAGTAAATAAAATGAACGAAACTGTTTCTTTTCGTTAAATTCACAGTGTAGTATTTTCAGCACACTTAAATAATTGTAAATAATAAACGTTTAAGTTTCAAACAAAACAAAATTCTTTTTGCAATTTTGCAACAAAATCAAAAATTCAAATTCTTAAACCTACAGGATATTTCTTATTCAGAGAAATTTCCTGACCTAAAATTATGAGGTTTCCTATTCAGGGAAAAGTGAAAAACAGGATAAGGCACTTGGCTTACCAAATATGACTTCCTGTCTTCGGGGGTGATTCTTCTGTCGTCTTGGGTAGCTCTTGCGGGTTCTTGATGAATGCCAAAGGATTAAAATCCACGTTCTATGCGACCGAACCGGACCCGATGCCGTGAATTATTCGAATCGAAAAAACTGCACTTATCCTACAAATACGACTGCGCCAAATAAGGGTTGCAGAGTCGGAAAACTGTTTTTAAAAACTTTATTTTATTACAGTATGAACCAAGAGTCGAAAAAGAATGAATAACAATGCAATTTGACTTATATTTATAACGTTGCATAAAAGTGCAGTGTTGACGGATTCTTCTGAATCATCGTGGATCCTCTTTACATAACTCTATATACCTATACTGTATGAGTTGAAGCCATTTGCCAGATATGTAGCTATGCAGCACCTTTTGACAGTATTTAAACGTCGATTGTGCAACTAATAAAAAAAATTTCCATTTGTTGCACACCTAATTCACCAAACTGTATATTTATAAATTCAGTCAAGGTTTGTGCCTGGGAGTTGTTTTCTGAATTAAGTGCCTTTTTACTCATTGGTTGGCAAATGTGGTCGTAAATGCACTAAAAATTGACGTATTATGGATTCTAGTCAATCGAAACTTTTAAAATGAACCGCCTAAAGAAGTTGTAGCCTTATTCGCTAGTAAACTTTACTGTGAATTTTGGTGGAGAAAAGGTTAAAACGTTATTTATGCAAATTCCACAAAACTTTTTTCTCCAATTATAAATAATTTTAGTAAAATAATTTAGAGAACAAAATCTATATTCTATAGTATAAAATAGGACTTTGGGTATTAAATATTTGTTATTTTATGAATATTACCAGCTTACTAATACTTAATGATACTTACTATATTATGGAACCTATTTTTTTATAATACAAATAATTAATGAACGTTAAAAAAAAAAAAATTGTATGAAAAAATTTAACTCAAAGCCATATTCGCAGATTATTAATGAAAAAAGATATAAGCTACATTGTTCCCACCACAGAAGCTCAGGAAAAGTGTTCGCTCTAATAATGTTTTTAGTGAAACCATCTGTGGTTGATTAATTGAAGGATATAAAATTACAAACGCGGTAATCTACGGTTTTTTCTGCTTAGTTAAATCCATCGTAAACATGAAACATTTATTTATACAGAAAGTGGGTAGCATATTTAAAAAAGTGTTCCTTTTAAATTTAGTAAATATATTTTTATTAAGAAAAGTTCTGCAAATCTTCAAACTGAAATAATACCCTTTATTTCCGGTTAAAGTTTTGTTATACGAGGAAGAATGAAACATTTGAAATTGCTTTAAGAGTAAAGTTGGTACCCTCATTTTTCGTTTTCGAAAAAAATATTATTACGAAAAGTTGTTTTAATTTTAAAAGTTATACCAAAATAAGAAATTTCGCCTATTTTAGACAAAAATCTGAAATAGTTTTTTATGAATTATCCTGTATAGAAAGTAGTTCGAAATCACACAGTACGCAAATCCTATTTTCTGTAGACGTAATGTGAGATATATGTTAGTGTTTTGACAGGGTAGTCAGTTTTAAAAATAATATGAACTAAAAATAAAAATATTACACCTTTATTCACTAAAGAGATTTAAATTTAGTATATCAAAATATTTAACCCTTATAGTCTCCCAGTTGTATTTTACCCGTGTCATTGTTTTAATACGCCATATTATGTCGTTTGTGCATTAATTTAATTTTTTGGAATTAAATTGTTTTGCCGATGAAAAATTTTACCGGGATGTCGTTATCTAAATAATTTTTTATTAAAAGAAATAGTATGCGTAAAAAAGGTTTTTCTTTATGATTTTACAGAAAAACCAAAAAAATATTGGCACTGCAAGCATTAGTTGATTTATTCTGACGCTGGTCATTTTAAACCTAGAACTGTCAATTTAGGAAGGTTTTAAGTTTAGACCCCTTTAATGGCTGATTTATACCTCAATTAAATTAAACTAAACTAAACTAAACTAAGGAATAAAGTAGTTAAAATACCACCATCATATGGACGCATTTATAACTACAATTAAAGAATTAAATTAAATTAAATTAAATTAAATTAAACTAAAAAGTTGCCGAACTTTTAACTTTCTTAGTTGAATCGACATAGTTCGTGGGGCGATCGGCATAATCCGTGATTCCCGTCATGTCATTTGTCATTTCGGTGAATGTAATAAAGAAGAATTTGCGCACATAACCCTAAATTCTTGTTTAATTTTAGAATTATATTTTTGATATTTTGATTATTCCAAAAAGTTTCACGATGGTTGTTAACGACGGTAGATTGATTGAATTAGTACAACAGTTCCCATGCATTTATCATAAAACGGACAAAAATTATAAAAATAAAATTATTCGGCAAAATAATTGGCTTACAATTGCCAGCATATTGTCCGATTGGATTTCTGGTTGTAGGTAACTTTTTTAATTTACTTTCGACCAACCTTACTAGCTGATGAAATAGATCTATGGTCATTCTGGTGTATTTAAAAGAGTATTCCCTATCGTGATCTATCATAGCCTTAATTAAATTGTTGAACATTCCACATTCTGTTCTGAATCTATTATTTGGTCTTACTCCGTACCGTCTAATCCGCCGTCTAGACATTTTATTCTCCACGACCCTTTACTGAATGCAATAATTCCAAAATCATTTTTGATAATAGAATGTAAAAATTCTCGCTCTTGAGTTAGAATATTTATTCTGAAACACTTGCTTCTTATGCGTTTTGCGTGTATTTTCATTCCATAACAAGATACGGAATGAATATTCTGTAATTGATATAAACGACATAGGTTGCCATGAATTTCGAAACTGTCAGTGTCAGATAAAAATGGCCGCGTTGTAATAATTATTTTCAGACAAATTTTAGTGCAAGTCAAAAAATGAGTGAAAAATCGGATGAATCAGATATGGAACTGGATGGTCGTGGAGAAAATATAGTCTGCTACTCGGTTAGAATGAAAACTCGATACTCGTGGTTCCTCACGCTCACTACGCTCGCGTTCGGAATCTTCCACTCGGATCGAATTTTCATTCCAACCTCGTTACAGAATCTACTATTCTTGAATAGGTCATCAGCAACAATAACAAAATACATTTTTTTTATTCATGTTTTTAAACAATAATATTCCTTAAATAACGAAAACAAACCATTAAGATAGGTTAGAAGCACCTTCTTCTTTCGTAGATTTATTAAGTGGCTTAAGTTGCATCAAGTATAAACCATCGCCTTAATTTCTTAACTTAATTTTCTTAGTTTAGTTTAGTTTAATTTAATTGAGATATAAATCAGCCATTAGGGTACCCATTCACATACAGTTAGCCTTCAGTCCAGAACTGCCGATTTGCATATCGTCAGTTAAAATTTGTCCATACACATACAGGCCGCCGACAGGTCTGAGCCCGCAGTTCACTTGAATCTAACGACGTACTGAAGTGTATGGAGAAAAATCGTCAGATGAAATCGTACGATCCCATTTTCAAACTAGTTGGAAGTTTTTGTGATTTCGTATTTGCGAAATGGCCGATTCAAGCAATAATACGACGTTTTTAACGGAATTTATTGATACTTATAGGCAATTGCCTTGCCTTTGGAAAGTAAAAAGCACGTTATACTCAAATGGGCACAAAAAGAATAAGGCCTACAAAAAATTATTATTGTTTTATAAACAAACAGATCCAAATGCAACAATCGATTCTATTTTTTTTTCTATTCGTACAAAACATTTTTCACTACACGGAGAATGTTCATTGTTCGATTAAGCACTGACAACTGACGAAATGTTTATGTGTGTGGCGATAGCTCAGTTTTCCTTTAGTTCAAAATCTGAGTCTTAAAACTGAAGGTCGCATCGTTTCAGAAAACTGAATGGTGTGTGGCCTGAGAAAGTTCATGTCTTCAGATCGTATAGTTTTGGAACTGAAGGTAAACTGTATGTGAATGGGTACCTTTACTATCGCTATCAGACATTATGGTACTAGATAAACTTGAGCAAAGTATTGTAAATTTCTTGACACGAACGAAAAACGATAGATTTTACAATCAATAAAGTTTAATGAATTGCAGGTTTTCATTGAAATCAGAACAAGAGTAAGAAAAAATACCCTGAGGGCTATAAATTTTAATTTTAAATTGTTATTCTAAACACGATAAGTAGTTAGTGAAAGTAGTCTAATATCCATATACTTAATAAAATAGTTAATAACAACCAGTTGTACAAAAATGTGTTTATATTTCGCGCGCGAGAGTGTTCTCTATGGCACCTTTGATTGAATTTTTAACTGCGACTTAACGGTCTCGGTAAAAATTGACACTCTCATGTACAATTAAGAAATCACCAATTTTTCACGCTTAATACAAAAATAACTAGTTTGAGAAATGGAACCAAACGTATTTGAAAACTTTTACTGGATATAAGGAGCATTATTTTGGTATGACGATAGGCAGAACTTTTTTTAAATATAAATTTATTTTAAATTTAAACATAACAGTTTTTCCCATATGTTGAACACTTTCTGGCTGTCACTGTATATAGTCAGTAAAAAATGAGCAAATCCCTTTCGCTGGTGCTTTTTTCACTAATACATACATTTTAATGGTTTTCCCTGTATATCGAATAAACTCAGATTCTTTAAATATAATCAACGTAAAGACAACATTTTTATTTTCTACAGAAATATTTTAAACCCAAAAAAAAATTACATTTTTCTGAGATTCGTTGAGCGCACTATATTCTTATAGATTAAAATATGTCTAAAATTCATAAAAAGTAAAAATAAAATGCTCTTCCGAAATGATTTTCGGCTAAAAGTATTAATGGCAAAGTTGAAGCAAAAATTCTAGTAACTTATTTTTTGTAATCACTCTTTCTGGCCCCTGTAGTGGCTGATTTTTTGGTTAAATAAACTTACGCAAGTCTATAATGTGAACGGATTATACATGAAACTAAACGCTGCTAATATTTGCAATACTTCTGTTAGTATACCGGCAACACTGTGCCGCGCGGACAAGCTTTCGTGTTTCTCCTTAACTTTCCTGGACATGACCAATTTGCCAATCAATGTTAATCAATAATATCGATATCGCGGCACTGCGGCGTTGTAGTGTCAACAAAGCGCGCATTATTTATAGAACCCTGATAAGACGAAACACATTGCCCCATTGATAAGCTTTTCCCAATTATATAGGGCGTGCAAAGCTACTACTCAGTAGTAGCGGAGCTATAACAACCAAACACTCTCTATAATATTTCAAATCGAAAGTATATCTGGTTCGAGCAGGGTAATTGCCTAATCCATAAACATAAATTGCAAAGGGACACTACGGAAAAGTTAAAATCTAATACGATTTCTAATTTTTTTGATTATATATATTTATGGGCAATAAGCTTCCCTTTAACTAAAAACTAAAATGACATTTTCCGTACAGGACAGTCTTTTATGGAGCAATTTGGAGAAAGACGGTTTCTATATAGGTTTTTACAATGTATCTAAAAATGTTAACTTTTCGTTTAACTATCTGTAATGGCAAGTCAAGCAGTTAAATTAATTTATCATCTTGCATACATGGGCGGGTTAAAGGTACATACTTGAAATATTAAGCTAAAACTATAAACTCACAACAAAATAAATTAGTTTTTTTTTATGATACTTACTCTGTATAATATGTCAAACCTAAACTGTTCCCGGTTATAAACAGAGTTAATACCCAATCCACATACAAAATTTCGTTATTACCCATTAAGTAGTTTTTAAGTTTTCGAGCCAACAGATAGAGCAACAAACATACAGAGCGATAGACCAAAAAAATAGAAAACATGCTTTTTCGTGATCTAAGGACCCCAAAACGACGATATCTGAAAAGTATTAATATTTTTTCGAAATTTCAATACTTTCCTTCTTGCAGAAACAGTGAAAAGAATATATTTAATAAACTTTATACCATGTAGGTTTGGTATATAGAGTGTGCAAAATTACGAAAACAAAAACACTACACTAAGCAAATATTGTTCCCTTTCTTTTAAAACTCTTAATATGCAAATATGTAGCAAATAAAAATCCGCAGTTACTTAGTTTGTCCAACAGGCCCTTTATTTATTTACGCCTTATATCCCGGGGCTAAGAAAAAATTGTTTATTAAATAAACAATTTCTTCTTAAATTTTAATAATGCTTTTAATTCTCTGCTGCGGTAAGATAAGCGGCATATTTTTGCGAATTAAAGAAACTAAAAAAATATTCGTGCAATTTAGGTGTACCGGGCGAAGATTTTGAGATATAGAATCATATAAGCATTTTAAAATTATTCTGACTTACTTTTCTATATAAATTATCTGCTGATTAAACGTAGCATTTGGAAGAGAGGAACGTGTAAGGGCTAGAAGGCAAGATGTGACTCGCGACCGGAGGATGTTGTTATTAATCCATAATGGTGGAAAATGCGGTAAAAATTGTATTCTCTAAAAAGTTGGGGTAAAAGGTATTTTCAAGAAATACTAATTTTTTTTCTGGCATACCCCAACTAACCCGCCCCAACGAGAGTTAACCTGAAAAAATACAAAAAGTTTTTGGCCGTTTGCGTTGGTTGCGGGCGGTTTGAACACCTGTATTTCAGTTACTGGAATCACTGTGCATCCTTGGAAACAAGATTATCTCAACAAACGGTAAAAATGCAATTCTTCTCCTACATTATTATAAGTATGAAACTTTACGTATGAACGGATAAATTGTAATAAATTAATATTTATCAATATAAAATATTTTTTCGCTTATTTTCCAACAGACAGGGTATTACAAATTCGTGAACGTATACGGGCTCAGATAGGGATCTCGAAAACGGTAAGAGATACAAAGACATTTAAATCAAGACAAGGTTGCGTTTTTTTGGGAGAGAGGTCATTAGTTTCCAAATTCCAAATTTGACGTTTCGTTCTTTAGATATCACCGCCAAGTATTTTTTTTTTAAATGCGGACCTGGAAATTTAAATACGGTTTGAGGAATTTTTTAGCTTTACAAATTCAAAATAATTGAAATATTTTTTTTAAATTTTATCGTTTTGTCATAAAATAATACATGATGATTATTTCAAATAATTATTTTTTTAATATTATTACGGTCCTAACAAGTATCTCCGATTGGATAATTACTGTACTGTACGAAGCAAATAACCCAAGATTATTCAGTACATCTACTACAAGCCTTGAACCAGAGCAACGATGCATAATGTTCAACTCCAATAAGCAAGGCTGGGGGAAACGATCTTGTCTATTCAAATTATAGGTATTGTACATTTTTAAAATATACTAACCTAAGATTGTTATTTCGGCAAACAACAGCGAAATTCATTAGATGTACCGAAATATCGGTAGCTGTAGCATCCCCCCCCCCCCTTCCTACTGCACTTTGCCGTTGTTGTGATCATAGACACTTTTTAGAACAAAATTCTCTGCAACGTATGTAGCATATCACGACGTGAAGTGTATTTTAAGCTGTAATAAAACATGTAAAGTAATGTTTTATCTGAGTTTTGAGTGTGCGCAAAATGCAGTGCATTCTTTGTAAAAAGTTCCTTCCGAAGAAACAAGTGTTGTGCATGAAAAAGGATTAACGAGCATAATTGCGGCTAGTAACAGACAGACTCTTCGCGACTAAAGGACTACGGCGCATTTACAGTATGGATTGCAGGTATGCAGAACTGGGCAAAGCAGCTGCTAAAAGTTTTTGCAAGGATCAAGCACTATAAATTGAATCAATAACTATTTGAAATAAAATATTATACAGGGTGTCCGAAAATAACTAGAATACTAATTTTATTTGGAAATAATTAGCCCGACTGAAATAAACTTTTGTGCAGATGGAACGGATCGGTCTAATCGTTATCCAATAAATAACGGTTTTGTTAATTGGTAATATCAGTATAGTTAAGAAAATGGTAAATTACTATTATTATGATCAATTTAAGATAATGTAAAACCAGTTAGTATTAGGAAATTGTGTAATTGTTGAATAGCCATAAATTAGGGTCATGTTTGATATTTGCTCTAACTATTTACTATTTATATAAGTGTTGATATAGCAAAATCAATGGATTTTACGTTACACTTATATTGGTGATTGGAAAAATAGAATTAGTCTATTCATAAAACTAACAACTTGTTTCTTTAATGACGTCTCCTCCTAAAGTACCCATAAGATATACATGGCGATCCTACCTAAAGAACTAAATATGGAAATTAATATTTAGGCAATACTATTATATGGATGAATCGTAATGGTAATTAATTAATAAAACAATGGGCAAAACGCAAAGCATAAATGAATAACAGCACAATCAATAAGCACGCAAAAAGCGGTAAGTGGTGATGCAGACCACATCCGAAAAAGTTGGTTTCATCTGTTGTGATACCTACTGGATAATACCGGGTATCACCTGAAATAAGAAACCAGTTATAATTTGATAAGTTGTCAATGTAGTTTTTAATCATTCTGAATATATTTAACTATTTATAAAATATAGTTTTATTACATAATATGGTGGCAGCGGAAAACCGGAATTAAATACGAATAATGGCCAACGCATCGCTCAAGCCCCCAAAAGAGTTCGAACCTGGAACTGATCCTGCAGTCTCCTGGACCAAGTGGAGGCAGAAAATTGAATTATATTGGGTTGCAGCAGAATTGGAAAAGGCATCTATTACAAAGCAGAGGGCAATTTTACTGCATATTCTGGGAGATTATGGTTTGGAAATATACAATACGATAAACTTTACAGAGAAAGACGACGAAAAAACAATTAATATTATTTTAAAAGCACTGACTGATCATTTTCAACCTTACAAAAATGAGACGTATCTCAGGTTCCTATTTTTTACTTGTAATCAAGAAGAAAATCAACCATTTGATGAGTATGTGATAATTTTAAAACAAAAAGGAAGAGATTGTAGTTTTGGTAAATTATTGGATTCACTAATACGTGATAGACTAGTATGTGGAATAAATAATGATTTACTTAGAGAAAGACTTTTAAGTGTAAAGGATTTGACATTAGCAAGCTGTATTAACATATGTCGCGCAGAGGAGGAAGCAAGAAAACAAGTAAAAATGATGTCCGAAACAGTCTTTAAAACCTCTCTTCAATACCGAAAGCACCTGTAAAAAATTAAAAGAGAATCAAACTAGAACAAAATGTTTTTATAATAGAAACAAAAAACCGCTTCAAATGTTAAAAAATGAACCTGTTATGATGCAAAAATCTACGAGAAATTGGGTACCCGGAGAAATATTAAGAAAAGACGAAAATCTCAGAAGTTATATTGTTCGAACTGAAGATGGAGGTGTTTATAGAAGAAATCGAATTCACCTAAAAAAATATACAAATAGCAATAATTGCAGCCAAAGAATTGAACCAAGCACTTCATACCAATTTGATGACGAGATTCTACCTGCAATTATACCAGTTGAAGTCAAACCGCCAGCAGAACATGCTGTGCCTGTGGAGGCAAATGACCAACCACCAACTGAACAAATTAGATGCTCAACTAGAGGAAGGATCATAAAATATCCAAATAGATTTCAGCCATAGAAGATATTATGTTAATTAAAAGGAGGACATGTTGTGATACCTACTGGATAATACCGGGTATCACCTGAAATAAGAAACCAGTTATAATTTGATAAGTTGTCAATGTAGTTTTTAATCATTCTGAATATATTTAACTATTTATAAAATATAGTTTTATTGCGTAATACCATCCAGGATATTTTAAATATTGTGTTAATTATTCTAGCTTTGACCGTGGTATTATGGAGTGGTTATTGACAGTTCAAAAACTATTGAAGAGAAATATTAGAGAAACAGAACTTGCAGCACAGAACACTGAAGCAATTTAAAATAAACAATATGGTATATATAGTATAATTTTGGATATGGATATATTATTGAAAATAAAATTTGTATGGGATGTCAAAAGACGATGACCAATTAGATACTTACTGGAAGAAAAATATTGGACAAGAACGAAAAAATTGTTCAAAGATACTAGAATATTATTTTAGAAAATTAGATAAATTAAAATTAAAATTTAATGAAATTTAGGATATTATATTTAATAGTTAATCATATGTAGGAGACTTAGAAGAGGAAGTTAAATTATGTGAAACCGATATAAATAGATATTTAGGAAATATGGAAAAAAGTTTACAAGAAAGGCTGTCAGAGTCTCAGTTATTGAAATTACCATCTGTGGCGGACAATGATTCAAATTCTCCAGATAGTGAAACAAAAGTCAAAATGTCTAAAAAGTTTGAATTAATAACCGCAGGCGGTTTGATTAGAGTAATAAACGGCTCCGAGGCTTCCACAAAACAACTTATCGATGCTATAGAGTTATACGATTCTTTATTGGATAATGATGTGTTAAAATCGAGACTTATACGACTAATGCACTTTTAGTTACCGATTTAAAAGCTTACTTTATATCGAAAAAATCTGTTTCTGCATTGTCTTTAAAACAAAACAACTCAAAACAAAATTCCAATTCAATCGATGACTTTGGAAAGTCGCTGGAAAAATTGGTGGTTGATCTTACCTTAACGCAAGCTGATGGAAATGAGCAAAATGTGAACATCTTAAGACCGATTAACGAAACGGACTTAATTATAATGATTGAAGGACGAATATAAAAGCACGGAATTATTTAAATCTAAATGACGCGGGTACTAAGGACGAGGAGTTTTTATTAAACGACTCAAAACCAATTTTTTCTATGCGTTCGAATGGTAATAACCGAGGCAATAACTCGAATAATAGTGATGTATATCATGGATAGTTTTTAAAAAATAATTTTAGAAGGGTTTCTTTCAGAAATTCATTTAAAAGAAACAATAACATCAGGCAAAATAACTTTAGCAGCAATATTCCGCAACCTACTTATAGGTAAAAGTCACGTTTTTCAAATTTAAATCCATTTATTGATCAGGGGCCAATAATCATTATGACCAATGGGGATATTTTATGCAAAACCCAAACACAAACCAAAGAAACCTTGGACAATGGAGGTACAAATTCAAGTTTCACTCATTCGCCGCCAAATAGAACGTTTTTTCAAGGGGCCTATAGCATATTTTATATCTACTAAACGCTGATGGTTTAAATTTTGTTACCGTAAAGTGTATGTGTGTGTTAGCCCAATTTTTAGGAAATATGTAAATAAATTTCAAAAAACAAATTTTTCAAAAACGATCAAAATTATTATTACATATTATTTTTTACATTTAGATTTATCACAAAGTTATTATCAAATCGAACTCAAGATGTCTAACAGATCTATAACAGCTTTTAGGGTAGCCAGGAACAATTTTAGATGACTTGCCTATCCATGGGGTTAAAAATAATAGTTCAAATTCCTTTTCTAGAGCCATAACTATCGCAATGTTAGGTCTTAATTATTATGAAAATTGTTGTGCTTATTTAGATGATCTTATTGTGTTTGGTAGTAATTTAAGTAGTAAGTTTTTCAAAGATTACGATACGTTAACTTAAAACTAAATCATAACAAGCGCGAATTTTACTGAAAAAGCAACTTCTATATTTAGGGCCAGTTGTATCAAGCCAGAGGGTATTACTAAATTCTAATAAAATTAGGACATTCAGGAGTATCCGGCGCCCAAGGATGCAGATAAAGTAAAAAGATTCGTTGCATTCGCTAATTACTGCAGAAAATATATTAAAAATTTTGCCGAAACTTCACCTCCATTAAACACTTATCAAAGAAAAATGTACAATTTCATTGGTCTTCGGAGTGTCTACAAGCTTTTAAAACTTTAAAAATGACTCTTATTAACCTACCTGTCCTACAATACCAAAATTTCCATTTTTTCCAGCTTCCAACAAGCGTATATTCCAAGTTCCGATCTTTAATGGTTTTCTTAGGCCCTTAGGCTTGATAAATTTAAAACCATTTCCCCCGGAGATCCGATTGGGGAACTATTTATACCTCCGAAAAACTTTGAATTAAATGTACTTATGTTATTGCCTTGGTAAAAATAATACCTAAAGGTGATGGTATCCCGTTATCATTCTTTATGCCAAATCTTAGCTTGGTTGTCGGTCATTCTGGGTCAGACGCCGTTTGCAACTGCCCAATCTGGGTACAGACCGTTGTGCTGCCGTGTTCCCCGGCACCCTTCACATCTGAAGAGCGGACCTCAATCCACACGTGGGGAGGCGCCCGATAGAAGATCTATCAACACCCACGAAAAAAATTTTTTGTATAATCCCTCGGATTTCTACTAAGCAAATTTTGTATTTTCCTAGGTCACAAAATTGTATCCTCAGTCCATTGTGTTGCAGCAAAGCACTTAATATGACATTTAAAATACCGCAATATACCTATTTTACAGGACGTGGAACAGGAAACTGATGCCAAGAAGGTCAACTTTTATTTATAAACTTATATAAAGGCCCAAAATAAGCTCTTTACAAAATATTATACGGTGGCTAAAATAAGTATTAAGTTATAGGAAAGACTAAGATTTTTTTTTATATAACTCACCATATTGTATATACAGGGTGTTATTTAAGTATGTGGCCAAACTCAAAGGGTGTTTTTTTAAGTGATTTTAAGAAAAAGAGTTTATATAAACATGGGTCCGAAAATGCATAGTTTTTACGATACAGGGTGTCAAACTTGTAGTAATAAATTATTACGATATGCGATTATTTAATGTTAATTTCTTTCATCGAAAACAGTTTTAATCTGTGCGAAAAAATTCAAAACAGGACTTTCTTGTAATTTTAATTGCTTAATAGTTTGGTAAGTAGTTTAAGTTTTTGACTCTTATTGTCCTGTGAACATGCAATAAAGTGGTTTTTATTTTTTTCTCGAAAACAAAGGCAGATATGAAAAAAACTCGAAACTTCGAGAAAAATACATAATTAAAAAAAAAGTCAGTAGCGCGCAATTTTTTTGTTAAAAATATAAGTTAGACTGTCTTCTGGGACGCCACTAGACTTAATAATTCTGATCTAATTGAGGCAAAATTATCCTCCTGTTATTACAAACAGAATTGCCAAATTTCAACAAAATTGAATAAAAGAGTAGGGTAAGTGCACCAGTAATGGACACTGAAGAGAAAATTCTGAACTATTCATGTTAGATCTAAGGAAGTATTTGACTAAATTTTTTTTTTGCCCACAGATATTTTTAAATTTATATACTTTTAGGAACATTCAAGTAAATATCCAAGAAAAAATTATTTTTTCCAAAAAATATTTTCCATTATGCTAATGTCAAAATCGCCAGTAATGGTCACGGAGATCCTAGTTTTGGACACTGAAAAATTTAGTAATGGACACTTTAGCAACTATATATTTTTTATCCGTTATTTAGCTGAATAATACTCAAATCTTCTACAATAATTATGAAAAATAAACGCACTGAGAAAATACTTAAAGAGTAAGCAAGTAAGAGAGTAATTTTTATTAAAAAACTAAGGAATATATAATAATGTGCTTTAAATAAAACTAGAGAGCCATTGACAAGATCCAGTTGGCTAATTAGTCCTCTTCGGCTTCTGAAAAAAAGGTTTTAGGTCCCATTTTTCTTTTCAGTGTACCTTTTCCAAGTCTTCTCTTTAAAGTGGTTTTAGGAACACCAAATTTTTTAGCTGCCGATTTTTTACTGATTCCTAGGGTTTTTACTGCCTTTATAGCAAGATTCATTTTATCTTCTTGCCATCTAAAAAATGGTCTTTTTTCCCCTTTCTGGGAATCCATGTCTAAAATAATAAGAGACAATGGGTGATAAAGAAAAAAAAACGCTACCTAAATAGGCAGAATATAAGTGACCATTAATAAATTGTAGTCATTTAGTAATGGACACTTACCATGTCCATTTATGAATTTCTAGAGAAATCTTTATTCAGTAATGGTCACCCTTAATCAAAAACTTCCACGGTCATTTTTTAAACTAAATTGAATAGAAAATACAAACTACTTACCTTTTAGAGATGTAAGGACACAAAAGAAATACTTAAACTTTAACACTGACTTCGCAACACTAATTTTCGTCGGGGGAGCCCACAACTTGTCGACAGTTCAAAACCAACTGTTTTACGACGCGCCAAAATTTTGACGTATGATAATCGGGGAGTAAATGCCGTTGGATGGTGCTAATGTCGGCTTTGTATTTTGGGTTGTCTACGTTAGAATGTAACATAAAAACAATTGGTAAAACTTAAAGGAAATATGAGATAATAAGGTTAATTGGCGTAAGGTGACCATTACTAGCGGTATGTCCATTACTGGTGCACTTACCCTATTGAGATATTTACGAACATCCGATTTTTTTTTTAAAGTTTGACAACCTGTATCGTGAAAACTATGCATTTTCGGATCCATGTTTATATAAACTTTTCTTCTAAAAATAACTTAAAGAAACACCCATTGGAGTTTGGCCACATACTTAAATAACACCCTGTATTGTACCGAGAGTATACTTAATGAATAGATAAAACATGTCATTTATAAACGTTCGCCGATACACTGTTTAGTTGTATTTATAGAAGACATTTTATTAGTAGCAGATACAGGACAAAATCAAGGGGGGAGCTACATCAAAACCGCAGCCAGCGAGAAATTTTAGGGGGATCAAAATGTGCTTGCTTCGATATGCTGTTGTCAACGCAGTGGGAAAGCGTCGCAGTTAAAATATTTTTCGGGTGCACGCCTAGAAGTTACGAATTCACCCAATAAGAAATTCTGGTGCAGTTTCGGAGAAATTTGGTAACAGCGGAGGGGAAAAATTGGGTTTATTTTTCATGATCAATGTGAATAAATTATTTAAAAAAAAAATATTTTATGTGGCTAAAGTAACTAAATAAAGGAAATTTATGCTTTTTTCGTATTATCCCAATACAGGGTAATTAGTTTACTAGTTTCGTCAAAATTTTCATTTTTAAAAACTAAGCCTAACAAGAAATAGATCATTTAAAAAAAATATATTTTGTGTACCTGTATCATACATGTATGTCTGTTTTTTGACGTAAAAAACTTCTTTTATGTTCAGCGTTTCTGGTTTTGTTTGACGTAGAAACTTCTTTTATGTTCAGCGATTCTGGTTTTGTTTGACGTGAAAAACTTCTTTTATGTTCTGCGATTTTGGTTTTGTTTGACGTAAAATACTTCTTTTATGTTCAGCGATTCTGGTTTTGTTGACGTAAAAAACTTCTTTTATGTTCAACGATTCTGGTTTTCAAAAAACAGACTCCACATATTTCAATCACATTATCGAAGAAAGCCATATATTTTCAGATAATTTTAAAATTCTTCATACAGAAAATAAAAGCCATAAACTTAATTTGTTAGTAAGTTTGGAAATTAACCGTAATAAAAACACGGGTCTACTTTTGAATGACCAAACAGATTTAAATAAATCGCCCTTATCAATCCTTTTCAATAATTGACCATATTCTAAAAACTACTCTGTGTGTATTCCCTTAATATAATTATTTGTTTAAGAAAAAGATAATTTGTATAATAATATAAATATTTAGGCTAAAATTATATTACCTCACTCTGTAAAAATCCCTTGATAAAACTACTGTGTAGCGAAACGCGTCGGGTTCATAAAATAAATATTATGTGGAAATTAGACTAAAGTCCTTATTGCAACAATTGTAATGAATTTCCATCAAGTAAAAGCCAGCACTATTCACAGAATGACTACTAGTACCAGATTTAATGTAATGAATGAAATATACCTTTTTAGTATGTTAGATTAGGGCATTATTCAGTAGACGGCCTTCACGAACCATAATATGATCAATCATCTGTAATAAACAGCACTAGCGCAACGCTTTGATTTCTTTGCTTATACATTCCTGCAACATTTTATTAATAATTATTGACAAGTCAGCTTGACTCATTATTCGTATATCAATATTTGCATAAGTTTTTTTCTAAAATCCGTAGTTTCATTAAGTTATTTTTTTTACCTGAACATTCCTCGCGTAAGCCATTGTACTTTAAATTGGGTAAATCCGTAATAATTTCACAGGCGCTTGTTAGATCGTTTTTTTCTCAGCCATATTCAGGCAATTGTGATCCGAAATATAAATAAAAACAATACACCACGTGTGCAACCGTCAAAATCTTACTTCAAAATATGTTATTACAGCGAAGAATATTATATAATCATTACATATACGAAAAAGAATGTATGCAGATGCACCCTGACCAACAACTATTACTGGGCAATAGTAATCAACCTTTATAATTCCAGGAACCGATCAGTACTAGGCATCGCGTTCTATTCTTTTTGAGGTCGCCCATAATGAAAACCAAAAACAGAAAATAGGAAGCAGATATAATAAACGAAATTAAACTATTTGTGGCCTGAAATAATTTATGTTACAAAATATGTTTGATTTCGACCAATATGTATTTTGTTTACCCTGTTTTCGATCATTGCATTTGCCTATATACCTTCCCGTCAGCGTCACCCGAAGAGCACAATAATGAAAGCTAAATAGGTTTATTCCGAGAGTTTAAAAAGATTTTTCAGAAGTAGATCTATTCATTCTTCTTTTATTATTATTATCGTGTCCTATTTATAAGAACGCAAGTTAGAGAAATGAAAACACTATCTAACAGTCACATCTTTGGTATTTACATGCATTATTACACTGTAAATAACATTCTATATTGTAAAATAAAAATCAAACAAAAATAATACGATACGAGGAGATTTTTTGTTTAATGTAGTTATGTTTTGATTGCATTTTATCAACATCGAATAACCAAAGAAGAAAATTAGGTTTTACATTTTTTAAATGTATGTTTTTGATTTGGTTTTTTATTATTTTTCTCGCTGGGATTTCAAGTCCTAGTTTAAACAAATTAAAAGTGATAGTCATATATTGCCATATTGTTACCCTATAAGAACTGCTGATCAAAACCTGTAAAATTGTTATCAATCAATACGTTTGATTTTATATCAGTCCACTTAATTTTTGTTACTATTGACACGGGAAATTTATTCACACTGTTGGAGATTGTCTCATCCTCCTAAATATAAATCGTCCTGAACTTTTAGGCACTTACTGAATTATTTTTATGAATAAATGTTTATCTTAGATCTAGAAATTATAATGTAGTACATTATAAAGAAGTATACTTTCTTATTTGATTAATCATCCATCACTCGACCATTTTTAAGAATAACTTTTATATTGTCGAAAAAACTATAAAAAATAAATCAATCTCAAACGTTTTGTATTTTAATACTATACATTACTTTTACCATCTTATCCATTTACAAACAATATATTATTGTGATCTTAAGAGCATTGGCTGTTGTAAAAGATATTTAAAACTGAAACGATGCGGTGCTGTAAATTGGTATTTAAAAATATCCCATTTTTTCCCGTTACAATAGCATTGTTAAATTATGTGACTAGAAACATTTTTATAATAATATAATTAGTATTTAAGGTATTAGGAGGTGCAAAACAAAAATGGGTGTCACACACCTCTGTCCTTTAGTTGTATAAATTATTATGTTGGTAAATTTAGGCATCTTTTTTTATTCTTTTATAGGATATCTTCAATATGTCATTATCATTTCTTTAACTCTCTACAGCAAAAGGTTACGTTATTCTTTACTTATTAAAAATTGCAAACGTGGCTGCCAGTGGTCCCCTCTCACGTGACGTAATTTGATTTTGTAATACCTAGGTATATGTAATTGTATCCGGTGTACAATTAAGAAGGCTGTATCTTGGAAAACCTCTTACCGTTGTAGCTACTGTGGTTTGCAGAAAAAAATATTTATGACAAAAGTAACTAAGAGAAATTGCTGGAAACTTAACAATATTCACAACTTTGTTTTGGCTTATCAGAATTTGACAAATTTTGACTCGCTAGTTATTACTTAGTTAATCAGTTGAAAATGAAAATTGATTCCTTTTTTATGTTTCAATATATTATTATGGCAAACAGCTTATCTGTATTGCATAATTATTACAAAATTAATTACGGGCGAATGTGTCGCGCAAAGGCATTTACTATATTTTATTTCATAAAGCGATAAGAATCAAGTATTAAAATGTAAAAAGCACTATTAACGGTTGCCGTCAGTGAGCTCGAATACTCTAAATCCAAACTTCCCTGCAACCTATTGCATATGTATAATCCCTTTTCTTTGACAGAAATAATTACATTTTCTGCTAAGTGGACTTGTAAACTTAAAACAGCTGTAATGATTAACGGACAAACAAAGAAAATGGTTATAAAAAACTGGACTATGAAAAACAATGTTACTCTTGCTCAAAGGGCAAGACGTTGTTTGCTTGTTAAAGTTAATTAGGACTGCATGCAACTTACCTTCCAGATATTATCTCCAGTATTTGAAGTATTTGACCCGTTTTCCTATACATATTCTAAACGGTCCCGTATTATAGGAGGAGAGTCAACCGTCAAAATACTAGGCTTATTTATGGTTTTAATTTTTCTATTCTTATACCTAGTAACCATTAGATCACTTTCCGGCTGCCATTTCTTTAGATTTTAATCAAACAAGATAAAACTTTGCAGGAGTCATAGGCTAATAACACTTTTTAAGGTACTTATCAGATTTTATCGATTTTCGGTTTAGCCGGAAGTATCCTCAACTTTCAATTTTTAAATGTGACACCCTGTATATTTTTTGATTTTTGGAATTTACAAATGGTTTTACGTATAACTGCTCTATTTTTATTTCTATTAATTTTTGTTTCAAGTTAAAATTTTAAAAATTAATTTTATTTTTTTTATCCAGGGTGCCATTACCCATCCTAAATCATTCTAATATACATTCACACATGTACTAAAATACCCACACAATTTTATCACCCTTACTAGAGCTTTTAAACTTGACTAAATCACCTTTTTGATAAAAACTTTCAAAAATTTAATACAACTTTACCACTTTCATAGTATAAATTAGATGTAGTAAAACTTCATGTTCTTTCAATAGCAAATATTGTGGTATCCAATATGCAACTGCACTACGATCAGATGACATCTAGTTAGCCTTGACAAACAATGTATAATATCTCTTTGACAAGTGATGGGTAAAGCCTCAAAACATTCTTAAGGGTGCCATGAATAACAGTTGAATTTAGGTTAAAAATTGGAAACTAAATTCAATTTTAATATTTTTCTGTTGATTTGTGTTAATTATTTTGGGTAAAACTAAATTAAAAGTATGTATACCAAAAGCGAACAAGTGAATATTTTAATTATTCATAGACAATGCGGCTGAAGCTGAGAGAATGTATTAAGAAATATATTCTGGTGGGATTAACCACCCATAATCCTTTGAGGCTGTATCCAATTACTTCTCGAAGAGATATTTAATTATTATTTGTCATGGCTAATAATGATGATATGATTAAATAGTATTTGATCGTAGTGCCGTTGCATATTTGATACAATAATAAAAGTTGCTATTGAAAGAAAATGAAGTTTTCTTTAGAAAATTCAAAAAATTTTGATGTTGTGATTCACCAATGGATTCGTATTTAAAAACTACATCTAATTATACTATAAACGTGGTTTAGTTGTATTTAACTTTTTTAAGTTATTATCAAAAATGTGTTTTAGTGAAGTTAAAACACTCTAGTAAGACGAATACAAGGTGATAAAATTGTGTGGGTATTTTTGTATAACGTATATTAGAACGATTTAAGTGGGTCATGGCACTCTGGATGAAAAAATTTAATAAATATTTAAAATATTAACTTGACACAAAAATTAATTAAAATAGAGCACCTGAACGAAAATGTTGTCTTAATTCCAAAAATCAAAAAATAAACAGGGTGTCCCATTTAAAAATCGAAAGTTGAGGATACTTCCGGCTGAACCGGAGTCGCTAAAATCTGACAAGTACCTTCAAAAGTGTCTTTTTATTAGCCTATGACTCCCGTAATGTTTTATCTTGTTCGATTAAAATCTAAAGAAATAGCAGCCGGAAAATGATTCACCCGGTATAGTGTTTTACATTTGTCTATCCCGAATTCCATGTTGATGTTTGTTGATTTTTTTTGTTGATGAGATTTTTTTAATTTGTATTGGTGTAGCTCCGTAAACTTTTATGTCTTTCATATACATTAGTTGTGATATTGTGTATAGTTTTTGTCTTGTGTTTCTTAGTGTGAATCGCTGTTTTGTGTCGATAAACAGTTTTGGTTAAGGGTTTAGTTACATGCAAAACCATAGTATAAGAGTCTCCTTGGAAGATGCCGCCAAGTTCTTTTGAAATATCGGCTAGTTCAATACGTTCTGTGTCACAATGTAGATGTATGTTTGTCCTCCAATTGTTCATGGTGTGCATTAGGAATTACGTAATTGTTTCTAGAATTTCATATATTTGAAGAACTTGTCGTAACAAGATGTAAGTCAAAAGCCTCTTTGTAGTCAATGTAGCACGTGTGCAGGTTTCCTTAATTCTTTTTCTGCCTGTTTAAGTAGTTTATTTTATTAATATAAGTTTTCCTTTGCACTTTGCCTTCTCTTTCTTTCTACACCATATCGGTTCTTTATTCGTTTATCGTATTGTGCTTAGTAGTGTATTTCTATTCTGTTGTTAATTAATAAAGTTTGTGAAGAAATTCTTGTGCCCATGTATGTTTATTAATAATATTTTTTTATTATTATATCCTAATAAAAATCCATTTCATTTAAACCACAACTACCCCAAATTTGTTGTGGGCATGTTAAAACTTCTTGTTCATATACAAATCAGACTAAAGATAGAAATATGATTTTTCGGGCTTCTGGGACGAAATCACGTGAAAGAAACGGAAAAGTAAAATGGCACCGAAATTTAATAAAAGAAGGGCCAGCGAAAATAGTCTACAAGAAAGTGGAAAAATTGAATGATTCTTCACGCATCTTTAAAGTTTTTAAGGAAAATTTAACCGAATTGTTTTGTATGTTAAGGACTTTGCCACATACAGTATCATAAAATATCAGAAATCCTGTAAAAAAAACTGAAATATCTTCTTTTGCGTATATCAAAATATCGATGATATAATTAAAATAATATAATGATATAATATAACAAGTGAAATGAAAATTGTCCATATTTTTCCCTGCACGCTTTATATTCGTGGAAGAATTTCATGAATTAAATTTGTGACACCCCGTGTATAAGTGAAAATTTTACGTCATTGTTACACAAAAGTATTACATTATTATAATAGTTCGTTCTAAGTGACCAAATAACAAACATATCAGTTAATAAATAAATTAATAATTGTATTACGTTTCGAAAATATTTTGATTGCAAATATACGTCAAAAAGTTGAAAATCTTACCTCCTTAAAATATCAAACGTTCATAATCATTATAATTCGAAATTCAATTTTCACATAGTGTTTTTTTAATAATTATGACTGATGATCGTGGTAATTTTTTGACAGAAAAGTTACCGCAATAATTTTTGTAACAGTGGACAAAACCATGGTAATAAACAATGAAACACCCGTATTTAATTATTAAAATATTGGTTTTGACAGTAAATAAAATTCTCAAGGAAATAAGACAAAGAATAAGAAGTGTCATCAATGCAATTGAGATAATAACGATCTGGAATGGGATCTGGAATTGAGATGGTTACATAGCCAGGCAAGAGGCATACTCAGAATATGACCCCCCTTACCACTAACGATATGTTTGGATGATTATTACGTGCATCCTGGATACAAACTTAAAAAAAATAATTCAAAGGAATTTAAAAAAAAATTATTTAAAATAAATAATAATATTTAAAAAAATAAATAATAATTTATTTTATTTTACGAGGCTACAAATTAAATATGCGTTGTATTTTAATTCAGAACTTGCAAACTCTGCCAATGTATTGTTATAATATTTCACAAACCACACAATAAAGTTTAAAATAAATATGTTGACCTCGAGAATAATCACACAATTCCTATTGAATTTTTGAAACCAGCTATATGATTTTCTTATTGATCTTTATATTTGCTGTTATTAAACATTTACCTTTTAATAATTTTATATTCAATAATTTATTTATAAAAAACAATGGCTCTATTCAAGCCTATGTTTGTTAAATTCAAATATTTTTAAAATATTTATTTAACTTTGCAAGCGCAGTTTAAACAGCAATTAATTTTTTTCTCGAAAAAAAAACTGTCGTTTTTTATAGAAATATATTAGTCTAAAAATATTCTATTCACGTTTTATTTCTCCTGAAAAAAAATTATTGAATTAATTAGAGTGTTCTAGGGTTGCCATTTTTTTTTGTAGGAATTAAAAGTACAAATAGATTGCACAGTAATTTATTGTTTAAATTAAAAATTAGTTTTCAAATCCAAATTAGTTTTTAAAATAAGCATAGCGGTCCATTTTTATAAAGAAACATTTTTTTTATTGAAAATGTGTTGCTTTACTATAAGGTGCTGCTATTTTTTTTCGATGAGGACGTGGCTTTACATAAATTTATTTAATTTTTTTACTATTATTTTTGCCAGTCTTGGTTAAAGGCGTCGGGTAGATTTTTATGTTTTTCACATCTATTGAGCTCTTATGAGTATAACATGATCGTATTATTTTTTGGTACCAACGGTATCTCGGGTGCCAACCTCAGACCAAGCGTGCCAACCCTTGGATTAATGTAGTAAAGGGCCCACGTACACCGGGAGCTTGTTACAGTTCGCTAAACAATTACGACAAATTTCTTTAGTGTTAAATTAAGATGGTAATATTTTTACGTTTAGTAATAGGTACAGAGAAGTTTTGAAAGAGTTTAAAAGCTACAAAACATGTAAAATTTTATCCAATTTTTATGGGAATAATGAAAATACGGAATCAACATCATTAATTATTGTACAATTTATATAAACAAATTACACGAATACAACAAAAACCCAGACTTACCATTTACAAACTATAGGACTACTTCTAGGGGGAACCGTCACCAAAACCATAAATTAGTCGGGCTGCTTGTGGTGTCGGCTGAGTCGCTAATAAACAATTTCATTTAGAGTACTATAGGTACATTTAAAAAAATTACGTTTTTTTTTTATTTCAGATTTATGCTGGTGTTAGTATGTCTGATATTTAGCGTCCTTTCAACGATCGATACGTATTCGAACTTCGCCAACGAAACGCTTTTTTGGATGGTAAGTTTCCTTTATTGATATATTAATTATTAAAAATTTACACCGAATTAAAGCAAAACTGTTTTGTACCGGGTGAGTAAACGATGGCGCGGAGTAGATTTATGCTTGAAGATAAGATTTGTCGATAATAAGTATTTGTGTTATGGTATGGTTGGATATTCTATATAATTAAAAAATGCTCTGAATTATACGGAGTGCGCTCAAAAGTTGACTTTTTGCGTCACAAAGTTAAATTTTTTAAAATGGGACACCATATATTTGAGTAGATTTTTGAATACTTTGTGCCGTTAACTTTTTCACGTTGGTTCAATATACAAGATAATCTGACTTTATTGAAAATTTACCATTCTTCCAAGATTATCTTTGTTCTGAAAATACTTACTTACATTTTGATTTAATTTTTCGGTATTTTCTCTTTTTGTTATAGTATGTTTTGTCAATGGATCTCAGTAGCAATGGAATACAAATATAAATAATATTCCTTGATGACATTAGGCATTAAGGACTGAAAGTTCGCCCGTCAGGATATTTCATCGTGTTGAATCTTTCGCCCAAAAGATAATTTTTTGTCTGCTTCGCCCAAAACATATCCTTGAATTAATTTTAGGAAAATTAATTTTGCGTATAAAGAAGTAGACAACAAACTTTACACTAAAAATACCCATGGCTACTGAGATCTATTAACAAAAGATTCTGTAACGACCACAGAAAATCCCGAAGAATCAAAATATGTTAAATATGTCAAAAACTATTAAAGATAGGGATATGACATTCTTTTCAAAAATTAAAGATATTTCGACGAGCTGTAAGATGGCATAAAAAATTATAGGCTATTCCATTTGACAAAAATAACATTTTTCAAATAAGAGTTTTTTGAGTTTGTAAAAGAAAACATCCTGTAAATGAGACATCAAATATTTCATATTAGTGAATAATATATCCTTTTCACTTAGTAAATTCGAGATAAAAATTATTAATTGCCTGGAGTCAAAATCCAAGTAAGTATTTTCACATCAAAGGGAACCTTACAAATGCTAAATTTTCAATAAAAGTAAAATTATCTTGAAAATTATAAGTTTTTTGTATTATACTAAACCAATGGGGTAAAGTTTTGAAATAGCATATTGTATTCAAAATCCACTCAAATATAGGGTGTCCCATTTTAAAAAATCAAATTTTGTCACACCAAACTTTTTGGGCGCACCCTATAAAAGTTAAAATAGTTTTAAATTGTGAAGAATTTCCAACCATAGCCGTAGTCGATTCGCAAGTTTAGATCGATCTAACTGATGTGACCTCTGTTCGATTGGTAAATGATTGCACGGTCAAAGTGATATGAATTGATTTTTAAAATCAGATCGATCCAAATCTCTGCGCCAATAGAGCACGCATCAGAACACAAAAGCTTATTATCAACAAATATTAGCTTCAAAGCATAAATCTACTCCGCGCCATCGTTGACCCACCTGGTACAGGAGTATTACGACTTAGATTTCTTATTTATTCAGTGAATAGGCGGACGAGCAAAACAACAATATCGTTATCCATAGTAGATGCTGAGCTGAGAAAGTCGGTAATTTATATTGATTACTTTTAACACAAAATATTCGGAACACTTTCGAAGATATCCGAAAAACATGAAATGTTTCCGATTTTAAATTTTTGGTTACTTTTTTAACTCATGGAAAGAAACTTTTAATAGTCGTTTTCTATGTGAGGATGGCGACATAGTATAAAAGTTTGACGTTTTGTTTTTCAGATACTACCAAGTAAATTTTTTTAAATCCGGACCTGCAATATTTAAAACGGTTTTAGGAACTTCTAACCTTTAGAGATTTAAAACAATTTAATGGTTTTTAAATTATAATACTTTGTCATAAAATAACACATCATCAGTATTTTAAATTATTCCTTCGTTACCAACGGTTCGTCCCACTTCGTACTGTCCCATTTTGTACCATGATAAAATTTTACCTGGTATAGTGCCATTTGGTGCCGTCTGTTCGAAAGTAACTATTTAGAGTTTCATTTCGTACTGCGACCCGACATTACCTGGGTCATCCTATTTATTAATATATTATACCTGGAGGGTGGTTGTAAATGTCCACAAACACAAAATGTCCATGAAACAACAATTACTTTGTACAACTATTATAATACTCAATTGATGCGCTTCAACGATTACTTCGTTGATCAGTGGCTGGAAAACGACGCGATTGGAGATAGCTGGAATTGTTACCTACAAGCAAAAACATAGGACAACTTAACAGCCTGGAAGCATGGCACAGTAAATTAAACCATACTATCGGCAAGCATCATCCAAATGTGTTGGAGCTAGTGAAATTTTCAAAAGAAGATAGGTACAAATTTAATACACAACGAGCCTATTTTATTTACATTTAACTCCGTCAAAGCGGAGAAGGAAATGTTATAAGAATCTGGATTGCGCAATAATCGAAACGGTAAACGATTTTACCGAAGGTAGAAAGACTGTTGCATAATGTTTAAATAAATTACAGTACATGGTAAAGTTTGAATAATTTTGTAAATATTAATAGGTACTTAAATACTGTTAGGTTCTTTAGACTTTTTTACTTGTATAGTGTTTCTTATATTTTCTGGCTAAAGTTGCAAAAATGTCAAGTTTCAATATATCAGTATGTTTTACATTATTTCAAGAAGGTTTTTATATATTTTATACATTTAAAAACTTCCCACCACGGATTTTCCTCCTTTAAAATGAAAATGTGGAAAATCGCTCGGACCCGTCGATTTTTATTTTGAGGGGGACATCTTTTGCGTATATTGTCAATCTTGTTACTTCAAGCCCCTAGGAGGGAGGGGGTAAGATCTAAATTTTAAATGGATACCACTATTTTATATAATTTTGTTGGATTCTGCATAAAATTCTGAAAATTTTTTAATAAAAGCATTATATGTCTATACTAACTATACTAACTATACAGTTTCCGAGATATTGACTCTTGAAAAATGAGATTTTTGAACTTTGACAGCGTCTAGATTTCTAACTGTACGTCTTAGAGCAAAACGGCTTACATGTCCCTATCTTCGATTTTTATTATCTTTCCAATAGTGTCAACTTCCGGTTAAACCGGAAGTACTATATTTCTTACAACCGGTTTAACCGGAAGTTGACACTATTGGCAAGATAATAAAAATCGAAGATGGAGACATGTAAACCGTTTTGCTCTAAGACGTATTGTTAGAAAGTTAGACGCTGTCAAAGTTCAAAAATCTCATTTTTTAATAGTCAATATCTCGGAAACTGTTTAGTATATACTAATAATGCTTTTATTAAAAAATGTTCAGAATTTTATGCAGAATCCAAAAAAATTAAATAAAATAGGGGTATCCATTTAAAATTTAGATCTTACCCCTCCTTCCTCCTAGGGGGTTGAAGTAACAAGATTGACAATATACGCAAAAGATGTCCCCCTCGAAATAAAAATCGACTGGTCCGAGCGATTTTCCACATTTGCATTTTAAAGCAGGAAAATCCGTGGTGGGAAGTTTTGAAATGAACACCCTGTATAACTTTTTGATTTTGGTCAAAATATAAATGGATTTCAAGTTCCATTTTTATCAGTGGTATCTACCTGTTATTTTAATATGCGGTACGAAATGGCACTTGCTACAGGTGGACATTCAAGGCGCAGTACCAAGTGTAAAATTTTTGACCCACGGTACGAAATGAGAAAGTACGAAGTGGGAATAAGCCGTTACCAATACGGCTTTAACAATAATTATCTTTAGGATTAAATATCACAATTATTAGACACTGACACAGACCAATGATAATTAGACATATTATTTTATAAGAAACCATTCTAACAAAAGGGGTTTGCTTTTTTCCCATGTTGAAATTAAGGCGCAAAAATTTTCAAAACCAATTTTATATACCTTTTTTATTTATTTAATTAATTACAATATCCAACAACAAGCAATTATAGGATAGGGAGACAAAATACATTACCGTTTTTATATAACAAAATATTAATTTAGGGGTTCGGCAAGAAAGTCCTATCTTTCTTCTTAAATTTATTTAAAATAAAATTTATAGAAAGCCCACCAAAACAGACCACACGATTCCTTGAAATTTGTGTCATCAGATCTCTCAAAAAATTTCCGCTCTGAATACATATTTTCATCGCCTCTCCTCAATTTCCATGAAGAAGGAGTTTTTCGATCTAGAGAAAAATATTATTTTCCAAAGAGCTTTAAAAAAGGGTTTCCCTTTTCACATTATTAATAATGTATTTTACAAAAAACTTGGGAAAAATTTTATGTAACAACAATGCATGCACAACATTAATACGTAAAGAAAAGCTCTCTTTTAAACGTTTTATTCCTCTTCCCTTTCTAGGCAAAATATCAACTATTTTAGGTCGTTTCTTGAAAAAACTTAATAAACATATTTTTGGTGACTGTTTGAAGGTTGGAGACAATGATGTTTTTAAAATGATGAAAGAGTTTTGGACTTCCATTGTCTTCATTTGTTTTAAATCACAACGTTTCAACTGGTAGGTATCTCCAGTCGTCTTCAGGTGAATACTAAATAAGTAAAGTAACTACAATACTATTTATACTAGCTAGGTGCACCGAAGCATGACTGAAGTGGGTGCAGTCATGCGTTCAGTTGGCACGAGATCCAGATATTTCTTATGTCTAATGACGGTTTACTAAAGCAGCCTGGATTCTGGTGAATAGCAGCAGCTTCGTTAAACTTTTTTTTCCTCCAGTGTGGTTCCTTATATAGGATTTCAGCTTCTGACCACATGATATTGTCATGCAAATAGGGCATTTTCCAAATTTATTATTTATTTCTTAAATTATTATTATTTCTAATTTAAATCTAGTCCAAGCTTATTTTGCAAACTGCACATAAACATCGGCTTGTTTTATTTATACTGATCTAATTAAACAAGAGGACGATCAGTATAAATAGCAATCCGACAAGCTTGGACGACACTCACTCTTAGGTCACAGACTCATCTTGGGTCAGACTCCGACACACTCCGAGTCCGGGGTCACGTACACTCACTCTCTTAGTGAGGTCCCATCACGACACTCCTCAACGCGTCTCGACTGCCTGTCACGGCACCTGCCGTTCGCCGCCCTAGCCAGTAAAGCAGCCCCTGGATCATAGGTATTATAATGTATGTATAACTGGTTTGTTTGTCTACAATAATAGATTATAGTTGTTTTTATAAAGCCTGTCTACCTTTATTAACCTCTCGCAAAACCTAGCTACACCCCCTACATGACAATATGGTGACCATGTTTCCAGGCATGGTCAGCTGCACCTAACTTTTCGGTCTCTCCTTTTAACGTATTGTTTTTGTGTTCTTTAATCCTTATCTCAAGTTGTATTAATGTCTCACCTATATAAGATTGGCCGCACTCGCAGGGGATCTGGTAGACGCAGTTTTTCCCATCTTTTTGTGTTGAATACGGTGTTGATGTTATATCGTTGTCCTATTCTTCTCATTTTCTCAGATACTCCCTTGACATACCGAATATTGAGTGTTGGTTGTGTTTCTCTGTCTGCTTCTTGCGCGTTGGGTCGATTCTTACGATTTTCCAATATTGTGTCAACTAATCTTGTGGGGTAGCCATTTTTGTTGAGGTCGGTCTTGATGTGGTAAGCTTCTTCCGAGTTACAGATTGTTATTGCTCTATCCACGAGGGTTTCGAGGAATACCATACTCTACAGAAAAGAACGACGCTCCCTATTAATGTCATCTTGGAACTATTAGAATGCTGCCTCAACAATTCCTACTTTCAAGAAAAGGATAGATTCTTCAACCAAGTAGACGGACTTGATGGGCTCATCTCTCTCGTCAATAATCGCCAACATTTAAATGGAATGGTTTAAATCCAAAGCAATGGAATAGACAAAGAAGAAACCAAAAATGTGACTGAGATATGTGAATGACACCTTCATTATTTAGAATGGAACCGATGACGAACTAAGTGATTTTCTAGATCACCTCAATAGCTTAACATCAACAATCAAATTCACCATGGAGAAAGAAGAAAACAACCAATTACCGTTTCTAGATGTTAACGCGAAGAAAAATGGTAACAGCATCCAAACTTCAGCCAAACATAGCATAGTTAAAACCCTCGTGGATAGAGCAATTACAATCTGTAACTCGGAAGAGGCGCTTAAGACCACATCAAGACCGACCTCAACAAAAATGGCTACCCCACAAGATTAGTTGACACAATATTGGAAAATCGCAAGAATCGACCCATCGCGCAAGAAGCAGATAGAGAGGCACAACCAACACTCAATATTCCGTATGTCAAGGGAGTATCTGAGAAAATAAGAAGACTAGGACAAAGATATAACATCAACACCGTATTCAACTCGAGGGACACCCTAAGAAGCCACCTGACGAAGACAAAGCATATAAGTCAAAAAGATGGGAAAAACTGCGTCTACCAGATCCACTGCGAGTGCGGCCAATCTTATATAGGTGAGACATTAAGACCACTCGAAATAAAGGATTAAAAAACACAAAAACAATACGTTAAAAGAAGAGACCGAAAAGTCAGGTGCAGCTGACCATGCCTGGAAACATGGTCACCATATCATGTGGTCAGAAGCTGAAATCCTACATAAGGAACCATACTGGAGGAAAATAAAGTTTAAGGAAGCTGCTGCTATTCACCAGAATCCAGGCTGCTTTAGTAAACCATCATTAAACATAAGAAATATCTGGAAACCTTTGTTAGATAGATGTAATCTTAGTATAAGATCGCGTGCCAACTGAACGTATGACTGCACCCACCTCAGTTATGCTTCGGTGCACCTAGCTAGTATAAATAGTCTTGTAGTTACTTTACTTATTTAGTATTTACCTGAAGACGACTGGAGATCCTTACCAGTTAAAACGATGTGATTTAAAACAAATAAAGACAATGGAAGTCCAAAACTCTTTCATCATTCCAGAAACATATTTTTGTCTGCTATAGATCAGTAGGAACTATCGCTAACTTTTTTTCTAAACTTAAACATAAATTACCAGCTTTAGGCAAATGCGAGGTCTATTTACTTCTTGATTCCTGTCCAGCTGAATATATAGGATAAAAAGGTTGTTCTTTTATTAAAAGAATAAAAGAACATCTTAGATCTAGTAGATTCCAGCATGACAATAAATTACTTTTTAAAACTCATCTTAACCACTCTTTTGAAACAGATGAAAGCTTCAGAGTTTTACACCACCTTAACAAGGCACTAAAACTAGACGTGTTAAAGAACATAAAAATCGCGCTATCCCAAGCCCCCTCCACAAAACCTCCATGGACAGAGTTATTTTTTATATTGTAATTATATTAGTGCTGTACAACTTTTTAAAGATTAAAAAATAATTTTTTATATACATAAATTAAATCTAAATCATCCTTTCTACTTTTAATGTTTTCTCAGTGATACATGCATCCTTTATTGTCTCAATGTTCGATACAAGGCTATGTACTTTTTTGCACCACCTATTTTAATAAAATATAAATAATTTGTTAGTCGTGGTTGTCTCTGATGACATAATGCTGCGTTTTTGATTGTTTTCAGTCTGTTTTTTAAAATGTAACATGTACTATATGTGTTTTATGTTGAATTATTAATTTTATTTACTTTATTTTATTTTACCACAGTGCGTCCTACTTTATCCCTGTGTTTTTGAACCTCACTGCCTATACGTTTATAGTTTGTTATTTTCATACTGTACAACTTGTTTTATGTTTCTTACAGCAGTCCTGAAAATAATATATTTGGCTAAAACGTGTAGGCACGGATTTTTTTTTTGAATAAATTTAAGATGGAAGTTAGGACTTTCTTTCCCAACCCCAAATTTACAATGTCTCTTCGGGATAGTAGTTACGACTTCGTTAACAAAATATATATACTTAATACACATAATGTAAAAATAGATAAATATAATCAATCATAAACAATAACTAATATACGTAGATAATACAGGAGCCAAATAAGAGAAACATCCTTTTTAGTGGCGAAATATTACTGTGAAGTATATAAATGGTATGTTCAATAATGCTTTAATTTTTAAACATTTGATAAAATGGATCAGGATGTATGTCCGTAGCGTTGGCAGCAGAAATAGGTTAGACCTTTTAGCTTTACCTCGGGAAACCATCAGGTTTATATAGTTAGTGATATCAATACAATTAATCTTACGATACAACCGTTCAAACAAAAAAATAACTGATTAACAAGAGCGTCTGGAAGCTAAAGCTTAATCTAAAATAAAAGACGCAGATTTTAAAACCAGAGTAGATACACCAGAATTTTGTGAGAAGTTGGCAGATTTGTAACCACGATGTTGGACATATTCGAGTAATATGATCTTACTAGCTAGATGAGCGACAACGAAAAACCGAAAAGTGACTTATGTCATGATTTTATAATCATAAAAGTCAGTAAAAGTCAAAATACTATGAACAAGTTTGTCGAAAGTTTTGGAGAAGTCAGTAATATAGATAATGTTTACCTGTTACCATCAACCAAGATTCTTCCCGTTTATTGGTTTTTATTCTGTTATAAAGAACGTCTTTTTTTAACTATAAATCTACCAACTAACGGTCCAATAATATATGTTAATGTTAAGGGAAGTAAAATGACAACTAATAAATACATTTCAGATTACTCTATCCAATAAAAAGTGCTTCGTCGTGTCGTCTTCTCACCCTGGCAATTATAAGAACCTAATGACATTTTAATATTTATGCTCGAAGAAAAAATGTTATATTGTTTTGGTTAAAATGGTGGGTAACAGTTATTTGTTTCACTAGGCAGAAAAGCACAAGATTTAATGCCGCGGCTGGTGTTTCATAGACGAGGCGCAGCCGAGGCTAGGAAACCAGCCAAGGCATTAAATCTGCTTTTCTGCCTAGTAAAACATATATTTTTTTCTACAAATTTGTTCCAATTTCACGCAAAATCGTATTTTTTATATTTATGTATGTTATTTATGACATTTATTGAATTGTTGTGTTTACTTGTCATTTTAAATTTTAATTTTTAATGACACCTGACAGGCTCAAAAGGTGTATTTTTTCTGCCTAGGCATAAAAAGTCCACTTTTTCTGACTAGGCAGAAAAAATACACCTTTTGAGCCTGTCAAGTGTCATTAAAAGACCGCTTTTAATGTCATTTGGAGAAAAAGGAAATATTTTTACGTAGTATATACTTAACATTATAATTAAACAATATTATTTATGTGTAAGACCACCAGGTCTGTAAATAAACTGATTTGGAGCCAGGACTTTCATTTTTATAAACATACCATGGAAATAGAATGTCCTTGAATGCACAATGAGTTCGAAAAAGTTCGCTAATGAATAAATGGAAACAATTTAAGTTAATGTAAGTGCATAGTAACGGTCAATGGTGATAACCTCTTTGTGTGTCAAATTGTTTATTATTCTATGTTTATTGAAGTGTTTTTTAAAAAAACATTGTTTTTTTGAATATTTAGGGTCAGAGTATAGAGGTTCTAAAAGATCCTAGTCTGAAAATTGTTATAAAAGTACTACTCATGGTAGGTATCTACTACTAAGAAAATGAGACTGTTTCTATTGGTAGGATGTTACCACCTGTATACAGTTTTTAATCTGTTTTGCAGTACACGGTAGATATTCATGAATATTTATAACAAAAGTGTTCAAAAACTGTATATAGGTACAGGTGATTACATCCTACAAAATAAAAAAGCTCCTTTTTTCTTGGTGATAACATGCAGACTGCATTATTCTTCGAACAAACCCGAATACCAAATTTATCTTGTTTAATTAAATTTTACTTATAGTTTTATGACAGCCGAACGCCTGCCACTATTTTACAAAAATATTTTTTCTGGTGTCCGTCAATAGAAGTGACACAAAAGTCAAATGTACAAAACATACTTCAGTACTCTCAATAAAATAATACATCTTAAATAAAAAATGGATTTAATTGTTTTTGCATAAACCGTGTAAATGCAAGGCGCGATAGAGTAGGTACCAAACATGGTAGACTCTTAAAAATCAGAATAACCCTAATTTTCGATAAAGTTTTCTGTTAACGGTTAATATATCAAATTTTTAAAAGCCCATTTATTTTCATATCTAAATAAAATTAATAGAAACTTTTCGCTCCTCCAACTTGATACTTTTAAATGTAAGTACATTTTTATTTAAGCGACAAAATACAACCCCTCCCGATTTAGGTTAGGATATTTTGTAATATACCTACCGTATCACAAAGGTAATTTCCTTTATAGCTTACCGGTTAAAAAGGTAAAAGTAAAGAACTCTCCTCATTAATCATGTTATAGATAAAAATAAAAAAGGGATCGTAGAAAATATCCTTATGGTGATTTACATTTATGCATGAAGTATAAAGGAATTTTAATGTTATTTATAGGAAAAAAAAAATGATTTTTTATAAGATGGTATGCTTATAAATCTTTAATGTTTTATTCTCGGGATTTTTTTTTATCCATGTACTTAAATTTTTTCTCAAGAGTTATTAAGGTTGGAGGTTTAAAGAGACCATGTTGTAGGTATGTATGTATGTATGTTTTTTTTTTATCTGGAGTTGAATTTAGATTTCAGAGCATGTTTCCGGGATTCACTAGGAATTAAAACTCGTAGCACAAACAAAATTTTTATTATTTTGAAATAAAATCGAATTAAATATTCAAAATAAAGAAATCTTACTGTAGTAATATTAGAAACTACTTTTTGCAATGAAACAGAAAACAATTATTTTTATCACGAACATCATAATAATATTATATACATTGTAATATTATGATGTTTATACCATGTAAAATATTTTCACAAAAACATGTTTAATATATTGACTGATATATTCCTTCATTTTTAATTAAATAGAGTTAGCGGCGATCTAAAAACCCTTTAAATTTGAAAAAATAAAAAAACACGACTACTGAGTCGCGTAAGAATTCATAACCAGCCCTAGAATGATACCGAAATGTAAAGAGTAGTGATGCATTACCATAGAGCGGGAATGGTTAGATAACAAGACTTCGACACAACGAGCAACGGTGGTATTGGATATAAATATTACGACATTGTAGTTTATACCAAATCCAAGGTTGTAACTATGGCACTACACAACTACTAAATTGAAGGAATATAATTACAAAATAGCCTAAGTGCGGGAGCGACCTCGGCTTCGTAACCAAATTTAGTTATTTTTAGTTCTAAAGATTTGGTATTGGTTGGTTGGTAGCTGGTGGTTGGACTAGTTCATAAACATTAACGTTATTATCTTTCAAATATTAATCACACAAGTAGGTACTGCCAGTACTGTACCTAGGTCAGCAAAATACTGCTATTTATATGTGATTACAAGCCAAAAAGATTAAATAAACAACCTTAATAAAATAATCAAAAATGTAAAGATGATGATTATAAACAATAAATGGAAAGCAATAAAAACAATATTTAAAAAATATATAAAATTATATCTGAAGCAACTGATCAAAATATATCAAAATCAAATACAAAAATACAAATTAAGAACAACGACACAGAATTTTCTAATGACAAAGCTATGGCTAATTTTTGCAATGATTTTTATGTAAATATTGGCTTTATTTAAAATGCACAATAAAGTTACTGCACCATTTATTGAACCAGATGTTAACATAAATACCGTTTCCTCCATGTTTCAAAGACCTGTTCATAAAAACGAAATTATTAAACAGATTAACTTTCTTAAGAATAAATTGTGCTTCAGGTAAGTATAGATTTTATTGGTGTCCGGCTAATAAAGTAATTTCACCTATATTTATTGGAACCTTTAACCCATATCATAAACTTCATTTTTAAAACTGGTAAAGTACCACAAAACTTTAAAACATCTTGAACAAATTGTCCATACTTTACGTGGAGTGTATGTTTAAAGGGAAAGAAATAAGACACTTTAAGTCTTCCTTCACTGGTATATTAAAAAGTTTTAGGTTTATTAATACAGGGTAAATTCTCTACATGTTTCGAATGCAGTAGCATTCATCATCAGGAGAATAGAATAAGGAACTTTGGAAATGTAACAGGTGCAAACAGTTCTAACGGAGCTACAAAGATGATGGAAAAACAAGCAAATTGTATGAAAAAACTTTCAACGTAATGGTAAACCTACAGAGAGGCCATACGTAAAATATTGACAGAAATTAAGTAAAGTAAGATAATTAATGCGACAATTCGGAGGTTATATTTGCTATTTCCGTGTGTTTTATCATTTTCTTGTCAAACGTTTGAAAGAACATAAAAGATGTCTTGCCCAAGTAAAGAATTAAACTGCTCTTCTCCTAAATGTAGAAAGTTTCTGTAGGCGTTTATGTATTCAAATTTAAGTTCCAAATTTTACATATCCAACACTCCTTTATTTCTGGCTCTTCTTAATAGCCACGGTTTTACCAACAAAATAAAAAGATAACAGAAATAATAAATTCTGCAGATCAAATCGTCAACAGTGAGGCCGAGATGGCCAATGAATTTAATGAATACTTTGCCAACATTGGTAGGGTGATGGCAGAGAAGCTGGGTCGTACGGAGCCGCCCGCCAACCCTGACAGCAATCTGCAAGAATCCTTCTTTTTAAGCCCTATAACTAACAATGAACTTATTCAAATTATTGCTTCGCTTAAGTCTGGTGCCTCTGGAGGGGATGACAAAATAAATAACTCATTGATCAAACACTTTAATGTATACCTTCTTGGGCCATTGCGGTATTTAATTAACTTAGCCTTTAGCGTTGGTGAATATCCCAAAACTTTCAAGAACTCTATAATTATACCGATATTCAAAACCGGTGCAAGGACCACCTTGGGTAACTAAAGGCCGATTGCTTTAACAAGTAATCTAAGCAAAATTTTTGAGAAGGCTATTACTTACGTCTTATTTAAAAAATAATAAGACACTTTCCGAGTACCCATTTGGTTTCAAGAGTGGTTGTTGCACTGAGGATGCAATTCGTGGGGTAACAGATCACATTGCCCATTGTTTGAATAGTGAACAAAAATCAATGGGGGTATTCTTGGATCTGGCAAAGGCCTTTGACTCTGTGTCACATCCTATTCTACTGGAGGTTTCAATAGGTATAAGAGGTATAGGTAACAATCTCTTCAAAAGCTACCTTGAGGGCCGGCTATAGCGAGTGAGGGTGGGCGACCATCTAAGTAAACAGCTACCAGTGGAGTATGGTGTGCCACAGGGTACTGTGCTTGGACCTGTTCTATTTACTATTTATAAAAATAATCTAATTAACTTGTTACCAAGGGGCAGAGTGGTCTGCTACGCTGACGATACTGTTTTGCTGTTTTCGGGCGCTACATGGGAGAATGTATTCACCGAAGCCGAAAGGGATCTACAACGTGTGAAGGGGTGGTTGAATTCGTTTAAACTTACTCTGAATGTGGACAAGTCCCACTTCATGTGCTTTGCTTTGTCAAAGGCATCTAGTACCAATAGAAACGCACCTACGATTCATGAGGACTCTTGCACTGACTTCAATTCGTGCCATTGCAAGGAAGTAATAACTTGTAGTAATAAAATTAAATACTTAGGTCTATATTTCGACCCACTTTTGAAGTGGGACTGCCACATAGAATATACAACATCAAAACTAAGAAAATTATTCTATAAATTTTATACTTTACGGCTAATATTATCTAGGCGTTGTATCGTTGGACTTTACAGTGCTTTGGTCGAGTCAATTTTAAACTATGGTATAGTCGCATGGGGTGCTGCATATGTCACTACTCTGACCCCTCTCATAATTGCGCAAAAACGTATTCTAGAAATAATGTAGTTCAAGAATCAGACTTACCCCACTGATCTGCTTTTTAGTGAGGCTGGTGTTTTATGTCAAAAAAATATTACTGATAAAAACAAGCCACCATATAGTTACAAGAAGTGTTTCAAGCAGAAATGCAGTTGTACCTGAGACTTTGACCTCTGCGACTCAAAGATGTTTATTTTTTACCGGACCAAAAATCTATAATAAATTACCATTACACTTAAGAAACAATCCCTTTAGTAAAATTAAAAAAGAAATACCAGCTTGGCTATTAAAAACAAATATACAGGGTGGCGCACCGAAAACTTTCCACCCAGGTTTATTTTCTTGTTAATAAATAAATCAAAATTCGCTCGAACACGGGAACCTTAGTTCTCAGGGGGACATATTTTTTTGCTATTTTCATCCCCCCTGCTGGAACCCCCACGACGGAATGGCTTCCACCCTTAAAATCTTAAATAGAAAGGGGGGTCGAGTGACACCTTATTTTAAAGGGAATTGAATTGCCTTTCAAACGCGACCATGTTCGTTTAAATCGAGTGAATAGTTACTGAGATATAGGGCTAAAAAAAGAAAAAAAATGAAAAGTAATAAAATTTGTTACCGCTTGTATCAATCAAGTAAATGTTGAAAATGTCCACCTCCAACCTCCATGCAATTGTAAAGGCGCTGTTCAAAATGTTCGCGAACATTATGGAGCATTGCGGAAGTTATTTGTCGGCACTCGTACACTATTCGTTGTCGCAAGTCTTCCAAAGAATTCGGTTGGGTTGCATACATTTTAGACTTTAAATGTCCCCACAAAAAAAAGTCCAGTCGAGTCAAATCAGGCGATCTTGCAGGCCATTCAATAGGACCTCTTCTTCCAATCCATTTTCCAGGAAAATTTTCATCCAGAAACTGTCAAACATCGAACGCATAATGCGGGGGTGCTCCGTCTTGCTGAAAGTAAATATTTTCGGGCCGATGACGGTCATTTTCTTCTATGGCATTCGTTAAAGCAGGGTTAATAGTGGTTTCTAACAGGTTCAGGTAAATTTAACTTGTTAAATTTCCAGGTATAAAACACGGCCCAATAATACGGTCCCCAAAAATTCCAGCCCACACATTTAATTTTTCGGGATGTTGAGTATGCACTTCTCTAAAAATTCTAGGGTTGGAATCCGACCAGTATCTGCAATTTTGTCGATTGACAGTACCGTGAAGAAAAAAAGTTTATTGATCGGAGAAACAAATGTTGAAAATAAATTGTGGATTGCGAATGATCATTTCACTAATTAATTCGCAAAATTGCAAACGGCAATCGTCATCATCTTCATTAAGTTCATGAACCAGTTTTATTTTATAGTGATAAAACTTATGCGTTTTTAAAGTACGCTGAACCGTTCTACGCGAAACACCCGATACATCTGACACTTTCCTCGTGCTAAGTGTGGAATCGATGGCAATATGACCCAAAACTGCAACTTCTACAGCTTCATTTCTTACAGGATTTTCAACAATCCGTTTTTTGTTCATCACTGATCCTATTTCACGGAATTTTGCCACCAATTGTAGCACGTAAGTATGAGACAAGTGTGCATTTAAATGCAACGCATTATAAGACAGGGCGGCAGCTAGAGCACAATCGTTACTTTTAAAGAAAAGTGAAATAATTTCAACCCTTTCCTGAAGAGTATACGTCATTTTAATCAATTATTAAACACACTGATATGTAAGGCAAAATAAATTTTTATTCTTACTATGAATTTGATCGATGCCAAAAACAAACTGAGTTTTTTCGATTGAACAAGTAAAATTCCAAATCCCTTTTGTTAAGGTTGTATCCTTTTTTTGCGTATTTTATACCATTTAATTTGTTTACACTTAAGCACAAATTTTTTTACCATTTAATTTCTCGAAAGGTACTCAACCAAATTCAGGGCCGTAGCCAGTGGTTTTGAGCCAATTAAATTCCTTTTGAAATAAGCTATAGCTCGACCTTCCTTTTCATTTAAGATTTTAAGGGTGAAAGTCACCCCATATGCTCGCGAACATTTGGACAGTGCCTTTATAATTGCATGGAGGTTGTAGGTGGACATTTTCAACATTTACTTGATTGATACAAGCGGTAACAAACTTTATTACTTTTAATTTTTTTTTTAGCCCTATTTCTCAGTAACTATTCACTCGATTTAAACGAGCAAGGTCGCGTTTGAAAGGCAATTCAATTCCCTTTAAAATAAGGTGTCACTCGACCCCCCTTTCCATTTAAGATTTTAAGGGTGGAAGCCACCCCGTCGTGGGGGTTCCAGCAGGGGGGATGAAAATAGCAAAAAAATATGTCCCCCTGAGAACTAAGGTTCCCGTGTTCGAGCGAATTTTGATTTATTTATTAACAAAAAAATAAACCTGGGTGGAAAGTTTTCGGTGCGCCACCCTGTACAAGTTTTCAACATATTTTAATTTAAAGAAATGTTACTACTGTGATACGTAACTAGTTGCCACTATCTGCGATTTGTATTATAAAATATTAATGTACTTAGAGATTGAATTGGACTGATAGAAATATAGTAGTGTACACACAGGCCACTATGGCATATTGTGCACTGCAAATAATTATTATTGACTCTTAAAATAAGAAATGTATATTGAAATATTGTAAAATAATTTAAATAAATAAATTGAAATTGAAATTGAAATTGAAATTGAAATTGAAATTGAAATTGAAATTGAAATTACCCAGATATTTATCTTAAAACGCGTTTTTCGCTTATAACACGTTCACTACCGCCGGCCACTATAGTGGCCATTGGGTTTTCTCGCTGTGGACCGCGGCCACTATAGTGGCCGTAATTTCAAACCTACTTCTGTGCAATATAATTTCAGGCGGTTCACAAATAGAGATTTGAATGTTGTTTGCGGTCCATGAGGAACTGAACTGCGTGCGCACGGCCACCACGGCCACTTTAGTGGCCTCTGGTTCATTTTATGTAGCTTTGTTTACAGTTGCACACGTGAATTTATTATGCCAGTTTAAATATATTTAAACGCAAAATATTGAATTTAGTGTGTCTTAAAGTTGTTTTTACTCATCAGTGTTGTAACACAAAATGGGTTCCACGAAGATAGCAAGGTAAAATTGATTTTATTTCTTCGCTTCGAGGCCACTGTAGTGGTCGTGAGTCTATTACAATATCTGTTACTATACTCTCAGACCAACGGCCACTTAAGTGCCCCTGAAACAAAATGGCGGAATCCTATCAAGAATAACAAGCCGATACGTTAGCAACAAAAATTACCACAAAAATCCCAATGGTTCAAAAGTTATTCCACTTGGTATACCACAAGCGACCAGCTATATCACGCCGGTAGTGAACGTGTTACATCTTGCAATTAATAGTATTGTATAAGTTACTGTATAATAGAGAAAAAGTTCATTAAAATCCATATTTTTTTAGTTATAAAGATATAAAACAAATAGTCAAGTTTTTGCAATATATAAATTTACAAATTACTTTATTTTTATTTACCAAATAGCTGGGTTAGATATAATTTGACATTGACATTTAGTAATGCGTCACTGGTCTTTAGTGCCCATAATTTCTTGCAAAAATTGCATCCAAATTTGTTGCTAAAGGGTTTTCCAATAAGAACGATATGATTTCAAAATTAAATAAAATTAAGATAATTTCAGATACAACAAAACTTTTTATAATATTATCTTAAAGTATAGTCGATAACATTTATGTTTTGAATAACACATCGTTTAAATGTCCTCCGCGACTTCGTGTACACGAGCGAATTCGACGAACCCAATTTTCGATGACTTTATGCAATAAATCGGGCGTGATCTGACGAATGCAGGGTTCAATGTTCAACCTTAATGCATCAAGTGTTTGTGGTCTGTTTTCATAAACCTTAGATTTCAAATAGCCCCACAAGAAGTAATCCAAAGGAGTTAAATCACAGCTTCTTGGAGGCCACTGAACAGTAGCATTCCTTGAAATTATCCTTTCGTCAAACTTTTCTTGCAGTATATCGATAGTTTCATGAGCAGTGTGACATGTGGCACCGTCTTGCTGGAACCACATATCCTCCAAATCAAGTGCATCTAAATTTGGCCACAAAAAACATCTTTCATAACATCTGTCGATATCGTTCACCATTCACTGTAACTGCATCTCCTGCCTCATTTTGGAAAAAAATGGTCCGATGATGCCACCATACCATAAACCACACCATACAGTTACCTTTAGCGGATACAAAGGCTTCTCATGAATCTGTTGTGGATTGTTTTCACACCAAAAACGGCAATTTTGCTTGTTAACGTATCCACTTAACCAAAAATGAGCTTCATCTGAAAAGATAATTTTTTTGACAAAATTAGGATCCCTTTCAAGTTGTTCTAAACTCCAAGCAGAAAATTCTCTGCGCCGACGATGGTCCAGTGGCTTAAGTTCTTGGGTCAAAACAATCTTATACGGGTGTAAATTCAAGTCTTCTTTCAAAATACGCCAAGTTGCCGTTTTTTTAATCCTTAACTCTTGAGCACGACGAGGAATTGATAAATTTGGATCCCTGCAACACTAGCTCTTACAGCAGCAATATTCTCAACAGTTCTTGCCTTTTGATGTCTTCTTGGTGTCTTTACATCGTGAAGAGTAAAATTATTTTCAAATTTCTCAACGATGCGACGAATGGCAAGCAAAGGAGGACGATTATTTACACCAAAGTTTTTGCGAAGTGAGCGATAAGTGTTCACAAAAGATCGTCTATTTTCGTAAAATTTTTGGATAATAACTAAACGTTCTTGAAGCGCGTATTTAGCCATAATAAATTGATATAGTTTACTGACAATAACTGACAGCTGGTGACAGGTATAACTTTATTACCATGGTTACCATATCGTTTCATGATCATATCGTTCTTATTGGAAAACCCTTTATATCATACACATCAAAATTCCATGTAATTTTGTACATATTTTTGTTAGACATTTTTACTAGTAAAATTTATTATAAATTTTAGCACCAAATTTGAGAGAGATAATATTATAACTAATTGGTTTATTTAAGCCAGCTTTCTTTGTCACTTTTACGTGAGAATAATGGTGGGCGGTAGTGCTTCAAACGCGACGCCAGGTCGGTTGCCGACGATGTAATGACTCAAAAATAATTGACCCCATTGGTGCAACTAAGAGTCGTAACAAGGTTGTAACTACGTACACTACGGCTACGCCACACTACGTTCTCTGATAACGTCAGTGCTGAGTTCAGCTTGTTACTAATTTTTTTCACCTTGGCTCCTAGATTGACTATATTTTCCTCGAATTTATTTCGTTGTTATGTGTACTTTCTTATGGCGCTGAAAGCAATATACGTCATTGACCAAAAAATTTTCTGTTTATTGCCTTACGAAATCATCCTCCAAGAAATAAAGGTTTATGCAACTGTTCTAATGATACAGGCTACAGTAGCCACACTTAGAAAAACATTTAAGTCCCAGTTTTCTACAGAAATAGTTTTTAAAGCATTGGCTTGGTTTAACATAAAAAAAAACTATTTTAAAATGTTAAGGGGCGCTGCACCTTGTGTACATTTTATTTACGTACTTAGATACGTACAGGATCACTGATATCAGGTATATTGAAAATAAATATAGTTTAAAAAAACTAAAAAACACGCTTTAATAATTATTAATCAAACTAAAAAGCGGAAAATAAATATAGTTAAAAATAATTATTGAAATTCTTAATATAGGAATAAAATAATAATTAACGATAAACATTAGTATTATTGTGAAAAAAGCGTGGGGTTCTCGATATAAGAAAAATATAGCACAAAGCGAGCCACGCTTTTTTCACAATAATACTAATGTTTATCGTTTATTATTATTTTCTGCCTATATTAAGAATTTCAATAATTATTTTAAACTATATTTATTTTCTGCTTTTTAGTTTGATTAATTATTAAAGCGTATTTTTTAAATTTTTTTAAACTAAATTTATTTTTTATTTTTTAGTTTGAGTTATTGTTAAGAAAAAATATTTTTTTTTTAGTAGATTGAGCTAGATTAGTAGATTATTGTATTGTCAGCGGTTCTTGATAAGTCTACAAAATTTAAATTAAATCTGACCCTTTAAAGTGGGTCACAATCGGGTTCAAAGAAGTCGGTTACAAACAAACATATATATGTCGTAGGCTGATAGTGAAATCCATCATTTCATGAAAAGCCTAGTCATATCATGCTGCACGCTAAAAGGTATATTGGCAACTGGTTTGTTCGTTGTTCCCCAAAGTATTTTTTTTTAATTTAATTTAAATTTTATTTTTATAAAATAATATTAGTTGAAAAAATTGAAAAAATTGCTCTGGGGAACAATGAACAAACCAGTTGCAATATACCTTTTAGCCATGCTTCATGATATGACTAGGCTTTTCATGAAATGACGGATTTCACTATCAGCCTACGACATATACAAACCCGAACAAACGACAAAAATTTTCAAAATTTTTTAAAAACATTTGTCAAAATTTGATTTTGACGGGTAGAATTTTTTTTAAAATTTTTCTCTATTCTTAGCGACAATATCTATACGACCCCACGTTTGTTTCATTACTATCGGTTATTGTAATAATTCTGACATATTGACAGGTGTCAAATTTTGACAAGAGAATTTTTTGCGTATTTTGTTCAACTTTCCACCGTCAATATACATACAAAGTGGGTCAAAATCGGGTTCAAAGAAGTCGGTTACGGACAAACAAACAAACAAATAAACATACTATCGCAATTTGATTTGATATGGCATTTAAAAACAAACTAGTGTTTTGTTAGAACTCCCAATTTTTTTTTTGATATTTTGTCAGCAGGGATATAATATAATTTTTTAATAATGTATAAGCATCTTACAAAAGACATAGGTATTTTTACATGCCATATCAGGAATCACATCTTTTTTATTAAATAAATTTTAAAAATATACGTCGATCGCTACTAAAAGAAATAAAAAAGGATGGGCAGCTGATACCTGTCCTCTACAATACACATAAGGTGCAGCGTCCCCTGACAGTTTGAAATTAATTTTTAGCAATTGCAAAGAAAGCCATTGCGTCCAAAACTGTTTTGTAGTAAACTGGGACTTCAAAGTTCTTGGAAGTATTGCCAACATTATGGGATCGGTTGCACAAACTTTTGTTTCTTGAAGGGGGAGGAGAAGGATTAACCTGTTAAATGTCGTGGCTTGGTCGTATTCTTCATTGTAAAATTAAATATTATATTGTCTGAGGTTTTATTATAAAAAGATAGTCCATATTTTGTGCAAAAATATTATTTTCGAAAAATGTATGACACCAAAAAATTTCAATCTCAAATATCTTTTACTATATTTAAGTACTTTTAAGAAAAAATTTAAAATCATAAAATGTTCATAATTTTATTTTCTGCAAAAAATGTTTTTTAAAATGTTTTTGAATTAATAATTACGAATAAGTACAAATATTTCAAAAAAACTAATAAATCCAAGATGGAGGCAATTTTTTTCCACCTTCCCACCCCCACGAGAACCAAATTAGCCTTTTGACGTGTTATACAGTTACATCCAGGGTGTTTATTAAGTACTTGTACAAACATTAAAGGATGAATCTTTGACTAATTTTAAGATAAAAAGTTCATATGAGCATGGGTCCGCAACGGCTTGGTTCTTGGGATACAGGCGTCCAAGAAAGTTTTTTGGTTTTTTGATTATATTTTTGTTTAATAATATGGCAATTAAACGAAATTCGCAATACTCGGAGTACTGATAATGAGAAACTCAAATATTTACTTAGTTTTTTGTTTTATTTTAGAGGACGCCACATGCAAAGTTGTCCCTGGATTTAAATAACCATAACTTTTTTGTGTCGCACTGTACGTCATTTTTGATTAGACATGCCTATTGTGTTTTCAATTTTTCATACAATATATATATATATATATATATATATATATATATATACGTGTATCAACAATGATGTCCCTTATGGGAGATAACTTAAACAACTACAAAATTAGCTTTCCGTAACTCTTTAAAAATAGTAACATGGAATGCAAACGGATTGCGTAACAAAATTGAGGAACTAAAGCAATTTCTATCAGATTACAAGATCAGCATCATGTCAATAAATTAAACTAAATTAACACCTCAAATTAAAATTAATCTAAGAAATTATCAGATATACAGGGTCGATCGAAATGCCAGAGGAGGAGGCGTGGCACTTGTAATAAAAAATAATATTCCACATACAAAACTAAATAACGTAAACTCTAACATAGAACATGTATCAATCAAATTAAAAAGCGGTATAGTTATTACAAGTTGCTATGCACATCCTCAGCTGAATTTTCGTGAAAACGATTTAAATCAAATTTTTAACCAATCTAGCAGAGTACTAATATTGGGTGACCTAAATGCAAAACATACAACAATGAAAGCAAACCAAACAAACCCACATGGACGAACATTAATGCAATACTTAAACAACTACGATGTACAAATAATACTGCCACCATCGCCAACATGCTATCATAACGCACACGGAACTCCTTCTTATATAGACATATTTTTATACAAAAACATAACGAACCTACCAAATTCAACAGTAATTAATGAACTCTCTTCCGACCACTTACCAGTCCTAATAGACTGGGCAACAGATATTGAAATAGACACAAAACAAACAACCTGGACATACAAAAATGTAAATTGGAATCAATACCGACAAATACTAAACGAAAGAACAGAAATAAACAATAACATAACAACAACAGAACAATTAGAAGAGGAAGTAGATAAACTGACAAACAACATAAAACAAGCAAGAAACAGCGTTGCCAAGAAAGTACAAATTGAGCACAAAGAAAATATATTGCCACAAAATATACTAAATCTAATAAGATATAAAAACGCAATAAGGAAAAGATGGCAAAGACAGAGAAACATACAAGACGCAATAACGATAAGACAGCTAATAAACGAAATCAAAACAAGAATAAAACAACACAAAAACCAAACATGGACAAACATTATAACAAACCTAACAACCGCAAACAACTCATTATGGAAATTAATAAAACGTACAAAAAAGACAGAGACAAAAATACCCTCTTTTACGCAGAACCCACAAAACAACAAGGAAAAGGCACAGACAATGGCAGACTTTTATAGACAAGCATGCGCAGGAAAACCCAACATTAGTAACGAACAAAACGATATAACTAACTTTGTAAATAAATTCATAAAAAACAAATACCCAATCCCCCCACCAGTTCTACAGAAACTTTACACAACACCAGCAGAGTTAAACAAAACTATAAGGGAGCTTAAGAACAAAAAGGCACCCGGAGAAGACGAAATTGCTAATATCCTGATTAAAAACATACCAAGAAAAACACTAGTACAATTCACATACATCATTAACACAATATTCTTACTGCAACACTTTCCGAGCCCATGGAAAAGAGCAGTGATAGTCCCCATATTAAAGCCTGGTAAACCCGCCATAAGACCGGACTCATACAGGCCCATTGCTCTCCTAAGTGCACTCGGCAAGATTGCGGAAAGAATCATACACAAAAGGTTGAAAACTGGTAGATTGGACCAAAACCTTCCAGAGGAACAGTTTGGCTTCAGAACTGGCAGGAGTGCTGTACTGCTGGTAGCGCATGTTGCGCAGCAAGCAATACAAAAACTTAACCAACAACAAAGCACGTTACTTTTGTCTCTGGACATAAAACAAGCTTTCGACAACGTCTGGTACAACGGACTAATCTACAAACTCATAACATTACACAATTTCCCACTACACCTCACTACACTAATACACTAATACACTCATATATAACAAATCGAACACTAAAAGTCAGAATAGAAAGTGACTTCTCAGATCCAGTAACCTTACATGCAGGCCTGCAACAAGGAACCAACTTGGCAGCTCCCCTATTTAACTTATACACTGCTGACATACCCCATTACCCAAACTCAAACTTAGCAATTTTCGTCGATGATGTCTTACTATACGCAAGTTCTTACTATGCCAATATAGCAAGGCAAAAAATATCTAACCATCTACATCATCTTCTACCTTGGTACAAGAAATGGAAAATGGAAAATGGAAATAAACGAAAATAAATGCGAGTGCATGGTCATAACAAGAAAACTGACAAACATACATATAAACCAAAACATACAAATAAACGGAAGACAAATTGAACCGAAGGACACATTAAAATATCTAGGGGTAACACTAGACAACAGACTTACATTCAGACAAAACACAAACCAAATAGCAAGAAAATTCATGACAATAACACACACACTAAACAAGATATTAAACAATAAATCACCGCTCTCCCCTCAAAACAAATTAATTATTTATATTCAAATAATCAAACCGGCCTTAACTTACGCGGCACCAGTTTGGTGCAGTATGGCAGACTGGCACTTTGGAAAAATACAAATATTACAAAATAAAATATTAAGATTTATCTTAAAAGCCCCTAGAAGAACACCAATCCGCCACCTACATCAAACCACACAAACTCAATACATAGTTCAATATATACAAGACGTCGCAACAAAATTCTATGAAACACAATCACAAAATTCAATTCTGACCCAAAACATACTACAAATTAGACATAACGACAACGCAATACATAAACCACTGCACTCCAGACTTCCAATATATTTCCAAGACCGTTAAAAAACCAAAACCTTAAATAATAAGAAATTAAAAATCTTCAATCCCACTTTAAAACCTTCACACCCTGTATACAAATCCTAAATAAGAACACAAAACCATCACGGCAAAAAATTTGCCGACATAGACAAAATTGCTGCATCGTGCGTACCATTGACCCAAACAATACTACGGCGTCACATATTGCGACGGCCAGCACGTGTTGTTTACATTAATGAAACGAAACATTATAGTACTATGAAATTGATAACAATAACAAATGATTTTAAGCCAAATGGCAAAGCATGAGCGCTGCTTGTACCTGATTAGACTAAGCTGGTTTTTTCCCCAATTTTTCCAGTAAGCATTAACCTCAAACATTCCCATTTAAACAATAGCAGCAAATTACATTCAAATTTTTTATAAAAATAAAAAATACTCTTTCATGGCGGTAAAGGATTACGGAACCGACCAATCCAAGCGTAGCTATACGTCAATTGATCATACCACAGGGTCAACAGTCAACACCAACCCCACGGGCGTTCGCCGGTGCGTATCCTGGGCAGGAACAGTTACGAAAAAACTGATCCTTTAGCCCGGTGTAAAGCAAGTTAATATTATACTACTGTAATATTTATTATATTAGAAATGTAATAAGTAGGATAAATTGACATGTAAACATATCGAAATAATAAAGACCTTTAAAAAGTAAAGTAAAGTAAAAATATTAAAAACCCTGAAAAATATCGTCACTTCGTTACACAGTCTATTATACAATTTTTTTTTAGTTTGCGATGGTATTGCTAAATTTTATTTTTATGGATTACCTATAGATATTTGGTTCAACATGCTAGGAACTTGTACAAGTAACTAAATTCCAGTACGAAAAGAAAGTACTTTAAAAGAATATTGAATTAACATGGTCTAAATGTAGCATAAACAAACCGAAGAAACAGCAAGGGCTAAAATCCAGTACTGGATTTTAGTTACTGGCACCATGTAGATTCGACTTAAGGGTTTACAGCGATTGGAGTCTTAATTCATAAAAGAAGTATGTAATGTCCTTACCATAAAGCATAAAAAAATGCAAGATATTGATTTATATAAACAAAAACATTTTTGCTTATTTACCCCATAAGTTTTTCATACCAAAGGTATATGGTGGCCCATTTGTGTGACAAAGTAATATATCGGCTCTACTATTAGAGTTATCCAAAAAATGATTTTACAAAAGTTGTGAGGTTAAATCAAATACATGTTACAAATTTAATTTTATTTATACAGGGTGGTCCAGAAAAGCAGGACAACAAAAATATATATTTTTTTAAACGGAACACTATATATTTTTACATTTTTGTATTTCCTACAAAATTGTTTATATCACACCATATTTTTTCATTTTTTTGCAACGTTGCCAAGAAAAATGGAAAATTCCTAAAATTTTAGAAAAAACATGATAGTATGAAATTGCCTATATTTCTCAATAAGAAAATTTAAAATCAAAAATGTCTTATAAACTTTTAAGTACAGTGATAAAAAAACTGTTTTAAATCATAAAGTAATCAAAATTTTGTACAGAGCGTTTTCTGTTGATATCCAAATATAAAGAATTTAAAAATTCAATAACTCTGTTTAATCAAATGAAACACCCTAAATTTTTTAGGCTCGTCCCATAGATATGTTAAGTCTCCTTTATTCTTGCTAAGTCAACCCTATACCTATCTTTACTAGTTTTGTCAATATTTCAATTTTTATTTAAAATTTCGTAAAATAACTATGATTTTAATTTTTCTAGTTAGCCATGACCAGCAAAATAAAAACAAAATGTAATTGAAATCTTAATGTCAAATTGGGAGTAAAATATTTATACCAAAACTTTTTATATAGTTCTATATTAGAGTTTTTAGCCGTTAGTGGTAACATTTTAAAAATGAATTTTTCAAATACCGAAATGGTTGGTATGATTTACATTCTTGGAGCAAGTGACAAAAATGCATTGTTTGCAACAAGACATTATCAAGAAAAATATCCTGAAAGGCGACAACCCAATAAACGAGCTTTCGAAAAATTGATGGAAAGGTTTGACAGAACAGGAAGTGTGGCATATAATAAAAATAATAGAAGAAAAACTGTTGGTACGGAAGAAAATGAGCTAAATGTTTTATTGACTTTAACTGAAGATCCCCATATTGGTGAATGACCTTTGGCACAACAAACTGATATTGCAAGATCATCCGTACAAAGGATAATATGGGCCCATAAAATGCACCCATACCATGTGCAGTTGTTGCAAGAACTTCATGATGATGATTTTAATAAAAGAGTAGTTTTTTGTGAGTGGGTTCGAAATAAAATGAGAGAACAATGGAATTTTTCTAATGATGTGCTTTTTTGTGATGAAACAAAAATGGAAATGTAAATAGACATAATTTTCAATATTATGCGATCACTAATCCCCATTTTGTTAGATTGCACTCTCAAAATAGGTGGTCCTTAAATGTTTGAGGAGGGGTGGTAGGGGACTATGTAACTGGACCACATTTTTTAGAAGGTAGAGTGACAGGTGACGTATATTTAGACTTTTTACAAAATCATTTGCCACAATTAATTGCCCATGTTCCACATGCCATTAGGGAACGGATGTGGTTTCTTCACGATGGAGCACCCGTTCACTCTACGATTCCAATTAATGATTATTTGAATGAGACTAACGGTGAACGATGGATAGGAAGACGCGGACCAGTTTTATGGCTACCCAGGTCACCAGATCTAACGAAGATGGATTTTAGTATTTAGGGGTACGTGATAGATACCGTTTATAAAATTGCTCCTTCAACAGTAGATGATATGAAAAACAGAATTAGAAACTGTTTACAAAATATTACAGTCGAAATGTGTAGAAGTTTAAATGACTCATTTCATAGACGTATTGAACTGTGTTTAGAAGTAAATGGAGGCCACTTTGAACATTTGTACATACATAGATAATAATAATTAAAGGTGAAACATAGTTCTGGTTTTGCTTTAAAGCTTATTCAAATTATGTATTGTTTTCTAGGTTAATTTTAGTTATAAATAAATAAATACAGAACTATTGTTGTTAATCTAAAAAGGTTTCAATTATATTTTGTTTTGATTTGTCTGGTCATGGCTAACTAGAAAGGTTAAAATCATAGTTATTTTACGAAATTTTAAGTATAAATCGAAATATTGACAAAACTAGTAAAGATAGGTATAGGGATGATTTAACAAGACTAAAGGAGACTTAACATATCTATGGGATGAGCCTAAAAAATATAGGGTGTTTCATTTGATTAAACAGAGTTATTGAATTTTTAAATTCTTTATATTTGGATGTCAACAGAAAACGCTCTGTAAATTTTAATTACTTTATGATTAAAAACAATTTTTTCATCACTATACTTAAGAGTTTATAAGAAATTTTTGATTTTAAATTTTTTAATTGAGAAATATAGGAAATTTTAACTATCATGTTTTTTCCAAAATTTTAGGAATTTTCCATTTTTCTTGGCAACGTTGCAAAAAAATTAAGAAATAAATATGGTGTCATATAAACAATTTTGTAGGAAATACAATAATGCAAAAATATATAGGGTGTTCCATTTAAAAAAATATATATTTTTGTTGTCCTGGACCACCCTGTATAAATAAAAATAATTTTATAACATGTATTTGATTTAACCTCACAACTTTTGTAAAAACCTTTTTTGGATAACTCTAATAGTAGAGCCGATATATTACTTTGTCACACAAATGGGCCACCCTGTATAAACGCTTTTTCGTTTGAATAAAAATTTTATTGGTAGTTTAGCTGTTATTATTTTTTGTAAATATAATTTTCTGTCAAACTTGTTTATTAAAACTTCGTAACTTATTATACCTACGTAAAGTTAGCAATTTTTGAAAAACTTTGTAATTTTTGTCCCTAAAAAGATATGGACACTATGGACAGGTTAAAACGATTTTGTCATCGTTGTATAATAATTGTTATTCTGCTTACAAACAGAATATTTAATTATTTCAGATGTGTTAATAGTTTCAAGTGTAGCAGGTGTAGCAAGTCTCACGAAATTAATCTTTGGACAATCCCAGATTGCCCACAACCTTCGAACAATAAATAAATTATTATTTAAAATATACGTTTGCATTTGCTTTCTATCTGAGAGCAAGTTTTTTTTAGCCATGTGAAGGCATACCTATCTTACCTATCTCTTTTGAAATTTTTGGCAGAAAAAGTAATAGAACTTAAACATTTCAAAATATTATTTGTAAATGTAAAAATTTTAGTTTAAATTTAAAAATTGTCCATTTCGAGCATTCCGAATTTTACCAAGTAAGTAAGACGTGTGTGAAGCAAGCTGTAGTAAAAAAGGGATGACAACTTAAAATACCATAGTTTCAAAAAAATTATAAAAACAGATACATGGAACTTCAACTGACGAGAATGTAGGGTTAATTACATATATTTTATATATTATACTTATATATAATTAAAGATTTGGGTTTTAATTTGATATAATAATAAAAATAAAGAAGCAATTCTTTTGTGTTAAAATTGAAATATTTTGATAGACTAAAATGTACACCTCTTTAAATAATAAGGACGATTAATTTTTAAACGACTTACAACATATTTTCTCTTTTTTCTCCTTGCAAAGGAAAATATTGTATTTTTTGTAATAAACAATCATTAATATGTGACAAAAAATCTAAAATTTTAAGTAGGTACCTTTACAATTGCTGTAAGTAATCATTTATTAATCCCTGTTGAAAAGGCTTTATTAACGTAATTATAGTTCTCTACAACATGATTAAGCTCTATAGCATTAGATGTAAATAATAATACCAAAAGTATGTTAGCCGTTAATATCAGATTAAGAATTTAAAGCTTTTCATTCGTTGTGCTCGAATTCTGTATTTTAATTGTTCATTTAGTAATGGAATTCCGGCTACAATCAAAATTTAGGGCGAAACCTTTCAGTTTACCAGTTTCAAAGGTTTCAAATCAAATGGATCTATTCCCTGTTTTGAGAATTAGTTATCGCCTAGAAGTATGTGAAATAGTTATTATTACTATATCCAAAAAATATGGTTTAAATAGTTTTAGAATAGGTGGTCAATACGGAACAATAGACAGTGCGCCGGACCAGTGGCTTGGCTGCGAGGCGTATAGGCATATCAACCTTACCGCTCTCCCAAGACTGTATAATAATAAATGCATTTTAAAATCATGTTTATAGAGTTATGGTGTCAGATTCCTGTTAAATAATTATTTATTTATTTTATACTGACTCTCAAAATGTTAAAATTTCTTAAGATGCTCTTTCGCTGGCGTGTTCGATAACCGCAGCTGGCGGTGGCAGAAAATTTACTCTGGTTACTGATAATAAAGGTTTGGTTTCAATTTTCTCACCAAAAAAGGGTATTCTAGTAATGGCAGCTACTTGAATGTAACGGTATGCTTGTTTTTTAAGTGAATTTGATTTTGACATTAAATATGTACTGCCAGCTAAAAATATTACAGTCTTTCTATCGCGATTACCAGTAGAGGATAGTGAAAATATAAATGCATGTAAAAGCGACTTATATCAAATCAATTTTTTGAATGAAGGATTGCAAATATTTAGGTCTCGATTTATTTAAAATTGAGAAATGCATTCAAGATTCTGGTATTTTTTTACAAGTTCATACATCAGGCTGGCCCATAAAAAGTCAGGATCAATATTTAAAGCCTTATTTCCGTAGACACGAAGAAATAAGTGTAGTAAATAATATTTTAAAGTGGGGACACCATGTCATAATTTTAATATTATGCTTTAGCAGTCAGTTTTAAAAAAATTACATAACACCCAACATGGAAATTGCTAAGATGAAGTATGTGTGAAGATTTTATGTCGGGTGGCTCATTCTGAACAAGGACATTGAAAATACCTATAAATCTTGCATGGCAAATTACAAGGAACAACAAGTAGTCGCTTAATGCGTAGTTGACCTCTGATGGTTGAGTTTTCTCCACTGTTACGAGCTCCTGGTGCACGTGGGCCTTTACCACATTAATCCAAGGGGTGGCGCCCGAGATACCGTTGGAAAATACTTTTCTGTCCTTTAATTCTACATTATACCGAAATAAATAACTTTACACAAATATTAATAATACTTGTTAAATGGTTAGAGATTAATATTGAAAATAAAAGCGACAAATCGATTTTATATTTAACGCCGACAATCGAAAAATAGTAAAAGCCACCATTACAGTACATACTAATACTTATATCTTTTTTCCTAGAAAACTGAAATTTTTCTTTCGTTTGCCGTCTTGTCTACTACATCGCCTGACATACTCTATCTATGTATATGTTACTTATTGCCAAGTCAGATTCGAGATTGATCACTTTGTAGGCAACAGAGTAACAGCGGATTTCGTTTAGTAGGTGTAACAGCAAACGCATGTTTCCCGATAATAACTCGACAACACAATCAAATTCTCCCCAATCCCATTTCGATTGTGTTTATTGTATGTCTACTATGTATGTAATATTAGAAATTCAGGCAAAATGTAGGTCACAAAGCGTTCGCTTTGGGTTTTCTAAATCCAAATAGAAGTCAAAAGTAAAATTGATTTAACAGCAAGAAGAGACAGAGAGTTTAGAATTTTTCAATATAGCGTTTTATATGGAGTCGGGCCAAAGAATGTAATATAAAAAATATGTCTTCTGATAAAAAAAAATACCTTTACTTGCTCCTTAAGGGAAAATTGCTAGTAAAAAATAGTCTACTGTAGGGTTGGAGAAACATTTTGACGGGCGTGCAGAAAATATCACTTTTTCGTTAGCATTTTTATGCAAAAATATTTTAAATAAAATTACGTAAGATACCTACATCCCTTTGAAATTTTTCCGTCGTTGATTCATTTATTTCATATAGATATATATTAACCAGTTGCCATAAATCCTTTTATTATCTGGCTTAGTTGTGTAACAAAGTAATATATCGGTTCGACTACTAGAGTTAGCTAAAAAAAATTTTTTCCAAAAATTGTGAGGTGTAATGAATTACATGTTCCAAAATAATTTTTAAATCCTTTATACTTTAGCATTTTTCATTTCTCCATAAAATTATCAATATGACGATATATTATTATCTAATTTTTCATTTTCTTCAACGTGGCCAAACAAAATGGAAAATTCTTAAAACTTTGAAAAAAACACGTAAATATAAAATTACCTATCTTTCTCAATTAGAAAATCAAAAATTTCGTCAAACTATTTAATATAGGGATAGAAAAATAGGTTTAAATTCTAATTTAATTAAAATTGTGTATTCTGTTGAAAATTTCACACCTGTAATTTTTAACCAATAAGATACCTTCATTATGACTAGTTACCATGGCTACTAAAAGAATTTCCGGAAATTTTTTCGAGGCGCCACGATATTTAAGTGGACATTTTTGACAGTTGAAAAGGTAAACATATGATCTACAACCATTAAATAATGTACATATACCTGTGAATAATGCAAAATATCTGATTTATGTAACATTTCACATCACTTTGACCACACTTTCCTTATAATCTTAAAAATTTTGCTTTTTCATATTAAATGCGTAGTCCTCCAATATAGTAGCCACCTGTACTACACTTATACACTCATGAATATTATACAACTTTTCGTCACAAAATTCAACAAACTTTTTCCATACACTTGATTTTAATTTTCGGGTGTTATATGGTGTTATATTTTTAATTTCTTGTCTAATTACTTGTTGATTTTCTTTACCAAATCGCGACATTTCGCTGTACACTTATTAAACTCAACACTCAACTTACAGACGTTTTAAACTATATACCTAGTAATTATTATTAAGCTTTGTGACAGAACCGGTTAAAAAAAAATGACAATTCAATATATTATGTCAAAATACCCTGGCCAACTTGACAAGCAGTGAAATAGTTTAAAATGTCAAGTTTGATTAATAATTTTTTTCCAAATTATGGTGTGAAGTGGTGTGAAATTTTCTTACCGAATCCCACGCGAGCTTAAATTATTCCTAGAAATTTTCTTTTGGGCACGAATATTTCAAGAAAATTATCCCTCGTCGCTTCGCGACTCTTGATAATTTTCAAAATATTCGTGCCTCAAGAAAATTTCCGGAAATAATTTAAGCTCTTATATTATAAGTGAAAATTTTAAAATACAATAACTCGGTTTTTTCAAATGGAACAACCTATATTTTGGGCTCGTCCTATAAATATTTTTTTTCTTGTTAATTCATACCTATTTCCATTTTTATTTAAATTTTCGTCATTTTTATTTTTCGAGTTAACCATGACTAGCAAAATCAATACAAATTGGATTCAAATTTTTAATGTAAAATTAGACATTAAATATTCGTGCTAAAACTACTTATATCGTCTTGTATATTATGTTCTTGCAGTTAGTTTAAAAATTTAAATAATATTTATAAATACTAAAATGATTGATATTATTTACTCTTTTGGAGCAAGCGAGAAAAACATATTGTTTGTAATAAGACATTATCATGAAAAATATCTAGATAGAACAGGAAGTAATAAAAATAATTTTAAAAAATTTTTAGTAGAATTTGAAGTATTTTTTGTTTTTATCATTTTGCTGTAAAAATAAAAATAAAAGTAGTTTACTCTTGACATGATCCAATCCAAAATCCGGTCCAAGAAATATTTAGCCCAAAGGTTTTGAGCACGCTCTATATAAAAAAATAATACACTTATTTCGTCGTAGACCATATTCGTTGGTTCATACCGTAGAAATAATAGGTACCTAATGGCAATTTTTTATTCTGCTTTGTAACTTATTGATAGAATGTATTGTTATTTGAATTATTTCCAGTTATACATAAATAAATGTTAGGTAATAATTTATTTTAATATGATAATAAAAATTTTAATTACATTTATTTTTATTTAGCTTATCATAACTAACTTTAAAAATAAAAATTACAGTTTTTTTACAAAGATTTAAATAAAAATCGAAATATTGTCAAAACTACTAAATTTAGGTATAGGGATGACTTAACAAAAATGTACGATTATTAAAAAAGCTATAGGACGAGCCTAATAAATATAGGGTGTTTTATTTGAAAAAAACGAGTAGTAGGTACAATAAAATTGTCTATACTCGAATGTCAACAGAAAACACCCTGTACAAAATGTTAACTATTTCATGATTTGAAACTGTTTTTCTACCCCTATACTTAAGAATTTAGAAGAAATGTTTGATTCTAGATTTTCTTAATGGGTAATACAGGTAATTTTCTACTACCATGTTTTTTCCAAAATTTTAAGAATATTCAATTTTGTTTGGCAACGTTGCAAAAAGATTAAAAACAAAATGTGACATCACATGGATAATTTCATGGAAAATTTAGAAATGCTTAAATATGTATGGTGTTCCATTAAAAAATATACAGGGTCGCTTTTATGTAAACGATCGATTATTTGCTAATGTAAGATAGCAAGCGAATAATGTTAAATAAAAAACTTTTAGGGTTTTTAGAAATCTATTACACTGCACATAAACTAAGTATACAGGATCAGTCAAAAAGCCATGGAAGAACAAAGTTACTTTATTTTAAATGTATATTATTCAATATTTCAATTATTTACAAGATTCTAAAAAAAAAATGTTAAGCACACCACATACCCAATCTTAACCGTTTTTGAGATATCGAGTTTAGAAAATCGTTTTCAAATAAATCTAATAACAATAATAAAAAAGACAAACTAAGTTTTAGTAAACAACAATTTGAAATCCCATTTTATAAAGTGCTCAAAGTGTCCACCGTTTACCTCCTGGCAGTAATGAATTCGGTGAACAAAATTTTGTAGCGAATCTAAAAGGATATTGGGAGCAATACTGGAAATTTCATTCATTCCACAGGGGAACAGCTGTTTTGGTGTCGAGGTTTTTTGAGCTGATTCTATATCAATTTGATGTCCTGAATTCAAATAACGTATTCATTTTTACTTAGGAGCTCAAATTTGTAAGACATACAATTGTAGAGAAATATAAGTTACATTATTTTATCTCAAATCCGTAAGTCTAGTAAACAAAAGTAGATACGAAATTTTTATTTTAGTTATACAAAATACAATATCATGTCGTACTTACAAACAAAAAAAAAACATTGAAGAAATCAAATAGTCACTCAACACTTCGAAAGCTTCTTTTCCGCGACATTCTTGAATGTTTTTTTAAACAGTCCCTTTTTAAACTCCAGCAGTAATCTGCCATCATGTGCATGTCCCATCTTCCTTGGTAGCGGTCCTCCATAACTTTAATATCTTGGTGAAATCTTTCACCTTGTTCCTCACTCATGTCTCCTAAATTTTCTGGAAAACGGTCTAAGTGGCTGTGTAAATAGTGTATTTTAATACTCATATTGCACCCTAAGGATTTGAAACAATTAAGCATCTTGTTAACCATTTCAACATAGTTTGGAGCTTTATGTTTGCCTAGAAAATTTTCTACAACTGCAACAAATGATGTCCAAGCTTCTCGTTCAACTTGATTCATTGAATTTATGAAGGCAGGATCCTTAATTAATTGTCTTATTTGTGGGCCGTCAAATATCCCTGCTTTGAGTTTTTCTGTGCTCAACTGATGCATTTTTACCCCTAGATATGCAAAATATGACCCATTCTTATCAAGAGCCTTTACAAATTGCTTCATTAAGCCCAACTTTAATCGACGTTGTGGTCTATGGTCAGCGCAGCGGCCTCACAGATCGTAGGCCCGGGTTCCATTCCCACTGCCGGCAACGTCGATGTTAAATTTGGAATTTGGTTTAAGAGGTTGCGCCGTCTTTCGGAAGAGACGTTAAACTGTGGGCCCCGTGTCATGGATGTTGGCACGTTAAAGAACCCTACCCTCGACAAAGAGGGATTCGGCAAAATTTCCAGACAGTGTGTGACAAATTCCCTGGCGTCGGTGATTGGCCTCGTTGCGGAAAAAGGCCGACGTAAAATAAATAAACAAAAAAAAAAAAGCCCAACTTTATATGTAACGGAGGAAGTATGATTTTTTCTCTTTCAACCAAAGCGTCGTTAATGACATTCTTTTCCCCAGCGTCCATGTTTTCTCTCTGAGGCCAATCTTTTCTAACCCAGTGGTGTGTTTTGTTCCTACTATCCCAGAGGCACAAGAAACACGGATATTTCGTGTAACCACTTTGCTGCCCAAGAAGAAAGTTTACCATTTTTAAGTCTACACAAATCATCCATTGATGTTCGTGATACTTTATCTTCTGCAAGACCAAAGCTATGGTAGTATATTCTTCTTTCAGTTTCGTTGAGTGAGCTAGTGGTATTGAACCATATTTATTCCCATTATGTAGAAGGACACATTTTAAACTTCGCTTTGAACTGTCAATAAATAGGCGCCAATAATCTGGAATATATTCAGAAAGTCCCATTTCTTTCATGAGTCCCCTAATTTCGTGACAAAATACAAGATTGTCTCCTTGAGAAAAGAATGGTAGCAGATCTTTTTCTCTTGTACGGTAAAAGGTAATTTTGGTTCCTTGTTCCAATAAATTTTTGTCGCTCAACCTAGAAGCCAGTACTTCAGAAGCTTTTTTCGATAAATTGAGATCCCTGGTGAGATCATTTAATTCATTTTGATTGAAGCGTTGAGGAACTGATAACGTCTCCTCATAGTCACTGTCAGTTTCATTAGCATCAGAACTTTTATTAGCATCACAACACACAGAGGGAAAATATTCGTCATCAGAGATATCTGGTAGCTGATGAAATGTTGGAATCGGTATTTCATCTGAGTGCGGGATAGGGCGTATTGCCGAGTCTACATTCGGATAAGTCCACTTACTGCGGTTATTTCGATTGATTCCATTAGCATTTACTAAACAGAAATAACAATCATTGAAGTGGTTTTTTGGTTCTCTCCAAACCATTGGTACGCCGAATTTTAGACATTTTCTTTTCCCGGTAGTCCACTGCCGTAAATGCTCTGTACAAGTTTTACATACGAGATGCGGGGCCCACGTTTTGTCCTGATCACCAAGCTTAACTCCAAAGTATCCAATATACGCTCGCTTTATAAAGTCAGTAATAGTGTGTCTGTTTTTTTGAAACATGTATTCTCCGCATATATAGCAAAACACATCAGGTTGATTTACACAACTTTTTCTTGAACTGGAACCTGAACTCATTTTAATTCTGTTCAATAACACAAAAACACTCTTTTCTTAACATAAAATAACACGCCGAATTCGATCTACTCTCATTAGTAAGAACGCACAAACTGACGAGACATACCCGAGTTAGGAGATTAAAAGGGTCAGTTCAGGTACCTGATAGGCAATAGTTCCACTATTTATAGATTTACCTGGAATTTACTCAATTACAGACTGACAATAAAACCATTGTACCTACATTAATGAATATATAATAATTTTAGAACTCTCATAAATGAATATACTGAATGAAACCCACATTGGTAGATAAGTTGATGTATCTAAAAAAGTAGAGCTGATAGAGAAAAACGGATTGCATGTACAGATTTAGCGTCCCAAATATAGTTAAAATCAGCTCTAAAATCCCAGGCACCAAAAAAAATATTTTTTTTGTTGCCCTGTGATTCTTTGTTGCAAATCTTCGATATTTTGTGGCCTATTTTTGTACACTAAATTTTTGATATGGCCCCACAGGAAAAAGTCAAGAGGGGTCATATCAAAATCAAAAAATCAAAAAATTTTGCTACAAGAAGGCCAAGGATAATACTATTAATATCTCCCTGTATAATGCACTGCCTGAAAATGTAAAGCTGCTTAGTCATTCAAAATTTAAATCAATGATTAAAAAATATCTTCGCCGACACTGTTTTTATTTAGTTCGGGAGTATATGGACACAGCCACAGCGGATGGATTGTTTTAATTTTTATCTGTTGTGTGAGAAATATTAAAATTGTTTGTTTACAACGTATGTCTGTACTATGTTCTTATACAATAATTATGTTTTAATATATATTTTAATTAGTCAAATGCATGCGTTTAAGAATGCTTTATATTTTATATATTTATATTTATACTTATATATATATTTTTTATGACTTGCTACAATTTGTAATTTGCAAAAACGTAGTCAAATAAATATGTCTATGTCTATGTCTATGTCTATGTCTATGTCTATGTCTATGTCTATGTCTATGTCTATGTCTATGTCTATGTCTATGTCTATGTCTATGTCTATGTCTATGTCTATGTCTATGTCTATGTCTATGTCTATGTCTATGTCTATGTCTATGTCTATGTCTATGTCTATGTCTATGTCTATGTCTATGTCTATGTCTATGTCTATGTCTATGTCTATGTCTATGTCTATGTCTATGTCTATGTCTATGTCTATGTCTATGTCTATGTCTATGTCTATGTCTATGTCTATGTCTATGTCTATGTCTATGTCTATGTCTATGTCTATGTCTATGTCTATGTCTATGTCTATGTCTATGTCTATGTCTATGTCTATGTCTATGTCTATGTCTATGTCTATGTCTATGTCTATGTCTATGTCTATGTCTATGTCTATGTCTATGTCTATGTCTATGTCTATGTCTATGTCTATGTCTATGTCTATGTCTATGTCTATGTCTATGTCTATGTCTATGTCTATGTCTATGTCTATGTCTATGTCTATGTCTATGTCTATGTCTATGTCTATGTCTATGTCTATGTCTATGTCTATTTCTATGTCTATGTCTATGTCTATGTCTATGTCCATGTCCATGTCCATGTCCATGTCTATGTCTATGTCTATGTCTATGTCTATGTCTATGTCTATGTCTATGTCTATGTCGATGTCTATCAGGAGACCTAGCAGGCCATTCAATTGCACCTCTGCGGTCAATCCATTTACCAGGAAAAGTTTCGTCTAGATATTCAATCACCATCCGTCCAAAATGTGGTGGAGCCCCATCTTGTTGAAACCATATTTGTTCAGCCGATAAATTGGGATTATTATGGTTCGGGAATAATCGTCTGAGCTGTGGAACAATATTCTCTTGTAAAAGTAATAAATATCATTCAGAGTTCAAATTTCCATGTATAAAATAGGGTCCTATGACGTTTCCACCAATAATGCCACACCAAACATTGGTTTTTTTGTGGGCGTTGGGTATGAACTTGTTCCATCCAATGTGGATTTTGGTCTGACCAATATCTACAGTTGTGTCGATTTACGTGCCCGTTTAAACAAAACGTTGATTCATCAGAAAATAAAATGTGGTTGACAAAGTTGACATTTTGATTCAATTTATCCATAATGATTTTGCAAAACTGAATTCTGCGATCAAAATCGTCTTCACTCAATTCTTGTAACAAATGAATTTTATATGGTTTGAATTTTTCTCTTTTGGTAATTTTTTGAATGGAACATCGACTCTTATTATGATTTAAAGCCCGCTGTTGCGTCGAACTTATTGGATTTTCTACCACATCTAACATCACATTTAGAGAATTTTCTTCATTAGTAACGCTTACCAGTCTTCCACTTTTTGGTCGATCTTTCACACCTCCAGTTTTATGAAAACGCTGCAATGTTTTGGAAACAGTTGATTTAGTTATAGGTTCCCGATCTGGATGCAATTCATTAAAAATATTCACCACTCACATCATCAATAAAATTTCAATGTGCTCGGTATCACTTAAACATGCCATTTTTACGCGAAAATTGTTCACAAATTGTAAATGTAAGTATTTTTGGCATATCTGTTGTCAAGATGACAAAACAACATTGTTATGGAGATAAATATTTTCTAAGGTAACTTGATGGACTAGAAAATTAATGAATGTAATAATTTATTTGAAAACGATATTCGAAACTCGATATCTCGAAAACGGTTAAGATTGGGTATGTGGTGTGCTTAACATTTTTTTTTAGAATCTTGTAAATAATTGAAATATTGAATAATATCCAGGGGGTCCATTTAAAATAAAGTAACTTTGTTCTTCCATGGCTTTTTGACTGATCCTGTATACATAGTTTATGTGCAGTGTATAAGATTTCTAAAAGTTTGTATTTAACATTCTTCGCTAGCTATCTTACTTTAGCAAATAATCGACCGTTTTTATACACAAAAGCGACCCTTTATATTTTTTCATTGAGAGTGAATTTACTCATATCTGTCGACCCTGATGATTTGGAACTAATAACCCCAAAAAGTTTCTTAATTAAACCATTATATAGGGCATTGCTGTGCGCTATAATTGACGATGCAGACCTAAATCTCCTTTAAAAATGAAAGGTGCACAGAAACTGTCGGAATATTTCTGAAAAAGGTGGCTTTCTTGGTAAAAAGAACAAATTGGCATGTAGAAAATATGTCTTTTAAAGAAGTTGTACCTAATGGTCCTAGAGATTCTTAAGGTTAAGATGTTATTAACCAGTTGTTGTTTGCTGTTATTTAGTTGTTACTTTTTTTTTTTTAAAGTTGATGAAAAAATAAATTGTACGTCAAGTTCTCAAAATAATAAGTTGAGACCTGTTTATTAACTTTTTAAACTATTCGACCTTTTCTCTTAGATTTAAAAATAAAAGATGTTTCTAAGTAATTTCTTTAAAAAATTATAACACGCAAACTTATGTAACAGCAGAGAAGCAGTGATACGGGTATAGGTTAAGGATAATAAAAATGATAAACCAGCCAAAGATCTTTATAAACGTGATATAAAATATAGGGTATTCCATTTAAAAAATTGAGAAAATGAGAATTTAGACTTCTTCTCTACCGTGTACAAGTAAGACGACAAATTCAAATGCGCACTAAAAATTATAAAATTAAACCCTTTTATAAATTATAATGATAAAATAAATTCCTTGTTGCAACTTACCACAAAGATACAGCCCCATTAAATCATAACAATTTTGATAGAAAATGGCCATTAATTCTAAAGTAGCCTGTATAGATTAATTAACTATATCTCAATAGGCTCAGAAGAGTAAGCGGAGTTTATTAATGGAATAAAAAAGGTGTTCCGTTTAAAAATAATTGAATGTTTTTTATGGTCTCAACTTACGAAAGACTGCAAATCGAAATTTATTTTTAAAATGTGCTTCTTAGGATCCTGCACAATTCTTATAAAAACAATTTTTTTCTACGATCGTTCAAAAAATGTCATTTTGTGTATGAATTTCTAATGACAAAAGTAGGTCTTTATTGCATACTATGCAATAAAGTACTTTTTGCCCTAGGGCAATAAACTAAATTGCCTGGCATATTATTCACCTCGACTACGTCTCGGTGAATAACTTCAATGCCGTGTGCAATAAACATACACTTTTTGCACTAGTTGCATAAATAACTATTTTGCTATCTAATACCAGTTATTGCACTTTGTCGCACTATTAGGACACCAGGTAGGTAGGTTTCTTCCTTGGCTATCGCCCGGTCGGTATATTTAAATAAATAAATTAGTTTCTCTCTTGGAATATATTTTAATCATTATAATTCTGTTGATAATTTGCCAACCATTGCATTGTTTGCATTTAATTAGTAACTGTTTTGATATAAATTGGACCCTACAGGAAAATAAATTATTAAAAATCAACAAAGTTTTAATTAGATCAACGTTATTATAAATTATTTAATTTTATCTGGAAATATTAGTTGATTTTCTTGTTAGGATTTTGTCACGATCCACACCGTCTAGATAAAATAAATTTTAAAACTATTAAACTTATTCGGATACATTTGATTTACGTTATAATATACTTAGGAACCTACCGTGCGAGCAAAAATTATTTGCATAAAAGAGGGCTTGGATTAAAAAACGTAGGGCTTGGTTCAGATCACAATGATATGGGGACGATATATCTAACCAAATATAGGTTACAATTTTGTCAAATTCATATTATGACATGATATGCCAAACTAATGAGTAGGTAATAAAATAAGTAGACCAATAGAAATTTATTTTTGTAGTTTACAAAATTAACAAAGTAAGAATATACAGATAGAAAAAGAAAAATAATTACATAAATTCCTGAAATTGGCCACCGTCAAGCTCCAAGCATAAATTTACACGTCTCTTCATATTTTCGAAAGTGTTGACAAGCATATTTGGAGAAATGTTATTCTTGTAATTGTTCTAAATTTGCAACTGGTGTTTTAAAAATAGTGTTCTTTAAATGAGAAAAAACGAAGTAATCCATAACCGTTAAACAAGGTGATCTAGGTGGAAATTTAATGTATGATCGAATACTGATCAATCTGTCGTCGAAAAAATTGCGTAAGTAGTTAATAGTTTCGGCGGCTGTATGAACGGTTGCACTGGCCTGTTAAAAATATTCAAAACGTAGTTCGTCGTCAAGTAATTGCTCCACAAATGGATTCAAAATATTGTCTCTATACATATACCGCTGTGCTGTAACTGTGTCATGGAAAAAAATAGGACCAACAATTCTTCTTCGGGAAACAGCTAACCCAGTGGCGTAGCCAGAGTTGCTTCGTGGGGGGGGGGGGGGGATATAAAAACAGTAAAGTTATTATATCACCCTTCCCTTCTGCAATTTTCTTTAAATTTTCATAAGAATTAATTGATTCGATATGATATTTGTGTAACTGGCGTTCCTTAAACATCTAAAAGTAAAAACAGAGATTAATCTTATTTATTGTGTGTTTCAGCAAGCTAAATCCATATCACATTTTCCTGTAATTGTAGTTTTGAAGATGGTTTAATGTAATATAAACCGAAACGTCAACTTGAACCAAACTTTTATTTATTTATAAATGACCTAAAAACCCATAAACAAGAAAATTGAAATCATAAGGTCAAGAAGAAAACTCTACTAGTATTTTATAATACAAACCTCTCTAGCATTTTTCCAGTTGTCAAATTTTTTTCTAACCAGTGCCCCTAACTGCTGGGAACCAATTCCTTCTGAAGTGGAAAAAAAACACAGTATTTTCAAAACGCTCCTTTTCCAAGTATGCCAGCCAATCATATTCGATGAACCACTTATGGGAAATTTGTACACATTTGCCGGATACCACAATGAACTATTTGGTTTGGTTATGGGGGGGGGATATATCCCCTATATCCCCCCCCGTGGCTACGCCACTGAGCTAACTAGACACCAATTTTTTGAAGGTGCAATGTGGACTCTACAAAATAATGGCGATTTTCACTACTCCACATGCATGTATTCTGAGAATTCACATAACCAGAGAGGTGGAACCAGGCTTCATCCGAAAAAAATGTCAGTTCTAATAAATCATTTCTTTCCAATAAATTTTGGGTAAACCATTGAGAGTAATTCCTGCGTCTTTCAAAATCTGCGGCTTGTATTTCTTGGAATACTTACACTTTACAAGGAAATCAATTCTGTTCTTACAGATGGTCTTCCTGCTCCTTTTTAGTGTTGTATAGAACCTGTTTCCCTAAACACAGCCACGGTTCTTTTTAGGCAATGATAAAAATCCCCAGCAATAAAAGCAACGTAAGAAAAATGTTCGTGAAAATCGTCCATGCACAAACCCGGATTGTATTGCCACTCACCATTTTTACTCTAACCCCGTTTCGAAAATACGCTTCAATCATGAATGTTCTGGGCTGTTCGGTAAAGCCCATTGTGTGAATTGTTCAAGAAATTGGAAAAATTAGCGATGAATCAAACTACTTGTAACGACTGTCAAAGATGACTGATTGATTGTTAATTCAGGTAGTTACTGACACCCAACAGGTATTAATCTCTACGGCTAAGCATTACGTCCTTAGATGCAAGGCCCCCTTTGATACAAATAATTTTTGCTCGCACGGTACCTCGTGACAATTTACTAAGGCAAGTCCAACAATTATTCACGGGGCGCATTTGTCAGTAACGGCACTATATGGGTAAAAAGGAAGGCGTCGCAGGCTGAAAATTTGTTGGTCTAAATATCCCTAAATTTAGTTAGTAATTTGTAGGAAGAGCGTAGGATTTTTGACTGCCAACAGATGAAAAGAACCGTAGAAACACGTTAACAAAAAATAACTATTTATTTAGAAAATTAAGAATAGTTAAGGCAAATAAGTTTAAATCACCATCTTGTTCGTCATCGTACGTATTTTTCTTCCGATTTCTTACATCACCTGTCATTCCCATTATTGTTGACATGACTGGTACGAAAAGTGGCGAGGACGATATTGTCATGTGTCCCACAAGAAGTCTGCCTGCTTATCGTCTGCCCCGGATGATCCATTGTCGGTAGCCCACCGCGGCTTCATGTATTCAGCACAGATCGCTGTGCTACTTTAGACCTTCGATAATTCGATAAAACCTTCTTTTTGAACGTCGTAGGTATTATTACTCTTGACCTATAACTACATCCGCTTAATAGCGACGCAGTTATTTAATTTATACTTGGTGGGCTTCTTTTCCTTTAAATTGTAAATTTCTCTGTTCTTTTCTTGCACTTTCAGGATTTGCTTCTTAGTCGCTACTCTAAAATCGTCTCTGGACTATTCGAATTGATGTAGCATTTCTTGATCTACGAGCTCACGAACATTTATCAGTGTTGTTTTCATTATAGCGCCAAATAACAATTCACATGGCTTGGTGTTGACACTTCTTTGGTAATTTGTACTCGTTGTACTTCGTCCACGTGTTTATACCACTTAGTAGGATTTTTTATAGATTACTTAGTTTGAACAGAGATAATGATCGAGTTTATTCGTTCTATTTGTCTATGCTCTGGGCTCTAAATGCTGTGCCTAGATCTGAAATAATGCATTTTGGATTTGCAAAATTTTTTTTGGGCTTATTTGTTACAACTTCTTTTGCCGTTGCTAATTTGGTAGGATACAACCAAACTGGTACTATATGAGTGAATTTCCGACGATGCGGAAAGTTGTTTTGGGATAAAGATTAATTAAAAAGAAGCCAGAGAGAACAAGTTAAGGAAAAGGCACAATGCTTTAGGATAATTGGAGAAATGTCATTACGACCAGGTTCTTTAGTTAGGGTTTGTTAGTTAGGTCGATAGTGTTTAACATAAATAGAAGACAAAAATCACAAATTTATGTTGTTACTTTGGTCTCTTTGAGAAAATGGACGATTTTTTCGAATCGATAGTGTTTAGTTTATTATATATAAATCAGAAATCCTTAAACATAGCGAGCCCACATAACCTTCTTTGGAGGGGTTAAAGGTAAATTGATTTTTGATGGTATTAAAATCGGAGGAGTCTTGGTAGACTGATGAAAAATAAGTGGCAAATAATTTTGCAATATCCTTGCCATTCAAGCAAGTAAGATTGTTTATTGACACTACGTTTGATAGATCACCCGCTCTGTTTTTTGAATTATTGAATTTCCAAAAGTTTTTTGAGTTGTTTCTAATATTTTGTTTAATGTTTATAATATAATTATTATAACATTCTCAAGTTCAAGCTTGACAAGATCTCAATTTACTAAAAGTAAAGTAATCTAGAGGTGATTTCCAATTTTTATAAGCTTCTTTCTTTTTTATAGTAAGTATTTTGTTTCAATTCGGTATCAAACCAGGGAGGAAATTTAAATTAATTTCTAAAGGTTTTTTTTTTGTAGAAAATTATCTAAACATTATTATAAAATATCATACAAATTATCAACATCACAGTTTAAAATTACATCAAAATTAATAATAATTCAGAAGTTGTTTAAGCTCACATAATTACACTGATTAAAATCAAATTCGTTGTAGTCATACAAAAGTGGTTTAAATTTGTCACATACATTGATTTCCAAAAATAGGCTGGATGACTAACACAGAGCAGTAGAGGATAATCCACACACGTGACACTACAGTTAGTTACATTAAAAAAAGTTAAGTCCAGCATAACACTATTAATGCGGTTTATTTGCTGTAAGTTAGAATAAGATGACATCTCCATGGCTAATTCAGCATTGTTGTTGCTTCCACAATTGGCAAACATTCCATTTTTCACATCTTTCTCCTTCTAATTAATAAAATCTTAATATACGCTAATTCGCCAATTCCTTATGTAAGACCAAACTAAAAATAACTCACTTCTTCGCTAATTAACTCACAAAATTTCGCAAAGCAATCTCTACCAAATATTCTTTATAATGCTGTTAACCGTCTGCGGAAACCTTTAAAAAAAAACAAATAAAAATGACGCAGATTAAATAACCTGATCCAGATGTTAACTGGTTGTTAAAGATAAATACCATTTTACCGAATAGGAGTTTTTCCTTATACATTTAATGATAAAAACTCATTAAATCGTAAACAAAACAAAATACCATTCGATCATAAAAAATATTATGCATGTAAGTAGTACCAGGCCCCAGGCTCACATCTTATGACCCGCTGTTTAAAAATCTTAATTAAATTTCCACTGTCATTACTCGATTATACTGGTAACTCAAACTTAACCCAAACAATAAATACCTAAATCATAAATGTCCTAATGGGCTGAAACCAGTTTCGCATGATAAAATGTTTGTGTGCAAATTTCATTTATTTAAATGAGGATAAAGACTATCTGTTTAAAAAAAAACTACTTTTTAATGCAAATAAAAAGGTCTAATCTAAACAAATGTCTCATGAATCTTACCTTATGACCATAAAATATTACACAATTAAAAAAAAATTATAAATCGCAAGAAGAAAAGTCTAATTAAACAAAACAATTTCCTTATGTGTTCGGGATAATATGACCTAAAAGAAAAAGTACCTGTATAAAAGTTACCTAAATAAAATTTGCTGCATTCGCAAATTTTTTTAAATTTTGCTGCTATTCAACTACAGTCTCCGCAAGAAAGTCCGTATCAAATGGGATTTTTTTTTATTATTAAGTATAGGTAAAAGTTGAAAAAGCAGTTAGTTTTTGCTTACCTAAAAACCAAAAATGACGTATACTGAAGCAGCTTGCGTTACTTGTCAAATTTGACATTTTTAATAAAATAGGTTCAATAATGCCCTTATTTATCAAAATATCGAAAAACTTTATGCGAGCAAGTTGTTTATTTAGGCATTTTTAGCCTCTGTACGAAATTTTGACAGTCTAATACAATTTTTATTTTTTGCCAGGTTCTTGAAAATTTTGATCAACCCTCGTAGATTAACTTTTATACATCGATGTAAAACCATTTGCCTTTACTTCATTTGTAATCTTAAGGCAATTTTGTGTAAAATTTTTGTTTCCAATTATTTATTTTGCTTCAAAAACTGAAATTGTTATTGATCAGTATGTAATGTTTGATGCAAAGTTTATCTAATTACATCAGTTTTGCCAAAACCGACGTTTCTCATTTTTCTTAAGTTAGTAAACAGATGTACAAAAAGAAAATATTAGGAAGCTTTCGATGAAATTTTACTTAATTAATATTGGATCAAAAAGAATAAATATTAATCGCTCGAAACATTTTATTCAACAAAAATATAGTTTAATATAATTAATTTAATTTAATATTAATTAAGTAAAATTTCAACGAAACCTTCCTAATATTTTCTTTTACTTTCAGGTGTTTACTAACTTAAGAAAAATGAAAAACGTCGGTTTTGGCAAAACTGATGTAATTAAATAAACTTTGCTTCAAACATTACATAATCAATAACAATTTTAGTTTTTGAAGCAAAATAAATAATTGGAAACAAAAATTTTACACAAAAGTGCCTTAAGATTACAAATGAAGTAAAGGCAAATGGTATTACATCGATGTATAAAAGTTAATCTACGAGGGTTGATCAAAATTTTCAAGAACCTGGCAAAAAATAAAAATTGTATTAGACTGTCAAAATTTCGTACAGAGGCTAAAAATGTCTAAATAAACAACTTTCTCGCATAAAGTTTTTCGATATTTTGATAAATAAGGGCATTTTTGAACCTATTTTATTAAAAATGTCAAATTTGACAGGTAACGCAAGTCGTGCAGCTGCTTCAGTATACGTCATTTTTGGTTTTTAGGTAAGCAAAAACTAACTGTTTTTTCAATTTTTACCTATACCTAATAATAAAAAAAAATCCCATTTGATGCGAACTTTCTTGCGGACACTGTCTATCCGACCAGAATGGATTACAATAAAAACCTGTGAAGAAAAACTTGGTTAGGTACTATATGTATCGCAATATAGCAATTTTGATTTCTGCCAATAGTATCTAGTACTGGAAACCATTCAAGAAACTGAAATAAAACAAATAAATTATGTTAAAAATAATAGTAGAACGTCACTACATTACACTGGTAAAACCACTTTTATGTTTCATCGACACTGAGGTGATTTGTTTGCGAGATTATGACACCTGTAAGGTAAATAAAGATTACGCTAAAATAAAAAATGATTAGTTTGTCAATAAAATAATGATATACAACAAAAAGAAAATTTCGGTATTTATACTAATCATTGAATTTTTCACGAATAATGTGGACTGGTAATTAACATCACTGAAATTTTTATTTTTATTATTATAAAAAGCACCGAAGGAAATGACGTAACACTGATGTTTTGAATAACACTACTCTTGTTCACACCATTATACAGATACGCTGTAAATGGATCATTTTATTTTTACAAGAATCGCAAAAGTGCTATATTTACAATGAATAAATAAATTCTGTATTTCATTCAAACAACAATACGCTGACATGTACCGGGTCAACAACTAAGAATGGTTGTCGGCTATATCTCAGAAACTGGAAGTCATAGAGCTTTTAAGTAAAATATTTTTTAGTAAAAGTCCCCAAAAGAAAATGTTGGAAATTGTTTTCGAGTTTGTAAAACGTCCGCAAGAGGGCGTCACAGTCATGACCACTGCAAATATTAAGATTTTCTTCGTGTTTTGACTAAATAAAAGGTACCGAAAACATCTTTGTTTTAATGCTTAGATATTTCTTTATAAATTTTATAATTCACAAGTTTCTCTATCTAGTGAAATAAAGTGGTGGGGGGAATTCAAATGTTTTTTTACATAAACTGCGATTACTCCCATTTGGCATAACCGATTATAACTAACCTGGTCTCATTTAAGAGAGGAGTATTTTATTTACAAATTGTGCCTTTTTTATTATATCCTTGAACTTTACCTTCGCCGCTAGATGGCGTTAACTGAAATATAAGCGATTATTAGGCTTTTTTGCGACAAAGTTAAATACAATGATAGGTCTGTTTTAACAGGATCAGATAGATAATTAAACTCTTAACATTTTCGTAAAAACCTCATATTAGTATCTTTTATAGAATCGGAGTTATTGACTAAAATAGACTAATATATCGTATTTTTTCGTTTTAAGGGCCTTTTAGTTTATATATTGGATGCTTTTCGCACACATTAATTTTAAATGAACAGACAGTTACAAAAAGTGTTAACTAAAACAATAAAAAATATTATTGAAAACTTCTACCTATATATTTTCACAATTTCTAATAAATTATTTATACTGCAATTTACTTCTTTAAAATCGCACACTAAATATTGGGGGAAAATGTATTAATGACGGCCCAAATGTTCACAATCATTATTAATGCAAGCGTGCAACCTCTCCTGCGTGTATAAAACGGCAGTTTCAATTTCTGCAACTGATATATTTCCTAACGCCGCTGTAATTTTCTCAATCATATTTTCTCTGCTTGTAGGCCGATTGGAAAAAACAATGTCCTTAACCCTCCCCTACAAATAAAAATCTAGGACGGTGAGGTCCGATGACCTAGCTGGCCAGGGAAATAAACTTCCTCATCCAATCCACCTGCCAGGATATGCCCGATCTAAGAACTCCCGTACGTTTACAGAAAAATGCGCCAGACACCCATCGTGCTAAAAAAACATGTCACGGCGAACATCCAAAGCAACATCTGTTAAAAGAAGCGGCAGCTCATTTACTTAAAAATTTAAATAAACCACTCCAGTGAGAGTTTGGTCAAAAAAAAACGGGTCCAATGATTTTACCCCCCAGAATGCCGCACAGTCCTAGATTTTTATTTATTTGTGGGGGAGGGTTAAGGACATTGTTTTTTCCAACCGGCCTACAAGCAAAGAAAATATGATTGAGAAAATTACAGCGGCGTTAGGAAATATATAAGTTGCGGAAATTGAAACTGCTGTTTTATACACACAGGAGAGGTTGCAGGCTTGCATTAATAATGATTTTGAACATTTGAGCCGTCATTAATACATTTTCCCCCAATATTTAGTGTGCGATTTTAAAGAAGTAAATTGCAGTATAAATATGTTATTATAAATTGTGAAAATATAGGTAGAAGTTTTCAATAATATTTTTTATTGTTTTAGTTAACACTTTTTGTAACTGTCTGTTCATTTATAATTAATATGTGCGAAAAGCATTCTTATTACAAACCGAAAGAAAACTTTATATACAAAGTATCTTTTATCTTTGACGTTAGGCGACTTTTTTTTTATATTTTTAATCTTTAAGCCGTAACCTTCTACAACTAAGGTCCATATCGAAAAAAAATTTTCACACAACATAAGATGACCTATTTTGGTAAACATGCAATTATTCCTTCTGCTAAATTTCTGCTAGTGAAGATCTGTGCACTTACTACGACCTGAAAATCATATCTCTACATCTAACTTTAATCGGCTAAAATTAAGATCACGAACAATTTAATTATAGTAAAATTTTTTTTTTTTTTTAGTTTTTATGGTCTGGACATTTTTTTTAACTATTCGCCGCGTGCCTTAGAGATATGCGCTCTATATTCATTCAATGATTACTTTTTGTTAATAATATACGATTTATTCGAAAACAAAAACCAAGAAAAGCAATTTACTTAGGTATACAAATATATTTTACTCCAGTGGATAAAATACACTTAAGAGAATTACATTACACATTTGTGTTACGCTTGTTGATGATATGACACCTTATTGACTTTTAAATAATTGAACATTATTACTTTTACGAACAGAGATTAGTGAACATTATCAAATAATAACCAAATTTTTTTCTAAATTCATTCATATTTCAATATGTACGTCGACTTTTTACGCTGATATGTTTTAATCATTTTTATTATTATTTTTTCCTTTCAAATACTTAAAAAATATATATTTTTCATTAATATATTCAAAATTACAATACTTAGCTTCTGCATGGGGATCTGCTTGTTTATCAAACTTAAAACCATTACAAAAAATGTCAAAATAAAGTTATTAAATGCATACACAAATTACCACATTTAGAACCAACTGTTAATCTATATAGACCGAAAGGGTATTTACACGTTCAAAACATTTATAAATTAAAAATTTGTATTCTAATTTACTCTATTATTTTAAAAGAAAAAAAATCAAACAACACTTTATGAGAATAAGACATTACACATGATCATACCACCAGACATTGTATAAATTATTAAACTGTACCAGTAAAAAGTAATTTCGGAAAAAAATCGCTTTTATAAAATATGACGGATTAATAAAATATAACAATCTTCCAAAAAATATCAAAAAAATTTAAAAATTGGCAACTTTTAAAAAACAATTAAAGAGATATTTACTAAATTAAATTATTTATACTATTTTTTTTTAATTGATTTTATTAATGAATTAAATTGAATCAACTTCCATTTTTTTATTGTTACTTTTTTTTTATTGGTTATTATTTTCTATATTATGCTGTCACTTTAATGAACTGTAAAAGTTAGTTTGGAATAAAGACGTTTTAAAAGTTAAGTTAATCACAAGAATCAAACTGGTATTTTAGAAATTTTTTTATTATTTTGACTCAAAAGCAATTAGTTTTCTAGGTAAAATGCACGTAACCGTTACCATAATAGTCGATAGAACTAGAGAAAAAGATAATAATTTGACAGAGACAACTATTACTGCACTTCATAAAAGTATATTTAGCATTTTAGGTCTATTAAAACCGTTAAAGCTGACCTAAGGTGCGATTTCTTTGTTGCTATAATTACATTAATTACAAGGAAATCATATAACTGGTAACAAAAAGATGTTACATTCAGACATCATTACAAACAAAAAATTGTAATTATACAAAAAAGAAAGCCCACCGCTGCCACCAAATTTTATGTGAGAGAATTGTACGAAAATAATCCCGCTTCGTTGGCATCAATTTTGATGTGACTCAAAAAGAAATCCGTGATGCTGCAATCAATTTTTATGTGAAGAGATTGATCTAGTATATTACGGATTACTAATTAATTACAAAAGAAAATGGTAGCGTTCTGACTATAATAAACCTAATTCATTATCACTCTTAGTGTTTCTGACCGAGAATATTATAGCAAGAGCACCCTTGAAGAGTAGTCCATGATAGCGGCGTTGCCTTCTTGGATCAATAGTTATTGTTTTAGTTGCTATCCAACGACTTACCAATGTAGATCAATCAGCAATAATGTTACGGTTGTCACAGCAGCAATGCCTAGGTGATGTTGTTGCGGGCGCGAAACGTTTAATCCTTGATAATGAATCCCTCTTTAAGTATTGACCATTGAAATAAAACACTTTTAAGTTTTAACAACACTTAAATCTATTACATGATAATAAGAAAAAGTAACTTTATATATAATAATATCCAAGAAAGAAAAAAAACACTAAAACTAAAACAAAACATATCTTGAAAATAAAGAGAGGTGTTTAACATGCGTTTACTGTAAGTTCAAACCAGAAATAAACAGAAAATTAAATGTTTGATACGTAAAACCCTTCAAAGAATAGTTACTAATTAGGAAAACCCTGAAAATTTATAACTAAAAAATTAATTTATGATAATATATCCCCAAAGACTGAAAAGTCTTAGAAAAACACTAAAATCCTGAAACTGATAGATAATTAAAATGTAAATTTTCACCACAATTTCACTATACACTTCTGAGGGACTAGGGAATTCATTTCACAATTAGTTTTGACCGTACCGATACCTAAGGATAAAACTTAGGAACTGAACTGTAATTTTCCCTGATGGGTTCAACATCTAACCTGAACTTGTGTCATTTATAATATTTATCTTTTCCAAACTATAGAAACTTTTAAAATTCCCTTCTCTTTATGCACATTCTTAATTAAAAATATTATATAAAGTAATACAACCGTATTTAACAATAACACTAATAATTAACTTAGCTTAATGTGCAAAATCAAAGATGTTTTAAAAAACCTTCTACCTGCTCTTTCTTCGAAGGAAAATAACGAGCAAATATGATTTGACTTTTCCACAAATAATTGAACGGTCAGGTATATTTTCCTTCTAAATTATATTTTCCATTGTTCTTCACCAATAAACGATTTATAACATCTGGTTACAATTAAGGAACCTTCAACTTTGGTTCCTTTGTTTATTAAACCTATGCCGAAATATTTCGGTTTATATTATCTTTGGCAAAAACGTGCTGAAATAGGTAGTTTTAATACAGGGTGTTTTTTTAAGGTCGACGAGCGGCCATATCTCGGAAACTACCAGGCATAGAAACTCAGGAAAAGAAAAATGATGATTAAAGTGGCCAAAATTCCACATTAAGGTATATGTTTGATAACACCATTTTAAAGCTTGGACAATTATGCATCATTTTGGTCTTATGCTCATTGGCGTACCGACTTTAATAAGAGTGGGGGAAGCTGTTGAAAGTGTAATCATTTAAATCGCTGTAACTTATAAACGACTTATCCGATTTTAGCAAACTAAAGACTGTTTGGAAGAGAAATGTATGCACTTTCACCAATCGTATTTAGTTGTCCATAATAGTTCTCAAAAAAAATGCCAGAGGGCGCAATTTGCAATAACAATACATTTTTTGATTTTACTCCGAAAAAATAAATCAAACGGTATAATTATGATACCATAATCAAAAAGTAGATGAAATTTGCAAGAAAAGATGTGAAGACCGCAGTTCGATATCTTTGTTTGTTTCAGAGTTATTGCCAAAACAATAATTTTTAATACAAATTGCGCCCTCTAGCAATTTTATTAGAAACTATCGTGTACCATTAGATACGACAATTAAAGGTACTTCCAAACAAGCTTAAATTTAGTAAAATCGGATAAGTCGTTTAGAAGTTACAGCGATTTTAATGTTTACATTTTCAATAGCTTCTCCCACTCTTATTAAGTGAAAGTGTAAACATTAAAATCGCTGTAACTTCTAAACGACTTAACCAATTTTACTTAATTTAAGTTTGTTTGGAAGAAAAAGGTAAGTACCTTCAATTGTCGTAACCAATGGACAAGATAGTTTCTAATAAAATTGATAGAGGGCGCAATTTCTATTAAAAATGATTGTTTTGGCATAACTCTGAAACGAACACAGATATCGAACTACGGTCTTCACATCTTTTCTTGCAAATTTCATATACTTTTTGATTATGGTATCATAATTATACCGTATGATTTATTTTTTCTGAGTAAAATCAAAAAATGTATTGTTATTGCAAATTGCACCCTCTAGCATTTTTTTTTGAGAACTATTATGGACAACTAAATACGAATGGTGAAAGTGCATACATTTCTCTTCCAAACAGTCTTTAGTTTGCTAAAATCGGATAAGTCGTTTATAAGTTACAGCGATTTAAATGATTACACTTTTAACAGCTTCCCCCACTCTTATTACAGTCGGTATGCCAATGAGCATAAGACCAAAATGATGCATAATTATCCAAGCTTTAAAATGGTGTTATCAAACATATACCTTAATGTGGAATTTTCGGAGTTATGTAAAATTTTAAAATTTACTTTTCAATTACGCCCTCTTGCGGCAAAATGCGGAACTTCAAAATTATTTTCAGAATTTTCTCATGGCCACTTTAATTATCATTTTTCTTTTCCTGAGTTTCTATGCCTGGTAGTTTCCGAGATATGGCCGCTCGTCGACCTTAAAAAAACACCCTGTATTGTTAAGATTATTTGGATACCCGGTTTTTATGGAGGATGTAGAAAATAAACTTTATGACATAACGAATCTTTAAAACAGCTGGGGTAATTTGATTTTTGAATTAAGAAAGCGGATGATTTACAATAGTTTGGTAGAGTTTGACTTTATTATCATGTTTATTTTGCGAACAAAAGCTTTTAGCTTTTAGAGCCCCTTTATGTTAATAGGAAACATCCTATTCTGACTCGTTAGAACGCAACTTTTAATAAAAATAATTTTTTGAAAGGATATTATATAATAATATTGCGTTCGATCACACTAACTCCTCCATAACTAATAAATATTCCTGTACATTTTCACCTTTCCTCTGTTTGCCTTCAATAAGTGATTTACGTAACTGAGCGCAATATTTAGTCTTGATTTGTACTCATTTAATAGGGTTTGTTCCCTTACTATTTTCCACGAATTAATCAGTCTTCTTCCTTGAATAAAAAGTTTTGCTAGACCATCCGGCCAGTTTAAATTACTTCATCCTAAAAGTTGTGACATACGTTCAAGATTTTCAATCCATCTTCTGATCGGGTCGAAACCGTTTCCTTCGAATTGACGAATTGAATCCTCAACGTCTCGAAAATTATTAAACCGTAGAAAACCGTACGCACCGCCTTGCGAACCCACTTGCAAATTATTATCCGATTCTACTTCGTCATCGTAGTCATCTTTCCCGTAAAGTCTCTAAGTTAAATATGGTACAAACATTTTTTTTTAATAAATCGTCTTCTGAAGCTTCATAGTCGATGTTTAAAATATTTGCGAATGATGTAATGCCACTAATTGTAAAGGTTTTTCCAACGTAACCTAATTTGTCTTTAAACTCTTGCGTATTTGCTTGAAGCATGAATCCTTTGAACGTACGGAGCTGTAATATTCTGTGGTACGGAGTTTCTTTCTATTACTACGATCGCCTTCGTCATTTAAAATCAGTTTATGAAACTTTTAATAATATTCAACGGAGTGCTATTAATGTTGTCTATTACACCGGGTATATCAGCCAGTGGATGTCATAATGATACTGACAAAATATTAATACACTATTATTTATTACTTTGTCGCGTTGTAACACCCTGCTTAACAACAAATATGTTTATAGACTTTAATTTTTGTCTTTTTTACGTCTATTATTTGTCATCAATTATAACTCTGCAATTCGTAATTTTTCTCTCTACTGTCTTTCTTTAAATGTAAACCTCGCTTTAATATATTTTTGTATCTTAAAACCGTAACTACGTCCTGCTTCATCGTCTTTGTATTTTGTACTCTTGTGCACTTTTTAAAAAGTCCCACAGTTATTTCATTAAAACCGTCATTAAAAGCAGTTCTTAGTTCGCGAAATCCCGGTTGAGCCCCCAAAATTTGTACGATTTTTGGCTGCGAACAGATGGAAAGGACTGTAAAAAAACATTAACATTGAATACAACTATTTATTTAGAAAATTAACAAAGGTTAAGGAAAATAAGTTTAAATAACCATCTTATTCGTCGTACGTCTTTTCTCCTGATTTCTCACATCACCTGTCATCCCCATCATTATTGACAGGACTGATACGACAGTGGCGATGACGATATTATCATATTATGTTCCACACTCGTAAGTTGTGCAACTGCAATGCCTTACAATTTTATTTATTTAATTTTGAATAAGTAGTCCATACTCAAAGTGGAGTTAAATGGTATAGAAAAAAGAAAAGCACAAAGTCGTTCTCCACAATTTTATTATTAGAATAACTAGGCGAACGTAGAAAAATCCATAATAATTCAGACACACTCATCATCAGGAAAACAAAGTGAAAGGTACAATGCTGATGTTGTTAGCAATAGAGAAAATAATAGTGGGATTGAGCCGTAATGGAGCTTTCAATGGCGTACAAGAGGTGTAAAAATTGAATAGTTAAAAGACCGACAATCAAGACTCAGCATACTGGAAGATTGACAGCGTCCTGGAATATAAAGGATTAGTAAATAACCTTAATCAATTAATCTTGTAGCAGCTAATAAACCGAATGCACAAAATACTAGCGCCTAAATATTTATATAATCTTTTTCCGACATATTATCCCAAAAATAAATAGAATAAATTGGTCTGACCAGCAGCCTTAAATAATACAACAAACTATTGGTAAGTCACTACTACACTGAAAAAAGAATTTATTTGATCTAAACAAAAATGGAGTTCGCCGAAACAAATATTTGTTCTCTATGGCCTGAACAAATAATTATTTGAAATTTTGTCCAAAATTATTTGACTTTTGAGAGGGAAATATATGATATTCAAATAAATATTATTTAAATAAAATAATTCCGTTATTTAGTACGAAGCAACATAGGTAACCAACAAATATGTATTTATTTCTATTAAATAATGTGACAGAGCAGACCTAGGTGCCCTTATTTGAATTTTTTTTCACTATTTTTGTTAATTTATTTATTTGGTAAACTTATTCTTTTCCCCATGTTACGCCCTGAGGTTTAATTATTTTACTCTATTATTTATATTTAATTTAAATCATATTATGATTTTAATTTACCCTGCAATACTGGTAAAAATTTTTTATTAAAAGTGTAATAACTTTTCATTTCCAAATATAGGCCCTGATAAATCTATTTAGGTAGCCAATCTTGAAAATCCTCAGTATATTTCCGATGATATTTAGGAGGACGCGTGAACTTTGGACCGTTCACATCTTTGCCGCAATTATTGATTTTTTTATAGCAGCCAACGTCGTACTTCGTATTACAAAAGACGCAGGGTGTTAAAACGCACAAACGAAGACTTTGGTGGGGGAGAAGAGTGGTTAGCTGCTAGACAGAGAATTTCTAAAGAGACACTTATTAACTTCGCTAGGTACGGTAAGCACCTAAATTCAAGGGTCATCATAAGTTTATTTTCTGCAGATTTTCTTTAAAATTAATTTTTCCAAATACAAAAATTCAATTAGAAAAACAAATGGCATTGGGTTAAATAAGTTTAATTTTATTTGTGTGGATTTAATTTGTGTAACTATTTAAAATTCAGGGGTTGTTTTTTTTAAAGTGTGTTAAGTTCTTAAAGACCAAGTTTATTTTCTTTAGTTTTTTTATTTTTGTTGGTTTACTCTAATTTGGGAATACTGGTTGTTTTTTTTTTATACAGGGCAAAATATATTTTTCAGACGGTAGTTATGGTAAACAACAAAATTTATTTTTATGATATAGGAATATAATTTTAAAATACTAATTCTTAATTAAATAATATGAGAATCTTTATTAAATTATAAGATAAACTTTATTAAATAATAATATGGGAAAAAAATAAATAAATCTCATATTTTCTTACTTGACATTAGGTCGGTTATCCCGTTTGTTTGGATATTACCCCTTCTGTCTTTAAATAAACAAAATCTATATAAATCTCATATTTTCTAATGACATTAGGTCGGTTATCCCGTTTGTTTGGATATTACCCCTTCTGTCTTTAAATAAACAAAATATAAATAAATCTCATATTTTCTAATGACATTAGGTTGGTTATCCCGTTTGTTTGGATATTACCCCTTCTGTCTTTAAAAAAACAAAATATAAATAAATCTCATATTTTCTTATGACATTAGGTTGGTTATCCCGTTTGTTTGGATATTACCCCTTCTGTCTTTAAATAAACAAAATATAAATAAATCTCATATTTTCTTATGGCATTAGGTTGGTTATCCCGTTTGTTTGGATATTACCCCTTCTGTCTTTAAATAAACAAAATATAAATAAATCTCATATTTTCTTATGGCATTAGGTTGGTTATCCCGTTTGTTTGGATATTACCCCTTCTGTCTTTAAAAAAAACAAAATATAAATAAATCTCATATTTTCTTACATGACATTAGGTTGGTTATCCCGTTTGTTTGGATATTACCCCTTCTGTCTTTAAATAAACAAAATATAAATAAATCTCATATTTTCTTATGGCATTAGGTTGGTTATCCCGTTTGTTTGGATATTACCCCTTCTGTCTTTAAATAAACAAAATATAAATAAATCTCATATTTTCTTATGGCATTAGGTTGGTTATCCCGTTTGTTTGGATATTACCCCTTCTGTCTTTAAATAAACAAAATATAAATAAATCTCATATTTTCTTACATGGCATTAGGTTGGTTATCCCGTTTGTTTGGATATTACCCCTTCTGTCTTTAAATAAACAAAATATAAATAAATCTTATATTTTCTTATGGCATTAGGTTGGTTATCCCGTTTGTTTGGATATTACCCCTTCTGTCTTTAAATAAACAAAATATAAATAAATCTCATATTTTCTGACATGACATTAGGTTGGTTATCCCGTTTGTTTGGATATTACCCCTTCTGTCTTTAAATAAACAAAATATAAATAAATCTCATATTTTCTTATGACATTAGGTTGGTTATCCCGTTTGTTTGGATATTACCCCTTCTGTCTTTAAATAAACAAAATATAATTCTAATATTTTCTCTCACTCTTAAAGGACAAAAATAATCAAGCTATAGCAACAAAATGCTTTATCAATTTTACGTTGTTTACTATATCAACCTAAATTAAATTAAATAAAAGGGGAAGAAAATATTAAATATAATACAAAAATGAAAGTTTGATACTAATTATCTATTTCACAACTATTTTAAAATTTATATTTTAATTTTTAGAGAGTAACAAAAGTTTTAAGTTATTATTAAAATGCCATCAGAAGGTGAAAGGGAGAGAAACAGTTTTACTGACCTTCCAGGTTAGCAATTTTAAATGACAATTCAGATTATAGTTATCCTTTATTTCTACCCAAAACTAATTATGGCTTTAAAACAGTAACAAAGTTTATTTTATTTTTTTTTTTTTGGTATCTGTTGTGAAGACCAAATGAAATAAACCTCAACAAACCTCACGATTAACAAACCAAAAGAACCTTAATTGTTTTTTTTTCTCATAACTGAGTTTATGTGAGTTTTCCTAAATGATTTAAGTTCAGGGTTATCCTATTACCATGCTCTCCCTTCGCGCTGTTACGGAGCCGACAGCCTCACGCTGGACGTAGCAACGAGATTAATCTCGTGGGGATGTGGGGATTTTTATCAGGCAGGAAAAAGCCCTCTCATTTTCTTACGTTATGTGCTAGTCTGAAGCAACGATACCAGCGTTCTGATGTTTAAACAAAAGGTGGCAGTTTTTGCTTCTTTTATGAGTAACTTTAAAAACTAAAACTTAACCTTAAATTCTGTTGGAGGTTGTACAGGGAACAGTGAATGACTCGTTCTTTTGATACAGACTTGTCGGTTCACAATGTTTCCTTCAACGTGGGACAGCCCGCCGACAGCCGGGACCAGCAACTGTATGAGGGGAACCTATAGAGAAGGGCTACTGCCCTGGGCGACAGCCCCATAGTCTCGTCCTGTGCACGGGGTAGGGAAACCTTTGGAAACGTGGTCGAGAGTGCGTTCCAGGAGCTTTCTTTTGCACAACTGACAACTTTTGTTTTAAATTTTCTTTTATTTTTTTTTAATAGCGAAGAATTCTGCCTTCCTGTCGTGTTTCAAAGTTTTCTTTTAAATAGTGTTTATTTAACTAACGGCCATAATAGATTTTGGTTAAATTTTGTCCACTCAGTATAATACTTCAATTAGTATTTTTCAGCGAACCTGACGAACACAACGTAGGGTCGGCCATAGATTCTTGCCCGAATCTAGACGGTCACGTCCGAGCCTATTTCTCTATTGTATGTGAGACATGCTAATGCATTATTTTATGTATTTGAATGTCACATGTGGAATTCTGGAATAGGTGAATAGACTCAATACCATGAGTCGTGCAAATAACACTTTTGTGTTAAATCTGACCTCCAAGGGCACAATTTTTTTTGTTGTAATAATAATAATAATAAAAAAGTAATTTTTATTTTTCAGCTTTGCAGGTTATTATTAATTTAATTAACCTATTTTAATAACCCACTAATTAATATTTCTTTCAGCTTTTTACTCCGGTCATATAAGCCGGGGGCCGTAAGGTTACAGTGGTGCCGTGACCAGGATTGAAGTTTTTTCAAATTGTACTGATGTGGTTGTTTTTTTTTCAGGACTGAAGTTTTTTTCTAATTGTACTGTTGTTTGGTATTATTTTTCCCTCATAACCCTGTTTTTCGCTCAAAATAATAGGGGGTGACTGTGACAGAGCAGACCTAGGTGCCCTTATTTGAATTTTTTTTCACTATTTTTGTTAATTTATTTATTTGGTAAACTTATTCTTTTCCCCATGTTACGCCCTGAGGTTTAATTATTTTACTCTATTATTTATATTTAATTTAAATCATATTATGATTTTAATTTACCCTGCAATACTGGTAAAAATTTTTTATTAAAAGTGTAATAACTTTTCATTTCCAAATATAGGCCCTGATAAATCTATTTAGGTAGCCAATCTTGAAAATCCTCAGTATATTTCCGATGATATTTAGGAGGACGCGTGAACTTTGGACCGTTCACATCTTTGCCGCAATTATTGATTTTTTTATAGCAGCCAACGTCGTACTTCGTATTACAAAAGACGCAGGGTGTTAAAACGCACAAACGAAGACTTTGGTGGGGGAGAAGAGTGGTTAGCTGCTAGACAGAGAATTTCTAAAGAGACACTTATTAACTTCGCTAGGTACGGTAAGCACCTAAATTCAAGGGTCATCATAAGTTTATTTTCTGCAGATTTTCTTTAAAATTAATTTTTCCAAATACAAAAATTCAATTAGAAAAACAAATGGCATTGGGTTAAATAAGTTTAATTTTATTTGTGTGGATTTAATTTGTGTAACTATTTAAAATTCAGGGGTTGTTTTTTTTAAAGTGTGTTAAGTTCTTAAAGACCAAGTTTATTTTCTTTAGTTTTTTTATTTTTGTTGGTTTACTCTAATTTGGGAATACTGGTTGTTTTTTTTTTATACAGGGCAAAATATATTTTTCAGACGGTAGTTATGGTAAACAACAAAATTTATTTTTATGATATAGGAATATAATTTTAAAATACTAATTCTTAATTAAATAATATGAGAATCTTTATTAAATTATAAGATAAACTTTATTAAATAATAATATGGGAAAAAAATAAATAAATCTCATATTTTCTTACTTGACATTAGGTCGGTTATCCCGTTTGTTTGGATATTACCCCTTCTGTCTTTAAATAAACAAAATCTATATAAATCTCATATTTTCTAATGACATTAGGTCGGTTATCCCGTTTGTTTGGATATTACCCCTTCTGTCTTTAAATAAACAAAATATAAATAAATCTCATATTTTCTAATGACATTAGGTTGGTTATCCCGTTTGTTTGGATATTACCCCTTCTGTCTTTAAAAAAACAAAATATAAATAAATCTCATATTTTCTTATGACATTAGGTTGGTTATCCCGTTTGTTTGGATATTACCCCTTCTGTCTTTAAATAAACAAAATATAAATAAATCTCATATTTTCTTATGGCATTAGGTTGGTTATCCCGTTTGTTTGGATATTACCCCTTCTGTCTTTAAATAAACAAAATATAAATAAATCTCATATTTTCTTATGGCATTAGGTTGGTTATCCCGTTTGTTTGGATATTACCCCTTCTGTCTTTAAAAAAAACAAAATATAAATAAATCTCATATTTTCTTACATGACATTAGGTTGGTTATCCCGTTTGTTTGGATATTACCCCTTCTGTCTTTAAATAAACAAAATATAAATAAATCTCATATTTTCTTATGGCATTAGGTTGGTTATCCCGTTTGTTTGGATATTACCCCTTCTGTCTTTAAATAAACAAAATATAAATAAATCTCATATTTTCTTATGGCATTAGGTTGGTTATCCCGTTTGTTTGGATATTACCCCTTCTGTCTTTAAATAAACAAAATATAAATAAATCTCATATTTTCTTACATGGCATTAGGTTGGTTATCCCGTTTGTTTGGATATTACCCCTTCTGTCTTTAAATAAACAAAATATAAATAAATCTTATATTTTCTTATGGCATTAGGTTGGTTATCCCGTTTGTTTGGATATTACCCCTTCTGTCTTTAAATAAACAAAATATAAATAAATCTCATATTTTCTGACATGACATTAGGTTGGTTATCCCGTTTGTTTGGATATTACCCCTTCTGTCTTTAAATAAACAAAATATAAATAAATCTCATATTTTCTTATGACATTAGGTTGGTTATCCCGTTTGTTTGGATATTACCCCTTCTGTCTTTAAATAAACAAAATATAATTCTAATATTTTCTCTCACTCTTAAAGGACAAAAATAATCAAGCTATAGCAACAAAATGCTTTATCAATTTTACGTTGTTTACTATATCAACCTAAATTAAATTAAATAAAAGGGGAAGAAAATATTAAATATAATACAAAAATGAAAGTTTGATACTAATTATCTATTTCACAACTATTTTAAAATTTATATTTTAATTTTTAGAGAGTAACAAAAGTTTTAAGTTATTATTAAAATGCCATCAGAAGGTGAAAGGGAGAGAAACAGTTTTACTGACCTTCCAGGTTAGCAATTTTAAATGACAATTCAGATTATAGTTATCCTTTATTTCTACCCAAAACTAATTATGGCTTTAAAACAGTAACAAAGTTTATTTTATTTTTTTTTTTTTGGTATCTGTTGTGAAGACCAAATGAAATAAACCTCAACAAACCTCACGATTAACAAACCAAAAGAACCTTAATTGTTTTTTTTTCTCATAACTGAGTTTATGTGAGTTTTCCTAAATGATTTAAGTTCAGGGTTATCCTATTACCATGCTCTCCCTTCGCGCTGTTACGGAGCCGACAGCCTCACGCTGGACGTAGCAACGAGATTAATCTCGTGGGGATGTGGGGATTTTTATCAGGCAGGAAAAAGCCCTCTCATTTTCTTACGTTATGTGCTAGTCTGAAGCAACGATACCAGCGTTCTGATGTTTAAACAAAAGGTGGCAGTTTTTGCTTCTTTTATGAGTAACTTTAAAAACTAAAACTTAACCTTAAATTCTGTTGGAGGTTGTACAGGGAACAGTGAATGACTCGTTCTTTTGATACAGACTTGTCGGTTCACAATGTTTCCTTCAACGTGGGACAGCCCGCCGACAGCCGGGACCAGCAACTGTATGAGGGGAACCTATAGAGAAGGGCTACTGCCCTGGGCGACAGCCCCATAGTCTCGTCCTGTGCACGGGGTAGGGAAACCTTTGGAAACGTGGTCGAGAGTGCGTTCCAGGAGCTTTCTTTTGCACAACTGACAACTTTTGTTTTAAATTTTCTTTTATTTTTTTTTAATAGCGAAGAATTCTGCCTTCCTGTCGTGTTTCAAAGTTTTCTTTTAAATAGTGTTTATTTAACTAACGGCCATAATAGATTTTGGTTAAATTTTGTCCACTCAGTATAATACTTCAATTAGTATTTTTCAGCGAACCTGACGAACACAACGTAGGGTCGGCCATAGATTCTTGCCCGAATCTAGACGGTCACGTCCGAGCCTATTTCTCTATTGTATGTGAGACATGCTAATGCATTATTTTATGTATTTGAATGTCACATGTGGAATTCTGGAATAGGTGAATAGACTCAATACCATGAGTCGTGCAAATAACACTTTTGTGTTAAATCTGACCTCCAAGGGCACAATTTTTTTTGTTGTAATAATAATAATAATAAAAAAGTAATTTTTATTTTTCAGCTTTGCAGGTTATTATTAATTTAATTAACCTATTTTAATAACCCACTAATTAATATTTCTTTCAGCTTTTTACTCCGGTCATATGAGCCGGGGGCCGTAAGGTTACAATAAATATTTATTCTGTTCAAATAATCATTTATTTAAATCGCTAACACATTTATTTAATCCAAATCACGAATTGTTTATTATCCTTTATATTTATTTCTATTAAATAAATATTTATTCTGTCCAAATAATAATTTATTTAAATCGGCAACACATTTATTTAATCCAAATCACGAATTGTTTATTATACTTTATATTTATTTCTATTAAATAAATATTTACTCTGTTCAAATAATTTCGAAATTAGGATGTGTGCTTTTTGGCATTTAATTTAAATAACTTATTGTTTCCTATAAATAAATAATTATTTACTATTGAACATAATAATATATAATATAATTATTATTACATATTTTTTGGTAAAACCTTTATTTGTAATAAACAATAAGGTAATTAAATAATTAAAATAGGGTATAATCTCCCAAACTATTTAGAAGAGGAGCTGCAAAAAGAAATAAATCATACAACAGTTTTTATATATGTTCTATTTATTGTTACGAAAAATAACATAACTATATAAGAAAAGAAAACAAAACTGTAATTAACATGACAGTTATTAAACTCGGTCTGCGCCTACGAGAGCCTTATTCTCCTTAAACATCCATATTTACTGCAATAACTAAATGTTCCTGTAAAATAACATCTTGTTTGAGGGAAATAAATTAAATTTATCACAAACAATCAAAAATAGTTATAAATAAATAATTGTTTCCCCAATCGCGAACGTCCATTGCCACACAAAATTATATATCACCTTGTCGAAAGACGCTCACTAACCGACTAAACTCTCCAGTCTCTACCTGGTACCTGCCTAGATCTCAAAAAGCAGTGGCGAAATAAAAAGTTATTTGCAGCAAATATTATTTTGTTTGAAATGTAGACGTTTAAAGGCAGAGGAGTAGCAAACAATTTTTTGTTTGGCGCGAAAAAGTTTTATTTCACATAAATAAACAAAAACCAAACAAATATGAAATAAAAGTTAAATAATTCAATTTATTTGTTGCAAACAATATTTGTTTGAGCTAAATAAAGATTATTTGTGACTAACAAAAATAAAGCAAATACATCATTTATTTGGGATGAAACAGACTTTTTTTCAGTGTAGGTATTATTTTTAATTAAAATAAAATCCAATTTATTAACGTAATGCTCAAACGTATTTACTCGTACAAAATGAAATTGAACAGAACCACATATATATTCTGTGACAGAACATATAGAACGTGCAACTGTGTTTTATAAGTATTTTTTGTTTAGGACAGAAAATTCCGTACACGTTTCTTCTAGGTAATGTTCCGGAAAAATGTCTTTATAAATTAAAAATTGTTCTTGAACAAATAAATTTGTAGCCACTAAGTGCCCAGTGAAACTAGATCCTAACTTTATTTGTTACAAAATAGCATTAGAAATTTCCAATGTTTTCTGTTCTCTTAATATTTTCCGCAGTACGCGGTGGTCGCGAGACGAGAGCCTAACTTTCGCAGGTCATTCCACGTTTTTATTGGTCGCTACCCTATCATACCTCATTGGTCGCTACGGGTAACGTGTGATCGTGTGAATACTGTGATTGTGACTATTTTGAGGAATGTGAGGTTTCTTCGTTCCCCGTGTGTCTCTGACTTCGTTCTGACTGTCTCCATAAATTGGACTTAAAAAACAAGTTAGGGTGATTTTTTTTTATTGGGCAACATAGAAATAAGTATGTCAAAAAATTTATTTTCTTAAACTGGCATTTTATTAGCGCCATTACTTTTTATAAGGTCTTCCCTTTTATATTTTAAGAAAAATACAACAACTTTTTGCTAAATTTTCTAATAATTTTAAGTTTACAATACAAATGCCTAAGAAATAGTCCAATCCACAACGGCTTTAAATAGAGTTTTTAAATATAAAATAAATAATGTAAATAGCTCTTTTAGTATATTTATTCAATGAACGATCCAACATTTAATTAATAAACATTATAAACAACAAACATTTAACGTGGATAAAAATTAAAATGTGTTATCAAATGTTGTAAGCTAAAAAACATATTCCGGATTAGAGCATAATGTTAGCGTACATCAAGGAGTAGGAGACAAGAAGTTTCAAAATCATTTTTTTTTACTCACTTTTTACATTTTTAATTAAAAACTACGGTTAAAGATGGCAAGGAATCGTTAATTATTTTTTTACAATGAGAATCTTATATGTGGCGGACTGGACAGTATGGTTGCGGACCGGACAATAAAGTGGCAATACTAAATTTACAAGTGAACTAAAACTAGTAATTTTCAAAAGAAGTATAAATGGATTGTTTTGTCAACTGATTACAAAACTTAAAAGAAATCTGTAAACCAGATAATGCTTAGAGCGATACTATTGCGTCAAATAGTTTATTTATGCTGTCCTCATTGGGAATGAAATAAAGGTCTTATCTAGTATTTAATACACTTGTAGGTGCATACTTCAATTCACATAGTACTTCTTTAAAGTTTAAAATTTGCGTATCCGTTTTGGTAGGCCAACCAAAAATTTTCCCCTACGCTCTAAGAACTCGACAGTGACCATTTCCTTCTCAACGGATAAAATAATTCCTACAAATTTAAATATTGTATCAATTAACCTTAAATTATAACCAACAGTTATCCTTGTGGGCAAGGAGTTTCCTGGATACCAATTATTTCCGTAAATTGCAACAATCCATCATCCTACAGTGGGGGTTTTCGTTAAACCATGATTAGGCATGGCATTTTCGCAGTGTTTAGTATAGAAAATATTAAGAAAATCCCGAAAAAAATTCATATGCAATAACTTTTGAAACTTTTGTAATAGATCATTCTATAAGATTTTAAATATTACCCTATAAAAAATCAAATGTTGCTATTGACGCTGCTTTAAAAATTATTGACCTTTCTGTGCTACTTAAGGCTTCTCTCTGGTTTTTTTGCTCATCAGCAAATATGCATTCCTTTAGTTGATTTAAATTATTATTAGGAAGGTTATTTAAAGAAGTTCTATCAAACAGTCTGATTTTTGGAAATTTAAAAGATTTGTTGCTATTTTTCCCTACTGTATTTGCCATATCATAGTCCTGATGAGTTATTTTAGTGGTGGTGTTTTTATCTAGCACATATTCTCTACAACTCGCATTACTATCTCTTAACAGAGCCATATTTTCTATGTTCGTTTTTTAAATCCTTTTCTCTTTTGTGTTTTCCAGGTTTGTAGAATTATCCATAATGCTCAATAATATAAAACAAAAATAAACTCTTGTTTATCTAAAATTGGGCTAAACACCGCTAATATAAAAAATCTGCTTAAATATGTCCAGTTCCACAACGTAATGTCCAGTCCAGAACATACGAATATTGTTGTGGATCGGACGTTCTAGACCGGACAATTTAAACATTTTTCAATTTCGCGCCGTATCTGTTATCCCTTTGGGGCTTAGTGGTTTCGCACAAGTACCACCTGTTTAATATAGGTTCTGCAGCGTCTTAGTGGTCCCGCAGAGATGGCACCGCTGTATTTGTGTTTCTCGAAGCGACATCTCATGGTTCCTTACTAAACGAAAGCGCCGATTTCAGTAAAAACCGCCATAAATAGATGATTTGTTGGTCTGCCCGTAGTGCACGTTGCTGCTAGTTGTTCACAAAGCGATTTTTTTATTATTATTAAGAAAAAATTGCTGGAAAGGGCTTTAAATTAGTTATAAGTTAGTAATTAAAGATTTAAGAATAATTGTTTTAAATAATTTATCTGTTTTGTTCCCAAAAATGTATAATAAAACTGGTGGTTACAGTCTGAAACCACTAGGCCGCTGTTGTTATACAGCGTGTCTTCGGAAGTTCTTACCAAATGGGAAACTTTTTTATTATTAATTTTACGAAAAAAAATTATTCTTTATAAAAAGCTCTGCATGGTCTAAAACCCAAAATGCAACCATCAAATATCGAAATTTTCCAGTCCATATACGGGGTTTGTCAAAAAATGTGAATTTTTTCCCAAGAGTAAAGTACCTTTATTTTTGACATTATCAAAAATTGTTAATAAAAAAAGTTGATCAGAACTAAAAACTACGGCTAAGTGTGCAATTATACGCATTTATGTTAAAAAATTATTTTATTGATTTATTATTAATTATTTAATTTTAAAATTATTTAATTAAATTAATGCGTGCTATTACATATTTAGACGTGGTTTTTAGTTCTGATCAACTTTTTTTAATAACAATTTTTGATAATGTCAAAAATAAAGGTACTTTACTCTTGGGAAAAATTCACATTTTACATTGTATACATAACAGATTTTTGCGCACGATATTTCTAATATAACAAAAGATTTTTAGCTGCAAGGTCGGGCTATGTTTAAAATCCACAAAAAACTGCTTTTTGTTATTTCACCAAAAATAAAAATGTTATAGAGTAGGTAAATAAAATATTATATTCGGTATTGTGTAAATTTTATTTCCTAGCTTACGCTTACGCAGGCCCAGTGGTATTACTAGATAACCACGTCTTCGGGAATCCCCGAATATCCGACCCTAATATATTTCAATATTTCTTAATTTCTTGAAACACATTTAGTCCGTTAAAAAAAAATATTTCATTTTAAAAAATTTGGGCCTCAAAGGGTTATCAGTTAGACGGTGATTTTGAGATTACATGAAACGATAAGTTTACTTTCGCTCGGGAAAAAAAATTTACATTACTATTCAGAATCCAAAATCTTTAGTATGCGTTACAGACTGGACGTACTAAAAAAGCGCGTTTTCAGTTTTATTCAAGTACATTTTTTTCTATGATTAGATAAGAAAAATTAAATAACCTACCTGTTAGTTTTAAAGATGCACAACACAAAAATGGTGTCGGATAGGGGCTGACGAACAGGGTTGCCATCTGATGGCAGTTTACTGAAGTAAAAACACGTGTTCCGGACCGGACATTTATTGTGGGGGACAGTGATTTAAATTTAATTATATATAGCCTAACGTTCATATCGTTATAAAAATAATTTTAAATTATTACCTTACCTACAGAAAGTATAAAATACTTATTTTTTCTTAAAATCTATCTAAAAAAGGCAAGTTTTAAGCGGTTATGTAAATCGATTATGGGCGGGTGACCGTTGCGGACGTGGACATATTCACTACTTCTTTTTGCTTATATCTTATGTTCTTCTTCTAAATTGACAAAATATAGTGGAATTATGTGTATCAGGCTTAGAATTATAAGCAAAAAAAATTTTAATGGATAAAAGTAAATACGGATCTTTACAAACAACTGGGGACATGGAATTTTTTGTTTTGTTTAAAAAAAATCACCTTAAGCTTTAAGGTTTTTGAATGCGTTTGTGTTTATTGGTGGTTTTACGGCGCGTCCGTTACCTATGTTTTACGTACAAACGTACATGAACAAAATATTTGTTTGCTATCCATAGATAAAATAATATTCACCTGCCTGCAGTGGCGGATTCAGGGGGGGCCAATGGGGCCCAGGCCTCCCCTAAAGCCCGTTGAAACATTGAAAATTCTTTTTTGTTTACCTGTTACAAAAATTTGTGTTACGTTTTTCACAATATAAAATATAAATAATATACTGATTTATTTTGATTTGCCTGCCTGTCTAGTTTTTAATAAAGTACTGTAGGTAGGTAATGTATTTACGTGCTGGTAATAATTATATGTGCTACCTACTGTTCTAATTTGTGCATTTTTTTTATTATGCACACAATTATTTCGTATCTTTGATTTTCTTCTTACGAACAATGCAAACCTCTGTTTATCATTAAAGATATTATTTACCATAAAACTATTAGAAGTTTGCATTGCTTATTATGAAAAAAAAAGATATCAAGTATATTAAATTAGATGCAATATTTTTTTTCGAAATTTATTTGTCCTTTTTATGCCACAAATTTATTACCTAATAAACTATATACCTAACTGAGATTAAAAGTTTATGAAGGTAGATTCAAAATTGTGCATAAGTAAGGTACCTATATTATGTAAACATGTTGCATTTTATAAATAATAAACAAACATTGTTTTTATATAAAGTTGTTTTCTTTGAAAGTATCAAAACATTACATAAGTATAATTTATCCAAACTCACTTTGAGGACATTCCAATCATTCCATACGGCGGTAAACAGTCTCAAAGAGACCGACCTCACAACCAGGGTTGTCAGATCTTTCTTTTTCAATTCTTTAAGTTTTTTTATTAAATATGTTTCATTTATATCAGTATTCAACAGTGGCGGCTCGCCAGGTGAAGTAGGTGAAGGGGCCCTTCACCAATAAAAATAAAACCAGGAGGAAGTTTTTTCGACAATATTAAATATTAAATGTACCAATACAGCTACCTTAAAAAATAATTATGTTCGAATTAATAATATTAATTTAATCCAAATGTAGCTATGCATAATAGGACCACGGTTAACTCCGATGGACAATAATTCTATTATAAACACTCGTGCATTTTGGCGCGCCCCAGCCGACCGCGTCCGTCGGTCGCATCGAAAGGTCAAAGCAGCAAGTGAAGAGCGGCGAAAACCCAACATACTGAACGTACAGTCAAGTGGCTTTGATTTCCACCGTCGCTATGGTTACGTGACGTCAGGTACGCGACAGCATGTGAGACGTGATTGAAGTGCATCTAAAAATAGATCAGTCATATGCACTATTGTTTTAAGTATTGGTTCGGGTATTTATTTTGAGGCTTCGCGAAACTTACGGCTATAGATACCCTTTTTACGTTATTTATTGTGTGATTAGAAAGTTTTGTTTTTATTTTTCAGTTAATTCAGTAGACCTAAGTACTAATTTTTATTGTACGTTTTAAAAATAAACCCAATTAATGACATCGTTTGTAATTTGTTAGAAACTCCATTCAGTCGTGGGACAGATGAGGATAAGATACGTTTTAGTACACGGGCGACCTACTGGAATCTTAAACATAGATTTAAAAAAAGAATCGAAAAAAAGTGGCAGATCCTATAAGATTATAATTTTAAGTGTTCCTGGTTTTTAGAGTATAATTGGCTATGTATTAGTAGTGCCGCCTTACAAAAATTGTTTTGTAGGTCTAAAAAATTATATTAATTATTATTGTGGTCATTTTTTTTCATTTATAAGTAATAAAGTAATAAATTATTGACCAAATTTGGGCGTGGTCCAAAAAAAATTTCGCCTGCGGCGCAATCGCCTGCGGCGGGCTTTAGGCCTCTGAGCACAAACTGCTACTAAGCTCTTCACCATTTTTTACAACCGCGAGCCGCCACTGGTATTCAATTGTTAGTCAGTAACTTTCTTTGAAAGCTAGTTTGCAAATATACTTTAAACCGAGGAGTTTTGAGTGTGACAAAAAAATAACAAGCCATTCATTGTTATAATAATACATTCCTTAGTCCTTAAGAAACAATATAACTGAAATCAAGACAAAAAGTGTTTTCAGTGTTTAAAAACAACTAATTAACAAACCCTTGTTTCTCGTATACTTATACATAATATATTAACAAACCAGAAAATTTGGTAGAACTGGCAACCGTTCACAATTTATGCACGTTGTCAGGGGTGAGAAGCGCCAGTTAAAGCGGCTGATATAAGCCTTCAGCTTATACCAGCCGCTTTAACTGGCGCTTCCGCTTCACGGTTTCCAGTCCGTTCAACGATCGATTCTGTCAGACAGAGATAGGCCAGTGACCGCCGATGGCGTGGAAGAGACGAAGATAAAATGTACGTGATTTGGAACTTATCGACGGGCCGGGGAATTGTCCCAGAATGGAGTTCTGGTAAAAAAATTAAAGCATTTTCTGAGCAGTGTCGTGCCGTGTCAGGTTTATTTTTCTGGTTTTAGTTTTGTGTATAGAATCTTTGAGTTACCTTATTTATTATTTTAATATAATATTATTATATATACAGTGGGTTTATAAAGTGTAGTATGTACAAACACCTAATGTTAAACAGACTTATAAGTGTGTATACGCATTTTAATTATTTGTTTGGGACGCATATGGTTAGGAGTTTCATACTGTTTTATGTCATTAAATTGACCTAAGAAACACTATAATTGCAAACTAAACCTATATAATAACATTTTAATTCTAAAATACAAACATAATTATTTTCTCTCCAATAAATAATTATGATCCTCCATTGAAGTGTGAGAGATGTATAACTCAGTAAAATTGCATTTCAAATTTTTATCAATGTCTTTCAGCTCAGAAGTACATGCTTTTTTGCAGATATTTTTGCGTCCGTTCTTTTTCTTCTGAGTTGAGAAAAACCTCTGCTGTTTTAAGATTTTTTTATTTCCAGGCTCATTATCTGACACTTGTGAAAGAGACATAGAATTATTAAATGTAGACAGCAGCTCCAGTAAGTTTTAAACTGTGACTAAATGACTTTTAATTTGTAGAATTACTTCATCAGTTAGTTTGTATTTATCTGCATTCTGTAATTTAGTCATTGTTGTCCTTATTTCAGCCGAAAAATCTTGCCTTAAAATATCTGATTTATTAACATAATACTGTGTTGAAAGCTGTATTTCATCAAGTTCACTACTTTGTAATATTTCTTCTGTTCTAGATTTTGGATAGTAAGTCATATCTATATGATGGATATGCTTACAAATCTTGTTAGCAACACAAAAATCATTGCAAGTGCATGGATATGTGTGTGAGCAAATTTTGCATTCCCTGCATTCTAAATCACAACAACTTCGATCAAAAAGTTTTTCTACACAGTATAATTCTGTATCTTGACTGGAAGCGATAGTATTTATACCATTTAGTCTGACTTTCATTGTCAAATTCAACCGAAAATTTGCTGGAACTTGCAGTCTTATGTCTAATCATTATTTCCTTGATGTGCATTGAATGTTTTCCTTTAATTTTTGCTTTGTCTCGGACATATTTTATTAAAACATGTAAAGACTTGTCTAATCTTTTAACCTTTTTAGCATCGAAATAAAAATATTTGATGATTTTGTGCATGGACTCTAACCGCATATTTGTATTTATACCGCAACCTCTTCGGAAACAATAAGCCCATTTTTCAAAGTTCATGCTGTAATTATTTTGAAAATATATACCAAAGTTTTGGGTGTCAACATCTGAAAGTAATTGGAAAATGGTATTTTCAAGAACTTTGGAAAATCATCAGTACCTGTATTCTGTTGAAGAAATTTTATTGCTTTATATACTAACTTCTGATCGTTTATTTTTATCACTGATCTTTGATAAATTTTGCTGCCATGCTCGATCTACATGCCAGGAGCAAAACAGTTGGTGAACAACTGGGCCCATTATGCTGCACCATGCACTGTAATAGGTAGAAACAATATCAGTCATAAATGTTTTTGTGGACAAAATACCTATGCTTAATTTAATAGCATTAAAAAATAGTTCATAAATGTAAGTGTCTTTGCTATTTGTAAGCATAAATGCCACTGGTATCCCCTCACCAAACTCATCCACCACCAACACACTAGTCAGTTCAAAATTATAATTATTTAAACCATGTGTACCATCAACAGCTACTATATTATTCCCAAATTTCTTAAACATGGTCTTTTGGTAAACAGTCATAATCACTAAACAGAAATCTACTCTGAGTAAGTCATATGCATTGTCCTCTACACCTTGTTTTTTATAAAGTAATATAGGATTATGTTCTTCTTGCTCACATTGTTTTATCCACAGCTCAACTGAAATGGCATCATTCTCATGCTTAACTCCTTCCGATATATTGATGTTATGTACGTTTTTAATATTTTGTATATCTTTTCGTGTCACGAGATCTTCGTGATTTAAGTTTTCTCTAATTTGATCTCGATATGAATCTAAATCCTAAAAAAATACTAAATCAAAATATTAAAAATATGATTATTGTTATTCCAAAGTCAGTGTGATGACATTCCATACGGCGGTAAACAGTCTCAAAGAGACCGACGTTTACCGCCGTATGGAATGATTGTAATGTCATCACACTGAAATTGGATAAATTATACCTACCTATATTTTATTCATCATTTCAAGTTTACAAAACTTATCATACTTATTGATAAGAAGCAGTTTCTTAATCAGGAATTTATTTGGTTTAAAAAAAAATATTAGTGTCAACTTAGGGTTTATTACCTTGATGGTGGAACTCCCAATGTAAGTTTGGAAGCCACTACCGATCTATCAAATTTTGAGATCCTAATGTGGTGTAGATCAATACTGTGGCCATAATGGGTTCTATTCCAAGTAACAACGAAATCGTTACCTTCAATAACCTTTATACTACTGGTACAAGATCGATTTAATTTACATGACCCTTGTGGTTTGGAAAGCCTTACATTATTAGAGTTTGATAATTTTTTACCTGAAAAATATAAAATTAATTTGAAAATCACAATTTTTACAGTAGAATATACACTAATAATTCTTTGTGGACATTATGGTGAAATCTAAAAACTATAGCATTGCTCACCTGATCTATTGCACATACGTCTTATTAATTTTCCATTACTTTTGTGTGAGCGTGCCATGATATAGTTTGATTTACCTTTTTTCTCAATGAAATGTTTCCATGCAAGAAAATCTAAAAAATACCAATATATTTATAATAATATGTTAAGTGCCAATCCAGGTGCCGATACAGGGTGTTAATTAATGTCATGCAGATATTTCAGGGGGTAATAGTCATATTTTTGTTATTGCGACAATGCATATATTTGCATTTTTTTCTTATTTTGACGAATACTATCACCCTCTGAAATATCTGCATGATATTAATTAACACCCTGTATATAGACACTATTTATAAAGATGTAGATTAAAAGGTCCATGGTATATAGGTATTAAGATTTTACTAATATTCTATTGTAATATTGACCAAAAAAACTATTTTATTATTATTCGAAAATATATATACAACCATATTACCATGAACATCGGTTTAAAAAATATTATAGCATATTATTGCAAGACAATCAATAAAATAATTTGAACAAAGTTTCAATCTGTGCGCCTTTCATAAAATTAATATTTTTAACGATCTAATATTTGAATCGATTTTTTGATTTATTTTGATTAAATCAATCGATTACTTTCGATTAATCACTTAATCTCGATTAATCGATCATTATTTTCTATTAATCAAAAATAATCCATTATTCTCGATTAATCGATTATATTCAAATAATCGGTTATTTTCGATTAATGGATTATTTTTGATTTTCGATTAATCGATTATTTTTAATAAATCGAATATTTTCGAATAATCGATTAATATTACGACAAAATGAACTATTACATCCACTTTCTAAACATTTGTAGCTCCACTTTGACTGATCATATGATATTATTTTTGGCTTACTTTTAGGAACTCTGTTAGTACCTATGTTTATTTAAATTATATTGCGTCGAAAATATCTTGTCGCACACGAAACACAATACAGTCATTTTTTGATAAACAAAGGTAAATCCTTAAAAACATAGGTACTAGAAAAGGCCAAAAACAAAACGAATTAAATATACATAACTTAACAATAATTATCACACACGAGTCGCCAAAATTGACCTTGGAAGCGACCAATAAAAACGTGGAATGACCGGCGAAAGTTAGGCTATCGTGTCGCGAGCTCCTTGATGGTGGCTCACCTTGTGGTTCTGTATAATGATTTCTATTTCAATTTTCCTAATAATTTTGTCAATATCATCCCTAATGATAGGATCTGTACATTTTTTCTGTAGCTGATTAAAAATTGTTTGTATCTCGCAATTTTAACTTATGTCCACCGGATTGAATAACTAACGTATTGTTGTAGGTATAGAGTAGTTTCGATATTTTCCGTTACAGCAATTAAATCCTTTTTTATTTTCATGCACATTATTGACGTCAATTGATTAAAAATTTCAGCGGGTTTGAGAAAAGCGCGGTAACCTTTGTATTTATCTAATTTTTTTTGTTCTTTGGGGAAAAACAAAGAAAAAAAAACAATCCAGTTAAGTTGACAAAAAAATTCTAGTCTGAAATTATACATGTAAGAAAACACACGAGGTGATATTTAAAATATCTATTTTCCACAATTTTACAAGAATAAAACACGCCGAGGAAAGCGAGGGATGCGTTCAATACGCTCGACGAAAAGCAAGTTCCCTTCTCACAATCCTATATACATCCTTTTTACAAATACACCACCTCCCTTTCCAAGAACTTGACCTGCCCAAAAAGGGTCTGTCAACTTGTTAATCTTTTTCCTTTATTTCGACCTTAAAAACTATTAAAATTAAACATATGTGGCATTCTGCGTCTTAGAATGGTGATCCCGTCTCCCGTCCAGCTTAAGGGTGGCTGCTCACATCTTAACTTAAGGGTGGATCCTGACACGGCCAACCTGACACCTAATTCGCTCTCGAATTATAGCAAAATCTGAAACAATTAGAAAAGCGGCAGATTCGGTTTTGTTGTGTCATTAAGTTAACGTTGAGCTGTGAGCCGATCGTGAACAAGATAAATAGTCAAGAAGTATATTTCCAAAGAAGAGTTTTATAAGTTCCTTTATTTTATTCTTTTGGTGAATCCTCTTCTATAACATGGGCGTTATCGTATGATTCGAAATTTAATTTTAATTATATTGTCGGAGAATGATTTGGTAGGATCGTAGGGTTTAATATTAAAAGTAAGTCATAGTAGAATTTAACAGTATTGCATCGTAGCATTTAAAATATATCATCGTAGAATACAAAATATTTCATCGTAGAATTTAAAATATATCATCGGAGCATTTAAAATATATCATCGTAGAATTTAAAATATATCATCGTAGAATACAAAATATTTCATCGTAGAATTTAAAGTATATCATCGTAGTAATTAAAATATATCATCGTAGAATACAAAATATCTCATCGTAGAATTTAAAATATATCATCGGAGCATTTAAAATATATCATCGTAGAATTTAAAATATATCATCGTAGAATACAAAATATTTCATCGTAGAATTTAAAGTATTTATTTCATCGTAGAATTTAAAATATTTCGTCGTAGCATTTGCATCGAACTATATATAACTCTCCTTTTCTCTTAAGAAGCGTTATCGTGTTAACCTTAATATTATAAGACCGATGATTATCATGAAACAATAATTTAGCGTTGATCACAATTAGCTCACATTTTCATAAAAACAATTAATTTTTTTAAATATTCACCTTAACATTACTCTAATAAATCAGAAAAGTCTCCGGGCCACAAACGAAGCATATCTTTGGCGACAATACTCCTACGATTCGTCGACAAATTTTTTACTTCAAATCTATCGTTCTCCAATGTACTAACGACCTCGAACGGACCTTCATATTTTTGGTCTAACTTAGCTAAATGGCTATTGCCCGAAGGGTGGAATACCAGATCTCCAATATTTATAACTTTATTGGATCTACGTGTTTTGTCAAACAAAACTTTCGCATCGTCGGCTCGTTTCCGTATTCGCTCGTATGCCAGTTTTCTATCTTGTTCCAAACCTTGTGGAAGATCGCGGTTCAGCGGTATAAATTCGGTCAGTTTCCCAATATCCGGCGCATTGCCCTCAACGCCAGTCAACAAATAAATCGGTGTAAACCCCGTAGTTTTCTGAATTGTCGTGTTAAGCGTAGTCTGAATTTTGAGAATTGATTGCGGCCACTCCGCTTTATCGCTGATTTCGGTGCGTAACAAATTTAAAACTGTTTTTACATATCTCTCCACCTGACCGTTACCCCGAGGGACGCCTCTGGCAATCAAATGTTGCTGAATACCCAATTCGGTCAACATTTGTTTGACAGATTTATCAGTAAAATTAGTGCCTCTGTCACAAACAAACGTCTTTGTTATGCCGAACAAACTCAAGTGCATTTTAAGGGCGTCACATGTTTCGGGGCCCGAAAGTGTCTTTAATGGCACCAAAAACAAAAACTTCGTAAAACCGTCGATTATTAGCAATAAGTGTTTATAACCATCGACGGATACTGGAAACGGACCCACACAGTCGGCGTGTACTACCTGAAAAGGGATTAATGGCTTTTTGTCGATGGGATGTAATTGTTGTCCCTGTTTAGGCCCAGTATGATCTTTGCCAACTATACATTTTAGACAATGATCACAATATTTTTTTTTACAAATTTGGCAATTTTTGGAAACCAAAAATAATGGTTTATTTTGGCAAACGTTTTATCTGGCCACACGTGACACTGTTCGTCATGAAATAAACTCAATAAACCTAGACGAATACCTTTCGGTAAGAGCCCTATAAATCGGTGGGTTCTGACCTGGATTATTTTTTCTAACGAGGGTGTCGTTTTAACAAAAATATTGGGTTGTTATTATATTTACCAAGAAGGGTCAATAAACTATCTAAATCATCCCCAACTAGAAGACTAATTACCGTTTTCGACGAAATCGTAATATGGTTAATAGTTTTCTCGATTTTTTGACCTACGGTATCTTTTAAAATAATGCGACTTCCAGTGTAGTCACTGAGGTTTTCGATGCCCGTGCGATAAAAAAAAGTTTCTTAGCTACTTTTTCGGATAACAAACTACATTCAGCTCCAGTATCTATTAAACAATTGACTTTCGTACCTTGAATAAGAAAAGTAGTGCAAAAATCACGATTTAATGCTACAAAAAAAAATGGTTAATTTATGACGAGGAGGACGGTCGGTCACATTTCTTAAAAAAACAATCAGCAACGTAGTGTCCACGTTTTTTACAATAAGCACAAATAATTTGAGCCTTGTTGTGTTCCCGTGGATTTCTCTCTAGCGCTGAAGCGAAAGTATTATAAGATTTGCGTATTTTTGGACAATGTCGGCTTAGATGACCGCTTTGATAACATGAATAACACATCCCCGAATTAATCTTTAAATCAGTTTTTGTGTCATTATAAGACAAAGAAGAATAGCCTCTTTTAAAATCGACATTTTCAGACAGTTTACTTGGGCCAGACATTTTATAATTGCTCAACAACGTAAGGAGTTGACTGACCGACTTTATATTGCTATTAAACGCGGCGGTTTTGACGTGAACATCAGCGATGTCACCAATAACAATTTCCAAAATTTGAGTCGTCGATAAATTAAAACTTAGCGCGTTAAGAAGAAATATTTTTTTTTCTGGCATACTCACAATAGGATTTCGCCTCTTTGCTGGTGTATTGGCTGGCTTTTCGAAGCTTTTCACTTAAATTTCGTTTTGCTGGATAAAGGCTTGACAGCTCGTTCCTGAACTCCTCCCAAAATTTGTCCACAGGCTTCCACGTGGAAAACCATTCCTTGGCTTCGCCGGCGAGTCCAGTAGCACTCCTTACTAGTAGTTCGTGGCTGGTCCAGTTAAATGTTTCTCCTAACTTTTCCATTTCATCGCACCACTTAGAAGCACCATCGTCGTCCCGATTTGGTTCGAAACTTGGTACCTCAAATGTTGATGGAAACGTCGGTCGCTCACTTGTGTCCCTTAACTTTCTAATAGATTCGGTCAAAATTTTGGCGAATTCTTCCATTCCGACACGTATCACAAAATTTATCCAGTTCGTAAAGGTTGGATGACCGCCGATAAATCACTCCGTGGAAAATCGCGGATACTATCCCACTTCTGATGTAAGAAAACACACGAGGTGATATTTAAAATATCTATTTTCCACAATTTTACAAGAATAAAACACGCCGAGGAAAGCGAGGGATGCGTTCAATACGCTCGACGAAAAGCAAGTTCCCTTCTCACAATCCTATATACATCCTTTTTATAAATACACCACCTCCCTTTCCAAGAACTTGACCTGCCCAAAAAGGGTCTGTCAACTTGTTAATCTTTTTCCTTTATTTCGACCTTAAAAACTATTAAAATTAAACATATGTGTCATTCTGCGTCTTAGAATGGTGATCCCGTCTCCCGTCCAGCTTAAGGGTGGCTGCTCACATCTTAACTTAAGGGTGGATCCTGACATACAAATAGGACTGGCTATACTAAAAAAATTTTTTTTCCATTTATAATGAAAACAAACTTTAAAACACTGAAAATAATTAACAAAGAAAATTGTACATATTGTGCAGCTATAAATACTATTACATATACTATTATAGTGTGACAATCTAAATTAATGATACGACTTTAAGAGACCCACAGCCAGTAGAAAATAATTAATTTAGTTTAAAACAAATCATCACAATATTATTTAAGAACGATGGTACACATGTCTGATAATCTACATTATTATACTACTCCTGGTAGATTATTGGAATTTTTATGAACGACAAACCTGTTTAATGAGTATAAGTAAAAAATTACCTTTTACAACAGAGATTACGACAACACAGTCTTGACATCTCTTGTAAACAAAACAAACTTTGGGCGTTCTTTTATAGAAAACTTGGTGCGTATAGTCAATGAACATAATTTGCCAAGGTTATTTTATTTTAATTTTTCTTTATAATCCGTTTAAACATCCGCTTATAACCGACTTCCCATCGTAATTTCTATAAATAATGGTTTTAAAACTTGAAGTGTGCATTGACAGATTGTTTCAGCATAGTGGCCATTTAGATTGTAAAAATTCCAGAATCATTTAAAGAGCTTACCGCCATGCAAGTAGGGGTGTGCAACAAAATCGATTATTCGATTAGAGATAATTTTTTTATCGATTAATCGATTATTAATCGAAAAAAAAACTATTTTTCGATTAATCGATTAACCAAAAAAAATATTTTTCGATTAATAGATTAATTAGGTATACTATTCAAAAAAAAATTACGATGTTTTGATTAATCAAAAAAAAAAAGGATTTTTCGATTAATCAATTGACCAAAAAAACTATTTTACTATTATTCGAAAATATAATATACAGGGTGATTCACGTTGAGTGGCCTATTAGAAGATCTCGGAAACGAGTAAAGATATATTTTTAAAGATTTGGTAGCAGGCATGATTAGCTTTGAACTTTTGAAATATTATATTTCGACGTTTGTATCACTTCCGGTTATACCGGAAGCTATGGCCAACTTTGGTATTTCAAATAGAATACCCTATATATTTTAGCATTTTTGGATACCTTATTAAAACCTAAGTAACTTTTATTAACAATGATCTATACCTATCTCTAACAGTTTTTGAGATATGAATTATAAAATGCATTTTTGATGTAAAAACCTTACCGAGAAGAAAGTTCAGTAATTTGGAAATTAATAAAGCTAAGAATTTAAAATTTTGTAGGCTTTTAACTAAGACATAGATCTTTAGACTACATTACTTAAGTTTCATGTTTTGCATACATGGGGTTTTAAAAGTGTGCTAATGTGGCCAGTTAGATAAATGTACATACGTCAATTTTTGCAAATGGAACACCATATTTTTTTTGTAGTAACTTGTAGAGAATCAAATTTCCAATCTAAATGTTTAATATGTCAGTATCAATATTTGTAGTCGTTTTGGAATTATGAGCAATTTAAAAAAATATCTTAAAATATGTGTTTGTGTTAAGTGCATAAGACATTATTTTTGTAAAAAAGGCTTTAATTCTGATTTTTGTTTAGCCTTAGGTGAGTGTCAACTTTAAAATAATTTCAGTCAAAGCCTACTTTACTAATTGGTAACAAGGCTCAAAGTCAAACAAAAATCGGAGTCAAAGCCTTCTTTACAAAAATAATGTCTTATTAACACAAACACATATTTTAAAATACATTTTTTTAAATTGCTCATAACTCCAAAACGACTAAAAATATTGATACTGACATATTAGACGTTTAGATAGGAAATTTGATTCTCTACACGTTACCAAGATAAAAAAAAACAGGGTGTCCCATTTGCAAAAATTGACTTATGCACATTTATCTAAATGGTCACATTGGCACACTTTTAAAAAAAAACCCTGTATGCAGAACGTAAAACTTAAGTAATGTAGTCTAAAGATCTATATTTTAGTTAAAAGCCTACAAAATTTTAAATGTTTAGCTTTATTCATTTCAAAATTACTGAACTTTCTTCTCGGTAATGTTTTTACATAAAAAATACATTTTATAATTCATATCTCAAAAACGGTTAGAGATAGGTATAGATTATTGTTAATAAAAGTTACTTAGGTTTCAATAAGGTATCCAAAAATGCGAAAATATACAGGATATTCCATTTGAAATACCAAAGTTGGCCATAACTTCCGGTATAACCGGAAGTGATACAAACGTCGAAATATAATATTTTTAAAGGTCAAAGCCAATCATGCCCGCTACCAAATTTTTAGAAATGTAACTTTACTCGTTTCCGAGATCTTCTAATAGGCCACTCAACGTGAATCACTCTGTATACAACCCTATTACCATGAAAATCGGTTTAAAAAATATTATAGCATATTATTGCAAGACAATCAATGAAATAATTTGAACAAAGTTTCAATCTGTGCGCCTTTCATAAAATTAATATTTTTAACGATCTAATACTTGAATAGATTTTTTGATTTATTTTGATTAAATCAATCGATTACTTTCGATTAATCGATTATTCTCGATTAATCGATCATTATTTTCGATTAATCAGAAATAATATATTATTCTCGATTAATCGATAATATCCAAATAATCGGTTATTTTCGATTAATGAATTATTTTTGATTTTCGATTATTTTTGATTACTTGATTATTTTTAATAAATCAATTATTTTCGATTAATCGATTAATTGTAAATAATCGATTACTTATTTCAAATAATCGAAAATCGATTATCTTTTTCGGTAATCGCACAGCCCTACATGCTAGTACCTAAACATAATAAGTTGAAACTTACAAGCAGTGTCAGTGGTTTCGTCAGCGATAACAGCGAAAAACGAAGATCCCCTATTTATTTTATGTCTTCATCATGATGTATATCTAACATTCACTCCAGAAGCTTATTTTGTATGGTTTTGGATATTCCTTTAAACACTATTGATTTCTTAAGATGTTCTTTAATATTTTTATTTATTTCTGAGCTAAAATTTGTTAATACTCGAAATAGTAACGTTTTCGTCATGATATGTAAAGGTTAACTCAAATGCACAACTATTTCGTTTTCCTTGATTATTTCGTTTCGGTATGCAAAATTTAACAGCGTTTGAATGTATATTTTTCCAATCATACAGAAATACTATACTCGATATACGAAAAATATAGCACAAAGCGCCCCACGCTTTTTTCACAATAATACTAATGTTTATCGCACAATATTATTTTCTGCCTATATTAAGAATTGCAAGAATTATTTGAAACTATTTTATTTTCCGCTTTTTAGTCTGATTAATTATAAAGCGTGTTTTTTAGTTTTTTTTAACTATATTTATTTTTCATTTTTTAGTTCGAGTTATTGTTAAGAAAATTTTTTTTTTGTGAGTGGAGATAGTCATAGAGAGGTCCGGAGTAGAGATGGAGTATTGTCACTAATTTAACGATGACTTTTTGCAATGGCTAGATTTAAAGCAGTGGATCCATTTTTTTTTAATGGCTAGATTCAAAGCATTGGATCCACAATCTCGAACAAACCCGCTCGGCCAACGGACCAACTGATAGCGAAAGAATTTACCAACACTATTAGGCCGAGTGCTCGAGCCGGAAAGTAGGTAGATAGTACGCATGCGCATACAGTGAGCTCTATCTCTCTCTCTCTCACTCTCATACAGAGGATATGTAAGGAAATTATTTAATTCTGGCGACCCTGATCAGGATAATGAGAAAAACTTATCAAATTATTGTATTGTCAGCGGTTCTTGATAAGTCTACAAAATTTAAATTAAATCTGACCTTTTAAAGTGGGTTAAAATCGGGTTCAAAGAAGTCGGTTACAAACAAACATACATACAAACATACAGGTGAAGTTAATAAAAGCGTGTTAAAAATAAATAAATCGTATTTCTATAAATTGTAAAAGGTAACAAAGAAAAAGAAGTTGAAGAAAGTTGTTTACGAGAACGAAGAAGTACCGCGCATTAACCACGAAGCATGTAAGATAAGAAATGGCTGCCGGCGCGCGCTGCATCAATTGACTGAAAAAACGTCTTTGGTTGGGGGCCTTCGCCGCATTAGCCGAAAATAAGGTGCTACCTACTATTCAAGGCCATTGGGCGTTTTCACACTAGCCGACACGATACCGGCACGATTACGACACGGTAACGACACCGACACGATAAATCGGCGAGTATTTTCACATTTGCCGACAGCCATCTCTGTCGTGTCGTAGTGTTGTGCCGGTATTTGCAGACATGGCTCCTGTAAATAAATTGTATTTGCTACATTCATTGCATTTAAGACTCAAAAAGCGAAGACCGTAAAGAAAATTTTTGATACATCCAATAGGACATTGACTAAGGATTCTGACAAATTTTTCGACACTTTCGAATGAGTCATGAAACATTTAACTATGTGCTGAGCAAGTTAATTGACGAAATCAAAAAACCAGAACAGAAACAACTAGGAAAAGGAAAAACCGCCAACGACACGAGTGGAGCGCTTGCTGCTCGCCGACCTGTCGGCGCCTGCAACGACACGATAACGATATATCGGCAAGTGTGAAAGCATTCCCTTTACTTATATGAGATTACGCGTCCACCGGTGTCGTTGTTGTTGTCGTGTCGGTATCGTGTCGGCTAGTGTGAAAACGCCCATTGTCTACGATTTTTATTTCTGATTGGACGATAAATGCATAGATAGTAGTCATACAAGGCTAAGCGCAAAAAATATGTTACCGATCTATGCATAATCGCTTCGAGAAAGCGCAACCAACTGCGTTCCAGTTTTAATATACTTTGTTAATCGCTTTAAAAATAAGAATTGAAATTGTAGGTGGTATAGGGCAGATAGGGCCATAGCACAATGGCTCTATCTCACGAGCCGCCACTGCTTACGCCATGAAAATTAGGTTGTACTTTAAAACATATTTTATTTTTATTTATTTAGAGATATTTTATTATAAAAACCATTACTGTAAAGAAAATGTCTCTTAGGTAACGTTCTTCTACGTAACGAAACTATTCCTCCTTATATTAGTTTTTTACTTAAGAAGTTTTATTCATACTTTATTACCTAGACAATAACTGTGATTGTGATTAAATTATTTTTGCTCATGTCATTAATGTCGCAATTTAAGTATTCTGTATGGCTGATTATTTTTTATTGTTTAAATTCTTAGTGCATTCCAACAAGTAATTAATTGCATTGCAAGTTAAAACACAACCAACTGCATAAAAAACTTTTCATCTTTACCACTATTTTAACCAAAATAGCTCAACATTTTTATTTTTGCTACCACCGCTAGAAGACAAGTTTGTTACGTTTTGCGGATTCTTAAGCAATTATGAAAAAATATTACTATTAAAGAAACACATTTTATTGGATTAAGCAATCTTATATATATTATTTGTCATTTCAGTACGCTTTATTTGAGCATACAGTGTTGGCTCGTTACTAGATTTTCAGTTAAAATGAAATTGGAGGAGGGTAGTATTTAACAAAGACGCATTACGGCAGCGTAGAAAATTTACTACATTTACACTGAAGTTTATTCAGAAACATTCAAAGTAGCATTCAGGATTACGAGAACAAACGGAAACATGCATGTTTTGAGTTTATGCGGTTTTATTCTTATAAGGAAATAGAAATATCATCAAAATACTGATTATGTATGCTTTGCCGGCACGTAAGGTTGTTAAAATGTGTAACAAGATTGATTCCTTAGAGGCGAAAAAAACGCTAAACATTTACCTGCCGTTTGTTTTCTCGATAAAACACTTGTTAAACCCTATAAATATTGTGTATTGTCGGCTCTAAAAACTATACGTGGAATAGTCCTTATTAAAGGTTGGCCAAAGTCATCAAAAATTAAAAGTAACATTTTTGAAAATCAACACGTATTACGTGTTCTGATAATATTATTTTTTGTTCTTTGACGAACCAACCTTACATGATTTGATACAATGTTTTAACAAGCGCAACTCAAAATAAACGGCGAAATCTTGCATACTGACTGAAACAAAATACAACTAATAAATTATACCTTTTAATTAATTATACCACTAAATATTTTAATTACAATGGCTATATTTTTGTCACTAAAGAAGATATTATAAAATTAAAATAACATTTCTACACAAGCGGGGGGGAATAAAAATTAGATATTTTGCGGACCACCCTCACCCACCCTTAAAGCACTATCCTCACCTCACCCACATTAAGATTTTAAATGGCACTTGTGACACCTTTCGGGAAAACTTATTAAAAATGGTTTTCAGCGATACTAGAATTAATTAGATTTAAGTACGAAATGTGCGATGTTTTAAACTGGTTTTTGCAAATATTTGCAGGACAAATAGAAAATAAATGTAAATGATGTTTTCTGCTCTTTTATTTTATTTAAACTATAGCAGTGCAATAATTAAGTGGCTGCCAAGATCACCTATTCTCACCCCTATGGACTATGGACCACGTGGTTTGGAAATATTGTTTTTGGTTTTTTGAGATGTTGTTTAGTGTAAAATATATAATGTCATATTCTAAATATTATAGTTTTTCCATCTTTTCATAAAAATACCTGTATAGCCACTGTACGTTTTTAAAGTCACTGTAAAATATAATTTTGTTCCTAATCATTATTTTTTCTTGTTACAGGAAATATGTTTAGTTTTGTTTTTTGGAGTAGAGTACGGGGTGCGTCTGTGGTCTGCGGGATGCAGGTCAAAATATATGGGATTTTGGGGACGACTGAGGTTCATCAGAAAACCTATTTGCATTATAGGTATGTAGCAATGAACTGCAATAAATAGAATTAGTATTACTTAAGAACATTTGGTTTGCTCCGATGTATTTTAAGGCAATGACAAATTATCATAACAGAACAGGCCTTAAAATATCATTCTGTACAGGATGACTTAACCGTAGAGTAGTATTTTAAGAACTAGATAAAAATGTTAAATTTCAAAAGCTACAGAGATCGTTAATATTCTAAAATTCCCCTGGAGCCCAAAGAAACATGGCGAATACTTATCATTATTAAAGTTTTTTAAATAAAATTTATTTTTGGATTCTGCATAAAATTCTGATTCTTTTGAATAAAAAAGTTATATTCTAAATATTATAGTTTTTCCATCTTTTCATAAAAATACCTGTTTTTATCCGTGGATATTTCCAAATTAAAATTGGTATTTGGCATGACGGTTATTTGCAGATAAAACAAAAAATTATGATAACAATATTTCGTCCATATTTTCACAGGGTGTTCAAAATAAATAATCGAATTTCAATAATATTAATAAAAACTCTCGTTTTTTTTAATAGCTGGCCCTTTATATTTAATTTTTTCTAATCGACTATGCAATTGTTCCTAACTTTTGTTAGTATACCATAGGCTTATTTTTAATCATTTTCGAAATATTTTAGTTTTATCTGTTTTTCGTTGTTTATTATTATATTTTTTTGGTGTACGTTATAGTTGCCATGACAAAACAAAACTATCGATATTGTAAGAACTTTGGCATTTAAATAATTGAGGGGCGTATAAATAGTACTTAATATGGATTTTTTCAAAAATAAGCTCATTGATATAATTTAGATACATAGTGTGGCTTTACACAATAAATTACCCCCCAAAAAAATTTAAGAACGTAATAGAAAGGTAGCGTTAAGTATACCAAACTTTTTTTTTGAAAATAACAGGTATATTACGAAAATTCAATATATAAAAAATATCAATTTAACAATAATCTCTAAGCAGTGCTGTAAACACTGGTATCGAGAACAATTTCAAAATTTTAACAACGCTTAAATATGTTTATGAAAGACTATTGGTATTATTTATTTTCTATGTGTATCTTTAGCAGCCTTATAAATTTTGGTAAACTGTAACAGTTTTTTGGTACATCTGGAAAATTATTGTAGACCAAGACCTTTATTGCTATTGACATTGCATTGGTATATATTATCACACTGTCTAGTAGACAGTGTAACATTTAATCGCACCACCAGCAATTATAAATTATATCTATTTCACATTGAGTAACACCATTAACTTCGACGTAGTGATCTTGAACAGCGCGTAAACTTTTGTAATGTTTTTAATAGAAATCAGTTCAAATTTTTTGTCCTTGTGGACAAACCGTATTATACTGTTTCGGACGAAGCAAATTTCCGGAGGAATGTTACTCATCGCAATATACATCATAATTCAACAGTTAATCCATTTTGGGTCCGAGAGATATAAAATCAAATTCATTGGTCACTTAACGATTGATGTGGCATAGTAAATTTTAGAATTATTGGTGCATATTTTTTTCATGAAACAATTAGCGGGCGGATATATCTCTTTTTAGTCTTTTTTTTTGCAAATTGAACTGCCTCGATTGCTTGAAGAGGTTAGAGATTCGGAGAGAAGAAATATGAATTCAACGACGGTCCTCATCCTCATTACCGTCTTGAAGTTAGGGGATTTTTAAATGAGCATTGTCCACAAAAATATATTGGACATTGGACGAAGTGGGTTCATTCAGTGGCCTCCTTCGTAATTGTAATCAAACCACTAGATTTATCTTGTTTTTTCAAATCTGATTAACTTTCACCGACATTTTTTGACGTCTAAAACTTAAATAGCAAATCGTCATTGTCAATGCCTCAAAGAAGTCGAGTGCTGAAACGGTTGAAGATAGGTACCTATAGGGTATGAATTATAAAAAATTTCTAGAATTGATTGTAGAATGTAAAAATGTAAAAGTATACAATGTTTCATTAAAAAAATATCCCCAATAAGTTGATACACGTATACACGATACATGGCATTTTTATGATCCACCTTGTATAATATCTTTTTTCTAAAAAAAAATGCATTTGAAAAAAATTTATTTGAGGAGTCTGAGCGATTCTTGATTAAGTGGGCGGTATTCTACAGGGTATCTGGAAACAGGAGGTCAATCCGTCGACTATTTATTCCTTTAGCAAAAATAATATGATATTTACGATGCCATTTCTCATTTTTGACCCTTATGTTTGATAAACAGGACGTCAAAATTTAAAATTTTAAATTAATTTTTTGAATAATAATTGTAGTATTTATTAAGATATACATTTTAAATTTGGTACATTGCTTCACCATAAAGAGTTACATAATATTTTGAGAAAAACAAATTAAAAACAATTTTTAAATATTCAAAATAGGGGGGTTAAGTACCTGCTGATCCCCCCTTTTTTTAATACGTGCGCCAATGACTTTTAAACTACATTTTTCAGGGAGTCATTTGTTTTTGATTGCTTTTTTACTATTATTAAATTTCGATAAAATGATGCGTTTTAAACATAATTTGAAAAGTATGGGTCGTTAACTGATGCCAACGCGACTTACATTAATCTTATAATTTTCAAATGCTAAATGAAGTCACTCGTTGTGGCATTACCATGGATACAAGATACAATTAAGTAAAACTTTGCGATAGGCGACAATACCGAAAGCAAGCAACTAGACAAAAATAATGTAAAGACAGTGGCGTGTGAGCAATGTACCAAAGTTGAAATTGGTTTCTCATTAAATACTGGAATTATTCAAAAAAATCAAGTTTTTAATTTTAAACTTTGACCTGTATATCGAACACGAGGGTCAAAAATGAAAAAGGCATGATAAAAGTCATATTATTTTTGCTCAAGGAATATAATATGGTTAACGGATTGACCTACTTTTTCCGGACACCCTATACCGGGTGTAACAGGATCATGGTACACCCCCGTATCTCCGTTAGTTTTAAAGGTAATTGATTGAAATTTGGGATATCCCATATACATAATAAGCGGCACTTTTGACCTACAAATGATTTTTCTTTCACTTCCGGAAGTGACACTAACTTTCGATTTTTAAATGAAACACCCTGTATATTATTACATCATTGAATTCTGCATAATTTTCTGAATCCAATGATACTACAAAAGTGACTTTTCAAGCGTAGGAAATATTTATTATTTAATTTTTAATTTTCCATTTAAGTGTGCCATGACGGTTCCGATTTATTCCAATTGATCCACCTAATGCTAGAAAAATCGAAGTCCCGTCAAAAATACTAAATTGCGTTTTTTATAAGCAAATAAAATTCATCGTAATCGTTTTTGGGGTAAAAATCAATTTTTCCAAATGGAACCATATTGGTACCGTGGTACCATTTCTTAGTATTATTAATAAGGAATTTATTCATACCTGGTAATAACATGTGCGATAAATACAATCAAAATTATAGCTAAAAGAAAATACAATTATTTTGTTCTAATTTAATGCTAAGAAGTTACTAAGGTGAACAAAAATAACCACAAATGTAAAGACATTTCCAATACACAATAAAAATACCGATACACCACCGAATACTTATTTGACAATCTGAATAATTTCATTGTTTTGAAAGCCACCTTAGTAACTTCTTAGCATTAAATTAGAACAAAATAATTGTATTATTTTCTTTTAGCTATAATTTTGATTGTATTTATCGTACATGTTATTACCAGGTATGAATAAATTCCTTATTAATAGTACTAAGAAACGGTACCACGGTACCAATATGGTTCCATTTGGAAAAATTTAATTTTACCCCAAAAACGATTACGATGAATTTTAGTTGCTTATAAAAATTGCAATTTAGTATTTTTGACGGTACTTCGATTTTTTTAGCATTAGACGGATCAATTGGAATAAATCGGAACCGTCATGGCACACTTAAATGGAAAATTAAAAATTAAATAATAAATATTTCTTACGCTTGAAAAGTCACTTTTGTGGTATCATTGGATTCAGAAAATTAGGCATAATTCAAAAATGTAATAATATACAGGGTGTTCCATTTAAAAATCGAAAGTTGGTGTCACTTCCGGCGAAACCGGAAGTGAAAAAAAAATCATTTGTAGGTCAAAAAGTGCAGCTTATTATGTATATGGGATATCCCAAATTTCAATGAATTACCTTTAAAACTAACGGAGATACGGGGGGTGTACCATGATCCTGTTACACCCGGTATATAACAGGTCGATCCGTTTTTTTTGTCATATCCTGATCATTATTAATATATTTATAAAGGGTTCAAGGATCAAAGGTAAGTAAAAGTATAGGTACGTTAAGAAAATGTAACACTTTAATAATTAAATAATATTACCTTAATAGATTTACAAGGAAATTGGGCGTTTAATCTTAACCATACTTAACTCGTATAGCTTAAAAAATACTGACGGGATAAATTTATCTTATAAGAATTTTAGCATAGCAATTTTATATTTAACAGACCTTGAAAATCATATGCTTATAAAAATGTTTCAAGATATTTAAAAAAAATATAGTGTCAATAATATTATTTTCTCATCTAACCTAATAAAATTAAACTACTAAAATTTGAAATGGTATTGAATATGCGACAAATTTTTATACATAAACCCCTATTTTGAATACTATATTTTCAGCTTAAATGAAGTTGATATACAAGAACGTACTTTCTAACAATAATGGCTCTTACACAAAACAATTTTTTTAATAAATAAAAATTTCAGAGTTAATAAGTTTATCACATTTTTTAATTGGGTTTGAATTCAAGAAACATAATTTAAATATTTTCTTTCAGATCTTATCGTAGTGGTAGCATCGATAGTCGTATTAACTTTAGGATCAAACGGACAAGTATTTGCAACGTCTGCGATAAGGGGAATCAGATTCTTGCAAATCCTCCGCATGTTGCATGTGGACCGACAGGGAGGAACGTGGCGCCTGCTGGGGTCGGTGGTCTACATACACAGACAAGTTAGTATTAATTTAGCTATAAATAAAGGAACACCTTATGGAAATGTTTATTGGAAAAATGTTTTTCGCGCTACTAAATATTTTTTGACAAGTTAACAACTTTTAATAACAATACGACATTTCACCAATACTATGCTAAACGTTAACAAATTTTATAAATTAATTAAAATTTCAAGTACCTGATGTACTTAAACAATAAATAATTTTTAATTGTCAGTATGCGATGTTATTCGGTTAAAACGTCCTCCCCCCGCCTTTCTTGTGTTTTTTTTAATTTTATTAGCACTCGAAGAGTGAAAAACCGGTAGTCGGTTATTAAAATAAGTCGGTTATTCCCAGCATTATTAAATAATCGATGTTTAGAAAACATCGATGTTTTATAACCGATGTTTTCAACCCATCGATGGTAGCTGTCGATGTTGACATCGATGGTCCGTTTGGATGTCCCAGCACTAATAGGAACCATACAAATAATTAACCTATAGCTAGTAACTTGTCGTAATCTTTTTGCGTTTTTTTTTTCATATCCGGGAGATTTCCTACATTTTCTCGAATACTCTGTATTTATGTTAATAACTTGATTTAATTAATTTAAAATTCCGATATATTTGGTCAATTGCCCATCCAAATAAGTATTGTAAATGCCAGGAATGTCATAATGCAAACGGGAATAAATAAATGTTTATGTTACATTTAACAAGCAGATTTTCTTGTATTTAAAATATCCGAACTTGTTGCATTTTAAAATTTAAATATCAAGTTTTGAATATAGTTCATCGAGTAAACTAAAAATATGTAGCAAAAATCATTTGATTATTCGAAGAAGGAAAATCATTAACACGTGCCCTGTAAAACCCTATATATACAGTGAGGACCTAAAGTCCGTCCCCCCCCCCCCCTCTAAGTTCTAAACCGTTCGGTATAATTTAATGAAATTTTGAACGATAATATTTGAGCAAGTCTTGCACTTTTTGACATACCAATGACAGCTTTAATGTCAAGATGACAGCTGGGTCCGCTTTTGGAATATTTTTTTTAAATGGAAAGGGGGTTCCAATGGTACCTCATTTTAAAGGTCTTTTAATGCTTAAAACATTCTCCAATTTAAAAAAACATTTGGTTCAGTATTTTCTAAACAGGAATCAATAATATCGGTTTCTACCACTGTTTATAACACACTTTTTTTACCTATAGTTGTCTATTGATTGTTGCTATCATACTGTTTTTTAAATGTCTGATTGACAGAAAATATTTTTACCTCGAAATTGTCTTAAATGGCTCGTTCTTTAGAAGATAAATTTGAAGCGATTAATATTTTTGGCGAAGCTAACCGAAATTACCATGTTGCTGTTCGTATGTTCAATGAACGATATCCGGAACGCCAAATGTGCAGAAAATTTTTGCGAAAACTAGTCTTAAAATTTCAAGAAACTGGTTCGGTTAAAGACGCACCAAGGTCTGGAAGGCCAAAAATCGTGGAAGATGTGAAAGTCCAAGTTTTAGCTGAAATGGTTGTTACTCCCCAACAGCCAACGAAACACGTGGCTGAGGCATGTAATGTTTCTCGTAGTTCTGTCAAAAGCATTTTGAAAAGCCATAAATTTCACCCATATAAAATGAAAATTATACACGAACTAACAGAAGATGATCCAGATAGACGACTAGAATTTTGCGAGATTATGTCAGAAAGAATCGTAAGGAATAATAACTATTTGCAGAATATCTGTTTTAGCGACGAAATTACTTTTTTCTTACATGGACGAGTTAATACCCAAAACTGTAGGTACCTACTGGAGTGATGAAAACCCTCATGTTTTTCACAGTTTCCCCAGAAAATAAATGTTTGGGCAGGCATTTTGGGTAATCACATTATAGGTCCCATTTTTCTGGAATATAATCTTAATGGCCCCAGGTACCTGGATATGTTGCAACATACAATTACTCCACTTATTAATGATGTTGTTGCCCAAAACCAACATGAGTTTCAAGAGGTTGTATTTCAACAAGATGGTGCCCCGCCACACTATTTTAGGCAATTCAGAAATTACCTAAACGAATCTTATGAAAATAGGTGGATTGGTCGTCGAGGTCCGACAGAATGGCCAGCTAGATCGCCAGACCTAACGCCTCTAGATTTTTTTTTGGGGATAAGTTAAAACTGAGGTTTATAAAACGGCTCCAGGCTCATTAGAAGAACTTAGGCAACGAATTACAGATGTTTGTTCAAATATAACGCCACAGGTGCTTCACTTTTTTACTAATAGAATATTTATTTGCCAAGAGGTCCATGGCGGTCATTTTCAACAATTGTTGAAGTAACCACTGTTTTGTAGATGTGTCCCTTTATCTTTTGTTTAAAATACTTATAATTAATAAATTTTATTTCATACTGAACCAAATGTTTTTTAATTTGGAGAATGTTTTAAGCACTAAAAGACCTTCAAAATGAGGTACCATTGGAACCCCCTTTCCATTTAAAAAAAATATTCAAAAGCGGACCCAGCTGTCATCTTGACATTTAAAGCTGTCATTGGTATGTCAAAAAGTGCAAGACTTGCTCAAATATTATCGTTCAAAATTTCATTAAAATATACCGAACGGTTTAGAAGTTAGAGGGGGAGATGGACTTTAGGTCCTCACTGTATAATAGTGCACGGAAATGCGGTATATTTCAAAAAGAGTATAAAAGAAAATAAAAATCTGATTCAGTTTGATAGGTTTTGGAAAAATTATTATATTATCGGTATTTTAATTTTACTCAAGATTTAAATTGAACCCATAGATACCAGTTGCAATAGATAGCACGGTTTATTGTTTTGTTCATTCTAAATATTTAATAAAACCCTTGACCCGTTTTCGTGTAAAGGACATGGGAAATATAAAAACTCGTAATTTCATTTTCATGTTTTTATTATTGCCGTTGTATCTAATTATCCCTGCCTTCCACAAAAAAAAAATATGAAACAGAAATGTAAATGTCTAGGTTTAACGTATGAAACGGGTTATAAATACGCAATCGATTTAAAAAAAAACCATAATGTATTACAATGAAACCGCTATTAGCTTCTTCAAATAACTAACAAGTATCGATGTATTCATTTAATTCTTTACTTACTGCTCTGATTATTTAGCCTCTGCATTTTATAAATCAACTTATTTTATATACCTTATTATTTAACAACACAATAATTATGTCAAAATATGTCATATTTTTTTAAACGGACAGGAAAATTAGTAGGGGAGAGTTGGACAAAACCGGGTAGGTTGATAAAACCGGGTACCGCCTAGTTCTGCCAAATGTCTGTTGCCATCTATCGGACAATGCTAAAATTAGTGTTCTTAAATCGGCAATAGTCGCGCGTATTAATTTCTAGATCATTTGAGTAATATGAACTGGAGCAGTAAGATCTTAAGTGTTTTTCGGTGCATCAAACTCGATTTTTAGGTTAAGTTTATCGTTTTTTTCCTCTACTGAGTAACTAATGACCATTTTAAAATTTATTACGTCTAACCAAGTATATTACCTCTAATTTGGTCAAAATTTTGAATATTATGTCATAATCAAAAAAGTTTACATACTATTTAATGTCTTGTTGACGAGTTCTACAAAACCGGGTAGTCCAGGTTGTTAAAAAACCGGGTACCTAGTTTTATCAGACCTGTTGTTTTTTCCAATTATTGCAGCGTTTTTTTTTGCATTATAAAGGAAAAACTAATTGTCAGTCATGGGATCAAAAAAGCATCCAAAATGCAATAATTGAATTATTAGAACATAGGATGGGATATAAAAAAGCCTCTTAAAGTTTTACTGTTCTTTAATAAACTTTAGAAGATAGAGTAAAAAAAGCAAGAAATATTGAAGAATTACCAATTGCAGATTCTGATTTCAGACGATAATGACGATGCGTTTCTGTATTGCCACGAACAATCTTCAAACTCTAAGTCGAACGAAGGCTGGATAAAATGTGGATCTTGCAACAAATGGGCTTATGAAGCATGTAGTGCCTATGATGTTGTAGATGAAGTTTTTTTGCCACTGCTGTTCATAAATGTTTGATTATTTTTCACATATTTTAATTAAATATTTTATTTTCTCCCTATTGGACTTTTTACATGGTATTTAAGTTACTACCCGGTTTTATCATACCGGTTGGACAAAATCGGATATTTTGCAATATTTTCATAAAAGATTAAAAACAAAATTAGGAATATTTATAAAAAGTGACATTGGTATATCAAACTAAAGTCTTTTGGAAAAATTTCAATCTACAAGAAACGTTTGCTACACTAAAATCGCACAAGTAATAGTCAGTTTTTTGACTGATACCCGATTTTATACAACTCTCCCCTACTTCTTAACCAATGTCTAGGTCGGAAAATGATTAGCAAATCCGGTTAAAACTTTGACATCACTTATTTTATTGCCTTTGTTTCCGTATTAACCGAGGGAACTGTTTTATTCGATTTGTGACATAGCGTAAGACAGGAGATAATTATTGTGTCCGCGAAAAAAATTAAAAGCAACAAAGTAGTGGCATATCGGACAAGTGTGCATTTGTCTTTTCTATTGAAATACACAGGGATCCAAGCATAACGAATATCCTGGGGAGTGTAGACCACGACGGCCGTTTCGTCCTTATTAAAACTCTAAGGGTAGCCATAACCCAAAAAAACTTGACAGAAAACGGCAAGACGCAAAAGCCCAGCGGCCATTAATATACCGTAACGCCAACCCAGCAGAATCAACTTCAATACAAAAGGCAGTTTCGCCGGTAATAAAATCGAAAGATAGACAAGTAAATAAAATCAGGAATAGCAACATACTCAATGAGCCTAATGAATAAAAATGTAGCGATTCCTTTTTGTTATAAAATCGACGTAACTTCTTAAAAGCCAATGAATAAAAACTAAAGTAATTGCTTTTGCGTTCAGCAATTGCTTAAAAGTGCAGGAATTGCTTCTAGTCAATGCTTTTTCTTCAAAACTAGAAGCGATTGCTATCGTTTGCTTAAAATGTGATCACTAAATTAAGGAATTGCTTTTTCTAGTGTAGCAATTGCTTTCAACTTTTTAAGATAGGTCGACCCCTGCATCATTTGCTTGGTAGCAGGCCCGGTCCCAGCGCCCGGGCCAGCGCCCGGGCAACCCGGGCAAACGCCGGGGGCGCAAAGTCCAAGGGGCGCAAAATATTGCAAAAGGTAAAACAAATAAGCGTCTGTATAACCTTCGATGTATAATATACTATTTAAAGGATAAGGGCGCCCAAGTATTTTTTATAAATTCTGAACCAAAGCGGGTGCCTTTAACCCATTTAATAGGGGCCAAAAAACATCGAAAATGGAACCTCGATATTTATAGTCCGCCCTTAGCGCGACGCGGTGAGCGCGGCGCGGGGACTAAAAAAGAAACAGCAGGCTCAGTTGGATAGACTCGTGTCGACTTGTTTTTTTCTAAAATTAATACATTGAAGGGAGCAAATTATTTGCAAATTAGTCACTGCAGAGTGCACTAAAAATATTTTGTAACCTTTTTAGTACTTTTATCTGCTTGTTTTTTAACCTCTCCTTCTTAAAATATCACGGCAAAAAAATTAAATATTTTTGATGGTATAAATATATTCAGGAAAAAAATATGAAATAAAAATTTCGAGGGCGCTAAATAAGACCCTTGCCCGGGGGCGCCAGGAGGTCTAGAACCGGACCTGTTGGTAGCAGTCAACTTTGGTTCTCCGCGGCATACACGTGCGTTGCTCTTAATTTGTGTCTTCAATTATGGTTGAATATATGAAAGTCCGTAAAAGAAAAATCTACAGTGTACGTAAGAATTGCAGATATGATGATTTCAGAAAGTTATATCGATTTGACTGCGAAAATGTTGAGTGGTTGGTAAATTATTTTTTGACTGATACTGGTAAAAGGCGAGGGGGTGCACTATCGCCTTTAAATAAGATTAAAGTCTTTCTATGAAAATTGTCGGATCCGGGCTTTCAAAATCCTGTAGGTGAAGAACTCGGTGTTCACCGAACTACTGTCTGTAAGACATACACTTCTGTAATGAATGCAGTTTTGGAGAAGACCAATATTTTTAATTTCCTACAAGTGCTGAAACTGTTGTGGAAGTGTGGAATGTTCCTTTAATTTGTGAACGAATATCAATTGCTCGTCTTTAATTTCTTCATCACTACTATTACTTTCCTCATTTTCACTGAAATCCGCCATATCACAAATATAAGTTTCCTATTTTCCACAAAAATGTAACAGATTACTATTGTACTAAATAAATAGACCAACGTTGTTCTATTTACGTCATGTTCATCACTGAACATGAAATCTATAATCTGAACAAGTGGATAAGCCACGTCTGAACTTGTGTTAAATAAGCATTTTTGCTACAGAGATGTAAGAAAAACAGCAATCGCTTCAAAATCTTATTCATATCCAGATCTAGCAAATTGCTTTTAGTTATAGCATTTGCTAGTCAAGCAACTGCTTTTACTAAAAAGTAATTGCTTCAAGTAATTGCTTAATTTTTATTCATTAGGCTTAATGCATCGTGTCGTTTTCTGTGGAGTGGCTTTGGGTTATGGCTGCCGGTAGAGCTCCAATAGAGACTAAACGGCTTTCGTAGTCTTCCCACCCCAGGGTATCCATTATGCTTGAATTCCTGTGTATTCCAATACAAAAGAGAGTTGCACATTTGTTGCTTTTAATAGCGTAAGATTATCATCCTTAAAGATGCAACATCCTGGGCATATCGTATGTTACCACTCTAATTCCTGTCATTAAAAAATTACTACTATTATTGAATAAGCAGTTATTCCGGATATGCTAAGCTATTTTTAAGGTTTACTTTGAGCTTTATTTTGACGTTTGATTAAAGAACATAATATTTTTTTTATTTTATAAAGAAATAAAATAATTATATTGAAATACGGGTTTTAAAAAAATATTGTAGGTAGGTTACACACTGACATAACAGTTCTTTTATAGGACGAAGCAGACAGCTGAAAAGCCTGCAAACATAAAATTTCGATAATTTATTCGTTTGTTATTATTTATTTCTAACACAATGGCCTAAATCTGATAAATATAAAAAAAACTGTACCAATTCTTTAAATTAGTTAGTTTCGTTCATTTATAACTTTAAAAAGTGTCGCAAGAAGAAAATATACTTGCTACAAATAGGCAAGAAAAATAATTATCTAACCTCCTAAAGATACTCTTGTACAAAGCAGACAAAACCCTATACCAACAGAAGGGTTCGAAACCGATATGTACGTGGTAACATCATACAAATACAAAAATCTTTTTTTTCTTGGTGGGAGCCTGCAATCTAAAATAGTTTAATAACTCACGAAATAGCTGGGTGTTATGGAAATGACTCAATATAATATTAAACTCTTAAATCCTGATTTGAAAACAAAATACAGAAATATCGTTTTGCCATAATATGTAATAAAATTCACTTTTCACGTTTTTTTAAATTTTTGGCACAAGCAGTACTGGTCAATTTATAAACACAGCCGAGCCAGCCGCATGGCATGAAATTACAAATAAACACTTGGTTGTGTAGAATAAAAAAAATGTACATACATTACATACCTTAAAAACCGAAGACTGGCACAAATGTACTACGTTAATAAATAAATCAGATTGTTGTCAATCTAATCTACGATTCGAACTCAAAACAACATTTATTGACACTTTAATACACAACCTGTGCGAAGGTTAGGAGGAGTAAAAACTGTTTTAAAATACTTTCAATTTTGTATTCAGCGTACAAAAGCTGCAAGATAATTATTGTTGTTACGAGACTTCCAAGCTATACTTTTTATTATAATTCTTCTAGCCTTCTAGGTAGTATACAGCAATGCCACATAATAGTATTAAAAGGACAGGAAAAATGTAGCCAGATATATGCTAATCCGAAATGATATAATTTTCCCATTGGCGTTTGCCATATACAGTCTGGTTTTAGGGTACCTTTAACCCAGTACGTAATTTAAATAACAACCGGTATACAGCCCGAAGAATACCTGTTTTATTATTTATTTGATCTTTATTGTATCGCACATTTCTAGATAAAATAACTTTCCTTTCATAATTTTTATCTAAAACTGTTCCTTTTTTTCAGGAATTAATCACCACGCTATATATCGGATTCCTAGGCCTAATCTTCAGCAGTTACTTCGTATATCTGGCGGAAAAGGACGCGGTAGGTTCAGACGGCAAGAACACTGGCGGCTTTGCCAGCTACGCCGATGCCCTCTGGTGGGGTGTCATTACCGTTACAACGATTGGTTACGGTGACACAGTACCCAGAACGTGGATGGGTAAAATAGTGGCATCGTGTTTTAGTGTTTTCGCCATATCTTTTTTCGCACTTCCAGCGGTAAGTATAAGCATGTATCTAATAAAAATTTAAGATGTGTATTTACGAGCAAGAATGTGATTATCCTATCTAAGTCGAGTCTCAATGGCATTTATTGGGGACTAAGATCACCTTACATTTCAGTAATAACACAAAATGACGAGAAACCTGCGGGATATTATTGCGGTTCAAAGTGTCAAAGTCATAACATAGCTAAATTCGTTTTCGTTGCATACCATAGAACATTATTGCATTTTTTCAATGATTTTTTCCCTAATATAATATAATTTTTCATCTTTTATCAACGTTCAGGTGCCATCGTCGTAACTAAATCTAACCATATTATTTTTAATTTCGTGCTTTCTTATATTATCCCTTTCTCTTTCAAGAAAAAATTTATTTTATCTCCTAGCTGTATTTATGAAAATAATACCAAAAATATAGATTCATTATAATAATAATTATTAAAAAATATAACTATTTCACTACAGATCGTTAATAACGCTCACAAACCCATTCCATGGGCTTTCTGTTTATAAACACCTTATGGGAGAATTTATTAAAATGCTTTAAGAAAATCCGTCAAAGAATATTTTTTCAATGAAGGTAGACTTTTTAAAACACCTCTTCATCCCCTTGGGGGCAGACGTTAAAATAAAAAAATAAGAAATAAGTGTTGCATTACTTGTGTTTAGAGTATTTATGCTAAGTTTTCAAGAAATTCGGATCAAAAATAAATTTTTCTTTTATAACCCCCTTTTTTCCATTTGAAATAAGAAATATGTTTTTCATGATTTGTGTTGTAGAGTATACGTATAAGTTTCAAGAAAATTAGAGAAATACTATTTTTCAAATAGACACCTTAATACCCCTTTCTACTCCTATAAGGGCCGACTACAGACGTACTACCCCTGGCGGCAACCATAGAAAACGCATTAAATTTTTGAAAAATAATTGAAATCAAAAGTTAGAAAAATAATATAATTACATTTATTGTAGAAATGCTGCTGTAATTAAATCAGATGTTTATCACTATTATCAAAATTATTTCCAACGCCAATTCCTTATACCAAATATCCGAAATGTATCTCAGCCAACTGATACCTAATGAATACCTCTGTACAGAAGCCCACACAGCCTACAACAGCGATGCAGCCCTATGTGCTGTTCAGCTGACCAAATATCAATCAAATGCCACTACATGTCAGCCATTCCATATTAAACTTCAAGATGAACATATTACCAAAGTTATCAATGAAAAATGGATAGTCACGGTACCCAACCGCTTTGCCTGCAAAAATATTCTGAAAAAATTCCAAAGACAACACACGCCACTTTTTGGATCGTACCTGATCGAAGTATCAAGCCAATGTAGCATGCAAATTAAATCAATAATTCTACGCACTTATCAACCCAGCCAACTACCTATAAAGACGTGTCTTTGCCAGAATTAGACTCCAAATATTTTAATCAAAATGAAAAATATCTAACCCTGGAACTGAACGTTTTTAATTTAAAAAAACCTAAAGAAATAGAAGCCCAACAAAATTTAAATCAATCGTTAAAAGTTATTTTATGTTTGGTTTTATTTATTTGATTTGTTACTTTCTTATTACCACGTCATATTTATAACTGTAATATACAGTGTGTCCGGTAAGTATATAGCATACTCTCGGGAGCATTTAGGGGAGGTCAAAATAACTCTACTTTATCATATAAATAAACCTAAAGTGCCGCGGAGACAGGGCCTCAAAGAGGTACCCAGCGACCTTTTCGGCTCTAAATTTTGATTCGACACGTGTAATTTAATGAAATTTTAGTATTTTGTGTAGGCCATAGAGACTCATAAAACTGTACTACATTAGATCTTTTACATCGTCAGGGAAGTCAGGAACGGACTTGCCACCACACTCGTTGGGCCAAAATTTTGACAGGTGTCATTTTACAGAGTTAAAAACTAATTTTATAAATTCTTTTGTTATTTCTATTTAAAGAAGGTACCTACCTACTCTACATTTGTCTTGATGCAATTAGCGGTTTTTAAGAAAAATAAGGTTTTTGTATATACAGTGTTATCCAAATTAAGTGTCCACCATTGGTAACTTTCTTATTAGTAAAGATACAAAATTTGTTTAAACTAGCAAACTAGTAGAATTTTTACAGTTCATTTAGATACAAGAATAAAAAAAAAACAGTAGAGCATCGTGTTTTTGAGGTAAGAAGTAAAATGCAATTTTTTTAAATGGAAACCCCTGTATATTATATTTTTATCTGTTAAAGCTTTAAATTTTAAACAAAAAAGCCTATAATGAATTTCTTTTAGGATATAAACTAAAGCAGTTATAATGCCCAAATTGAAATGAAGATATATTTACCAACTTTATTAAACACATGAACTTATAAGAAAACAAAATAAAATCACTTATTTTTTTTTATAATATGCTCAAAATTACCACCCTGTTCTTCGATACATTTTTGTGCACGTTTTTGAACTGCTCGAACTGTCCTAAGTATGGTCCTACCATCTATCTCGTTTATCGTTTCCCTAACTGTAGTCTTTAAATCATCATCGTTATTGTATCTTTTCTTGTAAACTTGGTTCTTTAAAACACCCCACAAAAAAAAATCCAGAGGGGTTAGGTATGGTGATCGGGGAGGCCACTTAATAGGGCCATTTGTTCCTATCCATTGATTATTAAAAATAGTACTTAGAAGTTAATAAGTACCTCTGTAGTTATGGGCAGGTGCGCCATCTTGTTGAAAATGAAGACTCTGTCTACTTATAAGATCCAGTTCGTCTAAGAAATTATTCAAAATTTCAGTCATAAATTCCACATATCTTTTACCAGTTAGGGTGCCCTCATAAAAAAACGGACCAACAATTCTTGAACCAATTAAACCGTACCAAACGTTAAAACTAAAACGGACTTGTGGAGCTCGTGGATGTAACGGGTGTCCCGGCTCTCGGCCGTATCTCAGAAAGGATTAGTCGTATGGCTTGCGGAAAATAAAAGTAAAAGTGGCCATGAGAAATTGCTGGAAATTATTTTTAAGTTCCTCATTTCGCCGCAAGAGGGCACAATTAAATTTCTTTTTTAAATTCTAAATTTCTCCGAAAATTCCTATATTAAGGTATAACTCTGATCACATCATCGAAAAGCTTAGACCATTCTGCATCATTTTGTTTTAAGGGCGCTATTTGTATTAATAATTATTACTTTGGCGATAACTCTGAAACGAATAAGGATATCGAACAGCGGTCTTCACATCGTTTCTTGCAGATTTTATCTACTTTCCGATTATGATGTCATAGTTATACCGTATGACTTGAATTTTCGGGATAAAATCGAAAAAACTGTTATTATTATAAATTGCGCCCTCTAGTAATTTTATTAAACACTATCGTGTACTGTTGGATACGGCAATTGAAGTTACTTACCTTTCCCTTCCAAACAAGCTTAAATTTAGTAAAATCGGATAAGTCGTTTAGAAGTTACAGCGATTTTAATGTTAACACATTCAATAGCTTCCCCCACTCTTATCAAGGTCGGTACGCCAACGAGCCTTAAACCAAAGTGATGCAGAATTGTCTAAGCTTTTCGATGATGTAATCAGAGTTATACCTTAATATGGGAATTTTCGGAGAAATTTAGAATTTAAAAAAATTAATTTAATTGTGCCCTCTTGCGGCGAAATGAGGAACTTAAAAATAATTTTCAGCAATTTTTCATGGCCACTTTTACTAAAAAAAAATATTTCCGCAAGCCATACCACTAACCCTTTCTGAGATACGGCCGAGAGCTATTCTTAGTGGGACACCCGGTACTAAGAAAAGATTTTCCCGTGACCAGTAATGATGATTTTTTTCTATTGTACATTCCAGAATTTGAGAAATTGGATTCATCTGTCCATAAAATATAACCAAAATTATTTACATTTTGGCGACAGAAGTTAAGATACCAATGGCAAAAAATTAGTCTTCTTTCGGGATCCCCTGCCAAAAGAGCTTGAACTGGGCGGTACTTGTACTGAATAAATTTGTGCTTTTTTAAAATCCTATGAACAGTACCATAAGACAAGTTAGAGTCCTTGACAATATCTGCAATGAAATTCTCACGGTAGGCTTTAAAATATGCCATAACTTCAATTTCCGTGACCTAGCTTATTATAAAAAAATTTTGTCCTTGTTTTGGCAAATTGTCTCTAAATTTTCGATAGAGTCTTAGAAAACATCGCTCATTCGGTTGAATGCGAAGTGGATATACCTCAGAGTAGTACTATCTTGCTCTCGAAGAGGATTTTCTGCACACTAAGTAAGTTTCTAACATAACACATTTTTCTGCATGGATAAAAACCATATTTTTTTCAATAATAACCGACACAACAAAACTTATAAACGAAAAAAGGATAAAAACCGTACCTATTAAAACAAGAAACCTTATATGAAATTACCATTGTTTTCCAAAGCCTTCCAGATGCAATATTGCGATGGTGACGCGGTCTTCATAGCCTCCTTATTATTTTACTACTATTAATATTAAGAAATTTAATATTGACGTTATTTTTAACTTTAGTTGAAAAGTCATTATAAGCTTTTTTGTTTAAACTTTAAAGCTTTAACAGATAATAATAATAATAATAATAATAATAATAATAATAATAATAATAATAAAAATAATAATAATAATAATAATAATAATAATAATAATAATAATAATAATAATAATAATAATAATAATATTAATATTAATATTAATATTAATATTAATATTAATAATAATAATAATAATAATTAATAATAATAATAATAATAATCAATCATTGCTGGCACAACCACACATCAACAAGGAAGCATCCCTCATGTGGTTAAAACTTGGATATCTATTTCCCGAAACCGAAGCATTCATTATTGCAATACAAGACCAAGTCATTGCGACACGCAATTATAAAAAATTTATAATGAAAGAACGTATCCCAACAGATAGATGCAGAATGTGCAAAGAACAAACCGAATCCATCGATCACATCATAAGCGGATGCCAAACACTAGCCCCAAAAGAATATACCAAAAGACACGACAATGTTGGCAAAGTAATTCACCAAGAGCTCTTAAAAATCCACGAACCGACAATCACCGAAACAATCCCATACTACAAATATAACCCAGAAAGCATCCATGAAACAGAAAACTATAAGATATACTGGAACAGAGAAATAATAACGGATCTTCCCTTACAACACAATAGACCAGACATGGTGTTCACTGACAAAATAAACAAACATACTTACCTGATCGACTTCTCTATCCCGCTTGCCGCAAACCTACAAAAAAAACACAGAGAAAAAATTAGTAAATACTTACCTCTTGCCAACGAAATAAAAGAAATGTGGAACCAAGAAAAAGTGATGGTAGTACCAATCATCATAGGTGCAACTGGAGAAATACCACACACACTCTTCGAAAACCTAAAAAAACTAAACATTAAAGAACAAATATACTACCAGCTACAAAAAGTTGTTCTTATAGAAACCAGCGGAATTGTCAGACGTGTACTAAATGACGCCGACAACTGAAACTTGAACTTTTCCAAACATACCAATCTACCTGCTTTCTTGCAACTAATGCCGAAACAGGATAGAAGCCATATCCAGATACAAAATCTGTGGAACCTGAGAATAATAATAATAATAATAATAATAATAATAATAATAATAATAATAATAATAATAATAATAATAATAATAATAATATTAATAATAATAATAATAATAATAATAATAATAATAATAATAATAATAATAATAATAATCATCAACGGGATTTATAAAACCCAGTGCGACATCTTGCGTCCCAGTACGGTACCTTAGAAAAAGTCAGTCGTAAAGGGATTATTCTGTAAAAACAGAAAATTTTGCAAGTATGCCCTCAAAACCGGTATAAGTGCCGGACCACAGATATTAATTCGAAAAAGTTTTGTCTGTTTCCTTCCGCCAAACCCATCCCCAGACGCGTTTTGCCGTTATTACGGCTCATCAGTGAGGCTCAGTTTGGCAGAAGGAAACAGGGCTCAAAGACAAATCACTTGTCAGGATCGATCATCAACGGGATTTTTTTACAGAATAATCCCTTTACGACTGACTTTTTCTAAGGTACCGTACTGGGACGTAAGATGTCGCACTGGGTTTTATAAATCCCGTTGATGATCGATCCTGACAAGTGATTTGTCTTTGAGCCCTGTTTCCTTCTGCCAAACTGAGCCTCACTGATGAGCCGTAATAACGGCGAAACGCGTCTGGGGATGGGTTTGGCGGAAGGAAACAGACAAAACTTTTTCGAATTAATAATAATAATAATAATAATCGTCTTTTATTTAGGAAATCCAAAAGTTTACATTTAAAGTGTTCTTTATAATAACTTCAAAAAAAATGAATTTCCTTAAAAGGCAGCCAGATGGAGGCAATATTTAGCCCTGAATGGCTAAACAACAAAACAAAAACCATTCTTACAATTCAAGTTACTGGCAAAAAATAAAATTTAAAATTATAATAATAAGCCAAAACAAAACATAAGTAAATATTAAAGTAAATTAATATATATTATAAATTACAATACAACTATAATTAGGTAGGTACTTAATTATGTATAGAAGACTATCACGAAATTAGAAAATAAGGTTAAATTAATTTATTGTCCAGCAAACAATTGCGATTTATACCTTCGCTTAAAAGTTAACTCATTTAACAGTTTAAACTCATTTGACAATTTATTATATATGTGTGGCGCCCGATAACTAAAACATCGCCGAAACATGGCTGTCGAATGCTTGGGAATGCTAAAAAGATCATTATATCGCGTGTTTCTGTTATGTGTCTCACTCCTAGAAATAAGCCGATCGTTTAGAAAAGTAGGGAGGCCTGTCAGCACAATTTTATGCACAAATACTGCAAAGTGCAGTTCTCGTCTATTATCCATATTAAGCCATCCCAGTTCTCGCATAGATTCCGAAATATGATCATATTTACGCAGAGAGAAAACAAAGCGACAACATGAATTTTGCACCCTCTGAATTTTTCTCTTTTCTAACAGATTAAGGTAGGGACCATAAACAAAGTTACAATAGTTAAAATGACTAAGAACTAGAGACTCAGACAAAACAACTCTTACCTGTCTAGACAAAATGTATCTATTTGCATACAGGACTCTAAGATTATGAAACGACTTTTGAAGCATATTATTAACCTGATCCACAAATTTCAACCGATCGTAAAGTACAATTCCAAGAGATTTTGTGGCGTTTCTAACCGGAATAGGCACTCCACCAATCTGTAATTGGACTGAGTTATTAATATCTAAAAATTTTTGTTTACCAAAGTGAACCACTACAGATTTGTTTGGATTTAAATTCAAGTTATGACCCTTTGCACAGTCGTGAATTTTTCTTAATTCATTGTTAATAATAAATTCGCCGATGTGATGTTCCTTTGGCAAGAAACTCGATAAAAAGATAATATACAGGGGTTTCCATTTAAAAAAATGGCACTTGACTTCTAACCTCAAAAACACGATGCTCTACTGTTTTTTATTCTTGTATCTTAATGAGCTGTAAAAATACTACTAGTTTGCTAATTTAAACAATTTTGTATCTTTATTAATAAGAAAGTTGCCAATGGTGGACACTTAATTTGGATAACCTTGTACTTATATCACGTTAATAAAATAATAAATCATACTATTACAATATAACACCAGTCGTTTTTATATCGTTGACAATGTGTAAATGACAACAGTTTTCAAAATTGTCTGATTGAGTGAGTAAAGAAAACTTAAGTAGGTAATGGAGAATTATTCCTATAGCGAATATGCTGACATGCATCTAATTTATGGACAAGAATTCGGTAATTGTGTGGAGGCAAGGAGAATTTATTCTCATACATTTCCAAATTGGCGTTTACCGCACTGAAGAACTTTTGGAAGGGCCGATCGTAGCTTAAGAGAAACAGGTAAAAAGTCAAGTAAAATTTTAAAAAATGCTAAAAGTAACTAATCTTCTACCAATCCATTTTAGGAACTTTTTGCTGCGTAAAGGTGGAAAAGGTCCTCCAAGAAGAGTAAAGAACCCTCAATTAGAGAAGGAAATTCTGGATGAGATTGCTGAAAATCCCTCTAATAGTGTAAGAAAGCTATCGGTCAAAGTCCATGCGTCAAAGTGGGTTATTCATGATACCCTTTGAGAACAACTGCTACACCCTTATCATGTTCAAAAGGTACATGCCATGTCTTCCGCTGATTATCCTGCAAGATTCAATTACGCAAATTGGTTTTTGGGACAATTTAGAAAGAATCCAAATTTTACTAGTATTGTTTTGTTCACGGACGAAGCCGGTTTTAGAATGAAGAAAATCCCCATGCAATAGTAGAGACAAAGCAACCAGCAAAGGTTCATGGTTAACGTATGGGTGGGGATTATTGGGAATCACCTCATTGGACCATTGTAACGAAGTTACTATATTTTTCGGGGTTTTTAATATTTTTACTGAATTGTTTTATAGTCTTTAAAGGTTAGTTAGTATGCGTGTTTAAGATTTACTTTCTTATGTTTCGTGCTACAACGTTCATTCTTGTACGTAAATAATTCATTTAATTTATAGATACATTCATTAAGTCTTCTCGACGCTTCCACTGCATCAGAAGGAGAAAAGGGGATCTGAATCTGTGTGTCGTCTGCGTATCTGTGGCCGATGCACTCTCCAAAGCAGTTTGACATATCCGCTGTGAAGATAATAAAAAAGAGGGCCAAGAAGTGACCCTTGAGGAACCCCTCTATTAACTTTTAAGGGCTTTGACCTACTGCTGTCAATCACAACTAGTTGTGATCTATCATCAAGATAGCTTCGAATTAGCTGGATGGTTTTAAATTTGAATCCATAGTGGCTTAACTTGGCGCACAGCATAGCGTGATTGATGGTATCAAAGGCTTTGCTATAGTCCAACAGGACCAAACCTGTTGTTTTACCCTCATCTGCCGCTAATAAAATGTCATCCAAGACCTTTAACAATGCCGTAGCAGTACTGAACCCCTTACGAAAACCTGATTGCAGATTGGGTAACATATTGTTGTTATTAAAATAATCAACGAATTGTCTATAAACAAGCTTTTCAAATACCTTGGAAAGTACTGACAACAGACTAATTGGCCTAAGTTCAGTAACAGATTTAGGACTATTCACTTTCGGTAGCGGAATAACTTCCGCCACCTTCCATTGAGAGGGGAAAATACACTTTTCAATGCAATAGTTAAAGAGTAGAGTGAGGATAGGCAAGATGGTTGGACAACATGGTTTTCCAATGAAATCCCGTCCGCGCCGGACGCGTTAGATTTTAATTGCGAGATAGCCCAGACGACGTCCTCCTCTTTTATCAGTTCGAGCTCAAATTCTGCTGACGTGCATTTATTGTTAAGGTATTTAGCAATAGTATCATGGTCCACAGTGTTTGCAATTTGTTTTACGGAGTCAATGAAATATGAGTTAATTAGATCGGGATTTTTCAGGTGGTTAGGAATATCAACGTTATTTTTTGACTTACTATAGACATTAAGATGGTCGAGGGTTTTCCACAACTCTTTAGAGTTTTTGGTACGACTTATATCATCAATGTACGAATTTTTTTCGGCACGTACTGCCGATGTAAAAAGATTTCTAATTTCCTTATATTCCTCCCAGTCTTGCAAATTTTTTGTACGTTTATATTTGGAAAACATATCATTACGATGCTTTTTCATAGCGCACAAAGCTCCAGTAAACCAGGGAGTGGCCCGTCTATAGTTACTCTCTTTTCAACCATATGTGCATGATTGTCAAAGAGGGTTAGAATAATGTCAGTGAGCAAAGCAGCTTTATTGTCGACACCGTCACAGTCAAGAATTTGCCACCAAGGCATGCTGATATGATCTTGATTAAAAATATTAATGTCAAATTGCCTAAAGTTACGATACATAATAAACTTTGGTTTAAACACATTTAGCTTAAAGTTTAGAGTGCAGTAAATCAGCTGGTGATCAGAGTGATCATGCATGTCGTGGTGATGGACATTGCCGACCAACAGACGTTCATCAGACAGGATAATGACGTCAATCAGACTGGCCCTGTCCTGTTGATATCTAGTAGGATTTAAGACAACCTACCTACAGTTGAAAGCGTCGAGGAGATCATAAAACTGATTAGTAATGTTAGTATGTCTCAACAAATTAATGTTAATGTCGCCCATTATTATTACTTCATCCGTTAACGGGGTAATGTTAGCTATCGAGTCCTCAAGTTGGCGTAATGCGGCAAGCATGTTGTGACGTGGAGGGCGGTAAACTATGCCCAAACCGATTTTTACTTTTTCAATCTTTAAAATAAGCCACAGTTGTTCGAAACTTTCGGATTTGTTCTCTACAGCATCCAAAACCGTAATCTCAATATCTGATCGAACATAAGCCCCTATACCCCCACCCCGAGATTCGCAATCACATCGATAAAAATTAAAATTCTGTATGTGAATATCGGCATCAGTCACACTATCCGCAAGCCATGACTCGGACACTCCTAAAACATCCAACCCCAGACTACCTGCTACTACTACTAATGGTGCCATGTATTTGAGCAATTATTGCAACAAAACTTAAATGGTTTGTTAGAAAATGTGTCCTTACAAATTGGATGAAATCAGATGTGGTTTATGCCCGACGGTGCACCGACCCATTTTAGCATTTTAGTTCGTCAGCATTTATCAAAAACTTTTGATTATCGATGGATATGTCGAGGTGGGCCTAATTTATGGCCACCAAGGTCGCCCGACATGACTCCATTGGTTTTTTTTGTGGGGAAATTTAAAGAGGCTTCGACGTCAGTTGACACCAGGGAAGACCTGATAGAAAGAACAACATGACATTGCAACGAAATTCTAGATAACCCTGGAATGTTGTTTAGAGTATAACAAGAAAACATCCGTCGGATAAGAAAATGTATAGAGGCCCATTTAGAAAATCTGCTTAAGTAAATAAGAAGCAAAGCTTTTACATTTTTAACATTCTTGCGTTTAAGTGATTTCCGAAATTTCAAAAAATTTAGTTTTAAGTGCTTTTTATAATTTACCTTTGACCTGTTTCTCTTAAGCTACGATCGACCCTTTCAAAAGTTCTTCGATGCGATAAACGCCCGAGAGTTAGAAATGTATCAGAATAAATTCTTCTTGCCTCCACACAATTACCGACTGCTTGTTTATAAGTTAGATGCATGTGAGCATTAATGAGATGTAATAATTTATTTAATTATTTTAGTGCGTAGTATTAATCTTAAAGTTATTTGATTAGTTATTGTGTTCAAATAGCTTATGTTAATAAACTTGATTATTAAATAAATGTCGAATCAATGCTTAAACGTAATATACAAAAACCTTATTTTCCTCGAAAACCGCTAATTCCATCAAGACAAAATGTAGAGTACCTTTTTTAAATAAAAATTAGAAAAATTTTATAACATCGGTTTTTAGCTCTGTAAAATGACACCTGTCAAAATTTTGGCCCAACGAGTGTGGTGGCAAGTCCGTCCCTGACTTCCCTGACAATGTAAAACATCTAATGTAGTACGGTTTTATCAGTCTCTATGGCCTATACAAAATACTAAAATTTCATTAAATTCTACGTGTCGGTTCAAAAGAGCCGAAAAGGTAAGTCGCTGGGTACCTATTAGGAGCTTTGTATCTCCGTTAAGGGGCACTTTAGGTTTTTTATATGACAAAGTAGAGTTATTTTGACCTCCCCTATACGCTATGTATGCGTATGAGTATGCCATATACTTACCGGACACCCTATATATTTTGTCATTTCTTAAATAATGCAATTCTTTCTTAAAATTAGTCAGGTATAAAAGGTATACGAGTTGACAGTAGATATTTTATTAGATAATATATATTTCGGTTCAGAGGACTTAAGTCAACTTGAGGCGTTAATATCAAACACTATCGAAGATTTACTGATTTACTGCCTACATAATAATTTGTAGGTATTTTGTTACCCTTCAACGGTAATCGCTACCACAGGGTATATGTATAGCTACATATTCTGTGCCGCTACACTTAAGGTTTTATTACCAATCACAAGATTTTAATATTCTGAGAAATGTCAATCTTTTAATTATATTTGGCACTATTTTGACTATATCTCCCTTATACCTAACACTAGAGAAATAATCAAAACAGAATATTCATATTTTGTTAACCAAATCGATATTTTGTTAGGAAATTCTAAAATATATTTATTAATCTTAACTTTCGTTAAAAGTAGGTATATTATGTTTCCTAGTTAACTGACATATTCCTTCTTGCAATGATTACTGATTAAAAATTATTGGCAAAAAGCGGATTCACTATCTTACTTCCCTTACCTAAAGAAGTTGAACAAAATTATATATATATTAAGATCTTCGTGAGTTGAAGCCATGATTACTTAATACACAGATAGCCATATTTTATGTGTAGTTGTGTAAATTAATCGATATTTCTTTGTTTTGGAATAGAGCGGACTTTGAGTTGCGTGTCGCAAAGCACTTTCCCGCCTGAAATTGATGTTATTGTTTATGACCCAGTTTTAAATGATCTTTTATGAATATTTCGTTTTTTTAATGTTTATAGAAAAGAAATGATTGTTTTACGGCATGCGTTTTCGTTATGACCGGTTATAGTTTTAAATGTCTCCTTAATTATTATTGCACTATGAATAAATACCTACTTCATATTATTTAATAAGTGATAATATTATTATTTGTAATTTGGCTGCGAGAAAATTACTTTTTTATAATTTTAGACTGACCAGTTTTAGACTCAATAAGTTTTGTTCGGGTTTGATCATGACTAGGGCTGGGCGATATTGAAATTCCAATATCGCATATCGATATTAAAAAATATCGATATAGTCGATATATCGATAATATCGAGAAATATCGATAAGTATCGCTAAATATCGATAATATTGATAAATCCTTATTTTATTTTTTAAATATCGTTATTCGATATATCGATATATCAATAAAAATATCGATATATTGAATTTCTGCCCAGCCCTATTTATGACATTAAAATTTAATGTAAATAAATATTGACTTGATATAGGCTAGTAGGGTGCTACGCTTTTTGTGTCTCTCCAGCTGTTTCAAGGAGTAAGGTCACATGACGACGTAAAAGTAGGGGAAGGCACGAATATCGAAATTTCCTACTACTTTATGCTTCAAATTTTCAGGGTATTTTGGGTTCAGGCTTTGCCCTAAAAGTCCAACAAAAGCAACGCCAGAAACACTTTAATAGGCAAATCCCTGCGGCAGCCATGTTAATTCAATGTCTGTGGCGATGTTACGCAGCCGATAAAAACTTCAACTCGACAGCTACGTGGCAGGTTTACCTTAAGGACCAAATATCGAATCAACAGGTACCTATATATAAACATAAAAATCACTTGCCTTCTTTAAGTAGTGTATCATGACAATGTGTGTCATGTGAATAGTAACTAAAAATTAAAAAAATCTCTTTAAATTTTAAGGCTTCTTCTACCACGGGTGGAGGTGCTACCACTGGAGGAGGACCAAATTATTCTATGCCGCTATCAAAGGTAAATTAACTAAAAGGATAATACCGAGTGGCTAGTGGTAGTGGGTTGCTTAAAGCATGCCCCATAAAATAATTTTATTGACGATAGAAGTCTAACCAACTGCATGCTGTTACATTCCTAGCAATTTTAGAACCAAAACACAGTTTTTTCACCAGCAATATGAAAAAAGGTGCTTGAAGTATTTTCCATTGATATGTGATCTTTGTACACCTATATACAGGGTGGAATGAAAATGAACCCGAAAATCCTAATATTTTTAAATGTCACTGCTGTAAGGGGGGAAATTATTGAAATCTGCTCTAGTAACGGTGATTTTGTAACGACAGCTACATAGTATGAAATGACAAGTAAACACTTGGTTGTCTGAAGGTAAATAAAATTTTAAAGTACCTCAAAAATTGAAGACTATCACTAAATGTATAACCTTAATCATTGAATATCAAACTATAAGAAGGCCATATGAGCCGATTTCCTAAATCTGCTACGTCAAATTCATAGATGGCACAATTAGTTCACCAACAAGAAAGCGACTAACCTTTTCACTGCTAAATTAAAACATTGTTGCCGCCTGTCTGTTTGACTTGCTGCATGAGTTTTTTAAATTTATTTTTATATCTTATTGTAAAACTTGATTTCACATAAGTACCTACACCTATCCTAGATTTAAATAGCTTACATTTATTTTCCTACCTATAGTATAGTCTAGACTTTAAAATGTTCCTATTTTTAATTGCTTTGTAGCTTATAATATTTTCAACCTTTTGACGTCCCAACGTTAATTACATGAAAACATATTAACCGCCATGTATTCTATTTCTAACAGAATTAAATGACGACTCTCACTATTCAATACCCACCTAGGCTACAACGTATACCTATGTTTGGTAAAATATGAATGATGTGGGGTTTGTTTGTATAACTTGGTTTTAATTTGCAATTATTACTACTTTTCAAAATGGTTAAAATAAGTAGGTTTTACTTTCTTACTTAAGAAGCATTCAGTTTGTTTGTATTAGTGTATTACGTATTTTGCTATTTTTCGACGAAATAAAACCTATTTTAGTTATACTTGCTGTCGCTTTTTATTTACTTTTATTTGTTTAACATTTAACACCTAATGCAACGGTAAAATCATTATGAAAGTCGGTCCAATTACCCCGGAGTAATCAGCGTACATATTATTATCAAAAACATACATTTGGCTGGAATTGAGAACCTCCTATTTTATTGTCTGTTAAAAATGCTTGAATTCTTAAAAATTCCAATAAAATACGATATGCGGCAACACCACGACATCACATCAGTGAATTTGAGACATCTGTTGCCGAGGCGCTGCATTATAACGACAGACAGGCCACAGATTTAAGGTTAGAGTTACGACTAACTCCACAATGGCGGCCAAACCAGCTCCAATACGTCAAAAAATGGGTTGTGAACTTTTCTCGGACATCTGTCATTCTTATATAGTTTGATATTCAATGCCTTAATAAATAAACAATTCGTTATAAATATAATCTACGTTTTAAACTAAAAACAACATTCGACACTCGATAAATTAAAGACGAATGGAGCGTATAAAAGTTAAAATAATAATTTGCATGATTTTTGGTATTTTTTTCAGTTTAAATTTTATTTTTATAATTTTTAAAGAGCTTGTTCCTATAATATGTTATCTTTTAGAAGTAAGCTCCAAAAAAAATTGTATCTTCATCTGTTTAAAAGTTATTCCGAAACTACCAAATTTCTACAATCTTTGTTTCTCATTCCCACCAACGAGTATAAACGGGGCGGGAGAGAACAGGAAGATCGGATTCTTTGTGCGTTTCGTACGGACAATAATGGGGATGAAGACGAATCAAATACTCTTAAATGCCTTAACTGATGGCCTAACGACCGGATCATTTACACACCTTAGGTACATCAGCGGCTTCGTCAGATTTACGGATAACCGAACGTATTTTTGAATTTTGTCTGGTCGCCTAAACAGTCCTAATAATTGACAGGCGTATCGGAGCATACATATTTCAGGCGATCGTCCTTCAGTCGGACTGTTATGGACAAATGAAATAAAATATTTAGCTCCTGCACAAAAGTTACGGATTTTGGAGAATTTAAATACCGGAATAATATAAAGAAATATTGACACAACAAAGTTTTCTTACGACGACATTAGACTTTACATTATAGGCGGTAAACCCATTGTTTACATCCATATTTTGACACCTAACCAGAAATATTAACTATAAAGTAAATAGGCCTACTGAAATAATAAATAAGGCACATTTTTTAAGTCATAAATAAGCCTTAGATAATATGTAACTTCATATATTATTATATAACTAGACTTTCACTTTTTCTTCTTGATATCATTTATAGTTTACCTAAAAAATAATAAACCATAATATAATTTACTCATTTAAAATTAGAAATAGGTACCTATACCCTCCATAAAATCATTTTTATTTTTTATACTAAAAATTGGATTCTATTTAATTTTCTATATTATATTTCTAAAAGCATATTTGGTAAAAGCGATCTAAACAGTTTATATAGATCAAGTTCGGCAACTTTGCTATTAAATTTAGTGATTATATTATTTTTAAACCTAAGTGGAAAATCCACTCAAGGAAATGGCTAAATTTGGCAGTGAAAGGAATCCGGCCTTTTAAGTAAATTGAATAAGTTACCAAGAACATGAAAGAAGTTATTTTTAAACTCTTTTTTTATACTAAAACGATAAAAATAGGTTGGGAATTTTTTATTTAAAAATTATTTGTGTTTATATTAAATCTTCCTTTGATTTAGGTAAATAATTTTAAACATTTAAAAAAATATATTATTTCAATAAAGTTTTTGTAATCGATACAAAAACAAAACCTATTTATTTATGTAGGTATATTTTACTATATTTGTTTGAAACCGGAAAACCGACTTGCAGATGAGATGAGAAGAGAAGAGAAGAGAAATTTTCCACATAGTATTAAAAAATGCTAATATATTGGGAAAACTTGAAATTTCAAAATTTTTAACCAGAGCACGAATTATGAAGTAATGAAGCACCAAATATTTTTTGACAAAATGGTGACAGGAGAACTTAATGGCCAAAGGGAGGCCATCAGCTAAGCGACGTGCGACAGTGAACCGACTAGTGTTTATATAAAAGATTCAAAAGTTATTTTTGTATCTCGGGCTGTTGGATTAAAAACGGCTATAAACCTTTTTGTTTTTACAAGCCTGCTTTATTAAAACATACTTAAGTAATTAACATAATCCTATATTGGAACATTACGTTTATGCAGACAAGAAAGAGTGTTATGTTCACAAAACGGTTTAGGGCGATGACACACATCAGCGGTTTGCGCCTACTCGGCAGCCGACTCTGTCGCAATTATGCAAAACACACACAGCAGTGAGTCGCGACGCGCGGTTTTATTATCTCCACGACAGTGTCTAATATATCGGCCGATAGCTGATGTTTTCTGGCTTGAAATGGTTTCCTGCTAAATAAAAAGTTAGAGCCTAAACTGCATAGCACTCCTGTAACTATGACTTTACATGATAGACATTTACCTTAAGATAAGTAAACAATAATCACGAAAGTGACAAATTTATGGGTACCTATATCTACCATTAGAATTTATCGTCTTTAGTAAATTACCCCATAGGGGTAGAATTTCAATCTTCGCTCCTAAAAAAATTAAAATTCATTTACAAACGCTGCTTTTGAAAGTTTTTATCTTGTAACTTTTTCCTTCGATTTTTTGGAAATTCGTATAGAGCAGCTAACTTTACACATATCAAGAATTTTACAGAGAAAACGTAAAACACAACAACAAAAATGGCGCCGAGCCGGTTCTGGAGTGTATTTTGAGGATGTCGCTAAACAAGGAAACTAACAAGAGGGTTGTGTGCATGCCCATACCTATAGGGCGTCAAGACATGTGACTGACGAGCGAACAAACGCGTTTTTCACTCATAACCTTTGTTTGCGCACGAGATAAGCTGTACGGATCTAAAGGTAAATGTTTTTGCTTTACAGGTAATTTCCTCCAAACATTCTACTTATTTAGGTAAATAGGTTTGTTAAAGGCGCGGGGTATCCTTTAGAAGAGTCCAACATCGACAATAGATGGCGCTTAACGCTGCATCATTTCGACGCTCATCGTCGTGAATTGTTCAAGTTTGAACTCTGTGTTCCTTTTTTCGTCGGATCCTAGCGTCACTGATGAGCCATGATATGGCGAAACGTATCTAAGGAGGAATTTAACTAAATTACAGGAAAACCACACTGTCTACTTCTGGTTGAAAACAAAAGTTATTTAGAATTTTCATAAGATTGAAAAAATAAATGCTATACCTTCGATGCACCTTTACTATGAGGATTTTTGCATAAACTAAGGCACGAAGAAATAATGATAAGCTCACGAAAAGCTCCGATCGGTCATTAAATTTTCACTTATAATATCACAAGAGCTTAAATTATTTCCAGGAATAATTTAAGCTCGCGTGGGATTCGGTAAGAAAATTTCACACCACTTCACACCATAATTTGGAAAAAAAATTATTAATCAAACTTGACATTTTAAACTAATTTCACTGCTTGTCAAAAAAATCATATAGGCATATCCACCATATTTCGTTAAATAAAAAAAAAATTACCAACTTTAGTTACACCAAACACTAAAACTCAGATAGGCGTTAGTTCAGTCTGTCGCCCTTTCATAATTTTAGGTTACTAAAGGTGGTAGAAATGTATTTATTGTAAAACTTTAATTTAAAAAATATAATATTAACATGGTTTGTTGCAGTAGGTGGCCGTGATAATAATATAGGCGGCCATGCTTTTGACAGATGAGGTTTATATTGGTAAATGTTGTAAATGTCAAAAAATTTCCACTTAAATATCGTGGCGCCTCAAAAAAATTTCCGGAAATTCTTTTAGTTGCCATGGTAATTAGTCATAATTGAGGTATCTTATTGGTTAAAAAGTATAGGTGTGAAATTTTCCCTTTAACACAATCTCGAGCGACGCAAGGTCGCGGGCTGTTAGTTAGGAACCTCTAAACCAAACCAAACAAAAGTTTTATTCGATCATTTCGTTTAATTCGTTCGTTCTTTCAATCTTTGATCGCTTTTTCGTGTTCTGTGCCGCGAGCCTATTAATTCGATTGTTCGATTCTGCATGCATGGAATGCGAGTAGATCAATTTGAGTGAACAGTTCAACACTCTTGGGTGATTCGATCATAGTCATTGAATCATTCACGATTGACAAACCTCTAGTTTCTTTTGTGATAAATATTTTACCGCAAGACGGTAAACGGTTTTCAAGATACAGCCCGTATCCCTTTGTACCGAACAAACCATACTTTTTAGCTGTATACCCGATACCGTAATTTATGCTAGTACCCATAGGTCGTATTTAGGAATTATTTTCCCCAGTCCCAAATTAAAAACGAATAATTAAGTGCAGGACAAACAACAATTGAACTGTTAGCTGTCGTTAATGATGCTAAATACCGGGTCCGGCAAAATGTATTACCCATTTTTAAACTTTAATAAAATTAAATAATAATACAAATTTTTAAAGACAAAGGACGGGGGATGTCTAGAAAATAGCGTCTAGCGAATGACCGCCTTCTTGAACCATGCATTCTTCCAAATTCTTGTAAATCATTGCATTACGGCGCGAAGGATGTGCCTTGGAATATCATTCACTTCATTTCTTATGTTAGCTTTCGCTTTCAGTTCCTTAAGGTCTCTAGGTTTATTTACATACTTACTTTTTAAAAAGCCCCAAAGAAAGAAATCGGGGGCCGAGAGGTCTAGGGACCGTGCAGGCCAAGGGAAGTTACCATTTCTTAAAATAAACCTATCATGAAAAGTTTCTCTTAAAATAGCCATACTGATTCTTGCAGTGTGGCTAGTTGCGCCATCCTGCTGGAACCAATATTATTCTCTCAGTTCGTTTTGTATTGCTGGTAAAAAGAACATTTGAAGCATTTCTGCATTTTTTTTTTTTTTTTTTTTTTTTTTTTTTTTTTTTTTTTTATGATCGAGCACAAGCACTATAGGAAAATCCTTTAAGGCGCTCTGGGAGCGGTGCGTGTGCGAAGAAAGCGATTCACGTTTTTCTTGAATCGTTGGAGGTTATATTCGGTTGGAAACACGGTCTCAGAAAGGCCGTTCCACAAAGATGACGTCCTCCAAATGAAAGAGTTCTGAAACAATGATGTTCGGGGTGTACTAAGTTGAACCACATAGGGATGGGCGGCAGTGGTACGTCGTGTGTTTCTGCTATGCATTACTCTAGGTGGAATCGAGCGGGCAATATCTGTCGAACACTTGCCATGAAAATATCTGTAGAAGAGAGTCAAATCACCAACCTGTCTTCGATGTTCTAAGCTGTCGAGGTTCTTAGTCAGCTCGTGGTCGCCGATTAGACGAACGGCTCTCCTTTGGATGGAATCCAACAACCGAAGGGTATGCTTCGGTGCAGAACTCCAGATATGAGAGCAGTATTCCAGTGATGGTCGAATCTGGGCTTTATAAAGTGTCAAAAGTTGTTGAGGTGTATACAACTTTTTGGTACGGAAAAGTATACCGAGCTTCTGAGAAGCTGCCCTGGCGATTGCCACTACGTGATTATGCCAAGACATATTTCCTCCCAGGTTGACACCCAGCAAATTAATAGACGAAGTCAGTGGAATTGCGTGTCCTGCCATAACGATATCGGGTTCTGCAATGTTGACCTTCTTAGAGAAAACTGCAGCCTGGGTTTTTTGAGCGTTAAATTCGACTTGGTTACTGTCACCCCAAGACAAAATTTCTTCCAGGTCTTTATTGAGGCGTGATACCTCATGTTGTCTGCGAAGATGTGCGTCAGTAGCTGATGTTTGAGGTTTCAAAGAAAAAGATGAGATAAGTGTGCTGTCGTCAGCAAAGCAATATAATGGATTTTCTGTTTTCGCTAGAAGGTCGTTAATGTACAGTAAGAAGAGAGTGGGAGATAATATGGACCCTTGAGGAACACCAGCATTGATGGTGAGGGTGTCTGAGAGAAACCCGTCAATCGCCACTTGCAGAGAGCGGTCCTTGAGGAAGCTAGACAACCATGAACAAAATCGACCGGGCATACCATAAGAACGCAGTTTGCTTAGGAGCCCCTCGTGCCAGACACGGTCAAAGGCTTTAGAGATGTCCAGTGCAATAGCGCGGAGCAGTAACAGTTACCGTCGCACCATTCTCCTAGAAGAAATATGGGCCGACAATTTTGGAAGAGGATATGGCACACCAGGCGGTTACCTTCGGACTATGTAAAGGTGAATTTTACGAGTATTATCTTCAGCCTAATAACGGCAATTTTGCTGTTTGACATCACCGTTAAGGTAAAAGTGTGCTTCATCGCTCATGTAAAGATAATATTCTATACCTTGATGATTTTCGCGTTAATTCATAAAATTGCGACAAAACTGAAGCCAATTAATTTTATCTTGTGCACTTAATTCTTGAACTACGGCAAATTTATTTGAGTGGAACTTTATTTTTTTCAGCATCCTTCTCATGCTCCTGTCTGTCAAATGAAGAGCTTCAGCATGATCAACAATACATCTTGTTGGGCTAGCCGTTACAGCTGCCCTTACTCTCTCCTGGTTACGATCATTACAAGCAGATCTTGGTCTTCCGCTTGACTTTTTGTCTAAAATTTATCCGAGTTCCCATTCCCTTCCCATTTACGGTATTAAGGCATAATGGTTTTACATTGAGGGCAAAGGCGAATGTTAAATTGGCGTTGTCTTTGAACAACAACAACAACAACAACTGAAGTAAACTGAATAAATTTGTTAACACAAAACACACGATGTTCCACTGACCAGCGCTCCATTTTAACAACTGTCAAAACATGTCACAAAATTTCTAAAGCCTACTCGTTAAAAATCCGTATTGTTTTTGAATGTTATCCAAGTTAATAAATTTTTATAAGTCGTTAAAAATGGGTAATACATTTTGCCGGACCCAGTATATACGTATTTAATTTAATTTTACTGATGATGATGATGTTGTGTGACAGCGGAACGCCTACACCTATTTTTGAAATAATTATCTTGGAATTTGTTATAACACCAAAGTAAAATGCAACAATAAATATACACTACATAGTGTTATAAAATTGAATTATTCTATTTAATTAGGTGACTACTTGGGTGTCCTAGAAAAACACTCAGTTTTTTGTTTTTTGTTTTGAATCGACTATCTACAAAGTTGAGTAAGGACTTCTAAAATTAGACGGAATGTGCCGCACGTAAGTAATAATTATCTTTGCAGAACAATTAAGTGTTTACTTGTCATTTTAACCAATGCCGCTACTTTCAAAATTTAGCAGTAGCGACGGGATATCAATGAAAAAAAAAAAAGAAATGGGGAATTTTCTTGTAGCACAAGAATATTCAAATATATTTTTCAGCGGTTCGGAATATATCAGGATTTGCGGGTTAAATATAGGTTATGCCTAAGTTATTTCCAAATATATCTAAAAATAAATTCGTTGGTTTTCGTCGTCTTTACTCTATAATTTTAAGTTCATGTTTGGCAGTGTCGAGACGCTCTAGACACTGGCCCATCATAACATCAACATCATACACCAAATAATAAAGAAAAACAAAGATAAAAGACACAAAAACTTCTCTACAAAGAACATCCCACTCCAATTAAGGAAAAATACTGCTCACAGGGAACGCAAGCCAAAAAATCGGCAAAAAACTTCAAAACCTTAATATCATTCCTATACAAATCAATAAAAATAACTTACACAAACACATATCCAATGCTAAAATAGAAACTAAAATCAAACTTTCACAAAGTGGGGTCTACTAAATAGAATGCGACAACTGCGAGGCTATGTACATTGGACAAACAGGTAGAAATTTTGACACCAGGCTTATAGAACACAAAACATCTATTTTAAAAAAAGAAAATAAAAAAGGTTTAGCTGATCACTGCATAAAACCCATATACATGCATAATAAAATCAGAAAACTAAATTTATTAGAAACAATAGCTATCAAAAAAGCCATAAAAAACAAACGTAATGTTGTTAATAATAAAACCGAAGTACCTTCAGGCGCTTCCCTAATTCTTAATAGCACACTAATTTAGGACTAAATATGTATCTGTACATTTAAAAGTTAGGAAAACCTACAGTTGACCATTCAATCTTCTAATTCTAATTTTAATTTTATGACATGTTTAAAATTACCATAATATGATATAAATACCTTTGTAATGCCAGGCATAATTTAGCATCTTTATGTACTCCTTTGACAATGGTCCGCAAGGGCCGAAACACGTGTCAGGAAACTAATTAAATTTGTGAAACATAACAAGTAGTTATTATTTTTTCTTCCTGTGAAATGGAACAACAGTTCACCAAGCATGTAGCCCAACACAAATTAATTTAATTTTTATTTGTAAAAACTAAGTCTGTCTTAATATATTAATATTAAAAACATTTTCAAAGATCGGTTACAGGACAGTTATTGTAACATAAAAAATGTTTTCTTCTGCTTTCACGCTATAAATAATGGGCTTTTTCATTAAATTTCGATTTTGAAAATTTTCTCCGGTAACTTTTTAAAATCGTGAATTATTTCCTCAGAAAATAGTTAAACAAAATACGCTCTCTAATAGAAACACTAACGCACATATTGTTATATGTGCACTGTTATATGTGCTTTTTTGACCAGTCAAAGGTTTTTTCCTAGGAGAAGGAGGACGCGCTTGTAACTGAATGATTGAATGTTGTTTCCTGTTTCTATAGGTTGTTTGCTATTAAAGTTATCGAAATAAATATCATTATAATCGGAATAGTGACTACCAAATAAAAGAATTATGAGTAATAAGGTGAAGGTATGTTTGTGATAAATTTTTTTAGTTTTCCGGCTTTTTTTCAATTGATTCCAGAAAAGTTTTGTGACACTTTATGAAGGTTTTTATTATTAAGATATATTTTAAGGTGGGAGTATTAACAGGCTTGTCAACCTATAACCTACTTGGCGTAGATTAATTTATATTTTTTAGCTTTTACACAAATTTTAAGTAAAATCAATATCGACCGCATATTCTATACACAATATTTGACATAATAAATAATTATCAAGGACTTTCATAAATTATTAAGGAGAATTGTATAGCAAAAAATACCGGTTAATATTTTTTTAACATTATTATGTCATAGTTCTTTCACTATACGATTCTCCCAAAATTACCAATAAGACAAATTGGTATTTTTGTAATATGTCAGATACCTACCTAAATAATGTGGCGACGATATTGATTTGATTTAAATGTTAGTTAAGAAAATAATAAACTAAAAAAAACAATGTGAAATAGGTTATAGATTAGCAATAGATTGAATGACGTTGAGAATTCCACTTTAAGGAGGAATTATCTACCTAAATCCACCTTAAAGTGGAATTCTCAACGTCATTCAATTTATTGCCAACATATAACATATTTGGCCTTGTTTTTCTTAGTTTATTATTTTATTGAATAAGATTTAAATATAATCAATATCGTCGGTACAATATTTAGGTAATATCTGACATATTACAAAAATATCAATTTATTTCATTGCATATTTTGGGAGAATTGTATAGTGAAAGAACAATGACATAATAATGTTAAAAAAAAACTTGACCGATATTTTTCGATATACTTACTTGCAATTCTCCTTAAATAAATTATGAAATTCGTTAATATTTATTTAACATGTTAATTATTACCTATAGAATATGAAGACGATATTAATTTTATTTAAATTTTGTGTAAAAGTTGGAAAAAATAAATAAATCTACGCGAAATAGGTTATAGGTTAGCAAGCATGTTGATACTCCCACCTTAAACAGATTGTCATTCAGGTTATCAGTGCTAAATATGATGAATTCAAGTGAAAACGCCTATTTGGAGTTTCCGATAATGACACTGACGTTTAAGAAGTTATTCCAATTTTTTCAAAAATATATACATATAAAATATATACGGTGATTGGCCTCGTTGCGGAAAAAGGCCGACGTAAAATAAAAAAAAAAAAAAAAAAAAAAAAAAAAAGAAATAATGTTAGTTAATTTTTTTAACATATTTTGTTGTTTATTTTGAAAAATATTCCAAAAATTATATTTTCACATTTTTCTAAAAGCAATTTTGACTTATTTGCTTTGTTAATTAAAAACAAATTGAAATTAAAAAATTATGAATTTAAAAGATTTTTCTAAACTTTCAATAAAAATCGGAATAACTTTTTAACAATTTTCCGAATTATCTATTCTGTTTTATGAAACCTACAATGTGTACAAATATAATATCCCAGTTAAAAATATCCATTAGACTAGCACTAATCAGATACAGAAAAATGTCCCTTAAAACCATACATAGTTAGGTAGGTAGGTATTTAATATTAAAATTTTAAAAATGTTCTAAAATATTTTTTTAAATACCGAGTGTTTTAAGAGGACTAGGATGGATCGATTTTTTTTTCTGGATTTTCATTTGACCTTATCTGTTGAAAGTTGTCAATAGGTGACATGATTACTTAAGGGAAATCTCAAAATTTTCGAAAGTCATTTTTAGGTTCCCCGCCGGCATCAAAATTTAGGAAAATTGACAATTTTTTACCGTTTTGAGAAAAACCACAGATATTTTTCTTTTAAAAAAAAACACTTATATGCCAAATCATTGTGGTTTATAGGATTTATTATGTAGAAAAAGCTCAAATTTTTAAATTAATATCTAGAGGTTCCCCTGCTATAAAAGAATTAGCAAAAATTAAAATATTAAACTTAAAAAAAAAAAAATATTGGTGAAATTTTTGTTAAAACTTTATTATTTTTTTTACTTGGCAGACAAAACAAAATCACTTCTGGTATAAAAATATGGAAAGTTGTTCCTAGAGTACATTTTGACCTTAATGAATACGTCTTTAGCTTCTTGCCCTGAAACAGCTAGAGAAGCCTCTGGTTTAAGCTTAATGCTCTTATCGACAGCTTAAGTGTGGCAAGGAAATATAGACAGAGACATATTTTCAAATTTATCAATATCATCAATCAAGTCTTCTACAGTGTCACCAGTAAAGTCCGCATCATATGGGATTTTTTTTTAGTAATAGCTTTATTCAAAATTTAACTTTGGCATCAAGTTCTGCTTCGATCGAGATAAAAATTAAGCAAAAAAATAGTAGTCACGTGATTCGCATTATCTGTCAAATTTTAATTTTCTCAAAAAAATAATTCAAAAGTGGGGTTATTTCTGAAAATATCGAAAAAAGTTATTAGAAAAAGTTTTTTTAAATGCAGTTTCTAGCCCACGTGCAAAATTTCAGCTACATAAGATAATTTTGATTTTTTACCTATATTTTGTAAATTGCACCACTTTCAGACACAAACTAGGTTTTCAAAAATACTTATTTTATGAAGTAACCTTATACAGGGTCAAAAACAAATAAACTTTACATCACATGCGACCAAATTTTAATAGCCCAATTTTGATTTTGTAGAAAAACACACATTTAATATGGCGCTACATTAAGAAAATGTATCTGAAATAAAGCATTGTCAAAACTATGGAGGGCTTTTTACCTAAAGCCCTCCATAGTCAAAACTAAGAAGTTTTATGTAGATTGCGTGGTTTGCAAAAGTGGTGCAATTAACAATCGTGTCACCAGTAAGGTCCGCATCATATGGGATTTTTATTCGACATTTGACTTTGGCATCAAGTTCTGCTTCGATCGAGATGAAAATTAAGCAAAAAAAAATAGTAGTCACGTGATTCGCATTATCTGTCATATTTTAATTTTTTTCAAAAAATAAATCAAAAGTGGGGTTATTTCTGAAAATATCGAAAAAAGTTATAAGAAAAAGTTTTATTAAATGCAATTTCTAGCCCACATGCAGAATTTCAGCTGCATAGGATAATTTTGATTTTTTACCTGTATTTTGTAAATTGCACCACTGTTGCAAAATAAGACTCAACGCAACCTACATAAAATTTCTTAGTTTTGACAATGCTTTATTTCAGATACATTTTCTTTAAAGTAGCGTCATATTAAATGTGTGTTTTTCTACAAAATCAAAATTGGGCTATTAAAATTTGGTTGCATGTGATGCAAAGTTCATTTGTTTTTGTCCCTGTATAAGGTAACTTCATAAAATAAGTATTTTTGAAAACGAATTTGTGTCTGAGAGTAATACACCTTAATAGTAAGACAAAAAAGAACACAGTGTCATCAGTAAAGTATTTATTAAGTGGAAAATAAATTTTAGTTTAACTTAACGTAAAGTTTATCTATTTTCAACGATTTAATTTAAAACCCCTTTATTTATTTTTTATTTTTTTACTTTCAGACACAATCTACATTTTCAAAAATACGTATTTTATGAAGTTACCTTATACAGGGTCAAAAACAAATGAACTTTGCATCACATGCGACCAAATTTTAATAGCCCAATTTTGATTTTGTAGAAAAGCACACATTTAATATGACGCTACTTTAAAGAAAATGTATCTGAAATAAAGCATTGTCAAAACTAAGAAGTTTTATGTAGGTTGCGTTGAGTCTTATTTTGCAAAAGTGGTGCAATTTACAAAATATAGGTAAAAAATCAAAATTATCTTATCCAGCTGAAATTTTGCACGTGGGCTAGAAATTGCATTCAAAAAAACTTTATCAAATAACTTTTTTCGATATTTTCAGAAATAACCCCACTTTTGAATTATTTTTTGAAAAAAATTAAAATTTGACAGATAATGCGAATCACGTAAATACTATTTTTTTGCTTAATTTTCATCTCGATCGATGCAGAACTTGAAGCCAAAGTCAAATTTTGAATAAAGCTATTAATAAAAAAAAATCCCGTATGATGCGGACTTTACTGGTGACACTGTATACTATAAGTCGGAAATAATAGTCAGTGACGTCAGTCACTAGTTCGGAAATAACACAACAAGAGCGGCTTAAAATAATAAATAAATCTGGTATGAACTGCTCGCAAAATGCCGCTTGTTCTAATGGGGGCACGGCGAGTCTACACAAAACGTGCACCCGCTGCCAAATTTATTGTGGCCCGTATACTGGAGCTTACGCGGATCATTTCAAGCAGCTCTATTTTAACATAGGTTCGCGATCGACGGACGTAAGTGTACTGATATTTTACGGTCATCAGGTGGACGTTGCAACGTTGCAACAGTAAACGAGCATGGGCCTTGTCGAGGCCTGTTGAATAGGCGCGCTTGCGAGTTTAGGTTATAGTCTTGACCCCCCCTGCGAAAAAAGTGAAAATACATTTAACTGTGACCAAACATGCGTTGGTAAAAACCGTTTATGAAAGTATTCGCGCTCGAAATCCCGATTTAGGCGCGGAGGATGCAGCAGAATTTTGCGGAAATTTAACACAATTGTCTTCTCGGACAGTTTTCAGATCACTTCACGTTGATAAAACGAAGGAAAAGAAGGAAAAAAAGGAAACAAGAGGTAGAAAGAAAGTAATTCTAGATGATGACGTAAAATATACAATTCGCCGGAAAGTGTACAGTTTCTTTTTTAGAAACGAAATGCAAACCCTAAATAAAATCAAAGCTGAATTAAATGCTGTTGAATCTTTACCCAAAAAATCCTTTGGAGTTTTAAAGCGAACATTACGCGATTTAAACTTCCTCTATTTAAAGCGAAATCGCGATCGCGAGAGTTTTTAATCGAAAAAAATGAGATAGTGTTGTGGCGAAGAAAATTTTTAGAAGAAATACGTGACCATAGGCTTAAAGGTAAAAAAATATATTATACCGACGAAACATGGTTAAATGAGGGACACACCCGCTCCAAAGTATGGCAGGACCTAAATATATCAAGTTCACGTCAAGCTTTTCTTGACGGGTTTTCCACTCGTTTCAAATCTCCTTTCGGTAAGGGCCGTCGACTGATTATTACCCACATAGGTAGCAACCCTGGTTTTTTGGTTGGTGGTCTTAACGTTTTCGAATCTAGGAAGGCTGGCGACTACCATGAGGATATGAATGCTGAAGTGTTTGAAAAGTGGTTCTCGTCCGTACTGATGCGCGTGGAGCCCGGTTCGGTAATCGTAATAGATAATGCGCCGTATCACAGTCGGCGAGTAGAAAGAATACCCACTACTGCTTGGCGAAAAGCCGACATAATCGACTGGTTAAAATCAGAAGACAACATACGATTTGGTGAAAATATGCTTAAAGTACAATTGCTTGATATTGTCCGTGTTCATAAAGACAAGTATATTGAATATGTTGTCGATGAAATGGCGCACAAACGTGGTGTTACTCTATTGCGAATACCGCCATATCATTGTGAATTAAACCTTATTGAACCCAGCCCAAACCCAGATAAAAGGTGAAGTTGCGAAAAAAAACACAACATTTAAATTAAATGACGTTACAGTTTTGTTAAACGAAGCTATTAATAAAGTTACAGCTGATAATTGGCAGAAGTGTATCGGACATGTGATAAAACAAAAACAAAAAATGTGGGATTTGGATACTACGGTCGAAGTTGTAGTTGAACCTCTTATTATCAATCTTGGTTCCGAAAGTAGTGATAGTAATGATTCTGAGTCAAATTCTAATCAAACCTCCAATAATGAGTAATAATAAAACTTAAAATTGTATTGATTTTTGATTTAAACTTTTGTTGCAACATTTAATATGATGTTTTATGATAAGAAAAACCCCTTATCATCCAGGACTATTTTTTTTCCTAGGCTTAATAAATACATAGTACCTACGACTATTTGTTAGTATTACAATTTTGTTTCTTATTACTAGAATTAGACATGCAGGGTTATGTTATTTGGGTTTGTTGAAGGGTCAAATAAAATTAGCTAATAATAATATCCGGACATCATAAACAATTTAAAAAGTTTCTATATAATATTATTTATATTATCTTAATAAAAGAATGCACCTATTGGAATTTATTACTTGTTGAAAGAGATATCCATCCTCTACGACCCTTTTCTGACTATAGCACGATTATGCACTAAACACAGTGACATTGTTAATACCTACTGTTTTTAAAGTTTATATATCACAAAAATAACAACAAATTGTTTAACAAAATTGATAAACGCCACGATAAACACGCGAACAAGTTAATACCCATATTTTTGCTTGACTCGCGAATTGGCCGTGATTATGTAACTTGTGTTTTTGGTTGACGTTAATATAATTTTATTTCGTCTGTCAAGTAAAAAAAAATAATTTGTTTAACAAAAATTACACCAAAAATATATTTTTTTAAAGTTTAATATTTTAATTTTTTTCTACTTTTTTTTTATAGCAGGGGAACCTCTAGATATTAATTTTAAAAAATTAGAGTTTTTTTTTACATAATAAATTAAATACCAAATATAACAATGATTTGGCGTATCAGGCCAAGTCAAATATTGAAAGAAAAAATGTTTGTAATTTTTCTTAAAAAGATAAAAAATTGTCACTTTTCTTATACTTTGACATCAGCGAAGATCCTGAAGATGATATTCGAAAATTCCGAGATTTTGCTAAAGTAGGTATTCATGTTACTCATTGACAACTTTCGACAGGTAAGGTCAACTGAAAATCCAAAAAAGATTTTTTCGATCCACCCACTCAACTCACCAATAGGGTAAAGGTTTTTTATTATTCAAATTACAGAAATAAAATCTGTTGGGTTTATTATGTGATATTTATTTTTTATTTTATGACACGGCGGATGCCATTTTATCACTGTCGGTTTAATCGGAAATTACTTTAACTTTAGATTTTTAAATGGATCACCCTGTATATTTTTGGCTGTATTGATTAAGAACACCATTCCAAATTTAACGACACTTCATTTGTATTTTTGATAATTTTAATCATTTTTCTTTTTCTTTTTTATGTAGATGGCTATGAACTCTCTAATATGGCTTACTTCTAAGCCAAAATCTTCATAAAATGCCATTTTCAATTGTTTTAAAATTTTTTACAAACTGTTAAAAAATACTTTTTCCCGGAGAAATAAATTTTTTCCAATGGAAACATAGTGGCCTAACTTGGGCAAAAAGCACTGTTTTCCAATAATTTGATTTCTCATACCCTTATGTTAATTTAAAAAAGGAGAGATAATTTATAAAAAATACTAATTCATGACAAAAAATACAACAAGAAGCTCAAACGGCTTTGCATTTATCTAGGTACCCATGACGCCATGCCAGCTTGGTATTTTATCGTTTGATTTTTCGGTCAGTGTATCTGACTTCTAATTTCGAAATAAAATATTAAAATGAAAAAGTTTGTTAATTAATTAGTTAGTTTAGAGAGTTTATAACAATTTAGATGAAAAAATAAAAATAAAAGTGATTTAAAGTGCCAATAAATGACATAGTGGGGTGTGGGTTGAATTTGGAATTGTCTTCTGAATCGATATGGCCAAAAATACACAGGGTGTCCCATTTAAAACCTGCCATTCCTAATAATATGTTGCCTAAGATGTGATGGGCTGCTGAGACAGGACACCCGCTTTTTCCTTAAAACTACTAGCGACATCTATAATAAAATAACTTAAATACGTTTCTTAGCCCAAACACATCATTGATAAAACGCTCTGAGAAGATATATTCGTTTAAGTAATTAATAGGGCCGAAATTGAAATTTCAACGGTAGGTAAGTATCACTGTTTTGTTCTGTCGGTGTTTAAAAAGTGTTTGTGTAGTAATATACTAAATATAGGGGGACTCTGCGGTTTCTCTGAAGTTCCATTAAAAGTGTCCGAAGCACCACATAAAAATGCAGAAAATACAAATCGTTGGGGCAAAACGGTAGTTTTATAAAAATTAATTATAGGAGAAAGAAAAAGTTGACAACGATAAAAAAAAAAGAAAGTTCGAGGTAACAACTAAAATCGGGAGCCAAGGTAAAAGAAAAATGCCATAGAAAAACGCAAAAAGAGCAAGTTTTTCCGAGAGTGAAACAGAAGAAAATATTTTCTGCCTATATTGCAACAACATATTTTCCAACTCCAGAAATATATCAAAACCTGGGCAGGTGAGGCATACACGTAGGGAAAATCCCATCCGCCCATCTCTTAGTAATGTAATAAGTTAGAATACAAATATGAAGTATCGCAAAGCAAACAGAGGTAGATAGATTATGTTTCCCCTGTTCCATTGTATTGCATCTCGCTGGTGGCTCGCCGCGCCGCTTCGATTCTATTAATATCAAATAAATATTCATTCTTTCGTACGTTGCCGCCTAAATGAAAGGATCAGGATCAAGCAAAACGCATCGAGCCAGCCAGATCCGATGCGATGAAGTGGGGGAAACATAATCTACCTATTTCTGTTTACTTTGCGATACTTCATATTTGTACTGTTCTAACTTATTATTAAGAGATGGGCGGACAAACATTTTCCCTACGTGTATATGCGTTATTATAAACGACTGCGATTCATTTACGTGCGATTTATGCCAATAATTTAAAGACTTTTTTTACATAAAATATTTGAATGAATTTATATTATGTATTTTTCGTTGGTTGTTAATATTAGCAATATCTATTCCATTTAGAAGTAGTAAATTTATAAAGAAACAAACTATTCCTATTTAATTTTAATATACCCCATTTTACCTGACGGGGAATCCCATCTTATACGTCCATTCGACTAAGATAGGGTAGTAGACACTTAAAAAAATGCACTTCTACTCTCTTTTCACTTAGAGTAGTTTAGTTTAACAACGATTCGTAGATAGTATATAGTAATTACAGGTAATCTACTGACTTCTAGGGATACCATTTTTAAATCAAGACATGTAATAGACTTTTTAATCCTCAGTACCCCATCTTAGGCAACAAACTCTCCCCTGCCTAATATTTAAAAAAATATCAAACTATGTAGGAGTGTTATATATATATACAGCTTTTACAGTGCTTTACTCAGTTGCATCATGCAAACCATAATATCCTTCATCTTAATCTTAATTTTAAAATTATGGCAGCCTATCAAAATAATATGTTATATTTGAAAAAATATAAAACTGTATGAAGGTATTTTAGTATATATATAGCTTTTACAGCGCTTTAATCAGCTACAGCCTGCAAACCATAATCCCTTATCCGTATCTAGTTCTTGGTTTCAATTTCTAAACAAACCAGAAAATTATAAATTTCCTGTTCTCAAAAAGAAAACTTTAAGAAATAAAGTCTAAGCAAATATATCTACCTACTTACTGTTCCAAATTTCCACTAAAGTCGCCAAAAGCCAAATTTAACGTTAAGGACGAGTTTGTTTGATTTAAAAACTATGTACCCAAATTAATAAAAATGTTTTTGTTTGTTGTGCAGCAAATAATAATCAGGCGCGGATCCAGAACTTCGTTTGGGAGAAGGGGATCATATTTAGGGAACAGTAACATATCGTTGGTGAAGAACTAATACGTCGTAACCCACAAAAAATAAAATTTGCGTTTTTGATGGCGTTGGGTAGCGTAAACCAAATTCTACAAGGTCGCCAATATATTTTATACCATAAAAAATTACATTGCTTAATATTTGGGATTTCTAATACCTTGTATTGTAAATGCCCATGTTTTCATGCACTATCTCTTAACCCACTATCAGCATTATTTAAAATATATCGTATCCCACAAAAAACCCTTATTATATTTATAACAATACCGCCTATGCCACTTCAGTTGCGTTAAAAAAGTGCGTATCCCACTCGAAAAACCAAATTTTTATTCCAATACCTCGTATTCTACACCGAAAATGAAAAAAACACAAAAGTCAGTACAAAACCGTAATTTTGTGTAACCATTTATGTGCCGTTTGTCCCTCTGGTCGCTGGTTTGGTTGAAATAATACACCCGCAGTTTCGATAAACACTTATATTGACTTTTGTGACGGTATATTGATTTATAAAATATAGGAAATAACTAGGACTTCACCATGTGTAACTATATGATGAAGACTGGCAACCTTGTGCCTCGAGGACGAGCTTTCAAGAGCTGCGAAACCGCCCGTGCTACCCTTAAAATCCCCTGGACGTGACTGACACTGACACTCACACAGGTGCCTGACTGGTAAAATCAGGTGTGTCAAATATATTTACCTTACAAAACTGAACATGCCGCCCCCTTGAAAGCTTGTCTTTCAAACTAACTAATTCTAACCTAACTGAACTAAAACCTAAATATCTCATTAATCCAGGTATAACTTAACACCCTAGTCATTTTCAACTGCCTTTTCAATAGGTAGTAAACATAGTCGAGATATAGCTCTCTTAAAAATACCACTTGAAGTCTTAACCGATACTACTCTACATTTGTGATCACTACCCGGATGTAAGCTCACAACCCGTCCTAACTGCCATTTCATCGGAGGCAGGTTTTCGTCCTTTAATATAACCATATCCCCGAGTTGTATATTGTCCACCTTATTACGCCACTTAGGTCTCTGCTGAAGTTGGCCAAGATACTCCATAGACCATCGCTTCCAGAACCCTTGTACTAAATGTGTCAACAATTGATATCGCTGTAGCCGCGATTGATTATGTTGGGTTAAATCTTCCTGAGGTAGGGCGCTAGGTGAAGTACCAATAAGAAAATGTCCTGGCGTTAAAACCTCAAGATCATCGGGTAACTCTGACATGGGCGTAAGTGGTCGAGAATTTAAACAAGATTCCACCTGGGTCACAATCGTATAAAGCTCCTCAAAAGTAAGTCGTTGGTCTCCTATAACCCTTTTTAAATGGTATTTTGCTGATTTTACAGCTGATTCCCATAGTCCCCCAAAGTGTGGCGAACGAGGTGGGATAAAATGCCACTTTATTAAAGATTGTGAAAAATGTTCCGAAAACTTATATTGATTTTTTTTATTTTGTAAAAATTTGTATACATTTTGTAATTCGTTATTAGCCCCCGTAAAGTTTGTGGCATTATCGGAATATATATTCGTACATAACCCCCTTCGAGCAACAAATCTTTTAAAACAGTTCAAAAACGCTTCGGTTGTAAGATCTGCTACCACCTCCAAATGGACGGCCCGCGTTACGAAACACACAAATACACACAAATATGCCTTAATAATAACATGACCTCTAGTCTTACTAACCTTAATATTAAATGGCCCAGCATAGTCCACACTGCAGTTCGCAAATGGCCTGCTTGGAGTTATTCGCGCACTCGGTAAATCCCCCATAATTTGTTGTAAGGTTCGAGGTTTCATTCGAAAACATACTAAACATCCCCTTAAAACACTTCTTATAGTTTGGCGGCCCGATATGAGCCAATACCTAAGACGAATTTGTGCTAATAAAGCCTGTGGCCCGGCATGTAGATGCTTATAATGTTCATGTAGAATTATCAACTTGGTCACAGCATTTTTACTTGGCAGAATGACCGGAAATTTTTGATCAAATCTTAAATCTGCCTTAGACAACCTTCCCCCCACCCTTAGCAATCCCTCCGAATCCAAAAAAGGGTTAAGTGCAATTAATTTACTAGCCTTGTCAAGTTGCCTTTCATTAGTTATCGAATGTATTTCACATCCAAATTCTTTAAGTTGGACTAATTTTATTATCCTCATCCATGCCTTATCTAGTTCTTCGACAGTTAAAGATCCCCTTTCCCGTAATTCTTGTGAAACCTTGCTATTAGAAGAAAAACGAAAGCAATAAGCAATTGATCGAAGAAGCCTTGAAAAATTAGAAAACCTAGCAAAAATTTCTGACGAATGATTTAACAAAAGCACCTGTCGAACAGCTCTTTGTTCCGGGACATTAACCTCTACATTTTTGTTATCAGGCCAATGTACCTTATTCCTGGATAACCAACCCGGTCCCTTCCACCATATCGTACTCATTTGTAATTTCTCACAATCTGTACCCCGAGACAACAAGTCAGCTGGATTATCCTCCGAAGAAACATGACTCCATGAGTGACCTTGGGTAAGTAATTGAATTTCCGCAGTTCGGTTTGCCACGAACGTCGTCCAGTTTGAGGGTTCCCCGGCCAACCAGCACAAAACAATGGATGAATCAGACCAAAATCGAACCTCCGATGGTTTCAAATCAGTGGACTGTAACACTAACTTAGTTAACTTTGCTAAAAGCAAAGCTCCGCATAGCTCTAGCCTCGGAAGTGACACAATTTTAAGAGGGGCAACTCTGGACCTTGAACACAGCAAACTAACCTTGCAATTTCCTTCTTGATCGACCGACCTAATAAAAATGCAAGCCCCATAAGCTCTTTCCGAGGCATCACAGAACCCATGTACTTGTATATCCTTGGGATTTTTACAAATTGCATGCCTTTCTATTTTAAGTAACTCAACATTTTTTAAATCAGACTGCAACCCCAACCATCGTTGCAAAATCTCCTGTGAGATATACTCATCCCATCCTAGCTTTTCTTTCCAAAGAATCTGCAAAATAGGTTTGGCCCTGATAATAAGAGGAGAGACTAACCCTAAGGGATCGAACAACTGGGCGATCAATGACAAAATTTGTCTTTTCGTAAGCCGCTGATCATCGATACTACTTTCCATTGGACAATCATAATGTATTGTATCCGATGTTGTGTTCCAACGTAAACCTAGCGTTTTCGATGTATTACCTTCGCCTGAAATATAGTGTTCAATATTTTGTGTCCTCTCATTATCATTATTGAAAACTTCAGGTTTGTTTGACCCCCATTTCGTTAAAACAAATCCCCCTGCCTTAAGTAATCGACTAACCTCTACCTTCAACCTCATAGCCTCATCAATAGTCTCCGCCCCTGTCAGCAAATCATCCATATAAAAATCCTTTAAAATTACCTTTTCCGCATTGGATTTGTTCGAGACAGCAAGCTGTTGCATACTTTTAACGGCGAGATAGCCTGAACAAGCCATTCCATAGGTTACAGTATTTAGTCTATAATGGTCAATGAGATCATCCGTACTAAATCTCCACAAAATTCGCTGAAAATCTCTATCTTCCTCGGCCACCAAGACTTGCCGATACATTTTCTCCACATCGGCAGTGATTACCACGGCGTATTTCCTTAATCGCAATAAAATCGAAAATATGTCCTCCTGCAATTTGGGTCCCACCATTAAAGTATTATTTAAGGACACACCAGTAGTGGTGGCTGCACTGGCGTCAAATACCACCCGAAGCTTGGTGGTCAATGACGTTTTCTTAAGAACGGCATGATGCGGCAAATAATAAACTCCTGAACGTCGAGTACCTAAAATCTGATTTTCATCGACCTTAATTTTTGACATATGCCCTAGATCGATATATTTCCTAATAAAATCGTGATACGAATCCCTTAATTCCTCATCCTTATTTAATTTTCTTTCCATAGAACTGTACCTTTTTACAGCGACGCCAAACGAATCACCTAACTGTGGCGCCCCCTTACGAATTGGTAATTTAACTATAAACCTTCCATCTTCATTCCTCTCAGTTGTGTCTGCAAAGAAATTTTCACATTCTTCCTCTTCCCTTGTTAAAAACCTTTCCTTACCCACCTCTTCCAATATCCAAAATTTTTCCAATTGATCTTGAACTGAAAGAGTCGATACAAAATTGCAGTTTTGTTCCCTATTAAACTCAAATCCTGAACCTACTGGACCTGCAACCACATATCCCAATTTAGTGCCCTGAATGATAGGCTTATGTTCACCTAAGCTAATCTTGCCCCCTTCTAGAATATCCCAAAATACTGAAGCACCAAGTAAAATGTCAATCTTTCCTGGATTTCCAAAAGATGCATCAGCCAAAATTATGTTTTCTGGAATTTTAAAACCACCTACCTTAATAGTTCTAGAAGGAATGTTATTCGAGATTGTATCGATTAACAAAAATGATGTGTTTACCTCATAATCCGAGCAAGCTGAATAAATCCTTGTATTCAATGAATGAGTAATGTTAGTGACGCCCGGACCTATACCTAAAATGGAAATGTTAATATTTTTTAAAGGAATACCCAACTTATTTCCAAATTCCCTGGTCATAAATGAGGATTGAGATCCACAATCCAACAATGCCCTGCAATCATGTAAGTTGCCCTTATTATCCTGAACCTTGACAATAGCAGTACATAAAAGTACCTCTGAAACTTGTTCCCCACCTTGTGCCCGATACGCACTAGTACTGCTATGCCCATTAAAATTCGAATTATTGTTACCTCCTCCATTAAACCTATTTTGATCATGACCTTCCGATTTTCCTTGTTGATTTAAGAGTCCCCCGCTAGTATGAGACTGATCCACATGTAATAAAGAATGATGTTTTCCCTTGCAAAGTCTGCAACCGTTAAACGTACAAGATTGCACCCTATGCCCATGCCGCAGGCAATTCCAGCACAAATTTGATCTTGTAACAAACTCTCTCTTTTTTTTCAAAGTCATATCCAAAAATGTTTTGCATTTTTGTATATAATGATCCATCGATTTGCAAACTAAACAATGTGGTTTTTCAAAGGCACCGTATGCCTTTAGTGGATGCCTATGACCTTGGATTGGCTTTGCCTTGCTACTATTTTCACTGATATTATAAGTTGTTTCTAAAACAGTACATTTTTTTGCTAAAAACTTTAAAAATTCCTCAATAGTAGCAAAGGTATCCACCAAACTCTCCCTTTGCCACTCCTTCCTGGTCACAGGATCTAGTTTCATTTCAAAAATATAAATTAATAAGGCATCCCAATGTTCAACACCTAAACCTAAAACCTTTAGCGCTCTTAAATCCTTTCGGATTTCGTCGACAAACTTTCTCAATTCTGCTTGAGATTCCTTAATCATAGAAGGAAAGGTATACATTGATTCAATGTGACTCAAGGCTATTAATTTTTTATTTTCAAAACGCTCTTTTAATAGAATCCAAGCTTCTTTATAATTTGCCGAAGAAACCTCCAAGGAGTGAATAATATCTGATGCGCTACCCTTAAGAGCACCTTTTAAATAATAAAATTTTTGAATGTCCGATAAATTTGTGTTCGAATCTACAAGTGTCATAAATGTATCATAAAACTCTAACCATTGCTTATAGGACCCATAAAAACTGGGAATTTCCATAGCTGGAAGTTTTACCTCCGTTTTTGAAATATTTATCTGCCCATGCGCCGGCCCTCCGCCTAGAGATGGTGGCAAAGGATTAATCAACTCATTTAAACGCCCCACTACATCAAAAAATGAAGAATAAAATGATTCCCTTTCATTTAATTGCTCATCAGAGCTATCCTGTTCCTCAATTTGATCCTGAACTTCTTCAAATTCATGCCACCAATCGTTCGTCTTTGCAAGACGTATGGGAACCTCGACCCTTTTTGCAACATCAAAAGATTGTATAAATTTATCTTGTCGCGTTAAATTTGCTTTAAGAACCCCTCTTTTACGTTTTAACGCAGCTAGATCAGTCATTTTGACAGTATAATAATATTTAAAGCAATGCAACCCAAAATAAGCCTAAGCTAACCCTAAAATTTGCATTGACTTTATACCCAAGTTTGCCAAAAACTAATTTAATATTAAAAACCCAGGTGCAATCCTCACAAATAATATTTCGAACTTGTACCCGCAAAAATAAAATATTATATGGTACTCACCCTACACCTGCGCCGCACCTACCTCCAAATTACTTTAGCCCAAATACCTAAAACTCCGTTGAGCCAGCCAGTGAATTTACAATATCGCCAATGTCCTTATAGCACCTTTGCTTGTACTTGCAATCTAGAATTTTCCATCCACCTAGGTATACCGTCACCAAAACGTCTCCTTCCCTAAACTGGGGTTGTCCTTTCTTCAAGAGCCCTCTTGAATTCGGCTCGTAGTGGCCAAAATGTGCCGTTTGTCCCTCTGGTCGCTGGTTTGGTTGAAATAATACACCCGCAGTTTCGATAAACACTTATATTGACTTTTGTGACGGTATATTGATTTATAAAATATAGGAAATAACTAGGACTTCACCATGTGTAACTATATGATGAAGACTGGCAACCTTGTGCCTCGAGGACGAGCTTTCAAGAGCTGCGAAACCGCCCGTGCTACCCTTAAAATCCCCTGGACGTGACTGACACTGACACTCACACAGGTGCCTGACTGGTAAAATCAGGTGTGTCAAATATATTTACCTTACAAAACTGAACAATTTACTTTAAGAATCGTTTTTCTGAAGAATAAGGCGTACACAGCCGGAATGTTTATCTGAATTCAGAAACGGAATCCAGAATCTGAATTCCGGCCCATTGCCGCACACATTTATCTTAAAAATTCCGTAACCAGTATTCTCCGAGGTGTTCTCGTAAGTTTGCGGCTAGAATGGTCATCTTAATTGAGCGGTGACGGTATGGAAGACGAATTGATACTTATTGCACTACTTTTAGCTATTTAGAAAAAAAGCGCAAACGGAAATACTGGGTGCACCCTCTTAATTTAAACAGGATAAAGGAGAGTTACTACCACATGACTTCAAAAAAATTACGGCAAGCTAAGTCTTTTTTTCTCTGTCGTGGTACTCCTCCAAGGTTGTGTCCCATATACAGGGACGACTTTCTACACATAAAATAAGATTTTCTGTATCACCCATCACAATAGGTTACAACAGGTCTAGTCTTCTCGCACGCACAACCGCTACTGTGCAAAACTGAAATAAACAATTTTAGAATCTGAATTCCGACCGTGTGAGCTTGTATATTTGAATTATATGAAAAAACGTGCGTTATGAATTCATAATCTTAATTTTTCAGAACCGTAATTTATAACGCTCGTCAGAGTCACTCTGACAGATCGATCTAAAAAATTCATATTCTGAAAATATCAGAATGTGTGTCCTGTATAGTAAAAATATATACAATTCCGTACGTTCTGAATTCAGATTCTTAATTCCGTTTTTGAATTCAGATAGACATTCAGGCTGTGTACGGCCGGCCTAAGATTCTCTTATGACACTTTTATAAGAAAATGTTTTTTACTTCTCCTGAACAATTTCATTTTTGGGCTTCGAGGTATTAGTAGTACTTTACAGACCATATTTCACCCACTCGCGTGTGGTCAAGTAGGTATCAGTTTCCACACTTATTAGGTAAATTACCATTTCAGTTTACTGCATTAAAGAATACCTATTAAATAATAAGCCACACTTTTACTAAAAATAATAATATAAGATTTCATAATCACACTACTTGTAAGTCATCAGAAAGCCGTAGTTTCAGCAACTATTATTATAGGTTGTGATTTCTATTTTAAGGTTAAAGAAAATTTTAAGCTCGATAAAAAAAACTTAAATAATATACCAACATACTGTTTAGGACAAAACACAGTCCATAAATTGTTAAATGGTGAATTCTAGCGTCCCTATTTTAAGCATTAGGTAATAACTTTTTCTGCGATATGGACGATGCTTTACAAAGAATCGAATAGAAGTAAAGTTGAAATCTTGACACATTAGCGATTTGGGTTATCACTTCCCACTGCGCTATTATTAATCAATATTTTGTTATTTTTACATACAAAAATTACGAGATGGCGAAAAACTAATTTTACATTTTCATTTTCATTTTTACTGTATTTTTAACATGTTGACTAGCTGCGCTAGGCCTATGGGACCAGCAGTAGGCCTAACCGGCAGCCTTCCACATAGGTGTGGAGTCGCTGATTCATTTTATAATAGAATGATGGTGTTTAAGGAACTAGCACGGCTTCAGGAAAGATATCTATAAGCATGGTTTTCAAATTCAATTTTTTTTTGGTGGGGGATCCCCAAAAATGTATTTTTCAGCTTGGCAGTCAACGTGTTAAACACGGACCTGTATTTTTATTGCCGTTTCGCAGAGACTGTCTGGGTAATAAAGCAATAATGCAATACTGTTTTAATCAAATAGCAACTTTTATTAGCTAAAATCTACATACCTTATTCAAATTAAACCTGTAAAAAGGTGTTCATTCTTATTTTGTGTTTAAATTTTTTTTTAAATATTATTCTCAAGACACGGCAACATAATTTTTGTGATATACACTGTAAAATTAATCAAATTAAAGGAGTGCACTTTTTAATCGTGAATATTTTTTTTCGTTTAGCACTGATTTAATTTATTTTTGGAGTAATGATAAACTAAAATCGTCTCAGTAAAATGTGCAATTTATATCAAAATATTTTGAATAGGGCCGGATTTACAGATTTAAAAAAAAACGTGCGCTTATGTTCGTTGCAAACGGACACTGTTTTATTTAAATTTGAGATGATACGTTTTTTTGGTAGTTTAACTATCGGAAATCCTCCAGTGTAGGCCTCATTTTGAAAGATTTTAAAAGTCAAGAAATACAACTTTTTGTTAATGAATTGTAATACTGTAATACTGTAATTAACCAATAGCAAGCGGTATACCGATGACGCTATTGTTTGTTAAAATGTGTTGTTGTTTACATTACAATATTGAGTAGGTATGCACTATAATGGATCATTCTTGCTGCGCTTTGTTTTAGTTCTTTATCCAACCGGTTTTTAAATATATTTAAATTTGCTGCGGTCACTGTTTCTTCTATAAGTGCATTCCATGAATACACCACACGATTGGTTAAAAAAAATGTCCTCTGGAGCTTAGCAGTTTTTTCTTTGTCTATTTTCATAGAGTGCCCTCGCAGTTGTGGATTCTGGTTCAGTTGGAAGATGTTTCGGATTTTACACTGATAGTATGCCCACCAATTATTTTAAATGTCTCAATAAGGTCTCCTCTATGTCTCCGTTCCCTTAGTGTTGTTAACTGAAATATTTTCAGTCTTTCTGGGTATGATAAATTTTGCAGTGTAGTGGGTATTTTGGTAACTCTTCTCTGAATCCTTTCTAGTATCTCAATATCCTTGACATAATATGGGTTCCATACGTTGTAAGCATATTCTATCTTTGGTCTAATATAGTTTATATAATTTCGCAATCATTTCTATTGAGTGGTCTTTGAACGCCTGTTTTACAAGGTAGACAAAAGAGTTGGCCTTCTTGGCAATACCCACAATATGCTTTTCCCACTTTAAGGCCCTCCGCACATGAAGCAACTAAAAAGAAACTAAACTAATTAGAAACTTAAATTATAAACTAGTAACAAACTATAAATCGCACACGACGCTACTGAAAGTTTATAAAATCAAGTCACTTCTCGATTATGGTGGCTTTGTTATATGGTGCATACATTATTATTTTAGTATTGTAATAATAACTATTGTTATTTACTATCGTGTTAAAAAATGGATAGTGATTCAAGTGATGAAGATATTATCCTTTATTATTATAATGCAATAATTTAACATTTAATTCGCTTCCAATAGCATTCCAAGCTTTTTCGGTAATTTTCCATGAATGTTCATTTAACGTGTAGTTATAAAGATACGGGTATTTTTCCACTTCTACTAGTCTTAAATTCAATAGTTGGTCTGTCATTTTTGCCGTTTTGTGTAGTTGTTTACAGAATAAACTAGAAACCAATCGCTGAGCGACCTACACGTCGGGTTGAGACTTGACTGATTACTGACGAGTTGCAAACCAGTTGTCAACTAGTAGCGCTGTATGCGGATGCTCATTGAAATACACAGGGAGTGACTAATAAGTAACTGAGTGATGATTTAAATTTCTAATTCGTTTCTTTTTAGTTGCTTCATGTGCGGAGGGCCTAAATCTACAGTTACAGTAACTCCCAGGTCATTCTGCTCATCCACTACTGTTAATACTGTATTGTTTAATGTATATTTCTCATTTGGGTTGTCTGGACCAATTCTTAATACATGTTCATTTGTGTGCGATTAAAAATGTTTGCGACTTCTTTGATTTGAATTGATTATACTAAGTTATTTAGTTTAAAAGCGTAAAAAATTACTAGTACTTGTACCGACAGTTGTGGGTTTTTATTTTGCCCTAATATGGGTAGGGGCAAAATTCGTATTTAACGAATGGAAAGGTTCGGGCATTAAAATTTAAGTTCCTGCTCAAGAAATTGTAAAAGTTGACCTTCGATTTATTTTCACGTGTAAACAGGTAAAATTTGCCACAATTTATTGTTATGAGACTGGAACTTGTTCTAATTTTTTGTCCAAGTTAGGGGAAAAGGTAGTGATGTCTGGTGTTTTTATAGTGACTGCCAACCTATCAGATTTTTAGGTTAGAAAATCGTTTTTAATGTTTGTTTCTAAAATTTATTTTAAAAATGATGCGCCGTCGTGTTTTTAATTCGAAAAACAAGAGAACAAGTCAATTAAACTTATCTTATCAAATCAAAAATAAAAAACAAACGGAACAGCAATCGCGTACCTACCTAACCTCAAGTCAAGTCAAATATCAATTTGTAACATTTAACAATTTGCAAAAAATTGGGTACTTATAAAAAAAAATTTTAAGCACAATTTCTTGATCAAGAATTAGAAAAAGTTTTTGGTACCAGTCATTGTTTATAGCCAAATACAAACACAATATGGCAATTTGCATGAAAATTAAATTTGAAAAATTAAGCGTAAGCTGATATTATCAAAATACCTACATTACACAAAGAAATAGTTTTTTTAATCCTTTAAATAGAAGCGATTAAAGTTTACTTTTAACGTCAAACCGTACCTAATACAATACATAGCGCGAGAGCGAGCTTTTTATACTACGTGACATCACACGGCGAACTTTAATTATTTATAAATAATTAAGAAGTGATAGTTAAGACGTAATATTTTGTATATTATGCTATTTTTTGGTGTGGCTGAACATATGTATGCAATACAATTTTTTTTGGAAGTTCTATTCACTTAACTACACAATACCCACAAAAGTACATGAAAATTAAAAATCCGAAATATTCAACACCCACAATCAACAATAACAGTGTACCTTTTAGTTGCTTTTTAATAGCAAAGCCGACGGTAAGTCGAACTTAGCAAAGGGTTTTTCCTGCTCCCTTGCCGCGGTTAAGTATGCCCATCTATATTTTTCTCGTACGATTTGTTTGCGAAGCGTTGCTTCAACAACTTATCTAAGCAAAGATTTTTGCTTAGCTATGATGTTTAAAAGAAAAAAAAGGAAATTACCCAATAGCAAAGAATACAGGAAATCCACAAAGAAAACGTAACAACGAAAATGGCGCCGAGCTGGTTTCGGAGTGAAGAAGAAAAACCTAATGACAAGAGGATTGTGCGCATACCCATCCCTGTTGGACACCAAGCGATCTGACCGGCCGGGCGTTCAAACGTATTTTTTACCTATTTGTTTGCGCACTAGATCAGGTGTAGGGATCTAAAGGTAAAGGTATATGGTTCGAATAGCACACTTTGTTCCATAATATTGTAAAATATGGCCAAGGAAGTCTTCAACAATCCTGTATACCAGTCTTAAATTTATAGTAAAATGTACATTTTAAATTTTAAAGCCCGGATCTTCCCATTCTTTAAATGATAATTTTGCAATGTGCATGCCCATGTAGGTATAGATTTGCCTCTTTCTCGATTATTATTTACTGATCTGGCGGTATATGTCTATGATAGCAACTCGTTTTCAACCGCTTGAAATAATTTCAGTATTGAAAATACTATTGGGATCGTTTTTATGCAAACTTTGCATTGGTGTCGCGGTGTCGATCTGTCGCGACCCAACACCGCAATATCTCGAGCGGTCTTGTAACATAATACTCTGATAATAAGTACTTGGTAAATAAATATGAATAACAGCGTAAAGTCGGCAAGTAAATAATGTTTAGTTTTAGTTTGTGTTTTAAAGAATGTCATAATAATTTTTTTACAAAGTGTTTTATTGATATAAGTTATACAATTATGTATATTTGTGTTTTGAAGACTGCCATAATAATTTTGTTAAATAAGGTGTGTTCACGTTATTTAAATCGGAATATTATATCGAAAAAAAAAGAGTGGGAGGCAAAAAGTGGGAGCACAATAATTGCTTATACAGGGTCCGCCCAAATTAGGTTAACAAATGGGATAATTTTTTTATTATTGATTTCTCAGAAAATGTTATTGTACATAAAAGTTTTGCATCTTGAGTAAATCATTTTGACGTATTCAAATCTTCTGTGGCATATACAGGGTGAATATAAAATAGAAACATATGACGTCAGTGACTCAAAAATTAAAAAATTTAAAAACTGAAACAGCCATATTAAAGAACTAATAAATCCAAGATAAAAAGTTTTTTCTAGTGCTAATATTTTTCAAGAAAAGTTAAGTTAAAAATCAAATTTTTGCTCTTATTGAATTTTTACACTTTTCATATTAACTTTACATATTAACTGTTAATATGGCTGTTTCAGTTTTTAAATTTTTAAAAATTTTTGAGTCACTGACGTCATATTTTTCTATTTTATATTCACCCTGTATATGCCACAAAAGATTAGATTTGAATACGTCAAAATGATTTACTCAAGATGCAAAACTTTTATGTAGAATAAAATTTTCTGAGAAATCAATAATAAAAAATTATCCCATTTGTTAACCAAATTTGGGCGGACCCTGTAGAATTAAAGAACATTTTTTAAACTTTTACAAAATACAAATTAAAATGTGGGCTTTAATTATTTTTAAAATTTTTTGAGTCTCTGACGTAATATTTTTCTATTTTATATTCACCCTTTATATGTCACAGAAGATTTGAATGCGTCAAAATGATTTACTCAAGATGCAAAACTTTTATGTAGAATAAAATTTTCTGAGATCAATAATAAAAAATTGTTGTCTGAAAAAAAGAAAACACAATTTTTAGTACTTGATAAAACTAAACAAATTATTTATCTCAATTACAGTGGCGGTGTAAGACCTACCAAAAAGAAATAGGTGTTTCTGAAAAACAATGAAAACAATAGAAAATAATCTCATGAAACTATAGAAAAATATGACGTCAGTGACTCAAAAATTTTTAAAAATTTTAAAACTGAAACAGTCATATTAAAGAACTAATAAATCCAAGATAAAAAGTTAAATAAAGTTTTTTTCTATTGCTAATAGTTTACAAGAAAAGTCAAGTTAAAAATCAAATTTTTGCCCTTATTGCATTTTTACACTTTTTATATTAACTTTACATATTAACTGTTACTTAATATGGCTGTTTCAGTTTTTAAATTTTTAAAATTTTTTGAGTCATTGACGTCACATTTTTCTATTTTATATTCCCTGTATATGCCACAGAAGATTTGAATACGTCAAAATGATTTACTCAAGATGCAAAACTTTTATGTAGAATAAAATATTCTGAGAAATCAATAATAAATAATTATCGCATTTGTTAACCAAATTTGGGCGGACCCTGTAGAATTAAAGAACATTTTTTAAACTTTTACAAAATACAAATTAGAATGTGGGCTTTAATTATTTTTAAAATTTTTTGAGTCGCTGACGTCATATTTTTCTATTTTATATTCACCCTGTATATGCCACAGAAGATTTGAATACGTCAAAATGATTTACTTAAGGTTGAATTCTCAACGTCATTCAATCTATTGCCAACCTATAACCTATTTCGCGTTGATTTTTTGAGTTTATTATTGTAATGACTAACATTTAAAGAAAATCAATATCGTCGGTACATTATTTAGGTAGTATCTGATATATTACAAAAATATCAATTTATTTCATTGCTAATTTTGGGAGAATTGTATAGTGAAAGAACAATGAGTGACAATGACATAATAATGTTAAAAAAAATCTTACCGGATATTTTTCGCTATACAATTCTCCTAAAATAAGTTATGAAATTCCTTGATATTTATTAAATATGTCAATTATTACCTATAGAATATCAAGTCGATACTGATTTTCTTTAAATTTTGTATAAAAGCTGGAAAACATAAATAAATCCACGCGAAATAGGTTATAGGTTGGCAAGTATGTTGATACTCCTACCTTAAGATGCAAAACTTTTATGTAGAATAAAGTTTTCTGAGAAATCAATAATAAAAAATTATCCCATTTGTTAACCAAATTTGGCGGACCCTGTAGAATTAAAGAACATTTTTTAAACTTTTACAAAATACAAATTCAAATTAGAATGTGGGCTTTAATTATTTTCTCTATTTAAAATAAGCCTCTCTTATGGGTGGTGTGCAGGGAAGTTCTAAGAAAATTGTATAGGTGGTAAATGTTGTCTGAAAAAAAGAAAACACAATTTTTAGTACTTGATAAAACTAAACAAATTATTTATCTCAATTACAGTGGCGGTGTAAGACCTACCAAAAAGAAATAGGTGTTTCTGAAAAACAATGAAAACAATAGAAAATAATCTCATGAAACTATAGAAAAATATGACGTCAGTGACTCAAAATTTTTTAAAAATTTAAAAACTGAAACAGCCATATTAAAGAACTAATAAATCCAAGATAAAAAGTTAAATAAAGTTTTTTTCTAGTGCTAATAGTTTTCAAGAAAAGTCAAGTTAAAAATCAAATTTTTGCCCTTATTGAATTTTTACACTTTTTATATTAACTTTACATATTAACTGTTACTTAATATGGCTGTTTCAGTTTTTAAATTTTTAAAATTTTTTGAGTCATTGACGTCACATTTTTCTATTTTATATTCACCCTGTATATGCCACAGAAGATTTGAATACGTCAAAATGATTTACTCAAGATGCAAAACTTTTATGTAGAATAAAATATTCTGAGAAATCAATAATAAATAATTATCGCATTTGTTAACCAAATTTGGGCGGACCCTGTAGAATTAAAGAACATTTTTTAAACTTTTACAAAATACAAATTAGAATGTGGGCTTTAATTATTTTTAAAATTTTTTGAGTCGCTGACGTCATATTTTTCTATTTTATATTCACCCTGTATATGCCACAGAAGATTTGAATACGTCAAAATGATTTACTTAAGATGCAAAACTTTTATGTAGAATAAAATTTTCTGAGAAATCAATAATAAAAAATTATCCCATTTGTTAACCAAATTTGGCGGACCCTGTAGAATTAAAGCACATTTTTTAAACTTTTACGAAATACAAATTATAATGTGGGCTTTAATTACATCACATAGGACATTAAAATTTTAAAGCTGTGTCAGGTATTTTCAATACATAGGATGCTTGCGTAAGGTGCAAGATCTGTGAATTTTTAATTTCTTATAGCGGCCGTTGCGTTGGAACAAAAAAGTAGTTTTTTTTTTTTTGCTGATATGCAGCTTTAATAAAATATACAACACTATATTTTATTTTTAGTATTTTTTCTGATTTAAAATTGTTGTCAAGTTTCCTATTGCCATCCATTCATTGTTCCAATAAAATGTTGTGAAAATTTAAACACATTGGTAATACAGTGCGACCTTGATAATTCGGACCTTCAGTAAACCGGATTCTTCGGTAATTCGGCCAAGACTTATATAATTCGGACCTTCAGTAAACCGGATTCTTCGGTAATTCGGCCAAGACTTATATACATAGACTGTAGGTACTAAACTATTCAGCTTCAGTAATCCGAATTATTTACTAATTCGGATCACCGCGGTTTTAATTAGTCCGGATTATCGAGGTCTCACTGTAGTACCTTTTTAAACAAATGGAAAGCAGGTAAATGTAAATGCGCCGCAGGCTAAAATTGTAGGCAACATTTTAATACAATAAAGTAAAATCAAAATTTAAGCCGAGCTATCCGTATATTTTTGTCACAAAGCCAAGAGCTAGATTTCCCATTCCCCCCTTAGTTTTAGATTTAGAGCCAGTGTCGATGTCTTGGTGTTAAGTACTCCATACGTTGGGTCAGTCCCTCATATTGCAGGTAGCAAAAAAGGCCTCGGTTCTCAAACGGAGGAAGTCCAGGAACCGCATGGAATCAGTGGCGGCGTCTGCTTCCAATACGACGCCCAGCACACCGCTGGGGGAGGCGCCGCTAGGTGCGGGGGGCTCGCAGGCCATCGTACAGGGCAACGACTCTTCAAGGTGCGCCTCCGATTCTGACGTGGCGTTCTACATGGACGAACATCGGTCTGGTAAGTTTTAAAGTTAGTTTAGCTCTCGCGCACTTGCGGCTTTTCCATTGCTCAACTAGTTGCTAAAAGAACGTGCACGATTAACAAGATAGTTAGACCAATATTTGATTCATAAACCTACGCACCGCTACAGCCGTCTTAACTTCCAAGCCATGAAGTGACATCCGGGCAACGCCGCATCAGCTAAGAGCAACGGATCCACAAGCTATTATTACGCGCGGCTACGGGCGAGTTTTATAGATAGCGAGTTATATAGTCTCATAATATTTTTTGTGATTTTTTGGCCCTGTTGTCTGTATTGATATTAAAAAATGTACAAAAAAGTATCTAATAAATAGTTTTGGATAACAAGAACACCTTACCTAATTATCAAATAATAGTTATATTTCGTTGAGAAGCTGTTTTCTTTTCTCGCTTTTGGCGTACAAAACCTCCAGACATAGTGTTTGGTATTTCTGCTGCGCACTTTTTTGGGAGACTTACTTGGTGTCTGTGTTTGTGTAGGTGTATGTGGGGTGCCGTGTATAGTATGTTTGTACTTTGCCGAGTTTAGGCGTGCCGGGACCCCCCTGTTTCAGGGAGAGAACTACGCATTCCTGAGCTTAAGCGGGAGTAAGCGAAAAGATGAACATATCATATATGCTAATACAGTGGTGGCCAAAGAATTGTGATTGGAAGCTACACCAATAAGATTTTTGCCTCTGTAGTCTAACCGTTTGCTAACATACACTTCATCAATCAACAAATTAACAACTTTTTCATTAGGTAATAGAGAGCTAGAAACACTGTTTAAATAGTTCGTTGTAGTTTTAGCATTATCGGTGGTATGTGAACTAGTATTTGGTGACACAATTAGGCTTGACGAGAGATACTGTAAGTACCTTTTAGTGGGTAGATTTATATAATCTCGCATTAGATCATAGATAGCTTTTTTTTCTTTTATTTGATCGATCAGAAGTAATATTCTATTATACAAATTATTATCATCTGTGTTTAAATTACAGGATTGACTATCATCTTCTGAAATCTCAAAATTTAGTAACCTTAAGGCTTTATTTAAGAAATCTACGCTTGTCTTAAGAAAGTCACCTACTATCTGGGTAACTTTGTTACTTTCACACTATATGAATTGGTGCCGAGACAATAAGTTTTCAAGCTGAGACCACCTGCTTAGTTTCATTTCAAAGGGTTAAATCCATTTCAAATCATTGTAAGCCAATTCGTTACCTTTTAAAAAAACCTTTACCTTCATATCAATATCCACTGAAACCTGATTAACAATATATTTACAGTCATTGGTCAAATCTAAACTATAAAAATATATTACACTCTCTTCACCTGCTTTTAAAACACTTTTATAGTTAGAGTTACATCCAGGAATACAGCAGGAGCTTGGCATGTTGATAAATAAAAAAATAATGCTTACCTAAGTACCGAGGTATCTAGAGGTATCCTACCTACTTACGAACTACCTCTACTAGTAATATTTTTAAACTAATTCACATATACCTTCAAGCTAATTAAACACTTCAATATTTAATAAATTAACTGTAGCCACAAAACAATAAAGTTTATTCCAAAGAGCTAACCAGAATACAAAAAACCCAACTTTTAAATCAAAACAATTCGGCCGCCATTATAACTCTCGTAAACAAAACGGCCGTCCGGCCTGGCTGTTCGATTTCTCACTTTACTAATGCTATTAAAGCAAACCAGCACAACAAATTTTTACTAGTATTTTGTAGAGGTTCTTAGCAATCATGTCACTTAAATTTTCTATTAGATATCAATCGAAACCTGGATAAAAATACAAATTAATAGGACAACTACACCTACTTCCCGCAAAAAGTATGTACTGAACCATGACTAACCTCAAAAAAGTGACGTGACACATGGATCTTTTGAGCAGTGTTGTCGATGTTTCTGTTACACGGCTTGGAAGTTAAGACGCCTATGGCACCGCGTTTACCTTTACTACCTTATTATTTACTTGTAAATTGGTAATTCTGGAACTAAATCAGTTAATACCTGGTGCTAGTCTATTTATGTAATCTATCGACTCTACGGTCGTTTGTAACCTTTTAAAGTATGTTTTATACTATTGTATATTCTATGTTATATTATATTTTATATTCTAGTAATGTTTTATACTTTAAGATCCTCTTTTGATGTGTCTAATAGCCATACGATAAATAAATAAATAAATAATATCTGGTGCTGTCTTATAATATTGTTTTGTAATAATGTTTACACAACAGGTAAAAACGTATAAATTTCATCATTATTTTAACCTCAACTTTTTCTTTAGACAAGCTTAAAAAAGATAATTACGTGGTAGATTTAAATAGTCAAGTATCTACTTGACAACTTAAACTAAAAACCAATAAAAGGGGGGTTTTCGGCTAACGACAGTGTGAGAATTCATTTTAAAATCTTTTGAGTTCTATTCAGTAACGAACGGGTACTTCGCATTTGAACTCATGTTACTTTTCGCGAACAATTAATATCTCTATGAATTATCCTCATTGGGTTTGAGGTAATTGAAATGTTCAAAAGTTAACTGATTTATTTTAAAATTAATTATTTGGTTTTGTATATTATTATGTTTGTTTTTAATGATTTAATAAGTAAAATAAACAAATGTTATATTTTTCTATTATTGTATACTTAGTATTAAAATTATCTAATAAATGTACGGTTTGTACTAACACTCTCTTGAGTGTTTAAAAGGCATCCCGCATGTAAATGTTTACTTGTAAAGGGGAACTGAATTTAAATGGCTCGTATTCTATTTCGCACATAGGTATATGGAACTTTAAAATTTGAAAAGGTTTATTATTATTATTAGACTTTTCGTTCGTTTCCGCACTTCTTATAGATTATTGTATAATGGTAATAAATTTATTAATAAACGATGTATGGTTGAAAAAATTTATCCGCGACTTTCTGGCATTAACCACTAAGCTAGGAAATTGTTGTAACTGCACTTAGGCCGTATTGGTATAATATGCAATATAAAAAATACATTTCCTATGCGATTACAGCTACCTAGTCTTATACAAAACAAAATGTTAGCATTTAGAGAACGGAATGCAAGACAGGACCTTCCCTTTCTTATACGAGTAATGTGTAGCCGAGAATATGATTGTATCGAGGCTGCTAATAAGACAAGAGTGTCAGACAAAGTAGTAGACGAAAAGTTGCAAGCATGCAACTTATGTAGTCGACAAGTTGGCGACATGAAGCAACAAGGTGGGCGACAAAGCGGGGCCCTTATGTTGGTTTCATCTTAGATGTACTAACCCTTCTCTTACTGTACCCTTCCTTGATTGTGTAATCAGAAGTGACCTTTTTTAAATGTAATGGTTATTACATATCGCGCGAACACGCGATATGTTATTCGTCTCCTTCGCGCGGAAGCGCGACAACCCTGATTACTTCCTGAAAATTTGGCACTATATAGGCGCCTTCGTGAAAATAATGTATGTATGTTGGCGTTGTAGTTGTCAGTTTCGACATTTTCACATTTGCGATTTTTTTTCTCGGAAACGGTTAGAGTGGGACGATTGAAACTTTTTGGGTTTAGAGAGGAATAGTGGGGGTACGTTGTGTGAAAATTTCGAATATACAGGGTGTACCGGAAAAAAGTTATTAAATTTTAAAGTCGAGAATTATCGGATTCTCGTTGAAACACGTTACAGGTCGCAAATATTATTTTTATCGATTTAAACTTTTTCGACGTGTAGACGACTTTAGGCTACAGAAGCCTATTGTTTGTGAGCGCAATCAAAAGTTTGGAAGTAATTTTTTTGATTTTTTCAAAGTCAAAATTTGGTCGAAAATGGTACCTCTTGGATGGCTAATAAGTCGAATTGGGTGCATCCAATCGACATTCGGTTTGGATAATCGGTTAGGCCATCTCAAAATCTACCTTTTTCCAATATATCATTCTATACCTAACTGGAATGGAAATTGCCGAAAATTGTAAGAAAGTGGAAATCATAAAGTTAGGCCTGATTTTTTCACGGTTTTTATTTTTTTTTCGTACTGAAAACGACTTTTGATCGAAACGTTGTAAACTTTAGCGGATAGAGCTCGTCAAATTGTATTTAAGAGATATTTTTTCGTTTCTTTATCTTTAATACGGAAAAAACGGCAGCTTTTTTTTTTACTTTATCGACTGTAGCTTATTCAATTTTTAACAAAACCGTTTTATTTTTTTCTCAAAAAATGCGCTGATTACTTCGCAACACCTCTACATATTCAAAATCATTAAAGTATATTCGCAAAATTGAGAAAAGTCGCTTTTTTGGGTGCGGAAACAGGCAATCTTTACAAATTCTTACACCATTCACTTTTGACTAAGAGTGCCTTGATATTGATGTATCTAAATTAATTATTAATTCTAAAAATCCGGCTGTCAAAAATGGCGAAAAATGGGTGTTTTCAACGTGACTTGCTAGAATAATAAGAACATTTCCAGATTTTAAATCGGGTGGAATATCTACCTTGAACCTTCTTCTAATTTTACTGACCAAAATATTTGCCCAAAATGTTTCAGATATGGTTGTAATCTCGATTTTAAAGATGGCGTTTCGACATTGATAATCCGTCGCCACGTGGTAGAAGGTTATTCGACATTTCGATATTCGCGAATTTTTTTTTCGGAAACGGTTAGAGCAAAACGATTCAAACTTTCTGGACGTAGAGAGAAATAGTCGGGGCACGTTCTGGGAACAATTTCAAATATACAGGGTGTACCAGAAAAAAGTTATTAAAGTCAAAGTTAAAAAATATTTTTTTTTTCGTTGTAGGGCGATACAGGTGGCAAAAATCATTTTAATCGATTTAAACTTTTTCGACATGTAGACGACGTTGGGCTACAAAACACTGTTGTTTGCGAACGCGATCGAAAGTTGGGAAGTAATTTTTTTGATTTTTTTAAAATCAATGTAGGGTCATATTGGATCGTTAATAAATCGAATTGGGCGCGTCCGATATAATTTTGCTTTGGATATTCGTTTAGGTCATCTCAAATACTACTTTTTTCAAATATATTGTTCTATACCTAAACAGCATAGAAATGGTAGCAAATTATAAAAAATAAGAATTACTATTTAAGTATATATAATTTGACAGCTGTCGTATAGAACTTTGTTATTTTGGTACTGAAAATTTTTTTAATTTAGTTTTATTACAGCTTTAACCCTCGCTACGAAAAAAGTTAAAATAAATTGGCACTTACCTGTCAAAATCTGACAGGTATCGTATAAAACTTTGTTATCTAGGTACTGAGTTTTTTTTAAATTTGGGATTCTTACAGCTGTAACCGTCGCTACGAAAAAGCTAAAAAAAAATTGACACTTACCTGTCAAAATCTGACAGCTGTCGTATAGAACTTTGTTATTTAGGTACTGATTTTTTTTTAAATTTCGAATTCTTACAGCTATAATCCTAGATACAAGAAAAGCTTAAAAACACTTGCAATTTACCTGTCAAAATGACAGCTGTCGTATATAACTTTGTTATTTAGGAACTGAAAAATTTTTCATTTAGGATTCTTACAGCTATAAATCTCGCTACGAAAAATCTAAAAAAAAAATTTTAACTTACCTGTTAAAATTTGACAGCTATCGTATAGAACTTTGTTATTTAGGTACTGAATTTTTTTTAAATTTCGAATTCTTACAGCTATAATCCTAGATACAAGAAAAGCTTAAAAAAACTTGCAATTTACCTGTCAAAATGACAGTTGTCGTATATAACTTTTTTATTTAGGAACTGAAAAATTTTTCATTTAGGATTCTTACAGCTACAAATCTCGCTACGAAAAATCTAAAAAAATGTTTTTAACTTACCTGTCAAAATTTGACAGCTGTCGTATAGAACTTTGTTATTTAACTACTGAATTTTTTTTAAATTTTGGATTCTTACAGCTTTAATCCTAGATACAAGAAAAGCTTAAAAAAAATTGACATTTACCTGTCAAAATGACAGCTGTCGTATAGAACTTTGTTATTTAGGATCTGAAAAATTTTTCACTTTAGGATTTTTACAGCGATAACCCTCGCTACGAAAAGGATAAAAAAAAACTGACTCCTACCTGTCAAAATTTGACAGCTATCGTATAAAACATTCTTATTTAGGTACCTGAAAATTTTTTAATTTCGAATTCTTACAGCTATAACCCTCGCTACGAAAAAGCTAAAAAAAATGACACTTACCTGTCAAAGTGACAGCTCTCGTATAATTAAACGAACGAACTAGAACAGTGCCGTGCCCGAAGGGCTCGGCACAATAATATTTCTACAAATTTATTAGCTGATAATTAATAGCTTCCATGTAAGAATAATTTTTTGCTTATGTTTTAATCGATTGAATACTTATATATTTTTATAGAGCAAATATGGAAAGTATATCCCACATTGCACAAAGGTGTGCAAGTTTAAAGAGCACCTATACGGCGCCGTCTCAGAAAACTACCTACCTATACGAGAAAACGGAAATTTTGCACCATTGTGTAGTTTTAGTCAGTTGTTATAATGACAATTTGACGATATGTTTTTCCTTCACGTTCCGCAGGAAGGTGAGGCAAAAAAAGCAATAGTAAATAGAAAAAAAGAAAAGAAAAGTATTTTTTTATTGTAAATTTTTGTAAATCTTTTTAGTACTAATAATAGATGCACTCTCGGCTGACGATTAGCGATATGTACCCAGTCTAGTTTAAGTACTTCGTCCACACACTGTATTTTTGCAAAGAAAAGTATTACTTTTACCTTTAGGGAACTTCATATCCTTAAAAAATATGGAATATAATAATATAAAAACCTCTCTGGTTAAGTCAATATCATAAATCTTTGTGACGTATGACGGAAATTCGTTACGGCTTTCAGTCGAACTTCATCCAGAGTTTTCCTCTATTATATCCAATGTTTACTTATCCGGAATTAAATTAAATACTGTGCCGGTGAAAGATAACGTTTCTAGTGATAGACGCACCAGATGTTTTTGAGATTTTTACCGCAAAGGCTTTTGACGTATAAACAAATTTGCTAATAATTATTATTTCTACAGTGCGAGCAAAAATTATTTGCATCAAAGAGGGCTTGGATTAAAAAACGTTGGGCTTGGTTTAGATCACCATGGTATGGGGACGATATATCTAACCAAATCTAGGTTACAATTTTGTCAAATTCATATTATGACATGATATGCCAAACTAATGAGTAATAAAATAAGTGGACAAATAAAAATTTATTTACTTTTGTTGTTTAAAAAACTAACAAAGTAAGAATATCCAGAAAGAAAAAGAAAAATAATTACATAAATTGCTGAAATTGGCCACCGCCATGCTCCAAGCATAAATTCACACGTCTCTTTATATTTTCGAAAGTGTTGACCAGCATCTCTGGAGAAATGTTACCACATTCTTGGATAATCCTTTCTTGTAGGTAATTGTTCTAAATTTGCACCTGGTGTTTTAAAAATAGTGTTATTTAAATGAGGAAAAACGAAGTAATCCATAACCGTTAAACAAGGTGATCTAGGTGGAAATTCAATATCTGATCGAAAACTGATCAATCTGTTGCGTTAGTAGTTAATAGTTTCGGCGGTTGCACTGTCCTGTTGAAAATATCCAAAACGTAGTTCGTCGTCAAGTAATTGCTCCACAAATGGATTCAAAATATTGTCTCTATACCGCTGTGCTGTAACTGTGTCATGGAAAAAAATAGGATCAACAATTCTTCTTCGGGAAACAGCTCAGACACCAATTTTTTGAGGGTGCAATGTGGACTCTACAAAAAAATGGGGATATTCACTACTCCACATGCGTGTATTCTGAGAATTCACATAACCGGAGAGATGGAACCAGGCTTTATCCGAAAAAAATGTCAGGTCTAACAAATTATCAGTCAAAAATGACGGAATAACTGATTGATTGTTAATTCGGGTGGTTGCTGACACCCAACAGGTATTAAGCTCTACGGCTAAGCATTACGTCCTTAGATGCAAGGCCCTCTTTGATGTAAATAATTTTTGCTCGCACGGTATTTAAAAACTATTTTAAAATTTCATTTAATGACAATTATTATTACTAATGCAGAAACCAGATCCTGGTCCGAGAGTACAAAAAAAAATTGTGTGTGCTTAAGACCACACGACAGAAGTGAAAACTTCAACAAGGTGAAATTAACAATATCAAATACACGAGTGTCTAGACAATGCACACTGACTGTTTCCACGTCGATACGTCGATACTGAATGCGACCGATGGCGGCATGCTCTTTCATATAACGTTCATTCGGGTCAGGATTGAATATAGCAGTTGAATTCGAGCGTAGCACACCCGAGTCTGACGCGTGACGGCGACGCGTGACGGTTCAGTTTAATTCAGTGCGCCCACAAAAAGTGCTAAACGCGCCTAAAGAAGTTTTCACTTCAATAACCGCGAATCCGGACCTGCCAATCCACCAATATCTCATACATTTTAATCAATTAAAATCCAGGAGTCCCTCTGTCAGAACGGCACAACAGCTAATCACTAACAACTTTGACGGATACGAACAGCGGCAGTCGGACTGGCAAGGCAAAGTTTCACCGACCTGGCACCCCCTACTCAACTCTAAAGAACTACCACATGATTTTAACCTGCCCCGTAAGCTTTGGGTTCGACTGAATAGAATACGTACTGGCCACGGCAGAAGTGGGTCGACACTCCATAGGTGGGGAATGCGCTCCAGCCCAGAGTGTGAATGCGGTGCTGCCTCCCAAACAATGGGCCACATTACCTACAAATGCCCGCTAACAGCCTTCCCTGGAACAAGCGGCGACTTGTTGCACGCGACACCGGAGGTCATCTCCTGGCTCGAACAGTTACGCCTGGAGCTGTAATAATAAAGACAATAATTTAACTATGTTTGTGATATATGTGCTAGTACCGATGTTATATACATACATATACCTATATTTACTCTCTCTTCTATGTATGTTCGAATAAACCATAAGCTAAATAAATAAATAAAGTATTACTAAAATATTTTTAAAGATGAAAACGCAAAAATGAAACGCTATTTTGTGGACTGTACTTATTCGAATAAATTTAGTATAGGAATAAATTTTATTTGTGTTTGAATGAAATTCAGGGAGAAAATTATTATGTTGAATACCTAGTACTTAATATCAAAAAAATATTTTTATATTATTTATGATTGCAGAAAAGAAAACTTTTCAACGATATCTTATTAAAAAAGACCATAATGAGGTGTTAACATCTATAATCCATATAATTTCGTTCTTTTCGAACCAACATAAAATATACAGAGCGACGCATCAACGGAAAAGTAAGAAACATGAGTTTTTATAATCCAGACATTCTATAACGTTAAGATTTCAATAAAAAATATTTTTCATAAAATATAATATTATCCATGAAATATTTTTTCTCGTTGCAACGAATTAAAACTAAAAATTGCCTATATTATATTTCTGATATAATTTTTAAATCAGTTTGTTCAATTTACACCAACTAATACATAACTTAATAACATTTTATAAACTTCTACTAATGCGTTTATTAAGAAAGTCTTTTATATTCATAATTCACCCCTGTAGGTGTTTAAATATTAAATAATAGGATTGGTGTCAGAATTCATTAAAGATAGGCAAAACAATCTGTTTTCATCATGAATCTCTGGCATTATGTAAACAACCACAAAAATCTATAGTACTGTGCTTCTATAAAATAAGTCACCCTTTTGTTTGTCTACAGAATGAAATCAAAATTATTAATTATAATTGGATGTTTATCAAATACATTTTTGATGGTTTACGTGTTTAAAAACACAAATTCTCTCCATTATGAAATATTCTATTTAATATATTCGGAAAAAAGATTTGTTATTAAATATATTAAGGTTTTTAACTTAAGTGTATTGGAGGAACAAGGATCAATCAATACCCCATTGTAAACATTTTTTTGACATCAATATATTTTTGCATATAAAATTAGGCCACATTTTTTGCACCACTTTAGAGATATGAATTAGTATTTTGCGTCTTTATTTTGAACGGCATAAATACGGTTTCTTGCAATAAAACGTGTATGTCATATATCAAAGGTCTGTCGTTATTGCAAGCAATTTCTGATCGTTTTTTTAAAGTAAGCAAAAAGCTCTTGAAATTGGAGACACACGCTTAAGTTAAAATTTACCATTTAAAAATTTAATAATGCTGCTCTAACTCCATATCTTCTGCTAAAAAAAATCTGCTCTCCTCAATGTATATGTAACCACTTTCCTTTCCACAATAAATAAAATTATATTATATGTTCTCATAATCAACAAACAATAAACCGCAGAAAAGACATATAACAATTTACAAAATTGTAATTTTTCTATAGGTGCACCTTTAATTTTAAAAAGTCCTATGTCGGGTTGCATAAAGATTTTAAATAACAATTACCTTACAAGATCTTTGACTGTACCGTCAATGAAAGTAAATCAAGAAATAAGACAGAGCCAGCCACTTGTCTTTTTTAAAGATTCTGACCAAAAATCGGTCTGTTCAATTCTCAAATTAACGGTTACATAATTATTTAAATTCTTACACTTCCTCTGATCATTCTCCCACACGAGTGCAAGAAATTGTTTTGATTTTAAAGGGTGGCTATCATCTCCCTTAAAGGTCCTAAACAAAAGTCTGGCCGTACATTTCCCAAATTAACTGTTACATAATTATTTTAAATTTTTACACTTAATTCTCTGACCAATCTTCCAAGGGAGTGCAAGGAAATGTTTTTGGCTGGTAGCGATAATCTCCTTACAAAGTCCTGACCGTCATACTATTCTCAAACTAAAATAACTATTTATATTACACTTTTAACCCTATTTGAACCAATTTACAGTTCTAGCACCTTTTTTATAAGAAATCTTTTGGTAATGGTTCATATTTATTAATTTTTTTTTTAAGTATTCTCCGCCAATGGTCATTTGGCAGTTTTCGGAATTTTGTCGGATAACTTTTAGTTGCCACCCTCACACCCTTATCCTTTAGTCAATTTAGTTTTCCCATGATATGATTCTGTTTACCTTTACTTGAAAAAAAGTAATTTTATTTTACAGCAAATTGTTTCATCATGATCATCATCGTATTAACTACCTGTCATTTTTTTTGTAATCATTGCTATATTCTTTGATAACATCCCAGAGATGCTTGGAAGAATTTGTATTCAGTTCTATCCTTTCATTATAATAATTATGTTTAACTTTTTTAATAAAATTATTTAATTTATTTCTTTACTGGATGAAGTATTCATTTTTGTTAGCGGATCTTTTAGATTACATTGCTATCAAAGCTTATCTCGCTTTTTGATAGAAATAACTAATCCATTTCTTATCCAATATAGCTTAACAGAAGAAGGTTTTTTTTTAAATTAGCGTGGCCCATAGAATAAAATTACTTATTTTTCCAGTCAGAGCAAAAATTCCACCATCTACATCCTTCCTGCCAAAAACCTCTTACCAATCCTAAATCCCTATAGGCGGTCAATTGTTATTTCATTTTATGTGCAAAAACCCGCCTCACCTCACTGATAAATCTTATTATTCTTTTTTTCTAATTTACACTGAACAGCAACAAGATTATAACCAGGTATTTGTTCTAATCACTGTAAGTATTATAACTAAAAGATCATGCCTTAAAAAGTATTATTCAGACAAGCACCAGATTGTGGTCGTGTTTTTAAATTAATGTTTTAACACCTTTTCAGAAAACACATTAGAGTGATCCTGTTAATAATCTGCATCATCAAGTCAGTATTTATATCTCCAAGAAAAACGTATATTCATACGGGTCAGAGTCAAATATATCCAGAAAAGTTTGCAAATCTAAATTAAATTTTAAATTTATAACAATTGGGATAAGGGGATCTACTAAAAGCAAACACGTTACTTTTATTTTTTCTTTGAGGTTTAAAGATACAGAAATTCAATTAAATAAGCCAATTTTACAAAGGCTACGGGTAGAGCTTATATTCTTGTAAACATAATATAACATTTTTTGAAAAATATAAAAACGTTAGAATTACAATCATCACACACTTTCACAGGTAATCTTGAACTGATAAACTTAAGGTAGTGCTCCAACACTTAAATTAAACTAAAATTCTTCAAATTTTATTCTTCTTTATTCGCTCTTCTATCATCCAGAAATAGTGGTTTAGGTAGGGGGCTCGGATACCTGGAGGTGGGACTTCGGTGGGGGTATAACTTATCCCTATAATTTTTCGAAAGATCCTCATGTCGTCCTATTTATTGCGGACTTTCTTTTGTGAAATTTCCTTGGTACATTTTCACTAATTTAATTTTGTAAACCGTTTTTTAGTTTATAGGCGTATTTTACTTCCAAATTTAAGATAGCTTGATAAAAGATTTTTTTAGGTACTCCCAACAGAGTAAGAAGAGGTGAGAGAGAAAGTATTCGTGGCGCCGTATTTATGAGTCAAACTAGCACGGTTACAGAAGCACCTTCAGATGAAATCGACGATATTGATACTGAACTTCCACGTGTCACACAGTACGTATCTTAAAATATTTTATAAAAACATTGAATTACGGTTTGACTTTTAAAATTACACTTTCCTTCCAAAGTGTTAAAATGTCTTACTTTTTTAACCAGTAACTGGTTACAAAAAGTAACACATTACCAAGTGGTTGCGAAAATTTCATTTGTGGTATCCGTTATCCGACGGTACTTACGTCCGAAATTTTAAAACTCGTATACGTCAATTTTTGTAATTTACATAATGTCCGAATATCGTACCAAATTTTGTGAGAAAAAAGATAATTAGTCAAGGAAAGAATAAACATAGTTAACAAAAACTGCTTGTAATTTAATTTTTCTTTAGCTTTTTAAAGATAAAACCTGGCATCAAATATTATTTTAAACTATTCTGTTATATATTATGCAATACGTTATTTTTACCGGTTTTCGTATTTGAAGTTTATATACATTTATCTACAAGCGTGCGGTAAGTATCACTTTACCGCACTAGTGCTGTAAGTAATTATATACTATAAAAACAAGTTTTTATATTATTCAAGTTTAGTGTATTTTTTATTTTTAAAAGAAACTCTATTAAACATTATATGTAGAACAAATACTTACATATTTAAATTTCTAAACTAATCCAAACTTATAAATTAAGAAATATTAATATTAATTATAGAATTTGTAACATTTCCAAACGATATCGATGAAGGAAGTGTTTTACCTACTATCCGATGAGACACAAGAATTCAAAGTTACAGATTTACTAAAACAGGAGGTTCTCTTTGCATTATTTTTCTACCCCATTTATTTGCTTTGCAATTCCTATTATATTTTGTACCGAATTTTCAATATAGGTAAACTCGCCCCCCGATCGGATCTCCGGGTGGGGGCTGATCCTGTGGCCTCATCAAGCGATATTAACCGAACACCCACTGTCTCCGACAATATACTGGGTTCCCCTAACAACACTCAACGGAGAAATAGTGTGGCACCTACAGTTGCTGACACACCCAAAAACAGCAGCTTCAAAATTGATTTCTGCAATATCAGAGGGCTTAATACCAACATAAATTCAGTCCACCAGCACTTACAATCATCCAAGCCCCATGTGCTCGCACTGACCGAGACAAAGGTCAGATCGTCAACGAACACCGTCAGCTATTTATATCCTGGATACGATTTTCATTTCCGATTTAGACGCAACTTTGGGGTCTGTCTCTTTATCCGAGATGATATTTGCTGCCAACGAGAGGACACACTTGAACCAGCAGAGTTTGATGTAATGTGGTTTAAAATATCAACGCAGAAAAGCACGAAGTTTAATCTGCTGCCTTTACCGTCCTCCAAGTGACACCCATTACAGAGCACTCTTCTCGTCACTAGCAAACACAATTGACCTCTTGCAAACCAACCATCCTAATGCCGAAGTCGTTATCTTTGGTGACTTTAACGTCCACAATATTAACTGGCTCAAATACTCAAATACCAACAATGAACAGTGTCGTGAGGCGGAATCTTTTGCGATCAGTTCTGGTCTAACTCAACTCGTGGAAGAACCAACGCGAATTCCAGACTGAGATGGAGATTTTGCTAGTCTTTTAGATCTCTTTTTGACATCCAACCCTGACCTATACACAGTCACCGTTCATCCTCCATTAGGATCTTCCGATCACAAACTTATTTCAACTCTAAGCGAGCTGCCAATTTGTTCTGAATAACCTCCTAAACCTCGTAAAATTTGGCACTACACATCAGCTAGTTGGGAAGACCTAAGGGACCATTTTCGCACTTTTCCTTGGCTGAAAGTATGCTTCTCTTCAGATGATCCTGCTCAAGAGGTCTCCGATGTTATTCTTACTGGCATGGAAGCCTTTATTCCTTTCTCCAAGAAGCGCCCTTCTAATGGCAAGCCCTGGTTTAGCAAGAACTGCGAGCGTGCTGTCAGAGCTAAAAATCTAGCTTACCGACAATGGCGTAAGAATCCTACCGATGTGAATCGCACCATCTTTGTTACCGCTCGAAACCAGTGTAAGCAAACGATAGATCAAAACAAAGAGGCTCATAGCATGAGGATCAAAAATAAAGTTCTCGCCAGTCCTAAAGGATCTAGGTCCTTTTGGTCAGTCGCTAAGGCCGTCAGTCAAAATTTTACCAAATCAAATATTCCACCGCTAACACGTTCTGACGGCACAATAGCAACCACGGCTAAAGATAAAGCGAACTTACTCGCAGAACTATTTGCTTCAAACTCCACGGTGGACTTTCAGGGAAAAACACCCCCGAACATTTCAGCAGTTCGATCGGAAATGACTGATATCGTATTCCGTCAGCGTCCTGTCAAACGAATTCTGAAGGGGCTCAATGCCAAAAAAGCTTCTGGTCCAGATGAAATTCCTATTATAGTGCTCAAGAAATGCGCCGATGAACTCACACCAGTATTTTGTAGACTCTTTAACCTATCCTACAAAAAAGGAATATTTCCATCTTGCTGGAAAAAGGCGCGAGTCCAGCCTATACCAAAGAAAGGCAAGAAAACCCTGCCAAACAACTATCGACCAGTCGCATTGCTTTCAGTTATATCAAAGGTTATGGAGAAAGCTATTAACCAACAACTTCTAAAATACCTAGAAGGCCTTAAAATTATCAGCGACCATCAGTATGGTTTTCGTAAGTCCAGGTCAACAGGAGACCTTCTAGCCTAGGTCACTCATCTTTGGAGCAACGCAATCGAACATCATGGGGAGTCCCGGGCTATTGCACTGGACATCTCTAAACCCTTTGACCGTGTCTGGCACGAGGGGCTCCTAAGTAAACTGCGTTCTTATGGTATGCCCGGTCGATTTTGTTCATGGTTGTCTAGCTTCCTCAAGGACCGTTCTCTGCAAGTGGCGATTGCCGGGTTTCTCTCAGACACCTTCACCATCAATGCTGGTGTTCCTCAAGGGTCCATATTATCCCCCACTCTCTTCTTACTGTACATTAACGACCTTCTAGCGAAAACAAAAAATCCAATATATAGCTTTGCTGACGACAGCACACTTATCTCATCTTTTACTTTGAAATCTCAAACATCGACTGCTGACGCACATCTTCGCAGACGACATGAGGTATCACGCCTCAATAAAGACCTGGAAGAAATTTTGTCTTGGGGTGACAGTAACCAAGTCGAATTTAACGCTAAAAAAACCCAGGCAGCAGTTTTCTCTAAGAAGGTTAACATTGCAGAACCCGATATCGTTATGGCAGGACACGCAATTCCACTGACTTCGTTTATTAATTTGCTGGGTGTCAACCTGGGAGGAAATATGTCTTGGCATTATCACGTTGTGGCAATCGCCAGGGCAGGTTCTCAGAAGCTCGGTATACTTTTCCGTACCAAAAAGTTGTATACACCTCAACAACTTTTGACACTCTATAAAGCCCAGATTCGACCATCACTGGAATACTGCTCTCATATCTGGAGTTCTGCACCGAAGCATACCCTTCGGTTGTTGGATTCCATCCAAAGGAGAGCCGTTCGTCTAATCGGCGACCACGAGCTGACTAAGAACCTCGACAGCCTAGAACATCGAAGACAGGTTGGTGATTTGACTATCTTCTACAGATATTTCCATGGCAAGTGTTCGACAGATATTTACCGCTCGATTCCACCTAGAGTAATGCATAGCAGAAACACACGACGAACCACTGCCGCCCATCCCTATGTGGTTCAACTTAGTACACCCCGAACATCATTGTTTCAGAACTCTTTCATTTGGAGGACGTCATTTTTGTGGAACGGCCTTTCTAAGACCGTGTTTCCAACCGAATATAACCTCCAACGATTCAAGAAAAACGCGAATCGCTTTCTTCGCACACGCACCGCTCCCAGAGCGCCTTAAAGGATTTTTCCTATAGTGCTTGTGCTCGATCATAAAAAAAAATAGCCCTCCGCAACACTGGAGGACTTCCATCAACCATAATGTAGCTGACATCCTTCGATAACAATGTCCCGTATATTCTTTGAGACTGGACAACTTTAAATATGATGCAATTTGAGACGGTATTTTTCCAAAAGTATTTATACCCAGTGGTTGTATAGTGCATCTTCCTTTTTTATATGCAATAAATAACCGTGTATGGGCTGTATGATCGGGTCTAAGGGCTCTATACTTCTTGAAAATTGAAATATTATTAATTTCTGATGAAAATCATTCCACGAAACCCACGAACTGTTGATCTACATGTGTCTTTGTATCCGGGACAGTTACAACAAGGTGGGTTTCAAATTCCTTAATATCTTCAATTTTCATTTTACATAACTCCACTCGGCGACATGCCCCAGCGATGCCCACAATGAGTACCTACCACCTGAAACAAGCAAATAAGTTGTTATTTAAAAGTTGATTTAAAAAAAAATGCAATTAAGTACCCTCATTAATAGAAACTCCTCATCTGGTACCGTAACAAGGCATTTTACAACCTCATTCTTGGAGAATGCCTTTGATTTCTTAGCTTTGTATCCCACAGACTTCCTTTTAAATACGCCATCAGTTTTGCATACCTGCTTATGTCGACATTATTTTTGATACTTATAGTAGATCTGAGCATTGAGTAAGAGTAATAACTCCATATAGAGGATGCTTTACTGTCCTTAAATTTATCCACAAAATAGGCAAGCATCACATCTTCACTAATTGCTTTAACTTTCTTTAATGAACACCAGTCCATGAAGAGCCCATATTCCTTCTCATATCTATGCCGTAATTTCTCCGGCAATAAATTAAGGGTAGCTGCTTTAGCAATGTTCACAACGTCCTTCGGAATTTCATCATCACTGCTGCTACTGACTTCCATTTAAGGGACGTAAAACATACTTTCACGAAATTGTTACAAAAATAATTATCGTTTATTCCCTAGCAAACTGATATTAATGCATTGTTGATAACGACTTACGAGGCACCTACGGGGTAAATTAAAACAGTGCTCTTTTAGTTTTTAGTATTGGTTCCCTAAAACATGCTTGTAGATAAAATATCGTACAATACACTTACGGTAGGTGTCTTTACCGCATTTGCGTGATTTACCAAACTCGCCTTCAAATTATTTTGACTTTGTCCGACGTCGAATAATTTTTAAAAACATTCTCGTGAAATTTGGCGACATAATATTTACACCAATAGAAGCAATTTTGGATCGTTATACCATCGGATGGCGGATGCATTAGAAATCACCTTTACTGCTTTGATTTTTGTGGTGGATTTGTCAATTTTTAAAATATGTTTTTCCTAGTAGTTTTTATAAATGTTTATTTAACGTTAAATTTTTTTTTACATTGTATTAATTAGATTATTCATTACAGGCTCGTTGATAGGAAAATGGGATACTAGGGCACTGCACCTCCCCCCCCCCCCCTCCAAAACTATTTGGTGCCTTCAATTAATGCTTAAATTAACCCCATTAAAATATGCTATTTAAATACTTTATAAAAACTAATAGCACTTTTTAAGGGGAAGCACCGGCGTATGTAGGGAGTAATCAGCCTGTTAGTGGCATGTTACGTGACACTTAATACATATTATGTACTTAATACTTTTGCTTTTATTCATTTTATTAAATATTTATTTTAACTTAAGACAGTAGGTAATTGCTACTTAAAGTGTATTTGACCGCTTTTTTTGTAGAATACAAAAAATAAATGAAATATTGGAAAAAAATGAAATAAAAGCGTTAAAAATTATATTAATTATTGTAGTAATTTTTGTTTCGTTTATAAGAGAGTAATAATTAATTAAAATTAAATTATTAACCAATTTTAGCAAAATTTGGGTGCGGGCCAAAAAAATTTTCGTCCCCCCCCTAAGATAAAAAAAATCTTAGTTACGCTAGTGTGTAGGAGTACCCCTCCCAAGAAGAAAAGCTATCAACGTGCCTGATTCATTAAGGGTATGACGTACAAGGACTCCGCCACAATGTGTCTCTCCCTGATAATATTTGAATTTATAAGTAGAACATAAAAAAAATCGGCAAAGATATTTGCCCGACATTTTTCACGCTAACATAATATATTTAGTGGTATGTATTAAATAACCTTAGATTTTTTAAAAATAAATACAGTTAATAGTCAAGAAGGATTGTAATTCCTTGAAAAAATATTGTTTTTTATCCACCTTACCAGTTTTACAAGTTTAACAGTTTTAAGGTATTTTTCATTGAACCACAGAACTACGCAAGCTGTTTTTCTCAAAGTTAAACCATTTAAATGTCAAAGTGTAAGAATGTCATTCTTCAAAAATAACTATATACTGACTTTTGTTAACGATGGGTTTGTTCGGGTAGGAAATATGATAGACATTTTATTTTGTTTGAACTCTCGAATTAAAAAAAAAAAAACTTTTTAAAGCGGCATTTCTGTTATTGGCTACTACGTCGATCTAAATTATTTATTGGACACTATGTAAACGGAAAAGGATGTAATATGAGAGGGAATTTGTAGGTTATTATCATCTATTTGAGCCATTAGTTGTAAACAAATTAATTATGAAACTTGTGTAAACCTTTTTTGACATATAATATCCCTCGGAGCTGCAGCTCGCTATGTAGATCGGATTTGGATCCGTCATACTTCTCTTATTCAAAAATTTGAAAAAAGCAGCTGCTGAGCTTTCGTTTTCTGTATAATTTAAATAATTAATCTAAAAGTAGAAATTGGACAATTGTTTTTTAGGCTTACCGACGCTCACAAAAACGCTATTCGTGCAATCAGAAAAATAAAATATTTTGTTGCAAGACGAAAATTTCAACAGGCAAGAAAACCGTACGACGTCAGGGACGTCATTGAACAGTACAGCCAAGGACACCTAAATATGATGGTTAGAATAAAGGTAGGTTTTAACTTTTCCTAACAGGTTTGATTTAACCAATAAACCGGAAGTTATTTTAGATACTTATTTAGGAAACGGAAAGGGTAGAAACCGGTTTAATTTTTCTTGCAAAAAGGAAAGTAATGTAATATCAAAAAATAAGTTTTTATTGTGGGTACATGGTCAAAATTAGAACGGCCCTCGGTCATATCACAGAGATCGTTAACCTTACAGCTTTCAGAAAAAAATATCGTTAGTAAATACTGCCAAGAGGAATCGTTGAAAATTACTTTTAAGTTCGTGAGATAACCGCTAGGGAACAGAAACAGAAAATTAAGTGTTTTTCTTTATGTTGCCCAATTAAAAGGTACTGAAAACACCTATTTTCTGATCGTTAGGTAATGCCCTAACCTTATCTTTTATATTTTAATAATTTTCAAATAAAATAATGATGGAATGTCAAATTTTGGTTCATATGAAAACTGGCATAGGCTGAACGGATTTTAACAAACTTAGTCTTATTCGATGAATTTTTTTTCTTTGCCCATTGTGCGTTATTTGATTTTTACGAAAACTTTAGTTTTCCCACTACAGGGCAATTTTTAAAATATCTATCAATAAATAAAGCGCTTTTTTAAAAAAGTCTAATGGAATAATACATTTATTATTTTGACAAAAAGCAGAGATTTAATGTTTTTATAAGCCAAGATATCAAGGACCAAAGTTAGAAGTAATTATATAATAGAGTTACATCCATGAGAAAACAAAGACCCAGACTCCCCCAGATTCCCAGGCCAATCTTTCTAAGAAGCCTTTGTCTTTTGATGACTAAACTTTTATCATAAATGGTAATATAATAATTCATAATTATTCTTTAGTTTGAGCTTGTTCGAGTTAATTCGAATATTGTCCGAACAAAAAATAAAATTGTCTTGTATAAATAGTTTTTTCTGCTTTTTAAACGTAACAGACGCAGTTAGTAGGATATTGCCTTGACGCCTTTATTTCAACGGATATCGATTGAACTCGTCGATTGAACTTTCAATCCTTAAGTTATATCTAAAAAGAACCACCCCGGAGAAGTTACGTGTGTCAGTCAGCCACCACATAACCCAGCAGACAATTAAGCAAGCAGCCCAACAAGAAATCGAAAGTGGAAGACACTCTGTAAGTGCCAATTTTTCCTTTCTCCCCTTTGATTTTGTGTGAGAGGTTACCTTAGGGATAATTATAGTTTCTGTGCATCGCGCATATCACTTACCGTAACCAGTCTATTAAAGACATAAACTAAATTTAGTAAAATTATTATTGGTTAAGTAAGAATTATAGATTTTCGTTTCATTCAATCATTATTTAAAAAAAATGAGTTAGCCACAGGCACAAGCATCGCAAACTCCACTCGTTGTCAATTGGAACCTTTTTAAATGAAAAATTGATAATTAAGTTTTGGTGGTTTAATTCAATTTGCTTTAATAGTTTAGTTGTAACATATTAAAAACAAAAAAAAGGTTTTGTAGCCCTGGAAAAAAAATCAAAAAAACAATCAAGAAGCATGTTTTGAATTGCGGTTTTATGGGAGATTAGTGGCAAGGGGTCTGTTGTCAAGAAAAATTATAAAATAAATTGATTTTATGTATTTTATACAGAATGTTCAATATAAAGTTTTTTAAACATATAGCTAGGCGACCATCGAAGAACAATTATATTTAAAAATTAAATATATTTTGAAATAATTTGTCAAAAATGAGTACTTAAAGATACTTGAAGAGATATTTTTTTGTTCAAACAATTATTTACTTAAAAAGAAGCAATTTTCGTTCAAAGCGTGGTGCAATTAAATGTGGCACGCAAAAAATAATGTTTTTTCAGAATTTTTTCTATGGATTTATTTCAACAGAATGCATACGAAACCTTTTCTTTTGACAATTTAGCCCAAACGCTATGAAAAAACCCAAAATTATAAAAAAAACAACAAATATTCGAGATTTAATTCGCACTGACTAATTAAACATCGAAGAGGAAGAAACAGTGGTACCGAAAAAGATAAATGCATAACTTAAACGAAATAGAGTGTGGTTTGTTACTTTCGTAAAATTAACGAAAACACGATTGAATAGAGACTTTTTGCACCTCTTAATTCGTCATTCTTTTGTGGTTATCGTTATTCTGAGCATGCGCAATGTCAGAAAGGTGATCCGCTATGTTTAATAACCATAACGGACTCCGTTAGTTACGGAAGGATAAGGAAGAGCTTATCGTTATCCTTACACTGAGAAAACAGGGCCAGCTAAATTTCTGTGCTGGAAATTTTTAATAACCATAGCTTAAATAATTGCAACAGTTATTATTTTTTAATAGCTATAACTACATAGGTTTACTTAGGCTTATGAACTTTTTTATTTGAATCGTTATTGGTAAAGGCAACTAATGATTTTTATTATGGTAACAACTGAAAATTCGTTATTAGGTACTACAACTAAATATGTAGCTGTAATTACAATCTCAGCCAAATACCTACTGCAGCTACCAGTTAAATAGCTACAAGTCGAAACAGTAACAGCAGCAGCAAAAAAAATATATCTGACAACTATGGATTTGGACCTGCCGGCTGTTCGAATATTTTCGTGACCCGTCGGGACGTATTCGTGTTGACAAATTATGGCGGGTCGACTCGTGCCTCGTGCCGTACCCAATGCCCATCCATTTTACTATTAGGCCGTGGGTTGAGTGGTGGTATTAATTGTTTTGTGATTTTTTACATGGTGTGATTTGTGTTCTTGTTGGAGGTAAGTTTTTCGTAATTTTGGTAGTAATTTAACTATGTGTTTTTAATGCAAATATTGACAAACTAATTTTTAACCATAGTTAGTATTTAACCGAAAATAGTTATATTGTATTAAAAGTGATTTCTTATACTTGTTTATAGCAAACGTACCTAATTACTGTATTTTGTAATTTTTGCTATACTCTCTCTGGTATCTATAATATAAGAAACAATAATATTTCTGATACCGGTCGCTCTATGGCAACTAATATATATCCATACATTCGTACCGAATATTGTCTTTTCTATTTCTTTTATGTATAGCATAATTACTATATTATTAGTTGACATATTATGTCAAGTTTTTTAGTGATTGTTTTGATCTCGTAGGTTTACGTTCTGTACTTTTCAGTAGTTAACATATTAAGATGTTAAGGTTTCAACGGATTATTTTTATCTGTAAGGTTTACGTTTTATGTTAGTTAAGTATACGATGTCAAGTTTTTTAGTGATTGTTTTGATCATGTAAGTTTACATGTACTTTTAATTATTTGACATTATGATGTCAAGTTTTTTACTGTTTACGTTTTACCGGGTGATAACGAATATTGTTACCCCTATTTTTTCCGTAGTTTTATTAATATACAAACTTTTTTCAAATTTCAGGAAATTTCTAAGTGCGTAGTTTTTAATAAAATCATACTTTTAAAATCATATTCGGTTTAACTGAAAGTGATTCTAATTTTCTCATTTGAAGTGGGGCGCCCAGTATATTTTTATCGGAAGTATATTTACCTTCTTTCTAGTCCGGTTTAACCGGAAGTTTATATAAAAAATACGAGAGGGACATATCGTGAGACTTATAATGAAGGCTATAAAGCTATCAAGTTCGTTGTCACCCGGTATATTATTTGATATTATTATTTAAAACTATACTTTAATTTAATGATTATTTACTGTTAAATAAGTAAAATTGGGTTATGGTCAATTTTTAATAAAAAAATATTATATTTTTGTTAACGTTTTGATTTATTATAATTTTTAAAGCATCTTCAGAACTACAAACCATTAAAAATATATTTATTTGAATAATAAATTAACTAAAATAAAACTTATTTGGAACATACTTTAAGTACCTACTAGGAAAATGGCAATTAATTAATATTTAATAAATCTTGAAAATATAAATAATGTAAATTATATTTTTAAGTACCTACCTATAATCAAGGTATGTTCCAAATAGGTTTTATTTTTAGATAATTAAATTAAAATATTTTTATTGTTTGTAGTTCTGAGGATGGTTTAAAAAAATTAATAAACGGAAACTCATCAAAAATTAAAATTTTTTCAATTAAAAATTGACCAAAAGCTTCAGTAAACTAATAAGTAATACCTGTGGTAATACTTATCCTGTTAATGTTTTTAAAAAATGTATTACTATATTATTATGGCTTAATAAAATTTAAATAACTATACTTACCTACATTAAGTTTTTTTATGCTTACCTGTATAACCTATATAATATGAGTACCTACCTCTAGTTTCGCACTATATGTTATCTTTCAGGCTTTGCCTAAAAAAAATCTTACCTGACCTGGAAAAAAAGGAAATATATGCAAAAACTCCCTAATTATGCAAACTTTAACGTCGTTTTTTAAGTCAAAAATCATTGCTGTAGCAAACACAACAATTACTTAAGACAAGTCAACACACTACTTATTACAGCAATTTATTTAGTTTTTACAGGTCCTATAAGTAACTGCAATAGTATAAAAATTAACTACCATTAAGTAAATTTTGTTTATAAGGGTAAATAGCACAGTAGTAACCACAACAACTTAATTTGTTGTACTAACTAAACTTTGAATCTCCTATTAAAAATAACAATAATACTGATAACAATTTTTTTTGATAATGGTAGGAAAGCCTGTTAGGTAACCACCGCAAACTCAAAATGACTTATGTGATGTGCTACTTGTGGTAAGTCGGCTGTTCCAGCACTTTCATTTTAATAACGGCAACAACGGACATGATCTGTCCCCTATGTTATTACGATTTCTAGCTACGGTAAGTCGATTTCTAATAAGGGCTATTAGAAATTTTCCTCAGTGTATGGTTATGCTTAAACTGCATGGTTGCCGGAACATACAAAAGTTATGAAGCATCATTGCTATGAATTAAAATTGTGATAAGCAATTAATTAAAATTCAAAGCATAGTAGCTTTACATTAAAATATACAACTTAATCAAATTATTGTTAGGTTAGGTATTTTATTTTGTTTAGGTGCGCCGGCGCCAAATTAATAACTACAAACAGAACGTATAGGCGCTGCAAAATCTCTGGTTTTAACAGTGGCGCTAATCGTTATGTTTAATAAAGTTAACCATAACGGAGCTAAAAACTGATATTAATTTAAGAGGTGCAAAAAGTCTCTATTATCGCTACCTTATTCCTAATATTAAAGGCATATTAGAAAAACTTGTCAGAGCACAATATTTCTCAATCTTAGATTTAGTCAGCGGTTTCGATCAAATAGAGATAAACGAAAAATAAATTAGAAAAATAGCCTCTATACGAGTACCTAAAAATGCACGTCCAGTTAACAAACGAACGGCCCCCCACCCTTTCATGGACGAAGTCCTAAAATACTTATAGAATAAAATTTATATGGTATATATGGATGATATACAGCGTTAATATTAAGAGATATATCGGTCTTTTATACAGGGTGTCCGAAAAAGTTCAATCCGTTAACCATATATTCCTTGAGCAAAAATAATGACTTATAATGTAATTTTTTATTTTTCACCCTCATGTTCAATATCAAAGTTTAAAATTAAGAATTGATTTTTTTTAATAATTCGAGTATTTAATAAGATATAAATTTCAAATTTGGTATATTACATCACCATAAAGAGTTACATCTTTTGAGAAAAGCAAAACAAAAAACCAATTGTCAAATATTCAAAATAGGGGGAGTCCAGTACACGCTGATCTCCTATTTTTAGTACGTGCGCCAGTAACTTCCAAATTATATTTTTCAGGTAGTCATTTATTTTTAATTATTTTTTTAACTTCCACAGAATATATACGTCTATTAACTTTAATTTTTTTAAAAAAACATTGTTTATTTTTACATTTTTACATTTTACAATCAAATAAATAAAATATACTACCTACAACGCAAAATAACCTGACTTTAAAAGAACGAAAACGTTGGATACAAATCAAAAAAAGCAGAATGTTAATTATTATAATGACGTGAAATAAAATTTATTCTCGGATGTTACTATATTATCGACGCTATTAGAAATGCCGTTATTAATATTGAAAAATATTGGCTGTATTATAGCACTAGCAGCGCAGGGCACCCAGCACGTCAATCGCTATTGACGAGCAACCGAAATAATCAATTAATATTGGAAAATATTTATAATGCGATTTATCAATGAAGAGGCATTCCTTGATTTGCTTACGGTCTATTTCGAATTTTAAGAAATCCTACCGTTGACCGACGTTTAAAGGTTTTTAATTTTTTCTGTCAAAAAATTAATCACTCCCTTGTTACGTCAGTCACAATTTCTTATATTATTCGATATCAAATCAAATATTACTTCTTTAAAAAAAATTTTCGTGCTAGTATATTATTTTTTAATTTTCTACCCTTTGCTAAAGTGGAGTTTTGACACTTGATAAGTACAGTTTACCAGACAATAGATAAAAGTCGCCTGGGTACGCTTATCTATACTTATAAATTTAGTCGTCCATATCTTTGGTTATAAAAACGTTATAGAGCTCTAAGTGTGACTGACGTTTAGAGCTTTTAATCCTTTATTTTTTGTCAAAAAATAAATGTATTGTTTCATTTACCTAAAAAAAAATTATTTATTGTTATTTTAAAAACCGCTGTCTAACGGAAAAAGTAACGTTTACGTAAAAATTAACCAAAATGCAATAGACAGAGAAAGAAATACTTTATCGAATAAGATCAAGTTCGTTAAAATCCGTTTAGCCTAAACGAAGTTACTAGTTTTTATATGAAGCACACTTTGAAATTCCCCCATCATTTTATTTTAAATGAGAAAAAATATTAAAAACAAAGATCATTTGGCATACTCTAAGGATCAAAAAGTAAAAGTTTTCAGTACCTCTCTTAATTGGGCAACATAAAGAAAAAAACATATTTTCTATTTAATCGTGTCTGTGGCTCTTCCTAGTAGTTAGTAGTAGTAGTAGTAATTGAGGGGAGGTTCCAAAACCTGGCAAGTAGACCAATGGTAATATTTTTCGCCTACCCCAGAGTCTTCCCCCAATTACTCTAAGCACCTTGGCCCTCGCAAAATCATCCCGACCTCCTTATGAAGTTAAGTATGTCGCTCCAGGCCAGGGCCGTGATTTCCTTCTTTTAAAGAACCGCCATTTCCAGCACCCGGTATCTTAGTCTTCCTAGGGCCTCATAGGTACCAAGAAAATACCAGCATCCAGCAGCTCAGATTGGGTTTTCTTCAACACCGATCAGGGCTAGATCCTTTCTCAGCTTGCAGTGTTTGGTCAGTATCCCTCGAGGATTCTGTCCTGGCCATGCGCGACTTATCAGTGTAGCATAAGGGCGTCCTCTAGGAATGAAACCTCGTTTCTCTCTCATTTTTCTTAGTGGGGATCTATCGAGGTCGCTGCGAGGTTCAGTATCGGAACCTCAGTTTCCGCTAGGCGAGCTTTCCTCGTCTGTCACATCTTTCCAACAGTCGGTACTCCTCATTCTCATATAGGCAGCCATTGCCTGCTTCTCTATCCAGAGTGAGAGGCTAGGCAATCCAAGAAGAACTTCAAGTGCGATTGTGGGGGTTGTCCTCATGGCCGAGTCCGGCTAGTCTCTGTACTTTAGAGAGTTTTATTCGAGCAGTGATTTTTTTCCACCCCGGGCCACCAGACTATGAAGCCATAAGGGTCTCTCGGTCTGATGACTGCCGTAAAGAGCCAGCGCATAATGCAAGGGTTAACTCCCCAGCTGGGTTCAACTGCTCGCCTAAGCTGGAAGAAGGTTGCCGTTGACCTTTTCACAACTGGGTCCATGTGCATCGTCCACGTGAGCTTACGATCCAAATATTTGATTTTCTGCACCAAGTCTAGGGATTTTCCGTCCAACTGTGTTGCTCTATCATCTATTTTTTTTCTTTTTGTGAAAATAATCATCTCTGTCTTTTCTGGGTTGACTGAGAGTCCGGTCTTTCTACACCACCTTTCCACTATCCTGCAGGCTAGTTGCATTCTATCACACATCGCGTTCAGACGTCTCCCCGTCACTAGTACGAGGCCATTGTTGGCGTATGCCTGTGCCAGCCTAGTGGTTATTTTACGAACTTGTCCAGCTGTTTTTCTTGACCGCTTTAACCAATGACATTTTATTCCCAAATATTTGTTGGGTGGTATACAGGTTGTTATGGAAATTATAATTTTATTTAAATGGGCGGCTCTTTGTGTATTCTAAGTAAATACTTTACATAGTTTTTTTTTGTAATTCATTATTCAAAAAGTTGAGCAAGAACACTTAACATCAGACAGAATGCGCCGGACGCCAATATTAACCTATACACAAGCAAGTAGATATTTACTGGTCATTTAATTCCATGCGGCTGGGTTAGAACCCACCAGTAGTTGCGGGCCATAAATATCAAGAGTCTTCATTTCCCCTTTATTCGAACAACGCGACATTTAAAAATATTTTGTAGGAGCTTCAAAGAAGACTGGACCAGACCCTCGGGAAACCCGGAAGCTACTTGGCAGGCATAGACAGAGTTGGGAATGCGAAACCCATGACTGTAGGGGCGAGACTGTACAGGGTAGAGCAGCATGTAAGTAGGTAGTATAATACAATATCAATGACTATAACTAAAATAAAAGTAATATTAATAGCAATTATAAATTAATTTACACGATAATATGCTTTTCATATGATAATAACTCTTAGATAAATTTAATATTAGGCATATCAGGAGGCCAAGGAGCTTGTTTGTTTCCTCCTCGAACATTAATGACCCTTTCGAAAAAAATTCTAATAATAGTTTATACACTATAAAGATAATTTTTCTAGTTATTCGCAATGGACAAAAAGATGGACTCTATAACCCAAATATTAAATACAATAGTACAAAGGCAACAAGAGCAGCAACAGCAGCAGCAACAACTACAGTTAGTACCTAGGTTTCCAGAAAACGACATAACAGTAAATTAGTTTAAATTTTAACTGTAAAAACAAATAGGTATATCAGAAACGCATAGCTTTTAGGAATAGAAAAGTTTGAGCAGGATGTTTTTAAAGTCAGAGCTTAATTTTCTTCCTTCAATTATTATTATATTATTGACTGATTGTAAATGTCACACAGAACTGACTAACTAACTAATAGAAGGATTGTACCTGTTTTTTCTTGGCATGCTATTGTCAATATGATCACACTTTGTAATTCCTTTACACCCTAGTGGTGCTGCTGTCAATAAAAGTGTCGTATATTTTCTTTATATTACCTAGTTAACAGTGTCTAAATAAGCAAATTTCAAACTACTCAATTTTATTTTAACCATTTCTCGTCATCTTGGGATAGTATTTAATTTCTGGATACAAAAATATTAAACAGGAAACTCATTGGTAGTTATATTTTTAACAAAAATCATTTGGATAAGTATTGAAAATACATAAAGAAAGAAAACAAGGAAAATGTTACTTTTCCATCAAATGATTCTAGGTTCCAAATATTTTTTTGTATAAAAATAAAGTACACTAATTGTGCGATTCCTTAGCCGATGTTACCACGGCTTTAAACTTATATTGCTTTCAGGATATATTAAAAGTTCTATATACGTCAGACAATAATTTTATTGTTAAACCCTTTTGGCGTTGTGAATTTCGTGACAGAATTTCAATATGAATTTTAATAATATATTCTTTTATATCGTCTGTGATAAAAACCTTAATGACCAATCTATGTCAGTATCAGTATATATTTGCTTGTTTCTTTATGCCGTATCAATTATCGAGCAATAAAAATACCTAAATGGGGAAGTAATGCTCAAGACATGGAAACCCAATAATAAAAAATAACATGTATTATCTGTACATGGACTATAACATAGAATGGACAGTTGCATTCTTTCTATCCTCGCAGGTCATCTTATATGTCGTAGCCGCAAGCAATAATTTATATCTGATTTATTTTTTTAATTGCTTTTATAAGGAGAATGTTCTGAACTTTAAAAACATTCCGTATCACTGACCAAGCCGAAATTTTTCCAAAGGTATGGGCTCTGCCATAAAGTTTTCTACAAGGAAAAATGATTATACATTGGTACCTGAAAATAGTACGTTACAATATCGGACCGTTAATTGACTAAAATAACATTTTTGTATGTATCTTTGTTTTCTTATGGAAAATTATTTCTATTTTTTATCTTCACTTAGATCTCTGCCTTCTAAACAAATACTGTTAACTTAGTGATAAAGCTAATTGTAGAAATCGTTGATTTATAACGTACGGTATTGACATGGCGCCATTTTTTGATAACGTTATTTTAAAGTGTTTTTTTTTTTGTAAAATCTCTTTTAATTTTGCAACGGATAATTTTGTGGCAGAGTCATAATATATTTCTAGGCATATTTTACAATAATGCGTGGTTGTAATAAACACTATAAGCAAATATCTATTTCTATAACAATAATAATAATAATTTATATAATATAATATAGTATACAATAAAAAAGAGAATATCTAATATTAAGTAAAGTAAGTTATCAAATATTTTTTTCAGCAATGTCCAATTAATATCTAGTATTACAGGTATACAATAACTAAGTAACAATTACCAGTAAATTGTGGAAACGATGTTAAATATTTGGCAATATAATGACCATCTATAAAACTGTAATAAGAATTAATAGATTAATGTTGGGTTGCATAAAGAATTTCAACAATAATTAACAAATCAGACAAGTTTGATTGTGACATCAATGGCGTTGAAAGATTGTTTGCTTGCAATCAATGTTTTCAGATCAGCAAAATTTTTGCCAATATCATTAATGTAAGAGTTGAAATTGTCCGGTTAGTTTAGTATTTTTGAAAGCTGTGTACAACCTGACTTTTAACTTTTAAGTCATTAATATCACATATCAACAACTGAATTTTTAGTTTGATATTTTTTAATAGAAAATAGTTTTTTACATGGAAAGAGTATTTTTAAGCGATATCAGTGGTATTACTAAAACAGTAAGGGTAAATAAGATAGGGGAGTAGGTAGAGCGTGGGGAAGGAGGGTTTAAAAATTATAAAATTATTAAATGCCTACTTGAATGAGTAAATTTCCCTTATCCCTCTAAACAAAAATGTCATAATAATATACTTACCATACAGGAAGTGAAAAAAGCATATTTTCACCTGACAACCAAGGGGACTTTCTGTGTTCTTACGATATATCAATATAGAATACTAATGTGATCGAAGAGATAGGCATATACCCTGACCAGAACTCAGGGTTCAGTAGACACTGACACCCTCCCGTTTGTCGGATATATCACCCACTGTACAGGGCTAAGGAGTCTGGAAGGATCATTATGAAATCGGACATCGCACGTGTCATATTGCCAAGCCAAGCCCCAGAAGAGTCTATAGGTAGGAACGTCTGGACGGGGAAATAACTAAACAGGAAAGACCTCACATTTCATTCTAAGGGAGGCGAGGAATGTTCAATAACTATTGAATTTTTTTTTTAATTATCGAACATTCCACGCCTCACTTAGAATGAAATGTGAGGTCTTTCCTGTTTAGTCGTTTCCCCGTCCAGACGTTCCTACCAATAGACTCATCTGTGGCTTGGCTTGGCAATATGACACGTGCGATGTCCGATTTCATAGACCTACTAAGTTTTATGTAATTTTCAAGCATGCCTGGATCAAAGAAGTTAATTTTGAACAAGAAATTTAAGAAATGGTTAATGGTTAAATGGATCAAAAATGTTCACTGATATGTCGTTCTTAGAGGTATTGAGGTCCAAGAAAGCAATTTGGATCAATATACATTAGAAGTACAAGTTTTATGTACTGTTTCAGAAAAAGCAAGTACCTATAATTTATTATGAACAACAAAAATATCAAATAAATTAAACAATATATTGTTTGGTTGGTAAATTGGTAGGTACATATTATTATTATATAATAAACCACTTTTAATAATTACATTTTTTAATAACAGTTTTAATTCAAAATACATGTAGGTAATGCAAAATTGTCCAACTCAAACGAGTAGTCTATTTTACTCATTTCAAGGGTGGTATTAAAATAATTTGTAAATAAAAGGCTCTAAAACCATTGATACATTTTTTAAAATTATTAATATTATTATTGTAGTATGTATATAGTTTTAATACTAATACGTTTTCAAGCCTATTAAAAAAACTCGACAATCTAAAAAGTTTCTGCAGTAGATTTTTAAATACCCGTAATGATAATAATTATATCGAATAGTTTACATTGAATAAGCGAATATTTGCACCTCTAGAGGCCTAAATGTGGCACTGGTAAAAAATTGTATTTCAAATGATCTCTATACGTCACGAGGCATTAAAATAAATAAATAATTTAATTAAACGAATTTAGTTAAGAGTCGTTAGTACTCATTAGATTTAAGATTTTAAGAAAGGTTAATTACCTACTTAATTTAATTATTATTGTAAAACTTCCGCCTTGTCAAATAGAGGGTAAGTTAGCTAAGGAGTGTTGTTTTCGATCACTTTTGAATTATATATTAGAAAAAAAAATAAAGCATTTCTAAACGTTGTTTGCAAAAATCGTCAATGCGTTATTTGCGAATACTTTTATTTCAGTTGATCTTTCGACAAAAGTTGCTGTTAAGAATTTTACAAACAATAATGTTGTTTGGACTTTCAATTATTTTTGTTACTTTTATAATAAGCGTTCAGTTGAAAAACAATATTTTAAATAATATCTGGTTTGAACATTTTTATGTAGGCTATTATAGTAGGAAACACTTCAAAAAATAATACTTGTTTGTGGATAATAGTTTGGGTTCCCTTTTAGTTTAAGTACGAAAAACCTGTGAGGTTACATGGCATTTTTTCACTCGCATTGAAAAATAAACAAGGCAGATCGGTTAAGGATTTACCAGAGGCTGTTGAATATTCATAGGAACAATTCTCTTGAGTCGAGTCTTAAACCCATTATATAAGTAGAATACCGAAAGGCATAAAGGGTAATTAGATACTTAATATAAAAATCTCATAAAACTGTTCTACTCACCTCACCTAATCTGTTAAAATAATATAAAATCTTTAATATGGGGGCCAATTAAGACGTTCAAAGCGAGTTGGGATGTTAAAACAGGACAAATAAGGTAACGGCGTTTTAATAAAAGAAGTAATCTATAAGTTATTATATCAAAAAAGTAGTGGTAAAATATTAAAAATATGAAATTACATAATAACTCAGGTAAGCTTATCGGGCATAAAACCGCGTGGAACGTCGAAGTAATATTGTTTTATACATACAGTAATGTAGGGGAGACCAGGGCTAGTTGGCACAAATTTTAAAATTTATTTTTATTTAGTACCTACTACAGTCAATTGAACTGAATTACAAAATATACTGAACATAATATTTGCATAATTTCCCTACATTTTGGGATATTTATAGTGCCTATAAGAAAATAAATAGTCACAATTTTATTTCTGTTTGTGGTTAGTCAACAACTCCTATAAATAAGGACAAAGCGCTTTAAAGAAATTTGGTAGTGACGTCACGCTACGAAGTCCTATTACTTTTTGGCATCATTTGCCTATTTTATCTAGATGGCTGTGCTGCCCTTGCATCGACAAGTGTCATTGTCAGATCATCCATAATTCCTGATATACTTGGAAATAGGGTTTCTTATGTAATTTCTTTACTATTTTTGCCTATAACATAACATTATAACTATGTTAACTTGGTTATTATCACAGGCCTAATATAATTTTACAGATTTAGGTATTGTATTGGGAATATTTTGTTTAATAAAAAAATAAATAGTGAACGTGCAGTAGGACATGCGAAACGCTCGAGTCAATCTGGCAACGTAGCAATACCTGTTAGTTATTTTGTTTGGTTAAAACAACCCGGCTGCGGTGTGTTTTAATTTCTGTGTATTTAGTGAAAAATATAGTGTTTTCCGGTTTAAATAGTTTTAAAATGCCGTATCGATGTTGTGTAGTTGGTTGTAAGGGTAACTATTCCACCGGTTTAATAGTGCAAGTGTTTCGGTTTTTCAAAAAATGAGGAAAACAGCCTATAATGGCGGCGTGCAATTTGTCGTGAACATTTTATTCCTATAATCAAAATAGTAAAAATTATGAGTACCATTACACAGAAGAGGAGTATATTTTGATAATTTCCCAACAGGACATGAAAACGGGTGAAATCGTGTCTGTTAAATTAAGTTTACCTAGATTAAAAGATAACAGCGTATCAAATAAATTTCCCAATTGTCCAAATTACTTACCAAAAACTTTAACGAACCGAAAAAGTAGGGACGAAGAGTTCAAAGAACTAGATGAAATACAGAAAAGGTATTAAAGAAAATAAGCGTGAAATTCTTAAACATAAAGAACTAACAAGAAAATCATTTGAACAATTTAATAATTTGTTTAAAACGTTCGGTTTAAAGAAAAGATGGTTTATCATTAATAAAAAACTTCCAAGACCCTCTTTAAAATTGAGCATACTTCTGGTCCTTTAATTACGTGGCCTGTTAAAATAAACAATAATTTAAAAATAAGTTAATTTTTATATGGACAATACGTGGGCTGTTAAAATAAACAATAATTTAGAAATAAGTTCATATTTATATGGACAACCAGTAACTGTACAAATTGACAAACAAAAAACGCCCTTTTTGTCAAGTAGTTTGGATCAATTGCGAAGTTTACTGGAAATCATTGATTGTTCGATGGATATTCATTCTTTGGACTCCAAACAAGACAATAATTCTAAGAATAATTTTAATCCCGACCAACAACCCAAAGATAACAACAAGAAGAAGAACACAGATATGTCAAAAATTAATAAAATCTTAAACTTTGTTTCAGATTTATTAAAAAACTTAAAAGTAGACAATGATATTTTGGCACAAGGATTACAATAATTTATCTCCGAACAAATAAAATTAAGAACTTTGCCAAAGGAACGTTACAGATATTCCTCTACAACTATGATATTTTGTCCAATTATTGTATAATATACAATCCGTTCTCATGCTTACAGATATTTAAGAAATCACTGGCCAATAATTTACCCCATCCCGAAACCATCAAATAAATTTTAATATTTAACCGATCCCCATGTCGATGAGAAAAAAATATTTTTGAGTTATGCAAAAAATATTTTTAAATATTTAAATAATCAAGACAAAAATGTTTGTCTGCTTTTGGATGATATTCATATAAATCCTTATTTAGATTATAAAGGGGGGAATGTAGCAGGGGCATCAGTAAATAATAACGACTTGTACATCTGCCTATACCAGACCAAGCAAAAAGTTGTATTCTCTTTATCAGAAGTAAAATCATCTTCACAAACATGTGTAACGGTCCTGGTTTTCTTTTTAACTACTATTTTCAATTAATTGCTTTTTGACAATATGTGGCTAAAGTTCTGATGCTATGTCGAAGTATTTGGCAACACAAATTGTGGTGAAAAATTAAATTAAATACGTTAAATTAAACAGATTATTCATAAATTTCTAAGAGGACATAAATTTACTGCCTGGTAGTAAAAACTAACAAACACAACTAACAGGTGTTCAACGCCTGACTTTCGGCGCGCGACGTTTTACATAGTTGCCGACAGTTGACGATTTTATATTTTAATGGTACTTGCGTTTATACATGCAGATATTAGCACTGTGTCAACTTGCCCCTGTAACCAACTAGTCCCGGTCTCCCCTATTTAATATTATTGATAATTAGGTCGCATCGCCCCTCATTGCCAAGATGTCAATATAAACGTCGGGACGTCGTAGATGTTGTCATGGTATCAGTTCCGTTTAAAGTAACGGTACCTGGGAATATTGGCCTCTGGGGCTAGTTTTACGGATGATCCGCGAGGTGTCACCACGTAACAGCCGATCACTGACCTTGGCTAAGCACTTCAACCTCTACTGTCTTATAAAAGTATGCTAAACTTAAATTTAACAGAAATTTCTACGATATGGATAAAGTTCTCTATAATCGTTTTAATTGCATTTAAAAAGTCAATTGATTATCTTATTTTTTATTCTTTACCCAAAGTTTTAATTTTAATTAAACCTAAAGTTAGAATTGTTTATAGAAAACAAAGAACAAGAAAGAACTTGTGTTTCTTAAATATTTTAAGAAAATTTATCGAATATTTAGGCTTTGCTAACTCACCCTGTGTAATAAAATCTAAGGATAACATTGTACATATCATATTTTAGAAATGTATAATAAATCTTAAGAGTCAGTGATAACATTTGCTATTTACGTTTTAACAAGTTCTTTATCCAAAATAAGACCAGAACGTTATTATTCTAGCGTGCTCTGGTTCCATTTTTGTCGAGTTTGAACTTGAAAAGAATACAAATTGACAAGATCATAAAAGGGAACATTTCAAATTTTGACATTTTCCAAATTATGGATAAGCGAATTGATAAAAAAAAACAAAAATATATCTTTATTTTTTGTGAATGTTTTACTGACTCTAGCTCATACAATAAACCAATTTTGAATTACACACGTTTGTGTTGGCACCAATTGGAAACAATTTCTAAATAATCAATTATTATACTACTTACCAATAATGTAAATGAACAATTCTTTAAAATGCCTATTATATATGTGAAAAATAGTAGGACGAAACGTAGGAATGTCAATATTTATAAGTAAGACTATATACACAGGGTTAAGATAAATCACCAAGACGGTCGATTTTTATCAAAAGATACAGGGTTAGCAAAAAATGTCTTATATAAAAGTTGTAAGGCTTTTAAAAATCTACATATCTGTAATAAATTGGAATATACAGGTTCGCCCAAAAAGTTGTGGAGAATTAAAGTTATATTTTTTAAAAGGATTAGTTATTTTGATCGTTTAGTTAATTTAGAACATTTTTATTAACCATACGTCATGCCTAAATTCATTAGTTTCCTAGATATCATGACATTTTGTCAAACACAAAATAAATTTTAATAAAAAATTGAATAAGTCAACATGAAAAAAAAATCGGTACTTATAACAGATCATGGAAAAACGGCTCTATTTTTAAATAAATGTTCAAAATGTTACTTACTGACAATTATATAAATTGTCGCAAAAATATGTTTGGGTATTTAAAACCATTTCTGTTATTATTCTCTTACTTTCATGTGAAATTTTAGTTCTTAATTATTTTAAATTATTGGAGTTGTTCCGATAAACACTGTTTTTCAGGTGACCCCAATAAAAGAAGGTCGAAAGATCGGGAGACCGTGAAGGCCATTCGATAGGCCCTCTTCTTCCTATCCATCTATTTGGGAACGTGACGTCCAAAATTTCTCTAACTACACGAGCAAAATGCGGAGGAGCTCCATCTTGTTGATACCAGGTTAAGTTAATATCGGGAGTTAAATTGTTTATAGTTGAAATAATTTCTTGCCGACGAAGCTAGAGATATTGTTTACAGTTCAAATTTCCCTCGACAGAAAAGGGCCCAATTATATGTCCCGCAAACAATCCCAGACATTAACTTTTTCTGGGAACTGTGTATGCAGTTCTTCATGCCAGTTCAGGTTATTTCGCATCAAATAATGGTCTTCTGACCGTTTCATGTAGTGTGAAGGTTGCTTAATCGGAAAAAATGTCTTGCAGACTCTTGCACAAGATGAACTTTGTACGGATGCATTTTCTTCGTATAAAGAATGATTCTTACGGATTTTTGATCAATTTCATGAGCAAGCTGATTAGTGGATTGTCTGGGAGTTTCTTCTATCAAGAGCAGAACGTCCAATCTTTTATCATCGGCGGTAGCACTGCTAGATCTTCCAGATCTTGGTCCGTTTTTTACACTTCCAGTTATTCTGTAACACTCAACAGATCGAAAAACTGCATTTTTTTAAATCTGCCTGTCTGGTGCAAATTGCTATAAAGCCTGATATGACCTCTGTTTATCGCCATAAATACCCCCTTAAAATTAAAATATCAATTATCTCTGTTTCAGTAAATAAAAACGCCATGCTACTTCCTTCTTTGCTTAATTCTGGCAGAATTGACTTTCACTTATTCAATTGTTTATTGAAATTTATTTTGTGTTTTGTAACTGATCAAAATGGTTTGATATCTAGGAAACTAATGAATTTCGGCATAACGTATCGTTAATAAGAATGTTCTAAATTAACTAAACGATCAAAATAAGTGATAGTATACGGGGTATTTCATTTAAAAAAATTTTAATTTAATACTCCACAACTTTTTCGGCGAATTTTTAAAAGCCTTACAACTTTTATATGTATAAGACATTTTTTCTAACTCCTGTATCTTTTGAAATAATCGACCGTTCTGGTAATTTCTCGTAACTCTGTATAAGTTTGTCGAAAATAATTCTTATATAAGGTTTGTTTATTTTAGCCTCAAATAACCTATACTTGTGTGTACACGTACACGTACATGTACAGTTGTTCATTGAATATGAAAGTACCTACCTACAATTTGGAATTTTTACATTGAAATCCACGTTAAAGTGTAGCTTATCTTCAGAGTTTTATTCGAATTATATTTAATGTAATAATTATTTAGTAATGTTTAGTTTTTATGCAAAGTACAAGAAACTTCTATATACACAAACATAAATATATTCTTTGAAAATAAAAAATAAAAATAGTAACAAAAGGCAACAAAAAACTAATAATAACAATAAAGTTTGAAACGAAAATTTTCAATTTATTAGATAAACAATACGACATGCTTTGCTACACTATAGCCGAGTTTCTTTTTAGTTACTGTTATAAATAGCAAAGCAAAGCTTAGCAAAGATTTTTTTCTCCCCCTTGCCGCGGATAAGTATGCCCGTCTATATTTCTTATACGATTATACCAAGTTGTTCCCAAAGCATTCGTTTCGCAACTGAGCTAAGCAAAGATATTAACTTTGCTTTGCTGTTTAAAAGTAGCAAAAGGAAATTACCTTATAGCTTCTGTGACAATTGTATGCCAACTTAAAAAAATCAATGAAGAGCTAGTTCCAAATGCTAACGACTAATCTAAAAATTGCGGAAACTTATAAGTTGCCGCCAACTACAGATTTAAAAAAATTAGTTTAGCCACAGTAAATAATAAAAAACCTAAAATAAACAAATACGGAACTTTATAAAGTATATAGTAGAAAGACGTAGAAAGGCCAACATTTAAAAAAAATTCACTTCCAAAAAGAATTTTCTAAAAACTTTCCTTGGAGTTAAAACTTGTACTGGTCCTGTAAAGTTGTAGTTGGAACAAAGAGATTGTAATAATTAAAAAGTCATGAGGCACCCTCCATGGACAAACGTCAAATCCGCCCGGTACAGACTGTGTGCCTTCCCAGTGTTAGCCACGCTGCCTGCACTTAATATAATTAAGGTATAATCATTATATAGACTATATAGAGTATTTGATTTTAAATGTACCAGTCGAACAAAATACTTTTCTCCAAATCACAAAAAAGCATAGGGTATTTCTTATTTTGTCGGTTTACCGCTCTGCCTGTCAGCAGGGCCGGCGCTAGCAGGTTCGCCGCCCCGGGCAAATTCAAGTTACAATTCACATAGCTTGGGTGGTGAAATTTTTTTTTTAATTGGCCCTTCTACGCCTAATCAATAGAAACATTAAAAAAAATAAATAAATTTTTAGCCATCAATCAACTAAAAAAATATAGTATTGTTTTGGCATTTCATAAAATTGTTAATCAACAAACCTTACGTCGGATACGTGTACCAAAGATGATTTTGGTTGAATATTTTCTTTGTTTCTATTCATTTTGTCTAAAGTTTACCTTCACCTAATATCCTTGTAATTATATCATATGTATATTATTGTACATTACAAGGTGTTTATATTCCTAAACATATTCCAAATTCCCATATTTTTGTATAGCAATTGACTAAGTGTGACCAATTTTTTTTAAAGATTTTAGTGTTTAATTTTTAAGTATCGGATATTCTTATCTTATATAGTTTTTTGACGGTTTTTCGAAAACTAATTCGTAGAGTACCTTTAAAATCTGTGATTTCGTATAATTACTTGTTGTTTATATCTTCTGTGTAATATATAGGGTGTTTTAATATTGCTACGATGACGTATAAAACGAGTTTCTTTTCCATTTTTTTGATGGGCAGTTTAATAGACCAATAGCAAAAAAAAGTGTTTAACTTCATCCTAATGTTAGAAGACTCTATATATACCAGCAATCCCTTGCCTTCAATGCATTTAGATGTATTACTAATAATTAAAAATAGAAACGGACCAAAATGTAAAGCAAATTTTAAAAAGTTTCTAAACGTCTTTACTAAATCCATATAAATTGATCGAGTTGTCGTATTCACTAAGGAGGTTTAAATTTAAAACCGTCCCAAATTGACAATTGTAGGTTGTGTCATAATCAGTAAACTAAGTTTTATGTTAAAGATATCTTCTTTTAGTTCTTATTTAAATTTATAAAGAAAAACGTAGTTCGGTAGGTATGTACTGTTTTCATTAATTAAACAATAAATCTAACACCATTTTTGCAAAAATCCTTGTAAAATTATTTATTTAATAATGTAAATATGTTTAAACTCTTTAGTGAATATAGTTGTTCGTGTTTGTTTGTCGAAAGGATATTATTACCGCCACAGAACCAGGCAAATAAAACCAACCTATCTTTGTCCGCTTCTAACACTACATTTTTCCAAATTGAGGAGTTACAGGATGGTGCTTCGGCTGACACAACATAGGAAATCCTATATACTATGCAAAATTTAAAGTTGTCAAATAGTAGCTCCCTTGTTTATTTTATTAAATTATTTTAATGAAGCTACCAGCATGTTTTGATAATTTTGTTAAAGGGGCATACATTTTTCTATTTTTATGAAAATTAGATTTGGTAATAAACACTATTCTCCAACCAGAGACAAGCATTTTTTAAAGCAAAACCAAAAAAAAACTAGACTACAGACTTAAACGAAATTTGTTCTACACCTTTATTGGTCAAATGCCCAGGTCGTTACACCTTTAGTACTATTTTAAATTTCTTTATATTTTCTTTTTTCTACAAAGTTTCTGGTTTTCTCGTTCGGAACTTTATAGGTTTCTGTTACCATTATTTAAGACATCTAGTCACCTAACCAACCCAAACTGCGTCAAGTTGTGTCACAGGTCACCGAAAAATAATAGGTTGACGTTAGTTCCTCGAAAAAAATTTATATTTTATTTACAAAAATCAAAGTTTGGGATAAAATATTGGTTTGTGACCACAGAAATTTTATTTTACATAACAGGCCAAAGAATACTCCAAATCTGTTACTCCAGTTAGATATAGATAGTTTTTGCTTTGAATGGTTTAAAAAAAGGTTATTACATTGTCTATGACCTGTGTTGAATAGCTACATAAATTAGCTCTTTATTATTGTAGGTATATCATAATATATTATATACCTAACTAGTCAAGTTTTTGACTTATAAGCGAGATTTTATCTCGACAATTTAATTTCCATTCGGTTTTTAGTAAGTATGCCATGCTAAACACTTGTTTGACATAAAAATTATGTCACTATGGTTATTGTTGTTTTATTTTGTTAATTATTAGTGCCGATACAGGTGCTCAATAAAAAAAACTATTCAAATGCAGTTCTTATGAATTTTTTTTTTGCCAGTCTTATAAAATTATGGCTAGAACATGTATAAAGTTTTGTTCGCAAATAAACTGCCCATGAACCTCAGAAAATTTTTACGAATCTAGAAAATTTTTACTCAGTTTCTTTCAACTTTAAAAGCGCCAAGAAACTGATGTTATTTAGCACCTGTAACGGTAATAATTGACAAAATATCATAACAATAACGAACGTGACATAATTTTTATGCCACACAAGAGGTTATCATGACATACCTACTTACTTAAAATCGAGTGGAAATTAAATTGTTTGGAAAATTTAACAAGCAATTATTGTTTATAAGTCGAAAACTTGACTACTTTGATGTAGATATAATATACAGAGATAAAAAGATTTAAGAGGCTTTTCAAATCAGTAATAATATACATGGTGTTACATTTAAAAAATATAATTATACTTATCACCTTTTCAAGTAACCAAATTAACTGTATTTTTAAACCACCTATATGGCAACTACGATTTGGGCGTAGCAGTTAAAAGTCTCCTAGTATTATTAAACTGTTCACCAAATTTCTTGGTCTTAATATCAACATTTTTTTAAATTAATGTTTTCCAATATTAAAATTGGACTTTAATTATTATTTTAGAAACGGTTAGAGATAGGTATAGGATACTGTTAAAGAAAGTTGTTAAGAAATTAATAGGGTTTTGAAAATACAACAAAATACAGGGTTTCCGATTTAGAATGTCGAAGTTGCTACTAACGGCTGGGTCGTCATATACGTCTAACGTACCATCCAACTTAAATCGCCCTGTATATTCAGTAAAAGCCCTTAAAAACCTAGTGAGAAAATATAGGCCCTCTCAAAGATATTTTCTGGCTGCGCCAGTGGGTACAGCAGGTATAAGTGGGGTATGCTCAAGTCTGGTTCTATTGCGACAACGATATTAAAGAGCAAGCGGTGACAATATTGATTTTGATGGAATGATGTAATATGTATGTTTAAAAACTTTTTATTACAGTTGAAAATACATTTTAATAAGATTTTGCCTTTGGAACAACTGTTTATAACATACAAAATGTAAAATTTACAAATAATATCTGTAATGTATATATAAGTATTTGAATTTTCTGTGGCCAGTTTTGTTGGTTTCTGCAACAGAAAATATTATTTAAGATAAATAACATAAGCAATAATTAAAAAAAAAAATGTTTTATTTTAAAAAAAGGTTAAAAGGCAACTGGTACCGTTTTTATTTTGTCACTTGTCAAATATTTTCTCATGCAGTCGTGAAGTCAAAAACAATCTTGTAAATAATTCTGAATATGATTTGATTTATATCGAAACGTCAAGAAAAAATCAGAAACGTTCAAAATAAGTAGGACTAATAATTTTATGTATTGCTGCGGCTATACACACAATATTCTCAAACCAGAATGGAATTACAATTTTCTTCCTGCCTTCTGCGCATGCACTGGCAGTGCGCAGACGTGTGTAATCTGTTATAGGTACATTATTTGTCATGTCATGCTTCATTTGTCAATTGTTAAACGTCATATTCATGGTCATTAGCTACGTTGGGTCTAATTAAGTTACTTGAGCGTTAGCTTCTAGGGCATAAATAATCAACATATTATGTCATGTGTTTAGTCATAACACATTGCAAAACATGAGTAAAAAACAATTTTCGGGGGTAATTACACGAGTGCTTAATAATTTTCGATAATTTTGCATGAAAGCTTATTGCCCAAAAACTACATGAGTTTATTTTCTCATTTTGGCGAAATAGCCCGAGTCCGAAGGATTTTTTACGGCTATTTTACAAAATGTGAAAATAAACGAATGTAGTTTTTATAAGGCAATAATATGCTTAAATGCAAAATTTTCTGAAAATTTTTATACAGGAGTGTAATTTATGGAGAAAATTACTCGAATTAACAAAAGTTAAATGCAATAATGTATTATATATTTTACTTTAATAATTATAATTTATGTTTTTAGTGTTTTTTGGGACACTCTGTGCAATCTTTTCTTGAATTACTTCGACTGATTCCTTTCCAAAACGTGACTTTTTAAAACGAAACTCGGAACAATGAGAATGTCAGATGGCGTTGTAAAGAGGTAACTATGGTTTTGTGTTCAATAGCTAGGGGTATTGTTTTCACTTATAATCTCCCTAGCAGCAAAATTATCGGGAATTAATTCTTCCGCGTGGGAGATTCGGTAAGAAAATTTCATAAATTGGAGTTTCTTTTAATATGATGAGATGATGAGACCTACGACCTATTCTCAATAAAAATTATAAGTTAGCAACAAAATGTATTTTGATTTTATTCTGAGTGACGTTTGCCGTAAAAAATAAAGCACTTCATTTTTGACAGAAAAATTATCACTTATTAATTTTATTAGGATAATAGACTATCGCGATAGTCTCCCGTCGCTATAAGCAACGCAAACAAAAAGGAGCCTTCTAATTGGTTGAAAATAAATTTATGAAATTTTCGATGTAATCAATCGAAAATAACACCTCTAGCTAAATGCATGAGGGTAATTTTCGATATAATGTTATGTCACCTGCTAAACATCAAAATTCAAATTGGACATGTGATGTCACGACGTCTTTACTATGGTTTGAGAGTTATAGTTTTTGCGATTACGTCGCTTATGACTAGGGTGGTTACTTGGCTAATGATTAAAGGTTAAATTAAATAGACCTTCTGACTAGTCAACAAATTATTAAAAAATGTCTACTACCAACAAAACTAGAGGTCTAAGCCATTGAGGTCTAAACACGGCCCATGCTCATTACTAGAATGAAAAAAATGAAAAGTTGTTGCAAAGCGAAGGATATATGGTCTTGAAGATATATGGAACAAGAGATCCGGCTCACTTTCGTATTTACGAAGCGGGGTGAGGGCAAGTTCCTGGGTGCGAACAAAGAAACAGCTAAATGAATAGAAGTTCAGATAAATGAGCAGCACCTCAGCGGTTCAACAGAGGATTGCCTCTTTCTAATGCAGTTGGGGAGGAGGAGGTAAATTAATGACAATATTTTTAATAATTAAGCATTTATTTCTAACTTACCTAATATATAAGTCGGAAGGTATTTTCAACCATCCTTATAGTATCATGTTTTTAACCTCTAATCATTGGCCAAGTCTCCCCTTTTCACCCCTAGTGGTAAGCGCTAAAAACCATAACTCGCCAACTAGTTTTTTCTAAATTACATGTTAAGAAATAATGACTTAAATTTTGACGTTTGACAGGTGTAATATGACGCATCAAAAATGATAAGTGACCTTTATTTTGTTATGTCTTATATGACATTCTAAATATTAATGCTAAAATAGCTAAAAGTAGCTGCCTAAGAATGTGACGTTTAATAGTTGATAGATGAAACATCACCTGACACACGTCTTTGCACTGCCGGTGCAAGCAGGAGGAAATTGATTCCTGGTAAATCATGGTAAACTCCTCTTATCCCCTACTGATACGACGCCTCTATACCAAGTGCACCTACTTTAGAGGTTATATTTATAATATTTTATTGACGTCAAAAAGACGATTAATAGTTTGCACAAACGTATGTACCTACATAAGGCAAAATGAAAAATTTATTGAGTTAGTTTCTTTTAATACTCAGTATAATGTGCTAATAGAATAGCAGAATCATAGGCAAAACTAGAAGGACGGACTGTTTTGTTCATTAGAACCCCCCAAAACATAGTTTACAATCCGTCTTAGGCATTTTAAGAGGAAATATTTTAAAAACTGAGCGTTTTCGGCAAAACCGACTTTTAGTTTCTTTATTTATACCCTAAAACACATTCCTAAAAAATCATCAATTTTGTCGTGGTGTAGCTATTGCTACCCAATAATTACCGTGAGATAAATAAAAACAATGCATTATAATTTGCCTTTGTTTCTTAAATTTAAGTACAAACCATGGCCTTTCTTTGTCTTTACGTACAGCATAGTGGTTGTGTGCATGTATGTAACAACTGATGCCCATTTGCACTATTAGCACTAAGCCTGACCTAACACCGACATAAAATATTTAATTCGTTTGTTCTTAAGCCAGACTTTATTTTAATCCTTCAAATTTCTATTAGTGCAGACTTAAACGACACGTGCGCGTGCTTTTGATGAATTTTGTAAGTCTAAGTTTCGAAAAGAGTAAAAAAACTGTAAAGTTTCTGTTTTTCCTAGTAAACTGTGTGATTTATTGTTTAAAATATGGGGAGTTAGGAATTTTTGATAACGACTTGTTAGAGAATGACATGCAAATATTGGATATCACAGAACACGAACAATAGACATCCTAGAGTATAGATTTTCTCTTGGACAATATTTACCGAGTCACGAGTAAATTATTTTATTGACTTGAATAAACAGGATTTTCAAAGGTTTCGTCTGAAACAGCAAATGCCATCATATTTATTTACAACAACACTCTACAGAATTATAAATTTCAAATGGTACATATCAATACAACATTATTGTTAAATATAGAGTAGGAATAGGTACAATATATAAAATAAATAAAGTCTTTTTAGCGCCCCAAGCCAAGACTTATTCAAAAAATATGACAATTCTTTCTTTCGATAAAAGCACTTCTAACAGAATTTGTCTTTTGTGTTTGTTCTAAAAACAATTGGAGTTGCTTGGTCCTCCTAACTGCGACACGAAATGAGACCAAACTTTAGTTTATTTAAACCACTTTGTACAAAAAAATTAACAGGGATTTTCTTCTACGAAATTGAAGCAATTGCAAGCAACACATTAGGAGCATTAGTTTCATAAGGAACGCCTTGATATCGAAAATGTAATTTAAAAAGCAGATACTTGGCAAATCTGTTCTGTACCCTTTCCAGTCTGTTAATATGGCATTGATAATTTATCTGTAAATCTATGAGACGATAGCAGGCAAAAAAGATAAGTAAAGTAAAATTGCTGAGGTCTACGTTTCCGTGTACAAAGTAACAGGATTGAATATTCTTGGCAAATGCGTCTGCCATTAGATTTGGGTTAGTCAGTCACTTAATATTTCATAACACTTGGCAATCTAGAATCCTTTTTAAGATTATTGATGAAGCTCCAGAAGTGTTTAACGTTGTCCGGAATAAGATGTTCACTCAGTTTGTTAGACAAAAAGCAAATAACATAAAATATATCGATTCGGCACCTGACTTCGCGACGGAAAGGTGGTATTAAACCTACTTTGAATAAAAAATAGAGGATCGGTTAAAATATCTTTATCTTCATGACAAGTTAGTTTTTAAGTTATTAATGAATTTTTTTAGTCATCCTTTTAGTTTATGTTGTTTACGCGTTTTATACAAATATTTAAAGTATATCCAACGAAAATGCAAGATTATGTTGGCATTGAAGCAGGCAGTCAGTCATACAAAAAGTAAATTCCCTAAATTAATTTTAATGATGTTGCCGCAGCAATGCAGCACATTGTAAAATCAACAATTTAAAATTAATTTCACTCCTGGTGCAAATAAAATGTAACCAAAGTTAGGCTTAAAAAAAGTCGGGTTTTGTTAAATCAGACTTAATATAAAAATAAAAATGGTTCATATACTTTAGATAATTTTATGTTAACCAAAATTATATTTTTATGTTAACCAAATCTTTTAGCCATGCACCGGGTTGCCAAATAAGAACAGCCCTCCGCTAACTCAGCCTACAGGTTTTGGAAAAAATATTGTTAGTAAATACAAATAAGTCGCTAGAAATTAATTTAATGTTCGTGAGATGACCACTAGGGGGCGTAAAAGACACGTTCAAATAAAAAGTTAGGGTTTTCATTTTATGTTGTCAAACTAAGAGGTACGGAAAACATTTATTTTTTGTTCCTTGGGGTATGTTCAATCTTTTTTGTTATCAATATAATAACCATAACTATGTTTGTTTTATCCGGTAACTTTGTTCGGGCTAAACGGATTTAACAAACTTTTTTCTTCCTTTATCAATTGCGTTTTGGTTGATTTTTACATATTTTACATATAGGTAGGTACCTTATTTTCCTCGACAGAGGGCGATTTCTACAGCTGTCTAGTTTTTATAACTTAGCATGTTTTATTTATGATCTGATAATTCTATGTACCTAACGTATTAAAATTCTACTTTAGCACCAAAGTGATAAATTAAACTCATAAATTGGAAATTTAAAGTAAAATGGTAAATTAAAAATTAATTGGGAACTATCAAGCAGAATAAAATGCCGTTAAAAGATAAGATTGCTTAAAAAAATGCAAAATTTTTTCTTTAAAAACATAATAATAATATGTCAAATAAAAGTTTTTTCCGGATGGTAATATTTTGTCGACGATATTAGGAAAGTCGTTATTTATATTTAAAAATATACCTACACAATGCATTTCACCGATGAAAAGGGATTATTTAATTGGATTTTATTTCGAATATTTAAGATTTACCGACGTTTACAACTACTAGGTAATTATCAATTTGTTGTATCAAAAAATAAATGTTTGATTCCAATTGATTTTTTGAAAGCACTTTATTTTTTGATATTTCAGGAATCGGTCTCTATCGGAAAAAGTAAGGTAAAAGCAACCCAAGGGCAATGGATAGAAAAAGAAAAACTTGATTGAATAAGTCTAAGTTTGTTAAAATCCGTTCAGCCCGAAACGAAGTTGAAAATAATTTCCAGCGATTTTTGTTGGCAGTAATAACTAATGATATTTTTTTCTAAAGCTGTACGGTTAACGGCATCTGTGATACGGTGGTGGGCCGTTCCTGTTTGGCCATCGGGTACGTATGGTATTAAAGAAATACTGGCTCCTATGTGTTTCTTATACATACTACAATTTTCAGCAATTTTACAAGGAATCATTACATTTTTTTTAAATAAGGGTAGTTTTAGATCCAACAGGGTAGAATAAAATTTGGGCACAATATTTTAAAAATATGGAAAGAGTATTGTTTTTGTACACAGTATTTAAAATCTCGTTTACAATAATAAACAAATATAAATAGGTACGACTTTTACCAAAACTTTATATTTTAATTAAAAGAAAATATAGTGGCATATCGGACAAGACAATATATTTTCTTTTTCTTTTAATTATTTTCGCGGACACTATATCATCTTTTATATTTTAATGTAAAATGTTTTTAATTTAAATTTATAACTGCAGGCCTTCAGGTCTTGTCTCTGGCTCATCTTAAACATTTATTGGTTTATAAAAATATTATTTTCTGTCATAGTGCGTTAAGTAACTTTTAATTTACGAAAAGTCACAATTTAGTATATAGGTAGGTATTTATTTTACGCTTGGTTGTGAATAAACCTATTTTAAATAACTTTAAGTGCCCACATTTTTAGTATTAAAATAGCTAATTTAAATTAAGCTTACAATGAATCCCTAACTTTTCTTAGTGTGTACAGGGTGTACCAGAATTTCGTTGTTAAGCTAGAAAAATGAACAAAATGGTTGTGAGAAGCCTAACGATAAGTTTTTTCACTTTCCACCATAAGACTCTTTCGACTATTTCACATTAGAACTCTCAAATCAGTGAAACCAGTTTTAACAGTTTCGCCAGAAGTAGTTATTTGGGGTGGAAACCTGATGGGCACAATAATAATTATCAAATAATAATTTCGGTTTTTAAGGGAAAGAAACCTGTACTTATCTTTCTTTATACTATTTGCTCTACTTCATGCCAAAGAAAATCATCAAAATTTATTTGGTAAGCTGGGCTAACATTTTATGCGAGCAAAGAAAAAAGGGCTTATTTACCTACAATTAAGAAGCCTCTTCTTTTCTGAAACGTCATGTATAAAAAATGATTAAGTAAGTACCAAATTCTATCGCATCCTGTATAGCACATCAAATCTATGTTGATTTCAAGTATTCTAAATACCATGTAAAATTAATTTTAGAATTATAACGCTTAAGTCTTAGTTGTAAAATAAAAATTAGTGATAAACTTCTATGTGATAGCACACGATCTGTTTCAACTTCGTTTTCTAACTTTAAAAGTTTTGTAAAAAAGTTTAAAGATAATATTGTTTTAAGTATAATATTTAACGCGATCTTTTTTACCTATCAGTGATTATTTGTTTAGTAGAAATATGATTATAAGAATCATAACATATTATTAATGGTTTTTATAGATTTAGCGAATTTGTGCATTTTAAATTCTAGCTCTTAATTGCCTATACTTTAATAAATTATGGAATATTGAAATTTATTACTAATTAGCATTGGAACGTTCAGGGCTGTACGAAGGTCTCGTTTGGCAAAATCTGAGATTAATCTCGTTATATGATAATGTAAATAATTTAAAGTTACAAATTGTAACAACACCGTGTTTATAGTATAATATCTCATAATGGCTAAATGGATCCTGGTTTTTACATATCCAATAAAAGGTAGAGCAATAATTTACTTTCGAATAATCACTAAAAATATTTAAAATGTCAATGTCAATGTTAATACCAAAATATTTTCAATCAAATCTGTAATAAAAATATAATTTTATGTAGTAACAGGCAAAATATAGAAATTAAGGAAACTTTTTACGTTTTATTTTAAAAAAATAAGGAAATGAAATTTTGTAAAATTAAAAGATTAAAATCCAAATATTAAAACTGGAAATTTAGGTAGTATTAAAACGCAAATAAAAAGTAACTATGTATTAGGAAAATTAGAGTTAAAAATTGAAAATTTTTTATAATATTTTAAGGGTTTAAAATTTATTTTATCAAAAACTATACGTCAATAAACAAACTGTTATCTTGTGTTGACAGATTACGTAAATATTTATGGGAGATTTTTTTCCAATATGTAGAACGATCCAATGCTTTTAAGTAAAATTCTCCAAACTCTTTACTGTGAATGCTTAAATAAATAAATGTTATATGAGTAAAATGTTGTTTTTTTCTTTTTTATAGTTGTCATTACTTCGTGATTAAAAACTGGTGTGGTTATGTTAGCACTACAGTTTAATTATTTTTTATTTCTTTTTAACTAGTAATAAATATTATCGGTAATAGCTATGCATGTAATCAAAACGTATTGATAGATAGAATTGCAAGAGCCGACCGATTACACTGTTTCGCTGCCAGAATTTGGAAGGAGCTTTTCTATGCTCATTCCGGGTAGGGAAGAGTGGGAGCTGGTATCTTCTCCGAGAACATGCTAATACAGGGGTCGTATAGACTCCCTGACTACTGTAGCATTTTCCAGGCAGAAATTTTTTGCAGTGGATAAAGCAGTCAACATCCTGCGGGATCACCCTGGCTTCAGAGGACCTGCGTCTATAGCTATCTATATAGACAGTCAATCAGCCATAAAGGCAATTTGTGTAAGGAACTACTATGAATATAAAATAATAGATAGTATAACTTTGATATCTATACTTTTATTTATCCATCTATGTCAACTTGGCATGTACCCGTAACAGGTCTTCCTTACCGGAATACCTAATACCTGTACATCCCCCTTTCTTTATAATAATAATATAAACTATACTATGGTAAGCGCTTTAAATATCTACTATTTCTTCTATATACACGACCGTCCTGAGTTCTAACGTTATAGGATCTAGGGGCTACTTTTTCATCAACTTGTGCATCTTCATGCCTATTTGTTATCCATACTTTTTGATGTTTTTCGAATTTGTCAATATGTTTTGACCTATGTCTTTTGTCAAAATAATATTTTTGTTCCTTCTTCTCTTTTTCTTTTCGTTCATAAATATTTTGCATATTTGGTACTTTCATTTTATAAAACGATCTTGGAATTTCCATCTGCTCTCTTAAATTTCTTCCCATTAATAGCTGACAAGGGCTTGCTCCACAATTTAATGGAGTATTACGATAAACCAGTAGCCCTAAATAGAAATCTTCTGACCTCTTCAATATTTTTTTCGCTGTTTTTACGGCGCTTTCAGCTAATCCATTAGATGGTGCGTGGTACGGGCTGCTAGATCGCCACTCAAAATTGTACAATTTAGCGAACTCCTTAAAATGTAGACAATTATATTGTGGTCCATTGTCCGTGCGTAATATTTTTGGGATTCTGAATCTACAAAATATTTTTTTAAATTTTTCAACAGTAGTTTCACTTCTTGTATTTTTCAGTTCGACGATTTCCAAAAATAAACTAAAGTAATCTTGCACAACCATGTACATCTTGTTTTTAAATTGGAATAGGTCTGACCCAACTATCCACCAAGGTAAACTAGGAACTTCTAAATTTAAAAGTGGTTCTGTGACAAGTGGTTTAATCTTAATACAAATTTCACAATTTTCTACCAGATCTCGAATTTGATTGGTTATTCCTGGCCACCAAACCATTTTCTTTGCCCTTGAAAGACATTTGGTCATTCCTAAATGACCGGTATGTATAAATTGTAAATATTTTCTTCTCAATTTTATAGGGATGATAGGTCGATCATTGTATGTTAGTATGTTTTCTGAAACTGAAATTTCATTTCTGTATTTATAATATGGTAGCACGTCATTCTCACAGGTATTTCTGTGTTCTGGCCACCCCTGGTATACAAATTCTTTTAATTTCTTCAGTGATACATCTTCTTGTTGAGCTTGAAGTAACTCGGATTCTTGCTCCAACGTCACACTTGCAATTGTTTTAAAATGATTCTCCAAAATATCTATATCATCTATTCCAATCGGTAATGGAGCTCTGCTAAGGGCGTCTGGCCCGGTAAGTTCTTTGCCAGGTATATAGGTAACAAAATAATCGAAAATAAGTAATTTCATTCTAAAATTTTGCAGTCTCACCGTTAGATCATTGAGTGGTTTGTTTACTAAAATTTCAACCAGTGGCTTATGATCGGTTCTAACTTCAAATCATTTTCCAAGTAAAAATTGTCTGAAACGATTAACTGTATGGGTTATTCCTAGCGTCTCCTTTTCTATTTGACTATATCTTTGTTCTGCTCTGCTTAATGATTTTGAACAATAAGATACTGGTCTCCAAGTTCCATCTGGCTGTTTTTGTTCAATAATTCCACCTATCCCCACCATAGATGTATCTGCAGAAATTCTAGTACTGTATTTTACATTATAAGCTGCTAGTACTGGTGCTTCAGTTAAAAGTTTTTTTACATCAGCGAAGCATTTTTCTTGATCGGGTCCCCATATGAATTCGGTATCTTTTTGTAGCAAATTTCTTAAATGTAATGTTTTGTCAGCATAATGACTTAAAAATTTAGTTATATATAAAGTTGTTAATCCTAAAAATCTTCTAACTTCAGGCAATGATTTTGGTCTTGGGAACTTTAGTATTGAGTTTATATATTCTTTATTCGGTTCAATACCTTTATCACTCACAATATATCCAAGATAATTAATTTTACTGGCACCAAAAGTACATTTTTCCATGTTTAAAGTTATTCCGTAATCTGAAAGTTTTTTTAATACTGTTAATAAATTTTTATCGTGTTTGTCTTTACTTTTCCCACTGATTAAAATATCATCTGCATGAACAATAACTGAATTATCTCCACATGTATCTATAATTTGATTTAGAGTTTTCTGAAAAACTTCTGGAAGTGAACAAATGCCAAACGGACAGGTTTTATAGGCAAATCTGCCAAAAGGACTTATAAACGTCGTCAATAACTTTGACGATTCCGAAATTCTCAACTGATGAAAACCTTTTGAACAGTCCAATTTTGAAAAAAAAATTCCATCTTCAATTTTTGCCAAAGTCTCCTCGACTGATGGTAATTGATAAAGTTCTCGTTTGACAAATTTATTAAGGTGTGTGTAATCAACACAAACTCGAACTCCGTCACCCTTCTTTTTAGCAACTACAATGGGCGAACACCAGTCTGTAGGTTGATCAACTTTTTCGATAATTCCATCATTCACTAATTTATTTATTTCTTGCCGTACTTTTTCCATTAAAGGCATGGGTACTCGCCTAGGTACACTTACACTGAAAGGTTGAGCATTGTGATTTAATGTTATTTTGTATTCAAAATCCTTTATTCTTCCAATTCCTTTAAATAAATTAGGAAACAAACGAGTAATATAATTTTCATAATTTTTTATTTGTGAATTGCTAATCAAATTTACATTTTTAACTTCTTTGTTTATTATTAAATTTCCATCTTTCCATTTAATAATTTTTAACTTTTTAAGAGCAGGCCTGCCTAAAAGATTTTCCTTTGTTTCAGCGACAAACATCTTGATTTTATCCATGGTTTTCTTATACTCAGCAGTTATTTTAATTTTTTCTTTTGTTTCAATTCTTGAATTTTTGCCAGCACCAACTAACATTACATTAGTGTTTTTAAGTTTTGGTTTCTCTTTTAAATTTTTGTAAGTATTGTAAGATAAAACTGTAGTATCCGCACCAGTATCTATTTTAAAAATAACCATCTGTCCTTTTATATTCAGTTTTATACTATATGGAGCATATTTTTCAGTTATACATCCAATAACTTTGATTTCATTAAAATTTTTGGTATTTTTGCTTTTACTATCAACTTCTTTTAATGAACCCATAGAACTCGAACTTGTTGATGAATCTCTCACCTCGTTTATATTTGTTTTGGTCTTACAATATTTGGAAAAATGTCCTTTAATATTACATTTCAACAAACAATCCTAAAAGCAGGACACCTTTCATACGAATGTTTTTTTGATGAACCACATCTAGAACATTTCTTAGAATAATATTTTTCGTGCCCTTTAAATCTGTAGCTGTCACGTTCTTTTACACTGTCTATGTCTTTATGAATTGAAAGATGTCGCGTGAGTTCCAAATTTTGTTTTTTAACACATTCAGCTTGATTAATTTTTGTTATTGTTGTTTCTAGCGTTAAAGATGCATCCATCTGTAAAGCTTCGGAAAGATTTCTATCTAAAATTCCTACTACAAGTCGATCTCTGATCAATTCATTTTCTATTTCACCATATTTACAATTTTTAGCCATTAAAATTATTGTTTCAATGTACTCTTAGGAAGTTTCACCATCTATTTGATTCCTCAAATTAAATTTGGCACGTTCATATAAAATATTAACAGTCTTTTTAAAATACTCATTAAAATCGGCAATAAGACTATTATAAGTCAGGAAATCATCTTCTTGTTTTTTTAATCGATCAAAAATTTTTCCCACATCTTGTCCCATATATAACAAAATATTGTTGATTTGTGTTTTTTCTGAGCATTTTTCCAAATTTATAGCGGATCTGTACCTTTTATAATGCTGCAACCACTTCTCCCACACCAAGAAAATTAGTTTACTAAATTTCTTTGCTGAAAAGAAATGAGTAAGAATGGCAAATTATTTAGTTAAAGTACCAAAAAAACGTGCAACGTTGGCCTATTAGGGTTTTTGTAGCAACTAAAATCATTTTTCTATGGAAATCTATTAAGGATTAGTATTATTTTATTTAATTTAACTAAATAGCATATTGATAACTAAAAAAGTTTCTTGCTAAATAGTTTCTACCATCGATCTATTAGATACAACTCGAAATAATATTTAGTCTCACTGGTCACCAAATTTTCTAGTGGATTTAGCAATATCTCCATTAAATTCTACTCAGACGAAGTAGTATATTTAACTACATTACCAGGCAAGGTAATCGTTCGCGAGGAGTTGGCGTACTCGAATACGTAACGAAACCACTATTTACACGTTAGCTCCGACATGGCGGGGCGGCATTAACATTTAGCTTTACGCAAATTATGGATACCTACATTTTTTCTTTTGTGTTTGTGTCTTGATTATTTCATAATAGTTATTTGGTATTTGGGTAAGTTGAAAGTTAATAGCAAGTACCTACAGTGGATACGGCACCCTGCCGGGTGGCCCCTGCATTCTATTTGGTCCTGGGATATTTTATAACCAATTATTCTTTTATTTCAGTATCAAAATGGAATTTAATCCAAATGAATGAGCCGACGCCATATTATTATGTGTATTTTGGAGCTTGGAGCATACAGATTAATAAATATGTAAAAATTTTGGCAAACAACTATTTTCATAATCCCACGAATGCTTGATGTCATCCAGAAATTAAAACAATATTAATAATAGGTAAGTGCCATATAATTTTTAGATGTGATTACGAGGGTGTTTTTTTGGTTTCGTAGCTTTTATAAATTCTATATAAATGTGGATTTTTAAAGAATTCAAATTTAAAATCCAGTTTTTAAATATTACAGCACAGTAAAGGTAATAATAATTTTTTTTTAAATAATAAAAGTAAATAGAACAAAAATCCTCTAGAACTTATTGTCAGTGACTTTAATTATACCTATAATAATATTTGGTCCCTAACCTATATTTATAGTGTTTTATACTTATTTGTTTTTGCAGAACCTTAATCTATAGAAAACGTATTATAATATACGACTCTAACGTTTCAAGACCAATTCGGTTCTCGCGTTATCAAAGAGAAAACTGAAAAAAATATCTAAAAATGTATTTTTCGCCTGTCACTGGGTCTAATCTGTAATCTGTGGTCTAATTACAGAAAATCTGTTGTCTGTCAATTTAAAAAATATTCTCGGTTTGAAGGTTGCACAAAACAAATACTAGTGAGAAATTTAAAAATTTTTAAGTTTTTATACCCCCAGATTTTTTTTTATTTTGCACGGGATGCCGAATGCATGCTTTATTCTTTTAATGACCTCTAACAAAAACTACTAATAACCTTACTAGGTATACACTAATCAAACTAATTTTTTTTAGACGTTTGATGCCCTAGAGTTCTAGAAGAAAGAATAGCAACAAAAGTTATTTGATTTCAATGTGACATTGCTACTGTCTGGAAACTCCGTAGTGCAATTGATAGACCGTTCGACTGGTATTCAAGGGGTTCTGGGTTTAAATCTAAGCGGAAGCATAAAACTTTTTAAATTTTGAAAACTGTGTCTTCACGCCACTAACAATTTTTTAGTTATATTTTTCAGCTAAAGTTCTAAAACCAAAAAATATTTAAGCAAATGGTAAGTACCTACTATAAATTACTTTTCTAATCTATATGTATCTACTAGATTTCTGATTGATCTTGTTATTGTTTAAGTTTGTTATTACTAAATAAATTCTATTGAAATAAAAATAGGTACAAATTTACATCTATTTTTATTTTACCCGTTAAAACACCTAAAATGAAATGGTAAGGGCATTATTATAACAAAAAAAAAGGATCTTTAAATCGCATTTTTAGCAGGATAAACTTTTAAGGTTAGCTATAAGAAATAGCAGCTTTTGCAAATACATTAATCTAATTTAAGTAAGATCATCAATTTATTGTTACAAATAAAAGTATGTAACACAGCAAAAGAATAAGTTTAAATAGCATGGTAAGGATACCAAATACAGCTAATGCATTTAAATTCTTCTACTAAATGCCTTCCTATTTTTAATAGGTTATATATCAAAACTACTAAATACTTTTAGCTAGCGCAACTAAAGTTTATAGTAGCTCCAACTATGCAGAAAACAGCAAGTATTTTTAGTTGCAACTAATAGATAATTCTAGCAAAATAGATTTAGTAAAATCAGCAAGTCATCTAACCTGGGGTATATTCTACTACATATTATAGTTCGGTTAACTAAATATCGAGTTATTTTAAATAAATTTCTTTCTCGGTGCACTCGCTATCTTTAAATGAAAACTAATCTGGATGTGGTACATTTTTTATTTCCTTTTCCATTATTTCCTTATTATGTTGGGTTGACTGAGATTGGTTTTGATTGGCTTCACCTGCTAATTGCTGTTGAACCAATAATTCTTGCAGACTTCTTACTTGTACTTTCAAATCTTCTATATCGTCCCTTGTATTGTTCTGTTCAGTATTGTTTTCCACATGTTTGTTGGCTTCTCGACTCTTTCGTTTTCCTTTCATCATTTTGGATTAATTTTAATCTGACACCATGTAAGGAACTACTATGAATATAAAATAATAGATAGTATAACTTTGATATCTATACTTTTATTAATCCATCTATGTCAACTTGGCATGTACCCGTAACAGGTCTTTCTTACCGGAATACCTAATACCTGTACAATTTGCTCCAGCAGTACTAAGTCAAAAATAGTAAGGCGCTGTCGCAACAATCTCTGCACACTTGGTGCTCAACATCGAATCACCTTGTGTTGGGTTCCTGGACACAGCAACATCTATGGCAACGAGACTGCTAATGCGCTCGCCAGGGAGGGCGCAAGCATGTCTGCCGAACTAGCAGAAAATACTGTGGCCAGACCACTGGGATCGGTCAAAGAAGAGATAGATCGAATAGCTAAACAACTTGCGCAAAGCAGATGGACAGGGCTTACAACTTGTAGCATCTCCAGGCAATTGTGCCCTTACTTGATAACAGGAAAACCGCAGCGCTATTACAGCACAGTCGGAAGGACCTAAGAAACATCACTGCCGTAATCATCGGACATTGCCTGTTCGGTAGATACGCTGAACGTATGCAAATACCAACTAACGACTTCTGTAGAAGTTGCAGAGATGAAGAAGAGGAGGAAAGTATTCAGCATTTCTTGTGTGAATCCGGCCCCGCGAGAAAAAGGTTTAATGCACTGGTCGAACCATTTTTTAATGATCTGGAGGAAGTGAGCAGCCTGCAACCGGGTCGACTTACTAAGTTTATTAACAGCAGTGGCTGGTTTGATTGAGCTGTCAAGATTATTTTACGATTGCGTTAACCATCAAGTAGCTGATGCAAATAGGTTCCGCGGAACATGTGTGGTACCACAACGGTCCTTATAGGACTACGTGTGACTGTTTGGACAATGCCAGAGGTCTGCCACTCTAACCTAATTAAAACGTATTACATTTTTACTTTACTCACAAGAAGAAAATGATTGTGTTTGCAAATGAAAATTTCAGATGTCCATATTTTAGGGTCCCTAGGAAACTATATAAGGATGTTTTCCATTTCCGTCGGTCTGTCTTTTGGCTCAAAAGAGAATCATCTACTGGACGGGAAATGACGAAATTAGGTGAGGATTAGACAATAACTCTATTAATAACCGGGAATTGTTTTAAAGTTCATTTGTATTGTATTATTGCTTTAGTTTAAAAACAAAGACTAGTGACGCATTTGCCATTTTCGTGTCAATGTTTCGATTATTTTTAGGTTATCTCCAAAAAACTGCCACATACCAGTCTTTGGGTAGCAATTATTATACAGTTTTAAGTTAGACAAATTTAATTGCTTAATAATTAATAAAGGTATAAAAACGAAATTGGGTCAAATTTGCCCAGATTTATTTTTCTGCTTTTAATATTTTATAAATATACCCTTTTTTAAAAGAGTACATCGCATGCAAAATAAACCCAATTTTTGCTCTCTGCTGTCACTGAATTTTCCGAAACCATACATACGAATTAATTTAGTTTAAAAATGTTAAAAGATCTATCCTTAAATTCTGTCTCTCATGTAGCAGATTTTCCGATTACACTTTCGTTTTTAAAATATATTATAAATTGTTAAATAGGCCAACTTTAGAAATTATTTTGTTTCAAAAAAGGTAAAATTAAAAGTCTATTACAAGGCAAATAACGTTTGAACCTTTAGCTACACAATGATATCAAATTTAAACCTGTTACTTGAAAATATTACTGGTGATATTTAGTGACAGCCGAACGCCTTTATCTATTTTTAAAATATAGCATTATACCTACAAGTGGTATCACCCTAAACTAGCGTGGCCTGCTGAGTGGCAAAAGGTCGGTAGTCGCTTTTTAAATGGGTGGAGTAAATAGTGTGAATAGTTATGACGTCACAACGATGTCGTTGATAGGCCTGAGGTTTTATCGGTTAACTCGGTAACTATTTAACAAATTTATACTAGCCAGGTGTCATTTGATAGGTATTGAAATGCCCAACAAAAATTATCTTCAAGTTTTTGTGCAAGTTCTATATCCAAAAAGTTGTAAATCTAAAATTTTTTAGGATTTTCTTTAATTTTCTCAAATAATGCTATAAATAATTACTTTCTCCAACATACTTCGTAGTAAAAAAATCTAGCTGCATTTATCAGTTATATTGCAAACTTTCAATTTTTCCAATTGCACGAAATATTATGACTAAAAGATTACTGTTAAAAGAATTCGCGCACGAGCTGCCCACATTCGCCGCTATTGTGAAATCTATATATACCGAGTGTCCACGGAAGGTGTTTCGCCCCTATAACTTTTTTGTTTTTTAAGATAATGGAATAAAATTCGGGGGATTTGTATACGACATAAAACTGCCTTTTTTGACAGGTGACTCAACATTATGGAACTTTCGGTTTAACCGGAAGTGACATAAACTTTCGATTTTTAAATGGGACACCTGGTACATTTTTCCTTTTTTTGACTCCACATGACATTCTAAATACAACGATTTGTCACTTGTCACTTTTTGTCACCAAGAAAATATTTTTTTTCCAAATTTATTGTAGTGACAAATCGTTGTATTGAGAATGTCATATGGAGTCAAAAAAAAGAAAAATATACCAGGTGTCCCATTTAAAAATCGAAAGTTTATGTCACTTCCGGTTAAGCCGGAAGTTACATAATGTTGAGTCACCTGTCAAAAAATGCAGTTTTATGTCGTATACAAATCCCCCAAATTTTATTCCATTATCTTGAAAAACAAAAAAGTTAGAGGGGCGAACCACCTTCCGTGGACACCCGGTAGCGATTTTACAAAATATATACTATTACAGCACAAGACACGCCCCCAATTACGAAATTACAGAATATAATCGGCCTCAGCGCGATTTTACTAAATATAAACTATTAGAGCACCAGACACGTTCGCCCCGTGAATCATTGCATAATATAATCCCGCTCAGCACATTTCTGTAAAATCTAATCGTTTGTAGCTCAGAGTGTTTGTTGTAGCATGACCGACGGCAGAAATATTTTTTTTAACTATCCGCACGAGTCCCACCGCCTGACGAGTCCTTGCTAGACAAATTCCCTCGAAGAGGTGTATTGGCAACCGGTTTGTTTGTTGTTACCCAGAGCATTTTTTTTTTAATTCAACTTTTTCCACTAATATTATTTTATAAAAATAAAATTAAAAAAAAAATGCTGTTGGTAACAACGAACAAACCGGTTGCCAATATACCTTCTCGGCGGAATTTGTAGAAAAGGACTTGTCAGGCGGTGGGACTCGTGCGGATGGTTAAGAAAAATATTTCTGCTGACCGACGTGACGGATCTAACCTCAATTTCATCAAGATTTATTTATATGGATCAGCCACGTCGTGCTGCAAACGATTAGATTTTGCAGGATTGTGCTGATGCCGATTATATTTTGTTATTTCGTAATTGGGGGCGTGTCTTGTGCTGTAATAGTTTATATTTTGTAAAATCGCCACCCGGTATATCTATATACGAACTTAATAAATGGCAGCTTTGTGGTGAATGAAACGTCAAAACTATTTAATGAGAAGGCGCCAGACCAAGCTCTTAAATATATCATTAAGGTTTATAAAATCAACGATGGTTTAATTGGTATAACAAAAACTGATAGTGAACGTCATCGTTGGTGTTTAATTAATTTCCGATCACATCTATCGGAAATGAGTCGATAACTGTTTGGTGAAGATCAAGTATCTTCAGTCGTCTTCAGTATTCACCTGAAGACGACTGGAGATACTTACCAGTTGAAACGTTGTGATTTAAAACAAATAAAGACAATGGAAGTCCAAAACTCTTTCATCATTCATCTGTTCTGACTGTAGGGTTAAATTTTTGATAGGCTACAAATTGAGTAAATTTAAGCTCAAATAATTCCCAAGAGTGGTGTCTTTGGATTCTTCGGCAACAGCGTATTACTCTAGAGTAAAAATTGTCGTCGTTGCCTATAACCGACCGTATATAATATGCGTACCCAAATTAAAGAAAAAGTTAAAAGAACAAATTGTTTTATTAAATTAACAGAGATTAAAGTACATAGCACTTCAAAAAGTTTCTAAAAATATGGACTAGATTAGACAATAACTTACGAACTAGAACTATTAACGTGATGTACAAATTAAGTATCAAGGAATAGTAGGTACCTACATATTTTTATCCTGAAACTTTAAAATATTAGCACCAATTTTTAATTGACCCTGTCAAAATTGTCTTAAATTATTTTTTCATTTTATGTTCATTCAAAAAATTATTACATCTTTGGTTAAACGTTATTACTTATTATTAGGTACTATTTACAAAAAAATCCATTACTATTTCTGCCACTCTAAAGAAACTATTAAATAAATAATGTGTTTATTGTAAATGCTCCAATTTAAAAAATATATGGTCATCTATCGCACTCATAACCATTTTTAGTTTTTGGTAAATATCACTAATTTCCAAAAATTTCTTCTGCTAGCCAAACATTTTTAATGTGGATAAATTAAATTATATTTTTTCAAATACTATAACGTATAAAAATATATATTAATTACATTTCTTGGAAAATAATTATTGGTATTTCTGTTTTTATTGATTCAAAAAAAAAATCTTTCAGCCCAGACATCATACATAAATTGTTTTTGTACCTACTATGGCCAAGATTCAATTATTTTCTCAACGATCTTACAAAAATTATCACTTTTTCAAACACAATTTCATGCAGAAAGATGCACTGCTTCACATAGGGTTTTTTTCTACACTAGTACGGAATATTATTTATTTTTTTGAAACTCATTGAAACGGTAAACTGTATTGACAAATTGAATAATACCGAATGTAACTTTTAATTAAATATTAAATACAAAGTACAATATTCCTTATCTATATTTTTTTACGCTTATAGATATATTTCTAAAGCAAGCGGAAAAGTACTTTCTTAACTGTTGACCAAACGCGATGCGTGTGGAAAGTTACTAACTCGTTGGGAAAATAACAATGTCTAAGCCTGTGTAAGACTACGTAATTAGGCATTTCAACTCTAATTTAGACTTTTTAAAAGAAATGTCAAATTGGAGATAATAGAATTTATGTTGTGATTTTTGATCGTAGTGATATTGCTGGGCTGGGATATTCGTCAATATGTTTTTCTGGATGACGGGTGTTTTGTTATCAATAGCAAAATGTCATTAACATCGATGTTTACATCGACCTGATAATCTGGTAATGAAGTTGCCTCTTGCCTATATTCTTGTTTTCTTATTTGCTTATATCATACTTTTTTCTTTCTTCTCCACATATTATAATTTTTATATAATTCCAAGAAAATTAAATTTATTTCGTCGTATATTATTTTAACACAAATAAATCACGAATCACTCGAAGGATCTTCTGGTATATATTTTATACTGTCAGCAGGAATCTCAAAATTTCCTGACGCTGCTGTTCCCTGTGCTTGCTTTTCAACTTTACATTTTCTAGACAGTTATCTTTCCACGATCTAAACAAATGCAGCGTTAATTTCCAATACGTATGGTCATTGCAGTAAGTCAAAGTTATTCCATCTGGAAGCTTCAGGTTGTAGGAGAAAATCTGATAAAGATATATCTTTACTTAAGGCGGGAGGAGAGGGAGATATAAATATTCTTTTAATTGTTCAGGGAACTACTTTTATAATATACCCTCCTGCGCAGATTTCCTCTTGAAAAGAAGTAGCTATGATTTTATAAAACTCCAAGTCAGAATTTCTCAACCAATTTTTCAAAAACTTGTTGAGATTGAATTTGTAGTAACTTTTAGGAAATGTCAAGAAAATTAAACATATTTTGTTGTTTTATAAATAATACCTGTACCATCTAGCTTGAAACAAATTATGACTTGTCACTGGGAGGATCTCCGCTTGTTTGCACTGCTATTTGTTCTATGCTGTCAGTAGGAATATCAGTAATTCCTGCTTGCTGTAATTCTCTCTGCTCGCTTTCACTCAATTCCTTCACGTTTCCTGGCAGGTAGTCCTTCCACGATCTAAACAAATACCTCGTGAATTTTCGAAGTTGCCTAAACTTGCAGTACGTGGCCCCTTCTGCAGATTCGAGCTGTTGCGTTTGAATGAGAAATCCTTTCTCCTTAAAGGTCTGTTCCAATTTTTCTCGTTGAACGGATTTCCTCGTTTTTCTTTTCTTATTTCTTAAGGCGTTCCCGTTGTTAACTTCTTGTTGAATCGCTGCGATGCTTGAACCGGGTAGGTCAGGTTGTAGAAGGAAATCTGACGTCGTGGTGCCTCCAGTTATGTTCAGAGGGGGGGCTGGGTAGATTTTTTCTCCGCTTGCTTGGAGGAAAGCCCCCGTGCTGGACCCTTGGGCGGAAATTTGTTGTTGAAGGGTTTCCCGAGGAAAAAATTCGTAACCTCTCATGCTTTTGTCCCCGGTGCCGCTATAATACCTAGAAATAACGAAATCATTTACCACTTTCCAAACTTGTCCAGATTTATTAACCCTTATTTTTTTAGGTAAACTTTTTTTATTCCTTTACTTAATTTTTTTCAGAAAATATTGATATTGCGGTTTAGTAAAATAATATTGTATCGATATTTTTTAATGTAGATTATATTTTAGATGTCAGACCATGGTTCCAGAACGTAAAAACCTAAGAACTAAGATGAGTAACACAATCTGAAACATTAATTTATTATTTTAAAATAAGAGCCAATTGGATATTTAAGAATTAATTATATGATACTATAAATTGTAATATGGCTGGAAATAATTCCTTATATCACCTAAGACATAATACAACACCATATAGTATGAGCCTATGCGACTCCTGAGCACTGTTGTAAGAAAAACATCTCGAGTACACAGTATTACAGCACCCGCCACGAAATGTAGACGCATATCAGTTTTTAAGTTTATTTAGTTCCTCGCGACATCAATAGCTAGTTTATTGAGTTTTTCAATATTTAAAAAAAAAATTATCGACAGAACGCTGACGCTGATTCTGACGAAGCTGAAGTGTTATCGAACATGTCATTGTCTTTTTAATGTAAATTATCGTTAGTAGACTCTTAAAAAACTATTATTTTTTAATTAATAAACTGGAGAGATCATGTTTGCTTGCGCTTACGCATGCCAGTATTATTATTTAAGTAGTTGTCCTTAAATTAGGTCACCTGGTGACCAATAGAACTAGTTAAAAAAAATTAAAAATTCTGTTTTTGTATAAAATTTGATATTACCTAAAGTTTCCTCCTGAATCAACCGACAGCATCTTTTTCTCCTGCAAACTAGGCTTGGCTCCTCCTGTGAATTTAAACTTGCAAATACTGACTTCAGTAGCGGGATTAGTAGTATTTTCCGTAGGAATCGGTGGAATAAAAATGGCAGACCTTTTTCTCTTAGCCGGTGTCTTGTCATTTGAACTTGATCCTGCATTTCTTTTGGATTTGGTTTCGTTAACATTTCGATGGCTAGTTTCATTAGTACTAGAGTGGCTTTTTTGTACTTTTGGTACAATTCTTCTTAGCGGTTCGGGATGTTCCGATTTGGTTTCGGTACTGGTGGGTGGCGGCCGCGGACTGTGACTAGGTAACGCGGAGTTCATGTTACCAGCAAGTCGTTGGTACATCATGAGTTGCTGCTGAAGGGCCATTGGGTGAAGGAATATTCCTGCGTTTGGCCAATAAACACATCTACAAAAAGGTATATTTTAGATTACAGAACAAATCCTTCATATCATTATTATATAAAATAATTTTTGAACGACTTGAAAAAAGAAGGAGGTTAACCAGCAAGTATCTGTTGGTGAATCTTGTTTATGATTGTTCTCGCATAGCTTCTTTCTGGGTTAAAAGTACATTTATCATTTAGTTACTTTTCTTGCAAAGGAAAGTACTGTAGTCACGAAAAAGCAAATTTGTCAATGTTTAAAAGTCCCTAGATCACAAAAATTATGTTTTCCATATCTGTCTGTCTTTGTCTGTATGCCCTGCTTAAAATGGGATATAGTTTGGATTTGGGAAATCCAATGTAATTTTGCTACACACAATAGTATCACACCAAATTTTATTATTTTCTAATAAGCAGATAAAATGTTATTCAGAAAAACTATTCGTTAAATTAAAAAAATAATAAACCTCAATAAAACCACCAATAATTATTATGAATGTCAAATTTTGAAGTGTTTTTTTATTAATTTCAACCTGTTTAACTGTCCTAAAAAAAATTATTTATTTATTTTATTTATTCAGAATTTTCCATGTTGAGAGTATAACATGGTATAGGAATAGCCAAATATAAATATAAACTAGAACTAACCTAACATATCCATTGTATCACAGTTGGAAACATTAACAGAAAAAATTAGACAATATGTTAAAACATTTCTCACCTAAAAAAAGCATTTACAGTACATGACAATTTAATATAATCGGGCAACATATAGCCCTATTCTACTAGGAGCCTTGGATGGCCGTTTACCTTTACTGAAAGGTAAGTGTCAGTAGTTTATTTTTATTTCTAGTATCTAAATCGTGGACGTCACTGTTTCTTGAAAATACAGTTATATTTTTCAAAACATGTACACATAGTTCAAAAATGTATAACCCAGCCAAAGTCAAAATTTTGTAATCCTTAAACAAGGTACGACAACCATGCCTATTAGAAATTCCAAAAATTGTGCGTTTTATACGCTTTTGCATTATAAAAAGGCTAGGTGCAAGAGTTGAACAACCCCAGAAGCAGATGCCATATCTCAGTCTAGAATCGAAGTGGCTGTAGTATACTATAAAAAGTTGTTGGGTGTGTAATATTGTTTTTAGATTTCTAAACAAATAGTTTTGGCTGCTAAGTGTATGAATTAGTCGATCACAAAATTATTTCCATGCAGACAAGAGCACTATCGAAATATAAGGAATTTAACATTATTAGCTTCGTTCGTACAAGCAAATTGTCAACCGAATTCCAATTTTTCTCTGCACATGCAAATACGTTATTCCGTTTTAAATGTGTGCAAGGTATCGCGGGTGGTGCCCTCTAAATGTTACAATAAAAATGAGAGCAGATTTCCACCCCACAAAACCGCCCCTAGCCAATTATTGTGACAATACACAAATTATTAAAAAAATAATTTATGAAAAACTAAAACTACAACAAGAACTTTTGACACTCTGTATCTTCGAAATCATCCGTTTTTGGACTGAGGTAAGTTGGATTAGATTTTAGTCATATTTAAGCCTCAGGAATTTCTGGTAGCATTTTTTCCGCACCTTTTAGAGACACTATAGCTTAGACGGTATTTACCGATTTTTTGTTTTACTTAGTCCAACTGCTCAAATAGCTGTATTTAAGGCACGATTGCCGACAGTTCTAAGATAAAATAGTTTTGATTCATAAATAAAAATTAAAAAATAAATGCAGAAAAAGAAAATAGTATAATAATAATATGGTTAAATTTGACAGTCTCGTTTTTCGCATTTTTTATAAATATGTCAAAATTATGTTATTTAATTGTATTTATCAATAATTTTAAATCGTATATCATTTTTGGGGGTTCGACTAATCAATAAAAAAATTGAAAAGTTGGGTAACATATTTTGAAGTAATTGATGCTGAAGCAACCAATTTTGATCCAAAAAATTAAAAGGGGAGAAGGTATATAATATTTATTATTGTAATTTTCGGTACGCAAAATCCTTAGAACCATATTATTTCATACTTTTTAAAGCATTTTTATGGTTAAGTATATTTTAATTCTCTATTAATTACTGTATAGAAAAAAATAAGTATCTCTTACCCGGCTTGGCCTTCTGGGGTATTTGGCGTATCAGTACTAGACGTAGACATGCTGTCTGGTGTGACAGAAGGAAACCTCAATTCAGTTTTCACGCTCAAACTAGGTGATGGTGTTTCGGTAATAATTTCTATATCATCATCAGATTGTGGCTCTGATTTAACTTCTGGTATCGCCATTTTATCACTTGTATTTATAAGTCTTATTTTCAACTGGTTTAAGTCTCGTATGCATAAATTTAGAGGTTCGTGTTGGTCTTTATTGTTTTTTGCCTAAAATATTATAATACCTATATATTTTTATATTCCTTTGTTGTTAATTTAACAAATTCAAGCCAATTTGATACATAGTTAACAAGAAAAAAATATCTATTCCAAACAAGAAAAAGTGATTTTCTAGAGTAATAGCATAAGTGCATTAAAATTACCGATAATTTTGCAAAAAGCGTATTTTCTAAAAACTGCATTAGTTTATTTTCATATTTTATAAACAAAAATATGGAAATAAACAAATGCAGGTCTGCATGCAAAATTATTTGGTTATTTTAAAGCACGAATGCTGTAAGTGTGTGTGTGTGAAATATTTCCAAAATAAAAATAAATACACAAAAATCAAAACCCGATAATATATTTAAAAATTAAATATTACAAGAATTTCAATTAAATGCACAGTTAACAAGTATTTCTTTTTTAGTTTGACATAGTGCATAAAAAAAGATTGTTGAGTATGGTTGCTATAAAAAAAAAATCATACATTGTTTAATATGGTTCCTATGGAAAAAACTCATAAGAAGAATAATTTTTATTTAGTCAGTAATATTAATTGCAGCCTCTGGTGCCGACTATCATACCAGCTAGTTTAAACCTACATTTTGTTCCATTTATTTAGAAAGTTAAATTAAATTATTTAAAGTTAATGGTTTTAACCCACAAAGTCTCTGTTGTTTTTCTCAAAACTGACATTCTGTCACTTGCCGCCCTTTTACTTCAGAGGGCGGAATAGTTGACGAGCAAGACCTAGTTCACGGGGACTACAGATTTATGTTTGTTGTACTATTATTTTATTATAATTGCTTTTTATGTTAATGATTTGTACAAAAATTATATTTCATACTATATAGTAATAGGTAGGTACTATAGATTCGGAAATTTTAAAAAAAGTCAAAAGAAGACATAATTTAAAAAAGTTATTCTAATTTTTTTAAAAAACTATGCAAAATAGAAAAAATTTAAACAATTATTCTTAGAATTCGTTGTAATGTAGGTAGGTACCAAAAAGATTTTGTCAAAATTTTGCTTTTAATTTTTCACAATAAGCTTTTTTACTAAAATTGAGCATGATACTTTATGTTAAAATGATCGGCATTATTAAAAATATTTGGTTGTTACTTATTTCAAAATTATTTTTATAAAATGTGTGGTTTTCCTAAAAATTAAAAATACTTATTTAAACTTTATTGTCATTTTCCGGCTTTCCCAATAAATTTTCTGTTTTGTCTCTGACGTAAACCCAAATATATTTTTTCTACAAATAATTATTCCTTATTTTTAAGTTTCGAAAATATTCATAATAAAGGCTCTCCAAAACTTATATGACGGTTCCACATCGAAAATAAAATTTTGGTAAACGACTATCACATAGGTTTTCTGTCAATAAGGTCTACGGCAAGGCTGGTGTATTTCACCAACACTGTATAAATATATATAGCAAAAGCTCTTAATCGGTGGAAAAGAAAATGCAGAGGGATGGTCATTAATCTGGGAGATACCTGCTTGTATACATCATTTCAATTTGCTGATGACCAAGTTACTATTGCTAACGATAAAGATGACTAGTATATGGGCAGAAAAATACAACTTGGAACTGAATACACAAAAAACAAAGTACCTTCCAATAGGAGCAGAAATGTCAAATATCCAACTTGACACTGAAGAAATCACATCGTGCAATTAAAATTCCTCTACTATACGGGGCAGATACGTGGAGAATCACGGAAAATAACCGAAGCAACCGAAATGGATGTTTTCAGACGATCAGTAGGAATATCCAGAAGAGAAAAAATTCGAAATGAGGAGGTCCGACGGAGTAGAGCGATCATTGACAACCGATATCGAACAAAAACAATTAATATGGTACGGCCACGTCCAACGAATGTATAAATCTAGACTGCCCAGAAAAGTTATGCAATGGATACCACCAAATCGGAAAAAACGAGGAAGACCTAGAAAGACCTGAAAAGAAGGTGTAGCCAAAGCAATGAGCTCAAGAGATCTGAGAGATGGCCAATGGGATAACAGAAACTCTTGGAAGTTAGGCGTCGGACAACGGCGAAAGATGTTTTGAAACCGATCTATGTACATAAATATTCATAATTAGAACATAACATGCAGAAATCAGATGCACGTAAAAATGTATCCTACATTCTTAATACTTTGATCATAAGGATATATTATAGGGTTTAACAAGTCGGTAAACGGTATTGAAAATTGATGATATTTTAATTGGATAATCTTTTCACTACTATCTGATATCTATATTCTGTCCTAATATTTCATCATTTCAATTTTTAGCAAAAAATAATTTTTATTATATTAAGATTTTAAGACATTTTTTACATCAAAGTTACAAAGAACGATTATTTTGTAATTTATTTTTAAAAACATTGCAAAAGTTAAATTTATTAAACTTATTTTTATAAAAGTAAAATTAAAAAAAAAATTGCTTGGAACTTTAAGCTAAGAATGAATTCAAGAAAAAATCAATTTATTTGACACAGAAGCGAAGAACTAACTAATTATCCTTAGCAAAGTAATTAACAAAATGTAAGAGGTATTTTTTCTACATAACTTATTTTTCTGTACCTAAATATATTGGTGCAGTAAAAAAAGTGTCAAAGTAAAGTGCTCTTAAAGTTTCAATCATTTTATTTGCTAAACTGTATTTTGTTATTTTATTGGCCAACGAAATCTTTATATTAAAATAAATACAAGGTAATAAACAATTATTATTAGTAGTATAAGCTTCATAATATATTTTTTATAAAATTAAAATTATTTTTAAAATAATTATTTTTACAGGGTTTTTTCATTACATTTCTCGACATAAATTACGTATTTGTGTACAAATATTAGACCTGTAGCAAGTTTTCGTAAATATTTTTAACAACAAGACAACATGCATAAATCTAATACAACGCATTTATTTAAAACAATAAAAGAAAATTGTTTATACTCCTTACCTTTAACGATTTTTTATTTTCTTGTGTCAGTCTTTTCTCGAGTAAGCTACTAATAATTTTATTCTGTACATCGCTTCTGCTCATATCGCTATCCTTCCCTACCGCTACATGTTTCTTAGCATTCGCGTTGCTATCTTTTTCCAAATAGCTATTCGCATTTGGCGTACCAGGGAAAATCGTACCGTAATTCTTGTAAATCAAATGACAAATGTCAGCTTTCTTAGGCTTCCTTCCCCTCCTAGGTTTTGAGTTTTCAAGGGTGATCTCCCCCATATAAGGTAAGTCTTGATAATTGATCACCCTTGGAGTGGATGGATTTGACGCTGGCGCTGGAATTTTTTTAACAGCTACGTTCTGTATTTCGGTTATTTTTTGAAGCCAGTTTTTTATGGATTCATTGGGATTCTCCTCTGGAATTGTAGAAAAATCTGGAATTGGTATAAATTCCGGTTTATCGTCCAAAACGGGATTATCAGACTCGGATGATGATTCGCGAGAGTCGACCTCGACTTTTTCAATGTCATCTTCTAAATTGATGTTTTCAAATTTGATTGGGCTGCATGATCTACAAGAGTTCTATATTATTTGTATTTAATAAGAGTTAGTAATATTATTTTTTGTTGTCTGTATCAAATAATATAATATAATAATTAAAGAACGTCGCTAAACGTTTTTAAGTTTAAAAGTTAAAAAATAGTATAATTTGTTGTTTGGACAGACTTTTATTTCTTTACCATTTAAAACATTAACCACAGAGAGAAGTTTCTGAACAAAAATAGTGGTTTTATTATATAGTAAATTTTGATTTTGATCTTCGCAGTGTATGAAAAATAAATTCAGGAATTTCAATTAGATTATTTATTTTCAAAACTAACACGTCAGTTTTTAAAAACATAATTAAATAAATAGGTACAAGGTACTATTTTTATTCGTGCGTATATGGGTATAAAAATAAACTTACTCCGACTGGTCTGTCTTAGGTGAAATTTCTGGTGGCACTAACTTGGTATTTTTAATAAAAGTCATTTTCTCTGATAAAGGAGTTTCTGGACAAGCAGCTATTTCTTCAGTTTCCTCTGATTGCATTGTAAAATCTTCTGAAAAAAGGGTTAAAGCTTATAAATTTTTTCCAAAGAATCAATAATATTTAACAGGGTACTCTCAAGGTAAATAATTTATGTTATTTTCGCTTATTTATCATAAAAATATATGAGGTTTTTTGAAGGCTGCAAATTTTATTACACATAGGTATGAAATTTATTTTAGTTTTGACTTATCTCGTTAAAAAAGTCTAGATACTGTATTTGAGAAAATAATGTTGTCATCACGAAAAAGTATGTTTGTCTGTTGGTTATATTGCTTAACTACTTTAAGGGAAGTGACGGATCAGGCATTGACACTGCTTAAAACTGGGTATATTAGAGTCATGTTGGGTTTCACAAAGATTTTTAATAATAATTAACTATTTAATTTGAGGGTAGCAAAATTAACGTGGGATTTTCCATGGCAATTCTGGCGGTGCACCACCGGGTACCTCTAGTACAAATCAAGAATTAACGAAAAAATTACATTTGAAAAAATTTAATTTTATACATTTTGACAGACAACTGCTTATTCACTATGGAGCTTGTAAAAAAACCGCTTCTATTACTAGTTTTTAATTCTATATTGACAAACGCCTATTTCTAGTTTAACTGTTAAACTTTAACACCGGGTTTACGGAAAAAAATAACATTTGTTTTTGAGTTCTTAATGTATTCTTTGGAAAAAAAACTATTTTTAGTTTCCGTATTGTCGTGTACATTGAAAAAGTATTTTCGATATAAGGCAAACTACTAAAATTATAAATGAGAGGGACGCGCATATTATGGAGTTGCCGATTTTTGATGTTGTTTTAATAATAGTTTAAAAAGACAGGTAATTCTTTTAATGTTGACCTTAATATCTCCGGTTAACAATAAGTCAATAAGCTGACTGCGACAAAGATCCTAAATTTTGGAATACCGGGGGATTTAAGGGATAGTAAGATGATATCTATTTAAGAAGAAGAAATAGTCCATACTTAAAGTGGAGTTGAAAGTATGAAAAGGAAAGAAAAACACAAAGTCTTCCTCCGCAAAATTTAATACAATAAAAAATTCTTAGTTTAAAGGTCTCTACATGTTTCGAAAGTAGAAACTTTCATCATCAGGAGACAGAAAAGGTATGTTGCTGATGGTTGTAGCAAAAGAGAAAATGATAAGTGGTAGGCGTAAAGCCTTAATGGAGCTTTTATGGCATTAAAAGTTGTAACGTTAAAATTACACTTGTGAAGATATTAAAATGAAAGTAAGTCAAAACTTACGGGGTATGTGGAAAAGACATTTAAAAGGGTCGAGAACAACCAAAAAGAGGAAAATGGGGTCATAAAAATACTTCTAAAAAGAAGATGTCCAGAGGGTTTTCTTAAAAACATGTCTTATAGACAATATAAAATGTGAAAAGTGATTTTATATATAAGTATTATATAAATTTCACATTGTAGGCATCATGTATTGAATTTGAGTATTTATCCAGAAAAGTAGTTTGGGGCACTGAATTTTAAGGTTCAGTAACCTCACCGTATATTAATTTGAAATTGATTGAATAAACAGCATATTTAAACATTTTAAAATAAGGAAATAAAGGAATTTTTTAACTTTTCACGTGCTAGCACTCCATTTTCTTTCACTTTCGTCCTATGTAATAAACATCAATACATAGTATTAGTTTCATACACAGATTTTGGTAATAATAGATCCTATTACTTTAATGGTGGATTTATATTATCATTGCTTCAAAATTATATAAAATGAAAATTGGGTTAAGTTGGTTTAAGCGTAAACTGAAATAAAGCTAAAAATAGTTAGTTATGTTTCTCTTATAGCTTCTCTTAAGTTTCTATAAATAACTAGAATTACTAGAACATATCTAAGGATACCTGATGCCTTTTAAAGCAATAATATATTTTAATGTCGGGATGCAGAAAGATTCCCATCAAAGAATAGCTCACCAGGCAAATTGTAAATAAATTCCATTGACAGAGGTGATTTTCCTTCAATCAAATTTGTCTTTATTCTGGATTTACCAACCAGATTAAGTTAAGCAAATCTTTTCACCAATGTCATTAATGTCACAATTTGACAAGTTATTTTAAATTAGTTAATTATTGTTTACTTTTTGAAAACCAACATAATAAAGTAAATAGTTTATATTTCGTTAAAAATTCTTATTAAAACAATTGCATATAGACATTTTGTTAAGTATGCAACGATTGAAGGGATCAAAAGGTTCCTTTAAATAAATAAAAAAATTCGTCTCTACGAAATGACGTCATCAGGTTCTTTTATGTCACTTGTTATAGCATAACTGAATTCGTCAACTGTCTTTCAAATACGGATGGCAAATGGATTCTGGTATTTTATATTTTAGAATATGTATTACCCCATTTACACTGATGTACCTTTCAACCCTATTTTTTGACTTTCCAAAACAAATTATAAGGACATTTTTTTTATTACAAAGCACGGAAGCCCTTTAAATCATTTAATGAAATAAAATAAATAAGTAAAATATTTAGTTTTTTATTCATCACATTGAATATTTTAATTTTTACCTATTCATAATTTAGTTATACTTAGGTTAAGTTTGGTGAACTGGATTTTAAATCAAAGATGATTTTTTACTGGCATCTACTTGGTTTCAGTTTTAGCTAATTAAAATAAAAATCATATTTAAAATATCAAAGACGTACATAGACAATATTTTAAAAATATTTCTGATTATGTAATAATCTGTAATCTGTGCCGATACGTAATATATATTATATTGTAATATAAATTGGGTTGAGTGATACATAATTGTATTAAGTGTAAAAAGTACTATGAAAAATAAAATAAGTAAAATTCTCAGTCCTTAATTTAAAAAAAAGTTAAAGATTTATAACAAATGACATAAAAGAACCAATAATGCCATTTTCATAAATGCGCCATATAATGTATTTCATGAATCAAAAACAAATCGGCAAGGCAGGATCTTAAAAAAGCTTTATTAAGAGCAAATTTTTTTACTTGAATCAACTTCGTGGACCATATAATATACAAGCGATTAAAAAGAAATATCGACTTTTTGTTAAACTGAAACTGGCAAAAGCTGTTTTAATTAGGTAAGCCTGAAGTTGGTGTGTGTTTTTGAATTACGATTAAAAACCAAGACATGGATGTAAAAGCCATTTCCATAAAAAAGATGTAGGCTGAAAGAATAATGATCACTTCTGTGGATATAATAATATACTCAAAATTACGCTTAATTCAATCATTATTATACTTAGGTTATTTGAAACAAATTGTAGAAATTAAAATATCTTTATTCATTTAGAGACCACACGCGATAAGTATTACTGGAAATCTCAACTCCAGTCATGAGCGTCATCAGAAAGAGAAATTTTTGAAAAGGCTTCCGGAAAAGTGATCTTTTTTGCACTTTCGTAGAAAATAACATTTTTTTTTTCAAACAAGTCGTTTTTCAAACAAGTCGTATGGTTTTTACGGATTTTAAACAAACACTTCTTTTGCCAATTAACTAGGCATGGCTGATACACTCTACTTTAATTAAACTTACTTTGAATCATCATTCAATCTATTTCTAATATCACAGATGGCACATCCAATAATTTTAAAAAACGTCACTTTAAAAAATGTTTAAAAGAAAATGTCTGTACACACTTAAGAATAACTACTTTAATTCGTGAAAGTAATAAAATGTCATTAAAATATTAAAAATTACATGGTTCATCATCATTCATAGATGTTTAAAAAAAAGTAATAAGAAAACTTATTGCATCTAATGGTGTCAATAATAAAAGTCTAAAAACTCACTAAAAGCCGAAAAACCCGCGCGTACTGGCCGTACAAGGCCGATATTGGCGTCGCGGCTAGTTATTTCGGGCGTCGGGACGCCTCTCCCGTCGTCTCCTGGTTTATTCTCGATTTGGCCGTCGTGAAACCCGAGATTGAACCTTATTCGGCACTAGGTGCTCGTTTCCGAGTTATTATTAACCCGTACGGGTGTTCTTAGGTTGCCGTCTCTTGATCCCAGTGCTGGCGTATAGGCAAGGCATTTATTTTTAGAAAATTTTACTATATTCGAACCACAATCTTTTTTTTATTATAAAGTGGATTAAATTTGCAAAAAATATTATATCTATATAATATATCCATGATAGCCATTTGGTGCGGCAAAGTATATTAGTTTCGTGGTTAGTTAAAATTTAAAAAAAATGTTGTACTAAAGTTAAAGTGCATTGCGAAACATTTTTTTTTATTTCATCAAATGAAGTAAATAATTAGAAACTTAAGTAACTTTAAAACGAACAAATAAATAAGGATTTGCATTTACTTAGTTTATACCAACATCTTCTCTCAGTAAAAAAAAACAATAATTTCCTTGTTTATTAATTTAACGTTGCTGTGGCGACGCTGGTTTCACTTTTTATATTTATGCATTTAAAATTCGCCTAAAAGTAGCTACTACAGCTGCCTGGTCCAATTTATCATTATTTTATTTTTGTTGAAATCTGAACTATTTCTGTATTTTTTCTCGTCCGAAACGCGAATATCTTTAAACTAGCCATGTTAACTGAATATTGGCAGTGCATACCGTGTACTAGTGGATAAAAAAATAATAAATGCAGGTATATAATGATTTTATTAGTTTTTAAGGTACATTTTACGGGTAAATGCTTATAGTGTTTCACTAGACAAGAAATCTCGCACTTTTCAAAAAAATCTCGTCTAATCTCGCTAATACACTGCTCAAAAAAATTAGTGGAACATTCCTCTATATCTCTATAACTTTTACTGTGAAATGATACACGTATAAGACATTTAAATTCCTAAGGCCACATAATATGCTATACCAAGAAATAAATAAATTTAGATTCAAAAAATCATTTAATCTTAACATTTGATTAACAATTTAAATCAATACAAAAATAAAGTGACTATAAAGTGAACTATACTTATTTTCTAGATGTAGTAGGCATGGTAACAGTAACATATTATTGCAAAAGTCAGTTAGACATCAAAAAAAATTATATGCAGCGTCTTATTGAAGTAGAAGTGGCTCGTGCTATTTCTTTGATCGAAAATGGGCTTGGAATTCGGCAAATTGCAAGAATGTTCAATCGCAGTCCTTCTGTTATTCAACATTTATCCGATCATTATAGGGAGACTGGGGTAGTATAAAAGACGCATCGGGTAAGGTCGTAACTTACGACTCGTAAGAGACAAACCAGTCCAAATCAAGATCGATCTTTAGTCCTTTCATCATTACGTAATCGTATCCTAACAGCAAAAGATCTTCTAACTTCTCTCAGAGCGACCCATGGACTAGATGTTTCCGACCAGATACTTCAAAAATCAATTAAGAGAAGCTAACTTGAGGTCCATAAGACCTGTACGAAAACCCATTTTGGCACGATATCACAAAATAGGCCGTTTCAATTTTGCTCGTGAGCATATTAATTGGCAACTTCGACATTGGATACAAGTACTCTTCATCGACGAGTATTATAGGTTATAATGGCCGAACTCTTATTTACCGACGTCCCAGGGCACGGTATTCTGCTGCTTGCACTACGAGAAGTTAAAACATTTTGTGGCGGGTAGATAATGGTTTGGGTTGGGATAAGTATTGTAGGAAAAACCGACCTTGTGGTAATTTATGGAAATCTAAAAGTTCAACATGTTGTACCAGTAGCTTATGATATAGGTCCAAATTTCAAACTGATGCAGGATAATGACCATAAACTTCCTATATGAACAAGGTATTCGAATTATAAATTGACCTGCGATTAGTCTCGATTTAAATTCAATCGAAATCTTTTGGGATTTGTTGGACATGAGTATTCGGAAGCATCCAAATGCACCCCAAACTCTTCTGCAGCTAGAAGAAGTTTGAATCGAAGAATGTTAAAGTACTATACCGTAAGAAAAACATCGAAAAATCATAAGAAGCATGCCAGGAAGCTGTCATGAAGTAATTCGAGCTGGTGGAATACGAGATGTTGATCCACATACAAAGTAAATTCCGAAATGGGTTGCACAGAAACGGTATCTTTGGCCACTTTCTTTTTCGTGCTATTTTTAAATTGTTAATCATATGTTACAAGTAAATAGTATCTTGTATTTTAAATTTATTAATTTCAGAGGCTAACGTGTGTGGTTTTAGGAAGTCAAATATAACACACTACACAGTGTGTCAACGGATATAGTTTGAAAAAGGAAAAGCTTTTTTATTAGTAAATATAGAAGAAAAAGTCATTCGTTATAAAATCGTCTGCTTGTACTGAAACTACGATTTCGAATATCAGATTTGCGATTACTATACAGTAAAAAAAAACATTTTTACTTTTAAGGATTTTTTTTTTCAATTCTTGTTTTTAATTCCTTGATTTATTAAATGAATTTTGCTTGTTCTGAAACTACAATTTCAAATATCACAGTTGCGATTACTAATTACTATACAGGGTTCGTCAGAAACAACATTTTTAGTTTTTTGGATTTCGTTTAAAATAAATGTACGTAAAAACAAACAACTATTGTTGCTTTCTTACTTTGAATATGATTTTATATCTGGCCGAGTAACAATTTTGTTGTAGGAAAACTATTTTTTATTGGTCTAATTTTGAAGCATTTTTATTTATTCAATCATAAATTATAAAATATTAAAAAGTTATATTTAAGTTTTATTCAAACGTAGTACCACCGAGAGACAGCATAGTTCAAGTCGACATCTGAATTTCCGATAACAGTTCCTAACTTGGTGTATTGGGATATTTGCAATAACTACTCTTATTTTTTATTTCAAGAGATCTAAGTTATTATTAAAATTGGATTTGTATTATACATGTGGCTTCAGATATCCCCATAAATGAAAGTCGATAATTGTGGCATCGGGACTCCTACGTGCCAACTGATTTGGACCATAGATACCTACCAGAGGTACCTTCCAATCCATTTATTTCGAAAGTGATGATTTAGCCAATCACCAAAAGGAATTGAAAAAAAAATCCAAAGAACAAAAATTTTGTTTCTGACGAACCCTGTATAGTAATCGCAAATCTAATCCTAGTTGAAATTATAGTATCAACACTGGCGATATTTATTTAATAAATCAAGGAATTGAAAAAAAAATCCAAAAAAAAATCTTATTTGTGACGAACCCTGTATAGTAATCGCAAATCTGATATTCAAAATTGTCATTTCAGCACAAGCAGACGTTTTTATAAAGAACTACTTTTTCTTCTATACCTACCTACTAATAAAAAAGTTTTTCCTCTGCCAAACTCTCTTTGTGGACAAACTGTATAAATAATTTCCATAGTAAAAAAAGCGTTCCTCTAATTTTTTTGAGCAGTGTATCTTCCGAGACGTTTTCCCGTCTCGTCTTTCGCGAGAGTCTCGCAATTTCCCATTCTCGCAGTCAGTATGAGGTCACCAAAAAAAGTTTAATTCTGCAAAATTGTTATTCACTTTTAAAGTTGTTGGTTACAGGCTTGCCAGATGTTGCAATTTTATTGTTATTTTAGTGACTATCCCATTAACGCCAATTATTTGCAAAACTGATTGTGGATACTCCTCACAGGAAGCTCCATATACCGGTTTTAGTATTACCTCGTGATTATTATGAACGGTTTCTTTCGAAACCATAGTTATAGAATAAATAAATATTTCCATAAAATATTTCTTGACATGATGCTGATGGTGAAGATTCCTTACTCTCGTTCAGTTTAGCGACTGGGCCGATGCCGAAACGCGCAGTGGTGCCAATAGTTTTTAACCATGAAACGAATTATGCAATATATTTTTTGATGGAAGAGTCGACGGTAGAGTCAACGAGAGAGTCAACAGGAGAGTCGATGGGAGAGTCAACGAGAGATTCGACGCGACGCGAAATTATAAATAATTTGAAGGTCCTTAAGTAATGTGCACAATAGGGTTCAATAAAAAAAAGTTAAACTCAAAACAATTTGAAAATAATTTTTTTGTGAAAGCCTTAAATCTCTATTATACTCTACCGGGTAATTTTTGAATATAGCTTGCCTCTATACGTTTCTTGTTTTTTGCAAAAAACAAGATCATGAGATGTAGTACTATTTGAGGTAAGCCACTATTGGCTACTTTCGGTTTCACTTCTTCACTGGGTTCAACGATAGTGAGTTTCGATTTTTAAATAGAACTCCTTGCATATTTTTAGTTATTTGGACTTAGAGTTCTACCATACCCAACTAGCAACTTTTTGGTAGGTCGAATATTTTTTTTTTAATTTTGTTTTTAGATCTATTTTCTTTTTAGATCTACGTGTGCGGTATCTTCCTTACAACAAAACCCTTAAAAAAGGCTGTTATTATTTATTTAATAAAAAAACTTATTAAATTATTAAGGTCTAGGTATATTTATCTTAAATTAGTCATTTTAGGGAATTTACAGCACAGCACACCAGATCTAAAAACAAAATTTCAAAAAAAAACTTTTTTTATCAAGTCGAGTATGGTTGTACTCAAAATGGTAAGTACTCTAAATAACTAAAAATATATTTACGTATTCAAAATATATAACGTATTTAAAAATCCAAAGTTTCGCTTACTTCTGGTAAAACAGAACTAACCATCCAGTTTTTTTTTATTGCAAGAACCAAACCAGTTAAGGGCCAATTGTATCGGTATGAATTTACCTTAGAATTAAACCTAAGTTTAATCAAGAGTTATTCCGTGAGTTAACCCAAGGTAAAATGTTTTGCCAGTTGTATGGGTTTGTGTTACGAAAGTCTTATTTGAACTAGCTGCTAACTTCAGTATGATATAAGGTCAATAATATCTAAATCATCTTCATCATCAGAAAGACAATCATAAACAATAGCAAAGACCTCAATTACAATTTTAAATAATAAAATAAAAAATAGGAATCATGTTAATAAATTAGGTTATTGTAAAATAACAAAATACGCCATTTTCAGGCTGCTAATCCCGAGATTGTAGGTTAACTCATACCCGATCCACGAGTTGAGGGTTTATCCTATAATAGGGAATAACCTCTGCTTATATACAATGTATTTTTATACTTATCCCCCGATTAACTCTCATTTTTGAATTAACCCAAACCTATACAATAATAATTGGCCCTAAGTGGATCAGCCACTTTTAAGGTTAATCCGGTATAAATAAATATTGTTTGAAAATATATTTTCTAGCTTTGGTGGTTTTTGAGTAAATGATGGCTCGAATGGAAAATGTAAAATGGCTGGGGCCCTTTTAATATATTTTCAGGGTACACACAATAAAGTGTTCCCTAAATCTAAGATCGTTTTTAATCGGACCGCGAGTATTGGTTTAGTTATCGATGATGGTTGCCATTCAAAAAAAGTATAATGGCGTCGTATCTGTCATTTTTTGACATCTGATGTATTTTGCAATAGCGTAGTTAGCTCGACCACAAAAAATAATGTAAGATTAAAAAACCTTGGATTTTCAATCCTAATAAATCTATTTTTTAAAGGGGTGATACACTTAAAACGCAAAATCTAACGATGCATTTTAAAAGGCTCCATATTTCCGGAACGGTTAAAAATATATATCACTCATTATATATTCTTGATATCGGACCGCGAAATGCCATTTATTTTTTTAGTTATGCATGGTTGCCATTTAAAAAAAGCAAAATGGTGTCTTACCTGTAATTTTTTGACATCTGACATACTTAGTTGACAACAGCGTAGTTGGCTCGGCCATAAAAAATAATGTACCCAAAAAAAACTTGGATTATTGATTTCAAAAGATCTATTGCATCTGAGCAGTTAAAAGCAACACACAGGCTAATATCAAAAGTCATTAGTAGGGACATCAGATCATTTAATCAGAGACAAATCGAACTAACAATAGAAAACAACAAGAGCATGAAAGTACTGCGCAGAAGCCTTCAAAGTGGAAAGAAAGAAATGATAAAAGTAAAGAATCAACAGGGACAAGTTACAACAAATAGATAGGAGATTCTGAAAATAGTTTAGGACTTCTATCAGGTACTATTGAAGAGCCAAAACGAAACAAACAATACCTCAAATATAGAGCCAGAGATAATGACATCTAAGAAGGGAATAGTTAACCAGGGATCAGAGGTATTACCGGAAAACACAATCGATGAAATAAGGCTAGCACTAAGAAAAGCAAAAAACAACAAAGCTCCTGGTGAGTATTGTTTGGTGGTTGACGCAATTAAGATTGGTGGCACATATCTACTCCAAAAGATCAAAACGCTCTTCAATATGTGCCAAACAAGTGGTATAACGCCACTGTAATACTGCTCCACAAAAAAGGGGATATGGCTGAACTAGAGAATTATAGGCCAATAAGCTTGCTAAGCCATCTCTATAAACTATTCACGAGAATTATAACGTCAAGGCTTGAAATCAAACTTGATTTCTACCAACCGATAGAGCAGGCGGGATTTCGTGCTGGTTTTGGGACCAATGACCATCTGCAGATTATCAAAACTCTGATAGAAAAATCTGTCGAATACAACAGACCTTCAAATAACTGAACTGGGAAGAGAAGGGCATAAACATAGATGGTCAACAAATCTGCTCTTTGCGGACGATATAATACTGCTATCAGACAACCAGAAAGATATTAAGCACATGCAACAGGAACTCCAGGAAGTATGCTCTGGGATAGGTTTAAAGATCAACTTTTCAAAAACGAAATACATGACAAACCTGGTTCCTAGTGAAAGTTTGGCTGTTGGTGGGCAAGGGGTAGAACTTGTGAATAGCTACCTATACCTGGGTCATAAAATAAGCATAACAAGAGACAACAAAACCTGTGAATTGAAGAGAAGAAACACTTTCCTGGGCTGCCCACGGAAGACTGAAAGATATATTTAGAGCAAAAATACCAATATCACTAAAACGGAAAGTTTTCAATCAGTGCGTATTGCCGGTGTTTACCTACGGTGCGGAAACCTTAACCCTGACCACCGCGTCTACTAAGAAACTGATAATAACACAACGAAAAATGAAGAGATCTATGCTTGGGGTGTCATTGTAGGATCATATCCGAAGCGAAGATCTAAGAAAGAGAACTGGTGTAACTGATGTTGTATCACAGATCGCTAGTCTTAAATGGAACTGGGCCGGGGCATGTTGCCCGAATAACTGATGGTAGATGGACAAGGAGATTGCTCGAATGGCGATCGAGAGCCGATAAGAGAAGTAGAGGAAGACCACCCACACTATGGACCGACGACATCAAAAGAATGGAAGGCAATTGGATGCAGAGCGCTCAAGACAGGAGGCAGTGGAAAAGATTGGGGGAGGCCTATATTCAGCAGTGGATGCAAAGGGCTGAGTGATGATGATGATGATGATTTTTCAAAGGGTAAGACTTTCAGAAGAAAATTAAAAACGTCGAAGTCTCCTATCTCCGTAACGACTGAAAATAAATATTTACAACTATATATTTTTAAAGTTTAAACAAAAAATGGAATGCACTGGGCCTATAATAAAGAAGGATTGACATTAAAAAAAACAATATGCCAATTTATCTGTCAAGTTTGTGAATCTATATAATTTTTGACATGAAATTTGGCTTCTTCGCAAAACACACTTCGGTAGTACGTACTTGTTTTTTTATTGTAGTCAGTAGGAAAACCGCTAACCGGATGAGATATCCCTGTATAATACGGAACATTATATTTCTTATGCATGTAAGTTCGACTTACGCATGACCGTTTTCTTTTGATTTTATATAAATATATTATTAAGACAGGTGTTTTAATTAACTTGTAAATTCATCAACCAAACATAAACGCTCATTTGAATGTATTGGCATATAAAAATGTATATTAATCAATAAACAATGACATTCAAAGAGAAATCTAACGTTTTCTCTCAAATATTGCAAGTTTATATATGTTATAACAGAAAATGCGTAGGAAGCATCAAGTCTTTCATTTTATTTAGGTATACGTATCTACTTTGAATACCATACTTACCATAGTTAAACGATTTTATTAATAAAGGTGTCAATATTAAAAGGTAGAATATACAATAACATACATACGATCTCGATTTGATTTCACATGGTAATATTTTACAACTTGAAAGGTTAACTGTCTCTACTTGACTTTTTTACCGCAAAAAATTCTGCAATCGTGAATTATCAGATCTTTATATTTTAGGGTCTTTAAATCATAAAAGACATATTTTCCATTTCCGTCTGTCTATCGCTTTGTTTTTTGGCACAAAACTCTTTAATTTAAAGAAATGGTGGAGGAAGACTTTTAGTTTTTTCTTTCTTTCCCACAAAACTTTTTGATGGAAAATAATGAAATTTTTCTGAAACTGACTCTAAAGTTTTGAAACGTCTTACTTTAGGCAACTAGCAACCTGACTTGGCGTGTATTAAACTGGAAAATATTTTGTGATAATTGCTGTAAAAATTATTAATTGTTGTATATTTTACCGAAATGACGATCTTAGATTAGATAAAATCTAAAAAATTAATACTTTCTATTCATCTGGCAATGATCCGTCGTGTTTAAACAATTCGTTGGGAAATGCAAACTAGTCAAAACTTGTTCCCCGAGTCTGTCTGTCAAATCTTGAACTTAGCTAGGGTTTGATAGACGGTTTTGGAAAAATTTGTTTTTTTCTTTTTATCTCGATTGAAATTAAATCTGCTATCAAAAGTAGGCAAAATTGGTGTATTTTGATCTTCATTTTAACTTATTTAAAATTTTTGAACTTAAACTTTGTACGAAATCGATTATTTATGAAATGTTAAGTTTCTAGTTCAACCAAAAAAAAAACAGGATAACGGATATATCCGATTTATATTGGATTTTTTTTAAAAATAGGTAGTATGTATGAAGGACTTGAGGTAGGAGGCCGATCGCAATGCATTGGATTCGGTCCCAAATTAGCATCGGTAATTCAGCTTTACGAGTCGCCGTAAGATGGCGCTCGTGTTCGAAGTGGGCTATCAAATAAATGGTTTCTTATGGACGCGATAACTATTTTTATTTAAATTAGTTCTTTAAGGAACAAATAAGGACTTTTATATGAATTTACACTTACTTTGTTATACTTATTAGTAAACTCGGCCTGTATAAAGTTCCAACGATGCTTCGTTTTTAAAATACAGGGTATAAAAACATTTTAGCTATACCTTTGGAGCTGGAAAGAGACTTATTTGGCTGCGTTTCCTCTCTAAAAAAGATCCTGTCTTACACCCCGACACAAAGCAAACTCTACTTTTATAAATTGTACCATTGTTCATTATAAATATGGAAATCAATTACAATACAACGTTATTTGTTTTTTCTTGTCTTCAAACGTTATTTTTATTTGGAAAATAAAATGTCAATTTGGTCAATTTGTCAAAAGTAAAAGTAGAAGAAGACGACACCAGCCCACTTGCGACGCGAGAGCATCTATCGGCCAATAGCGAACTAACCAAAAAACCGGGACAGAATTTGAAAATGCTGCCATTGTCGATCGGCCTCCTACCCTCTAGTTCTCCATAGTAGTATGCAATCTGTGACAATTTGTTGAAAGTTACGACGCGACGTTTTGCCTTGTACAAAACGACAGATGAAACAATTGTCAGAATAAGGTAAAGGTTTCCTAGTCACTGTCACCAGGAGTGTAATGTAAAAAAATATAAAAAAAAAATAATTATAAATGAAAAAATGCCAGTTCATTTTTACTTTTTTACCTTCGGGTACCAATTAGCGATAATTATGCCACCTAGCTTAGACCTGCAGCCTGTGAGCTACTGCTATTTCTACTGAAACACTGCGTATTTTTTGTTCGAATAGAACGTCCGTTGAACGGTACGAAAAGCCGCTCGACAATTCTGTGGGCTCCTTTACACTATTATAGACAGTATTACTTATGCCATTTTCTCAATGACTGAAGTAATACCATTCGTTACTAAATAAATTATATATAATTATAATGTCCTAATGTTGTTTGGACTGACAGTACCTAATACTCGATACTGATCGTGTAAGGTTTCCATTAATAGTATCCAAAAACCACTAGAATTAGTCACCAAAAGATTTATCAGGAAAACACAATATTACTTTCTGCAAGGTAAATTAATATGGGTCATGTGGGTTAATAGATATATGAAAATCAAAATCTATATTTCGTACTATAAGCAGCCATTAAAGATGGATGTACACGTCACGTATAATAATTACTATTTAGTTTTATGTACTCTAGATTATAAAATTATTATTTAAATATTTTAAGACTGAGTAGTAACCTTTTTCAATCAGAAATTGCTTTATTTTTCTTGTAAATACATTTACATTAAATTTAGTGGTCTTATTTTGTTTGGTAAAATTTATTGTATAAAATTGGTCCTGCATAATTTGGTGACCGTTCAAATTTTGTAAGGTTATATTTGAATAATGACAATTTCCTGGCATTTCTAGCTAGATAATCACGAAAGAAAAGTTTGGTACAATTTTTTTCTTTCATATTAACATCCATTAACAATCTAAAAATATAAATACAGGAGATGTTTTCTCTTATTCTCAATAAAAACTGGTCTATAACTATTAGTAACCCTTAGACCATCGATTAGACGAACTATTCGTTTTTGTTCCAAGAATATTCTATTATATTGAAGTTTGTTGCCCCAGAGAGCAATATTATAATTAAGATGACAATAGACTAGTCGATAGTACGCATTTATCGGTGCGTTTCTATCTAGTAATTGTTTAAGCTAAAATATGGCAAAATAAGCAGTACCGCAGGTTTTCGTGACATTATCTACATGAGATTCCCATGTAAGAAATTGGTCTATATGCAGACCTAAGAATTTGCAACCTTCCGCAGCACGCATGGTATCCACTATAGTGATTGGTGACATATCGTGCTACATCCGAAATTTAGGTATGTATAGAGTCTTCTGTAGATTCAATATTAGATTGTTTTTTTTACAGCAATTATTAAAGTCACTAATGATATACGTAACACCAAATCATGGAGTTCGTCAGGATTCAATGCCGTGACCACCACATAATATGAGTAATCCGCAAACATGATGACAAACCCACTGCGTATTTAGCTGGGCATTTCATTAATTAAAATTATAAAAATAAGTGGTCCTAGCACAGAACCCTGGGGCAGTCGCAGGCGGCTCCTTCCGTAGACCTGTTTTCGCGACAAAAAAGTTGACAAGGTGACAGAACACCGTATTAATTTCTCCAAAAATAGCATTATGCGATTAAAAAAAACTTTTTCAAATACCTTTGTTCAATATTGTTCTAGGTCTATAATTTTCTGAGCATTTTTTTTTCTTTATTTTTATAGATAAGAATAACTTTGCCGACCTTCAATTCATCAGGTGAAATCCCGACATCCACTGACTTGTTTATTAGATACAATAGGGGTTCTTTTTTTGATTTTACGTCGGCCTATTTCCGCAACGAGGCCAATCACCGACGCCAGGGAATTTGTCACACACTATCTGGTAATTTTGCCGAATCCCTCTTTGTCGAGGGTAGGGTTCTTTAACGTGCCAACATCCATGACACGGGACCCACAGTTTAACGTATCCTCTTAAACCAAATTCCAAATTTAACATCGACGTTGCCGGCACCGGGGATCGAACCCGGGACCTTCGATCTGTGAGGCCGCTGCACTGACCACTGACACACAACGCCGATTGACTTCGTTCTAAACGACAAGAATTCTACATTTTTTTTATTCCTTCGGTAGGTTACGTTATTTTTTTTGCTCTTTGTAAAATAAATGCAGTTGTGAATCATGAAGATGTTTTGATCGTATAAAAAAGCTGCTTTAAATCACGACCTCTGTTTATAAAATCTTGCGATATCCAACCTTTTTTTGACTGCATGAGTTTTTTTTTTCTTTATTGAACCGTTTGCGTTGATGCTGATGAAGTTAATGGTATTTATAAATTCTGTGAATGCATTATTTATGCTGTTTCCTGAATCATACATTTCTCTGAAATTCAGACTCAATATATGCTGTCTAAAGGCATGCCCAAGCTATACCAGAAGAGCTTCTGGAGAGACTTGTGCAAGATGGTCACCTAGATTGGGTTGGATAACCCAGTTTAAAATACAATCTTTTAAAATATTTACTTTTATATTACCATCAATCATCATCATCATTAAGGTTTTTAATAAAAGTTGACTGTTTATTTAAGCTTTTCGACAAATATTCCCAATAGTTAAAAAAATATCCACCGCCCTTTTTCACAAGGCATAGCAGGCCAATGTAAACAACCTATCTTTGGAAATTTAGAGAATATATTTGAAAATCCTAGCAAATTATCTTATTTTTTAATTTTTTGTTAATATAAATTTTGACAATCAACGCCAGTTAAGTGACTATGTGCGATATGTTTCATTTTAAAACAGGCAAAAACTAACCAAAGTCCTGCGATACTAAAGGTGACTAATAAAAACACCATCTGATGCCCACTTTTTCTCAGACACTGTGTGTGGTGTATAGTTTTTTCTTACCGACGTTTTTAGATTTTCCTTGCATCTCTTATTTACTTTCAATGGAAGGTGAAGGTGTTAAAAGTCATTACTTTTTAACAAAATAAGAAACTTTTATGTCACGCCTATACCAATTAAGTAAATCTACATTAAAGCCGTCAGCAGAATTATTTGAAATTTCCTATTATGGAGAATATTATTATTCACGGCTGAGGAAGAATAAATAATCGCATTTAAAAGTTAATTATGGCCTGAGGTTTATGAATAGCTTGTGTCTTTATATTATTTTGTGTGTGTTAAACCCACGAAAATGTGGTACAAAATTGCTCAGGTATTATTTTTGGTTTATAATAACGTTATGATAAAAAATGTGAATTGATACTTTTAATATAAACAATTATTTATCTTTAGCTATTGCCTATTTCAGTGGTCCCCAAATGGTGGTCCGCGGCGTATTTTTTGGGGGTCCGCGAACCCACGGAGCACAAAGGGAAAATAAAATAAAAATAACTAAATAACTCACCACTAGAGAATAGAGATAATCCTTGTGTTTTAAGTTTATTATTGTTTTAAAGGAAAATACGTTGTATTGATAAATAAAATGTTGTTTAAATAAGTTACAAAACGGTTGTTTTAGTACTTTTAAAGATTAACTGGCCATGGGGGTCCGCATGTTACTATAATCCGATTTCGGAAGTCCGGGATTTTGCGAAATTTGGGAACCACTGGCCCATTTAATTGAATACAGTGTGTGTTTGTAACTTGGAGCAAATTTAATAAATCCAGTACATATTTTGTATTGCTTGAGCACGAATAGTAACTTATACAGTGCGTCCATAAAGTCTTGCACAAATTCATTTAAAATTCAGGGATTTACCATTTTTTAAAACGCTCGGACACTTCAATTAGTCTTTTTATTTGTGCACTTTTTAAGGTACAATGTTTTTACACAGGATATTCCACGTACGAGGTATGATGTCATCGATGATTTTTTAAAAGGGAACACCCTGTATATTATATAAATTTTAAATTCTATGATGGAAACTTATAATGTTTTATATAACCAACCATACTTCTGAAAATCACGGTTTCTGAAATATTGACGTTTGAAAACTTAAATTAAAGTTATAACAACAATAATTATCAACGACACTCATTTTGTTATAACTGATTGAAAATAAGTAAGTAGGCTATGGACGGCCCTGATGCTATAATCAGCTGGTATGTCATTGTTTCTGTATTTTTAAAACGTCAAAGTTGATCTGTGAAATAATTAACGATTATCAATTAATAGTAATGGCACATTATCAAAATTACAAAATTTAACTGGGCAACTGTATCTAAAGTTTTTACAAAATCGGCTAATTCCCGACCTAATTAACTTATTTCAGGAAGGTAATAATAGAAATCAGTTGAATATTTTACTATGGTTTCAACAGGATGGGGCACCTATGCATTATTATTATAGAGGGATAAGAAATTATTTAGAAGCCGTTTTTCCAAATAAAGGGAATGAAAGAAGAGGAGCGATCGAATGACCAGCTAGGTCGCCAGACCTGACCCCTTTGGATTATTTTTTAAGGGGATATTTAAAATCAAAGGTGTAAATAGACCAGAAGATTTTAATAGCCTGATAGAAAGAATTTCGCTAGAAATGTCTAACATAACCGAGGATATGCTTCAAAATGTTAAAGGAGAGTTTTATCGTTTAGGATATTGTCAGCAAGTCAATGGTGGGCAATTTCAGCATCTATTTACATAACACAATACAAACAAATCTAATAAAATAACATAGAAATATTTTTTTTTCGTGTTAAGTTTCTATGTTTATTCTAGTTTTTCCTGTATTCTGATGTTATTCACATAAATCAGCATTGTTTCAATAAATGTTTTTAAAATAAATTTTCAAACGTCATGATTTCAGAAACCGTGATTTCTAGAGGTATGGTTGGTTTTATAAAAAGTTTTAAGTTTCCATCATAGAATTCAAAATTGATATAATATACAGAGTGTTCCATTTAAAAAAATCATCGATGACGTTATACCTCTTACGTGGGACATCCTGTATAAAAACATTTTACCTTGAAAATGCGCAAATAAAAACACTAATTAACGTGTTCGAGTATTTTGAAAAATATTAAATCCCTGAATGTTAAATAAATTTGTGCAAGACTTTACGGAGGCACAGTAGGTATATTTTTGACTATTTTTAATGTGCATATTAAGTTATACATAAATTCCAAATTTCAAATTTTTACTACGTGCTATTTATTTGCTAATAAACAATCAAAAATTAATTTCATTGAAATTTTTTTAAAAATCTTCTATGCATCTCTAATACCTTTTCGTCAATGAATGCTCAAAATATAATATCCTAAAAGCAAGTAAAACTCTTTTTGAAAGTTTCTAATTACTTCGGGAAAAATTAATCTACACTCAACATTTGCCGGTTTCGTTTTAAATACTTTGCTATTTAAGTGCCCCCATAAAAGTTATCCCGTTGTCATTCCTTTGAGTGAGGTCCAGAGACCTGGGTGGCCATTCAAAGTATCTTCTTCTACCAATTCATCTGCCTGGAAGTACTGCATCCAGATATTCACGGACAGGTCTTGGAAAATGGGGAGACGGCGCATCATCTTTTTGAAACTAGATGTTTCTATTTGGGACATCAAATTCGACAGGATCAGGAAACTAGACTACACTGAGGAAAATGATCTAATACAACAGGCTTGCTAAGACATATTTTGTATTGATAGCTAATTTTTTATTAACCTATTTTAAATAAATTGCTACTGTATCAAACCCGCTTTAGTGTTATAACTTATAACAATTCCAGATTTGCTAGAACAGTTTTTTTATTGGTAGTAATAAAAAAAATAAAATTGTATGCCGATTTAATTAAAATCGCGATCAAAATTAATATTTATTTAATATTTAACTCTAATACATATTTACAGGCACAACACTTGACGTCATGAATAATATCAATATTCGCCTTAATAACATAATCTAACACTTTAAATGCTAAAAATTGCCTAATATTTTGGGCATGAGTTTAAGTTGTTAACCCTGTTCGTCAGTTTTGAACCAACTGACAAATGCTCAGTTTAATGACGTCATATATATGGATAATATAATTATGGTTAACTTTAATATTTAGCTTAAATGTAATACGAAGTGAATTAATAGATTAATTGAAATTGGTTAATTGTAAATATTTTAATATTGATTATATTTTATTATTATTAATTATTTGTATATTGCTAAGATAGTAACTTAGATGTTGTTCATTTTGTTTAAGATATAGTTCCAAGGGCTACATGGAAGAGTGAGCTCTGTGTGTATGCAAATACACCTTTGCTTAAATGTAGTCCTTTTTTTCAACTAACAGTAAGTTCATTCATGTGTTTTCTTTAAATTTATATGTTCATCCTTATAGATGCTGTTTTGTTGAAAATAAATAAATAAATAAATATAATCTATACGGATACGATAATAAAAAACACGACCAACGAAAACCAGAAAACGATATTATTTTTGATGTCAGGCAGGAAGAAACGGAATAAAAACGCATGTTTTGTTTTCATTATAGCTTTGTGTTTATTTCCATTCACACTTTTTATAGTATTTGATGGCAATAAATAAATAATTTTTTTTTGGAGATTTGGTCATAGGGTTTTTAAATGGCGGACAAGCTCTGACCACCCCCCCCCCTGCCATCGTGCTTTACCCGAGGGGTAAACCGCAGTCCCAAATCTTGTACACTAATTCCAAGTAATACCACTAATTCCACTAATTCCAGGACTAATTCCATAATGCTATTACTAATTCCTCTAATTCCACGACTAATTCCACTAATTCCACTAGTAATACCACTAATTCCAATACTAATACCACTAATTCCAATACTAATATTAGTAATTCCACCAATTTCTCTAATAATTCCACTATTTCCACTGGTAAAATTAGACATTATAAAAGAAATATGTAATAGTCAAGCCTTGGTTTAGATACAGACATAAAAACACCTAATTTATAGGAAATAAAAACTGGTTGCGTCTACTAATTATTTTAAAAACCACGATATGTCTCTATCGATACATTGAAAATCGAAACATTACCAGTTAGTAGTTTCGATATGTTTTATGGTAATATTATTTAAAACTTTAAAACTAACCAAATAAAAACGATAAATTTTAAATTTACCTAAATATTGAAACTTATTAAATCTCAAAGCTTTAATATGTAGACAGCTGAATGTGTAGAATCTGCTTAAATAATAGTAACAATTTTACTGGACATCTGACCTGACATACACAATATTTTAGATACCTCCGAGGATTCTTCTTTCACTGGCTATGGTTAAATAAATAAATTAATTTCATGTAAAGTCAATTTAGGTAACTAGACTTTTATTATGTTTCAGGAAAACTTTTTTTATTATAGCAGCAAGCTTTAAGGCTTGCTTTAAGGTGAATTTTCATGCATCTGATTGGTCGACGTTGATTGGTCATTATATTTTGGCGCCAATTTTTATCCGAAAAGTTTACCATTTCATCTGTCATCGGACAGAGTTAAAATAAATTTTTCCGAAAATCGATCGGAAATATTAACATTTTTGTACTGTACGGGAATGTTATTTCTGTACTTGGCTTTATTTCCATACAAAACCAATATTTCCTTTATTTAAGGATAAAATGATTATACTAATGCTTATTTTAAAATTATAACAGTTGATTGTAATACTTTTCGATCGATTTTCGGAAAAATAGTATGTATACCTCGTAGGAAAAGCCACATTCCCAACATTTGTGACCAGGGATAAGACCAATCACAAACGATTCGTATCATCGGATAATGGATGCATAAAAATGCAAAAAAATTTAAATTCCATAAATTTTCTGACCAATCAAAAGCCGTAAATTCAGCCAATGGGATTACCTTCATATCAACGTATCGACGGATATCGGATGCATGAAAATTCACCTTTATTCGTAAGTAGCAACTTATATATTTTTATTTTAGTGTAGTATACATTTTACTACACTGTTGTCATATTTTCTCAGTGTATTATCCCGGCCAAGTGTCTAATATTTATAGCACAAGGTCATAAATATTACCCACGCAACATCAATGGCGCCGACACGTTTTGTCACCCCTGGTTTCTGCTTGTAAAGTAGCAACGCCGCACCCCTGCAAGATGACCATGCCTGTTAAGAACGTCGATGATTGGATGTGAGAAAACGGCGGCGTTGCGCTGGCCACCACTTAAGTTTTTGTGTGATATTGCCAGAAATATGGATGCCAGACTACATAAAAAAATCGTTTTTGATATCAGTAATTGCCCGACTAATTCCATCACTAATACCACTAATTCCAGCAGTAATACCACTAATTCCAGCAGTAAAACCACTAATTCCACCACTAATTCCAGAGGGTTGTACACCAAAATTCCACTGCGGTTTACCCCTCGGCTTTACCTATGTTTTTCATAGATAATTAAAAATTGCCTTTTATGCCCATTTAAAAAGAACCAATGACGTAAATCGTACGATAATGTACGATAATTTTATTGCGTAGGTAGGATAATTGGTTATGGAAATTCTGGCAACACTGGTGCGATCGCCGCGCGCTGTTTTAGTTTTACCGTATTTGTTGCGCAAGACGCATCGCTGTTCGGAGTCTCCTGTCCTGTCCACAGTTTGAAGGTAGGTTGCTTGTTTATTACATACAAGTTTTGGCACTCGTTAGGTGTTTTAAATTTATTTGCTATGATACCTAACCTACATTTTTTTAAATACAAAAGGCAGGACCGTAGCCAGGTTTTTGCTTTGGGGAAAGCTCACAACAAAAAAATACGTATAACACCAAAACATTTTTAATATAAGTACTAACTTATTTATTGTAAAATTTCACTTTTGCTCTAGCTGTCACCCTGAAAGTTTTATTGATCAACTTAAGAATGTTGCCGTTACCCCCGCCCCCTTGGCCTGGCGCCCATTTAGTACTTAAATATCTAACAAAACACAGACTCAAAAAAAAAATCATAAAGAATGACTTTATTTCGAAAAATGAAATTTTTGGTCCGTTTGGTCCTCTTGTCTACCACATCGCCGGATATACCTACTGTATATTAAAAAGATTTTTTTCTGCATCTACCTACCTATGTATTTACTACTATTATGGGTAATAAATTGGAGTTCTTAGTAATTTTCGCATCAAATTTCATAAGGTTTTCTCTTAGACCATGGTTTTATTAATATATTTTTTTATTTTCGAAAAAAACACTTTACTTCATAATTTTCGAAATTAAAAAAAAAATTATTTATCTGTATTGCATTTTCAAATAACAAAATCAAGATGTAGTATCCTCTAAAATTTTAAAAATTCCAACTGATGCGGATTTAATGTAGAAATTGTTTTGTAGTGTATTAACTATACTATTATAACGCATTATTTTTTAGGACCATCCAGGACGACAGGACCTCAGTCTACGTGGAGCCATCAAAAGCCGAAGTGGCAGAAAGTTTTGTGGTGTTGATTAAGGTTAATTTATATTTTGTTAGTATTTTAACACTAATAGATACCCCTAACATCTTAAATTTATTTTACAACATCAAAACAAACGTATGATTTATTTAACAATGTAAAATCCAGATTGACCTACTTCCTGGTTGAGTCTTAATCTTACTGGTCTCTTAAGTTACTAGAATAATATAGTACCCACATACTGATTTTTAGGTATATTGCCCTATAATTTTATTTTAATTTATAAAAAGATATTAGGCGCAGCAGAGGTTTCCCTTCTTTCGATAACACATAAAAATGTTTTTGATTTTATTTTGTTAATAAGCGATTTTTTAAAATCTATTCACTTTTTTATTTTACAACAAAACTTTTACAGTCCTATATAAATCCGTATAATAAAAATCCGTAGATTTTTTGACTTTTTGTTTTGTTTGCAAGTACGTAGCAGCAAGTACTTCATTCTCAAAAAAAAAAAATTAGTGAACAACCGCTTTTGGTAAACTCAGTACCTACATCTAACGTTAACAGCAAATTACAAAAATGAACCTTATTTGCTTGCAAATATTATGGGATACAGTAAAACAACCATAAACTTGTAAGATTCCACTTTTTTTTTCATGTTCAACGTTGTTTCATAATATCGTGGAAATTTACAAGTTCACTGTTGTTTTAACGTGTCTCCAAATATTAGTTTAATCAATTCTTACCAAAGCAATTGTCTCAATTTATTTTTCCTTTGTATTCACGCTTTTTTAAACTTGCTTGTCAGATAAAGCAATAAAAATCATGAGAATTAAACTTTATAGTCTATGGACTAATTTTACCATCTCAGTAAACCATGTTGCATAATAGATATGCAACAGTATTGTTTAACGACAAGAACAATAACGTACTAGAAGCTATTTAAATTTATAAGAACTACAGAACTGATTTTTAGTGGTAAGTATATACTTTATTAACCGTAGCAAGCAAATATTATTATGATTAATATCCAGTTTATTTACAACTGCCAGTCGGAGCTAATACAATATATAAAACCAGATTATACCCCCAATAGAACTTGATAATTACTGTGAGTATCCATAGCAATATTGGCTATAAAACCATTCTATGGTAGTAATAACTCCTATTTTCTATTGACTAAATTACCGTAATATTACCACTACACAATGGTCTAGCAATTTTCGTTGTATAACAGTAGGAAAGCGTGTGGCTGTCACATATAGTATGAAACAGTTGGATAAAGAGTATGTGAATTCTTATAAGAAATAAAAGTATTTTTTCTCAGTGTAGTTCTTCTTTCAAGAATTCTAAATATTTCGCTCCCAGTAAGTTTTTTTTCGAAGAAAATCGGTCCGATAACTCGATCACCAACAATACCTACCCAAACATTGTTTTTTTTTTAGCGTTGAGCATGGCATTCCCTTATTCAGTGTGCATGGATCCTTGATGCCCAATAACGACAATTTTATCGGTTTACATTACCATTTAACATAAACGTCGATTCATCAGAAAAAATAATGTTTCTGTGTTAACTTCATTCCTCTCTAGCAGATCCATTGTTAGCTCTCAGTGAAGTAGAGTCCCCTATCCGGATCATTTTCTGTCAATTCCTGAAGGATTGATCTCCGTATCCAATCATAATTATTATAATTCCATTCTTATGCGTGTTATTACGTGGGCAAAATAAAAGTATCCTGGTGCAAGATGTGTCGCGTACTAGTCTTTAAATACAATTACTTATTTTATCAAGAAATTTAAAAAGGTGTTGCCTTAAAGTGATATAAAAAATTTAAACAAACAACGAATAATACTTTATTTTCGCTCATTGAGAGCCTTGTGAGGGTTTTGTAATAAAGAACTTATGAGATTTTTTTTTGTCATACAAAAGAGGTCTATAAGATATATTTGCGGTGCACCCGAATTCCGTTAAGTTTTTGCTAATCAATTTGAAGATGCTGCAGGGATCTTTAATCCCCTAACCGAATTGCGTTACGATCAGAAAGTGTCGGAGTGGTCGGTATTAAAATTGACCTGTGATTATTCTACATACTCTCCAATCGGTTCTAAAAGGTGTATTAGCAACCGGTTTGTTCGTTGTTACCCAGTGTCGAAAATAAAAGTAAAAAGTTGTTTTTATTGGAATCTCCAAAAATTAACAAAATTAAAAAAGCAGGCAAAATTTTAAACGATCAATTAGATGTTAACAATTCACCCTTATTATATTTGTTTTGAAATATTGTATTTTCCAACCATTTTTATTTAATTCCATTGCTCAGTATTTACATCTATACTTTATTACTCGGGTTTTTTCCAAAACCCGTAAGATAAGGAATATTTAGATAATTAGTTCTTAGCAGGTAAATGCCTCTACACCTACAACTTTGTTTGTCATTTCCATTTCGACATCTGACGAAGTAGCAGTGCTACGAAACATGTCATGTTTTTATTTTTATTTGTAATATAGAAACAAACCAATTTTGTCACAATTTGAAACCTTAACGTTATTTCTTTTACGTATTTATTTTGATTTGATTTAGTGAATGTTTTTTTTCAATTTAAAGGGAATAAAATTAATTTTTGTTTAATATCCTATTATTTTTAAAAAATAATACTTTGATATTCGCTACTTACGATATACACTTTAAAAATCTTATCGATATTGTCATATCTTTAATTTAGGACACACTGTTTCAATATTTTTTTTTAAAAAGACCACAACTAAAATGTTAATACCTGTGCCCAAGCATTTTTCCAAAAATAAACCGTACTGGATTTACCGAATTTAAGTTACGAACTCACTCAATATTAAGTATGTTACCGGTAGTTACATTTATCCTTTTTTGACCTGTAACTATAGGGTAAACCCGGTAGAGATGGCGCAGCGGGTTAGATGGCGCAGTGCAATATATCCCTAAACAAAATAATATCCGGCAACAGACCTTCATTTGTAAGTAAACGTCTATGCCGTTCACCTCGCGCCCATCATTTGGAGTTAAGGTATTTTAATTTTCCTTTATATATTTCAGCATGTCCTTTCTTTTTCTAGATAATAAGTAATCTAATTATTTGGTTGTCAAACTAGCCAAAGTTTTTACTAGTTGCTAACCTTAAAATCATTCACATTGTTATTTGTTCCCGAGCACGATACCGAGCCATCTCACCAAATGCAAGTTGGGTTAGATGGCGCGCGCCATATCACCCTATGTTGATGCGCCATCTCACCCAATCTATTAGATTAATCTGCTAAAATAATTAGCTTGAAGCTTATCAGATTAACTTTTATTTTTTATAGATGCCCACGAGGATGCCCACTATGTGGCACGAGACAAAATTTAAATATTTAGTTATTTTTTTTTTTATATTTTGTGTGAGCGCCATCTCACCCAGAGATGGACTTTTCTCTTATTTTGAAAAAAAGAGAACCATGTCTTATTCAGTTGAAATAAATGAATTTTTTTCGTATCCTCTACTTTTATTTTTCCCAAAAAAATTGTTTTTTTTTACATTATGTGTTTACGCCATCTCACCCATACCCATGGGGTGAGATGTTTTTTTTTCTGCTTTTTTTTAAATACATTTTATGGTCATTAAAATTAAATTAAGTTTTGTTTTTTGTATCCTCTACTTTTATTTTACTCAGTATAATCATATAAAAAATAATTCCTACCTAAAAATTGTAAATCTTATTTTTTATGCGACGTGCGCCATCTCTACCGGGTTTACCCTAATACAGTTTGTTTTAATAGAATATTTTCTCTTTGCGGACATAATTTTCTTTAAAAGATTTATTTATGAAAATTTGAAGAATTTTTTAAATGTAATTTTCATTTTCTAGGTTTAAAGTAATATCACAGAATATATAGCTTTGCGTAGCGATATATTCTGTGGTAATATGAAACATTGTTCTAATTCATACTATTGGAAAAGCCGAAAAAATTCAATGAAATTTAGTTGTTGAAAACCCATAAACTTTAAAAAGTTTTAAATAAATAATTTTAATAATTTAATCTATATTATTATATAAAATAGTAAAGTGACTCACTGATTAATCAACTTCAACCCCTAATCCTAGAATAATGAAATTTTAAGAATGTCTTCTTCTTATAACGTAGGCATCCACTATGAAGGAATTTTTAGAAAATATATTCTTAAGGGGATAAAGGCGGGGGCTTTTATCCTCTTAAGAGTATTGAGAAGCAAACCCAAACGTTCAGTTAATACGTGTTGCGTATTTTTTTTTATCGTCGACCCCTAAAGGGATATCATAAAAGTTCATATTGGAAAAAATATTTTTTGACAGACTTTCTTCAATCTCAGCAGAAATACTTAAATAAATAAATACAGTACCTACGTATTTCTTATTTTTTCCAAAATCGGTCCCTAAAAGAGGGTAAGTATAAAGGTTTCCTTTGGGAAAATATTTTTGTCGTATTTTCTTAAAGTTTAGTTAGTTTACTAAAGTTTAGGACATTGCAACACAATGTTACATGAATTTCTTATTTTTTTGAGCCACTTGTGATGGAAATTGGCTATACAATTTCATATCGGAAAACATATCTTTTATAGACTTGAAATGTGGCATAAATAATATAATATATGATTAATATAATATGTATTTCGTTTTATTTTTTTAAAACTTGAGCATAAACTATACAATGTACCTATATTTATAAAGAAACCTCGAAAGAAACAGATATTTCTTATTTTTTAACGTATGCCTCTGGGGGATGAAGGGGTTATAAAAGTTTATATTAAAAAAAATTTATATGTAGTTTCTTAATATACATACTATTTCAATATTTCAATAAATTCCACCTCTAAGGTGTTTATAAACGCAAAGCCCATGAAAAGATTCGGTAAAAATTATTAACGATCTGCAGTGTAATAGTCAATAACTTAATAATGAATCTATTTTTTGTGATTTTCATTGTAGGAAATAAATAGCATTTTTATTGAAAAACAAAGGTATAATAGGTATAAGAAATACACAAAATAATAAGGGTATCTATTATTGGGTGTATGATGCTTGCTGCTTTGTTTCGATAGCAAATGCGAGTGAAGCCGAAGGTACCCGCCAGATTTATATGCATATAAGTACGAAGCCTGATTTTAGAAAAAAACGTTTTGTCAAAAACATGTCACTTTATAGACTGTTTCGGAGAAGACAAAGACAAACACCCTGTCACTGCAAAATGGCGTTTTGCCGGTTCCTGAGCGATGCGGGAGTTGCTTGTCAATGTCAGTTTGACTTTGATTAACAAGCCCCAGGCGTCCCTCATCCCCCCGACGACAGACTCCTGGCTTGAGAATTCAGTAATTGCCTTCACGTACCGGGTGGCCAAATAAGAATGGACGCCGGCCATATCTTGGGAACCGTTTGTCATAAAGTTTTGAAATTAAAAAAATCATTATAAAATCGACCAAGAGAAATCGCTGGAAATTATTTTTAAGTTCCCAAATTTACCGCTAGACAGGAATTTCAAAAATAATTTTTATTTAAAGAAAAAGCAGTGGCGCACCATTTTTTTCTTCAAAAATATTAAATGCAAGCCCCGCACGGACGCCACTGCTAAAATTAAAAAAAAATTATTTTACACCAAAAAATGCCTTTCGATGCTCAAAAGACGTGTACCAAATTTCATTAAAATATCTAGAGTGGTTTGAAAATGGCAATAAAAAAATATTTTTTTAATTAAAATGTTAACACCCTGTATCTCCCCAAAAAAAGTGTCTGCCTTTTTGTAATTATTTTTTATTATATGTAATTAAGACACTGTTAAAATGTCAGCATGAATCAAACACTTCATTTTGTATTTTAAAAAAAACAACTTGGGGGTGTTTTTATTAAATGTTAACCCCCTCAAAAGTGTCTGCCTTATTAATTTTTGTGTTTTGTGTCATTTTAAATTTTGATTTCTGTTTGTTGGCCTCTGAAACAAACACTTGTTTTGGGCAAAATTTTTGGACACCTTTCTCCTATGCGCAGTACCTGGTGTCCCCAGGTAGAGCTAGCCAACACTTGCTTACCTGCTCATCTATCCAGCAGATACTATGACACAAAATTTTGAAGTGCATCAAACACTTCATGAAACGGGTGTTACTAGCTCTTGGACTATAATATCCAAAGAGCATTGATAACTTTAAGTACGACAATAATTTTATTACAGATCTCGAAAGCAGAGGTTACTTCGTAACAGGGCTGTTGTCAAAAAGTAAAGTTTCAATAACATTTTGAGTTATCTACCAATGCTCGAGGAATATTTTAAATTGTTACTTTACACTTTAAAAATTAAAGGTAAATCTGATAATCCGTTATATGAGAAACACAACTTAATGGTGCCTATTCCAATACTTTTTAAATTTAAATCGTGGGTCCCAAATTTAAATAAATTCAATAATTGCTATATAAAAAAGACGCCAGCATTAAAACGGTCGAAGAAAAAGCTACAATATACATCAGATTAAGGGACGGTACCTGTAAGAAATAATTGCTGATGCGGAATTAAGAGTAAGAAAGAATACAGTGATATCATGCAAAAAGAATGGAAGAATACGGAGAAATTAAGGAAAAAACAGGTTCCGGTAGAAGGATGATCACGACGGAGGATGAAGAGGTATCTTCATCTTTCGTTAAGAGCTTGTCAGTATATAATGCTTAAAACCTTAAGCACGAAAGAGGAAACCAATTTCCCAGAATCCCCCGGAACAGCAAGACGGCCACCAGGAGTGTCAGTAATAAACAACGCTGTTAAAAAAAATACTTTTGATTGATGAAAACAAACAGAGAATGGTAGAATATTGTTGGAACTATTTCAAACAGAGCAATTTCTATGAAAAAGTAATATTTTCAGACGAAAGTCAGCGGAGGGCAAAAAATGGGTATTTTTGTTTAATTAATTAAGTAAATCAAGTGACGAACAATAATTTAAGTATATTATGCAGTTTCTGTATGATTAAGAATAATTTCTTATTTCTAACGTTACCTAAGAATATATTTTCTAATCTAGGACTTACCGAGAATATCTTATAAAGTAATCCATGGTAGCTTGTATATTATTAAGTCCTTAGATCATCCTGTTAAAATAATATAGGCGAACACTCCATTAATTAGTTCCCAAATATTTCTAACTTTAAAACACAAAAATCATTTTAACACTTAAACACAATAGTTGGGGTATAACACATACTGTCCTATAACTTTGCAGTAGGTATATTATGCTGTATCTTAATGGCTAATATACCGTAAATTAAATAAACTATATTCTTCCCGCGTTTTTTAAATTGTCACGGCAAATGTTGTGGTAGAGACGACTGAATATCCTAAATATTGGAATATTCTTTTTTGGATACATTAAGCTTAAGGAATAAAGTGTTGCCCGGCATGCATGCTTCAATTTACTGTATTAATCACGTAAATAGATTGAGAATGTGTAGGATTTCATTCAGGGCGGGCTGACGAGGGGCATTAGTCAACTCGTCTTTTAATTCAAAAACAAAAAAAAATGTGCACATTATACAAACTTAAAAAAGCAATAATCATAGGGTCAAATGTGTATCACAAAAATAAATAATGTTTTTTTTTACTAATTTATTTTAAACGTAAAAAATATATTTTTTAATTTAGATGCTTAGAGGCATGGATTATGTTTTCACTTGTGTGCTTTTATAAAAAAAATATAAAAATTGGATTTAGAGAATTGCATGGATAGGGTAGTTATTTGTTTAAAAAAATAATATGTTTTATTTGTCATACTGTTGGTAATTTGTAAAATTTATTAGAATAGTCGCAACGCGACAAAAATGTTTAAAATAAAAATTCCAAAAGACATTCCAAACTTTAAAAAAATGTTTCAGGTGGAAAATTTTTATAATGTAATTTTATGTTAAAGAATAAATCCGGAACTAGAGAAAAGCTTATTGTGAAACGTAAAAGCTTAATTTTGGGAAAAAAATTTTTTTTGTAAACTGCATAGATTGCCCAAAAATTAAAATAACTTCCTCTACTTTCTTATCATGTTCCGACTTATTCATTAAACTTTCCGAAGTATATATTATAATGTGGTATGATATACAGGTATGTGTAAAAAAGGTATCCTGTAGCCAAATTGAATTTTTTTTATGATAACAGCACAACACGCGTAATGGGTAAGTGGAAAAAAATATCGCGTCAATCCCAAGAACATACTACTAAATGAATTTGTTATATCTATAAGTGTTATACGAATTAACAACTATCCTTATTCTTCGCAAGGCATTATATCTTGCAAATAATGTCCATAAGCGTAGTCAAGTTATATTATGCTCTGTTGACATCAGTTTAATGTTTACATTTTTGATTATTTTTACAAAAAGTTAATATCAATTACCAAGAGCTAGGGCTAGTGACTCATTCGCCATATTGTTTTTGGTCAGTATTTCATTGCCTATTTGTTTTATCCGAAAATGGGCAAATACCTATATTTTTAGAATTATTACGTACAGTTTTAAGTTTAATTTTTTTGGAATTATAAGGTAATAAAAGCAGAAATAGCAATATGCCAAAATATCGTTATTAAATTTGTCTTTATTAATTTATCAATAAAAAAAAATTAAACCTGAAATACTACCTAATATAATTAGACTACCCGAAGACAAGTACATTGGCTGCTTTTTGGATTAAATGAGCCACCGCCTTTACTATAATACAGTTATTGATTGAATGATTACCTATCGTAAATAGACCGACAATTATTTTAAAAAGTATTTATTGTAGGTATAGGTCCATTAGGAGCACGTTTTAAAATCATTTTGAATTATACAAGGTGATTGAGAAAAAAGTTACAGACCAAAGTTGTGAAAATGTAAATGGATTACCCTGTATTTTATTAGATATTTCAATAGCACGGAGCAAATAAGGGCAAGTTACTGTTATACCTAGGTACTAACGATTCTGAGATAGTTACCATTCTCTTGAAAATGTAGATCATAATTTAAGAAGCATACTTGCCGTGCATTTGAGGTGGGTGTTTCAAAATTGTATTGATACTTTAGCAAAAATATCAGATTTAATTCTAAAATAAGGATCTCTTTATAAAACTGTACAGGATGTGTGAAATGTACTTTTGAATTTCTTAAGTTTATTATTGTATAGTTATTATCGTAATTTGATTATAATTCTAATAACCGTTTAAACCGTATTAGGGTTGACAAACAAGACAACAAGAAATCAAAATATATTAAATAATTTTTTTTTTAAAACATACCTATCAATCTTGACAGAAAAATTAAAAGAACATAGAACCAAATGATTTTTGACCCAAATTGATGTCCATCATTTTAATAATGGCAGCCGTGTCATCATATCATATCATCGCTATTGATTTAATTAAAATTTGTGGTAGAAAACGGCCAAATATACCAGAAAATTTGAATTTACTAATAAACTACAAAAGATCGGTTATGGGCACACCCGGTAAGCCTTTCTGAAGAGGTCTCTATTTTGAATTAAATCATAATTTGTTAAAGTATCGATACAATTTGAAACACCCATCCCAAATGTGTACGGCAAGTATACCTCTTGAATTATGATCTAGTTGTCAAAGAAAGCTAAATATCTCAGAAAGGTCATAACTTTGGTTGATGAGGTGTAAGTAGGTACAAAAACAGTAACTTGCCATTATTCACTTCGCGCTATGGAAATATGTAATAATATACAATGTACCTAATCCATTTAAAATTTTAAAACTTTGGTCTGTTACTTCTTTAATCACTTTGTTTAATTTAAAATAATTTTAAAAAGTGCCTCTAATGGACCTATATACCCTACAATAAAAACTTTTTAGAATTATTGTTATTAATTAAATATTTTTTTTTACTTTGTGTTGCTTTGTATTTTAATATACCAACGAATTATTAAAACTATTTATTGGAAACATGATTTTATACAGTTTATAAAAGCACAATCGGCATCGGGTGCGTCAACGATTGCGCGGAGTAATATAATGCCTTGAAGATAAGATTTGTATATAATAAGCTTTTAACTTATAGTATGGTTGGATATTATAGACAATTTAAGAATATTTTGAATTATGCAGGTAGCGATCCAAAAGTAGGGTATCACTCAGTTTCATTTGTTTTTAAATGGGACACCTTATATATAGTGGATTTTTGAATCCTATGCGTCATTTCATAACTTTCTGCAATTAGTTTAATATTATATTGTTAAACATAACATAAGATTCTTATAGAGCGTCAAAATTCTTCAATTTTTGTAAAGAATGTTTTGATAAAAATTATGCTATATCAAGAACAAAAAATACCGAAAATTCAAATAAATTCCAAAACTATTTAAAATAGAGGTTTTTCAAAAAAAGTATTTTTGACGCCCTAATTTGATGCCAAATATTTCATACAGGAGATATATTTTTGACTTATTTTACCCAGGATACTTGGAATCAAAATTTAAGTATTCTTACAACAAAGAGAAGTTGCAATTGCTAAACTTTTAAAAAATCGAATTATCATGAAAACTATAACTTTTCCGTTAAACCAGTGTAGTAAAATAATTATAAAATGGCGAGTGGAATTAAAAAAATTATCAAATATACACATAACATACATTTTAAACTTTGTGACACCCTACTTTTTGAATGTATCCTTTATAATTCAAAATATTTTTAAAATGTGCGGAATATCCAACTGTACTATAACACAAAAACTATTAACAAATATTATCTTCAAGGCATAAAATTATTCCCCGCTATCGTTGACTCACCCGGTACATGTAAAAACGCCACGGTTTTCCGAACAGGAGTTTTGTTTGGTACATTTTACCAATTTAATGCAGTTTTACACTTTAAAAATATATTTTGCCTCCGTCCATGGGTTAAAAGTTGCGTGGATCCGCCGATTAGCACGTGGGTGGACCAGTAGAGTGCTTCCATCTCGGCCCCCTCCACGTCCCCCATGTACCACACATCCGCAGTTCCTTAGCGGTAATGATGCAGGGACACTTGGCTGCTGGCTTGTCTCTTCACACCTTTCTTATGGCATTTTATAGTACCTAGTAGGTATATTATAGTCATATATGAGCTAAACCATAAAATCTGGGTATGTAATTAAGTAAAAAGAAAATAGAATAAACAAACATTGAAAAAATGTAAAATGGAATACACAGGGGCGGATTCGGGAACATATTGATGGAGGGGGTCACAAAATGTAGGTAGATACAACATGAAAATTTTGAAATTACATATAAAATTATATTTTAGGCTTATTAAATCAAGACTATTATTAAATGCTGGAAAAAAGGGTTTGTAATTTAATGTCCCTATTGAATTATAAAAGCTAATTAATATTTAAAACATTTTTTTAGATCTTTATAAAAATTATTTTTTTTTTAAATTGGAATAACTTTTTAATCTGATTGATTTACTTTTTCAATTAATATTCCGAATTATCTGTGTGATATGAAAATTACCTATGTGTACAAATAATTACCCGATAACCAATTTTGAAAATATGCAGAGGTGGCTGCTACTTAGGAGCTGCAGAGCAGCTGCAAAAACACCAAAATTTTTACGCTACATGACTACTACTTTGCAGAAAATAATTAAAAATGCCTTATAATAAAAATAAGTAAAATTAAAACAAGACAATTTACCTCTAAAAAAATGTTTTTACCAGCTTTAAAAAACTTATAGCTTGGGCAAGTAACATATTATTTTTTATGGTTTGTATAACCAACGTTGGTGATTATTTGTGGATTAAAAGAATATTTAGGTAATGCTTAAATTACAGCTTATCTCCTGCGCCAACAAAAGTTACGTTTTATGGGTGAAAAAATACGTCCGAGCGCATGACTCGCCGGTCAGCTGCTTTCCCTCTGGGCACCTTCGGGCATGCGCAGAACCCTCATGTTATCGACCTGTCCTACATTATCGACATGCTCAAAATACACTCCAGAACAACGAACAAACCCGAACAAACCCGACATTACGCTTTTAATAAAGCCAGTATTTCACGGGACAAGTTCTCGGGCAAACATTTTTCAAATTCTAGAAAAAGAAATTTTGCTTGAAAATGTTTTACACGTACTTAAGTTTTTGCCAAATTGTAAAAATCAATACAAGTTATATTATAACTAATATTTGACTTGGGGTTAGGCACGCGATAACACCGTAGATTGGTTATTTTGCTGCTAATGTTTGTTTTTATATTCGATTTTATAAGACTAGTTTAATTCACTTGTTCTTGTTCTTTTCCTTTTCAAACTAAAAACACGACGACGAATCATTTTTAAAGAAATTTTAAAAACAAAACCTTAAAAACAATTTTCTATCCTTAAAATCTGATAGGTTTGCCAGAAATCATTACCTTTTTTCCCAACTTGATCAAAAATTGAGAAGAAAGTCCAATTTTTTGGCAAGAATTTAAATTTTAAAGCCCGGACCTGTCTATTTTCCCATTCGTCAAAAGATAATGTTGCAGTGCGCATGTCTAATAGTGTCTAGCTTTGTTTACATGCGCGAGGCCTTAAATCTGCCACTTTCGTGATTATTGTTTGCTTATCTAAAGGTAAATTGTCTATGGCCGAGAATATATTATGAGAGGCTATCGCTACACAGCCGCGCCACCGAGAACGTACAGTGGACCAAGTAAAGTTAATAAAAGTCTCGCGACGATATCTAAATATGCCCTAACCTGGACTGTTGGTATTCGTACACAGTACCTACTTCTTAAAAATAATACATACTTGTCGATTGGCATAAACAGCCGTTTATAAAATTTTAAGACGGAAAATGACGCAGTCATTGAACTGCATTTGCAGCAATTCGCGTGCATTTTATATATGTAATCGTTGTTGTTGTTTGTTTTTATTGCTAGTAGGCTTTTGTCTTGTGTGACTATAGACTTTGAAAAAATATAAAATGGATAATATAGTACATAATTTAGTGAACGTTAAAAGATCTTTTTAAATACACACTCGAGGAAAAACTTGAAATAATAAATAGAGTTAGCCGGTATTAGCAGAGGAAGACACTAGACACGTCACTTTCATAAAGATATTTAAGTATTCTCGAAATGACTGGATTTGTGCAATGCATTTGCGCCCCAAAAAATGACACGCTATATAAAATATAAAAAAGGTTTTTTTTGGCGTGGCACATTCCAGCGGGTTTTATCTTGCAGAACACCTATAATATTATCCAACGAACCGCCACTGAAAATATGTATTAGAATACGAGTACAAAAGGCATTAAATTCATAGTAAATATATTAAAAACGTAAATGTCCTAAAATATGGTCTACAAAGATGCAACATAAAATGCTGGGTATATGCAGGGTTGTTCAAAAGTCCGGAATAACATTTTCTTTTTAGAAAAATGCTGAATCATTCCAATTGATTTAAATTATTATATCTTCTTTAATATTTTCAGCCCTCTCCTTGCAACCCCTTAACCTCTAGCTACCCGAACTTTTTTTTTAAATGGCAGCCCAAGTCATGGGGGGCTCTATGAAATGGTCTTAAAAAACTGAATCACAGGATGCCAACAAAATAGAGGTTAGCTCATTTTGTTACGGTGTAACCAGTTCAAGTATTTTTTTTATAGAATGAGTCCCCACTTTTAATTTAAATGAACTATTGTAAGTACCTAGCATTCACCTTATTCGACTTAATGAAACAAATGCTGAAAGCGACCTTCACTTTCTACTTGACATGCACCAACCATGTCTGTGGTAAATACTATTATACCGCACTACAATTAATTTCTCCATCCTTATTCTCCCTTTTAGGTCCTTAATGTTATCTGGTCTATTCTTATACATTCTCTCATTTAAATAACGAGAGAATGTATACGATCCGTAAAATCCAGAGACTATTTTACTAATGTTTTTTTATTGATTATATTATTTTAACAAAATATAAGCATTAAAAAATTAGAACTTATTAATTACCAAAAAATAACATAACCAAGTGTACTACCTAATATAAAATTATTATAAATACTAATTATTTGTTATAAATGTGCAGTTTTGATATGTTACTGATTTTTTATTTTCAGAATTTTCGTGGGGAGCAAAGTGTTGGTTTACGGTGGTGCGCTTGTTACTGGACTCATCTCGTTCTCATCAGATTTTCTCATTTTCTCCAAAATGGAAGAATGATGGCCAGCATCCAGTTGAAGATACGGTTTAATTGACCGCCAGTCCATTTTTATTAATTGTTGTTCTCCAAATCCTTCTTTAGCCAATTTTCAAACACCAGTTGTCTGGTAAGAGTGATTGGTAATTTTTTTTTGTGTCCAGGCCGATTCTCTGAGCAGATAATTTTGTCCATTTTGATAAGTTGTTTACTCCCAAAGGAATATTTTTAAACCAGATTCCATTGTTCCAAGATAGGTGAGATTGTAATTTCTCTTCCACGTTAAGCTAAATGTTTTCTTAGGAGTCTAACTAGGCAAAAATCATAATTTTTTTTTTATTTGGAACTGGCCACTACTATTTGCCAGTGAATTGGAACCTCCTTCGATAGTTTTTGCAAAAATAAAATTTGGATTTTACGCTCCTTTTCTTTATATTGCGCGAAAGTTTTTGTCTTCCTCAAAAAAATACATTTTGCATTCTGAAGCCTCGTCACCCCACCTTGCATCTTCAAACGAAATAATATGGAATGCTGTTTTTTGTAATCGGCCTGGACAAATTCGTCGTCCCGCTATTATGTAAATGTCGTTGATTCCCAGACTGTGCCAGTGCGTAAACTTGTTTTGTGTAGGTCAATATTACCTTGCAGCATTTTTTTTTTGCATTCCTATAGCTTTTCTAGCCTTTTGGAAAATCGCATGGATTAAAGGATCGAATAATACATTAACATCTAAAAACTATTTTTCTTGTATTATTTTTGCTGTAATATTCAAAACTGACTTAACACAGTGCTCTCTATAGTCGTCTCCGTTTTTTTTTCTTATATTAAAAGCAAAATCCAGGTCCATAACGTTAAGAGACAATCGATTTTGGCAGTAGTAATGCACTACATCCTAATAGTGTTTACTTAAAAATAATTAGTTAAATATCTGTAAAATATATTTTTTTATGACATTTCATGAATTTTTCTTACAATGCTGCCAGATGTTTAAAATTATCTAAGAGCTTTTAGACCAGAGGAAATTAGGCAACACTTTTTTAAATGAAACTATTTTTTTATTAACAAACACCCTAATAAGTAATTATTCAGTAGACGGTTTTCTGCCGTTTATGCAAGTTTTTAAAATCTGTTTTTATTGATCGATAATAATGTTATTTTGAAAAAGATAATCTGTAAACAAAGTTCAAACCCGTCCATATAGTCTTTTTAGAGCCGATCAGCGATAATATTGTAATATTTGAAAACAAAATCTGTTTAAGAAGTACAAACCCGCCCCGAGACATCGTTTCAAGCCCGTCAGTGATAATATTGTAATATTAAAAAGAAAATCTGTACACGAAGTATAAACCCGCTCTGAGACACTTTTTAGAGCCCACCAGCAATAATTTTGTAATATTAAGAAAAATAAAATCTGTAAACGAAGTACAAACTCGCTCCGATTCACTTTTAGAGTCGATCAGCGATAATATTGTAATATTGAAAAAAATCTGTACACAAAGTACAAACCCGCCCCGAGACTCCTTTTAGAGCCGATCAGCGATAATATTGTATTATTGAAAAAAAATCTGTACACAAAGTACAAACCCGCCCCGATTGGTACACCTTTTAGAGCCGATCAGCGATAATGTAACATTGAAAAAGAAAATTTGTAGGTACACGAAGTAGGTACAAACTCGCTCCAATTCACTTTTAGAGTCGATCAGCGACAATATTGTAATATTGAAAAAAAATCTGTACACAAAGTACAAACTTGCCCCGAGACTCCTTTTAGAGCCGATCAGCCATAATGTAATATTGAAAAAGAAAATTCGTACATGAAGTACCAACCCGCCCCGAGACACCTTTTAGAGTCGATCAGCGATAATATTGTAATATTGAAAAAAAATCTGTACACGAAGTACAAACGCGCCCCGATACACCTTTTAGAGCCGATAAGCGATAATGTAATATTGAAATAGAAAATTCGTAGGTACATGAAGTACAAACCCGCCCCGAGACACCTTTTAGAGCCGATCAGCGATAATATTGTGATATTGAAAAAGAAAATCTGTACACGAAGTACAAACCCGCCCCGAGACACCTTCTAGAGTCCATCAGCGATAATATTGTGACATTGAAAAAGAAAATCTGTACATGAAGTACAAACCCGCCCCGAGACACCTTTTAGAGCCGATCAGCGATAATATTGTGATATTGAAAAAGAAAATCTGTACACGAAGTACAAACCCGCCCCGAGACACCTTCTAGAGTCAATCAGCGATAATATTGAAATATTGAAAAAGAAAATCAGTAAACGAAGTACAAACCCGCCTTGATAGGAAAACCTGGCATGATGTCATACTAGCTATGATGGCACACTATTACTTTCTTGCGTATTAACACGCTTGGAAAACCACGAAGGCAACCAACAATACGTTAATTAAGTTTAACTATTAATCCTCACACGTGGTTAGAGTGCTGACCATTTAGTAAAATTTAAAGGCAAAAAGTGTTTTTAGTCAAAAAAAAATTTTTGCTGGTAAGTAAGTTTCTGTTTAATAGTTTTGGGAGTAAAATAAATAAGAATACTTATCTATAAAAAACGTATAAAACTATATCATAACCTTAAATTTGCTTTATAGAAAAGGTTTACATTGGCTTACATTTTGTCATTTCTAGGTTTTGTAAACTGGTGCATTTTCGGATATGATGGCATATGCCATGGCATGGCATGGCATATACCCTGTTGTGGTGTAAATTATTTTAGTATATTTATTTATTTTACTGTGAAACAAGATATTTTTTGTGTAACTGTTTTAAATAAACAGCAAAATTTTTCAGAGAATGTCCCCTTATCGAATCTTAGTAAAAATGATTCTAAAAGCCAGAATGCAAAATCATTGATTGAGGAAATATCTCCAAAGCCACAAGTGAAATATTAATTTACAAAAAAATGAAAAATTAAAAAAGGAACTCAGGGTATTATAAATTCCACCCCAGAAATTACATTGTTGCAACAAAAAGAAATAAAAAATATAGGAAAAGAACGAAAAAAATTAGCAAGAAAAGTTAAAAGAAGGGTGGAGTTATTTGACGATGGCGAAGACGATATGCATAGTGATAATAAGGAAGACATCGATGATGACAATCCAGCTTGTATATATTGTAATTTATATTTATATTGTAAATTTTGGATACGCTGCCAAAACTGCAGATTGTGGTGCCACACTGAATGTGCAGGGGTCAGTAGGAAAATAAAACAGTTTATTTATGAACTTTGTTTATAATAATTTACAATAAAGTTATAATATTATTCCCTATTTGAATAAATACGTTAAAACTCGATGTTTTATTAAACCAGTACAAAATATAAATGTTTAACATTAAAAGAATAACATATATTATAATATGCCATCATAGCCGAATATCTGGATATGATGGCACACTTCACACAGAAAAATATATATATCTTTTCTGACCTGCTCTTGCTTCTGACATATTTATTTTAGTTTCAGTCATGTCTTCTGTATATCCGCATAACGATATTTATTTATAAAGATTTAACTCTTAAAATATTCAAAATATGGCCAATTTAAGAAAAGTATGCCATCATGGAGGGATTTCCCCATACACCTTTTAAAGTCGATCAACGATAATACTGTAATATTGTAATATTGAAAAAGAAAATCTGCACGCGAAGTGCAAACCCTCTCCGAGACACCTTTTAGAGCCCATGAGCAATAATTTTGTAATACCTATCAAAAAAGAAAATTTGTAAACGAAGTACAAATCCTCCCCTAAACATCTTTTAGAGGCGATCACCTGCATTTTAAAATTTTAAAGGGTAGCAGAAAACCATATAAGGGTTAGGTACCCCTTAATTAAATACTAACTAATATTAACATTTTAACCATTAAACATATTTTTTCGCTATCTGTCTAGTAATATTTGCCATCCTCTGTTTTGTGATTTTTCCAAATATTTGGTTCCACATGAATTGATCCAAATACTCTGATAAAAATGGCGAACCCATTACCCCCAATCTTCGTAAATACTTCCTTAGAGTTGACCAATAACCTTCTACATGATTAGTGCATACCCATCCTGTCTTAGGATCCATAAGATATTTGTTGTAATAAACAGTTTTATGTAAATAATCATTATTTGGTAAGACAACATAATATTTTCATTGATCTGTCCATATTTCTGTCCCTGATAATACATGCATGTTCTTCAATTTCCTTAAGAAGTTGTTTAAAGGTTCTGCGGGAACTGTATTTTATATTCTCTCTCTTTTAGGAGGTGTCGTACATTTCTATGATCCATTTTTCGGGAACGAGCCGCCCTCTATTATATTTCTTTTTTGTAATGACCGATTCATCTATTTTGACTAGGTGTCCAGGACCTATTTTAAATAAAGCAAGTAATGAGCCTAATGAATAAAAATTAAGCAATTACTTGAAGCAATTACTTTTTAGTAAAAGCAATTGCTTGACTAGCAAATGCTATAAGTAAAAGCAATTGCTAGATCTGGATATGAATAAAATTTTAAAGCATATTATTATGCTGTTTTTCTTATACCTCTGTAGCAAATGCTTATTCAACACAAGTTCAGACGTGGCTTATCCACTTGTTCAGATTATAGATCTCATGTTCAGTTTGATGCCTAATTTGCAAAAGAGTTGACGTAAATACAACAACGTTGGTCTATTTATTTAGTACAATAGTAATCTGTTACGTTTTTGTGGAAAATAGGAAACTTATACAGGGTGTTATTTAAGTACGGGGCCAAACTCCAAGGGGTGCTTCTTTAAGTGATTTTAAGAAGAAAAGTTCATATAAACATGGGTACGAAAATGCATAGTTTTTACGATACAGGGTGTCAAACTTTTAAGAAAAAATTGGATGTTCGTAAATATCTCAATACTCTTTTATTCGATTTTGTTGAAATTTGGCAATTCTGTTTGTAATAACAAGAGGATAATGTAGCCTCAATTATATTAAAATTATTAAGTCCAGTGGCGTCACGGAAGACAGTCTAACTAATATTTTTGACAAAAAAAATGCGCGCCACTGACTTTTTTTAAAATTATGTATTTTTCTAGAATTAAGCAACTATAAATACAACTCTTTTATCTCTTGAGTTTTTTTCATATCTGGCTTTGTTTTCGAGAAAAAAAATAAAAACCACTTGATTGCTTGTCCCCGGGAAAATAAGCTAATTTGATTTTTACATAAATGTCATAACTTAAAAGAGTGACAAGTAATTATTTGAAGTGTTTTTAACAGTTTTAAGATTATAAAATTATTAATTCTTGTAAAATGGTCCAATTTACCAACTCAGAAATGGCCGATATGCATTTTGTTTATGGAATGGCCCAAGGCAATTCCACAGAGGCTGTGCGCATTTATCAAGAAAGATATCCACATCGTATTGTACTAAATAGAAAAACATTTGTGAGAATACATGAAAGGCTCTGCGAATCAGGCACCTTTCAAAGGTCGACTGCTGTAATTGGGAGACCTGCCACAATAAGAACAGTGGAGATGGAGGAAGCAGTTCTACATGAAGTTGAACGTAGCCCTGATACAAGTACACGCAAAATTGCAGAACAATTAAACATTTCCCACTTTACTGTATGGCAGATTTTAAGGGAAAATCAACTGTATCCTTATCACATACAACGTGTTCAAGCGTTATTACCTGCCGATTATCTCCAACGAGTTGTTTATTGTACTTGGCTTTTGCAACAACGTGTAGCATCTCCGAGATTTCTATCGTGTATTTTGTTTACCGATGAAGCGTGTTTTTCCCGAAATTCCATTATGAACTTTCATAATAATCATGTCTGGGCAGAAGAAAATCCCTATGCGGTTACAGAAACTAATTATCAACACCAGTTTTGTAGACGTGGCTTATCCACTTGTTCAGATTATAGATCTCATGTTCAGTTTGATGCCTAATTTGCAAAAGAGTTGACGTAAATACAACAACGTTGGTCTATTTATTTAGTACAATAGTAATCTGTTACGTTTTTGTGGAAAATAGGAAACTTATACAGGGTGTTATTTAAGTACGGGGCCAAACTCCAAGGGGTGCTTCTTTAAGTGATTTTAAGAAGAAAAGTTCATATAAACATGGGTACGAAAATGCATAGTTTTTACGATACAGGGTGTCAAACTTTTAAGAAAAAATTGGATGTTCGTAAATATCTCAATACTCTTTTATTCGATTTTGTTGAAATTTGGCAATTCTGTTTGTAATAACAAGAGGATAATGTAGCCTCAATTATATTAAAATTATTAAGTCCAGTGGCGTCACGGAAGACAGTCTAACTAATATTTTTGACAAAAAAAATGCGCGCCACTGACTTTTTTTAAAATTATGTATTTTTCTAGAATTAAGCAACTATAAATACAACTCTTTTATCTCTTGAGTTTTTTTCATATCTGGCTTTGTTTTCGAGAAAAAAAATAAAAACCACTTGATTGCTTGTCCCCGGGAAAATAAGCTAATTTGATTTTTACATAAATGTCATAACTTAAAAGAGTGACAAGTAATTATTTGAAGTGTTTTTAACAGTTTTAAGATTATAAAATTATTAATTCTTGTAAAATGGTCCAATTTACCAACTCAGAAATGGCCGATATGCATTTTGTTTATGGAATGGCCCAAGGCAATTCCACAGAGGCTGTGCGCATTTATCAAGAAAGATATCCACATCGTATTGTACTAAATAGAAAAACATTTGTGAGAATACATGAAAGGCTCTGCGAATCAGGCACCTTTCAAAGGTCGACTGCTGTAATTGGGAGACCTGCCACAATAAGAACAGTGGAGATGGAGGAAGCAGTTCTACATGAAGTTGAACGTAGCCCTGATACAAGTACACGCAAAATTGCAGAACAATTAAACATTTCCCACTTTACTGTATGGCAGATTTTAAGGGAAAATCAACTGTATCCTTATCACATACAACGTGTTCAAGCGTTATTACCTGCCGATTATCTCCAACGAGTTGTTTATTGTACTTGGCTTTTGCAACAACGTGTAGCATCTCCGAGATTTCTATCGTGTATTTTGTTTACCGATGAAGCGTGTTTTTCCCGAAATTCCATTATGAACTTTCATAATAATCATGTCTGGGCAGAAGAAAATCCCTATGCGGTTACAGAAACTAATTATCAACACCAGTTTTCCGTGAATGTTTGGGTTGGTATTGTAGGTGATTTTCTCATTGGACCTCATTTTTTTACCCCCGAGATTAAATGGTCAAGAGTATCGTAATTTTTTGGAATTTATTTTACCTGGACTTTTACAATATGTCCCACTGGTAGAAAGAAGAGCAATGTGGTTTATGCACGATGGGGCTCCACCCCACTTTAGCATAGTAGCAAGACAATTTCTTGATGCAACTTATGGAGAAAACTGGATAGGTCGCGCAGGACCACAGGCATGGCCACCCAGATCACCGGATTTAAATCCTTTAGATTTTTTCCTTTGGGGGCATTTAAAGTCTCTCGTTTACAAAACTCCAGTCAACACTGAAGAAGAACTAACCCAAAGGATACGGGATTCATGTGATCAGATAAGACATACGCCGCGAATATTTCGACGAGTTCGGAAATCAATGTTAAGACGAGCCAATGCTTGCATTGAAGTTGAAGGAGGGCATTTTCAGCAACTTTATAGGTTTCGTCTTATTTTCTGTTAAATACACAAGTAAACATCGCAGTAATAAATACCGTTAGGCAGTTGTTTATGTTTATTTCTTTTATCGAACCCAGTTTTATTCTGTGCAAAAAAATTTCAAAAGAGGACTCGTGTAATTTTAATTGCTTAATAGTTTGGTAAGTAGTTTAAATTTTTTACGCTTATTTTCCCGGGGACAAGCAATCAAGTGGTTTTTATTTTTTTTTTCGAAAACAAAGCCAGATATGAAAAAAACTCAAGAGACAAAAGAATTGTATTTCTAGTTGCTTAATTCTAGAAAAATACATAATTTTAAAAAAAGTCAGTGGCGCGCATTTTTTTTGTCAAAAATATTAGTTAGACTGTCTTCCGTGACGCCACTGAACTTAATAATTTTAATATAATTGAGGCTACATTATCCTCTTGTTATTACAAACAGAATTGCCAAATTTCAACAAAATCGAATAAAAGAGTATTGAGATATTTACGAACATCCAATTTTTTCTTAAAAGTTTGACACCCTGTATCGTAAAAACTATGCATTTTCGTACCCATGTTTATATGAACTTTTCTTCTTAAAATCACTTAAAGAAGCACCCCTTGGAGTTTGGCCTCGTACTTAAATAACACCCTGTATATGTGATATGGCAGATTTCAGTGAAAATGGGGAAGTGATAGTAGTGATGAAGAAATAAAAGACAAGCAATTAATATTCGTTCACAAATTAAAGGAATATAAATAAATCTCTCTGACCACAACCGTTTAGCTTCTACAACAGCTTCAGCACTTGGAGGAAATTTAATAAAAATATTGGCCTTCTCCAAAACTGCATCCATTACAGAAATGTATGTCTTACAGACAGTAGCTTGGTGAACACCGAGTTCTTCACCTACAGAATTTTGAAAGCCCGGATCCGACAATTTCCGCAGAAAGACCTTAATCTTATTTAAAAGCGACAGTGCACCCCCTCGCCTTTTAACAGTATCAGTCAAAAAATAATTTGCCAACCACTCAACATTTTCGCAGTCCAATCAATATAGCTTTCTGAAATCATCATATCTGCAATTTTTACGTAGACTGTAGATTTTTCTTTTACGGACGTTCATATTATATTCAGCCATAATTGAAGACACAAATTAAAAGCAACGCACGTGTATGCCGCGGAGAACTTAAGTTGACTGCTACCAAGCAAATGATGTAGGGATCGACCTACCTTAAAAAGTTGAAAGCGATCGCTACACTAGAAAAACCAATTCCTTTCATCACATTTTAAGCAAACGATAGCAATTGCTTCTATTTTTTAAGAAAAAGCATTGAATAGAAGGAATTCCTGCACTTTTAAGCAATCGCTAGACGTAAAAGCAATTACTTTAGTTTTTATTCATTGGCTTTCAAAAAAATTACTTCGATTTTATAAGAAAAAGCAATCGCTACATTTTTATTCATTAGGCTCAATGTCCCGGAAGAATCGATATATTTGCACTATACTACATTTTGTTACTCGTGTTATGTTGGCTGTAGTACCAGAATACGACTTACATGCCCACATCCATAATATTACCATAGTTTGTCGAATATAAATTTTAACTTTAGAAAAAATGTTTGAACTCTGAATAGTCCATCCGGCATTTATTGCAGTAAAATGTAGTATTTAAACTATTGGTGTTTTTCTTTCCTTTTAAACTGTTTTTTTATTAAATCAATCTCCTGTAAATAATAATTAACTAAATTTTTATCATCACAATTTCCAAAAGGTCAATTATATTATTAATTTCCATCTCACGGCAATAAACCCGACAATTTTGTTAATAATATAAAACAAATAAAAATCAAGTAAAAATTTAAAAACACAGACAGTTTCCACCTAAAATTTTTTAAACTAGAAATAAAAATTGTTTCTTAATAATTATTCGTAAAGTCGCAGCCTTCTTTAACTTTAAAGAAGGTTGTTTAACATTAATAACAATAACAAATAAATTCATATTTTTATTAAATACATATTTTATATTTTTTAAATATGGCAACGCTGTAAGTATATTATAAACCGGCTGATAATCTACTGCGCATGCCAATTTTGTCGCTGCCATTGTGTATAAATATAGCTACGAATATCTTTTTAAAATATTCGATTTATGGATAAAATATCAAAATTTATTAGTCTTTGGAAGTATTTCGCGTGTTTCCGCATCTAAAATAGTTGTTTGAAGCTAATAAAAAGTAAAGGATAATAAAAATCTTAGTAAAAACGGTAAAATCTTTTATCTCTCAAACGTTATTAAACCCAAAATCCTCAATTATATTAGCTAAGTTTAGTATTGAAGTAGTTTGAACCAATTCATACCTTCTGTGGCCACAGAAATCCATTAATTGCGTCCATCTTGATGATTTTGTATTTGTCGTATTTGCAGGAACTACTGTTTCGATCGCTCTTTCAATTTCTTCTTGATTTTTTTGTCCTAAGCGTGAACTTACTGTTCGTTTTTCCTTTTCTGTACATCTGATATTCACTTTTTGTTTTGGCAACTAAAACAATAACTATCAAAATTTACTAGAAATGACAACTGGTAAAATAATGTAGGTAGATATATAACAACTAACCAAGACAATATTCGGTTATGATGTACAGGAAAATATTAAATCGTCTAATATAAATAACCCACTGGGATTTGGTAAGAAAACCACTCGACATAAAAATTTGATCGCCACAAAATAGTAATTTTATCAAAAATAGGTAATGTAATTTCAAAATACCATAAGAAATCAAAAATTAAGTTATCCTGGTAATCCTGATTGTGAAAAAATGATTCCTGCAAATGAAATTGAGTCAGAGTTAAAGTTGCTGGTTAGTTAATTATCTTTTAAATGCATCTTACAGATTTTTAAATAGAAAAAATTTAGAATAGACAATTTAAAAAATGTTATTAACAAGATTATTGACATTATTGCCAGTAGCGGATTTACAAATTTGCCGCTAATAGGCTATTCAATTTTTGCCGCTCCTATACCAGTCACGGCTCGTGAGTTGTAAAACAGGTGAAGTGTTCGGGAAAGAAACAGCCCGCTGCAGGCGAAATGCGCCGCAGGCGAAATTTTTTAAGACCACGCCCAAATTAGGTCAATAATTTTTAGTAAATATTTAAAAAAATTATGATTACCAACTTATTTTATTGAAAATGACATTTTTTTTTGCAAAGCCAGTAAAGTTCCAACTACCTTTTTTTATCCCCATTAACAGACACGGCCAACAATAAAGTTTATTTAAAAAAATACTACCCGTCGACCATGAATAAAGGTTGTACCATTTATTTCTGTAAGATAAAAAAAAAATTTGGGCCAAATTTGCCGCCCCGTAAAATCTGCTGCCCTAGGCTCCAGCCTACTCAGCCTAATGGTAAATCCAGCACTGATTATTGCCATTAGACCGCTGATATTGGGTCCTATAGGCACGAGCTCAAGCCTAATGCTAGAATCATCTTCCTTGGTACGGTAGCCAGGGTGAAACCCCCTACTTGCTACGCCGATGCTTGACTGTACAACTAAAAACGTTAAAACTTAGTTAGATATTTTGTTGCCTTTCTAAAAGCACCATGTTTAAAAACACAGAACGATAAGATTATTTTAAAATCATTCATTCCCTAAACTAAGACTATTGCAAGCAAACAAGCCCGATATTGTGCTCCTGGACCATCCGGCCAGAATGATGTATATTATTGAGTTCTCGGAGTTCTGGAATCGCGAAGACTAGTTAGTGCTCACGATTAACGAAACTCGCTTTTAACGAACTTTACGGAATAATAAATCATGTGGCACGAGGGTTAAGCTGTAATGCCCATAGTAATATTGTCATTATGATTGATCATAACCTACTCACACATCCAAGCTTTACAATTTAAAATTACTTATTTAACTAATTCTCACAAAATTAAAATAGATAATAATGATGTTGGGTATGGCGATAGATTGAGAATAGTGGCAGAAGTAGCGCGTCAAAATTGAAGCATGTTGTGGTTAATTGAATTATATGAGGAATAGGGGAGAGGGGTCGAATATCGATCAGCGGCAAATATCGATCACCTTAATTTTACACATCCCTACAGTCCTATAAAAATATAAAACATGCGGTGCCATCTCTTAAGGCATATGCAAATTACCAACAGCGACAACGGGCATTTTTATTTGTAACGCCGAGTGTGGACGGTCACAGACAGTTTTTGGGATATTTTTTGTTATTTTCTTAGCTCATTGGATAAGGTATGTACTTGTCAAAGTTAGAAAATCCTAAGCTACTTAAGTACTAATAGTTGCATGGTACCCCAACGTATTCGATATAGTGTTTACGAAAATTTTAATTGTTTACAGTTAGGTGTTGTTTATGTCAAAACAATAGCGTCCTCGCGGCGGGTAATATCGGCTGAACTCCGCTGAACTGATCAATATTAACCTCATTGCTTTCAATTCTTTTCAGATGCCCCAGGTGTAGATCATGTGGCACTTGGCTACATGCTGCCTGTTCTGCGGCATCTCGGCCAGAAGGCCTGGATTTGTGTGAAGCGTGTGGTGGACATTGATCGATATTACCCTCCGACATGATCGATATTCGCCAACCATAGGTGGGTAATATCGATCATGTAAGAGTTTCGTTTTTATATTGTTAAAATTATTTCTGATTAAGATACAGAGGATTTGTAAAGATTACGTTCAATACAAAAAAATAATAGAATTTAGTAAAAGTATTGCTTTTGTCTTACATTATCTGTTAAGTGATCGATATTCGACCTCCTTCCCCTATATCAAGACAACGAGATACGACAATCTCGTTAAATAGGGAAAGACACACAATTAAACATTTTACTTACTTGTCAGTTAGACAACCGGAAAGAAATAATAAATAATACAGTGTTAGCTATCTGCATTACGATATCGCTGTTATGTCTCCATTTTCTACGAAAGGATCTTATTTCTCTACTCTATTCCTACGTTATTCCTCATCAAGCATCATGGTGTACCGCCACTTTACACGCTAAATGTTCGAGAATGTTTGAATGAAGTTTTTCCTAACATTGTTAATGCCTAATAATCATACAAAATGTCGGCATTCCCCTTTAAGTAATTTTTAAGATTACAAACCCACGGACAGACCAACGGAACTGGAAAACATGCTTTTCATTATATATGGTAGGGATCTAAAAACGCCCATAGGTAATATATAATATCACAAATTTGCTTTTTCGAAACTGCACGCTTTGATAAAACAAAGAAGATTACTTTTTACCGCTTCTTATTTATTATAAATACATTCATAAAACTATATTAAATACGACATAAAGTTCGTCAAGTGAAAACCCCCGCCGTGATTATGAATAATGACGAAGTATTTTATACGGCAAACTTCATGAAATAAAAAACAAATATTTTGTGGTGGGTGTTAAATAAAGGTCAACGATTCAAACCACTAAGCCAGGTGCACCCATTCCATACACTTGCTCTTATTTATTCCTTTATTAATAAACATAGTTGAAATGTATACTTGTTTCCTTATTTGGGCACTTCTGAAATTTAACTAGACTGGGTACATATCGCTAATCGTCAGCCGAGAGTGCATCTATTATTAGTACTAAAAATTTGTATTTAAAAAGTATTTTTCTTAGCTTCTTTTTTCTATGTTTTCTATTGCTTTTTTGCCTCACCTTCCTGCGGAACGTGAAGGGGAAACATATCGCCAAATTGTCATTATAACAACTGACAAAAACTAAAAGATAAAAATAACGGGTGCAAAATTTCCGTTTTCTTCTATAGATAGGTAGTTTTTGAAGACGGCATCGTATAGTGCTCGATGTCTCGTTTCCAATGCCGTCTCGCTCGATTCGCTACGACTTTTGGTTACGGAAATATATGATATTTAATATTATGATATTGATACTAACATTGAACCCATCAGCACCGGCTTTTTTTAAAATTGCACAGCAAACGTATCAATGTGGAATATACTTGCCAAGTTTGTCTCATAAAAATATGTATTCAATCAATTTAAACATAAGTAAAGAAACTATTCTTACATTGATAGCTGATAAATTAGTTTAAAAGCTTATTTTGCCGAGCCCTTCCGGCACGGCACTGTTCCAATTTGTTTATTTTATTTCATACTTTTTCCAAAACCATGTGTTAGCAACCTTTAATAATTGCCTAAAGGATTATCCAAACCGAATGTCGATCGGATGAACCCAATTCGACTTATTAACGATTCAATAGGTACCTGTTTCGTCCCATATTTAACTTTGAAAAAATTAAAAAAATTATTTCCAAACTTTCGATCGCGCTCACAAACAATAGGAGTCTGTAGCCTACGGTCGTCTACGCATCGAAAAAGTTTAAATCGAAAAAACTAATTTTTGTGGCCTGTATCGAATGCCAACGAGATCCCGATATTTCTCGACTTTAAAAATTAATAACTTTTTTCCCGTACACCCTGTATATTCAAAATTTTTACACATTGTACCCCCACTATTCCTCTCTAAACTGAAAAAGTTTCAATCGTCCCACTCTTACCGTTTCCGAGAAAAGAAATCCCAAAAAAAAATTAACAAATTATATATACTTAAATAGTAATTCTTATTTTTTATAATTTGCTACCATTTCTATGCTGTTTAGGTATAGAACAATATATTTGAAAAAAGTAGTATTTGAGATGACCTAAACGAATATCCAAACCAAAATTATATCGGACGCACCCAATTCGATTTATTAACGATCCAATATGACCCTACATTGATTTTAAAAAAATCAAAAAAATTACTTCCCAACTTTCGATCGCGGTCGCAAACAACAGTGTTTTGTAGCCCAACGTCGTCTACATGTCGAAAAAGTTTAAATCGATTAAAATAATTTTTGCCACCTGTATCGCCCTACAACGAAAAAAAAACATATTTTTTAACTTTGACTTTAATAACTTTTTTCCGGTACACCCTGTATATTTGAAAGTGTTCCCAGAACGTGCCCCGACTATTCCTCTCTACGTCCAGAAAGTTTGAATCGTTTTGCTCTAACCGTTTCCGAAAAAAAAATTCGCGAATATCGAAATGTCGAATAACCTTCTACCACGTGGCGACGGATTATCAATGTCGAAACGCCATCTTTAAAATCGAGATTACAACCATTTCTGAAACATTTTGGGCAAATATTTTGGTCAGTAAAATTAGAAGAAGGTTCAAGGTAGATATTCCACCCGATTTAAAATCTGGAAATGTTCTTATTATTCTAGCAAGTCACGCTGAAAACACCCATTTTTCGCCATTTTTGACAGCCGGATTTTTAGAATTAATAATTAATTTAGATACATCAATATCAAGGCACTCTTAGTCAAAAGTGAATGGTGTTATAATTTGTAAAGATTGCCTGTTTCCGCACCCAAAAAAGCGACTTTTCTCAATTTTGCGAATATATTTTAATGATTTTGAATATGTAGAGGTGTTGCGAAGTAATTAGCGCATTTTTTGAGAAAAAAATAAAACGGTTTTGTTAAAAATTGAATAAGCTACAGTCGATATAGTAAAAAAAAAGCTGCCGTTTTTTCCGTATTAAAGATAAAGAAACGAAAAAATATCTCTTAAATACAATTTGACGAGCTCTATCCGCTAAAGTTTACAACGTTTCGATCAAAAGTCGTTTTCAGTACGAAAAAAAATAAAAACCGTGAAAAAATCAGGCCTAACTTTATGATTTCCACTTTCTTACAATTTTCGGCAATTTCCATTCCAGTTAGGTATAGAACGATATATTGGAAAAAGGTAGATTTTGAGATGGCCTAACCGATTATCCAAACCGCATGTCGATTGGATGCACCCAATTCGACTTATTAGCGATCCAAGAGGTAAAATTTTCGACCAAATTTTGACTTTGAAAAAATCAAAAAAATTACTTCCAATCTCTCGATCGTGCTCACAAACAATAGGCTTCTGTAACTCGCGGTCCTCTACACGTCCAAAAAGTTTCAATCGATCAAGTTCATTCCTGGGACCACGGTGTGGGCCGCGTGAAACCAGACTTTTTTCGACTTTGACGTTTAATAACTTATTTCCGGTACACCCTGTATGTTCGAAATTTTTACACAACGTACCCCCACTATTCCTCTCTAAACCCAAAAAGTTTTAATCGTCCCACTCTAACCGTTTCCGAGAAAAAAAATCGCAAATGTGAAAATAGCAAAAGCCACGACTACGCCGACAACATACGCACATTATTTTCACCGAAGCGCCGTATAACATATCGCGGTGTAGCGCGATATGTAACTAGACTGGGTACATATCGCTAATCGTCAGCCGAGAGATCTAATATTAGTACTAAAAAAATAATTTTCTTTTCCTTTTCTCTATTTACTATTGCTTTTTATACCTCACCTTCCTGCGGAACGTGAAGGAGAAACATATCGCCAAATTGTCATTATAACAACTGACAAAAACTAAAAAATAAAAAAACGGGTGCAAAATTTCCGGTTTCTCGTATAGATAGGTAGTTTTTGGAGACGGCATCGTATAGTGGTCGACGTCCTATTTCCAATGCCGTCTTGCTCGATTTGCTACGACTTTTCGTTACTATATGATATTAACTATTCTTACATAGATAGCTGATAAATTGGTGAAAATTTTATTGTGCCGAGCCCTTTGGGCACGGCACTGTTGGAGTTCGTTTGTTTCATTTTATACTTTTGACAAAACCATTTGTTAGCAACCTCTAATTTTGAAACATTTCAATTCGTGATAAAAAATAAATTTAGTTTCTTCACAAACCTAGTTGATTTTGTACCGAGGATTGTCGCTGTAAGAATCCAAAATTTAAAAGACTTTCAGTACCTACCTACCTAAATAACGAAATATTAAAAAAATAAAAAGACGCGCCTGGAATTGAACCCGGGATCATCGTGACCAAAAGTCGTAATCTAATATATACCACTAGGTCACCGACCACTTTAAAAACAATATAGAATATTATTGCCTTATTAAACATAAAGAAACCAAAAAATACTTTTTATTGTAGTTTTTTTTATGATCCAAAGTAGTATTTGAGATGACCTAAACGAATCTCCAAATCAAAAATATGTGGGACGCACCCAATTCGATTTATTAACGATCCAACAGTCCCTACATTGATTTAAAAAAAATCAAAAAATTGACTTCTCAACATCCGATTACGTTGGTAAACAATAGGCTTCTGTAGCCGACGGTCGTCTACGCGTCGAAAAAATTTAAATCGAGAAAACTTATTTTTACAACCTGTATCGAATTTCAACGAGAAACCGATATTTTTTGACTTTGGGGTTTAACAACTTTTTTTCGGCACACCCTGTATATTCGAAATTTTCACACAACGTACCCCCACTATTCCTCTCTAAACCCAAAAAGTTTCAATCGTCCCACTCTAACCGTTTCCGAGAAAAAAAATCGCAAATGTGAAAATGTCTTACATAGACGAAATTGTTCAAGAGCCGATCGGGGTTTTCGAGATTCCGCGCGGAAGAGACGTATATAATACTAGACTGGGTACATATCGCTAATCGTCAGCCGAGAGTGCATCTAATATTAGTACTAAAAAAAAATTTACAATAAAAAAATACTTTTCTTTTCTTTTTTTCTATTTACTATTGCTTTTTTTGCCTCACCTTCCTGCGGAACGTGAAGGGGAAACATATCGCCAAATTGTCATTATAACAACTGACCAAAACTAGACAATGGTGCAAAATTTCCATTTTCTCGTATAGATAGGTAGTTTTCGGAGGCGGTGCCGTATAGTGCTCAACGTCCCGTTTCCAATGCCGCCTCGCTCGTCTGTCGGCCATATTGCAATCTCTTTGTCCACCTATATGTATAGTTTTATTTGTGGGGTCATACCGCCTAACGGCGGTATAAAGTACATTTTCATGTTACGTTATATGTTTTACGACGTACTTAGTTATTTCACACAATATTATCATTATTACTACAGAGATTATGCATAGTTTTTTAACAATCAAAGATTATGCATAGTTTTTTCACAACCAAAGATCGGTGAAGATTATGGCATAGTCTTATGACAAACAAAGATTATGGCATATTTTTTATGACAAACAAATTTTAAGGCATAGTCTTATGACAAACAAAGATTACGGCATAGTCTTATGACAAACAAATATTATGGCATAGTCTTATGACAAACAAAGATTATGGCATAGTCTTATGACAAACAAAGTTTAAGGCATAGTCTTATGACATACAAAGATTTTGGCATAGTCTTATGACAAACAAACATTAGTGCATAGTCTTATGACAAACAAATATTATGGCATAGTTTTATAACAACCAAAGATTATGTATATTTTTATGACAAACAAATTTTAAGGCATATTCATGACAAACAAAGATTATGGCATAGTCTTATGACAAACAAAGTTTAAGGCATAGTCTTCTGACAAACAAAGATTATGGCATAGTCTTATGACATTCAAAGATTTTGGCATAGTCTTATGACAAACAAATATTATGGCATAGTTTTATAACAACCAAAGATTATGTTTATTTTTATGACAAACAAATTTTAAGGCATAGTCTTATGACAAACAAAGTTTAAGGCATAGTCTTATGACAAACAAAGATTTTGGCATAGTCTTATGACAAACAAACATTAGTGCATAGTCTTATGACAAACAAATATTATGGCATAGTTTTATAACAACCAAAGATTATGTATATTTTTATGACAAACAAATTTTAAGGCATGGTCTTATGACAAACAAAGATTATGGCGTAGTCTTATGACAAAAAAAAAGTTTAAGGCATAGTCTTATGACAAACAAAGATTATGGCATAGCCTTATGACATTCAAAGATTTTGGCATAGTCTTATGACAAACAAACATTAGTGCATAGTCTTATGACAAACAAATATTATGGCATAGTTTTTATAACAACCAAAGATTATGTATATTTTTATGACAAACAAATTTTAAGGCATAGTCTTATGACAAACAAAGATTACGGCATAGTCTTATGACAAACAAAGTTTAAGGCATAGTCTTCTGACAAACAAAGATTATGGCATAGTCTTATGACAAACAAAGATTTTGGCATAGTCTTATGACAAACAAATATTATGGCATAGTTTTTTCACAACCAAAGATTGGGCATAGTTTTTTCACAACCAAAGTTTAGGCATCGTTTTTTCACAACCAAAGATTAGGCATAGTTTTATAACAAACAAAGATTAGGCATAGTTTTTTCACAACCAAAGTTTAGGCACAGTTTTTTCACAACCAAAGATTAGGCATAGTTTTTTTACAACCAAGGATGGTCTTATCAATTACGTATAATTTTTGATTTTCTTTAAAAAATTCATAAAAACGTTATTTTGTATATTTTCTTTGCTATTTGTGAGTTTTACGTTATTTTCGATGAAGATTTATAGAAAAGTTGTCATATTTTCGAATTTTAAATTTTTGAAATTTTTTCATGTACCTATATTCATGAAAATTTGATGAAATCAATAAGGTAACATTTTCCTCGGAAAGTATAAGAGATATGGCAACAATGTATATAACTATTAAGTAGCATCCCTATGAGATCTTCACTTTAAGTTCTTAGTAATTTTTTGTAGGTCTTATAGTTTTTGAGATATGGAATTAAAAGTGGTTTTCATATATTTGGCAATATCTCGGAACTGATAAAACTTGGATAAAAACTTTTTAAATAAAAAAGTAGCCTTTTTCTATTCTCCATATAAAAAGTTATATTAATTTCTATTCTAAAAGCGATAGTAAGGGACGTATTGAGGAAAATGTAAAAACTGGCAGAAATATTAGATTTTTGGTATTTTTTTAAAAATTCATAAAATCGTACTGGGTACATATCGCTAATCGTCAGCCGAGAGTGCATCTATTATTAGTACTAAAAATTTGTATTTAAAAACTATTTTTCTTAGTTTCTTTTTTCTATGTTTTCTATTGCTTTTTTTGCCTCACCTTCCTGCGGAACGTGAAGGGGAAACATATCGCCAAATTGTCATTATAACAACTGACCAAAACTACACAATGATGCAAAATTTCCGTTTTCTCGTATAGATAGGTAGTTTTCTGAGACGGCGCCATATAGGTGTTCTTTAAAAGTTTTATACGACAGCTGTCATTTTGACAGGTAACTGTAATTTTTTTTTAAAGCTTTTCTTGTATCTTGCATTATAGATGTAAGAATCCGAAATTTAAAAAAATTTCAGTATCTAAATAACAAAGTTTTATACGACAGCTGTCAGATTTTGACAGGTAAGTTTCAATTTTTTTTTAGCTTTTTCGTAGCGAGAGTTACTACTGTAAGAATCCTAAATTGAAAATTTTTTCAGTTCCTAAATAATAAAGTTTTATACCATAGCTGTCAAATTTTGACAGGTAAGTGTCAATTAGAACAATATATTTGAAAAAAGTAGTATTTGAGATGACCTAAGCGAATCTCCAAACCAAAAATATGTGGGACGCACGCAATTCGATTTATTATCGATCCAACATGCCCCTACATTGATTTAAAAAAAATCAGAAAATTGACTTCCCAACTTCCGATCGCCTTGGCAAACAATAGGCTTTTGTAGCCGACGGTCGTCTATGCGCCGAAAAAGTTTAAATCAAAAAAACTCATTTTTACGACCTGTGTCGAATGCCAACGAGATCCCGATATTTCTCCATTTTAAAAATTAATAACTTTTTTTCGGCACACCCTGTATATTCGAAATTTTTACACAATGTACCCCCACTATTCCTATCTAAACCCTAAAAGTTTCAATCGTCCCACTCTAACCGTTTCCGAGAAAAAAAAATCGCAACTGTGAAAATGTCTTACATAGACGAAATTGTTCAAGAGCTGATCGGGGTTTTCGAGATTCCGCGCGGAAGAGACGTATATAATACTAGACTGGGTACATATCGCTAATCGTCAGCCGAGAGTGCATCTAATATTAGTACTAAAAAAATTATTTTCTTTTCCTTTTCTCTATTTACTATTGCTTTTTATACCTCACCTTCCTGCGGAACGTGAAGGAGAAACATATCGCCAAATTGTCATTATAACAACTGACAAAAACTAAAAAATAAAAAAACGGATGCAAAATTTCCGGTTTCTCGTATAGATAGGTAGTTTTTGGAGACGGCATCGTATAGTGGTCGACGTCCTATTTCCAATGCCGTCTCGCTCCATTCGCTACGACTTTTCGTTACTGAAATATATGATATTAACTATTCTTACATAGATAGCTGATAAATTGGTGAAAATTTTGAACATTTTATTGTGCCGAGCCCTTTGGGCACGGCACTGTTGGAGTTCGTTCGTTTTATTTTATACTTTTGACAAAACCATTTGTTAGCAACCTCTAATTTTGAAAGATTTCAATTCGTGATAAAAAATAAATTTAGTTTCTTCACAAACCTAGTTGATTTTTTTCGTACCGAGGATTGTCGCTGTAAGAATCCAAAATTTAAAAGACTTTCAGTACCTACCTACCTAAATAACGAAATATTAAAAAAATAAAAAGACGCGCCTGGAATTGAACCCGGGATCATCGTAACCAAAAGTCGTAATCTAATATATACCCCTAGGCCACCGACCACTTTAAAAACAATATAGAATATTATTGCCTTATTAAAGATAAAGAAACAAAAAAAATACTTTTTATTGTAGTTTTTTTTATGATCCAAAGTAGTATTTGAGATGACCTAAACGAATCTCCAAATCAAAAATATGTGGGACGCACCCAATTCGATTTATTAACGATCCAACATGTCCCTACATTGATTTTAAAAAAATCAAAAAATTGACTTCCCAACATCCGATTACGTTGGTAAACAATAGGCTTCTGTAGCCGACGGTCGTCTACGCGTCGAAAAAATTTAAATCGAGAAAACTTATTTTTACGACCTGTATCGAATTTCAACGAGAAACCGATATTTTTTGACTTTGGGGTTTAACAACTTTTTCTCGGCACACCCTGTATATTCGAAATGTTCACACAACGTACCCCCACTATTCCTCTCTAAACCCAAAAAGTTTTAATCGTCCCACTCTAACCGTTTCCGAGAAAAAAATCGCAAATGTGAAAATGTCTTACATAGACGAAATTGTTCAAGAGCCGATCGGGGTTTTCGAGATTCCGCGCGGAAGAGACGTATATAATACTAGACTGGGTACATATCGCTAATCGTCAGCCGAGAGTGCATCTAATATTAGTACTAAAAAAATTTACTAAAATTAAAAAAATACTTTTCTTTCCTATTTTTCTATTTACTATTGCTTTTTTTGCCTCACTTTCCTGCGGAACGTGAAGGGGAAACATATCGCCAAATTGTCATTATAACAACTGACCAAAACTAGACAATGATAGGTGCCACAGTATTCTCTGCTAGTTCGACAGACATGCTTGCGCCGTCCCATGGCGCCGTATAGTGCTCGATGTCCCGTTTCCAATGCCACCTCGCTCGATTCGCTACGACTTTTCGTTACGGAGATATATGATATTGATATTTATAGGTGCTCTTCAGTAGTAGTATTCAATCGATTAAAATATAAGCAAAAAATTATTCTTACATGGAAGCTATCAATTATCAGCTAATAAATTTGTAGAAATATTATTGTGCCGAGCCCTTCGGGCACGGCACTGTTCTAGGTCGTTCGTTTAATTATACGACAGCTGTCACTTTGACAGGTAAGTGTCATTTTTTTTATCCTTTTCGTAGCGAGGGTTATAGCTGTAAAAATCTTAAATTAAAAAGTTTTTCAGTACCTAAATAACAAAGTTTTATATGGTAGCTGTCAAATTTTGGCAGGTAAGTGTCAATTTTTTTTTAGTCTTTTCATAGCGAGTTCATAGCGAGGGTTATAGCTGTAAGAATCCGAAATTTAAAAAATTTCTTGTACCTAAATAAGAAAATTTTATACGATAGCTGTCAAATTTTGACAAGTAAGTGTCAATTTTTTTTTAGCTTTTTTGTAGCGAGGGTTATAGCTATAAAAATCCCAAATTGAAATTTTTTTCAATACGTAAATAACAAAGTTTTATACGACAGCTGTCAGATTTTGACAGGTAAGTGTCAATTATTTTTTAGCTTTTTAGTAGCGAGGGTTATAGCTGTAAGAATCCGAAATTTAAAAAAAATTCAGTACCTAAATAACAAAGTTCTATACGACAGCTGTCAAATTTTGACAGGTAAGTGTCAATTTATTTAAACTTTTTTCGTAGCGAGGGTTAAAGCTGTAATAATCCTAATTTTCAGTACCAAAATGACAAAGTTCTATACGACAGCTGTCAAATTATATATACTTAAATACTAAGTCTAATTTTTTATAATTTGCGACCATTTCTATGCTGTTTAGGTATAGAACAATATATTTGAAAAAATTAGTATTTGAGATGACCTAAACGAATATCCAAACCAAAAGTATGTCGGACGCACCCAATTCGATTTATTAACGATCCAATATGACCCTACATTGATTTTAAAAAAATTAAAAAAATGACTTCCCAACTTTCGATCGCGTTCGCAAACAACAGTGTTTTGTAGCCCAACGTCGTCTACACGTCGAAAAAGTTTAAATCGATTAAAATGATTTTTGCCACCTGTATCGCGCTACAACGAAAAAAAAAACACATTTTTCAACTTTGACTTTAATAACTTTTTTCCGGTACACCCTGTATATTGGAAACTGTTCCTAGAACGTGCCCCGACTATTCCTCTCTACGTCCAGAAAGTTTCAATCGTTTTGCTCCAACCGTTTCCGAAGAAAAAATTCGCGAATATCGAAATGTCGAACAACCTCCTACCACGTGGCGACGGATTATCAATGTCCGAACGCCATCTTTAAAATCGAGATTACAACTACTTCTAAAACATTTTGGGCAAAAATACTGGTCAATAAAATTAGAAGAAGGTTCAAGGTAGATATTCCATCCAATTTAAAATCTGGAAATGTTCTTATTAGTCTAGCAACTCAAGCACAAAACACCCATTTTTTGTCATTTTTGACAGCCGGATTTTTAGAATTAATAATTAATTTAGATACATCAACATCAAGGCACTCTTAGTCAAAAGTGAATGGTGTTAGAATTTGTAAAGATTGCCTGTTTCCGCACCCAAAAAAGCGACTTTTCTCAAATTTGCGAATATATTTTAATAATTTTGGATATGTAGAGGTGTTGAGAAGTAATCAGCGCATTTTTTGAGAAAAAAATAAAACGGTTTTGTTAAAAATTGAATAAGCTACAGTCGATATAGTAAAAAAAAAGCTGCCGTTTTTTCCGTATTAAAGATAAATAAACGAAAAAATATCTCTTAAATACAATTTGACAAGCTCTATCCGCTAAAGTTTACAACGTTTCGATCAAAAGTCGTTTTCAGTACGAAAAAAAATAAAAACCGTGAAAAAATCAGGCCTAACTTTATGATTTCCACTTTCTTACAATTTTCGTCAATTTCCATTCCAGTTAGGTATAGAACGATATATTGGAAAAAGGTAGATTTTGAGATGGCCTAACCGATTCTCCAAACCGAATGTCGATTGGATGCACCCAATTCGACTTATTAGCGATCCAAGAGGTACCATTTTTGACCAAATTTCGACTTTGAAAAAATCAAAAAAATTACTTCCAAACTTTCGATCGCGCTTACAAACAATAGGGTTCTGTAGCCGACGGTCGTCAACGCGTCGAAAAAGTTTAAATCGATTAAAATAATTTTTACGAACTGTATCGAATTTCAACGAGAATCCAATATTATTCGACTTTAAAAATTAATAACTTTTTTCCAGTACACCCTGTATATTCGAAATTTTCACACAGCGTACCCTCACTATTCCTCTCTAAACCCAAAAAGTTTCAATTGTCCCACTCTAACCTTTTCCGAGGAAAAAAATCGCAAATGCGAAAATGTCAAAAGAGACGACGACCACGACGCCATTTTTCTCACGAACGATCCTATATAGTGCGAAATTTTCTAGAGGCGCTAGGGGTTGTCGCGCTTCCGCGCGAACGATGGTAATAACATATCGCGTCAAAAACGCGATATGTTAACTAGACTGGGTACATATCGCTAATCGTCAGCCGAGAGTGCATCTAATATTAGTACTAAAAAGATTTACAAAAATTTACAATAAAAAAATACTTTTCTTTTCTTTTTTTCTATTTACTATTGCTTTTTTTGCCTCACCTTCCTGCGGAACGTGAAGGAGAAACATATCGCCAAATTGTCATTATAACAACTGACAAAAACTAAAAAATAAAAAAACGGGTGCAAAATTTCCGCTTTCTCGTATAGATAGGTAGTTTTTGGAGACGGCATCGTATAGTGGTCGACGTCCTATTTCCAATGCCGTCTCGCTCGATTCGCTACGACTTTTCGTTACTGAAATATATGATATTAACTATTCTTACATAGATAGCTGATAAATTGGTGAACATTTTATTGTGCCGAGCCCTTTGGGCACGGCACTGTTGGAGTTCGTTCGTTTCATTTTATACTTTTGACAAAACCATTTGTTAGCAACCTCTAATTTTGAAACATTTCAATTCGTGATAAAAAATATATTTAGTTTCTTCACAAACCTAGTTGATTCTTTTCGTACCGAGGATTGTCGCTGTAAGAATCCAAAATTTAAAAGACTTTCAGTACCTACCTACCTAAATAACGAAATATTAAAAAAATAAAAAGACGCTCCTGGAATTGAACCCGGGATCATCGTGACCTAAAGTCGTAATCTAATATATACCACTAGGCCACCGACCACTTTAAAAACAATATAGAATATTATTGCCTTATTAAAGATAAAGAAACCAAAAAATACTTTTTATTGTAGTTTTTTTATGATCCAAAGTAGTATTTGAGATGACCTAAACGAATCTCCAAATCAAAAATATGTGGGACGCACCCAATTCGATTTATTAACGATCCAACATGTCCCTACATTGATTTTAAAAAAATCAAAAAATTGACTTCCCAACATCCGATTACGTTGGTAAACAATAGGCTTCTGTAGCCGACGGTCGTCTACGCGTCGAAAAAATTTAAATCGAGAAAACCTATTTTTACGACTTGTATCGAATTTCAACGAGAAACCGATATTTTTTGACTTTGGGGTTTAACAACTTTTTTTCGGCACACCCTGTATATTCGAAATTTTCACACAACATACCCCCACTATTCCTCTCTAAACCCAAAAAGTTTCAATCGTCCCACTCTAACCGTTTCCGAGAAAAAAAATCGCAAACGTGAAAATGTCTTACATAGACGAAATTATTCAAGAGCCGATCGGGGTTTTCGAGATTCCGCGCGGAAGAGACGTATATAATACTAGACTGGGTACATATCGCTAATCGTCAGCCGAGAGTGCATCTAATATTAGTACTAAAAAAAAATTTACAATAAAAAAATACTTTTCTTTTCTTTTTTTCTATTTACTATTGCTTTTTTTGCCTCACCTTCCTGCGGAACGTGAAGGGGAAACATATCGCCAAATTGTCATTATAACAACTGACCAAAACTAGACAATGGTGCAAAATTTCCATTTTCTCGTATAGATAGGTAGTTTTCGGAGGCGGTGCCGTATAGTGCTCAACGTCCCGTTTCCAATGCCGCCTCGCTCGTCTGTCGGCCATATTGCAATCTCTTTGTCCACCTATATGTATAGTTTTATTTGTGGGGTCATACCGCCTAACGGCGGTATAAAGTACATTTTCATGTTACGTTATATGTTTTACGACGTACTTAGTTATTTCACACAATATTATCATTATTACTACAGAGATTATGCATAGTTTTTTAACAATCAAAGATTATGCATAGTTTTTTCACAACCAAAGATCGGTGAAGATTATGGCATAGTCTTATGACAAACAAAGATTATGGCATATTTTTTATGACAAACAAATTTTAAGGCATAGTCTTATGACAAACAAAGATTACGGCATAGTCTTATGACAAACAAATATTATGGCATAGTCTTATGACAAACAAAGATTATGGCATAGTCTTATGACAAACAAAGTTTAAGGCATAGTCTTATGACAAACAAAGATTTTGGCATAGTCTTATGACAAACAAACATTAGTGCATAGTCTTATGACAAACAAATATTATGGCATAGTTTTATAACAACCAAAGATTATGTATATTTTTATGACAAACAAATTTTAAGGCAAATTCTTATGACAAACAAAGATTATGGCATAGTCTTATGACAATAAAGTTTAAGGCATAGTCTTCTGACAAACAAAGATTATGGCATAGTCTTATGACATTCAAAGATTTTGGCATAGTCTTATGACAAACAAATATTATGGCATAGTTTTATGACAACCAAAGATTATGTATATTTTTATGACAAACAAAGATTTTGGCATAGTCTTATGACAAACAAACATTAGTGCATAGTCTTATGACAAACAAATATTATGGCATAGTTTTATAACAACCAAAGATTATGTATATTTTTATGACAAACAAATTTTAAGGCATGGTCTTATGACAAACAAAGATTATGGCATAGTCTTATGACAAAAAAAAAGTTTAAGGCATAGTCATATGACAAACAAAGATTATGGCATAGTCTTATGACATTCAAAGATTTTGGCATAGTCTTATGACAAACAAACATTAGTGCATAGTCTTATGACAAACAAATATTATGCCATAGTTTTTATAACAACCAAAGATTATGTATATTTTTATGACAAACAAATTTTAAGGCATAGTCTTATGACAAACAAAGATTACGGCATAGTCTTATGACAAACAAAGTTTAAGGCATAGTCTTCTGACAAACAAAGATTATGGCATAGTCTTATGACAAACAAAGATTTTGGTATAGTCTTATGACAAACAAATATTATGGCATAGTTTTTTCACAACCAAAGATTGGGCATAGTTTTTTCACAACCAAAGTTTAGGCATCGTTTTTTCACAACCAAAGATTAGGCATAGTTTTATAACAAACAAAGATTAGGCATAGTTTTTTCACAACCAAAGTTTAGGCACAGTTTTTTCACAACCAAAGATTAGGCATAGTTTTTTTACAACCAAGGATGGTCTTATCAATTACGTATAATTTTTGATTTTCTTTAAAAAATTCATAAAAACGTTATTTTGTATATTTTCTTTGCTATTTGTGAGTTTTACGTTATTTTCGATGAAGATTTATAGAAAAGTTGTCATATTTTCGAATTTTAAATTTTTGAAATTTTTTCATGTAGTCATGAAAATTTGATGAAATCAATAAGGTAACATTTTCCTCGGAAAGTATAAGAGATATGGCAACAATGTATATAACTATTAAGTAGCATCCTTACCTCACTTTAAGTTCTTAGTAATTTTTTGTAGGTCTTATAGTTTTTGAGATATGGAATTAAAAGTGGTTTTCATATATTTGGCAATATCTCGGAACTGATAAAACTTAGATAAAAACTTTTTAAATAAAAAAGTAGCCTTTTTCTATTCTCCATATAAAAAGTTATATTAATTTCTATTCTAAAAGCGATAGTAAGGGACGTATTGAGGAAAATGTAAAAACTGGCAGAAATATTAGATTTTTGGTATTTTTTTAAAAATTCATAAAATCGTACTGGGTACATATCGCTAATCGTCAGCCGAAAGTGCATCTATTATTAGTACTAAAAATTTGTATTTAAAAAGTATTTTTCTTAGTTTCTTTTTTCTATGTTTTCTATTGCTTTTTTTGCCTCACCTTCCTGCGGAACGTGAAGGGGAAACATATCGCCAAATTGTCATTATAACAACTGACCAAAACTACACAATGATGCAAAATTTCCGTTTTCTCGTATAGATAGGTAGTTTTCTGAGACGGCGCCATATAGGTGCTCTTTAAAAGTTTTATACGACAGCTGTCATTTTGACAGGTAACTGTAATTTTTTTTTAAAGCTTTTCTTGTATCTTGCATTATAGATGTAAGAATCCGAAATTTAAAAAAAATTTCAGTATCTAAATAACAAAGTTTTATACGACAGCTGTCAGATTTTGACAGGTAAGTTTCAATTTTTTTTTAGCTTTTTCGTAGCGAGAGTTACTACTGTAAGAATCCTAAATTGAAAATTTTTTCAGTTCCTAAATAACAAAGTTTTATACCATAGCTGTCAAATTTTAACAGGTAAGTGTCAATTATAACAATATATTTGAAAAAAGTAGTATTTGAGATGACCTAAGCGAATCTCCAAACCAAAAATATGTGGGACGCACGCAATTCGATTTATTATCGATCCAACATGCCCCTACATTGATTTAAAAAAAATCAGAAAATTGACTTCCCAACTTCCGATCGCCTTGGCAAACAATAGGCTTCTGTAGCCGACGGTCGTCTATGCGCCGAAAAAGTTTAAATCAAAAAAACTCATTTTTACGACCTGTGTCGAATGCCAACGAGATCCCGATATTTCTCCACTTTCAAAATTAATAACTTTTTTTCGGCACACCCTGTATATTCGAAATTTTTACACAATGTACCCCCACTATTCCTATCTAAACCCTAAAAGTTTCAATCGTCCCACTCTAACCGTTTCCGAGAAAAAAAAATCGCAACTGTGAAAATGTCTTACATAGACGAAATTGTTCAAGAGCTGATCGGGGTTTTCGAGATTCCGCGCGGAAGAGACGTATATAATACTAGACTGGGTACATATCGCTAATCGTCAGCCGAGAGTGCATCTAATATTAGTACTAAAAAGATTTACAAAAATTTACAATAAAAAAATACTTTTCTTTTCTTTTTTTCTATTTACTATTGCTTTTTTTGCCTCACCTTCCTGCGGAACGTGAAGGGAAAACATATCGCCAAATTGTCATTATAACAACTGACCAAAACTACACAATGGTGCAAAATTTCCGTTTTCTCGTATAGATAGGTAGTTTTCTGAGACGGCGCCGTATAGGTGCTCTTTAAACTCGCACACCTTTGTGCAATGTGGGATATACTTTCCATATTTGCTCTATAAAAATATGTAAGTATTCAATCGATTAAAACATAAGCAAAAAATTATTCTTACATGGAAGCCATCAATTATCAGCTAATAAATTTGTAGAAATATTATTGTGCCGAGCCAATACGTCCCTTATTATCGCTTTTAGAATAGAAATCAATATAACCTTTTATCTGGACCATAGAAAAAGGCAACTTTTTTATTTGAAGAGGTTCTATCTAAGCTTTATCAGTTTCGAGATATTGGCTAATATATGAAAACCACTTTTAATTCCATATCTCAAAAACTATAAGACCTACAAAAAATTTCTAAGAACTTAAAGTAAAGATCTCTTAAGGATGCTACTTATTAGTTATATACATTGTTGCCGTATCTCTTTTTAGTTTCCGAGGAAAATGGTCTTTCATGGATTTCATAGCATTTTCCTGAGCATATACATGGAAAAAATGCCAAAATTTAAAATTTGCAAATAAGTCAATTTTTCGGTACATTTTCATAAAAAATAACGTAAAACCCGAAAATAGCGAAGAAAATGTGATAAATAACAATTCTATGAATTAAAAAAAAAAAATCCAGAAAACTCGGATTTTTTGGTCGGTTTTCACAGTTTCCTCAATACGTCCCTTATTACGGCCTTTGGAACAAAAGTTAATATAACGTTTTATCTGGACAATAGAAAAAGGCAACTTTTTTATTTAAAGAGTTTCTATCTAAGTTCTATCAGTTTCGAGATATTGGCAAATACATGAAAACCACTTTTAATTCCATATCTCAAAAACTATAAGACCTACAAAAAATTTCTAAGAACTTAAAGTGAAGATCTCATAAAGATGCTACTTATTAGTTATATACATTGTTGCTTTTTTTGCCTCACCTTCCTGCGGAACGTGAAGGGGAAACATATCGCCAAATTGTCATTATAACAACTGACAAAAACTAAAAAATAAAAATAACGGGTGCAAAATTTCCGTTTTCTTGTATAGATAGGTAGTCTTTGAAGACGGCATCGTATACTGCTCGATGTTCCGTTTCCAATGCCGTCTCGCTCGATTCGCTACGACTTTTCGTTACGGAAATATATGATATTTAATATTATGATATTGATATTAACATTGAACCCATCAGCACCGGCTTTTTTTAAAATCGCACAGCAAACGTATCAATGTGGAATATAATTTCCAAGTGTGTCCTATAAAAATATGTATTCAATCAATTTAAACATAAGTAAAGAAACTATTCTTACATTGATAGCTGATAAATTAGTTCAAAAGCTTATTTTGCCGAGCCCTTCCGGCACGGCACTCTTCCAATTCGTTTATTTTATTTCATACTTTTTACAAAACCATTTGTTAGCAACCTTTAATAATTGCCTAAAGGATTATCCAAACCGAATGTCGATCTGATTGACCCAATTCGTCTTATTAACGATTCAATAGGTACCTGTTTAGTCCCATATTTAACTTTGAAAAAATTTAAAAAATTATTTCCAAACTTTCGATCGCGCTCACAAACAATAGGGGTCTGTAGCCTACGGTCGTCTACGCGTCGAAAAAGTTTGAATCGAAAAAACTAATTTTTGTGGCCTGTACCGAATGACAACGAGACTCCGATAATTATCAATTTTAAAAATTAATAACTTTTTTCCCGTACACCCTGTATATTCAAAATTTTTACACATTGTACCCCCACTATTCCTCTCTAAACTGAAAAAGTTTCAATCGTCCCACTTTTACCGTTTCCGAGAAAAGAAATCGCAAATGTGAAAATGTCTTACATAGACGAAATTGTTCAAGAGCCGATCGGGGTTTTCGAGATTCCGCGCGGAAGAGACGTATATAATACTAGACTGGGTACATATCGCTAATCGTCAGCCGAGAGTGCATCTAATATTAGTACTAAAAAGATTTACAAAAATTTACAATAAAAAAATACTTTTTTTTTCTTTTTTTCTATTTACTATTGCTTTTTTTGCCTCACCTTCCTGCGGAACGTGAAGGGAAGACATATCGCCAAATTGTCATTATAACAACTGACCAAAACTACACAATGGTGCAAAATTTCCGTTTTCTCGTATAGATAGGTAGTTTTCTGAGACGGCGCCGTATAGGTGCTCTTTAAACTCGCACACCTTTGTGCAATGTGGGATATACTTTCCATATTTGCTCTATAAAAATATGTAAGTATTCAATCGATTAAAACATAAGCAAAAAATTATTCTTACATGGAAGCTATCAATTATCAGCTAACATTGTGCCGAGCCCTTCGGGTACGGCACTGTTCTAGTTCGTTCGTTTAATTATACGAGAGCTGTCACTTTGACAGGTAAGTGTATTTTTTTTTAGCTTTTTCGTAGCTAGGGTTATAGCTGTAAGAATTCGAAATTAAAAAATTTTCAGGTACCTAAATATAAATGTTTTATACGATAGCTGTCAAATTTTGACAGGTAGGAGTCAGTTTTTTTTTATCCTTTTCGTAGCGAGGGTTATCGCTGTAAAAATCCTAAAGTGAAAAATTTTTCAGATCCTAAATAACAAAGTTCTATATGACAGCTGTCAGACTTTGACAGGTAAGTTTCAATTTTTTTTTTGTTTTTTCGTAGCGAGAGTTACAGCTATAAGAATCCTAAATTTAAAAATATTTCAGTTTCTAAATAACAAAGTTCTATACGACAGCTGTCATTTTTACAGGTAAATGTCATTTTTTTTAAGCTTTTCTTGTATCTAGGATTAAAGCTGTAAGAATCCAAAATTTAAAAAAAAATTCAGTAGTTAAATAACAAAGTTCTATACGACAACTGTCAAATTTTGACAGGTAAGTTAAAAATTTTTTTTTAGATTTTTCGTAGCGAGATTTATAGCTATAAGAATCCTAAATGAAAAATTTTTCAGTTCCTAAATAACAAAGTTATATGCGACAGCTGTCATTTTGACAGGTAAATTACAAGTTTTTTTTAAGTTTTCTTGTATCTAGGATTATAGCTGTAAGAATTCGAAATTTAAAAAAAATTCAGTACCTAAATAACAAAGTTCTATACAACAGCTGTCAGATTTTGACAGGTAAGTGTCAATTTTTTTTTAGCTTTTTCGTAGCGACGGTTATAGCTGTAAGAATCTCAAATTAAAAAAAAATTCAGTACCTAGATAACAAAGTTTTATACGATACCTGTCAGATTTTGACAGGTAAGTGTCAATTTATTTTAACTTTTTTCGTAGCGAGGGTTAAAGCTGTAATAAAACTAAATTAAAAAAATTTTCAGTACCAAAATAACAAAGTTCTATACGACAGCTGTCAAATTATATATACTTAAATAGTAATTCTTATTTTTTATAATTTGCTACCATTTCTATGCTGTTTAGGTATAGAATAATATATTTGAAAAAAGTAGTATTTGAGATGACCCAAACGAATATCCAAACCAAAAGTATATCGGACGCACCCAATTCGATTTATTAACGATCCAATATGACCCTACATTGATTTTAAAAAAATCAAAAAAATTACTTCCCAACTATCGATCGCGTTCGCAAACAACAGTGTTTTATAGCCCAACGTCGTCTACACGTCGAGAAAGTTTAAATCGATTAAAATGATTTTTGCCACCTGTATCGCCCTACAACGAAAAAAAAAATATTTTTTAACTTTGACTTTAATAACTTTTTTCCGGTACACCCTGTATATTTGAAATTGTTCCCAGAACGTGCCCCGACTATTCCTTTCTACGCCCAGAAAGTTTGAATCGTTTTGCTCTAACCGTTTCCGAAAAAAAAATTCGCGAATATCGAAATGTTGAATAACCTTCTACCACGTGGCGACGGATTATCAATGTCGGAACGCCATCTTTAAAATCGAAATTACAACTATTTCTGAAACATTTTGGGCAAATATTTTGGTCAATAAAATTAGAAGAAGGTTCAAGGTAGATATTCCACCCGATTTAAAATCTGGAAATGTTCTTATTATTCTAGCAAGTCACGCTGAAAACACCCATTTTTCGCCATTTTTGACAGCCTGATTTTTAGAATTAATATAATTAATTTAGATACATCAATATCAAGGCACTCTTAGTCAAAAGTGAATGGTGTTAGAATTTGTAAAGATTGCCTGTTTCCGCACCCAAAAAAGCGACTTTTCGCAATTTTGCGAATATATTTTAATGATTTTGAATATGTAGAGGTGTTGCGAAGTAATCAGCGCATTTTTTGAGAAAAAAATAAAACGGTTTTGTTAAAAATTGAATAAGCTACAGTCGATATAGTAAAAAAAAAGCTTCCGTTTTTTCCGTATTAAAGATAAAGAAACGAAAAAATATCTATTAAATACAATTTGACGAGCTCTATCCGCTAAAGTTTACAACGTTTCGATCAAAAGTCGTTTTCAGTACGAAAAAAAATAAAAACCGTGAAAAAATCAGGCCTAACTTTATGATTTCCACTTTCTTACAATTTTCGGCAATTTCCATTCCAGTTAGGTATAGAACGATATATTGGAAAAAGGTAGATTTTGAGATGGCCTAACCGATTATCCAAACCGAATGTCGATTGGATGCACCCCATTCAACTTATTAGCGATCCAAGAGGTACCATTTTGGACCAAATTTTGACTTTTAAAAAATAAAAAAAATTATTTCCAAACTTTCGATCGCGCTCACAAACAATAGGCTTCTGTAGCCGACGGTCGTCTACACGTCGAAAAAGTTTAAATCGAAAAAATTAATTTTTACGACCTATATCGAATTTCAACGAGAATCGGATATTATTCAACTTTCAAAATTAATAACTTTTTTTCAGTACACCCTGTATATTCGAAATTTTTACACAACGTACCCCCACTATTCCTCTCTAAACTGAAAAAGTTTCAATCGTCCCACTCTAACAGTTTCCGAGAAAAAAAATCGCAAATATGAAAATGTCGAAAGCCACGGCGGCGGCGGCGGCGGCGACAACATACATACATTATTTTCACCGAAGCGCCGTATAACATATCGCGGTGTAGCGCGATATGTAACTAGACTGGGTACATATCGCTAATCGTCAGCCGAGAGTGCATCTAATATTAGTACTAAAAAAAAATTTACAATAAAAAAATACTTTTCTTTTACTCTATTTACTGTTGCTTTTTTGCCTCACCTTCCTGCGGAACGTGAAGGGGAAACATATCGCCAAATTGTCATTATAACAACTGACAAAAACTAAAAAATAAAAAAACGGTTGCAAAATTTCCGGTTTTTCGTATAGAGAGGTAGGTTTTGAAGACGGCATCGTATAGTGTTCGATGTCCTATTTTCATTGCCGTCTCGCTCGATTCGCTATGACTTTTCGTTACTGAAATATATTATTATATATTATTTAATATGATGATATTGATATTGACATTTATAGGTGCTTTTTAAACTCCCACACCTTTGTGCAATGTGGGATATACTTTTCATATTTCATTATTATTATCACATTATCAGCTAATAAATTTTTGAAAATATTATTGTGCCGAGCCCTTCGGGCACGGCACTGCTCCAGTTCGTTTAATTTTATACTTTTGACAAAACCATTTGTTAGCAAGCGCTAATTGTAAGCACCTTGATTCATGTTCAAAAAAATATTTGTAGTTTCTTCACAACCCAGGTCGCAATAGAAATATAAGTATGTGTAATTTTTTACTACTCGAGTTCGTTTTTTTCGTACTGATGATTGACGCTATAAGAATCTGAAATTCAATCATTTTTATTACCCAAATAACAAAGTTTTATACGACAGCTGTCAGATTTTGACAGGTAAGTTTCAATTTTTTTTTAGCTTTTTCGTAGCGAGAGTTACTACTGTAAGAATCCTGAATTGATAATTTTTTTCAGTTCCTAAATACAAAGTTTTATACCATAGCTGTCAAATTTTGACAGGTAAGTGTTAATTAGAACAATATATTTGAAAAAAGTAGTATTTGAGATGACCTAAGCGAATTTCCAAACCAAAAATATGTGGGACGCACGCAATTCGATTTATTATCGATCCAACATGCTCCTACATTGATTTTAAAAAAATCTAAAAATTGACTTCCCAACTTCCGATCGCCTTGGCAAACAATAGGCTTCTGTAGCCGACGGTCGTCTACGCGTCGAAAAAGTTTAAATCGAAAAAACTAATTTTTGTGGCCTGTATCGAATGCCAACGAGATCCCGATATTTCTCGACTTTAAAAATTAATAACTTTTTTCCGGCACACCCTGTATATTAGAAATTTTTACACAACGTACCCCCACTATTCCTATCTAAACCCTAAAAGTTTCAATCGTCCCACTCTAACCGTTTCCGAGAAGAAAAAAAATCGCAACTGTGGAAATGTCTTACATAGACGAAATTGTTCAAGAGCTGATCGGGGTTTTCGAGATTCCGCGCGGAAGAGACGTATATAATACTAGACTGGGTACATATCGCTAATCGTCAGCCGAGAGTGCATCTAATATTAGTACTAAAAAGATTTACAAAAATTTACAATAAAAAAATTATTTTCTTTTCTTTTTTTCTATTTACTATTGCTTTTTTTGCCTCACCTTCCTGCGGAACGTGAAGGGAAAACATATCGCCAAATTGTCATTATAACAACTGACTAAAACTACACAATGGTGCAAAATTTCCGTTTTCTCGTATAGGTAGGTAGTTTTCTGAGACGGCGCCGTATAGGTGCTCTTTAAACTCGCACACCTTTGTGCAATGTGGGATATACTCTCCATATTTGCTCTATAAAAATATGTAAGTATTCAATCGATTAAAACATAAGCAAAAAATTATTCTTACATGGAAGCTATCAATTATCGGCTAATAAATTTGTAGAAATATTATTGTGCCGAGCCCTTCGGGCACGGCACTGTTCTACTTCGTTCGTTTAATTATACGAGAGCTGTCACTTTGACAGGTAAGTGTAATTTTTTTTAGCTTTTTCGTAGCGAGGGTTATAGCTGTAAGAATTCGAAATTAAAAAATTTTCAGGTATCTAAATAAGAATGTTTTATACGATAGCTGTCAAATTTTGACAGGTAGGTGTCAGTTTTTTTTTATCCTTTTCGTAGCGAGGGTTATCGCTGTAAAAATCCTAAAGTGAAAATTTTTTCAGATCCTAAATAACAAAGTTCTATACGACAGCTGTCATTTTGACAGGTAAATGTCAATTTTTTTAAAGCTTTTCTTGTATCTAGGATTAAAGCTGTAAGAATCCAAATTTTAAAAAAAATTCAGTAGTTAAATAACAAAGTTCTATACGACAGCTGTCAAATTTTGACAGGTAAGTTTAAATTTTTTTTTTAGATTTTTCGTAGCGAGATTTATAGTTGTAAGAATCCTAAATGAAAAATTTTTCCGTTCCTAAATAACAAAGTTATATACGACAGCTGTCATTTTGACAGGTAAATTGCAAGTTTTTTTTAAGCTTTTCTTGTATCTAGGATTATAGCTGTAAGAATTCGAAATAAAAAAAAAATTCAGAACCTAAATAACAAAGTTCTATACGACAGCTGTCAAATTTTGACAGGTAAGTTAAAATTTTTTTTTTAGATTTTTCGTAGCGAGATTTATAGCTGTAAGAATCCTAAATGAAAAATTTTTCAGTTCCCAAATAACAAAGTTATATACGACAGCTGTCATTTTGACAGGTAAATTGCAAGTTTTTTTTAAGCTTTTCTTGTATCTAGGATTATAGCTGTAAGAATTCGAAATTAAAAAAAAATTCAGTACCTAAATAACAAAGTTCTATACGACAGCTGTCAGATTTTGACAGGTAAGTGTCAATTTTTTTTTAGCTTTTTCGTAGCGACGGTTATAGCTGTAAGAATCCCAAATTTTAAAAAAATTCAGTACCTAGATAACAAAGTTTTATACGATACCTGTCAGATTTTGACAGGTAAGTGTCAATTTATTTTAACTTTTTTCGTAGCGAGGGTTAAAGCTGTAATAAAACTAAATTAAAAAAATTTTCAGTACCAAAATAACAAAGTTCTATACGACAGCTGTCAAATTATATATACTTAAATAGTAATTCTTATTTTTTATAATTTGCTACCATTTCTATGCTGTTTAGGTATAGAACAATATATTTGGAAAAAGTAGTATTTGAGATGACCTAAACGAATATCCAAACCAAAAGTATATCGGACGCACCCAATTCGATTTATTAACGATCCAATATGACCCTACATTGATTTTAAAAAAATCAAAAAAATTACTTCCCAACATTTGATCGCGTTCGCAAACAACAGTGTTTTGTAGCCCAACGTCGTCTACATGTCGAAAAAGTTTAAATCGATTAAAATAATTTTTGCCACCTGTATCGCCCTACAACGAAAAAAAACATATTTTTTAACTTTGACTTTAATAACTTTTTTCCGGTACACCCTGTATATTTGAAATTGTTCCCAGAACGTGCCCCGACTATTCCTCTCTACGTCCAGAAAGTTTGAATCGTTTTGCTCTAACCGTTTCCGAAAAAAAAATTCGCGAATATCGAAATGTCGAATAACCTTCTACCACGTGGCGACGGATTATCAATGTCGAAACGCCATCTTTAAAATCGAGATTACAACCATTTCTGAAACATTTTGGGCAAATATTTTGGTCAATAAAATTAGTAGAAGGTTCAAGGTAGATATTCCACCCGATTTAAAATCTGGAAATGTTCTTATTATTCTAGCAAGTCACGCTGAAAACACCCATTTTTCGCCATTTTTGACAGCCGGATTTTTAGAATTAATAATTATTTTAGATACATCAATATCAAGGCACTCTTAGTCAAAAGTGAATGGTGTTAGAATTTGTAAAGATTGCCTGTTTCCGCACCCAAAAAAGCGACTTTTCTCAATTTTGCGAATATATTTTAATGATTTTGAATATGTAGAGGTGTTGCGAAGTAATCAGCGCATTTTTTAAGAAAAAAATAAAACGGTTTTGTTAAAAATTGAATAAGCTACAGTCAATATAGTAAAAAAAAAGCTGCCATTTTTTCCGTATTAAAGATAAAGAAACGAAAAAATATCTCTTAAATACAATTTGACGAGCTCTATCCGCTAAAGTTTACAACGTTTCGATCAAAAGTCGTTTTCAGTACGAAAAAAAATAAAAACCGTGAAAAAATCAGGCCTAACTTTATGATTTCCACTTTCTTACAATTTTCGGCAATTTCCATTCCAGTTAGGTATAGAACGATATATTGGAAAAAGGTAGATTTTGAGATGGCCTAACCGATTATCCAAACCGAATGTCGATTGGATGCACCCAATTCGACTTATTAGCGATCCAAGAGGTACCATTTTCGACCAAATTTTGACTTTGAAAAAATCAAAAAAATTACTTTCAATCTCTCGATCGTGCTCACAAACAATAGGCTTCTGTAACTCGCGGTCCTCTACACGTCCAAAAAGTTTCAATCGATCAAGTTCATTCCTGGGACCACGGTGTGGGCCGCGTGAAACCCGACTTTTTTCGACTTTGACGTTTAATAACTTTTTTCCGGCACACCCTGTATATTCCAAATTTTTACACAACGTACCCCCACTATTCCTCTCTAAACCCAAAACGTTTCAATCGTCCCACTTTAGCAGTTTCCGAGAAAAAAAATCGCAAATGTGAAAATAGCAAAAGCCACGACGACGACGACTACGACGACGCCGACAACATACATACATTATTTTCACCGAAGCGCCGTATAACATATCGCGGTTTAGCGCGATATGTAATAAGAAAATACTTTTCTTTTTTTCTATTTACTATTGCTTTTTTTACCTCACCTTCCTGCGGAACGTGAAGGGAAAACATATCGCCAAATTGTCATTATAACAACTGACCAAAACTACACAATGGTGCAAAATTTCCGTTTTCTCGTATAGATAGGTAGTTTTCTGAGACGGCGCCGTATAGGTGCTCTTTAAACTCGCACACCTTTGTGCAATGTGGGATATACTTTCCATATTTGCTCTATAAAAATATGTAAGTATTCAATCGATTAAAACATAAGGAAAAAATTATTCTTACATGGAAGCCATCAATTATCAGCTAATAAATTTATAGAAATATTATTGTGCCGAGCCCTTCGGGCACGGCACTGTTCTAGTTCGTTCGTTTAATTATACGAGAGCTGTCACTTTGACAGGTAAGTGTCATTTTTTTTAGCTTTTTCGTAGCGAGGGTTATAGCTGTAAGAATTCGAAATTAAAAAATTTTCAGGTACCTAAATAAAAAAGTTTTTTACGACAGCTGTCAAATTTTGACAGGTAAGTGTAATTTTTTTTAGCTTTTTCGTAGCGAGAGTTATAGCTGTAAGAATCTGAAATTAAAAAAAAATCAATACCTACCTAAATAACAAAGTTCTATACTACAGCTGTCAAATTATGACAGGCGGGTGTAAATTTTTTTAAGCTTTTTTCATATAGAGGATTGTAGCTATACGAATCCGAAATTAAAAATTTTTTAGTACCTAAATAACAAACTTTTATACGACAGCTGTCAAATTTTGACAGGTAAGTGTCAATTTATTTAAACTTTTTTCGTAGCGAGGGTTAAAGCTGTAATAATCCTAAATTAAAAAAATTTTCAGTACCCAAATAACAAAGTTCTATACGACAGCTGTCAAATTATGACAGGCGGGTGTAAATTTTTTTAATCTTTTTTCATATAGAGGATTATAGCTGTACAAATCCGAAATTTAAAAATTTTTCAGTGATTAAATAACAAAGTTCCATACGACAGCTGTCAAATTTTGACAGGTAAGTGTCGATTTTTTAAAAGTTTTTTCGTAACGAGGATTATAGCTGTAAGAATCCCAAATTGAAAAAATTTTCAGTACCTAAATAACAAAGTTCTATACGATAGCTGTCAAATTTTGACAGTTAAGTGTCAATTTTTTTTTAGCTTTTTCGTAGCGAGAGTTATAGCTGTAAGAGTCCGAAATTATAAAATTATCAGGTCCCTAAATAACAAAGTTCTATACGATAGCTGTCAAATTTTGACAGGTAAGTGTCAATTTTTTTTTTAGATTTTTTGTAACGAGGGTTATAGCTGTAAGAATCCTAAATTTAAAAATTTGTCAGTACCTAAATGACACAGTTTTATACGATAGCTGTCAAATTTTGACAGGTAAGTGTCATTTTTTTTTTAGATTTTTTGTAACGAGGGTTATAGCTGTAAGAATCCTAAATTAAAAAATTTCTCAGTTCCTAAATAACAAAGTTCTATACGACAGCTGTCATTTTGACAGGTAAATATCAAGTTTTTTTTAAGCTTTTCTTGTATCTAGGATTATAGCTGTAAGAATCCGAAATTTAAAAAAATTTCAGTACCTAAATAACAAAGTTCTTTACTACAGCTGTCAGATTTTGACAGGTAAGTGTAATTTTTTTTTAGCTTTTTCGTATAGATTATTATAGCTGTAAGAATCCAAAATTTAAAAAATTTTCAGTACGTAAATAACGACCTTAAAAAAAAAATTTAAAAAAAAAGAAAAAAAAACACTGGGGTTTGAACCCTCGACCTTCGTCTCCAAAATCAACAGCCTCTACTACTACGCTACCGAAGCTTAGAGAGTAATTTGTGGTAAATAGGATATTAATGACGTATTCGATATTACATAGAACGTTGAGTATTAAAGATACACACAAATAATACACTTTTTTCAATTATTTTTGGTCAACCGCAAAGAAAAAGGTCCAAGACAGGTGTTTCATACATTAAATTCTCTCCAAATATTATAAAAACTATAAAAATTGAAGGTAATATGCCTCCTGCAAGCCATTTTTATTATTACAAGTACGGGATAAATGCGATATTTTCCCCCTTATTTTTGGTCAAACGAAAAAGATAAAGGTTCAAGGTAGGTATTTCCCACAAAAGACGTAATCTAAATGGTCTTATTCCTCTAAAAAATCAATTTGGAAATCGCATTTTTCACCTATTTTTGACAGATGGTATAAAAGTTAAAGTTCAGGAACACGCACGTGGTAAAACCATGGCCAACTTTTTCTAAATCGAATGGTGTTAGAATTTGAAAATTGTGCCTGTTTCCGCACCCAAAAAAGCAACTTTGCTCAAATTTGCGAATATATTTTGATAAGTTTGGACATGCAGGAATATTGAGAAGTAATCAGCGCATATTTTGAGAAAAAAATAAAACGGTTTTGTTAAAAATTGAATAAGCTACAGTCGATATAGTAAAACCTCTGGTGAAGGAACCTATAAAAAAATCATAAATTAATTTTTTTGAGCCACAAAATATGTTTTCCCAAAGATCGCTTATAATACAAATTAAAGCTTCTTTATCCGTTGATATAGTGTACCAAGAAAAAATTCAAAATGTTATATATTATAGACACTTGCAGAATTATTTAAGCAAACCAGTGCAACGCCAACAGAAATTACGGGAAAAAGTTCATAAGCTGCCGTTTTTTCCGTATTAAAGATAAAAAAACGAAAAAATATCTCTTAAATACAATTTGACGGCTCTATCCGCTAAAGTATACAACGTTTCAATCAAAAGTCGTTTTCCGTACGAAAAAAAATAAACGGAATAAAAACGGAGAAAAAAATCACGCCTTACACTGTGGTTTCCAGTTTCTTACAATTTTTGATAATTTCCATTCCAGTTAGGTATAGAACAATATATTGGAAAAAGGTAGTTTTTGAGATGGCCTAACCGATTATCCATACCGAATGTCGATCGGATGCACCCAATTCGACTTATTAGCGATCCAAGAGGTACCATTTTGGACCAAATTTTGACTTTTAAAAAATTATTTCCAAACTTTTGATCGCGCTCACAAACAATAGGCTTCTGTAGCCGACGGTCGTCTACGCGTCGAAAAAGTTTAAATCGAAAAAACTAATTTTTGTGGCCTGTATCGAATTTCAACGAAAATCCGATATTTTTCGACTTTAAAAATTAATAACTTTTTTCCGGTACACCCTGTATATTCGAAATTTTCACACAACGTACCCCCACTATTCCTCTCTAAACCCAAAAAGTTTCAATCGTCCCACTCTAACCGTTTCTGAGAAAAAAAATCGCAAATGTGAAAATGTCGAAAAAGACGGCGGCGGCGGCGGCGACAACATACATACATTTTTTTCACCGAAGCGCCGTATAACATATCGCGGTGTAGCGCGATATGTAACTAGACTGGGTACATATCGCTAATCGTCAGCCGAGAGTGCATCTAATATTAGTACTAAAAAAATAATTTTCTTTTCCTTTTCTCTATTTACTATTGCTTTTTATACCTCACCTTCCTGCGGAACGTGAAGGAGAAACATATCGCCAAATTGTCATTATAACAACTGACAAAAACTAAAAAATAAAAAAACGGGTGCAAAATTTCCGGTTTCTCGTATAGATAGGTAGTTTTTGGAGACGGCTTCGTATAGTGGTCGACGTCCTATTTCCAATGCCGTCTCGCTCGATTCGCTACGACTTTTCGTTACTATATGATATTAACTATTCTTACATAGATAGCTGATAAATTGGTGAAAATTTTATTTAAAACTAGAAAATGGTGCAAAATTTCCATTTTTTCGTATAGATCGATAGGTAGTTTTTGAAGACGGCATCGTATAGTGGTCGACGTCCTATTTTCAATGCCGTCTCGCTCGATCCGCTACGACTTTTCGTTACCGAAATATATGATTATTGTGCCGAGCCCTTTGGGCACGGCACTGTTGGAGTTCGTTTGTTTCATTTTATACTTTTGACAAAACCATTTGTTAGCAACCTCTAATTTTGAAACATTTCAATTCGTGATAAAAAAATAAATTTTGTTTCTTTACAACCCAAGTTGGTTTTTTCGTACCGAGGATTGTCGCTGTAAGAATCCGAAATTTAAAAAACTTTCAGTACCTACCTACCTAAATAACAAAATATTAAAAAAAATAAAAAGACGCGCCTGGAATTGAACCCGGGATCATCGTGACCAAAAGTCGTAATCTGATATATACCACTAGGCCACCGACCACTTTAAAAACAATATAAAATATTATTGCCTTATTAAAGATAAAGAAACCAAAAAATACTTTTTATTGTAGTTTTTTTTATGATCCAAAGTAGTATTTGAGATGACCTAAACGAATCTCCAAATCAAAAATATGTGGGACGCACCCAATTCGATTTATTAACGATCCAACAGTCCCTACATTGATTTAAAAAAAATCAAAAAATTGACTTCCCAACATCCGATTACGTTGGTAAACAATAGGCTTCTGTAGCCGACGGTCGTCTATGCGTCGAAAAAATTTAAATCGAGAAAACTTATTTTTACGACCTGTATCGAATTTCAACGAGAAACCGATATTTTTTGACTTTGGGGTTTAACAACTTTTTTTCGGCACACCCTGTATATTCGAAATTTTCACACAACGTACCCCCACTATTCCTCTCTAAACCCAAAAAGTTTCAATCGTCCCACTCTAACCGTTTCCGAGAAAAAAAATCGCAAATGTGAAAATGTCTTACATAGACGAAATTGTTCAAGAGCCGATCGGGGTTTTCGAGATTCCGCGCGGAAGAGACGTATATAATACTAGACTGGGTACATATCGCTAATCGTCAGCCGAGAGTGCATCTAATATTAGTACCAAAAAGATTTACAAATATTTACAATAAGAAAATACTTTTCTTTTCTTTTTTTCTATTTACTATTGCTTTTTTTACCTCACCTTCCTGCGGAACGTGAAGGAAAAACATATCGCCAAATTGTCATTATAACAACTGACCAAAACTACACAATGGTGCAAAATTTCCGTTTTCTCGTATAGATAGGTAGTTTTCTGAGACGGCGCCGTATAGGTGCTCTTTAAACTCGCACACCTTTGTGCAATGTGGGATATACTTTCCATATTTGCTCTATAAAAATATGTAAGTATTTAATCGATTAAAACATAAGGAAAAAATTATTCTTACATGGAAGCTATCAATTATCAGCTAATAAATTTATAGAAATATTATTGTGCCGAGCCCTTCGGGCACGGCACTGTTCTAGTTCGTTCGTTTAATTATACGAGAGCTGTCACTTTGACAGGTAAGTGTCATTTTTTTTAGCTTTTTCGTAGCGAGGGTTATAGCTGTAAGAATTCGAAATTAAAAAATTTTCAGGTACCTAAATAAAAAAGTTTTTTACGACAGCTGTCAAATTTTGACAGGTAAGTGTAATTTTTTTTTAGCTTTTTCGTAGCGAGGGTTATAGCTGTAAGAATCTGAAATTAAAAAAAAATCAATACCTACCTAAATAACAAAGTTCTATACTACAGCTGTCAAATTATGACAGGCGGGTGTAAATTTTTTTAAGCTTTTTTCATATAGAGGATTATAGCTATACGAATCCGAAATTTAAAAATTTTTTAGTACCTAAATAACAAACTTTTATACGACAGCTGTCAAATTTTGACAGGTAAGTGTCAATTTATTTAAACTTTTTTCATAGCGAGGGTTAAAGCTGTAATAATCCTAAATTAAAAAATTTTTCAGTACCCAAATAACAAAGTTCTATACGACAGCTGTCAAATTATGACAGGCGGGTGTAAATTTTTTTAATCTTTTTTCATATAGAGGATTATAGCTGTACAAATCCGAAATTTAAAAATTCTTCAGTGATTAAATAACAAAGTTCCATACGACAGCTGTCAAATTTTGACAGGTAAGTGTCAATTTTTTAAAAGTTTTTTCGTAACGAGGATTATAGCTGTAAGAATCCCAAATTGAAAAAATTTTCAGTACCTAAATAACAAAGTTCTATACGATAGCTGTCAAATTTTGACAGTTAAGTGTCAATTTTTTTTTAGCTTTTTCGTAGCGAGAGTTATAGCTGTAAGAGTCCGAAATTATAAAATTATCAGGTCCCTAAATAACAAAGTTCTATACGATAGCTGTCAAATTTTGACAGGTAAGTGTCAATTTTTTTTTTAGATTTTTTGTAACGAGGGTTATAGCTGTAAGAGTCCTAAATTTAAAAATTTGTCAGTACCTAAATAACACAGTTTTATACGATAGCTGTCAAATTTTGACAGGTAAGTGTCAATTTTTTTTAGATTTTTTTTAGATTTTTTGTAACGAGGGTTATAGCTGTAAGAATCCTAAATTAAAAAATTCCTCAGTTCCTAAATAACAAAGTTCTATACGACAGCTATCATTTTGACAGGTAAATATCAAGTTTTTTTTAAGCTTTTCTTGTATCTAGGATTATAGCTGTAAGAATCCGAAATTTAAAAAAATTTCAGTACCTAAATAACAAAGTTCTTTACTACAGCTGTCAGATTTTGACAGGTAAGTGTAATTTTTTTTTAGCTTTTTCGTATAGATTATTATAGCTGTAAGAATCCAAAATTTAAAAAATTTTCAGTACGTAAATAACGACATTAAAAAAAAAATTAAAAAAAAAAGAAACAAAAACACTGGGGTTTGAACCCTCGACCTTCGTCTCCAAAATCAACAGTCTTTAGTAGTACGCCACCGAAGCTTATAGATGGATTTGTGGTAAATAGGATATTAATGACGTATTCGATATTACATAGAACGTTGAGTATTGAAGATACACACAAATAATACACTTTTTTCAATTATTTTTGGTCAACCGCAAAGAAAAAGGTCCAAGACAGGTGTTTCATACATTAAATACTCCCCAAATATTATTAAAACTATAAAAATTGAAGTTAATATGCCTCCTGCAAGCCATTTTTATTATTTTTGGTCAAACGAAAAAGATAAAGGTTCAAGGTAGGTATTTCCCACAAAAGACGTAATCTAAATGGTCTTATTCCTCTAAAAAATCAATTTGGAAATCGCATTTTTCACCTATTTTTGACAGATGGTATAAAAGTTAAAGTTCAGGAAAACGCACGTGGTAAAACCATGGCCAACTTTTTCTAAATCGAATGGTGTTAGAATTTGAAAATTGTGCCTGTTTCCGCACCCAAAAAAGCAACTTTGCTCAAATTTGCGAATATATTTTGATAAGTTTGGACATGCAGGAATATTGAGAAGTAATCAGCCCATATTTTGAGAAAAAAATAAAACGGTTTTGTTAAAAATTGAATAAGCTACAGTCGATATAGTAAAACCTCTGGTGAAGGAACCTATAAAAAAATCATAAATTAATTTTTTTGAGCCACAAAATATGTTTTCCCAAAGATCGCTTATAATACAATTTAAAGCTTCTTTATCCGTTGATATAGTGTACCAAGAAAAAATTCAAAATGTTATATATTATAGACACTTGCAGAATTATTTAAGCAAACCAGTGCAACGCCAACAGAAATTACGGGAAAAAGTTCATAAGCTGCCGTTTTTTCCGTATTAAAGATAAAAAAACAAAAAAATATCTCTTAAATACAATTTGACGGCTCTATCCGCTAAAGTATACAACGTTTCAATCAAAAGTCGTTTTCCGTACGAAAAAAAATAAACGGAATAAAAACGGAGAAAAAAAATCACGCCTTACACTGTGGTTTCCAGTTTCTTACCATTTTCGGCAATTTCCATTCCAGTTAGGTATAGAATGATATATTGGAAAAAGGTAGATTTTGAGATGGCCTAACCGATTATCCAAACCGCATGTCGATTGGATGCACCCAATTCGACTTATTAGCGATCCAAGAGGTACCATTTTCGACCAAATTTTGACTTTGAAAAATTCAAAAAAATTACTTCCAAACTTTCGATCGCGCTCACAAACAATAGGGTTCTGTAGCCCACGGTCGTCTACGCGTCGAAAAAGTTTAAATCGAAAAAACTAATTTTTGTGGCCTGTATCGAATTTCAACGAAAATCCGATATTTTTCGACTTTAAAAATTAATAACTTTTTTCCCGTACACCCTGTATATTCGAAATTTTTACACAACGTACCCCCACTATTCCTCTCTAAACCCAAAAAGTTTCAATCGTCCCACTCTAACCGTTTCTGAGAAAAAAAATCGCAAATGTGAAAATGTCGAAAAAGACGACGGCCACGACTGCCACGACGGCGGCGACAACATACATACATTATTTTCACCGAAGCGCCTATATAGGCAGAGTATCAAGAGCAGTCAGGATTGTCGTGATTTCGCGCCGAAGCGCCGTATAACATATCGCGTGTTTGCGCGATATGTAACTAGACTGGGTACATATCGCTAATCGTCAGCCGAGAGTGCATCTAATATTAGTACTAAAAAGATTTACAAAAATTTACAATAAAAAAATACTTTTCTTTTCTTTTTTTCTATTTACTATTGCTTTTTTTGCCTCACCTTCCTGCGGAACGTGAAGGGAAAACATATCGCCAAATTGTCATTATAACAACTGACCAAAACTACACAATGGTGCAAAATTTCCGTTTTCTCGTATAGATAGGTAGTTTTCTGAGACGGCGCCGTTTAGGTGCTCTTTAAACTCGCACACCTTTGTGCAATGTGGGATATACTTTCCATATTTGCTCTATAAAAATATGTAAGTATTCAATCGATTAAAACATAAGCAAAAAATTATTCTTACATGGAAGCTATCAATTATCAGCTAATAAATTTGTAGAAATATTATTGTGCCGAGCCAATACGTCCCTTATTATCGCTTTTAGAATAGAAATCAATATAACCTTTTATCTGGACCATAGAAAAAGGCAACTTTTTTATTTGAAGAGGTTCTATCTAAGCTTTATCAGTTTCGAGATATTGGCTAATATATACCACTTTTAATTCCATATCTCAAAAACTATAAGACCTACAAAAAATTTCTAAGAACTTAAAGTAAAGATCTCTTAAGGATGCTACTTATTAGTTATATACATTGTTGCCGTATCTCTTTCAGTTTCCGAGGAAAATGGTCTTTTATGGATTTCATAGCATTTTCCTGAGCATATACATGGAAAAAATGCCAAAATTTAAAATTCGCAAATAAGTCAATTTTTCGGTACATTTCCATCAAAAATAACGTAAAACCCGAAAATAGCGAAGAAAATATGATAATTAACAATTCTATGAATTTTTACAAAAATATCCAGAAAACTCGGATTTTTTTGTCGGTTTTCAAAGTTTCCTCAATACGTCCCTTATTACGGCCTTTGGAACAAAAGTTAATATAACCTTTTACCTGGACCATAGAAAAAGGCAACTTTTTTATTTGAAGAGGTTCTATCTAAGCTTTATCAGTTTCGAGATATTGGCTAATATATGAAAACCACTTTTAATTCCATACCTCAAAAACTATAAGACCTACAAAAAATTTCTAAGAACTTAAAGTAAAGATCTCTTAAGGATGCTACTTATTAGTTATATACATTGTTGCCGTATCTCTTTCAGTTTCCGAGGAAAATGGTCTTTTATGGATTTCATAGCATTTTCCTGAGATGGAAAAAATGCCAAAATTTAAAATTCGCAAATATGTCAATTTTTCGGTACATTTCCATCAAAAATAACGTAAAACCCGAAAATAGCGAAGAAAATATGATAATTAACAATTCTATGAATTAAAAAAAAAATATCCAGAAAACTCGGATTTTTTTGTCGGTTTTCAAAGTTTCCTCAATACGTCCCTTATTACGGCCTTTAAAACAAAAGTTAATATAACGTTTTATCTGGACAATAGAAAAAGGCAACTTTTTTATTTGAAGAGTTTCTATCTAAGTTCTATCAGTTTCGAGATATTGGCAAATACATGAAAACCACTTTTAATTCCATATCTCAAAAACTATAAGACGTACAAAAAATTTCTAAGAACTTAAAGTAAAGATCTCTTAAGGATGCTACTTATTAGTTATATACATTGTTGCCATATCTCTTTCAGTTTCCGAGGAAAATGGTCTTTTATGGATTTCATAGCATTTTCCTGAGATGGAAAAAATGCCAAAATTTAAAATTTGCAAATAAGTCAATTTTTCGGTACATTTCCATCAAAAATAACGTAAAACCCGAAAATAGCGAAGAAAATATGATAAATAACAATTCTATGAATTTTTTTAAAAAATCCAGAAAACTCGGATTTTTTGGTCGGTTTTCACAGTTTCCTCAATACGTCCCTTATTACGGCCTTTGGAACAAAAGTTGATATAACGTTTTATCTGGACAATAGAAAAAGGCAACTTTTTTATTTAAAGAGTTTCTATCTAAGTTCTATCAGTTTCGAGATATTGGCAAATACATGAAAACCACTTTTAATTCCATATCTCAAAAACTATAAGACCTACAAAAAATTTCTAAGAACTTAAAGTGAAGATCTCATAAAGATGATACTTATTAGTTATATACATTGTTGCTTTTTTTGCCTCACCTTCCTGCGGAACGCTGCCAAATTGTCATTATAACAACTGACAAAAACTAAAAAATAAAAATAACGGGTGCAAAATTTCCGTTTTCTTGTATAGATAGGTAGTTTTTGAAGACGGCATCGTATATTGATCGATGTCCCGTTTCCAATTCCGTCTCGCTCGATTCGCTACGACTTTTCGTTACAATATATGATATTTAATATTATGATATTGATATTAACATTGAACCCATCAGCACCGGCTTTTTTTAAAATTGCACAGCAAACGTATCAATGTGGAATATACTTTCCAAGTTTGTTCTATAAAAATATGTATTCAATCGATTTAAACATAAGTAAAGAAACTATTCTTACATTGATAGCTGATAAATTAGTTTAAAAGCTTATTTTGCCGAGCCCTTCCGGCACGGCACTGTTCCAATTCGTTTATTTTATTTCATACTTTTTACAAAACCATTTGTTAGCAACCTTTAATAATTGCCTAAAGGATTATCCAAACCGAATGTCGATCGGATGGACCCAATTCGACTTATTAACGATTCAATAGGTACCTGTTTAGTCCCATATTTAACTTTGAAAAAATTTAAAAAATTATTTCCAAACTTTCGATTGCGCTCACAAACAATAGGGGTCTGTAGCCTACGGTCGTCTACGCGTCGAAAAAGTTTAAATCGAAAAAACTAATTTTTGTGGCCTGTACCGAATGACAACGAGACTCCGATAATTATCAAGTTTAAAAATTAATAACTTTTTTCCCGTACACCCTGTATATTCAAAATGTTTACACATTGTACCCCCACTATTCCTCTCTAAACTGAAAAAGTTTCAATTGTCCCACTCTTACCGTTTCCGAGAAAAGAAATCGCAAATGTGAAAATGTCGAAACTGACGACGACAACTTATTTTAAATGTAGCCGCCGTATATAATACTAGACTGGGTACATATCGCTAATCGTCAGCCGAGAGTGCATCTAATATTAGTACTAAAAAAAAATTTACAATAAAAAAATACTTTTCTTTTCTTTCTCTCTATTTACTATTGCTTTTTTTGCCTCACCTTCCTGCGGAACGTGAAGGAGAAACATATCGCCAAATTGTCATTATAACAACTGACCAAAACCAGAAAATGGTGCAAAATTTCCATTTTTTCGTATAGATAGGTAGTTTTTGGAGACGGCATCGTATAGTGGCCGACGTCCTATTTCCAATGCCGTCTCGCTCGATTCGCTACGACCTTTCGTTGCGGAAATATATGATATTTAATATTATGATATTGACATTTATAGGTGCTTTTTAAACTCACACACCTTTGTGCAATGTGGGATATACGTTCCATATTTCATTATCATAATCACATTATCAGCTAATAAATTTGTGGAAATATTATTGTGCCGAGCCCTTCGGGCACGGCACTGTTTAAGTTCGTTCGTTTTATTTTATTCTTTTCACAAAACCATTTGTTAGCAAGCCCTAATTGTAAAGAATTTCGCGATAAAAAAAATTTGTGGTTTCTTCACAACCCAGGTGGCAATAAAAACATATGTGTAATTTTTCACTACCCAAGTTCGTTTTTTTCGTACTGAGGATTGACGCTGTAAGAATCTGAAATTCAAAAATTTTCAGTACGTAAATAACAAAGTTCTATACGACAGCTGTTATTTTGACAGGTAAATGTCAAGTTTATTTTAAGCGTTTCATGTATCTAGGATTATAGCTGTAAGATCCCAAAATTTAAAAAATTTTCAGTACCTAAATAACAAAGTTGAATACAACAGCTGTCAAATTTTGACAGGTAAGTGTCAATTTTTTTAACCCTTTTCTTGTATCTAGGATTACAGCTGTAAGAATTCTAAATAAAAAAATTTTTGAATTCCTAAATAACAAAGTTTTATAGGACAGCTGTCATTTTGACAGGTAAATGTAATTTTTTTTAAAGCTTTTCTTGTATCTAGCATTATAGATGTAAAAATCTTAAATTAAAAAAAAATTCAGTACCTAAATAACAAAGTTTTATACGACAGCTGTCAAATTTTGAAAGGTAATTGTCAATTATTTTTTAGCTTTTTCGTAGCGAGGGTTATAGCTGTAATAATCCTAAATTAAAAAAATTTTCAGTACCAAAATAACAAAGTTCTATACGACAGCTGTCAAATTATGACAGGCGGGTGTAAATTTTTTTAATCTTTTTTCATATAGAGGATTATAGCTGTACAAATCCAAAATTTAAAAATTTTTCAGTGATTAAATAACAAAGTTCCATACGACAGCTGTCAAATTTTGACAGGTAAGTGTCAATTTTTTTAAAGTTTTTTCGTAACGAGGATTATAGCTGTAAGAATCCCAAATTGAAAAAATTTTCAGTACCTAAATAACAAAGTTCTATACGATAGCTGTCAAATTTTGACAGTAAACTGTCAATTTTTTTTTAGCTTTTTCGTAGCGAGAGTTATAACTGTAAGAGTCCGAGATTATAAAATTATCAGGTCCCTAAATAACAAAGTTCTATACGATAGCTGTCAAATTTTGACAGGTAAGTGTCAATTTTTTTTTTGATTTTTTGTAACGAGGGTTATAGCTGTAAGAGTCCTAAATTTAAAAATTTGTCAGTACCTAAATAACACAGTTTTATACGATAGCTGTCAAATTTTGACAGGTAAGTGTCAATTTTTTTTTAGATTTTTTGTAACGAGGGTTATAGCTGTAAGAATCCTAAATTAAAAAATTTCTCAGTTCCTAAATAACAAAGTTCTATACGACAGCTGTCATTTTGACAGGTAAATATCAAGTTTTTTTTAAGCTTTTCTTGTATCTAGGATTATAGCTGTAAGAATCCGAAATTTAAAAAATTTCAGTACCTAAATAACAAAGTTCTATACTACAGCTGTCAGATTTTGACAGGTAAGTGTAATTTTTTTTTAGCTTTTTCGTATAGATTATTATAGCTGTAAGAATCCAAAATTTAAAAAAATTTCAGTACCTAAAATAACGACATTAAAAAAAAAATTAAAAAAAAAGAAAAAAAAACACTGGGGCTTGAACCCTCGACCTTCGTCTCCAAAGTCAACAGTCTTTAGTACTACGCCACCGAAGCTTGCAGATTGATTTGTGGTAAATAGGATATTAATGACGTATTCGATATTACATAGAACGTTGAGTATTGAAGATACACACAAATAATACACTTTTTTCAATTATTTTTGGTCAACCGCAAAGAAAAAGGTCCAAGACAGGTATTTCATACATTAAATACTCTCCGAATATTTTAAAAAGTATAAAAATTGAAGTTAATATGCCTCCTGCAAGCTATTTTTATTATTACAAGTACGCGTATAAATGCGATATTTTCCCCCTTATTTTTGGTCAAACGAAAAAGATAAAGGTTCAAGGTAGGTATTTCCCACAAAAGACATAGTCTAAATGTTCTTATTCCTCTAAAAAATCAATTTGGAAATCGCATTTCTCACCTATTTTTGACAGATGGTATAAAAGTTAAAGTTCAGGAACACGCACGTGGTAATGGTTTTACCACGCCAACTTTTTCTAAATCGAATGGTGTTAGAATTTGAAAATTGTGCCTGTTTCCGCACCCAAAAAAGCGACTTTTCTCAATTTTGCGAATATATTTTAATGATTTTGAATATGTAGAGGTGTTGCGAAGTAATCAGCGCATTTTTTGAGAAAAAAATAAAACGGTTTTGTTAAAAATTGAATAAGCTACAGTCGATATAGTAAAAAAAAAGCTGCCGTTTTTTCCGCATTAAAGATAAAGAAACGAAAAGATATCTCTTAAATACAATTTGACGAGCTCTATCCGCTAAAGTTCACAACGTTTCGATCAAAAGTCGTTTTCAGTACGAAAAAAAATAAAAACCGTGAAAAAATCAGGCCTAACTTTATGATTTCCACTTTCTTACAATTTTCGGCAATTTCCATTCCAGTTAGGTATAGAACGATATATTGGAAAAAGGTAGATTTTGAGATGGCCTAACCGATTATCCAAACCGCATGTCGATTGGATGCACCCAATTCGACTTATTAGCGATCCAAGAGGTACCATTTTCGACCAAATTTTGACTTTGAAAAAATCAAAAAAATTACTTCCAATCTCTCGATCGTGCTCACAAACAATAGGCTTCTGTAACTCGCGGTCCTCTACACGTCCAAAAAGTTTCAATCGATCAAGTTCATTCCTGGGACCACGGTGTGGGCCGCGTGAAACCCGACTTTTTTCGACTTTGACGTTTAATAACTTTTTTCCGGCACACCCTGTATATTCGAAATTTTTACAGAACGTACCCCCACTATTCCTCTCTAAACCGAAAAAGTTTCAATCGTCCCACTCTAACCGTTTCCGAGAAAAAAAATCGCAAATGTGAAAATGTCGAAAGTGACGACGACGCCAACATACATACATTATTTTTACCGAAGCGCCTATATAGGCGGAGTATCAAGAGCAGTCAGGATTGTCGTGATTTCGCGCCGAAGCGCCGTATAACATATCGCGTGTTTGCGCGATATGTAACTAGACTGGGTACATATCGCTAATCGTCAGCCGAGAGTGCATCTATTATTAGTACTAAAAAATTGTATTTAAAAAGTATTTTTCTTAGTTTCTTTTTTCTATGTTTTCTATTGCTTTTTTTGCCTCACCTTCCTGCGGAACGTGAAGGGGAAACATATCGCCAAATTGTCATTATAACAACTGACAAAAACTAAGAAATAAAAATAACCGGTGCAAAATTTCCGTTTTCTTGTATAGATAGGTAGTTTTTGAAGACGGCATCGTATAGTGCTCGATGTCCCGTTTCCAATGCCGTCTCGCTCGATTCGCTACGACTTTTCGTTACGGAAATATATGATATTTAATATTATGATATTGATATTAACATTGAACCCATCAGCACCGGCTTTTTTTTAAATCGCACAGCAAACGTATCAATGTGGAATATACTTTCCAAGTTTGTTCTATAAAAATATGTATTCAATCGATTTAAACATAAGTAAAGAAACTATTCTTACATTGATAGCTGATAAATTAGTTTAAAAGCTTATTTTGCCGAGCCCTTCCGGCACGGCACTGTTCCAATTCGTTTATTTTATTTCATACTTTTTACAAAACCATTTGTTAGCAACCTTTAATAATTGCCTAAAGGATTATCCAAACCGAATGTCGATCGGATGGACCCAATTCGACTTATTAACGATTCAATAGGTACTTGTTTAGTCCCATATTTAACTTTGAAAAAATTTAAAAAATTATTTCCAAACTTTCGATCGCGCTCACAAACAATAGGGGTCTGTAGCCTACGGTCGTCTACGCGTCGAAAAAGTTTAAATCGAAAAAACTAATTTTTGTGGCCTGTACCGAATGACAACGAGACTCCGATAATTATCAACTTTAAAAATTAATAACTTTTTTTCCGTGCACCCTGTATATTCAAAATTTTTACACATTGTACTTTCACTATTCCTCTCTCAACTGAAAAAGTTTCAATCGTCCCACTCTTACCGTTTCCGAGAAAAGAAATCGCAAATGTGAAAATGTCGAAACTGACGACGACAACTTATTTTAAATGTAGCCGCCGTATATAATACTAGACTGGGTACATATCGCTAATCGTCAGCCGAGAGTGCATCTAATATTAGTACTAAAAAAATCATTTTCTTTTCCTTTTCTCTATTTACTATTGCTTTTTATACCTCACCTTCCTGCGGAACGTGAAGGAGAAACATATCGCCAAATTGTCATTATAACAACTGACAAAAACTAAAAAATAAAAAAACGGGTGCAAAATTTCCGGTTTCTCGTATAGATAGGTAGTTTTTGGAGACGGCATCGTATAGTGGTCGACGTCCTATTTCCAATGCCGTCTCATTCGATTCGCTACGACTTTTCGTTACTGAAATATATAATACTAGACTGGGTACATATCGCTAATCGTCAGCCGGGAGTGCATCTAATATTAGTACTAAAAAAAAATTTACAATAAAAAAATACTTTTCTTTTCTTTTTTTCTATTTACTATTGCTTTTTTTGCCTCACCTTCCTGCGGAACGTGAAGGGGAAACATATCGCCAAATTGTCATTATAACAACTGACCAAAACTAGACAATGGTGCAAAATTTCCATTTTCTCGTATAGATAGGTAGTTTTCGGAGGCGGTGCCGTATAGTGCTCAACGTCCCGTTTCCAATGCCGCCTCGCTCGTCTGTCGGCCATATTGCAATCTCTTTGTCCACCTATATGTATAGTTTTATTTGTGGGGTCATACCGCCTAACGGCGGTATAAAGTACATTTTCATGTTACGTTATATGTTTTACGACGTACTTAGTTATTTCACACAATATTATCATTATTACTACAGAGATTATGCATAGTTTTTTAACAATCAAAGATTATGCATAGTTTTTTCACAACCAAAGATCGGTGAAGATTATGGCATAGTCTTATGACAAACAAAGATTATGACATATTTTTTATGACAAACAAATTTTAAGGCATAGTCTTATGACAAACAAAGATTACGGCATAGTCTTATGACAAACAAATATTATGGCATAGTCTTATGACAAACAAAGATTATGGCATAGTCTTATGACAAACAAAGTTTAAGGCATAGTCTTATGACATACAAAGATTTTGGCATAGTCTTATGACAAACAAACATTAGTGCATAGTCTTATGACAAACAAATATTATGGCATAGTTTTATAACAACCAAAGATTATGTATATTTTTATGACAAACAAATTTTAAGGCATATTCTTATGACAAACAAAGATTATGGCATAGTCTTATGACAAACAAAGTTTAAGGCATAGTCTTCTGACAAACAAAGATTATGGCATAGTCTTATGACATTCAAAGATTTTGGCATAGTCTTATGACAAACAAATATTATGGCATAGTTTTATAACAACCAAAGATTATGTATATTTTTATGACAAACAAATTTTAAGGCATAGTCTTATGACAAACAAAGTTTAAGGCATAGTCTTATGACAAACAAAGATTTTGGCATAGTCTTATGACAAACAAACATTAGTGCATAGTCTTATGACAAACAAATATTATGGCATAGTTTTATAACAACCAAAGATTATGTATATTTTTATGACAAACAAATTTTAAGGCATGGTCTTATGACAAACAAAGATTATGGCGTAGTCTTATGACAAAAAAAAAGTTTAAGGCATAGTCTTATGACAAACAAAGATTATGGCATAGCCTTATGACATTCAAAGATTTTGGCATAGTCTTATGACAAACAAACATTAGTGCATAGTCTTATGACAAACAAATATTATGGCATAGTTTTTATAACAACCAAAGATTATGTATATTTTTATGACAAACAAATTTTAAGGCATAGTCTTATGACAAACAAAGATTACGGCATAGTCTTATGACAAACAAAGTTTAAGGCATAGTCTTCTGACAAACAAAGATTATGGCATAGTCTTATGACAAACAAAGATTTTGGCATAGTCTTATGACAAACAAATATTATGGCATAGTTTTTTCACAACCAAAGATTGGGCATAGTTTTTTTACAACCAAAGTTTAGGCATCGTTTTTTCACAACCAAAGATTAGGCATAGTTTTATAACAAACAAAGATTAGGCATAGTTTTTTCACAACCAAAGTTTAGGCACAGTTTTTTCACAACCAAAGATTAGGCATAGTTTTTTTACAACCAAGGATGGTCTTATCAATTACGTATAATTTTTGATTTTCTTTAAAAAATTCATAAAAACGTTATTTTGTATATTTTCTTTGCTATTTGTGAGTTTTACGTTATTTTCGATGAAGATTTATAGAAAAGTTGTCATATTTTCGAATTTTAAATTTTTGAAATTTTTTCATGTATATATATAGTCATGAAAATTTGATGAAATCAATAAGGTAACATTTTCCTCGGAAAGTATAAGAGATATGGCAACAATGTATATAACTATTAAGTAGCATCCTTATGAGATCTTCACTTTAAGTTCTTAGTAATTTTTTGTAGGTCTTATAGTTTTTGAGATATGGAATTAAAAGTGGTTTTCATATATTTGGCAATATCTCGGAACTGATAAAACTTAAATAAAAACTTTTTAAATAAAAAAGTAGCCTTTTTCTATTCTCCATATAAAAAGTTATATTAATTTCTATTCTAAAAGCGATAGTAAGGGACGTATTGAGGAAAATGTAAAAACTGGCAGAAATATTAGATTTTTGGTATTTTTTTAAAAATTCATAAAATCGTACTGGGTACATATCGCTAATCGTCAGCCGAGAGTGCATCTATTATTAGTACTAAAAATTTGTATTTAAAAAGTATTTTCCTTAGTTTCTTTTTTCTATGTTTTCTATTGCTTTTTTTGCCTCACCTTCCTGCGGAACGTGAAGGGGAAACATATCGCCAAATTGTCATTATAACAACTGACCAAAACTACACAATGATGCAAAATTTCCGTTTTCTCGTATAGATAGGTAGTTTTCTGAGACGGCGCCATATAGGTGCTCTTTAAAAGTTTTATACGACAGCTGTCATTTTGACAGGTAACTGTAATTTTTTTTTAAAGCTTTTCTTGTATCTTGCATTATAGATGTAAGAATCCGAAATTTAAAAAAATTTCAGTATCTAAATAACAAAGTTTTATACGACAGCTGTCAGATTTTGACAGGTAAGTTTCAATTTTTTTTTAGCTTTTTCGTAGCGAGAGTTACTACTGTAAGAATCCTAAATTGAAAATTTTTTCAGTTCCTAAATAACAAAGTTTTATACCATAGCTGTCAAATTTTGACAGGTAAGTGTCAATTAAAACAATATATTTGAAAAAAGTAGTATTTGAGATGACCTAAGCGAATCTCCAAACCAAAAATATGTGGGACGCACGCAATTCGATTTATTATCGATCCAACATGCCCCTACATTGATTTAAAAAAAATCAGAAAATTGACTTCCCAACTTCCGATCGCCTTGGCAAACAATAGGCTTCTGTAGCCGACGGTCGTCTATGCGCCGAAAAAGTTTAAATCAAAAAAACTCATTTTTACGACCTGTGTCGAATGCCAACGAGATCCCGATATTTCTCCACTTTAAAAATTAATAACTTTTTTTCGGCACACCCTGTATATTCGAAATTTTTACACAATGTACCCCCACTATTCCTATCTAAACCCTAAAAGTTTCAATCGTCCCACTCTAACCGTTTCCGAGAAAAAAAAATCGCAACTGTGAAAATGTCTTACATAGACGAAATTGTTCAAGAGCTGATCTGGGTTTTCGAGATTCCGCGCGGAAGAGACGTATATAATACTAGACTGGGTACATATCGCTAATCGTCAGCCGAGAGTGCATCTATTATTAGTACTAAAAATTTGTATTTAAAAAGTATTTTTCTTAGTTTCTTTTTTTTATGTTTTCTATTGCTTTTTTTGCCTCACCTTCCTGCGGAACGTGAAGGGGAAACATATCGCCAAATTGTCATTATAACAACTGACAAAAACTAAAAAATAAAAATTACGGGTGCAAAATTTCCGTTTTCTTGTATAGATAGGTAGTTTTTGGAGACGGCATCGTATACTGCTCGATGTCCCGTTTCCAATGCCGTCTCACTCGATTCGCTACGACTTTTCGTTACGGAAATATATGATATTTAATATTATGATATTGATATTGATATTAACATTGAACCCATCAGCACCGGCTTTTTTTTAAATCGCACAGCAAACGTATCAATGTGGAATATACTTTCCAAGTGTGTCCTATAAAAATATGTATTCAATCAATTTAAACATAAGTAAAGAAACTATTCTTACATTGATAGCTGATAAATTAGTTCAAAAGCTTATTTTGCCGAGCCCTTCCGGCACGGCACTGTTCCCATTCGTTTATTTTATTTCATACTTTTTACAAAACCATTTGTTAGCAATCTTTAATAATTGCCTAAAGAGTTATATAAACCGAATGTCGATCGGATGGACCCAATTCGACTTATTAACGATTCAATAGGTACCTGTTTAGTCCCATATTTAACTTTGAAAAAATTTAAAAAATTATTTCCAAACTTTCGATCGCGCTCACAAACAATAGGGGTCTGTAGCCTACCGTCGTCTACGCGTCGAAAAAGTTTAAATCGAAAAAACTAACTTTTGTGGCCTGTATTGAATGCCAACGAGATCCCGATATTTCTCGATTTTAAAAATTAATAACTTTTTTTCGGCACACCCTGTATATTCAAAATTTTTACACATTGTACCCCCACTATTCCCCTCTAAACTGAAAAAGTTTCAATCGTCCCACTCTTACCGTTTCCGAGAAAAGAAATCGCAAATGTGAAAATGTCGAAACTGACGACGAACAACTTATTTTAAATGTAGCCGCCGTATATAATACTAGACTGGGTACATATCGCTAATCGTCAGCCGAGAGTGCATCTAATATTAGTACTAAAAAAATAATTTTCTTTTCCTTTTCTCTATTTGCTATTGCTTTTTATACCTCACCTTCCTGCGGAACGTGAAGGAGAAACATATCGCCAAATTGTCATTATAACAACTGACAAAAACTAAAAAATAAAAAAACGGGTGCAAAATTTCCGGTTTCTCGTATAGATAGGTAGTTTTTGGAGACGGCATCGTATAGTGGTCGACGTCCTATATCCAATGCCGTCTCGCTCGATTCACCATGACTTTTCGTTACTGAAATATATTATTATATATTATTTAATATGATGACATTGATATTGACATTTATAGGTGCTTTTTAAACTCCCACACCTTTGTGCAATGTGGGATATACTTTCCATATTTCATTATTATTATCACATTATCAGCTAATAAATTTGTGAAAATATTATTGTGCCGAGCCCTTCGGGCACGGCACTGCTCCAGTTCATTCGTTTAATTTTATACTTTTGACAAAACCATTTGTTAGCAAGCGCTAATTGTAAAGCACTTCGATTCGTGTTCAAAAAAATATTTGTAGTTTCTTCACAACCCAGGTCGCAATAGAAATATAAGTATGTGTAATTTTTTACTACTCAAGTTCGTTTTTTTCGTACTGATGATTGACGCCATAAGAATCTGAAATTCAATCATTTTTATTACCCAGATAAGAAAGTTTAATACGACAGCTGTCATTTTGACACGTAAATGTCAAGTTTTTTAAAGATTTTCTTGTATCTAGGATTATAGCTGTAAGAATCCAAAATTTTAAAAAATTTCAGTACCTAAATAACAAAGTTCTATACAACAGCTGTCAAATTTTGACAGTCAAGTATGAATTTTTTTAAACCTTTTTCGTAGCGAGAGCTATAGCTGTAAGAATCCTAAATTAAAAAAATTGTCAGTACCTAAATAACAAAGTTTTATACGATAGCTGTCAGATTTTGACAGGTAATTGTCAATTTTTTTTTTAGTTTTTTCGTAGCGAGAGTTACAGCAGTAAAAATTCTAAATTGAAAAATTTTTCAGTTCTTAAATAACAAAGTTCTATACGATAGCTGTCAAATTTTTACAGGTAAGTGTCAATTTTTTTTTTAGCTTTTTCGTAGCGACGATTATAGCTGTAACAATCCGAAATTAAAAAAATTTTCAGTTCCTAAGTAACGAAGTTTTATACGATAGCTGTCAGATTTTGACAGGTGAGTTTAAATTTTTTTTAGTTTTTTCGTAGCGAGAACTATAGCTGTAAGAATCCTAAATTGAAAATTTTTTCAGTACCAAAATGACAAAGTTCTATACGACAGCTGTCAAATTATATATAAGGGTGGTCCTTAAGTACATCAAGAAAATCTAGGATATGATTCCTGGCATCAATTTAAGTTGAAAAGTTCATATGGACTTATGCCCTAAAATGCTTACCCTCCAAGATACAGGGTGTTAAAATATTTTTAAAAAATAAAAATAGGACGTTTTAGAAATGCTAGAAATTCAATGATAAGACGGCTAGATGCTTGTATTTTAGCAGAAGGTGGCCACTTTCAACAATTTATTTAAATCAAGTTTGTTTGGTGTTACATGTTTAGTTATTATTTAATTAATAAATTAATTTTGTTTAGTATAATATACTACGAGTTATCTCTAAAACTACCATTTTTTTGAAAAACATAGTAGAGACAACTTTTGTTCCGCTTATATCAGTAATGCATAAAAATGCATTAGAGTTTTAAAAAAAACAGCGGCGTATCACATATTTTGACAAAAAAATATTGATGGTATCTTCATGCACGCCACTGGTGGAAGTAGGCAAACCCTTTTTTAACCAAAAAGTGCAGTTTAATACGAAATCAATCGACATCAATTTTCAATATCGTATCTTCAAGGAGTTTCGAAATTTAAAAAAAACAATTATTTTTTAAAAATATTTTAACACCCTGTATCTTAGAGGGTAAGCATTTTAGGGCATAAGTCCATATGAACTTTTCAACTTAAATTGATGCCAGGAATCATATCCTAGATTTTCTTGATGTACTTTAGGACCACCCTGTATACTTAAATAGTAAGTCTAATTTTTTATAATTTGCGACCATTTCTATGCTGTTTAGGTATAGAACAATATATTAGAAAAAAGTAGTATTTAAGATGACCTTAACGAATATCCAAACCAAAAGTATGTCGGACGCACCCAATTCGATTTATTAACGATCCAATATGACCCTACATTGATTTTAAAAAATTTTAAAAAATTACTTCCAAACTTTCGATCGCGCTCACAAACAATAGGGTTCTGTAGCCCACGGTCGTCTACACGTCGAAAAAGTTTCAATCGATAGAAACAATTTTTACGAACTGTATAGAATTTCAACGAGAATCTGATATTTTTCGACTTTAAAAATTAATAACTTTTTTTCAGTACACCCTGTAAATTCGAAATTTTCACACAACGTACCCCCACTATTACTCTTTAAACCTAAAAAGTTTCAATCGTCCCACTTTAACCGTTTCCGAAAAAACAAATCGCAAATGTGAAAATGTCGAAACTGACGACGACAACTTATTTTAAATGTAGCCGCCGTATATAATACTAGACTGGGTACATATCGCTAATCGTCAGCCGAGAGTGCATCTAATATTTGTACTAAAAAAATAAATTTCTTTTTCTTTTCTCTATTTACTATTGCTTTTTATACCTCACCTTCCTGCGGAACGTGAAGGAGAAACATATCGCCAAATTGTCATTATAACAACTGACAAAAACTAAAAAATAAAAAAACGGGTGCAAAATTTCCGGTTTCTCGTATAGATAGGTAGTTTTTGGAGACGGCATCGTATAGTGGTCGACGTCCTATTTCCAATGCCGTCTCGCTCGATTCGCTACGACTTTTCGTTACTGAAATATATGATATTAACTATTCTAACATAGATAGCTGATAAATTGGTGAAAATTGTATTGTGCCGAGCCCTTTGGGCACGGCACTGTTGGAGTTCGTTCGTTTCATTTTATACTTTTGACAAAACCATTTGTTAGCAACCTCTAATTTTGAAACATTTCAATTCGTGATAAAAATAAATTTAGTTTCTTCACAAACCTAGTTGATTTTTTTCGTACCGAGGATTGTCACTGTAAGAATCCAAAATTTAAAAGACTTTCAGTACCTACCTACCTAAATAACGAAATATTAAAAAAATAAAAAGACGCGCCTGGAATTGAACCCGGGATCATCGTGACCAAAAGTCGTAATCTAATATATACCACTACGCCACCGACCACTTTAAAAACAATATAGAATATTATTGCCTTATTAAAGATAAAGAAACAAAAAAAATACTTTTTATTGTAGTTTTTTTTATGATCCAAAGTAGTATTTGAGATGACCTAAACGAATCTCCAAATCAAAAATATGTGGGACGCACCCAATTCGATTTATTAACGCTCCAACATGTCCCTACATTGATTTAAAAAAAATCAAAAAATTGACTTCCCAACATCCGATTACGTTGGTAAACAATAGGGTTCTGTAGCCGACGGTCGTCTACGCGTCGAAAAAATTTAAATCGTGAAAACTTATTTTTACGACCTGTATCGAATTTCAACGAGAAACCGATATATTTTGACTTTGGGGTTTAACAACTTTTTTTCGGCACACCCTGTATATTCGAAATTTTCACACAACGTACCCCCACTATTCCTCTCTAAACCCAAAAAGTTTCAATCGTCCCACTTTAACCGTTTCCGAGAAAAAAAATCGCAAATGTGAAAATGTCTTACATAGACGAAATTGTTCAAGAGCCGATCGGGGTTTTCGAGATTCCGCGCGGAAGAGACGTATATAATACTAGACTGGGTACATATCGCTAATCGTCAGCCGAGAGTGCACCTAATATTAGTACTAAAAAAATTTACTAAAATTAAAAAAATACTTTTCTTTCCTATTTTTCTATTTACTATTGCTTTTTTTGCCTCACTTTCCTGCGGAACGTGAAGGGGAAACATATCGCCAAATTGTCATAACAACTGACCAAAACTAGACAATGGTGCAAAATTTCCGTTTTCTCGTATAGATAGGTAGTTTTCGGAGATGGCGCCGTATAGTGCTCTATGTCCCGTTTCCAATGCCACCTCGCTCGATTCGCTACGACTTTTCGTTACGGAGATATATGATATTGATATTTATAGGTGCTCTTCAGTAGTAGTATTCAATCGATTAAAATATAAGCAAAAAATTATTCTTACATGGAAGCTATCAATTATCAGCTAATAACTTTGTAGAAATATTATTGTGCCGAGCCCTTCGGGCACGGCACTGTTCTAGGTCGTTCGTTTAATTATACGACAGCTGTCACTTTGACAGGTAAGTGTAATTTTTTTTTAGCTTTTTTATAGGGAGGGTTATAGCTGTAAGAATTCGAAATTAAAAAAAATTCAGGTACCTAAATAAGAATGTTTTATACGATAGCTGTCAAATTTTGACGGGTAAGTGTCAGTTTTTTTTATCCTTTTCATAGCGAGGGTTATAGCTGTAAAAATCTTAAATTAAAAAGTTTTTCAGTACCTAAATAACAAAGTTTTATACGATAGCTGTCAAATTTTGGCAGGTTAGTGTCAATTTTTTTTAGTCTTTTCATAACGAGTTCATAGCGAGGGTTATAGCTGTAAAAATCCGAAATTTAAAAAATTTCGGGTACCTAAATAAGAAAATTTTATACGATAGCTGTCAAATTTTGACAAGTAAGTGTCAATTTCTTTTTTTGCTTTTTTGTAGCGAGGGTTATAGCTGTAAAAATCCCAAATTAAAAAATTTTTCAGTACGTAAATAACAAAGTTTTATAGACAGCTGCCAAATTTTGACAGGTAAGTGTCAATTATTTTTAGCTTTTTTGTAGCGAGGTTATAGCTGTAAGAATCCGAAATTTAAAAAAAATTCAGTACCTAAATAACAAAGTTTTATACGACAGCTGTCAAATTTTGACAGGTAAGTGTCAATTATTTTTTAGCTTTTTTGTAGCGAGGGTTATTGCTGTAAGAATCCTAAATTAAAAAATTTTTCATTACCTAAATAACAAAGTTCTATACGACAGCTGTCAAATTTTGACAGGTAAGTGTCAATTTATTTAAACTTTTCTCGTAGCGAGGGTTAAAGCTGTAATAATCCTAATTTTCAGTACCAAAATGACAAAGTTCTATACGACAGCTGTCAAATTATATATACTTAAATAGTAATTCTTATTTTTTATAATTTGCTACCATTTCTATGCTATTTAGGTATAGACCAATATATTTGAAAAAAGTAGTATTTGAGATGACCTAAACGAATATCCAAACCAAAAGTATATCGGACGCACCCAATTCGATTTATTAACGATCCAATATGACCCTACATTGATTTTAAAAAAATCAAAAAAATTACTTCCCAACTTTCGATTGCGTTCGCAAACAACAGTATTTTGTAGCCCAACGTCGTCTATACGTCAAAAAAGTTTAAATCGATTAAAATACTTTTTGCCACCTGTATCGCCGTACAACGAAAAAAAACATAATTTTCAACTTTGACTTTAATAACTTTTTTCCGGTACACCCTGTATATTGGAAATTTTTCTAAGACGTACCCCTACTATTCCTCTCTACATCCAGAAAATTTTAATCGTTTTGCTCTAACCGTTTCCGAGAAAAAAATTCGCGAATATCTAAATGTGGAACAGCCTCCCACCACGTGGCGACGGATTATCAATGTCGGAACGCCATCTTTAAAATCGAGATTACAACTATTTCTGAAACATTTTGGGCAAATATTTTGGTAAATAAAATTAGAAGAAGGTTCAAGGTAGATATTCCACCCGATTTAAAATCTGGAAATGTTTTTATTAGTCAAGCAAGTCACGCTGAAAACACCCATTTTTCGCCATTTTTGACAGCCGGATTTTTAGAATTAATAATTAATTTAGATACATCAATATCAAGGCACTCTTAGTCAAAAGTGAATGGTGTTAGAATTTGTAAAGATTGCTTGTTCCCGCACCCAAAAAAGCGACTTTTCTCAATTTTGCGAATATATTTTAATAATTTTGGATATGTAGAGGTGTTGAGAAGTAATCAGCGCATTTTTTGAGAAAAAAATAAAACGGTTTTGTTAAAAATTGAATAAGCTACAGTCGATATAGTAAAAAAAAAGCTGCCGTTTTTTTCGCATTAAAGATAAATAAACGAAAAAATATCTCTTAAATACAATTTGACAAGCTCTATCCGCTAAAGTTTACAAAGTTTCGATCAAAAGTCGTTTTCAGTACGAAAATAAATAAAAACCGTGAAAAAATCAGGCCTAACTTTATGATTTCCATTTTCTTACAATTTTCGGCAATTTCCATTCCAGTTAGGTATAGAACGATATATTGGAAAAAGGTAGATTTTGAGATGGCCTAACCGATTATCCAAACCGAATGTCGATTGGATGCACCCAATTCAACTTATTAGCGATCCAAGAGGTACCATTTTGGACCAAATTTTGACTTTTAAAAAATAAAAAAAATTATTTCCAAACTTTCGATCGCGCTCACAAACAATAGGCTTCTGTAGCCGACGGTCGTCTACACGTCGAAAAAGTTTAAATCGAAAAAATTCATTTTTACGACCTGTATCGAATTTCAACGAGAATCGGATATTATTCGACTTTCAAAATTAATAACTTTTTTTCAGTACACCCTGCATATTCGAAATTTTTACACAACGTACCCCCACTATTCCTCTCTAAACTGAAAAAGTTTCAATCGTCCCACTCTAACAGTTTCCGAGAAAAAAAATCGCAAATGTGAAAATGTCGAAAGCCACGGCGGCGGCGACAACATACATACATTATTTTCACCGAAGCGCCGTATAACATATCGCGGTGTAGCGCGATATGTAACTAGACTGGGTACATATCGCTAATCGTCAGCCGAGAGTGCATCTATTATTACTACTAAAAATTTGTATTTAAAAAGTATTTTTCTTAGTTTCTTTTTTCTATGTTTTCTATTGCTTTTTTTGCCTCACCTTCCTGCGGAACGTGAAGGGGAAACATATCGCCAAATTGTCATTATAACAACTGACAAAAACTAAAAAATAAAAATAACGGGTGCAAAATTTCCATTTTCTTATATAGATAGGTAGTTTTTGAAGACGGCATCGTATAGTGCTCGATGTCCCGTTTCCAATGCCGTATCGCTCGATTCGCTACGCCTTTTCGTTACGGAAATATATGATATTTAATATTATGAAATTGATTTTAACATTGAACCCATCAGCACCGGCTTTTTTAAAAATCGCACAGCAAACGTATCAATGTGGAATATACTTTCCAAGTTTTTTCTATAAAAATATGTATTCAATCAATTTAAACATAAGTAAAGAAACTATTCTTACATTGATAGCTGGTAAATTAGTTTAAAAGTTTATTTTGCCGAGCCCTTCCGGCACGGCACTGTTCCAATTCGTTTATTTTATTTCATACTTTTTACAAAACCATTTGTTAGCAACCTTTAATAATTGCCTAAAGGATTATCCAAACCGATTGTCGATCGGATGGACCCAATTCGACTTATTAACGATTCAATAGGTACCTGTTTAGTCCCATATTTAACTTTGAAAAAATTAAAAAAATTATTTCCAAACTTTCGATCGTGCTCACAAACAATAGGGGTCTGTAGCCTACGGTCGTCTACGCGTCGAAAAAGTTTAAATCAAAAAAACTAATTTTTGTGGCCTGTATCGAATGACAACGAGACTATATTCAAAATTTTTACACATTGTGCCCCCACTATTCCTCTCTAAACTGAAAAAGTTTCAATCGTCCCACTCTTACCGTTTCCGAGAAAAGAAATCGCAAATGTGAAAATGTCGTAACTGACGACGACAACTTATTTTAAATGTAGCCGCCGTATATAATACTAGACTGGGTACATATCGCTAATCGTCAGCCGAGAGTGCATCTCATATTAGTACTAAAAAAAATTTACGATAAAAAAATACTTTTTCTTTTCTTTTTCTCTATTTACTATTACTTTTTTTGCCTCACCTTCCTGCGGAACGTGAAGGGAAAACATATCGCCAAATTGTCATTATAACAACTGACCATAACTAGAAAATAAAAAGAAATGGAGCAAAATTTCCGTTTTCTCATATAGATAGGTAGTATTTGGACGGCATCGTATAGTGCTCAACGTCCCGTTTTCAATACCGCCTCGCTCGATTCGCTACGACTTTTCGTTGCGGAAATATATGATATTTAATATTATGATATTGACATTTATAGGTGCTTTTTAAACTCACGCACCTTTGTGCAATGTGGGATATACGTTCCATATTTCATTATCATAATCATAATCACATTATGCTAAGCTAATAAATTTGTGGAAATATTATTGTGCCGAGCCCTTCGGGAACGGCACTGTTCAAGTTCGTTCGTTTCATTTAATTCTTTTGACAACACCATTTGTTAGCAACCTCTAATTGTAAAGCATTTCAATTCGCGATAAAAAAAAATGTGTGGTTTCTTCACAACCCAGGTGGCAATAAAAACATATGTGTAATTTTTCACTACCCAAGTTCGTTTTTTTCGTACTGAGGATTAACGCTGTAAAAATCTGAAATTCAAAAATTTTCAGTACGTAAATAACAAAGTTCTATACGACAGCTGTTATTTTGACAGGTAAATGTCAAGTTTATTTTAAGCGTTTCTTGTATATAGGATTATAGCTGTAAGATCCCAAAATTTAAAAAAATTTCAGTACCTAAATAACAAAGTTGAATACAACAGCTGTTAAATTTTGACAGGTAAGTGTCAACTTTTTTTAACCCTTTTCTTGTATTTAGGATTATAGCTGTAAGAATCCTAAATTAAAAAAAATTTTGAATTCCTAAATAACAAAGTTTTATACGACAGCTGTCATTTTGACAGGTAAATGTAATTTTTTTTTTAAGCTTTTCTTGTATCTAGCATTATAGATGTAAGAATCCGAAATTTAAAAAAATTTCAGTATCTAAATAACAAAGTTTTATATGACAGCTGTCAGATTTTGACAGGTAAGTTTCAATTTTTTTAAGCTTTTTCGTAGCGAGAGTTACTGGTGTAAGAATCCTAAATTGAAAAATTTTTCAGTTCCTAAATAACAAAGTTCTATACCATAGCTGTCAAATTTTGACAGGTAAGTGTCAATTAGAACAATATATTTGAAAAAAGTAGTATTTGAGATGACCTAAACGAATCTTCAAACCAAAAATATGTGGGACGCACGAAATTCGATTTATTAACGATCCAACATGCTCCTACATTGATTTAAAAAAATCAAAAAATTGACTTCCCAACTTCCGATCGCCTTGGCAAACAATAGGCGTCTGTAGCCGACGGTCGTCTACGCGCCGAAAAAGTTTAAATCGAGAAAACTTATTTTTACGACCTGTATCGAATTTCAACGAGAATCCGATATTTTTCGAGTTTGGGGTTTAATAACTTTTTTTCGGCACACCCTGTATATTCAAAATTTTCACACAACGTACCCCCACTATTCCTATCTAAACCCTAAAAGTTTCAATCGTCCCACTCTAACCGTTTCCGAGAAAAAAAAATCGCAACTGTGAAAATGTCTTACATAGACGAAATTGTTCAAGAGCCGATCGGGGTTACTAAAAAAAAATTTACAATAAAAAAATACTTTTCTTTTCTTTTTCTCCATTTACATTGCTTTTTTTGCCTCACCTTCCTGCGGAACGTGAAGGAGAAACATATCGCCAAATTGTCATTATAACAGCTGACCAAAACCAGAAAATGGTGCAAAATTTCCATTTTTTCGTATAGATAGGTAGTTTTTGGAGACGGCATCGTATAGTGGCCGACGTCCTATTTCCAATGCCGTCTCGCTCGATTCGCTACGACTTTTCGTTGCGGAAATATTTGATATTTAATATTATGATATTGACATTTATAGGTGCTCACAAAACCATTTGTTAGCAAGCCCTAATTGTAAAGAATTTCGATTCGCGATAAAAAAAATTTGTGGTTTCTTCACAACCCAGGTGGCAATAAAAACATATGTGTAATTTTTCACTACCCAAGTTCGTTTTTTTCGTACTGAGGATTGACGCTGTAAGAATCTGAAATTCAAAAATTTTCAGTACGTAAATAACAAAGTTCTATACGACAGCTGTTATTTTGACAGGTAAATGTCAACTTTATTTTAAGCGTTTCATGTATCTAGGATTATAGCTGTAAGATCCCAAAATTAAAAAAATTTTCAGTACCTAAATAACAAAGTTGAATACAGCAGCTGTCAAATTTTGACAGGTAAGTGTCAATTTTTTTTAACCCTTTTTTTGTATCTAGGATTATAGCTGTAAGAATCCTAAATAAAAAAAATTTTGAATTCCTAAAAAACAAAGTTTTATACGACAGCTGTCATTTTGACAGGTAAATGTAATTTTTTTTAAAGCTTTTCTTGTATCTAGCATTATAGATGTAGGAATCCGAAATTTAAAAAAATTTCAGTATCTATAACAAAGTTTTATACGACAGCTGTCAGATTTTGACAGGTAAGTTTCAATTTTTTTTTTTAGCTTTTTCGTAGCGAGAGTTATTACTGTAAGAATCCTAAATTGAAAAATTTTTCAGTTCCTAAATAATAAAGTTCTATACCATAGCTGTCAAATTTTGACAGGTAAGTGTCAATTAGAACAATATATTTGAAAAAAGTAGTATTTGAGATCACCTAAACGAATCTCCAAACCAAAAATATATGGGACGCACGCAATTCGATTTATTAACGATCCAACATGCTCCTACACTTATTTAAAAAAAATCAAAAAATTGACTTCCCAACTTCCGATCACCTTAGCAAACAATAGGCTTCTGTAGCCGACGGTGGTCTACGCTCCGAAAAAGTTTAAATCAAGAAAACTTATTTTTACGACCTGTGTCGAATTTCAACGAGAATCCGATATTTTTCGAGTTTGGGGTTTAATAACTTTTTTTCGGCACACCCTGTATATTCGAAATTTTCACACAACGTACCCCCACTATTCCTATCTAAACCTTAAACGTTTCAATCGTCCCACTCTAACCGTTTCCGAGAAAAAAAAAATCGCAACTGTGAAAATGTCTTACATGGACGAAATTGTTCAAGAGCCGATCGGGGTTTTCGAGATTTCGCGCGGAAGAGACGTATATAATACTAGACTGGGTACATATCGCTAATCGTCAGCCGAGAGTGCATCTAATATTAGTACTAAAAAGATTTACAAAAATTTACAATAAAAAAATACTTTTCTTTTCTTTTTTTCTATTTACTATTGCTTTGTTTGCCTCACCTTCCTGCGGAACGTGAAGGAAAAACATATCGCCAAATTGTCATTATAACAACTGACTAAAACTACACAACGGTGCAAAATTTCCGTTTTCTCGTATAGGTAGGTAGTTTTCTGAGACGGCGCCGTATAGGTACTCTTTAAACTCGCACACCTTTGTGCAATGTGGGATATACTTTCCATATTTGCTCTATAAAAATATATAAGTATTCAATCGATTAAAACATAAGCAAAAAATTATTCTTACATGGAAGCTATCAATTATCAGCTAATAAATTTGTAGAAATATTATTTTGCCGAGCCCTTCGGGCACGGCACTGTTCTAGTTCGTTCGTTTAATTATACGAGAGCTGTCACTTTGACAGGTAAGTGTCATTTTTTTTAGCTTTTTCGTAGCGAGGGTTATAGCTGTAAGAATTCGAAATTAAAAAATTTTCAGGTACCTAAATAAGAATGTTTTATACGATAGCTGTCAAATTTTGACAGGTAGGAGTCAGTTTTTTTTTATCCTTTTCGTAGCGAGGGTTATCGCTGTAAAAATCCTAAAGTGAAAAATTTTTCAGATCCTAAATAACAAAGTTCTATACGACAGCTGTCATTTTGACAGGTAAATGTCAATTTTTTTTAGGCTTTTCTTGTATCTAGAATTAAAGCTGTAAGAATCCAAAATTTAAAAAAAATTCAGTAGTTAAATAACAAAGTTCTATACGACAGCTGTCAAATTTTGACAGGTAAGTTAAAATTTTTTTTTTAGATTTTTCGTAGCGAGATTTGTAGCTGTAAGAATCCTAAATGAAAAATTTTTCAGTTCCCAAATAACAAAGTTATATACGACAGCTGTCATTTTGACAGGTAAATTGCAAGTTTTTTTTAAGCTTTTCTTGTATCTAGGATTATAGCTGTAAGAATTCGAAATTTAAAAAAAATTCAGTACCTAAATAACAAAGTTCTATACAACAGCGGTCAGATTTTGAGAGGTAAGTGTCAATTTTTTTTTAGCTTTTTCGTAGCGACTGTTATAGCTGTAAGAATCCCAAATTTTAAAAAAATTCAGTACCTAGATAACAAAGTTTTATACGATACCTGTCAGATTTTGACAGGTAAGTGTCAATTTATTTTAACTTTTTTCGTAGCGAGGGTTAAAGCTGTAATAAAACTAAATTAAAAAAATTTTCAGTACCAAAATAACAAAGTTCTATACAACAGCTGTCAAATTATATATATACTTAAATAGTAATTCTTATTTTTTATAATTTGCTACCATTTCTATGCTGTTTAGGTATAGAACAATATATTTGAAAAAAGTAGTATTTGAGATGACCTAAACGATTATCCAAACCAAAATTATATCGGACGCACCCAATTCGATTTATTAACGATCCAATATGACCCTACATTGATTTTAAAAAAATCAAAAAAATTACTTCCCAACTTTCGATCGCGTTCGCAAACAACAGTGTTTTGTAGCCCAACGTCGTCTACATGTCGAAAAAGTTTAAATCGATTAAAATGATTTTTGCCACCTGTATCGCCCTACAACGAAAAAAAACATATTTTTTAACTTTGACTTTAATAACTTTTTTCCGGTACACCCTGTATATTTGAAATTGTTCCCAGAACGTGCCCCGACTATTCCTCTCTACGTCCAGAAAGTTTGAATTGTTTTGCTCTAACCGTTTCCGAAAAAAAAATTCGCGAATATCGAAATGTCGAATAACCTTCTACCACGTGGCGACGGATAATCAATGTCGAAACGCCATCTTTAAAATCGAGATTACAACCATTTCTGAAACATTTTGGGCAAATATTTTGGTCAGTAAAATTAGAAGAAGGTTCAAGGAAGATATTCCACCCGATTTAAAATCTGGAAATGTTCTTATTATTCTAGCAAGTCACGCTGAAAACACCCATTTTTCGCCATTTTTGACAGCCGGATTTTTAGAATTAATTTAATTTAGATACATCAATATCAAGGCACTCTTAGTCAAAAGTGAATGGTGTTAGAATTTGTAAAGATTGCCTGTTTCCGCACCCAAAAAAGCGACTTTTCTCAATTTTGCGAATATATTTTATTGATTTTGAATATGTAGAGGTGTTGCGAAGTAATCAGCGCATTTTTTGAGAAAAAAATAAAACGGTTTTGTTAAAAATTGAATAAGCTACAGTCGATATAGTAAAAAAAAAGCTGCCGTTTTTTCCGTATTAAAGATAAAGAAACGAAAAAATATCTCTTAAATACAATTTGACGACCTCTATCCGCTAAAGTTTACAACGTTTCGATCAAAAGTCGTTTTGAGTACGAAAAAAAATAAAAACCGTGAAAAAATCAGGCCTAACTTTATGATTTCCACTTTCTTACAATTTTCGGCAATTTCCATTCCAGTTAGGTATAGAACGATATATTGGAAAAAGGTAGTTTTTGAGATGGCCTAACTGATTATCCAAACCGCATGTCGATCGAATGCACCCAATTCAACTTATTAGCGATCCAAGAGGTACCATTTTGGACCAAATTTTGACTTTTAAAAAATAAAAAAAAATATTTCCAAACTTTCGATCGCGCGGTCGCCTACGCGTCGAAAAAGTTTAAATCGAAAAAACTAATTTTTGTGGCCTGTATCGAATTTCAACGAGATCCCGATATTTCTCGACTTTGACGTTTAATAACTTTTTTCCGGCACACCCTGTATATTCCAAATTTTTACACAACGTACCCCCACTATTCCCCTGTAAACCCAAAAAGTTTCAATCGTCCCACTCTAACCGTTTCCGAGAAAAATAATCGCAAATGTGAAAATGTCGAAAGTGACGACGACGCCGACAACATACGCACATTATTTTTACCGAAGCGCCGTATAACATATCGCGGTGTAGCGCGATATGTAATTAACTATTCTTACATAGATAGCTGATAAATTGGTGAAAATTTTATTGTGCCGAGCCCTTTGGGCACGGCACTGTTGGAGTTCATTCGTTTCATTTTATACTTTTGACAAAACCATTTGTTAGCAACCTCTAATTTTGAAACATTTCAATTCATGATAAAAAATAAATTTAGTTTCTTCACAAACCTAGTTGATTTTTTTCGTACCGAGGATTGTCGCTGTAAGAATCCAAAATTTAAAAGACTTTCAGTACCTACCTACCTAAATAACGAAATATTAAAAAAAATAAAAAGACGCGCCTGGAATTGAACCCGGAATCATCGTGACCAAAAGTCGTAATCTAATATATCGCTAATCGTCAGCCGAGAGTGCATCTAATATTAGTACTAAAAAGATTTACAAAAATTTACAATAAAAAAATACTTTTCTTTTCTTTTTTTCTATTTACTATTGCTTTTTTTGCCTCACCTTCCTGCGGAACGTGAAGGGAAAACATATCGCCAAATTGTCATTATAACAACTGACCAAAACTACACAATGGTGCAAAATTTCCGTTTTCTCGTATAGATAGGTAGTTTTCTGAGACCGTATAGGTGCTCTTTAAGCTCACACCCCTGTGTGCAATGTGGGATATACTTTCCATATTTGCTCTATAAAAATATGTAAGTATTCAATCTATTAAAACATAAGCAAAAAATTATTCTTACATGGAAGCTATCAATTATCAGCTAATAAATTTGTAGAAATATTATTGTGCCGAGCCAATACGTCCCTTATTATCGCTTTTAGAATAGAAATCAATATAACCTTTTATCTGGACCATAGAAAAAGGCAACTTTTTTATTTGAAGAGTTTCTATCTAAGCTTTATCAGTTTCGAGATATTGGCTAATATATGAAAACCACTTTCAATTCCATATCTCAAAAACTATAAGACGTACAAAAAATTTCTAAGAACTTATAGTAAAGATCTCTTAAGGATGCTACTTATTAGTTATATACATTGTTGCCGTATCTCTTTCAGTTTCCGAGGAAAATGGTCTTTTATGGATTTCATAGCATTTTCCTGAGCATACATGGAAAAAATGCCAAAATTTAAAATTCGCAAATAAGTCAATTTTTCGGTACATTTCCATCAAAAATAACGTAAAACCCGAAATTAGCGAAGAAAATATGATAAATAACAATTCTATGAATTTTAAAAAAAAATCCAGAAAACTCGGATTTTTTGGTCGGTTTTCACAGTTTCCTCAATACGTCCCTTATTACCGCCTTTGGACCAAAAATTAATATAACGTTTTATCTGGACAATAGAAAAAGGCAACTTTTTTATTTAAAGAGTTTCTATCTAAGTTCTATCAGTTTCGAGATATTGGCAAATACATGAAAACCACTTTTAATTCCATATCTCAAAAACTATAAGACCTACAAAAAATTTCTAAGAACTTAAAGTGAAGATCTCATAAAGATGCTATTTATTAGTTATATACATTGTTGCTTTTTTTGCCTCACCTTCCTGCGCCAACTTGTCATTATAACAACTGACCAAAACTAGACAATGGTGCAAAATTTCCGTTTTCTCGTATAGATAGGTAGTTTTCGGAGACGGCGCCGTATAGTGCTCAACGTCCCATTTCCAATGCCGCCTCGCTCGATTCGCTACGACTTTTCGTTACGGAGATATATGATATTTAATATTATGATATTGATATTTATAGATGCTCTTTAAACTCGCAATGTGGGATATACTTTCCATATTTGCTCTATAAAAATATACATTAAAGCTATCAATTATCAGCTAATAAATTTGTAGAAATATTATTGTGCCGAGCCCTTCGGGCACGGCACTGTTCTAGTTCGTTCGTTTAATAATACGACAGCTGTTACTTTGACAGGTAAGTGTCATTTTTTTTTAGCTTTTTCGTTGCAAGGGTTATAGCTGTAAAAATCTTAAATTAAAAAAAAATTCAGTACCTAAATAACAAAGTTTTATACGACAGCTGTCAAATTTTGAAAGGTAATTGTCAATTATTTTTTAGCTTTTTTGTAGCGAGGGTTATAGCTGTAATAATCCTAAATTAAAAAAAATTTCAGTACCCAAATAACAAAGTTCTATACGACAGCTGTCAAATTATGACAGGCGGGTGTAAATTTTTTTAATCTTTTTTCATATAGAGGATTATAGCTGTACAAATCCGAAATTTAAAAAATTTTCAGTGATTAAATAACAAAGTTCCATACGACAGCTGTCAAATTTTGACAGGTAAGTGTCAATTTTTTTAAAGTTTTTTCGTAACGAGGATTATAGCTGTAAGAATCCCAAATTGAAAAAATTTTCAGTACCTAAATAACAAAGTTCTATACGATAGCTATCAAATTTTGACAGTTAAGTGTCAATTTTTTTTTAGCTTTTTCGTAGCGAGAGTTATAGCTGTAAGAGTCCGAAATTATAAAATTATCAGGTCCCTAAATAACAAAGTTCTATACGATAGCTGTCAAATTTTGACAGGTAAGTGTCAATTTTTTTTTTAGATTTTTTGTAACGAGGGTTATAGCTGTAAGAATCCTTAATTTAAAAATTTGTCAGTACCTAAATGACACAGTTTTATATGATAGCTGTCAAATTTTGACAGGTAAGTGTCATTTTTTTTTTAGATTTTTTGTAACGAGGGTTATAGCTGTAAGAATCCTAAATTAAAAAATTTCTCAGTTCCTAAATAACAAAGTTCTATACGACAGCTGTCATTTTGACAGGTAAATATCAAGTTTTTTTTAAGCTTTTCTTGTATCTAGGATTATAGCTGTAAGAATCCGAAATTTAAAAAAATTTCAGTACCTAAATAACAAAGTTCTTTACTACAGCTGTCAGATTTTGACAGGTAAGTGTAATTTTTTTTTAGCTTTTTCGTATAGATTATTATAGCTGTAAGAATCCAAAATTTAAAAAATTTTCAGTACGTAAATAACGACCTTAAAAAAAAAATTTAAAAAAAAAGAAAAAAAAACACTGGGGTTTGAACCCTCGACCTTCGTCTCCAAAATCAACAGCCTCTACTACTACGCTACCGAAGCTTAGAGAGTAATTTGTGGTAAATAGGATATTAATGACGTATTCGATATTACATAGAACGTTGAGTATTAAAGATACACACTAATAATACACTTTTTTCAATTATTTTTGGTCAACCGCAAAGAAAAAGGTCCAAGACAGGTGTTTCATACATTAAATTCTCTCCAAATATTATAAAAACTATAAAAATTGAAGGTAATATGCCTCCTGCAAGCCATTTTTATTATTACAAGTACGGGATAAATGCGATATTTTCCCCCTTATTTTTGGTCAAACGAAAAAGATAAAGGTTCAAGGTAGGTATTTCCCACAAAAGACGTAATCTAAATGGTCTTATTCCTCTAAAAAATCAATTTGGAAATCGCATTTTTCACCTATTTTTGACAGATGGTATAAAAGTTAAAGTTCAGGAACACGCACGTGGTAAAACCATGGCCAACTTTTTCTAAATCGAATGGTGTTAGAATTTGAAAATTGTGCCTGTTTCCGCACCCAAAAAAGCAACTTTGCTCAAATTTGCGAATATATTTTGATAAGTTTGGACATGCAGGAATATTGAGAAGTAATCAGCGCATATTTTGAGAAAAAAATAAAACGGTTTTGTTAAAAATTGAATAAGCTACAGTCGATATAGTAAAACCTCTGGTGAAGGAACCTATAAAAAAATCATAAATTAATTTTTTTGAGCCACAAAATATGTTTTCCCAAAGATCGCTTATAATACAAATTAAAGCTTCTTTATCCGTTGATATAGTGTACCAAGAAAAAATTCAAAATGTTATATATTATAGACACTTGCAGAATTATTTAAGCAAACCAGTGCAACGCCAACAGAAATTACGGGAAAAAGTTCATAAGCTGCCGTTTTTTCCGTATTAAAGATAAAAAAACGAAAAAATATCTCTTAAATACAATTTGACGGCTCTATCCGCTAAAGTATACAACGTTTCAATCAAAAGTCGTTTTCCGTACGAAAAAAAAAAACGGAATAAAAACGGAGAAAAAAATCACGCCTTACACTGTGGTTTCCAGTTTCTTACCATTTTCGGCAATTTCCATTCCAGTTAGGTATAGAACGATATATTGGAAAAAGGTAGATTTTGAGATGGCCTAACCGATTATCCAAACCGAATGTCGATTGGATGCACCCAATTCGACTTATTAGCGATCCAAGAGGTACCATTTTCGACCAAATTTTGACTTTAAAAAAATCAAAAAAATTACTTCCAAACTTTTGATCGCGCTCACAAACAATAGGGTTCTGTAGCCCACGGACGTCTACGCGTCGAAAAAGTTTAAATCAAAAAAACTCATTTTTAGGAACTGTATCGAATTTCAACGAGATTCCGATAATTATCGACTTTAAAAATTAATAACTTTTTTCCGGCACACCCTGTATATTAGAAATTTTCACACAACGTACCCCCACTATTCCTCTCTAAACTGAAAAAGTTTCAATCGTCCCACTCTAACCGTTTCCGAGAAAAAAAATCGCAAATGTGAAAATGTCGAAAAAGACGACGGCCACGACTGCCACGGCGGCGACAACATACATACATTATTTTTACCGAAGCGCCGTATAACATATCGCGGTGTAGCGCGATATGTAATGAAGATAAAGATAATGATAATGGCTTTAATATTAATTTTATAAATGATCTACTATTATCATCAAAAACTACTGATTTAGAGAGAGATAACTGCATTTCGTTAAGTTCCATTAAATTCAAATTATGGTGAAATGTTTACTTTTATTTGATAAAAGTCATTAGAACTAGACAAACAATTATTTTTGCGATTTTATTTATTGTTTAATTTGAAACGAGGTGTGTCTCACCTATAAAAAATTTGCACAGTAATTATCAAACTAGTATAATTTATATGATTTATTACTGGTTTTTAGTGATTAACAACGATTTTTAGTGATTACCAAAGATTTCCAGTGATCACAATGATTTCCAGTAATTATCACTGATTTCCAGTGATTCTCGATGATTTCCAATGAGTTATCGATGATTAGAATTACTAAGATGACGAAGTAGGTAAGATAACGAATTGCACATTTCTACTAAAGTAAACGTTTTAAAATCCAGACATTGCTACAGTACATCCCTATTCACTTGCGCTGTATGGTAGATTGGGTATTTTGCCGGTAAAGCGGTTTGAGGTTAGATGCCGATAAGAGATATGGATGGGTTATGGAGAACTAGAGGGTAGGAGGCCGATCGACAATGGCAGCATTTTAAAATTCTGTCCCGGTTTTTTGGTTAGTTCGCTATTGGCCGATAGATGCCTCTCGCGTCCGAAGTGGGCTGATGTTGTCTTCTTCTTCTTCGTTTTTAATATGGAAAACTAGATCCTCCATAGTTTTTAACTTTTACTTAAACCCTTTATTTTTCTGTGCTTTTACTTTTGACAATTTGACATTTTATTTTTCGAAATAACAAATAACGTTTGAAGGCAAGACAAGACAAATAACGTTGTATTGTAATTAACACGTTCGCTACCGACGGCCACTATAGTGGCCTTTACAATCCTCCGTGGTGAACCGCGGCCGCTATAGTGGCCAAAAATTCACACTGATTCTTATGCATGTAAATTGAATCTGGTCCACGCGCGGTGGTTGTTTAACGTTGTGCGGTCTGTCGTCGGTCCGTTGCCACTATAATGGCCATTGGTACTTGATTTAGGTTAGTTATTAAACGCGTCTTAAAATTTAAAAAAATTTAGGTAGGTATATCCTGAAATACGGCTCTGGTTCACAGTGGGATCCTGTCATTTCTGGTCGGTAGCGAACGTGTTAATTTCCATATTTATAATGAATAATGGTACAATTTATAAAAGTAGAGTTTGCTTTGTGTCGGGGTGTAAGACAGGATTTTCTTCAAAGAGGAAACGAAGCCAAATAAGTCTCTTTCTAGCTCCAAAGGTAAGCTCACTTTAAAAAAAACCTCTGTAGCTAGAATGTTTAATACCCTGTATTTTAAAAACCAAGCATCGTTGGAACTTTATACAGGCCGAGTTTACTAATAAGTATAACAAAGTAAGTGTAAATTCAAATAAAAGTCCTTATTTGTTCCTTAAAGAACTAATTTAAATAAAAATAGTTATCGCGTCCATAAGAAACCATTTATTTGATAGCCCACTTCGAACACGAGCGCCATCTTATGGCAACTCGTAAAGCTGAATTACCGATGCTAATTTGGGATCGAATCCAATGCATTGCGATCGGCCTTCTACCTCAAGTCCTCCATAGGATGGGTACATGGTGTACAGGGTGGTGCATCGATCCACGCAACATAGGAAATCCCATGCAAATTTTGAGAAGGTAAAATATTGGCTCCCCAATTTATTTTAGAGCAAAAGTTTATTTAACTTTATTAAAGGGAATACTTTGACGAACTAACTGACGAAATTTTAGCGCGATTTATTAAGTAATTAAGGGCTTATTTAAAAAAACGTCAATCTATAATTGGCGAAAATTAACAAATACAATTCTAAAGCTTTATAATAAAAACACCAGTAAATGTCAGTAACTGACAAGAAGGATGTATTATGACAATACATTTGTATTCGGGTAAAATAGGTTAAAAGCTTCTAGGTTACTTTATTTTTCGAGACTTTGACTTTCAATGCATAATAAAACAAATAAATTACATACTTAACTAATTATTTAATAATATGTTCAATCAACCCCCCATTTTGAGTAATAGATGTGTTTTGGACTTACATTGCCTTTAGTTTTTCATATCACAACGTTTCAACTGGTAAGTATCTCCAGTCGTCTTCGGGTGAATACTAAACAAGTTACAACCTTCAAACATAATACACCCGCATAATACCACTTAACTATAGCAATCTTTTCAGACGTATTTATGCTTAAAAAAATTGTCAAACTTGGTTTGAATTTGACACTAACATAATCAATCAAAATATCGTCATTAAAATTCATACGTCATACCCGTATTATCCATTTTAGGATAATAAAAGATAATATTATTTTTTAAATAACTTTGGATAGACTGCATGAAAATTATTAAAATTTTGTAACCGAGTTTAGTTTATTGAATTCTTTAAAAAGTTTAGATAAACTTTTGCTCTAAAATAAATTGGGGAGCCAATATTTTACCATCTCAAAATTTGCATGGGATTTCCTATGGTGCGTGGATGGATGCACCACCCTGTATATGTCGTAGGCTGGTAGTGAAATCCGTCATTTCATGAAAAGCCTAGTCATATCATGCTGCACGCTAAAAGGTATATTTGCAGCTGGTTTGTTCGTTGTTCCCCAGAGCATTTTTTTCAATTTTTTCAACTAATATTATTTTATAAAAATAAAATTTAAATTAAATTTAAAAAAAATTGAAAAAAATGCTCTGGGGAACAACGAACAAACCAGTTGCAATATACCTTTTAGCCCCGCTTCATGATATGACTAGGCGTTTCATGAAATGACGGATTTCACTATCAGCCTACGACATATATAAAGTTAGCGAAATAAGAAATACACTTTAAATGGTGCGTGCCAGACAGTTGCTCAAAGGTCTTGGGGTTTTGGAAAACGACCTTCTAAAAGTGCAGTGGCCAAGTATTACCGATTGGCATGCCCATTTAAAAATATTTTCCAAAAGTTTATGAATGGTTGTAAGTTGACAAATAACAAAGTAGCTTAGACAACGAACTTTGAAATCAACTAGTCCTGACGCCTTTAAAATATTTGGTCCTCCACCCTTCCCTCAGGCACGTCAATAAAGCCGACGTCCACGTCCGTTACCTTCCTTGGTAATTTCAAGTACCCAAATTAAGGATGCATTACAAGCAAAAAATAGTAAAAAAAATTAAAACGAAAGAAAAAAAAGTTCGAAAAGAGTCTAAGATAAATAAAACAAAAAAAAACGAGACATGAAAAAGGCATATTATACAAAAACAACACAAAGAGTTAAAAATGTAAAACGCAAAGTATATTCTAGTTCATCTGATTTAGAATCCTCAGTAGCCTTTGCTGATGCTGACGCTGACGATGATACGGATTGGGAATTTGAAGATGACAAGCAAGCTTTGCATGATTCGCAGGGACGTGGGTAAGAATAATGAACTTTGGTCATTATGCTTAAAAAATGTCGAGGATGGTCGTATGAACAATATACGACTTGGAATCCTAAAGAAGCTAAAGCTAAAATATGGATTTGTGACTTTTCTTCTTAGTTATTGAATTATTTAGAGGAATACTTTTTTTGTTATTGATTAGATTTTTTGTGTTAATTTATGTTTTGTTTAAGTACTTTAAAGTATTCGTTATTCCTAATATACAGGGTGTCCGGAAAATACGTGTACAACGTTTGACGACAGACTCCTTACGTCAAAATAGGTCGATCTAAGCCGACTTAGTTGTATCCAAAATTGTCTCGTTTAGCCGGTAGAGGGCGTCATAAATTTGTAAAAATATTGGTTTTTCCTAAATTACGTGAAAACCTGCTAATCGATTTTAATGATTTTTAGTATGTAGACTAATACTATAAAATGACGTTTTCTAGTAGTATACCTAGTCACCGGCTGTAAATAAGTGGAAGTGTTATAAAAGTGATATAATACGTCAACATTCCTCCTCATTTTTTATATGAACGGCGTTATGACAACCCAGATATTTTTGTAGAGTGACTGGATGTATTTGGAAGCTATTTTACCTCTTTAATATTTTTCGTTGAATGAGCTGTTTTGCCAGAAGAAAATATTTACAATATTTAGTATTATTATTAATAATATTAAAATCAAATTACCTGTAAAAATAATTTTTTAAGTGACCTTGATGCTATGGCATTTAATAATTTGACAATTATTGACAAATTGTCACCAGTCTATGAAATTTACTCAAGTATACGATCAATATTCTTGAATTACAAGTTCATTTTACCATTAAAAATGGAAAATTATACGAACTCTGAGAAGGTTGACATGCTCCTGGTATACGGGTTTTGTCAAGGAAATGGGCGTCAGAGTGTTAGGGTTTACATGGAGAGGTTTCCTAACCGTCGAATACCAAACCACCAAACATTTGCCAATATCGAGCGTCATCTTCGGGAAACCGGCAGCTTTGAGAAAAACTTTAAAGGCAGGGGTCGTATGCGAACAACTCGAACTGTGGAAGCAGAAGAGATGATTCTGGAAAAAGTTTAAGAAGAACCAAGTACCAGTACCCGTCGCTTACAACGTGAGTTACATGTTCCTAAAACGATTGCCAATGAGGTTTTAAAAGAACAGTTGTTACATCCATATCACGTGCAAAAAGTCCAGGAACTTTTATCGACTGATACCCCCATGCGGCTTACATTTTGTCAAATTATTAGAAACAAAAGAATCCGTGATCCAAATTTTTGTAGAACAATTATGTTTACTGACGTGGCGTGCTTTACAAGATCTGGAGTAACCAATCTGCACAACGAACATATTTATTCCGATGAAAATCCACATGCCATTAAAGTTGCACATCATCAGCATCAATTTAAATTAAATATTTGGGCAGGTATTATTGATCGCTACCTTATTGGTGCCATTGTTATTCCAGACAGGTTAGATGGAAATATTTATTTAAATTTTTTGCAAGACATATTACCAATTCTTCTGGACAATTTGCCCCTTTTACTTCGGAGGGAAATGTGGTATATGCATGATGGTGCCCCGCCCCATTTTTCCGTTGCCGTTCGGCAATACTTACATCATCAATATCCCAACCGATGGATTGGAAAGGGCAATGATGCACCAGTATAATGGCCACCACGTTCTCCTGAGTTAAATATGTGTGACTTCTTTTTGTGGGTCGCTATTAAAACAGAAGTTTACAAGACTCCGGTAAACACACGCGATGATTTATTGCAGCGGATTTTAAATGCAGGCAACCATTTTAATAACCCCGAGACGTTATATAATGTCCAATATCATTTTTTAAGGAGTGTTAATAAGTGTATTCAGCAAGATGGCGGTCATTTTACACATTTGCTTAAGTAATGTTTTTGTTTTACTTAGTTCCTTATAATACATACTTTCAACTTTGTTGTACTTTGTTTTATTTTTATTGTTAAAAATTGATGTAGGTATGCAGGTAATTGTAAATATTTTCTTCTGGCAAAACAGCTCATTCAACGAAAAATATTAAAGAGGTAAAATACCTTCCAAATACATCCAGTCACTCTACAAAAATATCTGGGTTGTCATAACGCCGTTCATATAAAAAATGAGGAGAAATGTTGACGTTTTATATCACTTTTATAACACTTCCACTTATTTACAGCCGGTGACTATACTACTAGAGAACGTCATTTTATAGTATTAGTCTACATACTAAAAATCATTAAAATCGATTAGCAGGTTTTCCCGTAATTCAGGAAAAACCAATATTTTTTTTACAAATTTTTGACGCCCGCTACCGGCTAAACAAGACAATTTTGGATATAACTAAGTCGGCTTAGATCGACCTATTTTGACGTCAGGAGTCTGTCGTCAAACGTTGTACACGTATTTTCCGGACACCCTTTCCGGACACCCTGTATATCGATTTTTAAAGTTTGGTTACCTATAGCATTTTTTGAAAATTTAAAATATTGGTCAACTCACCCACATCAATTCGTGAACTTATCTGCAATGGGTGTCACGATAACAAATTTGTTTTTTTTTAAATTTTACTTTAATTTTTGTTAAAATAGTTTTTTTATTAAATATTTCTTTGCCAGTTGTTTTGAATATGTTAAAAAACAAAGCTTTAATACAATGCATACCCTGTTTTTATAAAAAGTAACCTTACAACCTAAAAAGCATTTGGTTCGTCAACTTACCTCCATTTCCCCTAATATATATAGCTATGCGGCTATATATTTGAATCGTTTATTATTAAAACAGGCTAAGTGACATTTTGCAAACTTTTCAGTAAATGAAAAAAACGTTTAGCTTTCGAAATTGAGAAAATGTTTAACTTGTATTACTTGTATGTACTTGGCTTATTTCTGCAACAAACGGCTTGAGTGACACATCGAAAAAGAGCATATCGGATATGAGTACTTGGTTTCTTTCTGCACTAAACGATGCGTCTATAAACTAAATGTGTATTTCCGACAAAAAACGGAAATGCCCGAAAATGTTACTTGGCGTCTTTTAACAATAAACGATTCATTTATTCTTTGCTAATGATTTCCCATGCTTACTTACCACTGAACCAGTGGTTAACACTCATTTACAGTTCCACTGATCAATTACTAATCGTTTTAAGTAAATATCACTGAATTTCGGCGATTACCATTGAATTTTATGGATTTTATCCTTATTGCAGTTTTGGCTGCTGTACTCCCTCATCTTAGGCATGATATTTAATAATCGAATATATGCCACATTACGCACAAAATGATCGACATATTTGAATAAGTGTTTCCTAACCGGTAGAAGAAGTAAAATGTTTATAAGTGGCCTGCAAAATCGCCAGGTCTTCATACCATTGATTATTTTCTTTGGGGTCACCTTAAAAGTAAAGTTTTTGTGAGAAAAACAGACAATTTAAAGAAAAATAACTCCACAAGTGGTACCTAATCTTACAAATGAATTTAACTGCCAGCTATTGTTTTAGCACAGAGCATGAGCAATATGAGCATTAAGCATGAGCATTTTTAACAATATTTACAATAAAAATGTATTAACAATTTTTTAAAAATTTTCTCATTTATAAGGTAAAAGAAATTTAAAAGTAAATAGTGAGTTATATTCTATTTTTTTTGCGCTTTTCGGCGATTTATCACAATATACCGGGTGTCCACGAAAGGTGGTTCGCCCCTCTAACTTTTTTGTTTTTCAAGATAATGGAATAAAATTTGGGGGATTTGTATACGACATAAAACTGCATTTTTTGACAGGTGACTCAACATTATGGAACTTCCGGTTTAACCGGAAGTGACATAAACTTTCGATTTTTAAATAGGACACCTGGTATATTTTTCCTTTTTTTGACTCCATATGACATTCTATATACAACGATGTGTCACTTGTCACTTTTTGTCACCAAGAAAATATTTTTTTTCCAAATTTATTGTTTTATCTAGAGGGCTATGAATACCTTAAAATCACTTATTTCAGTTCTTTAATCTTGGAAAAAATACAATTTTACTATTTTTGGTCCAATGCTGTGCTATGTAAAATTTAATGTTTATAGATAGTTATAACTCATTTTTTTTTAAATGGCAACATGGTGGCTCGTCGTTTTAAGAAAAAAGAGGATTTTATTATGATTATTTTGATACCATACACTATTAGGTTTCTAAAATGAAGTATCTTTTGAAAAATAAATTTAGATTTAAATGCATCAAGTAGCCTGTGACCCGCAAAACTGATAAAACAAAGTCATGCCTTGAAGAAAATTGACATGCCAACAGCTTCAGCCAAAGTAAATTAGTTTGTTGTTTAAAAAACATGGAAAATACTAGTTTTTCAAGAAGTGAAAAAGTTGATATTGGATCAAAAAAAGTAAAATTGTATTTTTCTCAAGATTAAAGAACTGAAATAAGTGATTTTAAGGTACCTATTTATAGCCCTCTAGATAAAATAATAAATTTGGAAAAAAATATTTTCTTGGTGACAAAAAGTGACAAGTGACACATCGTTGTATTTAAAATATCATATGGAGTCAAAAAAAGTAAAAATATAAAATGTGTCCCATTTAAAAATCGAAAGTTTATGTCACTTTCGGTTAAACCGGAAGTTCCATGATGTTGAGTCAGCTGTCAAAAAATGCAGTTTTATGTCGTATACAAATCCGCCAAATTTTATTCCATTATCTTGAAACACAAAAAAGTTAGAGGGGCGAACCACCTTCCGTGGACACCCGGTATACATTAAGATTAAAAAGAAATTATTTAGTTTCCATCCCTGCATAAAAAAAGTACCTAAGTACCAGTGTTTTTGTATTTTTTCAAATTCTTTGTTACCTTAGACATAGATGGGTCGAAAGCCAACATCACGTAGTTTAAGTCCGGAAAAAAGAAGAAATTCTTATAGGGCCCCTAAAATGTATGTCGAAAGAAAAAAAAAGGAATGATGTCGTTACTAAGGGCAGCGGCTACGTTTTTACCAGTCATTACAGTTATAGTTGTCGTGCTCTTATTAAAAATATTGGAAAAGCCGGAAAATGGCAATAAAGTTTAAAAAGGTGTAATGCAAGCTATAAACTTTAACAAACGGTTTAAATAAATTATTTTTATAATTAAATGACAATAAAGTACAAATTCTGATTTTTAGAAAAAAGCTTATTGTAAAAAATATTGGAAAAACTATAACCATACATTATTATTTAAAAAAAGTTTGCATAATTTTTAAACTTTCAATTAAATTTTTGGAATTATCTATAATGTGGTAGGGTAGAAAACTTATTTTGTGTACCAATCAATCAATACAAATGTAATAACGATGATATTGGTCTTGGTTTTTAAAAAATAAGAATAATAAAATGCAAAAGAGTGCAGTGGGTAACTATATATTTTTTAAAGACATACTTAGGTATTATATATATGCATAGTTTTCTTGTTAACGAGCGCCTAAATACCAAACGTAAATCCTTTGTATAGGAGGCGATAACTATAGGAACAAATTCCGCCTAAAAGGTATATTGGCAACCGGTTTGTTCGTTGTTACCCAGAGCATTTTTTTTTAAATTTAATTTAAATTTTATTTTTATAAAATAATATTACTTGAAAAAATTTAATTAAAAAAAAATGCTCTGGGTAACAACGAACAAACCGGTTGCCAATATACCTTTTAGACGGAATTTCTTCCTCTCGTTATCGTCTCCTTGTATGAGTAACAGGCTCACACATGCGCAATTTAAGGATTTGCGTTTGGTATTTAGGCGCTCGTTTCTTGTTATCTGTAGGTTTATATTTTTAACAGTATATTAATAATTTGAACACAAAACCTAAATAATAATCAACCATTAATTTATAGGCAATGAATCAGCGAAATGGAGATTAAACTGGCAAAAAGTCAGAACTTTCAAACAGTGAATCGTAAAACCCCGGGTACCAATTTGTGTGTCGCCAACACCGTGATTTGTGATCAAAATTTTTAGAGTTTGGCAGAAATTATATATATACCTAAATTTTATAAATTTATCTAGCTGGACAATTAGTAAAAGTAAAAGAGTAAAATAAATAATTTTAATAAATTTGTAAGTAAATTTTGTTTTTCATTTTAAGAAGGGCAACCTACGGTACACCATTGGATAACAGACGTAAATCTGCTACACATAGAAAAATTGCTCTAAACTAGCAGGAATCTACTGAGCGGATAACACTGAGCTGAGCATACCTAAGTCGATAAAATGTAAATGGACGCCTCTGTGCGGATACCAATAAAAATCCAATTAGTTTCATCGGTATGCATGCCACACTTTCAAATACTGCTCTACAGTGTATATATATTCAAATTCAACACCTCCAGATTTATTATAGTTAATAAATAAGTCTTAGAAATCAATAATTTACACGTATAAAGAATTAAAGGCATTCGTCGCGCAAATTCAGCGGAAAAAAGAGAATCCTACGACATTTTCCCGTATAAGGACTATCTCTAAAACACATAAATAATTGCAATTTCAGAACTGGTTTTGCGTCGGCCCACACCGAATAATTGTTTGCTTTTAGTAATATGTAAAAGTTGTTTGAAAAAATCGATCTAGTGTGGGAAGACTGGACTTCTCGCTTGGGTAGTAATTTAAAACCGAGATTATTTAACTGGATTAAAAATTTGTATTTAGATACGGTTAGTAGCACTCGGGGTATTGTCGAAAAAATATATTAACTGCCTAATATTTTACAGTTAGTTTACTGGGCGTCAAATACTTTGGCCTGCCTGATTTATAAAAAAGAGAGGGTTCTCTATAACATTAGTCGTCCCAATTATCGATGGACGTAAATTAATATTAATATTTTTGACATAGTATTAACGTAAATTATATACGTCTCAAAGAATATCGTCTTGGCTCTTGCTACCAGACCTGCCATTTATTTTAATAAAACCTCATTGTTGTATTCCTGAAAGGTCTACAGGAAGACATATTTATAATTTTAATGTCACTTTACCATTATTTTGCATAGAAATGTTGTCCTTGTTATCAAGAATAGGTAGGTAAATTTATGGCATTTGCAATTGTTATTTAGGTTAGACACTCTTGTTAATTGAGGACTTTGCTGCAAGAAGAATGCAGCTCCATTTTTGGTACTTGTTGGGAAATTGAAAAAAAGTGTTTAGAAAAAAAAATTTGTATTTTAAACTAAAAAAGTAAACGCCAATCGATAACAGAGAGGTTTATTTAATATTTTAGACTATTTTTAATCTCACAATTCTTTGAGAAATGAGAAAAAAATTAGCAAAAAATTTGGAGCTGCATCCGTCTTCCACCAAACACGTGAAAAAATATGACCACATTCTTTATAAAAAAAAAAAAAAAGTTGCCAGTGAAAACTTTTTTATTAAGTGGGTAATAAAAATCAAAAGAGTATGGATCATAAACTCCAAAAAAAAATGTAAAACTAAAAAGAAAATAGACAGGACCGAGCTGCACCTTTCTTGCACCAAACAACGGAGGAGGATTCATAAATGCGTGTAATTTCTTCATTTCTTATCGGAGCTGCATCGATTCTGTACCAATCGATCCGCCAAATTTTTTTGCATATACCGTATATTTAAACTCAAAAAGACCCAAAAATTGTGCTGCATCCTTCTTGCAGCAAAGTCCTCAATTGACCCCAGGACCGGGCCTGGTCCAAGTAGGATCTATAATCAGTCTTAAAAAAGCCTATGTATTGTGCGTTTGACAAATTTGCTAAAGTGTTGATTCTGTGATACATAGAAATATTAGTGTTCAACTAGTTTTTTTATTATATAGCGCCCGTTAAAAAATTATAGCTCGGCATCTAATAGAAAAAAACGAAATCACTTATCATTGGATGCAAAACAAATTATTAAGAATGTGTATGAATAATTATTAATTCATCAAGCACGATGCTTTGAATGAAACCTGTTTACTTACAAAAATGTCAATGTCGTCTATAAAATATATTGTAAGTCGTACAGGAAGGACAAACAGGAAAAAACGCAACAATTTATATGTGATTCCAAGTAAATAAATCAAAGGTGAGAGTAAAAAATGTTTCCCTTGCCCTAAGTACGAGTTACATAAAGTTAATTAAAACTGTTTTAAACAATATACCGGTCGAAAGCTCGAACAATTCAGTAAAGAATATTTCAAAAGTCGAAGATTCATATAGGTACAAAAATATACATCCCATTGTTATTAACCTTAATGACGACTCTGGCAGTGAAACAGAATTGGGTTTAAATTAAACAAATTTATTATTTTTATTGAATAATTTTAATAGTTATTGTTTTAAAATAAGTTAGCATACAATATTATAGGTATATTTTTAAGACTGTGTGAATTAAAATTATTAAAAAAATTTTTATCCATCACTGATTTCTTCTCCTAAAATACCTATTAGCTGGTACTTAGTAAATAATAAATTTTGGCTAGAAATTTCCATTTTGTTAATTGATGTCGAAAAGACAAGACAATATACTTCGAGATACCTACTTCTTAGATAAACTTGATTTTAAAACCAACATGTTAACCCAAACTGTCCTTTTAAAAGTCAATTTTACAAAAGTATGTACAGAAAGTTTGTGATTTCTGAATAAGCGATTGCAGCACACTCATTATTTTAACAAATAAGCTCGTGTTGAGATAAAATTGAGTATTCACCTGATATTTGAGCAGTATAAATTAGGTAGTTTTGACGTTGTTTGTGCTACCTGTGTGTTACGACTGACGATCGACATGGATGAGCGGAGGTATGTAGGTATATCTTAGGCTATTTGCACCTTTAGTTACAAATTATAAACAAAATACTTTAGTAAATACCGTAGAAAGTTTTAAATGAAAATTTTGGGTTATTGTAAGGTTTCTTGTGGGAAGGGCTATTGAAAATATGAACATGTTCTTTTAAAAGGACAGTGGCCTAGTCGCCTAACTTTAATTATTTATTTAAATGTTTTTTTGGCGTATTATTAGTAGGCGGATATACTTGTCATCCCCATAGATCAATGTATTGGGAAAAGTCTAATAACGCTCTTATCTGTGAAGCCATATCTAGAAATAGATTTAAATATATAATGCAAAACATACACTGCGCTGTGATATAACAATTTAAATGGAACTGATAAATTTTCTAAGGTTCGTCCCCTTATCGACGCTCTGAGATCAGCTACATTTCAGACAATTAGTTGCAATTGCGCTTTTGGAAACATACAAGAAGGTAACAAAAAGAGGCCCGAGTCGGCAATCAGTAAATTTACCATTTGAGATGTGATAGTTGCGTTGCATCCAAAATGCTGTTTTTTTAAATATCATGAACAATGACATTTTGTAATTTTTTTAATATGTGCTAATATAAAATATAAGTATAGCAGATAGTGTTTATGCCCACTGTCCTTTTAAAAGAACACCTAATTAAACAAAAACTAAAAATAATTAATTGGAAAAAAAATTTAATGCCATAGGGTGCCTTGAATCTTATCAAGAAAACCAAAAAAATCTTAAACTTTATAAAATTTTAGTTTCAGCCTTATTTGGGATATGTTAAAGAACTCTATTTTGTGCGTACGCACTTGCCCTTTCACACACAATTCTAATGTTTGTTCTATCTTTTGCATTTTCTTGCGGGCGCGGACGGTACAAAACTTGTAAATGTGTTTTTTTTTAAATATTTTTATTAGATTTATTTTTGTTGTTTATGAACATTTTTGAAAATTTTCTATGTGGTTATTAGTTGTATACAAAATTTATTTCATTTCAAACTTGATAATCCCTAAAATTAATTAGAAAACCTGAAAAACGTCAATGATATTAAAATATTTCGAATTTGAGAAAAAATTATAAGCTTTTTAAAAATCGGGTAATACCTGTGTCTGCGCTTTCCTCGCTAATACATACATTTTAAATGATTTCCCCGGATTGTATAGATTCTTCAGATTTGTACCATTTATTTTATTATATTCCCAAAGAAACATTTCAAACCCCCCAAAAAAACGGCAAATATCTTTGGGTACTACACCGTAAAACAGGGTTTACAAGTTGGCATTTTTGAAGGCATAATAATTATAAACTATAATATAAAAATGTGCAGCTGATTTTTCATCAAGTTCCATGAGCTGTATTCTGTCAAAATGCAAAAAGGTAATTATTTTCTGATTAATTTTAAATTATTTAATATTAACTTTTGAAGCTCGGTTAGAGAATTTCTCCCGGTTATATCACTTTTTTCGTGTACCTACGGCTGCTTTATTGTCGCCAAGAAAGAAACCATGTAAAGGATAGAAGGGATGGATGTTAACTCAAAAACAACCAGTTTATAAAAAATAATTGTGGCAGTTCTAAGTTCTAATGCATCAAATTATTTCAAATATGAGAGCATATTACGAACAATGACATGCATGTGAAATAATGGTTCTCTTCCTTTGTAAATATATACGCATAATATTTATTTTTTATGAGTTTTGGCTTTCAATTTTTTGAAAAATCTGGATAAAAAGCGTTTTAAGTTTGAGTATAATATATGGTGTTTAATAAATTAATATCAGTATTAAAGGGAGTTAAAGTGCGCATGATTTTAAGGTAAAAGTTTATTATATAATCATAGGTCCGATTTCGTTTTATACTGCGCGATTTTTGAAAAATTTGTTTTTTTTTTATTAATTCCGAAACTACATTGGATATTCTTATAAAACTTGGTGGGTGTAAACTAGGTGTAGAGACATATATTTTGTATTAAAATCAAATTATCAGTTTTAACCAGTGACGTCCCAATTAATTTTTAATTCATATTTAATTAATTATGTTGAGTGAAATAATGATTCTTTCTCTTCTATATTTTTTTTTAAACAAAAATTATTTTAATAATACTGCTTTCTTTTGTAATAAAAAAGATACATTTATTTTTTTGTACCTATCGATCTATTTTTCAATAAAAAAATTTTAAAAATCAATTATTATCTGGAGGTCCTTAAAGCAAATGCAGAATATTATTAAAATTTGTTGGCAGGCTGTTGTTGATTTTTTTACACAAAAGATGTGTCTCTAGACCTTGTCTACATTCACAAAATTTATAATATTATAGATTTGGAATTAATAAAACTAAAAATAGTATCATTTTGGAGTTAATAAAAAAAAACCTTTTTCACCCCGCAAAGCAAAACCGGATCTTTGCGACGCAAGTAGATATTTCCTGCTACTTTATTTTTATCACCATGCAGAGCCAAGAAATTAAAAAAATTAAACTACTTAAGGGAACATTATCCACGTGCTTTTCACCACACATCATGTGATCACAGACGTCATCACAAAATACTTTCATAAAACCTAATAAGACGGCGCCACCGTTCCGATTTGCAATATATTTTTACTTGCCTAAAATTTTGAATGGAGTTGTAAAAGATAGTAAAATTCTATGATCTCATTTAAGGCCACTTCTCCAATAATAGCAGTGTTGTGTGATTTTCCTTACAAAGCTAGGATGTTGCCAAACCTTGCGCTTATTATGAATTTAATCAGCTGTTTGTAATACATGGCGCTGTACCGAGCCGCGAACGTAATTTATAATGGCAACATAGCGCTTTTTATGAACACAATGCAACAGCTAGTTGACAAATTATTCTTTACTCGCCGATGGTCACTTTTTAATATACTGTAATTTACTGGTCTATTGGAATCGCAGTCAGTTCAAGATTTCGGAGAATTGTACTCCAAAAATAGAATGCCAATTTAAAATAATTTTTGATGGGCTTTTATTTTATAGGTATTTTGTTATTTTTCTGTCTCCAAAAGCAGTGCAATGTTGCCGTTTTAAATAAATATTCTCATATTTGCGTAATAATAATAATAATAAAATACCACTTGACTAATATAGATGTGTTTTGGACTTCCATTGCCTTTAGTTTTTCATATCACAAACGTTTCAACTTTCAACTGGTAAGTATCTCCAGTTGAAACGTTGTGGTTGTGATATGAAAAACTAAAGGCAATGGAAGTCCAAAACACATCTATTACTCAAGATACATCATTGTCTACAACCTTCAAACAAACAATAATACCACTGTTTTAAAATCTCTGAAATTGCCTGCAATTATTTATTGTGTAATTAATTAAATACTATTTTTTTGATTTGATTCCCCATTCACTTACCTAAAGCGCGTACTTGTATTTTTTGTAAATATACAATTTATGTAGGTAACTGAATAAATGATAAAATAATAAGTCCTGAATATTGTTTAAAATAAGGATTTTTGCGTCCATACTTGCGAAATTAGGTAGGTACTTATTAACCATATTTTAAAAAATAATCGCAGAAATAAACCCTGAAAGTATAAACTGCCACTGCAGAACATTCTGGCAACATTGCACTTTGTAGGGTAAAATTTAAATTTTACTTCTTCTAGAATCCTTTTTACGCTATTTGGTAAAAAGTTTTATTGGATGTGATTTTTTTGTAAACAGTGACAAGCGTGACAATATGAAAATAAGATTGGCGGAATGGAAGCACATGTTGTGACGTCAGAGCCAGACTTCTGCCGCTAGTAGGCGCCCTACGTTTACCGTCCCACGTTTACCGTCCCCATCATGTATGACTTAATATAACTCCTACGTCGTTATTTGTAAAAACTGAACGTCTTTACTAAGCAAGGAGAGCTATCTTCGTTCGAGCTATATATGTCTCTCTTTATATGTAGCGAAGGTAATTTAATGCAGACGGAGACAAATATAGGCTACGAAGGGCCCGAGCATTATTTTGCATTGTTCACAGTCTTCTTGGATTGGACTCTGCCAATGCCACAAAAATAGAATCGCCCAGCCCAACCCCAAGTGATAATGGCTGACAGACTTTATCAAAGAGTTTATTTATCTTTTCTACTAATATTGTTTATGAACACGAGCCTTTTTACATTTTGTTCTGCTAAAGGTAAGTTTGTTAAATTTGATTAATTATTTTTATGATTATACAAGTCATCCCATACTTATAACTCATTATTAACCAAAATGTGCCAACACTTGTTTGATTATTTTTTCCTAAGTTTTGGTAAATGTATAAATACCCACGCATATTTTAATTACTAAACCCTACGATACTAATTTAAATCTTGCTGATTCTTGCTTACTATGTATATTATACGATCTATTTTTTTGATCTTTTAAACCTTGTCGATTCTCTGCTAAACTCAAGTGGAAATAATTTTATTTTAACCCAATCTGAAGTGTTTTTGCATTGTGGTATTTTTGTTTTAGATCAGCTGTTCGTTATGTGATGTGAAAGAATTAATTTTGAAGACAAGATTTTGTTGTCACCTTTAGGTTAGCTATTTTACCCAGGCCTTTCCACTTTTCCAGGCTGACAATGGAAGTAGATATTTTTATTGAAAATACACACATTGCTGAGAAAGCTTCAAGTAGAGAATGAATGAAAAACCAGTAAACGAGGCACTCGATCAGCAGATTACGAGGAATTCTAAGACAGACTCAAATGGTACTTAATTGTGATTTCCTTTTAATATTTTAATGAAAATGTCATTTGCATGTCCGAGTTTTATTTTTAATTTTCTTCGAGGCTAGACAAACAATAATATAGAGCATTTTATTTTAACGTGATTCGAAAAGGTTATTCAGAGTCCTGCTATTTGATTTTTACTACATATAAAATCAACTAACGGGATTTTGAATAGTTTTTTTGGCTTAAATAGGTATTACCTATTTGAGGAATTTTTCAAAGAATAGAAATACAGAAAAATTGATAATGACAGTGTTTGTGCCTGTAAAATTTACACCAATTATCTGAAAATGGTGATGATTTACTTTGCTCTCGAGGAGGTATCCAGTGAAAAAAAAAGTCTTAAAGTACTTTATAATTCTGTCCCACGTCCTGTACAGCATAGGTATTTCTTGTAAGTTTATACATATTTTGTCAAGAATTAATGACGGTTGACACATGAATCAATGTTTTATACATTTTGTTTTACTTATTCTCAACAAACTATTAAAATATTAAAGGGCAGCAATGTGTGATTGGCTATACGTATTTTTTACCTATATTTAAAACATGCCTATATTTTTCTAGGATCAGTTACAGAAACACATATCTACATGCCGATGGTTTAAAAACTCATACGACTGACAGAGGCAAAACAAAATGGATGAGAGAATAATAATTAAAGAAGTATGAAGATAACATAACAAAAAATATATCTAGTGTAATTATTATCGTAAAATAAAATATTAAAGTACACTTTTACTCTATACTTTTAATTTTTTTATTAAAAAAAAATAAATTAGCTTATTTTCACATAACTAAAACCGAGATAACAAGCTTAGTGGTAAATGCATGTTCTACCATCGTTTTACCAATTAAAAGCGACAAAAACGCCATAACTTTTAAATTATCGTAAGTTCAATTCTATGTTCCAGTTACATCGACTTGGGTCAATATAGATAATTGCGTTATTATGGTGTAAAGCCGACATAACGGATTTTTATGAATGAAATAATAGAATGGGACATTCGCGGTGCCGACACCTAGCGGAGACCCCTCAAACCGATTAAATGGTAGGTTTCTGTAGATTTTATATTGGTGAAAACCAAATATCCCTAAAAGTTACTAACAGCTGACTGCCTAAAAGTAAACCAGGTTCTGAGCAAGTTTTTTTTATATTTATCGAAATTGTGCGAACATTTAACAAAAAAATAGGTTTTTAGGAGAACAGAAAGTTGTAGTGAATATTAATAAGTATATTAAATTTGTGTTTTTTATGTGGACTTCTGTATATAAGTGATTTTCTTGTCGAGGTCATGAAAAGCAAAAACATGATTTTTCAAGTGTAATTTCTTTATTATTTATACCTTTTTTCGAAAAGCGATTTACTTCATGATAATCCACCAACCTTCTATGACACCTCACCAAAATTTTAGGTATGTAAAACCCATAGTTTAAGAGAAATGTTGAACAGCAAGTACCCCTGTTTTGCATGCTATTTTATACCCATTTTCAATAGGGGCGGGGCCTGTTCTCTGGCCTTAACTGGCAATTAATTAAAAACACAAAAGATATTATGACACATGGTTTATAATTTGTACTTTACGAATTACATCGTAGGCTGAACTTTAGGCTAAATATTTTAAAGAATGTTAATATAGACACACCTAATATTTTTGGGGACAGCTAGAGTCAACAGAATATAATGATTATGATTTATGTCCAGTTCAACGGTATACATTAATAAGTTAATTATGTCTTGTCTACTAAGGTTGAGTTAGATTTATATCTCTCCGACAACATTGCATACTTTAACATAAGAAAACAATAGTTTCTTGTACGTAAATTGATAACACTTCATGAATAACTTAATAGTATTTATGATGTTAATGTTAAATGTTTAAATTTATTTTGTGAGTAGACGTTTTTAAAGGGTCACCTTGTATCACATAAGTCAAAAACAATTTGGCTACGCATTTACTAGATATTAAAAAAACGTTGAAAAAGCCACATTTTCGCTAATTTAATTAAGGTGTTAGACATTACCGTAAACAAAATACGAATAGTGGTCAATTAATTAAATAGTTAATATAAATATAAAAAAATATAATCTGATTGGTCCTAAATATAAGAAATTAAATTAATGAAAAATTGTTCTGTGAACCTTTATATAATAATTTTAAATAAATATCAAGGAAGTAGTCACAATAATATAATAAACATTTATGTTCCTATGTAGTAAATGGAATTATGCTTATTTACTTATAATCCTATTTAAATTTCAAAATCACTCCGAAAATAGACAATAATAATTAGGAGTATATTACAACATTCCGAACCAAAGATTACTACCACACACACAACAGCTTAGTCCATGGTAATCTTAAAAGTTTATACCGTATAATAGTATTGTTGAATAATAATTACTGTGGTGCTATACTATAATAATTAATTACTTACAAAGGCCTGGGAAAAAGTTGTGATTATAGTAATTTTGTTTTGTTTATTCGCTTAGCTAGAACGTATAATTAAATTTGCCAGTTTTAATTTTTATCGCGTACAATCTTTTTATTGTATTTTGTGCAGCAATTCAAATTATTTAAAATATATTTTTTTTGTGAAATATTTTTATAGAACGGTTATAATGCGCTTTATGAAGTGCCTTTACTAGTATACTACACTTAAATATGACTCATTTAAAAGCAAAAATAATTTTTGGAGACAACAAGTGGAGTAGGGATAAAATTATTTACTCATATTGTTTATAAAAATTATGTTACGCCACTGATATAAAAAAAATTATGCATCCTAACTTTAATTGCGCTTGGTGCCAATGTTTGACTAGGTTCTTCAGCACCCCTACCGATACATCGATTTCGATAAATCGAATTTTAGAATTCTCTTGGGTGAACCAGAACCGCACGCGATGTTCTAAAAACACGTCTTGGAGCAGAAGAGGAAGGCTCATTTTCTAAGAAGTCTCGATAAATTCTGCTAGCTACTTTAGAAGGAAGAAAGAACGGACCAATAAGGTAATTGCCAACTATGCCCGCCCACACGTTTAATGAAAATCGGTGCTGAAAAGGCCTTTCACTAACAGCGTGTGGGTTTTCCAGAGCCCAGGTATGGTTATTATGGCAATTTTTTATGGCATTTCGTGCAAAGTTTGCTTCGTCAGTAAAAAGTACATAACTTTAAAACTCTGGATTTTCTGTCAATTTCCTCAAGAACCACTGACACATATCGCTGCTTTCCGACAAGACCGTCACAACTCAAAATTTGTTATTTTTCACTTTTCTATACCATTAGTGGTAAAAAACCTGTAAAAAGTAACCAGCAAGACCGCCACTAGTAAAGTTTGCGTAGTTTCCGCTAGATGCCACTATAACAATTTGGCACTTCTAAATATCCGCAACCTTTTTGCTGGTAAGACTGTCCTAATTCAGTTGCACCGTTTCTTTCACGGAGGTAACATTAGAGAGTTTTCGTTGTATTGGCAAATTCAAACGGTTAACCATAACGAATACGAATACGAAGCCGCTATTTGACAGATCGTAAAAATAGTTTTCGTTCAATTCGCTTAACGTTAACGTTAAGTCTAATTCGACAGTAAACATAACAAATATAACATAACCTATCTTAATGGTTTGTGTTCATATTTTCATATACGTTTTGTGCTATCTTTTTGCTTGGTTTTAATTTCCTAGTACCCAAAATTCTAAAACATCATGATAGACGAAAGATTGCTTTTATTGGACTCATCCAGTGATTCCGATTTGGATGATGCCCTTTCTCTTGGAGGTATTTACATGCATCGCCATATGGGTTGTTGGCCAATATTTCCTCTAATAAAATGATATCGTCCACATCCGTGAAACGATTTCTCGATTTTTTGAGGAAATTTACTGTTGAATCCATGACGAAAACAAAAAATACTAACCAAAAACTTTAAAAACAGACCTCAACAAAAAATAGGTTATGTTGATTGCATCTGTCAAAAAAAAAGGTCATTACGCATGCGTTCCGTTTTCGCTATGGCTTTGTCTTCCGTCCGTTAGCTCCCGCTACTTATCCGTAACGATAACGATAAATGACAGCTCAAATGTCAAAGTTGTCAAATAGCGGCTATCGGAATCGCTTTTAAAAGACAACGAAAACTGTCTATTGACCTTTTTCCTGCAAGACTGTCACAAATTGTAAAGTGCTTAAGTTATTGGACATACTATTATAATTTTTCCGGAAAGACCGATCTAAAACAAAAAGTGCCAGCGTTCGTGTACCTTTTAAACAGGCAAGAGGGTAGCATTTCGTCTTGTAACGTTCTTTTCCGTAAACTTTAATAATATCGTTTTCAAGAAAGCATACAATCAAAAAGTTGGTATAACAGAATCAAAAACACTAGCCCTACTGAGTCTTATTGCAAAAATTATTGTGCCCCGCTTTTATTACGATTTTTATAATAAGCTTTAGTTGTAGTTAAATTTTCAATATAGAACATCAAAATATGTTTTGTTTTTATTGTTTCTTTTCAAGAAAAAAACGTCACTTCTATTGTTTTTTCCAAAATATTAAACTTACAACACTTTTGTACCGGGTGGCCAAATAAGAATGGACGCCGGCCATATCTTGGGAACCGTTTGTCATAAAGTTTTGAAATTAAAAAAATCATTATAAAATCGACCAAGAGAAATTGCTGGAAATTATTTTTAAGTTCCCAAATTTACCGCTAGAGGGCGTCTCACCAATGACTAAGAAGATTATCGGATTTTTATAGATAATATGCCAAATAAAGTTATAACAAAAACCCGGTATGTTATTTGTAGGAATATATGGAATAATTTTGCTTTTATACATTTGTTCTAATTCTCGAAATAAATCGAGGGGAGGAGGGGGAACCTCCTTTGGAAGAAATACTTATAACTCCGGTTTGCCTTAACCGAATTTGATAAACTTAGTCTCGTTTAAAATATATTAACTCATATTAATATTTAAAATGATGTGTGACTATTTTTTGTTATATCCGTCGCCGCCGGAGGGCGTTATTTGCACAACAATCATATTTTTCGATTTTTTTCAAAAATTTTAAATGGAACCATATACAGTGTGTCCGAAATTCAAGTCTCTATATAGGTATCTCGCTTAATAGATAAGATAGAAAGTTGGTTAAATGGCGAATATTTTAGAAAATTGAATGCCGATCTCGAACCTTTTTTCAAAATTATTAAAAATTTGTAGTTTTTCACTTATTAAACAAAAACTAAAAATGACGCATTTCGTTTTTTTTTTAAATAGGGGCTTAACGGTTAATTTGACATATCCCAAAGTGTTACATTCTTAAGACACTTTTTAGGGAAGAACATTTTTGTGCAAAAAGAAAAGGCAGATTGTCTTTTGTTTGTGAGTTACCCACAGTCACTTTGTTATTTCTTATGGCGGCCATCTTGGATTTTTACATAAAATTATTTCTCTTTGAATTACCTTTTAAACAATGTGCCACACGCCACCAAAATTTTTGAGAAATACTCTTAAATTATTAAAAAACCAGTTTTATCGTTAACTTGGCAACAGCGCATGCATCTAACATAGCAGAATACAGTTTCTTACAAGATCCTTAAATTCTGAACCGGACCTAACCTAACCAAAACCAAGTAGGATAACTTAAAACAAAAAACATTTATCAATAGCCTGCAACTAATTTAGTTATTAAAAAATGGCAAGATAATACACATTCATAAACGATCTAAGAATTTAAAAATTCGTTTTTCGAATCAATTAATTTAAATGTTTAAAATGTCGGCCATTAACACTGTGACAATTCTCACAGTTTTTTAAAACTCTTCTGACGACTCTTCGAAGCGTATTTCCATTTACCGAGTTAAATACCTCCCTTACCCGTTCTTCTAAGATTTCCCGGTTTTCGGGCGGATCAAATTCATAGATTTAATTTTTAGCCCACCCCCACAAATAAAAATCCAACGGCGTAAGGTCTGGAGACCTTGAGGGCCAAGGCACTGGCCCATTATTTGATATAATATGATCGCCGAATACTTCTTTAAAAAATGTTCTAACTGCTCTTGTATTATGTGCCGGACAGCCGTCCTGCTGAAACCACAGTCTTCGAAAATCTTTTTCATCCGGCACTAATTGACGCAATGCAGGGATTACTTCATTTCTTAATAGATTTAAATATCGTTCCCCATTAAGATTGCTATCATAAATAAATGGACCAATTAAACGGCCCCCTAAGAATTAAAAAAAAGCTATCAAGATGTATTTCATTAGATATTCTTAACAAACCTACAGTGTGTTTTTTTAAGGTCGACGAGCGGCCATATCTCGGAAACTACTGGGCATAGAAACTCAGGAAAAAAAAATTATAATTAAAGTGGCCATGGGAAAATTCTGAAAATAATTTTTAAGTTCCGCATTTTGCCGCAATTGAAAAGTAAATTTTAAAATTTTACATAACTCCGAAAATTCCAAATTAAGGTATATGTTTGATAACACCATTTTAAAGCTTGGACAATTATGCTCATTGGCGTACCGACTTTAATAAGAGTGGGGGAAGATGTCGGATAAGTCGTTTAGAAGTTACAGCGATTTTAATGTTTACACTTTCAATTGCTTCTCCCATTCTTATCAAGTGAAAGTGTAAACATTAAAATCGCTGTACCTTCTAAACGACTTAACCGATTTTATTTATTTAAGCTTGTTTGGAAGAAAAAGGTAAGTACCTTCAATTGTCGTATCCAATGGTACAAGATAGTTTCTAATAAAATTGCTAGAGGGCGCAATTTGTATTAAAAATTATTGTTTTGGCAATAACTCTGAAACGAACAAAGATATCGAGCTGCAGTTTTAATATTTTTTCTAGCAAATTTCATCTACTTTTCGATTATGGTATCATAATTATACCGTATGATTTATTTTTTCGGAGTAAAATCAAAAAATGTATTGTTATTGAAAATTGCGCCCTTTAGCATTTTTTTTGAGAACTATTATGGACAACTAAATACAATTGGTGAAAGTGAATACATTTCTCTTCCAAACAGTCTTTAGTTTGCTAAAAGCGGATAAGTCGTTTATAAGTTACAGCGATTTAAATGATTACACTTTCAACAGCTTCCCCCACTCTTATTAAAGTCGGTACGCCAATGAGTATAAGACCAAAATGATGCATAATTGTCCAAGCTTTAAAATGGTGTTATCAAACATATACCTTAATGTGGAGTTTTCGGAGTTATGTAAAATTCTAAAATTTACTTTTCAATTACGTCCTCTTACGGCAAAATAGGGAACTTAAAAATGATTTCCAGAATTTTCTCATGGCCACTTTACTTATCATTTTTCTTTTCCTGGGTTTCTATGCCCAGTAGTTTCCGAGATATGGCCGCTCGTCGACCTTAAAAAAACACCCTGTATAATGCCACACCATACGTTAAAACCGAATCTCCTTTGTAGTCTTCGTTGTTCTAATAAGTGGGATTTTCCGTACTCCAATAGTGTCGGTAGTGTTTGTTAAATACTCCACAGTTTGTAACTCGGGACTCATCAGTCCAAATCGCCAGCATAGCCAAATCCGCCTCGTCGATGCATTTTTGAATGTATACCATTCACAAAATTGCATTCTTCTTGGAAAATCATTCTCATGAAAGCCTTACACAATAGTAGGCTTGTAAGGATGATACTTGTTAACTTGTAAAATCTCATTTACCGTTGTTTTAGGTACATTAGTTTCTGCTCCAATGCATCTTACGGAGGCGGATGGGTTTTCGCCAAAGGCTTCCAATACAATCCTATCTCGTTCCTCATTATTTTTACGATTATTACCTAGGGTTTGTCCAAAAGCACCAAAATTAATTAAATTTATTACTAATTTCCTGTAATAGGTTTTATGCGGTTGATGTCTTTCTGGATACAATTCCAAATATCTAGCAGAAGCTAGTTCAGCATTTCGGTGTGATTGTAAATAAAGTGTCAACATATCAAATTTTTCTTCATTTAAAATTTGTGCCATTTTCAAAATAAGATAAGATGTAGGTAATATCATACAATTTAAACCACTTTTTAGAATCTTGAATGACAAATAAATAGGCATTTCATTTTTTCTAATATTGCATACCATGGCCTACTATGTTAAAATATCATGGCCTTTTTACCATGCAAAAATATCACGGCCTACCATGTAACAATAATCCTTCCGTTATTATATTATGATTATACCAAATAATTTAAATGCAATAATATTTAGGTTTGGCAAAATTAAAAAGGTTTGCATTTTTTTTTGTTTGGAAAGTTTTTATTCTGATCTATTTTTTCTAATATTTTAACTAAATGTAATTGCAAACAAAAAAAGAAGCAATTTTTAGTCGAAAGCCCTATTTTGTTAATTGAATTATTTTTCGTTTCATTCCGATTAAGATTTTTTTTTATCGCGGCGTTGTCAAACCTATTTAAGACCGTAGACAGAAAAGGCGTTAATTATTTTATTGGCTAGAAAACAATGATTATTTGGGGCAGAAAAAGTTTTTGTTATTACCCTTGGATGTACCCACATGCCACATGCTATGTTAGAGGCATGCTTTGTTGCCAAGTTAACGATAAATCTGTTTTTTTAATAATTTAAGAGTATTTCTCAAAAATTTTGGTAGCATGTGGCACATCGTTTAAAAGGTAATTCAAAGAGAAATAATTTTCTGTACAAATTCAAGATGGCCGCCATAAGAAATAACAAAAATACTGTGGGTAACTCACAAACAAAAGACAATCTGCATTTTCTTTTTGTACAGAAATGTTCTTCCCTAAAAAGTGTCTTAAGAATGTAACAGTTTGGGATATGTCAAATTAACCGTTAAACCCCTATTTAAAAAAAACGACATGCGCCATTTTTAGTTTTTGTTTAATAAGTGAAAAACTACTAAACTTTTAATAATTTTGAAAAAGGATTCGAGATCGGAACTAAATTCTCTAAAATATTCCCTACTTAACCAACTTTCTATCTCATCTATTAAGCGAGATACCCATATAGAGACTTGAATTTAGGACACACTGCATAAAAATTTATTTAAATAAAAAATAGATTAAAACCGAACGAAAGTGGTGAAAACCGCATGTCGATATTTTAATTTTAGCTGGAGATACAAGAAAAACTATCATAAAATCCGTTAGAGGAAACCGATATTTTCATGAAATACGTATCGTAGACATGGGCGTCCGACGGGGGTTTACACTTACCCCCCTCTCCCTCTCCCTCCTCCCTGACTGGTCAAAAATTTACCATCTCTTACAAATATACCGTTGCTATGTCAACATTTTCTACAAAAATTTGATTTTATTATCATATTACCGATATTTCGTTTTTAAACTTTCGCCTGCGGCGCATATTTTCTGGACACCTGAGTAAATGTAATTTTTTCTCAATATCGTGCTAACCCCGAGGTCTAGGCGCACAAATATGATTTTAAAAGGTTTAAATGAATTCATTTAGAGTTATTGCAATAAAATCTTACTTTTTACAAAGTAGGCTTTGAAACAAAAGCATAAAAATATGTCATTTAGGTAAACAAATAAAACCCCCTTAAATTTACTTGTGTAAAAGTGTTTAACTACTTTACACATTTATCGAGTTTTCAGGCTTTTTTATTTTGTGCAAGAATGCTTATTCAAACTGCTGAAGCATTTGATATTCTGGCAGTTTATTTTGAATCCTTTCAAAATGCAACAGTTGCTGCCAGAGTCCATAGAATAACTTATCCTGCAAGAAGGCATTTTAGTATTTAATATGTTTTTGTTAGACTTGCCACCAGATTGAAAGAAACTGGAAGTGTTCGTTGCCCCGTAAGTAGAAGACATGGCCGGGGCCGAACAGAAGAAAATATTGTGCATGTGTTAGCATATATTGCTAAAATGCCTTCTTTCGTGCCGAATCATTTACCATTAGTTGGGATACTATTCTCGGACTTCTTAACGAGAAAATAATAATTATAGAAACATAAATAGGATAGTACATACATACCATTGAAATCCATCCATTAGAAGAACAAGGCAAATGACTATGGACTCTGGAAGCAACTGTTGCATTTTGAAAGGATTCAAAATAAACTGCCAGAATATCAAATGCTTTAGCAGTTTGAATAAGCATTCTTGCACAAAATAAAAAAGCCTGAAAACTCGATAAATGTGTCAAGTAGTTAAACACTTTTACACAAGTAAATTCAAGGGGGTTTTATTTGTTTACCTAAATGATATATTTTTATGTTTTTGCTTCAAAGCCTACTTTGTAAAAAATAAGATTTTATTGTAATAACTCTAAATAAATTCATTTAAACCTTTTAAGATCATATGTAGTTTTTACATTAAATTTGTTACACTTTTGGTATAACATACTTTGTTCATAATATCAGTAGTTTTCGAAATAACTAGTACAATTTAGAAAAAATATATTTTTTATATTAAATGTTCAAACTGTTTTCCCTGTACAGCTTGACAGTTTGCTAATTGAAAATAAAATTTTTCAATTGTGTTGTAAATCATTTCTGGCGTTATTAATTCAAATTCGTCCAAAATTCGACGCTGCAAATCGGCCAAATCTTGAGGTTTTGTGGTATAAACTCTGTTCTTCAAGTGTCCCCATAAAAAATAGTCGTTAGGCGACAAATCAGGGGACCTAGGTGGCCACTCGATTGTACCCCCTCTACCGATCCACCTATTCGGAAAAGTGTTGTTCAAAAATTCGCGCACGTTTCGACCAACATGGGGACGAGCTTGTAGAGGAGAATGTACTTGCATAATTTGGACCCATCACATTTCGTATAGTAGGCACTATTTGCGTTTCCAAGAGCTCAAGGTAAAGTTGTGATGTCAAATTTCCATCAATAAAAAATGGACCGATCTTGTGGTTACCCAGAAGCCCAGCCCACACATTCAATTTTCCAAGGCGTTGTGTATGACCTTCTATCATCCAGTGGGGATTTTCATTTGCCCAAAACCTACAGTTGTGTATATTGACTTTACCATTTAACATAAATGTTGCTTCATCCGAAAATACTATAAATTTGAAAAACTGGTTATTTTGGTCAAACCTTGACATCATATTATCACAAAATTCAATTCTTCGCTCATAATCATCTTCTGATAACTCTTGAACTACATGTATTTTGAAAGGGTGATATTTATGTTTTATTAAAACATTATGGACGGATTTGAAGCAGACGTCACTTACTTGAGAAATTTTTCTTAATGAAGAAACAGGGAAACATGTTGTAAAATTTCTAAACTTTTCTCTTCATCTACTACTACTGGTCGTCCTGATCGTCGCCTATCTCTACAATTTTCAGTTTCTTCGAACCGTCGGACAGTTTTTAGAACAGTTGCTTTTGAAATTGGATTTCAGTTTGGAGTGCGTCATTAAATAGATTTTTAACCTCTTCGTAAGATCTGACCCTATCGCCATATCCTCTCATCATAAGAATTTTAATTCTTTCACTTTCAGTTAAAGACATTTTTGCATGTAAAAAAATGACAGCTTTTATGACTTAACATCAAAACTGAACTGGTGTTTTATTTATTAATAAATAAAACACAATTTGTTGATATTTTCAAAACACGTCGTTATTTCGAAAACTACTGATATTATGAACAAACTATGTTATACCAAAAGTGTAACAAATTTAATGTAAAAGCTACAAATGAAAAAATATACTGGGTGTTATATTTAAAAATATAAAATTCGTTCGAATTCCAGACAAACTAAAAAGCTGGCAACAACGCCAATATCGTCATTCGGTGCGTTCAGTGGCGTAGATATGGGGGGGGTCCAGGGGGTCTGGACCCCCCCCCAGAGATAGTAAGACAATATCACGATACGTAAGTTAAACAATTAACAATCAACATATTCAAAGCCACAAAGAAAAAGGATTGTTGAAAAAAAGAAAATTATCTCCTTTTAATTCCATTAGTGCTTATCAAAATAAAAACGCCAAAACGCTCGCGTTACGTTATACAGTCTCCGAAAGAAAGTTCGAATCAAATGGGATTTTTTTTTATTATTAGGTATAGGTAAAAATTGAAAAAGCAGTTAGTTTTTGCTGACCTAAAAACCAAAAATGACGTATACTGAAGCAGCTGCACGACTTGCGTTACCTGTCAAATATGACATTTTTAATAAAATAGGTTCAAAAAGCCATTATTTATCAAAATATCGAAAAACTTTATTTGAGAAAGTTGTTTATTTAGGCATTTTTAGTCTCTGTACGAAATTTTGACAGTCTAATACAATTTTTATTTTTTGCCAGGTTCTTGAAAATTTTGATCAACCCTCGTAGATTAACTTTTATACATCGAAGTAAAACCATTTGCATTTACTTAATTTGTAATTTTAATGCAATTTTGTGTAAAGTTTTTGTTTCCTATTATTTGTTTTGCTTCAAAAACTGAAATTGTTATTGATTAGTATGTAATGTTTGCTTGATGCAAAGTTTATCTAATTACATCAGTTTTGCCAAAACAGACGTTTCTCATTTTTCTTAAGTTAGTAAACAGATGTACAAAAAGAAAATATTGGAAGCTTTCGTTGAAATTTTACTTAATGCCTAAATAATCAACTTTTTCGAATAAAGTTTTTCGATATTTTGTTAAATCAGGGCATTTTTGAACCTATTTTATTAAAAATGTAAAATTTGACAGGTAACTCAAGTGGTGCAGCTGCTTCAGTATACGTCATTTTTGGTTTTTAGGTAAGCAAAAACGAACTGCCATTTCAATTTTTACCTATACCTAATAATAAAAAAAAATCCCATTTGATGCGGACTTTCTTGCGGACACTGTATAAGAAATGGGTATATTTTTAAAAAAATCTATCCATTTCAAAATAACAGGGAAAACTTTGTTGAATTGATACTTTAAAGCTACATTTTTGAGAGCTCAAAACAAAATTTTAGGGCGTGGCACCCCAGCCTCCAGCGGGGAAATAGCCCGAGACCCCCCCCAGAATGAAAAGCTATCTACGCCACTGGGTGCGTTAGATCCTCTTACACAACTGTACCAAATTTGGTTTAAATCGGCCAGTAAATTGTGATGTTATTAAGCCGTTTCCAGACTTTATACACACACTGTATATGCACGACTGAGTCAAACATCTCTCCAAAATGTTTTGATTTAGACTAAAGAATAAGAACTTGCTTACTCCAGTACTGATGCTGTTGTACTAGTAATGCTATAGATATAATATAATATTTTTTATTTAAAACGGCAATACTTTTTCGTCTCCCTTTGTTAAGCCACCATGTGGAATTGAAAATGATTTTAAATTGTGGATTATTTGGTATTCCATAACTTTTTTATTAACATTTTGTGCATATTTTTAGCAATAATTCAGAACGCAGCTATTGTACTTTGCAGCAATGGCGGATCCAGGTGGGGGCCTGGATCTGCTACTGAGGTGTGTTTTTATTTCGTATTTTGTAACTGTAACTTTTTTTGCACCCCGACTTGAGCCATTTTTTGCTCCCCTCTCTAAAGAAAATCCTGGATCCTCGCATGCTTTGCAGCATACTCGTGTGCAAAATATGGTTAAACAAACAATAGGTATATTATATTTAAATTAAAAGTAAATTGATTAAAAGTATATTTGTTTATACTATTCTCACCCTGTATGTAGCAAACCCAAACTAAACCCGGTTTTGAGCAGACGGACAAAATTAATCTGTCCGATTCCGTTACATGAGAAACACGGTTTAAGGATGCTTCTTTAAATAAGTATGATTAAATTGAAGAAAATCGTACCATCTATGTATCAATTTGAAGAAATTCAGCGAAAGCGAAAAGCAGATCATTGGTTTATTTTACGAGCGATGACCAACTCTTAATAATCTAATACAAGTCCGTAGAGAATTCTTTCAAGTAACCTTCCCGTTTTCTTATTCTCGGCTCGCCTTTTGCCCAAAAATGGCACTACAACCACCTCCGCGAATGGCCGCCCCCAGTCCTGAACGAGAAAACATCTACCCAACACAGTGTGTTTGTTCTCATACCTGATATTGATATGCCTAAAATAGGAACTTACAGAGTAGTTAAATAAAAAAAGAAATGTAAAATATAGGAATAGCCAATCCGTGCTTACATTCTAGCGAAGCAAAGTAGGTACCTACCTAATTATCAGCTATGATCAAAAATCTTATAAGTCTATACGAAGTTAATCAAAACAACAGGGAAATTAGAGTACGGTCAATATAATTACTTGGTCTTTGCATTGAAATAAAAACCATAATTCTTATTAAGAGCTGCATGTCGGGAGTCCACGTGGACTTGATCGGTTTGTCCAATGATCTGCTACCTATAGATGAAGCAATAACAAATGAACCTATTGCCAAATCGTATTCCATTCTGAAGTAACTCCTGTTCCCAATTGCGCCCCTCCACTTTGTTTTTCCAAACATAATATGCTCTTAAAAGTAGGTATTAACACAATTATGATAGTAATCATACCAAACGTCTTTTATTAAGAACAAAAAATAATCTACCATTTCAAAAGTAGAAATAATATTTGATGATAGGTACCCATAATAAGAGCAACGTTTAGTATTAATTAATTAGTAGTCATAGCGCTATTCTTTCACTTAACTATTAAAGTACCTATATATAAATTACGGCTATAATAATATTTTAAAAGTAATAATAACAACACTTATTTAATAATTTAACATAATAATATTCATTCCTAAAGCCATACCTAAATCAACAGGTTTTACCTTTTTCCAGAAGAGAAAAAATAATATGACGTTATGTGGTAAATTTAAATCTTTGTCTAAAACCCATAGACATTTCCCTTAAAAATTATGCAAATCGCAGAAGTGGTGGCGTTTTTATTGGTCGTGACGTTTTTCATTCATAATTTCATTGACGTTTGGTGGTGGTTTGGTCGTTCTTAGAAAATTGTTTGAAATTATTTCGGTTTATCGGTTTTGTGTAATAATTTCTGTGTTTTTAGTGTTTTGTGATATTTTTTTGAAGACTAATTAAGATGGGTCGCAGGTGTGAAGTGTACAAGAATTCGGAATATAATAATTCTGCAGTTACTTTTCATAGGTGAGTACATAAAAAGTTGGGTTATTTGTGGGTTAGGATTAACTATTCATAGGCGTGGGTAGGTGGCAAAACTAATTAATACTTTACATTTTTGGCATAAAATTGTAATATTGAACGTATAAATCTAAAAAATTAGAGAATGCATGCAAAAATTTTTACTCGCATTTTTAGCAACTTAATTTTTAAATAATTTATCGTAAACAATTTCAATTTTCAAATTCTCTCCATGGCCATATGTCTCTTTTCTGCATGTGTAAAATAATCTATGAAATATATTTTTATTATAAGCATTCCTGCAAATCCTTTACTTGGATATGTAAGTTAATCCCTGTAATAAACTAGGTATACTTAGTAACTTGAGAATAAAAATATATATGATTATTATTATTATTATTATTATTATTTTTATATGCTGGTTTTATTTCTAGGTGTTACTTTTATAGGAATATGTAACCGTATTGGGAGTGTGTAAATATTAATTTTATAGCTTTTAATATTAGACTAACATTTCTAACAAATTTTTAACATAACCTCTAATTTTTAATAGATTGATTATTTACAGGAATGCTAATACACTTACTTACCATTATTTTAAGATGGTTTTTCTGCATAAAAATAATAAATTGCCAGTCAAACATTTTGAAAACAAATTCATACCAAAAAATAGTTCATAATGACAAGTGACAGGGAAATCAGTAACCAGGCTTCTAATGCCAAGGAGCGTTTTGACACTTGAATGATCGCATTTCAGAAAACCGTGGTTCGAAATTGACCTTTTTTCTGTTATAAATACCGCTTTCGGGCCATACCCAAGTCAATAGGTACTTTCCATTTGCTCCTTTTAAACAGCTACCTAAGCAATATCTTTGTTGAGCTAAGTTGTTAAAGGAACTTTGCGAACAACTTCGTATAGTTCGTATGGGAAATAGAGAGGGGCACCCTTGACGGCGGCTAGAAAAAATCATTGTTGTGCTTTGCTTCGCTATTTAAAAGGAACGTAAAAGGAACTTGGCTTTTGTAAAGTTATTTCTTTTAAATTTTAATAAAACCTTAAGAACCGTGTTTTAAGTAGTGTAATTATTTGTAAGGTCAGTTCAGTTAACCAAATAATGTTAAATCCAAAGTTTTCCTTATAATAATTATCACAAACAGTAATTAACTCACATTGAAATTTACTGCTCCGCGGACCGTTTTTAATCATACATTAAAATTTACTGTTCTACGTGTTCTACAAACCTTTTTTTCACAAAATTTAAAAAATATTTAATGACAGGTTGGATAATTATTATATTTTATTGTGAACCCTGAAACGAGACGCCGCTGTGACTATATGATAGCGCATAGTAACGAGGTAAAATTCTAACGGGACCAACGTAATCCCCACTCCCGGCCCCCTCGAAGCTCTTCACCTCCTCTCTCCTACAAACAATTTTCTCAGCAGATTTAAATAGCGTTTATGAATGGCGTGTAGCAGATCATTAGGTTTGTCACGAAAATATGTAGGCCGAGAACCATAATCCTAGTTTTAGTATTTATGCTATTTACGCCATAGATCAGGGAATAGAATAGATGAAGTTCCAGCTGATTTCGTTTTCACTATGATAACGACGAACTCTAAATTTCAGAACTTATTAGATATATATTTGCTACAATGGGAAAATCTTCAGTAAAAACATCTGTACTGATCTTACTGGCTATCCCAGCTAAAATATTTGCCAAAGTTGCAAACTGACTTTCTTGTAGCAGTCAAATAAGGTTTACTGATATCTTTTTATTGATTTTAATAAGTGCTTTGCTGTCGATAATAAATATTTTACAATAGCAAAAGTAAAACTATATATTTTTCAAATATTTCTTATAAACTTAAAAAATAACAATTTAAAATATTTTTTACTAAAACTAATATATGGTAGCCTAATATCGCATTACCCTAATAACACAAGTAGGTTCCCTGAACATTCAGAGGATCTTTATTTAAACATACAGAACATTCCTGGAATGAACCCCAATGTTCTAAAACATTCGTGGAACATACCAGGAAAGTGACGTGTCATCATTTTGAATGTTCTGTGAACATGCCAATAGAATATTCTCCGAATATTTGATAGGACATTCAGGGATTATTACTGCATTCAATTGCCTTTAAGAGCAAGCTCTAGTGACGCATTCGCCATTTCGTTTTTTGATCAATATTTCTTCGTATTAGCCAAAAGTCGGCCAAATACCCCTCTTTGGGGTTCAATCACCTAAAGTTTTACGTAAAAAAGCTGAATTTTACAAAATTTATTTTTTTTCTTCTATTAATAACTTAAAACTGTAGGTAATTACTACCCAAAGAGGGGTATTTGGCCGATTTTTTGATAAAATAAGGAAATAACGAAATATTGATCAAAAAATGAAACGGCGAAAGCATCACTAGTGTTTGCTCTTAAGTCATGTTGGCTTACAAATAAATTAATAGAAACTTTAAATTAACGTAAATTTTAAGCTAAAATGTATATTTTTTTTTTGGTCACTTTTAATGTTACAACTTATTATATTTAAAATTGTTTCTAGTAAACCAAATAATCCCAAGCTAATCAAATTACTGGTATTGGTGGACAATATATCAAAATAATAAATGTACTATAATTACCCCTACAAAATATTTTTATTTAAAAATATAACTATGAACATTTCACCATGTTATTAACATTATTTCCAATAATAAATATACTATTTACAACAACAAATATATCAAATATAATATAATAATTTCTTGTCTCATCTCTGACGGATCTAAACTTTGCCTTGCAAAGCCAGCAGCCGATAGCTAGTTCAGTTTCTTTGCGGTCTTTTGGCAACATAGAATTTGCAGCAGTCTAATTAAAAATAAAAATTACTTAATTTTTATATTATTTTTAGTAAAATAATTTGGCAACACAAGTTAGCATGTAAAAGTACAGCAGTTAGTTTACTAAACAACTTTATAAGTTTATTTAAAAAAAAATTTTTAGGCAGAATAAGAAATTAAAATTCTACTCTCATTAATATAGTATAATACTTTGAAATTGATTGCAAATTTTGTTATACATACCAAGTACTGCCTTGGAAAGAAGTAAATTACAAAACTTATTATTTCCCTTTCTTCCCATGAATGAAAAAGTAATTGCTAGTTTATCTGCTAGGATTCCTCCACCTTTTAATAAAGTCATAAAGGTTGGTTCAATCCATTCTCGAAAAAAATTAAACCTGCAAGTTAAAAAAACATTTTTGTGTATCCATGTAGGTACTAAGTAGACAAAAGCAACTTAAATATAGTATAAAACATCAAAAAAGTTTCTATTCCAAGAATTTTTTTCCTTAATTTTAAAAAATAATAAATATTTACCATGTATGCATAATTTCTCTCGGAAATTAAAGTGTTCAAAACGTTAAAGTTCATTTTGTTGACTGCTAATTGGAAACTCCATTTTGGATTTCTCCGAAATAATTTCTTTTGGTTCGTTTGCTGCATTAATGCCTGCGGTTTCTTTAATAATTCATCGACTTTCGAATGTAAGTCTGGAAACACTGGAAAAATAAACCAACCCTTAAGTTCGAGTATACATACCTGACAGTGAACATTTAAAAGAAATGTAGAAAATACTATATATTATTATAGAAAAATAAATTTACTTACCAGGAAAAGGTTTTTTAGGATTGTTTGCGGTCAACATTCAACATTACTCAATCGAAATGATCGATGTCGAATGTCAATAGTCATGTCACTTGTCTACTTTCACAGAGTAGTAATAGGTCTTAACAGGCTTTGTCGTAGAGTAATAATGGGTCGGTCGCTTCTGACCAATCAAATCCTTTTCAATATGCACAAAAGCATTACCCATTGGTCAGGTGTATTTTTATTTACTCAATTGGAATCAAGGCAGCGCTTTGCGCCTTTTTAAAATATATTTTACTTTTTTTCTGTGGGTTATTACATATCGTTATTGTCATTACCTGACTCAAAATATACTAATATAGTAAAAATTAATTGTTGTAAAACACTACAATTTTCTGTTCTTGTTTTAAGTTTTTCTTTGTTATCCATTTACCGTGGCAACGTATCGAATTTAGCATGATTAGGAGATTTTTTACAAAATAGTATATAAATTTGTTTTTTATACCTAAATTTTTGGTTTTATTTAAAGTCAAAAATTGATGTGCAATAACATTGGTAAAATGTTCATGGAATGTCCAGTCTTTTTATTTAGTGAATGAACTGAAAGGACATTCCAAGAATGTTCCTTTAATGTCCAGTACATTCAAACTTTCATAGCACTTCAGTAGAACATTCCTAGAACATAGTGTGTTATTAGGGTAATAACGATATTAGGCAACTTTATCCTGATAAGCAGAAATCGCAATTCCATACTTCTTACGGCGTTAACTGCTGCCAGTAATGACTGTTTATCCCATTTTTTTTTCGTTTATTTTGTGATGCCATTTTTTCTGGAACAAATTAGGAACAATAAACTAAATTGTACACCGAGAAAAAATTTAGTTAAAATAACTCGATATTTAGTTAACCGAACTAAAATCTGTAGTAGAATAGGCCCCAGGTTACATGACTTTACTAAATCTATTGTGCTAGAATTATCTATTGGTTGCAACTAAAAATAATTGCTGTTTTCTGCATAGTTGGAGCTACTATAAACTTTAGTTGCGCTAGCTAAAAGTATTTAGTAGTTTTAATATATTACCTATTAAAAATAGGATGGCATTTAGTAGATGAAACTAAATGCATAACTGCATTTGGTATTCTTACCATGCTATTTAAAATTATTATTTTGCTGTGTTACATACTTTTATTTGTAACAATAAATCAATGATCTTACTTAAGGTAGATTAAGGTAATGTATTTGCAAAAGCTACTATTTCTTATAGCTAACCTTAAAAGTTTATCTTGCTAAAAATGCGATTTAAAGATCCTTTTTTTTTTTGTTACAATGCCCTTACCATTTCATTTTTTGTGCTTTAACGAGTAAAATAAAAATAGGTGTAAATTTGTATTTTTATTTTAATAGAATTTATTTAGTAATAACAAGGTTAAACATTAACAAGGTCAATCACAAATCTAGTAGATATACATAGACATAGATTAAAGAAGTAATAGTAGGTACCTACCATTTTTTAAAATATTTTTTGGTCTTAGAACTTACAACTTAGAACTAAAAAATATAACTGAAAAATCGTTAGTGGCGTGAAGACACCGTTTTCAAAATTTAATAAGTGTTATGCATCCGCTTAGATTTAAATCCAGAACGCCTTGAATACCAGTCGAACGTTCTATCAATTGCACTACGGAGTTTCCAGACAGTTGCAATGTCACATTGAAATCAAATAGTTTTTGTTGCCATTCTTTCTTCTAGAATTCTAGGGCATCAAAGGTCTAAAAAAATTGAGTTTGATTAATGTATACCTATAAAAGTTTATTAGTAGTTTTTGTTAGAGGTCATTAAAGTAATAAAGCCAAAGTCCCATGCATTTGGCGTCCCGTGCAAAATTAAAAAAATCTGGGGTTATAAAAACTTTTAAATTTTTAAATTTTTGTCACTAGTATTTGTTTTGTGCAACCTGTTAACCTAGAAGATTTTTTAAATTTTCTGTAATTAGACCACAGATTACAGATTAGACACAGTGACAGGCGAAAAATACATTTTTAGATATTTTTTTCAGTTTTCTCTTTGATAACACGAGAACAGAATTGGCCTTGAAACGTTAGAGTCGTATATTAAAAAACGTTTTCTATAGATTAAGGTTCTGCAAAAACAAATAAGTATAAAACAACATAAGTAGATATAGGTTAGAGACCAAATATTATTATATAATAAGAGTCACTGACAATAACTTCTACAGGAATTTTGTTCTATTTACTTTCATTAATTTAAAAAAAAATATTTCCCTTTACTGTGCTGTAATATTTAAAAACTGAATTTTAAATTTGAATTCTTTAAAAATCCACATTTGTATAGAATTTATAAAAGCTACTAAACCAAAAAAAAACACCCTCGTAATCACATCTTAAAATTAATTGGCACTTACCTATTATTAATATTGTTTTAATTTCTGGATGACATCAAGCGTTCGTGGGACTATAAAAATAGTTATTTACCAACATTTTTACATATTATTTATTAATCTGTATGATCCAAGCTCCAAAATATACATAACAATATGGCGTCGGCTCTATCGTTTGGATTAAATTCCATTTTGATACTGAAATAAAAGAATAATTATTGATGGTTATAAAATATTCCAGGACCAAATAGAATGCAAGGGTCACCCGGCAGTGTGCCGTATCCACTGTTAGTAGGTACTTGCTATTAACGTTCAACTTACCCAAATTCTAAATATTATGGAATAATCAAGACACAAACACAAAAGAAAAAATTCAGGTATCCATAATTTGCGTAATGCTAATTGTTAATGCCATCCCGCCATGTCGGAGCTAACGTTATAAATATAGTGGTTTTGTGAAGTTTCGTTACGATTCGAGTACGCCGACGATTACCTTGCCTGGTAATGTAGTTAAACATACTACTTCGTCTGAGTAGAATTTAATGGAGATATTGCTAAATCCACTAGAAAATTTGGTGACCAGTAAAACTAAATATTATTTCGAGTTGTATCTAATAGATATATAGTAGAAACTATTTAGCAAGAAACTTTTTTAGTTATCAATATGCTATTTAGTTAAATTAAATAAAATAATACTAATTCCTAATAGATTTCCATAGCAAAATGATTTTAGTTGCTACAAAAACCCTAATAGGCTAAAGTTGCACGTTTTTTTGGTACTTTAACTAAATAATTTGCCATTCTTACTAATTTCTTCTTAGCAAAGAAATTTAGTAAACTAATTTTCTCGGTGTATATTTAAGGTTCCAAAAATCGCACAGTGCGATATTGCGAAACCTTTACCCGTGCGATATTGGGGCACCTAGCCCATAATATGAGGTTAAGTAAACATAAAAAATAGTCACAATTAGTTTTCGCCACAACTGTATTATTAATTATAATAAGCAAAACATACCCAATTAACCATTATATATGGGGGTTAACACATTTTACTTACCTGTTTTGCAAAAAAAAAACACTTATTAGTAGAGTAAAATAAAAACTCACAATCGGCTTGCATAACAAACGACAGACTGGCACACTCCGCCATCTATTAGCTTTTAATGGCACTCAACCTAATGCATGGCATTTGGTGAGCATTTTCCTTATTCGCAATATAGATTTCTAATAAAATGATCTAGTTTTTAAAAAATCCCACGATTGGGTATTGGGGAACCGTGCGATATTAGGGTACCTACTCTCTACCTTAATTTTGCAAAATTTAAAAAAATAGTGAATAAGGAAATATTTCCTAATGCGGACGTTTTTTTTGAAGAAGATAGTTTAGATTGAAAAAATTGTATATTTTTAAGAACGGTTTAGACTAATGATGTTACAATAACCTTCCCAAGTGTGACTATTATGTTTGACTAAACCTCCTACTTACCTAGGTTAATAATGTAGTTACTACTTTTACAGAGGCTTTATTTTTTTTGTTTTAAGAAATCTTATTGCAAAATACAAAATAAATAAGTAATAAAACAAAAAAAGGAACACATGACAAATACCTGTGTCCTTAAAATAGAACTCTAGAAATGTGCAAAGTAATAGTGAATATTGTGTTATATAAACAATAAGACTGAATAAATACAAGTACAAAATCGCCAGCAAGGCCAAATACCTAAACTCTCAATTAACCTCTTATCAGAATTCCAAGAATTTATACCTACATCTGCAGGAATTACCTTTTTTTTTTTACCATACCTAAACACTATCTGACTCAAATGGGACTTTGAATATTAACATAGAAAGAACAGGACCGGATTTACACACAATTTCATCCAGCCTATTTAACACATAATTAATAGAAAGTCTTGCTTTAAAAAAATGGGCAAAATTGGTACTTTTAAATGCTGCAGTGATGGGAAAGATCTGACTTGCTACTACTGCCTGTTTTGCAAAACTATACAACATAAAAGTTGCATAGAAAGAAAAAAGAGTGCTATCTTTTTAAAAGACTACCGAATCTACTGCAGCAGGAAATGCGAAATATATGCCCAAGAAAACATTAAAGACGAAGAAATTGACCTAATAAAAGAACTCCGAGAGATAATAACTGAACTGCAAAACGAATTAAAAGAAAAAAATAAATTACATGAGAGACAAAAATGGAAATCGACCGCATTTAAAGAAGACGTGGCAGAAGCAGAAGAGAAATTTCAAAGGGAAATTTTGGAACACAAAGAAAAAATTAAGCTCCTCGAAAATAAACTTGCAGCCGAAGACAAAGAAAGGATGAACTATACTGAACAAAAAAATCGAGAAATAAAGGAAACTGAACAGAATCTAAACAAAGTTATAGATAAACAAAAAAACAAATAAATAGCGCGGAAAATATGCTCGATGATGAAAGGAAAAAAGCACGAAATATAGAAGAGGAAATTACAAAGAAGCACAAGGAAGAAGCATGCAAGAATATCGAGACCTATGAGAAAAAAATATACGAACTAAATGAACACCTAATACGAACTGATGCAAAATACAAAGAGGAATCAAAAATCACACTAGAAAACATCACAGAACTGAAGAACGAGATTCATAAAAGAGACACGAAATACAGCGAATTGAGGACACTAAACGATTATCTGAACAAAAAAAGCTGAGCTGAGCGCAAACGGAAAAAATAGAAATATAAAACCAGGAAAGAGACAACTATTACTAATGAGTGGACCAAATGGCTATAACTACGGAAAAATGATTAAAAAAGCTTCAAGTAACGACTTCGACACAAACTGCCAATCAGCCAACAGCAACCTTTTTGAAGATATTACAAGCTATAGCAACATACTATCAAAAAACTTTACGACGAGAGACTATAAGATCATCTTCACATCGAGTGACAATGCCAGACTCGGGAAAAAAATTGACCAGAAATATCTAAAAAGTATTATAGAAGAATCAAAGAACACTAACTTAATCCTTGTGGGAGCACCCCTAGTCTGAAACAGGCCAATCCTTAACAAACTTATAAATAAACAAAATCAGACAATCTTAAACGCAATAGAACAAGAAAATCGCTCATTTTTTATTGATTGTAACAAAATAATACGGCCATACCAAGTGCAGGGAAATGGTGAGATCACAAATGCAGGGAAATGACAACTAATAAATTATATCTTTCGCTACAATCTTCGTGAAAAACACACTGTAACATCAGAAACCAGTAGTGCTAACACAAACAAAGAAACCAACTTACTAGAAGAATCCGCAAACACCACCGAAACAATCGAAACGAGAGAAATCCAAGAAGATCGGGATCTGCAGTCACATTTTTTTATATCATCGCCTCAGCCAATTACAAATGGAGATATAATAGAAACACTACCTACAACTAAAATTTGCCACTTAAATGTTCAAAGCCTACCAAATAAATTAAATCAAATAGAGCTCCTTATTAGAGAACTACAATCACAAATTTTCTGCATTACTGAAACATGGACATCACATGAAGCAATGAAAAGCATGAATATCCCGAACTATACACTTGTATCTTATTTCTGCAGAAAATTCCACATACATGGAGGCGTGGCAATATACTCATACGCAAACTCTAATACTACAGTAAAAGATCTCAGCGAAACGGCAAGCTTTAGCATCGAATTACACATAGAATGCTGCGCCATACTCATAAAAACAATGAAGCTGAGATTAGTAATTATCGCAATCTACAGACCCCCATCTGGAAATATAGACACCTTCCTCAAACAGCTAGCTGACCTTCTTTCGCATGTTACCAAATTATGCGACGGTATTGTACTATGTGGAGACATCAACATTGACAGTTTAAGGACACACGAACAAAATTACAAGCAACTAAAAGATCTCTTTGACTCCTTCCATTTAACAGATTACAGCGACAAACCAACAAGGGTTTATACTTCTGTGCTGGGCACATCGACTTCTTCCATAGACTACATGGCAACAAACGTAAACAGTTCATTATTAAATTGTAAAATCATTGAAGAACATATATCGGACCATTACGTCCAAGAATTAACAATTAAACTTCCTGTACAAGTACAAGACCTGGAAACACACCCCAAAACTATAAGAGTTCTATCAAAACCCAACTTAAACAACCTCAAATTAGCATTAAAAAGGGAGCAATGGCAACATGTACAAGGTACAGATATAAACGAGAGCTTTGGGACATTTCTAAAAATATTTCTATGGCATTTTAATAACACCTGCCCAGATAGAAAACTACTGCAACGCAAACCTAAACAGAACTGGATAACCGAAGACATAATCGACAAGAAAAAACAGGTACAGGATTCCTATAATCTCGCTAAACAATTAAACAAACAAAACCAAACCAATACAACTATCAATAAATGACCATAAAATACACAACAAACAAGATGTTGCAGAAACATTTGGGAAGTACTTTGCAAATGTAGCAAAAGAAAAAATCCAAAACCACTTTAAACTCAACATTTCAATGAACCCAACGACTCTAGAACCACAGGTTAACACCATATTCTTAGGGCCTGTTACAAGAGAGGAAGTCGGAAGGATTATAATAAATCTAAAAAATAAAAATTCAACTGGTTTTGATGGAATACCAACAAAGCTTTTAAAGAATGTGCGCGAGGAGATAGAAGAGCCCCTTCAACATCTAATAAATAGTACCTTTATCACTGAAACATTTCCATCCACATTAAAACTAGCCACCGTAATACCAATCTTTAAAAAGGGCAATGAATGTGACATTGACAACTACAGGCCAATATCCCTGCTCAGTGTATTTTCGAAAATCTTCGAACGTATACTGTACGACAGACTAATGAATTTTCTAGGCCGATTTAAAGTGATAAGAGACGATCAACATGGATTTCAACGGGGTAAATCCACCGAGACAGCTGCATTCCGACTTGTTCAATTTATACATGAAGAACTAGAATCAAACAAGGTGGTTGCCGGAATGTTCTTTGATTTATCACGGGCCTTTGATACTTTGAACCTAAAGTTTGTTGAACAGAAACTCTATGCTGTTGGAATAAGGGGAAATGCACTGTCCTTAATAACGTCGTTTCTAACCGAAAGAAGGCTGTTGGTCAAAATCGGAAATCATACCTCCTCAGAATATGAACTAAACATCGGAGCTGCCTAAGGATCTGTCCTCGCACCTCTCATATTCATATACTACCGGGATTTACCATCAAATTTGCCGACGATACCACGGTTGCCATATCAGCACTAGATGACCCTGAAGCACACAGGAAATACAAGAAGTAACTGAAGAAATGAACAGATGATGCTTTTCGAATCAACTTATACTAAACGAGGACAAAACGGTTCACATACATTTCTACAAAACTTCTCCAAAAATGCAATTGAACCAGGCAGTGTCCTCTTCCAAATTTCTGGGAACCTATCTTGATTCCAAACTGTCGTGGGAACCTCAATTGGATCATGTATGCTCAAAACTGGCACAAGCTTACTACGCTATACTAAAGTTAAGATACACAGTGCCTGTCCCTACTCAAATAACATCTTACTACGCATTAGCTTATCCTCATCTCAGCTATAATATTTTACTGTGGGGACAAGCATTAAACATAAACCGAGTATTTCAAGCACAGAAACGTCTAATAAGGCTCATCTTTGGATTGAAACCAACACAAACATGCAGAGAAATATACAAAAAACACAAAATCCTCACAGTCACTTCAATATACATCCTCAAATGCTCCATATATTATGTATACAACAACAAGAACGAATTCCAGGAAAACAGAAACAATCACAACTATGCTACAAGAAACGCAAATGGCCTTATAGTCCCTAGACACACTTCAACACGATATGAAAAATCTCCCCACTATGCCTGCATCAAAATTTTCAATAAACTGCCAGAAGAAATCAAACAATCCACAACAAGAGGTATATTTGGAAGAAAACTAAAGGACTTTCTCATAAAAAGTGCATTTTACACACTGAAAGACTTTTTGAATTCAGAATTCAGAGATTTATGTCACAAATGGTATCACATAAATTCAAAAACATTTTAAAAACTTTTTAAATTATTTCTTGGAGACAACTGGAAACGCGCCTTCGGGGTAACTAAACAGAAAGATGTTGCCCCACTCCGCAACTCCACCTGCGTTTTCCGGGGAAGCGTAATCTTGATCTAAATATAGACGGCAATAAATTGTTCCCCTAAGTGGCCGGTGACCCCATTTAACCGGTTATTTCTAGAATTCAGTGGACACCTGCATCCACCCTGCGATGGGGGAGATTTGTCATCCCCTTGTATGATTTATGAGTTTTGAAAGGTCAAGCGCTCGTTAATTGCTTGGATTCACGTTTTCTTGTTTTTTTTGTTGCCTTATATGGTTACATTAAAGGAAAAATGAACATTCATAACTTATATTACACATACAGTCATAAATTATATTTTTTGTACACCTGTTCTGGGAATGTCAGGAAGATTTATAGGGTAATAAAACTGTCAGATAGCAAGTAGGGGTTGGAAATTAATGGGGCAAATTGGGTATAAAAGACGGTAATGGACCTAGATGATTTAGTCAATGTCCGGTATTATACACGTTTACATAAGGACGAAGTCATTGTCCAGAATTATACGAGTTTACGAACAAACCCGAACAAACCCGAACAAACCTGTCGCGAAAAGTAAAGTAAATAAATTCGGTAGTTGGAAGTTTTGAAAGTTACGGTTGTTACAAGAAGAAGTAAGTGTGATGACTGGAATATAAGTGTTAATAAAAGAAATATAAGTGTTTTGTCAGGAAAAAAAATAATTAGTGAATTTATTGCCTCCTGTTAAGACATGTAAAGGTGTGTAATACTGGGTGGCTCCACGACTGTATATCCAAATTAATTAAATGTTAATGAAAAGGGTTGTTGAAAAATAAATGTAAACTTGGAAGAAGATAAATAGAATTGTGTATGTGAACAAAAATTTGTGGGTTTAATTTCTCTAATTAAAAAGGAAAAGCTTTAGTAAGTAATAGTTGCCTTAAATAAATTGCTCTGACGCATTAGCATTAAAGAGAGATGACAGGGTGGTAATTGGTGTGAATAAGTAGTAAATTCACATAAAAATTCTGGTGTTGTTGATTCTGAAACTATGCACAGGAATCTTCCGAACCTCGCAAATAGTTAGTATTGTAACCTCTCACTTGGTCAGAACCTTATCCAGCCGCTCTGATAAGTTCATATCAGGTCATCGGATTGGTCAAGGGACTAGGCGCCATAGATGGAGTACAAGAAAAGTTGAAAGTTGGGACAACACCTTTAAATTCCGAAGAAGACTAATACGTTAATGCAAATTAGGGCAAAATTTTTGATGGTTTTCCATGTCTTAAGCTAAATACAAGCATAGAATTGGTAAAGTTTTGTTTATGTTATCTTACACATATACCTATAATTGTTTTTGTTTTTGTTTTATAAATCATTTATTTGTGTATTTTTAGATAGAGACAGATTTTAACAAAATGTTTCCTGATTGTATTGACGTAATATATAGGGGATACCCAGGCAGCCAGAACCACGTAATTCAGAATACTTCTTGTAAATATACCAATAATGTCTAAGTCACAAATTTAGTCACGTGCTAAATGTAGCACATTTTCAATTTAATTTACACAAAAAATATGTTGGTATTTTTTAAATCTTTGCAAATTAACCTTAAATGTAACATCCTGCATTTGATTCTTTTTGCCCTACCCCCCTGGGCAAAAAGAATCATTAAATTGGGCATAAGGAATCGCCTCGGGTAAAAGGAATCGCGTTTAAAGAAATCTAGAAGTAAGTTTCTATTAGTTTTTTTATTCAAAACTAATAAACAACTGCGCAAGTAATAAAATTTAAAATACGCAAGCAAACTCTTGTGAATTTCATGGATCCTTCTTAGATTTTATTTTTCTCGAGGAAAGAACCGACTCTCGGCACTTATCATGAAAACTGAAAACTCCACTGTTGTAATACGATTTATGAACCCATTGGGAACAGATATTGCATTGGATCCATTCTTCTCCTGGCTGGGAATGTCTAAAAATATCGCAACATAAAATGCACGGTACTGAATGTATGTTTTGGAATCTTTAACGTAGGAACCACCTTAGATGTCTCACCTATTTTACGTTTAACTGTTTGCTTCTTGGCATTTGAGACCTTATTTCTTAGTTCTTTAACGGGAGTTGAAGTCAAAATTTCTTATTTTTGACACTTTCGTGTTGTTTTTTGAACACGTTGAGTGCATGTGGAAATCACCTAAATATTAATTATTTTAATTTTATTACTGCTAATAAGCCTATTAAAAGCAACTAAAGGTTTAGGTGTTACATCGAAATAAGGAGTTAATATCGAGGTAGATGAAAAATTCGTGTTGAAATAAGTCAAATTGGAGATGGGAGGAACAGCAGATTTTAAGTCGAAAGGCTCCTTGCTTTCATCGACATTAGATAGCACATTGTTTTGCGAGGCAGATGGTAGTTTACTTCTATTAAACCAAAAGGCATAGAACTATCAGGTGCATCCAATATTGGAACCATAACTGCATTATTGTCAACCGTATTTTCGATATTAGTTACTTGAGCCGGCAAAAAGTCATAATCTACCAAAACTTCCATATTACAATCACTGATGCTGGTTTTACTAAATCCCATGATAGCATTATTGGGAACAGCTGCTTTAAGGTATGCAGGGGTAAACATTTTACAAATTTCAAAAAATGTAACATATGTGTACCAGGATGTGTTTTCTGTCACTTATCCATTTCCACTTGAAAATACTTGCTGATAGGTCCATATACGGCAACGTCTAAAAATTGCAACATTTGCAATTTGGGCGTTGTGTGAGGTGGAACTGTTAAAATAACAATATTATTTTCTGATGCCTAGTCTAGAACTTTATAATGCATCTATGGGTGGAATGATTATCCATTATCAGTAAACACTTGTGCTCTTTAGCTGGCCTTACACTTGCAACGAAAAATTGCATCCACTTTAAAAAAGCCTCAGAACTGATCCAACCATTATCAGTTACCAAATCGAATGTTCCAGGAGGCATACCATTCAGATAGCGAGGAAAAATCTTGTCGGAGGAATGAACTTTCCTGTAGCAGAGCAACAAAAAAGAGATGTTATTAGGGTGCCTCTTTCTGACGAAGAAATGCTTCCTACCTGCTTTTTCCAGCAATAGAAATTACTCTTGGTGGTTTTTTGCTTTGCTTTGCTTCATGCCGCAGGCAAAGATAGCTTTCTGTCTAATGTGTCGGCAAAAAATATCACTCAATCTTCCGCCGATTATCATGAAGATATGACCGCGGATTTTTTTGAAAAATGGTTTGCTTAACAGCTTTTACCTAACATTCCTCCGAATTCGGTAATTGTTATGGACAATGCGTCATATCATGCATTCGAGAATATTAAATATATTCTAAAGTTTATGAGAAATAAAAATATGGATATTCCTGAAAGGACCAGTCAAAAAGGAAATAATTAAAATCATCAAAAGGAGAAACTTTAAAAATGAATACCTACTTATTTGATATACTCTTTGCACTAGGCGCGGCCATACTCTTTTGCGATTACCCCCATATTATTGTATCTTTTACCCTATCGAAATGGTTTGGGGTACCGTAAATAAGTTTACGAAAAAATAATCAGTCACCATCAACATTAAGCGCAGCTGTCCTTAATAATATTCGGCAGGTAATTAGCGACATGAGTAGCGATGTATGGAAAAACTGCGAAGCTCATGTTATAAAAGTAGAAAAGGAATATCCTGTTTTATCGCCTATAGCGCCAATAGTAATCCAGCCTGGAAACGATTCTACTTCTGAATATTCTGATGATTCCAGCAATTAAATTCACACAAGAACTTACTACACACAACACTGCACCAATACACACACCTACACTAACACAAGTAAGTTCTTAGCTAGTAACAATCTACACCCAATAAAGCTTACTTCTGCTCAGACCAGCACTGTTGGTTCTTTCCCTGAAATAGTGGGGTCCCCATTGCGGAGATGCTTGGGCACATAACATTTCATCTGAGCCTAAATATCGCAAACGTCAACACAAACACTAACACAGTAAGCTTACTACCTAGGTAGATGACAAAACCAGCTTAGGTAGGTACACCGGTACTCAAAGCATTGGCGAGGTATGACGCAAACCACGCAGTAGCCTGTGGCGCGGAAACCGCAGGAACACGGTGAGTTTAGTCGGTAGGCGACCCCATCAGGGTTGAATCCGACACTACTCTGCCTCACAGGGTGTTAGTCTTTAGAAAATTCTCATCGAGAAAAAAAAAGCAATTAAATTGTCACTGCATTTTGAATAGTTTCTGCTCTTGGAAACATTTTTGTTTTACTAAGTAGATTATTAGATTTTATACTATTAAGACAAATTTGTTTGTTTTAAGGAATATTGTACATCGAGCCACATGATGGTACAAGGATAATGGTTTGAACTAACTCGATGAGTAGATACTTGGCCGCATGGCCATTGGCCATATTTTACAGAAAAATTTAATGTCGATACTTTCTGTTTCTTTTGTTTCAGAGAATGCTGTAAGAATCACCTGATAGTTTATGAGTGTTTTAGTAAGTAGGTACGTATCTCGTTGCAGCCTATAGTGTTTGATGTGTTTTATGCTGTATTTGTGATATATTATATAAATTCATATAATACCTTATGAGCAGTGGCGTAGCGTGCAGGGGGCCAGGGGGGCGACCGCCCCCCCCCCGCCCTTTGAGCCCTGTCCCAAACGGCGCCCCCTTCCCACTCTTCCAGTAGTTCCCAGTTCCAGGTTTTAATTAGGTTATTATTCGTTTATAACTTTAAGAGTAAAGAAACATAAAATAAACCTGTTATCCGTTTCGAGATTCTATTTTATTTTCACTACTTGATTTAATTTATAATAAAAATATTTTGCCACGACCAATAATTTGTATTCTTTCAGTTATTTTGCTGTATGACAAAACAAAAACTTTATTTCTCAGGCCAAAATTTACTAAACAAACGAAACTATGCATTAGCAGTGAGGCACTCTTTCAACAAGGGCGTAGATGAGGGGGTAATTACACCCCCCCCCCCAGGACCCATAATGAACCATGAAAACGAAGCACTTTTTTTTACTTGTCTAATTTTTTTGTGATTTCCTTGAGGATTTTGTGTATTTTATCAATCAGGCAACTTCATTGAAAAAAGGGCGTGGTACCCACAAAATTTTCGCCTGCGGCGCGTTTTTTTCCCGACCGAATTTACCCCCTCACCACCATAAAAAAAACGCCCTTACCTTTGAATTTTCCGCCCCCTCCGCCCCTTCAACCACGCTACGCCACTGCTTATGAGTGAGACCTGTGAGACGTAACCTAAGGATATTAGTTTGTTCTTAACGGTTATTTTTTGTTGTGGTTGTCAATGCAGTTTTTATTTATAAATAAAACATAGAAAAAATAATTTGCGATAACGTGTCCTTATTTATTTTCCAAATCTTTGTTAATATACAAATTTGCTTTTATTCCATAAAATAAGAACTTGTTTTTTTTTATTGATTTAATTTGTGATTCAATAATATTAACATTGAATCACAAATTAACTCTCGATAAAAACTCGTTCAAAAGTTAATAATAAAATTCAAGTTTTAAAACCGCCGTTCAAATTTCCCGCCCTTGGGCCACTGGTGGCCAGCAGGCACACTTCGCACCCCTTGCTCTCTCTTCTTTCTCTCTTTCTTTTTTTTTTTCTGTGCCGTGCCGTGAAACTAAAACATCGACAACACTGCTTGGCGGTACGCTTGTCACGTGACTTTTTAACGTTAGCCATGCTTTATATAGTATGTATAATTAGGCGAGAACTAGGTGTAGGTGTATTAATTTGTATTTTTATCCGGTTTTCGATTGCTATCTAATAGAAAATTTAAGTGACATGATTGCTATAAGAATCTCTACAAAATATAAGTGAAAATTTTTGGTGCGGGCTTGCTGTAATAGCATTAATAAAGTGAGAAATCGAACAGAATTCCCGGCGGGGCGGTTGGTTTACGTTGTCATAGATGGCGGCAGAATTTTTGGAATAAACTTTATTGTTTTGTGGCTACAGTTAATTTATTAAATATTGAAGTGTTTATTTAGGTTGAAGGTAGGGGAGAATGGCCCAAAATGATCCCGGCGGGCAAAACGATCCCCCCCCCCCCCCCTATTATCGTTAATACGGATGGTGCCATCTATTGTTTTCGTAAGCCACTATATGTGACGTTTGACAGTTGACAGATGACGTATGACATATGACGTATGACATTGCCATTGACTTTGACATTGACTTTGACATTGACATTGACATTGACAGATGACAGGTGACAGATGACAGATGACAGGTGACAGATGACAGGTGACGTCATAATTAGTATCGCCCACGTCTGCGCGCTGCCCGGGCATGCGCAGTTTGGACCTGTGGAATTGATGCAGAACACCCCATCTCCCTCTACTCTTCCTTGTCTTCCGTCGAGTTGTGCTTGTCAGTTGAATCGAAACTCATTAGCGGTTGGTGCGCTATCAATAAAAAAGTGATTTTTGCTTATTCTGATCTAAGGTACGTACCTACAGACTTTTGTAACAGCTTTTGACAGATAACAAGAATGTTAAAATTAAGTATATTTCTTAGGAGCTTATTACTTTACCTATATTTTAAGATATTTGTAAAGTTTTTAAACTCAACGTCAACGACTAAGTAGTGATAAACATGGCGGTTAGTAAATTTTGCACATTCGGGCCAAATGATCCCTCATGAGGTAGGGTAAAACGATTCCGGGATCATTTTACCAGAATTTTTTGATTTTGTATTAGAAATATTACTATATAGTGTTTAGGTACCTATCTAGGTATTCTTTAAAGATACAAGTTTTAACAATAGGTACTAATATAATTTTGTGTCATAGGTTATCGAGACACTTAATAATAATTTTATTTTCTCAACAAAATTATTTTGTTTTCAGTTATAAGAAATGGTTGAAATGTTTGTATTTTCTTACTGTTTTCTTGCTATTTTCTTACTGTTTTCTCTTAAATAATAAAGTACGGCCTATCTGTTTTTGAAAATATTGACTTTATAATCAACAATTTTGCATTTTTTCTTCAATTAAATTGGGGGATCATTTTACCCTACCTTAAGGGATAATTTTGCCCAACTACCCACTAAACATGGAAGCTTACACACACTTGCAGCAATTTTAAGAGGCCTTTCAAATACAAGTTACAGAAACAGGTTATTCAACAAGCTTTGTAGATATTTTCTTTTAAATACTCTGTTTTATAAGTTTCCTGTACGTATTAGCAATCAAGTTTTGTTTAACTAGCTTGCAGAACATTTTCTTCCAAAATTATCCCGCCTACTTCATGTGCATCTTGTCCATAACTTTACAAATTTGAACTTATTTTTGTAAACTTGTAGAACGTTTATTTAAAAAAGAATCCCTCATGCTTTAAATCTATCTTTACAACGAGCTTGCAAATTTAAGTTTTTGTTCCTAAACTTGCAGAACATTAAATAATGTAATACATTTGTAGTTTTGTATTGTACCTTACATGACATTTAAATCTGGTAGTTTATACACAAACCCTTTTTTTTGTGCTTATACCTAGGTAGCCCAAGCAACACGCAAATCTATATTATCGTTTAATACACGTATATTCCACCATTTCTTGTATATTTTTAGTTTTTGTATATTTAGCGTTTATTGACAACGTACATTTTGCAATCATATATTCTACGTACATGATACACTATTTTTCTATCATTATGCAGCTGCATTTTTTAATTTTTGTAATAATAACCCATGGACAAATTTATTATGAGTAAAAATTAATTAATATTGTTTATAAAGCCAATGGTGATCAGGAATTAATTATATATCCTCAACAAAAATAGCTCACATTTAACTTTAACTTTTACAGTAACGTCAACGTCGGTAAGTACCAAAAATATACGTATATGATATACCATTTTATAGCTCTATTAGATTTTTTATTTTTATTTTTACAAGGCATATTACCCTTACAAAAATTGTAAGTTCGATATAAATGTTTATGTTTGAAGGTTGTAGACAATGATGTTTCTTGAATGATGAAAGAGTTTTGGACTTCCATTGTCTTTATTTGTTTAAATCACAACGTTTTAACTGGTAAGTATCTCCAGTCGTCGTCAGGTGAATACTAAATAAGTAAAGTAACTACAGGACTATTTATATACACTAGCTAGGTGCACTGAAGCACAACTGAGGTGGATGCAGTCATGCGTTCAGTTGGCACGCGATCTTATCCTAAGATTACATCTATCTAACAAAGGTTTCCAGATATTTCTTATGTCTAATGATGGTTTACTAAAGCAGCCTGGGCTCTGGTGAATAGCAGCAGCTTCCTTGAACTTTCTTTTCCTCCAGTGTGGTTCCTTATGTAGGATTTCAGCTTCTGACCACATGATATGGTGACCATGTTTCCAGGCATGGTCAGCTGCACCTGACTTTTCGGTCTCTCCTTTTAACGTATTGTTTCTGTGTTCTTTAATCCTTGTTTCTAGTGGTCTTAATGTCTCACCTATATAAGATTGGCCGCATTCGCAGGGGATCTGGTAGACGCAGTTTTTCCTATCTTTTTGACTTGTAGGCTTTGTCTTCGTCAGGTGGCTTTTTAGGGTGTCCCTCGAGTTGAATACGGTGTTGATATTATATCGTTGTCCTAGTCTTCTTATTTTCTCAGATACTTCTTTGACATACGGAATATTGAGTGTAGGTTGTGCCTCTCTGTTTGCTTCTTGTGCGTTGGGTCGATTCTTACGATTTTCCAATATTGCGTCAACTAATCTTGTGGGGTAGCCATTTTTGTTGAGGTCGGTCTTGATGTGGTGAGTTTCTTTTTTAAGTGCTTCTTCCGAGTTACAGAAAATTAACAAAGGAAGAAACACACATTCAGTTTCTGCTACAGGCAAGAGACCAAGGAATTATTTCAGATGGCTTTAGGATCAAGTCACCAATCCCAGGACATCAAGCCATAAAGATTCTAAATAATGCCAGCAAAGCCCTCATACGCTCCCAGATCAACTACCACCGTTTTAAGAAAGCTGCTCTACTCACGGATATCCAACAGAGATTCGAGGAAATCAAAGAATACACATTAGAAGAGGATCATGGACCTATTTTTCGGAAGATTGACGCCACCTGTGACAAAGTAAGAACAACTCAACAAAATAATCATAAGAAGAAATTGGGAAAACATGTTAGTCAAGAAACACCAACAACGCAGAATCAAAGGACCATTGTCAACATTTCATCTAAAGAATTAACAAGCAATGAAGAAAACTTATTGGCCAAGGGTTTAAACTTTACCATCGCTCCAAAAGAGATACCAATACTAGATATTATTAGCGCCGTCGACTCAACAACCATAGGAGAGACACAAGGCGAGGAATTTAGATGGAAAGTTAGGGAAGTTCTGGAAAAATCGATGCCTCCAAAACAAAATATCAGTAAGGAAGAAAAAATCTCCCTTGCAAATCGACCGTCATTATGGATGTTCATACCTACGATCAGAAAATCGAAGAAGTCCTGCAGAAAGGTAACTACTCTCTTACTGCCAAGGATCCGACCGCTACCATCGAGAGAAGAATCTACCGAACACTTAAGAAATATGAACGATATATACCAGAAAAGACACGGACACGCCTCCCCATTAATGCCATCTTGGAACTATTGGATTGCTGCCTCAACAATTCCTACTTTCAAGAAAAGGATAGATTCTTTAACCAAGTAGACGGACTACCGATGGGCTCATCTCTCTCGCCAATAATCGCCAACATTTACATGGAATGGTTTGAATCCAAAGCCATGGAACAGGCAAAGAAGAAACCAAAAATGTGGCTAAGATATGTGGATGACACCTTCATTATTTGGAATGGAACCGATGATGAACTAAGAGATTTTCTAAATCACCTCAATAGCTTAACACCAATTATCAAATTCACCATGGAGAAAGAAGAAAACAACCAATTACCGTTTCTAGATGTCAACGTGAAGAAAAATGGCAACAGCATCCAAACTTCAGTATACAGAAAACCTACGCATACAGGTCAGTATCTCAATTTTACATCAAATCACTCAAACAATACGAAACATGGCATAGTTAAAACCCTCATGGATAGAGCAATTACAATCTGTAACTCGGAAGAAGCACTTAAAAAATAAACTCACCACATCAAGACCGACCTCAACAAAAATGGCTACCCCACAAGATTAGTTGACGCAATATTGGAAAATCGTAAGAATCGACCCAACGCACAAGAAGCAAACAGAGAGGCACAACCTACACTCAATATTCCGTATGTCAAAGGAGTATCTGAGAAAATAAGAAGACTAGGACAACGATATAATATCAACACCGTATTCAACTCGAGGGGCACCCTAAGAAGCCACCTGACGAAGACAAAGCCTACAAGTCAAAAATATAGGAAAAACTGCGTCTACCAGATCCCCTGCGAATGCGGCCAATCTTATATAGGTGAGACATTAAGACCACTAGAAACAAGGATTAAAGAACACAGAAACAATACGTTAAAAGGAGAGACCGAAAAGTCAGGTGCAGCTGACCATGCCTGGAAACATGGTCACCATATCATGTGGTCAGAAGCTGAAATCCTACATAAGGAACCACACTGGAGTAAAAGAAAGTTCAAGGAAGCTGCTGCTATTCACCAGAACCCAGGCTGCTTTAGTAAACCATCATTAGACATAAGAAATATCTGGAAACCTTTGTTAGATAGATGTAATCTTAGGATAAGATCGCGTGCCAACTGAACGCATGACTGCATCCACCTCAGTTGTGCTTCAGTGCACCTAGCTAGTGTATATAAATAGTCCTGTAGTTACTTTACTTATTTAGTATTCACCTGAAGACGACTGGAGATACTTACCAGTTGAAAAGTTGTGATTTAAACAAATAAAGACAATGGAAGTCCAAAACTCTTTCATCATTCATAAATGTTTATATTATAATTATAGTACTCGCTATATAATATTTGTTCTCGTTACATAAAAAAATAAAGTTGTCAATAATTTTCGTAAAGATAAATCCATCATAATAGACATAACTTTTGACAAAAGTTTTTACCGAATTATCGCTGTGTTTCGGCCTTACTCGTGCAATTACCGATGGCTTCAACCAATAAGCGTCTTGTAAGAGTGTGACGTCAACAACGCGGCGAGCATTTCCGGTTTACTAATGGCCGCCGACCGTTTTCATCTTGTGTTTTATGTTGTGTGGTTTTATGGATGTTTATTGAATAATATAATTATTTGACATTATTTCCTACTTGCTTTCTGTTAGTGTTTGTGATCGACTGCTGCTCAAGTAGGAAGTTTGGTTTTAATTTTTTAGTTCTTAGACTAGTAGGTAAGTGCGTTTAGTTAAAATATCCAAATGCTGCTGGTAACGTGCGATGCAATATTTTTGACAATGAGGTAATAAACGTCATACACACTGTTCCTTAAATTAGCTTTCATTTACCGATTATTAGAATTACATTATAATCAAAATCAGATTTTATTTTGTTCCACCTGTCTCTAAATGAATCAATTTATTTTAGGTTATATTTGAGGTTAGGTTGGTAATTCATTGGTGCTTATCGTGGATTAAACAAAAAACTGAACGCTCGAGAACTTAACTTCACTGAGCCAATACCTATATTTATTAATGAACATCTATCGCCATATTACAAGGTTTTATTTAAAAACTGTCGAGAATTCTGCCATGATAAAAAATTCAAATTTTGCTGGGTAAAGGACTCTAAGATATTTGTTAAACAGTCCGAACAGAGTAAGCCATTCCTGATTTCTAACGAGGAAGCCCTGGACAAGCTAAAACGATCACTAACTTCGTAAAAAAATGTTTTTCTCTTATTTTCTTGTTAATGATAAAAGTTGCAGTTTTTGTAGGCTTCATTCATGGAACAGACTGAAATCAATTTTTATTTTCAAAATGTCAGGGGACTACGAACCAAGACTGATGAATTTTTCAACTCGGTTGCAGCGAGTGACTTCGATGTTGTCTGTGTTGTGGAAACGTGGCTTAAGGATTATATTAACAGCGCGGAACTTTTTTCATCTACCTATAACGTGTATAGAAGGGACCGTGATCCAGTTTTAAGTGGGAAAAGTGACGGTGGGGGCGTTTTAATAGCTGTCAGTAGCAAATATGACTCTGAGTGCTTCATGCAATGGTCTTGTCAGGGTTTGATTGAGGAGTTGTGGGTTTCTGTTGCTCTCGATGGAGGTAAGCTTTTGTTGATTTGCAGTGTTTATGTTCCTCCCCTTTCAACAATAAATCATCTAATCTCCCATTTCAATAACCTAGAAAGAATTCTTAATAAACATCCTAACTCAAAAGTCATAATCGCCGGGGATTATAACTTATCAAACATCAGATGGGAGCGGAACGACGCAGCGGGGGAGGGGGATTGCTCTCCATCGGGGGCGTTGGATCCCATTAGTAAACTCTTTATCGATAACATTTCCCTGTTGGGACTGCAGCAATATAATTTTGTTAAAAATGCAAATGATAGGGTCCTTGATTTGGTGCTTGCAAGGAATGTCAACAACGTTACTATTAGTGCATCAGATGCAAGTTTTGTCCCTGAGGACATTCATCACAAATCATTAGAATTTTCTTTTGAAATGAAAGATTTAAAATTCATGCAGGCAAGATCTTATTACAAAAAACGATTTAACAATGCGAACTACAATGTTATAAATGATCTTATCTCTCAAATAGATTGGAATACTGTATTGGAGGGGACAGACATTGATAGAATGGTTTCCATTTTTTATGATGTGTTAAATAACATTATTGAAAACAATGTACCAACAAAGAAAATTAAAAATCGTTCCTACCCGGTTTGGTTCTCGAAAGCCACAATTAATACTATTAAACAAAAAGTAAAATACCATAAGAAATGGAAGCTTCATAAAAGGTTAGATGATTATAATAATTTCTCGCGTCTTAGAAAAGAAGTAAAAAAGTGCACCAAACAAGATTATAACAACTACATCAAAAGAACAGAGGACAGCATTGTCACCGATGTTAAGTATTTTTGGACTTTTATTTCTAATAAAAAAAATACGAAATCCATACCCAAAAAAATGGTCTATGGCGATCAAACCGCTTGTGATGACCAATCGGTATGCGATTTATTTTCTGACTACTTTATTAGCGTCTTTGAACCTGGCGATACACCTGTGATTGTTAGGCCTAATCCCTCCAATGACTGTTTCACCATATCCAAAATTGATTTGGAAAAAATATCGACTTGCCTTAACAGGCTAGATATTCGCAAGTCCGCAGGACCGGATGGAATACCAACAATTTTTTTAAAAGAGTGTTCCCGCTCCCTGAGCATTCCGTTGCAAATTATTTATAACAAGTGTCTTCTTTATGGTTGCTATCCACTAATCTGGAAAGTTGCGCAAGTTGTACCAATATTTAAATCTGGGAATAAGGACGACATAAAAAATTATAGACCTATTTCGCTCTTAAGTCACTTCGGAAAGGTTTTTGAATCCATTATCACTGACGAGTTATTTTTTATGTGCAAAAAAAAAATTAATATAAATCAACATGGCTTCTTTAAAAACCGTTCTGTCTTATCAAACTTAATGCCTTTTGTTCAATATATCTTAAAGCATATGGAGGGAGATGCGTCGGTGGCGGCCGTGTACGCGGATTTTTCCAAGGCCTTTGATAAGGTCCATCATTCGACATTGCTAGCTAAATTGAACGCGTTTGGCGTGCACGGGCGCCTGCTGACCCTGCTTACCTCCTACTTAACAGACAGATACCAGTATGTTGCGGTAAACGGTTTTACTTCAAATAAGGTCAGGGTATCATCGGGGGTACCTCAGGGTTCTCATCTTGGTCCACTGTTATTCAGTATTTTTATTAATGATGTATTTACGTGTTTTTCTTACATTGAAGCCTTGTTGTATGCCGATGATATAAAGTTGTATAGAGCTATTAGAAATCAGACAGATTATAATAAACTACAGATGGATCTTAACAACTTTGCCACTTATTGCAAAATTAACCGCTTATTTTTAAATGTAGACAAATGTTTTACTATATTATTCACAAGACAGGTAGATCCCCCTAGACAACTACTATTCTTAAACAGCTCTTCTTTAGCAACCAGGGAGGAGGTCAGGGATCTGGGTGTTGTTTTGGACAATAAACTAAGTTTTGAAAATCACATTAATAATATCACCAGGAAAGCATTCAGAAACCTCGGTTTCATTCTGAGAGGGACGCGAAACTTTAAAAATTATCATTCCATTATTTTGTTATATAATTCCATTGTCCGATCAGTGCTGGAGTATGCGAGTGTTGTGTGGAACCCCCACTATGATAAATATGTACAACTTATAGAATCTGTGCAAAGAAGACTTACCAATAATTTAAACTACCGTTTTCATAGGTACCAGCACCACAGAACTTACGAGTGTAACCTCGCCTATTATAAGATTGATAGTCTTGCGCTGAGAAGGAGGTTTTTTGATATATTATTTGTTTATAAAGTTTACAACGGTCACATTGATTCCCGGTATTGTCTGGAATATCTTTCTTTAAATTGTAATCCTTACGTAATAAGATCTCGCAATCTTTTGCAGGCACCACAGTGTACAACAAACTATTTTCTCTATTCGCCATTGGTCAGATGCATAAACTCCTTCAACGCCGCGGTTAATATAAATTCTAATATTGATATTTTTAACGACTCAATCTACAACTTCAAGAGTAAAATACGTAGAGTATTAACTTCATAAAAATGTATTTTCTTTAATTTCTATTATTAATGATTGTTATAACATTTATTTAATTATGACACTATTATTTGACTTTTGCACTTAGCGGTTTCTGCATCCGGCCTATTTGAGCATTGTTATTATAAAATATGTAAAATGTTTAATGTAATGATTTCCATATAACATATTTATATCTTGTGTTTACTTTACGAGTAATACATTTATATTTCTAATATGTAATCTGCCCTATAATTGGATGCTCAGAGCATCTGTTGGGCTTAGCTGTATAAATAAATAAATAAATAAATAAATAAATTACACGTTTATGGTATACTGTTAATAAACGTACATTATTAGCCATTGTATTTACGTATATATATATATATATATATATATACTCTTTAATAACAGTAATTTTTGTTTTGTTTTTGATGGATTATATTAATTACTGATCGATGCGCATCGTAAGGTAAATTTTGATGTTGGATATTGACTAACATCAATGACACAAAAACATCGAAAATTAAACATCAAGCTATTATTGGCCATGGCCATTTTTAGACTTGACTGATTGATATTTCCAATCTATATTTCATTTATAAATCTATTTCATTATAAACGGACATCCTTTTTAGTAACTCCTTGTTTTACATTTTTTCACAGAAGCAGCCAAGATTTCGTTTCAAGGCAAAGACCAAATCGAAGGAATCGCACTGGTCGGTGAAATAACGGACAAAGCCATTGGGCAAGCCTGTCAGGATTGGCTAAAGTTAGCTAAACAAAGATATTATATAAACTCTAAAACTTAATTTTAATAATTAATGGCATCTTACATACAACTTTTTTTTATATTACTTATTACTATTTAAATTAAAATCCCTTGCTGCGTTTATGTCAATTTTGTTTCTTTATGTAGTAAAACATAAAAAGTATTTTCCCATATTAATGAGAAGTTGCGAAACTTCTAAAAAAAACATTATAAAAATTTTCGTTTTAATTATTATAAATAAATTCGTAATAAACGTGTTTCTCTAACGTGTATAACGACGTCTTTTTAACTTCAAAGTTATTATAAATATAAACGTATTCCGTGTATACTTTTTAAAGCTATTTTATAAACGTTAAATTTTGGTATTATGTATAGGACTATATTTTTACCTTTATCAGAAACATACATTTTAGTGCTGAATTTATCATATAATAAACGTATATTTTAAACCTTAATAACACGTATACTACTATAATATACATCAACTTATATTAGGCGGACATTTTAACCTATATTAAAGGTCGACTATAAACCAAAAATATACTAGTGGTATACAGGGTGGCCCTTTAGTGTGGCAAAGTACAATAGCTCCGTTACTATTTCAAATACATTAAAAATATTAATACAAAAGTTGAAGGGCAGTAAGTGACTTATAACGTAAAATTATTTTTAACTCTATAGGGTGGCTCAAAAAAGCGGAACAATAAAAAATGTACTTTTTTCAAATGGAATACCCTGTATATTTTTTCATTTTTAAATTCCACATAAAATTATAATTAGTTTTTATTAAATACATTATTAGTCTATACTTTATAGTTTCCGAGATATTGACTCTTGAAAAGTGACATTTTTGAACTTTGACAGCTTCTAGCTTTCTAACAGTACGTCTTAGAGCAAAACGGCTTACATGTCCCTATCTTTAATTTTTATTATCTTCCCAAAAAAATCAACTTCCGGTTAAACCGGATGTTACTCGAAAGCAGGAAATATAGTTGTTCCGGTTTAACTGGAAGTTGATTTTTTTGGGAAGATAATAAAAATTGAAGATAGAGACATGTAAGCCGTTTTGCTCTAAGACGTACTGTTAGAAAGTTAGAAGCTGTCAAAGTTCAAAAATGTCACTTTTCAAGAGTCAATATCTCGGAAACTATAAAGTATAGACTTATAATGTATTTAATAAAAAATAATTATAATTCTATGTAGAATTTAAAAATGAAAAAATATACAGGGTGTTCCATTTGAAAAAAGTACATTTTTTCTTGTTCCGCTTTTTTGAGCCACCCTATAGAGTTAAAAATAATTTTACGTTATAAGTCACTTACTGCCCTTCAACTTTTGTATCAATATTTTTAATGTATTTGAAATAGTAACGGAGCTATTGTACTTTGCCACACTAAAGGGCCACCCTGTATACCAAAATTAAACGTTTAATAGACGATTTTGTGTTGCTTGGGAGGTAGCTATATCTAATTCATAATTTGTGCAAGTACCTAGGTAATTTTTAATAATTTTTCAGAATATTACACAATCTCTAAGTTTATGGTTAATTCTATATAAAGTTAAACTGATAACATTGCCTAAAAATAGGTTTTTTTTTTAGTTGTAATTTGTTTCAGGACAGGGTACCTACTAATTTTGATGCATATTACCCACTGAACATGACACGTTACAGCAACATTACGTAACGTTTAATATTACGTAGGTTATTTAATGTTTTCTTTAACGTTTTTGTTTTGTTATAGTATCGTACAGACGTCCAAGATATAAAATGTTTTCATGGAAAATGTGTTTGCTACGTTTTAGTTTCGTTAATATTATTTATTTGTATTACGTTTTCTGCTTCGATCTAGATGAAAATTAAGCAAAAAAATAGTAGTCACGTGATTCGCATTATCTGTCAAATTTTAATTTTTTCCAAAAAATATTTCAAAAGTGGGGTTATTTCTGAAAATATCGAAAAAAGTTAATGGAAAAAGTTTTTTTAAATGCAGTTTCTAGCCCACATGCAAAATTTCAGCTGCATAAGGTAATTTTGATTTTTTACCCATCACTAAAATTTATTTTCCACTTAATGAACACTTTACTGATGACACTGTGTTATTTTTTGTCTTAATATTAAGGTGTATTACTTTCACACACACACTACGTTTTCAAAAATACTTATTTTATGAAGTAACCTTATACATGCAGGGTCAAAAACAAATAAACTTTGCATCACATATGCGACCAAATGTTAATAGCCCAATTTTGATTTAGTAGAAAAACACACATTCAATATGGCGCTACTAAAGAAAATGTATCTGAAATAAAGCATTGTCAAAACTAAGAAGTTTTATGTAGGTTGCGTTGAGTCTTATTTTGCATAAGTGGTGCAATTTACAAAATATGGGTAAAAAATCAAAATTATCTTATGCAGCTAAAATTTTACATGTGGGCTAGAAACTACATTAAAAAAAACTTTTTCTCATAACTTTTTTCGATACTTTCAGCAATAACCCTACTTTTGAAAATATTTTTTGGAAAAAATTAAAAATTGACAGATAACGCGAATCACGAATTACGGTTCGGTGAACCTATGCATGAACCTACACATTTAAGCAGTTGCATCAGCAAAACATCGAATTGCAGTTCCAATTTTTATTACAAAGTATATCAATAATATATATATATAAATAGTAGGTTTAATATTGTAATAATTAGTTCTAAGTTTATACTGTTAGAATACTATTATTGTTAAGTGTTATAAATAAATGTCTTTTTAAAAAGTACCTGTGACGTAATCAACCCTTAACTGGCGCAAACTGTAGAATAGTGGAAGTGGATTAGGGACCTAAGGATCCTCGTCGTTTATCCACTAAACGAACCAATCTCCCGGAAAACTATAAAAAGTTCGCCTACGGAGATTTTAGTGATAGTGAAAACAATTTTTTGTTTTAAGTAGTGTAGTGCAGTCTGTTAGTGCTCGTGTTTAGTAAAGTGATATGCTTTTAAGCATCATCTTAATTCAAGCTTAATAGTGTAAGCATTTAATGTCTACAGAACAAGACTTACTTACTGCCCTTAGTGCCCTTAGCATTACCAACCTAGTACCTAATTTACCACAAACTCAACAACCTACTGCCCTGACATTACCCGTTACCATGGCAACCACGCCAGACTTCGACATCAAAAATCTCAGTATTATTCCAGAATATGATGGCAACCCCAACGAATTGTATAACTTTATCCATGTGGCAACATTACTACTAAATCACTACTGGAAAACCAACGACAGCACCTGCTTCCAAAACCATGTACTTTTTCAAGGTATTATCAGCAAACTGAAAGGCCGAGCAAAAGAAGTAATTTCAATTTATGGATGTAGCGAGTGGCCCCAAATAAAAGATGCCCTTATACAAAACTTTGCCGACCAACGTAACGAAAATTCACTGACCAGAGACCTAGTAAATTTACGCCAGAGCCCCAACGAAGCCCCACAACAATTTTATGAAAAAGTTATGGCCCTACTGAACACCATATCGAACTATGTAGAATTGCATACAGAAGACGCGAACAACAAAATAAGTAAAAAGTCCTTTTTTCCACCAACAGGCTCTTACCACTTTCCTGGCAGGACTAAGAGAACCTTTGGGATCAACAATAAGAGCAATGAGGCCCAAAGATCTAGCAACTGCTATTCAATTCATCCAAGAGGAAAACAACATCAGATACCTCCAGAAAAGCCTAAGCACCCCACAACCGTCAGCTTCATCCAACTTTAAAGCTGCACCTCCACTACAAGGACAATCAGCACCCCATGCTGCTCCAACCTTCACACCTCCTCAATGGCAACCATTCAGGCCTATACAGCAACCATTCGGGCCTACACAGCAGCATCCCTTACAGTGGTCTCAGCAGCCATTTAGACCAAAGCCACAATTTAACTTTGCTCCACAACAACCGTTCAAACCATCAAGATCTATTCTCCAACCGCCAAGATTCCAATCCAGTCAACCATCACCGAGGTTCCAAAACAGCCTACCCCCTAAATCAAACATTTGGACCAATAGACCCGGACCATTTCAGTTTCAAAAAACGACACCAATACAGATTCCGTAAACACGGCTTAAACGTTCAGACCTCCACAACAATCTGCCCCCAAATTCACCGTTGAAGAATTGTTCAACATAGAACAACGAGACGAAGCTATCACCTACAACCCCTATGGCTACTCCGACGAAAGCTACCACCAACAAGTTCCCCAAAATTACTACAACCAAGAAGAACACTATCTGTAAAGAAAAGTATTTTTTTTATTGTTTTTTATAGTTTTTCCTAAACTAAATTAGTTAACTTTAATTTGGGCTTTATATTGATATGGTAACGTTTTTTTTATTTTTTTTAACGACGAAAATTTCAAAAGTCTGGCAACATGGCTGAGCATGAGTTAATTGTTAAAGAACTAGATAAGCTAAAAAAGAGTGAATTAATTACAATAATAGTTACTAGAAAAGTGCCTAATGACGTAAAAATCAGTGAAAGTGTTCGCAAATCGATTGAATCCGGTGATGGTAATGAATTTTTTGATGCTAGTGGTGATATCAATTCTGACAGTTCAAAGGCGGGAGAATTACTATCTTTAAAAAATGACATTAAATGTCTTCGAATCGAACTGAACTGTTTAAAAAAGCTTAATAATGAATTAGAAAGGTCAGTGTTAAACCAACAGAAGACAATTTCTGGCCAAAATGAATTAATTATGATGTTTAAAAATATAAATAAAGAAGGTGAGGTTATTCCAACAAGTAACAGTGTTGCCAACTCGCATTCATCTATATCCCCGAATAACAGCAAACCGAACAGTACCACCAAAGTGCTATCTGTAAGAACTAATAGTAAGGGGGCAAATGCCAGTGATGACAGATCACAGAATGGTATTGTATCCATTCATGATGTGAAAACGGGTGTATCTAAGGCGCAGAAGTCGTTGATAGCAAAGTATAATAATGAAGGAGCGGATGGAAACTCACATTCAACTGAGTGGAGGAAAGTTGTGCATAAGAAACCCAGAAGTAACGTACTTGTAGGTTCTGGTAGTGAAAACACCAGTAACGCGCCAAAGGGTGTCAAAAAATTCATAGACTTGCATGTATATCGCATGGAACCTCAAACTTCAGTTGAGTGCTTAAAAGATTATCTGAAACCTTATTTTCCTGAGGTAGTTTGCGAATATTTAAAAGCAAAACATTCAGATGAATATTCCTCTTTCAAAGTTAGAATCTGTGAAGGAAATTTGACCAAGGCCATGAACGCTGATTTATGGCCAGTAAACACGTGTGTAAGGCGTTTTTTACACCTGCGGAGAATGAATCACCTAGTAAAATAACTATATCTGGCAAGAGCTTTAATCCGAACTTGTTATTATTGAATTGTCAAGCTCTGAATGTGGACAAGGTGAATGAAATTAATATTGAATTGGATAACTGTCCAAATGTGTTGTTTTTTATGTATTACTGAAACATGGGCGTGTGCTGAATCCGTTTCAAGTTTTAAATTTGATGGTTTTACCTTGGGGGCTAGTTACTGCAGATCATCTTTTAGAGGAGGAGGAGTGGCTATATGGATTAAAGACGGTTTAAAATTTGATACATTTAATCTTAAACAGCAATGCTCGGACAAAGACTTTGAAGTTTGTGGAATTTCTACTATAGTAAATCAGCAAAAAGTATTTTTATTGACGGGACATAGATCGCCATCCGGCAAATTACAGGTATTCTTGGATCGGATGCATGAGGTTTTGGAAAATATCTAAAAGTCCAGCAGCAAAATTGTAGTTTGCGGGGATTTTAACTGTGATTCTTACCGACGATGTAGTGAATATGGTGAATTGGTTAATGTTTTCCAGGGTTTTGGTCTTAACAACATAGTTAAGTGGCCTACGAGAGTAACTCTTAAAACGGTGACAACCCTTGATCAAATTTTTACAAATTTTTACGTTAATTCAAACATGGTAAATTGTGTCCTGGATAACTCTGTGTCAGATCATAGAACGGTTTATGCAGAATTGTCTCTGGTGAGTGACCAAACAAAAAATTTTACGACTTTATCAAGATCCTTTGACGCTTCTTCAACTGGAAACTTTAAGCTTGCACTACAGTCAGAGGACTGGACCACTCTATACTCATTCTATGATGTTGATGAGGCATTTGCGTACTTTTTTGAAATTTTTTATTACCATTTTAATGTTTACTTTCCACTGCTTAGGAAATATATCAACACCCAAACAAAAAAATGGATGACTAATGAAGTAAAAAATTCCAGCAACTCACTTAAAGATCTATTTTTATTGTCAAAAAATAACCCAGAAATTAAACCGTTCTATAATAAGGCAAAAAAGGAGCATAGGCGACTTGTTAGTGATACCAAGAAAGCATTTTACCAAAATAAAATTACCACTGCTGAAAATCCTACAAGATGCGCTTGGACTATAATAAACGATCAGTCTAATAAGATAAAAAAATATAAAAACATTTCTTTAAAATCAAATGATAATCTCTGTGTTGAATGTCCATCAGCCGTTGCTGATAAGTTTAACACTTTTTTTAGGGAATCTCCTTTGAATACTATAGCACAAATTTCAAATAATAACAATAAAAATAATATAAACATTGATAGTGATGTTAGTAAAAATAAATGTTTGCTTTGTCCTTTTACGGATGACGAATTTATTGTTCTTTTAAATAAAAAACTAAAAAATAAGCCGTCAGCGGGACCTGATGGTATACCTGCTTTTTTGGTAAAGAAAGTTCTACATCTTATTATAGGACCACTTGTTTTCCTTGTGAATCTTTCGTTTTGTAACGAAAAATTTCCTCGGACTTTAAAAACGGGTAAAATAATACCAATCCATAAAAAGGGCGATGAAGGCTGTGTTGAAAATTATAGGCCAATCACATTGACTTCAGTATTCTCTAAGATTTTTGAGTACTGTTTCTTGGACCGTCTAGTTGATTATCTTAATAAATCGAAAATAATATCCCCGAGCCAGCACGGTTTTCAGGGAGGAAGATCTACCAATACTGCAATGCATGATTTTTATGATGAACTAACTAAATTTATTGACGCGAACGAGAGCCCCGTTGGGATTTTTTGCGACCTAAGCAAGGCTTTCGATTGCGTCAATCATAAAATTCTGTCCCAAAAGCTGATTAATTTTGACATTAATGGTTGTGCACTTGAGTGGATACGGTCGTTTGTAATTGATCGCCAACAGTATGTTAGTTTAAGCAACTTTGATGGTAAGTCCAAACGAATGACAGACTCGCCGCCCCTGAAAACTAATATTGGCGTTCCACAGGGCTCCGTTCTGGGCCCTGTGTTATTTTTATTATACCTAAATGACATTGATCTTGTGGGACAGGGGGCTCATCGTACGGCTTTTGCCGATGATGTGTCATTCCTGGTTTCAAACAGGTTCTCGAATATCTTGGAGCAGATGTCAAATGGTGTTCTGTCTGAACTTTGTGCCTGGTTTGGGGAGAATTCGATGTTACTAAATGTAGACAAGACCCAGTTTGTTAGATTCCATAATAGACAAAAAACGGATGATAGTATTATTTTATTTATTAATAATAAATCCTTGTGCCAAGTTCAGAGCACCAAGTTTCTTGGTATTCATCTTGACGAATGTTTGACATGGAAGGTACATTGTGAACATGTTATGTCTAAACTTAATTCATCCTTTTATCTGTTTATAAATTTAAGATCTATGTTAGGTAAAGAACACCTAATTATGTTGTACTACGCATATGTAGAATCGTACTTAAGATATGGTCTGACTTTCTGGGGTACTTCGACCCTATTTAAAAATATTTTTGTAAAACAAAAAAAAATCTTAAGGTGTATAGCAGGTGTTCCTAATCGGTATAGTTGTAGAGAGATTTTTAAAAATTTTAATATACTTCCTCTTCCTAGCTTATACATATTAGAATTAGCAGTGTTTGTCTTCTGTAATAAAGGTCAATTTGTACAAAACAAGGATGTGCACGGTTTTGATACAAGGCATAAAAATAGTTTTCGTGTTCCGCACTCTAGAGGATTAGTAGCCTATAATTCTCCTAAATGTCTAGGTGTTAGGGTCTACAATGTTTTGCCCGAAACAATTAAAGATTGTAATAGTATACAATGTTTTAAAAAGTCGTTAAAATCATTTTTAATATCTAAATGTTTCTACAGTTTGGATGAGTTTTTTAATTGTCTGTCTTAACGCTTGTACATGTTTTGTTTATATTGCGTATTGAAATGTTTTGTTTGTTGTTCATTTCCAATACAGCTATAAAAATTCTAAAACAAAAAAGGAAGCTAGGTAATCATCCTGCACGAATAAGCGCAGACCTAACCTACATTCAACGGCAAGAACTCAAAAGACTGTATGAGGAAATGGAAACCAGGAAAGAAAATGGAGAAGTAAACCTAAGCTTGCGGTACTCAAGGGGAGCACCTTACATACACTGTGCAAAAAACCTAAGAGGGCAGGACCCACCAGAAGAAACGTAATCCTATCTATGTACTACCAAAATGTTAGGGGGTTGAATACGAAGGTGGAGAACTTTTACTTGCAATCAACTAAATGTCAATATGACATAGTATGTCTAACCGAAACATGGCTTTCACAACACGTGGAAAGTACGGAGCTTTTCTGTGATAATTATGTAGTATTCAGATGTGATCGAGAAAACTCCAGAGGGGGTGGTGTTGTCATTGCAGTTCGTAAAACATTAAGATCATCCGTGATAAACTTGGATAAATATCTCGTTGGATTAGTGCCTGAAATAAATATAGTTTCCTGTAAGATCCATGTTAATAACACCCCTATTATTCTTTTACTTGTATATATACCGCCGTCATGTACACTTAACAATTATCAGGATGTATTTGAGTCGATTGAATCATGTGAAGTACCTACTATATAATAAAAATTTGGTAATATTAGGTGATTTTAATTGGTAAATTTTAATAATGCAGGAGGTTCGAATGATCAAAAATGCAATTTTGCTTATAATCTCATGGATATGTTCTCCTTTCAACAACAAAATTTTATTAGCAATATAAACCAAAGATGCTTAGATTTGGTTTTTACTAATTTTGATTGCACTGTAGAAAAAGCTGTTGGTCCAATGTTTACTGAGGACATGCACCATCCGGCACTAGAGGTTTGTTTAGCACCATCACAGTCAAAGCAGGTTAAATTTACAGTTGACACAAATAACAAGCATTTTAGTTATAATTTTAAAAGAGCAAACTTCAATAACCTATATGCAGAAATATTGGATGCTGACTGGGATGAGCTAAATCAATACCAAGATGTGAATGTATTGTGCAAAAATTTTTACAGTATTCTGTACACTATTTTTGACAGATCTGTTCCAAAAAATAATAACTATAGAAAAAACAAATTTTCAGTATGGTATAATCAGGATATCATAAAAAGCTTAAAACATAAGCAAAACCTTCGTAAAAAATGGAAGAGATCTGGCAATATTTAAACCGATTTAAGGTAATTAGACAACGTACAGACAATATGATTAAGACGGCCTATGCACAATACATTCAAACCATACAAAATAACATTAATAGTGACCCGAGGGCTTTTTGGAGATATATTCACCAAAAGCATAACAACTGTGCTATCCCTGCTGAAATGTCATTCCAAGGCAAAGTTGTAACAAAACCTGATGATATTGTTGAATCATTTGGTGAATATTTTAAGAGTGTTTATGGATCTGGCGGGATTGACATTGAGGCAGAGGGTTTAGATATAGGAAGAATTGTAAATAGTGCGATTACATTACCACAGTTCACAGAAGATGATATAATCAAGGTTGTAAAGAGGTTGAAACCAAAGATGTCGAGTGGCCCTGACGGTATTCCAAGTTTTATTGTAAAAGATATAATAGCAGCTTTAGCTAGGCCATTGTGTTTGATTTTTAATATGTCTTTAAGGCGAGGGGTGTATCCTGAATGCTGGAAGATATCCAAAATATGTCCAATTTATAAAAAGGAGGAAAGAAATGAAATAACAAACTACAGACCAGTATCTCTGATATGTGGGTTTTCAAAAGTTTTCGAGATGCTTCTATATGATTATATTATGTACAGGGTTGAACCGATATTATCATGTCATCAGCATGGGTTTTTGAGGGGTCGGTCAACGACCACCAACCTGGCATGTTTTACTCAGTTTGCATCAAATATTATTGATGGGGGAGGCCAGGTTGATGTGGTGTTTACCGATTTCTCAAAGGCATTTGATAAGATTAATCATGGGACTATACTGGCAAAGCTTAAGTTATTTGGATTTACAGATAACTTCCTAACTTTGTTTACGTCGTATTTATTAGACCGAACTCAGTACGTCCAGTACAATGGATATAAATCCTCGCCATTTCGAGCCACCTCGGGCGTTCCTCAGGGTTCTAACTTGGGACCATTATTGTTTTTGATTTTTATTAATGACATATCAGCGGTTATTGATGTCGAATACGAAATTTTTGCAGATGACTTAAAGCTATATAAATCTATTAGGAGCCCTGAGGACTGTCTGAGATTGCAACACGCAATAAATGCAATTCAACGGTGGTGTGTAAAGAATAAACTGCTTCTCAACTATAATAAGTGTTCGGTGATGTCCTTAACCAAAAAACATTCTCTAACCTTATATGACTACTCTATTGACCAGAACATATTGCTACGAGTGGACAGTGTTCGTGATCTAGGTGTCTTATTAGACTCTAAACTAACTTATAGCGGTCATATAGAAAAGACAGTGTCAGAGGCTACTCGAATGTTAGGATTTATATTAAGAAACTGCAAGTCATTTACCAATATCGATGCATTTAAAACCTTGTTTTTTACGCTGGTAAGAAGCAAATTGGAGTATGGATCATTGATATGGTCCCCAATTTACTCAAAATATATTACGATGGTGGAACAAGTCCAAAGAAAGTTTTTGAAATTTTTATCGTTTAAAGAAGATATATCCTCAGAGGGGGATGGATAACAACCACTTGTTACAAAGATTTGAAATCGAAAGCCTGCAGAAACGCAGAGACATGACAGCAGTGATATTGTTATTTAAAATCATTAATGGTGTTACAGTTTGTCCATCCCTCTTGGAGCAACTAAATTTCTTAATACCTAGGATTTCTACTAGAACTAGCACTTGTTTTTACTTGCCAGCAGCTAAAACAAATATAATGTTGACCGCTCCAGTCTACAATATGTGTTCCAGATATAATAGAGTAGCAAATTACTGTGATCTAGATATGTCCTTAAGTACTTTTGTTCGAACCGCCCTAGCGCACTTGTGATATTGTGATAAATCGAAAAATTTAAGTTAATATCAAATTATTTAATGTAGTTATAGATTTTATTAAATTATGTATATTGTAATTGTTATATCGGCCCTATTAATTACATTTCTGTTGGGCCTAAATGTATTAAATAAATAAATAAATAAATAAATAAATTTTTAGATTTACTACCTGACTATTCCCCTACAATTGTAAATTGTCTCTGGGAAAATAAACGATTTGATTTGATTTGCTTTGGTTTGGTTTGGTTTGGTTTGGTTTGATTTGATTTGATTTGTTTTGATTTGGTTTGATTTGGTTTGATTTGGTTTGATTTGGTTTGCTTTGGTTTGCTTTGGTTTGCTTTGCTTTGATTTGATTTGATTTGATTTGATTTGATTTGATTTGATTTGATTTGATTTGATTTGATTTGATTTGATTTGATTTGATTTGATTTGATTTGATTTGATTTGATTTGATTTGATTTGATTTGATTTGATTTGATTTGATTTGATTTGATTTGATTTGATTTGATTTGATTTGATTTGATTTGATTTGATTTGATTTGATTTGATTTGATTTGATTTGATTTGATTTGATTTGATTTGATTTGATTTGATTTGATTTGATTTGATTTGATTTGATTTGATTTGATTTGATTTGATTTGATTTGATTTGATTTGATTTGATTTGATTTGATTTGATTTGATTTGATTTGATTTGATTTGATTTGATTTGATTTGATTTGATTTGATTTGATTTGATTTGATTTGATTTGATTTGATTTGATTTGATTTGATTTGATTTGATTTGATTTGATTTGATTTGATTTGATTTGATTTGATTTGATTTGATTTGATTTGATTTGATTTGATTTGATTTGATTTGATTTGATTTGATTTGATTTGATTTGATTTGATTTGATTTGATTTGATTTGATTTGATTTGATTTGATTTGATTTGATTTGATTTGATTTGATTTGATTTGATTTGATTTGATTTGATTTGATTTGATTTGATTTGATTTGATTTGATTTGATTTGATTTGATTTGATTTGATTTGATTTGATTTGATTTGATTTGATTTGATTTGATTTGATTTGATTTGATTTGATTTGATTTGATTTGATTTGATTTGATTTGATTTGATTTGATTTGATTTGATTTGATTTGATTTGATTTGATTTGATTTGATTTGATTTGATTTGATTTGATTTGATTTGATTTGATTTGATTTGATTTGATTTGATTTGATTTGATTTGATTTGATTTGATTTGATTTGATTTGATTTGATTTGATTTGATTTGATTTGATTTGATTTGATTTGATTTGATTTGATTTGATTTGATTTGATTTGATTTGATTTGATTTGATTTGATTTGATTTGATTTGATTTGATTTGATTTGATTTGATTTGATTTGATTTGATTTGATTTGATTTGATTTGATTTGATTTGATTTGATTTGATTTGATTTGATTTGATTTGATTTGATTTGATTTGATTTGATTTGATTTGATTTGATTTGATTTGATTTGATTTGATTTGATTTGATTTGATTTGATTTGATTTGATTTGATTTGATTTGATTTGATTTGATTTGATTTGATTTGATTTGATTTGATTTGATTTGATTTGATTTGATTTGATTTGATTTGATTTGATTTGATTTGATTTGATTTGATTTGATTTGATTTGATTTGATTTGATTTGATTTGATTTGATTTGATTTGATTTGATTTGATTTGATTTGATTTGATTTGATTTGATTTGATTTGATTTGATTTGATTTGATTTGATTTGATTTGATTTGATTTGATTTGATTTGATTTGATTTGATTTGATTTGATTTGATTTGATTTGATTTGATTTGATTTGATTTGATTTGATTTGATTTGATTTGATTTGATTTGATTTGATTTGATTTGATTTGATTTGATTTGATTTGATTTGATTTGATTTGATTTGATTTGATTTGATTTGATTTGATTTGATTTGATTTGATTTGATTTGATTTGATTTGATTTGATTTGATTTGATTTGATTTGATTTGATTTGATTTGATTTGATTTGATTTGATTTGATTTGATTTGATTTGATTTGATTTGATTTGATTTGATTTGATTTGATTTGATTTGATTTGATTTGATTTGATTTGATTTGATTTGATTTGATTTGATTTGATTTGATTTGATTTGATTTGATTTGATTTGATTTGATTTGATTTGATTTGATTTGATTTGATTTGATTTGATTTGATTTGATTTGATTTGATTTGATTTGATTTGATTTGATTTGATTTGATTTGATTTGATTTGATTTGATTTGATTTGATTTGATTTGATTTGATTTGATTTGATTTGATTTGATTTGATTTGATTTGATTTGATTTGATTTGATTTGATTTGATTTGATTTGATTTGATTTGATTTGATTTGATTTGATTTGATTTGATTTGATTTGATTTGATTTGATTTGATTTGATTTGATTTGATTTGATTTGATTTGATTTGATTTGATTTGATTTGATTTGATTTGATTTGATTTGATTTGATTTGATTTGATTTGATTTGATTTGATTTGATTTGATTTGATTTGATTTGATTTGATTTGATTTGATTTGATTTGATTTGATTTGATTTGATTTGATTTGATTTGATTTGATTTGATTTGATTTGATTTGATTTGATTTGATTTGATTTGATTTGATTTGATTTGATTTGATTTGATTTGATTTGATTTGATTTGATTTGATTTGATTTGATTTGATTTGATTTGATTTGATTTGATTTGATTTGATTTGATTTGATTTGATTTGATTTGATTTGATTTGATTTGATTTGATTTGATTTGATTTGATTTGATTTGATTTGATTTGATTTGATTTGATTTGATTTGATTTGATTTGATTTGATTTGATTTGATTTGATTTGATTTGATTTGATTTGATTTGATTTGATTTGATTTGATTTGATTTGATTTGATTTGATTTGATTTGATTTGATTTGATTTGATTTGATTTGATTTGATTTGATTTGATTTGATTTGATTTGATTTGATTTGATTTGATTTGATTTGATTTGATTTGATTTGATTTGATTTGATTTGATTTGATTTGATTTGATTTGATTTGATTTGATTTGATTTGATTTGATTTGATTTGATTTGATTTGATTTGATTTGATTTGATTTGATTTGATTTGATTTGATTTGATTTGATTTGATTTGATTTGATTTGATTTGATTTGATTTGATTTGATTTGATTTGATTTGATTTGATTTGATTTGATTTGATTTGATTTGATTTGATTTGATTTGATTTGATTTGATTTGATTTGATTTGATTTGATTTGATTTGATTTGATTTGATTTGATTTGATTTGATTTGATTTGATTTGATTTGATTTGATTTGATTTGATTTGATTTGATTTGATTTGATTTGATTTGATTTGATTTGATTTGATTTGATTTGATTTGATTTGATTTGATTTGATTTGATTTGATTTGATTTGATTTGATTTGATTTGATTTGATTTGATTTGATTTGATTTGATTTGATTTGATTTGATTTGATTTGATTTGATTTGATTTGATTTGATTTGATTTGATTTGATTTGATTTGATTTGATTTGATTTGATTTGATTTGATTTGATTTGATTTGATTTGATTTGATTTGATTTGATTTGATTTGATTTGATTTGATTTGATTTGATTTGATTTGATTTGATTTGATTTGATTTGATTTGATTTGATTTGATTTGATTTGATTTGATTTGATTTGATTTGATTTGATTTGATTTGATTTGATTTGATTTGATTTGATTTGATTTGATTTGATTTGATTTGATTTGATTTGATTTGATTTGATTTGATTTGATTTGATTTGATTTGATTTGATTTGATTTGATTTGATTTGATTTGATTTGATTTGATTTGATTTGATTTGATTTGATTTGATTTGATTTGATTTGATTTGATTTGATTTGATTTGATTTGATTTGATTTGATTTGATTTGATTTGATTTGATTTGATTTGATTTGATTTGATTTGATTTGATTTGATTTGATTTGATTTGATTTGATTTGATTTGATTTGATTTGATTTGATTTGATTTGATTTGATTTGATTTGATTTGATTTGATTTGATTTGATTTGATTTGATTTGATTTGATTTGATTTGATTTGATTTGATTTGATTTGATTTGATTTGATTTGATTTGATTTGATTTGATTTGATTTGATTTGATTTGATTTGATTTGATTTGATTTGATTTGATTTGATTTGATTTGATTTGATTTGATTTGATTTGATTTGATTTGATTTGATTTGATTTGATTTGATTTGATTTGATTTGATTTGATTTGATTTGATTTGATTTGATTTGATTTGATTTGATTTGATTTGATTTGATTTGATTTGATTTGATTTGATTTGATTTGATTTGATTTGATTTGATTTGATTTGATTTGATTTGATTTGATTTGATTTGATTTGATTTGATTTGATTTGATTTGATTTGATTTGATTTGATTTGATTTGATTTGATTTGATTTGATTTGATTTGATTTGATTTGATTTGATTTGATTTGATTTGATTTGATTTGATTTGATTTGATTTGATTTGATTTGATTTGATTTGATTTGATTTGATTTGATTTGATTTGATTTGATTTGATTTGATTTGATTTGATTTGATTTGATTTGATTTGATTTGATTTGATTTGATTTGATTTGATTTGATTTGATTTGATTTGATTTGATTTGATTTGATTTGATTTGATTTGATTTGATTTGATTTGATTTGATTTGATTTGATTTGATTTGATTTGATTTGATTTGATTTGATTTGATTTGATTTGATTTGATTTGATTTGATTTGATTTGATTTGATTTGATTTGATTTGATTTGATTTGATTTGATTTGATTTGATTTGATTTGATTTGATTTGATTTGATTTGATTTGATTTGATTTGATTTGATTTGATTTGATTTGATTTGATTTGATTTGATTTGATTTGATTTGATTTGATTTGATTTGATTTGATTTGATTTGATTTGATTTGATTTGATTTGATTTGATTTGATTTGATTTGATTTGATTTGATTTGATTTGATTTGATTTGATTTGATTTGATTTGATTTGATTTGATTTGATTTGATTTGATTTGATTTGATTTGATTTGATTTGATTTGATTTGATTTGATTTGATTTGATTTGATTTGATTTGATTTGATTTGATTTGATTTGATTTGATTTGATTTGATTTGATTTGATTTGATTTGATTTGATTTGATTTGATTTGATTTGATTTGATTTGATTTGATTTGATTTGATTTGATTTGATTTGATTTGATTTGATTTGATTTGATTTGATTTGATTTGATTTGATTTGATTTGATTTGATTTGATTTGATTTGATTTGATTTGATTTGATTTGATTTGATTTGATTTGATTTGATTTGATTTGATTTGATTTGATTTGATTTGATTTGATTTGATTTGATTTGATTTGATTTGATTTGATTTGATTTGATTTGATTTGATTTGATTTGATTTGATTTGATTTGATTTGATTTGATTTGATTTGATTTGATTTGATTTGATTTGATTTGATTTGATTTGATTTGATTTGATTTGATTTGATTTGATTTGATTTGATTTGATTTGATTTGATTTGATTTGATTTGATTTGATTTGATTTGATTTGATTTGATTTGATTTGATTTGATTTGATTTGATTTGATTTGATTTGATTTGATTTGATTTGATTTGATTTGATTTGATTTGATTTGATTTGATTTGATTTGATTTGATTTGATTTGATTTGATTTGATTTGATTTGATTTGATTTGATTTGATTTGATTTGATTTGATTTGATTTGATTTGATTTGATTTGATTTGATTTGATTTGATTTGATTTGATTTGATTTGATTTGATTTGATTTGATTTGATTTGATTTGATTTGATTTGATTTGATTTGATTTGATTTGATTTGATTTGATTTGATTTGATTTGATTTGATTTGATTTGATTTGATTTGATTTGATTTGATTTGATTTGATTTGATTTGATTTGATTTGATTTGATTTGATTTGATTTGATTTGATTTGATTTGATTTGATTTGATTTGATTTGATTTGATTTGATTTGATTTGATTTGATTTGATTTGATTTGATTTGATTTGATTTGATTTGATTTGATTTGATTTGATTTGATTTGATTTGATTTGATTTGATTTGATTTGATTTGATTTGATTTGATTTGATTTGATTTGATTTGATTTGATTTGATTTGATTTGATTTGATTTGATTTGATTTGATTTGATTTGATTTGATTTGATTTGATTTGATTTGATTTGATTTGATTTGATTTGATTTGATTTGATTTGATTTGATTTGATTTGATTTGATTTGATTTGATTTGATTTGATTTGATTTGATTTGATTTGATTTGATTTGATTTGATTTGATTTGATTTGATTTGATTTGATTTGATTTGATTTGATTTGATTTGATTTGATTTGATTTGATTTGATTTGATTTGATTTGATTTGATTTGATTTGATTTGATTTGATTTGATTTGATTTGATTTGATTTGATTTGATTTGATTTGATTTGATTTGATTTGATTTGATTTGATTTGATTTGATTTGATTTGATTTGATTTGATTTGATTTGATTTGATTTGATTTGATTTGATTTGATTTGATTTGATTTGATTTGATTTGATTTGATTTGATTTGATTTGATTTGATTTGATTTGATTTGATTTGATTTGATTTGATTTGATTTGATTTGATTTGATTTGATTTGATTTGATTTGATTTGATTTGATTTGATTTGATTTGATTTGATTTGATTTGATTTGATTTGATTTGATTTGATTTGATTTGATTTGAACTAATTAGTTTTTATCTTAATCAATCAATTTATAACTTTTTGTCGCGAACGCACAAGTTCTCGTTTTGGACTCTAGGAGGAGCCCAGAGCCGATCATACGAGGTGAGACGTCCAGTCACGAGAGAGAAGACCAGAATCGCAAGAAGGGCAACGCGGTACGAAGGTTGCTTCGCCGATCCGTTTTTTTGTTTTTTTTTTATAATAAACGCAAAATGCGTTAATTGAACATTTTCTTTTTGAGTTTTAACGATTAAGCCGTGAAAGTGCACGTGAGTTAAGAGAACCACAAAGGAAGTAAGAGGGCCCTCTACTCAGCCACGGCTTCTCAGTCCCAGGTAAGAGCCTCAACACGTTTATCTTGTACGAATCTTTTCTGTTTCCCTTTTAAACGACAATTTCCTATAATACAGTCCACTTTTACATGCGTTACCGAATCATTTTCGCCGGATATAAATCAGCTGCAAAAATCATTTTTAAAATATTTAAAATATTTTATTCATTTCGCTTCCTAATAGCCATTTTTTAAAATTTTTTGCTATAACATTTTTATGCCCAACACCGTGGATAAAGTCGCGCAGGTATTTATCGCTTTAAACTAATGCGCGAGTTTTAGACGTGCATTTGGTCGTACCAAAAGTATTGATTTTTTAAAATTACAGGCGCTCGATCAATTTTTAAAATAAACAAACCAGTTTTTTATTGTTGCATTCTCGGGTGTTAAACAAATGTTAAAATTTAACCAGTTTTCCGGGGTTCTTTCAATAGAGTGATTATTATTTCGGTCTAAAGTACTATTTTTTTTCGTTTCGACGTGTTATTATTAAAATTGTGACACCATGGCAAGTGTAGAAAAAATGACAAAACAAACTTTAAAACGCACGACAGCGTATAACCGTCTGAAAGAAACCTATGAATTGGGACTTCAAATCGCTTCTGACAGCTCAGTTAAACCTACATTTTTGGCTAGAATTGAAGGTATGGATAGATTTTATGAGGAATTTCAGACATCACATAATTAAATTATTTCTTTAATTTCTGAAGATGACTTTAAAACACATGATGCAGTACACATCGCTGTAGATAAATATTACTATGGTTTAAAGGCAATCAATCATGAGGGTTCTATTAATGATCCAAATCAGTCAGTATTAAATAACTCTATTGCTTCATCAGTCAGGGACAAAGTTGCCTATAATAAGTTTGCCAAAATTTGACGGCAATTTTGCTTTATGGCCCAGTTTTTATGATTTATATAATAGTTTAATTCATTTTAATAATGATTTATCTCAGGTAGAAAAATTTCAATATCTCATTACTTCCTTAGATAAGGAACCCCTAGCACTAGTAAAAGGAATTCCGCTTACTGAAAATAATTATGTTATTGCTTATGAACTGTTAGAAAAACGATATCAAAATAAATGACTTCTGGCAACTCATTATTATAATGAGCTTATCTCAGCGCCTTATATGCAAAAATCATCTGCTAAAGAACTTAGACATATTCTAAACATTTTTTCTGAAAATTTAGCTGCCCTAAGAGCCTTGAATTTTCCTGTAGATCAGTGGGATTTCTTATTATTTAATATGTTACTTCAAAAAATTGATTCAAAAACACGAACTGATTTTGAAGTTGAGCACAGTTTAATCGAGATACCGTCATATTTACAATTAAAAACCTTTTTAGAAAATAATTGCAAGGCTTTAGAGTCAGTTCAATTTAATTCATGTAATACTAATGCATATAATACAAACATTAACATTAATCAAAACAAACAGCCAAGAATAAACCCTTCTCATTTTAATTCTGGTGTTAATAATTCAAACTTTAAGAACCGAAGACAAACAACACTTTTAAATACTACAACCCCTATTAATGCGTCAAAATGTCCTTCTTGTCTTATATCGATGCCCTTCATTTATATCAAAAACCCCAAGTGAAAGATATTCTTTCGTTAAGCAACACAACCTTTGTGTTAATTGTTTAATTTCACCTCACCCGCTTCAAAAATGCGGATCTACTTTCCGGTGCCGAATATGCATGGCTCCACATCATACTTTATTGCATTTTGAAAAAACTGATAATGCTTCTTCAAATAATCCTTTAAGTGCTGTGGCTTCAACCTCTACCGCCCAGACACGCCCTCTGTTGGAAAACCAACGATCAGATACTACCCTTACTAGTGTCATGACTAGTACCTTAGCAGTTCGACAAAGCACTGTTCTTCTTTCTACAGCGGAAGTAGAAATTAAAGATATTCGCGGTAATTTTTAAAAAATTCGGGCTCTCTTTGACACTGCCAGTATGACAAACTTTATCTCTGAAAAATGTGTCAATCGACTTGGCCTAAGTCGTCCAAATCATTATAGTCCGATTGAAGGAAAAAAATGGTATGTCCCCTTGTCCTAGTAATGGTATAACTCAATGCCATATTAAACCCGGACATCAATCTGAATCTTTATTTTCAGTCGATGCTATTATTTTACCAAAAATATGTTCGGATCAGCCAAAAGTAAAAATTAATTTTACTGATTGGTCGCACATTAAGCATTTAAAATTAGCAGATTGTAATTTTAACATTCCTGGACCCATTGATATTCTTTTTGGGGCAGAACTTGTCCCACTATTTTTGGGCTCTGGACGTATTTTCGGAAAACCGGGTCAACCCGTGGCTTTAGAGACAGTTTTTGGTTATATTCTTCAAGGCAAAACAATTATTGAGCCATCTGTATCTGATCTATCTTGTTCGCTAGTAAGTTGCCATGCATCTGTTGAAAATCAACTTGACTTCACACTTCAGAAATTCTGGAATGTTAAAGAAATTTCTAAACTTTCTTTTTTATCTCCTGAGGAGAAGAAATGTGAGAAAATTTTTAATTCCCTTACTACAAGAGACCCCACTGGTCGTTTTTTAGTGCCTCTACCTTTCAAAAATATGAAACCTTGTTTTGGTGACACATATGCTCAAGCTTATCGTCGATTTTGTTTGCTTGAAACTCGTTTATTAAAAAATCCTGATTTGTTTAATCAATACTCAGATTTTATGCAAGACTATTTAGATAGTCACCATATGTCCTTAGTTCCAAGGTCAGATTACAAATCTACTACTGCCTTTTATATTCCTCATCACAGTATACTCAAAAATGAAATTTCCGGTTCTAAACTTCGAGTGGTATTTGACGCGTCTGCGCGTGGTACTCGAGGTAGTTCTTTAAATGACTCGCTTCTTGTTGGGCCCAAGCTCCAACGAGACATTTCATCAATTCTTTTGACTTTTCGTTTCTTTCCATATGTTTTCATTTGTGATATAAAACAAATGTATCGTCAAATTCGTATTCTGCCACAGTTTCAAGATTATCAGAGAATATTGTGGCGTTTTTCACCTAATGATCCTTTAGATGAATATCATTTACTTACTGTCACCTATGGCATTTCATCATCCCCTTTTTTGGCCATAAGAACCTTACAAGAATTAGCTAATAAGGAGAAAATGTCATTTCCTCGCGCGGCCCAAGTCATAAGACGCGACATATATGTAGACGATGTTGTCACTGGCGGGTCAGACTTGGACTCCACTTTAGCGCTTCAATCCGAACTTATTAGCATAATGGAAGCTGGTGGTTTTGAGCTTAGAAAGTGGGCAAGTAACCATCCTGTACTATTAAAAAACATTCCTTCTTCGGATATTCAACTATCTTGTAGCTTCGACAAAGAAGAACCAACTTTCATTAAGGTACTTGGACTAAAATGGGATCCAAGTAATGACATATTCTCGTATTATTTCTGTCCAATCGCACGGTCTTGTACTAAACGAAATATTCTCTCAGAAATAAGTAGGATATTTGATCCTGTTGGTTTTATTTCTCCAGTCCTGTTACGGGCAAAATATATTCTTCAATGTCTTTGGTCATCCAATGTTGCCTGGGACGAAACTCCATCAAATGATATTCTTGAGGAATGGAACGTTTTTAAATCTGAACTGCCCCTACTTACTCAAATTAAAATCCCTCGCCTGGTCGTCTCTGATCAAATTTCTCGCATAGAACTTCACGGATTTTGCGATGCATCTCAAGTTGGATTTTCTAGTGTTATATATTTTCGCATAGAACAAAGTTCTGGTAATATTCTGACATACTTAGTTAGCGCAAAATGCAAAGTTGCCCCTCTGAAAACAGTTTCAATACCTCGTTTAGAGCTTTGCGCAGCTGTCCTACTTGCCGATTTAATTTCTTTTGTAAAGAAGAGTTATTCAGAACTCATTAGTTTTAATGATATATATGCTTGGTCAGACTCTATGGTTACCTTAGCTTGGCTATCCTCTTCTCCGCATAAATGGAAGACGTTTATTGCCAACAGAGTAAGCCACATCCAAGATATCATTCAAATGTCATCTTGGCACTATGTTCCCTCTCAGGAAAATCCAGCCGACTGTGCTTCATGCGGCCTACTGCCTTCACAACTACTTCTACAAGATATATGGTGGTCAGGTCCCAAGTTTCTTTCACAAAGGCGCGACTTGTGGCATACACAACCCACCTTTGATTCCAGTAAAATTCCTGAGGTTTCTCAGGAGGAAAAGCAAACGCTGCTTACGGTTTCAATTAAAGATGATTTGATTGACGAATTATTAACCAAATTTTCTTCACTTTTAAAAGTTAAGCGAATTGTTGCTTATATCCCACTTGACCAAAACATGTCACTGTGATGTAACAGTTAAAAAACATTGTTTAATGTTTTATCACTGAGCTAAGCACACAGATGTCACAGAGATGCTCCTAACTTGCACTAATGTCGCCACAACCAAGGATTTAAGCTTTATCACAGAGACAAAACGCAAATCTATGTCAGTGACAAACCATGTTCCATTTTTTATCTTTTGGCTTGACAGATGAAATCTGTTATTGTTTCATCCCTGTGATATCTTTGTTTTATATATCTTATGTCAAATAAATCCATGCGGTTTGACAGATGTAATATATTGTAGTTACATCTTGGAGATAAAACTAGATTGGAACAAATAATAATAATAATAATAATAATAACAATAATAGGTACTTTTATTGGAAAAATTTTAAAACAATTTTATTTATTTAATTTTTCGTCACGTCCCAATCTTTGTTTGCCTTGACGCACCCAGTCACTAGTGACTTCTCCAAAAAGTGTTTCCGTGCAATCTGGCCCATATTGACAATATCTGCAATAATGTAGAATATATTAGTTTGTCTCCATTGGAACCATATTATGGAAAACTTTTTTATTATTAATTTTACAAAAAAGTTCTGCATGGTCTACATTCTAAAATGCAACAATCAGATATTAAATTTTTTCATGCGTATACCTACGAGCTTTGTCAAAAAATATGAATTTTGCCCAACTTCCAAGGAACCACGATTCATAAAATTAATTTTAGTATTGTTAGTATCTACTAAATAATAAATTAAACCAGTGCTGCTGGAAGTAGAGGTCTGCTCTTCAGGTGAGTCATCAGATTCTGTCTTAGGCTCAAGTTCTCGAAGTCTACTACGACTACTATACATACCTAAAGTTTTAGCACTACGGACTACGGAAGACATTTTCTTTAGGTACTATGTAGGGCATGTCCGAGGTCTGCTGATGGACTGTAACAGAGCTTACAGATTCTGGATTGGATTCATTAAAGTTTTCCCAAAATAATTTTGCTCTCCTTTGTTGCTGCCTCAAGAAGGAGCCACAAATACTTTTTTCGTGCGTCTGCTGTGTTCCATATAGACAATTTAAAAAACCAATAACTTTCAGTATACTTTACACATGCTAATAAATAAACAACTTACCACGCAATCACAATTCAAAAAGTAGAAGTAGAAACACACTATTCGCTCTCCAAACAATAAACAATAAACACTCTCGAAACGAAAGGCATCTGGAGTGAAAAAGACGCCAAATTGACAGACTAAATTGACGTACATTAACGTCAAACTTGTCTCTCTTTATTGCAACAACAGTTTTAGCACTGAGTTGTCACAAAGATAAAACACTGCTGCAAAGCAATATATGTTCTTGGTTATAGTGCTATTACAACATATATGTTTGTTTTGTCACTGCTATAGAACCGTGTGATAAAACGGTGCTCTTTAATTGAGCTCTATATGAGATATCACAATCTTGTCACGTTCTATGTTTGGTCAAGTGGGATTACTCGATTTATTACAAACTCACGTTCCCAAGACAGATCTGTTTCACAAAATCAGTTAAATCAATTGACACCGTTTGAAATTGACAAGGCATTTTGTCTTATTATTAAAAATGTGCAGACTACATGCTTTTCTGATATTTTTGACAAAATTAAAAATAACAGTTTACTACCGAAACCATTCCGAAAACTTGCTCCTTTTGTTGATTCAGATGGTATGCTTAGGGTGGGCGGTAGGTTAAGAAACTCCAATTTTAATTATGACATTAAACACCCCATTCTCTTGCCTAAATCTCATAGATTAACAGAACTAGTAATAGAATGGGTTCATAAACGAACTTTCATCCAGGTTTAAAGACCCTACATTATTTAATACTCCAGCAATTCTGGATTTTATCTCCTCGAAGTGCCATTTATAAATGTCTTTCTAATTGTATTCAGTGTTTTCGCTGCAAACCTAAGTCTTATAACCCTTATATGGGAGACCTTCCAAAGCTCCGTATATCTCAACTCAAGCCTTTTTCTTCAGTATGTATAGATTTTGCTGGCCCATTTTCTTTATTAATGTCCAGACATCGAGGTGCCAAGGTATTTAAAGGTTATGCTTGTGTTTTTGTCTGCACTGCAACCAAAGCTGTGCATTTGGAAGCAACTTCAGATTTAACATCTGAAGCCTTTTTGGCTGCTTTTAGACGTTTTGTCGCCCGTCGTGGCGGATGCATACATATTTCAAGTGATCAAGGCACTAATTTCAAGGGCGCATCAAATATACTTCTAGAGTACGTGCAAATTGCAGCTCAAGAACTCTTAATCCAATGGAATTTTAATCCGCCTAGTATCCCACATTTTAACGGCCTTGCAATCAATGAAAACTCACCTTTACCGGGTTATTGGTACCCAAAATTTAACTTATGAGGAGTTTTACACTCTTTTAACGCAAATCAAATCTTTACTTAATTCACGGCCTCTTAGCCCAATTAGCGCCGACCCGAATGATTTGCAACCACTAACACCAGGTAATTTTCTTACTCTTGAACCTTTAAATAGTAGTATACCCGAACCTGACTTATCTGATATAAAAATCAGCCGTCTAAGCCGTTGGCAATTAATTCAGCGCTTACAGAGCGATTTCTGGAAACGTTGGTCCAATGAGTATATTCATTTGCTACAAGAACGACGCAAGTGGGTTAATCATGCGCCAGAGATTGCCAAGGGTGTTTTGGTTTTGATAAAGCACGACCAAAAACCTCCACTTTATTGGGAGCTTGGTCGAGTCACGGACTTACATCCAGGAAAGGATGGCGTAGTACGGGTCGTAACATTAAAAACTGCACGCGGATCTTTTCAACGACCGGTAGTAAGGATATGTCCTCTACCAGGCAATTAATCTTATTTAATTTAAAAATTTTTTTTTTTGTAATATGTTTTATTTTTGTGCTTTCGGGTTTTTTACCTGTACGTCTAAAACATTCGTTTTGGTGGGCGGTTTGTTAAGAAATGTCTTTTCTTTATTGTTTTTTATAATTTTTCCTAAACTAAATTAGTTAACTTTAATTTGGGCTTTATATTGATATGGTAACGTTTTTTTTTTATTTTTTTTAACTAATTAGTTTTTATCTTAATCAATCAATTTATAACTTTTTGTCGCGAACGCACAAGTTCTCGTTTTGGACTCTAGGAGGAGCCCAGAGCCGCTCATGCGAGGTGAGACGTCCAGTCACGAGAGAAAAGACTAGAATCGCAAGAAGGGCAACGCGGTACGAAGGTTGCTTCGCCGATCCGTTTTTTTGTTGTTTTTTTTTATAATAAACGCAAAATGCGTTAATTGAACATTTTCTTTTTGAGTTTTAACGATTAAGCCGTGAAAGTGCACGTGAGTTAAGAGAACCACAAAGGAAGTAAGAGGGCCCTCTACGCCGCCACGGCTTATTAGTCCCAGGTAAGAGCCTCAACACGTTTATCTTGTGCGAATCTTTTCTGTTTCCCTTTTAAACAACAATTTCCTATAATACAGTCCACATTTACATGCGTTACCGCATCACTATCTATACAAGGAAGAAGAAAATTTTCACGACGACCCAAGGGAAAACGAAGAAACATAGTAGAGCTTCACAACTACACCGATAAAAAAGAACTCCCTTACATATCCATACCGAATCCTCCTCTCAAACTCCTTATTGACACCGGCGCTATTAAATCTTTTCTCAATCCAGACATTGCATTTAAATGCTACCGAGATAACATCCAACGTGAACCATTTATCGTTACTTCTATTTTCCAGAATCATTCGCAAGATTATTGCGCAACAATTCCCATATTTCCTGAATTTAACTCCAATAATAATTTTAAATTTTACCTTTTCAAGTTTCACCAAACTTTTGACGGCCTGATAGGCCTCGACAACCTTAAACTTTTAAAAGCCAAGTTAGACCTACCAGCCTCCCTACTTAGTACCGAAAATTCTGTGCTTCCTATCGAATATTACGAAACCAACAAAACCCAGTTCTACTCCATCCAACTAGAACCTCACACGATAACCAAAGTGCGACTTCCAGTCAAAGAAACCGAAGGCAACATTACCTTACCTTAACAAGAAGTTCAAAGAGCTGTCCTGCGAGAAACCCTAACCGTAACATGTAACCAACTAGCCTGGACAGAACTGATTAATAATACCGACGACCATCTTCAAATTGCCCTAACAGGACCAGTAAAGGGCTGCAAGATTGACCTCCAAAATTTCAATCTCTATTCCGCAGACATCCTGCCTCAACAAGATCCCGAACCAATCATGGAACCCGAAATTCGAACCGACCATTTAAACCCTGAAGTCCTACAGATATCCCCATATACACAAAGAAGAAGTGAAAAAGCAAATCTCGTCAATGTTAGATCAAGGAATTATCCGGCCAAGTCAATATCCCTGGTCATCTCCTATATGGGTGGTACCGAAGAAACCTGACGCCTCTGGAAAACTTAAATGGCGAATTGTGGTCGACCACCGAAAAGTTAATGAGAAAACAATCGATGAGCAATACGTCATTCCTAATATTAGCGACATTCTCGACAAACTTAGAAGGTGCCAATACTTCACCACCTTAGACTTAGCAAGTGGATTCCACCAAATAGAAATGGCAACACAAGACATCCAGAAAACAGCATTTAACGTAGAAAATGGCCACTACGAATACTTAAGAATGCCTTTTGACTTAAAAAATTCAGCAGTTACCTTCCAGCGAGTCATGGACAACGTACTGAAAGGACTTCAAGGAGAAATCTGCCTAGTCTACATGGACAACATTATTGTCTTCAGTACATCCCTACAAGAACATCTAATTAGTCTGTCAAAGATCTTCCAACGACTAAGAGAAACCAGCTTTAAGATACAAGTCAATAAATGCGAATTTTTGAAGAAAGAAGTGAGCTTTTTAGGTCATATCGTCACACCTGATAGTATAAGACCAAACCCAAGCAAAATCAAAGCCATTCTAGAATACCCTATACCAAGAACAACTAAAGAAATCAAAGGATTCCTTGGCCTACTTGGGTACTATAGAAAATTTATTGTGAATTGTGTTAAAACTTGCCAAAACCTCCTGACAAACGAACCACTTTTGCAGAATCCCGATTTTTCAAAACCGTTTAATCTCACAACAGACGCAAGCAACTTTGCAGTCGGAGCTGTGCTTTCGCAAGGACCTGTTGGCAATGACAAACCGATCGCCTATGCATCCCGGACCCTGAACGAAACCGAACTCAAATACTCTACCATCGAAAAAGAGATGTTAGCAATCGTCTGGGCTACAAAATACTTCAGACCTTATTTATTTGGACGAAAGTTCAAAATTCTTTCGGATCATCGCCCTCTTCAATGGTTATTTTCCCTTAAGGACCCAAATTCGAAACTGGTCAGATGGCGCTTGAAATTGGAAGAATTTGACTATGAAGTTGTATATAAAAAAGGAAAACCAAATACAAATGCAGACGCCCTTTCTAGAATCGAAATACATACAAAAGAAACACTCAATAGAACTGACGATGCAGAAGACGACATATCATCCCTGTATAACAATCCAGCGTCGATATACTATGACCCAGAAGCCGACATAACTAACGAAGACGAACTGAAAGTTATAGAGGACTGCCTAGGACAAAACAAAGATGTCAGACCTACATCCAGTACAAATAACAAAGATTAAGCCACCGCGGAAGAAAAGAAGACCGAAGATAACCACAATCCCGAAGACAGAAGCGATGATGACACTCAACATATACAACTCAAGAAAATCCAATACGAGGAATTCCTATCAGCGAGAAGCCTCTTAATTACTTTAATAATCAAATCATCTTTAAGACCGTCAACTACAACCCAGCAAGAACAGTAAAAGAAGAAGCATTTGCCAACAAAAGAAGGTTATATGTCCAACTTGGGAAAAACAACCTTAAAACTGAAATCATTCGATTCTTCAAAGAGTACATTGAACCAAAAAAGAAATATGCAATACTTTTTGAAGATGATATACTCTATCGATTTCTGTGTAACACAATTCGAGAAATCTTTAAGAACTCTGCATTTGACCTTGTAAAGTGCAACACTTTATTAGAAGACATCAACTGCGAAGAAAGACAAAAGTAAATCATTTTAAACTACCATCAAAGCAAGACTAATCATCGAGGCATCCATGAAACGGAAACCCAGATTCGAAAAAAATATTTTTGGCCTAACCTAATAAGAGATATTGAGGACATGATCAACGTTTGCGACATCTGTCAAGCCAATAAATACGACAGAAACCCAGCAAAGCCCAAATTTATGCTGACACCAACACCATCCAAACCACTCCGAATTATTCATCTAGATACTTTCCAAGCAGGAGGCCAGAAATTCTTAACAATCATAGACGCATTTTCCAAATATGGACAAGCATATCCAATAGATGGCTCAAACGCAATCAACGTGCTCAATGCCCTTCTAATATTCATGACTCACCATGGAGTACCCCATATGATAGTTGCCGACAGTGGAACAGAATTTAAAAATGGCCTTATGCAAGAATTTGTAGATACACACAAAATTTCAATCCATTATACCACCGCAGATAACCCACAATCCAATGGAATGATAGAGCGATTTCACTCAACCCTCGTCGAACATCTAAGAATCCTACGAGAAAAGATAAAAAATCTAAATATTAAAGAACAATTGCCTTATGCTATCCTCGGTTACAACAACTCTATCCACTCCATGACCAATATGAGACCAATTGACATTCTAACTGGCCACTTAGACGCCCAAGATCCATTTGATATTGACATCAGAAAAACCCTCATCATTAATTATACCCAACAGCATAGAGAAGAAACAAAGACAATTTATAAACAACTAAACGAAAAACTTCAAGAAGCCAAAGCGAAGTACATAGAAAAAAGAAACTCCACGAAACAAGTCCCAATAACATACAAACCCAGTACCAAAATATATACAAGAAAAACAGTAAAACGTAACAAACTACTACCAAGATTCTCTCCAAAAATAGTAAAAAACGACAATATCGTCACTATTGACCCACAAGATACAACAGTTCATAAAAAAAATATCAAAAATCAACCAAGTAAAGGCACTAACATGAAAAATACTTTTCAAATGTACTTTAACGTCCGCCCGAAAAGTCCTAACCCAAGACCTGAAAGAAAACCCTGGAAAACTTCCCCTCAAACTAGGACAATCACGGATTCAGACCAGTACCTATGACTTGATATACTACCTTAACCTACAATATAGAACAATTATTCCACTAGCCCCTTATCTAGCCACCAACAATGAACGTTACCTCACAGAAGTACTGTATCCTGAGAAATTCATTCAAGAGCACACAAGAAGTTCCCCTATCCACATTTTACAAGGCTAAGCAGTAAAAAAACAACCCCAGAAGGAAACCACATTCAAGACGAAGAAGACCCGAAGCAGCCAGTTTTGTTCGTCCCTTACAAAACTTCTCCAGGGGATGCAGAAATTACGGTTCGGTGAACCTATGCATGAACCTACACAGTTAAGCAGTTGCATCAGCAAAACATCGAATTGCAGTCCCAATTTTTATTTCAAAGTCATCAATAAATTATATATAAATAGTAGGTTTAATATTGTAATAATTAGTTCTAAGTTTATACTGTTAGAATACTATTATTGTTAAGTGTTATAAATAAAGGTCTTTTTAAAAAGTACCTATGACGTAATCAACCCTTAAATCACTTGACTACAATTTTTTTGCTTACTTTTCATCTCGATCGAAGCAGAACTTGATGCCAAAGTCAAATTTCGCATAAAGTTATTAATAAAAAAAATCCCATATGATGCGGTCTTTATAAGTAAGTCTTTATAAGACTTTATAAGTACTGGTCACACTGTATAAGTGCGTTCGATTTTTGTCAATTTTTACGCTCGATCCATGCAAATACAGACGCAGTTAAGGCATTTTTTCTTGTTCAGCGATCAGCGTATTTGACGAATGTTTTAAACCGTATTCTTTGTTGACGTCATCGATCAAGAGTATCACGAAAATACAAGTTTTTAAAAACAAAAACACACGATTTGTTAAAATGATAGAGGGTTATGTTCTATGTTTGTAGTTTATAAAAAGGGAAGATATAGGTATATTTTGGTGTGGTAGTTACCGTTTTTTGGGAGATTAGTAGAAAAAATAAATTATTGGAGCTCGTCATATCTCGATTTTTAACTCCGCCCATAGGCGCTGTTTTAAACCGTGGTCCGAGATATTTTTAAAAGCAATAAAAAACGTACGTAAGTCGTTTAGCAAGAAAACGATATATTTTAAATACGGTTTAAAACCGCTTTACAACAAAAAATGGCTTAAAAACTTCCTCCAACAATGTAACTGAGAAGGATTTAGGCGCTATTGTCGGAGACTGGTTCCGATTTTCCAAACAAATTAAGGAACATAATATCAATATATAAATAAATAATTATATACACATTTAATAAATTATTTTTACTTAAAACATTATTTTTTTTTGTAATTTTTAGCAAGTTTTCCACAGGGTGACTCCGCCCCTGTTTCTAGGTTACTTGTAATTTTCGGGAAATTGTCACACAGCAGTATTTATTAAGTTGCGATATATGCCCTTCAAGCATTTTTCAATATTAAGTTTATTAGTAGTTCTTTTCTGCAAGTTTTGGTACTGAACAAATGTACATTGCTATATTACTGCTTCCAATAAGTTTACAGATGTAAGGCGCATATATGGAAATTTTCAGTAAACTTGTACAATACTTTGTTTTGAAAATAAAAATAATAAATACTTGATGCAAGTTTGCAGAGACCTTATTTTTGCATGTCTACATTAGGAAACAGAAGGCAAGCTTACTTGAAATTTAGTTTTGGAAATTAGCAAATTTAAGTTTAAATACTGGCCGTTTCAAGCTTGCCCCAAGTCGGTCGAGAGTGTTTTGCGAGCTAAGTTTAAACTTGCACTTGCAGAAGTAAGCTGGATGCATACTTGTGTTAAGTGGTCCTTGCTTAGTGGGTAGGTAGGGTAAAATGATCCTTTTGATAAAGTTCAAAATTATTAAGGTGACCATTTTTTTCTAACCTGAAACCCGGACAATACCAATTTTGACCAGCCACGCCCAAATTTTACAAATCTTTATCAAAAATTCACAAAACGGCCTATCGCCTTTTAGATATCAAAAAAAATGTTGCGTTTATTTAAACACAAGAAAATGTGAAAATTAGATACCGCCGAAACTCAGTGTTCGTGAATTGTCGCGCACCGTTCGGCTAACTTTGAGGATCTCATCCTTTAATTTTTCTGTCGACTTTTTTTTTAGGTGAGAAGAGTTCAATCCGTTCCCAAGCTATTTAAAATAAATTAGATTTCAGTATGCAATAATATTTTTAACATGTATAAATAAGTTTCGGTTTTGGCCGAAACTGAGACCAAGGCCGAAGATTCGGTTTCCGTTTCGGCTGAAAATCTTGTTTCGGTCGGACACTATAGTAAAAATCAAAAAATTATTTTACAATATAAAAATGAAACATAATATAACATGATAATATAAGTCATAATAATAATAACATAATAAAACATAAGTAGTTCTTTACTTTCGTTTGATTTTTTATATTGTTCTGAGGAATGAATTGCTTTTAACAAATTTTCGTTTTCCTGAATATTTCCATAGAATTCCACCTATCTGATACCGAAACACAATTTTGTTTCCAATGTCCAAGTTTCTCATCTGAATCGGTCATTTGAGAAAGACCATAAGTCAAAAAAGTAAAATGTTGAGGAATTAAAAAAAACTTTCTTAAACTTATGGGGTTTCTTAAGTAAAGCAGATTTTGACTCTTGAAAATTAAATACAAGTACGAAGTATCAGTACGAATGGTCACCTTATAATTATATACTTAAATAACATTATTAGGTTTTTTTATTAAACACTCTGCGCATCCAAATCTGAAAGCATAAGAATTGGGGAATCCCATAACCATGATTATGGATCTCAATAAATCATACACTCGGTTTACGAGGGATTTTCCTGTTAGGGTGATCATTTTGGGCCATTCTCCCCTAATGTGAATTAGTTTTAAAATATCACTAGTAGAGATAGTTCGTAAGTAGGTAGGATACCTCTAGATACCTAGAGTTGGGTATAAAGTAGTATTTTTTTCTTTTAGTTTGTTTATTTATCAACATGCCAATCTCCTGCTGTATTTCTGGGTGTAACTCTAACTATAAAAGAGCATTAAAAGCAGGTGAAGAGAGTGTATCAGTTTTTCACTTCCCAAAAGATGAAAAATCTGAAAATTCTATGGCTAAAAGTAATTCCAAGAGCTAATTGGTCGCCCACAAAGTATTCTAAAGTATATCTTTTGCCTGGTGGCACCACAAAAAAAATTCCAACGAAAGTGAGACTAAATTTAACAGCTGTTCCGTGCTTTTATCCCAATTTGCCTGCTTACTACTTGTCAAAAACTGTTGTCATTCCTAGAAGTCCAGCGGAGAGAAACGAGGAAAGAGCATACCTCTCAACTTAATCAAGCTTTCGAGCAATCAGATTTTATAAAAAGTTTTGACGATCTCAGTATTTATTCACAAAAAATTAATACTTCTGAATTTTTGGAAGTAAAAATTGTAAGTCACTCAAAAATATGTTTTTATGGTTTAGATTTAACCAATGACTGTATAAATATTGTTAATCAGGTTTCAGTGCAGACATTGATTTGAAGGTAAAGGTTTTTTTAAAAGGTAATGAATTGGCTTACAATGATTTGAAATGAATTTTCCTCTATGAAATGAAACTATAAGCAGGTGGTCTCAGCTTGAAAACTTATTGTCTCGGTACCAATATTCATACAGTATGAAAGTACGAAGTTACCCAGATAGTAGGTTGTTAGGTTAGGTTAGAGTGGCAGACCTCTGGCATTGTCCAAACAGTCACACGTAGTCCTATTTGTTGCTGTGTCCAGGAACCCAACACCAGGTCATTTCGACGTTGAGCACCAAGTGTGCAGAGATTGTTGCGACAGCGTCTCACTAATTTGGACTTAGTACTGCTGGGGCAAATTGCCTTTATGGCTGCTTGACTGTCTATATAGATAGCTATAGACGCAGGTTCTCTCAAGCCAGGGTAATCTCGCAGGGTGTTGACTGCTTTATCCACTGCAAAAATTTCGTCCTGGAAAACGCTGCAGTAGTCAGGGAGTCTATACGACCTCTGTATTAGCATGCTCTCGGAGAAGATACCAGCTCCCACCCCGATGTCCATTTTTTAACCGTTTGTGAAGATCAAGTGATTCACCTCCATTGTTACTTGATTGCCTTCCCATTCTTTCCTACCCGGAATGAGCATAGAAAAGCTCCTTCCTGCTATGTCCGTAGTTGGTACTGGTCCAGTATTTCGACTCTTTCAGCCGTAGAGCACTTTTTGCAGCCACACTTTTTGCGTAAATATCCATGGGTATCAGATGCAGCATAACTTCCAGTGCCGCCGTCGGTGCTGAGTGAAGGGCACCGGTCACTCCTAAACAAGCTGCCCGTTGTACCTTCATTAGTTTCTTCATGTGTATTGCTTTTTCCAAAGCGGTCCACCAGACCAGGACCCTGTAGGTTAGTATAGGTCTTACAATGGCTGTATAAATCCAGTGTACTATGTGGGGTTTTAATCCCCACTTCTTACCAATAGCTTCTTTGCAGGCATAGAACGCAACTGACGCCTTTTTAACTCGTTCTTGTAAATTAATGCCCCAGTTAAGCTTGGAGTCGAGTATCAATCCTAGATACTTTGGTTTTTTTTTTAGCACTAATTTAAAGTACTGTTGTCTAGGACTGGGAGCCTGAAGTTCTCAATCACCCTTCTACGTGTGAATAGAACCAGCTCCGTTTTTTCTTGGTTGAGTCTCAAACCACATTTTGCAGCTCACCGTACGAGTTTTCGTAGCGCTGTTTCTGTTAGATCGCTGATGGTGTTTAAATATTTGCCCGACACAAGTATAACTAAATCGTCGGCATATGCAATCACCTTGAATCCAGCCCTTCCTAACGCTATAAGAATTTTGTTCATTATTTTTAGCCACAGAGTTGGCGACAGCACCCGGCCCGCCTTGCGGAGTTCCTCTTCCGGCTATCCTGGCTATCTCACTGCTTCCTAATTTAGAGCGGTCTTTCAGCATCTTGTGAATCCAACGGCAGATGTAGTTGTCAACCCCTAATTCTACCAGGGCATCACAAACTGCCTCCGTCGTGACGTTATTAAAGGCCCCTTCAATATCTATGAAGGTTGCTAAAGTGTACTCTTTATTTCTAACGGGAATTCCTGGCAATTGCGCCTACTACCTCATGTAGCGCTGTTTCCACTGATTTGCCTTTTGTATAGGCGTATTGAGACGAGCTCAGCCTTTCTTCTGGTACCGAGTTCTTGATTTGTGTGTCTAACAGCCTCTCCAACGTTTTTGTGAGAAACAAAGATAGGCTAATCGGTCTGAAGTCCTTGGCAGTAGCGTGGCTGCTTTTACCAGCCTTTGGTATGAAGACTATTTTAATCTTGTTCCAGCTTACAGGTAGATGCGTGTAATACAAGCTGCTTCTGTATATCACCCGGAGCCGAGGTATTATAGGATCTTTTTCCCTTTTGTAGCATGGCGGGCATTATTCCGTCTATAGTCCTGGTGATTTATACGGGTCGAATGAGACAATCGCCCACTCAAGCTTCTCGCTAGTGACCACCGATTTAATGCTGCTTAAATCCGGAGGTTCTCCTTGATCAATGGGGGCTTCCGCTGCCAATGTATTTCCAGAAAAATGGGCGTCTATTAGCAGTTATTAAATAATAATCGTGATCGTTAAATAATACCCGTGGTCGTTAAATAAAGTTGTTTACCCAGGTAGCAACATGACGTGAAAATGACGTGAAGTATTCGTCACCACATGACGAGAAATGACGAGATAAATGACGTAAAATTGACGTGAAAATGACCTCCTAATGTCTGGGACGAATGACGTCATATTGGTGACGTGATTTAGACGTGTTATTTGGCGATTTATTTGACGTGTTATGGACGTCATATTCACGACATATTTTTTATTTTAGTACTCTTACGCAAATGAAACTACTAGCACTTTCGAAAAAGATAAATATATTGAAAAAAATAGATATACAGAATTATGTAAATATATTGCAAAAAAATTTATATGCTCCTCTAATGATTGGAAGTTTGCAATGCTGCTTAAAGGAAACTCCACAGGTGTATCATTAGGCAAACTAGAAACAACACAGGAGTTTATCGATTGTTTAAGTTGAAGCAATCCCTTAACTCCTTTTAATTCTTCCCTTAATTTCCTTATTTCTTTAAAAATTTTCTCTAATAAAATTTTAAAAATCAAGTAGAACGCAATAAATATACAAACAAAAATATTACCATTAACAAATACAGTGACGGTCCTATTGCTTTCATTTAACACTGGCTCGTTATTAGGTGTCAAAGTTAAGTCCTCTTCTTTAGTAATTGATGGTGATGATTTTCTCTCGATGTATGTGGTTCCAACAATGCATTTTTATGTATCAGTGAATTGGAAACAGTCCTTTTAAATACAGGATTATCTTTAAAACGTCTCGTTGGTGTATATGCCAATATCTGCCGAGAATTTGAGCCACCTATTTACAAATGATAAATGATTATATATTAAGACTAAATTCTGAAACTTTAAAATTTGCTGGAAAACAGTTATGAGACTTAAATTAAATGAATTATGAAATTTGAAAATTAATTTGACAGTTTTGATTGTTAAACACATGATTTTTTCTTCAACTGCTGTTGATAATTTTTTCATATATTTTTGAAAATTGTCACAAAAAAAACTGAGGTATTCGCATGTCAATAAAAAGTCAAAACAAAAAGATAAACTGGTCCTAGCAGCAGCAGTAAAAGTGCCAATTAAGTGCGTTGCCTAGCTCATTTACTAACAGTTGAAGGAAATTGTAATATTTTTTATTTATGTTTACTTACCAGGACTATTTGCCTATTTTTGGGAAAATGGGTGGCCTTGGCAGTTTTCCAAGTGGTTCATGGTCTTCGCTGCTTAAACAGTCCGATAAATATCTTTTGATCCTTTTTCTAACCCCTAAGCACGAGTCCAAATCGGATTCCGATGACTGTATATCAGAAGTTTCTTCACATTTTTTCAATTTCTTTTTAGCTTTTTCTAAGTTACCTGTTAACAGTAACCTGAAATAAAACAATCTCTCATTTTTAACAAGCCAAAAAAATATTAGCCAACAAAATAAATATTTATGCAATAATAATTCACCTTAAATGCCACTGTTAGGTTAGAGATTAGCAAAAAACCTCTTTCTTCAAAGGGGTAAGCCAGGATGAGTGAATCAATCCTATTCCACCATATTCCAAAAATTCCACTTCTACATAAGCCATAGGTAGGTTTCCTCTAAACTGATTGCTCTCGTGATTGATATTTTTTATTCCACCACTATACAAATAGAAAAAATATATTTTACCAAAATTATAATCACTTTTATCAACCAATTATGATAATTAGAATAAATAGATAGTTTTTTATATTAGTATGTGAATTATTTTTAGTTTATTTGCTTTCTTTAGGTACAGGTACATCATTTTACACTGCATATTGTGTCTTGAGTGACATTTTAGACCCCAATTTTGGAAATTGACACGTTTTACAATTCTATTATAATAAGATCTGTTACATTAAGCACAGAAACTGTACTTTTAGGTACATTGAACCTGATCAAATATAGACTACAGGTTGAGGAATTCAATGAAAGCATCGATTAATTATTCTCCAAATGCATCAAATATTATTTTCTGAATTTTATTGATATTAGGTTTAGGTATCTTAAAATACCTAGACAAAATAGCATTAAAAATATGCATGGTGTCCATGATACAAAGTTCTTTGTATCATGCATGGTGTCCAAACATAATAATTTAGGATTTAAATGCATATGTAGAATAGGTACAAGCAAAAATATGTTAAGAAAGCTTACCGTAGGCCGTAGGTATCTCAATTTTCAAGAAACTTGGTATCACCACCACAAGGTCGTTCCAGGATGATTATGAAAACCAATATGTTTTCTCCTAGTACCTAAACCACAAAGTTCTACACAATTCACAAAACAAAACCGCCAAAAACAGAAGAAAGGACGCCACGAAATGCACGAGTTACGTTGTTGTTGTTATGGAGAGTCTTTGTTATGGCAAGGCAAACATAACCTCAAATTTGTCACTTTCGTTTCGAGCTCGCACATTAATCCGGTAATTTCTCCCTGTTTCTCCAAGTGCTGCAATTTTGAAAGAAAAGAGATAGAGTGAAAAGCGAAAACTGTGCAATCGTAAACGGCAAAATTTAATATTCATTTCATGATCACAGAAAAATAAAAGGTTTGTTGGCTAGAAAAGGAATAGGCTGTGGTCGAATGTTATATGTACGCACAGAATACGAACTATTTTATCTTTTTTTTACCTTATAATTTTTAAATTGACGTATTTTATCTACTGAAAATGTTGCCGAAAAGACTAATAAAGTTTATTATTTTAAACCGTTATTTATATCATCAAAATTTGAAGCTGCATGGCAGGAAAGATCTTTAGTTTGTTTAATAAATTTAAATGCGTTTTAATTGAGTGAGCATAATTAATTTAGTTGTGTAGTAAAAAACAAAAAAAAATAATTTTTCTTGCTCCAGCGTACCTATTTTATCACCAGAAAAATACGTCAATATTACGTAATATATAACACGACATAATGACGTCAGTTATCAGACGTCATTATGGCGTGATTTTCTGGTCATTTTGGACCGCTGACGAGTGTCGACGAGTTATCACCATATAATGACGTCAATATGACGTACCCCTGCTACCTGGGTAGTTTATGAACGCACAAAATAAAAATAGAACTATGAAATTACAATAAATGCATAGAAAAACACCATATCGTAGCAAACTGACAGCTTGACAAAACTATCGCCATCGCTTAGCAACAAAACGCTAATTGTTGTCGGTAGCTTGTATAAAGGTAGGTATTAGACTGAATTTTCAACAGCAGTTTAAGGGTTTCCTCGCTGCTCTTTGTAAAGGCCCCATCGTTTTTTCTTAGGAAGGAGCACTCGGCTCCTTCGATAAAACTTTGCTGAGCCTAGCGGCCTCGTTTGTGCTCTCCACTCGCTCGCTGTAGTCCTGCCAGGAATTCCTTTGAGCTTTGCTGATAGCTTTCTTATACGTCTTTAGATTCGAGCCTCCTTATAGGCAGTGGCGGCTCGTGGGGTAGAGCCACAGTGCCATGGCACTACCTGCCCTCCTGTCTAGCGTCCTGCCCTTTACAAATTACCAAAACCTATTAAAATTAATATTCTCGTTTTTAAAGCAATTAATTAAAAAATGGAACACAGTCGGGTGCAAACTTCCATCTAAAAGGAAGCGATTATGCGTAAAACGGTAACGTAGCTTCCGCGCCAAGCGCGACGGGGCACACGGGAGGTGACGAAACGCCATCACCTCAATAAAAAAACGTTGGAAAATGACCTTGAATGCAAGCAGGCAAAAATCTCGACGACGTAGCCAGGCTCTCTTCGTTTGACCGTTTGATGTTAGACGTTTCAAACAGCTGATGTTCGCGTCGCGTCCCGATTTGTTTTCGTTCGGTCGGCGGCTGATTTAATGTAGGGTTAACGAACTTTTTATTTTAAAAATACATAAGTAATGAATACTATTAGATTTTTAAAGGAAACTTTATGGAAAAAATACTTGGGTGTGCGGTTGTGATGAATCTAATAGAGTATAGACTATTTTGTTTTATGTGTGTTTTATTTGGTGGGAAGCAAACTTGGTCCCAAAAAGGTACAGATGATTTGGTCCATTTCTGGGACAAAATGAAGACACATGAAAAATCGAAGGTACATTTAAACAATATATTTAATTCCAGTATGCTTGGTAAAATTAACATTAAAACTCAATTAAATTCTGCATATCACAATGAAATAATGAAGAAAAACGAACAAATTGATAAAAACAGATACATATTAAACCAAATTATAAACTGCGTACGGTTTTGTGGTGCATTTGAGTTGGCTTTGAGAGGTCAGGACGAAAAAGAGACGTCCGAAAATAGGGGCATATTTCGTGAATTAATAAATTTCAGCTCAGAATTAGACAAAACTCTTAAAGATCATATTGAAAAATCGAAAGTATTTAAAGGAACATCAAAACCCCTACAAAATGAACTTCTGGACTGTATGTTAGATGTATATCATGATGAAGTCATAAAAGAAATAAAGGACTCTCCGTTTATCGCTGTTATCGCAGATGAAACCACTGACATTGCTTGTGTGTTTCAACTTGTTATCGTGTTTAGGTATATTCAAGATATGATTGTACATTCATAAATTAAATTAGGTGCCTTTTTGCTTATTTTTCCTACTTTAAAAGCAAGAACTATTAACAAAAAAGGGCGTGGCACCCAAAATTTTTTGCCGTCGGCGCTAAGGGTTTACCTGGCCCTACTTCACTGAAATGGCACGAGCCGCCACTGCTTATAGGCACTCTTGTCTTCCGTACGTGTGCTCTTTGCTTTTAACAGCCTTCGCATGTCACGTCGTAGCCCATTCAAATCTGCGTTCCACCATATGACTTCTTGGCTGGTCTGCTTATCGGATAGCTTTTGACAAAAGATGCCATAAGACTTTCTGTTAGCTTATTGACCGCACTATCAATCGAAGCAGTATTGGGCAACAAATTCTCAGGTGGTTCTGCCAGCTAATCAGAAATAATTTTGTAAAACCCAGATAGTAGGTGACTTTCTTAAAACAAGCGTAGATTTTTTAAATAAAGCCTTAAGCTTACTAAATTTTGAGATTTCAGAAGATGACAGCCAATCCTGTAATTTAAACACAGAGGATAATAATTTGTATAATAGAATATTACTTCTGATCGATCAAATAAAAAAACTACTCGTAGTGAAACAAAAACCTTACTCACCATCAACAATACTTAGTACCTAATGTTTTTTAGATTGTATACGCTTCCTCCCTGTGCTTATGATCTAATGCGAGATTATATAAATCTACCCACTAAAAGGCACGGACAGTATCTCTCGTCTAGCCTAAATGTGTCACCAATATTTCTTCAAATAACACCGATAATGATAAAACTACAACGAATTATTTAAACATTATTTGTTTCTAGCTCTCTATCACCCAATGAAAAAATTGTCTTTGTTGATCGATGAAGTGTATGTTAGCAAAAGGTTAGACTACAAAGGCAAAAATATTATTGGTGTAGCTTCCAATCAAAATTCTTTGGCCATCACTATATTAGCATAATATGATGTTAATCTTTTCGTAACTTTTCTGAAATCGTAAAACTGCTGCCAGTAAGAAATATAAAAAGGAACGGAAATGGTTCCTATCACTAAAAAGTCATCTCTTTAGTACAACAAAATGGTTTACACAGACAATCACAGGATGCAATCGTTCAATATTTACAAATTTAACAAACAATTTCATTTTCTTTTCAAATTCAGAATATCCTAACTGCAAAATTTGTACAAGCTATGATTTTGTACATCTATTCAAAATAGTATATTAACGTACACGTTTTATGAAGCATCATTTTATAGTACGCGTCCATGTTAAAAAACGAGCCGCTTGCGGCGAGTTTTATAACGGGACAAGTGCTTAAAACTGCTTTATATAACACGTACTACGTTATACTATTTTTTCTAATTTGTACCCAAGCAGCATTTTAACAACGTCCGACCAATTTTGTGCTACTGGCGACGACGCCTTAGGTTTAAATAATAGTCGCCCTCTGACTATTACTAAACGATGTTGGGGCGACGTCGGATTTTGTTATATAAAGAATAGACGTGTTTAGTCCATGCAGCCAACGACGTTATTACGTCGGTGAAGTCTCCACTAAGGTACTTTCATTTAGGTGATCTATCCAATGTTGTAACAACGTCGGTATCCAACTAAGTTCTTGTAATTTTAGATTTTAAGGTTATTGCATGTTTGGGCTGAAAAGTTGGCAAACAATTTTTTCTAACCTTGTTTTTTATAAGTAGGTCATTTCAATTATTCAGTAAAATAAATACGTCGTTTTAAATATTCTGCCACTTATTATAGAAAAAAAAACAAAAAAACTGCAACAGCTTCAAGAAGGTTGCTTAAGCTCATCTCCTACTGGATGCCAAGAAGCGGGCCAAGAAGTCATCAACAACCCTATCTCAGATCAGACTGAAGTTTCCATATCCTCTGCTCAAGACAACTCGGTATAATTATATTTCGTGAGGCACTGAGTAGAGTTGTTAAGAAAAGAACCGAACAGGTTCTTTAGAACAGGTTAGAGATAGCCTGTTCAGTGAACTGTTCTTTGTAAAAGAACTGAACCGCTTCTTTAGATAGACTCATGACAGATGATTGCGCTCGAGTGATGTTAAAGAGCAGGTAAATTGCTGAACAGCAGGTTCGAACAGTTCGGTTTTCACTCGGGAACCTGTTCACCTGTTCTTTTGATAAAAAAAAAAAAGGTCGCCAGTTCCGTAAACTAACTGTTCCCTGCCTGCTCCAAAGAAAGAAGAACAGCCTGTTCTTTTTATTCTCAAACGACCCGCATGCCATCATTTATAAATCACCAATCACTTATTGCGGCTACACAAAGTAGTTAGTTTACGGAACTGGCGAATGATAGCAAAAGAACAGGCTGTTCTTTCTTTGAGTAGTGAGAGCACACACGCAGATGCAGCAGCGGTGTTCTGTGTTACTTTACGGAACTGGCGACCTTTTTTTTTTTTTAGAATTGATTATTGAAGTGATTGAAAAAAAAAAACGGTTTTTTAACTACTTTGGCGACCTTTTACCTTTTTTTACCAACTGAGTGAGTGACAATATTTCATTAAAAGAACAGGTGAACAGGTTTACGGAACAGGTTCCCCGGTGAGAACCGAACTGTTCGAACCTGTTCAGCAATTTACCTGCTCTTTAACATCACTAGCACTGAGTAAAAAATTACTACTAGAAGTTCTTATTAGTAAAAGTTTGGTCGTTTCTACGACTACGCCATTTTAGCAGTTTACAACAATGTATTTTCGGCGGCCATTGTTGTTCAACTTTTATTATTTTTGTTTTATACTATGATTACTCCTAAAATAATGTTTTAACACACATTGAAACTTCATAATAAAGCAATATGATTATAATTTTAAAGTTTGATGCTAAAATAAAGTTTTTCTCTAAAAAATTGTTTTTACAAAAATATATTTTTTTTAGAAAAACAGTGAATTGTCGCAGCCCTGTTTTATTTACTATATATTTTACCCATATTGGTCAGTAAAGTACCAGGCGTTTGCATTTTTACCCGATGCCTAGCGTGAACTAAAATTATTTAATTAGGTACCTATACCATTTATCTTTTCCCATATGCTTGCCATCTTTTTAAATAAAATCATATTGGCATGAGGTCCAACCAGGAGTTGTAACGACGTCGTAATGACGTAGGATGGCGACGTCGGGTCGCGTAGACCAACGTCGAGTCAACGTAAAATTGCTGCTTGGGTAGTTTTTTCAATAAAAAACACATAAGTATTTCAAAAGAAAATAAATCCTTCAAATTTTGTAAATTTTTCTAAATTTTATGTTGGTAATACTATTTTTTATCATAGTAGCCTCTGGACAACAAAAATTATTTTGCGAACTGTCATTTTTTGATTTATTGACCCATTTTCACCACGAGATTCTAAAGTTCTTTAAGCGATATGAGATTTGAAATTAGACGGAATACATTGTGTGATTCTTGTACATTCAACACATATACAGAGCGTTCGGAAATTCGGGCGATTTTGCTACTTTTTTTCGAATTTCAAAAGACATGATTTTATGTCACGGCATTGCAATTTAGTATAGGGAAGATGGAAAATTCAAATAAAGTTGAAGTTAAAATCGACATTGGAAGGTTAGTAGATTGAATTTTGTATACAGGGTGTTTCATTAAGGTCGAAGAGCGGCCATATCTCGGAAACTATTGGGCATAGAAATTCAGGAAAAAAAAATTAATAACTAAAGTGGCCATGAGAAAATCCTGGAAATAATTTTTAAGTTCCGCATTTTGCCGCAAGGGGGCGCAATTGAAAAGTAAATTTTAACATTTTAGATATCTCCGAAAATTGCACGTTAAGGTATATTTTTAATAACACCATTAAAAAGCTTGGACAATTTTGCATAATTTTGGTTCCATGCTTGTTGGCGTACCGACTTTAGTAAGAGTGGGGGAAGCTGTTGAAAGTGTAATCATTTAAATCGCTGTAACTTATAAACCACTTATCCGATTTTAGCAAACTAAAACTTGTTTGGAAGAGAAATGTAAGTACTTTTAACTGTCGTCTTGAGTGGTCCATGATGCTTCTCAATAAAAATACTAGAGGGCGCAATTTGCAATAATAACATATTTCTTAACTTTATTCATTTATTTCAAATTATACGGTATAATTATGATACCATAATCGAAAAGTAGATGAAATTTGCTACAAAAAATATCAAAACCGCAGTTCGATATCTCCATCCGTTTCAGAGTTATTGCTAATAGAATAATTTCTAAAACTTTAAATGAAGAAGCGGTTGTTTTCATAGTTTTGTGATCAAGCACTCCATGACAAAAAATATTTTTAAACTTTATGGTTAGGTAGGTTTGTTTCTCAATATTCCAATGGTCCAGAAACCACTCTAGAATTAATGGCAATCATGGAAAACGTGTCATTTAGGCGTAACTCTAACAATATGATGTGTTTTAAAAAATAAATCTAGATAGCTGTGAAATAAAATCTGAAAGTTTCCATGGAGATAAGACAAATAATGCAAATAGTTGTCAACTAGTTTCATTTTGAAAGGTGTTGACAAAAGTTTATCCGTAATTCATCTTAAACTTCTTGATAGAAAATTGTGATACGTACCCTTCAAAAATGGCTTATACCAATGCCGAAGCTTACGATATGCTGGCCGTATATTTTGAATGTTTTCAAAATGCGCCTATAGCGGAACGCGAATATGTTGTCAGATATCCTGAACGAAGGCACTATAGCAGAGCAGTATTTCAGCGACTGGCAATATGCGTAAGGCAAACGGGAAGTGTAAGACGCATTTCAGTTCCTTTTAGAATTAGAAGACGTCCAGTTAGAAATGAAGTCAACATTACAAACGTTCTTGCGTACGTAGAGGCCGATCCGCATTTAAGCATAAGAGAAATTTCTTTAGACCTAGGTATAAGTTGTACTGCAGTGTTCCGAATTCTAAGGGATTTTAAGCTGCATCTCTATCATATAGTTTTACATCAGGCGCTATCAGAAAGTGATTATGACAGACGGCTCGACTATTGCTATTGGCTAAGAGAGATGTATAACGAGAATCCTCAATTCCTCTCCCACGTGTTATGGACTGATGAAGCCACTTTCAGTAGCTGTGGCAGAGTTAATTTACACAATGTGCACTATTGGTCACAGACAAATCCTCACTGGATGCGCGAAGTGGATCACCAAAACAGATGGAGTGTTAACGTGTGGTGCGCAGTATTAGGACACAGAATTATCGGACCGTTTATTTTTAATGATTATCTAAATGGTGAATCGTATTTAAACTTTTTACAAAATGACTTGCCTATCCTTTTAGAAGATGTTCCTATTGGCCTAAGAACATCCATGTGGTATCAACATGATGGATGCCCGGCACACTTTTCGCATATGGTCCGTGATTTTTTAGATATTGGGTACCCAAATCGCTGGATTGGAAGGGGTAGTTTGTTTGCTTGGCCACCTAGATCCCCGGATTTAACTGTGTTAGATTTTTACTTGTGGGAGCGAATTAAAAGACATTGTTTATAAAACGCGACCAACCACACGAGAAAACATGATTGAGCGAATTGTAAATGCACTAAATTCGATTTCACAAGCTGAAATTGAAACAGCGGTCTCTAGTTCTAGAAGAAGAATTAATCGTTGTATTTTGCACAACGGAGGTCATTTTGAACATTTATAAAGTCTTTCAATTGTTTTCCTAAGAAGCTTTCCATGAATATTGTTTCCTTCAATAGTTTCCGATAATTATTTCAATACTGTTTCAATACTGTTGGCCTTGAAACACGCTCCAAATTTTGTATTTTACATGATTTGGACTAGTCCTAAGCCTAGATAAAGTGTGAAGAAAGGCACGGAGTTTGACATTGGAATAATGAGAAACAAACCTACCTAACCATAAAGTTTAAAAATATTTTTGTCATGGAGTGCTTGATCACAAAACTATGAAAACAACCGCTTCTTTATTTAAAGGTTTAAAAATTATTCTATTGGCAATAACTCTGAAACGGATGGAGATAACTGCGGTTTTGACATTTTTTGTAGCAAATTTCATCTACTTTTCGATTATGGTGTCATAATTATACCGTATGATTTGAAATAAATGAATAAAGTTAAGAAATGTGTTATTATTGCAAATTGCGCCCTCTAGTATTTGTATTGAGAAGCATCATGGACCACTCAAGACGACAGTTAAAAGTACTTACATTTCTCTTCCAAACAAGTTTTAGTTTGCTAAAATCGGATAAGTGTGGTTTATAAGTTACAGCGATTTAAATTATTACACTTTCAACAGCTTCCCCCACTCTTACTAAAGTCGGTACGCCAACAAGCATGGGGCCAAAATTATGCAAAATTGTGCAAGCTTTTTAATGGTGTTATTAAAAATATACCTTAACGTGCAATTTTCGGAGATATCTAAAATGTTAAAATTTACTTTTCAATTGCGCCCCCTTGCGGCAAAATGCGGAACTTAAAAATTATTTCCAGGATTTTCTCATAGCCACTTTAGTTGTTAATTTTTTTTTCCTGAATTTCTATGCCCAATAGTTTCCGAGATATGGCCGCTCTTCGACCATAATGAAACACCCTGTAGGATTTGGCAGAAAATGATAGCTTGAATATAAGCATTTACAAAAGATTGATTGACAAAACAAACTCGGAAATAATCGACTCGCTGCCTTTGACTTGGACCCGTTTTCCGACAACCGATGGGAAGTGCAATTCCTTGTCCAAGTCAGTGCGAGTCGCCGTACATACTACTCGCTACTTGCCAAGTACTTCGCAAGTACTTGTCAAGTCCCGCGTAGTAAGTAGCCGGCTTTAGTTATAAAACATTTTTTCCAAATAACCCTGAACGTCAAAAAGTTTATCTCGCAGACAATAATATGCCATAAATCTACTATTGCCCTATTAAAAGAATAGGGTTTTAAAGACACATCAGATTTTCTAGAAATAATAAGACACTGGTCATTTATTTGTTTATTTACGGGCACTGCCCAATTTCACAAAAATACAAATAATCTTAATCCTAACGCAGAGTTAACGTATTTTAATTAATTTACTAAGAAAAACGTAGCATTCAGCAATGTGATAAAATTAAAGAGATTTCACATTATAGTATGAAGTTTTCGCATAAAGATAGATCTATTTAAAAAGAAATCAAGTGTGGGATGCTCATTGGCCAGTCTGCCTGACCTTGATATAAAACTATTTTGACCATAATTAGTTCTATGAGGAAATATCGAAAATGTATTTCTTAGACGTGTTTCCCTTGAAGGTGCATGTAACCTTATTTTTTCCAGCAAAAGAGGGCAGTTATATTTATTGTGTAATATATTATATAACATTTTAAGATCTTTTAGATCGCGGCGTTGAGAGAGTGATCTGATCTGAATATTAGATTCGAGCTGAGAATATGTTAGGTGTGGTGCATTAAGTTTAAAAGCTATGTATTTTAAGAATTTATGTTGAACTGTCTCCAACTTCTGAATGTGTACATTATAGCATGGATTCCAGACACATGAAGAATATTCGAGATAAGTTCTTATTAATGAGCAATATAGTTGCTTAATAGCTTTAGTATTCGTGAAGTCAACGGTAACGCGCTTTATAAATCCGAGAAGTTGGAGGGATTTAGAGAGGGTGTTCTGGATGTGAGGAATAAAAGTAAGCTTTGAATCCATAATCAAACCTAAATCTTTTATTTCGGGAACATTCGTAACTATATTATTTTCGATTAAATAAGGCTGTTCAAACGCTGACCTAGTCTTATGAAAGATGATCAAGTGGCACTTTGAAGCATTCAGCTCCAGACCATTGTTCTTACACCAAGCTACCAATCTGTCCAAGTCGGACTGAAGATTTAAACAGTCATCGAGGGAGGAGATTTTCATGTACAATTTTAAATCATCAGCAAAGAGGAGGAATTGACTGTATTTGAATTGCGACCCCAGGTCGTTAATAAACAAATTAAATAAAAGGGGGCCCAGATGAGACCCCTGGGGAACCCCAGATGGAACTTTTATACTTGTGGATTGGAAATTGTTAAATCGGACTATCTGGGAGCGCCCAGTCAAGTAACTACGTATCCAGGACAGCAACTGGCCACCAACACCCAGACCCTCCAGCTTAGATAATAGAACCGCATGATTGACCCTGTCAAACGCCTTGGAGAAGTCGGTGTAGATTGAGTGTACCTGAAAGCCATTCTCCAAGGCTTCCGAAATGAAGTCAACGTAGGTTAGCAAGTTGAGTTCAGTATTCATTCCAGTCCGGAAGCCAAACTGTCTGGAAACAATATAAGGGCTTAATAAGGAGGTCAATAATACTTAGTTAGGATATGTTCAAATACTTTTGGAATGCTGGATGCTAATTGGTCGATAATTTGTTATTAGGTCTTTTTTTTCTGATTTATGAATTGGTGCTAGATAACTTAGTTTCCAAAATTCTGGAAATATTCCCTTAGTTAAAGATAGGTTAAAAATAGTATGTAAAAGGGCCGGGCCAGAATAAAGCTGCAGTGCTTAAGAAGTAATGGGGGAATACCGTCAGGACCAGGACCCTTGTTAATATCTAAGGAATTTAGATGTGAGTATACATCAGATATGGAAATGTTGTACTCTGTGACACTAGTGTTGTTGTACTCAGAAAGTGGTTGTTGGTAATCAGGACAGTGTTGACTACTATAAACTTGAGAAAAATAATGGGCAAACATATTGGCAGTTTCTTCTCCGGAAGCACTGCAGTCTCCATTGTATTGAAACTTACTGGGGTGATCGTTACTTCTTTTTTTTTGAATTAACGTAGTTCCAAAATTGTTTGGGATTAGTGGTTAAAGAGTTTTCTGTAAAAGCAACAAAAGTATTGTTTGATTCGACTGATAGTCTTTTACAAATTAAACGTAATCTAGAGAATTCACGATAATCGCTCTGAAGTCCCGAATTTTTGTAGCGTTTATGAGCTCTTTTTTTTTTTCTATTATACAATGCTTAAGCGCTGGTGAGAACCATCTGGGAAATTTACCTGTGGAAACACGTTTAAGGGGAACAAATAATTCGATTGCTGAATAAATAGCATTATAAAATACATTTACCATGTCATCCAGACTAGTCTGAGCAAGAAGAGCATCCCAGCACATGCCTCCCAGGTAATCATTAATTAAATTAAAGTTTGCTGATTTGAAATCTCTATAATAACCTTCACATAAAGAAGAATTGTTTGTATTATCGCATTTATAAGGCACTGTAATATCCAATGGTGGGTGATAGTTATCCTGAGGTACAACACAATCGTCAGCTTCACGAACTTGAGAGTTTTCGTCTTGAAAAAGTACCAGATCTAGAACTGAATTGTGATTGTTCTTAATCGTGTTTAGTTGATGTAGATTGTGGAAAGCGCACATATAGGACACTACTTCTAAGGAATCAACCTCGGCAGGAGCTGCTGGGGGCACTGATCTGACAACGGAGCTTAAATTATTGTTTTCCCACAATGCATGAGGCAAATTAAAATCTCCGAGAATACCTATTGCTGCCAGGGGGTGTTCTTCTGCCAACGTGTCAACATTTTCACTAAATGAAACGTAGTCAGTGGTGGGGGATCGTGGCGGGAAGTATGCACCAGCTAGAATAAGCGATTTCTTTCCAGTTTCAATCAGGACAAAAAGATCCTCAATATCATCCTCTACGAACAGCTGCCTACTTTTTATGGATTTGTGGATAGCAATTAGAACTCCGCCACCTCTGGAATAAGTACTTGTTTGTAGAGATCGGTCCCTTCTATAGATTCGGTAATCTTGCATATACAACTCGGCATCATTGAATGAGTCATTGAGCCAAGTTTCTACAAACACAATAATCTGGTAGTGACATCCAGGGATCGATTCCAAAAGGTAATTCAGTTTAGTGCGAAGGCCTCTGACGTTTTGGAAGTAAATTGAGAAATTATTATTTTGTGAAATTAGGCCTTTAGTTGGTTTTTTGATACAATAAGGGGAGTACCGTGTCGATGTATCACAGTCAGGTTAGTTTCGCCTTGAGTTCTTCGGTTCTCCAGTTGGGTGCGGATAGTTTTTTCTTGTTCTCGCTGTTGAGGAGTCAAGTCGGAATTGATGTAGACTTTTTTACCTTTAAGCTTAGAACGATTTTTCAATAACGAGAGCACTTCCGGTTGGCTGGAAAATGACACTTTAATAGATCGACATCCGTTTTTATTCCTCCTTCCAATTCTAGTAGCTCTAACAAGTTTGGGAGGGTTGTCCATTAAAGCACCAAACAATTGAGGTATCTCAATAGCGTCGTTGCCTTCAGGGAGATTAAATATCATTAAATTGTCATGGGACATAGTAAATAACACTAATGTGTTAAAGGCAAAAATTAAGAGAAATGAGTGGTGTAAGCTATTACAGGAATAGATGATGAATCTGTTCAATTTTTAAAGAAATTTATTTTGTGGCTAGATGAATGGCAAAAGCTTGAAAATAATAATGAAATAATAATGATCGCTTTACAAATGACACTCATTCTGCACTTATATAGGTACTTCCTGGTAAATTCACAACAGAGAAATTGGAGAGACGTTTTGGAAAATACCGAATTTTAGGTGGATGCAATAATTATAATGTTAAAGTTTTGACGAAATTATTAATGCTGAAGAAAAGATTCGCCTTAAACACATACCTATTCAGAAAGGTATACAGAAATAAGTTTTCACTTTCCGAGATTCAAAAGCAAAGTGACAATTTTTACCAGAGTATTTAAGTGAGTATGAGATTGATGAATCAGCTAAATATATAAATATATATCAGGCTATGCAGGCAGTGATTTTTAATTATAATACGGTTAAGGTAAGTATTTATTAAAATACTTAGTCATGATCTATAATTAAAACCAGAAAAGCGACAAGTTACTCTATTGTGACATTAACAGTTATTTTTTATAACTAAATAATCCCGATATGCGACAAAAGAAAGGAAAAAAAACAGCTTTCTCAACGCAATATTACTATTATTTGATAATTAGCGAAGTTGTTCTTTTTATTCAAACCTATTTATTACTTTTTTGTACATTTTTCAATATCAATATAGTGGCAACAGCGCCAAAAAAACAAAAAATATTATCAGAAAGAATAAAAAAACTCGCCCGTTGCCGCGCGTCATAACAATAGTTTGTGGATCCACAACTCCCAGCTAATGCGGCGTTGCCTGATGTCACTTCATGGCTTGAACAAGTAGAGAGGGCTGTGGCTGAACATTTCGATGTTCGATGGCTAACTCCAAAAATAGAAATTTTACAGGAGGGCAAAAAACGCTTCTGACTTCTACAAAATTACATTTTATGATTTTATTGGCATTTATTCTATGTGTTGTACATTTCTTAACTATTATTTTCAATAAAAACTCGCAGAGTGTATTATTTCACGTGTATCATATCGTCTCAATAGTAAAATGGCGCGAAATGCTAGTTAGATGTTTTGCCGTATTCATAATTAAATTGTAGGTCATGAAGTTAGACGCTTTATGTGCGGTGGTTTTTAAAGAAAACCGTAATTATTTTGGAGTTATTTGGTTTTGGGAATATATAGATCTAACATTAAACTAACTACCTACTTATTTGCACAAAAATCGAAATTTTCATAAAAAGTGGAGATAGACGGTTTGCAATCTAAGCCATCTATGTCTAACCCTATAAATTTTCTTCGGTACGACATGCTGTCTCCCTCACTTTTTTAAAATCGAGTTCTACATGCCCATTTTATTTATCGATAGTTGTAATCTCAAACCCTTTATTTTTCTGTGGTTGTAATAGCCGGCTAAGTCCTGTTTTTACTCTGTATTAGTTAAACACAGAGAAATAATGTTGCTACTAAGGAGAAACAGCGTTGCCACATCTAGTAGATTTCTACTTTTTTGGTAGATTTTCACCCTTTTTCAGAAAATTTTAGTAGGCATATTTTCTTTAGTAGATTTTAAAATATAACTGTCAATAATGTAAAAATGCCACTAACAATATAATTATTGTTTTAATCAAGTATTTACTTTAATTTCTATGTTGGTAGTGCCTTATGGGGGTTCACCGTTGTTTTTCTCTGTCGACTTTTTTTTTTTTTTTAGAAGTTTAAAAGTCAAAATTTTGAATAATCCCGTTACCCTCAATAATTATGGAACTGGCAACCTTTTTTTTAGAAGTCCAACAAATCTCAAGAATTTCCCGAAAAGCTATTAGAAATGTGGAAATGCTGTAGATGAACAGCCAATATTAATATTATAATTCGAGTGAAAAACCGGTTATAATCCGGTTTTTAGTAGATTCAAGCAAAAATAAAAGTAGATTCGCCAAAATAAATGTGGCAACGCTGAGGAGAAACCTTTGGAGAAACCTTAGCCGTATTCGATTGGGAAAGTGATTTGGATCGATCTGATTTTAAAAATCAGCTGGGATCACTTTGACCGTGCGATCACTTACCAATCGAACACAAATCAGATCAGTTGGAATCAGTTAGATCGATCCGGATCGATCTGAACCTGCGAATCGAATACGCCTCTTGTGTTAAAAAAAGAATAAAAAATAAAATGTACGAATTGAATGTGGAAAATTGGAAACGTCATTAGCTGGTCATTAGCAAAGAGAAAACACAGAAAAATAAAGGGTTTAAGGGAAAAAGAGGATGATCATAAAGGGAGGTTAGGTTAGTAGGTTAGTTTATTGACATTAGATTTGACGGGTAGCGCTACGTTGTTTACAATTTTTTTTATTTATGTACCTGCCCAGTTTTTTTAAAAGTGATAAAACATTGTGAAATCTGTGCGTAAAATCCCAAACAAATTTAACTGGTAATGTACTACTTCTGAAAAGGCAATGGTTTAATTAAAAAAAAATTTTATACTTGTCCAGGTAAATGTTTCCTGATTTAAATTTTTTTGTTTAATTTTTTTTCAGGTACCTACTTTGTTGATTCTTTGTAAACAATGGACGACGAGTTCGATGATTTCCGAGATATTTTTTCACAAGATGGTGTACTTTTGAAACAAGCCCCCTCTTCTTACATTTCGTTTATCAATACCATCGGAACACTGTACATTTGGGGAACAGTGGAGAAAGAAGGTAAATAAAAATGTTGCTTACGTAGTAGGTATAATTAATAAGTAATAATAATAATAATAATAATAATAATAAACTTTATTTTTCATATTGTGTTAATACATCATAAAATATAACATAACCAACACAAAAGAAATGGTGTCAAAAAAAGAAACAAATACCACAAATCACTACAATTATCCTAGCCTATACCTGCTCAGTCTACCTTGGCCTAATTATTTAAAAAATCATCAATGGAATACGGTTCCAGTTCAATTAACAATTTCCTTACAGACTTTTTAAACATTTTCTGACATGTAATGATTTTTACATTGTTTGGTAATTTATTGAAAAATCTCAGGCACATGTAATAAGGACTCTTCTCAGTCAATGTTAAGCGGTGAATTGGGTAATCAACATTTTGTGTTCTTGTATTATACCCATGAAATACCTGCAGTTCAAAACTTGCTCGGTTTTTAAAAAAGAAAATGATTGCTTCATAAATATACAGAGCAGATGCAGTTAAAATACCTTCGGCTTTAAACACGCCTCGACAGCTTTCTCTGAAATGCATTTTTTTTATACAACGGAGAACACGCTTCTGAACCACAAATACTTTCTGTGTCTGGCTACTTCTTCCCCAAAATATAATACCATACTTTAAACGAGATTGAAAGTTTGCAAAATACATAATTTTCAATGTTTTCTCGTTCATGTAGTTGCTCACGACTCTAATTCCATAACAAATCGAGTTTAGTTTATTTGACAAATCACTAATATGCTTAGACCAATCAAGAAACTCATCAATATGCAGACCTAAAAATTTTGTGGTCTCCACAGTGTTAACATTTTCATCAAGTATTTGTATGCTAGGCGGTTTTTGAGTTTTACATAACTTTGTTCTAAACATAATTAGGTTTGTTTTTTCTTTATTTAATATTAATTTATTTCTTACGAACCAGTCATTAGCCTTTGAAAAGATACCGTTACCCTTCTCAATCAATTCATCAACACTTTCACCACTTATAAGCAAATTTGTATCATCAGCATAGCATATCATACTTTCATCGTGAGAATTTGTTATGGAATACAGGTCATTTACAAAAATAACGAACAATATTGGGCCAACAATGCTGCCTTGTGCTATTCCCAATTTATTTTCTTTAATATCCGAAAAATATGTACATCCATTTTTTGTTATTTTTACCTTTTGTTTCCTATTTGATAAGTATGAGTCGAACAAATTTAGCACCTGACCTCTTACGCCATACCGATCTAATTTTTTGATAAGTAACTCCTTGTCTATACAGTCATAAGCCTTCGACAGATCCAAGCAGATACCCAGAGCCATTTTATTGTCCTCTAAATGTTTTAAAATTGCCTTTGTAAACTGAAAAATTGCTGTTTCTGTTGATTTGTTAGATGTGTACCCATGCTGATGACTGTTAAACAAATTGCATTTCTTAAAAAAATCTATCAGTCTTTTACACATGGCTAACTCAAATATTTTTGAAAACCCAGGCAGAAGGCTGATTGGTCTGTAATTATTTATAAGCTCCGGATCCCCTTTCTTAAACAATGGTTTTATTAAGGCTGTCTTAAGCTGGTTTGGAAAAATACCTTCTTTAAAGGAGCGATTTATCAAATAACACAAAACATTTTTAATATGTGGCACAGATATTTTCACAATGCTAGTTGGTACCTCGTCAATCCCGCTACTGTGTTTATTTTTAATCTGTTTGGCATATTCACAAATCTCTCTAGATGTTACCGGTCTTAAAAACATTGATTGATCATTTTTGGGTATATTACAATGGAAAGGCTTACTCTCTAACTTATCTAATAACTCCGGAACAATGTTCAACATATATTCGTTAAACTGATTTGCAATGTCACTAGGATCACCATTCATTTCAGTATCACACTTAGAGTTGTCTTTACCCAAAATTTCATTACAAATTGACCACATGCATTTTGTCTTATTGTCAGAAAGATTTAGTTTTAAGTCATATGTTTGAGACCTTACTGCTTTTAAAAGAGCGTCATATTCCTTTTTTACCTCTTTATATTCTGTTTTATATCGATTATCCTGTCTAGACAACGTTAAAAGGATACCTAGTCTGTGTTTACAAGCTTTAATTTGATCATTATCTTCATGTGATTTTTTTACATTGAAATGTTTTATAGGTTTTAGTGGAAAACATTGGTTAAAAAGTCTGCAAAAAAGATTCATGAAAGCATTCCACCGTATATCGACATCATTTCTTTCATTTTCATAAACCTCATTCCAGTTTTGTTCTTTTAGGCAGTCCAAAAAGTTTTTTTTGTTTTCTTCTGAGAAAATCCTTTTAAATTGTGTTTTATAATCGGGAGGTTTCTGAAAAGGCAATACGATTCTCTGAGCAGTGTGGTCTGATATAAAGGTGTGTAAGACTAAGGTATTTAGATAACTACAATTTGAAAAAATATTATCAATACAGCTAGCTGAATGTGACGTTATCCTCGTATTTTCAAAAATAGTTTGTTCCATATTGAAAGATGACATTAATGATATAAATTTAGTTCTATTTCCATTAGGTTTAAGCATTTCAATATTAAAATCACCTACAATAACCATTTTTTTATTTTCTAAAAAAATATCTAAAAGTATGCTTTCTAGACAGTCGAGAAACATTTCTACGCTACCTGATTTATCTGGTCTGTAGACTGACAATACTAAAAGCTGTTCTTTCTTAAACTTACATTCTACTGCTGCGCATTCTAAGACATTCTTTATAGATAAACAAGACAATTTATGTCTTGGCTTAAAAGTCACAGATTTATGCACGTATATAGCGCTTCCTCCGTGTTCTCCATATTCGCGACAGAAAGCACTTGCTAAGGTAAAGTCTTGTATAGCTAGCATTTTGAGTTGGTCCTGATTCTGCCAATGTTCTGTTAAACATAACACTTTACAGCAAGAATTATTTTTTAACATATTATTTATACTATCTACAGAATTACCTAATGACTGCACATTTTGATGAATTATACTACATTCATTGGATTTTTTATGACTAATTGTTTTTGTATTCGCAATCGTTACACTTTTGTCGCATTTATTGGGTTTTTTGTTTGATGTGGGTTTATTTTTTATAAAAAATCACTGTAATTAATATCATTTCTAAATGTATTTAATCTTCTTTTGTACACAGGACAATTTTTATCTCTAGCTGAGTGGTTTAGGTCAGTAAATTTTAGCTTTGTGCAGTTTGGGCATTTAAAATCCTCTTTCTTACAGTCTGTTCCTTTGTGTTCTTCTCCGCACTTGTGACAGCACGGCTTCTCTGAACAGTACTTTGATACGTGACCAAAGCCACTACAACTAAAACACTGCGACAGATTGAAATGTTCTTGGACATAAACAGTTGTTAAATCGAAGAATATTTTACCCTTCTTAAGGAACCATTTTGAAATGACAGGGGGGGCTTGAAGAATCCAGTTTTCTTTCGATGCATTGCGACACTGCTTTGTTGTGATTACCTGTATCTTATCACTTACGCTATAGCCAAGTTCTTGCACAATTTCATAATTTAACCTTTCTATTTCCTGAATAAATTCTTCATGTGAAAAACCTTTCTCAACCCCAGTTACCATAAACATTGGGTTGTTGTTTGATGATTCTTTAATTTTGATGTTCCCCTTTCCTTGTACGGCTGCTTTTAATTTGTCTTGTTGTTGTTTGTCATAACTTTCGATAATTATTCCACCATTCTTAGTTTGTTTCACACTTTTAAAGCCCCTTCCTACATCTTTATTTTTTACTTCTTCTTTAAACTGTTTAAGTGCTTCTTTCGGATCCGTTATGTTTTCCATCCGAATAACAGTCTCGTGTCTTTTTATTGTTGTGGGTGTTTTCCAGGGTTCACTTCCTTCAACAGGAGAAACGGAGGTGTTGTTAGCAGCGGTGTGTTTATTATTGTTGTTTGTATTTACATTTTTCGTTAAGATATCCACGAACGTTTTTCTTTTTTCTTCGTTTTGTTTTTCTATTTTGTCATTTTGATCTACAGTGCTCGTGTTATCTAGCTTAGCTAAGTTACTTATAGTTAATTGATTCTTCAGTATTATGTTTTCCTTTTCTAGGGAACTGTGCTTGAAAACTATTAATGTTACGAGCTTATGTATATTGTTGTGTATCTCTTTAAGACTTACTTGATCAACACTGGACAGTAACGCATTTGTTTTGTTTGCAATTTCATTGATTTTATCTAAATGACCGAACATTTGTGAGATAAAATCTGCAGCGAGTTCTTTTTGTTCATTTTCATTTTGGGTTTGCTCACATTCGAACTGCCTTTTTTTTTAAACTTGTGGCATTTCCGGGCTTGATTCAGACCTTGACCTCTTGTTAGAGACCTGTTCAGTGCTAAATTGTACGTTTGTATTTGGTGGTGTTCTCATCATAGTATGCTTTGGTTTGAAAATATCGTTATTTATTATTTCGTTCGAAAATCCTGTTACTTTTGTTGAACCCTGTATTTGCTGCCCATTGTTATCGCTAAGATCCTTATCTAGTTTATCATCCTTATTATTAGTAATTAGTTAAATAACAAATCCAAGTAATAATATTGATACAATCAATAATTTAATTTATTTGTGACAACTTATGTGCCCATTGTATAGGTCTACCTACCTACTTATTAAGTATTAGTGTTTGCCAAAGTGTTTACTATTTGTTTTGTACTAGTTTGTACTGTATACTACTACTTAAGGTTATTTATTAAACTGTAGTTAAAAATATAAATTAAAAACATACAATCTAAATGGCCATCGACCAGGGTCCTTCAGCCTTAGAATATTAAAAGAATCGTTAATTAAAGGTCTTTTAGAACCAAACCTTTGGCCAACGGGAACTGCTGTAAAGGAATTTCGCCCCCGTCGATCCAGAACCTCTGTTCATGCACCAAATTTTCAGCAGCAAGGTGCAGAAGGACCTCAACAAAAGTCAATAACGTTACACTAGTTTACCAAAACGTGAGAGGCCTAAAAACCAAACTGAAGGACTTTCTTTGTGCCCCTTATGCTGACAACTATTCCATCATCGTTCTCACGGAAACCTGGCTAGACCCTGCGTTTAACGATGCTGAATTTCTTGATTCCAGCTATGCAATTTACAGAACTGACCGGAACAGCAACAATAGTGCTAAAAGTCGTGGTGGCGGTGTTCTGATTGCCGTTAACAATAATCTTAAATCTCACCGCCTTAACATAAACAATCCAACTGTTGAAGAAATATGGATCGCTGTAAAAATTGGTGAGGTAACCTACTGTATTGGCTGTGTATATATACCTCCTGCTATGGATATTTCTGTGTATGAAAATCATATGGAATCTGTGACAAGTGCCTGTGACCTATCAAACAATGTTCTAGTTATGGGAGACTATAATCTGCCCAACATCACATGGTCCCCTATTAACGATCAGCCTGGTTTCTTACCTAACAATATTACTTCCGCTAAAGATACTCTTTTATATGATACTTACACATTTTTGGGATTGTCTCGATTCAATGGATTGATAAATGATCACAACTCAATCTTGGACCTTTGTTTTGCCAACTATGGCCTTACCGCAATTAAAAAATGCAACGGATTAGTGAGTTGTGATCCTTATCACCCAGCATTTGAGCTGTCATTTGATTGTTGTGGAATGAAATACTTAAACGCGGCAGATTGATTTATTATGACTTTATAAGTGCTGATTACGATAATAACTATTCATAATATGAAATGAAATGAAATATCTTTATTTGTCCAATATGTATACATACAACACAAAATTTTGCCCACAAGGCGTCGGACGTGTCAAATTTAAACGTAAATAAACTTACAATACAATACAATAAACAACTAATTACAATCAAAAACTTAACTAACTATGTAAAACATATTAAAATTTTCAGTTTCATGTCACCAGAATTAGTAAGCTACAGCTTGTCTGTGAGAAACTCCTCTAAGGTGTAGTAGCAGCAGCAGCAGTCTCTTAAGATACTGCTTTAGAATATTAATATTTTGTTTTCTAATTTCAATAGGAATTTTGTTGAATATCTTTATGAGAGACGAATGAACATTCCTTTGTATGTACGTAAAATTACACTTCATGTCCTTCAGATTGTCTTTGTGTCGTGTAGGGTGGTGGTGTTCTCTGTCACAGTTGTTGAAAAAAGTAATGTTTTGTTTAACAAACAGAACTGCTTCATATATATATAATGATAAAGTGTGGTAAAGTGAGAATTTTTGTGTTAATAAATTTAGGTTTGCAAGTTTCAATGGATCTTAGATTGAAAATGTTACGAATGCATCTCTTTTGAAGCAAAAAGATTCTGTCCGCCTACACCCCCCTGGCCCAGAAAATGATGCCATACCTTAATCGCGAGTGTACAAAGGCATGGTAAGCCATGATTGCTGTTTCTGGGTTTATGTTGGCCGAAAGTACTTTTAAGGCATAGCAGTAACCCGCAACTTTTTTTGACAATTTGTCTATGTGGGGCCTCCAGTCCAATCTATGATCTAGCTCTTACCCCAGAAATGTCGTTGTCGTTACTGTTTTTAGGGATTTTGTGTCATCCTGATATGCCGTTTCAACATGTTTTTTCTGATAATTGAACTTTATTAGCTTGGTTTTTTCGACATTTAAAAGGAGGTTGTTAGTAGAAAACCAGTTTTAAAGGAGAGTGAGAGTACTTAGAATTATTTCACTCTCATTTTCTTTAGAATCAGTAGTGAATATGACTGTCGTGTCATCTGCGAATGATACAGTATTTTCAGTTACGGAGGATAATTCGTTTGTATATACAATATACAGGAGAGGCCCTAGTATTGATCCCTGTGGCTGTGGCTCTTTATTGTTTCCCATCCTGATGTTATGCGAATGCCGTTTTTGTCTGTTCCTACAACACTTTGTTTTCGATTTGTTAGGTAGGATTTTATCAGTTCGTTAGCCTTGCCTCTAACTCCATATTTTTCAAGCTTTTCCAAAAGTACCCTGTGGTCCACACTGTCCAAAGCTTTCGACAGGTCTAAGCACATGGCCACTGTGAACTTCCCTGTATTTAGGGATTCTAGAATCTTATATAGAGCCTGATAAATGGCTCTGATTGTGGATTTTTTACGACGAAAACCATTTTGAGTATCAGACAGAAGTCCCTCCTCTTCTAGGAAAAGGATCAATCTTTCATTGATGACCTTTTCAAATATTTTGCTGATGTTATTTAGTAAAGCCACTGGTCTATAATTTTTTATTAATTTTTTTCCCCTTTTTTATATATGGGCTTTATAAGTACTGCCTTTAGCATTGTTGGAAAAGTACCAGTAGTAAGCATTAAGTTTATAATATATGTTAGAGGTGAAGCTATTTCTGCGGCCACATACTTTAATATATGGACTGGTATATTGTCGTGTCCCACAGATTTTTTGGGTTTTAATTTATTTATGATATTTAGGACACTCCACAGGATCGGTTGGTTGCAAGTACAATGTTGTGTTATGATTTTTTATATTTTGCGAAGCTACCTTGTAGTCAACATCGAGTTCTGGGCACATGTTCAGATAATATTCATTGATACTGTTTAATACATCAATGTCTGATTGCTCAGGAGTTTGTTTTAAGGTTTGAATAGAGAAGTCATTTTCCTTTTTTCGCCCCTTCCCTGTATATTTCTTCACCAATCCCCAGACAGCCTTCGCTGGACAATGTGAATTTTTTCTATAAAGTGATTCTTGATTTCTTTTTGCCTGGTTCAATACAGATTTAAAAACTTTTGAATATGCTTTGTATTTTTCGGCTGAGATTTCCCTTCTCTGCATTTTTTTGTACAAATTTCTTTTTGTTTTTGATGATATTTTGATGCCTTGGGTAATCCAGGCTTTAGATTTGTATGTACCATGTTGCTTTACTGTTTTTAAAGGAAACAATATATTAAACTTACCATAAAAGTTGTCAAAAAAATTTCTATATGCTTCATCTACTTCTGACGAGCGAAATACTGACCCCCAATCTAAATTTAATAATAATAATAAATTTCTTTATTTCAAATCATGCACAATGTACATAAAAGAAATGACGTCAAACACTAACAGTTAACACTTAAGCTATGGGTAAAAATCATTTATATTGTAGGGTTCCAAATCGATCAACAGTCTCTTAATTTCTAGCTTAAATCTATTTTGGGAATTTATTTGCTTAATTTTATTTGGCAAAGCATTAAATAGCCTTAAACACATGTAGTGCGGACATTTCTCTGTGAGTGTTAGTCGGTGTACGGGATATGAAACATCCATTGTCCTTGGCCTATACTCATGAGCTATGGTTAGTTTAAACATTTCTTTGTGCTTAAAGAAAAACATTAGACATTCATACATATAAATCGCATACACGGTCATTATCCCTAAATTTTTAAAAACACCTCTACAACTTTCCCTATATTCCATCTTTCTTATCGTTCTCACCACTCGCTTTTGAGCCACAAAAATGCCATGTGTCGAATTGTGCTTTCCCCAGAAGACAATCCCATATCTCAATAATGACTCGAAATTTGCAAAATAGAGCATTCAAAGCGTTTTTTCTTCCATATACCTGCCAACGACCCTTTTATACCGTAGCATATTGAATTTAGTTTCTTTTCTAATATATTTATATGGTATGACCAATCAAATAATTCATTAATGTAGATACCCAAAAATTTTACGTCATCGAGAAATTTATTTTGTTATTTTCTAGTTCTATAGTTGTTGGTTTTTCTACGGTTGACTGTTTCGTTCTAAATAATACTATGTTTGTTTTATCTTTATTTAAAATTAGTTTATTTTTTGTAAACCATTCTGTTACCATAGCAAAAAAATTTCTGGCTTTCGCACAAAGATCCTCAAAATCCTGGCTGCTTACGATAAGGTTAGTATCATCTGCATATTTGACTATATGTTCATAAATTTTATCCGTTATACACGCCAGATCGTTGACAAATATTATAAAGAGAATGGGCCCTAAGATACTTCCTTGTGCTACACCAATGTTATTCTGCAAAATTTCGGAGTTACAGGTTTTCCCATTTTTTGTGACTTCTGTTATGCACATAGGACTCTAACCATTTTTTAGCAATGCCTCTGATGCCATACATTTCTAGCGTTTTAATTAAGATTACTCTATCTAGACAATCATATGCTTTTGAGAGGTCCAAAAAAATGCCCATTGTTAATTCACCTTTTTCAAGATGTTCTATGATAAATTGCAGAAACTGAAAAATGGCTGTGTGTGTGGACTTTTCTTTTATAAAACCATGTTGAAACTTGCTAACACAGTTAGATTCCTTTAAGAAATTAATTATTCTTGTGCTCATAGCTAATTCAAATATTTTAGAGAATGAATTTAACAAACTTATTGGTCTATAGTTATTTATATTTTCGGGGTTACCTTTTTTATATAGGGGCTTAATCTTAGCTATTTTTAAATTATCAGGAAATATGCCAAATTGAAAGGAATTATTTATAAGGAAACACAAGACATCCTGCAACTCAATCGCAGTTAGCTTTACGATGCTTATTGGTATCTCATCGACGCCACTACTATGCTTATTTTTAATTTTCTTTACTATTTCACATATCTCTATCGGCGTTACTGGTGCCAAAAATATGGAAACCTCATTCTCTTTTATATTGCAATTAAAGGGTAATGTAGGTAAATTGTCCAACAGGTTTGGAATTATAGATAATAGATGTTCATTATATTTTTTAGCAATGACCTCGGAATTACCCTCCAATGCAATATCTGCAGAGTTGTTACCTTGTCCATTGATTTCCCTACAAATTGTCCACATACATTTTGTTTTATTGTCACATTTTTTTATCATACAATTGGCACTCAATTTTGGATGAGAATTTGGATGTTACTGTTGATAATTTTTATTCGGTGGCATTCAGTTGTTTTGATTTGTTTGTACCTAAGAAGAGAAGAGTGTCTAACCATAGATATCACATTTGGTTTTCACCAATGATCTGCTAGCTATAGATGAAGCAATAACAAACGAACCTATTGCCAAAATCGTATACCATTCTGAAGTAACTTTTGTCGCAAATTGCGCCCCTCCACTTTGTTTGCCAAACGTACCTCTTAAAAGTAGGTATTAACACTCTTAGAGTACCAATATATAAATTACGGCTATAACAATATTTTAAAAGTAATAATAACAACACTTATTTAATAATTTTACATATTATTCATCCCTAAAGCCATAAATCTACAGGTTTTACCTTCCAGAAGAGAAAAAAATATGACGTTATGTGGTAAATTTAAATCTTTGTCTAAAAACTCATAGACATTTCCCTTAAAAATTATGCAGTTTGGCAACACAGAAGACATTGCGTTCCTATTGGTCAGAAGAGAGCCTGCCTTTTTTCATTCATAATTTCTTTGACGTGTGGTCCACAGAGAAATTAAGGGTTTAGTTTGGTCGTTCTTCGTTCGAAAGTTGTTTGAAATTTATTTCGGTTTATCGGTTTTGTGTATTAATTGCTGTGTTGTTAGTGTTTTGTGATATTTTTTTCAAGACTAATTAATATGGGTAACAGGTTTGAAGTGTGCAAGACTGCGAAATATAATAATAATAATTCTGCAGTTACTTTTCATAGGTGAGTACATAAAAAGTTGGGTTATTTGTAGGTTAGGTTTAACTATTCATAGGCGTGGGTAGGTGGGGAAAAATAATTAAAACTTTACATTTTTATTTTATTAAACGTATTATTTATTTAAGGAACATTATGGATAGACTGTATAGGTATAACTTTTGCAAATGGTTTGGCTTATTGAATTATTTAAACAACTCAGATACACTCTTAGTCTAAAATAAACAAGGAAGCCACTATTTGATCACCTTTAACCATAAACGTAATTTATGACGTTCGTGGGTTCGTGCCTTTAACTCTTCAATTTTGCATGGGATTTCATAATATGTTGTAGGTACCAGACAACCTACTTATTATTTGTTAAAAATACTTTACTTGGATATGTAAGTTAATTCCTGTAATAAACTATAGTTACTTGAGAATAAAGATATATACCTACCTAGAGGTACCTATGATTATTATTATATGCTGGTTTTATTTCTAAATTTTTTAACATTAAGTTTAGAAATATAACCGTATCAATAAATTGCATTTTAAAGAACAATTTCCATAAAAACCACTTTTGGGTCTATGTACCTTATACGTAATAAGTCAAAAACTGTTAAAGTAGAGTTTTCACTGCCAGAAAAATTAATCCCTGGCTAAATTGAAGCTTGAAACTTTATGTTAGCCCACATAAAAGTTTAGGAATATAACTGTATCATAACCAACAAATTCTATAAAAACCTTATTTGGGTCTTCGTACCTTACGTAAGTCAAAAACTGTTAAATTGGGGTTTCCATTGAGAGAAAAATGAAATCCCTGGCTAAATTAAAGCTTTTAACTTTATGTTAGCCCACATACAAATTTAAAAATGTAACTGTATCATAACCATCAAATTTCATAAAAACCACTTTTGGGTCTACGTACCTTATGTAAAGTCATATATGGGATTTCCTCGACAGTAAAAATGTAATATCTGACTGAATTCAATTAGTTTATGTTGAACTGTAGGTATTGTATTTTTCCTATAGACAGGTATAATATGAAGAAATAAAACAAAAAAAATTCTGTTGTAAATATGAGTGACAGAATCCTATTTAAAGTTGCGTTTCAGTTAATTTAGTATTTTCAAGGTTTGAATAGGTAATTGTAATATTATATAGTTTTTAAATCTATTTTGACACTTTATCTTTAAACCATATAAAAACTCATGTTTATTATTAGGTAAAGTCGATTCAGCCAGTAAACCTGCAAGATGGCCGACATGTCATATGACAAAAGTCATATTCCAGCTAAATAAAATGGATTTTTGCATTTTCAATTACTTTTGTCATATGACAGGTCGGCCATCTTGCAGGTTTACTGGCTGAATCGACTTTACCTACCTTAAATTATAATATTTATAGAACAAAACTTTTTCAAAATAAATTATTATTATTATTTGGCAATATTAAAGCGGTAAAACCGATAGACTATTGCATCAATTGTTTTAGAAGGTATCACATGTTAAATTTTCAAGTCCAGTCCTGGAATTCATGCCAACTTATAAAAGTTTAATAGACCAAAATTGAAAGAGTGTCACTTGACTTTACCTCCATCTTGCGAGAGTATTCGAAATTTTGACTTTACTTTCCATTTGCTGCTTTTAAACAGCTAAGCAAAATCTTTGCTTAGCTATGTTAAAGGAACTTTGCGAACAACTTCGTATAGTTCGTAGGTATGATGGGAAATAAAGAGGCATTCTGCTTGAGCGCGGCTAGGGGGAAGAAAAAATTATTGTTGTACTTTTTCGCTATTAAAAAGTACCTAACGTAAACGGAACTTTGCTTTTCCTTTAAATTTCAATAAAACCGTAAAAACCGTGTTTTAAGTATACATATTTTAGGTCAGCTTAGTTCACCAAATGTTATAATTATAGCTATCCAAAGTTTCTCTTATAATAATTATTACAATAAATAGTTATTAACTTACATTAAATTTTACTGCTCCGCGGACCATTTTTTCTATCATACATTAAACTTTACTGTTCTACAAACCCTTTCTTTCACAAACGTTAAAAAATATTTGATTTCAGATTGGATAATTATATTTTATTGTGAACCCTGACACGAGACGCCGCTGTGACCATATGATAGCGCATAGTAACGAGGTAAAATTCTAATGGCAGCAACGTAATCCCCACTCCCGGCCGGGGGGAAGTACTTCACCTCCTCTCACCTATAAACGATTTTGGCAGCAGATTTATATAGCGTTTATGAATGGCGTGCGGCATCTATAGCTAGCAGATCATTGGTTTTCACCCACACTTAAACAGCTTATATGTAATAAAAAATTGGCTCATAAGAATTATAAGCAATCTAACACTGAAGCTGATTACAAAACATTTGATCTGTTGAGAAGTGAATGTAAAACTCTAACTCGGGAATGTTACAATACTTATATTGCCAGTACTGAAAATGCAATATCCAACAATCCTCAGTTCTTTTGGAAATATATCCGGTCACAGTCCAATCATGGTGCTATTCCAAAAGAGATGTTTTTTGATGGCGACAAAGCTGATAACGGCCATGATATTGCCAATCTCTTTGCTCATTATTTCTCCTCAGTTTTCAACCCCATCGACAGTAATATTGCTGGTGTTTATTCTTCTGAAAGGCCTGTCTCTGTTTCTGATGTTATCATTAAAGCTACAGAAATTGAAACTGCTCTCACCAACCTAGATATCAATAAGAATGCGGGTCCAGATAATATACCTAACAGACTACTTAAATTCTGTTCCCATTCTCTTTACCTACCCCTTTATTTTATCTTTTCCAAATCTCTGAGTACTGGAGTATTTCCTGCAAGGTTTTTTCCTGATAATTTAAAAATAGCCCTATTTTTAAGTCTGGTAATACGAACAATATTAACAACTATAGGCCGATCAGCATACTCTCAGCTATACCCAAGCTTTTCGAACACTGTGTTGAGAAAGTGCTTTCAGGTGTTTTTGAGCCACTCATTGTCAATCAGCAGCATGGTTTTATTTCGGGGCGATCTGTAGATACCAAGCTATTTATATTTTCTAACTACCTAAATAGCTCCTTCGAAAAAGGTCTAGAGTGTCATGCTATTTACACAGATTTTAGCAAGGCATTCGATAAGGTCAACCATGCCATCCTGATTTCTAAACTTTCGGGTCTTGGGTTGTCCGGTCAACTTCTCTCGTGGATCATGTCTTACCTCCATGATAGGACGCAACAGGTGAAAGTAGATTGCTTTCTTTCTGACCCTTTTAAGGTAACATCTGGGGTCCCCCAAGGTTCTCATTTGGGTCCCCTTCTATTCTGCTTATTTATCAATGACCTAGCCCCCCTGTTATCGTGCATTTGCTTGTTGTTTGCTGATGACTTGAAACTTTTTAAACAAATCTCATCTCTTCTGGACATGTCTGCTCTACAACGTGATATTGACATAATCTTCTCTTGGTGTCAACGTAATAGAATGTTACTTAATGCTGATAAGTGTCAGTTTATAAGATTCAGTAGGTTAACGAGTATTGTCCCCACTCAGTATTCCATTAACAATGTTCCTCTTATTGAGGTCTCCACTATCAGGGATCTTGGTGTTGTTTTTGACAGCAGGTTGACCTTCACTCATCACTTTGAGAGCATTGTTAGTAGGGCAAATAAGATGTTGGGATTTATAAGAAGATCATGTAAAGACTTTATAAAAATATTTATGCACTTAGGTTGTTGTATATTTCTCATGTTAGATCGGTTTTGGAATATTCTAACATAGTTTGGTCTCCATACTACCACACTCATATTGATAGACTTAAAAGTGTCCAGCATAAATTTATTAAATTTTCTAAATACCAGTTGCTTTAGGACAGGTATCAATTTAAGCTGTGATCAAACTATGTCCTACCTGAATCTTAGCACACTTGCTTGCAGGAGGGAGTTTTATGACGTTTGTTTTGCATTTAAGGTTTTAAATAATATTATTAAGAGCCCCGAATGTCTTAACTTATTTTCATTTCATGTCCCAACGTATCAAACGCGTAACCAATCCCTCCTGCATGTTCCCTATTGTCGTACACTGTATTTGCTACATAAACCTGTCAATAGGATTTCAACCACTGTCAATCGATACTATAATAGGCTAGACTTGATAGATGTTTCCATGACTAGCTTTAAATCCTCTGCGAGGAGGGTTATTTTAAGTTAAGATTTCACATGTTACTGTAATTAAGTTATAGAAAATTCTTTGTGAAATATGTACTGTACCCAATGTTACTTTAAAATGTTATAAACGTCAATAAATAAATAAATAAATAAATAAATAAAAGTAGGTATAGGTACTTACTAAAGTTATAAATGTAAAAACATTAAAAAAATAAAATTAAAAAAAAACAAATTCAATAAAACATGAAATCACAGTTTAAAAAGATTAACATGTTATAATAGTGTTAAACTTTGATTCATAGCTCCTTAGTTGTTCCAATGTAGTGTTATTTGCGAGGTTATTTGGTTCGACATTATGTGGATCAGCCATGGGGATACGCTGAAGGCAGTAGGGTTGGATAATTTTCAGGTTATGATGTTGTTTTGCAAATGTTCTTGATAGTTCAATCAGTCTTTCTTCGATGGCTATGAAGGCTATCAATTAGTCTTGGCCCTCTGATGTCTTTCCCTCGGGTCTCAAGACAGCTAGAGTTATGCCTCTATTTAAAAGGGGGGGGGGGGGGGCCTGAAGGCTTAAGTAACTATCGGCCAATATCCTTACTATCAACCATATCCAAAATTATTGAAAAACTGGCAAAAAGCAGAATAGCCTCATTTTTAGATCGCCACAAAATAATAAATAAAAATCAGTTTGGGTTGCAGAACAACAAAAGCACCAACAATGCCATGTTTAGTTTCCTGGAGGGGGTCTATGAGGGTATAAATAAAGGCGGAGTGTCTGCGGCGGTATTCTGTGACTTGTCAAAAGCATTTGATTGAGTAAGTCACAGAATACTGCTTAATAAGCTTCACCGGTATGGCTTTAGGGGGACCGTATAGAGTTGGTTTGTTGGAAGATAGAACGCAGAGGGTATCAACGGGATCGATCGATGGTGGGAAAATTAATTTTGGCGCTTCGCAGGGATCGCTGTTGGGGCCAGTCCTATTTTGATTTGTATTAATGACTTTAGTTGTTTGAATATAAGGGGTAGATACTATTGAAAATAGTAGCGTCTGGCTTGGTGAAGGTTAAGAATTGGTTTGACTCTAATTTGCTTACTTTCATTTTGGATAAGAACAATATTGTGGGGTCCAAATGTGACGTGGGCGGATTGAGCATTGGAGAGTCTTCACGGTGGAGCTGTCTAGTGCAAAGTTTTTAGGATTGGAGATTGATAGGGATCTGAAATTTGGACCACATATAACTACCTACGCTAAGTAAAAATATTACATTGGGCTATTACGCTGGTAAAACAACGGCTAAGGATGTGTAATTCACCCTCAAAGAATCACGTCTGCGATATGGCAATGTCTTGGGTTTCCCCTGACCAAATTATTTTGTGCCACATTTCTAGTGTTCTTTCCATGATTTATAGCTTCTCTATAATACAAGGTTTTTAACATTTTTTAATTTTTTTTATTTATTTATTTATTCAATTTACAAAAACTACATATTACAGCAATATCTAAGTAATTTACTATTTACTATTGTACTTGTAGTGTGCACCTAGGTGATCAACACCTGTATGTGCAACAATTGAACGTGATTATTTATTATTTTAAACTATACTATAATCCATATTCCTATCAATATCACATCCAGAGGGAAATAGTGCAGCAAGCATAATTCGAGAGATCTACAAAAGACCTTCAATATATACCCTATTTTTGACTACAAAGTCTTTACATTTGCGGGTAAAAGATTTGTAATTTGTTATGGTTCGTAAGTCCTGAGGTAATGCATTATAAATTTTTGGCGCTATAATCGATGCAAACCTTTGACCTGCATCATATTTTCTAAAGGGAACAACCAATACTTCGCTTGTTTTATGTCTAGTTTGATAACAATGGTTTACAAATGTTTTATTGTTACATTTAAAACAGTTGATACAATTGCTAAGATAATATAGGCATCGGACATTCAAAACATTCTCATCGTAAAGTAGGTTACTTGAATAAAGTTTATCTTAAAAAAAATAGTTCTCAAAATAAAGTTTTGTCCTATATTCCGTGGTTTTAACGCATTTTCATAGAGTCCTCCCCATACTATAATACCATATCTTAAAATTGATTCCACAAATGATTTATATATTTGAATTAGTAATTTTTTAGGAAGTATCCTGCGTATTAAGTAAAATTTATAAATTAGGCTTCTTATTTTGTTTGTTAAGTTTTGTATATGATGAGTCCATTTTAAATGCTTATCTATTGTAATTCCAGGATACCTGATCGTGTCTGTTTCCCTTATGATAAGATTAGGATCGGTCAATGTAATGCAATTAAAAGTTGGTCTGTTTATTTCAGTCATTGTAAATGCAATGTAGTATGTTTTTTCGGTGTTTAAGGTTAACTTGTTTTAATCTAGCCTACATTTTACTTTATCTAACCCTTCGATTACCTTATTTTTAACACATTCCCAAGTGCCACCCCTAAAAAATAGAACCGTGTCATCAGCATATGACACAGTCACGCCATCTATTTTAAGACCTAATAATGAATTTATATATGTAATAAAGAGGAGGGGTCCCAGCACCGTACCCTGTGGGATACCCATTCTTACCTCTAGTGGATCACTGTAAACCTTTCTTATTTTTACGACTTGTTTTCGATTAGTTAAATAATCTTTAAAGACTTCGAGAACCATACCACGAATACCGTACTGCTCAAGAATGTCGATGAGTAGCCCATGGGGAACGGTGTCAAAAGCCTTCTCTAAATCTAGGAAGACCGCAATTCCTCTCTCTCCGCTATCTAGACTACGTTTTATGTTATCTATAAGTTCAAACATGGCATCGCTAGTGCTGGTATCTTTCAAGAAACCATACTGATTATTACTCAGTATATTAAGTGAAGTTAAATAATTAAATAATCTACATCTTAGGCACTTTTCAAAATTTTTTGTAAATGTAGAGATTAGACTGATCGGCCTGTAGTTTGTGATATCAGACTTAGAGACATAAATCTAATTACTGACTTAATATATAGCTAATTAAGACAAAGTGCATTTTCCGTACTCGAAACTTTCCTAAAGGCAAACTGGTTATCACTCAGGAGTTTATTCTTCTCAAGATAATGTAACAATTTATATCTAAAATATTTTTTAATAATTTTACTTATAGTGCTTGTAAGTGCAATTGGCCTATAATTATTGGTCTTCAGGTCTCCCTGTTTGTGCAGTGGAATAACTACGGTATTTTTTAAGATTTCAGGGAATTTACCAGTACTAAAAACCAAATTAACTATGTGGTTAAGGGGTTCTATTAGTTTTACCTCATACTTCTTAATAATGTCTGAAGAAATACAATCATCTCCCCCTTTTACCCCTTTTTTTAAACTGCGTATTTGCTTGATGAGCTCCTGTTCTGAGCAAGGATTTAGAAAAAAAAGAACTTACCTCTCTTGTCCTTTCTGCACTACCCGTTTCCTTGCACGTTATAATTTTATTAGCTAATTTTTTGCCTATGCTACTAAAGTATGTATTAAATTCATTTGCAATTTTAATTTCGCTCTTTAGCTCAATGCCCACATGGTTTACAATAGTTCTTATTTCTGTACTGCCCACTTGGTCACCGTTGGCTTCCTTTATTGTTTTCCAAAGTTTTTTTGGGTCATGTAAATTTTTTTAAGCAATTTTTTCATCAGCATCAGCTTAGAAAGCATATTCCTATACTAAATTTTTTCTATTTATTGTACAATCTCTCTACAATCAAGACCACCAGTGATCCATGGTTTTAACCTTTTTTTTTACTACTAATAATTCTATTTTTAGTTGACATCAAAATCATACCCCTTAATCTATTAATAAACAAACCCGTACACAAGTCAGCATCATAATTGCTAAGAACATCACCCCATTCAGCTCTTTCCATTAGCTTGGTAAATTTTTCATAGTTAATTGACTGATATGAACATTGCTGTTTCTTTCATATTCATATATTTATTCATGCCAGTACAAAATTTGTTTACAGTCGTCAATTATAAAAAAGAAATAAAAATCTAGTCGTAATTTCTATCTAGAATTAACAATTAAGATTGAAAAGTATAAAACACATTAACATACAGTCACACAGTAAAACTAAAATTTAAGGTGTATATTAAAAATCCAGGGATCAGGAACATTGCAGCACTATAAGTAATATTAAATATTCTATATGTTTAGAAAGTTAAGTCCAAGAATTCCTTAAAAGAATAAAATGAGTTTTTTTTATCAGAATTGACCTAACTTGTTTTTTAAAAATTTTAAAAGGTAAATCTTTAACATCCAACATCCCTAGGTAGTTTGTTATAGAATTTTATAGACCAGTAGCCAGGGCCATCCTGACACCTTCTCATTCTCAACCTTCGATACATTGGAACCAGTCTATCTTTGTTTCTGGTGTTATGCTGGTGAACATCCTCATGCGTTACATATGAGTCCCCATCTCTTTTAACAAATAAGAGGTTCTCCAGTATGTACAGAGATGGAAAAGTGAAGATTTCCAGCTGTCGAAAAACAGTCCTCCCTGCAGCCCAGTCCAGCCAGCAGTCTTACTGCTTTTCTCTGCAAGCCACACTCTTCATGATTCTGCCGAATGTCCCCATGCCATAATGGCATACGTAATGTGGGACTGAAACAAAGCATAGTATGCCATCTTTAGTACTTGCGTGGATACCGCGTCTGCTAAATTTCGAAGCACAAAGAGGCCGCTGCTCAGCTTCCTAGTGACACCGTTAATATGTTGATGTAATATTATTTTCGAGTGGTATATTGAGCAGAATGGGATCATGGTCCGTCAGGCTATTTTCAAGTATGAGAGCATTTGTCCGTTGAAATAAGACACTGTTGCACTTCACAAAGATGTGATCGAAACACGATCTAGAGTTACCCATTTTTCTTGTTGCTTCATTTATCCTACTAGTAAAACCATAACTTTCCATTAATGTTAGGTAAAGTATTTGTTGTATCCACTTCTGGTGACAGCAGGTCAATATTCATATCACAAACCAATATGTACATTCGGTGTTTATCAACAATGGTTCTTTGTAGAATTGTACGTAGATTTTCTATAAATTGATCTTTTGTGGTTGAAAAATATCTACACGTTGCCAGTATATCAACTACTTTATCAGATTTTTAAATTGTAACTTTAATTATTTTCAGATCATTTTCTACAAGTAGTTCGTTTTCTACAAGGTATTCTTGTTTAACATAAGTCACACAGCCATTACACCTATTTAAAATACTATTATTAACTAATACCCTGTAACCAGGTATGTTAAAGTCATTGGTGTTGTATACATTATGTGTCTCAGACATCACAATAATATCAAAGTATTTTTCAATAGATTCAAGAAAAATCAAGAACTGATTAAAGTTTTGGTATATACTTCTTATGTTAACGTGGATTATATTAATATCTTTGTAAACGTTATCAAAAAACGGAGCCTTAAGATATACTATCACATACATTGGTTTCACAAGCCTTATACTCATCCAAAATACTATTTACTTCACCGAATGAACAAACAAAAATTTCTTATTTGTACCCTTATTTGAGGCAAAAGCAACAGTTTTATTAAAAATCACTCTCACTCTTTATTTTAATAGGAATATCTTCCTCAGTGTTTTTTTAAATAAATGATGCCGTTTGTACAGAAGGCTGCCCTATAACCCTTGTATTTCTTAAAGTCTCTCACCTTCTTAAAAGGTATACGTTTGCCCACAGGTAAGTCTTCATTGAGATACATTTTTTTATCAGTACCTTCCAGTCCACATTTTTTTTGTAGTTATTATATGAAATAGTACGTGTCAAAGTTTTGATAATTTAAATTTTGATCTATTTTCTTAAAATTTGTGCTGCGTCAAAATATCGATCTCAAACGAAGAGGCGTTTGGCGTGCTTAAAATTTTAGGGAAAAATATTAAAATATAACCCATTTAAACTTGACACATACTATTTGATATTTTAAATCAAGGCCTTCTTGCCTTTTTTTTCGTTCCTAGCCTACTTACAATTTTACTTTGTTTTATTAATGCAACCATCTTCTATTATTTTTGATAAATAATTTAAATTTACAGAACATTAATTTAAACAAGTATTATGTTTAGGCAACTGGCCGGTTAAGCCAGACCAAAGTTTAAGTGATTGGAGCGCAGACGTCCGATTCGGTACCGAACCGAGTGTACGGGACGCCGTCATGTTGGCTGCTTAGGTTAATAATCAGATGCGATTATCCGACGAAGAAGTCTCTATACTTTGGTTATGATGCAGTGCAAACCTTAGATCATTTCATACGGGTTTCATGCAAAATTCCCTTCAGAGCTTGTTCGGTCCGGGAATCTGATTCGGTTACCTGATCGGATACTATTTCTTAGTTAAATAGTCAACTTTACAGCGAAACATTATTTACCAATGGCTTTGTTCATAAAATAGCTTTTTTGGCAAAATAATGGTATATTATTCAAAAAGAAATTACGACTATTACCTTCTAGCTATAGTTTCGCAAAAAAATGGCATTTAAATATAATATTTACTCAAGTATCAAAGCAAACTAGTAATGCTGGAAAATTTAGCTGTAAAGGTATGCCGCTTTAAGGTTATTACAGATGTAAATGAAAAGCAGAGTGCTGCAGATTTTAAATGCCGGATTACAGCAAAGTGGGGATTGTCGCAACGTCATCCCAGTCTGTGTTACTTCGGGTAACTTTTCGACATTTTTTAATGGAAAATTCAACCAGCTGATTTACTGCAAACTTCCTGCAAGATTGCCAAACATTCTATTGTAACTTAGTTTTAATAAATAATAATTTTATTTAAACACATAATCTTATTTTCTAAATAAAAGTAAGCATGCGTCTTTTACTGGAACTGTTAATGGTACCTTACGATTAAGTATTTAATGTGAATGCCAATATACTAGTCCTAAACACCGTATGTGTAGATAAAAGCTAAAGAATTAAAACGAATGTACATATTATTATATGTAAATTACATAAGTTAACCTTTACTTTTTTGGATGTTGTCAAAGCATAAAATTCGTTTGATATTGATGTTATTAATGCAATAATAATAGAATATAAGAACTGTACCTTTCCGTTGACTAGAGGCCTCTCTGGTTTTGCCTAAAAAATGCTAAACGCCTTATTTTGAACAATATGTTTTATGGTATTTTTATTTTACTGTTGATTCTAACGTAATATATTGGTCCCATTTTTTTTGCATAGATCTAAATTTCCATGAATGTTCTACAGAAGTAAATTGCCATTCATACCAATATCCACCACGCATCAAAGTATATATAGTTAATACAGTTGTGCAATTTATCAGAGGGGTTCAAATATGGTGCGATTTCAGATTCGATACTCAAGGCGACTCTCCTCTTTCTGCCCGGAGAAACGCGTGCTTCTGCGTTTCTCGCTTTTAACTATCTGTCCCCTGTATATGTGTCATAACATTTTTTTGATGATTCGCTTACATACCTATATGCTGACTATTTTTACCATCGGCGCTGGGTTAAAGCAAACTAACTCGACTTTAATCGACAATAATTCAATTTGACATGTCATTTTGACAGTCAATGTATCTTTGTCTTATCACAATAATTAAATACAGTAAGCAATAAAAATTTGTATTGTTAATTTTCTGCTTCTGAGCCGCGGGTTGAACAGTAAGATTCTGTAGTTGTTTTTGGGAACCGCGGACCATCTCCTGATGGATTATTACAATACTGCTTAATAAAATCCATACTAAAATTAATTTTAGGTGTATAGTAGCTAGGTAGGTACTACATACTTTGGAAAAAAAGATATTTCGGAAAAATTTTGCATATTTACTTCACAGGAAACAATATGGCCATTTTTTAAATTTAAAGATACATACATATAAAATTTTAAACATATACTTTGATTATCGGCCATTGCATATTTTAGGTAATGTCAGTCAAAAGGGGATCCTCGAATGGAAACCTAATGATGTTACAGTAGACTCAGAGCTCCAAGATCAGGAATGGGCCGTAGTGAATACCGTTCAAAAAAGAGTTCGTACTTTAAGCGGGAGTTTGCCGCCAGACTATCACAATCGACTAAAATGTCTTAAAGTTAACCTTGATGACATCAAAAGGTAAGTTAATTTAGACAGTGTTAGGTTACAGTAGTTCTTTTCAAATAAGCACGAGAGGAGATATTTTTCAAATTCATGCAATTTTTATTAACTACGATATTCGAATATCGTTAAACACATACTCTTATTTACTAGTGTCCGACCGAAACAAGATTTTTAACCGAAACTTATTTATACATGTTAAGAATTCTTTTGTATACTGAAATCTAATGTATTTCTTACGCACTATACGAACAGTACACTCGTGTATTAAATGAAATAAAAAACAATAGGTAATTGAAATATGTAACAAAGATATCTATTTATTCATGTTATATTAACAATTTAATATAAATAAAAATAAGGAACATGTTAAAGACTTACTCTTCTAAGTAAACGTTGTCCGTGAACGGTGCGCGACAATTCACGAACACTTGAGTTTCGGTGCACCCAACGTTTCCGCCGATTTTTGGACGAAACCAAAACTGTCACCGAAACTAGATTTTTTTGGCCGAAACCGAATCTTCGGTCGGTCGCTAGTATTTACTTTTAGGAAGCATACCTACGAAAGAAAGGTAAAAAGATAGTCATTTAGGTACAGAAATAAATGAAATAATACGTTTAACCTTGGCATTTAGTAGAGGGTGCCCAGTTAGTTCCTAGATATCTGCTTGCCGTAAAGAAATCGTGGGGTCGGTAAGGGTTGAAATCAAAATTTTGTAGCTAATTGTACCACGAAATAGTACTATTCATTACGCACCACTTAGTAAAACATAGAAATATTTTCTATACAAATAATATTTTTTAGTGATTTATTAAAATTAGACTAAGGACGGGCCGTTATGGAATCTCCAAACACAAAAATGCATTTTTGTCGGTTACCCTGGGACTAACATGTGATTTTTATATTAATTTTGTCTTCATCCCGCGATATCTTGGAAAATATTGCAAATACGAAAAAAGGGTGGGGGGATTAACCCCTCTAAACTATATTCACATTTCAAATACGCCTAATGTCAACAAAAGCACGTGAACAACAGGACCGCGCGGCCAATAGCGTTGCGAGATTTGGCAATCACGAGGTTAGCTGGCGGTTCGGCTTGCGGAGAGCACGCGCCGGTCAGTGTTTACATCGGGCGTATTTCAAACGTGAATATAGTTGAGTTGCGCCTATTTTTTTACCCCCAAATTAATACTAATTTTTTATTTGAAAAAACTTGCATTTAAAACTTTTTTTCCAGTTTCCGGGTAGCCAATAAGAGCAGGCAGTTGACATTTTTCGATGGCTCGTCCGAGCCCATCTGCAGTTTTTTATTTCAACATGGGAACTGCGAATACCTAATTGGCGTCCTGAAAACCATCTTGAAAATCGGCCCTTCTCGACGGGATAAGCACCTGTTTATCGTATATGACATTGACAGTCCAGAGTATCAACAACTGGACAAGTCCTTTGCGGCGTTGAATATTAAAAATGAAGGGGAGTCATTGTGGACGTTGTTTAAGAATATTAAGGAAAATCCGTACGTTGGGGGACTTGAAGCATTTGCGAAGGTCACAAATTATGGTAAGAGGCTAAAAAGTATGATTGCCTTGAGAAGAGTCGTTCAAAAAAAACAGTTGTTAATTTGCTAGACTTATAATCACAAAATTATATTACTCTTTCAGTTTACCGCAGTGGTGATCCAGGCGAGCATTACGAACTGCCACACGAGGATCTGAATCGGTCTCTTTCGGAATACGACGACTCGACGACCCATTCTGGTGGCGAATACGAGCTTGTCCAGAAGTTGCCTCAATTGCCTACGAGGAAAGACTTCCCGCGGTGTAGACCCTTGAGTGAAGAACAGTGGATCAGTCAGTTCAATTATGAGGGCAAGTTGGAGGACGTTGAGTCGATAAAGACGTTGATCTTTAGAGGAGTAAGTGAATCATTGTATATAACTGTACTAATATATAAAATTGTAAGATGGCTCACTGATTCATCAAGTTAAATTTTGGCATACATTACATTTTCGCTGTAGCCGTCTAATAAGAAAGGATATTGCAAAAGGGGCCTCAAAAATTAAATTATATTTTACAATAAAAAATTACAAAGTTTTAAGGATACCGTCAAAATCACACATCTTAAATTATTTTTATTATGTTATCTTATCTTATCTTGCTTAACAGTACGTATCCATATTTTTATAATGGCCCGCAAATAGACTAGTAGATTTTGCTGTCTGTAGTTCTTCTGTCGCTTTCCTAGTAGAATTCCTGTGAGCTATAATACCTGTATCGTCTACAAATTGTAGCAAGTATAATAGATGTTATTATTTTCCATATGCATGCCCAATTTATAGCAATATATTATGTTAAATAATAATAATAATAATAATAATTTTTATTTGTTCAAAATGTTTACAAAAAACAGTATAACCCCTAAGGGTGTCGAACAGTGTCAAAAGGTTGACAATAATTATGATGAGTGGGTTAAACAACTCTAAAAGGTTTACTTACGTCTTAATAATAAAATTCATAATAAAAAAAAGCCATAAACGGCAAAGACATGCACAGAAATCAACAATACAATTAAAAGATCAATTTCCGCAAATTTCAACACAAATAACAATCAATAAATGGGATATAAGAAAGACCGAAGTGGCATCATAAGTACATACATAATAACATTTAGCACCATATTGTTTTTTTATCAGTATATATTGTTGGCTAGAGTGGGGAATACTGTGGCACGTTCAGGGGTAAATTCTTCTGACACGGTACCATTTATTTTTAAGTAATTTTATATTTTTACATAAACTTTTTTCATTCGTGTTGACATTTTATCCCTTGGGGTAAAAACATATCCCCACCACGGATTTATTAAGACTTTGCCCTAACTGCTAAAGATATAAAGCTGGACCTTGCGTACAGCTTTAGTTTAGGCCCCAGCCATCCACGATAAGAAATGATCTATGATATCGCAAAACTCGCCCTATAAGGGGGCTAAAGTAACACCTAAAAACTAAATATTTTTTATATTTAAACTACTAGTTCTCGTTCTAAGAAAAACGTCAAACTACGTCAATTTTTATTTACTTATTTTTTGAATAAAACTACTTTTTTGGTGTTAGAATTTTACCCCAGATTTACTTTAGGTTTCAGACATCCACCAAGAAATAATTTTGTAAAGCTTCTAAAAGGGTAAAACCCACCACTGCTTTGCCAGTACGCAGATGATTCGATTGTGATATTGTCTGGGTATGATGAGGCTCAGCTATCGGGGGAGTGTTCGTGTGCAGCTGGAGCTATGCAGGACTGGTGCATGGGAAGCGGCTTGAGATTAAACTGTGAGAAGATAGGGCTGGTGAAATTCAGCAAAACCACAAATTCAACAGAATCTCTGTATGTAAAATTAAATGGCAAGACCATACCCGTGGTGAACTCGGTCAAATTTTTGGGAGTCACACTCGATTCTACGTTACACTGGGATCAGCACCTGCAGGGGCTTCAATCAAGGTTGAATAGCCTTCGCGCTCTAATAAGGAGAATAAGAGGGGTTCTCACGACTTCAGCTCTGCGCCAATTTTACTTTGCGGCGGTACAATCAGTGCTAAGCTACAGTATAATGTTCTGGGGCTCTTCTTGTGGTGCCAAGTACATATTTCTGGTGCAGAAACGCATAACCATATGTTTACTGAGACTTCCTCCAAGGGAATCATGTCGACCCTACTTTCGGTCTTTGGGTATTTTGGGTGCCCCATCCCTATATTTTTTAAATTTAGTAATGTTTCTCAAAAAGCATAACAACCTATTTGAGCAAAATTTCCATCAATTCAATGACAACCGTAACAAGAGGAAGAGGTGACCTTTATATACCGGCCCATAATTCGACCTACTTTAAAAAGGGTCCATATTATATGGCAGTCAAAGCCTATAATATACTCCCCACAGAGGTTAGAAGTAGGGAAACATTGGCGTCATTCAGAGGAGCTGGACTTCCTTCATACTAAATGTTTTTATGATTTTAACTTTAGGTTTTAAATTTATTGTTAACAGTGTGTCTCTTTCTGTTTTTGGGGTGTAGGATTGTTGTGTATACTATTTTTATGTTTTAAAATTATTTATGGTTTTAATATGTTTTTAATTATTTAAGTAAAATATATTATAATGTTTACAGACGATTAAATCGTCCTTTTGATTACGTTGCTATGTCAATTATTATTATTGTTATTATTGTTATTATTGTTATTATTGTTATTATTGTTATTATTGTTATTATTGTTATTATTATTAGTATTAGTATTAGTATTAGTATTATTATTATTTATATAATTTTTAATTTCAAAACTACTGGGTTCCACGAAAGAATACATTTTAAAAGGTATATGGTGAATTTTCTCGCCAATTATATCACAGCGATATTTAAAAATATTTTTTTGCGTTGTTTTTGTATCAAGATTTACAGGTCTAAATAAAATAAACCATTTCCATAACGTCCTGTATTTAGAAAAAGTGAGTAATTGACATAAAGGATAAACAATTAAACTAAAAAATACGAATTTTGAATAACTTGGCGTTCCGTAATGTCAAAATTAAGAGTAATAACGCGTGCATCGGTTTAAATATTGGCTTTTATGTATAATTTAATAGATTACAGGGAAAACTTATTACTTTATTCGGACCTGCATCAAACATGTATTCATTTTAAATTTTATATTTTTAATTTAGGGTGTGCAACCTTCAATTCGAAAAGAAGTTTGGAAATTCCTGCTAGACTACTTTCCTTGGGACAGTACCTCAGGAGAACGACAAAAATTAGTTTCACAGAAAAGCGACGAGTACTACGTCATGAAACTTCAATGGAAATCGATGACAAAGGCGCAGGAGGAAAATTTTTCGGATTACGCCCAGCGAAAAAGTATAATAGAAAAGGATGTAAATAGGTAACTGTTTTTTTATGTACATTTTCAGAAAAATATGTAAACCTAAAAAAAAATTTGTCAATAACTTAAATAATTTCATTTTACATAAAAGCCCAATTTTTAGAAAGAGGCTTATTACGTTGGCGATCCGCCCTGTTAAACATAATTTTTTTATTATTTTATAAATTATTGTTTTTATTTTTAGAACCGACCGAGCCCTTGAGTTTTACGCCGGGGACAACAATTTTAACCTACAAACTCTAAATGACATTTTAATGACATACGTCATGTACAATTTTGATTTAGGTTATGTTCAGGGGATGAGCGACCTACTATCTCCGATATTAATGCTCTTGAAAAATGAATCCGATGCATTTTGGTGTTTTGTTGGGTTTATGAATAAAGTGGTAAGTAGAGTAACGGGAACAATCCAGTTCCCACCATGTAACTTTTAAAGGGCGTACATGCCCTAAATGGCAAATTTTTACCTACGCTAGTAGGGATGGTATGTTCCAGGCCACACCGTGCCCCGAGGGCTAATATCTGTGATGTCATATTATGTCCAGTGCAACGATATTACGTCACCAGAGTGTAGCTAACGTCAGTGAAAATATGACTGATATCCTTGAACACTAATGCCCAGTTGTATAGGTTCTGTTTAATTTGAACGCTAAAGATAAGATTAAGCACCACTTTAATGTTAAGATTAATAAAATATATCAGTTTTATAAGTCACGGTTAAACCAAATAGTCGCTAACTTCATAGCGAATTTTAAACTAAAAACTGAACTTAACTTATCATATCTTACCGTTTTACAATTTGTTGCCTTGAACGTATAATATAATAATAATAATAATAATAATAATATCTTTATTGTCATAATAAATCATTCACGAGTGAACATTGACAACGTCAGTGGAAAAAATTACTAAGATAACTAACAATCTCACAGTACATAGTCAAACAACAATTATATTCAAACTGAAGAATACCCTATTATATATAATATATACCTACACATACACAAAAAGTCAATAAGACAATCAAGACAAAAAATAAAAACTTTAAGACAAAATAAACAATAAAAGTAACAGTTCAAAAACAAAAACCGGAGCAGCAAACTGACACTTCACTAATTATGTGTTCAGAAGAAGAAAATCATTGAGCGTGTAAAATTCTTTGTCAATTAAAAAGGTCTTTAAGTGACGCTTAAACAATTCACTGCCCCTGATGGCCCTAAGATTATCAGGTAAAGAGTTATATACCTTAATGCAACTCATGAGAGGACCCTTATGAAACAGAGATGTTCGGTGAGCCGGTGTTAGCAAGTCATTTCTACCCCTAGTTTGAATGTTATCATAAACATCTCTATTTCGAACAAAAACACCAGGATTTGACTTGACAAATACAGCACAGCTATATATAAAGAGAGATGGCACAGTCATGATGTTTAGCTGTTTAAATTTACCTCTACAAGAATCCCGATAATGCATCCCCAACATAATTCTTACTATTCTCTTTTGCATCACAAAAACTCTATGTGCATTTGCAACCGAAGCACGGTACCAAAACATGATACTATATGCAATCACAGATTGCACACCGGACATATAAAAAATTCTTACAACATTCAAACTAACCTGGTGATGCAAAAAACGAACAGCGTATGCTGCCTTGCTGATTTTACTTACAACGACGTTGACCTGTTGTGTCCACTGAAGTCTCTCATCCAAAGTGACTCCTAGAAACTTGACAGATTGTGCCTGCCCTATACTTTTTCCTTCAATAGGGACGTATAAAGATTCATTAGAATTATTTCCTCGAAAAACAATTAAACAGGTTTTTTTGGTATTTAAAATAAGATTATTGGCTGAAGACCATTCTAATACACTTGCCGCAATCTCAGTAGATTTTGTTGATAGTAACATCTTGCTCGCACAGGACACTATGCATGACGTATCATCAGCGAACTGATACAGGGATGAAATGTCAATTTTCTTGTTGAGATCATTAGCAAATATCAAAAATAAAATGGGCCCCAATATAGAACCCTGTGGTACGCCCTTTTTAACTGTAATAACCTCTGAGAATACTGTTTGTTGATCCGAGCTGACACAAACCGTCATCTTCCTATTTGACAAATAAGATTTAATAAAATTATTAGTCACACCGCGAACACCATACCACTCTAACTTGCGCAACAATATGTCATGATCAATCAAGTCAAACGCCTTACTCAAATCAAAGTATAGACCTGATACCATCATTCCTCTATCTATTTGTTCTATTATATTATTAAGCGACTGAAAAATAGCTGTTATCGTTGAACGCTTTGGCAGAAAGCCATGTTGACCAGCATAGAATAAATTATTTTTAATAAAATAGTCCAACAATCTAACATAAAACACTCTCTCAAAAATTTTTGAGAAAACTGATAAGATGGACACTGGTCGATAATTTGAAATATCACTGCGGCTTCCATTCTTATAAATGGGCACCACTTTAGCCAACTTTAGTTTGTTAGGAAACACACCAGACTCAAAACATTCATTTATAATACCCGCAATGGGAGCGCTGATGATCTCAGACACCGCCTTAATAACACTGACAGGTACCTCATCCACACCAGTGGAGTACTTCATCGGCAACAACTTAATAACCTGGCTAACTTCCTCTGCAGTTGTTGGTAAGAGAAAAAAAGAATATGGTACCGACTGCATGGCGTTGTCAAAGTTATGATTTTTCAATTCATCAGAAAGATTACTGAGATCAAATTGTTTTAAGAAAATACCTGCCAGTGTACTAGTGTCTGTAATAAGCGTTTGATTATGTAACAGCTCAATTTGACTGGATTTTTTATTATTATTCTGAATGCTATTAAGTAGTTGCCATGTTGATTTAGTCACATTACCCGAAGCAGTTATTACACTGTTATTGAAACTTTGTTTATAATGTCTGATATACTTTTTAAAAGCCTTACGTTCAGTCCTATAATGATTTAAAATGCGTTCATCATTCGTTCTTTTATACAGTGCATACATGTCACGAAGATTCGAGGACCACTCTCTCACTTCACCCGTCACCCACTTTTTACCAGTGCTGGACTTTACAGTAGTTTTATTTAGTGGCAAGAAAATGTCGAAATAATGCCTAAATATTCTATAGAATATTTCATATTTGGCATCGCAATTGTGTGCTAATGCCAAGTCATTCCAGCCTTCATTTCCAATAGCATTCTTAAAGCCCTCGATATTCTGCTTGCTAAAATTTCTACGCCAGCATGTAGTTCTCTTTGCCTTAATTTTCAAATCTATAAGTTTCAACACCAGTGCGTAGTGATCCGACACATTTGTCTTTATTATATTACCAGTAAACTCATGATCATTTAAAGTAGAGAAAATATTATCTAATTGACTACTGCTTGTATTTGTTACTCTGGTCATACCAGCAATGTTTGGCTTTAAATTATAAGTTACAAACAGGTCATATATGTCCATGGCACCACCGCGACCGTCAGGAACATCAAACCTTACATTAAAGTCACCACACACATACAATGTTTTACACTTACCAAAAACCTCATCCAGCAGACATCCCATTACATCCAAGAAGATAGACATATTGCCGTTTGGAGAGCGATAAACAGAAACTACAATACAAATATCATCACTCAATGTTACCTGGGCACAACAAAATTCACAATCAGTAGCTACAGACTTTACAAATGTATCAAGGGGTTTCATCGTTAAGTTAGATTTAACATAAATAGAAGTACCTCCGCCCCTGGAGGAAGCTCTGCAAAAACTACTTACTAAAGTGTAATTATTTATTCTATACATCTCAATTTCATCATTATTAAGCCAGTGTTCATTAAGACATACTATCCCTGGCTCTTCCTCATCCAATAATATTTCCAACTCGTTTATCTTATTTCTAACACTTCTAATATTGAAAGACAATATATCAGTTCGTGCTGCTAGCTGATCAACTGAGGAGGCTGTACGATTTCTAAAAAATGTTGATCGTCACTATTACTATCAGATATATCTGGCAACAACAATTGACTATTTTCCTCCTCAGAAAACCCTCTTTGTGCGTCGATGCCAGTCATCGCCGCACAATCCATAAGTACCCCTGTCAATACACTCTTTAAAACAATTCTACACCCTGTACGCCTCAAAACATAGTTACTCAAAAGATTACAAATCGAAAACGTACTGTGTCGAAATTGAATACCTCGCTTATAATTTTCAACAATTCTGATTGATGTATTATTCACTTTATTAAATTTGGAAATACAATCGTAAACCTTGGAGCACAAAGAATCAAAGTAATCATGCTTAATAGTAAAAATACAATTAGTGAACTTAGCAACAGCGAGAAGTGACTTCAAATCAGTAAAATTTCTAATGACCACCGATCTAAGATCCAATGAGATTATTACACAATCAGACTTTGAATAATTTCTAGCGTAATTAAAAATTGTATCCCTTAAAGTTTTCAAACTAATATACGGCTGAGTAATACCGAAGATTGCATAGTCATTCATTCTAGAGTTATTTTTCAAACAAATAGCCCAATCTCTGCAACTTTGATCACCAAACACTAACAAATGATTGTTTTTTTTTAAATCGCATATACCTTCCTTTGGCGAACTTTTTAAGAAATTATGTTGATCTGCAATTTTTTTCAGCTCCCCTTCCATTTCATAGGCTATATTATTGACTGGAAACTCCGATACTCTCATTTTAAGTTGATTTATTTCATTGATGTATGTTTCATTGTCCATGGATAATGTTTCAATGGAAGTTTTCATACTCGCAATTATACCCATTAGTTCATTTTTTTCAGTTTCCGAATAATAAATTTGTTGCATGTTTTCTTGAATTCTCCTTTCCAGTTCATTGTTCATCTTCTTGTACAACAATAGCTCTTGATTAAACTCTTCAATCATATTTGAGTATTTACTGACATTACTATCAACACCCACATCTGACTGCACCTCCACACTATTTTTTCTAATTTCAGGTGTTTGAGTTGCTACATTCGAAACTTGTACATTGTGCCAATCATCGATAATTTTATTTTATTAATAATAAAATCACATCATTATCATATTTTATAAGTATTTTTGGATTTTTAGGTTATATGTTAGAAGTATGTCATTTTTTCCTATTTTAATCCTAAGATTGATTTTCAACGGGTGCTTTTTGGCCTGTTAAATTAACTGTTAGTTAAACCCCAAGTTTGGCGCTAATCGCAACCTATAATTCCAAACCAACGGTTAATCTGAACATTTTTAGATAACCGCAACCTATAAAAATGAAATGCTGATTAACCGGAACCTATACAACTGGGCATAAAGGAACCTGTCGTACGTGTCAACGTAACAAACTGTTAAATGGAGAAGATATTCTCCGAACAAACTATTTCGTTGAATCTTAGTATGTTTGCCAATATTTTTGAACCCTAATTAAAACTTATCGCTGGCGACGGAATAAAACTCTAGTTTACGTAGTTATAGCTGCTCCCTAGAAGCGTCACTGTTAAGTTATTTTTATAGGTTAGTTGGAGAATAAAAATCCTTTCTACCTTATATAAATATATTATTTAAACTGGCCTACGCGTTTCGGCTTTTAAAACGCTATCTTCAGGGCATAGAGATAATAAAAATTTACATATAGGGCAACACAGCAAGACGCACCCAGTTAACACACAAATAACATAGGTAGGCTGTTTGTAAATAATCATGATTTGACGTAATTTTATATTTTATTCTATACTATGAGTGTTACTTATTAATTTGTACCTATGCTATAATTTGTGTGATGAAAATAGACGGGTCGCGAGCTTTAAAATTTAAGTTCTTGCTCAAGAAATTGTAAAAGTTGACCTTCAATTTATTTTTACTTGTAAACAGCTAAAATTTGACCCAAATTCTTGCCAAAAAATTGGAATTTCTTCGCAATTTTTGATCAAGTTGGTAAATAAGGTAGTGATTTCTGCATTTTTAGTAGTTGCAAACCTATAAGATTTTGAGGATAGAAAATCGTTTTTAAGGGTTTGTTTCTAAAAGATTCTTCGTCGTGTTTTTAGTTCGAAAAGGAAAAGTACAAGTCAATTAAACTATAAACCAAATAAAAGCAGCAAAATAACCAATCTTCGATGTTATCGCGTACCTAACCTCAACTCAAATATTAGTTGGTATATAACTTGTATTGATTTTTACAATCTGGCAAAAACTTGGATACGGGGAAAACATTTTCAAGCACAATTTCTTGTTTCAGAATTTGAAAAAGTTCTTTCCCGAGAACTTGACCCGTGGAATACTTTCACCCTTGGATTAATATAAACATACCTAGGTATTTACTTTCTTCTTTTATACAGGGTGTTCTCAAAGTTGAGTCATTTATTTTACCAGGTTGTAGAACTCGTAAAAATAAGTAATTGTACCAAAAATAATTTATATAAAAGTTGCAGAATAAAGAAGTCATTAACAATTGAAAAAATGTAAAATTTAAAAACTTAAGACCTGCTCTTTGGTATTCTCGACCACTAAAACCCGTGAAATGAATGAATGATAAGTAATTTGTATCCTACATAAAAATAAGCCATACCCAGCAGTATCGCCAGTAAACAAAACATTCATAACGCAGTGGTCGAGAATATCAAAAAATCAGGTCTTACAGTTTTTAAATGTTACATTTTTTCAATTGTTAATAACTTCTTTATTCTGCAACTTTTATATAAATGATTTTTGGTACAATTACTTATTTTTACGAGTTCTACAACCTGGTAAAATAAATGACTCAACTTTGAGAACACCCTGTATAGTATAAGTATAAAGAAAAGTGTCTTTTAAACTTTTTGAAGCAATATATGCCCGACAAATAAAATATCACACGCATCGGGATAATCTGTCTTGCTGTGTGTTTCTCTTTATTTTCATACCTTGTTTGTGTAGCCTAGGCTTAGTTTGATGTGTTTAAATTGATCACAATAAAATAAGGTTATATACCAAGATACATCACTACTCCATACTACTGAAAATACGAAATACCCGGTATTTTACCACTATTTGGCGTAATAAAATCATACAACGGCTTTTACTAGTCATTGTTTATATTCCAATCGGAGTCACTAAAAGCACAAACACAATTCACTAAACTACACAAAAACTAGAAATCCGTAAATATTAAACACCCATAATAAACAAAAGGGATCCACCGAGAAACCTTAAAACACAACAAAAATGGCCCCGAGGCGGTTCTGGAGTGTATTTTGAGTATGTCGCTAAAGGACAGGCCGATAATAAGAGGTTTGTGCGCATGCCCAATTCTGCTGGGAGAGAAGGCATTTGACTCGCGAGCCGTGCGCTCAGACGTATTTTTTCACCCATTAAACCTAACTTTTGTTTGCGCACGAGATAAGATCTACGTATCTAAAGGTAAATGTCTATGGTGTTGACTAGGTGCTGTGTTGCCCTATATGTAAATTATCATTATCCCTACGCCCTGAAGATGACTTTTTAAAAGCCGAAACGCATAGGCCAGTTTAAATAACATATTTATAAACTAGACTCAAGTTTAACCGTGATTTTAAAATTTAATGTTCTTTTTAACGTAACTGATTTTCTCATAATAGTAGTAGTAGTAGTAGTAACATGTTTTATTTAGCAAAAAGGTAAAATTAAATATTTTTTATTAAATTTTTTTAACAATTTTTTATAAATTTATTTTTAAAACGCAACCTTCTTTTAACAAAAACAGACAGAGAAGTAAAACATTTTGCAAATTGCATCAAATAAAACGTGTCATTTTCTTTTTTATGTAAATGTAATTTTAAACTTTTTTTAATTAGTTTTAATGGTATTTGAGATTTAATAGAATTTTCCAAATTATTATATTCTATCAAACCTTTATGAAAAATAGACTTATAGGCTAATGGTTTAGACACTCTATCCACATAAAAAATTTGATTAGTCGTAATGCGCGTTTGCCAAAGACTTTTATTGGTTTACCTTTCAAGAAGATACTTTTTGACCCTAAATCTACCAACAACCCATGTGTGGTAAAAGCGAATCAAAATAACGAATCTAATTAAATTTTCTTCTAGCGCTGGCAAAATACGCAATGACATGTAGAATATTGTACAAGGTTTGCAATATAACTGATAAAGTGCCAGACTTTTTATTTTACAAAAAATGTTCATATACCTTTTATACGATAGAATGTCCTCCAATAAACAGTTAATACATAATATATAACATATAATAAAACTTTAAATATTTTTTAGATATCAAACTTCGACATAGATCAAGCTGGAATGAAGGCTCAACTGGAAAACCTGCACACGTTGCTTAGTTTTGTCGATCCGCCCCTTGCCAACTATTTGGATAATCATGAAAGTGGAAATATGTTCTTCTGTTTTCGGTGGCTCTTGGTGTGGTTCAAGAGGGAGCTGAGTCAGGACGATGTTATGAGGTAATTTAAACTTTAAAATGCTGTTGAAAAATAACGTTTATGAAACAACTAGTCTAGAAAGTGTTTTAATCCATTGTGTTACGTTGGTCTCACGATTAACAGACGGTAAAAAAGATCGTTTTAGAAAAACTATATTTATTTATAATACTTACTATGTATATCAAACCAAAAGTATATTCGGTTTTCAGCAGCTTGATCCTAATACAAAATTTTGTACCTACCTCTTTATCAGTTTTATAGCCCCAGAGAAAAAGGTTATTATAAGGTCTCGAAAAGTAATTTTTTTTTACGATTACCAAAACCCTTCTAGCGAGGAAAGTAAATTTAGTATATTATACCCGGCATCGAGCATGGTTAATGAATAATAATATAAAATTATACACAATTTTATAAATCGTGATATGAAAATCATTGAATTATGGATGTATAGTCATAAATTAACATTAAATTTGGAAAAATCCTCGTTTATGTATATTTATACAGAAGTGATTTAAAATTAAAAGTCGGAAAACAATCAAATAAAATTACATTTTTGGGGTTGATAATAGATGAAGCTATTAATTGGAGTGAACACATTGAATACATTAAACAGAAAATAGTTGCACCAGTGGGGATTTTAAAAAAACTCAGTTTTTTGACTCCAGATTATATGTTACTTCCTATTTATTTTGCTATTATTCACTCTCATTTACAATATTTAACTTTAATATGGGGATCAACTTTTCAAAATTTGCTTAAACCTTTACAAGTTTTACAAAATAAAGCAATTAAAAATGTATGTTGCTTGGATATACAATATTCCACTAAACTTTTATATGAAAATTTTAATATTATGTCATTTAAGGATATTCACTTAATGCAAAATATTGTTTTTGTTCACCAAATTATATAAAAAAAAATAAACATTCAAATATAAAGTTCAATTACAGACGTGACGTACATGATCATTTAACTAGAACTGTTTTCAACATTGATTTACCTTTAATACACACTAGGGCAGGTCAGAACTCCATTTATTATCAAGGTATGAAATTTTACAACGAAATACCCCAAGAATTGAAATTTTTAAATATAAAACGTTTTAAACTAATAACTAAGAAAATACTTAAAAAAGGGAAAGCTAAATTTTAAACTAAAAAATATTTAAACGTGCACTTTTATGATTAATTATTCTTTTCAAAATTATTTATAAATGATATTTAAACGATATTATTAGTTATATTATTTTATTAAAATAAATAATATTTGAATAATTTTATACCATATTTAAATTTTTTTATTTTTTTATTGAATATTAACATTTTAGGTATTATTTTTACTTACCTTGTATTTTAATTAGTTATATTTAACAATTGATGTTGTTTTTTGGGTTTGTTCAAGTAGGCTTGTAGGCTTACCTACTTGAAATTATAAATTTGGTACGGCTTTCTTTTCCACCCTGTATAATATTAAAGTGCATTGGTTACGTCATAGGCGCACCATAATATTAATCTGCAAGAACAGTCTTTTAAACTCTGCAAACCGCATTAAAATCCGTGATGTCGTTTCCTACCTACAGACCTGTAATAAAGGTATTAGAAAAACGATTTGTCGAACTTAATGATGGGCCGTTGATATACAATTTCGTCATTTCTTATCAAGTAGTTTTTAGAACAGATCAACGGAAATAGATGCTATACCTTTTCAGAAATTTGACCTTATCACAATATGTACCTACTTTTCTTCTTGCGAGGAAAGTAAAAGAAACTTTATAGTAAAAATTAAATTTATATATTTTTTGTTTTACCTTGTATAAACAATAAATTTTGTTTCCTGGAAAGTTTCAAATAATAGAGATTCCTCCCTATTTCTCTTTACCTACCTTTTATTTTATTTTCAGATTTTGGGAAGTCCTGTGGACAAGTTATCCCTGTGAAAATTTTCACTTATTAATAAGTGTTACCATTTTGGAACATGAAAGATCTGCTTTAATGGAAAATAACTATGGATTTACCGAGATACTTAAAGTAAGATTTTTTTGTATCAATACTGTTTAAAGTTGAAGTTTTATGAAGTAATTATTGTTTGAAACTTAATATGTCCTATCTAACAGTTATTGCCAATTATGAAGAATGTTTGATTTTCCTTTATTGTTTATGTTGTTGATGCACTCCATGCTGGAGCGTTACGTCCGTAAACATTTATTTGTCATAAAATTAATTATTGTAAATTATAATGGTGGTATTCTATAACTTATTTTATAACGATATAATAAGGCACAATATTTTTGAAACTTGTTGAAAACGGATGTTTTTACAGAATATCTAAAAATAATTATCGAAGAAAAGATAAGCTAAAAATGTGTAATACTGCGTTTTAACCTGAATGATTTATCGAGCTTTCTTGCCTGTTTGAAATTTAGTATTTTCTATTTAAGTTATTCAACCAAACGTTAGAGTTTTTTCAAACTTTCTGCTTTTATAGGGATATATATGAAAGTTGATTTAGCGTACTTTATATTTTCATTTTTGGTCTCGGGTATTTGTGGGGAAGAAGACTAATAAAACACACGTTTTACGCTTTTAGTTTTTTGCAACGTTTCGGTTTATTCTCTTAAACCTTTTTCAATAGGTAAGAAACGATATGATTAGTATAGATACACTTTCAAATAATAAAAACTAGTCATAGTGACTAGAATATTTCTAAAGATTACATAAAAACTACACACTTACTTACTTACTCTACAATAATTGTAAAAGAGTGCTGATATTTTACTTACTGAATCTGGTATTTATTATGCATTATGCATATGCACATGTCTTTATTGATTTTTTGAAGTACATTTTTTTTAAAAATAAACCATTAGTTAATATAGTTGTCAAATATCACTAATTAAGGAAATAATGCACTGGCTAATCATCGATTCGATACTGATCATACTTTCGAATTTACAATACCAAAATCAGTAAAAAGCGTTTTTGTAAACGGTCCGTGAACGAAATGAATTGGATTGAGTTGACTGAAAACACTGCCAACTTGAGAACCGACACTTCTAATATTGGTAACATTTATAAAGATGTTCTCCATAATTACAAAAACAACCTCTTAATTTTTTGACTATTCCCAACATTATTATAAAACCGTAAAACGATAGATAAGGAATGAACATAAAATCTACTAGAACAGCAGACAGGAATTCAATCACAGCAAATCAATCTGCACCGTATGCAACTATACAATGGAGTCCTTGTTACGGAATCGCATTAATTCCGAGCCCGCTGTAAGATGTCGTGGTCCATAAAATATGGCCGCCAGAGAAATATAATAATTTAACTAAGCAAGACCAATTATTTAGTTCTGGGGTCTGTATTCCGGCCGACACCATAAAAGCCAACAAGTCTACGGTTTTGGGATACCTTGGAGCCGCGTTTAAAGCGATACAGTTGTTTTATTTTCTACAAAACAACAGAACTAGGGGTGGGAAAAAGCGTGATTTTCCTGTCACAGCTCCAAGCTGTGACAGCTCCATATCTGAACCTGTGACTTTGTCACAGCTCCGGAATTGCAATTTGCAGGGAGGCTGACTGCGAAAGCACAAACGAACGGCAGCGCACCAGCGCGGTAGCGGTTTCACACTTATTTATATTCCGCTCCGCCAACAAGCTCCTTCTGTGCTTCGACACAGCACAGCGCGTGATTTATATTTTATAGAAGCGGCGGCGACGCTCAAATGAATTCTCCGAATTACTTTTTGAACGAGTTCCACAAAATGTTTATTTTTCTTTTATTAAATTGGTATTTTCTATTTTATTATAATATTATACGTGTGTCTCTACCGCACCGTTAGGTCTTTTTTATGCCGCACCGTCGTCGGGTCCGCGAACCTCATATCCAGCGCGGTCACGTGAGTCACGTCGTCGCAGGTCCTTTAGTCGAAGCGGAAGCCATAGCGCGCACCGGCCGGTCCGCGAACCTCATATCTAGCGCGGTCACGTCGTCACAGCTCCTTTAGTCGAAGCGGAACTGGTCGCGACTGTGACAGGCCCGGAGCTGTGACAAAATCACAGGTCGTGAAATCACACCACACCCCTAAACAGAACATAATGTGATTTTTGCGTTCATGCATTCTAAGTGCCGCTGGCGACCGCAGTAACAAGCAGGTGCCGCGGTCGATTTAATTCGAAGAAATTCAGCGATAAGAAAATTTTACAAAGAAGACTGTAAACGACGTTTCCGAGATTGGTTGCAGATAAATCACCAGAAGGCCGGCAATTGGTAATTTTGGTGATGGCTGTGTTGTGAGACGACCCCAGACGCATAATCTGCCAAAAATCGGCATCTGAGAATTTTGATCCAAAATTCGCCGGAAAGTCCGCGGACCTTCTTTCTAGTCTGAAGGCCTCGGGGAGAGTGTGCCTAACTCACCCGCAAGAATTTTCGACCCCTGCGAGAGACGTTAATTTTTGAAATTTTCCAAAGAAATTATTGTTCCTTATAACTCGGAACAGGACGTTCCGCGGAGTTTACGACCTACATATAAGAACGATACAGGAAGACACGACGGTTTTTTTGGCGCAAGAACCGCACGCCTAGCTGGTCCGCGAAAGAAAATAGCGGTACCTACATATAATATGATTTTTGGAGAAAGTTTAGAAATGAGGATTTTTATGATCCTGGCACGTAACGAGGTTACTAGAAAATGGGACCGTACGTGCCGACGGTGGTCCTAGTACCCTGAAATTTGGCACTGAAAATTATAATGTTCGGAAGAGTAGAACATTCACCGTCTAGACGTCGTGTTAGTGGCAGTAACACCCAAGGGCGCCCAGTTAATAAAAGAAACGATGACTGGAAGCGTATGTCTTTGATGCCGGCATTGATAACGTGGAAAGTAACGTCATCCAACCCCGTCCCACTATCGTCTGAGGAGATGAGAGTCAAACGCAAAGAAGACCAACTAAGCAATCCATAGCCGCGCTTGCAAAAATCAGGGATGATATTATTGAATACGTTAGTGAGGACCAGAGGAGTACGGCTATGGATGACAACCTAAGCTGCAAGTTTGCAGAAAAAAGAGGGGAAACGGTACAGGACATAATCTGCCACTGTGGGTCATTGGACCGGAAAGGGCAACAAATGCTCAGGCAACCAAGACTAGAACCAGAGGATATCCCGACACTTTCTCCAGTTGATCTACACAAACTAGTGTAAGGAACTGGGATCAAAAAATGGGTGGATCTGGCCAAAGTGCATCCGGTACTTGGACGGACCATCAGAAAAAAAATCACTGGTTCTTGTTTATCGCACGTGTATCTATACTAATTATGTTCTTTTTTAGTCCTTTAAAAAGGTTTACGACAATAAACCGCAACGTTGGGACTAAGTAAGTAGTAAAACGTGTTTTTTATTGAAGTGTTCTTTTCTTCCCTACAAATAACCCACACACAAATTTGGGATATATTTTCAATAGTACCTACTAAATTTTAGAAATTATGGACATTATTAATTTTTAAAAGTTTCTTTACCTCAGACAGGTTAGCAACGGCCTTTGGCAACGCAGTAAATTAAACGACGAAGGCTGTTACCACTAAAAACTTCTAAAATTAATTTCTTTAACTCCAATTGTTTTAATTTTGGAAAAATGTTCTTTAAATAAAAAAAAATCGTATATTTTCCTTTTGTACAAAATGGCGTTATTAGTTTTTGAGATATCATCGCCACCTTAATTTTTTTAAATACGGACGTATTTTATTTTTCAGATTACGTTTTACCTCAAATACAATAATCTAATACTTAATCCTATTTAAATTGTACCTAATCAGGAAAAAAAATAAAAACATTGAATGAATGAATGAATTTATTAAATTTACCTAATAGAATTGAAACAATATAGAAATTAGTTATTTTATTTAAAAAACTTTTTACGAAACTTAACCTAAGTAAAACTAAATTTAAAATAGGTACAATATTGTCGTTTCATTAAATGATCGCAATGGCCTACTTGATTTTATGAAACTAAAATTAATGAAACATGTGTTTATTTCTTAAACCAAATTGCCAGGAGTCAAAACGCAAATTATATTATTTATTTCTATTTAATTTTGAAATTGGTTCGTTTTTTAATCGAGGAGAAACGCGATGTTTCTCACACTCCGTATAATAATATTTACGAAATGCAGCAACGTATAATCGATGCCATCGGGCAATACACGCTTTAAACAAATCGCAGAAAGGACCAATCGTTGTTTGAAAATCAAGGAGGTTATTTCGAGAAATTGATGACACTACATTATTACACCAATTATTAATTTAGGCTTTCTTAAGTAGGTTAAGTTTTGTAAAAAATTTTTTAAATTTTTTTTTACTGATTTCTATTTTGTTTTAATGTTAGCTAGTTAACTGTTAGTCCTGATTATGAATAGTTTATGCCGAAACGTAAGTAAATATACGGTTGAGTAATACATCATTAAATTTAAGGTAAAACGGACCTACTCTAAAAATAAAATTAAAAAAACTCCAGAACCGTTTTTGAAAAAATGAAGTTTATGATTATATCTGAGTTAAGAAAAACATGACCCAGTGACCTGTTACGCGGCTTAAACTAAAGAACACTTATCGCACGATCGATTTTTGCTTATACAGTATCACCAGTAAAGTCCGCATCATATGGGATTTTTTTTTATTAATAGCTTTATTCAAAATTGACATAAGTTCTGCTAGGATCGAGATGAAAATTAAGCAAAAAAATAGTAGCCACGTGATTCGCATTATCTGTCAAATTTTAATTTTTTCCAAAAAATAATTCAAAAGTGGGGTTATTTCTAAAAATATCGAAAAAAGTTATTAGAAAAAGTTTTTTTATGCAGTTTCTAGCCCACATGCAAAATTTCAGCTGCATAAGATAATTTTGCTTTTTTACCTATATTTTGTAAATTGCACCACTTTTGCAAAATAAGACCCAACGCAACCTACATAACATAAAACTTCTCAGTTTTGACAAAGCTTTATTTCAGATACTTTTTCTTTAAAGTAGCGCCATATTAAATGTGTGTTTTTCTACAAAATCAAAATTGGGCTATTAAAATTTGGTCGCATGTGATGCAAAGTTTATTTGTTTTTGGCCCTGTATAAGGTAACTTCATAAAATAATTATTTCTGAAAACGTAGTTTGTGTCTGAAAGTAATAACCCTTAATATTAAGACAAAAAATAACACAGTGTCTTCAGTAAAGTGTTTTTTAAGTGGAAAATAAATTTTAGCTTACCTTAACGTAAAGCTTATCTATTTTCAACGATTTAATTTAAAACCCCTTTACTTTTTTTTTTGTTTTTTTACTTTCAGGCACAAACTACGTTTTCAAAAATACTTATTTTATGAAGTTACCTTATACAGGGTCAAAAACAAATAAACTTTGCATCACATGCGACAAAATTTTAATAGCCCAATTTTGATTTGGTAGAAAAACACACATTTAATATGGCGCTACTTTAAAGAAAATGTATCTGAAATAAAGCATTGTCAAAACTACGAAGTTTTATGTAGGTTGCGTTGAGTCTTATTTTGCAAAAGTGGTGCAATTTTCAAAATATGGGTAAAAAATCAAAATTATCTTATGCAGCTGAAGTTTTTTGCATGTGGGCTAGAAACTACATTTAAAAAACTTTTTCTAATAACTTTTTTCGATATTTTCAGAAATAACCCCACTTTTGAATTGTTTTTTGGAAAAAATTAAAATTTGACAGATAATGCGAATCACGTGACTACTATTTTTTTGCTTAATTTTCATCTTGCTCGAAGCAGAACTTGATGCCAAAGTCAAATTTTGAATAAAGCTATTAATAAAAAAAATCCCATATGATGCGGACTTTACTGGTGACACTGTATAACATGCAACAGGTAAATAAGTCAATAATCGGGGCTGTGTTTGGAAAATCCTTTACAATAATAATTGTTATTGGTTCAAAGAGCAGTAAAACTTTAAATTACTTTGAACTTTTAAATGATTGATTTGACTGAAACCATGTTTCTGTGAGTATACTTAGTACATCTCCGGCGGCCGCATTTGTCGGAAAATCCTTACCTTACCAAAGGCCGTTGCTAACGTGGGTCAGTTATTAATTAGGCAATATATAAAAAGTAATATTAACGTTATAAACAATGTCAAAGCCGAAGAATCTCTGGAGAAAAAATTATAGAATTGCACTATTTAAGTGTTATGATGGACGTACGTCCAAACTGGAATGTCCCAGTTCTTTTTCAAGAAAATATTTTGTAAATTACACTTTTGTTCTTTTTAGCATATAAATGAGTTATCGGGTAAACTAGATATGCCGCTAATGCTCGAGAAAGCCGAAGGGATTTTTTACCAAATAAAAGAAGCCGATCATTTAACTGACAACATAAGATTTATTTTAGGATTACCTATATTACCTCCTAATAGTATAGGTAAGTAGAATGAACTTTTCCCAGTAGTCTAATAACAGCATAATTTTTAAAAGATCGCTTTGCACTTTAATGTCAAATTTAAGGGCAAACACTAGTGACGCATTCGTCATTTTGTTTTTTGATCAATATTTCGTTACTGCTTCGTTTTATCCAAAAGTCGGCCAAATACCCATCTTTGGAGTACAACAAAAACCTACAGTTTTACGTTAGAGAAGGTCGGATTTATAAATTAGAAAAATAAATTTGACCACTTTCGTTTTTTCCCTTTTTTAATTTATCATTTAACATTTTGACTCAAAATTGTAGGTAATTCCGCCTTCCAAGCATGTCTATGATTTTTTATTTTGATTTATCAGGTACATATTTTAGCCAGCTGTTGACCTCTCGATCTACATGTTCATGGTTAGGCATAGGAAATCCCATGCAATTTTTGAGGGTGTCGAATATGGGCTCCCCTATTAATTTTAGAGAGAATGTGATTGTAGTTTTTTATAGGATGCTAGGAGTTGTGCCCTAAAAAATGCTGTGTTGTGTGTCTTTCGGTATGCCAGTTCCGGACAAATTGTAAAAAATTTTCTGGTCATTTGTAATAATTGAAGACATAAGTGGATAAAGATGTCATGTCACATTTTTAAACTTCGAAGCTATTCAATAAAACGCGTTATGACTTAGAACTTTTTAACCCATCAGATGCTGCCAAAACTATTTTTTTAAGAAAAATGCATTTTTGACGGGAGTTTAGGGTTAATTGAAGTTTCATTAGACTTTTTTAAGAACTTTTTTTTTTGGTTCTGTATATAGGCTATTGATTATGTCATATAGAAAGAAACTGAGACTTTCACGGTTTTTTATTACAGGAATCGATCAATGGGTTATAAATGAACAAAAAAACGCGGAGTGCTATTAAATTAGAGAGTGGAAATTGAAGATAGGGGTGAAATACCACCCCTTTTGGTTTTTTCAATATATCTCGTAAACAAACCAAAATTTCGATATATCTCATATGAAACTTTTTGTAGAGAATCAAGTTTCCCATCGGAGTAGCATTTTTTGAATATTAAAAAGAAAAATTTCATGCCGAAACAGTCGAAACAAACTTAAAAAAAAAGCGGAGATTTCGATTTTTTGATTTTTTTTGCTTTTTCGCCTGTATCTTTTTTTTGGGCTTAGATAGGTATAGGCATTGCTTCAAATAGAAAGAAACAGATTAAATTTCCTTTAAAATGGTGGGCGAAACAATTTTTTTGAATGAAAATTGACCGAGATATGATCAGTTGAAAATTGGTGTTTTTTTTTTGCATTTCATCCCTCTTGTACGAATATTGTTTTTGTTCGCATTTTATTTAAAAAAATTATTGTTTTACTTAATTAAAAAAGTTTTTTTACGTTTATTATTTGGTAATACATGACAAGTACACCAAATTAATGTTTGGAACAATGGTGCTACTACATTTCAACAATAATATTGTCAAACTGCATATCGATATCATCATCTAGGTATATCTTTAGTAATGTCGTCTTCTGAAATATCAGTTTCTTTTAAATTGTCACAATTAATCCCCATGTATTCTTTACAAAAAATTGAGCAAGTAATATTCATTTTTCTGCAACCACAGTTACCATGGCAACCTGTAGTGCAACCACAAGCAACTTTTTTCAGCAAAATCTCTGGCGCTGGAGGTGCCGTTGTGCGAATCGCAATTAACCCGTACTTAGACCTTTTCCAATCCCAACTCAGAGGGTCCAAGATATTTCCATTCCACTGCTGCATTTGACGATAAGTCCTCAAGCCATGCTGTTTGATAGTATCACGTGTTGGTGGTAATTGCTTCAGAGAAAAGTTGGAATTTTTAGACAGCTTACAAAACTTTAAAAATCGGCAGTTGCTCAGACTCATGTTCGTCTTTGCCCCATACAAACAAGCTGCAATGTATTCCGATGCAGAGGTAATATCTTGTTCAGTTGCATTGTCACGTAAGAATATTTCCATGTATGGCTCAAGTCGTACACTGTTTTAGTTATAAAATTCATAAATTTTTTTTGCCAATGTTAAAGAAAGCTGAAGTGGTATCATAACCTGTAGGTTAGTAGGTTAGTGAATAAATCCTAGATATTTCTGCAACTGAGGAAAATTAACTATTTCTATCAAACAATTTTGACGCTCCTTTTCCGATGTGTGGTTTCCAAAAATATACATTATCACTTTGCAACTGAGATAAAATAATGAGAAGGTCCACATCTTGTCCAACAATAAAAGCATTTTTTAACATTGATGCTTTCTCTTTTGTGCATTCGACTGCGTCCTCATCTGCTTGCACTGTATTAATGTCTACTTCCTTCAATTTTTCAATCAAATATGCAATGAAGTTATTTTTATTACTTTCGTTTGATAAAAAATTGTCTGGTTTTGTTAGTGGTTTTAAAACATCTCTAATTTGAACTCCTGGACCAATTTGCTGTGTTCGACGCAGCCTCTCTGCATTTTTCGTACTGGTGTCTGAGCCGCTTGGATAACCATCAAAAACAACAGTACATTCGGGGTAAAAAGTGTGCAAATGACGAATAAATTTTGTACTTATGTCTGCAAAAGTTTCATTACTGTTCCATACGATTTTATGTACTAAATACCCACCATCAATAACATGGTAAATATTACCGAGAGGAGCATCTTCAAGTGGTGTAAAAAATTTATACAAATCTGATTTAGTATTCTTCCTCATATTGAATCCGTCAAAAATTGATGTTGGATACGGCGCTAATTCTAATTCAAAATACTCTTCGAATTCAGCATCCGAAGACTTGCATAGAAGCATTCTATCATCATGATATCGATATGCAGTTTGACAATATTATTGTTGAAATGTAGTAGCACCATTGTTCCAAACATTAATTTGGTGTACTTGTCATTTATTACCAAATAATAAACGTAAAAAAACTTTTTTAATTAAGTAACACAATATTTTTTTTTAAATAAAATGCGAACAAAAACAATATTCGTACAAGAGGGATGAAATGCAAAAAAAACAGCAATTTTCAACTGGCCATATCTCGGTCAATTTTTATTCAAAAAAATTGTTTCGCCCACCATTTTAAAGGAAATTTAATCTGTTTCTTTCTATCTGAAGCAATGCCTATGCCTATCTAAGCCCAAAAAAAAGATACAGGCGAAAAAGCAAAAAAAAATCGAAATCTTCGCTTTTTTTTTCAAGTTTGTTTCGACTGTTTCGGCATGATATTTTTGTTTTTAATATTCAAAAAATACTATTCCGATGGGAAATTTGATTCTCTACAAAAAGTTTCATATGAGATATATCGAAATTTTGGTTTGTTTACGAGATATATTGAAAAAACCAAAAGGGGTGGTTTTTCACCCCTATCTTCAATTTCCACCCTCTAATTTAATAGCACTCCGCGGTTTTTTCTTCATTTATAACCCATTGATCGATTCCTGTAATAAAAACCCGTGAAAGTCTTAGTTCCTTATTGCCCTGTTTTTTAAGACATAATCAATAGCCTAATATGGTTTAGAAGATATACACCGTCCATTAAAAAGGACGGTGGCACAATAAGGTACTCAAACTTGGATATAAAAAGTTTTTATTCAGTTGTAATTCAGTAAACCTAATAATAATGTTGTAATAAGATTATGTTGAAAAATGGAAAATTTACAAAAACAATAGTTTAGTGAAGGTTATTGAGTGTGATATTCAAAAAAACACATTTTTGGATGCAAACCTACGTTACATTTTTTGTTGCATCTAAATTGTACTTTTTTATGACATAAGCGACATTTTATCTGATTTTCCTGGTAAGCAATCAAAGGATCCAAATTATCGAAACGCAAAAATTGAAGAGCGTTAGCGCTGGATCGCACAGGTCCTCGTTTGTTTGTCTTTGAACGGCGAAAACTGTATTGATCCATTTTTCCTTCGTAGTTGCGGTGCAGTTGCCATGCATTTTGAATTGCCATATCTAAACATTGACAAACCAGTGGAAAATACCACTTTTTTCCCGTATGGTAACTCGGTAAAGGCTAATATTTTGGTCAGCCCTATCTACGCCACCCATATTTTGAGTATATTTTTTATGGCATTGGGTTGAGGCACCGCGAATTTCTTTCTATCTTTTTGCAAAAATCTGACAGACATTGTCATCAAAGAAAAAGTCAAAAAGTTCTGAAGATGTTGAATTGTTATTCGGTCCAAATTCTTCTTGCCATGTTCGTAGTTTGTTTGTAATATCTTCGGAAATCCAATCGTAATTTTTTGCTCTTTTCCTTATATTTTGCAAAATAAGACAAGGGAACTTCATCATCGCTGTTATCACTATCGACTGCTTTCTCAAAAATAGGCTCAGCTTCTGCATTTAGCATGCTACCAGGAAGATTGTCCATAACGACGTTTTCTTCATCGCCGGAATCCTCATCTGTATTTGGGTTATTATAATTTGTTGGTGGGAAGATCGCAATACCCTTAGGTAATATTTTGTCATTATCGATATTTTCTGCTTCTTCCAATAGCTCATAAAGGTTCAAAGGTTTTTTCCAAAATCTAAAATAATAAAAATATCATAGTATGCGTTATAGCCACCGGCCTTTTAAAAGGTCGGTATTATTTTTATGTACGTATAGCAAACCCTGGAGCAAAAACGATTATTTTTCTATATAATATATAAAGCCACTACCATTCTAAACAAGTTTCGTGACATAGATAATAAAAATTTGTTTAAATAAACATATTACACTTACCTTTTGTCTTCCATTGCGGCACAAAATAAAAAGCGGTCAAAACAACAATCAGAAGTCAATACAAAATGGCTGATAAATGTGGGTAAGTCATTCTCTACATTAAATATAAGCAAGCTAAAATTGTCGCCATTTATGTGAGAGAAGCGAAAGTTATCGAAATTCTGACATCTTCGTGGGGACCTTTTAAAAGGACGATGGCACTATTTGGGTTAATTATTATGTAATTTTATTTATTAACAACGCATAAATTAGGTAAAATTAACTAATTTTATTTTGTGCACTTTAATAATAAAAGCAATTCATAGTTTATTTCATAGTGTCATGTAACAAAATTGTAACATGACACCTTTATTCACTACGACATGCTAGATGTTTGAGTGACTTAACACCTTTATCCTTAAAAAAAATCTTTTATTATGAAGAAAGCTGCATTTAAGGCTTACTAATAGTAAGATCTATACCAGGGATGCTCAAAAAGTAGAAAAAGTAGTTTAAAAAAATGCGACATAACACCTTTATCCACTTATGTCTTCAATTGTTCTTTATCCCTTACTACTAAGCCATAATTAAAACACTAGTTGTTTTAGAAATGACAATTTAAATTAATTTATGACATTCACCAAAAGACACACACAACATTTTTCTGTGGCACCGCTCTTTAATATACCACAATATCTAAAATTAATAGGGGAGCCACTATTCAACATTCCCAAAAATTGCATATTCCGTCTAACGATGCAACGTATCAGTGGCGGCTTAACAATAGGGTGAAATGGTCATTGACCATAAATAATAAGTCAAAAGGACAGTTTAAAAACTCAACATTTAACCCATCCAAAAATATCTAAAATAGTATCTTGAACATCTGAAATCTTCAATTTTCACGCTACAACATCTAAATGTCGTTCATATTATACCCCGGTCAAACCTTAATTATAGCCTGCTTATTTAAATGTAAAATTCTATTTCCATAGCGGCCGGTGATTTATTAGAGCGAGAGAGAATCATAGAAGAAATCAACGCGTTAAATCGAGAGAAACTACGATCCTAGGCTTTTGACCGCGAGATCACTGGTTCCATGCGATAGGTCACATGTCATGTCTAGTGTAACCTCCGACCTATGCACCTGTGCGTGTCTCTCTCGATCTCCGACGCAGATTGATCCCGTAGCGGATACACCCCCGTTAATGAATCCCGCTTGGGAACACCTCTTTTCCTCAGGGTCGGCTCACTTCTTTTGAAAGGCAGTGCCACTTCGGGGCTTAAACGGTAGTCGTATAAACGGCACATAGGCACTGGATCCAGATCCTCTCTTGGCTTTTCTTCATTGTTATTTAAAATAAAGTTTTCCGGGCGTAGGACGGCCAAAATTCTGGCTTTTCGCACTAGAGCCCTATCCTTAATAGTCAACGGGCACTCGGCCACTTCTCTTGTCATCCCATCGCCCCAGAAACCCCTTATTTGACAACCCCCGCAATCACAATCCGATTGGCTTTCATAACCGCAAGTAGGTAACGGTTTCCCCAAAAATTCACAACTCGCCTTCGGCGCGCACGCGGAGCTCGATTCTGGGTGAGATAGGTTCGGAACATCCCCCCGCATCTTTTCCACCCTTGCGGACCCCGATCGGACCTCCGCGAGCTGAGCCGCAGGCGAATTATTACTCTGAAAAAATTTATTCTCCGAAATTAAATTATACCCAGATAATAACTTCTGTACTCCCTCCTGAGTATAATAACTTTTCACACTAGTCATGACTGGCGGCAGTGTCGAAGCATGCCGACGCTCGTCATGTTTAACCCCTACATAGACTGGCGGCAGTGCCGAAGCATGCCGACGCTCGTGTTTCAGGCGGCGTTGGTGGCGCCGACGCTGAGATCGATTAATAAATTCACATTTCTGAATACCTTCTACTTTGTCACAACCCTTTAAAACTTTAATCCCCCCCTGTAAGTTTGGTGGTAAACTTTGATACTCAATGAGGGATAGGCTGGCGCCTACCTCATTGAGCATCTGCACTCCCCCAATCGACGTTTCCATCCAGCTGCCTTGCTGCATGAATAAATAAAAACAACCGATTCAACTTTAACACAAATAGATTTATTTTCCAAAAATAAATTTCACAAAATTCAACAAGTTTTTTTACATTACATTTTATGACTACTGACAACCCTATCTCGCTCTTACAAAATAAGAAAAAACTTTCCGCGGCACAAAATCACTTGCTAAAAAACCACCCTTAAAATCAACCCTTAAAATATCACCACTTCACGCCCCGTGATTAATTCCCATCAAAAAACCAAGCTCAAGATAAAATAATTTTTTCCGAAAAAAACTTCCCCTATAAAATATCGCACCCTCGTTCCCGGATCACCCCTGCTCCCAGATAATTATTAACCCTCATTGACAACAGGCGACGTTAACCAGAACCAAAATTACCCGCCCCTAAGTCACTAAAACCCCCTTACATCTGCGGACCCAGTATCTCCGGACAACGAAAAACTTGAAATCAAATGTCGGAAGAAAACCATCGAAAACGTCTAAATTATCCCTGACAAAAATATTCAAAAAATCTCGTAAAATTCCCCGTAAAATTTTTAGCAGTAAAATCGTGATTTCAGAGCATTTTCCTTCTGACAAATCGAGAATTGAATTTTAAACACGCAAATCTAAACATGAATTTAATTTCGGCAGCAGCAATTGGATGGTCTCGGCGTGGCTTAACTAGCCAACAGTCCCTGAGAGTGCTAAGTGAATCAGGCGGCCCGTAAGCCGACACAGATTAAAAATTCATCGAATTGCCTCCTGCTTTTGTCAAATTTTAATGTAATCCTAAGGTTACATATTATCAGTGACGCCCTCTACTATGAGCTCGGAACTAATGCGATTCCGCATCAAGATTGACAAAAGGCTACGTTATGGAGGACTTAAGGTAGGAGGCCGAACGCAATGCATTGGATTCGGCCCCAAATTAGCATCGGTAATTCAGCTTTACGAGTCGCCGTACGATGGCGCTCGTGTTCGAAGTGGGCTATCAAATAAATGGTTTCTTATGGACGCGATAACTATTTTTATTTAAATTAGTTCTTTAAGGAACAAATAAGGACTTTTATATGAATTTACACTTACTTTGTTATACTTATTACATATCGCGCTACACCGCGATATGTTATACGGCGCTTCGGTGAAAATAATGTATGTATGTTGTCGCCGCCGCCGCCGCCGCCGCCGTGGCTTTCGACATTTTCACATTTGCGATTTTTTTTCTCGGAAACTGTTAGAGTGGGACGATTGAAACTTTTTCAGTTTAGAGAGGAATAGTGGGGGTACGTTGTGTAAAAATTTCGAATATACAGGGTGTAATGAAAAAAAGTTATTAATTTTGAAAGTCGAATAATATCCGATTCTCGTTGAAATTCGATACAGGTCGTAAAAATGAATTTTTTCGATTTAAACTTTTTCGACGTGTAGACGACCGTCGGCTACAGAAGCCTATTGTTTGTGAGCGCGATCGAAAGTTTGGAAATAATTTTTTTTATTTTTTAAAAGTCAAAATTTGGTCCAAAATGGTACCTCTTGGATCGCTAATAAGTTGAATTGGGTGCATCCAATCGACATTCGGTTTGGATAATCGGTTAGGCCATCTCAAAATCTACCTTTTTCCAATATATCGTTCTATACCTAACTGGAATGGAAATTGCCGAAAATTGTAAGAAAGTGGAAATCATAAAGTTAGGCCTGATTTTTTCACGGTTTTTATTTTTTTTCGTACTGAAAACGACTTTTGATCGAAACGTTGTAAACTTTAGCGGATAGAGCTCGTCAAATTGTATTTAAGAGATATTTTTTCGTTTCTTTATCTTTAATACGGAAAAAACGGCAGCTTTTTTTTTACTATATCGACTGTAGCTTATTCAATTTTTAACAAAACCGTTTTATTTTTTTCTTAAAAAATGCGCTGATTACTTCGCAACACCTCTACATATTCAAAATCATTAAAATCTATTCGCAAAATTGCGAAAAGTCGCTTTTTTGGGTGCGGAAACAGGCAATCTTTACAAATTCTAACACCATTCACTTTTGACTAAGAGTGCCTTGATATTGATGTATCTAAATTAATTATATTAATTCTAAAAATCCGGCTGTCAAAAATGGCGAAAAATGGGTGTTTTCAGCGTGACTTGCTAGAATAATAAGAACATTTCCAGATTTTAAATCGGGTGGAATATCTACCTTGAACCTTCTTCTAATTTTATTGACCAAAATATTTGCCCAAAATGTTTCAGAAATAGTTGTAATTTCGATTTTAAAGATGGCGTTCCGACATTGATAATCCGTCGCCACGTGGTAGAAGGTTATTCGACATTTCGATATTCGCGAATTTTTTTTTCGGAAACGGTTAGAGCAAAACGATTTAAACTTTCTGGACGTAGAGAGGAATAGTCGGGGCACGTTATGGGAACAATTTCAAATATACAGGGTGTACCGGAAAAAAGTTATTAAAGTCAAAGTTAAAAAATATATTTTTTTTCGTTGTAGGGCGATACAGGTGGCAAAAATCATTTTAATCGATTTAAACTTTTTCGACGTGTAGACGACGTTGGGCTATAAAACACTGTTGTTTGCGAACGCGATCGAAAGTTGGGAAGTAATTTTTTTGATTTTTTTAAAATCAATGTAGGGTCATATTGGATCGTTAATAAATCGAATTGGGTGCGTCCGATATACTTTTGGTTTGGATATTCGTTTAGGTCATCTCAAATACTACTTTTTTCAAATATATTGTTCTATACCTAAACAGCATAGAAATGGTAGCAAATTATAAAAAATAAGAATTACTATTTAAGTATATATAATTTGACAGCTGTCGTATAGAACTTTGTTATTTTGGTACTGAAAATTTTTTTAATTTAGTTTTATTACAGCTTTAACCCTCGCTACGAAAAAAGTTAAAATAAATTGACACTTACCTGTCAAAATCTGACAGGTATCGTATAAAACTTTGTTATCTAGGTACTGAATTTTTTTTAAATTTGAGATTCTTACAGCTATAACCGTCGCTACGAAAAAGCTAAAAAAAAATTGACACTTACCTGTCAAAATCTGACAGCTGTTGTATAGAACTTTGTTATTTAGGTACTGAATTTTTTTTAAATTTCGAATTCTTACAGCTATAATCCTAGATACAAGAAAAGCTTAAAAAAAACTTGCAATTTACCTGTCAAAATGACAGCTGTCGCATATAACTTTGTTATTTAGGAACTGAAAAATTTTTCATTTAGGATTCTTACAGCTATAAATCTCGCTACGAAAAATCTAAAAAAAATTTTTTAACTTACCTGTCAAAATTTGACAGCTGTCGTATAGAACTTTGTTATTTAACTAGGTACTGAATTTTTTTTTAAATTTTGGATTCTTACAGCTTTATTCCTAGATACAAGAAAAGCTTTAAAAAAATGACATTTACCTGTCAAAATGACAGCTGTCGTATAGAACTTTGTTATTTAGAAACTGAAATATTTTTAAATTTAGGATTCTTATAGCTGTAACTCTCGCTACGAAAAAACAAAAAAAAATTTAAACTTACCTGTCAAAGTCTGACAGCTGTCATATAGAACTTTATTATTTAGGATCTGAAAAATTTTTCACTTTAGGATTTTTACAGCGATAACCCTCGCTACGAAAAGGATAAAAAAAAACTGACTCCTACCTGTCAAAATTTGACAGCTATCGTATAAAACATTCTTATTTAGGTACCTGAAAATTTTTTAATTTCGAATTCTTACAGCTGTAACCCTAGCTACGAAAAAGCTCAAAAAAATTACACTTACCTGTCAAAGTGACAGCTCTCGTATAATTAAACGAACGAACTAGAACCGTACCCGAAGGGCTCGGCACAATATTAGCTGATAATTGATAGCTTCCATGTAAGAATAATTTTTTGCTTATGTTTTAATCGATTGAATACTTACATATTTTTATAGAGCAAACATGGAAAGTATATCCCACATTGCACAAAGGTGTGCGAGTTTAAAGAGCACCTATACGGCGCCGTCTCAGAAAACTACCTATCTATACGAGAAAACGGAAATTTTGCACCATTGTGTAGTTTTGGTCAGTTGTTATAATGACAATTTGGCGATATGTCTTCCCTTCACGTTCCGCAGGAAGGTGAGGCAAAAAAAGCAATAGTAAATAGAAAAAAAGAAAAGAAAAGTATTTTTTTATTGTAAATTTTTGTAAATCTTTTTAGTACTAATATTAGATGCACTCTCGGCTGACGATTAGCGATATGTACCCAGTCTAGTTAGTAAACTCGGCCTGTATAAAGTTCCAACGATGCTTCGTTTTTAAAATACAGGAACATTCTAGCTAGAGGGTTTTACCTTTGGAGCTAGAAAGAGACTTATTTGGCTGCGTTTCATCTCTGAAGAAGATCCTGTCTTACACCCCGACACAAAGCAAACTCTACTTTTATAAATTGTACCATTATTCATTATAAATATGGAAATTAATTACAATACAACGTAATAACGTTGTCTTGTCTTGCCTTCAAATGTTATTTGTTATTTCGAAAAATAAAATGTCAATTGTCAAAAGTAAAATTTAAAAACCATGGTGGATCTAGTTTTCGATATTAAAAACGAAGAAGAAGAAGACAACATCAGCCCACTTCGGGCGCGAGAGCCATCTATCGGCCAATAGCGAACTAACCAAAAAACCGGGACAGAATTTGAAAATGCTGCCATTGTCGATCGGCCTCCTACCCTCTAGTTCTCCATAGGCTACGTCTATCGATTATTCATCTGTGAAATTGATTATTTCATCAGGAAATTATTGTCGGTGGCAGTGTTTTGTCGAGCGTGGCTCCAATTGCAATAATGGAATGTAATTTCGGTAATATTTAATTAGTTTGTTTTTTAATTATTTTAGTGTTAAACAGTTAATATGTCGGACCGCTGCGTTGTTTGTGAAATTGTGTATTTAAAAGAATTATCTGCTTATATTTTTCCTTTTCAAATACAAGAAGAAATATGAACAAAAAAGGGCGTGACATCCAAAAAAATTTTGCATTTTTTTTTTCTCTGTATTGACCACCCTGCTAAATTGACCCAGAGCCGCCACTGCAACGTATATAGGTATTTTTTTAATGTCATTAAAAAGAAATACTAAAAATTACTAATTAATTTTGGGATATTTGCTTATAGAAGGGCGTGAGTAAAAATTTGATATATTTTTATTGATATATCAAACAATAACTAGGTATAGTGAAAAATAAAATAATATGTATTATCGGTATTTTATTTATTAAAGCTTTGATAACAATAACTAAATAAAGAAACTTTTTAAACACAAACTTTACCAGTTTAGCATTTTTGAATAAAGAATTAAAAGTTTCCTTTCATTTCATCAGATCATGTACAAAAATTACTTCAGGATAAACAAATGAACATTCAACAAATATATTAGTAAATTAATTCGATAGCCTTAATTAAGTACCTATGATTAATGTTATAACTGTTATAAGGAGAATACCTAAATAACTGTTCACTCTTTCTAAATGTCTGAATAATATAATCGAGTATCAATGTGTTGATTAGGACCAAAAGTATCAGTCCTTTGGGTAAGCGGCATAAATAAATAAAGGTTAAGTTATAGAAACTATTTTGAACCTCCTCTTTTAAAATAAAAAAAAATGGTAATTTTTTTAGGCGCTCTTCAGATTTAAAGATCATAGACATAATATACCTTTGGATCCGTACAGTTTTTTGCGTGCGCAAACAATAGTTAAATTTTATGGGTGAAAAAATACTTTTGTACGCACAGCTCGCCGGTTAGATCCCTTAGCGCCCAACAGGTATGGGCATGCGCACAACCCCTTTTGTTATTAGTTTTTCCTTTTTTATCGACATTATATAACACTCCAGAACCGGCTCGGGCGCCATTTTTGTTGTTACGTTTTCTCTGGATTTCTTGTAATCTTTACTATTAGGTACTTTCCTTTTGCTTCTGTTTTAAACAGCAAAGTACAAATATCTGCTCCGCTAAGTTGTTAAATGAACGCTTCGCGAACAAATCGTGTAATCGTATGAAAAATATAGATGGGAAATATGGCGGACAGAAACAAACCATTAAGAGGATAACGATTTTCTAAACTCAAAATCTGATAAATTAACAGCCACCAAAAACACCTGAAATCCCTACCTTTTCCCCCAACTTTGTCAAAAAATTAGAACAAGTTCCAATTTCTTGTCAAAAAATTGTGGTAATAACCTATATTACAATTTCTTGACATGGAATTTGGCCCGTAATGGCTTAAAATCTGTTCATCCGACCATTAAGCGTTTAGTAAGACATTTTAAAGCCCAGACATATATATGTCTTTCCATTTGTTAAATAATAATTTTGAAGTGCGCATGCCTATTCCTGTATGGCTTAATGCCCATTGCACAAGGCCATAAATTTGCCACTTTCGTGTTTATTGTTTGCTGATCTAAAGGTAAATGTCTATGACAAAGACACATTGTTTCTAATTTAAAGACTGTGCAGCTTTTACCGTTTTAGAAGTTTCAATGATGGCTTCACTGTATGGCTTTCGAATTTTCTATTACAATGTAGCTAACATTCTTTTCTTTTAGGTAGTCACGAGCAAAGTCCGTTTGAGTCGCCAGATGTCAGTAGCAACGGTACTCAGCCTTTTTGTTCGGTCGAGCATGTAAGGATCAGTCCAGATGAGGTGGCCTACGAGAAATCAATCAACTCGAGCTTTTTATAGTATTCCCTGCTAAGGTTACTGATATTCCTGTAAAAACTTTAAACGACTGTGAATTTTATAATTAGGATTAGGCGTCGAAAGGAGTTAATTTGTTTTATACAGGGTAAATTAATAAAACACAATGAGTAAAAACTTGCGAAAATGGCGTATTCCCAACAAACATTTAAAGCCTTGGCGACCTCTCATTTGGAGAAAATGACCTATTTAAGTAAAAAATAGTCTATTTTTTACCTTCAGATCGGCTTTTTAGACGAAACGGCCAAAGAGACTAACAGTTTGGCCCAAACAAAATAATTCGAACTTATTAATACGTGTTCAAAGTGGGAAAATATAAGAGGCCCAAGAGATGGTCCAAAAGAGTAGATAATTACCTTGTAAATCGACTTGATAGTTAGGTCTAAGGAAAGTCAGTAATAAACGACCAACCAGGGTATTTTTTACCTTAGCCTTAAAGCCCAATAACCTTTTAGGCCCATAAATGAAGAACAAATTACTTCGTTTTGTCTTTAATATATCTTCATGGTCAAGTTATAATGTGAACACTTTCTGAGGTGATGTATACCCTATATTAGTCTTACATTTTGTACCTAAAGCCCAGAAGGCTTTAAAGTATAAAATAGGTTATAGTTATGACTTAAATAATTTCTTTATAGCCCAATATTTTGTCCTCAAAGTGATTTTTACCGGATATAGAGCCGTATCTTCCAAAAATTATGTCTTTAAAGAGATTCTGGCTTAGAAAACTTTAATGATGATTGTAAAATTCATTGCACTGTGGTAATTTTTCAACTTGTGGGGAACATAAGAATAATCCAAGGAGGAGCTTGACCCTCTCCATTTTAAAATAATCAGTTTCCATTTTTTCGGCGAAATAAAAGGGGTCGCGTAGGAGCTATACAAAACGCCGGAACAACGAAAAAAAACGTTGTACGTTTATATTCGAACTCACTCGGCCAAAAAGTAAGGTTAGTTACATTATAATAGTGGCTATTAATCCGTTGCGAGGCATTAATTCAGCGACCCCGATAGAAACATTTTATGGAGTAATAGGCCGTACATAGGGCCTGCAGTATTCTTAAAAACCCCAAATTAGGCTTCATAAACACTCATTATTATAAATTTATGCCATGTAAACGAATATTTCTCCTAATTTAGACCTATCAAGACGGAAGATACAAAATAGGGAATTTTCTCCTAGCGTAACCTAATACGGGTTGACTTATAGGTCCAATTTTTTTGAAGGCCCAAACCACAGGAAATCACAACCTTTAGGAAACATATTTTACAGACGCCATATTTTTTTCAACATGTTGTATTATTTTCAATTAATTTTGTTAAATTACTTGTAACATTAAAGCAACAACAAATATATTACAAAAACCGAGCACAGAAACGAGCTAACTTATTCGTCCAAGCACTAAATATTGGCTACATTTTAAATTTTTGGTATTTTCAATTTTAATTTACCTTGTTTTTTTTTAATTAAATGCCTTGTTTCTGGGGCGCAGTTAGTTTTTCTAGGTAAAATTAAAATCTATACGAAATTTTTTTACGCGCACCCATTTTTTCACTTCACATCGATGAAATAATGATTTTTATAAGTACATACCTATCTATATACTACCACTCCATTTTAAAAATCAATAGCGGCTGACATGACATGTTCTGATTTAAGAACCCTCCTGCCTCCCGTGCTTTGATACAAATAAAAACAAAATACTATCTTTTTCTAAAATTGTGGTTATGATTTTCTATAAACTTCATAGCCCATAACAGGCCCAACATAGGCCCACATAGGTTAAATACGGGTAAAAAACACCTCTTTACTACCACGGAGAAGACTACTTGGCCTCGTCTATGAAGAACAATTCTCCTAATGCCAGGTGTTTCTTACCACTTTATTACCTTGGTTTTATTCCCCACTAGGTGATAAAGTGGTATAAATTACTAACTTCTGACTATGTAAAGCGGTCTGTCGAGCTTTATAGTTAAAAACTTAGGTAAAAGTCACCTTTTTTAGACTATAATTCTCGCTATAATTGTTTGTTGGGTTGTCATACACAAAATACTCCTTAAGTAGAATTTTATATTCAAATTATTCAGCGTTATTTACTGCAGGATTTTAAATTTAGCAACGTTCTAATTTGGCATTTTGAGTTTAAAATTACTTATGTGTAAGTACAGCAGATGCAGGTTTTAAGCCGATGCATTCCATTGCACTTAATTTTGACATTACCAATTGGTCCTATATAGTATTTCATTGCACCATTACTTTTTAATTATTTTAATATGCAATGTGTTATGTTACATGACTTATTATATTTTTAAACCCGCGAATCCTGCTATTAAAATAAACTGTAGTATAGTTTTATATGGCGCTTTGCAATAGGAGAAAATTCAACAATATTTGCCTTGGCATTTTATGGCACAGCTCGCTACTAGATTTGTAAACAAAGACTCATGATACGAAATGTCAGTAAACAGGTGCTTGTGTAGGTCAAATATCAAGTCACACAGTGACCAGTAATTAACCGCGATATTGTCAATTTTACCCATCATGTTTTCCATAAGTTTATAGAAAATATTTAGAAACAAAATTAACCCTACCCCAAAAATTCGAGTCTGGCAGAAAATGTACAACTTTGATAAATAAACAGCTCTATAATTCAATAACTAATCTACGATTTAACTTTAAATGCATTCCACTTTTAAACACGCCACATGTGATGTCAAAACATAAAACTATCATTTATGCAGAGTGACGGTTCGGAGAAATAAAAAACTTTAGCTGCTTACAGTCTTTTATTCAGAGTATACACATTTTGTTACAAAGGCCACTAAACGAGTGCTGTTTTAGTAATTCCAAACCTAATTGAAATGCACAAAAAAAAATAGATAAGAGGGAGGCTCGCGTTCAAAATCCGCTGGCCGGTTCTGGCACATGGAAATTATTTGATATCAGGCCGACATACAGGGTGTCCCACTAAGGTTGAAGAGGTAGGATATTAAGAAAGCCACAAATCATATGTCTTTGAAAAAAAAATTATTGACTAAATCGACCAAGAAAAATTGACGGAAAATATTTTTAAGTTTCCAGAATGATCGCTTGGTGGCGCAATTACTATGATATAACTAAAAATTCAATTTTTCTCGGAATAATCGCAATTAAGTTTCTTATTAAATAACGGAAATAAAAAGATTATTAATTTCTCCGATACTTTGTTATATTAGACTTTTTTGTATAGTCGATAATAAGGGCGGGGGAAGTTTGCGAAAAAATAATGTTTAAAACTGCTGTAGCTTCCAGACCCTCTATCCAAATTTAATCATCTTAGTTTTGTTTTAAAGCTAATTTTACATTTATTAAATATCCAAATGTTGTGGTGATGGTTAGTTCACCCTGCGTCTTCTAGAAGGCGTTGATTAGGCAAGATTCGGTTTTTTAGAGTTTTCTTAACAAAAGTAAATGGCATGCTATATTTTTTTACGACTGTGCTTAAGCAGCATAAAAATAGCTACTTTTTGGCGCAAACCGTAAATCGATATCTTTATTCCTTCTCGAGTTATTTGCAAATATACAGTTTTTTTTTTAAAATTAGCGTAACATTACTTTAATCATGATATCTATGGAAACAAATTTTTGCCAACCATTGCTGGTTATTATGAAAGGCACCATCAAAAGCAAAATCGTAAAGTTTATTTAACAACTAAACTACGAAAACGAAAAATAACTTTTATTTTAAAAACTCTAAGATCTAATGTACTTTAACAACGCCAATAAAACAAAATAAAAAATTATAAACTACTAAGACAACAGTAACGATGAAATATTATGTTTAAATAAGGAAAACGAAACGAAAAAATTAAATCGACAAAATTGTCTTTACAAGTGTTAAAAATACATTCCATTATTTTTAATGCAACGATTTAATCTGCGTTTCGTACTTGATACTGCTACCTCAATTTCAGCAATGGCATCTTATATCCGTTGCATCATGTTTTCCGCAGTAGTCGGGCGAGTTTGAAAAACAATGTCTTTTAGTTTGCCCCACAAATAAAAATCTAATACAGTGAGATCTGGAGACCTAGGCGGCCATGGAAATAAACTCCCTCGTCCGATCCAGCAGTTCGGGTGGGTTTGATCTAAAAAGTCACGGACTACTCGAGAAAAGTGTGCAGTTGAAGCCACATGTCCCTTCTGGTTACTAATGGGACCTCTTCTAATAGGGGCGGCAATTAGTTCCTTAAAAAATTTAAGTAAAGATCGCCATTTAAATATTCATTAAAAATAAAAACGGACCAATAATCCGGCCATCCAAAATGCCACACCACACATTTACACTCCATCGATTTTGATGGTCTACTTCACGCATCCAGTGAGGATTATTCACTGACCAGAGTGACTCCTCCGGCATTTGAAAAGGTAGCTTCGTCAGTCCATAGTAGGCGAGACAAAAAATTCTGATCTTCACGAACCATATTTCTTAGCCAGTGGCAGTAGTTTAGTCTGTGTTCAAAGTCAGTTTCCGACAGAGCCTGATGTAATTGCAAGTGATATGGATGAAGAGATTGGTTCTTTAAAATTCTATGCACCGACGTTTTGCTTATGCCTAAGTCAGATGCTATTTTCCTTGTACTTGTAATGAGAATTAACCTGAATATAGGCGAGAACATTAATAATATTATTTTTATTTCTAATGTGCCTATTTCTCCTAGGTGCTAAAATATTATGCACCTGACCTGTTTCACGCAATCGTCTAGCTAATCGGCCAAATATTCCTCCACCAGGATAGTTAGCTGCATATACTCGTTCTGCCATAGCAGCATTTTCATAACATTGAAAATAAACCGCCAACATAAGATAGGCTTCTGCGGTAGAGTAAGACATTTTTAACAGGTTAAAAATTAAATTTAAAATCTCAAAGATAATCAAACCAATTTTTTTACTTTTTAATATTAAATATTGAATAAAATGGTAAATACAGAAGAAATGTAAAAATTAACTTAATGTCAACGTTGTCTAGCAACCAGCAATGGATGGCGAAAATTTGTTTCCATAGATATCATGATTAAAGTAATGGTACGCTAATTTTTTTTTTTAACTGGATATTTGCAAATAACTCGAGAAGGAATAAAGATATCCAATTACGGTTTGCGCCAAAATGTAGTTATTTTTATGCTGCTTAAGCACAGTCGTATAAAAATATAGCATGCCATTTACTTTTGTTAAGAAAACTCTAAAAAACCGAATCTTGCCTAATCAACGCCTTCTAGAAGACGCAGGGTGAACTAACCATCGCCACAACATTTGGATATTTAATAAATGTAAAATTAGCTTTAAAACAAAACTAAGTTGATTAAATTTGGATAGAGGGTATGGACGTTACAGCAGTTTTAAACATGATTTATTCGCAAACTTCCCCAGCCCTTATTATCGACGATACAAAAAAGTCTAATAAAACAAAGTATCGGAGAAATTAACCCTAGAGTAGTCGCGCTTGATTTACTACCTTGATTGATCGCGCTGGTCTCCCAGACCAGGTAGCCATTTTAACAAGATAAACAATTTTGAAAACTCAAGTTGTTGTGAAATATAAGAAAACCAGTACACTTATTATAATTTGTATTTATTTGAAAACAGAGGTATTTTAGGTGAAAAAAAATCGCTTTAAAAATAAAATAAAAAATATTCTTACAAGCATACAAACAAAACTCCTATACTTTAAAAATACATAAGTCGCACTGGTGTGATGGACCGTTTTACGATCTCTGGCGCAAGATCACTTCCGTATCACGACACAATTAATACTGCCAAATGCTTGACCTACTTCAAGCAGACTTACGGCAGTACAGCCGCGGCACCCGGCTACGTTGAAAAATATTTGCAATTTCGCACCACCCGGTCTCAGAGACCATGGCGCGACTATTCTAGGGTTAATAATCTTTTTATTTCCGTTATTAAATAAGAACCTTAATTGCGATTATTCCGAGAAAAATTGAATTTTTAGTTATATCATAGTAATTGCGCCCCCTAGCGATCATTCTGGAAACTTAAAAATATTTTCCGTCAATTTTTATTGGTCGATTTAGTGAATACATTTTTTTTTCAAAGACTTAGGATTTGTGGGTTCCATAATATCCTACCTCTTCAACCTTAGTGGGACACCCTGTATAATATAAAATATTTCGTTTGCAGTGCGCCTATAAGGCAGCTTTAATTTTGGGCATTATTTTCTTTTTTGATCGATTAGTTTTAAGAAGACTATACATATACAAGCCTCGCTACAAGCTATACTTTTATTACTACTTTAAAAAGCTAGAATATACAATTTTAAAAGAGCGGCACGTTCAAAACTGTCAGTATTTTTGATGCCATCTATAAGAACTACTATTGCATGCCATCAGCAGACGTATAGGTTATTAAGGTTGAATTCTCAACGTCATTCAATCTATTGCCAACCTATAACCTATTTCGCGTTGATTTTTTGAGTTTATTATTTTAATAACTAACATTTAAGGTCGATTTATAAACTTGACGTTCCGTTTGCGTTCGCCGTTTGCGCTCGCCGTTTCAACTTAAAAGCACAGAGTTCCATAAGATCATTTATATTTGACGTTGACGTTGCCGTTTGCGTCGGTCTTGCCGTTCCCTTCCGTTCAACATAAAGCAATTTTATCTTTTTCCGTTCGTGCCGTTCGTAGAAACGTCGTAGCAGATTTAAAGAGCCAATCAAAATCGTATTTGTCTAACATGTGATGTTTACCATATGATTTGAAGCCATTTTAAAGTTTGTTTATGTTCTGTGTCTGTCGTTTTAAGACCACATAGGTACAAAGGATAATTCCCACTCCGGCAATTAATCTTCAAAATATTCCTTGTTCATTTTGAGAATAACAAAAACAGTAAAAACGCAATATTAATCACACGAAAAGTCAAAAGAAAAGCAGGTTATGTCATTCTTTAAACGTCGCCAACGTCAAGTTTATAAACAGTCGAATTTCGTGGCTACGGACGTCGACGCAAACGGTGAACGCAAACGGAACGTCAAGTTTATAAATCGACCTTTAAAGAAAATCAATATCGTCGGTACATTATTTAGGTAGTATCTGATATATTACAAAAATATCAATTTATTTCATTACTAATTTTGGGAGAATTGTATATTGAAAGAACAACGAGTGACAATGACATAATAATGTTAAAAAAAATCTTACCCGATATTTTTCGCTATACAATTCTCCTAAAATACGTTATGAAATTCCTTGATATTTATTAAATATGTCAATTATTACCTATAGAATATCAAGTCGATACTGATTTTCTTTAAATTTTGTATAAAAGCTAGAAAACATAAATAAATCTACGCGAAATAGGTTATAGGTTGGCAAGCATGTTGATACTCCCACCTTAATACTGTACTCAAATTTCGCAATTTTGACATCAGGACGGCCTTGACATTAGCTTGTTTATTTCTATAGAATCATGGTCCTCTAAGATGGTTAAGAATAGGAAAAGACAGAATTCTGGTCTATCCAAAATAGCGTTTTGACGGATCCCAGATCGGTGAGGTTGAGAGGCTGGGTGAGGTCCGGGACGCGCTTATAAAACTGAAAACAGTTTGTTTACTAGTTGTACGTAAAATTGTTTAAAGTAATTAATCTGAATGTATTTTCTTTTCTTAAAGTAGGTAGGTACTTACTATGTTTCATTTTTTCACGAGTTTTTAAACGTTCTTTTATTGATAAACAAATCGATGTCAAGATCTTGTCAATTTTACTTTAATTAACGAAACCCGGATCGTAGACGGTCATGATTAGTATAGATAGATCAAATAGCTTTTTACAAACTACATTCCGATGAAAATGTGAATTTACAATTAAATTATTTTTCACTCTACAAGGTGGTTAGATTTTTAAATGGGATGGCTATTTTATAGCATTTTTGAATTACACAGATCAAAATAAATTAAAATGTTTTCGGTACCAGTACGAAAAAGTGCAACTTTCAGCACGCGTGTGCATACTCTTAGAAAGAAACTATTTGTTAATCAACTTGACTGCAAAAAATCTAAATATTTTGATGGACTAAATTTGAACTTCTTTAGTAAATACGGCTGATAATTTTCCATTGATTTACCCCGTATTAAGTTTTTAGAACACTTATCTTATAAATTATTAACACACTGTACAAAATTTTAAAATATTAATTTTAAGGATAATTTTTATATATTATGTCTATCTTTGTATTAATTATGTGTATAATTTTGACTGTTACGAGGTGAGAAATAGATATTATTTAATTTTATGTTTTAAGTATCATTCTTTTCTATATTACAACAAATTCCTAGAACGCTATAGCATTTTAAATTATCTACTTTGATAATTTTTTTTTGTTATTTTTATTCTAAAAGGATACAATAGTTTTAACCATGAGGTATTTCTTTCACATTGTTGACAGTCTTATTCCTTAATATCATGTATTTATTTTCGTCCCTTTGCTCTATGACATCACAGCTTACTAAAATACAAAAGTTGCGTTTTTAATTCATTTAAGTAGGGGACAGTGAACGGCATGTAAAGTCACTACAATCATTAGAATACTCGTACCTACTAGTGACAGCAGTTTATGACTTAATATAAGGTTGTTCGAGGCATTACGAATTGGTTTCTAAGAAAATATGATGCGTTTTATTGTCATATTATATTTTTCTGTTAACTTCTGATATTCTGCATTGTTCTGAGTTTTTTTTTAGGTATATATATCGAACAAACGTAAGCAATAAATGACATGTAAGAGAAAATAATATGTGCTAGAATAATGTACTTACGGTATAACATTGGTTAGTGCTGGTGTTATTTTCCGGTTTGTATCATAATTTGTTTATAATGGTTTAATTTAATTGAAAGTTCTGCTCGTTGTTTAAAGTTAGCCCTTTCAATTCAATTTTCGAATTATCTGCTTAGCAGATCATTGGTGCGTACCAATTTCTGCTATTTTAATATTATGTTTTTGATCACAAACTGTATACAGGGTGTTTCAATAATAACTCGACCCAGGCCAATTATTTCGAAAACTAAAAGTGACATGCAAATTCTGTAAACGCCAGTTTTTAGTAAAGGTCAGCCCTGTCTTCTATTGGTTCCTTGTAGATTTAATTTTGTAAGTAGCCCCAAAAATTAAAGTCCATCGGGGTGAGATCAGGGGACCTGGCTGGCCATCTAAGATCCCCATTTTCCTGGAAACGTCACATTTAGATGATTCATAACGATATTGCTATTGTGTGCTGGGGCATCGTCTTGATGAAACCACATAGTATTTGCATCATTTCCTACATTTTGTAACAGCAATGGAGATCGTTTTGTAGAAATTGTAAATAACGAACTAAAGTTAAATGTTCGTGGTACAAATAGGGCCCGATTATGCAACCATTTACAATACCACACCAAACATTTACTCCAAATCGTGTTTAAAATTTAGTCTGTCGCATCCAGTTAGGATTTTCCCGGGACCAGTAGCGACAATAAAATTATATCTGTTAATTACTCCATTATTGTGAAACCGGGATTAGTCACTCCACATAATTTGGTTTAATAAATTTGGATTTTCTTCCAAAAGAATATGAAAATGTACCAAAACGTTTAATTTACGCTGGTAATCTTCTGGTTGTAGATGATGCACTAAATGAATCTTGTATGGAAAAAAACCTATTTCCTTTTATTAGAGACTTTTTGCACCTCTTAATTCGTCATTATTTTGTGGTTATGGTTATTCTGAGCATGCGCAATGTCAGAAAGGTGATCCGCTATGGTTAATAACCATAACGGACTCCGTTAGTTACGGAAGGATAAGGAAGAGCTTATCGTTATCCTTATGGTTATGCTTAAACTGCATGGTTGCCGGAACAAACAAAAGTTATAAAGCATCATTGCTATGAATCAAAATTGTGATAAGCAAATTAATTAAAATCCAAAGCAAATAGTAGCTTCCCACTAAGCAAAAAAACATCTTAAGTATGGAACATTTATGTTTTCTTGTTTCATTGTTACGTTTTTTATTTTGAGTCAATAACAGCGCCAGCTACATCCTATACCCGTTATATGTCCTTCAACACAACAAAATCGTTGTTACGTTAAAAAGATAACGTTTTGGCCATGAAACTTAAACAGCTCTCTTACGTATTTTGCATTAGTTTAGTTTGCATTATTACGAACGTACTATTTTCGTTATGTAGTCAACGTAAAAAAGAGGATCTTATGGAGCATTAGATAAATGGTTTTTACGAACGTACTATTTTCGTTATGTAGTCAACGTAAAAAAGATGATGTTACGGAGCATTAAATAAATGGTTTTGTTTAGTAAATACAGTGCTGTAATATTTATGTTATTTCATGTGGTACGAAAACTACATTACTTTTTTTCAATATGCCACCATGAATTTTATAGCATTTTTGAATTCTAGGGATTAATCCATGAAAAGTAGCTGTTTGTGGCATTTTCCACACTTTAACTGGCAATCCTTTAAAAGCACAATTTGAATAAACCACTTTAACAGTAACCATAAATAAGTGTTTTAATCTTTATTCAAAAATGCTAACTTCGGTGCAAGTAAACTGGTTTCAAGAATATGCCAGCGATTTTTCTCCAAGATGTACCAGAAATAGCCTGTCAAAGTGTACAAAATGTAACGGGTATTGTGAGTTTGTTCACATATCGATCATTAAGTCAAAGAAAAAACTAATTCACTCCTATACAGTTATTTATTATACATATATAGATATAAAACTGTAGGAATTCTTATTGGGTTGTTTTGTCTGCTTGCACCTAAAAAAAATATCTCATAATAATGTGTGTCCAAGCAGTAGCATTCTTTTATTAAATGTGGTAAAGTTTCATGAGTGGTGGTTACTTTAAATAAATAATTTGCAGTATGTTAAAACTTAAACAATACGATCATCTTTTTGCTCATCACTGATAAGCAAGAACTGAAAAATGGGAAACACGTTTTATACAACAAATGAATAAGTAAATTTAGTACTTACTTTGTGATCCTAGTTATTTTTACTGCTGGAACCGGTAGCAGGGCTGGAACTCCAATACTCCAATACTGCACTGGAATTATTAATCACAGTTGAAAATGAAAATTTCTTTTCAAAACTCCGAGAACAAAAAGCAAAGGCGGTATATTCGACACGACGGACGACGGGTGAATGAAAATAATGACATATTATAATTGACAGAGACATGCTATATGGTAAAAAGGAAACGTAACGAATTCGACCAACGTACTTTCAGGAAAACGAACCAGATACGCACTCGCATTTACGTTTTTTGGAGTAACGTGCAAGTCATTTATTAAATGTAATATGTCTGTTGTTCAGAGTCGGTACATTTAGGGGACGAGTTAAACGTTATTTGATTGAACGGCTTAGTTTTAAATCTGCAGCGTTTATCATAGAACGTATCAAAACCGTACACCAAATAATGTTTTCGAAACGTAAATCTATTAACGTAACAACCCAGATACATGAAATTGCCGGCACTGCAACGTGATTTTCATAACGTTATTGGTACAAAAATAAAATTACGTTCGAAAAACAGTAATCTTGAATAACGTTTGAAAAAGTAGTAACGAGTATGACACTAGAACGTTTAATAGAAAACGTTTTCTAGGTTTCTTTTTAAAAACGTTACAAAACGTACTAAGTATGTTTCTTGCTTAGTGGGTTTACATGGCAATAAACGATGATAACAAGAAAAGTGGATTATTTGAAAGAAATCAAATGGACCTGGGTGTACTGGGTAGATTTTTCTTTTTTTTATATATTTACGGATTTATACACTTAACTCAATCTGGCACACCTGCTTTTGGTGCAACCTAACCTTACTTTTTTTATTGTTTACGAAATTAAATGGCACTGTTTTTCGTCAAATTAATGCTTATACTTTTTTGTTCTTTGAATTAATGTACCGAGAGTGAAGGGTGGTCTTTGTTCTGTTTTTTTTAGGGTGTGTCTTTCTCAGGTTATTCATTTTAAGTATGCAAATACCACTACCCAGAAATATCCTTATTATTCCTTATGCCTGGTATTTTATTTTGTTTAGGTGCGCCGGCGCCAAATTAATAACTACAGACAGAACGTAGGCGCTGCAAAATCTCTGGTTTTAACAGTGGCGCTACTCGTTATGTTTAATAAAGTTAACCATAACGGAGCTAAAAACTGATATTAATTTAAGAGGTGCAAAAAGTCTCTATTATTCTGCGACACGAACTTACTGTAATATTAGTTTCATCTTTTAATTTTTGTAATGACGTTTGTTGGCTATTTTCTACTGTTTGTAGGACTAGAGCTACATTTTCGTCAGTCGTAACCTTTCTTCTTGGAACCTTTTCCTTTTTAAAGCTATCATATTATGTAGCTAAGTTGGTACATCAAGCTACAAAAGATTTGCGATCGGGAAAACGAGCTCGATAATAGCGCACAGCTTCTGAAGCATTTTGATGGCATTCTCCATAAACTAAAACCATGTTCAATTTTTCTTGATTTGTATAGTTAACCATTTTTATTTTAAAAATGTAGAAATTGCAAATTCTGAAACTGACTGACACATAGTGTTAATAATGTTAATTATTTAATGATTTTTGTTTTCCAGACATATGCAATAAAATTGTTTTTATTTTTATTTCTCGAAAACAAAGCAAGATATGAAAACAATTTAACGGACAAGAAATAGTTATTTATGCAACTAGTGCAAAAAGTGTATGTTTATTGCAAACGGCGTAGAAGTTATTCACCGAGACGTAGTCGAGGTGAATAATATGCCATGTGCAATAAACACACTTTTTGCACATGTTACATAAACTATTTTTTCTACGATCGTTTTTTTATTTAACAAAAAAGTTTAAAATCGCTCTGTATTACCTCTCCTTTGTGTGCAAAAGTTGTAATTCAAATTTGACAATGAATCCTAGATACCTTTGCCTTCAACATCCATCCTGTCAACGTGAATTCTATTTCGATAGGGTATCGACGGTGTGCAACACATACTATAAACAAATTGTTCGTTTCCTAGGTAATTTACTTTATTGCACTAGGGCAAAAAGTACTTTATTGCATATTATGCAATAAAGACCTACTTTTGTCATTAGAAATTCATACACAAAATGACATTTTTTGAACGATCGTAGAAAAAGGACATTTTTAGTTGCTTAATCCAAAAAAAATATAAAAATTACCAGTGGCGTCTTATTTTTTGCCAATATTATTTGTTAGGGCGCCCCCTGAGACGTCATTGGACGTAATAATTTAGCACTACACCGGGCTGCAGCGCCCCCCCCCCCCCCCCCCGAGCTTAGAAACTTAGCCTATTCGTTATATTCAGCCACATAATTTACATCAATTATGTTATCAATAGTGAAATTATACTACGTCTGACTGAATGGACCGACCGAAATACTCCCACTGAGGCATCTGGATTACTGGCCAGCATTATAAGTCCCAAATTTGTGATCGCACTAATGTGTACCGAAAGAATATATTATGCCTACACACTGCCTTTAAGCAAGATTCTACAAACAGTCGATTTAAACCTTTATTAAGCATTACAGTTAGCTAATGACGTAACAGATCAAGTTAAAGAAATAAGAGGCCTGGCAGATGATAATTTTCAAAATATTTTTAAGGAAGCTCAATATCTACTTTCGGAATATACGATATTGAAATCAGAGTACCTAGACTACACCGCCAAGACAAGCACAAAGATTTGTTATAAAAACCGATTCCGCTGCTGAGTATTTTAAAATAACAATTTTTATTCCGTTTCTGATGGCCTCATAGCAAATCTCGAGGATCGGTTTTTAAAACATCGAGAAACCCTTTAAAATTTTGAATGCCTCTTTCCATAAGATAATCAAGATTTTGATAGTCAATTTAAATGTTTTTTTGAAACTTCACAGCTTCTACAAGAATGAGTTCCTTGAAGAGTTTTCCATTAAAACGATGTTAAAAGCTGAACTTGAGCTGTGGTATAAAAAATGCAAAAACAAAAACTGAAGGAAGATTTAGACAAAGTGTATTCCGAATTCCGAATGTGATGCGAATAAAAAGGCTTTTACAAATTTTTTTAACTTTGCCTATTCTATCCTATCTGAAAGGTCCTTTTCAAATTTAAAATATTTAAACACATATCAGCGTAGCACCACGGAAGAGGACAGATTAAATGGTTTGGCAGTTCTTTATGCGAACCACGATATTGATATTACGGTGGCAGAAATTCTGGACGAAAAGGCAAAAACAAACCGAAGAATTTTACTTTAATATTAGTATTATTAGCGATTACTTACAACTTATTGTATAAGGTTTTTGTTTTGTTTTAGTATAAATATGATTAATATATGCGTTACTTATTTTAAATGCATTTTTACTAATTAAAATGAAATCTCTAATTTTTTTTTCATAAATATTTAGTTAGGACCAGCGGCGTATTATTGCAGAAGTTTTAGGGGCTGTCGCTCTCGTCAATCATACGTATTTTACCCAACACGGTTCATACATTTCTTACCTCGGTACATAAATGTACCGAGGTAAGAAATCTTACCCCTATAAGATTAGTTGTGTTTTATTTTCTTTAATTTCAGTTACATTTTAGCATCTAGGTTTTTACTTTTTTCCATGAAAAAGGCAGTGGCGCCCTAAGAGTTTTATCACACAAACAAATCAATCAAATATAGGCCACTTTAATAACTAATTAACGTGTTAAGGTGTCCCAATTTAGATGATTAGGTTCTTGAAAAGAAAATAATACAGAGTCTGTTAAATTATGGTAAAGTTGCAAAATTTTGCGCGTCAAAATATCATGAAAAACAAAATCTGTATATCCATTTTAATGTTCAAAATTTTGAATTTGCTAGATTTATTGTTTTAACCAAAATTTTAACATTATTACGGAAAGGTTTATTTTCTCTCAACACCCTGGTGTTTTAAAGGTTTACTTCTTAATACCCTAGTGTTTTCAAGTGTTTCATTTCTTTAAAACCATTCTCACTTAAATTTTATCACCTTGCTGTCTTTTTTTATTTTTTAAAATCCCTTATCGTCAGTGTAATTCGCAAAGTGCGTAACTCCCTAAACCAAAATTTTATAGGAGAGCTAAAAAACTAAGTTAAAAAATGATAACGTCGTATCTTCTTCTTGTTTAATTTTTCTCATTTGGCGCAAAATGGGTATCTCCTAATGTAAACAAAAATAACGATTTTAATGGGCTATTCTTGAAATTGTTCTTCCAAGACATAATAAATAATGGACTTGCCTCTCTCAATTTAAAAAAAAAAACACCCAAAATTTAAGCAGCAAAAATGCATATAATAAGGAATAAATTCAAAAACACTCGCGTAGTGCAATGTCAAACAATTCAACTGGCGAGACATACGCATTTTGCTTAACAACAATTTGAACCGTGGTGATAGGCAACTTTCTATACAGGCTTCTGTTGGAAAACGATTAAAGCAACGGACATAGGCAATTTTCAGACTATAGATTGAGGCCATTATTTGCAAAACTCGCTAATCGACAAAATATTAAAAAATTGTTTTGTTTGCAAAGTTTATTTCAATTTTAAAGAGGAATCGAATGATAAAATAAGAATTTCCCAAAACCCTCTCTTTAGCATGCAAATACGTCGAGAAAATTACAGTTATATGCAGAACTCGCTCTTTGCTTTGACGTTTCACTTGCAAAACTCGCTGCTTGCTCTGCCACCAATGAAATTTGCCCGTTGATCCACGTTGAACCAATAATCCCTCGTGAACACGTTATTAATTTACTACTGTTTACAAGAAACAGACCTTCAGTAGTTTATATCCAAACGACTAAACAGGTGTTTTTTTTGTCGCATTTTTTTTTTGTTTAAATATTTTCTTATATTAAAAATGTGAAAGTTCGATTTTCGTGAATAAATCCCTTAAGTTTGTTATTGAACTAAATATTGTTTTTTTTTATTTAAGATATTTATTTGCAAAACTGGTTATTTGCAATAAACATTATTTTTTTTCTAAAAATCTGTAAATATGTTAGGCTAGAAACTTCTAATTTCCATTCCTAAAAACTCTATGCAACACTAATAAAATTCTTTACCATGCGAGAAAAACACTACTCGACCGTTAATCGTTTTTTTCGATTTCCCAAAAAATGGCTTTCGAGCAAATAGCAACTTTTGCAAATAATGGCCTAAGATATTGTATTATGTTACTAGATGGCGCAATAAAAAATATTTAAAAAAAATAATGGAGTTACGCACTTTGCGAATTAGGCTGGGTCTACACTATGCGTATTCAGCAGATGCGTATTTTCGGCAAGATGACAACGCATTGTTTTAAATTGGAACGTTCACATATGTGCGTAGAATACACAACCACGCAGTATACCGCCGAAAATACGTACCTCCGCATGCTGGTCCCAAGCGCAATTAACCGGTTCATTGATACAAAGCACGTGCAGACAGGGGCGAGTGTCCACACACTGTGCGGATCGGGGACGTGTATTTGCAGGCGCCCGGGGCAAAATTTGTGAAAATGTTCGATACGGACAAAAGTTTATTGCATTAGTCCACGATCAACCATCATTATTGGACAAAGCCTGTAAAGATTATTCAAATCGAGTTTTCTAATATTGCTGTAAAACACCGGAATCCGTTCATTTGGGTTTCCTTCAACATGATAAGGATGAATCCAATACTTCCTGCGGGTGGGTCGTCGAATAGAAGTAATCCCGCGGCTTCCAAAGCGCAAACAAATTTTACTTTAAACATACCGGCTTCGTTGTTTCACACAAACTGGTAAAATACCTCAAATCGCAAACCATACCATGTACGCTTCCGATAGACGCCGAAAATCTGCACAATTTGTACGCAACCAGGGCCGATCCTAGCAGGTGTGCAGCGCGTGCACCGCACGCGGGCGGCCAAAACAAGGGGCGGCCGTAGGCCGCAGATAGTTCTGTCAATCAAGCAAAACTTTTTACGAATTTCTCGAAATAAAAATAAGATGACATTTATCAAACTATAAAAGATAACTTTAAATTAATGTCGAAGAAGGAAACAATATTTTTGTGAATTATTTCAAATGGATTTATTTATTAAAAAATTTCAATCAAACGGCCGCGGTCGGCCGACGGCACGCGGCTCTCAGATCAAAAAGCTCAAAAAAAAAGTTCGCTTATTTAATTACGAGGGCAGTGATGAACCAGTTTTAAATCCCTTCCTGCAATTCAAGATTGCTTTCTATTTTGCAGTTCTTGATTACGCGATCTCTTCGATAAATGAAAGATTTACCTTATTATCTGAGTGCTATTCAATATTCTGCTTTCTGTATGAGTTTCACACCATTTCTAATGATGACCTCATGAAAGCCTGCATGGACTTAGATATTAAGTTACAGGTACAGGAGGAAGGAACTATTGTGAAAGATATAGACGGTATACAACTCTTTAATGAAATAACTTCATTTAAAGATATTTTTCCAGGTAAAAAACAGCCAATTAAGATATTAGAAATTTTAGTCAAAAATGATCTCATTCCCTGTTTTTCAAATTTTGCTCTAGTAATAAGGACTTTTTTAACCTTACCTGTTTCTATGGCTTCAGGTGAAAGAAGTTTCAGTAAATTAAAAATTATTAAAAATTATTTGAGAAATAATATGACACAAGAAAGACTTTCAGATTTGGCCATCATCTCTATTGAATCCCCGAAACAATTATTGACAAATTTGCTTCTCAGAAAGCCAGAAAAATTATTTTATTGTTAATTATTAGGTAGTCTTCGAGGAAGGACTGATTTATATATTTTTCGTTTCACGAGATTTATGCTTTAGTACTTTTTGTTATTTTATATTTTCTGGTAAATACTGTTGTTTTACATTTCTAATTATAAAATGTCTATTTTTGTTTCAAAAGTAATTATTTTGTTGGTTTATTATTTTGTTAAAGTAAAAAGAAAAAAAGATGTCGCTAATACAGTGTCCGCAAAAAAGTTCGCATCAAATGGGATTACCTAAAAACCAAAAATGACGTATACTGAAGCAGCTGCACGACTTGCGTTACCTGTCAAATTTGACATTTTTAATAAAATAGGTTCAAAAATGCCATTATTTATTAAAATATCGAAAAACTTTATTCGAAAAAGTTGTTTATTTAGACATTTTTAGCCTCTATACGAAATTTGACAGTCTAATACGATTTTTATTTTTTGACAGGTTCTTGAAAATGTTGATCAACCCTCGTAGATTAACGTTTTCACATCGATGTAAAACCATTTGCCTTTACTTTATTTGTAATCTTAATGCAATTTTGCGTAAAATTTTTGTTTCCAATTATTTATTTTGCTTCAAAAACTGAAATTGTTATTGATCAGTATGTAATGTTTGATGCAAAGTTTATCTAATTACATCAGTTTTGCCAAAACCGACGTTTCTTATTTTTCTTAAGTTCGTAAACAGATGTACAAAAAGAAAATATTAGGAAGCTTTCGTTGAAATTTTACTTAATTAATATTGGATCAAAAAGAATAAATAATATTAATCGCTCGAAACATGTTATTCAACAAAAATATAATTTAATATAATTAATTTAATTTAATATTAATTAAGTAAAATTTCAACGAAAGCTTCCTAATATTTTCTTTTTGTAAATCTGTTTACTAACTTAGGAAAAATAAGAAACGTCGGTTTTGGCAAAACTGGTGTAATTAGATAAACTTTGCATCAAACATTACATACTGATCAATAACAATTTCAGTTTTTGAAGTAAAATAAATAATTGGAAACAAAAATTTTACACAAAATTGCATTAAGAATACAAATGAAGTAAAGGCAAATGGTTTTACATCGATGTACAAAAAATAAAAATCTTATTAGACTGTCAAAATTTCGTACAGAGGCTAAAAATGCCTAAATAAACAACTTTCTCGAATAAAGTTTTTCGATATTTTGATAAATAATGGCATTTTTGAACCTATTTTATTAAAAATGTCAAATTTGACAGGTAACGCAAGTCGTGCAGCTGCTTCAGTATACGTCATTTTTGGTTTTTAGGTAAGCAAAAACTAACTGCTTTTTCAATTTTTACCTATACCTAATAATAAAAAAAAATCCCATTTGATGCGAACTTTCTTGCGGACACTGTATAACATATTAGCTGGCCCAAAAATAAAGTCTTTCCCGTAAAATTGTATTGGTAGTTTGCATTTTTATTAATGTTTAACTTTTTACTCTTATGTACATGTAGTGAGTCTATAACGTCATCAACGTTAGTATTACTCAAAATAGGAAAAAATCTTTAGAGGAGCGGCATAATAGGTCCTTGCACGCGGGCGGCCGACACCCTAGGATCGGCCCTGTACGCAACAACTCTCTTGCAGAAAATACGCAGCCGAAATACGCATCTGCTGAATACGCATAGTGTAGACCCGCCCTAACACTGACGTTATAGGCCTGAATACAAACATGAATTACACGTCATGGCTTTTAATGTAATATGATATAATATATATGCCTATAACTGTTGTCTATCAGACGTCCGCCGGTCAGTCAGAAATTTGGCATATTTACATTAGTAATAGGTAGGTATACCTACTTATGTGAAATGGCGCGAATAAAATCAAAATACAAAAATTTTTTGAGGGGTCTTTTTGCGTTTTCAATGAAAAATAAGATCGACCTACTGTCATCACGTTGCCAAATAAAAGCTCGTCGTTTTGTTTCTTTTAATTTAAATTGCTATTTTTGCATGACAAAGAGTAAAGGTTATTCAAAAAATGCCTTCTGCCATAAGAACTATTTCTCACAATGGAGACTTACCAGTACCGACTGCGCATTTAAATTGGCAAAATGTTGTTTTTGGAGATAATGGAGATATTAACGGATGTTTAGGCAGCTCCGAAGAACAGTATACCGACCTTATTTTTACTCCAGGTTAGGGATGGGAACACCCGATTATTTTTCGTGACCCGGGCAGTTCATTCATTAGAATGACCCGTTCACCTGAAAGACTCGCAGCCAGTATTGCGTACAATCTTTTTTCGCTTCGTATCATACCAAACCAGAAAAGTCCAAGTCGATCTCGACTTACGTTCGCTGTTCTCCCGAATTCTCAAACTCGCGAACAGTACCGCATTCTGTTTATTTCTAGAAAAGGTACAAAATTCCTACAATTGTACTACTGTGGTAATACTGCTCGCTACATATACACGAGGTCTTAAAAGTCATAATAAAGTTAACTTTTTCTTAAAACAAAGCGTTTCGACAGAAAACGACATTTGACATTAAAGCTGATCTGGTTTCGTCGTTAAAGTTCTCAGATCAGCAGTGGGCCAGTAGCAAGCTCACGCGTCAGGTTGCGTCATATTATTTTCTTTCGATTTTGGTATTTTTTAAGTGTTTCTGTGGCTGTTTTTTGTGTAGTGTGTGTTTTAAACATTTTACTTCTGGATTTTAGACAGACAGATTTTCTTGGTGTTTATTATTTAAGTTTAATAGTAAACACGAACACCATTTCGTTAACTCATCTATTATCAAATCCATAAAGTGCCTAGTTAAACCATTTACTTATCGTTTGTAACGAAGTTACTATATTTTTCCGGGGTTTTTAATATTTTTACTGCATTACTTATATAGTTGTAAAGGATACTATGCGTGTACAAAAATTACTTTTTTATTTTTCGTGCTACAACGTTCATTCTTGTACGTAAATAATTCATTTAATTTTTACTGTTTAAATATATTAAGTTTTCCGTCGCGAAACATCCGGAAAATACTTTTCATCATTTTCCGGCCACACTCGTTAGTACTGCTGAGCGCGCCGCCAAGTCCAAGCGCGTACCGTACCCCCAGATGCCTCCGCGCGAGATCGAAGCGCGTACGGTACCATCGCGTCTGTGACCGTGACGTAGTTTCGCCGAGTCAATTTATACGGGAAATCGACCCATTTTCCATTTTAAATCAGAACTCCGGTTCTCATCTTCCCAGCAGGTCACCAGCCCAAGAAGAACCGCAGCGAGCCGACCAGCCAACCGACCACCAGCGAAGCCAGCCGATCGTCCCCGAACCACGACCACCGGTAAGGATCCACTACAAGACTGCAAGCCCGCCGTTTCCCCTCGACGCCGTCATCTGTATTTGCATCGTTTAAATTGTTTTGTCGCATATTTATGGTATACGTTCTGGTTTGATATTCACACTTACACACCGATACACATTACTGCACTCTCTCTTACACATACACCGGGTTGTTTATATGATGTCATTTGTATACAAGATCGAGCTATATCGAGAAATAGCCGTGTAGCTCTGTCTCGTTCTGGTCAATAACGAACACCCATTTTTGCATGGAATATTTAAGATCGGACTATAGCGAGAAATAGCCGTGTAGTTCTGTCTCATATTAATTATAACACCAACTGAACTTGACACCTTAAGACACATACCATATAAATAAATCGCTGTCTCTGTTTCACTTGAAAAGCAATACAATAAGATCGGGCTATATCGAGAAATAGCCGTGTAGCTCTGTCTCGTTCTAATCAATCAACACCGGGTAACTTCGTTGTAAATAAATACTTACATGCCGGAGTGGGCTATATCGAGAAATAGCCGTGCAGCCCTATCTGGTATTAATGGTTTTCGCAATTCACTTTCTCTTTTACACCCATACACAACTACATAGCGCTATCTCACACACACACGCACATAGCATTACTTCTAACGTACTCCGTCTTACACACTGTGTTAATGCCAGAATGTATATGTCCGCGAATTCAAACGAAACCCGCGCATGCGTAGGGGAACCGACGTTTCACCGAACCACTACGGACGGCTGGTCGGAACCGCTCTCGCTCGTCAGGAACTATTTTCTACCGCCGCGTTTAACGTTACATTAGCCGCGCCCGCAATCGCAAGTAGTGTACCGCACAACTGTCCGCAGATAGCGGAAACAGATCGCGATCGACCCAGCGTTGCCGCAAGCCCTCGGACCGCGTTATCTTTCCTTTTTACCTTTTACTGCCCGGACTGATAAAGATAACCGCAAGCCTTTCTTGCAGCCCGTTGACATCGCGACCGCTTACCGCTACCGTCAAGACAACCGTGACCGCTACTGCGACTTTCGTTTCCTCGCGCGCGCCTTTACAAGAATACCGATAACGTTAAAACTCAGAACGCCGACGCGACCTTAATTCCCTAAACCGCAAGCATACACGCATACTTTCCTACTCTCTCTTTCTGTTTTATTGTACGATTGTCAGCCTGTCGCTGACCCATTTTTACACACTTTTCGAGTATTAAACTGCATTTCTGGTTAATTGTCATTTTTTTTTACGAAAATAAATTGCGTTTTTGAAACCGATTGTTTCATTTTTCCTTCCAAATTTTACATCTTTCAGGACGCTTAAAAATAGTCGCTAAATGCGTAGTTGAACGCCTGGTTTAACTTTTTCCACTGTAACAAGCTACCTGGTGCATCGTGGGCCCCTTACCACAATAATCCAAGGGGTGGCGCCCGAGAAACCGTTGGAAAATCATTTTCCATCCGTCCAATAAATTGAAAGACAATGCTTTATTCACATATTAATACTGTTCGCTAAATGAGCAGTTATTGATAGTGAAAACCAAAGCGACAATACAATACTTTCAAACCGATATTTTATATAGATAGATTTCCTTTTAAAAAGCAAAAAGCACCCATTACAAATGGCGCCCGAGCAGGGACCGTACTGCGCATGTGCGAACTAAAATTTCTGTAAAATACCGTCGTACCAAGTTTTTAAGAAAACCAAAGGTAGGAATTTATTATTCGGCATCCGCGAATTAGTTTTAGGATATACTGCTGTTAGGGTTCGCCGTTGCTTAGAGAAAAGCAGCGGTCCGGTTTTACTGATCTTGCTGTCGTTTAGAGAGAAATAACGGTCCGAGATATATTAGTTTTAGGTTATTAGGTTTAGGTTCTTGTCGAATAATGATCCGCTGACACTGTTTTGCCGAAGTCCGTTTTGCGCATCTGCCACGCGTAGTCTTTCGTTCTGGCCCGTAAATTATCGTTAAATTTTCAATAAAGCTGTCACTGAAACAATCGCGCATTCCCACGTAATAGAGAGGAAAGTATGCTCCATTTCAACGCGTTTGTATGCGCAGGTCCGCACGTAATAAGTTAGTCGTCGTCGAGAGAACACCAGGAGTTCTCACCAGACCTCCGACCGAGACGGATCGTTCTCCGCAGCCCGCTGAGCCAAGTCGTATAGAAGCCAACTGCCATGAAGACCGATGATCCGAACGACACCGCCGCCAATAATTCGACGCCTGCCGAAAATTCCGCAACAAAAATAACCCAAACCGATCCGAGTGATACTCAAGTAAGTTGGGTGTACCAGCTGAAGAAGGATGGCCTAGTTCTCGAGCTGACGAAGTTTGGTCTTGATTGCAGTGGCACGATAGACGTTCTTAGGAAACGTTTAATAAAATTCATCCGCAGTGGCCAAGCTACACCGACGCCGAAAACGACGCCATTCAATTTTTCTCAAGCCACCGTTTCAAATACCGCTTCCGTTACCGCTCCGGTCACCGTTACCTGTACCACCGCCGCTATCTATACCGGTCTACCATCACCGAGACTAATCATGTCCGCAGCCCATTCAGCCGCAACCTCTGTGCCAGCCGTCACGATCACCACAGCATCAGTACCGCAGGCACTGACCACGGGATTTTTGCCCAGCTCATCAGGGGCAGTAAGATCACTAAAAGTACACAAATGGAATGTACATTTCAATGGCAGAGATGATCCTGTTACCTTTATTGAACGCCTCCAAGAGATCTGCAATGCGCAAGCCCTGCCAATGGATGTATTACTACCGCACATGCCCGAGCTTCTACAAGGTGACGCTGCACTGTGGTACCGCAACAACAATCGCACCTGGAGGACATGGGTCGAGTTCGAGTTGGACTTTAGGAACTTTTATTTTCCATTAAACCATGCTGACGATTTGGAAGTCGAAATTAGTCACCGCCGGCAAAGAATAAATGAATCGCCCAGCCATTATATTACCGATCTACAAACTCTTATTCGCAGACACGGTGGTATCGGACCGGACCAGGAGTTAAAATGGCTGTACCGCAACCTACTTCCGCCATATCGACAACAAATACGAAGAACTGATTTTTCCGATATTGTATCCTTTTCTCGATTGGTTAGAGAAACCGAAGTACTGCTACAACAATTGAATCGCGCCAGTTATAGCCCACAACAGACCAATACTATGCCAAACAACCGAACGAGGAACACCCCACCACCGAATCGCCGCACCTCCTACCGTCCCTCCCAGGTATGTTTTCGATGTGGAGAGAACGGACACTTTCGTACCGAATGTCGCAATCCGAGCCGATTATTTTGCTCAAGGTGTGGTAAAGATAATGTTTTATCACGAGACTGCCCATGCCCCGCCTTCCGACGGGAAAACTAAACCGGCGCTGCACCGCCCCGAGGTCAGTTCAGTACCGAAATCGCCAAACCTCGATTCCACTAAACCGCTCCGTAAATAGTAATACCGATAACCGCCCGCACGTCATAGTACATATTTTTAATACACCGTTTTCTGCTCTCATAGATACAGGTGCCGCCAGCTCGTATATTGGTGAACTCGTCGTAGAACATTGTAGAAGAAACCGTTGCCAAAAAGTGCAATCACCGGTCAAAAGTGCACAAGTAGCAAATGGTGGAGTTATACAGATAGCCGAAGCATACCGGGTCCCATTAAAAATTGGAAACACCGATCTAACCGTAGACATCAGCTATTTTCCGCATCTAACGTCCGAAATTGTACTAGGGATGGATATATTGGGCCGACACCAGTTTCAGCTAGATTTAAACTCTGGCCAAGTATATCTCAATGATGAAGCACTTCCCTTTTCCGATAACATGTGCAGCCCCATAGGAGCAAATACTAGCAATCCAGCTCTAGTCTTAACTAAAGACGAAGGACGGCTACTTCAACAATTTCTTGACCAAGAATTACCAAAATTTGAAAATATTCGAGGCACCACCCCGCTAATGCAGCACTCGATACACCTTGTGAACCCCGAGCCAATCAAGCAACGATATAGACCGCAGAATCCCAAGATGCAAGAAATAATTAATACTGAAGTACGAGAAATGTTAGAAAACGACACCATTGAACCAGCAGATAGCCCATGTAGTTCTCCCGTAGTAATAGTCCGGAAGAAAGATGGCAAATACCGTTTCTGCATCGATTTCCAAAAAATTAACGCCATTTCGCGCAAGGATGCGTACCCTTTGCCCTATATCAACGCTATCCTGGATAAACTAAGACGAGCCCGGTATATTTCCAGCATCGACTTAAAACAAGGCTACTGGCAGGTACCGCTATCAGAGGAAAGTAAGCCAATCACCGCATTTACTGTACCAGGCATGGGATTATTTCAATTTAAGGTTATGCCCTTCGGATTGCACTCAGCTCCCGCAACTTTTCAACGATTAATGGACCGAATCATAGGACCAGAGCTTGACCAGTTCTGTTTTGCATACCTGGACGACATAATTGTGTTGGGTGAAACATTTGAGGAACACCTAAGCAATTTACAAGAAGTGTTTCGCCGTCTACGTGCCGCCAATCTGAAACTGAATCCCGAAAAATGTCAATTTGGCCGTCGATCCCTCCGCTACTTAGGTCACCTTGTGACATCCGAGGGTATTTGCACCGATCCCGAGAAAGTCTGTGCTATTTTACAATTGGCTGCACCGACAAATATACGCTCCCTACGACGATTCTTGGGTATTGCATCCTGGTATAGACGTTTTGTGCCGAACTTCTCACAGATTGATGCTCCGCTTAACCAGCTTTTGAAAAAGGGTATCCGCTGGAAATGGAACGAGGAACAACAATCCGCATTCGAACAGCTAAAGACTAGTTTAACCCAGGCCCCCGTATTGACTTGTCCCGATTTCTCCCGGCCATTTACGTTGCAGACAGATGCGTCCGACAACGGGCTTGGTGTTGCACTGATTCAACATGGGTCAGATGGCGATCACGTGATTGCTTATGCAAGTCGAAGTTTAAGTCCCAACGAGAAGAAGTTTTCAGTGACCGAGAAAGAATGCTTGGCAATTGTCTGGGGTATTGAAAAGATGAGACCGTATTTAGAAGGCTACCACTTTACCGTCGTGACTGACCATCAATCACTCCGCTGGCTACATTCAATTAAAAGCCCATCTGGTAGATTAGCCCGCTGGAGCATGTACCTTCAACAGTTCGACTTCGAAATAAAGTACCGCAAGGGAGTTTTAAACAAAGTAGCCGACGCATTATCCCGAGCTCCTGTTCTTACCGGCACCGATGACCAAGAAGAGGATCCTAACCCAATCATCGCATTAGACGAGTTTACACCTTGTTCCTGGTATACAGCAAAGAAAACTGCCGTTGAGAATAATCCCACAGCGTTTCCCGATTATCACGTTCGAGATGGCCGCCTATACCGCCACTTCTGGGATATGTCCGACCCTACCGAGGACGACATGGCCGATCCATGGAAAGTTTGTGTTCCCAAGACCGCTCGCAAAGAAGTGTTGGAAGAAAATCACGATCGACCGACTGCCGGACACCTCGGTATTGCTAAAACTACAGCCCGTATTGCCCGCCGTTATTACTGGCCCGGCATGTTCCGAGATATTGCCGCATATGTCAGACGTTGTTCATCCTGCCAGAGATATAAAACGTCACAACAACAGACAGCTGGTAAAATGCAACCGTCAAGAAATGACCAACCATGGGAAACCGTTAGTACCGACTTAGTTGGACCGCTACCCCGCTCCGCAAAAGGAAATAATTATCTAGTTATTTTCCAAGACCGCTTTACTAAATGGGTACAGTGTCGAGCCATCCGCAAAGCTACCGCCAAGGCGGTTAGCCAGGCGCTCTATGAAGAGGTTATCACCCGATTCGGATGTCCACACGCTGTTATTTCTGATAATGGAACCCAATATACCGGACAAACGTTTAAGGATCTACTAGGCGAAATGGGGATAGCACACCGACTTACACCCCCATATACCCCGCAAGCTAATCCCGTAGAACGCACCAATAAAACTATGAAGACCATGGTAGCCCAATTCTGCGAAGCTGATCACAGAAAATGGGATGTGCATCTACCCGAACTTGTGTTTGCTCTCAATAGTTCCCGACACCAATCCACAGGATTCTCACCTGCTTTCCTTAACTTTGGCCGTGAATTGGACCCTCCTAAACCGTTATACCGCAACCGCACAGATACCGAAGAGCAACAAGGCGATTCCATCCCAACCGCAGAAGAAAATACCGCACAATTGGCCAACCTTACCGGCCGGCTTCAAAGGTTAAAAGATGTGTATGAGCTAGTTCGAATCAATTTAGGAAAAGCCTTCACCGTTCAAAGCCATCACTATAACCTCCGCCGGCGAGAATGGAGATGTCATGTCGGAGATAAAGTTATGCGCCGTGAAAACCCACTTTCCTCTGCTGTCAAGGGGTTTGCCGCAAAACTTGCACCGAAGTATTCTGGGCCTTATACCGTAATTAAAGTCGTGTCACCAGTTGTATATGATCTCAAGGATCAATCAGGCAAAAGTACCGAAACATCCATATCAAGGACTTAAAAACCGCACACGACAATCTGATGTAGTTTTCTTCCGAACCATCCGATAAAAACCCGTAAAAAGAAACCGACACCCCTAGGCCTGCTAGCCCTTTAACAACCGAATCAGTGCAATTTGTGCAACGGGTCAAGTCCTACTACCGCTATACCCGGCCAAACCACCAGAAGTGTAAGTGCCCGTCAAGTCCTGCCCATGCATCAAAAGCACTCCGCATCCGTCAGGACGCAGTGCTGTATGCACTCAGTCTGCAACATAACATGCCAAGCTATGGCTGTTTATTTGGATGCCTAGGATATAAAGGCAAGAAGAAAAAGAAACGGTGAGGTACCATGCGTAGCATGAGGCGCCGCCGCAACGAGTACGGGTACCACATGATGTCAATCCTGGAGGACCAATGGACCACTGGGCCATGTCAAGGCAGAAGAATGCCATATTGTTTATTTGTTATTTTATTATTCTGTTTTATATCTATATGGTTAGGGCTAGGTTTAGGAAAATATTTTCTTTTGTAAACAAAATATTTTTTTCAAAGAAGGGGGGGTGTGTAACGAAGTTACTATATTTTTCCGGGGTTTTTAATATTTTTACTGCATTACTTATATAGTTGTAAAGGATACTATGCGTGTACAAAAATTACTTTTTTATTTTTCGTGCTACAACGTTCATTCTTGTACGTAAATAATTCATTTAATTTTTACTGTTTAAATATATTAAGTTTTCCGTCGCGAAACATACGGAAAATACTTTTCATCATTTTCCGGCCACACTCGTTAGTACTGCTGAGCGCGCCGCCAAGTCCAAGCGCGTACCGTACCCCCAGATGCCTCCGCGCGAGATCGAAGCGCGTACGGTACCATCGCGTCTGTGACCGTGACGTAGTTTCGCCGAGTCAATTTATACGGAAAATCGACCCATTTTCCATTTTAAATCAGAACTCCGGTTCTCATCTTCCCAGCAGGTCACCAGCCCAAGAAGAACCGCAGCGAGCCGACCAGCCAACCGACCACCAGCGAAGCCAGCCGATCGTCCCCGAACCACGACCACCGGTAAGGATCCACTACAAGACTGCAAGCCCGCCGTTTCCCCTAGACGCCGTCATCTGTATTTGCATCGTTTAAATTGTTTTGTCGCATATTTATGGTATACGTTCTGGTTTGATATTCACACTTACACACCGATACACATTACTGCACTCTCTCTTACACATACACCGGGTTGTTTATATGATGTCATTTGTATACAAGATCGAGCTATATCGAGAAATAGCCGTGTAGCTCTGTCTCGTTCTGGTCAATAACGAACACCCATTTTTGCATGGAATATTTAAGATCGGACTATAGCGAGAAATAGCCGTGTAGTTCTGTCTCATATTAATTATAACACCAACTGAACTTGACACCTTAAGACACATACCATATAAATAAATCGCTGTCTCTGTTTCACTTGAAAAGCAATACAAGATCGGGCTATATCGAGAAATAGCCGTGTAGCTCTGTCTCGTTCTAATCAATCAACACCGGGTAACTTCGTTGTAAATAAATACTTACATGCCGGAGTGGGCTATATCGAGAAATAGCCGTGCAGCCCTATCTGGTATTAATGGTTTTCGCAATTCACTTTCTCTTTTACACCCATACACAACTACATAGCGCTATCTCACACACACACGCACATAGCATTACTTCTAACGTACTCCGTCTTACACACTGTGTTAATGCCAGAATGTATATGTCCGCGAATTCAAACGAAACCCGCGCATGCGTAGGGGAACCGACGTTTCACCGAACCACTACGGACGGCTGGTCGGAACCGCTCTCGCTCGTCAGGAACTATTTTCTACCGCCGCGTTTAACGTTACATTAGCCGCGCCCGCAATCGCAAGTAGTGTACCGCACAACTGTCCGCAGATAGCGGAAACAGATCGCGATCGACCCAGCGTTGCCGCAAGCCCTCGGACCGCGTTATCTTTCCTTTTTACCTTTTACTGCCCGGACTGATAAAGATAACCGCAAGCCTTTCTTGCAGCCCGTTGACATCGCGACCGCTTACCGCTACCGTCAAGACAACCGTGACCGCTACTGCGACTTTCGTTTCCTCGCGCGCGCCTTTACAAGAATACCGATAACGTTAAAACTCAGAACGCCGACGCGACCTTAATTCCCTAAACCGCAAGCATACACGCATACTTTCCTACTCTCTCTTTCTGTTTTATTGTACGATTGTCAGCCTGTCGCTGACCCATTTTTACACACTTTTCGAGTATTAAACTGCATTTCTGGTTAATTGTCATTTTTTTTTACGAAAATAAATTGCGTTTTTGAAACCGATTGTTTCATTTTTCCTTCCAAATTTTACATCTTTCAGGACGCTTAAAAATAGTCGCTAAATGCGTAGTTGAACGCCTGGTTTAACTTTCTCCACTGTAACAAGCTACCTGGTGCATCGTGGGCCCCTTACCACAATAATCCAAGGGGTGGCGCCCGAGAAACCGTTGGAAAATCATTTTCCATCCGTCCAATAAATTGAAAGACAATGCTTTATTCACATATTAATACTGTTCGCTAAATGAGCAGTTATTGATAGTGAAAACCAAAGCGATAATACAATACTTTCAAACCGATATTTTATATAGATAGATTTCCTTTTAAAAAGCAAAAAGCACCCATTACACGTTATATACAGGATGTGTCATAAGTAAGGGGCAAATACAGCAACAGGAGATAGTATATTATTATAGGCTTGAAAATATATCATTTATGCTTAAAAACGCACGGTTAATTTTAAATAAATAGGTATGTTTCGTTAAGAAACGTGTTTATTTAAATGTTTCTTGCCATCTAGCATTTAAACGCAATTATCTCAAAAACTAATTGAAATATCGGGATTAATGAAGTAGCTTTCCAGCTTGTATACCTGATAATAACCAAGAGCCCAATATACAGTGTGAGTTTGTAAGTTGAAATAAATTCATTACATCCAGTAGAGTTTTGTTTTTGTTTTGGAAAAATGTTGCACGGGTATTTTAACATTCGAAGTTTTATTTTTATGTAAAGAAATACATATAAATTTTCCAGGTTGCATTTAAATAATGTACCTACACTATTTGATACGTTCTACATGGTTGTTTTTTTTGCTTAATAATATAGAAGTATGTCCTTCTTGGCATTGGGAGCTTGGGACCCAAAGATCACCATACAAGAATGATGAAGATCCTCTTGACCAATGAATTGGGCATTACCTATATGTTCCTGGAAAGGGCTCAGGGGAAATATGAAACTGCAAATTTTAAAATTATTGTTTGATGTTTGTGGTGGTAAGTTAATAAACTTAAAAAATATTATTAGATTTTTGTTTTAAATGGCAACAATTTATTTAAAAAATAATTGCATGCAAGTCTAAAGCTATAAGTTCTCAAGTAAAAATATTATTACACACAACATTACACACAAAATGTGCTTATTTACAGAAATGTAATTTTGCATTTTATATGAGGTATAATATAATATGTCAAGTACTTATATACTTATTTAATTTTACAAAAAAAGTAACTCCGACAATATTAAATTTATAATTTGAATAAATTTTAGCTATTTAAAAATATTACTTACGACATTTTTATTTTTTCAATATTCCGTTCATGAGAATATATGCAACCCTAATTTCAAAAAGACGAAATTGTTATATTTGTAAATACATTTGCTAAATTATTTATACTTTTACAGATTTACTGAAAAGCAATTGGAACATAACTAAAAAGGCATTTGAGGTGTTTACTCAAGATTGGTTGCGTCATTGTGCATAAAGAAAAAACGTGCGGACTCCAAACTTGGTGATTTGTAAGATTATTAGAGAAATAAAGAAGTATTTTTGATGGTACACTATAAGCGATTATTTTCTTCACCTGGTTTAAATTCAGCACAAACAAAATGAAAAATGTATGAACATGACGAAGTTTTTAAATGCTTAGGGTAAACATACCAGTTATTGGACCCATGGGAGCTATTGGACACCCAATTATATCAGCATAAAACAAGAATTCTGTATTCAGTAGTTCGCTAAGTTTTGTTGGGATGTCGCCATTGTACTATTAGTATCAATATTGACATAAATTACATTTAATTGATGTTTCTGTTTTGGCGCCAAATGTGACATTCTTTGGTCATGCACAAGAAATACGGTTTTCTTAAGTTTATATTAAGAAGTCTTAGGTAAATTTTAGTGTCATAATTAATGGTGAAATTGTTCCAAAGTGCTCCGTAAAAATATACAAAGGTACTGGTGTAGTAAAGCTAAGTATTTTTAAGGTTTAAATCAATATATTTAAATTAGGTTATGTCTTACAAGTGTGTCCAATAACTGACCTAAAATATGATTATTTTCAGTTGTTGGACACCTGTCCAATAACTGCATTTTGCAAAGCTCGTACAGTTTTTGTGTGAAATGTTAGTGCTTCTTCTCTGTTTCCGGCACATCCGATTTTGGGTCACTATTCAGAGTGTAGCCAGTTATTGGACGCCCGTCCCATAACTGGTTACAATCTGTCCTATAACTGAAACATGAGTTTTTTTATGTTGTTAGTTTTCAGTCATGCCCAAGAAAAATGAATATAATTCTGAATCGATGGAAGCTGCGATAAATGAAGTCAAGAATCAAGAATAACAAAACGTCGTCATATAGAAATGCGGCACACAAATACGGTGTACCCAAATCAACACTGGAATTTAAAATAAAAAATCCTGGTCATAAGGATACATGCGGCCCAAATCCAATTCTTTCAGCAAGGGAGGAGTCTGATCTTGTAAGGTTTATTCATGTGTCACATGTGTTATACTAAGGAAAGTGATGATGATGATATTTCAGAAATAGAAAGTGAAGAAGACGGCGAAATGTATAATGAAAACGAACACGACCGCAGAATGTGTAAAAGATTTAAAGAAATAGAAAGTGAAGAGGATATCGAAACAGATTATCAAATAGAATCCAACCTCAAAATATATGAAGACCCGAAAGAAATAGAAAGAAACGAAGATAACGCTGATCAAGAAACAAAAGAAATTGATAATAAGAAAGGTAATGAAATAAACGTACAGAAAAAAAATGACAGCAAATTGTGCGATGAATCGAAAAAAGTAGAAAGTAGCGAATGTTATAAAGTAGATGAGCAAGATGAAACCAACAGCCCAATTTGTGAAAACTCGCCGGGAAAGATAGAAAGTGAAGAAGGAATCGATACAGCCGATCAATTGAAAACTGATAGCAAAATTCATGAAGAACCAAAAATGGGAAGTGACAAAGATTTTGAAGACTATCGAACAAAAGTGGGCCAGATGTCAGAAAATAATGCAAATGACGACCTGGACGTCGAAAATGTATTTAGCATGTACCAAAATGAAATGAAAAAATATAAGTGAATGTAGTTTTCAGTTAATAAAAGTTTTTGAACACTGATTTTAATTTTTTATTGGCATTTAGTCATAACTTTGCCAGTGTCCATTAACTGAAAATGTTGTGTCCAGTAATTGAATTTTTTGTCCAATAACTAACTTTTCGGAACCTTTTCAGGTTTTTTCAAATTTTTTTAAAGAACTGTAACATTAGGAATATTTAAAACCCGTTAAGTTAAAATAGGATATATGTACTAGGATCTGGCATAAGCAGAATAATGTCCGTTGAAAAATACTCCAGTGGCAGCGACATGAAATTAAAAAAAAGCTTAACTGTCCAATAACTGATGTTTACCCTATTTAAAATTTGTAGAAATTGTAAAAAAATTTATTTTTGTTTTAAATTAAGTCCTCTAACATAGAGCTGTATCATGATAATATTCCATAATCTATTATTCTGATTAAATTGAGCAACGATTTTAAAAAATGTTATAATCGATTTTTCGATTATAAAAAATTATCATGATATAGATCTAGGTTAGAGGACTTAATTTAAAACAAAAATGAATTTTCTACAATTTGGCAAATATGCCTTAATGTGACTTTTCTGCGATTTCTCGATGTGAGCTCGCACGGCCTCGCAATGTGATTTTCTTAAGTTTGTCTTATTGTGATCTCCTACTGTAATCTCTTTGTGACCTCACTATGTGAATTTCTTAATTATCTCGATGTGAATACTATGCGAGTTCAGTATGATTCCTTTTTGAGAATATCTTAAATATCTCGCATTGCGGGCTCTTAGAGATCACTCCAAAAGGTAATACTAGGGAATATCGCGATTTAGTACCAAGTGCGATATATATGGGTATGTCTTATTTAAGTTCACACATGCTGTAGTGTAGGAATTTCACATCAAAACTTCTCGGCGATGTAAAATAGATTGACTGTGTGGCGGACATTTGGAGGAAAAATAGAGCTCTCGGTAAGCGCTCCGCGAAGCAACAAAAGGCATCACATGTTCCCACGGTGCACTCTCTACGATCTCGCAGAGATATTGCGGTGTTGCCTGGGTAGGGTAGACCGGGGTCGAAAGTAACAGGCGGCGAAAGTAACAACCCAAAGATCTGAAACTACGAAGATGAACAGCGCTTGTACCAGATTTTTCAAATGGCAACACTGCCGGCTACCACATCTCTGCATGTTGGCGCTATCGGCATTAGTCTGTATTGTTTACGAGGTCTTGATGGTTTTCAGTGCTCCTTAGTAATAATGTTCGAGTGATTTTTAAGTTGAATACAAGCTTTTTGGCTGCAGGTATGTACTTCAACTCGCATATATTGTTGTTTTAGATATTTTTGCATAATATATAGCCCCTATATAAGGACTGTCAATTTTTGCCGCCATTCATTACTAAAAATTGAATAGTTATTAAAAAGTAAGGTCGGGGTCGGTTAGTGACATCCAGCCCGGGGTCGATTGTAACGTTATACAACCGACCCCGCCGTAATGTTACAACCGACCCCGCCAACCATTTTAAATATTCTGGTTGGTGAAAATACATTTTTTAAATTCTAGAATGCCTCGTACGGAAGTTAGAAGAACTAAGAGAGGTTCCAAAAACATAGAAATTTATGAAGCGGCGTACACCGAAGTAATAGACGGCACATTATTTACTCGTGCAGCGGCAAAGAAATACGACTTACGAGTATGTCATGTTTCTTTAGGAAGGTTTAAAAATAAAAAGGAAGCACTAACAGACTATAACAGACATATATTCACAGCTCTAGAATATGCACCATCCTACGTCACAGATCGGCCTGCACCAGCAAATAATGTGGGCAATAAAGTTAATATTACCACGCCAGAACCAAGAAATGGAGGAAATGGACCTACACCAGATGAAGAGGTTAATCAACAAAATGAAAAACCTACACCAACGACATCTTCTCCTGCATTAAATGAAACCAACAATGAGCTGAATGAACCTGTAGCATCAACTTCGCGTCTTACCCCAGTTGAGGAGTTTTCACCAGAGGCAGTTAGACCTTTTCCCCAAGCTCCGGCTAGAAGAGAAGGAATTAAAGGAAAAAGAAAAGAAAATCGGCCATATACACGGATACCCCTGAGAAGGAAGAAATTAGGGTAGAATATGAGGAGAAGGAAAGAAAAAGGGTTAAGAGAAATTTGTCTGGCCCTAAAACACAACCAACAAATATTCCTAAGAAGTATAAACGAAAAAAAATCAAGAAAATAGATAGTATAAAGAAGATGAAGACTGTTTTTGACTTGTATGCTGTGAACCATACACTTCAAGTAGACCAGGGAAAGGTTGGGTGCAATGCATGGTATGCGAGCACTGATGGTCACATGAAGACTGCACAGTACAGGAAGATTTATACATTTGCCGAAATTGTGAATAAGAATGAAAATTATATTTTTTAAGTTCACTGTTCCGCCTGATAATATAGGCACAAGGTTTTCTTTTAATCTGTAATGTTTTGCTAGTTAAGATCATATAACTACTTTTGTACCTAGCTGCAATGAATAAACATTTGTTCTCTCCACTGTGTTACTATCGACCCAGCATAGTGTTACTACCGCCCCTGGGTCGGGGCGGTAGTAACATTTGACGCCAATTTAATTTTTGACTAATAACTATCAACTATATTTATTCAAAAACCTAAATGGCACGTTTTACTATTGTAAAATATACACTTAAATCCTGGACGATACATATTTTTTATATCGATTACAGTTCTCCAGAAATTGGTATTTGAATGGAAAATGTTACTTTCGACCCCGGTCTACCCTACTTATATTATTTATATTTTTATAAAAAAAATATTGATATAGGATATTAAACAAAAAATCTTGAGGAGACGAGTGTAGCTTAATTTCTCCCGAAGCAAATAAAAATGTTCAAAATGAGTTTTAATTGCGTTTAGGATATTGCCAAATAAAAAGTTTTGAAAATTTATTGACTAAAAGATGGATAGGAAGTTTTTTTTATTTTTCAATTAAATTAATTTTTCTGGTTTTAATATCTTATAAATAACAAGAAATAAAAATTTGAAATTTGGTACTTACCTATATGTATAACTTAATATTATGTACTTTAAAAATAGTCAATAAAAAACTAGGGTTGCCATTTAAAAAAAGGATCGATATTGTCATTTCTCTAATTTGAGACACATACACTATTCAATATTTTTTATAAGAATTTTTCAAGAAAAAAAGACTGGATTTACAGAATTTATTCCAAGTTGCAAACTCACTCTGTATAATAATTATTTATAAACGATGTAAAACATTATGAAATTTTCGTGAGGTAATAGTGATTTTGTGAGATATCATGTTTTGTAAGTTAGGTAGGTATATAATAAAGGAATTGGTATTTAAAAGAATCATCTATACATACCGCACTGCTATACAGCAGGGGAGGGGGGGTTAATTAATAATAAACTTTTCTTCGTGTTTATGGATTCTCTGCTGTGAATTATTTATGAAATGATTAGTGGCTTGTATTATTTATTTTCAATATGTTATACTTACCTACACGTATTTTATAACACGCAACAAGAGGAAACGATTTTTTTTAAATAGAAAAGGCATGTTAGTAATTTTGCCCTATTTAGGTTTTTTGTTCGTAAATGTATGCATCAGGCAGCAATACAGGCAGGCAAAACGCTTTTAAAGTATTGGCATTGCCCTCCTTGATGATTGGCACAGTATTGGCAGCCATTACGGCAAATGTATCTTTTTGACCCGCTGGCCGTCGGTAGGCCGCCAGGCACTTTGCCTTGCTTGGCAAATCAAGGCAAATTATTATTTAGCCTTCACATGTTAAATGGTAAAAATAAAGCACCAGTGATTCTGTAGGTACATAATATGTATTCAAAAATATTTACATATGCAATACCTGTCAAATTACGTAATTGGTATTCTTGGAATCTTTGAAAGAACTGGAACTAGAGAGTTCTTTAAGATTAACTGGTTCATCGGCCAAATGTCTGGATGAAAATTTGGTATTATACAGACCTAAACCTTGGCATTTTTCTGGAATGAAATTTTCTTTATCGATCGATGAATTTTCATATTTTTTTTTATAAATAGGAAGGTTATTGGTCGTCTGTCTGTTTAAAGCAATGTCCCCTGTTTGAGAAGAATTAGTTTCAATGTTATAACAATATTCAAAGGATTTACCACTCTCATTATCAATGCTATTTTCCTTTAAAACAAAAGTTTAATTTTTTTTCAATAGCTCTGTTTTTTGTGGATTTATTGGTACTTATAGTTTTAAACATGGTATAGGTACCTATATCATATATTATAACTGTTTCCAATAAGTATAAAAAAAATACTTACTTTGGCGATTTATTATTCCACTCGCACGTATCGGTCATTCTTCAAAAAAGGCAGTAAGCAACTAAAGCTCTAAAAAAAAGCACAAAACGGGCTGAATCCCCCGACGAGAAATGGCGTCTGCGTTTTAACGTGGTTTTAACCATAGGTAAAGCTTTAACTGTCAGTGTTGGTAAAAGACTTTATAATAAGATAATATTGTATCTGGTTTTAATTCAAAGTTCGCTTTTTATTTATTGTACTTATATAGGTTGTAGGAAATCGGAGAGAAAAACTTATTATTTATATAATGATTATTAAATTTACCGCGAAATCAACCGAAACTGAAAACATCCCCATAATCCCGCTTCGCGACCAATCACCTAACAATGCAGATTAACATGTGACCAGTGACATCATCATGTGACACAGTTAAAGCGCGGAATTGTGATAAAGCTCTGTTATAGGTGGTTTACCACCCTCCTTTTTGGCTTAGAAAAATCAAACGACTTCATTCGAGTTCAACGTATGTCTATCTATTTTTTACTGACGAAATACATGACCCTATTTTATAATTGTTTATTTTACAAACTTATTCTAATATTTAAATAAACTACTTTAATTAGCCTACGTCTATAATTATACTGGTTATACTAATATACAGAGTGTACAGCTATTCTTACACTACACCTCCTACGGAAGAGAAAAAAAAAAGAGAAAAAAAATGTTTAACATATCTCTCTAATTACAAACTCAGGTTCCTATCACTATACAATTTAACCCTATTTTTATGAATTTCCTTGGTTTTGTTTTCTATTAAAATTACAATATTTGGTGACTTATCTTCTACGACCACATATGGACCGGTAAAAATTTGTTCGAGTTTATTTCCGGTTTCGTTTTTTATTAAAACTTGGTCGCCTTTTTTGTAACTTTGTGCGTTGACTTTTGAATCGTGACACTTTTTACGTTGTATTTTTGATTTAATGAGGTTATTTTTGGCATCATCCCAAGCTTTCTGTAATCTATATTTTAGTTCTAGTGGGTAGTTATCGAAATTGTACAATGGGTCAATACCTGTGTCGATATTTGAAGGGAGTTTGCATTGCTTACCAAACACAAGTTCGTATGGAGTGTATTTTGTGTTAGTGTGAACAGTATTGTTAAATGCAAAACACCAGAACTGAACCCAAGAACTCCAACTGTCCGGGTGTTCTGCTGTTTGTATTCGTAAATAAGCGCCCAGATTTTTATGTGTATTTTCCAACGACCCTAGTGTTTGGTGATGATAAGCTGTTGATGAAAGTTGTTTAATTTGTAAAATTTTGCATGCTTCCTTCAGAGTTGTAGCTATAAATTCTGTACCTTGATCTGACACAATTGTTTCAGGTATTCCATATCTTAAAATAAAGTTGTCCACAAAAGATTTCGCAACTGTTTGTGCTTCTTTATTTTTGATAGGGTAACCTTCCACAAACTTTGATAATTCACACTGTAATGTTAATATATATTTATTCCCGTATATGTCTTCCGGCAAAGGTCCTACCAGGTCTAAAAATAATTTTGAAAAGCGGATGAAGCAGTTGTGGTAATTGACATCGGCTCAATATTAGGCCTAGAATGTTTAAACCTTTGACAATGATCACAATGCTTTACAAAATCGTTAACATCTGCGTGTAAACTTGGCCAAAAATAGTACTTCTTTATGTTATTATACATTCTGGTAATGCCAGTATGACCGCCGCTCGGAAGAATATGAAAATCATTTAATATTATTTGTTGCATATCTCTATCAGATATTTTTTGTACATCTTTTATAATTGAAATTTTTATATTAGCCATTTTTAATTCTGAGGGATCCCTACCTATAATATTTATTAATTGCGCATTATTATTATTCTTTAAAATATATATTTCTGGTACCTTATATTTTATACAAATATCCTTAAGGTCTCTCAACGATGCATTGCATGCGAACGTCGATCGAGAATTCTTAATTTTTAAAACTTTCTCTTTTTTTGAAACAATTATGTGGCTTGTACAATAATCATATTTTTTATTTTTTGTTAATTTATTAAATTCGAATTCTGAAATGCAATAAGCTTCATAAGAATTTTTCTGCGGTTTTAAAAGTTCCACCACTCCTGGGTGATCAAGCCTTTCGTGTAAGGAACTATCAAAACTCGGCCTATTTAATTCTTTCTTCGCTTGCTGCCTTGTCATAACAAACATTGTGTTGCACACGCTGTTTGACATTTGTTTAAGTTTTTCCGATGTGGTTTTAATTCTAGATAGTGCATCGGTTACTACATTTTTACTACCTTTTATATATCGCACGTCAAAATCGTACTCTTCTAACAATAATCGAAATTTGGTAAGCCTGCTAGAAGGATTATTCATTCCGAAAAGGTATACAAGAGGCCTATGATCCGTGTAAATGATAAATTTTCTCCCAAATAGGTAATGTCTAAAACTTTTTACTGCAAAAATAATTCCCAAAAGTTCTTTTTCAATAACCGGATAGTTTATCTCCGCCTTATTTAACTGTCTAGAAATATATGACACTGGTGCACCATCTCCGTTCGAGAGGGTAGCTCCTAATGCTTTATTGGACGCGTCTGATGTCACTATAAAAGTATTAGTCTCGGAAAAATTTGGAAATTGTAATACTGGCGGGCTCACCAGTGCTTGCTTTAGAGTTTCAAATGCTTTTTGACATTCTGATGTCCAGTGAAACTGCACACCTTTACGCGTTAAATAATTTAACGGAGCAACTTTTTGTGCAAAATGTTTAATGCTTTTTCTATAAAAATTTGCTGATGCCACAAACCTCTTGACTTCCTTTTCGTCTTTTGGTATAGGATAGTTTTGTATAGCCTGAACTTTTTGAGGATCGGGGCAAACCCCGTCTGCTGAAATCACGTGTCCGAGATATAAAAGTTCTTTTTTCAAGAAGTCACACTTTTCGGGATTTAACTTTAGATTCACGTCTCGTAATCTTTGTAAAACTTTTATTAAGTTACTGTTATGAGTTTCTAGGTTATTACCAAAAATAATTAAGTCATCCAAGTAAACAAAACAAGACGAATAAGTTAGTCCCGATAAAGCAATTGACATTGCTCTAGAGAAAGAACTAGGACTTATCTTAAGCCCCATTGGCAGTCTAGTCATTTGAAACTGTCCTTGGCCAGTTACAAATGCTGTACAAGGCCTACTTTCTTTTTCTAGTTCAATCTGATAATATCCTTGCGATAAATCTAAATGTGAAAAATATACCGCGCCGGACAAAGAATCTAAAATTTCTGATATACACGGTAATGGAAATTTATCATCCTGTATATTTGAATTTAAAGTTTTCCTATAATCTATTACCATTCTCCACGTTTTATTTCCTTGGTCATCTGCTTTTTTAGGTACTAGCAAAATTGGTGCCGACCATGGAGAAGAGGCTTCTTCAATTGTCTTTTCCTGTAGCATTTTACCAATTTGTTTGTTAAGTTCAATTTTTTGAGAATAAGGTAGACGATAAGGTTTAACATAAACAGGGCTTGTGTTAGGTTGTAGGTGAATTTTTTGTTTGTAAATTTTTGTCGTAGTTAAAGATTCCCCTTTTAAGTGAAAAACATCCGAATATTTAGAGCAAATTTTTTGTAAAGAGAACTTTTGTGATTTTTCAAGATGATCTAATTTTACGGTGCTTAACAATTTATCTATTCTGTTTACAGTTTTGTCGACTGAGTTATACTGACATATATCATAATAGTATAATGGCACAATTTTTGGAGCAAAATTTTTTTTATGTTCACATCTTGATTGCGTGTATTAAGAATTCGTACTGGAATACGATTAGAAATTGCTTTTACCAAAATTGCCGCAACAAATACACCCTCACAAATTTCGTCTGGTATTACAACGCATTCTTCATTTGTGTTGGTATAAAAGTATTTTATTACTTCATGTCTAGCCGGTATACAAGTGTAATTATTATGATTCGAGTGAATAGGCGTTAATATTTGTTTATTGTTTACACTGAATGATAAACAAAAGTTTTCGTAGTCTAACTTAGCAAAGTATCGCATAAAAAAGTCTGTTCCAATTAAACCATGCACATTGTCCTCAAAACTGTCGATCAGCAAAAACTCGTGACACACTTTTGCACCATTTATATCTAAACATAAATTTGTCGAGCCTTGCGAAATTATTGTCCCAGAGACCCCGTTAATTTTTGTTCTCTTTAAATAATTAATTTTTTCTGTTTTGTCTAAGCCGCCCTTAAAAATGACACTTATTGAAGCCCCGGTATCAAGTAAAATTTTTAAATTTTTATTTTTATACTTCACGTAAATAAAATTAAGTCCGTTAGTATTAAATATAAATGGGGCAGGAAAGCCTATCTTTTTATTTAGAGGGGCCTCGAAAAAATGTTTCGCTACTATTTACATTAGGATCATCATATTCTTCAGAATTCATATAATATCCTCTTTGATTTGAATTATTACCAAGAAAACGCCCCCTAGTATTATACTGTCCCCGTGGTGAATAACTAGTATTAGAGCGAAAACCTCTCCCTCTAATAGTATTATTATTTCCTTGCTGACCACGCGAGAAAAATCCCCTAAAATTATTACTGGTTGCTCCAAAATTATTTACACCCCTATTACTATAATGGTGATATCGTCGTGAGCCTCGCATGTGAAATAAAGGTTTTGCATTTGTTTCACTTAGATCTTCATCTTTCGCGCCACCAATTGCCTCGCTAAGAGTATCGTAATTTCGCGCTTTTACTATGATTCGCAAGCTGAAATTTTGAAGGCCATTAGCAAAAGAACTTATAGCGATTTTCTCATTGACCGGCCTCAAGATATCCATCACTCCCGAGTCCCCCAGACTGAGATATGGATAGGTCGACCATTAATTCTTCAATAGCTTTTCCAAACTCTTCTACAGACCTTGACCCTTGTTTTATGTTATTTAGCTGAGAAGATAAAGCAGTCGCGGATTTTTTTTTGATAAAATGTCGCCTAAGATCCGTAACTAAAAGTTGATTTGAAGCATAGGATGATTTTAATCTGATATTTGCATTTCCCAATAAACGCGTTTTTAGTACATATGTGGTTAACAATAATTTACCCGCGTCGTCCAAAAGTGCATCATACCATTCAATTCCATTAATTAATTGTAAAGTTACAGTTTCAGAACCATTCATAACTGGTAAAAGGCTTGATGCAGTTTTAGGATCGAATTTTTGAGTCATCTTTGCTGCCGCTTCGTCAAAATTTTCCGAATCTGAGTCAGAGGAAACCAAAATTTCGCTTTCTTTCCCTGCTATCGTGATATCCCCTAACCTAGACTTTAAAATTTCTTGACTCGCTGTTAGGTACTGTTCTATCCGCTGTATATAATCCCTAACTATATTTATTAACTTAGGTTCGTTTGTTTTTGAATTAAAAGTTTCCCTAAAGTTCCCTAATTCTAATGTATAATTTTTAAATTTATTTAGCTTACGTAGATTATATTTCTCCTTCTGTCTCTTTTCTGCATTATCTTTTATTAAATTCCTCTTAAATACTTTGACTTCATCCAGTAAATATACCAATTCAGTGGGCACGGACATTCCCTTTTTTATCCATTAATTTAACCATGCTCCTTTGCTTCAAAAAACCATACTTAGTTAAATTGTAACCTAAAAAAAAAACTAAAATGTTCCTCTTCTTACTTTAGACTTTTTCTCGGCTTCTCCCGATTTCTTGCCGAATTTCTGCTCGTATCCTCTGTTTGATTGTTGTTGCAATTCTTTTATATATACACCAGCCAAAGAAAATTGCCAACCCTGCAATAATACATATGCTCAGGACATCTTGTATAGAGCCAAAACCATTGGTACTGAGGCTATTAGTTTGGCCACCGCTATTCCCTGCTTGAGCTATAATGATTTCTTCTTTGCTCTGGTTTTTGCCCATTTTGATCAATCAACTCGGTTCGTTGGCAGGATCGCCATGTGATAAAGCTCTGTTATAGGTGGTTTACCACCCTCCTTTTTGGCTTAGAAAAATCAAACGACTTCATTCGAGTTCAACGTATGTCTATCTATTTTTTACTGACGAAATACATGACCCTATTTTATAATTGTTTATTTTACAAACTTATTCTAATGTTTAAATAAACTACTTTAATTAGCCTACGTCTATAATTATACTGGTTATACTAATATACAGAGTGTACAGCTATTCTTACACTACAGGATTTATAAATTTAAAAAAATATCAACATTTTTAGGCCATATTTAGGGTACCTAACAAAATGCATTTACTAATTCTTTGACGCGTTATCGGAAATGGACAATGGTTGCCTGCTATTAGAAATTCATAGGCGTAAATACACAATGTAAATACATTTAAGACGTTAGAAATAATTTATCATTTCATTTTTAATCGTAGAATAGTTAAACGCATTCACACATGCATTATCAAAGAAAATATAATGGAACATTAACGGGTTGGCTGATGTTAAATAATATTGGAATTTCTGTAAAAAAATGTAATTTAAATTCATTGGCAAGTTAAAATGATGGACCAATGCATATTTTTTATTGAGGAATCATGCCTGTCTACCATTTGTTGTAAATTTAAGAATAATGTATTGGCAACATTTTGCCATCATGAAGCCAACATTGCCAATACGAAATCTTTACCTTGCCTAATAACACTGTTTGCTGGGGCTCTAACCTGCTAACCTAAAGTATTCCCATTGTGTTTCTCCTATAATTTAACTTTAAAGCAGACACTCGAAACCTAGTATGGACCTAGTATAAGTGGATAAGTTTCGTAGCTACGAGAAATGTAAAGTCAAATTAAGAAAGAAGGAAACCCACATCTAGTTTCTATGACGGACAGGGGACCAAGGTATTATTGAAAATAGCTTTAGGGCAGTACAAACCCGAACTTTACTAAGAAGGAGGGCATGGACATGACCTAAGTGGTTTTCAGAAGTGAATACAATATACAAAAAAAATTTTACTGCAAAACAAGTGCATATATTTATTACGAAAGAGAGAACTTGCAAATAAAACTCTAATTAAGATATACAAAACGTAACTTCTATGTAGTCTCTGTCTCACGGTGATTCTACATTAGAATATTTCGCAAAGTAATGTAAGTAGGTAATTTGTGAATCCTGGTAATTTGAATAGTAGGGTTTTCGGAGACGCTCTCCTGAAATGAAATAACGGCGACTTCTGGTTATATACCAGAAGTTGTCTCAAACTTGCTTATTTTAAGTGGAGCACCCTGTATAATATTTTTTTATGTTTTGTTCTTCATTTCCACTAACGTTTATTAAAAGTTTTTGTATCGTACTCTAACTGTTAAAAAAAATTAGTTTTTCTCAAATTTTTACTATATTTACGCCTAAAATGAAATATATTTTTAAAAATAACAGGGAAACTCGAAATTCCGGTGGTGAAATTAGATATTATTGTGCCCAATAATGAATTGTCGGAAAATGGAATTTTAAATAGTACAGGTTTCTGGCCAGTTGGTTTCACCAGAGCCATAAAACAAATACACACACACAGATACAGGAAAGTGAAAAATTATTTATTTACAGAGACACCCTATATAATACGTATATACCTTTTTGTGAATAATTATTATAATACAAAATATAATCTGTGTTTTTTTAAAAAACGATTGATTTATTTTCTATCTCAATATTTAAATAAATTTAAAGGTACAAGTGGAGCAATTCCCGCCACCCCCTCCCCCCCTTTCATGGATCCGCCATTGCTTTAGGATCATGTCAGCAATTCCAGAACAATAAGCCAAGAAGATTAGAAATAATGCTAGCAAAGCACATCAACTACCATTGTTTTAGGAAATATCCTACTCACAGATATCCAACAGAGATTCGAGCAAATCAAAGAATACACACTGAAAGAGGTTCACGGACCTATTTTTCAGAATATTAACGCTAGTTAAGGGTTGATTACGTCACAGGTACTTTTTAAAAAGACCTTTATTTAAAACACTTAACAATAATAGTATTCTAACAGTATAAACTTAGAACTAATTATTACAATCTTAAACCTACTATTTATATATAATTTATTGATGACTTTGTAATAAAAATTGGGACTGCAATTCGATGTTTTGCTGATGCAATTGCTTAACTGTGTAGGTTCATGTATAGGTTCACCGAACCGTAATTTCTCCATCCCCTGGGGAAGTTTTGTAAGGGACGAATAAAACTGGCTGCTTCGGGTCTTCTACGTCTTGAATTTGGTTTCCTTCTGGGGTTGTTTTTGTATTTTTATTTTTGGTCCAGTATTGCTTAGCCTTAAAGAACGCGAATATGAGAACTATAGTTGCAATTATATATATAGGTGTTATCCAGAAATGAGTGTGAATAGTGTTCCATGTTTCTGTGTGAAGGGATTCTAAGTGTTCTTCTTCTTTTGCTAATTTATGAAGTTCGTCAAGTGGGATCTTGTCTAGCTTGAGTGGCTTTACTTTTGGTTGTTGGTCCTGGCTTTTTACTTTGATTTTAGGTAGTGTTAGCGGTTCTTCTTGGAGTATTGTTTTTAAATTTATAAATTCCTCATCGTTGGTCTTAAATTCATATCCAGGTGGTAGTTTGATAAGGAATATGCCTTCGAGTATCATAATTTTTGAAGATATGCAATGAGTTGATATTTTGGTGGCTTTGGGAAAAATTGCTATGTAGTGGGTTTCTGACATTTCTTGTATTAAAGTTGGATTGACGTAAACGGGTACCATCTGACACGATGCTTCTTTATTGGTAAGTTGAAGGATGTCTCCAATGCAGTCTTGAGTTATTGTGTGTTCTTGAATGAACTTCTCAGGACATAAGTAGATTGATCCAGTTCTTCTACAGGGTAGATCCATATACGGGTAAAGTTCATTGTTGGAAGCTAAATACGGAGCTGGTGGAATAATTGTTGTATGGTTGTATGTGGGTACAGAAAAAAGATGAAAGTATAGGAACGGATCCGAGTAAAGTATTGGAAAGTGCAATATAAAGACAACAATGTGGTTTGAGAAGTATCCATCAATGCTGATAATGCCATAATACTTCGTTAGGTCTTTTTCTTGAATATATGGAAGTTGATTTTCTGAGTGATGTTCTAGCATTTTTTGGATGGTCCATTTAAGTTTGTCAGGTTTAATGAGGCTATTATAAAGAATATTGATTTTTGTAAAGGTTATGGCTTCTTCTAGGTCGTTAAGGATCTGCATGACAATTTGAAGGGCTAAGTTAATTTGGTCCAAGACGTTTCTTGCTTGCAGGAAATGACCAAAGTCAAAGATGAATTTGTTTAGCTCTGACTTAATTTTGTTGGTCTCGAATGCAATAGTTTCTTCGTTATGGCTTGTGAGGGAGATGGTTCTGTTAAGATTTTCCATAACTTTATGGTTAAGGCTCGTGTGGTAGTTTACTTGGCTGATAATGTTATTTTGATTATCTTGCAGGGCTGCGATAGCATTGTTGTATTTCTCAGCGTCTTCTTGGTCGAGATTTCCGGATATGGCTTTCACTATGCTTCCCAATCCATTTATCAGTCCTCTTCTGGATCTGTTAGGTGGGTAAATGGTGTATAATTTCTCTCGGGTGGTTTTTAACAGAAATTGTAGGCTTTGGTCAAAGTTTTGTAGGCTTGAGAAATATGGAAAGCTTAGTCCATTTTTTATTGCTTCGTTGACTGCTCGGTATTGAGATTCCAAGGAGTCAATTTCTTCTGCTATTGGTTGTAGGTTGAGGTAGTGTATAAAATCATGGGTGCTAGTCTGGATTCTTGCTTGTCCTAGTTTGAGGGGGAGTATCCCAGGGTTTTCTTTCAGGTCTTGGATTAGGATTTCCTGGGCGGCCATTGAAGTACATCTGCAAAGTATTTTTTGTGTTAGTGCCTTTACTTGGTTGATTTTTGATATTTTTTTATGAACTGTCGTGTCTTGTGTGTCGATAGTGACTATGTTGTCGGTTTTTACTGTTTTTGGAGAGAATCTTGGTAGTAGTTTGTTACGTTTTACTGTTTTTCTTGTATATATTTTGGTACTGGGTTTATATGTTATTGGAACTTGTCTCTTGGAGTTTTTTTTTCTATGTACTTCACTTTGGCTTCTTGAAGTTTTTCGTTTAGCTCTTTATAAATTGTCTTTGTTTTTTCTCTATGCTGTTGGGTATAATTGTTGATGAGGGTTTTACTGATGTCGATGTCAAATGGATCTTGGGCGTCTAAGTGGCCAGTTAGAATGTCAATTGGTCTCATATTGGTCATGGAGTAAATAGAGTTGTTGTAGCCGAGGATGGCATAAGGCATTTGTTCTTTAATATTTAGATTTTTTTTTCTCGTAGGATTCTTAGATGTTCGACGAGGGTTGAGTGAAATCGCTCTATCATTCCATTGGATTGTGGGTTATTTGCGGTGGTATAATGGATTGAAATTTTTTGAGAATCTACAAATTCTTGCATAAGGCCATTTTTAAATTCTGTTCCACTGTCGACAACTATCACGTGGGGTACTCCATGGTGAGTCATGAATATTAGAAGGGCGTTGAGCACGTTGATTGCATTTGAGCCATCTATTGGATATGCCTGTCCATATTTGGAAAATGCCTCTATGATTGTTAAGAATTTCTGGCCTCCTGCTTGGTAAGTATCTAGATGAATAATTTGGAGAGGTTTGGATGGTGTTGGTGTCAGCATGAATTTGGGCTTTGCTGCATTTCTGTCGTATTTATTGGCTTGGCAGATGTCGCAAACATTAATCATGTCCTCAATATCTCTTTTTAGGTTAGGCCAAAAGTATTTTTTTCGAATCTGGGTTTCCGTTTCATGAATGCCTCGATGATTAGTCTTGCTTTGATGGTAGTTTAAAATGATTTATTTTTGTCTTTCTTCGCAGTTGATGTCTTCTAATAAAGTGTTGCACTTTACAAGGTCGAATGCAGAGTTCTTAAAGATTTTTCGAATTGTGTTACACAGAAATTGATAAAGTGTATCATCTTCAAAAAGTATTGCATATTTCTTTTTTGGTTCAATGTACTCTTTGAAGAATGAATGATTTCATTTTTAAGGTTGTTTTTCCCAAGTTGGACATATAACCTTCTTTTGTTTGCAAATGCTTCTTCTTTTACTGTTCTTGCCGGGTTGTAGTTGACGGTCTTATAGATGATTTGATTATTAAAGTAATTAAGAGGCATCTCGCTGATAGGAATTCCTAGTATTGGATTTTCTTGAGTTGTATATTGAGTGTCATCATCGCTGCTCTCATCGGTTTCGGGGTTGTGGTTATCTTCGTTCTTCTTTCCTTCCGCGGTGGCTTGATCTTTGTTATTTGTACTGGATGTAGGTCTGACATCTTTGGTTTGTCCTAGGCAGTCCTCTATAACTTTCAGTTCATCTTCGTTAGTTATGTCGGCTTCTAGGTCAAAGTATATTGACGCTGGATTGTTATACAGGGATGATATGTCGTCTTCTGCATCGTCAGTTCTATTGAGTGTTTCTTTTGTATGTATTTCAATTCTAGAAAGGGCGTCTGCATTTATATTTGATTTTCCTTTTTTGTATACAACTTCATAGTCAAATTCTTTCAGTTTCAAGCGCCATCTGACCAGTTTCGCGTTTGGGTCTTTAAGGGAAAATAACCATTGATCCGAAAGAATTTTGAACTTTCGTCCAAATAAATAGGGTCTGAAGTATTTTGTAGCCCAGACGATTGCTAACATCTCTTTTTCGATGGTAGAGTATTTGAGTTCGGGTTCGTTCAGGGTCCGGGATGCATAGGCGATCGGTTTGTCGTTGCCAACAGGTCCTTGCAAAAGCACAGCTCCGACTGCAAAGTTGCTTGCGTCTGTTGTGAGAATAAACGGTTTCGAAAAATCTGGATATTGCAAGAGTGGTTCGTTTGTCAGGAGGTTTTGGCAGGTTTTAACACAATTCAGGAATTCTGGGGTGTGTTTGATTTTTACGTCTTTCTTAAGACAGTAAGTGAGTGGTTTGGTAATCTTGGCAGTCTTTAATAAATTTTCTATAGTACCCAAGTAGGCCAAGGAATCCCCTGATTTCTTTAATTGTTCTTGGTATAGGGTATTCTAGAATGACTTTGATTTTGCTTGGGTTTGGTCTTATACCATCAGGTGTGACGATATGACCTAAAAAGCTCACTTCTTTCTTCAAAAATTCGCATTTATCGACTTGTATTTTAAAGCCGGTTTCTCTTAGTCGTTGGAAGATCTTTGATAGAATAACTAGATGTTCTTGTAGCGATGTACTGAATACAATAATGTCGTCCATGTAGACTAGGCATATTTCTCCTTGAAGTCATTTCAGTACGTTGTCCATGACTCGCTGGAAGGTGGCTGGTGCATTTTTTAAGCCAAAAGGCATTCTTAAGTATTCGTAGTGGCCATTTTCTACGTTAAATGCTGTTTTCTGGATGTCTTGTTTTGCCATTTCTATTTGGTGGAACCCGCTTCCTAAGTCTAGCGTAGTAAAGTACTGACATCTTCCAAGTTTGTCGAGAATGTCGCTAATATTAAAAATGGGGTATCGATCATCGATCGTTTTCTCGTTAACTTTTCGGTAGTCGACCACAATTCGCCATTTAATTTTTCCAGATGCGTCAGGTTTCTTCGGTACCGCCCATATAGGAGATGACCAGGGAGATAGACTTGGCCGGATAATTCCTTGATCCAACATTGACGAGATTTGCTTTTTCACCTCTTCTTTGTGTATATGGGGATATCTGTAGGACTTTGTAAATACTGGAACTTCATCTTTGGTCTTTATTTCGTGTTTAATCTGGTTGGTAAAGGTAAGTGGAGAATCTGGATGATGAAAGATGTCAACATATTTTTTGCATAGTCTTCTTATGGATTTTTCTTCTTCTGGGTTTAAATGGTCGGTTCGAATTTCAGGTTCCATGTTTGGTTCGGGATCTTGTTGAGGCAGGATATCTGCGGAGTAAAGATTGAAATTTTGTAGGTCAATTTTGCAGCTTTTTACTGGTCCTGTTCGGGCAATTTGAAGTTGGTCGTCTGTGTTATTAATCAGTTCTGTCCAGGCTAGTTGGTTGCATGCTATGGTGAGGGTTTCTCGCAGGACAGCTCTTTGAACTTCATGTTGAGGTAAGGTAATGTTGCCTTCGGTTTCTTTGACTGGAAGTCGCACTGGTTATCGTGTGAGGTTCTAGTTGGATGGAGTAGAACTGGGTTTTGTTGGTTTCGTAATATTCGATAGGAAGCACAGAATTTTCGGTACTAAGTAGGGAGGCTGGTACTTGGCATTTAGAAGTTTAAGGTTGTCAAGGCCTATGAGGCCGCCAAAAGTTTGGTGAAACTTGAAAAGGTAAAATTTAAAATTATTATTGTAGTTGAATTCAAGGAATATTGGAATTGTTGCGCAATAATCTTGCGAATGATTCTGAAAAATAGAAGGAACAATAAAGGGTTCATGTTGGATGTTATTTCGGTAGTATTTAAATGCGATGTCTGGATTAAGAAAATATTTAGTAGCGCCGGTGTCAATAAGAAGTTTAAGAGGAGGATTCGATATGGATATGTAAGGAAGTTCTTTTTTATTGGTGTAGTTGTGAGGCTCTACTATGTTTCTTCGTTTGCACTTGGGTCGTCGTGAAAATTTTCTTCTTCTTCGTAAAGATAGTGTTCTTCTTCTTGGTTGTAGTAATTTTGGGGATCTTGTTGGTGGTAGCTTTCGTCAGAGTAGCCATAGGGGTTGTAGGTGATAGCTTCGTTTTGTTGTTCTATGTTGAACAATTCTTCAACGGTGAATTTAGGGGCAGATTGTTGTGGTGGTCTGAACACTTGAGCTTTGTTTACGGAATCTGTGTCCTATGGTGTCGTTTTTTGGAACTGGGATGGTCCGGGTCTATTGGTCCAAACATTTGGTTTAGGGGGTAGGCTGTTTTGAAACCTCGGTGATTGTTGACTGGATTGGAATCTTGGTGGTTGGAGAATAGGTCTTGATGGTTTGAAGGGTTGTTGTGAAGCAAAGTTAAATTGGGGCCTTGGTCTAAATGGCTGCTGGGACCACTGTGAGGGATGTTGCTGTGTAGGTCCGAATGGTTGCTGTATAGGCCTGAATGGTTGCCATTGAGGAGGTGTGAAGGTTGGAGCAGCATGGGGTGCTGATTGTCTTTGTAGTGGAAGTGCAGCTTTAAAGTTGGATAAAGCTGACGGTTGCGGGATGCTTAGGCTTTTCTGGAGGTATCTGATATTGTTTTCCTCTTGGATGAATTGAATAGCAGTTGCTAGATCTTTGGGCCTTATTGCTCTTATTGTTGATCCCAAAGGTTCTCTTAGTCCTGCCAGGAAAGTGGTAAGGTACTGTATGCAATTCTACGTAGTTCGATATGGTGTTCAGTAGAGCCATAACTTTTTCATAAAATTGTTGTGGGGCTTCGTTGGGGCTCTGGCGTAAATTTACTAGGTCTCTGGTCAGTGAATTTTCGTTACGTTGGTCGGCAAAGTTTTGTATAAGGGCATCTTTTATTTGGGGCCACTCGCTACATCCATAAATTGAAATTACTTCTTTTGCTCGGCCTTTCAGTTTGCTGATAATACCTGGTTTTGGAAGCCGGTGTTGTCGTTAATTTTCGAGTAGTGATTTAGTAGTAATGTTGCCATATGGATGAAGTTATATAATTCGTTGGGGTTGCCATCATATTCTGGAATAATACTGAGATTTTTGACATCGAAGTCTGGTGTGGTTGCCATGGTAACGGGTAATGTCGGGGCAGTAGGTTGTTGAGTTTGTGGTAAATTAGGTACTAGGTTGGTAATGCTAAGGGTACTGAGGGCAGTAAGTAAGTCTTGTTCTGTAGACATTAAATGTTTACACTATTAAGGTGATGATTAAAAGCATATCACTTTACTAAACACGAGCACTAACAGACTGCACTACTCTACTTAAAACAAAAAATTGTTTTCACTATCACTAAAATCTTCTTAGGCGAACTTTTTATAGTTTCTCGGGAGATTGGTTCGTTTAGTGGATAAACGTTCAAAAACGACGAGGATCCTTAGGGACTCTTCCACTATTCCACAGACTGCGCCAGTTAAGGGTTGATTACGTCACAGGTACTTTTTAAAAAGACCTTTATTTAAAACACTTAACAATAATAGTATTTTAACAGTATAAACTTAGAACTAATTATTACAATCTTAAACCTACTATTTATATATAATTTATTGATGACTTTGTAATAAAAATTGGGACTGCAATTCGATGTTTTGTTGATGCAATTGCTTAACTGTGTAGGGTCATGCATAGGTTCACCGAACCGTAATTCGCTACTTGTAACAAAAAGCAACAAAATATTAATAAAATAATTTGCGAACAACAAAAACGCAGAACCAAAGGACCATTGTCAATATTTCATATTATAAAGAATTAACAACCATAGAATAATCCTTATTGGTTAAGGGTTTAAACCACTACCGCTTCAAAAAAGATATCATTATTGGAAATTATTAGCGTTGTCGACTCAACAACCATAGGAGAGACACTAGCGGAATAATTTAGATGGAAGGTTAGAGAACTCAAGGCCTCCAAAACGAAATTTTTTGTATGGAAGAAACAATATCGCTCTTGCAAAACGTCGCAGTATCAAGATTCTACCAGCCGACAAAGGAAAATCAATCGTCATCATTGGTGTTCAGACAAAATATTGAAGAAATCCTGCAGAAAGGAAACTACTCTCATTTCTAATGATCCGACCTTCACCATCGAGAGAAGTGTTTACCGTCACGAAATATGAGCGATACATGCCGGAAAATACACAAACATAACATGTCTCTAAGGTCCATTAACGAGCTCTCGTAACTCTCCTACATACGAAATTGCTAAAAACTCCCCTACTCTATATTATGTGTGGTCAGAAGCTGAAATCCGGCATAAACAACGACACTGGAGGAAGAGGAAGTTCAAAGAAGCTGCTGCTATACACCAGAATCCAGGTTGTTTTAGTAAAATATCATTAGATATAAGAAATACCTGGAATTCTTTGTTAGGTAGATTTAATCTTAGCTTGCACGAATTTAACTTATGATTGCACTTATCGCAGTGCACCGTGCACAGTGCACCTATATAAAGCTTTAGATATATACTTATCAGTTAAAACGTAAAAAAGACAATGCAAGTCCAAAACTCTTCTATCGTTCAATGATAATTCAATGATAAACTTAGATGTGATCTACTTAATATTAAAATGGTTAGGTTTATTTGCTAGTAATGTTGTTGAACTACAGTTTAATTAATACAGCGTCTTTATCTTTTTGTGTTTTGTTAGTGTAACGTAAACTAAAATAATTTTGCCCTACTAACATCAATTGTCCCCCTCTGATATCAATACCTGGCAGCATCTAGACATTCCGCTATAGAATTCGGCACCCCTCTATTCTGATTGGATGATTTCAAATTCCGTCTAAAAGGTATATGGGCAACCGGTTTGTTCGTTGTTACCCAGAGCATTTTTTTAAAATTTTATTTTTATAAAATAATATTAGTTGAAAAAATTGAATTAAAAAAAATGCTCTGGGTAACAACGATTTCAAATTCCGTCTAAAAGGTATATTGGCAACCGGTTTGTTCGTTGTTACCCAGAGCATTTTTTTTAATTCAATTTTTTCAACTAATATTATTTTATAAAAATAAAATTAAATAAAAATGCTCTGGGTAACAACGAACAAACCGGTTACCCATATACCTTTTAGACGGAATTTGAAATCATCCAATCAGAATAGAGACGGGTGCCGAATCCTGTAGCGGCATGTCTGATGCTACCTGGCACAGGCCTGCCCCGCCCCTTTTCGGTTGGTATTTTATTTATAAATAAAACTTTAATAACTGAAACTAAATCAGCACTTATTTACATAAAATAATACAAACTAATTCTACTCACCGCTGTTTAAAACTGCACAAAAATTAAAGTAGTTAATTACAAAAAGTCAAACTTCTTTGAACTTGTTACGATAAATTGCTTTTCAATATTTTTCAGATCGTGCAGTTTTAAAATCCCTTTATAATAAAGAGTACCTACCTACCTGTTCCACATTTTTGACGATCTGTCTGTTAGCTCAATAGTTTAAACACTACCAACTTGACTAAAAACGACGATATTTTCTATGTGTATCAGGCTTTAACCTTCGTTGAAACCAGGTATACTTTAAAAAATTAACTTTTCATTTTTAATAGTTTTATTATATTATATTATATATTTAAATCTTTATTACAGGAAAATTTAATAACAGCTGATGAGACCAATCATAGATTTAAGATATGGCATAAAACATCAACTTTCTGACTTTAATTAAATTGTATGATTGGTCGTGTCGTAAAAGTGCCATAAAGAATCCTATATGAAGGGGATGTCACAACAAACTCTAGTTTTCATAACTACTATCAGAAAATAAGACGCTTAAAACCTTATAAAAATACTTTAACCAATAACGTTTACGTAGTTGGTGGTGATTTTGGTTTCGCACTATCAAATTGTACTAGTGCTATAAAACATGTGGTAATATTCCAAAATAGTCCAAACATGGTGCTTCTATTAATTTCGAAGTAATTTGCTGCTGTGAACCTTATTTTTCTATTTATTAATTTGTTCGCAAAATGATCAAGTTCCTTGTATTCAGTAGAGGACGAGTGATATTTCTCTTGAAGATTGTAGCAGGTCACCAGAAGCTTCTCTGCAGCTCGCATGGTTATGTCACAGCAAAACATCAGGCAGAACTGACTGAACTGAAAAAAAAACTTTTTAACTTTTTAAATTCTATTTTTTAATTTAATTTTAAATTTTAAAAATCGACGTGGTATTTCTATGCGGCTTTTTAAATTTAACCACAAAACACCATATTATGGGTTATTTCACAGCATAACATTTTTATTATTTTAAAATCTAGTTAACAAACGAACTTTTGTTTACGTCAAAAAGTGAATCCAAATATCAAGTTTGTGCGATAAACGTTAAATTATGATAGCCAGACCTGAAGAATTCACCATAAAAAGATAGGGGGGTACACTATTCCAAAAACATAAATTGAACGCGTGCCCTACAAGAGGGTAAATAATTTTCTTTTAGTATTGCCTATTTTCGAGAAAAATACAAAAAAAGGTTTAAAAAATAGTGATTTTTGAATGTGCCGCATGAAAAATACCTATTAGCCGAAGGTAATGCACTAGGGCAAACGCCTCCCAACCTGCTTATTGACAGGATGACAGGGTACACTACCTGGGGACCTGTAGCTCAGAGGTGATTATCTGCAGGTGCGTCGCGTGATCTGTACGTGCTTGGGCTCAAATGAAAGAGCAACATTTCCTCTTAGGGTTGACGTGTCTTATTTTGCTCCAAGCTAAAGCTACACACCTTTTTTTATAAATCGATCAGATAAATTTCATTTATATGATCTATTATTTCTTGTACATTACAATATCAATCACATAATAATAATGGTAAATACAAAAAATCTAATTATTTTTACAAATCGTTACAAGGTTTCAATTAAAACGTAAAATCAAAAAGAAAAGTCCATAAAGTAAGCTGGCCTGAATTACTCCTTTTTCAGTGACATGTATTATTTTATGACAGGAATTAAATATCTGCTTACATAAATATGCCAATATGAAGTGGGGTGGGAATTTTAAAAACTACAACATAAATTAAGAGCAATATTACGTAGCGATAAATAGCAAATAATTAATTTCAAAATGTATAAGGATGAAGCGGTATTACAATAATTGTGCAGAAAGTTTTAATTTCATTCTTTAATGTTTTCTAGGACAAAGGGAGGTAAAACACAATTTTTGGCTATACGATTATCAGCCTAATAAATTATACATAAAGAAAATTTTAAGAGCGCGATGTGGTATTGGTGATTTTATAGTACGTCTAAATATAAGTAGATATATTAGTGTTCTCCAGACCAACTACAATTTCCAAAATGTTCCATTCCATTGGATTAAAATTCTTTGTGTTTTTAAAAACTAGACTGGGTACATATCGCGAATCGTCAGCCGAGGGTGCACCTAATATTAGTACTAAAAATTTGTATTAAAAATTATTTTACATATTATTTTGTTTTTTTTCATATTTATTATTGCTTTTTTTGCCTCACATTCCTGCGGAACGTGAAGGGGACACATATCACCAAATTGTCATTATAACAACTGACCAAAACTAGAAAATAAGAAAAATGGTGCAAAATTTCCATTTTCTCGTAAAGATAGGTAGTTTTTGGAGACGGCATCGTATGGTGCTCGACGTCCTGTTTCCAATGCCGTCTCGCTCGATTCGCTACGACTTTTCGTTACCGAAATATCTGATATTTAATATTATGGGATTGATATTAACATTTAATAACCTGTCCGCACCAGGACCTGCTCTTTAAAATCGCACAGCAAAGGTGTGCAATGTGGGATATACTTTCCAAATTGGTCCTATTGAAATACTTATTCAATTTAAATATTATATATATATATATATATAAATTGGTGAAAATGTTATTGTGCCGAGCCCTTCGGACACGGCACTGTTCGAGTTCGTTAATTTCATTTCATACTTTTGACAAAACCATTTGTTAACAACTTCTAATTGTAAAGCATTTCAATTCGCGATAAAAAATAAATATAGTTTCTTGACAACCCAAGTTCGTTTTTTTCGAACCGAGGATTGTCGCTGTAAGAATTTGAAATTTAAAAAATTTTCAGTACCTACCTAAATAAAGAAATATTAAAAAAAGAAATAAACAAAAGACGCGCCTGGAATTAAACCCGGGATCATCGTGACCACAAGCCGTAACCTATACATACCACTAGACCACCGACCATATATACAGTGTCACCAGTAAAGTCCGCATCATATGGGATTTATTTTTATTAATAACTTTATTCGAAGTTTGACTTTGGCATCAAGTTTTGCTTCGATCGAGATGAAAATTAAGCGAAAAAATAGTAGTCACGTGATTCGCATTATCTGTCAAATTTTAATTTTTTCCATAAAATAATTCAAAAGTGGGGTTATTTTTGAAAACATCGAAAAATTTTATTAGAAAAAGTTTTTTTTAATGCATTTTCTAGGCCACATGCAAAATTTCAGCTGCATAAGATAATTTTAATTTTTTACCAATATTTTGTAAATTGCACCTCTTTTGCAAAATAAGACCCAACGCAACCTACATAAAACTTCTTAGTTTTGACAATGCTTTATTTCAGATACATTTTCTTTAAAGTAGCGCCTTATTAAATGTGTGTTTTTCTACAAAATCAAAATAGGGGTATTAAAATTTGGACGCATGTGATGCAAAGTTTATTTGTTTTTGACCCTGTATAAGATGACTTCATAAAATAAGTATTTTTGAAAACGTGGCTTGTGTCTGAAAGTAAAAAAATAAAAAATAAAATAAAGGGGTTTTAAATTAAATCGTTGAAAATAGATAAACTTTACGTTAAGTTAAACTAAAATTTATTTTCCACTTAATGAACACTTTACTGATGACACTGTGTTATTTTTTGTCTTAATATTAAGGTGTATTACTTTCAGACACAAACTACGTTTTCAAAAATACTTATTTTATAAAGTTATCTTATACAGGGTCAAAAACAAATAAACTTTGCATCACATGCGACCAAATTTTAATAGCCCAATTTTGATTTTGTAGAAAAACACACATTTAATAAAGCGCTACTTTAAAGAAAACGCTTGCCGTTTTTTCCGTATTAAAGATTAAGGAACGAAAAAATGTCTCTTTATTACAATTTGACGAACTCTTTCGGCTAAGGTATACAACATTTTGATCAAAAGTTGTTTTCAGTACAATTACAGTTACAATTACAGTTACATTGTCGACAATTTCCATTCCAGTTAGGTATAGAACGATATATTGGAAACCGGTAGTTCTTGAGATGGCCTAAACGATTATCCAAACCGAAAGTCGATAGGATCTACTAAATTGGACTTATTAACAATATAGGTACCTGTTTCGGTCCATTTTCGACTTTGAAAAATCAATATGGGCTTTCAAAATCTAAAATAATTAAATAAACTTAAAATCAAAAATTGCAACCGGGAAATAAGCTCCGCCCAAAAATATTGGGATCACGCCCCCAAAATTTATTCAAGCCAAAAGGCAAAGATGCTATCTGACAAAATTAAGCTGGTTTTTCAATAAATTTTTCCAGCAAACTCAAACAGTAAAATTTCATATTTAAACTTTTTAATACTTTCAAATTTTTCATTAAATAGAAATTAAACTCTTTTATGGCGGTAGAGGGTTACGGAACCGGCCAAATCCTAGTTAAATCCGTATATTATTATATTTTACCAAAGGGCTAAGAACAACCGCACCGGCGTTGCCAGTGCGTATCCTGGGCAGTCTTGACAGAAACACAACCTGAGAGACAAAACCCGGAGGAATCATACACTTATATATGTATTGTAAAATAAATAATATGTAAAATTGTAGAATAATATAAACCTTTGAAATTTGAAATTTTTAATAATCGAAATATATTTTCGAGTTATCATTTTTTCAGCATTTTGACCAACCGACAAAATCGATTTATTGATAATAATATATCGATTAATTGGAAAAAAATTATTTATTCAATTATCCCCACCACTTCTAAAAGACAAATTTAGGTACGAGGATTTGAATAAAAATATACCTACCTCTTTTGCGACATTTGCGTTTTAAATAATCTTTGTCCGTAAAACTTTTTCTTTTTATGCAAAGAAGACATTGATGCTATTTTATTTTAAGTTGGTTTTTGACTACGACTAGGGTTGTGCGATTATAAAATATTATCGGTTTTCGATTATTTTATTCTGTAATTAAAATAGAATAGCTTTATAAATATAACTTTATTATTTGTCTCCTTTACATATGAAACTGATAATGACAACCACCAGTAAGTAAAGAAGTAAGTAAGTAATCCGGATCTCTAAATCTCCCTCTCACGATTTCTTCCAATTTCGGAACTGTTTGTCGAAGAAATCGTCTATTTCTTATATATACTTTTCCACTTGGTCCTTTAACAGTATATTTTAGATTGTTTCCAACTTCTAAGAATAACTTCGCCCATTTTATCCCCTTGTTTTTTTTACTTCGTCTTGTATCCATACCTTGTTTCCTAATGGATTTGGGTTTAGATCCTTAGAAGTCTGATTGAAAAAATATTTCATCTTCATTTGTTATGCAACTTTTCGATCTATAATATCCGCGACTTCTTTCTACTTTTTGGTAAAAGATTTTAAAAGCGTTGGTACTAATGACCTTAAAGAATGCCCATATGAAATTTGAGCAGGTGAACTGCCATCTATGTTAGGTGTGTTTCTGCACTCCTAACAAACCCGCATTGTATTTAATTTCATCAAAAACGGTCCATTATATCCATTATACATTTGGTGATAAAAATTTTCATAGCTTTTACAGCAGCATGACCATTGATTTGTGGGTACTATGGAGTGGAGGGAAAAAATGTAACGTTCCATGTCTTTAAAAAATATTTACCTCAAAAGGTGCCCATTATCTGACCTAAATCTTATGGGTGGAACTCCTGTATCAGAAAATATTTCCTTAAGTGTGTTTTCCATTGCAAGAAAAAATATCTGCAGATATATCTTGAAACAGGTATGTCGGTAGAGAATCGCATAATATTGTTTCCTTAGGCAATGACGATTTACATTTTTGACACAATTGGAAGGCTTTTACCGTATTTTTTTATGTCGCTGTTTATTCCAGGCCAACAAAACAGTTTGTCGAGCTATGCATTTGTATTCCTTGATGTGAATCGTGTAATCATTCTAGACCAATTTTCTAGCATTCTTAGGAATCATTATCTGGCATCCTTTAACAACTAGATCATCTTCCGTACTTAGGTCATCTCTGAAGTTTTAAAATTCTTGGATTCTATGATCCAAATAATGCCTGCCTCGAGAAACCCGGTTTTAATTTAAGCTCTTAGCAACTGGTATTCAGTATCTTCACTGACCATTTTCTGAAGATTGTTTAATACAGGGTCAACTAAATGAGTTATTCTTGAATCATCATGCATTGTCGGCAGTAGCAACTTAGTGTACTATAAGAGTATTAATATTATGAGTTATGTATTTTGCTAATAAATCTTCTTTCTTAGGTTTTTTAACTAGGGCTCTTGCAAATTCATCTGGAATTAAATGCTTTTTGCCTTTTTTCATTCTGTAATAGCCAGCTAATTTTTTTTTGTAAACGGTAAAAGGGGCTTATGATCGGTTACAACTGTAAATAATTCAAGACCAAGTAGATACAGGGTGTCTCAAAAGAATGAAATATCGCAAATATCTCCTTAATCAATGCATTGTCATAAAAACGCTCGGACACGTCGGTTTTATTTTTATTTTTTACACATTTCAAGAATATTTGTTTCTATACAGGTTGTCCCACAAAAGCTTGGGAGACGACAACTTCGTTTTTTCAAATGAAACACCACAATTTTTTAACATTTTTGTGTTTCACCGGAAATTCTACACAGATTCCATGTAACATAGTATGATGGCAAACATAATACAAGGTGTAAAAAATTACTTTAAACAAAATTCAAAAAATAAGTTTAAAAATTATATTTAAACTAGTGAAACAAAGCATTCGGCTTTAGCAGATGTTCGAAATGGACTATTTGGCAATATCCTAATATCTCATATAAATGTTGTACGGTATATTGTACGATTTCTGGCGATATGTTCCTCGTTACTTGGCGAATCAGATCGTCGATGTTCTGCGGTTGGTGTTAATATACCCTTTCTTTTAGGTATCCCCAAGCAAAATAGTCTAGTGGGGTAAGGTCGGGTAACCTAGGCGGCCACTCCACCGCCCCGCTTCTTCCAATCCACCTGTTTGGAAAGATTGATGTGTTCAGATATTCCCGAACTGCATGCCCATAATGAGGCGGGGCACCGTTTTGCTGTAGCCATATCTGTTGGCCAGGAATATCTGGATGGTGATCATTTGGGAAAATAACTGCCAGAGAAGGAATTAATTCAAATGTTAGAAAATCCAAATATCTCTCGGCCGTTAGTTTGTTGAAAAAAATAAGGTCCCAACATCCTGTTGTTAATGATCCCCATCCAAACATTTACTTTCTGCCGATATTGTGTGTTGTTTTCTAAGATCCAATGTGGATTAGTTTGAGCCCGATAAAGATAATTTTGCTTATTAACGTTTCCATTAAGACAAAAAGTTGCTTCGTCGGTAAATAGGATGCCTTCTAAGAGATTTGGATTTTGATCACACAATTCCATCATGTGCTCACAAAGATTCAAGCGCCGCACTGGATCATTATCGAAAAGCTTTTGCACGTAATTCACTTTATAAGGGTGAAATTTTTCTCTTTTAAAAAATCTGTGGATTAAACTTCTACGCGATTCATTGTTTCTTGATAATAAATTAAGTGGGGAGTGAGGATTTTTATAGATGGATTTCAAATCTAGTTTTTTATCATCAGTTAAGGAATTTCTTCGCCCGGATTTTGGTAGATTCTTAACATTTCTATATGTTGAAAATTTTTGTACAATTTTGCTTACCGTCGACTGAGTAATCTGCCGGTTCGGATATTTTTCATTAAACAAATAACAAACTTTTTGTTGACTTCGTTTTTGGTCGCCGCTGCCCCTCAATATTAATATTTCGGTTTGCCCATTATCGGTTAAATAACCCATAATGTGCAGTAATATCACTACTTTTTGTAAATATTACAATTCAAAGTTATGTCAATTATTGACTGACAAGCGTGAGACACGAAAATAGAAATAATTAAAACTCATCTTGATTTACTGGTACTTGAATAGGTGTAACTTTTAGCGAGGAATTAGACTAAAAACACGTATCTTCAATTTTGTTTAAAATAATTTTTTACACCTTGTATTATATTTGCCATCATACTATGTTACATGGAATATGTGTAGAATTTCCCGTAAAACACAAAAATGTTAAAAAAAATGTGGTGTTTCATTTGAAAAAACGAAGTTGTCATTTCCCAAGCTTTTGTGGGACAACCTGTATAGAAACAAATATTTTTGAAATGTGTAAAAAATAAAAATAAAATCGATGTGTCCGAGCGTTTTTATGACAATGCATTGATTAAGGAGATATTTGCGATATTCCATTCTTTTGAGACACCCTGTATAACCTACATTTGGTTATTGCCCATGAAATTCCAAGTAATTCTATTAACATCATAGAATATCTGGTTTTTGCATGCAATAAATAGAGTGATCTACTGAGTGATCAGTTTTCATCCATTTTAATGTTTTTGTACTAAGGCATAACCTAAACCATTAAAACAAGATGCATCTGTGTGACTAGCAGTGGTTTATTTGGGTCATAGTGTGACAAACCCGGTAGCTGGGTTAAAATTTATTTTACTTCACTAAAAGCTTTGTCATGGTACATGAACCAAATATGTTTATTCTTTGTTTTTAGCAAGTTCCTTAGTGGTCCGCCCACTGCACTTATTTCAAGAGAAAATGATTCTAGCTGATTAACTAAACAAAAATGATCTAAGTTGGGTCAAATTGTTCGTAGCCAAAAAATGTCGGATTGCTTTTATTTTTTCGGATCAGGTTTAATTCCACCTTTTGCCACAATGTAACCGACATATGGTTGTTGAAATTTTGCGAATATGAATTTATTGGCATTATAGGTGTTATGGATTTTTCTCGGAGACGATTCAATATTTAGGCAGATGGGTTAAAACAACAAACAACTTAAATTTAACAAATTACTTTTGTGACAGTGTTGTGTCTTTCGTCCTGGATTTTATCAAAAATTTGGTTGTTTTCGCGAATAATTTTTAAGTTGCGTGTTTTTCATAGTGTTGTTTCATATGATAATAATAATAATAATAATAATAATAATAATAATAATAATAATAATAATAATAATAATACATTTATTGTTTACTCTAATGTAAATTACATAAAGGGTTAGTATTTTGTTAAGAGAGTAGAACAATAGGCCTTAGTGGGGCAGACATCCAGTCCAAGGATCTGGATACTGTTCAAGCCTTAAATTTTTATATACCCTGTGAGATTTTGAACTTATTATTTGGCGATTGTTTTTTAGACCTTCACCATTACCACATTATTTAATTGGTTATTTTGGTTTGTTGCTTAGAATTTCAAATCTGCGATGTTGCCTGACTTTCTCGTTTTTTTGAGATTCCTCTGAATTTTGACTGTGTTTACATTTTGGCTCTTCTTTTAATATGATGATAATGCACCACTGGATTGAGTAGGCATGCTTTGTCATCCTCTTCGAGGTACTTTTGACTACGTTACATACCTTTAGTCCATTTTTCTTTCTTTACTATTATTTTTTATATTCAAATATTTCCTTCTACAGGAATGGATCAAGTCTTTCGATGTAGTAAAAAAAACTTAATAATTTTTTCTTTATTGCTTGTACCAATATTTTATATCCCAGCTATGCTGCTCGTCTGAAAATCCACAACTTTATAAAAAGTCATCGAATACTCTTTCCTGAGTGCGAAGATGCTGATCGTGTAAGTGTGTGTGTGTGAGAGGGTGTGTGTGTGTGTGTAAGTAATTTTCAATGGCACTGGAAAACTTCCAACAGGCCAGCCGATTTTTGTAGGTTGTCTACCTAATATTGTCATTTTTGTTGTTTTTTTCTTTTCCGTTGGTCTTGATTCATTTATTAACAATAATTTAACCTAACAATTATCTATAACAATTAGAGTAAGTATTTAAACTTTCCTTTTTCTTTGCATTTTTTTTTATATTACACGCATAAATATTTTTTTAATAATTTTTTTTTTTTAATTCCATTTTTTTTTTGTTTTTTTTCATGTTTTTTTTTTGTTATCACTGGGACACTGGGTAGGATATTTAGTTTTCCGGTCGGCTGTCCCGGATGGATATACGAACAAGAGGCCGGAGTTTGGAGTAAGGGTAAACACGGGGTAACACAGGATTCTTATATTTAGTGTCTTATTGGCCGAATGTAGGGATGGTTAACCCACATTCAGGCAAAGAGTAATTTTGATTTAGTATAATGCTTATAAACTATATTAAATTTATTAACGTCGGACAGTAGATTTGCTAGGTTTGTAGGAAATATAGTTTTTGAATTATTTAGTTGTATGAAAAAATCTTCAATATTATTTGTATTTGATGAGCATTCAAAAAGAATATGTTGTGGATCGGCTATTTCATTACAGGAATTACAATACGGATTATCTCTTAGTCCTATTTTAAATTTATAGCAAGGGCAGATAACGTGGTTTGACCGTAATCTCGTTATAGTTTGTATAGCCTTTTTATTAGTTGTATTTGAAAACCATGCTTTGCTACTTAATTTGGGCTTAATGTTACGGAAATAAGATCCTTTTTCGCTAATTGGTATTGGAATTGCCAATCTTTATTCATCTTATCTTTAATTGTCCGATAGAAACCTGTTTTTGGAGTTTTATAGTTCGGATCTACATGTCCAGTGTTTGTTGCTTCCTTCGCTAGTTTGTCCACAATTTCATTTTCGTTAATTCCAATATGTGATTTTATCCATATTAATTTAACTGTCTTAGCCTGGTTTATTATTTCGTAATTTAATTTTAGAATTTCGGCCATCAAATGGTTGACTTCAGTAGCCGGGGAAGCTGATTTCAGTTTTTGTAAAGCGCTTAGGCAATCCGTGAAAATTATGTAGTGTTGATGTTCATTTTCTAGGCATATTTTATATGCCTCCTTAATTGCATTGAGTTCTGCGGAGAAATTAGACGAGTATTTGAGTAGTTTAATTTTGATTCTAATATTTTTGCTTGGGTAGAATACAGCGCTCCCTACTTTTCCATTTATTCTGGATCCGTCTGTGTATATTATTTCGTGGTTAGGCCATCTTTTATTTATTTCTGATTTAAAGGTGTTATTTCGGGAGCTCTCGGGTAAATTCCTATAATCTTCTATGGAGTCTGTAACCACATTGTGGAAAAAATGTTCATACTGGTTTACGAAATTTGGTAGTTTGCTGTTGGTATAAATTTCCTCGGAAAACTCTGATACGTAAGTAAACCCTTCTACGCATAGGGGGTTCTCTTTAATATTCCAGTATCTGTGGGTAAGACATAGTGTTGTGAGTTGGTTGATTTTCTTTAGTAAAGGGCAATCCTTAGAATGTAGTTTAATAATGAATTTATTTGCCAGGTACTGTCTACGCAGCGCAAGAGGGGGTTTACAAGCCTCTGCTTCCAGAGCTACAATCGGTGTGCTTGGTAGCATTCCCATACATATTCTAATACATTTCTTTTTAATCATTTCAATTTTTTGAAGATGTGTTTTGGCTGCTGTACCGTAAAAAATGCTTCCATAATCTAGAATGGATTTTACTAGACTTTTGTAAAATAGGAGTCCTATATATTTGGATCCGCCCCCCAACTATGACCACAGAAGGGTTTTAAAATGTATATAGCATTTTCAGTTCTTTTTAGAATATAAAAAATATGTTCTTTCCAATTCAACTTTTGGTCCAGAAATATTCCCAAAAATTTTGTGGATATTTTGTGAGGAAATCGGTATCCTGCGAGGTTTATGTGATCAGTTGGTGGTCTAAATCTCTTTCTAGTGAAAGTAACTATCACTGATTTATTTTCGGATATTTCCAGTCCATTTTTCCCTATCCAGTTTTGCATTTTTGTTATGGCTTCTGCAATAAGTTCTTGACTTTTTTCTATTGAATTTGCCGACGTATATAAACATATATCGTCTGCAAACTGTAATACTTTTACGTTTTTGTCAAATAATTGTGTCAAAGTCCGCAGCATAAATTAAGTACAGGATGGGACTTAATATACTTCCTTGTGGTAACCCTTGATAAGCTATTCTTGGTCCAAAAGATCTGTCTTGTATTTTTATGTAAGTGTTTCTTTGGCTGTATAGGGCAATTATGTTGTTAACTATGTTAGTAGGTAATCCTAATTTTTTCATTTTTTCTGATAGGATACCAAGGTTAACATTGTCATAGGCGCCTTTATTATCCAAAAATGCAGCAGATATTGAATGGTTTTTTGTAAATGCTAGCTGTACGTCTGTAATGAAATTTGCTAAACTTTCTTGTGTGGAGAAGCCTCTCCGAAAACCGAATTGGGTGTTAGGTAGTTTGCCGTTTTTTTCCAGCCAATGTTCCAGCCTATTTTTAATGAGTCTTTCATAGGATTTTAATACACATGAAGCTAACGCGGTTTTTGTGGTTTTAAGATGGGGATGATAGAGTAGTCTTTCCAGTCGTCTGGAATATTTGTTTTATTTTCCCAAATGTTATTAAATAAATTTAGTATTGTTAGTTTTGCATTTTTAGACAAATTTGAAGGCATTGAATAATGAATATTATCCATACCTGGTGCTGAGTTATTGTTATTTTTTAGGGCTCTTTCTAGCTCTATCCTGGTAAATGGTTTGGTTAAATATGAGTGTCTTAACGTGCGTGGTGCGGGTCTTTCGGGTTTGGGCGTTCCTGCCCAACATGGAGCTATTTTCTGATGAAAATTATCTATCCATTCACAGTTATTTAAGTCAATCGGTACTTTATTATTTTGCTTCCTATTTTTGTATCTATTGACCTTGTTCCATATCTCTTTTATGTTTGTGTTTCTGTTTAGAGATAAAAAATTTCGCCAACTATTTGTCTTTCCTTTTTTTATATTTAGCTTAGCTTATGCATCTGATTTTCTGTAGTTTAGCAGGTTTTCTAGACTAAGGTTAGTCCTATAAGTTACATAATCTTCTTTTCTTTTATTTACAGCCGTTTGACATCGATCGTTCCACCATGGTTTAGATTTGGTGTGGTTGCCTTTTGAATTGGTTTCTGGTATATTGTGTGATATAACTACGTTCAAGTCGCTAATAAATTTTTCATAATTTTCTGATGATTGTTCACTTGAGAAATTATTAGTTTCTTGTGAGTAGTTTATCCAGTTAGCTTTATTAGTGTTTCATTTTTTCCTGTTAAATATTATGTGCCTCTGAGGTGCAAAATTACAGTTCAAAATGTAGGTGGTCTGAACCACAAGGATCTAATAGTGTATCCCATTGACAACTGTTGGCTATGTCGGGGGTTGCTATTGTAATGTCTATCGCTGTGTCTTTTGTATTCAGTCTACCAATATACGTGGGTTTGCTGTTATTTAGAAAAATTAGGTTATCTCTATGTAATGCTTCAAGAAGGTTGTTTCCAGCGGTATCATTACGATCACAACCCCAAGCCAGGTTATGGGTGTTGAAATCCCCTCCGAGAATAAATGGTTTGAGAACAGCGTTAAAAAACAGTTGCCATTGGTCTATTGATATTCTAGTATTAGGTCTAACGTATATAGAGACAATAGATACAAATGTTAAGTTGTTAATTTTTAGTTTTATACCAACTACATCAATTCCTACACCCACGGATGGTAGAATAATCACACTGTAGACTAAATTAGATTTAATTAATATTGCTGAACCACCTTTTCCATCAGGTCGGTCGCAGCGTGCAGAGTTATAGCCTGAAAAATTAATAAATTTTTGCGGTTTAAACCATGTTTCAGATAAAATTGCTAGATCAATATTTTGTGAAGTTAACAATTGTTCTAAGTTACCCTTATTTGAAACAGCCGATCTGCAATTCCACTGTCCAATGATTAACCTATCCATTATTAGTAATTGAATCAAGTTCTAATTTTTTTTAATAACTTCTAACAAATCTAATTTTTGAATATCAAAATTTTTTTTTCTCCTTTAGGGAGCTAACCACAAACATGACAATATCAAGTATTTTATAGGTAAATACCTCTTCAACAGAGTTAGCCTGTATGTCAGACTTGTAAGTGGAGTCATTTAAGATTCCTCCCCTTTTGTTGGGAAGAGTAAAAGATTTAATTAATTGATTATGTTCCATTGTGGTCATGTCTGGATCTGTAGGATGGGGTCTTTTATTGTTTGTTTTATTATTGAAGGTAAAAGATGTTACAGGAGAAGAAATGTTGGCTCTAGAGGTGCTAGGGACCGGGTTATCAAAAATATTTAAAGTGGTTACAGGATGTTTATTTTGTGTTGTTTCTGGGGTATCATAGATCCTATTTTCTTTTTCGGTATTTAAATTTAAAACGTCAGCATACGACTTTTTAGGGACTTTTCCACTGGCGTCTCTGTAGGATAAATTTTCCAGTGCCATTGTTTCTTTAATCAATTTTTGTCTTTTGAATTCTTGACAATTTTTAAAATCCGATGTCTGGTGAGAACCTTTACATCCGAAACATTTAACAAGTGTTTGTGAGTCAGTACAGTCTTTGGTCTTATGTGATTCTGTGCATTTTTCACATCGCGGAGCGCTTTTGCATTGTTTTGCCTGATGGCCATACCTACAGCAATTATAGCATAAAATTACTTTTTGTATATAAGATTCTACTGGGTATCTTACATGACCTATACCTACATATTTGGGTAACTGTTGTGTTTTAAACGTAACGATGATTGTACGTGAGGGAACTCGCTTATGTTGTCCGTTTTCATCGATTATGGATTTTTTGTTTTGGTCTAGCTCTTTAAAAGTAATTCTTTGAACTTCTTTTACCGTATAAATGTTGGTGTACCTCAAGGCAGTATACTTGGTCCTTTATTATTCATAATTTATATTAATGATTTGGCCTACAATCTAGACATTTGTAAATATCATTTTTTTGCTGATGATACAGTAATTTATATTTCAGATTGTAATTTAATATCTCTAATAAGTAATATGAACAATATACTAGAACATATATATAAATGGATGTGTGAAAATAAATTAAAAATAAATATTGATAAAACAAAATATTTATTACTAAGGTCTGATAAACAGTATAATAAGTTTCAAAATCAAAATTTTTCTTTTAAAACAAATAACGAAGCTATTGAAATTGTTATTAAAGTTAAATATTTAGGAGTTATTATCGACAAAAATTTAAAATTTCATGATCATATGGATTATATTTGTAAAAAAATTTCAAAAAAAATAGGAGTACTAAATAGATTAAGCGGATACTTAAGCATTTATAGTAAAAAAAAAATGATTTTCAATTGTATTATTTTACCTCATTTTGTTTTTTGTAGTTCAATTTTATATATATGTTCACAACATATTCATATTATAATTGTCAATGTTTAAAGTCAGACATACTTCAAAAACCTCTACAAAAAAATGGAAATTTTGATAAATTAAGAGAAAAATATATCTTTAGATCGTGTTAAAACCATCCATAATATAATTACATATCCACGCGTTGTGAAGTTCAGGACCAAAATTGAAAAGTAAAAGAAAATATAAATTATTAATTTTTCTAGAAATGTCGTTGTCAACCTTTAAAACTGATTATGACAATGATGCGAATAATTCACAATTGTCTATACCAAGTTCTTGGAATTCTCAAGTTTCAGATGATAATTTTCAATACAATCCTCCAAAATATCCAAGAAGTTGTACGGCAAAAGAAAAAATAAACAAATTTAATATAAACTCTAAAGATATTAAAGACAGTGGACCCTCATCAAAACAAAATAATGAAGAAAAGAAATTAATATGTTCATATTGTGAAAAACTAATTTCTTCAAAAGTTAACTATATTACTTGTAACGGTTCATGTAAAAATTCAGTTCACATCTCTTGCGCTGAAATGACAACAAGTCAATATAAAAAAATTAAACAACTTGAAGGAATAATAACCTGGCAATGCATAAAATGTAAACAACACAATGGTGAATCAAATATCCAGTTAATGAAAAGTCAAATATCCCAAATTCAACAACAATTGGAAAAACTCATAAATAAATTTACAGAATTTTGTATTAATTTTTTATTGCCAAATTATCCAAAAACATATGCTGCTGCTGTAACTGAAACCACTTCTAGGTCAAGAAACTTTCCTTAACAAAGTATTATCATAAAACCGAAAAATAAAGAGAATATAGAAACAACAAAACATGCAATTGAAACAACTATTAATCATAGGTCAATAAAAGTTCCAGTTACGAAATATAATATGTCTAAATCTGGAGACATCATAATCAAAAGTGACACTCAAGATAACAATAATAAACTGATGAAATTAACAAAGAAAATTTTAGGCGAAAATTATGAGGTAAAATTAACAAAATTAAGAAAACCAAGAGTTGTTTTTATTGGGATGAGTAAAAGTTACGTGATTAGCGAAGAAATGAATGGATTTAAATTACAACATAAAAGAAGAAGATACTATAGAAATAAAATATCAAAGAAAATCAAAATATTTAAAAAAGAACAATTCGATTGTATATGCAGAAACATCAGGAAAAACATTCCAAAAAATTGTTAATAAGTATGTTAATATATCATGGGGACAATGCAGAGTAACAGAGGATTTTAATATTAGAAGATGTATGAAATGTTGTGGTTATGGGCACAAAACAAGAGAATGTAAAAATCAACAGACATGCAGTTTATATGGAGAGAACCATAAATCAGAAGAATGCAAAAATAAAAACCAAAAGTGCATTAATTGTTATTTGGCTAAAAATAAATTTGGTAAAACTCTTGATATAAACCATAGAAGCAATGACGAAACATGTCCCATATATCTTAAAAAAATTGAAATTACTAAAAACATTACCAATTATAATGAATTCTGATTTTATTAATATTAATCAAAATTACAATAATACCTATTTTTTAGAAAATTGGGAAAAATTTAATTACGTAAACAATCCATTAAATCTAAATGTCTTACATTTAAACATAAGAAGTATTTCAAAAAACTTTGATGAATTTCTGGTATTTTTAGAATCTTTAAAAAAAAATATTAATTACGATATTATAATTTTTTCTGAAACATGGCAGGTAAATGATTTAAATATGTATTATATTAATAATTATACTAATTTTTACAATGAATCAAAACTTTGTAAAAACGATTGTGTACTATTATATATTAAGAATGATATATTTGCTAATGTATCAAAAATTAAAATCAATGATTTCACTTTCCTTCGAGCTATTTGTCAAAAAAATAAAATTCAATTTGGCTTATCTTGCATTTATAGACCTCCTTCAACGGATGTTAAATTATTTCTTAATGAACTTGATAATTTTCTTATTGAATGTAAAGAGAACATAGAGTTTTTTGTTGGTGATATAAATATTAATATTCTAAATAATATAAACTTAGATGCAAACAAATATTTAAATATATTAAACTCCCACTCATACTCAACATACCTTGAAAAACCAACAAGAGTATCTGACATTAGTAAAACGTGTATTGATCATATATTTATTCGACAAAATTTACATAACGAAGATCAAAATCAAAACATAAATTTTTATATTTTAAATAGTGCAATTACTGATCATTTTCCAATTTCATGTCAAATTAACATTCCAAAAATTAATTTACCTACAGAGAATAAGGTTTTTAACAAAATTATTAATTTAAAAAAGTTAAATAATTTTTTAGAAAACGAAAATTGGGAATTTTTAAAAGATTCTTATGATGTTGAACGTGCATTTACTTTGTTTTTTGAGAAATTATTTGAATACATAAAAATGTCATATGACAATTTACACAAAAAATATTTAAAAAAAAATAAAACCTTGGATAACACAAGAACTAATTCAATTAATAAAATTGAGAGATAAAATGAGTAAAACAGTTTTAAAAAATAAAAATAATCAAAATCTATTACACGAGTATAGAAATTTTCGTAATCATGTCAATAAACAAATAAAATATACTAAAGAAAAATATTATAAAGATAAAGTTTTAGAAACACAAGGTAACATAAAAGAAGTTTGGAATATAATTAATGAAGCTACAGGTAAAAAAAGAAAACAAAATAAAATTTTAAAAATATTCGAAAAAAATAAAAATCAATTAGTAGATAATAAAAAAGATATTTCTGAAATTTTTATAGATTATTTTACTTATATTGGTCCTGAATTAGCAAAAAAAATTACAACCCCTAAAAATTGTATTAATCTAAAACAAACTAATGCTCCTCGTAGTATATTTTTTACTCCTATATCTGAATATCTTATATATAATTTAATTAATAAACTTAAATTAAAAACGTCCCCAGGACCTGATGATATAAACAACAAAATTTTAAAAGCCACATCCCATAACATTTCCTTAATAATTAGTTATCTTTTTAACATGTGCCTTACTCAAGGAACTTTTCCAACAATGTTAAAAACATCTACAATTATTCCTATTTGTAAATCTGGAGACAAAACACTATGCGATAATTATAGACCGATTTCTTTAATAAATACAATAGGAAAACTTTTAGAAAAATGTATTAAAGATCAATTATATTCCTTTTTAGAAATTAACAAATTAATTTCTCCTAATCAATTTGGATTTCGAGAAAAATTAGGAACAGAGAATGCAATTTTTAATGTTACTCATTTTATATCAAAATGTTTAGATGATGGTAAAAAAGTTATTGGAATATTCTTAGATTTGCAAAAAGCATTTGATACAGTATCACACAATAAACTGTTATCTAAACTAGAATCTTATGGAGTTAGAGGTATCGCGTATAATTTATTTAAAAGTTACTTATCAGATAGAGAACAGAAAGTAAAAATACATAATTTCAGTAGTAAAACAACTACTTTAATTTGTGGTGTTCCTCAGGGTACTGTTTTGGGACCAATTTTATTCCTACTTTATATTAATGATATATTAAAATCAGAGTTAAATGGAAAAATATTTTCATATGCAGATGATACTGTATTAATAATACCAGCGAATACATGGAATTAATGCGTTTTAAATTCAGAACTAGACATTTTAATAATAAAAATAATTTGAGTTATGACCTATTAAACTTAAACTTATCTAAAACAAAATTTATTACTTTTTCTTGTTATCAAGATACTCAGCCGAATGATTTAAAAGAAATTAAAATTCATGATTTAAATTGTTTAGAAATATCAGATATAGTTAGAATTAATTATGCTAACTGTTCTTGCCAAAATAAAATTAAAAAAGTTGAATTTATAAAATATTTAGGAATATTGATTGACCAAAATTTAAAATGGGATCATCAAATTAACATCCTTACAAAAAAATTAAGAAACACTTTATGTAAATTTAGACTTTTAAAAAATATTGTGAATCAAAAACTTTGTTTAATGTTTTATTATGCACTTTTTCAATCAATTCTTTCCTATGGTATAATTGGTTGGGGAAGTGCATACGACTCGAAGTTGAAACCGCTTATAACAATACAAAAATATGTTTTAAAAATAATATTTAATAAACATATTTTGTTTCCTTCTAAAATATTATTTGTTAATAATAATATTCTGAATGCAAAACAACTTTATTACAAAACTTCCATTTTATATATATATATATAAAAATAAAAATTTATTACATAATATTACTCATATACACCAAACAAGACAAAAAACAAATCTATGTTTAAGTTATGATAATTTTAATTTAACACTTTTAAAAAATAATGCTTTATTTGTTGGCATCAAAATTTATAATATATTACCTTCTGATTTGAAAACTATGAGTTTTTTGACATTTAAAAGAAAATTAAAATCATGGATTATGCAAAATGATGTAAAGGTAAACCAACTTATACAGGGTGGCCCTTTAGTGTGGCAAAGTACAATAGCTCCGTTACTATTTCAAATACATTAAAAATATTAATACAAAAGTTGAAGGGCAGTAAGTGACTTATAACGTAAAATTATTTTTAACTCTATAGGGTGGCTCAAAAAAGCGGAACAATAAAAAATGTACTTTTTTTAAATGGAACACCCTGTATATTTTTTCATTTTTAAATTCTAGATAAAATTGTAATTATTTTTTATTAAATACATTATTAGTCTATACTTTATAGTTTCCGAGATATTGACTCTTGAAAAGTGACATTTTTGAACTTTGACAGCTTCTAGCTTTCTAACAGTACGTCTTAGAGCAAAACGGCTTACATGTCCCTATCTTCAATTTTTATTATCTTCCCAAAAAAATCAACTTCCGGTTAAACCGGATGTAACTCGAAAGAAGGAAATATAGTTGTTCCGGTTTAACTGGAAGTTGATTTTTTTGGGAAGATAATAAAAATTGAAGATAGGGACATGTAAGCCGTTTTGCTCTAAGACGTACTGTTAGAAAGTTAGAAGCTGTCAAAGTTCAAAAATGTCACTTTTCAAGAGTCAATATCTCGGAAACTATAAAGTATAGACTAATAATGTATTTAATAAAAAATAATTACAATTTTATCTAGAATTTAAAAATGAAAAAATATACAGGGTGTTCCATTTAAAAAAAGTACATTTTTTATTGTTCCGCTTTTTTGAGCCACCCTATAGAGTTAAAAATAATTTTACGTTATAAGTCACTTACTGCCCTTCAACTTTTGTATTAATATTTTTAATGTATTTGAAATAGTAACGGAGCTATTGTACTTTGCCACACTAAAAGGCCACCCTGTATATACGTAATACTAAATGTTAAAATTTTTCTATTACAATTTTTCTATTATAATTTCTCCCTTATTTAATTTTTCCTTTCCTTTTTTTTCTTTTGATGAAATATATTTGAATTATTTACTTATATTTTTAAATATTATATTTATGATCTGATTAAAATTAATAATCTATATGGGTGTATATTTTTTCATTACAAAATCGGACAGATTTGTTAATCTATGGTTTTGTAATGATGCTTTCATTGAATTTATTTTTATTTAAAAAAAAAACAATGTTATCGATTTTTAATATTATTATAAACAAACCTGCAAATAAATAAATAAATAAATAAATAAACAAGATAAAAACAGATTACAGATTTTACAAAATAGAGCAATGAGAATAATATTGGGATGTGATAAATACACTAAAATAACGGAAATGCTAAATTGTTTACATTGGATGAATATAGAAAAATTTTTATTATTTCGTATTTTGATTTTTCTTCATAAAATAAATTTAAATATAACAGCACCATATTATGAAAATTTCTTGACAAAATTGAATGAAGTTCATATTCATGAAACAAGAGGAAAAAATAGCTTTATTTTGGATCATAGAAATTTGAAATCGACTGAAAAATCAATATTTTTTAGTGGTGCTATAGAATATAACAAGTTAGGAAATGAAATTAAAAGGTGTAATTTAAAACTATTTGTAAAAAAATTAAAGAATCAAATTTTATGTAAAAAAGTCTAATAAAATAGTCTTTCTAGATTGTAATTACCTATCTACCAGGAGAGAAGAAAGAATTTAAAATTTGAAATGTAATTAAATAGTTCAATGAACTAATAAAAATTTGTTATTATTATTATTATTATTATTATTATTATTATTATTATTATTATTATTATTATTATTATTATTATTATTATTATTATTATTATTATTATTATTATTATTATTATTATTATTATTATTATTATTATTATTATTATTATTATTATTATTATTATTATTATTATTATTATTATTATTATTATTATTATTATTATTATTATTATTATTATTATTATTATTATTATTATTATTATTATTATTATTATTATTATTATTATTATTATAAATATGGAATGCATATAAAATGGTTTTATTTGAGTTTTTAGAAACTCTTCAGAGAATTCTGTGTCAATCTTTTTGATGTACGCAATAAAATAAAACTTGGTAAATATGGGTTCAATTTATGATTTTCTTTTAAATATGTCGATTTAATTAATACATTTGCCGATTTATAATCTGTAAATATGACTCGAATTTTCTTTCTACCGATTGATTATATTTCTTTAATTTTTCCATCAATTTCAGGGTGGCATGAATATATTATCATATTTATTTTAATTGCATTTAATTTACCTGCAAAATTAGGATCTAAAGGTTCAATGTATATCTGATAAGGAGCGACATTCCTTTCATTATAAAGAAATATTTCTTGTTTTTTTGTTTGCTTATCGCTGTTTTTTTCGGGGTTTAAATTTCTACTTGGGATTCCTGTATATTGATTGTTGGATAATGGGTGATTTAAATGTGTTTTTCTACTTACAGTCTCGTTAGCATCAAGATAAATTAATAAATTTTGATTATTTTTTTTAACACCTGTTAATTGTAACATTCGGGAAATTTTATTATTTGCATCGCGCATTTCCTGGTCGTGAAATCCGGAAAACTCAATTTCCGGTTCCTTTTGATTGTCTGGGTCAGGGGGGCGACCCCCCGGGTCAACGTTCATTTTAAACTACCGCACTTCCGCGCGGCTATTCGTCAATTTTTAGCTTACTCTTATCGGTCACCGTTAACAATTCGCACGCTTGATCGAGTTCGGTACGACCTTCTCGGACGATAGCAATTCGATAACTGGATGCTGATCGTAATAGCAACAATATCGCAAGACTACTAATTGAAATCGAAAATAAGAGTCACATGCTAACAGTACTTGAAAAGTTTGATTTAGAAGAGGATGCAAAGATCCAGGACCTGGAATCTGAGCTATTCGAACTCAGAAGCAAATCAGAGACAAAGACCTACACTATAGAAGGGAAAGAAAAAAAACTCAAGACTTTACTTATGGGGTTTACCAGGGCGAAGAAAGATGGATGGTCAAATTGAAAGAAAAGCGGGACACCATTTCTGCTCTCAATATTGAGGTCCCCGATTTATCTCGGAATAATGCATTCTAAAGGGCTAATTGCAAGTAGCAAACGATAGCCTAAGCTTTTCTTCTAACAAAGCTGGACGACCTAAAATCTCTAAATCAAAGATATGATTTAAAACTTTTTAAGCAGATAATAATACATACTCCAACGAACTACTACTCGATTCTAACTTGGGATACCCGATCGCATAGAAAGTCGGGCAACAAAAATAAAAGATTTCCCCTTACTCCAAAATGGTCCAGTTTCAAAAGAAGTCGCTGTTGCGGGACCTTTAAAGGCTTGTTGAAAGTCGAGGTAAATGACATCCACCGGCTCACCCATGTCCACAGATTTTGTCCATTGATCGAAACTCTCTAGAAGATTGGTTGTAGTGGACCTCTTGGGTAAAAAACCGTGCCTATACATAAGTTTAGAACATTAGAGGCCAGTTATTTCAAGACAGATATTTTTTCCATACACTTGCTAATTACGGACATCACGCTTATCTGTCTGTAGTTTCCTCCATCAAATTTGTCGCCTTTCTTATAAATTGGGACAACAATGTTCTTTTCTACTTCATTGTATATGGCCAAAATGGTTATATAATAGATCGATTGTTTTCAAAACCTCTTTAATTTTCATTTACTGGCAGCGGAATACCGCATCGTAGGGAACCCGTCAGAAGGTCGTATCACAATATTTGACGATTACAGCTAGACTGACGGATTTCTGCAGGTGATGAACACACCTGGGGTAGGTCAGTTTCATTTTTTTTATAAATAAAAACTGCATGGACAACTATAACGAAAAATAACTGTTTGGAACAAACTAATGTCTTTAGGTTAAGTAAGTTTCACATATCTCACTCATCATGTATTGTCTCAATTCATATAATATATCACAAATACTGTATAAAACACAAGCACTAGGTTGCAACGAGACGCGGACTAGAACATTCATCAAGCTCATCAGGTGATTCTTACAGCATTGTCTGCAACAGTATCGGGTTGATATTAAATTTTTGTGTAAAATAGGGCCAGTAGCCAAGAATGTACTCATCGAGTTAGGTCAAACCATTATATCCTTGTGCCATCTTGTTCGATATACAATATACAATATTCCTTAAAACAAACAAATTAGTCTTAGGCCGGCTGTACATAGCCGGAATGTTTATCTGAATTCAGAAACGGAATCCAGAATCTGAATTCCGGCCCATTGAAAATTTGAAAAATTTATAATCTGAAAAAATCAGAACGTGTGTGCTGTATAATAAAAATATATACATTTCCGTACTTTCCTGAATTCAGATTCTTAATTCCATCTCTGAATTCAGATAGACATTCCGGCTGTGTATGGCCGGCCTTAAGTAGTATAAAATACACTTCCAATCTACTAAGTAAAACAAATATGTTGCAGTTGTCTGCCGGCTGTCCAACGATAATTTGTTAATATTGGCTTGTAAACTAATAATAAATATGTTAAACATTTCATGTGAATTTATTTATTGTAAACTTACATTTCCAATATACAAAATAGGTATAAGTGTAAAATCAATTTGATAAACATTAACAAAAATTACCTGCATGGTAGGCTGGAATAATAACTGAAAAATTACACACATCGGCGAATTTTAAATATCGCCACTTCATGTAATACCTAACGATGTCATGTCAGTCGGCAGATTGTGTAATTCCGTCTAAAAGGTATATTGCCAACTGGTTTGTTCGTTGTTCCCCAGAGCATTTTTTTTTTTATTAAATTTTTTCAACTAATATTATTTTATAAAAATAAAAAAAATGGTCTGACAAACCCGAACAAACCAGTTGCCAATATACCTTTTAGACGGAATTACACAATATGCCTTGTTTTTGTGGCATTTCATGAAGTGACGATATTTAAAATTAGGCAGATTGTGTTATAAATAATACGCCGAAACGTCAAGGTCTCTTCATGAAGTGACGCGGCAGATAGTGTAATTTCATGTTTTTACACAATCTGCCGACGCTTCATGAAGTGACTAGGCTTTTCATGGAATGACGGATTTCACTATCAGCCTACGACATATATAAGTTTTAACTTAGTTTTTTGTTCTATTGTTTGATACTTTACTTTTTCAAATCTAGATTCAAAATCCTTTACAGTCTTTCTGCCCAGTATCGGGCTACGTCCACGGCTTCAGTGTTAGCATGCCATAAGTCATCAAGGGTGCATTTCGATGGACAGTGCATACATGTTCTTAGGTGGTCGGTAGTCTGTACTTCTCCACAGTCGCAGGTTACCTCGTCGGCACTTCTTATGTTCCATTTTACCAGGTTAGATTTGACGGGGGCAACACCAGTCCTAATGCGATTAAGGGTTCGTCATGTCTTCCATTCCAGATTCATTCCTCGGGGCGGTTCTTGTTGGAGTGGGAAGTTCGCTGGTGGTTCTGTTCCTGTGTTGCGCAAAAATCTTTTTCTAGAATTTAAGCGGCTGGTTCCGTGGGGTTGTGGAGACGGTGTCTTTCGTCAAATGCTTGTTTGAATCTTTCGACATCTTGAGCTGCCTCGCGTCAATCTTCTGGGGAGGCAAAGCCCGCAGCCTAATATAGCAAGGGTACAGGGATAGGCTTCATACAGCCAGTTACAATTCGGCATGTCTCGTTCAGTGCGATCGTCACCTGTCTTGCATGTGTAGATCTGCTCCACACTGGACAAGCGTATTTTGCTGTCGAAAATTACAAGGCTTCCGCTGTTGTCCTCAGGACGCTCGGGTTTGCACCCAATTTGTTCCCTGAGAATTTCCTCAGGAGGTTATTTCGAGTCGTGACCTTGTGTCTGGTAGTTTTGCAGTGGTCTTTATATGTTAGTGACCCTGTCAAGAGTGACCTGTCAAGGACGATACTTAGATATATTGTTCCTTCAGTGTATTCCAGATTCGGTCCCTCCCAGGATACATTGAGTTGTCTATGTGCTAAGTGCGTATTTAAGTAAAAAGCGCATACCTAGGTTTCAGCAGGATTCGGTTTTAGGGAGTTTTCTTTATAGTATTTGCCCATTATATTCAGGGCTTCCTCTAGTTTTCTCTCGATCTCTTCGAAGGTTTTTCCTTTCATCCCGACACAAAGATCGTCAGCATAAATAAAATGTTCAGTTTGGGGGTGAGTAGGTTGGTCATTGGTGTAAACATTGAAGGGTAGTGGGGATAAAACACTTCCTTAAGGTAAGCCGTTTTTCTATGTTCGCCACCTGCGCTTTCTCCCATCCAGCATCACGTAGAACCTTCTAGTAGTTAAGAGCGACTCAAAGATTTTTACTTGTTACGAGTTCCTTACATTGTTTGATATTTAGCCTAATATAAAAACAGAAACGGAACAAATATTTAGGTTGAAAATAGCATACCTGTCCAGGCGGTAAATATTATTTGATTAAGAAAATACTTTTTACATCCAGCAACACCTTGGCCAATGCGACAACAACAAATCAAACGTGTCTATGCACGCCGCATGCTATTTTGGAAATTATTTAAGTTTACCTTTTTCTAATTACTTTCCTTTACCATATTATGTCTCTACAAAATGAGTAAGTTTAGGTCACCCTGAAAAGTTTGTATATTGGGATGTTGCAAACATCACTTTTAACCAAAACGCTTTTAAATCAAAATGTTTTAGCCTTTGGCTCGTAAAAATACACTTTATTGACCCAAGCAGTTTTGCTACAAATGGAAATAAATCTATCAAATAATATTTATACATTAGAAATTTATATTATTGATAACTATATTAACACAAATTAATAAACAAACTGCAAAATATTTCTAAATATCAATATGGAAACAGCAGAATCTTTTTATTTGGCATATCAAATGAATGACGTATATCGGACCAATGTCTTTAAGCCAATTTTTAGCAAATTTGGTAATCACGAAATGGGTCGGCTACCCAATGTTTATGGCGATCAAACATTGGGAAAATGATTACCCTGTTTATGCTTACCAATGCCAGCATTATGCCATCAATGCCAGAAGTAAACCGATAATTGGCCAATGTATCAATGTTTGCTGGGATACGAAAAATTGTGTGTGTTCTATATTATGTAGTAACCCCATAAGGGGTTACTTTAAATGCGTTCTCAGCTATGTAAATAAGATGGGCGATTTTTTGGTGGTTTATGTCGTTTTTAATCATTACATTTAACAATGGTTCAGTCGAAGTATTTTGTTGATTGTGAAACTTTTGGGTTTGTATAGGTTTAGTTTTTTTTTAATTGGGCTTTTGTTAGATGCACTTACCAATAAAAAGCTAGTATAGATGAGGTTCATAATAAGGTCATAGTTGCTGTAATAATTCGACTCTTGTTCCAAAAATATGCTATAGCAAATCCACAGGACTTGAATTGAATTAACCAAGGTCATCAAAAGTAGAAATCTTCCAACCAGTTCGTTTAAAAAATCAACTGAGTTAGCTATTCCCATATACAAATTTTTACAGATTATTATATATTTTGTGTATCCTTCCGAGTCCGATTTACAAATAAGTATTTCTTTAATATTAATAAATTTAAACCTGAAGTGCAATGCAGTTGCTCCAATCCAGTAATTGTTTAAAGCTGCCGTATAAGTAAACAATGAGCTTGTTCCAAACAAAATTAAATCTCGAAAATCAGACCTCAAAATTCTTATATAAACATCTGTGATATTTCCAATTAGAATCCCTAAGATGAGTATGATAAAAATGAATTTTCTGTTAAAGATAAAAATCGATCTTACTGAGAGACACGGATGGTGCAAAATTAAATCTTGTTCCAATTTGAAAATTGCATGAAAAAAACTTTCCCAAGTCTCCCGGTTCAGATGGGAATTAAGAGTGATAATAATAAGACCCACAAAACATAAAGACGAATTTATAGAAAATATTAATTTCAAAATCATTTGGTTTTCTGATGCCCACAATGTTCTAATTGCCTCAATGTTAAAAAAACATGTTATTGCTAATATACAAAAACCCAAACATAAGAAGAAGCAATTGTTTTCCACTCGTCTTCTTTGAAAATTAAAATTTGGAGCAGATCCTATGAATTTCAGAAATTGAAAAATAGGAAAGAGAAATTGTATTTGGTCTCCATTTGTTGGTTGAAATATTATATTTTGAAGTCTCCGCCACATTTTTAAAAAGTTTTAATTTTCACTGTACTTTTAATATAACTTTGCACTAATATAGGGTTAAAGATTAACATAACATTGCACTAATAAAGGGTTAAAGAAAATGAACAATTTCAATTTTTAATAGCCACCAGATTCTGCCCTAATTTATCTATTGTCTTGACGGTAACGGTCTGCAGATGTTGAAAACGTTTGGGTCGGTCTATCGTTCAGTCTATGCCCGTTTGTTGATGCGAGATTTCAAACGTGACAAACTGAACGCAACATTTTGCAAATAAACAATTAGACTATATGCATTAACTATTCAGTTTTAGTTGCGTGAAGCAACTCTCAACAAATAGATACATTAATTATTTCGAAACACGCATCTATACATAGTTTACTAAGGCTACTAACTTAATATGTTATTATGTCATCCAATATAGTTATATATAATAAAAGTATACATCATGGCCGTTTACCGTGAATGTAAAGACAGAGACAAAATTTTTAGGCTATGGCAAAGGGTATTGCGGGGCGGTTGGGAGCCCGAAATGCGGTTATCAAAGTCAAATTGACAGGACGTTGACTGGCTTGTTGATTAAAAATTTTTGGTTTACAAGCGATCTTAAAAATCCTAAAAGGGCATGATATACGATATAGTAGGATTTTAAAAAATTATCTTCTAAATATTGGGTATTCAAATGTTTTTTTACAATGTCAAACAATTTTTTTCATACACATATTATTATCGATACTTACACTAATTGCACAAAAAAATATCGTTCTCGATTAAATATAAAGATAAAATGGGAAAGAAAGAAAAACTAAAAGACTTCCTCCACAAAATTTAATAGAATAAAATTCTTCAAGGGTCTCTACATGTTTCGAACGTAGAAACGTTCATCATCAGGAGACAGAAAATATATTTGGTGCCGATGGTTTTAGCAGAAGAGAAAGTGGTGTAGAACCTTAATGGAGCTTGTATCGAATTAAAACTTGAAGTGTAGGAGAGACATAATATGAAAGAAATTGATGAAAATTAAAACATACCGAGTATGTGAGGAGTCAGTAAAGGGGGTTTAAATTAACCAAATAAACAGGGGAAGAAGAAAAAACCTTTCTAAAAAGAAGATGTCGAAGATTATTTAAAATTTTTTAAAACTTTTTATGAAACATCTTTTGGTGTATGTCCGTAAGACATTGTAAGGGTAAAATTAGTCAAAATAATGAAGATATCCCAATCTGTAAAAAATAGAGATTGAAATTAAAATGAAATGGTTTAAGAATAGGTGTCCTAAAATTTTTGTGTGTGATGATATCTGTGGATGAAAAAAATAAATGGTTGTGTATACATATAACGGTGTGAAAAGTTGGTATTCTGCAGTATATTTTATGTTCTGCCATCTATGAATGGGAAACCAATGTGAAAGAAATTACTTTTTGTCGGTAATAAAGATTAGTTTTGTGATGTATATTTGAAGAGAAAAGGTTTTGATTGTTAGCTTTCTCTATCTCTACAGTGTTCTTTAATACGACTTAAAAATTTGAGTCCTGTTTGTCCAATATAGGTCGCTGTACAACCCTCAATTGAACAGCTGATACAATAAACGCCAGATTTATCAGAAACTGGGATAAGGTCTTTAGAGTTGACTAAAAACCTTTTTAGAGAATGTTGAGTTTTGAAAACAATATTATTGTTAAAAGGTTTGAAGACATTTTTAAGTGTGTATGAGATAGGGCCCCAAAAAGGTAATGAGAAAAAAATTTTCTTTTGTTTTTGTTTGTCGTTAGATAAGAGATTTCTGTTAAGATATTTATTTAAGTGTTTGTAATAAATTTTATTATTTAAGTTTAATGGAAAACCATTATTAACACCTATTTGTTTGATTAAGTTAAGTTCAGATTTAAATTCATTATCTTTCAGGGGGATGGTAAAAAGTCTGGAGAAAAATGAGTGGAATAAGAATGAATTTTTGACTGATGTGAGGGTGGTTCGAGTTAAAGGGTATGATATTTTCAGTGCTTGTAGGTGTATGGTAGATAGAAAATTTAATTTTGTTATTTAATTTAGTTAATTTTAAGTCGAGAAAAGGTATAGAATTGTCAATCTCTAGTTCAAAAGTAAACTTAATAGAAGGGTGAATTGAATTTAAAAATTGAATAAAGGACAAAAGGTCTGCATGATTGCCATCAAAAACTGCGAAAATGTCATCTACGTATCGTCTTATAAAAACAATATGTTTAAATAGAGGGTGAGTTTGGATTTTAGATTCAATGAAGGCCATAAAAATTTCTGCTAGGAGAGGTGACAAAGAAGAGACCATAGCTAAACCTGAATTCTGTATATAAAATTTATTGTTGAATTGAAAATAAATTGTTTGAGGACAAGATCCACTAAAATGCCAAGGTTCTCTGTATGTTCACGATCGAGTTGAGTTTTATCGGTTAAAAGAACTTTCAACAGATCTTTACATTCATTCGAGGGTATACTAGGAAACAAAATAGTAACATCAAAAGGATACCAGAAACGAAGAGTCAGGAATATGTATATTTGAAAGGTCATTGGCTAGGATTGCAGAATTTTTTGAACTCTTAAAATTAGTGAGGTTAATGATTGTATGGTTTAGCCATAAGCTTAGTTTGTGACAAGGATAACCGCAATATGACACCACGGGACGAACAAGCATATTCTGTTTGTGAATTTAGACCTTAAAGTAAAGGTGTTAAAGGATTTACTGGAGTAAGTTTAAATTTATCGGTGTTGAAAAAAATCAGGGTGTTATTAGTTTTTTTTAAAGAATTCTTAAAAAATGGAAAAAATTTCTCTGTAGGGTTGTATAGTAATGAAGTGAAATCATCATATGAAAGAAAGTCAGTTACCTTTTCAACGTATTGAAGTCTATCCAGAATAACAAAACAGTTACCTTTATCCACCTTGGACACCACCAAATTGTTAACCACTATCTTCTGATTCTGATTTAAATATATAATGTGGAATTAAAATATTGTTATTGTTGAAGTGAGAGATAAAATTAGATTTGTAGAAGATTAAATAGTCTTCGGCACCTTCTTTTTAGAAAGGTTTTTTCTTCTTCCCCAGTTTATTTGGTTAGTTTAGACCCCCTTTACTGACGTCTCACATACTCTTTATGTTTTAATTTTCATCAATTTCTTTTATATTATGTCTCTTCTACACTTCCAGTTTTAACTTTTTTTTAACTTAACTTAATTTTACTTTATTCCCAACCAACGTTACAAGTTTATTACAGGGATAAGTATATAAAAATAACTAACAATTATTACTCTAACTTAATAGGTAGATATATATATAAAAAAAAGGCAGTTAAAAAAAATAATTCGTTTTATATTATAAACGTATGATTAACACGTTAAGAAAAAAAATTTTATACTAGGAAATATTTTTTTAAATAAAATTTAAATAATGGTATTTTTTTTAATGTTTTAATATTTTCCGGTAAAATATTATATAATATTAATCCATTATATAACAATGACCGTTTTACAAAGTTACTGTTTATTTTAATAGTTTTTAAAAAATTAGTTTGTCTAGTATCATGTCTATGAATATCATGAACTTTTGTAAACGTTATGTTAGACATTTTTTGTTTTAAAAGTAAAGAATGAATAAATATGCAAATTTTTAAATTATATAAATTATTTATATCTAGGTATTTATTCGGTTTGTATAAATTTGTTGTTGGTTCTAAGTGCGGCAATCTATGAATACATTTAATAATTTTATTTTGTAATTTCTTTAAAGGGTTTAGTACTATTGAATTGGCTAAACCCCAAATAGAAATAAGATACTGAATTTTTGAATGTACTAATGCATGATAAATATTTTTTAAACAATTTAAAGATATACAGTGACGAATTTTAAAGAATATCCCAATTAACGGAGAAATGTAAGTTCGAATATGTTCTACGTGTTTTCTCCAGCTTAAATTTTGATCAATATATAATCCTAAAAAATTTATGTTATCTTTGTAATTAATATTTTCCCCATTAAATATTATTGGTTGCTTTTCCATATCTAGTCTTTGTTTGTCAATGTACATAAATGATGATTTATTAAAATTTAAAGTTAATTTATAAGATTGCAACCAGTCAAATATAATTTTTAAATCTTTTTTGATATTTAATTTGATGTCCCTAATATTTTTAGCATAATAAATAATTGTTGTGTCGTCAGCGAAAAGTTTAATTTGACCATATAATTTTAATTTTGAAACAGAATTGATATAAATAAGAAACAATGTGGGTCCTAGAATAGAACCTTGTGGTACTCCACATCTAATTGTTTGATAGGAACTAATATTACTTCGTATTTTAACGCATTGTTTTCTATCTTTTATATAACTTTCAAACCAACGATAAATTTTTCCTCTTATTCCTATATCAAATAATGTAACTAATAATATATCATGGTTTACAGTATCAAAGGCTTTACACAAGTCTAGAGATATAATGCCGCATTTTTTTTTGGTATCTAGATTTAATTGAATGTTAGTAATAACATCCATAGCTGCAACTTCAGTATCTCTAGATTTGCGAAACCCGTACTGATTCTCGAAAAGTAAATTTTGTCTTTCTAAAAAATTCGTTAATTTTATATTTATAATTTTTTCCAAAATTTTTGATAGAACAGGCAAAACAGATATTGGACGGTAATTATTAGGATTATTAGGTTTATCGTTTTTAAAAACTGGTGTCACTTGAGCAAATTTCATTTTTTCAGGAAATGTTGATTTTTGTAAAGATAATTGTACCAGATATTTTAAAATAGGAATTATTTCAATTTTAACTGCCCTTTACTATTTTTACTGAAATATTGTCATAACCAGTAGCTTTATGTATATTTAAATTTTCAATTATATTCTTAATTTCATCCTCGTCAATATCGTTTTCATCTAAAAACATGGATTTTGAATTTACCTCTTCTTCCATTCTTTCTTTTAATGAGATCTTCTTAGCTAATTTTGGACCAATACTTGTAAAATGGGTATTCAATTCTTCACAAATTATTTGTTGGTTTCTGATTTCTTTGTTATTGACCACAAGATGTTCTATAGAAGTTTTTTTTTTTGATTTCGACGTAATTAAAAAGTTTATATTTTCCCATATTTGTTTTGCATTACTACTTTTAAAATTTTCTTTATAGTATTCCTGCTTATCTAACCTCATTTGTTTTTTCATTAATTTGTTATAAAAATTGAATGTTTCTGTATAGTTCGAGTTTTCAGGATACTTTTTCTTCTTTTTAAAAAAATTATCCCTGGTCTTCATTAGTCTTGATAGTTTTTCTGAAAACCATGGTTTGGAATTTGTTTTCATTTTAACATGAATTTGATACATACATGTTTCAAAAACATGAACAATCGAATTGTAATATTCATTAACATTTTGAAATTTGTATTTATTTTCATTTAAGGTGGTTAAATTACTTTTTAATTTTTCTAAATGAAATCTTTTGATGGAAATATTTTCATATCTTGACTCTCTTATATTTGATTTAATAAAAAAGTCTATAACTTGAATTTTGTGATCACTTAGCGGGCTGTCCAAAAATTGTATTGCAACTGCTTCTTTTTCATTTGTAGTAACGTGGTCTATAAGAGTACTACTAGCTCCTGCATCTCTAGTTGAAATACTTTTGTTACACAATTTTAAATTATTTGAAGAATAAATTTCCATTAGTGATTTTGCATCATTGTTGTCTTCTAAAATATTAATATTTACATCTCCAATAAAAATGCATCTTAGTTTTGATTTTGCTAAATTTTCAAGTTGTTCATCCAAAAAGTTCATAAATTCTTTATTGTTTACAGAAGGGGGCTTATAAGCTGCACATAACATTAAATTATATGTTGCTATCTGGATAGTAATATATGATAACTCATTTTCGGTTTTGTTTATAATTTCAAAATTAATATTATTTTTTACGAAAATTCCCAATCCTCCACCGGATTTTTCTCTTGAGGCATAAATTGAATTAAAATCTTTAAAATTGTGATATTTTTGTTCTTCCTTTTTTACCCATGTTTCAGTAATAACAATAATATCAGCATTTTCTTTAAAAATTAGTATCTGCAATTCATCCATTTTATTTTTAACTGAACGGGCATTGATATAAAGAATTCTTAGTGTATCATTCTTTTTACTTGAATTTTGATTTATTAATGCAGGTAATTTATTCTTTCTTTGGTATCCTTAATTTTTCTTTGATGAATTGGACAATCATTATTAATTGCTTCGTGAGAACAATTTATATTTATTTTTTGTTTTTCACTATAAATTTTGCAATTGTTACAAAAAGGGATTTTTTTTCACACTTCCAAAAAACATGACTTCCAGAACAAAAAGAGCAAACTTGTGTTTTAGTACACTCAGTGGCTTTATGTCCATATCCACAGCATTTATAACAAATAAATATATTAAAATCTTCTTTTATTTGGCATTTGTTCCATCCAAGACTCACCTCCTGGTTAACTAATTTTTTAAAACAGTTTCCGTTACATTCAATGTACATAATATATTTTTTTGTATATCTTGATTGCCTTGTATATTTTATTTGTAAATCGTCTTCTTCATTTAAATATTCTATTTCTCTTAGCTCATTTAATAACTCTTCTGTTTCATATTTTTTTTTTGATCCTATTAATACTAGTCTGGGTGATTTCATTTTTGAAATTTCTATTGTATAATTTTTATTTAACTTTTTTTCGGATATTTCCTTTAATTTTTCTAATTCTTCTTTAGTATTTGTTTTAATAATTATTCCACCGTTTTTTATCTCCCTAACATCTGTTACAGTTGCTTTTACACTTATTGGATTTACACTTCTTTGTACTTCTGCGATGGTTCGCTTACTGTTCTGATTATTTTTTGGTTTAATAATTACTACAGGTAAATTCTTTTTTCTTTGAAATCATTTTTTATAGATTTTAAAGCTGCCGAATAGGATGTTTTAGGTGTAACTGGATATACTTGCTTTTCCGTAAAAATTTCAAGTATGTTTTCAACATTTGATTCTAGTTTATTTATTTTTTTGGTGAGTTCCAAACTTTTAAGGCTTTCTACTGTTTTGATTAAGTACTCAATTTTGTTGTACATTTGAGTAATATGTATTTTTTAAAAGTTATTTTCTTCTTTTAATTTTTTCATTTCAAAATCTGAAATGTTTGAACATAATTGACAATTCCATTCATTCTTATTTGTTTTTATATCTGATGCTTCTTTTTTTGTTAATACTGAACAATTTAGACAAAAATATTGAATACAATTAGAACACCTGATAAAAAATGTTTTTTTTGTAAATTTAACGGAACATTTCTTACATTTTTGGGCACCAATTTCCTCTTCTTTTTGAATTGATGACCCAGCTTCTCTATTGTCTTGTGAACTTATTTTAAAATTTTTAACAAATTCAATATATTTTTGATCACTAGGGTATTTTGTTGCCAAATAAAAACTTTCTTCATCAGAATTTTCAATAATTTCATTTGATATTGTATTTGTATTGTCTGAAGTTGACTTTGACATCGACGTTTTTCTAGTTTTTTTGTTAACCATTTTTTTCTCTAAAAGCGATTAGTAATCTTTCATCCATCTATTGCTTCAAGGGCTTTAGAATGTATATAATTCCTTTTCACAACTTGATATGTTTTCTGTTTCCTGAACATTTCTACGTTCGAAACATGTAGAGACACTTTTATTCTATTAAATTTTGTGGAGGAAGACTTTTAGTTTTTATTTCTTTCCCATACTTTTAACTCCACTTTAAGCATTGACCACTTCTTCAAATAAAGATAAAATTTTATTAGAAGCTGGTAAGGCTAAGTTTAATGATGAAGTTAGTGTGATACCCCGCCAATTTATCATAATTAAAAACATGGAAAAAAAATAATTTTAAAAAATAACGAATAAATTATTTTAGAAAAATAAAATAATTTTAAATCTAATTTTATTTTGTTTAAAAGAAACGATATACCTAATTAAATATTAAAATCCAAAGTTTATTAAATAAAGAAAATGAAAATTTAATTTTCCAAAAAGAATCGATGAATAAATACGATTGGAGTTTTAAAAACGTGTAAATAAATTTTTGAAAATAAATTTAAAAATAAATAAACTAATAACTAAAATAATTCACCGGCAATATACCTTTCATTCGAAGCAATGCTGTAAACTTTCAGATTCATCACAAGGGGGATTCCAAATCAATAGCGAGTCCCTCGACTAACTATTCTAAACTAACGAACCTAAAGTTATACCCCTCCCAGATTCAAAGACCTAAATTTTAAGTTCCGAAATATGGATGGTGTCATCACTTTGTGATCTAGATTTTTAACACGAAAAATATAAATGTGAATCCACCGATTGACAGAGTTGGGCAATAATTGACCGAGAAGCTGGATTTTCTCACGTACACAGGAAACCAAATTCCTAAAAAGCTCGTAAATCAAACCTTGCCGCCGCGCCGGTCAAATGTAGTGCAATACTACTTCAAAAAGCTATATTCTTTTGTCAGCGAACGAATCTGGCAAAAACTTCTGATCCCTTTTTGCTAATTAATTGTGACACTTTTTGTCGAAATCCACTGTTTCTTACGAAAAACCAATAAATCAATCGTACGTGACGACAGTGACTTGGACCTAAATTCCACTTTTCTATTAGTTCTGTTTGCGTCGGCTAGCGTCAATAAAAACTAATGTGCGCAACAATTTAAAATCAATCAGTCAGTTATGGGTCGATTACACGGCGCTAGTTTACAGGCTACTGGCGCACTTTTTTAATAGCTGCTAGTAAACTCGCTCTATGTAATTAGGGTGGCGTATAAACTATCCAGATAGTTTACTCGCTAATATTTGTGAGCGAGTAGATTTTGAGATCAAGTTTAAAAGCTTCTAGCTGACTTTTTTACTATTTGGATAGTTAAAAAGTATCGTGTAATTATATCGTCGAACAAACTAGCTACAGAACAGACAATTTTCGCAGATTACTGCTGTAGGTTATTATTATTATTAATATAAAAGTTGGTTGGTCTAGTTATTTTATACAGGGTGATTCACGTTGCATGGAACGTTAGACGTTTCTGACGAACCACTAAAGGAATCGTTCTGAAAATTTGGTTGCGTACATAAACGGACATGCTCTACCAACCTAAAATATTTTTAACAATACAGTGTTACCTCTTCCACACAAAAGCAATAGTAACTTCGATTTTTTAAATGCAACACCACATATTTTATTTTATTTTCGAAACCCCCATTACTTTCCTTACAGATTTTATTAACTTCACTCTATACTTATCTCTTACCGTTTCTAAGATATAAATTAAATTAAATTAAATTAAATAAACATTTTTTTGTCCGAAAACGTCACTTTTAAAAATGCTGATAATTTTGAACTCTAAAACACTGAAACTCTGAAATTTGGTAAATAGTTAACTATAATACCATAGGGCTCTTTGCCCTAGTCCCAAATCTTAGTTGCAATATACAGGGTGGTTGAAAAATACATTATTCTGGTAACTTGAAAAAGTGACCATAAGTCCTTTTTTTCAAATGTAACACCCGGTATATTATTACGGATTTAAAAAGCTGCTAAAATTTCGCTTAATTCTTGTATATCATACCTGTACCTACCTAACTAACTAGTTTAACCATTCTTTTGACGTATTAAGCATGATTTGTAAAATTTTCTATACAATTCAATTTTTATTCGGTTATTAGTAAGTTAGCCATGACAAAAACTAATCTTTACGTATGTTACTGTGGTTATCGTTTTGACATTTCATTAAGTTTAGATACAAGATAGAAATACAGTTTAGTCATGAAAGATAACTATTCAAATGCAGTTTTTATGAATTTATTTATTTTATTTGGACAATGTGATAGAATTATCGCCAGGACGTGTATAAAGTTTAACGAAATATACTTACTCTAATTTACCGCCAATGAATCTTGGAAAATTCATAAGGATCCAGAACAATTTTATTAAATGTTAACTAGTCAAATAATAAAATACTACTAAAATTATAACTAATAAAATGCTATTTTAACAGATGTTCAAAACGCTGGCCGTTTACATCCAAACACTTTAATATGCGGGTGTTGACTGCATGGATTTCAATTAAATTAGTTTTAATGTTTTTTGCATGTTAAAAATAAATTCATAAGAACTGCATTTGTATAGTTTTCTTTCATAACTTTAAAGTGTATTTCTATCTTGTATCTAAACTTAATGAAATGTCAAAACGATAACCACAGTAACATACGTAAACATTAGTTTTTGTCATGGCTAACTTACTAATAACCGAATAAAAATTTAAATGTATAGAAAATTTTACAAATCATGCTTAATACGTCAAAAAAATGGTTAAACTAGTTAGTTAGGGACAGGTATGATATACAAGAATTAAGTGAAATTTTAGCAGCTTTTTAAATCCGTAATAATATACAAGGTGTTACATTTGAAAAAAAGGATTTATGGTCACTTTTTCAAGTTACCAGAATAAGTGTATTTTTCAACCGCCCTGTATATTGCAACTAAGATTTGGGAGTAGGGCAAAGAGGCCTATGATATTAGTTAACTATTTACCAAATTTCAGGGTTTCAGTGTTTTAGAGTTCAAAATTATCAGCATTTTTAAAAGTGACGTTTTCGGACAAAAAAAATGGAAATTAATTTATATCTTAGAAACGGTAAGAGATAAGTATAGAGTGAAGTTAATAAAAATTGTAAGAAAAGTAATGGGTGTTTCGAAAATAAAATAAAATATATGGTATTGTATTTAAAAAATCGAAGTTACTATTATTATTGTGTGGAAGCGGCAACACTGTATTGTTAAAATGTTTTAGGTTGGTAGAGCATGTCCGTTTATGTACGCAACCAAATTTTCAGAACGATTCCTTTACTGGTTCGTCAGAAACGTTTAACGTTCCATCCACCGTGAATCACCCTGTATAATATCGCGAACAGCTAAAATGTCATCTAATTAAAAAATGTCAAGAGAAGAACTTCGTGGCTGTGCCTTGGTTCTTGGAACTGTTGTAAAGGAAGAATTGAAAAATACGATTTGTGAAAACTAAAAATTAAATGGTTGAGGGAGTGGATTTCACGCAGGGATAAGTTAGGGGCTTCTTGTACCCCTTTAAAAGAATTAGCTGAAGAAGATCCGATGGCCTAATTGAATAGCCTAAGAATAAGTACAACAAAATTTAATACTTTGCTGCAAATGGTAGAAGGTTCAATCCGGAAAACGAATACTGTAAATAGAATGGCTATTTCTACAAGAGTAAAACAAGAAATAGTGCTACGCTATTTAGCCACGGGTGACAGCTTTAAATCCCTGAAATATATATTTCAAGTCCCGGAATGCACAATTTCGAAATTTTTACCAGAAGTCCTAAGTGCAATATCAGAAGTTCTCAGACCATACCTGAAGGTAGGTAAGTTAATATTATAACGTAAAGAATAGCTGATAAATAAAAAAAAACTCATGATCATTTATTAAACAGTTTATTTTCTTCTTTCTCAAAAAAATTACAATGCCATATAAGTTGCATTGTCCGTATTGCTTAAATAAAATCAAATCATTTATTTTTATGCCAACATGCTAATGCATTTACATACGTCATTCAAGTTTAATATATTATTTAAGATAACACAATTTAAAACAATTTTATTTTTAAAATAAGACCAAAACTCAACTTAAAATTCACAATTAAAAAATTCTTCAAATTCCATTAATCAACAAATTCATTATGTTCGCTTCAAATTTCTTCAATGGTAGGTTTCTCAAATTATGTGGAGGACAATTTAAAAAATTTATTGTAAGGTATCCAGGGCCACTCTGATATCTCTTTAATCGGCAATATGTCAGAACATAGTTGTTTGAAAATCTCGTGTCATAGCTGTGGATCTCACTGTGCATCCTATACTTGTTTAGGTTGATCTTGGCATATAGTAAATTCTCAAGAATATACTGAGATGGTAGAGTCAGAATAACAAGTTCTTTAAAGGACTGCCTGCAGTCATCTCTATATACCAGATCTGCCATCACTCCAACAGCCTTCCTTTCTTTGCAGACCAAAGATTCTACCGAATGGAATGGTGCATTGTAGGCTGCATGCAGCACTTTCCCAGAGACCTGTCCCACCAGACCGCGTAGCGCAAACAAGCCACTCCTGGTTTTTTTGCTATCTGATCTATATGTTTGTCCCATTTTAGCTTTGCGTCAAACTGGACTCCTAGAAACTTAACATATGTGGTGTGTCTTCATTCAGGTTTTCCGTGTCACGAAGTGCAAATATAACCTTGTTTGTTTTTGCTTCATTCAGGACTAGCTTGTTTGCGCTAAAACAGTATTTTGCTGTTGACTGCGCTACCTCCAACCTCTCCACAGCCTCGTCCAGGGTATCCGATGAGACAGAAACAGTGGCATCATCAGCAAATATGTTACGAGCATTTAGTGAAAAAGTATGGGCTTTAGGACCGAGCCCTGGGGTACACCTATCGTAACAAACCACTCCCCCCACTCTCACACACTGCGTTCTTTTTATCAGGTATTATTAAAGATATGCTGTTCCGATCAAAATTGTAGAAAGCAAGCTTTGTAAGGAGAAGGTCATGGCTCACACAGTCGAACGCCTTACTCAAGTCACAAAACAGTGCAGCATAATATTCTCTACATTAAAATGATCTTGCTATTCTGTCCAATAAGTTCAGAATCCCATACACTGTTTTTGCCCCTCCGGAAGCCAAACTGACTATCCGTGAAAAGGTTATTCTCCTCCATAAAGCTCACCATTCTTACTGTCATCAACAATCTTAGATACTACTGGTAACAAGGATATCGGTCTGTAATTTGATGGTGCTTTCTTATCCCCTTGCTAAGCCCGGTCGTAGCTCAGTGGTAGAGATACCGCTTACGGCCGTGGCGATCCGGGTTCGATTCCCGGAGTGGGCATACGCATAATAAAAAAAGTATGACCGAATTTTAGTTGGTTGGTGTAAGATCGTCTTTCGGAGGAGACGTAAAGCTGTCGGTTCCGGCCATCTCTGGTCGTTAAGTCACGCTAGAGGCGCTTGCGCGACCTGAAAACTCTAGCACCAGACTTGAGCACCACAAGTTACACGAACTTTACTTTACTTTTTTTATCCCCTTGCTTAAAGATTAGTATAACTAGCGCTTGCTTTAGGATATCTGGGAAAGTACTTTCTCGAAAACATAGGTTTATCAACTTTGTTAGTGGCGTTATTATTAAGTTTTTAATAGTTTTAGTTAGCATATTATTTAGTCCAAAGATATCATTGCTACGCTTATTTCATATGATTGATTATATCCCTCATCTCATTAAAAGTTATCTCCCAGAACTCAAAGTTGTTTTCAGCTATAATAACCCTAGGACATTGATAATGGACGAGATAATTTTAGTCGAAAGCACGTTGCCTGGTAACAACCCGACGCTGAAGGCGGAGGGTTGTTACCTTGGTTACGTGCTTGAGATAAAATTATGAGGCATTGGTCAATGTCCGAGGGATATTCGGTCAGAAAATTTTTTGATAAATTTTTGATAAAAAAATAAAATTTCTCGCAACCAAACAATTATTTATTTATTAAAAGTACAATTTGTAAAGGTGCAGTTATTAAAATTTAACGTAACATTTGATTCGCTATTTTTTTCTACTATAGAAGATCCATTACCACGCATAGTATTAATAATCTTATTGTGGTGTTCTTGGTCGATGTTAAAGTATGGTTTTATAGAATTTGGATTGTTATGACCAGTGATTTTCAGCAATTGTTGTTCTTGCACACCTTTTTTGCCAATTCGCTAACAGCAGTTTGACCTGTTTGAATGGTTTGTTATTTTTTTGTCCTTTACATTCAGGCCGATAGCTTCAGCAGACGATTTTGTCCATCCATTAATAGTATTTTTTCCAACAGGAACATTATCGTACCAACTATCTGTTTCCGTTTTCCAGTGTCGAATTGCTTTTAAGAACAACCGTGGTGAGGTTATATGTACGTCTCGTTTTGATATCAATTTATGAAACAGGCGTACAGGGCATCTTTGACTTTCACTATTGACAATCAACCATTTACTACTTGTACAGCTTTTTGAACCGCCTTGGCAAGTTTTACTGAACACTGGATTATATTCAATACGATTTGTTGAAGAACCATCGTTATTTTTTTCGATTTGAAAAAAATCCAGGAGATATGCAACTGCTTCGCCTCCTCTCCACGCTGATTCTACTGCAGCAATATGGTAGAATTTACGCATAAGACCTTCAGGGGTATTTTCATTCCAGAACAATATTATTTGGTTTACTTCAGATAGACTTAACGAAACTGAACTGGTCTTACGTTTACATGGATCTGCTTGTAATTTCTTTCTGGTTGCATCGCGGGCATCTCGGGCTGGTTTAAATACTATGCTGTTAAACGGGTCAATCCTAATCTTATATTCATTATAGTACTTTTCTTGTAAAATTTTGCACGAAACGTTCCACATAGTCTTTACCGTTGCTTCTTTGAATTCAGTCCCATCTTTTTTTCTCATATTAACCGCCCAATCTTTCAGTATCATTGCCAGCTCTTCTACGCTTCTATATGTTTATTTAACTCGTATTTGCGTTCACAGCAAAACTCTATAAATATTCCCCACGTGTATTTGTGACTGTTTCTGGTATTTTTTGGGATTGTTTCATTAACTAGCGCGTTAATGCAATGAAAATTTGCATTGCCAAAACGTGACATTTTGAAATTTATATAGTTGGAATATGAACTGTCAAAGTATTGGTGTCATAATAAATGATGCCTGGGTGTCATAGTGATTGAAAACTACCCGGAGTGTTGTTTTCACTTAAATGTTGATATGATTGGGTGATTTATGTAAGACGATAAAGAATAACAAAATTTAATTGGCTGTTTGAAATGTCATATTATATTTATATTTTCCCTTAGCTTTCCCAATGCATCAACGTCAGCAGGATCAGGTATTTCCTTTATTATTTTGTAAGCAATATTAGAAAAGTAATTGTTAAATCACCAGGTGAGATGTTAGGAATATTGTGTAATTGTGAACTATGATCCGAAATATCAAGATTAATCGTGCTAATTGAGAAACCGTTCAAGGAAAAATTCACGAAAACAATATCAAAGCAAGCATCAAGCCGTGTTGGTGTGGTGATAGTTTGCTTGAAGCGAAAGCCTGCCAACATTTTACAGAGCAGGACCGCCTCTTTCTGATTAGTATTAAACTTCACATTACGTGCCATGGTAGGGTATTATAAAACTTAATGGCCAGTACCCCGGGCTATCCTGACATCTTCGCAGACGCCAATACGCAGGAATCTCAAACTCAAACTCAAACTCAAAATTAGCTTTATTGTCATAAAAAAAAAAAATTTTCATTGACAAAGCATATTACCAAAAAATAAAACTAAGACAATATAAAAAAAGTAACAGTATCAAACAACAAATTGTAAGCACGCACATTTTGATTACACTATATAAAATTAAAACAATAATCATGGTAACAACCTTAGACACTAAGATAAAAAAAGACAAAATTAAAGGTTGTCATTATAGAACTCGTCTACAGAATAATATGCTTTAGCAACCAGGAACCCTCGGACCTCCCTCTTAAATTTGCCATCAAACTCAACCTGCCTAATGTTCAGCGGTAAAGAGTTAAAAAGCTTTCTGCCGTTGTAGAAAATAGAGTTTTTTATTAAGGTTGAATCAGGAATTGGTAAGGCCAGAATATGAGTCTTACGAAACGGGTACACCGTAGCCGTAACAATCTCTGCTTTCCTCTTCACCAGGCAAACCGTTTCAAGGATAAATAGACAAGCGGCAGTTAAGATTTTATGTTTTATAAAGAGTGGTTTACACGAGTCTCGAGTTTTAGCCTGACAAAGGAACCTAATAGCTCTTTTTTGTAATAAAAAAACCTTTTTAAAACTGTAGTTAGGGCATGCGCCCCAAAAACAAATGCCGTATCTTAAGTGAGATTCAATTAAAGCAAAATAGACATCCCGAGCTATAGAATAACTTATCTCCCGAGATATAATTCTTAATGCACAACATCCGCGCGCTATCTTGTTATTTAGGTTTACAATGTGACTTTCAAATTTTAATTTTGAGTCTATGAAAAGTCCTAAAAACTTAGTCTCACTCAGACCATCAACAAGCTGATCATGTATGTGAATCTCATTTATCTGACATTTAAAACTCACAATGTTTGTTTTTGAGACGTTAAGGGATAATTTATTTGCATCACACCAGTCTTTAATAGTAACAAGATCGTTTTTGATGGACTCTTCCAATAAATTATTATGTACGTGATGCCAGAGAATCGTTGTGTCGTCTGCGAATATAGTAAATTTTCCAGTAATATTTAACATTGGTAAATCGTTAACATATATTAAAAACAGTAGAGGTCCTAACACAGAACCTTGCGGTACCCCTGAAGTTATTTCCTGTGGGGAAGACAATCTGTCATTCATAGACACTGTCTGGTAACGCCCAGTCAAGTATGATTTCAACCAATCCAATGATCTACCTCTGAAGCCGTAGACTTCGAGTTTGCGCAGCAGTATGCTATGATCCACACAGTCAAAAGCCTTAGACAGATCACAAAACACCGCCGCGGCTCGCTCTCCATCATTCAGTCTCAAATACAAATCCTCAAGAAAGGCAAAGATCGCGTCATTAGTGCTTTTTGATGAGAGAAAACCATACTGCTCCACGCTGAGTAAACTGTGTTTCTCCAAGAAGTTAATTACCCGCCCCTTAACTAGTTTTTCGACAACTTTGGCCAGTGTTGGAAGTAACGAAATTGGCCTAAAATTACCCGGTTCTTCATTATCACCTCCTTTAAAGAGAGGTAAGACTGTCGCCAGTTTAAGACATGAGGGGAAGGTCCCGGAGAGAAAGGACAAGTTAATAGCTTCGGCCAGGACGCCCACTACCTGATCTGGAAGTGCAAGAAGTACTTTTAAAGATATATCGTCATATCCAGAAGTGTTTTTATTTTTAATTGATTTGAAAATATCCTTAATTTCTTGAACATTTGTGGGATAAAAGTAAAATGTTTCCGTTACATGAATGTTCCTTAGGTAATTCAATGCGTCATTATTTGATGTAATTTTCTTTGATAAATTGTCCGCAACAGAACAATAAAAAGAGTTTAGTTCATTCGGATTTAGGTTACTGTTATTTTTATTCTTACTGGCTTTACCTTTTAGGTCATTTACAATTTTCCAGCTCTCCTTCTGTTTGTTATCAGCATTAGAAATTCTGTTTGAAAAGTAGTTTTGTTTAGCGATTTTGATAGTTTTTCTATAAATTATGCGATACTTATTATAATACGATATAAATTGTAAGTTATGTGAGAAATGTTTCCGAAGAGTGTGTAGGGAGCGCATATTCTTTGCAGATGTTCTTAAGCCCTTAGTAAACCACATCCTATGTTTAGTTTTTCTCTTGCTCGTTAAGGGAAAGGCAGCATTAAACTTTTGAGTTAGGACATTATGAAATTGAAACAAAGCATCATTACAAGACAGAATATCATCCCAGTTTTCCTGGTTGCAAAGTTGTGAAAATCTACCATAATTGCGTGCTGTGTAAAGTCTGCACCTGCGACGTGTAAAATTAGGTTTAGCGATACCGATTTCGATATTACACACCACTGCTTCATGATCAGACAAACCAGCATTAATAACCTTACAATTGATTTGATCACTATTCAAATTAGTGCAAAAATAATCAAGAGTTGTCGCCGTCTGACCAGTTATACGGGTAGGTGCATTTACATGCATGCATAAATCAAAAGATGCAAGTAAGTTTGAAATTAAATGTACATTTCCATGTGTTATTTGAGAAAAATCTATGTTAAAATCTCCGGCAAGTATTATGCATGCATGCATAGGAAGTTTAGTTAAAATAAATTCCAGCCTATAAATAAACAAATTAACATCTGTGTTAGGAGGTCTATACAAACAGATTATATAAATATTAAACCTATTTGAGTGTATTATTGAGAACTCAAATTCTTTTTCTACTATAGAATCGTTAAATTTATCAAAAGTTGAGAAAGAGCACATCTTTAGAAAAGCTTCGCGAATCAAAATCAAAGTACCGCCATGACTAGAGGAACTTCTACAATATTTAGATACAACACTGTAGTTCGGTATACCTATTAAATCACTCTGATTAAGCCAATGTTCTGTAATAAGTAATATATCTGGATAGTTAATATTGTCTATAAAAAGCAACAGTTCATCACACTTATTACTTATAGATTGTACGTTTAAGAGCATTATACTGACATTCATGTTTTTGCTATGTGTCTTACACTCTGACATGCCAAGTTTTTCATTTCCACGAATACCATTGGACACCCATTCACCATTACCATTTTTGATTTGTAAAGTTGGGCTTACGAAAGGAGAATCTTTTTACAAGAACACCGGACGGCCATGTTTTGACATCATACAGCTCCTTCACAAGTTCAGGGTCGGCGCCCACCTTATATGCCAAACTAGACGCTTCTGGCCTCTTAGGTTGTAATTCGACGGTAAATGCGTGACCTGTGAACTTATTTTGCAAATAAGATTTAATATCTTCCTCTTTGGTATTAACAGAGACCTTGCTAACAGAGAGCCAGACTCGTCTGGCCGCAGAAGCAAACGAACCAGAGGAATCTGAGCCAGTTCCTGTAATCACAGCAGGTCCAACAGAACTATTCATTGATCTTTGTGACCGAAGGGCATTAAGGTTTATATCGTTATTAACTTCATTGAATCCAGAGGAAGATCCAGTGTTAATTTTTCCACGATTAATGTGTTCTGCCGACCGAGCGGAAAGTCCGCTAGACAAGTTCTTTGGTTGCAAAGGATTTTTATTTAGCTGGATGTGTGGAGCTATCGAGTTTGAAGTAATCGAGTCATGCGCCCGCGGAAGATTTCCAGAAGAAAACATATGTATGACTTCTTTATTTGTAGTGGTGATGTTTTTAATATCCGTTTTTACAGAGTCAATCGAGCTCTCAACGCCAGTTCTGACGTCTGCTAGCGCCTTCATAAACTCAATTTTTAAGGACTCGATTTTTTTATTGAGATCCTCTGACAGCACATTTCCATCGTTGGAGCTAACACACTTTTCGCAAAAGAATTTTAACATTCTCTTGCTTAGCTGCATGACCCTTACCTCAGAGGCGGTCAAGCCTGAACATGCTTGACATAACGAGTTGTTGCAGGTATCGCAGATAATTTTTGCTTTTATGTCATCTGAAGTTAGAGTGCTCATACAATCATAACACTGTGGCATAATGAATATTTCCACGAGAAAAATGAAAACTATTCACTTTTATCGTTTAGATGGAATTCCGGAAAAATTTAAGGAATTTGTCGAGAATTTGCAGAATGTACAGTATTGAAATATCTTTGCAAATAACAATAAACACTTTTAAATTTAAGGTATTAACGGAATGCAGAACTGAATATCATTCAAAACAACAATAAACACTTTTTTATGATGTTTTTATCAGAGTTTAAAGAACCCAATTTATTTATCGGCTTAATCCACAGGTGATTTGGTTAATTAAGCACCAAGCAATTATTTATTTAACGAAAAACACATAAACACAATTCGAGCTATATCACAATATTAGATTTTGCGAAAACTAGCCTTTAAAACATCGATAAATAAGTAGAAAAATTAAAACTGTTAACAGAAACGATAACTGTGTTCACTCTCAGGCGGCTAGAACTGAACTCCCGACTGAAGACAGGGTAAGTCGTTTTGGTGTCGTCTCTTTTCTTTTATCAATCTCACGATTTACGTCCATTTTTCTCTACATGTTAATGAGCTATTAAGCGAGTTTTCATTGGTCCTTCACCGCCGAATTTAAGGAACTTTCTAACTTTCAAAAATTAAAAGTTATTTTTATTTTTTTAATTAATTTTTTCATTGTTAAAATCTCTTAACGGTGAATCGCGTTACCTCATTTTGATTGTAAATGTAATTTTACTCATATCTTTTTATGAAATCTTACATTTTCCGCAAAATTTTCAGCCTTTTTCTGAAAATTGTACCTTTAAAATAATTTTAAAATCTGCACCTTCAAGTTGGCCATTTTATGCTCTGTAAAATTGGGCAGGCACAACCTACGGTACGCAACAAAAAACCTTATCGCCAAAATTGTTTATTGCTTCTATTGAGGTAGAATTTCGAGTCATAGGTAAACTGCCGGTTAATGTTAATTTGGTCAATGTAGCTAAATGTTATTTTAACTGGAACTTCAAAGATTGATAAATATCTTTTTTATATTATCTGCAACTTGAAATCTTGATTCTCTGTCTCCTTTTGCACATCGATCAGCTGTTAATTCTTTATCACCTTTAAAAGTGAAATTAATTAGGGAGTATTTTTTAAAACTTTTACATTGACGCTAATTCTACATTTCAAAAGAACACTTTCTATTTCGGGCAGTCGCTTAATATTGGGCTTGTAATTTAAAATTTGAGCAATTATTTATTTGTATTGCACTAATTAAACTCACGCAAAATGTCCGAAGCTAGAAAATTTAAAAAACTAAAGTTCCAAAGAAACACTTGTCTTCATGAAATTCAAATTTTACTAAACCTCGCTAATCGTACCAAAACAGAAAAGTCGATTATAAATTTATTTAAAGTTCGATGTGCTGAGCTTGACACTCTGAAGGCCGAATTTCTTGGTTATCATGAAGATATCATTGCTATTTTATTAAATGACGAAGAAGTCGATCTAAATATTGAAAATACAGTACATGATGGATTTCTGAGCGACTTTTTTTCTGTAAAAACCTGTTACATGGAACTGTTTGAGGACAATCAAAACAACAGTATGTCATTAACACGCCAAAGCTCAATGAATAACCCAGGGTCACAGGCACGCCTACCTAAAATTGTCATACCTATTTTTAAAGGCGATTACAAAGAATTTACAACTTTTATCGACTTATTTAACGCTCTTGTTCACTCTAATAGTGCATTGGCAGATATTGAAAAATTCAATTATTTGATTACTTCATTAGAAGGTCCTCCGCTATAACTTGTACGCACTTTGCCTATGACTGCTGCAAATTATTATACCGCTTATGACATTGTTGTCGATCGCTACGCTAATAAAAGACTTCGCGCGCAAGAGCACTGGCAGGCTCTTGAAAATACACAACCTTTAACTTCTAAAAATCCTAGTGGTTTACGAAAAATTCTTGATATTTTTTCTGAAAATTTAAGCGCTCTTAAAACGTTAGGATTTCCCACAGAGGAATGGGACTTTATTTTAGTTATGATGCTTTTAAAACGTTTAGATAGTGACACTGCTACTAAGTTTGAATTAAGCCATGGTTCCAATGAGATTCCTAAATATACAAATTTAATTGAATTTTTAGGAAAATGTTGCATTGCATACACCACTTTAACTTTTTCACAGTTAAAATCTCCTCCTCCACGCGGTAATACACGCAATTTTTTTATTAATGACTCGAACAAAACTAAAAGGTTGAACTGTTCTTTATGTAAAGACAATCACACCCTATATCAATGTCAGTTGTTTTTAAAGAAAACCCCGCAAGAACGTTTCAACTTTTGCCGAAGCAAACGTATTTGTTTTAATTGTTTGAGTAATCTACATGATCTAAAAACATGTAAATCAACTTTCACTTGCCGCACTTGCAACCAACGCCACCATTCTTTGTTACATTTACCAAAATTGACAAATCTTGCTGGTGATTCTCGTCCAGTTTTGTCCAATACCCCGCCAACGTGTAGTATAACTCCTCTAGAGGAAACCTCGACCCCTGTGTCTTCTTCACGATCTATTATTTCAGAACAACCCGCTTCAAATATCGTACAAAATCGTTCGCAATCTTTAATTTCTAATGCCTTCGTTGGTGCTGGAATGTTGCATCACCGCTCAACTGTTCTCTTAGCTACCGCCGTTGTTGAAGTTTTAGACAACCAAGGCTGCTTTCAGTCTATGAGGTGTTTACTTGACTCGGGGAGCATGACTTCATTTGTAACGCAAAATACAGTGACGCGATTGGGTTTGCACCAATCTGAGGGTCACTTTGACATCAAGGGACTTGACTCGATGGAAGCAGGCTCTAACCGCGGTACTGTAACGCTCAAATTTTGTCCTCATGGTAACGATAACATCAGTTTTCTTACCGACGCCATAGTTTTACAAAAAATATGTGACAATTTGCCTTGTCAAAAAATTAACACTCAGACGTGGTCGAATATTTGCCATTTAAACCTCGCCGATCCGAATTTTTATCGTCCCGGCAAAATTGATGCTTTGCTCGGCGCCGATATTTTCTCGCAGATTTTATTGGATTCTCATATTCGTGGAACCGATAATGAACCATCCGCTATTAACACGCTTTTTGGTTACGTGTTGATGGGACAACACAACCAAATTTTTTCTGAAACTTTATCATTTTTTTGCAAAAACTTGGAATCGTCTATAGATTGCACTCTCAAAAAATTTTGGGAAATTGAATCCGTTCCTTGTCCTGCTAACCCCTTTTTATCCCCAGAAGATGAAACATGTGAGAATCAAATTCTACCTTGCCCGGGTATTATAGCCGTGAATATTCTGGTGAGACTGATACAGTCCCGCACTCCGCTTGACACATCAGATACTCATACATATACAGACAAGGCATAGTCAGTACCCTGAGATCAATAAACGCATCTCTACAATCGTCCCTGTATCCTAAACCAGAGATTATTCTAACTGCTTTTCTTTGGAGAGCAAATACTCTATGTGCTGCCGTCGAGTGTCCCCAGACGAGAGTCGCGTACGCTATATGCGACTGAAGATCGCAAAGTAGGCGGTTCGCAGCACACAAAACGACACGGATTGAGAAATCCCTCGGAGAACATAGAGGCTCTTATTCAGTTTTTTTGCCAAGGCATCTACATGCTTGTCCCACTTCAATCTTGGGTCAAGGAGCACCCCCAAAAATCCGACCTCAGAATCGTTGGGAACATCTATTTCTCTCATGGAGAAACCCTATTAGTTTTATCGGCATTTAACAGAAGTCGGTTGGACCAGAACCAGGTTTCAGCCCTGTCTTGTGCCGCTATGGAACCCTCTATCGATTCTTCTAAAGTGTCGGCTGCAACTGACACGGTCGTGTCATCCGCAAAGATGGTATAATGTTCAGGGTCAGGGGAAATGGGGAGATCGTTTATACAAATTAAAAATATTATAGGTCCTGCGGAACCCCAACTCTGACCTCACTCCTCGCTGAAGCCATCCCAGCAGCCACCACAGTCCGACATCTATGGGGCAAATATGACTCGAGCAATTTGATACTATTCTGAGTGAAATTATAGTATTTTAGTTTCTGCAGAAGGATATGATGATCAACACAGTCAAAGGCCGTGCTCAATTCGCAGAACAAGACAGAGTGGTATTCCATTTTATGGAAGGACTCTAATATATCCGAGACAAGGTCCAGGATACCGAGAACAGTATTTCGGCCCTTCCTGAATCCAAACTGGTCCTCCGAGAAAAGATTATTTCGCTCAAAAAACTTCACTATTCTAGTCGCCATACATTTCTCAAATATCTGAGATAATGGGCAAGAGTGAAATGGGCCTGTAGTTCTCCGGTAGCGAAGGATCACCCTTTTTAAAATAGGAATGACAGTGGCTATTTTTAAAGAATCCAGAAATGCGTTATTTTTAATACAGACATTTATCAGTTTGGTAAGGGGTGCTATTCTATTTTTTACGGTTTTTATTAGTTTAACATTTAGACCATAATATCTCGACTAGATTTATTTTTTAATGCATCAATTATATCTCTCACCTCATTAAAAGTTACTTCTGTGAAGGAAAAGAAGGTCTCAGGAGGTGGAAGGTCTTTCAGATTATCGAGAGGGTTTATATTTTTATTTGGGATATTTTTACCATGATTTCCGCAATTGTTGAAAAGAAGTTATTGAAGTCATCAGGCGCTAAGCTGTGGTTACTATCGGAGTTTACAGTAGTTTTACCTCTTAGTTGATTTATTATTTGCCAGATTGTCTTACCTAGAGTGGCAGACGATCTGATAAGATTGTTATTTGTTTGTATTTTAGCTGAACGTATGGCATCTTTATATATTTTTTTGAAACCTTTGATTTCTTGGTCTACACCTTCAAAGTTGTACTGACGCTTTAAATAATTTAATAATCTTAGGTGATTACGCATTTCTCTAATTTGGTTATTAAACAAGCTGATATTATTTGAATGATCTGACCTAACAGTATATTTCTTTTTTGGAAAACATTTAAGGTATGCACTCTCCAATAACTTCAAAAACCTCTCAAACTGTAAGTTAATATCACATCCTTGACCAATAAAGTCCCATGAAACAGCACACATGATATTATAAAACTGAAATAATCCTCTGTGTTATTGACCTGTAGACTTTATAAGATTCTTCAAAACCCACATGCACTCGACAACCTGGCCCATGTGATCAGTCACACCAACATCAATCACATCAGCGGAGCACACAACTTTATCACTACTCACCATGACATTATCCAGGCAATTCTGTTGGCGTGCGGCCTGAAATATGGTTTGCTTCAGACCAAAGCTCTCCGCCATATCACAGAAGCGGACCGTTTGAACCTGGGCCGTATTGAAATGAATATTAAAATCACCCGCCAATAAGTCTCGCATTGGGTCCAAAATTGGATACAACTTCCGCAGTTGTTGCTAAAAAATTGTCAAATTGCCCCGAGGGTGAGCGATAAATAGCTAGAATATAAACCTTATAAGATTGTATATAGGTTGAGCACTATTCGACACATTTTTCACATTAAAGTTATTATTTATATTTTTTAAAGAAGTCTCTATGTTTGATTTTACGAGAATTAAAGTTCCACCTTCAGAGGACTGCCTTCTAGCTGAATAACTAGCAAGTTTGTACCCATTTACTTGAAGGGCACTTAATTCTTCTTTGCATAGCCAGTGCTCGGTAATGCATATAACATCGAGGTCTGGGTCAGCTATAACTGCTTCAAATTCATTTACCTTATATCTAACGGATCTGATATTCAGATTTAGAATCCTTACACTTTTTGTGTTTGACTGGGTTGTGTTCTCGCCTGATTTTGGCGCTGGAGGTTCTGAAAATGGTTTATGATAAATCGTGTAGGCCACAGAGTTGAACACATGTACTTATCGCTGTCATTATAGGGTACAGTAAGTCTAAAATAGGACCGGTATTTATCCTTTTTTGTGTAGATCTTTTTACGGCTGCAGTTTCTATTAGGATCGTTTCTATTTAGATATTCCTGTATTTAATTTTTCGTTACATCCGGAGCAAGTCCAGAGAGAAATAAGGAAGTCATTTTTTACGCTGTCTTTAGGAGTCCTACGCTCTCGTTGGTGCCCATCAGTGGTTTTGGCCTAGATGGTTTTGGGTCAGTGTGTGTGGTAGTATTTGGCTCTCCAAGCGATTTACTTGCACTATTTGTCGGTTTCCTGTTGGCTTTAAACCTCTAGGTTTTTGCGTTTCCCAGGTATTTAGGTTTTCAGTTTTGTTTTTGTTTTTACTGTCGATTGAAGTAGGGTTATGAGAAAGGTCTGCTTCTTTTGCGACATCTATATCAGCAACTGGTTTATTTAAACTACTGCTGTTTAACTTTTTTTTAAAATAGGATTTTGGAATTACGGTTCTTACAGATGCCCTTGACCTTCAGTTGAATTTGTCGTTTCCTTTCCTATTCGGTTGGTATGCGACAGGGAGAGGGAGTGGGGTTCCTGATGTTTATCTTTTTTGTTGCTTGATTTTTCCTCCAATATAAAATTTTTTTCTGATAACAAGTTGCACTGTTCTTTCCATAGGAAAGGTATTCTCCTGTAGAATCTTGTTCTTGTCTTCTATTTTTTTTATTAGCTTTTTAAGGTAGGTAATTTCTATTCGTTGATTCCTTTTGAGACATTTTCGTCGTCATAAGCCTTGGAGTCGTCACGGCAGCTTATAATGCGGGTTTCATCAATAAAGACGGCCTTTTCAGCCCAATCTCGATTTGCACATGAATTATGGAACACTTTTCCACAATTTACACAAATCACTGTACTAGAGGATTTTGTTTTACAACACACAAAAGTAACTTTTGGATTAGCTTCACTTTTTAGACGTTCTTTATTCGACGCCATCTTGAATTATATCTAATCTAAAAAATAATCAAAATTAGGGTTAGGAATGTTGGTATCAACAAAGACAACATCGTCATCGTTGTCCCTGTAAATTTCTTCTTTTTTTGGCTTTTGCTTCTGTATTTCTGTTGCGATTTTTCTTATTTTGTATTTGCCGTTCAAAACCGGATTTGATTCGACCACAGTAGTGCCCTCTTGTGATGTTTCTTGTACCTCGGATGGATCGCTGCAGGCAGAAATATTTTTCTTAGCCATCCGCACGAGTCCCACCGCCTGACAAGTCCTTTTCTACAAATTCCGTCGAAAAGGTATATTGGCAAGCGGTTTGTTTGTTGTTACCAACAGCATTTTTTTTTAATTTTATTTTTATAAAATAATATTAGTGGTAACAACGAACAAACCGCTTGCTAATATACCTTTTCGACGGAATTTGTCTAGCTAGGACTCGTCAGGCGGTGGGACTCGTGCGGATGGTTAAGAAAAATATTTCTGCTCGCTGCAGGTGGAGATTAATTTGGCGGAAACTAAGTGCTCCTTGTTGATTATTTTAGCACATTTTTGCAATTTTTCTTCTGATCGAAAAGATATTATGTATGACTTTCTGTAAAACGTCAGAGGTTTTTTTATTGCTCAAAACAATGTTTGCATCTCGGTATTTGCAGTAGATAAATTATCAGTAGTAAACTTATTAATAGTCTCATTCATTCATGTGATGGATGTGGAATGGAGCAATAAATTACAGATTCACCATATGTATTAGGTGAACGTTATAATGACATAGATGATAAAGGTTGCAGACATGAAAGTCTTGCATTTGTAATTAAATTTTGCATTTGTTGTTGCAGTATTATTGCTTCCCTAGTAGGTAATTCTCGAAGCTCTGCAGCATACTGCCCAAAAACATCAAATGCATATCTTTCTTGTTTACTTTTCATTAAATTCTTTAAGGGCACTACAGTCGATGGTTTTTGTTTGGTTTGGAGTATTTTGCAAGGAGGAGGTTTAATGATCGGTGCATGAAGAAGAACTCTTTTCTGTGATGAATTGGACTGTTCGTCCAATGTTTTCTTGTCTATATTCGAATTAAAATTTTCTTCTTCTTTACTTGTTTTGTCTTCATCCTCTGTATGATGTATATTCTGAAAATAATAAATAATGCTTTAATATAAGAAACAAATATTACCATTTCGTTTTACAGTTGTTATTAATAACACCAATATGTTTTAAAACATATGTATGACAAGTATTTATTCTATTTTTAGATGGCCCCAGTAACTGACCAATGGAAAGAAATAGAAAAAAAAATCCTGGCATATTGGAATTTTTTTAGATGTTGCGGTGCAACTGATGGGAAGCACGTTCAAATTAAATGCACACCAAACAGCGAATCATCATTTTATAATTATTAAGGCAAATACAGCATAATTTTATTGACTATGGTGGATGCAGCTTACTGTTTCAGATTCATAGATGTTGGAGGAAATGGCCGTGCAAGCAGAAGTACAATATTCAGAGATTCAATTTTAAACATAGCCCTCAAAAATAATTTGTTATACACTTCCCTGAAAAATATATTTTTATTCCTGACGATGCATTTTCCTTAAGAACAAATTTAATGAAGCCATAATATAGTAAAAACAATCTATCAAATGTCGAAAAAGTTTTTAATAATAGACTCTCCAGAGCAAGGAGAGTAGTAGAAAATGCATTTGGCATAGAAGGTTCTGTTCCATGGCAGTGGGAAAAAGTCGGTAATGAAATGTAATCAACCTGACAGCAATGCATATAATTATTATCTGTTTTGTATTTAGTGAAATAAATATGTACTTACTAGACTGATTACGACACTCTTGTTGATATAATCTCCGGTAGGAAATCAGCTTTGCCATACCAAACCAATTTAGGAAAATAGATATCATCTGTTCCTGTACCAGTTTTTTGCGACTTCTCAATTTTTGCCAATTGTTAGTGGTAGGCATCTTTAATGTTTTTTTATTTTTGCTTTCAGCTGCTTTACTATCGTATCTTCAACTAGAGATTCAGCTTTCCCCCGAAATTTTATATCCAAATACATTTTAGTTTTATATTCCATAAAATCGGAAAATTTTCGTAGATTTCCAAATAGGTACTGGTTAATATTATTAACATACCACTTCACCTCGCGCGTGTAACTGACGAGATCAAGCTTTCTACTAGTCACGTGTAATCATGCCAGCTTTTTTACTCGCCAACTATCTGACATCCGGATAGTCAAAAAGCGCGCAAGTAGTATAAACTAGCTCCGTGTAATCGATCCTTTAACAACAGTAAAACAGTAATCAGTCAGTGGACAGACAGTCAATCAGTCAACAGTAGTAAAAGTTCAATTACGGAGTTAGAACTTCTTAAAAGTAAAACTGTGAGGCGGCGGACCCGGACTGTCTCCCAGTCATGTCATGAAAGATTTTAGTTTGTTAGTCAGTCCGAAAGCAAGTCCAACCTTAAGACTCAAAAATTGCATAGTTTGTGCGCCGCCAGGTATTAATGATTTTTATAAAATGAAGTGAGTGTTTACTATTAGCATGGCATTGTGGAAAAGTTAAACCTGAAGGTTTAAGGATGTTAGTTTTTGACAATTAGCGCTCACTTTATCCCTTTGAAGGAAATGATTTATCAACAGATTATACATGGTGCCCGAAATGGGTGCTCATAGTATTGCGATATCTCTGTAACTATAAGAGATAGATATACGGTTAGATAAGAAATGTTTTAGATAATTACGTTTGCAGTTTATTAGTGTATGCGGATCGATTCTGGTACTTTTGATTTTTGAGATATTTTAAGTAAAGTAGTTGCATTTCCTTAGATCGGATCGTATGTTATTTCCCAATATTCTTTACACACATTTTCATAGCCACTTTGTACATAGAGTATGGCTACTTGGTAATATTTTAGTTACAACGTTTTGGTTTCCTGGAACCATCATCAATTTTTTTTTCTTGTGACCGCCATATTGGTCTTTTTTTATAGAAAAGTACCTAGGTACTTAGTATTTCCTATTTTTTGCCCAATTTGGTGCTTAAACAAATGTCTTTTAACAATTCACGAAATTCCTAGTTAATACAGCAAATTATTTACTAATATTATCTTATTAAACGAATAACAAAACTTGATTCGTAATAAACAATTCATAAAAGATATTCAAATTGTAAGCCCTCAGCTTCAGTGCATTTTGCACTAAGCCGAAGCAATTTGAGTATTGAAAGTTAAATGGACCTAGCAGGAATTGCTCTAATTTCTCTGATTAAATTTTGCTGTAGTTCATTTATATCATTTGGTATCTCACGATACAAATGATTTTGTAAATATCCCCATAAAAAATAGTCCAGCGGATTTATGTGTGGACTTTTAGCAGGCCATCGCACGGGTTCCTGGTTTCCAATCCATGTATTTGGAAACAGTATATTTTAATAGTTTATAATTTCCCGTCCCTTATGAGGATGAATGCCGTCCTATAGCCACTGTAATTGCCGCAAAATATTAAGAGGCTTATCTCCGAGATGTTCGAAAATTTGATTTATTATTAGCTCTCTATACCTCTCAGATGTTAAGATACCCTCGTATATTATAGGACCAATAATTTTATTCCTCCGCATTCCGACCCACAAATTAAATGAAATTTGCTCCTGCGCCTGCGGTCTGACTTATTGATGTTGCCGGAGATTGTCTATTCATTATGCCGATTATAGTTTGTACACTTTTTCAAATTCCAAGTGGCATGTCCCGTATCAATTTATCCATTAGGTTTTGAGTTAAGTTTTACACAGTTACAACAATTTAATGATTTTGACTTGCAGTCCTGAACCTTGTGATTTTTACCGCATATGGGACATAAAACTGAGTTTTTACAGTTTTGGAGGAATGATGAAATTCATTACTGTTAAAGCACCGAGTGACATCGATGGCATTAAATACACTGCAACAATCAAACTTCACAAAAACGTTACCAAAAGCTAAAGCGCTCTCAAAAGTATACTTATCCACCTGTTATGTAGCCTGATATACATTTTGTTTCTTTTTGGTAGAACAGAAATTAATTAAAGAAATAGTAGAAGAGTCAGTTAATATACCGCTATTAAACTTTTTAATGAGATCAAGCAAGTAATGGTCATCCTAATTTTTGATTATTCCCACAATACAGGTTCTGGGACTAATCCCTTGAACCTCCACAACATCATACTTATCCGACATTTTCTGCCGAACAATCTCATTTAGCTTATTGTTATCATCAACACTCCTGCATCCCAGCAATAAACCACCATCTTTGACAGTTTTTAATTTAGCAAACTGAATATTTGCTTCAGCTGGGCAAATATCTTTCATCATGTCCGCCTTGGTTATGAAATAGACCTGCTGAGATTTAGGTTTGACTATCATTGCCGGCTTGGCCTTGTTTCGTACAATGCTGGCATAATTGGATTTAGGTAATGCGGCATTGGGCACTGATGATTGTGAAAAGACAGACTGCGCTTTGGTTTCAACTGATCTAAGAAAATCACCGGTAAGCGACTCAAATGCAATTTTCATATTAGATAGTGCCATCTCCACGACAGACCCCTAATTATCTGCAACCATCTAGTTACTTATTAAACACTAAACACCAAAATATCTTTAAATTCTGACTAAAAAAGATCAATTTTTGCTTTATTTAGACATTATATATTTTTAATATGAGCTTTTGATGTGAAGTTTCAGAAAATTTTTCCCGAAATCAATACCGTTACGAAAATTGTAGACTGTCTTTAAAATTGAAAAGACATATAGAATAATACATTTTATCTTATTTTTTGGTCAAACTAAAATGTAGAGATCCAAAAATAACCCATTTCGTCCGAAATTTTCCTTCGAAAGGTTTATATAATTTTAGAAACTGAGTGTTTACTTAAACAATAAATCTGATGATGATAGGACATAGAGAACGAAACGTCGAACTCAAAATCGGCACACAAACTTATAGGAAATGGAAAGTAACAATGTAATACTTGGTATGCGATTTTTGCAAATAACGCCACAAAAAAACGCTAACGACAATAACTTTCGATCTTTTACGAATGTCTTCGGAACATTTCAAATTCCTTAAAGGTACCTATGTTAGATTAAGATTGAAAATTATATTATTGGGTTGAAAACGTTTATAATAAATTAAAGTAGTATTGCATTTATTAAAATTTTATTAGGCACAAGGTCTACGAAACTACATTAAAAAATACAGGGTATTAAAAAAAATGTGAGAATGGTACCCGAAAGACGAAACGTCAGAATCAATATACTTGATCAAATACACGTCAGCGAAAATAAAACGTTACGATAAATATGTATTTTTGCTATCTGTATATTAAACTCAGTAAAAATTTAAAAAATTAAATTTTCGGTTTTTCCCAATATTTTCTGAGGTAGGTAATTGGATTTTCAACGGATTGTTAAATATCTGCAAATTGCGTATCTTTGCCCCAATTTAACTTTGGCTGCATGCATTTCTTACCGTTTACGAGATCCCAATGGTAGCCATCGAATTTGTAGCACCCTGTATAGTTTACATATTTATTAGCATGCCCCCGAATTGGAACATTTAGAACATAGAAGATAGATAACTGTAGTGCATATTATTAGTTAAAGCAATTAGTGGTTATTAAAAATTGTCTATTTTTTTTTCAACACGTAATACCTAAACTGTTTACTAGAATTCACCGAGTAAATAATTGCGGAAACTAAACGATGAAATTTATTTGATCGATAAAAAAGTTCAAGAATGTGCTTTATATGCTACATCATTATTCATATTAATTTATCTAGGCAATTATTAGGCTTAATTAATATCGCCGTTCCATTGCCTGTATATTGATCGTCATTATTAATATTATATTAAGCTGTAGAGTATAATATTTATTAAATTTTATATATGCTTTCGGCACAGGGGCATTCTACATAGATCACATAGAAAAGGAGGTTTTAAAGTATATTTATAACCTTTTTACTGAAAACACAAAGTAAATATTCCGAAAAAATTTACTTTCGAGTAAATTATTTATCAAAAAAAAAAGCAGATATATTACTTGAGAAACTAATTAGGTATATAAAAACATAAACAACAAAACCAAAGTTTTACTTTATTACTTATTATACTTGACTCGCAAGAAGGTTTAAACAAAAACCAAGTGCTGGTAAAAACTGATTTTTACAAGGTGACATTATTTAAATGGAATTTTGTTATTGGCAATTTTCTTTCTTGAAAAATTGTCATCTGAACCTTTTATTTTTCGAAAATTTGGGATTTGATATTTTTTGATTTTGAAAGTTTGATTTTAATAGGTATTAGTGTTTGGCAAATGACTACGAAATCCTAACATCAGGGTGCATGGAAACAAAAGACGATTTCTTTAATCTATGCTTCATACTTGCAATATATCCCCAGTGAAACGCCCCAGACCCAGGGTTATTTTTTGCGTTAAAATTTCTTAAGGGTAAAATAAAATAACAAATATTTTAGGTTCAATAATATGTGCAGAGGAACCCTCGTTTTAAAAGAGCTTAAAAGCAACAAAAAGTGTAAAATTTTAGCTTCTTATCGACAATACGGTTCTATATATCCCAATCACAAAAATGTCGTTACGCTGCCAGTTCTCTTCGGGTGTGTTCGGGTGTTCGGGTTTATTCGCGCCATATAAAAATCTAAATATTCTTTTACTTGAATTTGATTCTTACAAATATTTCACTAGAAAGTTATTATCAGAAAATTATTAAGACATGGGGGATTTAAATTGCAAATAAAGTTCAGCCAACAAGTCTGCAAGACAAATTTGGGTTTTAATTGTTTTAAAATAAAAAGGGGGCCAGAGCTTAACGGTAGGTACTATTGTAACTGTAACTAAATCAATACACTTTTGCTTTCTAAGCGTCATAAAATATGGGTCAAGTTGCAGACACAGACCAAAAGGTCAGGTAACTTGTAACAGATATTGTTTGGTCTCCCTGGGGTATTTTATTTTGTGGTACTTGAGAACAAAGGGTGGACGTTATTATGCAATAATAATGTCCGCTTGAGAAGAAAAGTGACACATGCGGACAGCGGGCCAGCTCCTAACTTTTATTGCAGTGTCCACTACGGACGACCGTTGTCGCTCGGCTTTTTACCAAACTACGTAGTAACTTTATACCAAACGTATACGTAAATCTATAAAAATACTCTGTAACTAAAATGAGAAATAATTTTAATAATTATACGTACACGAAAATGGGGCGATATGTAACAAAATAAATTGCAGATTACCGGGGAACCAATTAAAACAAAGTGTGGTCGCAGACCAAAGATAATTTAAAAAAGGGGTATTTTTTGGAGGTAAAATGTCACCATTACAGTCGCAGACGTAATTGGTAACAAAAGGTAAAACATACATAATAGGTAATATTAGAGGAATGAGTCACCACTCTGTCGCAGACAGGTGTTGGTGCAAACGGGCTAAATTATGGGAGACAGGTCATCTTACAATAAGTTTTATGAAATGTAATAATTAGGGATTTTATTCCTTATGTTATTTAAGGTACATTGATTTAAATTGCTCATAAATTGTATATCGCCAAAATGCCTATATAATAGATCGATTGTTTTTAAAAGCTCTTTAATTTTCATTTACTGGCAGAATAAGAAGAATAAGATTAAAGCTAAAAAATCTTAAAACCTGACATCCTTTACCGTTGTACCAAACTTTAAAAGAATCTAAATATAAACACAACGTAAATTAACTCGTACCACAAGATTTGACGGTTACAGCTATAGTGACGGATTTCTGCAGGTGATGAACACACCGGGGGTCGGTCAGTTTCACCAGATACATATTATTTTATTTACTGATTTCTGCAATAATAGGTCTCCAATCACAAAAACAATTTATATTTTTTATGGGTAGGGTAAAGTGGGCAAATGGCGGTCACTTAAGAAAAATGTTTTATCCTAAGCACAAAAATTATAAATAACGGTAAATGATTTTAAAATAGCAAGTCACTAGTGCACTCACTACCGTTTTTGATGCGAAAGAATCTGAAAATTATTTGTATAATTTTATGACAACAAAATATACAAAAATGTGCTTTTGACTGGCATTGCCATACATATGGGGGAATGCCGGTCACCTATCCGGGCAATGCCGGTCATGCAGAAAAATATTTTAGGAATAATGAAATGAGTTGGAAATACGTATTTTTTTATAAAAATAAAAATTTATTAATATAAAAAACATATCTATCTAAGAACAAAAGGTATATTTACTTGTTTCAACGAAAAATAAAACAAAATTTGAATTTGAAATAGCTAAAAATTTGAAATAGCTAGAATAAATCTCCTTGAGTAACATGCTGACACTCATCATAGATGTATCCCTCTGCTGTGTCCCATCCACTGCATTCAGAATACGCCTATCTTCCACATAGGGTGCACTTGACCGCCATTACCCATCTGTGACAATTTTTCTTTTGCCTCATTTTCCAAGAAAAAAAAATATTTTGTTATTCTTTTTTATAGAAGAAAAGAAAGAAAAATAGTCAATCTTTACGTAGTACCTGAGCTTTTATAAAACAATAGAAAGATTTTATCTCCAAGTATTATTTCACTTACCGTAAATATTACATCAAAATTGTCGAAAACACGTGGTCCGCTGTACTAAACAAGGTATTAATGCAAACTGCTCACAAATCGGCTATCGATAATCAGAGGTCAGCTGGCACATGTGCACGCACATTGCATTGTTGCCAAACTATAAGTACTTTGACGCCCTGACCGGCATTGTCCACCTGACCGGGATTTGCCCACTTTACCCTACCTAAAAATTCGCACCTTGTCTGTACAACCATTTTAATTTTAGTAATAAATAGATAGATAGTCGCTCAGATTAGTGCCTTTTTATTTCTCGCGGTTTTCGTTAATGAAATTATTAATCAAGGCATAAATTATAATAATACTGATTATGTGGTCAACTTTTTATTAGCTTAATATCAAACAAGCACTCAAATAGTAGTTAATCAACAAGCTTACAAAGTGCTTATCTATAGGAATAAAATAATCTTTTAAAAAAATACAATTAAAAGGGTTGCAGTAGTAGTAGCGAGAAACTAGGCAATTTCAAGTTTAAATTACAGTCTAAACAAAGTTTAAAAAATTGTTCTCTAAAACATTTTAATGGTGCAGCATTTCCAAAACTGTAAGTCTACAGAAGAAAAATTATGCCTTAACTAGTAAAAATCAAAGTATGAATATGTCAGGCAAGAGCCTGGGTCTTTATGAAGTTTACGCACATTCCATTTATTTCTGCACAAGTCTCTATGAAGTTCATATTCCATTGAAATCTTGCATAAGACTTCGTTAATATTTATGTCATCGACCTATTTTATAGATAACCCAAGGAAACAGAACAACCCTATTTTAAGCTTTAAGGAGATTAGGTTGAAAATAAATAATTAGTTATTTTAAATTTACTTACCAATAAAGTAAGGGAATATACAATAGTTAAGCCATAACCAAAATTTGTATAATCTCTGTCAATGTTTAAAAATAATGTATAACAGATGCACAAGAATTCATTGAAACTCGTTAAAACCATAGTAACGACATAGCTTCCAAACAAATTACCAAATAAATCCAAGCATCGCGCTATTCTTAAATAAGAGTTTTTCGAAAAAACCACTATTTTGATACAGTCTTCTGTGTGAGAACTGGTTAAGAGTATTTGGTTAATATGAATAAGTTTGTCTTTGAAATACAATGCCACAACACTAATAAGAAAACTGATTAAAGATATTTGGTAAGTAAAAATTATGCTCGGTATATAAGCCAGATATCTCTGAAGGTTATATCCATGAACAAAACATTCATAAATATCAATGCTGAATTCGCATAAAATAAATATATTTATTGTAATAAAAAGAAATAGCCTGTTATTAATAAAAATAGATCTTGAAATACTAGCATTTAGATGATTAATCTTAATTTTGTTTTCTAGTATAAAAACTTCCTGAAAAAAAGCTTCCCAAATGCAGCGTTTGCGCCAGGAGTTTAAAATTCCAAACGAAACACTTAGAAAGGTTAAAAGGCAGGACACAACGTTTAAAGCGTTAAAAAAGTAGTAGTCTGATTGTGTCCAAAATATTTTCACTGCGTTATTAGTCAAAAAACCGTCTATCAAAATTATTACCAGCCCCAAAAGCAAAAAAAGGATTGTATGTTCGTTTTGTTTGGTTTTAAAATTGTAATTGGGAACAAGCCCTATAAATCTGAGGTATTTAAAGAAAGGCAAAATAAATTTTATTTCGGTTTCTGTGGTTGTCTGGCACAATATATTAGTCATTTTTTAAATTTCGTTTTAACAAATAGGTAATGGTGTGTTTTGGTTTTAAATATCTATTAACGAATCAGCCTTTGCAAAGCAAGATAATAATATCATAGAATATAATGAACCAATTTCGTGTATTGGATATTTGCTTTCTTAACCATAGGATTATTGACAAAAAATATTGGTGTTTTATATTTAACTTAGAAATAAATATAGCCAATATTGTTTGTCAATTAAATTTTTAATACTAAAGTGTTGATTTATACAGTGGAGATAATAATGTTTATGAATGATATGTGTTTTCGAGGTTTTTTGAAGTTAAATGTTCTAATGAAATTTAAATTCGTGCTTAATTTCGTGTTTAATTCGCGATTTAGTAATTTGAGTAAAACTTAACTTTTTTTCGATATTTAAAGTATTATAAGGTATTATTGATAGGTTCGCCTTAATGAACATTTCCTTTTAAGTTAAAATTTATGTCACTTTAAGTATTTTTTGGGTGGTCTAAACCTCTCGGTAATCATCTTATTTTTGTGTAATGAACACCGCCAAAAATGCAGTTTAATAGCAAAAAAGAGGTGGTTAAGCTACTGACTGGTAATGTATCCACTAAAATAAGTTTAAATTAACTGTTTTTATTTACGTCTGCGATATATTTTGCTATTTAATACAAAGAACTTGGGTGCCAATAACAAGCTTGTAAAATGGTGATATCAAGTTATTGGCACTCCTATACTAAAATGAAATGTAATATAAAAATTTACCTAGATTTAAAAGAAATGCAACACCGCCTTGGATTCAACAATGAACATTTAAATGGCGGGCGATACATTACAGTGGTGCCGCTGTTATCAAGATTGTTTAACAGTCTTCACAAAAGTGAAAATGACTGTTCATGTCTTTAAAGTTGGAAATATTTCTCTTAAATTGTTTTGTCCAAACAAACCATAATACACATACATTGCTAAATACAATTTTTTTTTCATTTTGCATTTAATTAACAATAGTACAAGTGTATTCTGCTTAATAAAAAAAAGTGTACCTTAATAGTTTTCCTAATGGTATTTTTTAATTAAATGTTATCATATGCTAAGATATTTTCATTATAAAAGTTAAATTGCTTCTACTATAATTGAGCTTTAGGTATATATCTAGGTATTTAAAAGTGTTTCTTTACCCCAATTTATCTACAAAACTGCACAAAAGAAGACTGCCAACGACTAGTAAAATTGGGATGCCAATACTAATAAAAGGTGCCAATGACTAGCAAAATTGTAGTCCCAACGACTAACCAAAGATGCCAATGACTAGCAAAATTGGGGTGCCAACGATTAGCAGCGAGTGCCAATAACTAGCAAAATGACATTATTTACAATATATCACTAAAAGTAGTTAATTTGGACTAAAAGCATCAAAATTTTGTATTATATCTAAAGTGTGATATTATTTCAATCAAATAAAATTTCCCGTAATTGCAAAAAAATATTTATTTACATGTTGTTGATAAAAATATGACCTCGAGTTCTTAAGGGTGCCAATAACTGGGCTGTTTACCCTACTGTTTTGGACTCCATGACTCTACCAAGACTTTGAATACATATATAGAATAAAAAGTAAAGTACATCTTTATCACCAAGAATCGAGCGTTAAACAAACCCCAAATGATAACACATGAAGGGAGCGATCAAGTATTACGTGAGCAAGCAGACTTGGGGAGCGGTTAAACTGTTTCTTATTTTTGCTCACAGAGGGAGAGTGTGTGTACAAAAAAGTCTTTAGCGTTATGATATCTAATCCTTTGGAGAGATACAGGAGGGGGGTCTACGTTTCTCCCTTTTTTTAGCTAATACTTCAAAATTGATTCTTCCAAAGTAAGTTATGTCTTACTTTAAAAATTTTAAAAATATATCGTCCAACAAAAGAAAAGAATATAATATGCCTTTACAACAGAAGTGAATAACTAACAGAGAGCTAAGTAAAGAAAAAATTAGTAATTTCTGCATCGTTACCTACACTTAATAATAAAATACTTTATAATATAATTGATTTTATGAATGCAAACACTAAATACTGAACTATTACACCTAATAACTTAGTAAACATTTAGGCAATATTCTGAGATCAAAATACTTTATCATCCATTTATTTGTGACCTTTCAAAATATTTTAAAGAACAGCTAAATAAACCGCTAAAACGATAACTGTCAAATGTTGAATTTATTCTACGTGAACCAAAGATACGTAAAAGTTGAATGATAATATTGACCAACCAAAAGACATGTATTGAAATGTAATACCGCATTTAAAAAAAAATCTGCATTAACAAGTTTTCTTTGGTGCAATTTTTTTTCCTATTTTCCCAAACGACACCACACTGATATGATCAATTCAAAGTTTAAATAAAAATTATTAAAAATTACATTTGTTTCGGGCACCATCAACATGGTGGACATCTTGTAATCCACAACAACGAACCGCGGAGACCGACTGGGCCGTACAAACTATGCATGTCTATATGTCTATCGAATTAGGTTGTACATGAATAAAACCAAAATTAAAACATATAAAAAGTGTTTAAGTAGGATATTTTGTTAAATATTAACGAAACATCATTAAATTTGCCATGAAAAGCAGAAGTAATTTATTCCACTCCGACATGTCCGCGTTACCGAAAATGAAAGATGGAAGTAAAATATAGAGAAAATGTTATATCTGGTCTAATAGGCATTACATATTTTCTTATAATTATTTCTTGTAATAGGCAATATTCACTCTTAAGCAGCGGTTGCTACGATGTCTTAATAGGAACAAATTTTCACTATTAGAACCACATAAAGTCAATAGGATTTTTAATAGTCGCAACAAGATGATCTAAATACCGCTCTATTAGTACAATTTTTTAGCAGTTGTTTGGTTCTTATATTAGAAATCATATTAGATTCCGGTATTGAAGGTATGTGTATATGCGGAAATATAATAGTACGAATTTTCTCAGTGAGCGATTGCTTCTTTCTCCGTTTGGAAATAACGGCGTTCACAATATGTCAAGCTTTTATTAACGTAAGCCCTTTACTATCAAACTGAAGTAAAACGTTCGTGTTACATCATCGGCTATAACCTGTGTTCAATCTTTGGATCATAGTAACCTAAACGGTTTCACTAGAAGTGAATTTTTTTAAATTTGGAGAACGCTTTTGCTGTTTGCGTTCCTATTATTAGTGTGTAATGCATCTACCGCTAGCTGTTTTCTTGCTTGAAGTGGTTCTAGAATACCTGGAATTATATTATACTGGTCAGAAGCGTCAGTTTTCAACGCGTATTTGAGACCCAAAACAGATTATTTTATTTAATTAACGAATTGAACTAAAAATTTATGTAGATTGTTTTGCCAAAGCCGCCTCCGCCTCCTCAGTAACCGCTCTGAAACCGCTATGTGTGTCTTCTCACTGCGGCAGCAGCGTCGGCCGTCGCCTCGGCAGGAAGCGTTACAAAAACGTTATGTGTGCTGTCGCCCTAAAAATGTAGGTACTTAAGTGATTTAATTAAAATAAAAATATGTTTAAAAATTACTGTGCAAAATATTGTACGTTACACGTTCGGAAAGTACGTGAGCAGGACCCGCATTATCCTGTGAAATAGTACTTTTCTATCTTCTAAAGTAAATTACTATTTTCTACAATAGAAACCGATATTTTAGCTACTACTAGCTACTTACACTAGAATAACTTGAAAATAGCATTTTGCATACAATAATTATTGATGTGCCCAAAATTATTTTGCACCCACCTCACCGATGTCGTGTGCTACCAAAACTGAGTTAAAAACGGTATTAGGTACTAGAAATTTGCAATTTGTTTGGTGGAACTACGGCCCACAGATGAAAGGCCTTTACTTGCATTCCGTTCTCTAAACTTGTAAATATATTCAAACAACCAACAATTACCTTCGCGCAAGTTTTTGAAACGTAATGCATTATGCTTCTTCAATTATATCTGGGGTTTATGGTTTCTTTCATCTATAAAATATAAGTCGGAGTGGGCTGAATATTGATTTTCAAACAGCCTTGACGTCGATCAATAAGAAAACGGTATGTCGGTTCGCAGGAAGTCTTAAAGTGACAAGTGACTCACTCTTTCAAGTTTTATAACAACACTACCTGTTTCTGTTTACTTTCTTAATTTGCAAAATTTTGGAATGCTTTGCTGAATTATCCTAATGTATAATATATGTTATCACGTACAAACTTAACTTCACTTTTTTTAAAAATTTATTTATTGTAAAAACACAACACACAAAATAATAACACAATTTCAAAGTTTTAACGGACAGCGTTACAGTCTAAAGTTAATGAATAATTACATGTTAAATATTATCCTATTTATATAAAATAAATGCTTATGCAGCAAACCTAGTATTATGAGAATTGCGACATAGTCTCAGGTTCATTGTAATATGCTGACATGACACCGGGTTACTCATGGTCAAAGTCGGCACGTGGCTATATGAGCATATAACAACTCCCCCTTTAATAAAAAAGTCGGTGCATTGCAGCGACTTTTAACGCCCATGGATGGGTTGAAATTCCAATGGTTCTTCTTCCAGGGCTTCATCTATTGACCGGGTGCTAGGTCGTCGTTTTGGCATTAGATTTCGTAGCTTCTGGTGGACAGTTCCTCTAGACTTTGGTACTGGAGGTGGAGGTGGACCAGAGTTATCGTTGGTGATGGCTAATCCTATTCTTGGGTGTCTCTTACGTCTACATTTGCAAAAGATGTAGATGGCAATAAGGGCGACGATTAGAGTGATGGTAAGGATTGTGAACCAATGAAGATGTTTGTTAACGAAAGGTTCATTGATGAGTTTATCCAGTTCATCGGAATATTGGCTAAGCTTGTGTTGGGCAATATTCAAATCTCCTACGTCGATATTGTTTAGCTTCAGCGGTTTTAGGTCTGGAATGTGAGGCTTGTCAGGAAGATGGTCGCAGCATTCGAAGGGTATTATGACTGGATGGGCTTGATATGTCAACATTTTGTGTTTGTCGACAGGATATCGGGCATGCACCCTAGTGTTCCCAATAAAGGCAGTACATCCAGGTTGCAACTTCAAAAGCGAATTAGTGTTAAGAAATTTAGTGACAACATCTTTGTTTTCGCATTTCACCGTGACTGGCAGAGGATCAGAAATAGTAATCAACCAGTAGTTTTGGCTGAGCTCTTGAACGTTGTAGTCCTTGGCAAGAAGCAGTGAAGTTTGGCACGTTTTGGGTAGCTTGCTGAGATGTTTGAGTAGTTGGGCTTCACACATGGCTTCACTGTCGATTGGGTACGGAAGGATATTGAAACAGATCTTGGTGTTGATGCCTAGTTGTTTACAGCTGTCCAGGTTCCGCAATGATATGTACAGTAATGAATCATCATCACGCGCAATGTATTTTTGAGTTGTTGGTAAAATATGGTGAATACCTGTTCGATTATCTAATATCGGGATTGGGTACAAATGATAAAGGGTGTAAGTCTCGGGGTCAGTAAGTGGGATCGTTAATACAAAAATTATTTTGGAATCGGATTGATAAGCTTCTAGTTCTATAATGTCTAGGTATTCGGCGATGTTTGACCCGTATGTCGGTAAGGGTAAGTTGTTTTTTACTAAAGATCGAGAAATTTCTTGCAACGAGGAGACCAGATCTCTTGGAGTAATTATTGAGCTATGAAGAATTTTAAGACGAGAAAAGGTTATTGCGTTCAATATGTCGTTCAGAGAGTCCTCCAGGAATACATAACTTTCCATTAATGTTTCGCATGTACTTATTGCTTTTATTTGACCTTCATAAAAACGCTTTTCTTATTTCTATGATATCTTGGTTAAAGGTTTCTTCGTCTATTTGAAGTTTTTGTATAGTGGTATTGAAAGTTTTAATTACTGATGTAGTTACCGAAATTTGGTTTTTTAATAAATTTTCGATTTGGTGTTCGTCGTGAATTACTTTATCTATGCAATCGTTAAAATATTCGCCATCCGAAGCGTCGAGGTTGCCCGTTATGGATTTCCAAACAGTACCTATACCGTTGAATACACCACGTTTCATTCGTAGGTCGTACCGTTTAGTATCGGCCATGATTTCTCTGTATTTTTGGCTTATAGAGTCAGAGATTTGTTTTAGGAGACTAATGTGTGTTTGAATGTCAACTTTGAAGGGTAACATTTTGGGAAGTTGGATGGTTTCTACTAAATAAGATAAAATTTTATCATTGTTTGCTATTGCATTCTTAAGAGGTTGTAGTTCTTTATAAACCAGGAGTGTCCATTTGTCGTTGGAGACTTTGATGGCATTTTCTTCGTGAAAGAAGAGTCCTACTGTGTTATTGATAGGTGTTATGGTATACTGCGCCGTCACGGCTGATAGTAGCCCGAAGAGTCTGAAAAGAAGAGACTATTCGTAGTACGGCTTTAATCTATCGAAATTAATCTTGGATATTTGGTTGGTTAGGGGATTTTTTAAAGTTGCAGATGTTTTAAAAATTTCTTGTATTTCAAAGGGACCGTTAAATTTATTTTGGGCTTTATCTTTAATTTGTGACTCTTTGACGTATACTTTGTCTCCGGGTTTGTAATCGGGGATTTTTTCCGAAACAGTTTTGTCAAAACGTATTTTGGCCTTTTCTTTTTGTTGTTCGGTTTTAATTCGTGCGACTTTATAGTAATGTTCCATTCGATTGCTTAGGTCTCTAACATATTTTGAGATTAGTTCCTTTTGGTTATAAAGTGTTTCGGGAGGCCTATTGGACGTGTGTCCAAAAATAAGTTCGTATGGTGTAAATCCATGGGTTTTATTTTTGGTGTTGTTATAACAAATAACTGCGTAAGGAAGTATATTAAAAGGATGTTCATCAGGGTTTTCTGCTGTATGGGCTCTAAGCATTTCTGTAAGGGTTGCGTGGAACCTTTCTAAGGAACCGTTTGATTGTGGGTGGTTAACGCTGGAAAAGGTTAATTTTACGTCGTAGAGTTCACACAAATCTTTAAGCAGGGTATTGTCGAATTCACGACCGTGATCGCAATGGATTCGTAGTGGTGTGCCATAATGTTGAAAGAATATAAGTAGGGTGTTGACTACCGTTGAGGCTTTCTTGTCTCCCAATGGGTAGGCCTGGGTGAATTTAGTTAATTCGTCTCGAATGGTTAGAGCGTAATTACGCGTCGGGTATTCGAATAAATCGATGTTAATTCTTTCAAAAGGAGTTTTTGGCGTTTCTGTTATTACGAGCGGGGTACTTAAGTTTTTCCGACAGATTTTTACTTTTTGACAAATTTCGCAATTTTTGATTAATTTCTCGACGTCTTTGGTAAGGCCTTGCCAATTATATTTTTCTTTGACCCGTTTTATGGTTTCGTTTATACCACGATGTAAATTATTTTTGCCTTTGTGATATTGGTCTAATATGATAGGAATTATTTCTAAAATGGGTAAATTTAAATTGTTTTCTATACAGTACGTATTTGCGTTGTCGAATTCGTGTTGACCTTTGTATAGAATATAAAACAAATGAGATACTACATTTTCAGGGTCGTATCGTAAAGGGATTATAAAATATTTTCGATCTTTGACACTTTTACTTGCTAAAATATTTATTTGGTCTTTTGAAAAAGCGGGATTTTCCTCGAAAATATCGTCAATAATTTTGTAATGGAGATCTTCCATTTTATTTTGCCAAAAGAATGTAACTATGTTTTTATGGGTTTTGTCTAAAAGTTGAGCGTTCGAAATTTCAAATTTTGAATAATCAATAATTGATTTGGTTTTATATAAATGTACAAAAGTGTTATATTCGTCTTTTATCTTTTCCGTTCCTATTTCCGTTTCACTATTTTCATCTTCGTCGCTTAATGGTATATTTTGTAAACCGCTCGTGGAGGGCCTGTTGTGGTCTTCTTCGTTTGAAGCGAGAATACTATATTTAGACTGAAATTTAGCGCATTCTTGAAAATGGTTAACTTTTATCCGAGATAGGGCGTCAGCGTTTTTATTGATTTTTCCGGGTTTGTATTCTATTTTATAGTCATACTCTTCTAATTTAAGGCGCCATCTGGCTAGACGGCTTCCAGGGTCTTTAATAGAGAAGAGCCAAGTTAGGGGTCGATGGTCGGTAACAAGGGTGAATTTTCTTCCAAATAGATAGGGTCGGAAGTGCTTTACGGCCCAGACTATGGCGAGTAATTCGCGTTCGATTGTTGAGTATTTGGTTTCTGCGATACATAGGGTTCTAGATGCATATGCAATGGGAAGATCCTTTCCTATTGGTCCTTGTGAGAGTACAGCGCCGATGGCGAATGCACTGGCGTCTGTGGAAAGGGTTCCTCGAAATTGGGGTAAATAAGTATGGGATTAGAAATTAAAGCTTTCTTTAATTCATCAAAGGAGGTTTAGCAGTCCGAGTCAAAATAGAAAGGGGTGTCCTTTTTTAACAATTTTGTCAGGGGTTTGGAAAATTTAGCAAAATTGGGGATGAAACGGCGGTAGTAGCCTGCTAGTCCTAGGAACGATTGAATATCTTTAGATTTTTTTGGTTCTGGAAAATTTTGGATACAGTCGACCTTTGACGGGTTTGGCTTAACGCCATCTTGCGTAATAAGGTGTCCAAGGTATGCGACTTCCTTTCTTAGAAATTCACATTTGTCAGGCTGAATTTTGAGGTTAGATTTTCGCAGACGTTTAAAAACTTCGGTTAATCGAGAGATATGTTCGTGGATAGTTGGAGAGTATATAATTATGTCGTCCATGTAAACTAAACAACGTTCATTTTGAATGCCAAGGAGAATGTTATCCATGACGCGCTGGAATGTGGAGGGGGCATTTTTCAGGCCGAAAGGCATTCGGACAAATTCATAATGTCCATTTTCTACCGAAAAGGCGGTTTTTGGAATATCTTGGGGCTCAATCTCTATCTGATGGAATCCAGAGGCGAGATCTAGTGTCGTAAAATATTGGCATTTTCCCAATTGATCCAGGAGGTCGGAAATGTTGGGTAAGGGGTATTTATCGCCTACCGATAATTCGTTTAATTTCCGGTAATCGATTACTACTCGCCATTTCTGTTTTCCAGAAGCATCCAGTTTTTCGGGACCACCCATACAGGTGAGGACCAAGGTGATACAGAAGGGCGAATGATTCCTTCGTTTAACATTTTATTGACTTGGGTCTTAACTTCTTTTTTATGTATTTGGGGATACCTGTAGGATTTGGTAAAAACAGGGTGTGCGCCTTTAGTTTCAATAGAATGTTTAATTTCGTTTGTAAAAGAGAGGGCGTCTCCTTCGAGATAAAATATGTCTGCAAAATCTAAACATAAATTCGTTACCAGTTCTTTTTCTTCGCTATTTAGGTGTTCCGTTCTTAATTGATTTTGAATTAAGGCCGTTCTGTCCTGCGGACATTTTTTCTCTCTATTGCCGGTATTAAGGCTGTAAAATGGTTCAGTAGTGTCATCTACCGGTTCCAATAAGATATTGGCAAACTCGATCATCTTTGGACTGGCGTTTGCATTAATGATAGACGTATAAAATTCGCCGTTTTCGTCAATCTTTACGAGCGCATTTGGTAATCTTACTTTATCTTTTTCTTGCGCGGTAAGTATCGCGTCGGTATTTACAAGGTCACATTTTAATTTAAAAATTCTTTCTGTACGGCCTTCTATTGAAATTTTGTTTAAATTTTGATTTTCGGGAATGTTTTTGTTTCTGAGTTCGACTGGGTTCTCGACTTTATATAAAGGGATAGTTTTAAAATTGGTAATTAATTGTTTAGATTTTAAGTCTATTACACATTCGTAATGTTCCAGGAAATCTAGGCCTAAAATACCATCAAAATCAATATCAAGATTGTAGATATAAACCTTATGTGGGTTTCCTACAGTGAAAGGGACTAGGGTTGATTCCTTAATTGAAAGTTTTTGATCGGTGATTCCTTGAATAATTACGTTTTCGGAAGATCTTTGTTGAAAGTTTTTTACTGTTTGTTCCTTAAAAATTGAAATGCCTGCTCCAGAATCGATGAGGAGATTAAATTTTTGTGTGGCGTCCTTAATATAATAAAGATTTTTGAAGTTTACAGTAAGAAGTGGGTTTAAAGAAATTCGTTCTCCGGAAAGTTGAGGTTTGGGTCCATGTCGTCCAGATTCATTGTCTGGATTTGGCTCTGGATTTGGTCTATAGGGTCGATTTCTTGGTAACTCTCCCCAGGAGGGTTCTGTTGCATAGGGGGTTCGAGAAAATCCTGATAATTTTCTTACGGTTCAGACACCACATAGTCATTGGTCTGGACACAATCAGGATAAGGTGACTGATAGTTATTACAGCAGCCATTGTAATAATAATCATTGGGATAGTGTTTAAATTTATCTTGAGAATATTCGTCGGTATTGACGTGATGTGTTCTTTGGGGATAATTGGGCCTAAAATTGGGATTTCTGTTTGCAAATGGAGGGCGGTTTTGAGGTGAATGATTGTATTGTTGGGGTCGTGTTTGATTTTGAAATTGGCCACCTGCTTGGTGGGAAAAGCTCGTTCCAGGAGATTGGTTCGTTGGTTTTTGAAAACTAGAATTTTGAGGAGGGGCATAGCGTTGTTGTTGTTGGGCGCGGCACTGATTGGCGGTATGGCCAATGCGGCCACAATTAAAACATTTTAGGGGTTGAGGTGATAGCCTTCTGGGAATTAAGTTTGGTTTTGGTAGGACGGGTTTGTCAACTTTTTGGGTTTCGAGATATGACAATTGGAGCTCTCTCCTGATGCGCGAATGAGCATCTAACAGACCACTTGGGTTTCCTGCACGAATAAGTTGACCTAGTTTTGGTTCTAGACCTACTAATAAGGTATTTAGGGCCATGGTATCGATTAAGGACGCTTGCGCTGTTTTTTGTTCGGTGGTTAGAGTACTCGTTTTCTGTATATTCGCGTGTATTTTTGCGTTTAAAACTTGAAGACGGTTGAAAAACGTAAGGGGTGACTCGTTTTGGAGTTGCTTTAATCTTTGAAGATCTTGTATAAGGAATGAAAGATCCCTAGAATCGCCAAAATGTAAATTTAAAAGTTGTTTTATTTCTAGATATGAGCCCGGGTTCCTAGAACTTACGAGCTGTGCAGCTCTGCCTCTAAGCTTATTTTTAATATGAATTACTAAAAGGACTTTTTGATCGGTTGTAGCCATATTGTACGCATGTTCACACGCGTTTAAAAATGTACCTAAAAAGATCTGATCACCTTCAAATTCGGGGACGATGGAAAATATTTCCGATAGTTTGTAAGGTTCAATTTCGGGTACGGTGGACACGGCTGCGCCGTTATTTGGTAGTGTCATTTTTATTATTCTTATTTTGAATATCGCGGTTCACGAAAAATAATTATATTATCGCTTGGGATAAGATATAGCACAGGGAGATATAGAAAATAATGGGATTAAATATATAGAAAATCGAACAGTTTAAAAACCAATAATAAAATAAACGAGATGATTCATTAACTTACAATAGGAGCATCGAAGACGTCGTGTTCTTGACAGTTGACTACCAGGGGCTTCACTGGGTGTTCCTTCTGTAGTTTGACAAGTGAGAGCTGTCTTATAAGGTCCGTTTTCGTTAAGGGATTGGAATCCGCCGCTACCAGTTGGATAGTTCGTGTTCTGACAGCGTTAGACGAATCCTACCGATGACTGCGCCAATTTGTTATCACGTACAAACTTAACTTCACTTTTTTAAAAAATTTATTTATTGTAAAAACACAACACACAAAATAATAACACAATTTCAAAGTTTTAACGGACAGCTTAACAGTCTAAAGTTAATGAATAATTACATGTTAAATATTATCCTATTTATATAAAATAAATGCTTATGCAGCAAACCTAGTATTATGAGAATTGCGACATAGTCTCAGGTTCGTTGTAATATGCTGACATGACACCGGGTTACTCATGGTTAAAGTCGGCACGTGGCTATATGAGCATATAACATATATATATACAGAGTGGCGCACCAAAAACTTTCCAACAGGATCAGTGCTAAACAAGAAAGGATTGTTGAAAATTATGTAAGAAATGAAGCTGTAGAAGATGCAGTTTTGGGTCATATAACCATTCAATCCCACACTTAGCACGAGGAAAGTGTCAGATGTATCGGGTGTTTCGCGTAGAACGATTCAGCGTACTTTAAAAACGCATAAGTTACATCCCTATAAAATAAAACTGGTTCATGAACTTAATGCAGACGATGACGATCGCCATTTGCAGTTTTGCGAGTTATTTAGTGAAATGATCATTTGCAATCCACAACTTATTTTACATTTGTTTCTCCGATGAATGCTCTTTTTTCTTCACGGTACTGTCAATCGACAGAATTGCAGGTATTGGTTAGATTCCAAAGGATTTTTAAAGAAGTGCTTAAGTACTCAACATCCCGAAAAATTAAATGTGTGTGCTGGAATTTTTGCGGATCGTATTATTGGGCCGTATTTTATACCTGGAAATTTAACAGGTGAAATTTACCTGAACCTGTTGGAAACCACTATTAACCCTTCTTTAACAAATGCCATAGAAGAAAATGACCGTTATCGGCAAGCCGATCAGCAAGACGGAGCACCCTCGCATTATGCGTTCCCTGTTAGACAGTTTCTGGATGAAAATTTTCCAGGAAAATGGATCGGAAGAAGAGGTCTTATCGAATGACCTTAAAGATTTCCTGATTTGACGCCACTGGACTTTTTTTTTGTGGAGACATTTAAAGTCTAAAATTTATGCAACCCAACCCAATTCTTTGGAAGACTTGCGACAACGAACAGTGTACGAGTGCCGACAAATACCTCCCGCAATGCTCCATAATGTTCACGAACATTTTGAACAGTGCCTTAACAGTTGCATGGAGTTTGGAGGTGGACATTTCCAAAATTTACTTGATTGATACAAGTGCTAATAAATTTTATTACTTTTTAATTTAACTGTACTCCAACGACATTTAAGAAGAAACTTAAATTATTATTGTAATCTCACTTTGAATGGCTGTATGTTCTTTCTTTTTTTTTTATTGTGTTTTTTTCTTTTTCTTTCTTCTATTTAGCGTAATTTTAATTGTAATAGGCCCTAATACGTAGGTTGTATATTATTAGAATAAGTTTTTATTGTACTAGTTGGGTATTCAAAGACTGTATTGTACGAAATAAATGAATTTTCTTTTCCTTTTAGCCTTATTTCTCAGGAACTATTCACTCGATTTAAACGAGCAAGGTCGCGTTTGAAAGGCAATTCAATTCCCTTTAAAATATGGTATCACTCGACCCCCTCCCTTACCATTTAAGATATTAAGGATGGCAGCCACCCCGTCGTAGGGATTCCAGCTGGGGGGTAAAAATAGCAAAAAAATATGTCCCCCTGAGAACTGAGGTTCCCGTGTTCAAGCGAATTTTGATTTATTTATTAACAAGAAAATAAACCTGGGTGGAAAGTTCTCGGTGCGCCACCATGTATAGCTACTGTATAAGATGCTATATAATATTTCATGCACATTAAAAGTGTTATTTAGAAAATGTGCGTTATCAAAACTTAAAAGAGCCGAAGAATTTTATTTTAGGGTTAGATATATGATGCTCTGTGTATCAACTTAATAATGCAAAAACTAAAGTTTATGACCGTTTAGGATATTACATATTCTGCCTCGATTGGCTATCCCTACTTGTTAATTTGACGCTCCCAAAACACTATAGTTATATATTTTGTATATAAGAATAGATTACCTTTTTGGTACGCAGTTTTCTGTCTTTCGCTTCAGAGATGCATACCTATAGCTTTCTATAACTTGATAGATCAACATTTTCATTCGCATTTAATGTATTGCTACATTATTTCTGTTATCATTGTTTTTTACTCTCTTCCATTACATAAAATCCACAAATGCAGCTTTACATCTGCCTTTAGATTTTTCAACAATGCAATTGTGTGAATAATGCGAGAACTCCTTGTATATACATTTTTATGCAATATTAAATTATTTAAGAACGCAACACGCCTCACATGCGACTATTGTCTAATTTCTAAGAAGACCAGTGAAAAAATTCGTTAAAAATTACCTTTAAGGGGGCATAAATTTTCCTATTTTTAGAAATTATATTTGGCAACAAATATAATTCTCCAACCAGAGACAAGTATTTTTCACAGCAACACAAAAAAAAATTGGACGCGTTTTAATGTTTTGGGAAACTCCGCATCTAGTTAAATCAAATCAAAAAGTCAGACAAATTCTTTGCTTGGAACCAATAAACACATGTTTAGGTATTTACGAAAGTTTTCCCCCTAGTTGGTGGAAAAAGGGGTATAAAAGCACAAATACTATAATATACAATTATTAATTAATCACGTATTTCTTATTTTTCTGAAAATCGGACCCTAACGGGGCGAAAAGGCGGTATGAAAGTTAACATTGGAAAAAATATTTTTGATCCAAAGTTCTTGAAACTTAGCATAAATACTCTAAACACAAGTAATAAAACTCGTATTTCTTAATTTTTTGAAAATATTCTGTCCCTACAGGGGTAAAGGGGGGTTATAAAAGTTTCTATTTAAACAAATATTATTTGTCGGATATTTTTGAAACTTTACAGTTTAAATACCTTATACACAAGTAATGAAACACGTACAATTTCTCTTTTTTTTTAAATTTTTCCTGTTATTTCGATGCTAAGTGACTTACTTAAAAAAATGACTGTCATAGACAGATAAATTATGAAAAACTGTAGGCAAGTGGTGGTGAGTGTAATCATAATAATTCAAATTACAACTAGTGTGTGCAATACCTCTAATGGTTTCTATCAAAGGTAAATAATGTACAAGAACACTACTATTTTCCAATAGCTGCACAGTATCCAACCATTGTTAAGACAACTAAAAACAGCTTCAAACAACTATTAAACAGCTTCAAAACATCTCCAACCAGTTAAAACAGTTAAATTATGTGTGGTATGGGGTATGTGGTTGTAATTAAATTTTTCTAGCTCATTAAACTACTTGTAGAAAACCAACAAAACATAAGATCTAGTCAAGTCTGTGCTATCGCGACAAGATGGCAGCTGTTTTTTTTTAAATACGGTTTTCTTTATCGGAATACTTTAAAACATACCTTCATTATAATGTAGTAATTGTTATTTGTTGTAGGTTGGATGTTAGGATAGGTCGTTGTGTTATTCGCGGGTGTTAATCAATTTGTTATAATCCCTTATCGGTAGAAATCACGGCTTCGAAATTAGTGTATATTTTTTTTTGAAATATCGATAAGTACACTTTATTTTGTATTGTGATTAAAGACAATGTCCTTATTATGCTACTGTGCTACATTTAATTATTCGGTAAGTTTTTCATCTAGTTTTTTTTTATAGTTTTTTTTTGTTTTTTTTTATTTGATATTTTTTGTCCCAGCTGTTTCAATTATCGCCAGCCACCACTACAAGTAGAAATATTCTTACCAGTTTGTACGTAGGTACAAGTAAAAATATTTTTATTACTTGATCCGTAGGTACAAAAATAAAAATACTCTCACTGAATAAGGTACCGGTAACAAACCAATGCCTACGTAAATTTAAATACTATAGGTAACAGTTAAATTTTAAATCTTATAACTGTTATTGACTATTCTTCATTTATACCTTTTACTAATTACCTTTTTAATTTTGTAACACCCCTAGTTACTTGGCCCCAGGGAGTCCATTAATTTTGGCTTCCCTGTGTATTTTAATGCAAAAATCGGCACACAGCTTTTTTTAAATTACCAAAAGGGAATATGTACCAGGTGCTGAACAAAGAATGACCGCCGGTCATATCTCGGAAACCGTTTACCGTACGACTTGTAGAGAAAAATATTTATTACAAAAGTGACAAAGAGGAATTACTGGAAATTATTTTTCAGTTTTTAGGATGGCAGCTAGGGGGCGTAACTATAGTGCCCAATCAAAAAGCGGGATTTTGTCAAAAATCCTCTTAGTAAAGGTGTATCAAAGGTAGCATTTTTTCAATCTAATGAAAATTCTGCATAACGTTTCTATTTAAGTTTTTGCTCTACCTTTTTGTTTAAGAGGGTATAAAAATTACTATGCAAAAATGTTCACACTTTGGTTTGGCTTATCAGAATTTGACAAATTTAGACTTGCTAGGTGATACGTTACAGCTAACCCTCCAGTGCGACCATGCGGTGTATTGTTGCTCACTCACATCTTATTTATATTTCCCCCAATAGGTCTAACTTTTTGATGAAGTTAATGATGGTATTGGGAGAGACAATTTTCACGTCATCCGGCAGCAGAGTCACCTCGCCAAATAAGGCGAATCTGATTCTTCCTGCTGCGGTGCAAGCGCACATTACGTGGTCTGCTGTTTCTGCATCTTCCATGCAAAGCCGGCATTCATCAGTTGGGGCTATTCCAATTTTATACATATGGTGTCGCAGTCTGCAGTGGCCGGTGTATAATCCCACTAGCGCTTTAAGGCATGACCTATTGAGCAGTTTGTCAGTTAGCTGTTGATTTATATGGCTGTTTATAAATGCTTTTGAGTGTGTTAGACCTGGTAAATTTAACCAGTGTCTTTCCCATTTGCTTTTTGCTTCAGCTAGTATTGTTTTCTTGGCCGTAGCATGTGCTATACTTATAACCGGCTCGGGTCCTGTAAATTTTAGTGCTGCACCTCTCTTGGCGAGCTTGTCGGCAGCATTATTACCCTCCAGACCCATGTGTCCCGGTATCCATATTAAGGGTATTTTGTTGTTCAGACTTAGTTCGGATAGTGTTTCGTGACAGCTCCAAACCGTTTTTGTGGTACACCATCTCGATTCAAGAGCTTTTAATGCAGCTTGACTATCGGAGAATATCTTGATTGTACCTATGTGCATACCGTCGATCTATCAGCAGTCTTGCACACATTTCAATTGCATAAACCTCTGCTTGAAATATGGTTGTCATAGTTCCCAGGCTGATAGTTCTATTTTTGGGTTTTTGCCATATATTCCGGCTCCAATATCTTCTTTAGTTTTGAAGCCGTCTGTATAGACTTGCTAAATAGGGTTTCTGTTGTTTTAACAAGATAATAAAAAACTAAATTTTTCTGACTTCCGTTTCGACAGCTAGAGGGCACTATTAGCAGAATCAAAAATGTCTTTATTTTTCAAATTTTTAATAGAGTCATATTATTAGGTAGGTATGTCTTTTTTACTTAAGCAAAAAGAAGAATAAATAAGAAGAATATCTGTAAAAACCACACAAATCAATACGTTTTGTTAAACCAGAGATATGGAAAATATAAAAATGTTCGCCATAGGAACAAACTGACATTATAATATGGTGATTGTAGGCAAGAAGTTACAAATATCATACCATTATGTGTTCCACGAAGCCAAAATTAACACAACGATTCTTTAAATTAATGTTCTGTAAAATGCATGTATTTACAACAAAAGTAAAATAGATTAGGGTTTCATTAATGAAATAAATTTCAGTAAAATTTTAAGTGGATTAAGGAACAAAAAAAAGAAAGCTCTTATTTAAGATATGAAATAGTACATGTCTAAGTTTTAATAAGATAAATTTTGATTTATTCTGTAAAGATTTGTGCTGCATCAAAATGCCGACTTCACGCGAAGCGTTGAACGTGCTTAAGTTTAGAAATGATAAAACAAAATTTAACCCATTTAAACTTTAAACCGTACTTTTTCCTATTTTATATCAAAGCCTTGTATTTTTTATTTACTTAAAATTTTACTGCAATTTTCAACATTAATTTAAAGAACTGTTGTTATGATTATGACTTTGTTAAAGACACAATGGTATGATATTTGAAACTTCTTGCCTACAAATACCTTATTAAAATAACAATTTGCTCTTATGAAGCTCATTTTTATATCAGCTTCTCCACATCTCTGGTTTAAAAAAGATATTTACTTGGGATTTTTACAGATATTCCTCTTATTTATTCTTCTTAAGTTGAAGAAGATATATTGTCGCGTTTACATATAGCGCCCTCTAGTTGTCGCAACTGAATTCAGAATAACTTATAAAACACACGAAACCCTATTTAGCGAGCTCATTTAACAAATTTTAATAAGCCCAAACAAAATTGTAAATATTTTTGCATAGCAATATTTATCCCCTGCTACCATTCCTTAAAGAAAAAGGTAACATTTGGTAATTGCAGGTTCTGATATAAGTATTCAAACTAAAGCGACATGGTGGCTGGAAGTCAAGTGTTGCGGCAAACGGATACATCGACGGCTCCATTCGAAATAAAACGGAAATTTCCAATCAAATAGACGCATCTGTATAATCTATTTTACAGAAACGACCCCCTGCAGTACGGGTAGATGATAATTTACAACATCAAACACTTTCTCGGTAACATAATTCGTCAAGAATTAAAACCATTCCAGGTGTTAATTTAAAAGTCTAAACGTTATCGTAGATTTATTCTCAATAAAGTACTACAGAAAGGAAAAAAATATATCGGCTAGCGGACAAATAAGGCAAATAAATGATAATTTGCCTTTTGCATTCAAGTACACATGGAAGCAGGGCCGTAACTAGGATTTTTTTTATGGGGAAGGAGGGGAGGTTAAGTTTCTTGGCGAATCATGGAAAGGGAATAAAGGCAAGTGGTCTGGGACGTAAAAGAATCTATCTTTCTCATCTTTACTCAAGTTTACGTCTTTATTTTAAAATGAAATAACAGAGCTTTAGCTTGAACGACCAAAGCACAAAATAGTAAAAAAATAAAATAAATTTTCTTTTAATAACAATAAGGTCTAATATGCAATTGTGTTTTTGGTATTAATCGTGTAGAGTGCGAAGTTCCTGCACCGTTTGTCGTAATTAGGGGGGGGGGTTACCCCCCTAATCCACCCCCCATTGTGTACGGCCCTTCATGGAATCCAAAACAATGGACTAGGAAAAAATAATAATAATAATAATAATAATAATAATAATAATTGTAACGAAGTTACCTAAGTTTTACCGAATTAACGACAAGTAACTAACACCGAATTACTAGAAAGTAATTATCTCCGTAATTTTTCAATTGATTTTTTCGTTTCTTTCATACAACCGATTTATTGAATATTTTTCTAACCGCTGGTAACAAAAGGTTTTCAATTTAATCAGAGAAATTAATTAATTACCGCTATCACAGAAACCGTCTTAATTGGCAAACCAATATATGGCATTCCGATACAGGTAAATTCAGCGTTATCTCCGGTACCGATTCGAAAAGATAGCGAACGCGCACCGTTCTTAAAATCCCCAGATCTTTGACCATTTCCGTGGTGGGAGATAAAAAGTTGAAATCCGAGATCGAACCAAAAATACGAGCCCTTCTCGATCCAGCTTTGCAGCCGACCAAAAGTGATTTTGAAAGTGCTTAGTTTTCAGCTAGTGAACCGTTTGCCGTTTCATTTTTTTATTATTCTTTTCCGCCGTCGTCGAATACCGTTATTATCTGTGGTAAGCAACACTGATTTTTTTATATATTTGAAAATTATTTCCTGCTAAATTTTTCCGCCGCCTTACAATCATTTTCATTTATCCGTATTTAGAACTAGATTTATTCGATAGTTTGCCGAGCTTGCTTTTGCTTAATACCGCCACGCTTTAATCATTTTTCGTTTGCCTATATGCATGATTATAGTTGCTCGATAATTACCACCGCATTCACCAGTAGTTAGAACCGCCGCTGTAATACCATCCTCATACCGCCCGCTTATAAGTTTTCCGTTCTTAAAATTATTACCGGACTTCGTCTTATGTAACACCGTCGCATGAAACCCACTTTAATACCGTTTGTTTGAAATTTGTTCCACCGAAAAGCTTAACTGTAAATTACCGCCAATTTTCCGAGAAATTTTGATTTTTTTTATTACTTATAGGGAAGCATTTGTAACGTGATATTGTAACCTGTACATTTGTTTTAATTTCTGTTGTTACAAAAATAAAATTATTTTACATTTCCCGACATAGGTGTGTTTTATTTCCCATGGGAACTTAGAGGCGTGAATGACTGTTATCTGTATGCGCTAATAGAACTCTGTCTCCAACTGTTTAAAGGTTACCCAGGGCTCCGGGGGTTCTGATTTTCCCTAAAAATTAAAATCAGTGGCGCTCGAGTAAAACTCCGTTCATTTTTGTATATTCTCTTTAATTCCGCCCACAGAACGCTTTAGAAGTTATTCAATTCAAACCCGACCGAATTTACCGCCGAATTACCGACCGCCGAATACCCGAAATTGAATAACTTCCGCGTCTGAGGGATAACTTGATAATTGAGATTAAAATAGAGATTCTTTACAAAAAGTATTTTCTAATCCGTACAAGAATAAAATTTTTATTCGCCGTTACAAAAAGTAGCGCACCAAAAAGTGCCTTACAGAATTGACGCCCGAGCAGATTTTAGCAGCATAGGTCATTTGCGTTCTCGCCGATAGTTTTTTTGGGAGATAAAGAAACCGCATTCCAGTCTTATCTCGTTAACACCTTGTAACGTTAAAAGTTATGGTTATATTTTTTATTTATTTTTTTTTTTTTTTTTGATTTCACGTTACTTGGGTGCTCCAGAAACTCAGGTGGATTCTTTTCGAGAGCCAAAGGCCGTGAGGTTCTTATTTTTATTTTATTTTCCAGATTATTTGGGCGCCAATCGAGAGAAGATCTCGATAAAGAGAAAAGTAGAGAAATAAAGAGAGAATGAAGAATTATAAGTGAGACCAATATTAAATGTACATGAAGTATTTAAATAAAACACTGTAAAGTTCGTGTAATAAATAAACTCTATTAAAATTCAATGTTTTAGTAAACAGTAAATATAAATATACTCAAACAGAGATCATAAAAAAATGGGGCGACTACCCTATTAAAACTAAATACATTAAAGCGTATTATGGGTTATGCTAGAACTACAAAAGCTTAAAGCGACTAGGTACGGTCTCCTAAAATACTACAGGCAAAACTATGCTCAAAGGCTTACCAAGAATTGAGGTGAAACCCTTTCTAAATAAATTAAAATGTATTAAAGCTCAAAGCTATCATGCAAAGCTTCAATAACTAGGAAATGTAAATTTATGCATTAAGGCTCATTGAGAAATTAACCAATAATCTGTGAAAGTTAAATGGGATGAAGTACCTATACCATGAATCCAAATATTTCAAAGCTCAAAGCATGGTTTCAATAAATAGTTAATATAAATTCATGGTCAAAAGGCAATAAAAGAGGGGTGAAATTTAGATACAATCAGTCGCATTGGAGATTGAAATTTATTAAAGCTCAAAGCTATTAGGCAAAAGTTGTCATTAAAAGTTTAATGACAGAGTAAGTACTTATAACCAAGTATATTATAAATCAAGCTACAGTAAAGCTTGGAGCCCTTAATACATAAATAGTACAATAGGTGGGAAAGAAAGGTATAGCAAAGTAAATACCATAAAGCCTTATCAGAACTTAAGTTACATTAAAGCTCAAAGCCCTCAATACAAAAATAGTACAATAAGTTAGTAAGAAAGGTATAACAAGTTTTTTTTAGAACTAAAGTTACATTAAAGCATAGAGCCTGATGCACAAATAATATAGTAATACGAAAAGAATGAAAGAGGGTATTGCTATTTCCACCAATAACGTATACTGCAGTAGGTTACACTTAAAATAACATATCTACGCTACATACAACAAATTAAAATGCCAGCTAGATCGAATGATCGTAGTGAAAGCCAAAAATTAAAGTTACCTACTCTCTCGAGTCATGTAACAAAATTATGTAGAATAATACTAAAAGAGTATGAGTCTATACTCAGGATTTATTTTACTAGTACTACCTCTTGATAATACTCTGGTTCTATGAAAATTTAAATTAGGGTTAATGTTATATTGAAAAGAGAGAAGCAAAAGCAAAGATTATTATAAAGCACGGGTTTTGCAATCATGTGCGGTTAATAAAAATATTCTGTAAAAATTACCAAAAAGCAACAAGTTAATATTCAAGAAAAAATACTCATCTTTAAAACCTTCGATGTAGGGGTGCATTACATTCCGCTGTGGGTCCCTCCTGTAGAAATCCCTTGTCCACACCACACGGCAAGCGAACTGGAATTCCACCAAAACCTCAGGTAGGAGCAGGACAGTGGCTATACCACTAATGGCATCTGGGATTGGCTTCAAGCAATAGCCCCGGAACGGCCATATAAACACTAACTCCTCTCTGCCAAACTTGGGATCGTAAACAGCAAATGCAGTCAGCACATCAGGGCATTCTTATTAACGTGGAGATTTCAACTTTATATTGAACTTGAGGATGAAATTTAGAATGGAAAATTGAACTTGGATTGAAGTGAAAATTAAATTAGTCGATCTCACATTTTAAATGCAAGCGACGTGCAGATTGAACGTGGAGTTAAAAAATTTGTGTACTTGAATTGAAATGAACCAGAATAAAAATGAAACCTGAAACAAAATGGATGCCGTTAGCGTGCCATGGTCAAAGTACATCTTTTGTTTTATGAAATACCTGGTGTTCGGTTTCCTTCAGCCCTTGAAGGTGAAATTAATCGCCATTGGACACTCGAAGAGTAGTATACTGATATAAACTTTTAATCCAGGACCTCCTGTGGCATAGAATGCCTCTTCACTTAAAATCAGTACCCACTTTCACTCAGCATCGCCTTTCTGGGCTGGCTCCAGGTGGGAAAAAGGAGCGAGTTGACCTTCCGCTATCACTTTTATTAAAATGACCTTGCAAAAAAGGGGGGATTGCCTCCAATACCAAACCGAAACACAAATCACATGATCTCCGATAAACTATGACGTAGGGGGAGCAGAATGAAGAAATTCATACTTTAACCGGAAAATCACAAAGTTAACCCCATTTTCACGATCATTCTGAAAACAAACGTGCGAAATCAAACCTATCAACTCACTAAATCAAACAAGGTGAATATCGATCGAAAAATTCCAGCTGTTCACGGCGAGGACGGCTACCAATCATGCATGCATGTATATCCAGTTGCCTACAAGTCATCTCCAAAGTCCGTTTATCTCAATGGGCGTCCACTCACGTGAACAATCAGGGGTGTAGTAGGGAATTCAATCAGGTTGGTTCGATTTAAAATTTTTAAATTTCAAAAGTGACCAAAGATTTGTGAAACTGACACAATTAGTTGTAACAACCACGACTTGGTTGTTACAAATACCCTCTTTCATTAAATAAATAAATTTAAAATTTTTTTTACAAATATACATAACTAACTACATATAACAGAAACACTTATGGCAACATATGCCTACTACAGTTCTTAGGTACAAACTTATGTCTACTTAATAGCTAACCATCCCTGGAAGAGTAACAGCTCACTCAGAGTCGTCAGAATCGAGAGAGATATCGTTAGTAAGTTTTAGATCTTTAATGTGGTACCGGCCGATATTTCTGTCATTCTCATCCAATAATTCATAAATTAAGGGGGAGATCTTTTTAAAGATTTTACATTTAAGAAATTTTTTTGCTAACTTTTTTGAGAAGTAATTGCCAGCATCAGATAATATAAAATTTCTTTTGTAAACAATGTCGCCTTCGTTGAATTCAAGATGTCTTTTTCTTAAGTCATAATATTTTTTATTCCTTTCATAGGAGTGGTTTATATTTTTAGAAACTTGTTCATAAATTTCAGGTAATTTTGAAAGTTCTCTAGCAAGGTTGTTTCTATCGTCAAAATGATATGGGGAAAGATTTTTATTTTCGATATGGCCATAATAATCTCCACTAGTGGGCAAATTACGTCCAAAGGTCAAAAAAGCAGGTGAAAAAGCCGTGGATAGGTGGGCAGTGGTATTTATAGCATTACAGATATGATGGATGTACTTATCCCATTCGCGATGATTGTTTTCTTTAATGAAGGATCTAATGGCAGTGCCTATGACTCTATTAGCACGCTCTACGTTGTTCGTTTGGGGATGATATCTAGCATTATACCAAATATTTTCCACTTTATAGGACTTTAAGAGATTAGAAAATTCTTGTGACTTAAATTGGCTACCATTATCCACTATGATGGTTTGTGGAACGCCAAAATACATAAAAACAATTTCGTCGAGAAAAGTGCAAATTTCTTTTGTTACGGCTCTCTTCATCTTGTGAATAAAAGTATACTTTGTGAACCAATCAATAACAACTAGAAGATAACAATGACCTGATTTTGATTTTGGAAATGGTCCCTGAATATCGATAGAGAGTAATTTAAAGGGTACAGAAACATTCTTAGGGGCTCCCATAAGACCTGCGCGCGCAAATTGCGATACTTTTTGCTCATTACAAACTTGACAACGTGAAATGTATTTTTTGATGTCTGATCTCATACCCGGCCACCAAAACTGTTCAAATATTTTGTCAAGGCATTTTCTAACGCCAAAGTGGCTTCCTAAGGGACTATCATGATATGTTTTTAGAATTTCTTTGCGGTTATTTTTTGAAACTACGGTCTTCCAATTTTTCTGATTGATATCGACATTGTGGTTAGAATGAAAATGCTTATATAACGTGTTATTTTCTACTCGAAATAAAGGATATTTATGGGGTTGTTTTTGCACTTTAGCAATCAAGGCAGAGTACCATTTGTCTGGAATATGATTAGACAGGGTAGAGATCTCAGGAAAACTGCGACTTAGTGCGTCAGCGACTACATTGGTCATTCCAGACCTATGTTTTATATCAAACTTAAATTGAGAAAGAAAAATTGACATTCTAGCCAATCTGCCGGTAGGATTATCTAAACGAAAGAGCCATTGTAAAGAATAATGATCTGTTAAAATAGTGAATTTTGGGCCACCTTCAACGTAAGACCTAAATTTTAAGACTGCATGAACTATGGCTAGTAATTCTTTTTCTGTGACTGTCATGTTAATTTCTGATTTGGTTAAAGTACGTGAGGCATAGGCTATGACATACTCATCCTCACCGTCTAATTGGGTAAGAACAGAACCTACAGCCGCATTCGAGGCGTCTGTTTGAATAGTGAAAGATTTAGAAAAATCAGGATTTCTTAACACAGGGGTGGAAATTAATCTTGACTTAATGTTTTCAAAGGCTAACTCAGCTTCGGGATTCCAAGAAACTACTTGTTTTTTCTTTTTACCCTTAGTTAGATTATTTAGGGGTACAATGAGTTCAGAGAAGTTTTTAATGAATTTACGATACCATGAAGCCATACCAACAAAGCGTTTTATGCCTGTGACATCTCGGGGTTTTTGATAATTGGAAATAGCAGAGATTTTATCAGGATTGGCATGAAGGCCATTTTTATCAACTACATACCCTAGAAAAGCGAGGTTAGGCTGGCAAAATTTACATTTTTTTGCATTAATTGTAAGATTAGCTTTCTTTAGGATGTTAAAGACTTTATCTACAGTTTCAAGGTGTTCATCAAAACTACTATTCACAACGATCAAGTCGTCCAGGTACACAAAGATATTTTTCTCGATGGAGGGGTCAAAAAGGCGGTCCATCAATCTTTGAAGGGTAGCAGAACTATTTAAAGCTCCAAAGGGCATGCGCACAAACTCAAAATGTCCTCTATTGATGACAGTGAAAGCTGTTTTAGCACAAGAATCGTCGCTAAGTTTTATTTGCCAAAAAGCGTGTTTTAAATCTATTGAAGTCAGAAATTGTGCATCCCTGACCTTGTCCAGGGTCCTGGATAAATGGGGTAAGGCGTACGGGTCCTTGATGGACAGGGCGTTAAGCGGCCTGCCATCGTAGCATAGGCGATACTCGCCAGAATCCTTTTTTACTAGTAAAACATTAGCAGAGTAGGGGCTAGTTGAAGGTCTGATTACACTTAACTTAAGTAATCTATCAATTTCGTCATTCATATGTTTTTGCATATGAGGTGACAAAAGAAAGGGTCTCTTACGAAAAGGTACATCACTGGTAAGTTCAATCTTGTGCTCTACTAAGGTGGTGAAGCCCAGGGAGTCTGAAACTAACTCCTGAAATGTATTTATAGTTTTATCTAATCTTACTTGTTGGACAGGTGTTAAATCATTTTCTGATTGAATGGAAATTTTTTCGAACTTTTCTTTGACAATTATTTCTTCTAAATTCAAGAGATCATAAGAATTATTTTGAAAGTTTAACTTTAAATTAACCTTTTGACAAAAATCGACGCCTAAAATAAGGGTTTGTCGAATACTAGGGGCAATAAGGACTTCTAAATCAACAGATTTATTGTATACCCTAAGAGGGATAGTTGCAATGCCTAGAACTTCTTGTGGTTTACCATCAGCTGTGGTAATTGAATCTTTACAAGGTTTTATATTTGTTTGAAATCCTAGATTTGAAATAAGTTCATAACCTCTCTTTCCTAACACACTCTGCATTGCCCCGGTATCTAACAAGGCGGTTATCATTTTATTCTGAATAGAAATATCCAAGTAAGGTCGTCGGTCACTAAGGGACTCTCGAGAGAATAAGGGTGAAATTTCATTAAATTTAAAGAAGTATTTGACTTTGTTCAACCAGTGGGACCAATTATTTTATAAATAAAATGTTTCGGACTTTAATTTCGATTTGGCTCTCTTCCTGCCGAATTTGGAAGGGCGCTTGCTACGTTTTTTGAATTACATTTATTACATTTGGGCCTAATGACATTTTTCTGTCCACAATGATAGCAAAATATTTTTCTTTTCAGTGTACATTCCTGAAAGGTATGTCCAATTTGATCACAGTTATAACAAGTGACTTTGCTTAAGGCTGAGACGTTAGGGGTTGATGAGGAGTTAACAGGGTTCTCATAATGCACAGGTGAATTTAAACTTGGGTTTGCATTAACAGGAATACTTAAATTGGAGTCTGGTGCATTTGAACTACCGTATGGCAGGAATTGATTATCTTGACAAAATGGTGGATTCGCCAATTCAGATACATGTTTATTATTTTGAAATGTTTTATTTATGGGCTTCCTGTAGACTAGCTCAGGCTCTAAAGTTGAAGCTGTACAAAAAGGGGGCGCTTGAAAATTGTTACTTCTCAACCTGGTGTCTTCCAACACTCTACATAAGCTTTTGAGTTCAAGTAATGACAAGGGCTGTCTCAGGGCTAAATGCTCTTGATAATAGGGAAGTAAATTTCTGGTAATTAGTCTTAATTGGACACTGGGATCTATGGGGTTAATAAATCTCTTAAATAAATTTTCCATTACAGCTATGTAAATCAAGGGTCTTTCAGCAATACCTTGGGTTCTAGATCTGATCTCGTCCCATAATGCAACTTCATAATCAATGGGCAAAAAATTCAATCTTAAATGAAAGACTAGTTCGTTCCAAGTGGATACTGTATTTCTAATGGATCGGTACCAAATGAGGGCATCCCCTTCAAATAATTCATGGGAGAAATTTAATAAATTTTCGTTAGAGATTCTGTAAGCCGAGCAATATTCTTCAACTTTCTCTAGAAAACTGTGTAAGCTTTGATTTTTACCATTGAATTTAAAATTTAGGCGATTAAGAGGGGGTGATCTGTAATTATCCTGATTAACAAAAATTGTGGAATTATGAGGTTGTGGAAAACTTTGATTATTACTGTTATAGGGGGTGTGTTGAAAATATGAGGAATATTGATTAGGGTTTAAACAATTTGCAAAGCTATTTGCAATCCCAGTATTTTGAGATATATTGGGGGGTATTTGAAAATTTTGAAGACTATGATTGAAATTTTGGTAATTCTGACCATTGTACCAAGGAAATGTGTGATTTTCACTGACATTTGGTCTGGCATTAGCGGGGAAAGAGGTAGGCTGTAGTTGGGGAATCAAATTAGTTACTTCAGGTCGAGGTAAATTTGAAAAATCCTGAGTAAGTTGGGGAATTGTTGAATTTATTGGCAAAGGCCCTAGAAGATCGTCAATATCTTGGAGTATTGAACCTTGTACTGCTGTACGTGAACAATTTTCTGAGAAACTTAGGTTTCTATTATGGTGAGTTGGGTCTAAATATTGAGGTGTCAAATTTCGGGTTACATTACACGGATTATTTATTTGAAAATTTTCCTGGACAGTGCTTTCCCTAATTGGGGATCTATCAAGAGAAGAAGTAGGTGGATTTGAATTCTGAAAATTACTGTTATTTCTGAGTAATGAATTTCGAGGGGTATGTTGGGGTAGTTGGGGTATAGGTTCCTCAGCCGATTGATGGACAATCGCATCAGTTTGCACCACTCTTCCAGCACTACCACTGGGACGCGGCAGTTGCTCATCTTCGGCAAAAGAAACTCGTCGAGGAGGGCTATTTCTAACAGAACCTTCAAAATCGTTCTCAGGGGAACTGTCCGAAGAACTTTCAGAATTTCTTACTTGTATTAAATTGACCTCATTATTCTGAGCTTTTTGCTTTAATTCAGCAATCAGAGACATAGTCTGAGATAGTAATTCAGTTTTTGAATCCTGTTCCTCTTCAGTGCAAGGAGAAACACAATTCAAACGATTTTTAATATGATATAATCTTGACATTGCTTTTTTAAAATCAATATGGCGTTTGTCAGAATTGAAAATATTTACCAAATCCTTAACTATGATCAGTTTTCGGCGACAGATGTCAGCATTTTGTTGAAAATCCAAGGAGGATACTGGATGAGAAATGATGGAATTATCCTTTTCTGCCTTCAAAAGTTCTCGCAGAAGAGACTTCAACGTCCTGACATTAGAGTTTGGGTCTATCTCGAGTCCTCTTACTCCCAGTTCAAAAACTATTTCGTCCTTCCAAAGGTAGTCAGGATTCATTTTTGACATATTCTTACAATACCAATGTACCTAAAAACTTTCCAAGTACAATTAAAATTTTATCAAGGTAGAGTATCCTTGATACAATCAAAGACACTAAAAAGTCAAAGTGGAAATGCAATACGTAAAATAGGAGAAAATTATAATCTGGAAAATGTTGGAATAAATTAAATTGTGAGAAATTGCGACTTAGCTCAATCAACGTTTTTTTAGGCCCCACACTTGGGCGTCATTTGTAACGTTAAAAGTTATGGTTATATTTTTTATTTATTTTTTTTTTTTTTTTTTGATTTCACGTTACTTGGGTGCTCCAGAAACTCAGGTGGATTCTTTTCGAGAGCCAAAGGCCGTGAGGTTCTTATTTTTATTTTATTTTCCAGATTATTTGGGCGCCAATCGAGAGAAGATCTCGATAAAGAGAAAAGTAGAGAAATAAAGAGAGAATGATGAATTATAAGTGAGACCAATATTAAATGTACATGAAGTATCTAAATAAAACACTGTAAAGTTCGTGTAATAAATAAACTCTATTAAAATTCAATGTTTTAGTAAACAGTAAATATAAATATACTCAAACAGAGATCATAAAAAAATGGGGCGACTACCCTATTAAAACTAAATACATTAAAGCGTATTATGGGTTATGCTAGAACTACAAAAGCTTAAAGCGACTAGGTACGGTCTCCTAAAATACTACAGGCAAAACTATGCTCAAAGGCTTACCAAGAATTGAGGTGAAACCCTTTCTAAATAAATTAAAATGTATTAAAGCTCAAAGCTATCATGCAAAGCTTCAATACCTAGGAAATGTAAATTTATGCATTAAGGCTCATTGAGAAATTAACCAATAATCTGTGAAAGTTAAATGGGATGAAGTACCTATACCATGAATCCAAATATTTCAAAGCTCAAAGCTCTTAGGCATGGTTTCAATAAATAGTTAATATAAATTCATGGTCAAAAGGCAATAAAAGAGGGGTGAAATTTAGATACAATTAGTCGCATTGGAGATTGAAATTTATTAAAGGTCAAAGCTATTAGGCAAAAGTTGTCATTAAAAGTTTAATGACAGAGTAAGTACTTATAACCAAGTATATTATAAATCAAGCTACAGTAAAGCTTGGAGCCCTTAATACATAAATAGTACAATAGGTGGGAAAGAAAGGTATAGCAAAGTAAATACCATAAAGCCTTATCAGAACTTAAGTTACATTAAAGCTCAAAGCCCTCAATACAAAAATAGTACAATAAGTTAGTAAGAAAGGTATAACAAGGTAAAGACCATTAAAGTTTTTTTTAGAACTAAAGTTACATTAAAGCATAGAGCCTGATGCACAAATAATATAGTAATACGAAAAGAATGAAAGAGGGTATTGCTATTTCCACCAATAACGTATACTGCAGTAGGTTACACTTAAAATAACATATCTACGCTACATACAACAAATTAAAATGCCAGCTAGATCGAATGATCGTAGTGAAAGCCAAAAATTAAAGTTACCTACTCTCTCGAGTCATGTAACAAAATTATGTAGAATAATACTAAAAGAGTATGAGTCTATACTCAGGATTTATTTTACTAGTACTACCTCTTGATAATACTCTGGTTCTATGAAAATTTAAATTAGGGTTAATGTTATATTGAAAAGAGAGAAGCAAAAGCAAAGATTATTATAAAGCACGGGTTTTGCAATCATGTGCGGTTAATAAAAATATTCTGTAAAAATTACCAAAAAGCAACAAGTTAATATTCAAGAAAAAATACTCATCTTTAAAACCTTCGATGTAGGGGTGCATTACATTCCGCTGTGGGTCCCTCCTGTAGAAATCCCTTGTCCACACCACACGGCAAGCGAACTGGAATTCCACCAAAACCTCAGGTAGGAGCAGGACAGTGGCTATACCACTAATGGCATCTGGGATTGGCTTCAAGCAATAGCCCCGGAACGGCCATATAAACACTAACTCCTCTCTGCCAAACTTGGGATCGTAAACAGCAAATGCAGTCAGCACATCAGGGCATTCTTATTAACGTGGAGATTTCAACTTTATATTGAACTTGAGGATGAAATTTAGAATGGAAAATTGAACTTGGATTGAAGTGAAAATTAAATTAGTCGATCTCACATTTTAAATGCAAGCGACGTGCAGATTGAACGTGGAGTTAAAAAAATTGTGTACTTGAATTGAAATGAACCAGAATAAAAATGAAACCTGAAACAAAATGGATGCCGTTAGCGTGCCATGGTCAAAGTACATCTTTTGTTTTATGAAATACCTGGTGTTCGGTTTCCTTCAGCCCTTGAAGGTGAAATTAATCGCCATTGGACACTCGAAGAGTAGTATACTGATATAAACTTTTAATCCAGGACCTCCTGTGGCATAGAATGCCTCTTCACTTAAAATCAGTACCCACTTTCACTCAGCATCGCCTTTCTGGGCTGGCTCCAGGTGGGAAAAAGGAGCGAGTTGACCTTCCGCTATCACTTTTATTAAAATGACCTTGCAAAAAAGGGGGGATTGCCTCCAATACCAAACCGAAACACAAATCACATGATCTCCGATAAACTATGACGTAGGGGGAGCAGAATGAAGAAATTCATACTTTAACCGGAAAATCACAAAGTTAACCCCATTTTCACGATCATTCTGAAAACAAACGTGCGAAATCAAACCTATCAACCCACTAAATCAAACAAGGTGAATATCGATCGAAAAATTCCAGCTGTTCACGGCGAGGACGGCTACCAATCATGCATGCATGTATATCCAGTTGCCTACAAGTCATCTCCAAAGTCCGTTTATCTCAATGGGCGTCCACTCACGTGAACAATCAGGGGTGTAGTAGGGAATTCAATCAGGTTGGTTCGATTTAAAATTTTTAAATTTCAAAAGTGACCAAAGATTTGTGAAACTGACACAATTAGTTGTAACAACCACGACTTGGTTGTTACAACCTGATAAGAAAAGCAATCCACCGGACAGTATAGCGTTTTAAAGTTGAATATTTTAATAATATTATTCCGTGCGAATTTATTAAACGCAAATACTAATGGTTTTGTAAATTAATTATACGGGGATAGGATATTTTTTTTTCATTAACCGAATACACAGGGTGTTATTCATTCTATACCTACCGGTATTTAGGAAGTTTTTTCCCTTAGTACACCGTGTGCTACTGGAAAATTTTCACAGGAAAACTTGGTTTTCTCATAACCAGTATACAGGGTCTTGTAAAAGTATCGGTATATATCTACCGGAGAGGAAAAGTTTGGGGATTTTTTTTTAAATTTTACTTGTAGTAGGGAAAAATAAATTCCGCAATTATTTTATTTTTACGCTGCCTATACGGGGTGCTATTTTTATTTGGAAAGATAATTTTTTTTTTGTCGGAAAATAAATTAAATAAAATATGCCGTCTTCAAGTGATAGTGAAACGGAACGAGTGATACCGAAAACAATACCGCTATCGCCCGCGTATATACCCCCTGCACTTCCACTACCATTTGACATACCGGCCGATTACTTCACTAGCCTTAGAACGGGTTGGATTTATTTGTTGCGGAAGGGAGACTTAGTACTCCAACTGTTAAAATTTAACTTAGACGCAACCGGTACAGTAGACGACATGCGCAAAAGACTAGTACGTTTCGTCTGCGAGGGTAAATCATCACCACAACCCGTGCAGCATCCGTTTGCGTTCCCGCCTGGCGTATCTAACCCAACCGTCCAGATTCAGCGACCCCCAACCCCTATACCGGTACCAACCCTGTCATTGGCAACCACTACTACAACTACGGTTACTACTACCATGTTTTTGACTCCGCAACGCTCACTTCCATTTGCAATGCCAAGTTATACACCTGCTTTCACAACCGGGATAGCCACAGCTTTTACCACACCCCCGACCTGTCTACCCCATATTTATCTACCTACAGCTCCGCCGCCCCTAATTCAGACCACACCACCCGTGTGCATAGCTCCAAATTTTCAACAAGCAATGACACAGCCTAGATTTCATGCTATACCGCCAGCGATATCAAATGCCCCGCCCCAAGTGGTGATACCACCCCCAGTTTTCAACCCTCAATGGGTCAATAATCCCTGTACCCCCCGATAATTCAGCGAACAGCTCCAGCACATATTTGTCAACAATCACCGGTCCCCAACAACCATAATGTAATACAAATACGGAATTGGAATGTTCATTTTGACGGAAATTCCGACCCTGCAACTTTTCTGGAAAGGGTAGAGGAAATCTGCACCTCTCAAAGCATAAACCCAGATACCATACTCCCCCAAATACCGGAAATCCTAAACGGCGATGCCGCATTATGGTTCCGAAATAATAAACATAACTGGAAAAACTGGACAGATTTCCAAACCGCTTTTCGAATTTTTTATTTTCCGGTTAATTATGAGGTTGATCTAGAAGCCGAAATTAGTCGCCGTGTGCAAAAACACAACGAACCAGTAGGCAAGTACATTACCGCACTACAAACTTTGATCCGCCGTCACGGAAATATACCACCATATCAGGAACTGAACTGGTTATACCGGAATCTGCTACCGGAATACCGTCAATACATACACCGTAACGATTTTCATGATACCGGATCTTTCTCAAAAGCCGTACGGGACTATGAAATTTTAAACCGGGAAATCCAAGAATCAAAACGTGTACAATCATATTCTACAAGTTACCAATCGCGACCGCCAGTAAACCCCCAGTACCACCAGTCAAATTTGCATTCTAGATCGCATAGGGAGGTACCGCCAGCTTATCCGCAAGCTCAACAGTCACAACATACCTATACACCGCCGCCACCCCCCGAAACACCGTCTACATCCGCAGCTAATACTAATAGAACCGCCCCGGTACACACAACACCTCACTCACCCCGTACCGGACCGGCTAACCAAAATAACGCCGGTAACCAAAAGTCAATCTGTTGGAGATGTGGACAGACCGGACATATGCGTCAAAATTGTCAAAACCGGCCTAAATTATTTTGCTCCAGATGCGGCCGGGAAGGAATAATGTCTCGGGACTGCAAGTGTACAAGACCGGGAAACGGGATAGGCACTGCGCAACAGCGAGGCATGCGCAGGTAAATGCCGAAGCCCCGCCAGACCGAATAATGCTTTTAAACCATGACTGTAGACCGATAATATCTGTTAAATGCCATGATACAACTTATACTGCCCTTGTCGATACCGGCGCAATAAGCTCGTATATAGGAGACACAATAGCTTCTCAATGCCGTCAAAACCAATACCAAACCGTTAAACCGTCAGCTACGAACGTAAAGCTAGCAGATGGACACCTGACCGCTGTCTCCGAGGCTTATCGCGTTAGTTTGAAAATAGGCTCCCACAATATTACTGAAACTTTTAATTACCTACCAAACTTAGCGGCCGAAGTAATCCTAGGAATGGATATACTTAGTAAACATAAATTTACCGTCGATTTAAATACAACCGAGGTTTTTATAGATGGTGAAATAATTCCAAAGCCAGAGCGAACCGATTTCTGCAATTTGCTTGAAGACATCTCTTCTCACCCACCCCTGACCTTGACCGAGGAAGAGGAATTACGTTTAAAATCTTTCTTAGACCGTCAACAACCCTTATTTCAAAATATAAAAGGCACAACACCCCTGATAGAGCACCGTATTCACTTACTTGACTCAGAACCGATTAAACAAAGATACTACCCCCAGAACCCGCGCATGCAGGACATTATTAATGCCGAGGTTGACCAAATGCTCGCCGACGGTATAATTGAAAAAAGTTCGAGTCCTTATAGTTCTCCAATTGTGATGGTTCGCAAGAAGGATGGAAAATTTCGATTTTGTGTTAACCTACAAAAAGTTAATGACGTCAGCCGCAAAGACGCATACCCCTTACCCTACATAAATGCCATCCTAGACAAGCTCCGAAAAGCCCGCTATATCTCTAGCTTGGACCTTAAGCAGGGATACTGGCAAGTACCTTTAGCACCAGAAAGCCGCCCCATTACAGCTTTCACAATACCCTCAAGAGGGTTGTTTCAGTTTAAAGTCATGCCTTTCGGCCTACATTCCGCCCCCGCGACATTTCAAAGGCTTATGGACCAAATTATCGGTCCAGAAATGGATCCGTACTGTTTTGCGTATTTAGACGATATTATCGTACTTGGTGAAACGCTAGATGAACACCTGAATAACCTCGCCGAAGTATTCCGCCGCCTCCGTGCAGCAAACCTTAAGCTTAATCCAGATAAATGTCAATTTGGCCGCCGTTCCCTGAAATATTTAGGTCACCTAGTAACCGCTGAAGGCATTTGTACCGACCCTGATAAAGTAGAATCAATACAACAACTGTCCGCTCCTTCTAATATCCGTGGTCTTAGACGTTTCTTAGGAATCGCCTCCTGGTATAGGAGATTCGTACCGGGTTTTTCACAAATCGCAGCACCGTTACACCAGCTTTTAAAAAAGGGAATCCGCTGGAAATGGTCCGCAGAACAGGAAGAGGCCTTCCTTAAGCTTAAAGACCACCTGACCCGAACGCCCGTATTAACCTGTCCGGATTTCAATAAACCGTTTATACTGCAAACCGACGCTAGCGACCAAGGCTTAGGTGCAGCCCTGATACAACATGACCAAGAAGGTGACCACGTGGTCGCCTACGCGAGTCGAAGCCTATCGTCAGCCGAAAAAAAGTACTCCGTCACCGAAAAGGAATGTTTAGCAATAGTATGGGGTATTGAAAAGATGCGCCCTTATCTGGAAGGATACAGATTTACCGTCTTGACCGATCACCAATCCCTCCGCTGGTTGCATTCCTTGAAAAGTCCCAGTGGTAGACTTGCGCGGTGGAGTATTTTCCTGCAGCAATACGATTTTGAAATCTAGTACCGCAAAGGCGTTTTAAATAAAGTAGCCGACGCGTTATCCCGTGATCCACTTCCTAGTACCAGTCAGGAAACCGACAGTGATCCGCTAAATATAATTTCAAACGAAACCGAGTGCCCCTGGTATACAAAGAAAAAGACCGAAGTTGAACTAAACCCAAAAATTTTTCCTGACTATTGTATCCGAGATGGAAATTTATACCGTCATTTTTGGGATTCTTCGGACATGACCGAGCCCGAAATGGCTGATCCATGGAAACTATGTATCCCAAAACCCGCCAGACACGCTGTTTTAGAGGAGAATCATGACGTACCGACTGCTGGTTACCTAGGAATCGCAAAAACCACCGCAAAAATAGTGTTGCGATATTATTGGCCAGGAATGTTCCACGACAAAGCCAAATATGTCAGAGGTTGTACGTCATGTCAACAGTATAAGTCAGCTCAGCAAAAAATACCTGGAAAAATGCAACCCTCTAAAAACCGTAAACCATGGGAAACCGTTAGCACAGATTTAGTAGGCCCATTACCGCGATCCTCAAAGGGAAACTGCTACGTTGTAGTTTTTCAGGACCGTTTCACCAAATGGATCGAATGCCGCGCGATACGCACAGCATCTGCGCGCGCCGTTAGTCAGGCATTATATGAACTGATTTTAACCCGTTTTGGCCGCCCTCAGACCATTATTACCGATAACGGTACTCAGTTCGCCGGAAAAACCTACACCCAGATGCTGAGCGACTACGGAATTCAACACCGTTTTACACCAACATATACCCCGCAGGCCAACCCGGTGGAACGGGCAAATAAAACTTTGAAAACTATGGTAGCCCAATTTTGTCAAAACGATCAGAGAAAGTGGGATGTTCACTTGCCTGATTTGACTTTCGCATATAATACTTCCCGTAACGACAGTACCGAGTTCTCACCCGCAATTTTGAATTTTGGCCGCGAGTTAGAACCCCCTAAGTCTCTATACCGTAGTGAACAACCCGAACCAGAAAACTCTGACACCGAAAACCCCGCAGACACCGGCCCAGTAATCGAAAGATTCAAAAAACTCACCGAAACTTTTGAGTTAGTGAAGGTAAACCTGGCCCGTGCTTTTACTACGCAAAGCCGGCATTATAACCTCCGCCGCCGTGATTGGCGTTGTCACCTAGGTGACAAGGTACTGAAGCGTGAACACCACCTGTCCTCCGCCGCAAAACATTTTAACGCCAAACTAGCACCCAAATACTCCGGTCCACATAAAGTAATAAAAGTTCACTCGCCGGTAGTATACGATCCTAAGGGTGAAAATGGCAAAATTTTCCGTCGGATCCATATTAAAGATCTCAAAACCGCACACTCTATCTAACCAGACCCCCCGAAACCGAGGGTAATTCTTACAACCGAACCCGGAACTACCCAATTCGATTTACTTTTCAGAAGATGTCGAGCCAGACGCTTAGCCTGTCCACCTCACCGGTCCAGGACGATAGAGACCGCCAGCCTACCGACGCTACCATGTCCGACCTGCGGCCATAAGGACGCCTTTGTCCGGAGGCTTCCGGCATAAGAAAAAAATTTTTGTTATTACTGCCAGTAAAAATTTTTTTTAGCAAGTGAGGGGGGAATGTAACGAAGTTACCTAAGTTTTACCGAATTAACGACAAGTAACTAACACCGAATTACTAGAAAGTAATTATCAAAGTAATTTTTCAATTGATTTTTTCGTTTCTTTCATACAACCGATTTATTAAATATTTTTCTAACCGCTGGTAACAAAAGGTTTTCAATTTAATCAGAGAAATTAATTAATTACCGCTATCACAGAAACCGTCTTAATTGGCAAACCAATATATGGCATTCCGATACAGGTAAATTCAGCGTTATCTCCGGTACCGATTCGAAAAGATAGCGAACGCGCACCGTTCTTAAAATCCCCAGATCTTTGACCATTTCCGTGGTGGGAGATAAAAAGTTGAAATCCGAGATCGAACCAAAAATACGAGCCCTTCTCGATCCAGCTTTGCAGCCGACCAAAAGTGATTTTGAAAGTGCTTAGTTTTCAGCGAGTGAACCGTTTGCCGTTTAATTTTTTTATTATTCTTTTCCGCCGTCGTCGAATACCGTTATTATCTGTGGTAAGCAACACTGATTTTTTTATATATTTGAAAATTATTTCCTGCTAAATTTTTCCGCTGCCTTACAATCATTTTCATTTATCCGTATATAGAACTAGATTTATTCGATAGTTTGCCGAGCTTGCTTTTGCTTAATACCGCCACGCTTTAATCATTTTTCGTTTGCCTATATGCATGATTATAGTTGCTCGATAATTACCACCGCATTCACCAGTAGTTAGAACCGCCGCTGTAATACCATCCTCATACCGCCCGCTTATAAGTTTTCCGTTCTTAAAATTATTACCGGACTTCGTCTTATGTAACACCGTCGCATGAAACCCACTTTAATACCGTTTGTTTGAAATTTGTTCCACCGAAAAGCTTAACTGTAAATTACCGCCAATTTTCCGAGAAATTTTGATTTTTTTTATTACTTATAGGGAAGCATTTGTAACGTGATATTGTAACCTGTACATTTGTTTTAATTTCTGTTGTTACAAAAATAAAATTATTTTACATTTCCCGATATAGGTGTGTTTTATTTCCCATGGAAACTTAGAGGCATGAATGACTGTTATCTGTATGCGCTAATAGAACTCTGTCTCCAACTGTTTAAAGGTTACCCAGGGCTCCGGGGGTTCTGATTTTCCCTAAAAATTAAAATCAGTGGCGCTCGAGTAAAACTCCGTTCATTTTTGTATATTCTCTTTAATTCCGCCCACAGAACGCTTTAGAAGTTATTCAATTCAAACCCGACCGAATTTACCGCCGAATTACCGACCGCCGAATACCCGAAATTGAATAACTTCCGCGTCTGAGGGATAACTTGATAATTAAGATTAAAATAGAGATTCTTTACAAAAAGTATTTTCTAATCCGTACAAGAATAAAATTTTTATTCGCCGTTACAAAAAGTAGCGCACCAAAAAGTGCCTTACATAATAATAATAATCTGGAATTTGGGCCCTTCCGGAGTATGGGACGAAAATGTTTATGTTTTTGTTTTATGTGGAAAGCCATTACACGAAGGAAATCCATGCGAACAACCAATCATATGCGTAAATTGCCGCGGCAATCATTCAGCTCGTTCCAGAAACTGCCCAATATTTAAACAGGAGAGTGCTATTCAAGAAATTAAAGCAAGGGATAATATATTCTACTTTGAAGCCAAGAAAGAGGTAGCTACTGAAACTCCATCCCCTGGCGTATCATATGCCAGCGCGGCCTCTACTTTCTCTAAGCTGGATATACCAACATTAATCAAGGAGTTAGTGCCATCACTGATAATTGCGCTAAAAGAAGTCTTTGTTTCCAAAGAAGTAAGCAAAAAGACTACCACCCACATTTTTCGCCCACCGCACCCTTCTGGTAGAGTGAGAGTGCAGTCGGACAACAGTCAGGCTCCTGTAATCTCGGATGCGGGGGAAACGAAAACGTGACGATCCTCAAGAAATCTCATCGTCGGAGGAGGAACTCTCAGATTCCTCAACGAACCAAGCCAATTCCCGAGAGACAAAAAGGAAAAAAGGATGGCCAAAAGGAAAGCCCCGAAAGGGCTCCTTATAAAAGTTCAATAGCCGTGGTGGTTAATTCCACTGCCATCCTAAATAAATTTGTGTCTGTCTTTATACTAATAAAAGTTAATATTATTATCAACCATAATGGACTCAATAATTCAATGGAATTGTAACGGCTTAATTCAACATTACTGCGAACTAAAATTACTTCTATCCGAGATAGACCCAATATGTTTTTGCCTCCAGGAAACACATCTTAGACCGAACCAACCATATTCTCTACGGGGCTACCAAACTTTTCGGAAAGATATAGAACCGGATATACGAGCCAGAGGTGGTGTTTCTATACTGATAAGGAACGATGTGCATCACTCTTTGATTCCCCTTAACACCGCCCTTCAGGCAGTAGCTGCCCATATTTCGGTCCCGATTTCATTAACAATATGCAATCTCTACTTACCTGATGCCAACTGGCAAATTGAGGATCTCGAACAGCTTATAGCACAACTTCCCGCCCCATTCCTGCTTATGGGTGATATGAATGCTCATAATCCCCTATGGGGTTCCAATCGTCGTGATACACGTGGCGCACGGATTGAAAACTTTCTGGGACGAGATGATATTGTTCTTCTCAACACTGGATCGCAGACTTACTTCAACGCGAGATCCCGGAACTTTTCAGCTATTGATTTAACGATTGCCTCTACTCGAATTGCCCCCCGTCTCTCTTGGAGGGTTTTGGATGACTTATACAATAGCGATCACTTCCCAATCGTTACATCTAGCGATAAACACACATGTCCAGTACGACTCCCCCACAGATTCCTAACGAAACAGGCCCAGTGGGATGTCTTTGAAGAATCTCTGGAACTTCCTGTGTTATCCGACCATCTGAGCCAAGATATCGACGACTTTACTAGCTGTATCAAACGAGCTGCCGAAATAGCAATATCTGTCAGAAACCAGCAACCCAAGAAACGAATAGTTCCCTGGTGGAGCCCGGAAGTCCGTGACGTTATAACAGCTAAGAAGAAAGCCTTTAATAAATTCAAGAGACAGCCTTCAACTGAAAATTTAATCGCTTTTAAAAAAGCCAGGGCTATTGCACGACGAACAACACTACAGAGCAAACGATCTTCCTGGAATGAATATGTTTCATCGATATCTTCCAGCACACCCATATCAGAGGTGTGGCGTAAGGTAAAAGCAATCGCAGGTTCAGGATACTCCGCCCCACTACGACACCTACGCACTAACGATGGTTTAATCTCTGATGCCCCACCCATTATTGCTGAGTGTATAGCAGAACACTACGAGCACACCAGCGGCAATGAAAACTATGATGAACAATTTATACGGCTGAGGGGTCAACAGGAACTTTCTTTGGACTTTTCCACTGAGGACGAGTTAACCTATAACATACCTTTTAGCGCACTGGAACTTGAAAGCGCCATGAACGAGACAAAGCCCTCATCTCCAGGACCCGACTCCCTGGGGAACGATATAATAAACCACTTACCTCCTGAATTTAAAATAGCCCTACTTGCTTTATACAATAAAATATGCATATCACATAATTATCCAACAAAGTGGCGAGAAGGCGTAATTGTCCCTATATTAAAAGAAGGAAAGGACCCTCTACAACCGTCGAGCTATAGACCCATTAGCCTTACCTGCTGCATGGGAAAGATACTAGAAAAAATGGTTAACAACCGATTAATGTGGTGGCTGGAATCTCGAGGCTATATCGTGGACTACCAAGCAGGTTTTAGAAAACATCGTTCAACCACAGACCAACTCGTGTATCTTGAAAATGCTATACAAGAGTCCTTTAGAAAGCGAGAACATCTGGTGGCGGTATTCTTCGATCTCGAAAGGGCCTATGATGTGACGTGGAGATATGGAATCCTAAAGAAAGTCCACAGCTGGGGCTTCCGAGGCAACTTACCTTTGTTTATATCATCCTTCCTTTCCGATAAATCTTTCAGAGTGAGAGTGGGAGACACTCTATCCTCTTCCAAGAACTTAGAAAATGTAGTCCCCCAAGGGTCCACACTAAGCGTAACACTGTTTGCCATAGCCGTGAATAATATTGCGTCTACAATTGACCCCACAATAGGGAAATGCTTGTATGTTGACGACCTTGTCATCTTCTTTTCTGCGCCTACCGTCGGAGCCATAACCCGCAAGCTACAAGGAGCAATAAACCAAATTATAGAGAACGCAGAAAAAGTAGGGTTTAAATTCTCTAGGGAAAAAACAACGTGCGTCCATTTTTGCAGGCTCCGTCGTCCGCACTACGACCCAGTTCTGTATATTAAAAATACAGTAATCGAATGCAGACAATCAATAAAATTTCTCGGCTTGATATTTGATACAAAACTTACCTGGCGTCACCAGGAATCCGATATTCGATAGGTGCTTTCCGTACCACCCCTAACATTAGCATTTGTGCCGAATCAGGATTACCACCGCTGAGACTTCGTCGCCAGAAGTTACTAGTAAATTATATTTCTAATATCCGAGCCCAACCAGAGCATAGAAATTATAACGTAATATTCCAGAACATCAACAGCTATAGCAATAGACCCACTATCACTAGACCAGTCGGGGTCCGAGCGTCTGAATCATTACCTCAATTCGAATGGGATCAATTAGAAGTCTTGTCAAGTAAAACAATGGAAATTCCACCATGGCTAGTTCCTCGAAATTGTATTCGAAAGGATCTAGCAATATTTCCCAAAATCAGCACTCCTCCTGTTACCTATCGACAATCACTGCTTAAAATCTTACAAGAATTTTAAGATTCAACTATTTTATACACAGACGGCTCTAAAACAAACACTGGAGTTGGTTGCGCTTTTGTTATAGATAACGTTGCACACTCTTGGACCCTCCCTCATTTCGCATCGATTTATACTGCAGAACTGTATGCTATTTGGCAGGCCCTAAGATTCTGTGATATGATTGTTGAAACAAGTAAGATTGTTATTGTATCTGATTCACTAAGTGCCATTGAATCCATCTCAAACCCATTCTCTGACGACCCACTTGTGCAAAAAATCCTACCTTTAGTAAAGCACCTGAACGAGACTAACAAAGCAGTAACATTTGTTTGGGCACCAAGCCACGTAGGCATCGCGGGCAACGAATTGGCTGACATAGAAGCACGGAACGCAACCACATCCGAAACACCAGACGTAAAACTGCTAAGAAGAGATGATGCCAAAGCTTATTTACAGTCTGAAATAAAAAGAAGATGGCAGGAAGAATGGAACCAAGCCCGCAACAATTTAAAGACAATAAAAACCTCTGTCCAAAGATGGAAACCTCCCGTAGACTTAACAAGGGCTGAACGTATAAAAATTCACCGACTAAGACTAGGACATACAGCCCTAACGCACGCCTACCTATTGGAAGGAACAGAAGCACCCATATGCAATCGATGTGCGGAACCCCTGACAGTAGCACATGTCATATGTCTTTGTCCCCAGTACCAAAATATAAGACAGATCTATGACCTATCAGAGAACCTGGCCGAAAATCTTAGTAACGGACAAAAAATCAAAAACACTATAAAATTCCTAGAAGCAACCAACCTAATTAATAAAATTTAATTAAAATCTAAAACTGTAAAACTTATTCTCCCTCAGAGAAACAACAAAACGATCACTAAAACAATAGTATCAAAAAAGAGACGGTGCTAATGACCATAGTCGTCGATGCACCCTAAACAAAAAAAAAAAAAAAATAATAATAATAATAATAATAATAATAATAATAATAATAATAATAATAATAATAATAATAATAATAATAATAATAATAATAATAATAATAATAAGAAAAAACTAAAACCTATTGGAGCAGTATATGGTCACATGAGAAGAAACACAAACAAACATCAAGATGGATCAGAGATGAAAAAACAAGAATGCACAACAAAAAACAAATGAACAATCATAACATAACAATATACGATGTACAAAAAGCCATAAAGAAAACACACAGTTGGAAATCACCAGGAAAAGACGGGCCGCATAACTTTTGGTGGAAACGATTTATAAGCACACACGATAAAATAGCACAACGATTCTCTGAGATTGTAAAAGGACAAGCAGAAATGCCCGATTTCATGACTGAAGGACTAACATACTTACTCCCAAAAACAACACCGACCAGCAGTTACCCAGATAAATACAGACCGATTACATGTCTCCCAACCATTTATAAGATATTAACATCAATTATCACAGACAAAATATATACACATCTAACCGAAAACAACCTATTAGCAATAGAGCAAAAAGGATGCAGAAGAAAAACCAAAGGCTGCAAGGAACAACTGATTGTTGACACCATTATAACACAACACAAAAAGAAAGAAAGGAAACCACTGTACACTGCATACGTCGACTACAAGAAGGCTTTCGACAGTGTCCCACACTCGTGGCTACTAGAAGTGCTAAAAATTTATAAAATTGATCCGTTTATTCAGAGCACCCTGAAACAAACAATGACTAAATGGAAAACAACACTAAGCGTAAACAACAACAAAAACAAATTCACAATAGACAACATAGAAATAAAACGCGGAATTTTCCAGGGCGACGCGCTTAGTGCACTTTGGTTTTGCATGGCAGTGAACCCTCTCTCACACATGCTAAACAAAACAAACAAAGGTACAACCATAGAAAACAACACAATAAGCCACCTCCTCTATATGGATGATCTAAAATTATATGCAGACAACAAAGAAAACATCGAAAAACTAATACAAATCACAAAAACATTCAGCGACGACATACACATGGAATTTGGACTGGACAAATGTCGAATCAATGCAATGGAAGGGGGAAAGTGGAGACAATATGAAGGGTATGACATGGGAGCAGATAAAGGACAAATAGAAGGCATGGAAAATGAAGAATTGTACAAATATCTAGGATACCAACAAGCGAAAGGAATAGATCAAAAACACAGCAAAGAAACATTAAAAAACAAATTCAAGGAAAGAATAAGGAAAATATTAAAAACAAAACTAAATTCCAAAAACATGACAAAAGCAATAAACACATACGCTATATCTATTCTAACCTACAGCTTTGGCGTAATCTCCTGGACAGACACAGAACTCGAAGAGCTCAATCGTGACATCCGTACAATGAGCACCAAATTCCGCAAACACCACCCACGCAGCTCAATAGAAAGAGTAAACATCCCACGAGAAAAAGGAGGACAAGGAATTATCCACATACCAAGACATAACCAAAAACAAATAATGACGCTCAGAAAATACTTTAATGATGAAGCCACTAATAACCAGTTATATAAAATCATAAAAAAACTAGACAAAAAATCAACACCGCTAAATCTAGCACAAGAAAATAACGGCGAACCAGAGGAAGATAACCTCGAGGATAAGTGGAAAAGAAAGGAATTACATGGCAGATATCCAGCATTGCTGGCACAACCACACATCAACAAGGAAGCATCCCTCATGTGGTTAAAACTTGGATATCTATTTCCCGAAACCGAAGCATTCATTATTGCAATACAAGACCAAGTCGTTGCGACACGCAATTATAAAAAATTTATAATGAAAGAACGTATCCCAACAGATAGATGCAGAATGTGCAAAGAACAAACCGAATCCATCGATCACATCATAAGCGGATGCCAAACACTAGCCCCAAAAGAATATACCAAAAGACACGACAATGTTGGCAAAGTAATTCACCAAGAGCTCTTAAAAATCCACGAACCGACAATCACCGAAACAATCCCATACTACAAATATAACCCAGAAAGCATCCATGAAACAGAAAACTATAAGATATACTGGAACAGAGATATAATAACGGATCTTCCCTTACAACACAATAGACCAGACATGGTGTTTACTGACAAAATAAACAAGCATACTTACCTGATCGACTTCTCTATCCCGCTTGCCGCAAACCTACAAAAAAAACACAGAGAAAAAATTAGTAAATACTTACCTCTTGCCAACGAAATAAAAGAAATGTGGAACCAAGAAAAAGTGATGGTAGTACCAATCATCATAGGTGCAATTGGAGAAATACCACACACACTCTTCGAAAACCTAAAAAAACTAAACATTAAAGAACAAATATACTACCAGCTACAAAAAGTTGTTCTTATAGAAACCAGCGGAATTGTCAGACGTGTACTAAATGACGCCGACAACTGAAACTTGAACTTTTCCAAACCTACCAATCTACCTGCTTTCTTACAACTAATGCCGAAACAGGATAGAAGCCATATCCAGATACAAAATCTGTGGAACCTGAGAATAATAATAATAATAATAATAATAATAATAATAATAATAATAATAATAATAATAATAATAATAATAATAATAATAATAATAATAATAATAAATCATCAGCAACTTCGTAATTTGAGACAGTACTTTTACAAAAAATCCGAGCAAAGTACATTGCACAAAGCGGTCGTGAAAACAGACAAAAAAGCAACCCCACTACGTCTCTCGGAGAAAAAGCTCGACCTTGAAAATGTCTCAAATGAACAGCTGCTTGAACAATGGAGAAGTAAAGCTCTACATGGCAAGTATCTGGCAAAAATCGAAGATGAGGCAATAGACACAGCTGCATCACTATCATACCTTTCACAAGGCAACCTCTTCAACGAAACGGAGGGATTCATTAACGCGATCCAAGATCAGGTGATATCCACAAAATCATACAAAAAACGCATTCTCAAGGAAAACATGGAGAATGCCAAACGCCGAATTTGCAATTCAGCAGAAGAAAACCTGGATCACGTTACTGCTGGTGGTACAATGCTTGCCCCGAAAGCCTACTTGGATCGCCACAACAGAGTAGGCAAAATAATTCACAAGAAGCTGTGTGAAAAACATATGGGAATCACAGAACCTGCCCCATATTATGCATATGAGCCTCCAGCCGTCTGTGAAAACGACGACGTGCGCATCTACTGGAACAGGAAAATACAAACAGATAGAACAATCCCTAATAACATACCTGACCTGGTGCTGACATTTAAAAAGGAAAAAAAGACGTTCATTGTGGATTTTGCCGTACCCCTAGCTACAAATATCACGAAAACATACACAGAGAAAATCAACAAGTACTTACCGCTTCGTGACGAAATAACGGAGATGTGGCATATGGATTCCGTCACTATCGTGCCCATTGTAATAGGAACCTTAGGTGAAATACCCAAAAAACTAAAAGACAGCCTATCAGTACTTGATATTGAATGGGATTTATACAAACCAATCCAAAAATCAGTATTACTGGACACATGCAGCATTGTGAGAAGGGTTATTGGCCTGAAATAGGATCATCTTGTCGGACATCGACCGATGAAACCTATGGTGATACCGCTAATATTTTAGTGTGATTTTAGTGAATAATAATAATAATAATAATAATAATAATAATAATAATAATAATAATAATAAAAATAATAATAATAATAATAATAATAAAACTATATGCAGACAACAAAGAAAACATCGAAAAACTAATACAAATCACAAAAACATTTAGCGACGACATACACATGGAATTTGGACTGGACAAATGTCGAATCAATGCAATGGAAAGGGGAAAGTGGAGACAATATGAAGGGTATGACATGGGAGCAGATAAAGGACAAATAGAAGGCATGGAAAATGAAGAATTGTACAAATATCTAGGATACCAACAAGCGAGAGGAATAGATCAAAAACACAGCAAAGAAACACTAAAAAACAAATTCAAGGAAAGAATAAGGAAAATATTAAAAACAAAACTAAATTCCAAAAACATGACAAAAGCAATAAACACATACGCTATATCTATTCTAACCTACAGCTTTGGCGTAATCTCCTGGACAGACACAGAACTCGAAGAGCTCAATCGTGACATCCGTACAATGAGCACCAAATTCCGCAAACACCATCCACGCAGCTCAATAGAAAGAGTAAACATCTCACGAGAAAAAGGAGGACAAGGAATTCTCCACATACCAAGACATAACCAAAAACAAATAATGACGCTCAGAAAATACTTTAATGATGAAGCCACTAATAACCAGTTATATAAAATCATAAAAAAACTAGACAAAAAATCAACACCGCTAAATCTAGCACAAGAAAATAACGGCGAACCAGAGGAAGATAACCTCGAGGATAAGTGGAAAAGAAAGGAATTACATGGCAGATATCCAGCATTGCTGGCACAACCACACATCAACAAGGAAGCATCCCTCATGTGGTTAAAACTTGGATATCTATTTCCCGAAACCGAAGCATTCATTATTGCAATACAAGACCAAGTCATTGCGACACGCAATTATAAAAAATTTATAATGAAAGAACGTATCCTAACAGATAGATGCAGAATGTGCAAAGAACAAACCGAATCCATCGATCACATCATAAGCGGATGCCAAACACTAGCCCCAAAAGAATATACCAAAAGACACGACAATGTTGGCAGAGTAATTCACCAAGAGCTCTTAAAAATCCACGAACCGACAATCACCGAAACAATCCCATACTACAAATATAACCCAGAAAGCATCCATGAAACAGAAAACTATAAGATATACTGGAACAGAGAAATAATAACGGATCTTCCCTTACAACACAATAGACCAGACATGGTGTTCACTGACAAAATAAACAAACATACTTACCTGATCGACTTCTCTATCCCGCTTGCCGCAAACCTACAAAAAAACATAGAGAAAAAATTAGTAAATACTTACCTCTTGCCAACGAAATAAGAGAAATGTGGAACCAAGAAAAAGTGATGGTAGTACCAATCATCATAGGTGCAACTGGAGAAATACCACACACACTCTTCGAAAACCTAAAAAAACTAAACATTAAAAAACAAATATACTACCAGCTACAAAAAGTTGTTCTTATAGAAACCAGCGGAATTGTCAGACATGTACTAAATGACACCGACAACTGAAACTTGAACTTTTCCAAATCTACGAATCTACCTGCTTTCTTGCAACCAATGCCGAAACAGGATAGAAGCCATATCCAGATACAAAATCTGTGGAACCTGAAAATAATAATAATAATAATAATAATAATAATAATAATAATAATAATAATAATAATAATAATAATAATAATAATAATAATAATAATAATAATAATAATAATAATAATAATAATAATAATAATAATAATAATAATAATAATAATAATAATAATAATAATAATAATAATAATAATAATAATAATAATAATAATAATAATAATAATAATAATAATAATAATAATAATAATAATAATAATAATAATAATAATAATAATAATAATAATAATAATAATAATAATAATAATAATAATAATAATAATAATAATAATAATAATAATAATAATAATAATAATGATTTACCTGCAAACGACCCACGCGAACGTCAAGGATTACGAGAACTGGAAGAAACAACACCATCTTTACCTTCAACTTCCAATGCTGACGTGGATGTTGCTGAGGCGGCGCCGCCTCTGCCCACCTCGCCAGCCCGTACGCATCGACAAAAAAGCACTTGGACAGAGGAAGACGACGCTTTTATTGTCCGATGCTATTACACACTAACCAGACTGGAAAAAACCAAAACCCCTTACGGTAAAGAGCTTCGCAGACTAGTTATAGACAAATACCCTAACCGACGTAACAAAACGGTGCAAAACATAATAGACCAACGAAGATCAGCCTGCACAAATAATAGATTACCTCCCGAAATCATACGTCGAATAAAGAGAGAAGTGGCAGTCGAATTAAACATGGAAGCGCCACTTGTAGAAGATGAAAATCCACTAAATGAACTCATACCTGTAGAACCCAACAATACACCAAGCGCCGCAGAGGTGGAATTTGAAAACATCCATACGTCCTATCACGGACTGGACCCATCAGCTAAACCAGCATTGCCAAAAGTAATTTTTAAACCAACCACGAAAAATTATATCTGCGAGGTAAATAAAATCATTGGAAACAGAATTGACGCTGAAACATCAATCGAAGACCTTCATAGCCTTATTTATACAGGAGCGCTTACCACGCTCACCCTAAACGGTCAGGAATTGTTCAAGCCAGGTAAGAGAAAAGGTACTCCAGCTATACCCCCTTGGGAACGCCGGTTAAGTATGAAAATCAAATCGGTCAGACGAGACATTGGGGTGGTAACTCAAAGTCAGAGGTTAAATCCCAGCAGAAAAGTTGTTGAAGCCGCCAACAGAATACTGAATCGCGAAAGAACCAATGATAACCCCTCCTCTGTAGATATATTAGACCTCTTAAAGCAGAAACTAGCAGCTCTAGCAAAAAGGTTAAAGCGATACAAGGTAAGCAACACCAGAAGGCAACAAAACAACCTATTCGCCAAAAGTGAAGGGGTATTCTACAAACACCTAGGTTCCTCAAGTCAGAATGATAATAAAGCACCAACTGAAACTAACCTCCCAACTAAAGAGGTCACTAAAGGCTTCTGGGAATCAATTTGGAGTGTCCCTGTAAACCACAAAAGAACAAAATGGCTCTATGATGAGAAAACAGCTGCTAATAATCTACGCACTATGACAGAATGGGAAGTGACACTAGATGAGGTAATAAAGGCCACAAGCAAAACATTAAATTGGAAGGCGCCAGGACCAGATAAAATCCAAAATTTCTGGTACAAACAATTCAAGGCCACGCATAATCACCTAGCAAAATGCTATACTTACCTGCTCTCTGAGCCTGAACGGATGCCTCACTTCATGACAAATGGTGTAACCTACCTGCTTCCAAAGACGCAACAACCTTCTGACAACCCTGCAAAATATAGACCGATAACATGTCTTCCAACGATCTATAAAATAATGACTTCAATACTTACCGAGAAGATCTATACCCACCTCGAGGTTAATAAACTGCTAGACGAAGAACAAAAAGGATGTCGGAAGGGCTCAAGAGGATGCAAGGAGCAATTAGTCATCGACTCAGTGATAATGTCCAATGCCAAACGTACAAACAGCTCCCTCCATACGGCCTACATTGACAAAAAGCGTTTGACAGTGTTCCTCATTCTTGGCTATCAGAAGTCCTAAAAATTTACAAAATAGAAAGCCACATCTGTACGCTTCTTGGTCACGCAATGTCTCAATGGAAGACAAAACTCATGATCAATGCAAACAACGGCACACTTGATATAGGCACAATTAATATCAAACGTGGGATATTTCAAGGAGACGCGCTAAGTCCCCTTTGGTTCTGTTTGGCCTTGCGCCCTTTGACAACCATGTTGAATAAACAGCGTAAAGGTTATACTCTCCCACATTTAGATAGATCTATAAGTCACTTATGGTACATGGACGATCTTAAACTGTACACAAAATCTGAACAACACCTACACGATCTTCTCTCTTGCGTTGCACGCTTCAGCTCAGATATCAATATGAAATTTGGCCTCGACAAATGCAAAATGAGTGGAATGGTGAAAGGTAAGTGGATACAACATGAGAACTATGAAGTCAGTGTGGACCAAGGCACGATCGAAGGAATGGAGGAGAGAGAACGCTACAAATACTTGGGTTATCTGCAAGCTAGGGGTATTGACCATAAGACAGCAAAACAGACGGTTACTGATACTTACCTGAAAAGACTACGTTCCATTCTACGCACTAAACTGTCAGCAAGGAACATCTCTAAAGCAGTCAATACTTATGCCACGTCTGCAATCGCTTACAGTTTTGGTGTCATTCACTGGACCAAGACGGAACTCAATGACCTTAATATAAAAACGAGAAAAGAATTCCGTAAGTTCCGAGCACACCACCCTCGTTCCTCTATAGAGAGATTTCTCTTACCTCGAAAAATGGGAGGCCGAGGTATTCCCGACCTAGTGGCGAGACATGCTAACCAACTTACCAATTTAAGGGAATACTTTTATATTAAAGCAATATCCAGTGAGATGCACCGTGCTGTGGTGAGAGCGGACAAAAAGGCTACACCCCTAAAGTTGTCAGAAACAGATTACCACCCAACTGAAGAGACTTCTACTCCGGATCAACAATTAGAACAATGGAGAAGCAAACCACTTCACGGTAGATACTTAGCTGGAATAGAGAATGAACATATCGACGGGAATGCAGCAACAACATATCTCAGAACTGGTAATTTGTTTTTGGAAACGGAAGGCTTCATCGCTGCTATCCAGGACCAAGTCATTGCGACAAAGGTTTATAGAAGAAATATCCTAAAAGAACAACAGGACAGTGTCAAATGCCGAATATGCAACCAGAAGGATGAAATGCTAGACCACATAGTTGCTGGATGTTCAGTGCTTGCACCGAAAGCATACCTAGACAGGCATAATAGAGTCGGAAAAATTATCCACCAAAGTCTACGGAAAAAATACCTAGGTCTCACAGAACACACACCATATTATCAATACGAGCCACCACCAGTATGTGAGAACGACGACATGCGACTCTACTGGAACAGGAAAATAATCACAGATCGAACAATAACAAACAACATTCCCGACCTAGTACTTACCTTCAAGGCTGAAAAGAAAACACTCATTGTTGATTTTGCCGTTCCCCTTCCAACCAACATCGAGAAAACTTACTCTGAAAAGATAAATAAATACTTACCCTTGAGCGATGAGATACGCCAAATGTGGAACATGGAGACAGTGGCGATAGTACCTATAGTCATCGGCTCGACTGGTGAAATACCTAAAACAATTAAGAAGAGTTTAGGTCAACTTGGTTTAGATATAGATTTATACTTACCCATGCAAATGTCTGTGTTGTTAGACACGTGCAGCATAGTCCGTAAGGTTTTAGGCGAAACTTAACTTTAAGTGGTTTAGAACCACACCAACGAGCAGGCCATCTTGTCACTGACCGATGTGCTCTAGCTCTAAACCCAGGGTAGAAACCTGTGAAAAAGAACAAATAATAATAATAATAATAATCTGGTGTGGAGTTGGCCAGATCTCCCATCCAGCGCGTCCCCGGGTGGCGGATAGGGGGACGCCTCCCAGATATGGGAGGTACCGGTAAATTACCGGCGCGGACCAAAATTCTGGCAACCGACAGCGTCTGATCCGAAGCGGGCGACTGTCAAGAAGAGCCCTAAGCCCACGGTGTAGTACCATCGCGCCAAGGGGCTGCATGGCACAGGGGAAATAGTGTGCTAGAAGCGATGCCCAAAGGACTAGGCAAACCGGAGGGAAAACACAGCCTTAGCACGGTAAGGGCGCACTGCCGTGCCGGACAGTTTTTTATCGTCCCAACTCGTGGGAATAAAATGGAAGAAAAAACAGAAGCATACATACATCCGCTAATGGATAAAGAACCAGAAACAGAAGGGGGAATAAACGAAGAGGACATATTTAAAAGAGGGAGTCACTAGCGAGGACTCCTCCACCAGAATCGCAAAGATGGCTTGAGCAGCCTAAAGAGCCAGAAAATGACGATGTTTTTACACTAAAAAATAAAACAGAAGCGGGAACAAGTCAGGGAAAGGAGGTACAAACAAAAACAGTTAAAAGGCCACGGGAAGATAGTGGAGAGGAAGAAATGATTATACTAAGGAAAGAGACGGAAAAACTATTGAAAACCATCAAACACCTGGGACTAGCTACGGACGCAAGCTTAAAAACAAAATTAGAAATCAAGCAAATTGTTAAAAAACTAATACGCCAGGCAAACGACATAAATGGTGTATGGAAAGAAATAGACAAACAAGAAAAGAGAGTAAGACCAAGAACTACATACATAGAGAAGAAATCTATAGCAACACAAGCTGGAGAACAAGAGATCAAAAATGAATACGAAGAGAGAAGGTTAAGAAAAGAAGAGGAAATGAAACGAATCATCGAGGGAACCGAAGATTTCGAGGGCCTCAAAGGAATCCTAGATGAAAAATGGACACAGGAGCTCTACAAGATTACGGTAATGGAAGGAGCAAAACAAAATGCTACAAGCGGTATCCAAGGAGACTATGCAGCCCTCGTAGACTTAAAAAACCTGGAGGGAAATACAATGTTGAACACTCTTATAACAAAATATGATGGGCTAGAGGAGCTAATTAAGAACAACGAAGGTGAAGAAGACTTCTTGATACAAACAGCTAGTATAAAAACTAGGAAAGGTAACAAGGAAGAGAAAAGTAGTGCAGTATACCTACTCCCCATCGAGATAGATCTTACGGGAATAAATGAGGTAGAACAAGTCTATAGGAGACTACAAAAATTAAAAGAAATGACCATCCTACACCCCACCAATACTATTACTATAGTAATTGGCAAAGGTCTTAAAGCAACATACGTCAGAAAGATGTGCGAGCATATATTTGCAGGACAAAGAATTAAAATAAAGCTGATAAGCCAAGAATCAGGGTCCGAACCAAAAAAGCAAAAAATGAGAAAGGAAGTAAGCACACTGACAGTAAAAACTGAAGGAAGGAGCTATACAGATGTCATAAAGACACTAAAACAGGAAATCGATATTGGAAAAATAGGCGTCAAAATAAATAAGATTAGGAAAACTGAAAAAGGAGATGTTCTGCTAGCCGTAGAAGGAGAAGAGCAGACGGTGCAAGCCCTACGATATGAAATAACAAAAGCGAATGGATGCCAGGTTGTGACAAGAACAACTGGAACAACCACGGTGTATATAATGGGTATGGATCCAACCACCCTAGCAGAAGAAGTAATAGATGCAATCACAAGGGAAACAAAATTAACGAACTCAGAAATCAAAATAAAAGGGATTAGAAAAGGAAAGTTTGAAGAACAAACAGCTCTAGTAGAGCTTCCAAAAAGGCAAGCGGAAAAGTTAATAAGAGAGCGAAATATAAAGATAGGATGGATAACCTGTGGGATAAAAGAGAAAATCTATATTACAAGGTGCTTTAAATGTCTGGAGTACGGGCATAAAACTTATGAATGCAAGGGACTTACAGATCGTAGTGGAGAATGCCTGAAATGTGGACAAACAGGACACAAAAGTAGGGACTGTGAAAACACCGAACGATGTACGAAATGTGAGGTGAAAGGACATAGGGCAGACCAAATTAGGTGCCCCTACTTTAAAGGACTAGTAGAAAAAATGAGAAGGCAGATAATACAGGCCGCTGGAACAAGGAGGGACAGGAAAGCAAGCTTTCATGGCCCTTAGAATCCTACAAACAAATTTGGGAAGGGGAAGGCAAGCTCACGACCTGGCATATGCAACAGCCAGACAAAAGAAAGTAGATCTAATTATCGTTAGCGAGCCAAATAGGAGAATAACCAACGGAAGCGAGTGGATAAAAGATGAAAGGGCAGACGTGGGAATATTATTTACTAATAAAAAGATAACTGTGACAAGTGTGAAAGCAGGGAAAGGATATGTGTGTATTAATTTTGAAAAGTGGGATCTATACTGCTGTTACATTTCACCAAATATAAGTATAGATGAATATGTGGAAAAGGTGGACGAAATTGGTAATAAAATAAGAATGGGAAAGAGAGAAACGGTTATTGTAGGCGACATTAACGCCAAATCACACCAATGGGGATCCCCAACCACTGATAGAAGGGGAGAATACTGGGCCGAATGGATGGCAGCTATGAACCTGGTCGCGCATAATACAGAGGGAACTCCAACTTTTGTAAGAGGAACCACAGAATCTTATATCGACGTAACACTCTCAACGCAAAAAATAGCGAGGAAGATTTTCAACTGGGAAGTATTAGAGGAAGAGAACCTGACAGAGCACAGGTTTATCTACTATGAAATTGAAATGGAAAAAGTACAAGCAAGAGAGAAACAAAAGAAAAAACAACTGGCTGACTGGAAAACGTTTAACGCAAATCTGGGGCTAAGATTGGCAAATAGAAGGAACGAGAAGATAACCTCGCATAAGCTGTGCACAGAAATACTGAAGGAAGCATACTGTGCCATACTGGTGGAATGAGGGCATTTTAGAAAAGAGAATACAGTGTACAGCGACCAGACGATCCCTCACAAGGATGCTAAAAGACGATAGAGTAACAGAAGAAAATAAAGAAAATGCAAAACAAGTATACCAAAGGAATAAAAAGGAACTGCGGAGGTTGATAAGAAAGTCCAAGAAAGATCAATGGGACAACCTATGCAAGGACCTAGATAGGGACATTTGGGGTGATGGCTACAAAATCGCAATCAAAGGACTAAAAGGGCTGGCTCCCTACGAACTGCCCATTACTAAAAAGAAAGAAATAATTAAGGAGCTGTTCCCGCTTCCCAGAAGCGAGACAGAATATAACAGAAAAGAGATTGTCAGGGCGCCAGTCTTCACTCTGCGAGAGATGAAGGATGCCTTAGCACGGATGAAGATAGGAAAAGCCCCAGGGCTAGATGGAATCCCATCAGAAGCCATTATACAAACGGGAAAAACACAAGAGAAATGGCTGTTGGGAGTACTAAACGAGCTCCTTAAAACCCAAAGTTTTCCGAAGGAATGGAAAATTGCAAAGGTGATACTCATACCAAAACAAAGCAAGCCCGGCCAACCGAGCTCATTTAGACCACTTTGCCTACTTGGTACGCTAAGTAAAATGTATGAGGAACTGATACGTCGAAGGCTGGAACTGGAAATAACGGAAAAAGGTGGAATGGCAAAACACCAATATGGTTTTATGAAAGGGCGATTAACAATACAGGCGATGCAAGCTATCAAAGACATAACAGATAAGAATAAGAAAATCTGGAATGCACTAATAACACTAGATGTCCGAAATGCGTTCAACACAGCTAACTGGAATCTAATAATACAAAAACTAAAAAAGAGAGATATATCGAAATACCTCTTAAACATTATCACGGACTATCTCAAAGAGAGACATATACAGATAGCAAAACATGAAACACTTGAAGTTAAAGCCGGGGTACCGCAAGGTTCTGTACTAGGACCCACGCTATGGAATATCCTTTATAATGACGTATTTCAAATTAAACTGCTGGGGCGAGCTAAGATCATAGGTTTTGCGGACGATATAGCACTGGTAGTATCGGCGGACCAAAAATGCGACTTAATACGCATCGCCAATGAAAACTTGCAGAAAATAAATATGTGGATGAATGAAAACGAACTTATGCTAGCACCAGAAAAAACTGAAGCGCTGGTTGTGACCCAGAAAAGAATAGAGAACGTAGAGATAACACCAAAAAATAGTATTAAATACCTTGGAGTTTTCTTTGATACACGCGGCAAATTTGGAGAACACATAAAAAAAGTGACACAGAAGGCGGAAGACAGAATAGGCAAACTGGCACGACTAATGCCAAATATCGGAGGCCCGAGCAGCTGTAAGAGAGCGGTGCTATGTGGGGGTAGTGCATTCTGTACTACTGTACGGGGCACCTATATGGATAGAAGCGCTAAAGATAAGAAGGAATTATATACTACTGGAAAGAAGTCAACGCAAAGCTTTGATCAGGGTGGTGGCTGCATACAAAACGGTCTCAGCAGCAGCTCTGCAGGTTATCGCAGGCATACCTCCTATAGATCTCATGGCAGAAGAAAGAAAGGAAATGTATAAACGAGCAGAAGGGGAGACATACACAGAGGTAAGAAACAGGACGGTAGAAAAATGGCAGGAAAGATGGAACAACAACACAAGGAAAGGCCAATGGACCAAAAGACTCATTCCTGATATCAACAAATGGATTGAATGTGAACATAGAAACGTAGACTATTATACTACTCAGGCGATTTCAGGACACGGGATGTATAGAACATACGCAAAAAAATTTGGAAAAGACACAGAAGATAACTGTATACTTTGCAATGGGGTCGATACCCCAGAACACACAATCTTCAACTGCAGAAGATGGAGAGAGCTAAGAGAGGAGACAGAAACCAGGGTAAACATTGAATTAACACCTGACAATATAATAGACACTATGGTTAAATCTAGAGAAAACTGGTACGAAATACAAAAAATGTTTAAAAAGATACTAGAAACTAAAGAAATCGAAGAACGACACAAACAAAACAGAGAAGTATTAATGCAAAACCAAGCCGAAAACTAAACAAATATGGTATACAAAAGCACAATGGCATAGAGATATAGTAAGAGAAAGGGCTCACACGTTGCCTTCACGAAGGAGATATCAAAGATGATGGTTCCGTGAAGTACAATTGAGTGACACACAAACGGTGGTTTTTAGTGAGTATAAGGAGTCTCACACTATAATAATAGTGATGATAATGATAATGATAATGATAATGATAATGATAATGATAATGATAATGATAATGATAATGATAATGATAATGATAATGATAATGATAATGATAATGATAATGATAATGATAATGATAATGATAATGATAATGATAATGATAATGATAATGATAATGATAATGATAATGATAATGATAATGATAATGATAATGATAATGATAATGATAATGATAATGATAATGATAATGATAATGATAATGATAATGATAATGATAATGATAATGATAATGATAATGATAATGATAATGATAATGATAATGATAATGATAATGATAATGATAATGATAATGATAATGATAATGATAATGATAATGATAATGATAATGATAATGATAATGATAATGATAATGATAATGATAATGATAATGATAATGATAATGATAATGATAATGATAATGATAATGATAATGATAATGATAATGATAATGATAATGATAATGATAATGATAATGATAATGATAATGATAATGATAATGATAATGATAATGATAATGATAATGATAATGATAATGATAATGATAATGATAATGATAATGATAATGATAATGATAATGATAATGATAATGATAATGATAATGATAATGATAATGATAATGATAATGATAATGATAATGATAATGATAATGATAATGATAATGATAATGATAATGATAATGATAATGATAATGATAACTTAAACTAAAACTTAAAACGAAAATGGATGAATACCTAACCCAATGGTTAGGCTCTGATCCTGAGAAACCCAATTCCTCGGCTGATCTTTAGGCAAAACACATAAAAAATCCTTGATACAATTAACAAAGAACAAAGATATAATACCACAATACATAACAAACCTAAGTACAATCGAAGATATCCATACAATAATCTACGCAGCAGCTATCACCTCAATCGTACAAAATGATCAAAAACTACCACAACGACAAGGAAATCTCAACAAAACAAAACCCAAATTAAAATGGCAGATAAGATTAGAAAACAGAATTAACGAAAACGGGAAAAGTCTAGGACACCTCACCCAGTTCACCAAAGGAAATACCTCAAAACATGTAACACAGACAGCAGAAAAAAGAAAAAATAAAATCCAAATATCCCACCCAAACAATGTCAGAGATCCTTAATACCCTTAAGCAAAAACTAGCAGAATACGCTTCAAGAATTCGGAGATACAAAGAGTCAAACGAAAGAAAAGATATTAACAACCGCTTCCTTAGAAATGAAAAGCAATTCTACCAAAGAACCGTCTCCAACCAGGAAATAAGAATAACATAACCACCACACAAACAAGAACTAACCAATTATTGGAAAATCCTATGGTCGAAATCAAAAAAACACAATAACAACACCTGGATTAAAGCCGAAGAAGATAGACACAAACACATAACAGAACAAGAAGATATCATACTTAAAACAGAAGAAATCACAGACACAATCAAATACACACAAAACTGGAAATGCCCTGGCATAGATAACATTTAAAACTTCTGGTATAAACAGTTTACTACAACACACGAAGCACTTACACGCCAAATTAACAAAATTATGCAGCAAACTCAGGCACTTCCCAGCTGACTCAAGGAATAACCTACATAAAACCCAAAAACTCGGACACTAAAAACCCCTCAAACTATCGACCTATCACCGGCCTACCAATCTTATATAAGATCATCACAGCCACAATCTGCAATAAAATAGAACAACATCTAACGATCAACAACATACTCACAGAGGAACAAAAAGGATGCAGAAAAAACAGCCAGGGCTGTAAGGAACAACTGGTTATAGATAATGCCATCATGGGACAAACTAGAAAAGAACATAGAAACCTCCACATCGGGTACATAGATTATAAAAAGGCCTTTGACTCCGTACCTCATAGCTGGTTAATAAAGGTCCTTGAAATCTACAAAATCAACAAGAATATCAGAGAATTCCTTATACAAACCATGAAAACCTGGAGAACGAATATCCGATTAAACACAGAAACCGAGTATATCCAAACAGACGAACTCCATATCAGGCGTGGTATTTTCTAGGGGGAATCACTTAGCGCCCTGTGGTTCTGTCTCTGTCTTAACCCACTCTCAAACATACTTAATAATACAAAGCCATGATTTTCATCTCAGGCACAATAAAGAAAACTAACAACAAATAAATCACTTATTATATATGGACGACATTAAACTCTACACAGCCACGGAAACCCAGTTGAAGGGCCTTCTCAAAATCACGGAAACATTCACCTCAGACGTCTGCATGGAGTTTGGAAAGAGTAAATGCAGAGTACTCCACATAAACAAAAGCCAGTGAAAAGAACATCATGAGGTTCAAGCAGTCAATAATAAAACACTAGACAAAATGCTCAGAGACGAAACATACAAATACCTAGGATTCCATCAAGGCACCAAGCTAAACCATACCCACATCAAAACAGAGCTTATAAGAGAATTCAAAAATAGACTTACCAAACTGATAAAAACCAAGTTAAATTTCAAGAACCTTACTAAGGCCATAAATACGTACGCCATACCTACTCTCACATATTCATTCGGTATTATCAAGTGGTCCCCAACAGACCTAGGAAATATTAACATCCTCATACGCTCTGAACTTACTAAACACAGAAAGCTACACCCCAATTCGTGTAAAGAAAGGCTAACAATCAAAAGAAATGTAGGAGGAAGAGGAATTATAGACGTAACATCCCTGCACATAAGGCAAATCCAAAAACTCAGAAAATTCTTTCATACTAAAAATACCAGTCTCCACACAGCGATAAGCAATGCAGATAAAAACTATACGCCCCTCAACCTATCCCAAACAAACCATCCGGCAGACACATACAACGATACACAATTACAACAAGATAAAATCAATACCTGGTCAGAGAAAATCCTCCATGGACAGCATAGATACTACGTGAAACAAGATTACATCGACAAAGGATCATCATATACATGGTTAAAAGATGATCAGCTCTTTCCCGAAACAGAAGGGTTCTTACTTGCTATTCAATATCAAGTTATAGCAACAAGGAATTATCAAAAACATATAATCAAAGACCCGGCTATAACAGACGACACATGCAGAAAATGCCACCTCCAAATGGAAACAATTGAACATATTACAAGTGGATGTAAAATTCTTGCTGGCCAAGAATACACAGCAAGACACAACGCAGCAGCAAAAGTAGTTCACCAAGCACTGGCCATAGCGTGGAAGCTCGTAGAAACCTCAGAACCGTACTACAAATACACACCAACATCCATACTCGAAAACAAAGATTTCAAACTGTACTGGGATATAAATATTCAAACAGACAAAACAATATCCGCAAATAGACCAGCTATCACTCTTTAGTTAAAAAAAGAAAAAACCACATACCTAATTGGCGTAGCTATTCCTAGTGATACAAACATCAAATCGAAATACAATGAGAAAATCTCCAAATACACAGACCTGGCAATGGAAATAAAAATACTTTGGAAGCAAGAAAAAGTCACTATTATCCCTCTTATTATGTCAGTGACAGGCCTTACACCAGAAACATTCAAATCACACCTGAAACAACTAGGAATCAACACAAACATGCATCGAAACTTTCAGAAAACAGTCATTCTAAAAGGATGCCGTATTGTTAGATCATTTCTCAATTCAGAATAGTAATAATAGAATATGCACTGACTTTGCATAGCCCGTCAGTCCAAAATAAAACCACAATTATGTGAAAAAAAGAAAGCTAATAATAATAATAATAATAATAATAAGAATAATAACCATAATAGTATTTTATTTTTAAAAAAAATTACAATACCAAAATATCACATTGGATATTATTACACTAAGCTTAACAGGTTGAATGCCAACAGGAAATATGTATCCCTTAACCATAACCCAAACTGACATATTAATATATATAACTAGACTGGGTACATATAGCTAATCGTCAGCCGAGAGTGTATAATTAGTAATATTAGTACTAAAAAAAAATTTACAAAAATTTTACAATAAAAAAATACTTTTCTTTTCTTTTATTTTATTTACTATTGCTTTTTTTGGATCACCTTCCTGCGGAACGTGAAGGGGAAACATATCGCCTAATTGTCATTATAACAACTGACCAAAACTAGACAATGGTGCAAAATTTCCGTTTTCTCGTATAGATAGGTAGTTTTCTGAGGCGGCGCCGTATAGTGCTCGACGTCCCGTTTCCAATGGCGCCTCTCTCGGAATTTTTGTTACGGAGATATATTTATGATAATTAATATTATGATATTGATATTTATAGGTGCTCTTTAAACTCGCACATCTTTGTGCAATGTGGGATATACTTTCCATATTTGCTCTATAAAAATATGTAAGTATTCAATCGATTAAAACATAAGCAAAAAATTATTCTTATATTGAAGCTATCAATTATCAGCTAATAAATTTGTAGAAATATTATTGTGCCGAGCCCTTCGGGCAACTGTCAGTTTGACAGGTAAGTATAATTTTTTTTAGCTTTTTCGTAGCGAGGGTTATAGTAGGGGAGGGGAGCCCACGATTCTAAATGGGGATTTACTCGAGCGTCGTGGGGACCTATTGGATCTTGAAGATTGGATGGTAGAAAGGAAAAAATGTCATATCATGTGTACCCTTTCACCGGTGGGGGGAGTTACTACAGGCTTTCAAAAATTAAAAAAAAAAACAGTCGCATGGATATACTCGAGCGCGTCAGATATTAATAGTGTATATGCCCCACGTGACTCTCATGACGGAGGTACATTAATCTGCCGGTTTTGATGGTGGGGGCGGCGGTACGGAAGGGTTAAAAATGTGGAAAAAAAAAATTTACTCGAGCGTGTCAGATATTTAGAGGGGATGTTAAGGGATCCCTAAGGAAGCTTCCATTCAATACACTGACGATTCGGATGTGACGCAAGCTCGTGGCGACTTTTCGAAAATGCAAAAAAAAACGCTATTTTGACATACTCGAGCGCGTCAGATTTTCATACACACGGTTCAGCCTGATGTCCTTGTCGTGCTCATTCATAATCTGACGATTATTTTGAGGGTTTTTCTTAATCTGACCGTTTAAATAAAAATTTGATGATTTTTTTTACTTAAATCTTAAAAATTTTCCGGTTCACTTACAAAAATATTTCGTTACAAAATTCGGAACGAGTTATAACAATAGTGACAGACTGCGATATAAATAAAGACAAAATCCATAGTAACAAAACGGTTTTATAACTATCTTGATGCTTTTTGCAATAATATTATTTTTACATATTTTTGATGGAATTAAGAGAATAATGCATAAGTGTGTTATATTTTTGAAATCGGAAGAAAAGGAACCATCTAATGCGTTTCTTATATACAGAGTATCTCATTTAAAAAAATTAAATGTTTGGTTTTAACTGTGACATGTGACACCTACTGTCATTTTTGATACAATCCATAAATACTTGGCGAAAAGTTCTACATCCTACTTTTTAAGTGAACGCGCTAACTCAAAAAACAAAAAAGTTACAGGCTTTTAAAAGTGGGACAAACTAAAATGTAAAATAATAACCTACATATAATCCCACGAATGCTGTGATCAGCCTGTGATGGCGTGATGGCTGACGGAAAGTAGTGTGGGGACGGTGCGAGAGAGTGAGTGATAAAGAAAGAGACATTGAGGCTCGGAGTGCTTCACTGCAGCTGCACGCGCTAATAAACTTTATTGACGATTTTTGTTACTTCGGCTTGTGGTAATCGGCAGATTATATTTTTCCCGTTATCCTTGAATTATTTTCTTCAAAATAAAAAAAAAATTGACCGCGCTCGAGAATGTCCATGTGACGTTTTTTTTTGCAAGTTTTTTGTTTACGTCACGCTCAAATCGTCAGATTATTGAAATGCAGACTCTTTAGCATGTAATTAACCCACCACACCTTAATCTGATGCGCTCGAGTAAATCCAGCTATCGATTTTTTTTACTATTCTGATCAGCTGCCGTACACGCGCGGCACTATGTAGAGGGCTTAGACATGGCAGAGGACTCAACAGGGTGCAAGGTATCCCCCATATGTTATCTGCCGCGCTTGAGTAAATCACAAAATCTCCTGTTGGGCTCCCCTACTATTATAGCTGTAAGAATTCGAAATAAAAAAATTTTCTGGTACCTAAATAAGAATGTTTTATACGATAGCTGTCAAATTTTGACAGGAGAGTGTCAATTTTTTTTATCCTTTTCGTAGCAAGGGTTATAGCTGTTAAAATCCTAAATTAAAAGGTTTTTTAGTACCTAAATAACAGAGTTTTATACGATAGCTGTCAAATTTTCGCAGGTAAGTGTCAATTTTTTTTTATCTTTTTTGTAGTGTAGTTGCTGTAAGAATCCTAAATTGAAAAATTTTTCATTACCTTAATAACAAAGATCTATACGACAGCTGTCAAATTTTGACAGGTAAGTGTCAATTTATTTAAACTTTTTTCGTAGCGAGGGTTAAAGCTCTAATAATCCCAAATTTAAAAAAATTTCAGTACCAAAATAACAAAGTTCTATACGACAGCTGTCAAATTATATATACTTAAATAGTAATTCTTATTTTTTATAATTTGCGACCATTTCTATGCTGTTTAGGTATTGAACAATATATTTGAAAAAAGTAGTATTTGAGATGATGTAAACGAATATCCAATCCAAAAGTATGTCGGAGGCACGCAATTCGATTTATTAACGATCCAATATGACCTTACATTGATTTTAAAAAAATCAAAAAAATTACTTTCCAACTTTCGATCGCGTTCGCAAACAACAGTGTTTTGTAGCCCAACGTCGTCTACACGTCGAAAAAGTTTAAATCGATTAAAATGATTTTTGCCACCTGTATCGCGCTACAACGAAAAAAACATATTTTTCAACTTTGACTTTAATAACTTTTTTCCGGTACACCCTGTATATTGGAAATTGTTCCCAGAACGTGCCCCGACTATTCCTCTCTACGTACAGAAAGTTTGAATCGTTTTGCTCTAACCGTTTCCGAAGAAAAAATCGCGATTATCGAAATGTCGAACAACCTCCTACCACGTGGCGACGGATTATGGATGTCGGAACGCCATGTTTAAAATCGAGATTACAACTATTTCTAAAACATTTGGGAAAAAATATTGGTCAATAAAATTAGAAGAAGGTTCAAGGTAGATATTCCATCCAATTTAAAATCTGGAAATGTTCTTATTATTCTAGCAAGTCAAGCCGAAAATACCCATTTTTCGCCATTTTTGACAGCCGGATTTTTAGTATTAATTTACATCTAAATCAAGGCCCACTTAGTCAAAAGTGAATGGTGTTAGAATTTGTAAATTTTGCCTGTTTCCGCACCCAAAAAAGCGACTTTTCTCGAATTTGCAAATATATTTTTATAAGTTTAGATATGCAGGAGTGTTGAGAAGATATCAGCGCGTCTTTTGGGAGAAAAATAAAACGGTTTTGTTAAAAATTGAATAATTTACAGTCGATGTAGTAAAACGTCAGCTGAAAATACCTCTTGATAATTCATAAATTAATTTTTTTGAGCCACAAAATATGTTTTTCCAGAGCGCGTTTATTATGCAAACTAAAGCTTGTTTTTCGGTCGATATGGTGGACCAAGAAAATTTTTTAAAAGTTATATATAGACACTTGCAGAAGTATTTAAGCAAACCAGTGCGACGCCAACCGAAATTACGGGACTTAAAATTCATGAGCTGCCGTTTTTTCCGTATTAAAGATAAAGAAACGAAAAAATATCTCTGAAATACAATTTGACGAGCTTTATTCGCTAAAGTATACAACGTTTCGATCAAAAGTCGTTTTCCGTACGAAAAAAAATAAAAACAGCGAAAAAATCACGCCTTATTCTGTGGTTTCCAGTTTCTTACCATTTTCGGCAATTTCCATTCCAGTTAGGTATAGAACGATGTATTGGATAAAGGTAGTTTTTGAGATGGCCTAAACGATTATCCAAACCGAATGTCGATCAGATGCACACAATTCGACTTATTAGCGATCAAAGAGGTACCATTTTTGACCAAATTTCGACTTTGAAAAAATCAAAAAAATTACTTCCAATCTCTCGATCGTGCTCACAAACAATAAGCTTCTGTAACTCGCGGTCCTCTACACGTCCAAAAAGTTTCAATCGATCAAGTTCATTCCTGGGACCACGGTGTGGGGCGCGTGAAACCCGACTTTTTTCGACTTTGACGTTTAATAACTTTTTTCCGGTACACCCTGTTTATTCGAAATTTTCACACAACATACCCCCACCATTCCTCTCTAAACTGAAAAAGTCTCAGTCGTCCTACTCTAACCGTTTCCGAGAAAAAAAATCGCAAATGTGAAAATGTCGAAACTGATGACGACGACGACGCCGACCACGGCGACAACATACATACATATTTTAAATGTTGCCGCCTATATAGTGCGAAATTTTCAAGAGTCGGTCAGGGTTGTCGTGATTCCGCGTGATGGAGACGAATAACATATCGCGGAAAGCGATATATGTTAACTAGACTGGGTACATATCATTAATCGTTCAGCCGAGAGTGCATTTATTATTAGTACCTACCAAAATAAATTTACAATTACAATAAAAGAATATTTTTATTTCTTTTTTCTATATTTGATATTGCTTTTTTTGCCTCACGTTCCTGCGGAACGTGAAGGGGAAACATATCGCCAGATTGTCATTATAACAACTGACCGAAACTAGACAATGGTGCAAAATTTCCGTTTTCTGGTATAGACAGGTAGTTTTCGGGGGCGGCGCCGTACAATGCTCGACGTCCCGTTTCCAATGCCGCCTCGCTCGGACTTTTCGTTACGGAGATAATATGATATTTAATATTATGATATTGATATTTATAGGTGCTCTTTAAACTCGCACACCTTTGTGCAATGTGGGATATACTTTACATATTTGCTCTATAAAAATATGTTAGTATTCAATCGATTAAAACATAAGCAAAAAATTATGCTTATATAGAACCTATCAATTATCAACTAATAAATTTGTAGAAATATTATTGTACCGAGCCCTTCGGGCACGGCACTGTTCTAGTTCGATCGTTTAATTATACGACAGCTGTCACCTTGACAGGTACGTGCCATTTTTTTTTAGCTTTTTCGTAGCGAGAGTTATAGCTGTAAAAATCCCAAATTAAAAAGTTTTTCAGTACCTAAATAACAAAATTCTATACGATAGCTGTCAAATTTTGTCAGGTTAGTGTCAAATTTTTTTTTAGCCTTTTCATAGCAAGGGTTATAGCTGTAAGAATCTTAAATTGAAAAATTTTTCAGTACGTAAATAACAATGTTTTATACGACAGCTGTCAAATTTTGACAAGTATGTGACAATTATTTTTTAGCTTTTTTGTAGCGAGGGTTATAGCTGTAAGAATCTTAAATTGAAAAATTTTTCAGTACGTAAATAACAAAGTTTTATACGACAGCTGTCAAATTTTGACAGGTATGTGTCAATTATTTTTAGCATTTTGTTGCGAGGGTTATAGCTGTAAGAATCCGAAATTTAAAAAAAATTCAGTACCTAAATAACAAAGTTTTATACGATAGTTATCAAATTTTGACAGGTAAGTGTCAAATTTTTTTAAGCTTTTTGTAGTGAGGGTTATTGCTGTAAGAATCCTAAATTGAAAAATGTTTCATTACCTAAATAACAAAGTTCTATACGACAGCTGTCAAATTTTAATAGGTAAGTGTCAATTTATTTAAACCTTTTTCGTAGCGAGGGTTAAAAAGCTGTAATAATACTAAATTAAAAAAATTTTCTGTACCAAAATAACAAAGTTCTATACGACAGCTGTCAAATTATGACAGGCGAGTGTAAATTTTTTTAAGCTTTTTTTATATAGAGGATTATGGTTGTAAGAATCCGAAATTTAAAAAATTTTCAGTACCTAAATAACAAAGTTTCATACGACAGCTGTTAAATTTTGACAGGTAAGTGTCATTTTTTTTTAATCTTTTTCGTAACGAGGATTATAGCTGTAAGAATCCTAAATTGAAACATTTTTCAATACCTAAATAACAAAGTTCTATACGACAGCTGTCAAATTCTGACAGGTAAGTGTCAATTTTTTTAAACTTTTTTCGTAGCGAAGTTTATAGCTGTAAGAATCCTGAATTGAAAATTTTTCAGTACCTAAATAACAAAGTTCTATACGACAGCTGTCAAATTTTGACAGGTCGTGTAAATTTTTTAAAACTTTTTTCGTAGCGAGGGTTATAGCTGTAGGAATCCTAAATTGAAAAATTTTTCAGTACCTAAATAACAAAGTTCTATACGTCAGCTGTCAAATTTTGACAGGTAGGTGTAAATATTTTTAAGCTTTTTTCATTTACAGGTTTATAGCTGTAAGAATCCGAATTTAAAAATTTTCAATACCTAAATAACGAAATATTAAAAAAAAATAAAAAGACGCGCCTGGAATTGAACCCGGAATCTAATCATCGTGACCACAAGTCGTAACCTATTATATACCACTAGACTGGGTACATATCGCTAATCGTCAGCCGAAAGTGCATCTAATATTAGTACTAAAAAAAATGTACAATAAAAAATACTTTTCTTTTCTTTTTCTCTATTTACTATTGCTTTTTTTGCCTCACCTTCCTGTGGAACGTGAAGGGGAAACATATCGCCAAATTGTCATTATAACAACTGACAAAAACTAAAAAAAAGGGTGCAAAATTTCCGTTTTCTCGTATAGATAGGTAGTTTTTGAAGACGGCATCGTATTGTGCTCGATGTCCCGTTTCCAATGCCGTCTCGCTCGATTCGCTACGACTTTTCGTTACGGAAATATATTATATTTAATATTATGACATTGATATTAACATTGAACCTATCAGCACCGGCACTTTTTTAAATCGCACAGCAAACGTATATGCAATGTGGAATATACTTTCCAAGTTTGTCCTATAAAAATATGTATTCAATAAATTTAAACATAAGTAAAGAAACTATTTTTACATTGATAGCTGATAAATTAGTTTAAAAGCTTATTGTGCCGAGCACTTCGGGCACGGCACTGTTCGAGGTCGTTTATTTTATTTCATACTTTTTAAATTTTTTACAAAAATTTACAAAACCATTTGTTAGCAGCCTCTAATAATTATTGTAAAGCATTTCGATTTGCGATAAAAAAGATATGTTTAGTTTCTTCAGAACCCAAGTTCGTTTTTTTTGTACCGAGGATTGTCGCTGTAAGAATTCAAAAGCTTCCCGATTTTTCCGTATTAAAAATAAAGAAACAAAAAAAATATTTTTCATTGTAGTTTGCTCTCTTCGCTAAGGTATATAACATTTCAATCAAAAATTGTTCTCCGTACGAGAAAAAATAAAAACCGCATAGAAAACTTGTCTAAAATAGCTTATTTTATTTGTTTACAATTATTAACCATTTCTATTACTGTTAGGTATAGAACAATATATTTGAAAAAAGTAGTATTTGAGATGACCTGAACAAATCTGCAAACCAAAAATATGTGGGACGCACCCAATTCGATTTATTAACGATCCAACATGACCCTACATTGATTTTAAAAAAATTTAAAAAATGACTTCCCAACTTTCGATCGCGTTCGCAAACAACGTTGTTTTGTAACCCAACGTCGTCTACACGTCGAAAAAGTTGAAATCGATTAAAATGATTTTTGCGAATTAATAATTAATTTAGGTACATCAATATCAAGGCACTCTCGTTAAAAGAGAATGGTGTTAGAATTTGTAAATTTTGCCTGTTTCCGCACCCAAAAAAGCGACTTTGCTCAAATTTGCGAATATATTTTGATAAGTTTGGACATGCAGGAATGTTAAGAAGTAATCAGCGCATGTTTTGGCAGAAAAATAAAACGGTTTTGTTAAAAATTGAATAAGCTACAGTCGATATAGTTAAACGTCTGATGAAAATATCTCTTGAAAGAACATAAATTATTTTTTTTGAGGCACAAAATATGTTCTCCCAAAGCGCGCTTACAATACAAATTAAAGCTTGTTTATCCGTTGATATAGTGTACCAAGAAAAAACTCGAAAAGTTATATATAGATACTTGCAAACGTGTTTAAGCGAACCAATGCGATGCACAACCCCAATTCCGATGTGAATTTCCAGAAGTTTGCCGTTTTTTTCGTATTAAAGAAAGAGAAACGAAAAAATATCTTTTAAATACAATTTGACGAGCTCTATCCGCTAAAGTATACAACGTTTCGATCAAAAGTCGTTTTCCGTACGAAAAAAAATAAAAACGGCGAAAAAATCACGCCTTACTCTGTGGTTTCCAGTTTTTTACCATTTTCGGCAAATTCCATTCCAGTTAGGTATAAAAGGATATATTCGAAAAGGGTAGTTTTTGAGATGGCCTAAACGATTATCCAAACCGAATGTCGATCGGATGCACCCAATTCGACTTATTAGCGATCCAAGAGTACCATTTTCGACCAATTTTCAACTTTAAAAAAATCAAAAAAATTACTTTCAAGCTTTCGATCGCGCTCACAAACAATAGGTTTCTGTAACTCGCGGTCCTCTACACGTCCAAAAAGTGTGAATCGATCAAGTTCATTCCTGGGGCCACGGTGTGGTACACGTCCAACCCGACTTTTTTCGATTTTGGGGTTTAATAACTTTTTTCCTGCACACCCTGTATATTCCAAATTTTTACACAACGTACCCCCACTATTCCTCTCTAAACCCAAAAAGTTTCAATCGTCCCACTCTAGCAGTTTCCGAGAAAAAAAATCGCAAATGTGAAAATGTCGAAAACCACGACGACGAAGACGACGACAACATACATACATTATTTTTACCGAAGCGCCGTATAACATATCGCGGTCTAGCGCGATATGTAACTAGCCTTTATCTCTAAAAGTTCATTATGACACCCAGTATCAGTTTAATATCAATTTGACAGCTGTTTGACAGGTGTCAGTATACTGGATGCTGGGATATTTTTAAACTTTTATTCCTTACACCACAGTCCGGTAAACTGGACACTTAATTATTAGACAGGAAAAGCAAATACGACCCATTAAAAATGTGAAGTAAACAAAGAAGAAAACACAGTAAACACAAAAGGGGTTATATTAATGAAGAAATTAACCAAAATATTTTCCTAATAAAATAAAACCTCCTTAAAACATGAATGAACGCAGAGCCCAGGTCTGTCAGGACAAAGAGAACAAAAATACCTGGTTTTTCTGACGAAAGATGAGACTGATCGGTCGGTCCTGCACCATGTTCCCCAATAAGGGCCATAATAATCTCTCCCTATAAATTCCAAGAGACGGATATTTTGATCTTTTAATTTTCCGCATTTGTAACACGAGTTCCAAGTTCAAAGAGAAATTAAATGCAAAAAAAGGTTTTCTAGGGGTTGAGTAGTAGGCTTACATTTGGTCAGATCTGTCAATCCCAGACATGTTTTTATTATAGTCTTGCTCACCTAAAGGTTTAATTTTCACTAATCCCCTCTTTGTTTGAACCCCTATCATTTTATGCCTGTGTTTTGTGCTAATCATCCTGACATTTTGTTTGCCTTTCCAATTCGTAACTAGTACCGGACCCTCTCTTCCAAATTACTTCGCGTTTTTTCATTTTTTTTCTTTACCACTTCCTTTGGATGTCCTTTCCTATTTTCACGTCTTTATTCGAATTAATTTAAAATTTTTGGCGCGAAATTATACATAGCCCACAGCCGAAATTACAATTCATTCACCGAGCCTAGCTTTTTGCAAGTCTCATTAAAACCACATTTTAGTGTCCAGTTAAATGTACGCGGGCTCTCAGTAGAAACCAATATGTCTAGTATACTGGACGATGGCATTCAACCTGTTAAATAAGATTTTCGTCGGTCTTGAATAATAGTACCTACACTTAAATAGTAAAACGCTTGAGCGAAAAAGTGGAAAACAGCATGGTAAATAATTCGATAAGAAAAATTCATATCGATACAACTTGGAAACTTTGGGGACTCATTTTTTAACATTCTATTATTTATATATTCAATTGTTTTTAACCAGTATTATAATTATTAATAAATAAATTGACTGTCTTGCAAGAATAATAATTTAAATTATTTATGTAATAATAGTCGCTTGTCTGGTGGGGAATTCTACTGGTTAAGGTCAGCGGGTCCGAACTGTTGTAGAGTCATTAAGCGTAAGTAAGCGCGGTAAGTAAATGTGCGAAGTTATAGTGGAGGATGCTATAATAATATGCTATTCAATATGAGTATTCTGGATATTTCAAATAAAAGCCAGTTTTCTAGAATGATAGGATTAGCCATGGGAATAAACAACATAATATAACCAATTCATCAGTTTACGAACTACTGTTATTGACCAAGCGATTAAAACCACTTTTTTGCTTTGTTACGGAAACTTGATATATTAATTCGTCCATATCGATATTTTTTTTTGCATATCAATATTCAATATTAAATTTTTAATATCGCTCAGCTCTATACTATATTATAATAACGCATGTTTCCTATTTTCGTCGGTTTGTCGCTCTGCCTGTTGACTCAAAAAAGTATTCAGGACAATTCCACATACCGTGTGCGTTATTAAATTGTTTTAAATTATAATGTTGTAGCTCGAGAAGAATAATATTTTGTGAACTCATTTTGTGCCTTTAGTAAATCCAGGCACAGTTTAAACCAGAGATACAAAGTGATTCACGGTAAAAAATACATTTTTTTTTATATAAAAAAATATTTGATAGTTTACCTAGATCTTGATATACTTAATTGATTTGCTAGAAAAAATGCGGACAGGGTGGATTTTTGTTATGTGAACTTCTTTTAATAAAGACTATTATTTATATAATTACATATAAATCAAAAATTTTTCTTAAATAATAATATGTAATTCTAAAAGTTCTAATGAATTTTAAAGGGTTCTACAAAATTCAATATTGTAATTTCTTAGTTGGATCGTATTAGTTTGAAGGTGGCTATTAGTTTCCCCTAACTTGATACAGGGTAACGTTAACGCATATTGACCATTTGCACTATTTGTAAATATGAAAATGAGAATATATTATTGTTCAGTCTGTATCAAATAGACATAGATTTTTCAAATAGATAATGCAATACTAACTAATATACTGCCCTGTTAAGGTAAAGGGCAGTAAGTGCAAAACAATGATTTTGAGTTATTGTCAATTTAGTTTATTTTCTTCTACACAATTTATTTTTTATTGGATTTTCAGTAAAAAAGTATTAAAGAACGTTACTAAATATGTCTTATTTTTTCACAAAACGGAAAATTCCGTAATTTTGATTTTTGATGAAAATTCATCAGCTACCTACTGCTGTTTGGCTTAACACTAGTATAATATCAAGTTGCTATTTTTTGAAGTAACATCCCAGCAAAAGGCAGTAACTAAGTAAACAGGTAAATACTGCTGTTTACCTTCACATTTAAATTTATATTTAATTGTGTTGGCACACAGCAATAAGTTGTTAAGTTACTGCTTGTTACCATAACATGAAGAGTCATATTGTTAGTTACTGCCTTTTGCCATAGGTGATTCTGGCATAAGTTGATTCTTAATCGGCTTTAAACCCTGTGTGGACCTAGGGTAGTTACTGCTTAGGCATGCAACATGAATATCTCATTTTTGACAAAAATGTTACTTACTGCCTTAACAGGGCAGTATAGTAAAATTAAAGAAACAATTTAAACCCAAAAACATATTAATATTATTTTTAAATTGACTTGGAACAAGGACTTTGTTCCAAGCACGTGGGTGTGAACATCTGCTTCTCTGCTAATTACTGAAATGTTAAATATTTTAATGAACTTTACTAATTTTAAATTAAAAACCTGCGGGGTTACTGAGTTTACAACCTCAGTACCCCACTAAACAAAAAAATTGTTTTGACTACAACTTTAATTCTGGTAAATTTTGTCCTCACAATGACAATTTCCTTCCTAATTATGCTTTTTTAAAGACCTTTTTTTAAATATTCTTCGACACCTTTTTTAAAAAATTCTTTTTTTCTTTTCCCCCCAGTTTATTTGGTTGGTTTAGACCTTATTTACTGACTTCTCACATACTCAGTATATTTTTAAATTTCATCAATTTCTTCATAATATTATGTTTGATATGTTTTGATACATTAAGGTTCGACACCATTTTCTCTCCTGCTAAAACCATCAGCACTAAGTTTTATTTCTGTCTCCTGATGATGAACGTCACTACGTTCGAAACATGTAGAGACTTTTCCTAAATAATTTAATTTATTATTAAACTTTGTGGAGGAAGACTTTGAGTTTTTTCTTTCGTTCCTATACCTAGGTATAGTATTAAGCTATGTGTACAAGAATGTTACAATAATACTCAAATTAAACAACTAATGGAATTCGTTTTTTTCCTATACCCATCATTACAGCAAACCCAAAATATAGGTACCTTGTTTTGAGCAGTTAATACCTAATCTATATAGATACAAAGTTTCTTCAGCCCCCGGTAAGTTGGAGCTTTGGAGCCAATAAACAGACAGGTAGACCGACTGAAATGGGAATATGGTTTTATGATTTAGGGATCCTAAAACCTCGAGAGTCGACATTAGATACCTAATAGATATCTCAAAAAAAAAACTTTCCGTTTCTATTAAAGTGATGTTTTATGGACTTTAGAAACAAAGTACTTACTGAAACTTAAATTTAATTTTAAGTACACATATTTTATACTTAAGACTTGTACTTAAATTACTAAAATATATGGGTAACATTAAAAAAGGCGTCCTCAAAGTAATCCTTGAAAATAGATTTGCACGTCCTAAATTTGGCTATTAATTAGGTTAAAATAGTGGTAATTTACGACGTTGCAAAGAACAATACTTTCTCTTTCGAAAAAAATGAAAAGGACTTTAGAAACAAAGTACTTACCTATTGAAACTTAAATTTAATTTCAAGTAGGTACACATATTTTATACTTAAGACTTGTACTTAAATTACCAAAATATATGGGTAATATTAAAAAAAGACGTTCTCAAAGTAATCCTTGAAAATAGATTTGCACGTCCTAAATTCAGCTATTAATTAGGCTAAATAGTGGTAATTTACGACGTTGCAAAGAACAATACTTTCTCTTTCGGTTAAAGTAAAAAGGACTTTAGAAAACAAAGTACTTACTGGAACTTAAATTCAACTTCAAGTACCTACACATATTTTATACTTAAGACTTGTATTTAAATTGGTAAAATGTACGGGTAACATTAAAAAAAATACATCCTCAAAATAAGCCTTAAAAATAGATTTGCATGTCTTAAATTGAGCTATTATTTATGTTAAATAGTGGTAATTTACGACGTTACGAAGGCAACTTTAACGACGATTTTTTGATCGTTAGTTAAGTACGTCTTATTTGTATTTATTACTTTAGTAAGTACTACTTTAGAGTATGGTACTGATACCTAGGTACTAGTACTTGTTACTTTTATTTATTACATTTTACCAATACCTATAACTAACTGCTCTGTATATAATGCCGAAAATTCATTATTGTGTCTTTAAAATTATCCAATTCCTATTGCCAAGAATACCAATGTGCTCACTTTTACCACGAATGACTTTAATGAAAAGATTGAAGATTATAATAATTTGTTTTAAAATTCCATTTCAATACAAGCGAGTTTTACAGTAATACGTGTAAACAGCAACATGTTGTTGTGCGCGATATTTTAATTATTTGGTGAAAAATACTAATTTTAGAACATATGAGTGTTTTCAAATAATGACATTTAGTGCATTTAATAAAAAATATATTTGCCTCTTTAATTTTATTACAATCTTTTTAGATATCATTATTATACAGTAAGTTTAAACTTTTCTTTTACTTCCAATATAAATAAAGAGCAATATTTTTAGGATACCACTAGATTATTTTTGTAGAAATTATGCAATTATGTGCCGATTATTGCGAGTTTACTTACATTGTAGTAAATGCGACAAATACTCCTTCTTGATAATACATGTTTAAAAGTTACATACCGACGGCGAATTCTGCCAATCATTTTTAGAGGACAAAGACCCTGTTAGGTAATTAGAAGGTAAATAAACTTTTTGAATAATTTAATCCAAAGAGAACATAAATCAACGAATGTAAAATAGCCCATTTATTGTCATCCCCTCGCTGTCATAGAACTTTTCAGTCTGAAAATGTTTAGTTATCCACTAATGCCAAAGTTACTCGTTTAATTAATCTTTATCGGTGATATTTTCCATAGCAAATATTTTTCTTTACCGTCAAGAATAAAAGTCAAAGTACCAAAATTTAATACGTTTCTCAAAGCAAGTCGTTTTTCACTAAACGGTATAAACACAATGCGCTAGTGGAAAGTACCCAAGAGCGGTGGTAAACCCTTAAATACCATACCAGGACTGTGTTGGTCATGTGATGGATTTTCAAATGCAAGTTTTCGTGTTAAATTAAATTGAAAGTAAATTTTAGTTAGGGAAAAGTTTATGGTTGGCCAATGATAAAAAATTAGGAACATTTTTTTAATTTACTTTTTTCACAAATAGCAGGAATTTAAAGTCATTAAAAATGGCTGTTGTTTTGCAGCTCCATATTTCTTAGCCTTAAACAAATTTCCTATATATGTTAAACAAAATTTATTAATTTCGTTTATAGATTCCTCGTAGAGAAAGAAAGTTAAAAACGTCTTTGATAGATGTCGATGTATTAGAGTCCCTAGATTACGAAAAACATGTTTCCCATTTCCGTCGGTCTGTCTATTGGCTCTAAAATTTACTTTTATTATTTTTAATGTGTTTCCCTAGAGTATTGTTAGTTTTAAAAGCAATAATAATATTCAAGTTATTTAAATTAGTGCTAATATGACCTATATGAAGAGAAGAGAAATAACTTTATAATTATTTTTATTATTGTTTGCTGTTGGAAAAACTAATTTTAAAGCCTTTTTGTACAATTTTTTATTTAGTATTTTATCTATTGTTATCTCGGAATAACCATTATTTATGTAATGCAATTTGCTTAATAATATTTAATTTAGTTTGAAATTAGTTTTGTTTAAAGGTAATTTACTACTCGATGTATCATACTAATAAGAAAGAAGCTAATTTATGTTGTATTGGATGGCAAGATGTATTATCTATAGTAGTATCAGTGCGAGTAGGTTTATGGTAGGTATATTGAAAAATCATGTTTATTTTCGGATTTTTTTATGGTTAGGTCTAAAAAGTTATTAGAATTATTGATTTCTTTTTCAATTGTAAATTTTATATTGTTATGTATATTATTTATGAATTCTTAAAACTAATCTAATTGTTTTTCGATACCTATAAATCAAGCCAATACATTGTCTACATATCTATACCAATAAAGAAGTTTTTTAAACAGAGGATGTTTCGAAATAATGGACTCTTTATAGTCCATAGAGATTTTAGCTAGGAGGGGACTTAAAGGGTTACACATAATAAGACCTTCTTTACTAGTATAAAATTCGCCATTAAATTCGAAATAGTTTTGCTATAAACAAACCTCTAAAATGTTCAAAATTTCTTGTTTTCAACAGGATTAACTTTATTTTTTAATTACAATTTTTCGACTAGTTTTACAGAGTCTATTAAAGGGATACTAGGGAATAAGTTATACATGATTTTTCAATATACCATAAACATAACACATCTCGCCATCCAGTACAACATATATTAGCTTCTTTCTTTAGTATGGTACAACGACTAGTAACATTGCCTTTAAACAAAACTAATTTTCAAACTGAATTAAATAAATATTATTAAGCAAATTGCAGTAAATAATGGTTATTCCGCGATAACAATAGATAAAATACTAAATAAAAAATTATACAAAAAGGCTATAAACTTAGTTTTTCCAACAGCAAACAATAATAAAAATAATTATAAAGTTATTTCTTACATAGCACTAAAATAAAAAACTTTTTAAAAAACTTGAATATTAATATTGCTTTCAAAACTAACAATACTTAAAAATAAGAAAAGTAAAAAAATAAATATCTGGTGTTTAAAAATTAAAAGGTAATGATTGCTCTAAAGTTTATATCGGACAAACAGGCCGAAACTTCGAAAACGGATTAATGAACATCATGCTAGTTTTATAAAAAACAAAACAGATTCTAACTATTTTAACCATCTGTTGAAAGTAAATCATATATTTAACCATAACTACGATATCTTGCATATTAAAAACAAAAGTACAAAATTAAATTTGCTTGAATCCTTAGAAATTAGCAGACTTAAAAATAACCATACTCTGCTCAATACCGGGTGTAGTTTAGTATTATTGTTTATACTTCAGTACAACTAATAAAATACCCGAAACAAATTAGTATAAAGCTGGGACTAGTAGTGAAAGGTAGTGATATAGGTGCTTTTTAACAAACTAATAATCCTATAAAATCCACGTGACCAAAAGAATGAAAAGTGTAAGATCATAAAAAACACATATATTTTCTTAACCAAAAAAATATCATGTGCTATAATTTTGGGATCTGTAAGTCCTTTAACTTGCCCGCATCTTTCAATAATTAATATTTTTATTATATTCGCGTAAGAGTCATGAAAGCGAAAATCATGAAGACAGAAATAATAAATACTTGAAGCTTTAAAAATATGTATTTATATACATTTCAAATATGTACTTAAAAGAATTATGACTTACAAATGGCCTTATCCCTATAAATAAATTCATTATAAACATCATTGGTATCCTGAATTAGGCCCTTTATTAAAAATTTCTAATCTTTTCCTGGAGACAATTATTAAAAATACTGTAAGCATCTAGTTTGAATAGAAGAGATCTGATAATTATTACGTCGTACCATTATCCGCGCCAGTCGTGCGGCCGATTATAATGTTATATTTGTTTCGATTACTTAAATAGAAAAAAAAAAGCTTAGAAACAGGAAACAAGGCGCGAGATATCATTTAAGTAGATGCGGCGGCGTGCCGACCTTCAGTCCGATTCTCTTCGACTTGTCGATTTTTTCTGACGTAGATCTCTGGTTTAGGTTGAAGAGCGAATTTTGTTTAATCTTTTGGTCAGTAAATAATTTAAACTTTGAAAAGCTCAAACGGTATAAAATTGTTATTTTCTTCTGTATGGTAGGATAAAAATCAAAATTTGGTGACAAAGCCTGTTACTGACAAACAAAGTCAAAGGGCAGAATAATGATTGTCCTTATCTATTTGAGTATTGGATTAGTACATTTTACAACCGTGCATGCAAAAATTATTTGCATCAAAGAGGGCCTTGCATCTAAAGACGTAATGCTTAGCCGTACAGCTTAATACCTGTTGGGTGTCAGTAACTACCTGAATTAACAATCAATCAGTTATTCCGTCATCTATGACAGTCGTTACAAGTAATTTGATTTACTGCTAATTTTTCCAACTTTTTGAACAATTCACACAATATTACGGAACAGCACAAAACATTCATGGTTGAAGCGTATTTTCGAAACGGGGTTAGAGTAAATGGTCTGTGCATGAACGATTTTCACAAACATTTTCCTAACGTTGCTTTTATTGCTGGGGATTTTTATCATTGCCTGAAAAGAACCATGCCTGTATTTAGAGAAACAGGTTCTGTACAACACAAAAAAGGAGCAGAAAGACTATCTGTAAGAACAGAAGACCTTGTTGCAAACGTTCGTGAAATAATGCAAAATACGCCAACAAATTGCATAAGACGCATTTCCCAAGAAGTGGGAAGATCTTATGGAACATGCAGGACTATTCTTCAGAAGCAGCTAAATTTATGTCCTTATAAAGTGCAAGTATTTTAAGAAGACCACTATTTTTAAAACACAAATTGCAAAATTAGAACAATAATTACAAGAAAGGATTATCCAAGAATGTGGTAACATTTCTCCAGAGATGCTGGTAAACACTTTCGAAATTATGAAGAGACCTGTGAATTTATGCTTGGAGCATGGCGGCGGCCAATTTCAGCAATTTATGTAATTATTTTTCTTTTTCTTTCTGTATATTCTTACTTTGTTAATTTTGTAAACAACAAAAATAAATTTGTATTTGTCTACTTATTTTATTACTCATTAGTTTGGCATATCATGTCATAATATGAATTTGACAAAATTTTAACCTAGATTTGGTTATATAAGTATATCGTCCCAATATCATTGTGATCTAAACCAAGCCTTACGATTTTTAATCCAAGCCCTCTTTTATGCAAATAATTTTTGCTGGCACGGTATATTGTAATGTACACAAAAAGTGGGACAAAATATCTGTGCGTTTTTGCAGTTGCACTGCTTAGAAGAGCATCCTGGTTTGCAGCAACAACAAGCCATTTTTAAAGTAATTTCAGGAGCTATCGATTTAGAGTTTGTTATTGGTCACAGTGAATATTTTTTCTGACCCAGACCCAAACCAAAGAATTTTTTTTAACTAACCATTCTTGAATTTGAATGTAGACCCTGGAATAATGATTTTTTGCGGACTATTAGGCAACTATGCCAGATGATATTGACATTAATGTAGTTATTTTCGCAATAAATGGATTATGAACTTCTATCCAATCAAGTATACATATACCTTTGTTAAACCTCTACTTTAGGTTAGTCCTTCTTTTGATTTCATTGATCGTATTAATACCTGCTCAGTCCACAAACCTAATCAAAACTTATCACAACTGCATGCATTGTATTTTCTACATTGTTCATCTGAGCTGATTTGGCATAAAGATGTCCACTCAAATGGAAATATTGAAACATAATTTTTACGCAGTACCAATAAAGTTTAAAATTGCGGTATCTTTCTGCATAAAAGAACATTTTTATTAGCTTAAGCATTTGTAATGTATTTTCAGCTTACTTATAACTTGCTGCATCAATAAGAGACGGGTCAACTTCTTTCAATATATTACGATTTCCCCTCTCCATAGGTTTGAGAAGATTAATTGAATTTTATTAGTAAAAGCGAAATAGCCAACTGTGTAAGTAAATGGAATTTTACAGAACGAGCATGGGAATTAGTAAGCATGGCTGAATGCTATTTTTGGCATAAATGGTACCTACTAATTATAATGGTCACGACTTAGTCCAACTCATTAAACTAGTTAAAAACAAAATAGGTGAATCGATAGGCGTACTACTTGAACAGTGGTCTGTTGACAAAGAAAATAGCACAATTTATCAAGAATAATAATAAAGATATGAAAAAACTTAATATTTGTGTCGAATAGTTCGTGTTTTCGATCGACGTTTTAAGTTCTAATTCAGGATATCAATGCTGAATATGATAAATTCGGTTATAGTGACAAGGCCCAATGTACGTCTCTTTTTCTCTCTCTTCATTATTACTTATTTAAAATGCAAGTTTTTTAAACTTTAATTATTTATTATTTTTCTGTCTTAAAAATTTTCGCTTTCAGTAACTGTTTGGGAATATGGCAAAAATATTAATTTTGACGATGAGGGCAACTTTAAGGACCTACAGACCAAACTACAGCATATGATTTTTTTGTTAAGTAAATATGTATGTAAAAGTACCTACCGATTTTCAAGATGGTGGACCGAATTTAAGGTCTTTTGGTCGCGTGGATTTTATGGGAACAAGGACCTAAAACTTTTCCTTCCTACTAATTTGTTCCGGGACCCCCCATATAAACGGCTTAGTTGTACTGGAGTAAGAGTGGTCATTTAGCATGGCTAATGGGACAAAGAACAACGGCGATTCCGGGTATTGGTGAGCCACTTATGGAGGTTACCTATCTTAAATAATATTTGAGTATTGTCATTGACAGCTACCTTAAATGGGACCAACATGTTTTATGTTTGTATAAAAAGTCGCAAAAAAAAAGGTAATTAAAAACAAAAGTTGAGTTTTGAATTTTTTTGGAAGATGTTAGAGGGGTAAATGGTTTATTTCTAAAAAAAAGGTAAGCTGTAAATTTTATTGTCTCTGTTTGTTTCTTAGATTTATAATCTCACAGGGGGGAGGCGCAAACGGCGTTGATTTCTAAAAAAAGAGGTCAGCTAAATATTATATTGCCTCTGTTTCTTATTTTTATAATTTCAAGGAGAGGCGTGCGGTGAACATTTTATTTATAAAAAAGTCAGCTGTACATTATTATCACTGTTTCTTTCTAATCTTTGTAATATCAGGGGGTACTCTCCCACCCCAACTTTGTAATATTAGAACTGTATATATTGTCACGGTGTGTACATTTTTGCACTTTAATAATATAATTTTTAAAAAATAAGGATGTTACATGATCACCAGACCAGAGCAAGCATAAATAAACTATTAAATATTTATAATATAACTAGGACAACAGTGATGCAACATTTTGTAACATACGGGTCTAAAATTATATAACCTTAACTGACAAAAGGCAATTTAAAAAACAATTTAACAACTATCTTTTTGAGAGTATTGTTAGTTTTATGCGGTTATTTTAGTGATCTTATTTTGTTTTTCTCAATTTCCCGCATTAAAAAGTGATACTATTAGGAATGTATGGTTTTTCTGAATATACATTTTACTTATATCATAAACTTATTTACTAATATGTTCAGTGTAAACTAAACATATACAGGATACAGGTGTGTGTGTGTGTGCAGGGCCGGAGCTAGAGCTGAATAGGCCACGGGGCAAAACAAATTTTGGGGCCCCTTATTGAAATTACTTTTGATAATACCACAGTATTAATGTCGGGTAAGAATAACAGTATTTTGTTAATGTAGATATTTATTGTATCTTATACCAACTTGTTGGAACAACTATTACTAGAATCTGGCAATCTTCTATACATAGAATCTACGTAAACACCGCGCTCTCATAAAATTTTGTCACAAACGCAAGAACTTACAACTAAAAACATTCTTTCTAGATTTTATAGTGGCAAATTCGTTTATCACTTTATTAAAGTCAATTTTGCGCGCTCTTCGATTTTCAATGGACAGTAGCGCTAAATTCCTGAGTCTAGTTTGTTGGAGTATTGACAAAAAAATTGTTTGCAATGTATTAATGTATTCGAATAAAGCTAAATATTTTTCTCTTCCCAACCCCTGCCGGGGGGCCCCGGGGTGCCGCCCCGCTTGCCCCGCTGTAGTGTTTGTGTGTATATTATTATTTTATTAAAGCAACTAACGTACCAATTTTAAGACCACCAGTTTAAGTTTTTGAGATTCAGAAATTCCTATAAAAGATTCAACTCTCGTTTTTACCCTCTTAGGGGTTGATTTTCAAAAAATCCCTTCTTAGTGCATGTCGACGTTATGAGAAAAATACATTTTCGAAGATTAGGGGGTTTAAGGTTGGTATTGGTTTTTGTATTAACTAAGCTACCAGCAAAGCTACAGAGCAAAATTGGCAAACAGTTTCTAAATAAACCAGCTCACTTAACCTAAACAATAAATTTCATATAAAGTGAGGTCATGCGTAAAATCACATAATTTAATACATGCATGTGTTCTGTGAAGGTCCCATGTAGTTGTAACTTACAATGGGCTTTTTCACTAAATTTTGATTTTTATTCTATCGCATAGAGAAAGAAAAAATAAAATTTTCTACGGTTTCAGTTTTTAAAGTTTTGAGTTATTTACTCAAAAAATAAATAAATAAGATACGCGCTTTAATAAAAACATTGACCCATGGCTCCCAGTTATTCAGCTGAAGGTCGAATCTGAATATCGGGCGGGTTGTTTTCTGTTTTTGAGCAGCTGTTCTTGTCTCTTTAGTTTATCAAAACAAAGATAGCAATACAATCCATTGAGGCTGATAAATAAAAGAATTGCACGGATAATAGGACGACGTAATAAGGTTTTAATCTCAAGTTTTCAAACTTTCTGCTTTCGCGGCCCATTTTTAATTATCTCTAGGAAAGGTTCGTTACCCATTAGGAAGATGTTTATATTATTATATTGGGATGTATTTTCAATAGGTTCTAATTCAGGATGTTAATCCTGAATAGGATGGATGAGTTCGGTTATTGTGAAGGCCCATTTATTTTTAAAACATTTTTGCCGTACAGTACATTAAAAAATGCAAGTCGCGAGTGCCAATGCCCAAAAGCGACGACCCGTAAAAATATATTGTATTGAATTTATACTACTAGCAAGGTTATGACATCAACGCTTTTGTTTTAGATATGCATCTGTCACCTAATTTATTCCCATTCATTGTTTTATTGAAAGTATCCGCCATATTTGCGGAAGCCGTCAACGAGAGTGATGCAGTCTACTTTCCAGTCGAAAACGTGGGAAATACCCAAGCCTATGTCACTAATCAACATGCTAAGGTACGTAATCTTTTTTTAAATACGAACTTAGATTCGGCAGGGGTCAATCATAGGAATTGGTTATTCGCTTCGCACTTTTAAAAGTAAATAATTTTGCTGCTTTATTTAACAAATAACCACATGGTACCCTAGCACAGTTTATTAAAATATTTTTATTACTAAAGTCTAAGTGTAAATTAGTGTTGTTTAAATATTTTGTCTTTTTATATAAAAGTACATCAGATACCGTACCAGTGCGAACTTACTGCTGTTAAAAAGTTCACTTTTGAGCAGTCTATAGTACCTACATTAATATTCGAAAAACATCAAGAAACCACCCTTAGTGAAAAATGCGTTCGACGAAAAATAATTTATATGTAGTAGTAGTAGTGACATGTTTTATTTAACAAAAAGCTACGATTAAATATTTTTTCATACATTATTATAGATTTATTTTTAAATTTTAAAACGTAACCTTCTTTTAACAAAAACAGACAAAAAAGTTAAACATTTTGCAAATTGTATCAAATATTACGTATCCTTTTGTTTTTTAATTAAATGTAATTTTAAAGTTTTTTTTAAACAGTTTTAATAATTTTTGAGATTTAATAGAATTTTCCAAATTATTATATTCTATCAAACCTTTATAAAAAATAGATTTATAAGCTAATGTTTTAGACACTCTATCTACATAACAATTTTAATTAGTTTTTGTTTTATAATTATGATGGTCATAATTAAAAGAACAAAATTTTTTTAAACAATCAGGCATTAAATTATTTTTAATTTTATGTATAAAGATACATACCTACTAAATAAAAAATTAAATTTCTGACATTCAACCAATCTAAATTTTTCAACATAAAATTAATTTTCGTATATTTGTCATAATTTAAAATAATCCGCATTGCCTTATTTTGTAAAATTTGTAATTTATCAAATATTTCCTCACTAGCACAATATAAAATGGAAGAACAATAAAGAAAATGTGGTAATATAGTTTTTTTAGAAAACAAACTTAAATTAGAACTGTACCTACCAGAAATAAAAACTGTTTCGTAACTTTTATTATCATCATAAATATTGAACAAATATTTTATTATATTATATATCAATATAGTTTTGGGTAATTACATATAATTCTATAAGTTGGTCAATAAAAGCTCTATGAACCCAACCTCAAAACATTGTAACCTTAAGTGGTAAACAAAATATTATTATGACGTTCATTCGACATCGCGTAGAAGATAATAAAACGCATAGGTATGTATTATATAAGCATTGTTAAAACATCTTTGAGAAGTGACGAGTTTTCTCTATTAATTTAAAATGTAAGGTTGTAGGACAGTCGGAGATGTTATGGTACTTAACATCTACATGTTACTAGAAACTAACGTTACAGTTATACATTGTTGTGCTAGCTGGGCTATGTCAGTGAATAATATATTGCATATAATTAAATAGAAATTTCACATGAAATAGCTATCTGTTTACATACCATAAAATCCTTAGAGTGACACCATATAATATTGTATTTTTTATAGGTTCCGATTTCAAGCATAGACTTAGCATCCATACGGGGAACAAGTATATACGAAAAGTATGTTAATGAAATCATTGCTACTGGTGTATCCAGACTTAGTGTAACATTGAACAGGCTATTAACCAATCAGGAAAAGAGGACTAATGCTGTATTTTCCCCATTAAGTATATCAGGTAATTATTTTATATGTATATTTCCAGGATTTTATGTTTAGACGGTGATATCACATTAACTCTAAATTTTTGAATATAGGAAACATAATTATAGAAGAAAATTGATATATTCCCCAGCAAATTATGAAAAAGTTTAAAATTAAGAACTGATTTTCAAATTGAAATTTTAATTTTTTTGGCCTAATTTTCTTTCTGTTTAAACATCACACAAAAATTAGATGAATTGTCAATTTTAGGTGCGTTGGCACTGGTACTATTAGGAGCGAATGGTGAAACTTTCAAAGAGATATCTAAGCTTATGGGCCTCGCATCTGGCATTACGGATCTTAGCACAAAATCACAAATTGTCCACGAACAGTTTGGTAGACTAATTAATACTATAATTACTTCATCTGGTTTCAATATTGGTGAACACATTAACGTTGGTACTGCCGTATTTGTACAATCTGGGTATCCAGTAAGTATCACTAGTAAAATTATTTTATAACTTTTAAACGACATTAATTCGTCCTGTTTTGAACATTTTTAATCTTAGTTTACGTACGTTTAGGTAAGTTCTTACAGTACGTAGAATATACATATACATATTAAATACATACATAAGAGAACACAAGCGATACGTATTTTTATGTACGTAATAGATACGTACATAATATGTACAAAATTGTTCCTATAAGTGGAAAAATAATTTCATTTTGAAATTTTTGAATCAACATAAATGGCAAGACACGAAAGTAAGTTATAGTAGAGATTATTTACGAAACATTTTTTCGTCGACAGAATTTATATTTTTTTCTTTGCCTCTAGTGGCATGGCCAAACTTTTTGGTCAGTTTCTAGAGCAGATAGATGTCTAATTGCTTTCGTTTAAAAAATAAATTAAATTCAATTTTTAGGTAAGACATTATGTCAGTTTTAAATTTAAGGAAATTAACATGCACCTAGAGTTTATGCGCTACCCCGTACAATAAGACGTGTCAGAACGCAAACTACTCTGTCCTAAACCTTAGAATCTTATATCTATAATTAAAAAAAAATTCAAAATTGGTTCATTATTAACGAAATTACAGCTTATTAATTTGGGCGTGAATTTTTGAATATTTGATAATTAATGGGCGTAGTGTAGATAAATATGCATGGTAATGTAATTTGGGTGGGGAATCTTTCTTCGCCTCCTAGGCAGCATAAAGGCAGAAAATAATCATTTAGTAGCAGGTTAATAAAAAAAAAAGATTGTACATCAGTAATTTTTTTCAGCTTATAATTAATTTTATAGATCCGACCTCTGTACAGATCCACAGCCGAAGAACTCTATCATAGCAGCGTTTTAAATGTAGATTTTCAAGGAAATCCAAGATCAGCCCAACAGCAAGTGAATCAGTGGGTTGAAACCAACACCAATGGGAAAATTAAGGATATTTTAAATGAGTTACCATCCAGTGATACAAAAGTTATTTTGACCAGTGTTCTTTATTTCAAGGCTGAGTGGGAACATCATTTTTTTCCTGGAAGTACTAGAAAGTAAGTTTTGTTAATTTAAATTAATTAGGTACAATGCACTCTCCATCAGCATAAGGTTTTAGGACCAATACTCGACTATATTATGTATATATATATAATAATTATTGTTTCTCTATCACTCTATCTTCTATTGTTATAAAGTTGAAAAACGTTTATCTTTGTAAGTATAATTGTTAACATTAAGTGTTCATATACATATACGCTCTTAGCATAGAGATCGCTTAATATTTAAACTTCAAGTAGTTAACTCCTTGTCCTTGTTTCATAATTTGAATTTCAATAAATTGCATTTTTAAAAACAAGGTGTTAAGTCGCATTTACTTAACTGGCGTAGTCGTAACGGATCTTTAAAAACCAGAAACTGCAAGTTTGGAATTAGCATTTTTACACTATTCCTGAGACAAACTAGTTCGTTTGGACCAAAAACACAATAACCTATTTTAAAAATACAAGGAGCAGATAAAGATTCAAGAAACAACTGCAAGCTGTTTGAATTAAAAATCAACTTACAAGAATCGACACAAGGACCTGAATAATAATGTTATTGTGCATGGCATTTACTTTAAGAGAAAAGAAAAAGTATAGGAAATAGTGAAAAGAATTAGTTAAAAGCTTCAGATCTTGAGGGCTGCAAGACTTAGAAAAACTGAAGGAAAGTAGAATCTAATAAGAATCTGTCATTAAAGGTAACCCCTTAAAATCTATCAAAACAAGAAATTTGACAACTAAAGACGTTGGAAATAGCCAAAATAATTAGATTTGTTTAAATCATCTTATAACCGTCAAGAACCTAGAATTTTTTAAAGCGGCAAAAAAAAATCAATATATTCCATCATTATATAGCATAACGAACTGTTTAAGTCTACCCTTGATAATGAGATGAACTAGTTGTGTGATTTAGTAGGAGATGTGCAATTCCATGTAAGCTTAATAATAAGAATATTATTGAATATTTACCGTGAATATTTTTATCGGTCTCACTCAGGAGATACAAATGTTGTTTTTAACAATTTGGAAGGTATTATAGATCATTTATACCTAATATTAATTTTGTAAATAAGATATTATGATGGCATCACGTTATCTGCCAATTTTGGTATTCTGGAAAATCTTTTAGAGACATACGGCTTATTTAGAGTGAAGAGTTGTGGCCGATTCATGTATCGAAATATTCACTCCGTTCATAATGTCTTCTAGGAAAACCAAAGTTTATTATATCTAAAATAGGGGAGACCGGGGCAGGCTGTAACACGGGGTAAGTTGTAACACACCAAATATTTTCCTAATTTAAAAGCTGGCAACCCCTAACCCTATGTAGGCTTCTGGAGAACACTGTAAAGCTCAGTTATGTCTAGACAGTCGAGCAACAGACATTGTGGTTTAGGTTATTTCCGATATTGTTTATATTGTGGCACGTGAAATCGATATCATAATTTTGTTTCAAAATAAATGTTACAAGCTGCCTGCTGAGTTTTTTTTTTGTCATAAATGAATCATTGCAGTCTAGGTTATTATATTGACAAAGCTATGCATGATTATATATTTACTTTTTTTTCTGCAAAGACAAAACGAAAATATTCGATCCGGGGGTAAATTGTAACAATCTGATAAATTATGCATTTACAATATCACCTTCTGAAATAGCTGAACTCGAGCCCGTTGCTTCAACATCAGGATTAAGTTAACGTTACTTCCCAAATGGAAGGCAAGATTACATTATCTCCAGAGTTTGTTCGTCCACTTCCTAAAGCTGATCAGCGAAAGACAATCCTTAAGGGTCGAGAAAAAAAAGAAGATCAGCGGTACGAACTGACACACCAGAGAAGGATGCACTGGAAGAAGAACAAAATGGTCGAAAGGCCAAAAGGTCCAAAATTATTAAGTCGAAAGTGAAAAGAAAAGTTTACGTAGAATCAGACGATTCTTCAGAAGAAAAGTACTTTTGTTTATTTGCACAACAAACCTAACGAAAAATGGATTAGTTGCCACAAGTGTAAAAAGTGGTCACATAAAACACCGAACATTAACAAGTCTTGTTAATGTTCGGTGCATGAAACTTGCATTGACTTGAAGTTCCCATCATTGCGATTCGGATAGTGAATAGATAACCAAAAATAGGTACATCACGTTGAATAATGTTTATTTATGTTTGTTTAAAATGTTTTTTATGTTCACGATTATATTTAAGTAAATACCTATACCAATAAAGAAATTTGCGTTACCACTTACCCCACTTACTGTTACTTTTTACCCCGAGACGGGGCAAAATTTGTAACAAAGGCTGGGATCTATTTAAAAAAAAGCTGACGGTTTAATTTTGGAAGATATTGTCATATATTTTTGATCAATTTGTTCACAACATATGTAAGTAATTTGTTCACAACATATGTAAGTAATTTGTTCACAACATATTATGTAAGTAGACATTCATGACAAAAAAAAATTGATTAGGAAAAACAGCTCCAAGAAAAAAAATTTCAAATATTTTTCGTTACAACCTGCCCCGGTCTCCCCTACCCTGATCATCGCCCAAAAAAAAATCGTCTTCAATTCCCATGATACAGCAAAAGATACAAATTAAACTATTCTGGTTTTATTAATTTTAAAATACTTTTAATTTTACATTGAGCATGCTGTGTGTTTTTAAAAACTACTATTTTGGATTAGAAAACCCAGCTTAAACGATTAACTTTCTGGGATCAGGTTCATTGAGATTATTGACGTTATTTTTTGACTGTGCATAACATAAACTAAACATAATCCAGATCAACAATGTATACGGTGCCTGCGGGTGTACTTAAGTCCTTCAGCTACATTTTTTTAAAAATAATACAGGTGCCACAAAAATTATACATTTTTTTATATAGGTTTAATGGTGGCCAGCAGGCTGCATAATATATGTATAGTGGCAATGATGCGGGTGGCCTAATTCCACTTTCCTGTCACTGAGGAACGGCGTGCACCGTGCATTTGGCGCAAAGCTAAATTGCACTGCAAATTTAAATGTATCAATATGCTTATGTATCAACTAGCTCCGGTCACTTAATTTGCTAGATCGACTAATATGTATCATTAATCTATAGCCATAGAACACGCCTGAAAATACTCTTTCAGCATTTTATTTTGTCCACACGTTACCCTGTCAGCATGATAATGAAAGTGATCTTAGATTGTACGGTCGTAATTAATATATGCCGTACCATTAATTAAACTATCTGTAATTTGCAATATTTACTCCTAGGCGTCCCTTTTTCTCAAATGGCCGAAAAGCATCAAGCACCCACCAAGTGGACATGATGTCGAATGGGGGCGAGTTTCCCTATTACAAGGACTCAGTGCTGGGCTGTGAAGTCCTAGGACTGCCCTACAAAGGTGGCAGAAGTACAATGTACGTTGTGATGCCTTTTGAATCGAGCCAGGAGAGACTTCAAGAGTTCGAGCAGAAGTTGTCTGAAAATGATTTAGAACGATTGGTCAGCTCTACAAAGATTACCGGAGCAGTTTTTTTATTTCCCAAAATGAAGATCGAGACTACCTTTGATCTAAGAAGATCGTTGGAGATCTTGGGAGTGCGGTGAGTATCTTAACAAAATGAGTCTATTTTTTTTTACTGTAACATAAATAACATTACTTATTCACAATCAAAGTTGCCTAATTACTAAATCAATTTTGTATCTTAACATTTGGATGTTATTATGTATTCATAATGGCACTGAGTGCTATTATGAAGGACATAATGACATTTAAATGATAATGGTAAATACGTCATAATGGCACTGTCGTAGATTAAAATATTTTATTTATTTGTCTTTAGCCTATCTACTTTTTATGCGAGATGAAAGTAAAAAAAAATGATGTTAGACTGGCCGGACGGTTATAAAATAGAGTCGATTTTCGATTATAAAAAATAATATGAATTAATCCAAATAATATACTCATTTAAATAAGCAACTAGTAGAAATAATTGATTAATTGATTTTCAACATTTTTATGATAACTTAATCGTATAATAATACACTAATCGATTCTTTTTTCTACCCCTAGTTACAACCTTCTATTTTTTTGACCTCTGTTAATTGGTGGCTATAAAGACTACTACTTTAATATGTAATAAGTCCACTTTTGTTTTTATAAATCCTGCGAAAAATTGATATACGGAAGAAAAATATCTGATACTTTAACAAGCTTAACTTTCAAATTCTCACTTCAACAGCCAAAACATCATTGTGTGCCCTAGATCGTAATTTCGTAAATAAAACATTAATTCATTTCAGGTCTCTATTTAATGCCCACCAATCAAATCTGGGTCTTATATCTTCAGGAGAATTCTCGTATAGATCAATTCCAACTGCTCCAGGTGGGGCAGTTCAAGAAGCTTATGATGATAAACTAAGAACATCATATCAACGAAACCAATCCAATTATGATCAGCTAACAAGTCCAGTTAACTTAAACAATCGGGCATCAGAACGAGTAGCGCCTAATTCAGAAAGCAGAAACGGGATGACCTTGGATAATATCCGTCAGCTAATAAATCAGCAGTCTACTGATAACAATTACCAGAATCCTGGACTGTATGCTGATCGAGTTGTACACAAGGTAAATTAACTCGATATTTATGACTAATGTAGGAATAATAATAATAATAATAATAATAATAATAATAATAATAATAATAATAATTATAATATTAATAATAATAATAATAATAATAATAATAATAATAATAATAATAATAATAATAATAATAATAATAATTTTCGCCCTGGCTGGAGAACGAAACTTTAGAAAGAAATTAATAAAAATTACTCGGAATTAAAAATGATTGAACAAAACGCAGCGTGTCGCCGAATAGCTGTTTATGCTAACCACCTACTACCCCAAACTGAAATAGATCAAATACGGCGTGAAGTTGGCACAACGTTGTAAAGTAGCGGCATAGCAAGAACCAACTATACAGCCTGATATGGACAATACAAACCAAAAATATTTGGAAAATGTGTCCTTAACGTTCTCAAAAAATATAAACTTAATCAATTTTAATTACATTATTGATTCCAAAATTCTAAAAAAAGTTGATCAAATCAAGGACCTTAATTTTTTTGGGGCTTTTCACTTTATTTTGTTTTCGTTTACAGCACCCTCTCGTTAGGTTCAGTCGTAAGGAACCCGTATAAAGTTCACATCAACAGAATTGAAGCAACCCAAAATATATTTCTTAAGAATTTGGCAAATAAAGCTGGCTGGATCTCCGAGGGTGCTGTCCGTAAATTCAATAATATAATGCCGTTTGCCGAAAGATATCAGACTTCTGCTTTATATTTAAACTTATTAATCATCAACGATATTTACCATTACTTTTCACCTTGTTAAATTTCAATATTTTCGCGAAACAACTTAGAAATCAAGACCTATTTAATATAGCATTCAGAAGAACAGACGTTGATCAGAATGGTATTTATGTGTAATAAGTATTGCAATAATATTGAAGTGTTTTGTACCACGATCACAACGTTCAAATCAAGAATAAAATAACTATTTTCCACTCATTTTTAAATGTAGTTAGGTAAACGATTTGCCTTTTAATTGCCGAATTGTTCCTTTTATTTAATTTAATTCTTAATTTAAGTTCAAATTCCAATATTAATATATTGTATCCAGCGGACGCTTTTTTTTTGGAACTTAGTTCTGTATTGTCCGAAATATGTAATAAATAAATAAATAGTGACCCGACATCGAGTACCTATCCATAAGCTTATATTCAAGAAAACAACCCACGAAATACTAGTGAAAGTAAATCTAGCAGCAGGGACGTCCTTAAAAATAGAACTAAGGATCTTGAAACATTATACCTATACAGTGTCACCAGTAAAGTCCGCATCATATGGTATTTTTTTTTATTAATAGCTTTATTCGAAATTTGACTTTGGCATCAAGCTCTGCTTCGATCGAGATGAAAATTAACCAAAAAAATAGTAGTCACGTGATTCGCATTATCTGTCAAATTTTAATTTTTTTAATAAAATAATTTAAAAGTGGGGTTATTTTTGAAAATATCAAAAAAAGTTATGAGAAAAAGTTTTTTTAAATGCAGTTTCTAGCCCACATGCAAAATTTCAGCCGCATAAGATAATTTTCATTTTTTACCTATATTTTGTAAATTGCACCACTTTTGCAAAATAAGACTCAACGCAACTGACATAAAACTTCTTAGTTTTGACAATGCTTTATTTCAGATACATTTTCTTTAAAGAAGCGCCACAATAAATGTGTGTTTTTCTACAAAATCAAAATTGGGCTATTAAAATTTGGTCGTATGTGATGCAAAGTTTATTTGTTTTTGACCCTGTATAAGGTAACTTCATAAAATAAGTATTTTTGAAAACGTAGTTTATGGTTGAAAGTAATACACGTTAACGTTATTATGACATAGCTTAATAACAAATTATAATATAGGGGTTTTAAATTAAATCGTTGAAAATAGATAAATTTTACGTTGTTAAACTAAAATTTATTTTCCACTTAAAAAATACGTTACTGAAGACACTGTGTTCTTTTTTGTCTTAATATTAAGGTGTATTACTTTCAGACACAAACTACCTTTTCAAAAATACTTATTTAATGAAGTTACCTTATACAAGGTCAAAAACAAATAAACTTTGCATCACATGCGACCAAATTTTAATAGCCCAATTTAGATTTTGTAGAAAAACACACATTTAATATGGCGCTACTTTATAGAAAATATATCTGAAATAAAGCATTGTCAAAACTAAGAAGTTTTATGTAAGTTGCGTTGAGTCTTATTTTGCAAAAGTGGTGCAATTTACAAAATATAGGTAAAAAATGAAAATTATCTTATGCGGCTGAAATTTTGCATATGGACTAAAAACTGCATTTAGAAAAACTTTTTCCAATACCTTTTTTCGATAATTTCAGAAATAACCCCACTTTTGAATTATTATTTTGAAAAAATTAAAATTTTACATATAATGCGAATCACGTGACTACTATTTTTTTGCTTAATTTTCATCTCGATCGAAGCAGAGCTTGATGCCAAAGTTAAATTTCGAATAAAGCTATTAATAAAAAAAAATCCCATATGATGCGGACTTTACTGGTGACACTGTAGATGGTTAATGAATATTTGCGACCATTGTCCGCACAGGGTTAAATGGATCGAGTTGATGGTGCGAGTTTTGCAATATATGATGTTGTCCATATTATTACTTGCAAGCATGCCTGCTAAACTGCAGGGCAGAAACTATTGTTTAAGCGCGAAAACCGTTCTTCATTTAAATGTGATTGAGTAAAGCACTTCCACCTTAACTCTGAATGCTTCTTTATATTTTCATTAGGGCTGTATACAAGACAGATCAAATGTTCTAAATCATCCATTAATATATTATCTTGATTAATGTCCTGCTATCGAACAACCAATATTTATACCAGGAAGAAGTCAAACAAGCATGTTAATTGGTCGAAGCAAAAATGACATTGATGTTACCGCCATCGTGTCTGGTGAGAACCTTGAGCGGAGAGGCGGGAAGTTTAAATGCCCATAGTTTTATTGTTTTTTTAGCTGAAATATTTTAAAGTAATATCTAAGCCAAAAAACTATTTAAAGCCCCGTTAGTTGATTTTATATAATTAGTAAAAATCAAATAGCAGGATTTTGATTAACCTTTTTGACTAAATATCACTTTAAAATAAAATCCTTTAAACTACTGTTGATCTAGCCTAGAAGAAAATGAAAAATACAACTCGGAAATGCATATTACATAATTTCATTAAAATATTAATAGAAAATCACAAATACCATTTGAGTCTGTCTTATAATTCCTCGTAATCTGCTTATCAAGTTCCTTGTTTACTGGTTTTTCATTCTTTTTCTACGTGAACTTTTCTCAGCCATGTGTGTATTTACAATAAGAATACATTCTATTGTACTCATTGTCGGTCTGAAAAAGTAAAAAGGCCTAAGTAAAGACTTTTTTAGGCAACCTAAAGCTGATGACAAAATCGTGTTTCTAAAATTCATTCCTACACATACTTATAGGAAGCAACAGCTGATCTAAAACAAAAATACCACATTGCAAAAAAAAACAATTCAGAGTGTACGTGTTATGTGCCAAATCGAGAGTATAACATTTAAAAAGTTAGTTACTTTGCCGCGTTTAGAACTATGTACCTAGTTTCACGACCAACTTCCAGGTGAATTAAAATCGCTGCAATTTCTAGCCGCAACGGCTTATATATTTTTACGTCGGGGCACTTCGTCTTTTAGCCTCATTACCGTGCATAAGACAAAGAAAGAAACGCCTTTTATTACTATCGAACAAGTTAGTTGGATTTAATGCTTTGCAATGACTTAAATAGACTCGAAGATACGAGAATACGGGTAGAAGGAGGGAGGGGGAAGTTCAACTGTTAGAGTATGAAATTAATTAAAATTTATTTATTTATTTTGATTTGGAGGAGTGATGGGTGACGTCCCGCGAAATTTTTTTTTTATTGCTTGTCCTTTTAGTAATATACAGGGGGTGGCGCACTATTGCATGGGCGTCCGAACAAACTTTTTCATGGGGGGGCCAACAGATAATCGACTAAATTGCGATTAAAAATATTTAAACCAATTAAAATAATATCCAGAAAATCGATTGGTAAAATTTGCTAGGTACTATCAATGTGAAATTGTAAGGATAAGCGTTATTGATAAAAATATAGACGCATGAGATGATGCTGGGAGTTTTTGAGAGAAGTAAATTTTACTGTCAAAAATTTAGCGCGTAAGTGATGTTGATATAACAAACTATATGGAAGAATAGACTGTGCCCAGGTGATTTTGGGAAACATGCGCAAAAAAATACAACGTAAAAGTTTGACAGGTGCTGTGGTAAAATTTTAATGAAAAGCGATATTGATACAATGAACTATATGGAATCAAATACGGTGAATGAGTTACTTTAGAATATTAGCAAAAACTTCTGTTAACAAAATTTAACAGGTGCTGTCACTGTCAATAGACTCTGTGACGGGAAGAGTTAGAAGAAAGAAATACGAAATTTTTTTGCAGCTCAATATCAAATTTTGATAATATTTTATTTCGATTTGTTATGTCAACAAACATGAAAATAATAACAAAAAATAATATCAATCATCTCATACCAAGCGGGGTGCAGAGTATATTTTCACACATACAGTGCTTGCATAAGGTCCACCTCCCCCCTTTTGATAATTTGGGAATGGTTTCAGATATATTTAAAGTCGGTATGCGTAAATGATAGGTAAAAAATTTATTTTGAGGAAAATTTTGTTGTTTTTTTATTCAAAATGGCGGACATTCGCCATCTTGGAAAACGTTTTTAAATGGGAAGGGGGTCGAGTAATACTTCAGTTAAAGGTATTTTTATGCTTGATAAAGATAACCTTGTAATTTTTAATGTTCTAAAATGTGCCGTTTCAAAATGACGATTCCGAAAAATATGAGTAAACAACCATATTTTTGGAAGATCTCATCATCTTGAAAAACAAAACAATAATTTTATAAGTGTAAATAATAAGTAAGCTACTTAATTTTTTTGAAATATTGTTGCTTTGGGAGCGAAGGAAAAACAAGTCTTCTCCACAATTTTATTTTTGTTTTTCTTTCATTCCCATATTTGCAACTCCATTTTAGGCATGGACTGTTACTTCCAATTAATGTTGTTTCGTTATTCAACATGGCGGAGATCGCCGAATATATGTTTCCTTGCATAATTTCCGATTCGCCATGTTAAAGCGGAACATTTTGGAACACTATAAAAATTGTAAGGTTAAATTGGATGTGAAATACCTTTAAAATGAAGTATCACCCGACCTCCTTTTCCAGTTAAAAATATGTTCCATTTTTCCGCCACCTTGAATAACAAAACAATTCTCCTTAAAAGTATATATAAGGAGAGGGGGGAGAGGACTTTGTGCAATCACCCTATAAAAAAAAACGTTTATTAAACAGATATATGCAGAAATTGGCACGAAAATACAAATCTACCGCTACACAGAAAATTAGTTGTCACAAAAAAACTGTCAAAATGGTCTTTGTGCACCAAAGGCCATTTCGATAGTTTTGCAGATGCACCTGCACCCCATAGGTATTATAATACTTAAAATGCTGTTATCTGTAAAATATTCCTATTTTTTCAATAGTATTAAAACTTCTAAAAAAAAATTAAAATTTGCTACAAACATGGAAAGGTCTATTCGCGCAGCTACAAAATTCGTTCAGGGTGGAAAAATCACAAGTTGGAAAAACAAGGTCTTAACCTAGGCCAGCATAAAAATAGCACGGCAGATGATCGCGCAAGAACGTCTAGGCAAGACGAGACAATTTGTTGGCCAGCGCAAACATCGGGGCAGTGTTGCCAGACTGGCCAACGAATTATTCTGCCGAGTGTGTCAAAAAATCTGCTAAATTCTGAACCAAGGTTGTAGTATCAGAAATATTTGTATTTATCTGTTGCCCCTACTTCGACCTCAAATAGGTATATATCAACATTTTTGTAAAAAAACACTCTTTTTAACTTTATTTTTGGTTTGTTATTTTTTTTATATTTTCATTGAATATTATATTTTTTAAATCTATTTGGTAAATACCTCGGTAAATACATAATTCCTTATTTATTAAAAATTCTTTAAAAGTCTGCAAATTACGAAATTATTTTGCAACTTTGCAAAAAATACGCTTTCAAAAATTTTGCTAAATGCAGAAAAGACTGCTGTTCTGGCAATATCGAATCGGGGTAAATTAATATATTATTAGTGTTGCCAGGTCAAAAATAAGGAAAGCAGTCTGACATAAAAAAGCGATAGATTTAAAAATATTACGATAAATATATTATATTGAAAACAATTAATAAATTATTGTATTAGTTAAAAAAGTATACATATTTTCAAACAAATGGCCAATAATCTTCACTTTAAACGGATGATAATTAGACATATTATTATATAATACTACAGCACAGCTACCAGAAATATTGAAAAGAAGAGTACGCGTCCAAAATGTCAAACCATACAGAGAATGGAGAAGAGAGAGAGAGAAGATTAGCATGCTTATTTTAAAAGCGTAAACTTAAAATCGAGTGTAATGTTAAGCGGAAGAAATTGTTAGCATAGCGATAAGACGGTAGTTCATCCATCAAAATAGTGGATCAACCGCAAAAACGATATACCTGGCAACATTGCACATTATCAATATTAAAAACATCATTGACTCGCTGCCAGTGTTGCCAAAACTCACGATTAATCGTGAGATTACACGGTTTGGGGAATTATCTCACGATTTCACGAATCACGTCGCGTTTCTCACGATTTTTTATCGTATGTCAAACATAAGTAACAAAAAATAATTTTTATTCATAACAAACGTCACAAATTTATTGCATTTACATAAAAATCCTCGTTTGATTTTCTACGTTACGACTTTCGCTACTATTACTGCCGCTACTGGAGTCATATTTGCATAGAAAAGATGATTCCAGCAATTCGGATTCTGATTAACTACCTACTACATTTTTTAATACTGCATAATAACGCAAGTTTTTTTTTTAATTTTTAAGTTTTTAGAAATGTGTTTGGTTTTTAAATACAGAAAATAAATATATATTTGTTGTTAATAAGCTTTCATTCTTTTCTTTAAACTAGGTAGTTTGACCCCTTTTAAAGAATTTTTAAAAATATTACGAATCTCACGATTTTAAGTATCCGATTCTTACGATTTATCTTAGAACATTTTGGCAACACTGCTCGCTGCATTCCGTTCTGATCTTCCAAGAATTAATATTTGGTATTCGGTTACACTCGGCAGTATATGGTGCGTTTTATATGAACAATCCACCATATTTTCAATATTTCACCTGGAAGTTGGTCGTGAAACTAGGTTACATCAGTATTGTTAGCCCAATTGGCACAAAAGTTAATATATTTCCTAAAGATAAATTTCAACAAGTGTCGTGGATACGGAGGGTCGGCTAGTAAGTGGAAACCTTTTGTGGCAAATTGTGTCAGCGATATACAATTATTACTGACAAACATAAAAGATTGGTTTCATATCTGTATACAGATCATACTCCTGCGGATTTAGCTTCTAGGAGGTTAACAGTTAATGGAATGACAGAATCGAAACTCTGGTAAAACGGGCTCGAATGGCTATATAAGGATTACTTAAAATTTGAAAGATATATTAATAAAGAAATTTTAGTTATCGATATTTTACCAGAACAGAAGGTAGGAATTCATACTGCAGTTAATAATAATTTTGATATTTTCTTGCGTTTTTCTAGCCTAAGTAAACTAAAAATTGCATTTGTTTAAAATTTGTTCGGAATTGTCATGCAAAAGATTAAGAGTAAAAGAACATGATCTTAAGTATGTGCATTATCTTGTAAATTAAACGAATCAATTGAAAGGCTAGTTTAGTCTAGCACAGCAAGAGTTATTTCCATTAGAACTTAGAAAAAGTAGGTAATTTACTTTCTTTGAACCCAAAATTCGAGAACGGACTTATTCGTGTCGGAGATCTTTTACAAAATTCTAACCACGAGTATGATAAAAAGTACTCTGTTATTCTATCGTCTAAACATATTCTGACAGAATTAATTTTAGTCGAGCATAAAAGATATGCATTGTAGTCCGACAATGTTACCTACTAGCTTCGACTCGAAAAAGATTATTGCCGATATCAGGAAGAAATATTTGCAAGAAAATTATAAGAAAATGCCTTACTTGTTTCAAGGTTAAGCCAATTATGGGTAACTTACCTGATATTTGCGTCAGTCCATACTTACCATTTAAATTACATTCTTTGACAACCGCTCACTTCTTAATGGGAAGAAGCTTAACCGCATTATTCTATCATGATGTCACTGAAGTAAAAGAAAACCGTCTCAAACGATTCGAGAGATTGTAGCAAATCGTCCAGCACTTTTGGTCTAGTCTAGATGAAAGAAAGAATATCTTGGTGAATTACAAGTTAGAAACAAGTGGAAGCAACAACTCGAATTTCAGTTCAAAGTCGTAATGCTTCTAGCTAAAGACAATTCCCCACCTTTAAAGTGACCTATGGCAAAGATTGAAAATGTTTACCCCTGTATAGTGACGGTGTGATCCGAGTGGTGAACTTTACGCCTTAATAATAAACCTTATAAAAGGCCCGTTACAAAAATGTGTACTATTCCTATAGACTATTAAAAATAAACCAGAACTATCAGTTGAAAGTGCCAGCAAGTTTCAAGGCGGCCGGTATGTTCGGTCAATAATAAACTTTCTGCAAAAAGTAGTTCACAACGGCAACGTTACTTTTCTGGACCTTCCTAAGCAGGCGTTCATATGAATCGCTCTAGTAAAATTCTCTGTCAAGTGGTTTTGTGCAACTGGGTAATTGGCAAAATAAAAAATCATGATCCTAGTTGGGTACTTATTCTTATTTTATAAAACAATATGGTTAAAACTAAAATAACAGTATGTTGGAAACCACATGTAGGTACATTATGTGTAATAATAAAGGCTGTTACCACAGAATATCTATACGCAACAGAACGCTGGAGACTTGGCGACATATCAAAGCCGAAATAGGAAGCCGCCTGCTTCCCGCCGGCTTTCTACATGGTTTTTAAGCAGTTTATTTCTGTTCATCCTATACCGTGGAGATGACCGCGCTTGTTCATAGTTGCCAATTGTAACATCGCGTTGGTAAAGCATAGGGAAAATTTAATTGATTATAAATATGGAAAAATTGAGTATAATTAATTTATGAGGTATAGGTATTATACATTGTAAAACATTTATAATTTAAATTTTCGTAAAAAATATCTGTGAATCAAAGTACATTGTTTTTATTTGTTAACTGATTAATTAAAAAAACGAATTTTTTAAACCTACGTACATACCTACTTGTTTACTATTGATCGCAATAATACTGATCGTATAAATAAAGACCTTATTAATGAAATCAATATAGAAACCAAATAAAAACTATGGAGTAAATACGTAGATACGTATAATTTATTTTTCTCATCTCTTTACATTTTTTTTAATAAAATATACTTATGTAGGTATACATTTTTTTTTTAAATATGCAATGCGTATATATATCAAAGTTTCATCATATATCTATAATGGTCGTAACAAGAAGTATCCTATTTAAGGGGGTAAAAATGGTCGTAAAATTTTTTATAGGAATTTCTGTACCTATCTTAGGAACTAAAACTGGTGGTCTAAAAATTGGTATTTAGGTTCCATTAATAAAATAAGAATAAACGTGTTTCGTGATTTTTTTCAAAATTCACTTAGGGGTTGAAAATAGGCGTGTAGCCAATTTTTAAATGGTACTTTACCTATAACTATTTATAGTTATAAGCTATATTGCTGAAAATTGGAACTATATGCTTACTTTGTTAAAATAAGCAAGTAGGTACCTATATACCTGCTTTAAAATTTTAAGAATTGTTGACCAAACCAAACAACTCTATACAAGTTATACATACGGGTGGTTTAAAATAGAAGCACTACTACGGTTCATATTAAAAAAAGGGAAAGCTTCCGGTGTATCTGCTTTTAATGTAATTTAAGATAATTCGGAAATGGTTAAAAAACGCTAATATTTGATCCAACTCATCAGACACATGGACAAAAATGGACATTTGGAAAATTTTGCACAAAAGTTCGCAAAAACACATTTACGCGTTTTGAATATTTTTAATTTTTTGAGTAAAACTTTTTTCCTACCTCGATGCAACTTGCAAAAATCAGAAATATTGGTGAACCAATAAAAGCTATAGTGTTTCTTAGGTCAATTTAATGACATAAAACAGTATGAAACTCCTAACCATAGGCGTCCCAAACAAATAATTAAAATGCGTATACACACCTATAAGTTTGTTTAACATTAGGTGTTTGTACATACCTACTACACTTTATAAACCCACTGTATAATAATATTATATTAAAATAATAAATATAAGGTAGGTAACCAGTAGAGCGCGCTGCCTACGACATGGCCCACTCCTTTTAGCTGGCATAACTCTTTTTAGGCTTCTAACTCAAAGATTCTATACACAAAACTAAAACCAGAAAAATAAACCTGACACGGCACGATACTGCTCAGAAAATGCTTTAATTTTTTTACCAGAACTCCGTTCTGGGACCATTCCCCGGCCCGTCCATAAGTTCCAAATCACGTATATTTTACCTTCGCCTCTTCCACGCCATCGGCGGTCACTGGCCTATCTCTGTCTGACAGAATCAATCGTTGAACGGGCTGAAGACCGCTTTAGCTTATACCAGCCGCTTTAACTGGCGCTTATCACCCCTGACAACGTGCATAAATTGTGAACGGTTGCCAGTTCTACCAAATTTTCTGGTTTGTTAATATATTATGTATAAGTATACGAGAAATAAGGGTTTGTTAATTAGTTGTTTTTAAACACTGAAAACACTTTTTGTCTTAATTTCAGTTATATTGTTTCTTAAGGACTAAAGAATGTATTATTATAACAATGAATGGCTTGTTATTTTTTTCTGTCACACTCAAAACTCCTCGGTTTAAAGTATATTTTATAGCTTTCAAAGAAAGTTACTGACTAACAATTGAATAGGTACTGATAGAAATGAAACATATATCTTTAATAAAAAAACTTAAAGAATTGAAGAAGAAAGATCTGACAACCCTGGTTGTGAGGTCGGTTTCTTTAAGACTGTTTACCGCCGTATGGAATGATTGGAATGTCCTCAAACTGAGTTTGGATAAATTATACCTCATTGCCTCGATAGGTGGTTGTATAATTTATCCAAACTTAGTTTGAGGACATTCCAATCATTCCATACGGCATACAAACGGCGGTAAACAGTCTCAAAAAAAGACAGGGGTTGTCAGATCTTTTTTCTTCAATTCTTTAAGTTTTTTTTATTAAAAATGTTTCTTTTATATCAGTATTCAATTGTTAGTCAGTAACTTTCTTTGAAAGCTAGTTTGCAAATATACTTTAAACCGAGGAGTTTTGAGTGACAGAAAAAAATAACAAGCCATTCATTGTTATAATAATACATTCTTTAGTCCTTAAGAAACAATATAACTGAAATCAAAATAAATAGTGTTTTCAGTGTTAAAAAACAACTAATTAACAAACCCTTGTTTCACCTATACTTATATACCTATTGTATTTACAAATCGAAAATTTGAAAGATTTGGCAAGCGCACAAAATTTATCTCCGATGTCGGAAGCGGCGCGGCACGATACAAAGCGGCGGCGCGGTCCCAGCGAGATAATTAAGCCATCAATCACTGTCGCGTTAGATTTAAGTGAATAGGACAGTGTAGTAGGTGGTTTTTAATTTGCTGTAATTTACGTTTTTAATTTTGCTTTGTAACTGTGAAGAAAGAGGTTTTTTTACTTAATATATTTTGGCGGCCATTTGAAACTGCTGATCAAGGTGATGTGCAGTAGTAAATAGGTGCACTGGGGCCAGACAGCGGCAATCGCCCATGTGGGCGGTCCCTTTTTTTACGCCTATTGATTTTTGGCGTAAACCGATTTTTAATCCCTTTGTTCGCCCAGGTGTAAGGCTCTTTTTAAAATTATTTCCAAGGATTTCTCGGGTAACCCGGGAGGAGTGACCGTGTTTGCTTACGTGGGTGATACATTTTTATAATTTGTGATGATTTCTCGTATAAACCCTAATCTGTAACCATGAACACATACGTGTGTGGGTATTTTTATAATTGGATGCAGGTGTTAATGATGATATATGACCTTGTATTATACATGTAGATGAGGAATGATTTTTATAACCTTAAATTTGGTTGTATACAGGTGTTTTATGGGGAGAATAACTGTTCGTGAAGAAGTGCAGATGGTATTTTTGCTATGCCTAATCTTGAATATGTGCCCGATGTGTGTTTTGGCGCTGTAAATGCTACGTAGGTGTATAAGTATTCTATAATACTGAGCATAGAGCGGGAGAAGTAACTTTGTTTGCTTACGTGGGTGATACCTTTTTTATAATTTGTAATGATTTTTCGTATAAACCCTTAATATGTAACCATGAATACATACGTGCGTGGGTGTTTTTTTATAATTGGATGCAGGTGTTAATGGTGATAGTATATGACCTTGTATTATACATGTAGTATATGACCTTGTAATATACATGTAGACGAGGGATGATTTTTATAACCTTGAATTTGGTTGTATACTGCTAGGTGTTTTATGGGAGAATAACTGTTCGTGAAGAAGTGCAGATGGTATTTTTGCAATGGCCAATGTGAAGATATTCTAAAGTTTTTAAGAAATAAAAATATGGATATTCCTGAAAGGATTCCAGTCAAAAAGGAATTAATTAAAATCATCATGCGTGGGCACACAACAATATCAGCTGGGCACAAACAACACAACATCGCAAACACAAACACCAACACAGTAAGCAACAGCTTGCTACTGGCTACTGCTCAGACGATCTGAGCACAAATATCGCAAATACAAACACTAACACATTAAGCTTATTACTTAGCTAGAGTAGTTAGACGACAAAGCCAGCTTAAGTACACCGAGTTCCCAAAGCGCTGGCGAGTAAGACGCAAAGCATGCATTAGGCGTGCAGAACCGAAATACCGAACCGAGTTTTCTGAACGTTTATACGCCTATGGCGCGGAAACCGCAGGAACACGGTGAGTTTAGTCGGTAGGCCGCCCCCCCACAGAGGGTTGAATCCGGCACTTCTCTGTTAGTATCACCACAGGGGTCATTCTTTTGAAGATTCTCATCGAAAAAAAAAAGCAATTAAATTGTCACTACATTTTGAATCAATAATGTTTGTTTAAAACGTGTTACGTATTAAAGTTACTTTATTTATAATATTATTATCATATTAAACAATTAAAACAATACCCTACGCATTTTAATTATTTGTTTGGAACGCCTATGGTTAGAAGTTTCACACTGTTTTATGTCATTAAATTGACCTAAGACACACTATACTAACAAAAACATTCGTCCTTTGTCTTCAGCCGCCTGAAAGGACGCCGATAGGAACCGGCATTTCGGGAAAACGTTTGAAGTTGATCCGACATTATAATTAGCGGCACGGCACGGTTTTAAGCTTTGATGTTAGCAATTCGAAAATATCAAGATTTTTTTTTATATTTACACGGAGAAAATAAAATGTGATTTTAAATAGCTAATTTTTTTACATTATACAGGGTCTCCCAAACTCGATGGTACATTAGAAGTATCTAGAAAAGTAATATAAATATCGTTCTGAAATTTTGTAAATGTCCATAAGAGATAGCATTCTAGCCTTTAAAAATATTTTTGTAAATGCGGCGTTGCCAGTTCTACCTTTACCGGATAGTAACATAAGAATTTTAAATGCAACACCCTATATATTATTCTATTTTTAGATTCTACGGGTAAATCTAAGTAACTTTTATTAACTATGTCCTAAGCTTACCTCCCATCGTTCCTTAGATATTAATTGTTTTAATATTTTTTGCGAGCAAAACAGGAATAACAAAAAATCAAATATTATATTGTTATTCTAAAGTCAGTGTGATGACATTCCATACGGCGGTAAACAGTCTCAAAGAGACCGACGTTTACCGCCGTATGGAATGATTGGAATGTCATCACACTGACATTGGATAAATTATACCTACTTATCTATTAATCTAACAATCTCAAATTTTAGAAATATTTAAACAATATATAGTCACTTCGGTTCTATAACGAATTTGGTAAATTTTTTATACAGGGTGTCCAAAAAATTTGTTTCGGTGGGCCCTTCCAAAAAAGTACCAAAATGCACTTTTTTCTAATGGAACCAGATGATAGACCGGAAAATTCCAGGTTCATAAGATTATTAACATGTTCCTATACCTACGTTTAATAGATTTTGACTTAACAGGGTTTTTATTGATTAAAAATTATTATTTGCTACTAAAATTTTTATAATAGGGTGCCATGACACGGCAGGTTGGTTTCAGAAACAAAAACATACATAAAATAGGAGGTAGTTTTTGTAGTTGCTCGTTATTAACATCCTACATAGATAAATAAGAACAGTTTGAATTTCTAAAATAGGCAACAAATGAATACTAAAAAATCATAAAATTAAACGATAAGAATAAAATTTTCTAATAAAACTAATAGCTAAATTGTTTAAAGTGATCGCCATTTACAAGTAGACACTCCTGAATCGTATAGTCATCACATGTTCAGTAGTAGCTCTTTGAATTTCTGCGGGATCCAATTCTTGAAACGCTCGTGTCACCCTATTTTGCAGATCCTCTTTTGTTGCCACATGTGTCTTATACACTTATTTTTTAATCTTTAGCCAGAGATAGAAATCCAGGGGTGTAAGATCTGGAGATCGCGGTGGCCAACCCCATGGACCATTACGTCACGTCTTATTCATCGATCTTCAAACATTAAATTCAGCTCCCTGTCTACTTCACGTGAACAATGCGCAGGAGCCCCATCCAATTGATACCAAGAACTTTGCGAGACATTAAGCGGCAAATTATCCAAAAATTCGCAAGTCCAAAAATGATTGTTGCGCCGATTAAATACACCCTCACGAGAAAATTTGGATTCGTCAGTCCAAATTATTTTTTTCAGATAGTCGGGATCTTCATAGGTCCGAGTTAGTATCATTTCGCAAAAATCTAGACGTTTTGGTGGATCTTCTGGTAACAAAGCTTGTACCGTAATAAATATAAAATCATGCATATTATGCTTATGCAGAATTCTACAAATTGATGAGTGAGATACTCCTGTATCATTCTCAGCGCTGGAAATTTAGGCCAGTCATTGGAGCATTTGAATTAACAGTAATGCAAACAATTTAAAATTTTGGATTAACGTTTTGCTTGATGAAAATATAAACTTTACAAATTTGCACGTGTCTATGACGTACGGTACATTGTTTAATCGACAAAAATAAATAATAAGGTAAAAACCGTCTGCCCAAAAATTGCAAATCGAGATTAAACACCACCAATGTCGAAGGAATAATTGTGCAAATTTGCACCTTTTAATCTCGTACGGAAATCAGTGATTTAACCGAATATGAAATTATGTATTGCAAATGGGTATCGAACAAATTGCAAACAATCCAAAAAATACGTGCAAATATCGAGATTGAGTGTCAATATCGAATGTGAGATTTGCACGCAAAAATTTTGAACGGAAAATATTTATTTATACATTTTTAATTTGTTGAAAATTTTTAGGGTTCGAACAAATTGCAAACATCGTGCAAATAAGGGATGTAGTTCGAATTAACATTTAAAGCGTTGTTACAAATTTGCACGCGTATACGGGGTACGGAAAACCAATTTTCATATTATTTTTATTCTACTAAAAATTTATTAATTGCGAACAAATTGCAAACATCGTGCAAATGAGAGATTTAGTTTGAAATATCATTGAAAGCCTTACTACAAATGTGCACGCGTATACGGGGTACGGAAAACCAATTTTCATATTATTTTTATTCTACTAAAAATTTATTGATTGTGAACAAATTGCAAACCGTGCACATACGCGAATTGATTCGCAATATTTTTTTCAGTCTAAACGCTAGCTACTTTGCACGCGCATGCATGCGTTATACGGAACCGAATGTTGATGTCTTTGTATATTAATGATAATTTATAGACATTGAACAATTTGCAAACACCGTGCGATAGCGAGCTCATGGAAACACGTGGCGGCGTGTTGCGTTCGTCCTACCCCAATCCACCAAAAAGGTCACTTTTTAAAGAATTATAATTGTTCAGCAGTAAAAATAGGGGTAACTTTGTATAAGTTGCCGTTTTAAAAAATTGATAGTTCCCGAAATATTGGCAAATTTAAAAAATTTTATGGCAAAAATTTTACCGCTTTTCTATTCAGTTGCCTATTATTAGTATCTCGATTTGCACGTTTTTTGCAATTTTTGGGCAGACGGTTTTTACCTTATTATTTATTTTTGTCGATTAAACAATGTTCCGTACATAGACACGTGCAAATTTGTAAAGTTTATATTTTCATCAAGCAAAGCGTTAATCCAAAATTTTGAATTGTTTGCATTACTGTTAATTCAAATGCTTCAATGACTGGCCTAATTGAGGAATGAGGAAAAGCATAGAAATACCCCAAAACAGTTATTTCATTTTCTTCATCTCCAGTCACTGGTTGTTTTTGTACTCTCGGGGCATTTCTTCTTGCAAAATTAATGTAGGTAGGTAATTAAGTTCAAGCCATCTAAATTTCCGCAAATTCATTGGCGGTAAATTTGGATAAAGTTCATTAAATCTCCTGCAAGTTCTTAACATAATTTGTTGGCACTCACCGTGAATATAAAATAAATTCAAGATAACTTCATTTGTGTAACTGTTCTCCATTCTTATCACTTTGGTATGACAGGCACACTAAAAAAATTACTTCCTACTGTGAATGTTTTTTGTTTTTCAAACCAACCTGCCATTGTGCCATGGCATCCTATTATAAAAATTTGAGTAGCAAATAATAATTTTTAATCAATAATAACCCTTATAAGTCAAAATCAATTGAACGTAGGTATAGGAACATGTTAAACTTATGAACCTGGAATTTTCCGCTCTATCATCTGGTTTCATTTGAAAAAAGGCATTTTGGTACTTTTTTGGAAGGGCCCACCGAAACAAATTTTTTGGACACCCTGTATAAAATATTTACCAAATTTGGTATAGAACCGAAATGACGGTATATTGGTTAAATATTTCTAAAATTTGAGATTGTTAGATTAATAGATAAGTATAATATTTGATTTTTTGTTATTCCTGTTTTGGTCGCAAAAAATATTAAAACAATTAATATCGAAGGAACGATGGGAGGTAAGCATAGGACATAGTTAATAAAAGTTACTTAGATTTACCCGTAGAATCTAAAAATAAAATAATATATAGGGTGTTGCATTTAAAATTCTAATGTTATAATTTATCCAATCTCAGTTTGAGGACATTCCAATCATTCCATACGGCGGTAAACAGTCTCATAGAGACCGACCGCACAACCAGGGTTGTCAGATCTTTCTTCTTCAATTCTTTAAGTTTTTTTATTAAAGATATTTCATTTATATCAGTATTCAATTGTTAGTCAGTATTTTTCTTTGAAAGCTAGTTTGCAAATATACATTAAACCGAGGAGTTTTGAGTGTGACAGAAAAAAATAACAAGCCATTCATTGTTATAATAATACATTCTTTAGTTCTTAAGAAACAATATAACTGAAATCAAGACAAAAAGTGTTTTCAGTGTTTAAAAACAACTAATTAACAAACCCTTGTTTCTCTTATATACTTACATTGTGCTTACAAATCCGAAAATTTTGAAGAATTGGCAACAGCATGGAATTTGTTGCGGTTGGAAGCGCCAGGATATAAGCTGAATCGGTACCCGGCCCGTCTAACGATCGATTCTGCCAGACAGAGATACGCCAGTGACCGCCGATGGCGTGGAAGAGACGGAGATAAAATATACGTGGTTATGCCTTGATGAACGGGCCGGAGTCTGGTTGACGAGAATGAAGTTCTGGTAAAAAAATTAAAGCATTTTCTAAGCAGTGTCGTGCCGTGTCAGGTTTATTTTTCTGATTTTAGTTTTGTATATAAAATTTTTGAGTTACCTTATATTTATTATTTTAATATAATATTATTATATATACAGTGGATTTATAAAGTGTAGTATGTACAAACACCTAATGTAAAACAAACTTATAAGTGTGTATACGCATATTAATTATTTGTGTGGAACGCCTATGGTTAGGAAATTCCCACAGTTTATTGTCATTAAATTGACCTAAAAAACACTATACCATCCGGTAAAGGTAGAACTGGCAACGCCGCATTCACAAAAATATTTTTAAAGGCTAGAATGCTATACAAAATTTTAGAACGATATTAATTATATTACTTTTCTAGATACTTCTAATGTACCATCGAGTTTGGGAGACCCTGTATAGACAGGGTCGCTGATGATAATTAGGTACGGTATGGAAACTGTTAATTATTTATTAAAGTAAGATATTTAGCGATAGTTAGAGAAAAGTGTTTAACACAGAAATTTAATGGGGTTTTAAAATCTATTAGACCAAAGAAAGTTAAGTATTAAAGTATACAGGATAAGGATATGACCCAAAAATTCCTAGAAAAGCAAAATTACCTTTTTTTATAGGTAGGTACCTACCTAGGTACCTCTATTATTACTCGATGTTTAAATTTTTTTCAAAAATTTCCTGTACCCAAAATCTAATCTTTCCTAATTGCAGTAAGTATCACACAAGCTAAAAAAATGTAATTAAAAAGTTATTCCAATTTAAAAATCGGCATATAAACCTACCTACCTTTGCCCCGCACTTTATTCGTCGCTTGATATACATTTTTAGTTGTCCACCTTGAATCTAATAGACTCAAAGACTTCAAATTTATATGGTTCCCAAAATTAACGAAAATAGTTTTTTTTCGCAGTAATACCCTAGCTATAGTGTACTTTAACCCACCCATCACCCTAATTCGCTCCAAGAGCTCCGTAAGTTTGTTATTTTTTAAATAGTTTTGCTGTCAAACTCGTCAGCTGTGTTTTCTTTCAACACATGTATCGAAAAAAAAAATTTCAACACGCGTGTGATATAAAGTACTTTCTAGTTAACCGTCCTTTTTTTCTTATTTCCATAGGTGGTCGTAGGGAGACTATAAAATTAAACAGTACCTAGGCATAAAAAATACGAATTATCAGACATCGCGTCTTGATAAATAAAAAATGTAATAACGGACACGCTTACTACCCTCTCACAAATATTAAAAACCCCGTAAAATTATAGTAACTTCGTTACAGGCTTACATGGATATAACCGAGACGGGAACCGAAGCCGCAGCCGCAACATCCGTTAGTTTAACCAGAGACGGCAGCAGACTTACAGTCCGATTAGATGTTCCATTCCTGTTCTTTATAAGACACGAAGAAACCAAGACCATTTTGTTTTGGGGATCTGTGGTGGTTCCTACACCGAATTACCGACCGTAAATGGCAACGTGCGAACAAATAAAAGATGTTTTATTTTCCCAAAATTTAGTTCTTGCTTGTTTGTTTCTTTCTGTAACCTAGTTAACCCATTAACAGCGGAATGCGAGGTTGTAGGATCAACTTTAATCTAGATTAAATTAATTTTTACCGTTATACAACAAACCAAAAAATCATTTAAACAGGGATTAAAGGATAATCTGGATAAAATACGGGTGCTGCTATAAATGGTTGAATGCAGGGGTAACTTCCGGAACTTTGCAAATATTTAAAAAAAGTAATTAGTAACTTATTTTGGAAAGGATGTTCAGGAAGGCATTGCCGAATAGCATGCCGGCGTTCTTTTTTTAAATAAATGCAAGGAAACTTAAAAAAATGCAGTTTTAAAACCAATAAAATTGCCACAATTTACCCTAAAATCCTTGAAAGTTAACACGCCGATTCTCAGTACTAAAGTAAAAACAACAATTTTTCCTGGTATAATATTTCCAAACTCAGTTTGATGACATAAAAAAGCGACTTACGGGCTTCAAAGAGACCGACCTCACAACCAGGGTTGTCAGATCTTTCTCCTTCAATTCTTTAAGTTTTTTTTAGTAAAAATGCTCCTTTTATATCAGTATTCAATTGTTAGTCAGTAACTCTCTTTAAAAGCTAGTTTGCAAATATACTTTAAACCGAGGAGTTTTGAGTGTGACAAAAAAAAATAACAAGCCATTTATTGTTATAATAATACATTCTTTAGTCCATTATAACTGAAATCAAAATAAAAAGTATTTTCAGTTTTAAAAAACAACTAATTTACAAAGCCTTGTTTCACCTATACTTATATATTGTATTTACAAACCCGAAAATTTAGAAGAACTGGCAAGGGCACATAATTTATCCCCGTTGCCATAGAGACAAGCGCCAACGGTGCCGTCTCGGACAGTCTGTGAATTGAAAAATTGAAAATGTAATTGCAAATTTATATGTCCTAGATAAGAAAGGCGGATTATTTTTTTAGCGAATAAAGAAATTTCTTTATACCTGCTAAAAGATAATTAAGCCATCACACTGTCGCCTTAGTTATTTAATAATTTAGGACAGTGAAGTAGGTGGTTTAACAAAATTACTGTAATTTACGTATTTAATTTTGGTTTATAACTGTGTACCTACTGTGCGTAACATTTTTTACCCTTAATATATTTTAATGAGTTGTGGCTTTAAACATAAAAAAATTGTCGAGGGGATTATAGAATCCAGTGCGACATCTTGCGTCCCAGTACGGTACCTTAGAAAAGGTCAGTCGTAAAGGGGTTATTCTGTAAAAACAGAAAAAATTTTCAAGTGTGCTCTCAAAACCGGTACAAGTGCCGGACCACAGATATCAATTCAAAAAAGGTTTGTCTGTTTCCTTCCGCCAAACACATCCCCAGACGCGTTTCGCCGTTATTACAGCTCATCAGTGAGGCTCGGTTTGGCAGAAGGAAACAGGGCTCAAAGACAAATCACTTGTCAGGATAGATTGTCGAGGGGATTATAGAATCCAGTGCGACATCTTGCGTCCCAGTACGGTACCTTAGAAAAGGTCAGTCGTAAAGGGGTTATTCTGTAAAAACAGAAAATTTTTGCAAGTGTGCTATCAAAACCGGTACAAGTGCCGGACCACAGATATCAATTCAAAAAAGGTTTGTCCGTTTCCTTCCGCCAAACACATCCCCAGATGCGTTTCGCCGTAATTACGGCTCATCAGTGAGGCCCAGTTTGGCAGAAGGAAACAGGGCTCAAAGACAAATCACTTGTCAGGATAGATTGTCGAGGGGATTATAGAATCCAGTGCGACAAACTTGATTTGGACACCTGGTATATTTTTCCTTTTTTTGACTCCATATGACATTCTAAATAGAACGATGTGTCACTTGTCACTTTTTGTCACCAAGAATAGTTAGTTACCTGCGGAAAGTGGCACTTTTCCGCACGCGACGGCAGTTGCACGAACGACGCGAAGCGGAGTTCGGGCTAGCCGTCAAGGGCGGAAAAGACACTTTCCGCATGTGTTAGGTACAAAAGTTTTAATACAATCGATATAGTTCTCAGATAAACGTCAATTAGGTTCGTAATAATATACTGTAATTACAAAAATTATTGAGCTTCTGGCAAAAAAAAAATATTTTGCAAGTATTTCACTTAATTGAGTGTTTTAGATAAGGTATTCATTAATTTAACAAATCGTGCGGAAAAGTTACTAGTGCTAGTAGTCCTGAAAAGTTACTTTTCCGCACGTTTTTCAAAAATAGTGTGCTAAAGTAAAAATCGTGCGGAAAAGTGGTACTTTCCGCACAATAAATCGTGCCGAAAAGTAACTTTTCCCCACGATCGTAGGAAACATATTTTTTTTTCCAAATTTATTGTTTTATCTAGAGGGCTATGAATACCTAAAAATCACTTATTTCAGTTCTTTAATCTTGGGAAAAATACAATTTTACTATTTTTGGTTCAATGCTATATTATGTGCTATGTAAAATTTAATCTTTAAAGTTTTACTTAAGTACCTATAACTACTTTTTTTTTAACGGCAACATGGTGACTCGTCTGGTTAAGAAAAAAGAGGATTTTATTACGATTATTATTTTGATACCTACCATACACTATTAGGTTTTAGAAAAGCTGCCATTAAAAAACTTTAAAAAGTTAACTTGGAACATTCCTAAAATAAAGCATACTTTGAGAATAAATTTAAATTTAAATGTATCAAGTAGCCTGTGACCAGCAAAACTGATAAAACAAAATCATGCCTTTAAGAAAATTGACATGCCAACAGCTTCTGCCGAAGTAAATTAGTTTGTTGTGTAAAAAACATGGAAAATAATAGTTTTACAAGCAGTGAAAAAGTTAATATGTTATTAGATGTTTGGAGAATGTAGAAATAATTCAACCGATGCTGCACGACTTTACGCACAAAGATATTGTAATCGGCGTCATCCAACCCGGCACTAATAGGTATACTCAAAACTGGTTCCGAAAATGCGAAAGGAGCCTGACAATACACAGGCTAGGTACTTGATGCATTTAAATCTAAATCTATTCTTAAAAGATGCTTTATTTTAAGAAAGTTCCAAGTTAACTTTGTAAAGTTTTTTAATGGCAGCTTTTCTAAAACCTAATAGTGTGTGTTATCAAAAAAATCGTAATAAAATCCTCTTTTTTCTTAACCCGACGAGCCACCATGTTGCCGTTTAAAAAAAAATGAGTTATACAACTTTAAAGATTAAATTTTACATAGTATGTACACAGCATTGAACCAAAAATAGTAAAATTGTATTTTTTCCAAGATTAAAGAACTGAAATAGGTAAGTGATTTTAAGGTATTCATAGGCCTCTAGATAAAACAATAAATTTGGAAAAAAAAATATTTTCTTGGTGACAAAGTGACACATCGTTGTATTTAAAATGTCATATGGAGACAAAAAAAAAGGAAAAATGTACCAGGTGTCCCATTTAAAAATCGAAAGTATATGTCACTTCCGGTTAAACCGGAAGTTCCATAATGTTGAGTCACCTGTAAAAAAATGCAGTTTTATGTCGTATACAAATCCCCCAAATTTTATTCCATTTTTTTGAAAAACAAAAAAGTTAGAGGGGCAAACCACCTTCCGTGGACACCCGGGTATAGCGCCAATAGTGATCCAACCTGGAAACGATTCTACTTCTGAATATTCTGATGATTCCAGCAATTAAATTCACACAAGAACGTACTACACACAACACTGCACCCATACATACACACACACACACACACACTCACACACACACCTACACTAACACAAGTAAGTTCTTAGCTAGTAACAATCCACACCCAATAAAGCTTACTTCTGCTCAGACAAGCGCTGTTGGTTCTCTCCCTGAAACAGCGGGGTCCCCGTTGCGGAGATGCGTGAGTACATAACATCTCATCTGAGCACAAACTTTACAAAAGTCGCAAACACAAACACTAACACAGTAAGAACAGCCTACTACTGCTCAGACCAGCACATGGTTCTCTCCCTGAAAAAGCGGGGTCCCCATTGCGGAGATGCGTGGGCACATAACATCTCATCTGAGCACAAACATCGCAATTACCAACACAAACACAGTAAGCTTACTACCTAGTTAGACGACAAAGCCAGCTTAGGTACACCGGTACCCAAAGCATTGGCAAGTTACACCAACCACGCAGTAGACGTGCAGAGCTGAAATACTTAGACGAGTGGTCTGAAGGTTTATACGCCTATGGCGCGGAAACCGCAGCAACCCGGGGAGTTTAGTCGGTAGGCGACCCCATCAGGGTTGAATCCGACACTACTCTGCCTCACAGGGTGTTAGTCTTTAGAAGATTCTCCTCGAAAAAAAAAGAAAAGCAAAAATTAATTTTTAAAATTTTATTAATTAAATAGTCACTGCATTTTAAATTAATAATGTTTGTTTAAAACGTGTTACGAATAAAAATTGTTAAATATTATTATCATATTAACAAATGTAAACTATACCCTACGCATTTTAATTATTTGGTTGGCGACGCCTATGGTTAGGAGTTTCATACTTTTTTATAAATTGACCTGAGAAACACAATATCACGATCTTTTTTAATCTAACAGGAAAGGGGTCGCAATTGCACAAAACTATGACCGGCTGACTAACATCTGCCTTATTCCTTAGTAGCTCTACCAGCTCCAAAATATGTTGTATTTTTTCTTCCTATGCCACAACCATAAAAATAAGTACCTACTCTAATCAATACAGCACTGCAGTCAAAGAAAATTTACAGGGTTAGAAATGTTAACTCCTTGTTAAAAAATCGCAACACAGTAGAGGGAGAAAGAAGAGAGAGAGAGAGAGAGGGGTGTTAGTGTGCCCGCCAGCCATCAGAGGCGCAATGGCGGGAAATTTGAACAGCGGTTTTATGACTTCAATTTAATTATTAATTTTTGAACGAGTTTTTATTGATTTAATATGTGATTCAATATAAATATTATTAAATCACAAATTAAATCAATAAAAAGACGCACAAAAGTTTTTATTTTATGGAATAAATAATGCACGTTTTTATATTAACCAAGATTTAGAAAATAAAGATGGAAGCACTTTATGGTAAATAATGCTTTCTACGTTTATTTATAAATAAAAACTGCATTGACAACCATAACAAAAAATAACTGTTTAGAATAAACGAATGTCCTTAGGTTACGTCTCACAGGTCTCACTCATCTGGAATTGTCTCAATTCATATAATATTATCACAAATACTGTATAAAACACAAGCACTAGGATGCATTGAGACACGTACTAAAAGATCCATAAACTATTAGGTGATTCTTACAGCATTCTCTGAAACAAAAGAAACAGTATCGGGTAGATTTTAAATTTCTCTGTAAAATATGGTCGATGGCCAAGTAGGTATCTACTTATCGAGTTAGCTCAAACCATTATCTTTGTGCCATTATGTTATACCTAATCCACTCAGTAAAACAAAAATTCACAGATCTTGCACCTTACGCAAGCATCCTATGTATTGAAAATACCTGACACAACTTTAAACCTGTAAGTGTCATGTAATTGATTTACTCAAGATGCAAAACTTTTATGTAGAATAACATTTTCTGAGAAAACAATAATAAAAAATTTATTTCTAAGAATAATTCATATAAATTTGTTTATAAACAATAATATTCACATAGCAGACCAACCAAGGTGAACTATAAATAATCCCAAAAAAACGAAAACAAAAATAAAAGTTTGACACCCTTTATCTTGGTTGTTATCAATTTTGGGATAATGCAAGTTTAAATAAATCGCATTATTTCGCCTTAAGGAGCCTGCTGTTGCTCTGTGTCCCATTACGTTTGGGACACCCTGTATATTAACTAAAACATATTATATTAACTGTATGGTTTTATTTCTAAGAATAATTAATATTAATTTGTTTATAAACAATAATATTCACATAGCAGACCAACCAAGGTGAACAATTGCCTTATATTCAATCGGTCATATTGTCTAAGCCTACTTATGCTATGTTTTTAAATTATACTTATTTACCCAAGCGTTCAAAATAGACCATGAAGATTTTCATGAGATAGTTAGGGGTGCAAAATATAACCAATCACCCGGTACAATAACATTTTCTGAGAAATCAATAATAAAAAAATTATCCCATTTGTTAACCAAATTTGGGCGGACCCTGTAATATGCAATTATTGTGCTCCAACTTTTTGCCTCCCGCTTTTTTTTTCGATATAATATTCCGATTTAAATAACGTGAACTTACCTTAGTTATAATTATCTCAATAAAACACTTTTTAACAAAGTTACTATGGCGTTATTTAAACCACAAACTAAACTAAACATTATTCATTATTTACTTGCCGACTTTACGCTGATTCATATTTATATTTCTACCAAGTAAGGTAGGTGAGGTGAATATGCCCCTCTTAAGCGCTTTCATTAATAAAAAATAGAAAAAAATAGATGTTGTTTTTATTCTATGAGAGATAAATTAATTCTCTGCTATTGTAACAGTTTTTGGAAATAATTCTTAATTTTTTTTTTGTTTTTTACCCTTTTTACAACTTTTTTAAAAACAATCAAACTGGGCATATTAGCAACCCATGTTGGTAAAATGCCCATGAGGTGTTGGTAATATGCGCAGCTCTGTAAAGTAAGAGAAACGTATCAAGGTTGCTTTCATCTTTTTTACTTATTAAATAAAAATCAAAGACACATAATAATATCATATAATTATGTAATAAACATCTGAAATAACCAATTAAAAATTAGAACAGGTAATACGCCCAGGGGGCATATTAACTTCACTTGGGTATGGGCATATTACCTATATGGTACGTGAACAACATTTTTGTTAATTTTTGGTATAATATCAAATTATTTTTAAGACAAATATATGTCAAAAGAATCATAAAGAAACAAGCTTTCCATTGATATATTTATCTGAATATAAATATTAGATTATAGCACATTATCAAGCGATTTAAACTAACCCTGTTTAATAACAGATACCTTCTAATCTCCAACTGACATCGGATTCACGTAACTTTGGCCGTAAAGGTTATCGTAAGCACCGTGTCAGCCATCTGTCGTCGAAAATTCAAACTACCTAAAAATACAGCGGCTGGGCATATAACCAACAAGGGCGTATTCCCTTCACCTACCTTATTATTAGTATTATGTTACAAGACCGATCTAGATATTGCGCTGTTGGCCGCCACAGACGGCAGAGCGACATCGACATGAGCGACATCGACATGCAATGCAAAGTTTGCGTAAACACGATCCTAATAGTATTTTCAATACTAAAATCTTAAAACTATCATTTCAAGAGACTAAACTTATCTGTTCGTAACTGATAGATTGTTAAGTATTACCTCGGGTACAAATGTGTTGGCTGCCCAGTGATATTTTGTTAAGATTGGCTTGTTAACCAACGTACCTATATATTATGTATGTGAAACATTTCATGTCAATTTATTTATTGTAAACTTACATTTCCTCTATTTTCCTATATAAAAAAAAATAGGTAATAAGGAAGTGTAAAATCAATTTGATAAACAATAAAAAATAATTACATGCATAGTAAGCTGGAATAATAACTGAAAGGTTACACACATCGGCGAAGTTTTCTAGAATAGAAACTAATAGAATTATTGTATATTAAAATGATAATAAAAAATTAATTAATTTCCTCAGAAAAAAACGTGGACAAGAAAAATTGACAGTTGTGACATGATGGATGGATGGCGCCGATGGCGGGCTGGCGGCTGGCTGGTTTGTTCCAATTAGCACCTGGCGCAGTTTGGGAAGCGTTTAGTAGGTCAGAATATAACTGTCCTCCTCTTCTATACGTCAAAAATATGCGACAGCGACGTTTCAAGCGACAACAGCTTCTTCCTCTGATGGCCGGCGGGCACACTAACACCCCTCTCTCTCTTCTTTCTCTTTCTACTATGTTGCAAAATCGTCCATTTAAAGTAACACCGGGGTGACTGCAGTGAGCATGCAAATTGTCAAGTTAGTTCAGCAGGTTGGTTGGTGAAATTCAAGGTCTCTATACTATTGAAATTGGCTATTCATAAAACACCAACATGCAGGCCCGGACTGGTCTTCTTATCAACGGGGAAATGTTTTTAAAATATATTTTTATTGTGAATACTTTTCAAACTTGTTTGTTAAGAAAATACTTAAATTTAAAGGAAGTTATTATAGCGCCTGTTTTTTTCTTCAGTACCTACTCATTGTGCAAGTACATACATAATTTGACGGCATGACAATAACTTTGTTGGTTTAGTATGGTCTATAATTATAAAATCCTGCCATAATTGTGGGCTATGTTTTTCCCCGGGTTAATAGAAAAGTTGCATATTTTTTTTTTGTCAAACTACCTACTATTTTTTACGAATCTAACACAAAAATAAATCGTATAAAAGTTTTATTATTACTGCTATAAAATAATAAAAGTTAAAGAAATTTGTATAATAACCGAAGTTTGCTGATAAAACCAAATTGAAAATATAAAACCAAATCCCCTAGTAGGACCTAGAAATGTGACCGATGCCTGGAAATAGATAAAATATCGAAAATCCTAATAAAATAGAATTCCTGCCAACGTTGCCAATTCTTGACATCACATATATATGTAGTAAGGAGGCCGGGCACTTTTAATTTCGAGAAATAACTTTAAATGATATCTACCTTTCTAACAGCAAACTAAAATAGCATAGAAAAATAAGAAGGCGTTGAGACTCAAATAAAAATTACTCTTTTAGATCAATAACTTGCCGATGTGTAATATTTAACCAAATGTAGGATTTATATAAGTACGGTGATTATAAAGTGCTATAACGTCGGTCACTAGAATCCGAGCTAGAATCGTACTAGTATAATTTTTCCAAATAAAGAAAAATATTTTTTTTTGTAAAAATGTTATAGTAATATTTTCGAGAATTTTTTACAACTTAATAATGCTGCATTTTTATAATTTTAACTGCTTGTTCCGGAAAAGCTCAACGAAAAATAAAATATTCGCATTTTGACATTTGCTAAGAATTAATAATTAGGCAAATTAAATTAATAGTTAAAAGAAAGAAAATGGCGTCGTGAAAGTAACATGAATGTGACATAGTATTTGCATTTCTGATATTCTTGTAACTTGTGAAACCCAATTTTTCGCATATTTTTTCTAGTTTAAATGTCTTTAATAAAATTTTGACATTTTTTGGCATCATTCCTAAAATCCCCAATCATTTCTAAACAAATTTGATCTCTTGAATTTTTTCAATCCGATTCACGGTTTTCGCTTAAAAAAATAAAAACTTTTTCTCTGCATGATCATAACATTATCGTTAATATGACAATATCACCATGCACAGAAACAGATTTTATTTCTTAGATCAAGTTTGCTTAGAAATGGATAAGGATCGTCTGTTAATAAATCAACAACAACCTTTGTGAAAAAAATAGCATACATAGAAACTAGATAAGTTGTTGAAAATGCCCTCCACCTTGAAGGATACACGCTTCAGCTCTTTTCCTCATATTGTCGCGCACTCTTTGAAGTATACCTTCAGTATTTCTTATTAAATCGAAGGAATCTTTTATACGATCTTTCAGCTCTAAAGTGTTTACTGGGGTGCGGTAAACCAGACTTTTAAGATGCCCCCATAAGGAAAAGTCCAAACTATTTAAATCTGGGGACCTAGGCGGCCATGGTTGAGGTCCGCCACGACCAACCCATCGGTTATTAAATGTTTGATTTAAATATTCTCTTGCTACAACACTAAAGTGAGCGGGCGCACCATCATGCATGAACCATATTCTGTTTCTTATTAAAATTGGTACTTCTTCTAGCAATATGGGCAAATCCTCCTCTAGAAACCGGCGATAATTATGGCCATTTAGCCTTTCTGGCAGGAAAAAAGGTCCAATTAAATAATTTCCAACAATTCCACCCCAGACATTTACCGAAAACTGTTCTTGCTGGTTACATTCTACAACTGCGTGGGGGTTTTCATCGACCCAAATATGGTTATTGTGAAAATTTCTGATTGCGTTTCTGGAAAAGTTAGCTTCATCTGTAAACATTATTTCATGGTCAAACAAGGGATTATGCGCAATTTTCTCCAAAAACCACTGACAAAAATTAACACGCAAGGGAAAGTCTCGGGGAAGTAACGCTTGGACCCGCTGAATATGATACGGGTACAATAAAAAATCGTGCAAAATTTCCCAAACCAGGACGTGCGAGATATTCAGATTATGTCCAATTTTTCTAGTACTTATTTCAGGATTTTCATCAATAGAATTTAAAATTGCTTCTTCAATTTCTGGAGTTGTTACAGTCCGATGGGATCCTATTAATTGATTATTTGCCATCAAAGTACCTGTTTCAGTCAACCTTCTATGTACATTTGCAAATTTTCGCCTATCTGGTATGACTCTATTAACCGCTCTTGATACAATCGCCTAGCTTCCGGCGAACTGCCATCAGCCAAACCATACATGTAATGCATATCTGCCAACTCCTCATTAGTAAACCCGACCATTATCTTTCAAAATAACAATACTCGGATATTTTAAACACCAAATTAATAAGACACGAAACACCGAATTTAAATATTGATAAACTGTCAAACAAAATAATGACAACCGCCCTGACAACAGAATTAATAACTCTTACAGACACAGCCTACTACAATAATAATTTTTGAGATCCTTATTCATTTCTAAGCAAACTTGATCTAAGAAATAAAATCTATTTCTGTGCATGGTGATATTATTGTCCTATTAACGATATTGTTGTGATCATGCAGAGAAAAGGTTTTTATTTTTTTTAAGCCAAAACCGTGCATCGGATTGAAAAATTCAAGAGATAAAATTTGTTTAGAAATGATTGGGGATTTTAGGAATACATTTATTTTTACAAGAAGTCAGTAGCGTTACATTAATGTCTGCCAAAATAGGCAGGTGAAATTCCGTACGAACGCCACTGGTGGAAATAAAAAAAGTTATTGTACGGCAAACAATGCATCTTGATACATAGTACATGTCTGCCAAATTTCATTAAAATATCTAAAGTGGTATTACAGATATTATTAAAAAACTATTTATTTTTAAAAACTTTACCACCCTGTATATCAAAAATAAAGACGTTTAGGACATACGTTCAAATGAAGTTTTCTTTTTAAAATGAACACAAAAATCGCCCCCTTAATTATTGACATTCAATTACAAAACACCCTGTATAATATTGATGGGGTTTACGTATCGGAAAATTATAGCAACTGTATGGTTTCATATTTAGAATTCGAAAATACTGTAAAATATGTGTTCTATTAAAAAAGGTTACCTGCAAATTTTTCGTCCCACCTTTTTTAGTAGAACCAAATATAATTTTACGTTATAAGCCATTTGCTATACTCTGAAAAACTTTTGTATTAAGATTTTTTTCGTATTTCTAATAATAAATCAGCTATTGTATTTTGCCGCAATAGCGGCAATAAATGGCCACCCTGTGTACATGAGTTTGCTAAAAAAAACTAAATAACAAGCTATATACAAATAAAATTTTATTTTTTCTAATACTAACCCTGCATATAGCAAACACAAAATATATCCGATCTTGAGTAGGGTTAATACATTTACAAAATTCCGTCATTCCCCGGCAAATAGTTTTTAAGCTTTCTGGCCAACAGACAGACAGATTGAAATGGAAAACATGATTTTCATGATCTAGGAATCCTAAAACGTCATATAATAATATCCCAAACAAGTTAATTTTTTTAGTACAATACTTTCTCTTGCAAGGAAAATAATATTAAAAAAATAATATATGATGAATAGAAATAAATCTAGATCATTTCATTCAACTATTAAGGTCTTTAAAACACGCGCGATTTTGTAAGCACGACGGCGCAGCAGGAGTGCTTGAAATAGAGCAAGTGTTTTAAAGACCAGTTATCCACGAATACTTTACATTCTTTTTTTTTATGGGTACAGTTATTGTATTTATATTACAAAAAATGGAAATAATAACTTAGTAAGTAAGTGAAATGGTCGAATTCATGATGTGATATACCTGTCGTTGTCATGAAAATGAGGAGAACAAAAAATAACTTCCAATCTGTCACATAAGATTCATTGTTGTCACCGTTGACATTGGTTGTGTATTGCTTAAAAAAATATTTTATTTGACGTTAAAAGGTAATTCTGTCAAATCAATAATTAAAAAGTTGACATATTTAGACTTTACGTTTCACTGGTTGTTGATGTTGCCAATGGTAACTTTAAACCACGCGTGTTTTTGAAAGTGGGATTTAAACACGCCGAGGCGTACTTTAAATAAGCTAAATAGGGTATCAATAAAAAAAATTAATAATTATTTTGACAAAGAATACGAAGAATGTATGTTCAAAATTTAATAATTTGAGATTATTTCTAGGAAAATACTTGAAATTTAAAATAAATATAATTTGCTTAAAAATAATGAAATTGTAATTTAAAAAATATAATATATATACACGCATATAACACATAAAATAATATTGTATATTATTATGTACTTACACTGGACCACAAAATTAACCGGACAGAAAATATCTTGCTTCAATTCAATCTTAAACAACTTTTAATTTTTGTTACCAAGTTCGATACTTTTTTGACATGTTGCAGATGCTGTCATCTTCATCATGTTCTGATATCGATTTTACGAACTGTGTAAACGGACATGTTGACATACAGGGTAGCACAAAAAATTGCATTTTACGCTTAACTTTGAACATCCTGTGGAAAAATTTAATAACTGTTGGATGTTTCTTGGTACGACATTTTTAAGTCCCATCTTTCTAAACAACTTGTTTTTTTGATTTATAACGATATCTGGATTATTAAAGGAAAAACACAGGTTTAATGGAAATAATGCAAATAATCCAAGCTTTCCAAAGTAATCTTTTGGCAAAAGACAGACAGTAAAAGAAGAAAGGTTGAGGCGACAAAATTAGGAAGACGAGACAAAACCAACATTAAGAAAAATTTGAACTCAATTTAATCATATTCCTTGACTAAAGCTTTCAATTCGTTGTGTAGCAACATTAACTTATACCCATGACTGGGTCTGTGGTGTTTAAGTAAATAAAAATAATATTTTAATCATACCTGTCATAGTAAATTTACGTTTGTAGTTTAATTTTTACAATGCTTTTTGTCTTGTCCGCTTAAAAACTTACCTACATTATTTATAAACAAACCTAAGTTGCGCGTATAAGCTTGACTGCAAACGCACTGTACCTTTTGAACTGTACCTACGTGTTATTGTTTTTTCCAATAATCTAGCTTGGCCTTGTGCCAATAATAAAACCCGACTGAAAACCAATGTTAAAACCCTTGTTTTTTTATATCCTCAACCACACTGTGGAAAAATAGTAATTCGGTTATGTTGCCAATTATTAAGTAAATTGTTCAAATCTTTGATATTACCAGAAAGGCCAAACAGTTTTTCTACAATCAGAGGGATAATAGTTAGGCCACAGGTAAAAACAACTGCCTTTGTTCCTTAAACTTTTAAGTTTGCAATTAGCACATGCAAAATTAGTTAAAAGTGTAATAGAAAAGTATGTTTATTTCAAAGTCTAAAACAGAAAAGTGGAAAAGGAAATTTTACCAACTTTGGCTATTTTTGGAAAACTAACCTTTTACCTAATTTGCTACAAAATATGGGTATCATTTTTTCAATATCTACATCAGTATTATATTGAAATATTTGCTTCGTTTTATTATTTTCCTCAACACAAAAATCGATTCGCCTGAATGCTTTAGTGATACCTTAACCTCAAATTTTCGTCGAACACAAGGAGGCATAGATATTATTTCCTATATCAGTATTTTGCCATTTACACAAAACATTAAAATAATAACAAATTCGTGTTTAAGTTGTACTGTTTCTCTTTACTGATTAAGCAGAATATCTTTTTCTTGAAATCTAACGTTATTTCTGTAATACTTGTCATTTCGGTAACATTCACAAATACTTTTAGGATTTAGTCCATGCTTTTTGCATTAGTGTACCATAAACTTATAATGCATTCTACTTATGTCAGTGATAGTGAAAGTGATCTAGCTAGGTTTACATGATGAATTTTGTAATAGAAAAGCTTTATAGTTTACACGCCATTTATTGTTAGTTATTACCTAAAGTGTTCACATGATAATTCATTAGGTATATAATTTTGTTTCATATACAGTACAGGATTGTATAAAATGGTTTGTTCTTGAACTATTGAACTAGAAAATATTGCTAAAAGAATTCATAACATTTTTGCTAATATTATTCCTATGTCCTTTTAAGTACAAAAGAGAAAAATGATTTTTATTCAGCTAAAGTTTGTCATTTATGTACAAAAGAAATTCTTAAGGTTGACGTTAAGGTTACAGATCATTGTCATTTATCAGGAATTTATAGAGGTACCGCACATGTCAACTGGTAATCTGAATTATACTATATTGATCATGCTGTTCTGTAGTTTTTCATAATTCGGTTATGATCATAATTAAAACTCTCGCTACTGAAATTAAAGGAAAAATGCAATTGCTACCTGTAAATAAAGAACGATATAATATTTTCTTTACTAAATGCATAGAAAATACAAATATAAACTTAAAATTCTTGGAATCATTTTGATTTTTGGCATCAAATATAGATAAGCTATCATCATATTATTTAGATAACAACCAAAAATAATAAAAAGATAATGAAGAATTTTTATTATTAACAAGAAAGGGAATATTTCCCTATGAATATCTTGATTGTTGGGGAACATTACAGAATACAAAATTGACTCCTAAAGAACTTTTTTATAGCTCATTAAATAAAACTGGAACTTTTAATATGGATTATGAAAAACCCGAACAAACCTGATAATGTCTATGGGATTCATTAAAAAAATAAAAAAGTATTGGGTCTCATAAAAGATGAAAATAATGGCACTATCATGACTGAATTTATTGGCTTGCGTTCAAAAATGTATTCTATTAAATTGTTAAAAAATGAGGATAAAATTTCACTTAAGAAAATAGAACTTGAAAAAGAGGATATCACACAAATATTAAATAATATTAGTATAACTAAAAAGGCGAAGGGGATAAAAATATCATCACTTAAAAATATTAGTTTTAATGATTTTTATAATTGTCTATTTAATATTACTATTTGGGAAACAAGTCAACATTTAATTACAATAAAAAAAACATTAGGTATACGCAACTAAACACAGCAAAATTGTATTAAGTGGCAATTACTTTTCAACAAGATTTCCTTTAAGGACATTCTCTACTGGGACAAGTATTTAAAGTAAACTCAATTTTAGATCACCCTAGGGATAACCTAAACTTTCAATACAATTTAACCCAATAGCAACAATATTCATAAATTACTGATTTACCTACCGCTACTGACCATACCAAACCATCCACCCACATTATTATAGTATAGATAGATTATGCTGGTGTTCCTTAGTATGCAGATAAGTCCGATGCAACTACATAAGTTTAAAACTGATGACGGTTTGTTTTTTTCAAAATCGAGACCAAGAAGGAATACATTATACACCTACATTAACAAAATGTTAAAAATATATATATATATATATATATATGCAAAATGTCATATACGCCTCCAAACTATATATTTTCCTGATAAACCCGCCTCCAAATCGGAGGCGCATTCGACAAAATCGGAGGCCAAATCGTATCGCCGTGTATAACATGTCCAGTCAAACGATCACGCCTCTAAAGGCCCAATAGCAAATTTTTGTATGGAGGCCAATTGGTTAGTTATACATATACAGTTATACAATTTAGTTCATAATTATTCCGCTAGGGGGACCACTCTTTTATACGTATATATAACATTTTATGTGGCCAATGCGGACACGCCTCCACGTTATTGTCATACTGTTACGCCTCCGAGATTTGACAACGCTGTACGGAGGTCGGTTAATGTGACGATTCTATACCAGTGTTAATAAATTTATTTCTCGGATTATTTCATGTTTGTATATCCCATTCGAGTTTCGATTTGGGCTCCATCGCATCCATAATGTGTGTAAGATTTAAAAAGATGATGATTATAAATATTGAAGGGATTTTTGTCTTTCTAAGCCAAGTTGATTTAGCCTATTTTTTAATTTGTTTTACTCTGGGATAGTAGGATCATATTTGTTAAAATTTGATAGTATGACGCTTTTGTCTATGAAACTATCTGTTTCGGTCCTAGTTCTTCATTCTTCATCTAAGAATATTAACATCCGGTTTTACTGCAAGTATCAAACTATGGAATCCCTTTTTTAGCTCTACTTAAACCATATTTCTAAACAAATTAAGACGTGTTCAGGGCCGCCGCTAGAGAAAAAAGTAGGGAGGGTGGGTTAAAATAATATCGGTAGGAAGTTAGACTAATGCCCTACAATAGTCGTGCATGTTGCAATACAAAACAATGACACAATTGTTGGAATAAAGACACTTTATCCTAATATTTATATTTATTTAATATTCCCGACTCGTTTCGCTACACTGTAGCTTGGACCGACTGACCATATTCTAAGAACAACTCTGTGGGTATTCCTTTAAAAAAATTACTTGTTTGAGAAATAGATAATTAGTACCTATATAAATCTTTAGGTTAACATTACAGTAAGTACCTCAATTGATTGTAAAATCCTTTGAAAAAGTTACAGTGTAGCGAAACGCGTCGGGATGATGAATATTATGTGGAAATTAGGCAAAATGTTTTTATTGTAACAATTGTAATAAATTCCCATCAAATAGAAGCCATCACCATTTGCAGCTTAATTACACAATTACGTATCCTTATTTAAATAAAAATCGCATCTTCCTTCTGTCTTGCCCAAATGTGTCAATAAGTTTGTTTAAAGACAAATTCCGTGTTCTTTGTAACAATTGTAAGATTATACAACTATACTGTACTCTGGTAGAATAGGAGGTAGTAGACGAAGAAAATATTTAAGACTTTTTTAGTAAAATTGAAGGAAACAATTCTATATTTTTATGAGTTAGATCTGCAAATTCTAGGCTTTTGTCACAACTTTTATTTTTCACATTTTAATCCAAATGTATACTTCCCCTGAAAAGTTTTCAAGGTCGTACTTCGTATAAATCTCTTACTTTTTTGTCAATATTTCCCTACGCATTTTTTTTTTTTGATGTAGTATGTCGCAATGCTATTATGGCATTGCGGCCACAAATCTGCAACAATTATGTTTGTATTGTTTGTTAATTTATTTTGTTTTTAAAACTATACAAAGTCGACATCCATGTATTGTTAAATGTTGTGAATTGTGAACATGATTGTTTTTACTTAAACTTAACGAGGATTTTACATCAAGTTAATTTATATAGTCGATCTAATGAAGACCCAATTGGGGGTCGAAACGTTATCTTAAAAAAATATATTCCATCTGACTCCATACCATACCATACCACCATACATGATTTTTTTTCCCACAAAAGAACATAATACCCAAGAAAATTGCTTTCAAAAATATGTATTTAATATATATGTAAAATGTCATATACTCCTCCAAACTATATATTTTCCTGATAACCCGCCTCCAAATCGGAAGCGCCTTCGACAAAATCGGAGGCCAAATAGTATCGAAGTGTATAACATGTCCAATCGAACGATGACGCCTCCGAAAGCCCAATAGCAATTTTTTGTATGGAGACCAATTCGTTAGTTATACATACAGCTATACAATAGTTCATTTTAGTCAATCCAAGTTTGTTTAAGACAAATTCCTTGTTCTTTGTAACAATTGTAACATTTCGTCTATGTACTCTGCTGGAAGGTAGTAGACCAAGAAAATATTTATGGCTTTTTTAATAAAATTGAGGGAAACAATTCTACATTTTTATGGAGTAGATCTGCAAATTGTAGGCTTTTGTCATAACTTTTATTTTTTCACACTTCTATCTAAGTGTATACTTATATACGTTTTCAAGGTCGTAATTCGTATAAATCTTTTACTTTTTTGTCAATATTTCCCTACCCATTTTTTAGAATGTAGTTTTGATATGAAAAAAGTTGTTTTGGCATCGAAAATCGGTTTGATATGAATTGAATAAGTGAGTCCATCCAAAACTGCTCGTCTGGTAGTTTGCCCTTTAAGTTTGTCTTGAGGCGTGGTATGGTTATTTCTGTAGATTTTCTTTTTGCAAAGTGAACCCTTCTTTTAAATATTTCTGAAAATGCTCCTTAGGATCAATTCTTCAGTTTAAACAGTTTAAGAAGTTCGTCCAAGTATTTTTCACGTAGAGTAAATAGATATCTTCGGAATACAATCATATTGATATGATGATATGGTTTTGAGGTAATAAATAAACAAGCTATAACGTTTGGAGCCGAAATGCATAGTAAAAGCTGATTCGATTTACTTGTGGTTTGTTCACATCGGGACTAAGCTAATACTCCAAGAGCGTTCTTGATTTATGTAATGTTTGAACAAAAATTCTTATTGACCACTCGCCTGTGTTCGTATTCCCGAGTTCCAGGGGAGGTCGAACGACCGTCCCTGGTCCTCCCTATCGGCGGCCCTGACCGTGTTTATGTTAGATTATTATACTTTTATTGGAAACAAGGAAGTTTTGAAGATTTTCATGTATTTTTTTTAAAACATGCCAATGTTCGCCAGATTTTTCAGATAAATTAGTAATCTAATAAAATTGCACAGGAAACTTAGCAATTGTATATTAATGGTGGGAAACTTCATTAGTTATAAAAGAATGTTTATGGAAGTACCCAATAAAATGATAATTAGTATTAATACACAATCCATAAGTTTCCTAGGCAATCTTTTTAGATTAGTAAGGTAGTTATTACTCAACTTTTGAAGAAGCCCCTACGATGACCAAACATATTATGTGATGCTTTAAAAATAATTTTAATTTTTTGGTTACTTGGTTGATAGGGTAGAAGATGGCAAACTAATTTTTGTATAGTGTTAATTATTAGGCTCTACCTCCTTCGAGTTTAAGTGAACATTTTGACTTTAAACTTCCCAGAAATTATCTTTTAGCGGTTCGTGCCATGCGAGATTTAAACCGGATAGGATATTCAAAATAATTTTGGTTAATTCTCCGTTGTGAATAATATTTTTGTTAATGTATATAAGTACCTAGATTATTTATAAAATTTTTAATATTGTGAAAACTTCTGTCTTGTACCGCTTACGTTCGTTTTCCTGTCCCCCTATTACCTCCTGATCGATATAACAGGGTGTCCCGGAAAATGTGGGAAATCTCTCGGATTCAGATAAAGCAGGAAAAAATCAGATGACAAGTTTCTATAAACTTTTTTTCTACATGCCTTCCCTACGGAGATATGTGCCCCTGAAGGACGCCGCTGGAAATAGGTTTTTCGTAAAATAACTTTTAAATTATTCTGCCTCATATAGTTTAATAAAAATTAAGTGTAATGGTCCTGACCTTACGTCCTAAGGTAGTGTCCTTAAAATATATTTAGCTTTTTCAATTTTCCAGGGGCGAACTAAGCTTTACAACTTTATGCTTACATTTTTAAAACCCTGTATGGTAAAGACTTAACAATAATAAATCTGAGTAGCTCGAACTTGTGACTAAAAAAAATACCACTTTTGTTTTTGTCGGTAAAATAAAATGAACCGTTTTCGAGAAAAAGAACAATAAACTGAATTTTAATAATTTAATTGTTTTATTTTTAGCAAAAGGGACGATTATTTGAATTTATTTTTTCCATAACAAAGTGTGATACGAAAATGTGACAATAGAAAAGTTTCATTTTAAGTTGTTTTATCAACAAATACAAACATTTTTAAAAACGCAGTAAAGTAAGGAGGCAACTTATTGGATAAGAGGGTTCAACAAATATTCGTTTATTATTATTTTTCTAGAAAACGGTCCATTTTATCGACAAGAAACAAGAGTACCTTTTTTTGTCAAAGGTTCAAGCTACCCAGATTTATTATTTTTAAGTTTTTATCATACAGGGTGTTAAAAATGTAAACATAAAGTTGTAAAGCTTAGTCCTCCCCTGGTAATCTAAAAAAGCTATAGTCCATTACCAAAAATATAGGCAGTGACGTAGCTCTCATAACCATGGAAACGACCAAAATACTGTATGGTTATTGGCGGTTTGCATTAGTTTCCATGGTTTCGACTAATACGTCACTGCCTATAATATTGGGTTTTGAGTATAGTAGGGATTAAAAGCTATCTTTGATTTAAATCATTTGTCTAAATGACGAGTATCTATGATCACTCAATTAAATATTTTTTAAAATGACCTTATGCAGCTCTGATTGTAAACAATATAAAAGTATTGCAAAATTATTAACATTAAGATTGTAAGGGTTTTGGTAGCGTTCGCAATTATTTAACTGTCGTAAAACATGTATCAGAGAAATAAAGCAATAACGCTTGGGAATTACTACTAACTGATAATCCCACAAATTAAATTAATTAATATATTTCAGTATTTAAACGTTACTCAAACATTTTATGTTTAATTTTCTTTAAAACAAATTAACTGCTCATACTTTTCTTTTTAAATAATGGCGGTTTTTAGTCATAGCCATTTATGTGTAACTTTTTAATACGGTTACTAAACTTAAAAATATGTTTCGGCAATTTCATTGTTTTCCTCAAAATGTACCCGCATACTTTGTGGAAACCAAAGAAATTTTCAAATATTTTCAACAAAAATAAAACTATATACACTCCTGGACATAAAAAACCGGACAAACAAAATTTTGCTCAAAGCCAATCTTAAATAACTTTTTAAGTTTTCCAGCGATCTTGCTAAATTTTTTTTAAGTTGTGTTGTCTATATTGTTAACTGATATCGAATTTACAAAAAGTTGTAATTGATTTGGTATTATACACTGTAGAACCAAAAGTTGCATTTTGTCCTAAATTGCTAAACACTCTGTGGAAGAATTTGACCACACAATGATGTGTCTATGTATCAGATTTTTAAGCTTCGTAATTTCTTAACATTAATTTCAATGAACACCACAAATTAAGTAAAACTGACCACTGGGCACTTACTAGGTATAAAATTGAAATGCTCAAACCGGTTTTAAACCATAAATCACTTCTAACGGCCTGATTTAAATTAGGCAACCCTGTCGGAGGCGTATACGATCGTACTGCGCATAAAAATTTATACAACAGAGGCCAGTCTGGTTCATATTATTTGGAGGCGCATTACATTTAAGAATGTAGCGAAAATTCGTATCTTTTTTGGAGCCTATTTCCTTACCCCTCTCGCGTTGCTCGGGTAGACGTTAACTTCTTGTTGCATTTTGACCACTTTATACTCGGAAAACATAACGCTTTAAGGTGGAGGCCAGGGTGCCTGTCTTTCGTATGGAGGCGACTAAGATAGCAAATTACGTATATATATATATATATATACAGGGTGTTCCGATGATCATGTTACAAAATTCTAGGGTAGATAAAACACACGAAAATAAGAAAAAAAGTTCATGTGAACATGGGTCCGGAAACGCTTCTTCAGGGAGCTAGGGCCCTTCGAAGATGACCTTCAAAAACTACTTTTCGTTTTATAGCTTCGGTACTACTGCAGCTATCGCAACCAATTTTGGGACATGAAATCTAGTTCGTAGGTTCATCAATTTGAGCCTTCCGGATTTTGTCACCTTTAACCAGGGGCGTACAAACCAAGGGGGTATTTGAGTAAATTTGACCCTACTCCTCTTAGGCTTTAATTTCTTACCATTTTTATATCTGATTATGATTCTCCAATGCCTTTTACATAAAAAAGGTACTCTTAGTAAAAATCGCTATCTGTCACAGTTTCCTCCGAAAATGGCTAAATCCAATCAATAATAAATTATTGGTCTTAAACCAATTATTACGTTGAAATATGAAAATGAGGTTCAGTACAGATAGTTGTCGGAAGGCTCAAATTGATGAACCTACGAACTAGATTTCATGTCCCAAAATTGGTTGCGATAGCTGCAGTAGTACCGAAGCTATAAAACGAAAAGTAGTTTTTGAAGGTCATCTTCGAAGGGCCCTAGCTCCCTGAAGAAGCGTTTCCGGACCCATGTTCACATGAACTTTTTTTCTTATTTTCGTGTGTTTTATCTACCCTAGAATTTTGTAACATGATCATCGGAACACCCTGTATATATACGTTTTTGTATCAAGTCGAGATCCGAACAAATCTTGGGTAACCCGAGATCCGCCAGAAGGAATAAGTTCATTTGAGTATATTTTTTTCCAAAAATATCCTAATATACCCCTTAATCCGTCCGCCTTTAGAGGGGAAAACATTTCGTAGTTTAATTTTTTTCTGATATATTGTAAGCCAAACGAGATCCGTGATAAAACTAGACATGTCGAGATCCAAAATGTGTATATTTTGAAGTATAAGCCCAACGTGAGATCCTGCGATGTTGCCATTGCCGCTGGATCTCGCTTTGATCAAATATGTTTATATATTGTGATTTAGTTCTGTCTGCTCTACAAAGTTCAAAAACATTAAAAATAATATTTCTTCCAAGAAAGCTAAAGTTTAAAGAAGAAAACATGGAACAATTTAAAGACAAGGACTGGGTTTAAATAAAAGTATTTTTGTACAATACTTACAGAAAGACATAGTTTACAATAGTTTTTTTTTTAAACTACTTACACAGTTTTTTTTTAATATGTAGGGTGAGTCGGGAGGAATGGGCCAAACTCTAAGGGTGTAATCTATGCATCAAAATAATAAGAAAAAACTGAAATGTTGTTATCCAAAATTCATTTGTTTTCAAATTTTAGCGTTAAATAAAATAATAATATTGTTAAACCAAAATATACAACATTAACATTGTTTTAAATAAATCATTGGTTTAGTAAATTTTCAAATATACCGCCATTGTCTCCCAAACATTTCCTGCTTCGTTTACGAAGGGCGCGCGTGGCTCTTCTAATTGATTTGTGCCTTTTTTTAATATTGAGTGCAACATTTCTAATGCGTCTAATTAATGCATCCCTAGTATATACTTTTACTTTGTATACCTCATTTTTTATTCAACCCCATAAATTATTGTCCAACGGTGTGAGGTCTGGCTATCTAGGAGGCCAACTAATAGGACCATCGAGACCAATTCAAACCTCTGGAAACCAAAATAATAAGAAAAAACTCAAATATTATTCAATATTCATTTGTTTTTAAATTATAACGCAAAATCAAAATATTGCATTAATTTAGCTTTCCTGTAATAAATGGTATTGTTGTCCGCTCTTGAATGGTGTACTGTCACTATCCTGTTAGTGTCAGCATAAATAGTGTCAGTATAAAATTTTACATTGATTCACCGTTAGCTTTCGGATTTCTATAATTTAAATTTTATAAAATGCCATACATTTATTAACATCTCGAATACGTCAATATGGTTTTTATTTATGGTTTGTGTAATAGGAATGCTACAGCGGCTGCTAAAGAATATCGTCAACGATTTCCACATCAAAGAACACCGAACAGAACGGCCTTTATTAGAGTCTTCAACAAACTGTGCGAGACCGGAACGCTTCCAAGTGCTAATGTAACATCCGAACAAGCCATTCATTCAGGATTTAGAAGAAATAGGAAATGTTCTAGCTTTAGTAGAAGAAGATGCAACGACCAGCTCACGAAGAATTGGAACTCAGTTGGGGATTCCCCAAAAAAGAGTGATCAATACGCTTCACGAGCAAGGCTTATACCCGTACCATGTACAGAATCTTCAACCTGGAGACTATGCCAAGCGTATGTAATTTTGGGAGTGGATAATTAATAATCGTCATCTTGTACCGCACATATTGTTTACTGACGAAGCTGCATTCACCCATGACGGCATCAACAATAATCGAAACTCCCATGTATGGTCGGAGGAAAATCCTCACGCAATAGTCAATAATTTTCAACACAGGTTTTCAGTAAACGTGTGGTCCGGCATGATCGACAATAATTTAATTGGCACTTTTCTTTTGGAAAATCGCCTTACAGGAGATCACTACTTAAGTTTTTTACAAAATGAATTCCAAGGAATACTGGAGGAAATTACTTTAAACATCAGAATTCAAATGTATTATCAACACGACGGAGCGCCTGCCCATTTCGATTGTCGGATCAAGCAATATTTGGACCAAAAGCTTCCAGAGGTTTGGATTGGTCGCGGTGGTCCTATTAGTTGGCCTCCTAGATCGCCAGACCTTACACCATTGGACTATAATTTATGGGGTTGGTTAAAAAATGAGGTATACAAAGTAAAAGTAGTGACTAGGGATGCATTAATTAGACGCATTAGAAATGCTGCACTCAATATTAAAGAACGGCACAAATCAATTAGAAGAGCCACGCGCGCCCTTCGTAAACGAAGCAGGAAATGTTTGGAAGTCAATGGCGGTATTTTTGAAAATTTACTAAATCAATGATTTATTTAAAAGAATGTTAATGTTAATTTTGGTTTAACAATATTATTATTTTATTTAACGCTGTAATTTGAAAACAAATGAATATTGAGTAACAACATTTGGGGTTTTTCTTGATATTTTGATGCATAGATTACACCCTTAGAGTTTAACTCATTCCTCCCGACTCACCCTGTATATTCTTTTCACTTTTTTTATGAATATGGCAAATCACCAAGAATTTACGTTACATCCGCCTTGTATTGGAGATTCCCATTTTTTTATTTTAAAAAATATATTTCGTTGTTATTTGTTCTAAATAAAAATAATTTAACACACCTTTTTCTTTTCTATTTTCTTCTCTATACCCTCGTATGATATCGTAAAAAAACTGAATTTATACGCCCCGGGGTCATGTAACCGGTAGATAATCCCAAGTGAGATGGTCAAGAAATTTTTCTCTTCGCGCGACAAGTTGTTTGTTGATCCCTATATAGGAAATTAGTATAGTAGTTTCCTTAAATGATGTTTTTTTTTGGTAAAATTTTGTCCTACCCTCCCTTCATATTGTTTTACAAAACCCTAGTAGAGTTGTGGCCCTATGTGAGAAAATTAAAAATAGAAAAGTGCTGCATGTCCTAAAACTAAAACAGTAAGTAATTAAAATAATTTGAAAATCTTTTTCCATATATCCACGGTAGGGGTAAAAATTTGAGTTTTGGGTAAGACTAAAGCATCCCACTAAGCAAGAAAACATTGTGGTTTGGGCACATATGTAATTTCTTAGTATTAGGTTGCATTGTTAGGCTGTATAAAAAGGAATCGTTACCGCATAACAAAATCGCAGTTGCGTTTATATCGGAAACTAAAACGAATTAATTTTGAGTAGTCCATGTCCATACTCAAAGTGGAGTTAAATTTATAGAAAAAAGAAAAGCACAAAGTCTTTCTCCACAAGTTTAGAGTAATTCATAATAAATACAACATGTTTCGAGTGTAGAAACACTTATCATCAGGAAAACAAAGTAAATAGTACAATGCTGATGTTGTTAGCAATATAGCAATAGAGAAAATAATAAGTGGGATTGAGCCGTCATGGAGCTTTTAATGGTGTAGGTATACGAGGTGTAAAAAATGAATAGTCAAAAGACCGATAAGACTTCAGCATACTGGAAAGTCAGGGGCTAATGCAAAGGCCCTGTCTTGGGCAGAAAAATAAAGAGAGTAAAAGAAAAATTAGGGAGTTTTAACAGACTTTGTGAAAATCATTTAGTAAAAAGTAGTGAAAATTTTTAAGTTTCATTCAACTTTGTCGGAGGCATGTTAGAGTTGTGGAATGGGAAGGAAAGAAAAAATTGTTTTTCGTAAAAGTCAAAGCATCATTTAGCTTGAAGTAAAATACTGTTGGGGTACCAGGCTTGTTGCGGCCCAGTTACCCCGGCAGGAGTCAAAACATACACATTGTGTGCAAAATTAATAGATTTAAAATATTTTTTGTTGAATTATTATGAATTACGCCTAGTTTTCTTGTGGAGAAAGACTTCGCGCTTTTCTTTTTTCTAAAACGAATTAGTTTAGTTTTTTCAGACGTTTTTATAATATAATTTTTAAAACCTTATAATTATGTGATTTATAAAGCGTCCTCGTTTTGAAACTATACCTAACAAAACGGTTTCGATTTAAAAATGATGTAAATGCAGACACAAAACGTTATATAGATGACGGAATAGATTCATCCTTTGGCAATGTAATATTTTCGTAAGCCATTAAACGTAATTTTTTCTTATTCTACTCCCGACCTGATGTGTACCAAATCATATAAATTGTATAAATTATTAAATTTTGGATCTCGGGTTGTCCAGTTGTCCACTTAGCCTTGCGGTGCAATGTTGCCCAACTTCAGGATCTCATGTTGTACAGATATTGTTTGACAAACGAAGCGCCCTCTTTACACATACTCTGTGAACTATTTGGTGTATATAAATGATAAAAATGGTTAAGATGAGATCCGGGCTAAATTTGGTGTATGCACTCCCCTCACCCCCCTGAACCCAATAAACATTATATACACATAGGGTAAGTCGAGATCCGATTTCGGATCTCGCCTTGCAAAACGGATCTCGGCTTGTTAAAAAAGTATCACAAAATGATCTCACCTTGTACAAATATAAATATATATATATATATAAACGCTAGTGCTCTTGTAATAAAGTTACGATATTCCATAAACAATATTGCATTTTTAAACTGCTTCTTTTTGAAAATAAACGAAAAATTACTCTCAGTTTTTACAGTATTGTATATTGTACCTACCTATTTTCTATTTGCATTGAACTTTACCTTCTTAAAAACGGCGGACAAAGATTTTACTTTTATATTGGCCCTTTCAAAAGCCATTCAGAATAAAATAAAAGTTTTAAAAGGGTTTGTTCTTTTTGATCACAAGAAGTTATAGTGGATTGCAAACAATGAAAAGTTCCCATTTCATCCAATAAGCCTAATCTGGGAGCATGCTATGATATGGGCAATAAATTTACGCTTTTAAAACACCTTATTTGAAAATTCTGATCGCCATATAAATAGTAAACGAACAAGTGTCACTTATGACTCTAAACTTACTTTTTTAAGTTGTTGCAAGGATTTGTAGTTGTTGCAGTAATAAGAATTTCTATTAATCATTAACAGTAGTTTCAAATAAAAATATTAGTAACTATAAGTAATCGGCGTTAGGTAGGGGAAGTATGTCTTTGATGGACCCCTGCCTATGATGGACCACCATCGATATATTTTTAATTTGCGCGTGTAGCCAGCTAGCGCTACGCACGATGGGTGACCAACCTTCTTATATTAATGGCTACGAAATGTTCTCCGTTTGTATATCGTTTTAGTAAAATTACGTGACAAAATTGAAACTGGTACGTCCTGATGTAAAAAATTAGGTTTGGATTATTGCAAATTTCTTGTATGATATATGAATCTATCGGTTGCTTTAAATATGTAAGGTAGGGATGTGTGTTGCTCATCAAATGCAATATTTAAATTTGGATTAGAATTAACAAAACAAGATTATCGGTTGCTTAAGTGAAACTGGGTACATTGGCCAATGATGGACCACCAAGCGTCACCTATTGATGAACCAGGGAATCATCATAGGAAAGTAGAGCCATATTTGTGCGAGTAAGACGCGATAAGCCGCTTTAAGCGGGGTCATTTGAGCGAATAAGTGATGACGTCACGCTTAAAGACGCTTTAAGCGATACTTGGCGGTGTCTGGGGACCGCCAGAAAGGTAACTAGACTGGGTACATATCGCTAATCGTCAGCCGAGAGTGCATCTTATATTAGTACTAAAAAGATTTACAAAAATTTACAATAAGAAAATACTTTTCTTTTCTTTTTTTCTATTTACTATTGCTTTTTTTGCCTCACCTTCCTGCGGAACGTGAAGGGAAAACATATCGCCAAATTGTCATTATAACAACTGACCAAAACTACACAATGGTGCAAAATTTCCGTTTTCTCGTATAGATAGGTAGTTTTCTGAGACGGCGCCGTATAGGTGCTCTTTAAACTCGCACACCTTTGTGCAATGTGGGATATACTTTCCATATTTGCTCTATAAAAATATGTAAGTATTCAATCGATTAAAACATAAGGAAAAAATTATTCTTACATGGAAGCTATCAATTATGAGCTAATAAATTTGTACAAATATTATTGTGCCGAGCCCTTCGGGAACGGCTCTGTTCTAGTTCGTTCGTTTAATTATACGAGAGCTGTCACTTTGACAGGTAAGTGTCATTTTTTTAGCTTTTTCGTAGCGAGGGTTATAGCTGTAAGAATTCGAAATTAAAAAATTTTCAGGTACCTAAATAAGAAAGTTTTATACGACAGCTGTCAAATTTTGACAGGTAAGTGTAATTTTTTTTTAGCTTTTTCGTAGCGAGGGTTATAGCTGTAAGAATCTGAAATTAAAAAAAAATTCAATACCTACCTAAATAACAAAGTTCTATACTACAGCTGTCAAATTATGACAGGCGGGTGTAAATTTTTTTAAGCTTTTTTCATATAGAGGATTATAGCTATACGAATCCGAAATTTAAAAATTTTTTAGTACCTAAATAACAAACTTTTATACGATAGCTGTCAAATTTTGACAGGTAAGTGTCAATTTATTTAAACTTTTTTCGTAGCAAGGGTTAAAGCTGTAATAATCCTAAATTAAAAAATTTTTCAGTACCAAAATAACAAAGTTCTATACGACAGCTGTCAAATTGTGACAGGCGGGTATAAATATTTTAAAGCTTTTTTCATATAGAGGATTATAGCTGTAGGATTCCGAAATTTAAAATTTTTTCAGTGATTAAATAACAAAGTTCCATACGACAACTGTCAAATTTTGACAGGCAAGTGTCAATTTTTTAAAAGTTTTTTCGTAATGAGGCTTATAGCTGTAAGAATCCCAAATTGGAACATTTTTCAGTACCTAAATAACAAAGTTCTATATGACAGCTGTCAAATTCTGACAGGTAGGTATATATTTTTTTAAACTTTTTTCGTAGCGAGGGTTATAGCTGTAAGAATCCTAAATTGAAAAAATTTTCAGTACTCAAATAACAAAGTTCTATACGATAGCTGTCAAATTTTGACAGTTAAGTGTCAATTTTTTTTTAGCTTTTTCGTAGCGATAGTTATAGCTGTAAGAGTCCGAAATTATAAAATATCAGGTCCCTAAATAACAAAGTTCTATACGATAGCTGACAAATTTTGACAGGTAAGTGTCAATTTTTTTAGATTTTTTGTAACAAGGGTTATAGCTGTAAGAATCCTAAATTTAAAAATTTGTCAATACCTAAATAACACAGTTTTATACGACAGCTGTCAAATTGTGACAGGTAAGTGTCAATTTTTTTTAGATTTTTTGTAACGAGGGTTATAGCTGTAAGAATCCTAAATTTAAAAATTTCTCAGTTTCTAAATAACAAAGTTCTATACGACAGCTGTCATTTTGACAGGTAAATGTCAAGTTTTTTTTAAGCTTTTCTTGTATCTAGGATTATAGCTGTAAGAATCCGAAATTAAAAAAAATGTCAGTACCTAAATAAAAAAGTTCTATACTACAGCTGTCAGATTTTGACAGGTAAGTGTAATTTTTTTTTAGCTTTTTCGTAGCGAGAGTTACAGCTGTAAGAATCCTAAATTAAAAAAATTTTCAGTTAGTAAATAACAAAGTTCTATACGCTAGCTGTCAGATTTTGACAGGTAAGTGTCAATTTTTTTAGCTTTTTTCGTATAGATTATTATAGCTGTAAGAATCCAAAATTTAAAAAATTTTCAGTACCTAAATAACGACATTAAAAAAAAAAAGAAAAAAAAGAAAAAAAAAACACTGGGGTTTGAACCCACGACCTTCGTCTCCAAAATCAACAGCCTCTACTACTACGCTACCGAAGCTTAGAGAGTGATTTGTGGTAAATAGGATATTAATGCCATAATGGATATTATACACAACTTTAAGTACATATTAAAAATACTTACTAATACACTTTTTTCAATTATTTTTGGTCAATCGCAAAGAAAAAGGTCCAAGACAGGTGTTTCATACATTAAATACTCTCCAAATATTATAAAAACTATAAAAATTGAAGTTAATATGCCTTCTGCAAGCAATTTTTATTATTACAAGTACGGGTATAAATGCGATATTTTCCCCCTTATTTTTGGTCAAACGAAAAAGATAAAGGTAGCTGTCAGATTTTGACAGGTAAGTGTCAATTTTTTTAGCTTTTTTCGTATAGATTATTATAGCTGTAAAAATCCAAAATTTAAAAAATTTTCAGTACCTAAATAACGACATTAAAAAAAAAGAAAAAAAAAACACTGGGGTTTGAACCCACGACCTTCGTCTCCAAAATCAACAGCCTCTACTACTACGCTACCGAAGCTTAGAGAGTGATTTGTGGTAAATAGGATATTAATGCCATAATGGATATTATACACAACTTTAAGTACATATTAAAAATACTTACTAATACACTTTTTTCAATTATTTTTGCTCAATCGCAAAGAAAAAGGTCCAAGACAGGTGTTTCATACATTAAATACTCTCCAAATACTATAAAAACTATAAAAATTGAAGTTAATATGCCTTCTGCAAGCAATTTTTATTATTACAAGTACGGGTATAAATGCGATATTTTCCCCCTTATTTTTGGTCAAACGAAAAAGATAAAGGTTCAAGGTAGGTATTTCCCACAAAAGACGTGGTCTAAATTGTCTTATTCCTCTAAAAAATCAATTTGGAAATCGCATTTTTCACCTATTTTTGACAGATGGTATAAAAGTTAAAGTTCAGGAAAACACACGTGGTGAAACCATGGCCAACTTTTTCTAAATCGAATGGTGTTAGACTTTGAAAATTGTGCCTGTTTCCGCACCCAAAAAAGCAACTTTGCTCAAATTTGCGAATATATTTTGATAAGTTTGGACATGCAGGAATATTGAGACGTAATCAGCGCATATTTTGAGAAAAAAATAAACCGGTTTTGTTAAAAATTGAATAAGCTACAGTCGATATAGTAAAACCTCTGGTGAAGGAACCTATAAAAAAATCATAAATTAATTTTTTTGAGCCACAAAATATGTTTTCCCAAAGGGCGCTTGTAATACAAATTAAAGCTTCTTTATCCGTTGATATAGTATACCAAGAAAAAATTCAAAATGTTATATATTATAGACACTTGCAGAATTATTTAAGCAAACCAGTGCAACGCCAACAGAAATTACGGAAAAAAGTTCATAAGCTGCCGTTTTTTCCGTATTAAAGATAAAGAAACGAAAAAATATCTCTTAAATACAATTTGACGGCTCTATCCGCTAAAGTATACAACGTTTCGATTAAAAAACGTTTTCCGTAGGAAACGAAAGGAAGAAAAATAAAAACGGCGAAAAAATCACGCCTTACTCTGTGGTTTCCAATTTCTTACAATTTTTGATAATTTCCATTCCAGTTAGGTATAGAACAATATATTGGAAAAAGGTAGTTTTTGAGATGGCCTAACCGATTATCCATACCGAATGTCGATCGGATGCACCCAATTCGACTTATTAGCGATCCAAGAGGTACCATTTTGGACCAAATTTTGACTTTTAAAAAATGAAAAAAATTATTTCCAAACTTTCGATCGCGCTCACAAACAATAGGCTTCTGTAGCCGACGGTCGTCTACGCGTCGAAAAAGTTTAAATCGAAAAAACTAATTTTTGTGGCCTGTATCGAATTTCAACGAAAATCCGATATTTTTCGACTTTAAAAATTAATAACTTTTTTCCGGTACACCCTGTATATTCGAAATTTTCACACAACGTACCCCCACTATTCCTCTCTAAACTAAAAAAGTTTTAATCGTCCCACTCTAACCGTTTCCAAGAAAAAAAATCGCAAATGTGAAAATGTCGAAAGCCACGGCGGCGACAACATACGCACATTATTTTCACCGAAGCGCCGTATAACATATCGCGTGGTTGCGCGATATGTAACTAGACTGGGTACATATCGCTAATCGTCAGCCGAGAGTGCATCTAATATTAGTACTAAAGAGATTTACAAAAATTTACAATAAAAAAATACTTTTCTTTTCTTTTTTTCTATTTACTATTGCTTTTTTTGCCTCACCTTCCTGCGGAACGTGAAGGAAAAACATATCGCCAAATTGTCATATATAATATCACAAGAGATAAAATTTTGTCGGCAAAATTTTCGAAAGGTATGAAAGTTTGTTGCTTGGCAATTTCGCGAATGACATTTTTGACAAAATCACGAGCCGTCAGGCGAGTGATTTTGTCGAAAATGTCATGAGCGAAATTGCTTAAAAGCAACAAACTTAAATAAATCCTTGAGAACAATTTTGCTTACACAATTTTTTCTCGAGTGGTATTCGACATGACTATTTAACTAGAAAAAAGACAAAATTTTGCCGCGGCAAAAATCACATGTGAATTTTGTCCAGGTAGGTGCAGGTAGTAATTTTGCCAGTAGAAGTTGCTATGACATTTTGCCAGTGTAAAACACTCTAGTTAAATAGTCATTATAACAACTGACTAAAACTACACAATGGTGCAAAATTTCCGTTTTCTCGTATAGGTAGGTAGTTTTCTGAGACGGCGCCGTATAGGTGCTCTTTAAACTCGCACACCTTTGTGCAATCTGGGATATACTTTCCATATTTGCTCTATAAAAATATATAAGTATTCAATCGATTAAAACATAAGCAAAAAATTATTCTTACATGGAAGCTATCAATTATCAGCTAATAAATTTGTAGAAATATTATTGTGCCGAGCCCTTCGGGCACGGCACTGTTCTAGTTCGTTCGTTTAATTATACGAGAGCTGTCACTTTGACAGGTAAGTGTAATTTTTTTTAGCTTTTTCGTAGCGAGGGTTATAGCTGTAAGAATTCGAAAATAAAAAATTTTCAGGTACCTAAATAAGAATGTTTTATACGATAGCTGTCAAATTTTGACAGGTAGGAGTCAGTTTTTTTTTATCCTTTTCGTAGCGAGGGTTATCGCTGTAAAAATCCTAAAGTGAAAAATTTTTCAGATCCTAAATAACAAAGTTCTATACGACAGCTGTCATTTTGACAGGTAAATGTCAATTTTTTTTAAGCTTTTCTTGTATCTAGGATTAAAGCTGTAAGAATCCAAAATTTAAAAAAAATTCAGTAGTTAAATAACAAAGTTCTATACGACAGCTGTCAAATTTTGACAGGTAAGTTAAAATTTTTTTTTTAGATTTTTCGTAGCGAGATTTGTAGCTGTAAGAATCCTAAATGAAAAATTTTTCAGTTCCTAAATAACAAAGTTATATACGACAGCTGTCATTTTGACAGGTAAATTGCAAGTTTTTTTAAAGCTTTTCTTGTATCTAGGATTATAGCTGTAAGAATTCGAAATTTAAAAAAAATTCAGTACCTAAATAACAAAGTTCTATACAACAGCTGTCAGATTTTGACAGGTAAGTGTCAATTTTTTTTAGCTTTTTCGTAGCGACGGTTATAGCTGTAAGAATCCCAAATTTTAAAAAAATTCAGTACCTAGATAACAAAGTTTTATACGATACCTGTCAGATTTTGACAGGTAAGTGTCAATTTATTTTAACTTTTTTCGTAGCGAGGGTTAAAACTGTAATAAAACTAAATTTAAAAAATTTTCAGTACCAAAATAACAAAGTTCTATACGACAGCTGTCAAATTATATATACTTAAATAGTAATTCTTATTTTTTATAATTTGCTACCATTTCTATGCTGTTTAGGTATAGAACAATATATTTGAAAAAAGTAGTATTTGAGATGACCTAAACGAATATCCAAACCAAAATTATATCGGACGCACCCAATTCGATTTATTAACGATCCAATATGACCCTACATTGATTTTAAAAAAATCAAAAAAATTACTTCCCAACTTTTGATCGCGTTCGCAAACAACAGTGTTTTGTAGCCCAACGTCGTCTACATGTCGAAAAAGTTTAAATCGATTAAAATTATTTTTGCCACCTGTATCGCCCTACAACGAAAAAAAATATATTTTTTAACTTTGACTTTAATAACTTTTTTCCGGTGCACCCTGTATATTTGAAATTGTTCCCAGAACGTGCCCCGACTATTCCTCTCTACGTCCAGAAAGTTTGAATCGTTTTGCTCTAACCGTTTCCGAAAAAAAAATTCGCGAATATCGAAATGTCGAATAACCTTCTACCACGTGGCGACGGATAATCAATGTCGAAACGCCATCTTTAAAATCGAGATTACAACCATTTCTGAAACATTTTGGGCAAATATTTTGGTCAGTAAAATTAGAAGAAGGTTCAAGGTAGATATTCCACCCGATTTAAAATCTGGAAATGTTCTTATTATTCTAGCAAGTCACGCTGAAAACACCCATTTTTTGCCATTTTTGACAGCCGGATTTTTAGAATTAATAATTAATTTAGATACATCAATATCAAGGCACTCTTACTCAAAAGTGAATGGTGTTAGAATTTGTAAAGATTGCCTGTTTCCGCACCCAAAAAAGCGACTTTTCTCAATTTTGCGAATATATTTTAATGATTTTGAATATGTAGAGGTGTTGCGAAGTAATCAGCGCATTTTTTGAGAAAAAAATAAAACGGTTTTGTTAAAAATTGAATAAGCTACAGTCGATATAGTAAAAAAAAGCTGCCGTTTTTTCCGTATTAAAGATAAAGAAACGAAAAAATATCTCTTAAATACAATTTGACGAGCTCTATCCGCTAAAGTTTACAATGTTTCGATCAAAAGTCGTTTTCAGTACGAAAAAATAAAAACCGTGAAAAAATCAGGCCTAACTTTATGATTTCCACTTTCTTACAATTTTCGGCAATTTCCATTCCAGTTAGGTATAGAACGATATATTGGAAAAAGGTAGATTTTGAGATGGCCTAACCGATTATCCAAACCGAATGTCGATTGGATGCACCCAATTCAACTTATTAGCGATCCAAGAGGTACCATTTTGGACCAAATTTTGACTTTTAAAAAATAAAAAAAATTATTTCCAAATTTTCGATCGCGCTCACAAACAATAGGGTTCTGTAGCCCACGGTCGCCTACGCGTCGAAAAAGTTTAAATCGAAAAAACTAATTTTTCTGGCCTGTATCGAATTTCAACGAGATCCCGATATTTCTCGACTTTGACGTTTAATAACTTTTTTCCGGTACACCCTGTATATTCCAAATTTTTACACAACGTACCCCCACTATTCCTCTGTAAACCCAAAAAGTTTCAATCGTCCCACTTTAACCGTTTCCGAGAAAAAAAATCGCAAATGTGAAAATGTCGAAAGTGACGACGACGACGACGACGCCGACAACATACATACATTATTTTCACCGAAGCGCCGTATAACATATCGCGGTGTAGCGCGATATGTAATAAGCGTATGGTGGGGGGTAAATAACGAACTTTTGTTGATGTTTGTTGGGTTTTTAGGGTTAGGTGACAATTGGCATATATATTGGCGGTACCAGCAGTCTACGTTTTCGTTTTATATATTTTTAAACTGTTACAATGTCCGAGGAAATGTCGGGTATGGTCACAGTCAATTTAAAAAAAGTCTTTGTTTAAATACCTGTATATTCAATCATCCTCATAAATGGATCGAATATGTTGTTCCCTTGCCATAAATGAAATTAACAAATTGAGAACCATAGTAAACCGTTTAAAAATAAATAAATACGCGAATACAGAAAACTCATCTTTCTCTATTAAGGAGAATAGTTCTGCAGTTCTGCTGCAGATATATTTTCCATTTTAAACACATTTACACCAACATCAAATCGTAAAACTGTACGAAAAATTATAAAAATATTTTTTAAGGTTAAAAAAGGGAAAAGTCACAACTGAGTGACATTGTGACATGTCAGCGGTAAGCGGTGTGTTTGTGCGAATCAAAAATTTGATGACGTCACGCTTAAAGACGCTTACAAATTCAACTTGAAGACGCCAGTTCGCTCAAATATGGCTTTAATATTGTTGCATTACTAGGTATTTCTATATAAGTTTTATTTCTTATTGATATGACAACACAAAAAGACAGCAGTGAACAGAGCCTGACATGCAGCAAGCTCTAAACAACTTAAAAGAAAAACATATGGGGTATAGAGTAGCCGCAAAAACATATATATATGAATTGTGCAACTAGATTTTGTTTCGTTTTGTTTAGCTGTAAATGAAAAATTCTACAGACCGTTTTCAATTGTTTAAAACAAATATTTGGAAAGTTATGTGATTTTGTGTTTACTTTTATTAGAGGGTCCATCATAGAAATATATACGCTTATGATGAACCCTTTGGCATATTTTAAAAAACAGGCCACAGATATTTTTCGGTAATTGTTTTAAAAATTATTACAGCTCAGGTAAATCCGTTTTAACACTGACAATAAAATATTTACCTCGCTCACTTTAATAGGCATATAATTTAGGAAGTTAATAGAGAATTTCCTTAAGGGGTCCATCAAAGGCACACTTCCCCTATAGGAAATAAAATATAGTTATGGATGTAATTATTTCATCTTAGAAATCTAGCTAGGCCAATTTTCTCAGTGTATACTCAGATCACGGAACTAATTTAGATGGAGCAAAAATGAAATTAAAAGGCTATTTGCTTATAAATCAAGATGAAATTTATTCGCGACTTAGTTGTGACGGTGTTAAGTGGCACCTGATTCCACCTAAAGCTCCACATTTTGAAGGCCTCTGGGAAGCTAGAGTAAAATTCACAAAGTTTCGCATTAAAAGAGTAACAGCTTACCTTTGAAGAATTTTATACCTCTTACATTCCTGAGAATCGATTATCAAGGTTCAAAAGGCTACAAAGGATGGTTCAACATTTTTGGGCACATTCAAAGAATACATTTCTGAATTGCAACAACGAACTAAATAAAAATAAAACTTTCCCAGTGTACTAAAACCTGGCTGTGTTGTATTAGTAAAAGAATACCACTTTGTTGAAACCGTATGGATTTCAAGGCGGGCAGTATGTTTCGACGACCTTAACTGCATTTTCAATCTGTTGTCAAAACCATGAGAATGAGATTTCTAAAAATACTGAGAAGAGGAAAAATACTCTTTAAATGTAAATTATTATAAAATACGTAGGTACTAAATCATAAATTCAATAAAAAAAATCCTAAGTGTTTTGTACTACGTATAGACCGAAACAACTTATTTATTTATTTTTACAAACTCTACAGATACTTTTCAGTCCTAATTATAGAGTAGGATAGTAAATACACACACACACACACACCCTCCCACACACACACCCTCTCCCACACACAGAGAATTACAAGAAACCCATATAGATTAATCTTCTAATTACAGTACCTCGCCCAAAATACCTCTAAGTTGCTTTTGACTAATGTTAAAGATATCAAATCCCAATTGAGAGTTATTAGCTAACCTACACATTACATTAATTGGTGCATTGCTACAATGATTTGTACGAGAATTGTTTAAGTAAAATGCCAGTGCACTTCGTGTTCTATATGACGGAACTAGAATGTTAATTTGTTGGAAGAGATTTACATCATCTATTTTATTATGTAATAACTTGTGTAGTATACAGAGGCAATATTCCTACGTTTTTGTAAACTAATGAAACTATACCTGGACATGAGTTCTGCTTTTGTTATAGTTAAATCATATACACCTGTTTCTTTGTAATAAAGATATCTTAAACACTTATTTTGTACTCTCTCAATGGCATATTTATGAATTTTATAACATGGGCTCCAAATTATACCAGCATATTCCAGAATACAACGTACATATGCAATAAACAATAGTCTGATAAAATATAAATTAGTAAAATTTCTACAATTCCTTACAATAAACCCATACATTCTTGATGCTTTTTTTGTTATGTTCGATATATGGGCTTTAAATGACAATCGAGAATCAAATGTTACCCCTAAATCCTGAATTTCGTCAACACGTGTTAGAACTGTATTGTCGATGCTATAATTAAAATTAAGAGTATTAATTTTTCTGCTGTAACTAAGAACATAACATTTAGTAATATTAAATTTAAGAATATTTATTTTAGACCATTGCAAAATCTCATTTATATGTGTAGTGTTCAATAGTGATGTAATTATCCCTATTTATGTTCTGTAATCAACGTAAACTGTGAAAACAAGACTTAACAACAATAACAACAAGGGAAAAAAAAAGAAGAAAGCAGCAAAAAATAACAACATTCCAATCATTTTTACTGACCAGTAGTTGACCTTATGAGGATTGTCCAGTGGTCAAAAATGTACTACTTATAGTACAATAAAAGCTTTCATTCTCGATAAATCTATATTGAGAATGGAATGCTGCATTTGTAATGATGCAGCTGCAAATAAGAATCCCATATTCCCCTGTGATTTATGTAAAAAAAAATACTGCAAAAAATGCTCTAATCTTTCTGCTTCGGAAGTGAGAGTTTTGGAGCTTAAGGAAAGTAGAGTACTTAAATTTCACTGCGAAAAATGCGAGACACTAGAAACACACGTCCTTCTACAAAATACCATCGAAGATAAAGAAAAAATTATTGAAGCCAAAGAAGAAATAATAGATTTTTTACGAAAAAAAATAATAGAACTGGAAAAATGTGATGATGTTGTGCAACGTTCATATAGCGAAGTTACACAAAAAAAAATAAACCGTCCTACAATAATTCCAAATATAGCAAGCATAATAATAAAACCCAGACAGAAGCAAGAATCTACAAAAACTGAGTCAGATGTAAAGAAGCACATTACACCGGCAGATCTGAAAATAGCTATTAAAAATACCAGAAACCTAAAGAATGGCGGCTTATTGATCAAATGTTCAAGTAAAGATGACATTGAAATACTAAAGCGTGAAGCGGAGAACAAATTAAAGGAATACGAAGTCCAAATAACTAAATTGAGACGGCCAAAATTTAAGATTGTGGGTTACTGTGGCGAACTCGACGAACAGCAATTAGCTAAATCGATCATGGAACAAAATCAAATCATGGAAGATACAGAAAATCTAAAAATAACCTATATTAGAAAATCCAAAAGGCCAAATGAACCGACCATTATTTTTGGCGAATGCACACCCGACATATTTGGTAGACTGATGGCAATAAAGAAAGTGTATATAAATTGGCAAAGATGCGCGGTATATGAAGTCCTTAGTATACCTAGATGCTTCAAATGTCAGCAGTACTATCATAAAATTGATATGTGTCCAAATAAAGACGTATGTGACCACTGTTCTGGAAATCATAGTTCTAAAGATTGTAACAGCAACTTACAAAGGAAGTGTAACAACTGTTTCATGGCTAACGATAAGTATAAAACTAATTATAAAATAGACCATAAAGCGAGTGATCCCGAGTGTCCTACTTATAAATATTTAATAAATATAGAGCGAGGAAAAATAGACTATGGATATTGTAATGGCGTTTAAACCGCATGAACCTATAATTTTGCAAAAATTGGACACAGTTCGGAATGAAATTTGCGAGGAGGGTATTTACTGTAATGAATTGCAAAACAAAATCGATTTAAGTAGTACAATCCTAAACATCCTGCATTTAAACATTAGAAGTATCCATAAGAATTTTAATGAATTTTTGGTATTCTTTAATGCTTATAAACTAGACTATTGTGACATAATAGTATTAAGCGAACCATTTCAAAGTTTTGATAATCAGTACAACATAGATGGGTATAATATGTTTTTTAATAATGCAAATTGCAACAGAAATGATGGTGTTGTAATTTTTATAAAGTCTAATTTAATATTTACTGTAAAGCATGTCACTATGAAAAACTCTAACGTAACTATAAGCAATATTCATTTACAACAAAATAACAATATAATTAATACAATATGTTTGTACAGGCCACCAAATACAAGTAAGCTGCAATTTCTTCAAGACCTTGAACTCTATCTTCTTGAATGCAAAGGCAATCAAACAGACATACTTCTGGGTGATATCAATATAGATCTCTTAGATAAAAATGATAACTTCGTTCACCAATATCTCTCAATGATGAATCATTTCGGTTTTTTGTCCTGCATAAATTCACCAACTCGTGTAACTTCCGAAACATACTCGTGCTTGGATCACATATTTGTCAGAACTAAATTAAATACGAATTTACATAATTGTAACTCCTATATATTGTTCTCCGATATAACAGATCACTATCCTGTCGTATTAAACATGAGTGTAAAACCAAGAGTAAGTAACAAAAGCAAAGATAACATCATAACAACATTTAAGATAAATAATCAACTTTTCGATGACTTGATGAAAGAAGTGAGCTGGGATTTGGTTTTGTCGGCGAACGATGTAACTGAGGCTACTGATGAATTCTATAGAATAATTACAAATATCCGCGACAGGGCTACAATAAAAAAAACCTACTTGTCACAGTTTAAAAAACGTAAATCCTGGATTACCGATGGTATAATATCGAGCATAAAAAATAGAGATAAAATAAAAAAAAATCTTGCAACAAATTACAACGAAACTGACAACCAAACTTACATACAATACAGAAACAATTTAAAAAAGATTATTCAAAAATGCAAACATGATTATTATAAAGAAAAAATTGACAATGCTGGGCACAATATGAGGAAAGTATATAACTTAATATCGGAAGCCTCAGATAGTCAGTCAAGTAGCAAAAAAACTGCCCCACCATTAAAAGATAATAATTCCACTCATTTCTCTTCAAATAAAGATCTGGCTAATTACTGTAATAAATATTTTATAAATATAGGATCAGATATGCTTAATAAAATTCAAAAACCTGTCAATGAATTCAGGGCAGAATCTAATGCCTTATCTTCTTTGTTTCTGGAACCTGTCAATAGTAATGAAATCATAAAACAAATAAACAGTTTAAAAAATGATAGTGCCCCTGGCATGGACAAACTGGATACTAAAATTATTAAAAAAACACATATATACTTAATCTCTCCTCTTGTACCGGGTGTCCCACCTAAGGAGGTAATCGGCTATATCTCAGAAAGTAATCACACTAGAACTTTGGGAAAAAAAATATATCGATAAAAGCGGCCAAGAGAAATTGCTGGAAATTATTTTCAAGTTCCAAAAATGACCGCTAGGGGGCGTAAGAGAACTTTCAAAATAGAAATGTCGATTTCCTCTTGATTTTTCTTAATAAAAATATGATAAAAATATAAGCATTGTATTCTTCATAAAATTTTGCAACTTTATGTTAGGAATCGTTTTTTTCTATTTTCAATAATTAAGTGGTGGGAGAAGGTCAAACTTTTTTACTTTCAAACGCTGATATCTCTGCTTTGGATGAACCGATTTTACTCAACTTGGTCTTGAAAAAAAGCCCTTCTTTTACTCTACACGTAGATCTATTACCTATATCATGTTTATTCTGATGGTGGCCACTAGATGGCGTTTTTCCGTAATTTCTCAATGAATAAGGATTTTCTCAAAAAAATCAAATGTTATGATATGACTTTTTCATCATATTATATTTTAGCCTTATAAAGGCTATTAAATAGTGAAATAAAAAATCCAGGTCCGTATTTAAAATAAAAAAGTTGATAATGGTCGCTCGAATCCGAAACGTCGGATTAACAAACTAACCCCATCAGCTTGTAGAGGAGGAAAAGTTACTATAATAAACTGAAAACCGCAACGTGATATCTTTTGTTAAACTAGAGAAATTAGGGATAATAATAATTAATATGGAAAAATAGGTCATTTTCCAAAACATTAATTAATCAATTAAAACTCTGGTTTAATGACGTCCAAGATGCTCGAACTGTCTCCCATCATTTTTTTTTAATTTTGATTTTTCTTAATAAAAATATTATGTTAAAAATATAAGCATTGTATTCATAAAATTGTGCAAATTTTTGATAGGAATGTTTTTTTTTTCAATATAAGTGGTGGGGGAAGGTCAAACTTTTTTCTTTCAAACGCTGATATCTCTGCCTTGGATAAACCAAAACAAGAATTCATTGAGCGAGTTGCCTTTTATCAAGTAAACTTTGGAAACAAGCAAAACACCAAGATCCAATGAGCATGTAAATTTACCTATATCAAGTAAGCTTTGGAAACAAAACAAATTTCCTAATGTCAAAAGACATTTTATGCCAAAATAATTAATAACCACATTCGCAGTTAGATTATTGATTGGGTTATTGTTATTTTGTGTCAGTAAATTGTTATAGTGTTAGTTAATTATAGTGTTAGTTGTTGTTTAGTTTATAATTTTTGAAAATGCCTTTGTCGCTTCAAGTATCGGTTGATATTATCGCAGTTTATTTTGAGTGTTTTCAAAATGCGACTGTTGCTGCAAGGATATACGCTCTTAGATATCCTGAAAGGCGCCGGTACGGAAGCAGAATGTTCACTTGCCTAGTCAATCGCTTCCGTACTACAGGAAGTGTTCGTCCGTTACGCCGCAGAAGGAGTCGTGCCGCCAGAACTGAGGAAAATATTATCAACGTTTTAGCGTATGTAGAGTTCAATCCTCAGCTAAGCGTTCGGCTAATTTCAGTAGATTTAGATATTACCAAGTCAACAGTATTTCGAATATTGAAGGACCACAGGTAATCATTAGATTCTTGTTATTAGTAGCTACCTAATGTAGGTATAGATATTAAACCATCTATTGATAATCGCAATGCATAAAAAACTTTATGGATGATTGATATTTTTGACATTTGATAGGAATATTAACTACTCATTATTGTTTTTGAAAGAAACAGTTGTTTTTCGCTTAGGTATTATAGCATGCCAGGTTATAATAACGCGTCCGCCTAAATAGTACTAATTAATATTTTCCGTATAGGTTACATCCCTATCATATTGTGTTGCATCAAGCTCTGACCGTCGCAGACTACGATAGAAGGCTAGATTACTGTCATGGTTGATAAATATGATGGCAGAAAACCGAAATCTCTTATCGCGCATTCTCTGGACGGACGAAGCTACTTTCCGTAGTGACGGTGGAGTTAATACCCATAATATGCATTATTGGGCAGCAAATAATCCACGCTGGATGCAAGAAGTGCAACACCAGGGAAGGTGGAGCGTCAATGTTTGGTGCGGAATTTTGGGCAATAAAATTATAGGCCCTTTTATTTGGAATGAACCGCTTAGAGGAGAAAATTATTTGAATTTTTTACGAAATAATTTACCAGTCCTTCTGGAAGACGTACCATTGGAAACCAGAAGGACCATGTTCCTCCAACATGATGGGTGTCCAGCCCATTTCGCAGTAAACGTGCGTAGGTTTCTGGATCAGGCGTTTCCTGATAGGTGGATCGGGAGAGGTAGCTTATTTCCGTGGCCCCCGAGGTAAAGTTAACATGTTGTTCTTAGGTGGTCACCTACCTACTAATAATCACAAATTTTCCTACCTACGTTTTTGTTGCAGGTCACCGGATCTAACCTGTCTAGATTTCTATTTATGGGGTCGAATTAAGGATCTCGTTTTCACTACAAGACCTATAACAAGGGAGGATATGATTCAACGGATCTTAAACGCTGTTCGAAGCATATCAAGAGCGGAAATAGAAACAGCTGTCTTATCGACGAGGGAACGATTGGAATTATGCATTAAATATGATGGGAGACAGTTCGAGCATCTTGGACGTCATTAAACCAGAGTTTTAATTGATTAATTAATGTTTTGGAAAATGACCTATTTTTCCATATTAATTATTATTATCCCTAATTTCTCTAGTTTAACAAAATATATCACGTTGCGGTTTTCAGTTTATTATAGTAACTTTTCCTCCTCTACAAGCTGATGGGGTTAGTTTTTTAATCCGACGTTTCGGATTCGAGCGACCATTATCAACTTTTTTATTTTAAATACGGACCTGGATTTTTTATTTCACTATTTAATAGCCTTTATAAGGCTAAAATATAATATGATGAAAAAGTCATATCATAACATTTGATTTTTTTGAGAAAATCCTTATTCATTGAGAAATTACGGAAAAACGCCATCTAGTGGCCACCATCAGAATAAACATGATATAGGTAATAGATCTACGTGTAGAGTAAAAGAAGGGCTTTTTTTCAAGACCAAGTTGAGTAAAATCGGTTCATCCAAAGCAGAGATATCAGCGTTTGAAAGTAAAAAAGTTTGACCTTCTCCCACCACTTAATTATTAAAAATAGAAAAAAACAATTCCTAACATAAAGTTGCAAAATTTTATGAAGAATACAATGCTTATATTTTTATCATATTTTTATTAAGAAAAATCAAGAGGAAATCGACATTTCTATTTTGAAAGTTCTCTTACGCCCCCTAGCGGTCATTTTTGGAACTTGAAAATAATTTCCAGCAATTTCTCTTGGCCGCTTTTATCGATATATTTTTTTTCCCAAAGTTCTAGTGTGATTACTTTCTGAGATATAGCCGATTACCTCCTTAGGTGGGACACCCGGTACACATAATTAATCTAATTTTTAGTAGTGGCGAAGTTCCCGAACAATTCAAAATTTCAATAGTAACTCCAATTTATAAATCTGGAGATAAATCAAGCATAAATAATTATCGTCCGATTAGTCTGATTAATAATTTTGCCAAAGTGTTCGAGAAATGTCTTAAGGATAGAATCTTGAATTACTTTGTTTCAAATAACATGCTCTCAAAAAATCAATACGGTTTTGTTAACGGCGTGGGGACTTCGGACGCGCTGTATCAACTTACGAAGGAGGTGACTGATACGTTGGAGAGCAGTAAAAAATGTATTTCCGTGTTTTTAGACTTGGCCAAGGCATTTGACACGGTGCCTCATGACCTGCTTTTGGAGAAATTACATAAGCATGGTGTTAGGGGCGCCGCGTTGGATGTCTTCCAAAGCTATCTGAGAGATAGAAAACAGTTTGTTAAAATTGACAAGACCTTTAGTGATCCCTTGGATGTTAAAATAGGCGTGCCACAGGGCACCGTTCTTGGCCCAATTCTTTTTATTTTATATATCAACTCCTTAACAAAATTAAATTTAAATAATGGATCCATAGTATCATATGCTGATGACACAGCTGCTATTTTTTCTGGGAAAACCTGGCAGGAGGTAAAATATAACACAATGATCGGAATTTATAAAATTAAAGATTGGCTTGATACTTTTAAACTATCCCTTAACGTTAAAAAAACAAATTATATCGCCTTTTCCTTAAGTGAAGCTACACGTCCCGATTTTGAACATATTAAAATTGATAATCTAGATGATTTAATCAAAGAAGTTCCATCGACAAGATACTTAGGGATCATTGTTGATAAACACCTAAAATGGGACCAGCATGTTCTTCACTTGGCAAAGAGCTTACGAAAATTAATTTATAAATTTTATATCCTAAGAGAAGTATTGAGTAAGAAACTTTTAATTGCAGTTTATAAAGCTATTGTCGAGTCCTTAATAAGGTATGGCATAGTTGTATGGGGTGGTCTTTACAATAATGCCCTAAGACCCCTAAATTTGGCACAAAATTATATTCTTAAGGTGCTTTATAAAAAAAATAGACGCTTTTCAACGCAACTTCTTTACACAAGGGAAGTATTTAATGTACGATCTGTGTATGTTCTTGAAATATGTTCATTTGTTTATAAAAATCAAAAACTAAAAAATTATATTTTTCACCCGTATCATACTAGAGGCAAGGTTAATAGGAGAATTATTATACCAAATAGCAACTCTAATATTAATCTTCGATTTGTCAATTATTTGGCGCCAAAAATTTTTAATCTTGTACCATTGAATATAAAAAATATTACTAGAATTAAAATATTTAAGATAAAATGTCGAGCATTTATTTTCGATAATATGGAAAGATTTATGTCACTTTTTTAAAAGATATTAGGTTTATTGTTTTGCCTAATCGAACTAACCTAGGTCGAATAGAATTTTTTTCCTTTATTTTTGTATAAGTTTTTTTTTTCTCTTCTTATAAGTCCTGTTTTTCTAAGCACATACAGATGTTAAGTCATCTAGGTGCTTTTTTTTCTGGCTTGTCTACTTATACATTGGTCCTTATATGCATTTGATAGTTAAAATATATGGTATATAAACGTAGTATAAGACTTTATAAATTATTTTAAGGCTATTTTGTAATTATTAATGTATTGTGGATTAATGTTTATTGAATAAATTATGAATTAATTATAATTATAATTATCTTCTTGAAGTTTTATACAGTCAGCAATATTCTTTACAACAATGTATAGTTTCAAATCATCCGCAAACAACAAAATTTTACTATTCTTAATTTTTTGTGGTAGATTATTTACGAATAGGAGGAACAATAATGGACCAAGATTAGAACCCTGCGGAATACCGGAGGTAGCTATATACGAATTTGATGAGTAACCACCTACAACAACTTTTTGTTTTCTATCCTGTAAGTAGGATGAAAATAACTGTACTAGTTTGTGGTGGAATCCAAATTCATTATCTAACTTATAAAGCAATACCTGATGGAAAACCTTGTCAAAAGCCTTAGCAAAATCAGTATAGATTACGTCCACTTGGTATTTGTCATTTAGACCTTCAGAAATGTACTGAGTTATGTTACTTAAATTACTAACTGTTGACCTGTTTTTCACAAACCCATGTTGAAAGATAGTTATTTTTTGTGAAACTGAATTGTAAATGAATTTATATATAATAGATTCAAAAATTTTAGCAACAGCGGAGAGAATTGCAATGGGCCTATAGTTTTGAATATCCGCTTTATCGCCTTTCTGAAAAGTCGGGCATATTTTGACTTTTTTCCATTCATCTGGAAATGTACTTGTTTTCAAAGAAAGGTTGTATAAAAATGTAAGAGGTTGAAGCATGCAATCAACCATGCCTTTAATTATATATGATGGAATATTGTCTGGTCCTACAGACGTATTTACTTTAAGATCTTTAACAGCCTCCCGGACATCATGGCTTTCTATCATATTGAGAGAACAACTGTAAACTTTCCACAAAAGAGGTGGGTGGTTAGCATCTACAGGGCATTACTAAAATAATATACTTTTTATATAAAATTTTATTGTTAAGTTAAATTACATACATGATATTTGTATCTGTAGTTAAATATATTATGTACTTACATTTTAGTTAATAAATATCTTTAATTACTGATTACATGTTTAAAGCCACATTGTAAAAATAATACTTAATCCTAAATAATAACGATAAAAATGTGCGAACCAAATGTACATAAACATACCTATCAAAACGATTTTTGTGTCAAACATTTTTTTCGCTTTTCACCCTTGCGTAGGTTTACATCTTACCCAATAATGATCGATCTATATGAACTCTCCCACCTGTTGCATACAAATATTGATTACAGAGCTCTAACACCAACAGCTTCGGGTGATCGGAGATTACTTGTGTCCCTCAAATTAATCCAATCAGGTAAATGTTTTTCTCTTAAATAGAAATCTTTAGAGATGGCCTTCATGGCTAAAAATTCTGTTGCTCCGTATATAGCGCCTAAAAAGTATAAGACCATTATTAACTTGATTTGCAATACTTAGTGATTTATTTATATTTTCTAATGATAGAATATTCCCATAGTACCTAATTACCTTTTATTATAATGGGGTTTTTCACTAAATTTTAATTTTTATCCTATCGCATAGAGAAAGAAAAAAATAAATTTTTCTACGGTTTCAGTTTTTAAAATTTTGAATTGTTTACTAAGAAAATGAATAAACAAGGTAAGGTTTCTAAGAAATAGGACTGTGGCAGGAACACACCAAAATGAGTCCAAGTTAATTCAATTTATTTCGTAAAACGTGAATATGTATTTCTCTTACCTCCAAGCCATGCGGTATAATTTTCTTTACAAGGTGGTGAATGGAATTTAAATTCTTTAATATTTAAAACTTTATATCTTTCATTTCCAAGTTGCTCTTCCAGCTCCTCCTTTAGTCTTGCTTTAAAGCCTAAAATTTTATATTATTTTATTTGTATTGTACCTACCATATTAAAAAGTGGAATTAAGATAACATATTGTCAAAACTAACGATTCTACTAGAATGTATATTAAGGACAGGATAAAGTTTATTATATATCAGCAAAATATGTTTATAAACCTGATACACTGATCATACCTTGGGTCTCGCGTCTAGGGCCAGAACGTCTCAAATCGTTTTGAGACCGCTGGCACAGACCAACGTTTTTTTGGTGAATGCTAATAAGTAGGTACTTAGTTTTTATGCTGGGCATCATTTAATAAATAAAATAAGTCACGTCCAGATAGTCAAGTTTAAAGTTTTCGTGCCTACTATACTATTGATGAAAAAACGCAATGTGATTGAGAGTTTATGTTATTCAAATATCAAACGAAAAATAATGGACACTGATTGCATTTAGACACATGCAGAAAGGGCATAAATTAAAAAATATAATTTTGGGAAAAACAAAAAAAAAGTTTTGAAACTTTATTCTATTTTAAAATCAATTTAAATTAACATACCCACCAAGTTTTGGCGGCCATTATTTTACCGGCTTTGCGGGCAGGCATATCGTATTCAAAGGGAAATTAATAGGCTAAATTCAAAGATATAGTTTTCCATTTGGTGCGCATCACATACAGGGTATTATGGAAATAATTGACTATATTATTTTAACCAGTAAATTCTGATATAAAAAACACATTGTAGGTAGAAACATATTTTTAAATTTCGCGTTGCTATAATAATCCGGAAATTTTACTATTTGTCTTTCTAAATTTAAGGCCCTCCTACTGTTTAATCAGAATTTTTTTCGGCGACAGCCGACACGGCCAGTGCTATATTATTCCCAGAACAGATCACCGGCGGTGCATGTTCACTGATTTTAGGGATCCTTACCTTACTTTTTGGGCGGTCTATTAAAAAAAATGTATGTTTCTCGAGTATACCCAATATATCAATTTTCATTTCCAACACCCTGTATAAATACTATAAATGTGGTGCGCACTTTCTGCCCAGTACTATATCTCACTAAGCTCCTAACCTAGTTGGTGTATTTTTAGATGTTAAAAAAAATTGTTACCCAGGGTCATGGTCGTTCCTCCAATTAATATCAAGTTTTCTGCTAATTTCTGTCGTAAGTCAATGTCAACTTTTAAAATTGCATCTAAAATCATCGTTGACAAACACAAGTGGTCGTTGTCCTGAAAAATAATAAGGATTTTTTTACAACTATTTTGAAAAACAATACTAACTAATAGTACAATATTCAGACAAAATAGACCTTTACTCATAATGTATGGACCAACAAACCACGGATGGGTTGTTTAATTAAATCAGCTCAGGGCTACCCTTAATTAAGAGAATTTAATTCGTTTTTAACAGTATAAATAAGAACTATTACTTTGTTTCTAATATAACTTTATTTAACGATTAGTGACTGCAGTTTCGTAGTACATTATTAAACTGAATGTTATAGTAGTAGTATATTAAAAACAAACTAACAGTTCTCATTTACACTCTTAATATGCAATATCACAAAGTAACGGACTACCCGATCCAGTAATTTCCTTTTTTTTTTCTACGCTCATCTATATACTCAAAAACTTCAGTACCATTCGAAAGTACAAAGCAGAAGTAGAAAGGAAAAGCGAGGATGATCTATTCCAACAAAAATCCTAAACGAGTGAGACCAAATTTGATGAGTGCAAATCAATTCGCAGCTAATTTGTTAACTTTTTCAATTTTCAACCGATTAAAATCGGTTTGGTTGCTGTTTGTAATTTAGCGGACCATACTTTTTTATATGGCCGAATTACGTACTCTATCTCTGACTTGAGTCAAGTGAGACTTTTTAATATGCATGATTAAAAAAAATTATGTAATAATAATTTTAAAGGCACGTTTCGCTCAAAACTGCTGTAATTACGGGTTGCAATTCGGTAAACAATGCCTGTGGAAAAATAAGTGACAAAGCAAATTTTTGACTATTAATGTGATTATAATTATAAGGAATGATACCGTTCGTACTAGTAGGCTTATGTAGATATAAAATTTAAGTTTTTTCCACCTACTCAGTATGTTCTAATTTATTCCAATTTTTTCTTCACTATTCATATCTTAATTATATCAACACACCACTTTCGATTCCATAAAAGCTCCATTAAGGTTATATACCTTTTATCATTTTCTCTTCTGTTAAAACCATCAGCAAAGCTTTTACTGTCTCCTGACGATGAACGTTTCTACGTTCGAAAGATGTAGAGACCTTTTGTTGAATATTTGTATTCTAATAAACTTTGTGGATGAAGACTTTTAGTGTTTCTTTCGTTTTCAACAATTGAAATGATTTTGCGTCAAAAACTATTGTGATATTTTAGCTTTGCAGCAGTGTAGAATTGTAAATTTAATTATTACCACAAAATTTGCTATATTATCCTCCAATGCTGAACCCTAAACGTCGTCTACACGCAACTTACCTCCTCATATAATATTTCAAATGCCTTTTCCCTCACTTTTCCGCTAACAGTAAGAGATTCTCTTCCCGCGTAAGGATATTTGACATCTGGGGGAGGGGTTATTTCCGGTCTGGCCAAAGTCAACTGCTCTGCTCTAGATTTCTTGGTCACAAAGCAGCAGCGAATCTTGATATCTTCAAACACATTTTCTGGAAGGCTTTGAATTCCCGTGTTCAAACTATTAAGTAGATTCTTAATGTTACTAAAACATAAAAAATGGTTTCCTTACAGATAAAACATGTAGGTACAAAAAACTGGTAATAAATGCTTACAATATATGGGTCCCGCAATAACATACGCCGACGAATAGAGCCAACATCAGAGAATTTAATTATATTTTATTTATTGGTTTATGAAAAAAGTATGCTTCGCGTTAAATTAATTACAATTTATTTTAAGTGACAAAAAATACGGGATTGTTGATGTAGGGTGTTCATTAATTAACATTTTTTGAAACGACGCGACGTCCGTTTTAATTTATTTAAACAGGTATATTCTTCAGTTATTTAGAAAATTGTGTAAAAAAACCTAAAAACTACTTGGCAGGAAATGACGAAATTTTGTATATGGATTAGGTATTAACCCTGCTTTAAACTGGGTATCGTTTGCTGTATACTTTCTTTATTTTATTTTTATTTTATACTTGCTTTTAGTTTAATTTCAGTATTATTGTTTAGATTAGCACTTTTCAGGCATTGGGTACCTTAATACTTTTGGTATTTTCAACAAACTATAGGGTGGTCATCTTCTATCGCTAATGCAGAGTAAAGTACAATAGCTGAGTTGTAGTACAATAGACCTTCAATAATATATAATATCCCGTGTATTAAATTGTAATTAAATTACCATTTGCCATTATTCCACAAGAACAAGTTTTATTAACTTGATTATAATTGTATAAAACCTAAACAAATTTTTCATGGATGAAAAAGTGCGCAAATCGGCAACATGCGCCAAATGCAGATCTGCCGCATAGTACAGTCTGAAACCCCGCACCGTACCGTGTTAAATTTATTGATTGTATATTTGGTTGCCTATATTGGTAGCTTTATTTGGCGGCTTGTCCTCTGTTTCCTAATCTACGAGAAGACTTGCTATTAGTACTTTCGGCCGTAGTGATTAGTGATTGTATAATAATTATGGAGATGACAGGCCGGTGAATAAGTTTGTGTGTTTGAGAGTTACTAATATGCCCAAAAAACATAACCATAATAAGACAACATTTTATATACCTACTTGTAAGCATACAAGTACAATGTAGCGAACAAACCCTAGTAATTTTTTTTTGTCAAATCTGTAGTATCACATGATGTTTATTGTGGGAAGATAATATCTCTTCTTGGGGCCACAAAATATGTTTGTTTTTATTACTTTCAATTTCGAATATAAACATAATACCGATATGCAAAGTTTTCAATTAGCTTCTGATGAAAATTCTTGAGATAAATTTATCGATTCAGCCGATATTAGGTGGAAATCCATAATTATAACATTATGGGATACAGTAAAACAAACTTCAACTTGTTAACTTCCACTATATTAAAAAGAAAATTATATGTTTCGCTAACTCTGCGACTTTCGTCAGATGACAGTGATATAATAAAGATTGAAAATATGTGCAATAAAATTAGATTATTAAATATGTAAATTAAAACAGTGGAAGGGTAACAATAGCGGGAAAATTCAACACAGGGAAGATCAATTAGATTTAAATAATTCACGTTTGTTAAATTTATTCTGTACCATATTTAAGATTTTGTAAAATACCCATATTGTACCTTATTTAAGTATTTTAACCCCTTTGTTGAATTTTCCCGATGTTGTAACCCTTCTATGTTCTTATTAACATATTCAATAATCTAATTTTATTGCACCTTATTTAATTTCAATTATTATTGTGTCATTATCATCTCACGAAACTACAGTGTTAACGAAACATGTAATTTTTTTTTAATATATGGGAAATTTACAAGTTCAACTTTGTTTTACTGTATCCCTTAACATTATAATTCTTTACATGCCTACTTCTTAAAGATATGCTGGCAAATTCTTTGTGAGAAAATTCACAAGTTGGTTTTAAGTAGGTACTCTACAAAATATGAAATTTTAACCTTAAAGTTTAAATTTTGGGTAGTTAAAACATACTTATCTGAATCCATCGTTGATACAAAAATAAATCAAATTGCTGTTTACGAGATCTGTTAACAATTTAGATTATAACTATTTTACAACTTTACTATTCCAAAACAAGTAAGTCTAGCGACGAGCTACGAGTCGTCACGACGAATCCCGAAACCGGTTTATTTATTTATTATTTATTTAATTTATTCGTTCATAATATATTTACATAGACATTATTTGTAAGTATTACACATTCTATACTTTTAGACTACATTTAGAAACACCTAGGTGTGAGACACCTGTATGTGTTTGGTTTAACCTAAAATATAAAGAAAACAATATGCTATGCACGAATGACAAAATATGTTACACAGTTACACACAGAGAAAATGAAATAATAAGAAAATACCAAAAACACTGAGAAATCGATACTGACTTTAAAAGGAAAAACACACAATAAATACAGTACCCGAAGAAAGTCAACAATATTTTCAAAAAGATAATTGCTGAATTGTTTTTTAAATTGTTTTTTGTTTGTTAAAGTTCTAATACGTTTAGGTATTAAGTTATATAGCTTTGGACCATAATACGTTACAAAATGTTGCATCATCGTAGACCTGGTTTTACAGATGTTTATTAAGTCATTTGTTTTTCCTCTAGTTTGGTGGTTGTGTGATATTTTTAATTTTATGTGACTGTCATTAGAGTAAAAGAAGGTACACACCACCATAATGTACAGAGTTCTAATATTACATACTTCTCGAGAATAGAGTTGATTAGTTGGAAAAAGTTTTGGTTTTTTAAGACAAATTTTTACAATACAATTTTGAACAACTCGAAGTTGCTCAAGATTACTGCCATACATTCCACCCCAGATCAGAATACCATATCTCAGAAGAGGTTCGACAAGCGCCCTATAAACCATAATGATGAGCTTTTTGCTTAGAATCTCTCTCAGGATATAAAACTTGTGTATTAGACATCTAACTTTTTTACATAAATATAAGACATGTTGGTCCCATCGGAGATGCATGTCAATGACTATACCCAAATATTTAATGTGCGTGACCTCCATGAGTGGTTCACTAATACCAGGTATCGCAATTTGATTAAAATTTGGTCTATTTACAGCATTTAGAAAGAAGGCAATGTAGTGAGACTTTTTTATATTTAATGTTAATTTGTGATTGTCTAGAAATTTTTTAATTTTAATGAAATTTGTTTTTATTTTTTGTTGTAACAAATACCAACTCTCATCATTAAAAATGATAACAGTGTCATCCGCATATGCCACCACCTTTCCACCGACATCAAGACTACAGATTCTATTTATATATAAGTTAAATAAGATTGGTCCCATGACAGTACCCTGAGGTACGCCATGCTTAACAATCGCGGAGGAACTAATCACATCTCCAACCCTGACATGCTGGATACGTTCGCCCAAATAGCTCTCAAGGACCTTCCACACAATGCCCCTAATGCCACTACATTGGAGGACATCAAGCAAGATGGAGTGGGACACCGTGTCGAAAGCCTTTGCAAGGTCCAAAAACAAAGCAATACACTTTCTGCCCCGATCCAAACTCTCCACCACTTTCTGTGTCAATTCAAACATAGCGTCAGCCGTACCGCGGCCCTCAACGAAACCAAACTGATTCTCGGACAATAGATTATTAGTGTTCAGAAATCGGACAAGCCTATCTTTCAAGCATTTCTCAAAAAGTTTTGCAACATTAGAGATAACATTTATGGGTCTATAGTTATTTGCGTCGTCCATACTGCCAGATTTATGAAGCGGAGTAACAATTGAGATTTTGAATTCTTTAGGAACTTTACCTGTCTTAAAGATTAAATTTACTATATGTACTATGAGACCAGTTAATTTTGCGTGCAGAAGTTTAAGTACTTTAGAGGATATACCATCTAGACCCGGTGAACAGTTGTTCTTTAAACTGTTTATGTACTTGTTAATTTCCGTGTTATTTGTTGGATACAAAAACATTGAAATAAGATTATTGTTTTGTAATATTTGTTGTTGATTGTGAGTTGTAATTTTGTCCGACATAGTTTTTCCGATATTAATAAAAAAATCATTGAATGTGTCTGCTATTTTCTTTTGATTTGTTATAACTTTGTTATCCCTGTTAGCTTCAAGACCACGCCACTGACGGTGTCGAACAATATCGCCTTTGCCTTGAAGGATTCAACGATAAGCTTTTGATGATGTCAGCAGAATATAGTTTTAAGCCAGAACGCAGGACAGTCTTGAATACGAGATCAAACATAATTAACGCTAATTTCGTTTGTTAATTATTCTTGAGCAATAAATCAAGAGTTTTTCGTTAATTGTTTCTCATTTCATCTAAAAGCTATCATCAGAAGTGGGATACCTCCTTTTTTCGCTTTAAATAAAGGGGGAAGAACCAAAGAGAAGAAAATCTAACACAAAACTTTACGCGATCAGTGTTAAAATGGCGGACTATAATAGAAGCCTCGTTAGTAATTACAGTGATAGTGACAGTACAGACAGTGAACCTGATCAAGAGAAATCGAAGTGCAAAAATAGTAGTGACAAGAAAATTATGGAAATGTGGGAATTGCAGCATAAAAGTAACCTGCAGCTGCAAAAACAAATGATACAGGTTTTAACAACAATGGCGACCCAACACAGTCCTGTTGAAGCCGCCTCGCCCAGTTCTTCAGATTTCGCGCATGCGCAAATCCATGAAAATGCTACTGCCGCCGCGTCGCAGATTAGACTTTCTAGTTTTGATCCCGATGATACTCCGTTCAATATGACCGAATGGATAGATGATGTCACCCGTATTCAGCAGGAAATTGGCATGTCAGATACTCTGATAGTGTTAAAAGCTGGTGACGCGTTACGTGGGCGAGCAGCGCGATTTTATAAACATTGGAAGCCAGTTGTGAGGGATTGGGTTTCATTTCGGCGCGATTTCGAAGTTGCTTTTCCGGAACAGGGTACTCCTGCTACAAGAGTGCGCGCATGTTTAGCCATTAAGAGCTCCAACTTTGCCTCGTTGGTTGAATATGGAAACGCGAAACTTGCTGCAATAAAACGCTTTTATTCTAAATTTCCATGGGATATTATTCTAAGCCTTTTGGAATACGATGTGCAGGATTCTGAAGTTAAAAATAGAATTTGTCTTCAGACACCATCATGTGAAGCTGACCTGCTAAGACTACTTGCGGCATGTGATGCTCGAAATATTACAGAAAAAAAGACGTCAGCTGAAAACTATGTTGAGTATCAAGAGCGATCCAGAAAAAGACGTCATGACTCCTCTAATAATTCGCGCGCGAAAGTTTTTCCTGGAAGATGTCAAAAATGCAATCGATACGGACATAAACAAACAGACTGTAGAAGCGTACTTAATCAAAATAAAGCTGGACCTTCTGAAGTGAAAGGAAGTGTCCCATATCTAGACGGGAATCCCAAAATTCGTGTGTGCAATTTTTGTAAAAAAACAGGGCATACAGAAGACGTATGCTATCGTAAACAAGGTGCTTCTAAACGTGTGATGTTAACTCAGAAGACACGTTTCACAAGATCGTTCCCCATGGGTACAATAACCCACAATAAGAATATGCTGTCAATTTCGTATTTAGTCGATACTGCTGCGGATGTATCGATACTTCACGAGAAGATTGCTAAACGTCTACATTTAGAAATTGCACCAAACGACTCGCCGATTTTAACAGGAATGGGAAACAGCATTACTCGCTCTATTGGAAAATGCAATACAATTATGGTGACCTCAACAATAACCTTGGAAATTGATTTTATTGTGGTCCCAGATGGATCTATCCCTGGTAATGATATCGATGCTCTTATTGGACTGGATGTATTGCAGAGGCCAGGAATCAAAGTGGAAGTTAATGCAGAGGGTGTCGATATAGTTCACGATTTACTGTATTTTAATCGTATTCTGAGTTTGCGTACTTTGGATATTCAAGATGTAAATGTGTCAGGATTGGACGAGCAAGTAGCTATCACAGTAAAAGACATAGTGAAAACTGCATGGATGCAAACTCCACCTGCCGTGACAACTGGAAAATTACAAATTACTCTACGGGATCCTCAACCAATTGCATACCGTCCGCGCCATTTGTCTTACGCCGAACGTCTACAAGTGAAGCGCATAATAGATGAACAGTTAAAAGATGGAATAATTCGTGAAAGTGATTCCGCTTACGCTAGTCCAATTGTATTGGTAAAAAAACTTAATGGTGACGTCAGATTATGCGTGGATTATCGTAGCGTTAATAAACGTGTTCTGCGCATGAACTTCCCTCTTCCAAGAATTCAGGACCAAATTGACGCCCTTTCAAAGGCAGTTTATTTTTGCAAACTTGACATGAAAGCAGGTTTTCATCAAGTAGAGATAGAGGAAGACTCGAAACATATAACTGCTTTTGTTACACCTGATGGCTTATACGAGTATAACCGCTTACCTTTTGGTTTTGTAAATTCTCCGACTTGTTACCAAAAAGCAATCAATAAAGCATTGGGACCCTTAAGAGACAGCATTGCTTTTGTTTACATTGACGATGTGTTGTGTCCATCAAAAACTGTTGACGAAGGTATAAATAATCTGCGAGAAGTGATAAACATTTTATCCAAGTCTGGGTTTGTGTTAAATTTATCTAAGTGTAAATTTTTTCAAAGGTCGATTGAATATCTGGGCGTATTAATCGAGAGCGGTAATGTGCGTCCTAATCCCCGAAAAGTCGATGCGCTCGCTCAGACTATTGCACCAAGTGACGTAAAAGGTGTGCGACAATTTTTGGGTTTAGCCGGATATTTTCGGCGATTCATAAGAAACTTTGCTTGTTTGACAGCTCCGATCGCTGCGTTATTGCGTAAAGATGAACTTTTCGTGTGGACTGCAGAATGCGAACAAGTGCGTTTGGAATTAATACAAAAATTAACAGCACAACCAGTTTTAAGCATTTTTGATTCCGCCTTGACAACCGAATTACATACTGATGCTAGTGCGCTAGGCATTGGAGCAATGTTGATTCAAAAGGGGCATGATAAACTACCACATCCTGTGGCCTATTTTAGTCGACGTACCACCCAGTGTGAAGCAAAATATCACTCTTACGATTTAGAGACATTAGCAGTTGTGGAAGCAACGAACTATTTCCGTGTCTATCTATATGGCATACATTTCACTATTTTTACAGACTGTAATTCTGTACGTGCTACTGCCCTAAAAAAAGAACTTCATCCCCGTGTAGCCAGATGGTGGATCAAGCTACAGGATTTTAATTTCAATATTGAATACAGACCTGGTTCAAAAATGTGTCATGTGGATTATCTTACTAGAAATGTTCCTCCAAAAAAAAATAATGATTACACGTGCCGCTCTCCCTACTACAAGAAAATCGATTGGCGAATATCAAGCTGAAGATCCATTTTGTCAGAGTGTGCTAGCTAAAACATGTACTGAACCCGAATTCTCCATCAAAAATGACATGGTTTATTGGAAAAATACAAACGATGGAATAAGTCGTTGTTTTGTACCAGTAGCTGCCCGAATGCAGGTTCTACAGTTATATCATGACGAATCGTCACACATTGGTGTCGATAAAATGCTAGCCAAACTTCGTGAAGAATTATCGTGGCCGCATATGGGAAAAACAGTAAAAAATATGTAGCAAATTGTCGCTCTTGCATTCTAGGAAAGTCTCCAAGTGGCAAGAAAAAGGGACTCTATCAACAAGACCTGAAACCAACAGCAAAATTGGAAACTTGGCACATTGATCATGCGGGGCCGCTTATTAAATCAAATAAATGCACGCAAATTTTAGTAATTATTGATGCGTTTACTAAATATGTACGATTTTGTCCCATTAAACAGAAAACAGCTGATTGCAGCATCAAAGCTTTAAACGCTGTGTTTGCAGATCTAGGCACGCCCACTCGAATAATAGCCGACCGAGGAACTGCTTTTCAGTCCAATAAATTTAAACAATTCCTTGCTGATAAGTCGATTGAGCTACATCTCATTGCTACAGGAGTTCCTAGAGGAAATGGACAGGTAGAACGAGTAATGAGATCATTATTTAATGCCATGCGTGCAATATTAAACGACAAAGATGAGAAAAAATGGTTTAAATTCCTTCCCACCATCGAAGACGATTTTAATGTGACAATCAGCAAATCCACTGGTTTATCGCCCCATGAACTTATGTTTGGGTCAACATGTCGTTTAAATGCCGCCGATCAGCTGTTAGCCGAACTGCCAATTCAGCGCAAGGTCGTCGATAGTAATATAATACAGGACCAGGTGATTAAACGTCTGGAAAACCTACGACAGAAGACGATGACTGATTTTAATTCGAAGCGTACAGAGGCAGTGCCGTACTCAGTAGGTGACAAAGTAGCAGTGCAAGATAGTCAACTTGCTTCAGGGGGTAAATTAAAACCCAGATTTCAGGGACCATTTGAGGTGACTCATTGTTTACCCAATGAAAGGTATGCCTTAAGACGGTTAAATGGACGTCGATGGACAACCGTCGCCGCACATGAGCAATTACGAAATTGGCCCCAATAAGGTCTGTTATAAATTTTTTATGTTTTCTTTTGTTCTTTTTTGTGGAATATAAGCAACGGCCAGTACCTTCAGTACGTAACCGGTAGCTATGGATAATATAAGCAACGGCCAGTACCTTCAGTACGTAACCGGTAGCTATGGATAATATAAGCAACGGCTAGTACCTTCAGTACGGAACCGGTAGCTAGGAATAATATAAGCAACGGCCAGTACCTTCAGTACGTAACCGGTAGCTATGGATCATATAAGCAACGGCTAGTACCTTCAGTACGGAACCGGTAGCTATGGATAATATAAGCAACGGCTAGTACCTTCAGTACGTAACCGGTAGCTATGGATAATATAAGCAACGGCTAGTACCTTCAGTACGGAACCGGTAGCTAATGACAGATAGTTTGGAATCGAAAGCTTAACACTTTACGGTATATACAACATTGTATATACTTTCTGCTATGTTTTTAAATGACTTAGAAAAGAATCATTTAATAGACTACTAGGTTAGATCTTCTATATGCAGCTGAATGAGAAGCTTATCTCATTTTATTATTTTCTGGAAATGATATGTTTTTACTTTTCAAGTTTTTTTTCTCCACAGTTTCGCTGGGTGATGGTGCGAGGACGCTCCAGTGTCAGGTAGGCCGTGTTAGCTTCAAGACCACGCCACTGACGGTGTCGAACAATATCGCCTTTGCCTTGAAGGATTCAACGATAAGCTTTTGATGATGTCAGCAGAATATAGTTTTAAGCCAGGACGCAGGACAGTCTTGAATACGAGATCAAACATAATTAACGCTAATTTCGTTTGTTAATTATTCTTGAGCAATAAATCAAGAGTTTTTCGTTAATTGTTTCTCATTTCATCTAAAAGCTATCATCCCTATCCTTTATCAGAGTAATATTATTCTTTGTTGTATTTTCATTTGACGCTTCACTAATTAAATTGTAAATTTTTTTCATATTGCTTTGATTTTGTTCGATTTTTTGTTTATAATAGTTGTTCTTTGTAATCTTTATCAATAAATTGAGTCTACTTCTATATTCTCTGTATTCTACTTCTTTCAGTGGAGATGTGTTCCGTTTTAGATTTTTTTTAAGTTTATCTCGTGTTTTTATAGAAATGATTATCCCCTTTGTAATCCAAGGCTTAATTTTTTTATATTTCTTGTTAATGTGACGCTCATATTCTGAGTTTTTTATTACATTTCTTAGATTCCGTATAAGATATTCAGTAGCTTTATCAACGTCATCGAAAGTATTCGTAAGATTCCAGTCTATATTATCTGATAAATTTGTCAATTTGTTAAAATCAATTTGTTTTATAACTCTAGACTGATAATCGTTAGTATTATCTTTAACGCGATGCTTGTTATCTGATAAATTAATCATTAGCGGCAAATGATCAGTTATGTCGTGTTCAATAATAAAAGATTGAAAAACCATTGATTGAGATTTTAACTTATTGCGTATAAAAATGTGATCAAGACAGGACTGACTTTTTGGTCTTGTAATATCTTGACAATAAGAAATATAACCATTTAAACTCATGGTGGAAAGGTAGCGATTTACATTATTATGATTTTCCAAAAGTAGATTAATATTAATATCCCCAATAATAATGTCCAGATTGGAATCTCTATAAGTGCATAGATAATTTTCAATATCTTGTAAAAAATCAGTTATTCTTGTTGAGGGCGATCTATATATGGCGTGTATAGTAATATTCATATTATTTGTATTCAAGGCAATAGTTGTAATTGTCACCAGCGATTCCCTGAGTTTATGATTAGCAAAAGATGGACTTAAGTGCGATTTTATATATACAATAATTCCATCATATAAGTTAAAATCAGCCTGATTATAATATGTAGTATACCCGGGTATACTAAAGTGCGCGTGGGATTCCAATCTGTGACACTCCGTTAACACAATTATATCACAGCATGTCAGATCATATGATTGCAAATAGACTAGAAAATTATTAAAGTTAGTCTTTACTCCACTTATATTAAGATGCATAATATTAAGAAATTTATTTTCAGTTTTTATATGTTGATTTAAATCATTTGGGAAAACCCTAGTACAATTATGAAATTCTTCACTTATCGTATCAAGAGTTTGTGCTTCTATGTTAGCCATAATTGATTTTGGTTTTCATTATCTCAACTTGACGTTTGTAACAAGGGCATTCCCAACTGCTAGCCTGATGTTGTATGTCATATTTAGTTTTAAATTTAGAATTACTGTATATACAATTTTTACACTTATATATATTACTTTGGCAGTCTTTAGATTCATGTTCCTCAGAACATCTATGGCAAACTTTTTTATTTTTACACTCTGTACTTTTGTGGTTAAATTGTTGACAGTTGAAACATTTTAAAATAGAGATATCCTCGTAAACGGCCTAACGTTCCCATCCAATGTACATTTTCTTAGCATTCATAAATGATTCAAAGATCCTTGGTGAACATTCTGCATAAACAGTTTTTGTGTTTTTATTTCTGAAAGATTTAATATAAGTAACCTGAAACATATCCTGATCTGTTATGAAAGGATTTTGTTGTTTTATTAGTAATTGTATTTCATCCTTAGTATAATCATGTTTAATGCCAGGTATTTTAATTCTTGGGTTCTTTAAGTTAGTTTCCAAAATTTCGTAATCAGAACCCAGAACATCCGGTGCAGACATTTTTAGTTTTTTGAAATCATGCAGTGATGGAAATTTCAGCATAATTTTCCCATTTGACAGTTCTTTCGTTGTCTCAATCCTTATACCCATCTCAGCAGGGTTTATTTTTTTTTTCACATGTTTTTCTGTTGTTTCACCGTCCTGTGGATGTTTAGGTTTAATTATAATCTTTGGTATATTTAACAAAGCACCAGGGGAGGGCTTACCAAATTTTGCGTGAGCGGCATAACTATTTTCATACTCAGAAACTTTATTTTGAGGCGACAGACTACTAAGTTTATTTTCCATTGCCTCAATTCTTTCGAGAATTTTTTCGTTAATTTGATTTTTCTTGTCTTCTATCATAAGTTTTTTTAGCCGACTTTTGCACGTTTTACACAGCCAAAGCATTATGTTAGCGATCTCATTTGTGATCTTTTTATATTGCAGAGCTGTCATGCCAACACATGTGGCATGATACCACGATTGGCATCGCCCCTCGCAGAAAATTCCCAATGAGTTTTCTGTTACATCCTTCTTACATACTTTACATTCTATGTCTTCATCTGTAGAGTCCGATTCATCACTCATGACAATATAAGAATATTCAACCTGTTTAATGCATTACTGTTTCTGGACTGTGTGTCAATATAGTAGGCCACGATCACAGAAGAAAGACAAATCGATAGGTACTGAGGTTATCGTTTTATTAAAATTTCTTGCTAACTTCAGGCCGGTTATGACACTATGCAGTTTTGGCGCCAAAAAATAATATTCTTATTTCGGCGATTTTTTGGACTTATTTTGGTACTCACATCTAAAATTTAGTGTCCCAAGACAATAACATACACCATGCACAGAACGTGTCCTTTTCACTATTTAAAACTTTAGTAATTTTGGTATAAACTTGTAAACATTGAAGGAGAAATGTAAACAACCATTCAGGTCATTCAAGGGCGAAATTGTGTTTATAATTGGTCATTCTGATCTAGAAACCCTAAGGCCCGAGATACACAGACGTTTATTTTATGTGCGTCCAGGCACACGTTGCGACAGGTGTTTAAGCATTACCATACTTTAAATAGGAGGTACACATCAACGCGCTTTTAAGTAAAATAATGCTAAATATCCGTCGCAACGTGCGCCTAGATGTCCGTGTGTCCCGGGTATAAAACTAACTCATCTCTCCCATAAATCTAGTCTTGCGCTCATCGGGCGAAATTAAAGTCATGTACTGTTTACCTATGGATGGCTTCTCCACCTAAAGGCAACGCTTGCCATGCTTGCACAATGGGCAGACCGTGACACACAGGGATGACCACTGCTTCCTTGTAACCAACATCAGCCACCAAAGCAGTGTCTATTGCCAAGCTCGCCAATGCGACTAGATGGGATGGCAACACTAGCACCGAAGATACTTCATATTGGATGAATAACACCTGGACAAAAATAAACAGTTAAGGGCGAGTTGTTCAGTTCATGATGCTACGCACCAAAATAGAAACACTTATCATTGTTAGCATAAAAATGTTTAGAAGATGATATTATAGTGTCCGCACGAAAATAATTAAAAGAAAAAGAAAATATTGTGGCATATTGGACAAGTGTGTAACTATTTTTTATATTGGAATACACATGGATCCAAGTTTAATGGTTACCCTGGGGCGGGTAGACCACGACGGCCGTTTCGTCTTTGTTAGGACTCTACGGGCAGCCATAACCCAAGCAATTCCACAACGGCGGTAAAATGTATTAAAATCCTCTTTGCAAAATCAAAGCGGCCATCAATACACCGTAGCGCCATCCCAGCGGAATTACCTCCAATATAAAAGACAGTCACACTGGTAGGTAATATCGAAATGTTTTCGGTGAAAACGCAAATATATAGCGTTTCCTATACTGGATTCTGATGCACTTCGTGGTTTATTTAGTTGTCTACCTTTCGATATTACCAGTGTGACTGCCTTTTATATCTGAGTTAATTCCGCTGGGGTACGCTACGCTTTGATTTTGCAAAGAGGCTTTTAATACATTTTACCGCCGTTGTGGAATGTGGAATTGCTTGGGTTATGGCTGCCCGTAGAGTCCTAACAAGGACGAAACCGTCGTCGTGGTCTACCCGCCCCAGAGTATCCATTGTACTTGGATCTCTGTGTATTCCAATATATAAACACTAGAATATCTTTTAAATAATTAAATTTATAATGAAAAACAATAAACTGCTTAAACTAATTAGCGTGATTAAGTATTTTTACTTTCGGTCCTGATTTAGTTATTTCGTAAGTGATTATTTTAATACGACATTTGGAATATGTCAACAATTATTTAACCCTCTGTCAATTAAACATTGATCAAAAGTCATCAAAAGTTAATCAACGTCAAATTAGCTATTCATAATTGGAAGGTACCAGTACCAGCATAATAATACAAATGCACAAACATTTTGATATCAAATTTTACTTTTGGAAATAACGCAAATTTTATTTAAAATTTGAACGTTGTATCACGCAAGTGGTTATTAATTTAAATTCACTGGGAAAAAAAAGTCAAATCAAATAGTTTTGTCCATAATCTTGAAAGTAAGATTTTGTTAAAAAAACGCTGATCCGCCTCATTCTGCAGCCGCAAAACAACTAACGATGTCGCAGCAGAAAAATGAACAAATTGGTAGGCGGAGCTTCGAGAGAGCAGTGTATCTTACCTCTGCTAGAATGGCAAAATTGCGATTTTTTTTTACTAGCTATCGCCCGTTAAATTGTAAATAAATATAAAAGACACTTAATACCATCCAATTAAAAAAATGCACCTTTATGTTATCACATTTTTTGGGTCACGTGTATATGCGAAGTACACCATGTGAGAGCATGAAATTCCTAACTTAATTCGTATAGTAGGTACATAAACCGGACGCACTATTGCAGGGCTTTGTATACAGGTAACCACATTCATATCAGTATAAAAGGCATACATACACATTCTAGTTTAATATATTCAGCTTCATTTATATTGATATTAGCGGGTATCCGCGGCTTTGCTCGCTCAATTAAATTCGCTTACGAAACGACGCAGCGGATACCATACATACAATAGAACCTTTAGTAGGTACCCATATAATTATTAAAAAGATATTTCTTTGGTGTTTTCTTACATAATTACTTTAACTTTCAATAAAAATGTAATTTATCTCTTAGCTTTGTTCATGAAAGGAATACCAAAAATATATGTAGTCATTATTACAAAAATATGTATCCAATTCTTTAGAGTTCGTTAATAATACTCACAGAACCTTTCCATGGACTTTGCGCTTATAAATACCTTAGGGGTAGAATTTATTGAAATATTGAAATACATCAAGAAAGTCCGTCGAAAAATATTTTTTCCAATATAAACTTTTATAATCCCCTTAAGCGGCAAAGGTTAAAAAAATAAAAAATACTTTTTTCATTATTTGTATTGTAGGGAACGGAGTTTAAAGATTATTGCTAACATGTAGGACCCAATTTATACCATTACTTATACAGTAATAAAGCAAAATTGACTTGTCAATGGTTGTCGGTGGTTTTCCAATATTTCTTTTTGCCTTTTTACATCATCAATCAGGTTCGAATCGAAGACTCTGTCATCTCTTACTTTGTAGCTTTAATATATTTTTCTTATTTTGTAATACAATATCCTTTACACTTAACAAATACGACCAACAAAAAATCGATTGACAAGGAAAAGTGCAGTGCAAGGGTATTTGCAGATTTAAAATTTTAATGTATTCTATCACTTTAGTAAGATAAATGTATGTATGAATAGTCTTTGCATTGGCATGTTATTTGCCAAAAAAAGAATCAAAAAAGCAAGCAAAAACTCTTAACTATAAATTTCTTAAAATTGTCTTGATACCTTTGCAAGAGTTTCCCTAAACAGGGTCGGACAGAGTAAAGATTCCACCAAAATAACAGGCCGATCCTTAGGACTGATTAAAGCATATTTAAAATAAATCATATGAATAAAGTCCACCAAGAGATCGTGCAAGTCTTCGGGAGATTCATAGTTACATATTCTTCTTACGAGATTTGTTTTCTTACAGCGTACTTCAGATCGGATGATGTATCGCGGTGCAAACTCACTCGTGAAGCCAAATCTAAAACAAATTGAAAATAATTTATTTTCCAGTACCTTTTATAAATTTTTTTGCATTAGCAGAGCACGTTGAAAAAATGAAGTTGTATTGGCAGTATTTTTGGATTTTAAACGTGCTTTTGAAACGATTGATAGGGATAAATTATTAAAAAAATTATATCAGTATGGATTAAGGGGAGTTGTCTATAAATGGTTTCAAAAGTATTTAATTAATAGGCAGCAAAAAACAAAAATTGATAACATTTTTTTCTAAAAAGGAATATATTGGGGTGCCACAAGGTAGCATTTTAGGTCCATTATTGTTTATTTTTTATATAAATGATATGCCAAATGTTTTGAAACAAAGTTTTATTCAGATGTTTGCGGATGATACTTTATTGTATACAAGGTGTTACAAATTCGACATACCAGCATTGAAATCTTGGAAACCATAGGAGTTAGAGAAACGGTTAAATGGGGGCAAAGTTGTGCAATTCGGTGCTGATTATAATGCCGCTTTAAAAGTTTTCAAATTCCGAATACTTTCGATTTTATTCGAAAAAACCCGAAATTTTGCAAAATCGTTTTTATTTTTTCCTGAGCTTATTTGACTAGCTATTTAAAAATAAATGACACTTTGTCATTGCCACTTTTTCTCCTCTACAAAATGACGTTAGTAAACTAAAGATCCGCCGTTTCGTCTCCAAGCGGCCATCACCAACTTTATACTTTTTCAAATAAGGACCTGGATTTTTTCAAACCCTCCTACCCTCAAAATGTAATGGCGATATTACTTTCTCATATTGATGAATTGTCCTTACTTATTTTTTAAATTCATATTTTTTAGACTTCTTGTCAGTCCGGTCCTGGCAACGAATCACAATATTAATTAAAAACTTTATTTTATTTAAAACATTCATACATAAGTAATATAATTTATTTTATAAGAATTTTCTAATAATTCTAAGGTTACTAATAATTATAAATCCTAATTTTCTAAATGTTGAAATAGTCAAAATTATTTTTGGGTATTACATGTAGTACTTAAATACCTAACATAAACTTTTTTATGAAAATTATTTATAAAGGTGACGTCCTTCCTCACGACTAAACGCTGCTGTTAGTTTAAAATCTTTAATTGCTAAGTTCTGTAAATGCTCTTCAGATTTCCAGTGTTCAGAAACACATACTATTTGGCATTCATTATAATTTTGCAACATTATATTTAACTTGTCTACAGAGTTTCCCATTGACTGGACATTTTGATGAATAATGCTCAATTTACAGCACTTTCCCAAGTTGTGTCCAGTTATTGTACTTTTTTGTGTCTTTTTTATAAAAAATAGTATGTGTAGTTAATTTGGTTTCTGTACCTGTTTAGATATCTCTTGTATGGCAGTTGATATCTCGTGCTGAATGGCAACTTTCTTCTTTTTTATAATTTATTATGAGACAGTTGGGGCATTTTAGATTTTCTGCCTTACAGTCTACACTAGCATGTTCCTTGCCGCACTTATGGCAGCATTGTTTTCCATTACAATGCTTTGCCACATGCCCAAATAGACAGCAACGAAAACATATGGTCAAATTTAGATGTTCGTGTACATATACCTTTAGGAAATCAAAGTTTATTATTTTCTTCTTTAAAAACTATTTTACTATCTCTGGAGGGGCCGTTAATATCCAGTTTTCTTTATTTACATTTCTACATTGTTTTTTAGTAACTGCCTTAATTTTTTCAGTAACTTTGTATCCAAGGTCCATTTCAATTTCATCATTAAGCCTAATCAATTCTTCGAGAAATTCGTCATCTGAATATCCCTTTTCTATTCCTGTAACCAGGAACATTGGATTAAATCTTTGGAACTCTTTAATTTCTATATGCCGATTTTCTTCTATGACTTTTTTCAATTTTTCCTGCTGATCTTTATCGTGACTTTCTAAAATGATAGCCCTAGTTTTTAGATGTCTTATATTTTTAAACCCACCATTAGTGTCTCTCGTATTAAGATTGGTTTTTAATTGCTTTGCTACCTCTTTAGAATCATTTACGTTTTGAATTCGGATAAAAGTTTTATGTCTTTGTCTTGTTTTGGGAGTAATCCATTATTCGTTTTCTTCAGCACCGACTTCGTTATTGCTGCCAAAGATATTTTTCTTATCTGCTATTTTCGCTGTTGTAATTGAAGCATATGTTTTTGTCCCTTCTGTATTCTGTTTTACTTCATCGTATTTAAGAGCCTTATTATGATTATCGTACTCTGCTGCACAGTATTTTAACTGCATGTTTTCTTTTTCTAAAATACCCAGCCTGTACACTAATAGCGTCAAACATTTGTGTATACAGTTACTAGATTTCCTTATATGATCTTGATCTTCTTTTGTTAAAGCAGTTACGCCGTTATTGTTCTTATTTGTGCTTTCTTGAATTTTTTCTAATGACGAAAATAATTCAAGATCACATTTTCCGTATTGATATTAGATTCAATTTTTTGCTTATTTTCAGTTCCCAAGTCATATAGCGTACTTTCGTTACCGCATTGCTTTTTGGGAACATTCTCAATAACTGGACTGTTTTCGCTGACCTTGGCCGTTTGTTAAGGCCAATTTCTCCTGCGTTTTCATGTATGATAGGGGCCTCTCCCTGGTCATAAATACGTGGAGGTGTCCTCGAAATTGAAGGTCTTGGTTTAAATACAGTATTTGGATCATCAAACACTTCGTTATTATCATATTATATTATTACCAAGAGATATATTCAAGAACGTCATTAATAAATAATGAATAAAATAAAGAAGGGTGTTACTTAATGATGTGGCGTAATTTCAAAGGAGTATTCCTGAACCAAATTCAAATAGAAAAGTTCATATAAACATGCGTCCTAAAGAGTCTGGTTTTCAAGATACAGGGTGTCAAAGTTTTAAAAAACAATTGGTTTTTTATTAATATCTAAATGATCCTTTTACCGATTTTGTTGAAATCTGGCATAGTTATTCATTGTAATAAGACGCTAAGTTGGCACTAACTAAAAGAAAATTATAAGTTCCAGTGGCGTCTCGGGGGGCAGTGTCACGAATAATATTGACAAAAAAAATGTACGCTACTGAGTTTTTTGAAAAATTAATTTTTTTTCAGATTGAGCATCTACAAATACAACTTTTTTGTCTCTTAATATCTGTTCGTATATTACTTCCTTTTTGAGGAAAAAAATAAAAAGGACTTCATTGCATGTCGAAAAATTGTTAAAATAAAATCAAGTTAACTTTAATCGTTCAGTATATTTATTTCTAAGCCATTTTTTAAAATCTAACAAACGAAAAGTAATGACTATTTACAAAAAATGTTGGAAATGACTACCTTCCGCTTCTATGCAGGCTTCTGCTCTCCTTCCCATCGAGCGATGAACTCTTTCGAAAATTCCATTATTGTTACGAATGGTTTCACACCCGTCAATAATTCTAATTTTTAGTTGTTCTTCTGTCTCGATTGGTGTAACATAAACTAATGCTTTTAGGTGCCCCCATAAATAGAAATCTAGGCTGTTTAAGTCAGGCGATCTAGGTGGCCAGAATTGTGGTCCTCCACGACCTATCCAACGATTTTGGTAAGCTCCATTCAAATACTTACGAGCCAATATGCTAAAGTGGGCAGGAGCACCGTCATGCATGAACCAATGTCGTTGACGTAAATATAAAGGAATATTTTCAAGAAGCAGAGGCAAATCATTTTGTAGAAAATGACTGTAAGATTGTCCGTTAAGACGTCGTGGTAAAAAAATGGTCCAATCAAATAGTCATCTAAGATACCAATCCAAACGTTGACAGAAAATTGTTCCTGAACATTTGACTCTGTAATAGCACGAGGATTTTCTTGGGCCCAGTTATGATTATTATGGAAATTAATTATTGCATTTCTGGAAAAATGGGCTTCGTCCGTAAACATAATGATGGAATCAAATTGAGGATTTTCTGCAAGTCTTTGATGATACCATCTACAAAATTGCGTACGCGGTTCAAAATCTCTTGGCAGAAGTGCCTGAACTCTTTGTACGTGATAAGGATACAACAGGGAATCTCTTAAAATTTCCCATGCCATTTTATAACAAATATTTAATTCCCTACCTATTTTTCGGGTACTAGTTGCAGGATTCTCTTCGACCGTATGTAGGACAGCCTCCTTAACTGCTGGAGTTCGAATTGTACGAGGTCTTCCCTCTGAGATATTACGTTTAAAACTGCCAGATTCAGTCAGACGACGATGAATGTTTATGAATATTTGTCTACATGGAAGGACACGGTCAGGATACCTTTCTTGATAGAGCCGCCGGGCCTCCGCCGAATTACCATTGGCAAGACCATAAAGGAAATGCATTTGTGTCACCTCCAAATTAGAATAATTATTTGCCATTTTTTGAACCGCACAATTATTAACCTTTTGACCAGAGGAAAAATAATAACAAACTGTTACCGAAAGTCAAAACCATTATGTTCATAATAACAAAACAACATTTCCTAGCAACGATCAAAGTTAACTTGATTTTATTTTAATAATTTTCCGACATGCAATGAAGTCGTTTTTATGTTTTTCCTCGAAAAGGAAGTAATATACGGAGGGATATTAAGAGACAAAAAAGTTGTAGGTATTTGTATATGCTCAATCTGAAAAAAATTTAAATTTTTCAAAAAACTCAGTAGCGTACATTTTTTTTTGTCAATATTATTCGTGATACTGCCCCCCGAGACGCCACTGGAACTTATAATTTTCTTTTAGTTAGTGCCAACTTAGCGTCTTATTACAATGAATAACTATGCCAGATTTCAACAAAATCGGTAAAAGGATCATTTAGATATTAATAAAAAACCAATTTTTTTTAAAAACTTTGACACCCTGTATCTTGAAAACCAGACTCTTCAGGACACATGTTTATATGAACTTTTCTATTTGAATTTGGTTCAGGAATACTCCCTTGAAATTACGCCACATCATTAAGTAACACCCTGTATATATATTATATACATAACGTATTGTATCTTCGTATATTATAGTGATATAAAATACAAATAAAATATTGTCATGTTCGTTTTATATTATAATATAGTTGTGTCTGTATTATGAAATATATTCTTCACAATAAATATCATATTATTATTTAACTTTAAATTTATATTTAACTTAGTATTATATTTAACTCAATACAAGTATTTTACTTCTGAGTTTCGGAATTAAGTTTATACAAAAAAATATATATTAACATTAAATGTAAAAAAAAATTTTGAATATATTTTTTATTATTATATTATTATTATATATTTTCTCGAACTCTTTGAATGGTCCTGGTATTTCTCGATTAGTGCTATTACTATTACTGTTATCAGAGGTACTTTTGTTAATCATTTTGCTTGAAATCGTTTTTACCTGTTCAGGCAATTTAATCTGGTCAAGGCCGATTATTTTGCTTATTTCTGCTTGACTTATCGAACCTGTTGAATTGGCTCTATTGACTTTTCTTGAGTATTTTTTTCTCAGGCTTTTTATTTCTTGCGGGTCGGTACCCCATCACTGCTACCACTCATTACTAATTATCGCGTGTGTTTTCTTACTAAATGGTCGAAAAATAGTTATTTCTGTCCGGAGCGAAAAAAAACACAACCTCCTCGATCGACTATCGACACATTATTAATTTCAACAATAAGCATAAAACAGGGCAATGGCATAAAAATTAGAAAAATTTAATTGGACTGATCATTGCAGGTATTTTCTTCCAGAAAACACAACCAAGGATGGTGGTAAAATAATACTTACCAAATTAGATACGCGCGTGTCAGCAAGTTACTGCTTGAAAAAAATGACAAATATTAAAACTTATGATCTTGTTGATTTTTTTTCTAGGAAGGTGGGTGGGAATGTGGAGGAGCACGGGTGGTAGGATAATTAGGTTTCTGTTAAGGCTCTACTTTAAAAACACGAAAGGAAGTTAACAATTTACTAAACTTTGTAAACACCTCTCGGTAAACTCTTAAAAATGGTGTATAAAATTAAAAAAAAACACAACACTTTTTGTAATTTTTGCTATGTTTTCGAATTGTTATAGTCGGCTTCCACTTAACTAGACTGGGTACATATCGCTAATCGTCAGCCGAGAGTGCATCTAATATTAGTACTAAAAAAATTATTTTCTTTTCCTTTTCTCTATTTACTATTGCTTTTTTTACCTCACCTTCCTGCGGAACGTGAAGGGGAAACATATCGCCAAATTGTCATTATAACAACTAACAAAAAATAAAAAATAAAAAAACGGATGCAAAATTTCCGGTTTCTCGTATAGATAGGTAGTTTTTGAAGACGGCATCGTATATTGCTCGACGTCCTATTTCCATTGCCGTCTCGCTCGATTCGCTACGATTTTTCATTACTGAAATATATGTTATTTAATATTATGATATTGATATGGACATTTATAGGTGCTTTTAAACTCGCACACCTTTGTGCAATGTGGGATATACTTTTCATATTTCATTATCACATTATCAGCTAATAAATTTGTGGAAATATTATTGTGCCGAGCCCTTCAGAGGTAACAAAGTTCTACACAACAGCTGTCAAATTTTGACAGGTAAGCGTCAATTTTTTTTTAACCTTTTTCATAGCGAGGGCTATAGCTGTAAGAATCCTAAGTTGAAAAAATTTTCAGTTAATAAATAACAAAGTTTTATACGACAGCTGTAAGATTTTGACAGTTAAGTGTCAATTTTTTTTTAGCTTTTCCGTAACGAGGATTATAGCTGTAAGAATCCTAAATTGAAAATTTTTTCAGTTCCTAAATAACAAAGTTCTATACGACAGCTGTTATTTTGACAGTTAATTTTCAATTTAGGATTAAAACGGTATAATTCTACAAATACTATAATATATAACATTTCGATCAAAAGTTGTTTTTCGTACGAAAAACAATGATAACCGTAAAAGAATCGTTTCTTAAATAGTAATTCTTACTTTTTTATAATTTGCACCCTTTTTATTACCGGTAGGTATAGAAAAATATATTTGAAAAAAAGTAGTATTTAAGATGACCTAAGCTATTCTCCAAACCAAAAGTGTGTTAGACGCACCCAATTCGATTTATTAACGATCCAACATGACTCTACATTGATTTTTAAAAAAATCAAAAAATTGACTTTCCAACTTTCGATCGCGTTCGCAAACAACAGTGTTTTGTAGCCCAACATCGTCCACATGCCAAAAAAGTTTAAATCGATTAAAATGATTTTTGCCACCTGTATCGCGCTACAACGAAAAAAAAACATATTTTTCAACTTTGACTTAAATAACTTTTTTCCGGTACACCCTGTATATTGGAAATTGTTCCCAGAACGTGCCCCTACTATTCCTCTCTACGTCCAGAAATTTTTTATCGTTTTGCTCTAACCGTTTCCGAGAAAAAAATTCGCGAATATCGAAATATCGAACAGCCTCCCACCACGTGGCGATGCATTTTCAATGTCGGAACGTCATCTTTAAAATCGAGATTACAACTATTTCTGAAACATTTTGGCAAATATTTCGGTCAATAAAATTAGAAGAAGGTTCAAGGTAGATATTCCATCCGATTTAAAATCTGGAAATCTTCTTATTAGTCTAGCAAGTCGAGCTCAAAACACCAATTTTTCGCCATTTTTGACAGCCGGTTTTTTAGAATTAATTTACTTACATTAACCAAAGCAGTCAAAGCACTCTAGTCAAAATTGAATGGTATTAGAATTTGCAAATTTTGCTTGTTTCCGCACTCAAAAACTCGATTTTTCTTAAACTTACGAATATATTTTAATAAGTTTGGATATGTAGAGGTGTTGAGAATAAATCAGCGCGTCTTTTGGGAAAAAATAAAACGGTTTTGTTAAAAATTGAATAAGCTAGTCGATATAGTAAAACGTCGGATAAAAATATCTCTTGATAAAAAAAAAATAAATTATAAATTAATTTTTTTGAGCCACAAATGATGTTTTTTCAGAGCGCGTTTACTATGCAAACTTAAGCTTGTTTATCGGTTGATATGGTGGATCAAGAAAAAATTCAAAAAGTTATATTTATAGACACTTGCAGAAGTATTTAACAAACCAGTGCGACGCCAACAGAAATTACTGGAAAAAATTCATAGGCTGTCGTTTTTTCCGTATTAAAGATAAAGAAACGAAAAATATCTTTAAAATACAATTTGAAAAGCTCTATCCGCTAAAGTATACAACGTTTCGATCAAAAGTCGTTTTCCGTACGAAAAAAAATAAAAACTGCGAAAAAATCACGCTTTCCAGTTTCTTACAATTTTTGATCATTTGCATTCCAGTTAGGTATAGAACGATATATTGGAAAAAGGTAGTTTTTGAGATAGCCTAAACGATTATCAAAACCGAATGTTGATCGGATGCACCCAATTCGACTTATTAGCGATCCAAGAGGTACCATTTTTGATCAATTTTCAACTTTAGAAAAATCAAAAAAATTACTTCCAAACTTTCGATCGCGCTCACAAACAATAGGGTTCTGTAGCTCACGGTCGTCTACGCGTCGAAAAAGTTTAAATCAAAAAAACTCATTTTTACGAACTGTATCGAATCCCAACGAGAATCCGATAATTATCGACTTTAAAAATTAATAACTTTTTTCCGGCACACCCTGTATATTCGAAATTTTCACACAACGTACCTCCACTATTCCTCTCTAAACTGAAAAAGTTTCAATCGTCCCACTCTTACCGTTTCCGAGAAAAGAAATCGCAAATGTGAAAATGTCGAAACTGACGACGACAATTTATTTAAAATGTAGCCGCCGTATATAATACTAGACTGGGTACATATCGCTAATCGTCAGCCGAGAGTGCATCTAATATTAGTACTAAAAAGATTTACAAAAATTTACAATAAAAAAATACTTTTCTTTTCTTTTTTTCTATTTACTACTTATTGCTTTTTTTGCCTCACCTTCCTGCGGAACGTGAAGGGAAAACATATCGCCAAATTGTCATTATAACAACTGACCAAAACTACACAATGGTGCAAAATTTCCGTTTTCTCGTATAGATAGGTAGTTTTCTGAGACGGCGCCGTATAGGTGCTCTTTAAACTCGCACACCTTTGTGCAATGTGGGATATACTTTCCATATTTGCTCTATAAAAATATGTAAGTATTCAATCGATTAAAACATAAGCAAAAAATTATTCTTACATGGAAGCTATCAATTATCAGCTAATAAATTTGTAGAAATATTATTGTGCCGAGCCCTTCGGGCACGGCACTGTTCTAGTTCGTTCGTTTAATTATACGAGAGCTGTCACTTTGACAGGTAAGTGTAATTTTTTTTAGCTTTTTCGTAGCGAGGGTTATCGCTGCTGCAGCTGTAAGAATTCGAAATTAAAAAAATGTCAGGTACCTAAATAAGAATGTTTTATACGATAGCTGTCAAATTTTGACAGGTAGGAGTCAGTTTTTTTTATCCTTTTCGTAGCGAGGGTTATCGCTGTAAAAATCCTAGAGTGAAAAATTTTTCAGATCCTAAATAACAAAGTTCTATACGACAGCTGTCATTTTGACAGGTAAATGTCAATTTTTTTTAAGCTTTTCTTGTATCTAGGATTAAAGCTGTAAGAATCCAAAATTAAAAAAAAAATCAGTAGTTAAATAACAAAGTTCTATACGACAGCTGTCAAATTTTGACAGGTAATTTAAATTTTTTTTTTAGATTTTTCGTAGCGAGATTTATAGCTGTAAGAATCCTAAATGAAAAATTTTTCAGTTCCTAAATAACAAAGTTATATACGACAGCTGTCATTTTGACAGGTAAATTGCAAGCTTTTTTTAAGCTTTTCTTGTATCTAGGATTATAGCTGTAAGAATTCGAAATTTAAAAAAAATTCAGTACCTAAATAACAAAGTTCTATACGACAGCTGTCAAATTTTGACAGGTAAGTTAAAAAAATTTTTTAGATTTTTCGTTGCGAGATTTATAGCTGTAAGAATCCTAAATGAAAAATTTTTCAGTTCCTAAATAACAAAATTATATACGACAGCTGTCATTTTGACAGGTAAATTGCAAGTTTTTTTTAAGCTTTTCTTGTATCTAGGATTATAGCTGTAAGAATTCGAAATTTAAAAAAAATTCAGTACCTAAATAACAAAGTTCTATACGACAGCTGTCAGATTTTGACAGGTAAGTGTCAATTTTTTTCTAGCTTTTTCGTAGCGACGGTTATAGCTGTAAGAATCTCAAATTTTAAAAAAATTCAGTACCTAGATAACAAAGTTTTATACGATACCTGTCAGATTTTGACAGGTAAGTGTCAATTTATTTTAACTTTTTTCGTAGCGAAGGTTAAAGCTGTAATAAAACTAAATTAAAAAAATTTTCAGTACCAAAATAACAAAGTTCTATACGACAGCTGTCAAATTATATATACTTAAATAGTAATTCTTATTTTTTATAATTTGCTACCATTTCTATGCTGTTTAGGTATAGAACAATATATTTGAAAAAAGTAGTATTTGAGATGACCTAAACGAATATCCAAACCAAAAGTATATCGGACGCACCCAATTCGATTTATTAACGATCCAATATGACCCTACATTGACTTTAATAAAAATCAAAAAAATTACTTCCCAACTTTCGATCGCGTTCGCAAACAACAGTGTTTTATAGCCCAACGTCGTCTACACGTCGAAAAAGTTTAAATCGATTAAATTGATTTTTGTCACCTGTATCGCCCTACAACGAAAAAAAACATATTTTTTAACTTTGACTTTAATAACTTTTTTCCGGTACACCCTGTATATTTGAAATTGTTCCCAGAACGTGCCCCGACTATTCCTCTCTACGTCCAGAAAGTTTGAATCGTTTTGCTCTAACCGTTTCCGAAAAAAAAATTCGCGAATATCGAAGTGTCGAATAACCTTCTACCACGTGGCGACGGATTATCAATGTCGGAACGCCATCTTTAAAATCGAAATTACAACTATTTCTGAAACATTTTGGGCAAATATTTTGGTCAATAAAATTAGAAGAAGGTTCAAGGTAGATATTCCACCCGATTTAAAATCTGGAAATGTTTTTATTATTCTAGCAAGTCACGCTGAAAACACCCATTTTTCGCCATTTTTGACAGCCGGATTTTTAGAATTAATTATTAATTTAGATACATCAATATCAAGGCACTCTTAGTCAAAAGTGAATGGTGTTAGAATTTGTAAAGATTGCCTGTTTCCGCACCCAAAAAAGCGACTTTTCTCAATTTTGCGAATATATTTTAATGATTTTGAATATGTAGAGGTGTTGCGAAGTAATCAGCGCATTTTTTGAGAAAAAAATAAAACGGTTTTGTTAAAAATTGAATAAGCTACAGTCGATATAGTAAAAAAAAAGCTGCCGTTTTTTCCGTATTAAAGATAAAGAAACGAAAAAATATCTCTTAAATACAATTTGACGAGCTCTATCCGCTAAAGTTTACAACGTTTCGATCAAAAGTCGTTTTCAGTACGAAAAAAAATAAAAACCGTGAAAAAATCAGGCCTAACTTTATGATTTCCACTTTCTTACAATTTTCGGCAATTTCCATTCCAGTTAGGTATAGAACGATATATTGGAAAAAGGTAGATTTTGAGATGGCCTAACCGATTATCCAAACCGAATGTCGATTGGATGCACCCAATTCGACTTATTAGCGATCCAAGAGGTACCATTTTCGACCAAATTTTGACTTTGAAAAAATCAAAAAAATTACTTCCAAACTTTCGATCGCGCTCACAAACAATAGGGTTCTGTAGCCCATGGTCGTCTACGCGTCGAAAAAGTTTAAATCGAAAAAACTAATTTTTGTGGCCTGTATCGAATGCCAACGAGATCCCGATATTTCTCGACTTTAAAAATTAATAACTTTTTTCCGGCACACCCTGTATATTCGAAATTTTCACACAACGTACCTCCACTATTCCTCTCTAAACCCAAAAAGTTTCAATCGTCCCACTCTAACCGTTTCTGAGAAAAAAAATCGCAAATGTGAAAATGTCGAAACTGACGGCGGCGGCGGCGACGACGACAACAAACGCACATTATTTTCACCGAAGCGCCGTATAACATATCGCGGTGTAGCGCGATATGTAACTAGACTGGGTACATATCGCTAATCGTCAGCCGAGAGTGCATCTAATATTAGTACTAAAAAAAAATTTACAATAAAAAAATACTTTTCTTTTCTTTCTCTCTATTTACTATTGCTTTTTTTGCCTCACCTTCCTGCGGAACGTGAAGGAGAAACATATCGCCAAATTGTCATTATAACAACTGACCAAAACCAGAAAATGGTGCAAAATTTCCATTTTTTCGTATAGATAGGTAGTTTTTGGAGACGGCATCGTATAGTGGCCGACGTCCTATTTCCAATGCCGTCTCGCTCGATTCGCTACGACCTTTCGTTGCGGAAATATATGATATTTAATATTATGATATTGACATTTATAGGTGCTTTTTAAACTCACACACCTTTGTGCAATGTGGGATATACGTTCCATATTTCATTATCATAATCACATTATCAGCTAATAAATTTGTGGAAATATTATTGTGCCGAGCCCTTCGGGCACGGCACTGTTTAAGTTCGTTCGTTTTATTTTATTCTTTTCACAAAACCATTTGTTAGCAAGCCCTAATTGTAAAGAATTTCGATTCGCGATAAAAAAAATTTGTGGTTTCTTCACAACCCAGGTGGCAATAAAAACATATGTGTAATTTTTCACTACCCAAGTTCGTTTTTTTCGTACTGAGGATTGACGCTGTAAGAATCTGAAATTCAAAAATTTTCAGTACGTAAATAACAAAGTTCTATACGACAGCTGTTATTTTGACAGGTAAATGTCAAGTTTATTTTAAGCGTTTCATGTATCTATGATTATAGCTGTAAGATCCCAAAATTTAAAAAATTTTCAGTACCTAAATAACAAAGTTGAATACAACAGCTGTCAAATTTTGACAGGTAAGTGTCAATTTTTTTAACCCTTTTCTTGTATCTAGGATTACAGCTGTAAGAATCCTAAATAAAAAAATTTTTGAATTCCTAAATAACAAAGTTTTATAGGACAGCTGTCATTTTGACAGGTAAATGTAACTTTTTTTAAAGCTTTTCTTGTATCTAGCATTATAGATGTAAAAATCTTAAATTAAAAAAAAATTCAGTACCTAAATAACAAAGTTTTATACGACAGCTCTCAAATTTTGAAAGGTAATTGTCAATTATTTTTTAGCTTTTTCGTAGCGAGGGTTATAGCTGTAATAATCCTAAATTAAAAAAATTTTCAGTACCAAAATAACAAAGTTCTATACGACAGCTGTCAAATTATGACAGGCGGGTGTAAATTTTTTTAATCTTTTTTCATATAGAGGATTATAGCTGTACAAATCCAAAATTTAAAAATTTTTCAGTGATTAAATAACAAAGTTCCATACGACAGCTGTCAAATTTTGACAGGTAAGTGTCAATTTTTTTAAAGTTTTTTCGTAACGAGGATTATAGCTGTAAGAATCCCAAATTGAAAAAATTTTCAGTACCTAAATAACAAAGTTCTATACGATAGCTGTCAAATTTTGACAGTAAAGTGTCAATTTTTTTTTAGCTTTTTCGTAGCGAGAGTTATAACTGTAAGAGTCCGAGATTATAAAATTATCAGGTCCCTAAATAACAAAGTTCTATACGATAGCTGTCAAATTTTGACAGGTAAGTGTCAATTTTTTTTTTGATTTTTTGTAACGAGGGTTATAGCTGTAAGAGTCCTAAATTTAAAAATTTGTCAGTACCTAAATAACACAGTTTTATACGATAGCTGTCAAATTTTGACAGGTAAGTGTCAATTTTTTTTTAGATTTTTTGTAACGAGGGTTATAGCTGTAAGAATCCTAAATTAAAAAATTTCTCAGTTCCTAAATAACAAAGTTCTATACGACAGCTGTCATTTTGACAGGTAAATATCAAGTTTTTTTTAAGCTTTTCTTGTATCTAGGATTATAGCTGTAAGAATCCGAAATTTAAAAAATTTCAGTACCTAAATAACAAAGTTCTATACTACAGCTGTCAGATTTTGACAGGTAAGTGTAATTTTTTTTTAGCTTTTTCGTATAGATTATTATAGCTGTAAGAATCCAAAATTTAAAAAAATTTCAGTACCTAAAATAACGACATTAAAAAAAAAATTAAAAAAAAAGAAAAAAAAAACACTGGGGCTTGAACCCTCGACCTTCGTCTCCAAAGTCAACAGTCTTTAGTACTACGCCACCGAAGCTTGCAGATTGATTTGTGGTAAATAGGATATTAATGACGTATTCGATATTACATAGAACGTTGAGTATTGAAGATACACACAAATAATACACTTTTTTCAATTATTTTTGGTCAACCGCAAAGAAAAAGGTCCAAGACAGGTATTTCATACATTAAATACTCTCCGAATATTTTAAAAAGTATAAAAATTGAAGTTAATATGCCTCCTGCAAGCTATTTTTATTATTACAAGTACGCGTATAAATGCGATATTTTCCCCCTTATTTTTGGTCAAACGAAAAAGATAAAGGTTCAAGGTAGGTATTTCCCACAAAAGACATAGTCTAAATGTTCTTATTCCTCTAAAAAATCAATTTGGAAATCGCATTTCTCACCTATTTTTGACAGATGGTATAAAAGTTAAAGTTCAGGAACACGCACGTGGTAAAACCATGGCCAACTTTTTCTAAATCGAATGGTGTTAGAATTTGAAAATTGTGCCTGTTTCCGCACCCAAAAAAGCGACTTTTCTCAATTTTGCGAATATATTTTAATGATTTTGAATATGTAGAGGTGTTGCGAAGTAATCAGCGCATTTTTTGAGAAAAAAATAAAACGGTTTTGTTAAAAATTGAATAAGCTACAGTCGATATAGTAAAAAAAAAAGCTGCCGTTTTTTCCGTATTAAAGATAAAGAAACGAAAAGATATCTCTTAAATACAATTTGACGAGCTCTATCCGCTAAAGTTCACAACGTTTCGATCAAAAGTCGTTTTCAGTACGAAAAAAAATAAAAACCGTGAAAAAATCAGGCCTAACTTTATGATTTCCACTTTCTTACAATTTTCGGCAATTTCCATTCCAGTTAGGTATAGAACGATATATTGGAAAAAGGTAGATTTTGAGATGGCCTAACCGATTATCCAAACCGCATGTCGATTGGATGCACCCAATTCGACTTATTAGCGATCCAAGAGGTACCATTTTCGACCAAATTTTGACTTTGAAAAAATCAAAAAAATTACTTCCAATCTCTCGATCGTGCTCACAAACAATAGGCTTCTGTAACTCGCGGTCCTCTACACGTCCAAAAAGTTTCAATCGATCAAGTTCATTCCTGGGACCACGGTGTGGGCCGCGTGAAACCCGACTTTTTTGGACTTTGACGTTTAATAACTTTTTTCCGGCACACCCTGTATATTCGAAACTTTTACAGAACGTACCCCCACTATTCCTCTCTAAACCGAAAAAGTTTCAATCGTCCCACTCTAACCGTTTCCGAGAAAAAAAATCGCAAATGTGAAAATGTCGAAAGTGACGACGACGCCAACATACATACATTATTTTTACCGAAGCGCCTATATAGGCGGAGTATCAAGAGCAGTCAGGATTGTCGTGATTTCGCGCCGAAGCGCCGTATAACATATCGCGTGTTTGCGCGATATGTAACTAGACTGGGTACATATCGCTAATCGTCAGCCGAGAGTGCATCTAATATTAGTACTTAAAAGATTTACAAAAATTTACAATAAGAAAATACTTTTCTTTTCTTTTTTTCTATTTACTATTGCTTTTTTTGCCTCACCTTCCTGCGGAACGTGAAGGGAAAACATATCGCCAAATTGTCATTATAACAACTGACCAAAACTACACAATGGTGCAAAATTTCCGTTTTCTCGTATAGATAGGTAGTTTTCTGAGACGGCGCCGTATAGGTGCTCTTTAAACTCGCACACTTTTGTGCAATGTGGGATATACTTTCCATATTTGCTCTATGTATATATGTAAGTATTCAATCGATTAAAACATAAGGAAAAAATTATTCTTACATGGAAGCTATCAATTATCAGCTAATAAATTTGTAGAAATATTATTGTGCCGAGCCCTTCGGGCACGGCACTGTTCTAGTTCGTTCGTTTAATTATACGAGAGCTGTCACTTTGACAGGTAAGTGTCATTTTTTTTAGCTTTTTCGTAGCAAGGGTTATAGCTGTAAGAATTCGAAATTAAAAAATTTTCAGGTACCTAAATAAGAAAGTTTTATACGACAGCTGTCAAATTTTGACAGGTAAGTGTAATTTTTTTTTAGCTTTTTCGTAGCAAGGGTTATAGCTGTAAGAATCTGAAATTAAAAAAAAATTCAATACCTACCTAAATAACAAAGTTCTATACTACAGCTGTCAAATTATGACAGGCGGGTGTAAATTTTTTTAAGCTTTTTCATATAGAGGATTATAGCTATACGAATTCGAAATTTAAAAATTTTTTAGTACCTAAATAACAAACTTTTATACGACAGCTGTCAAATTTTGACAGGTAAGTGTCAATTTATTTAAACTTTTTTCGTAGCGAGGGTTAAAGCTGTAATAATCCTAAATTAAAAAAATTTTTAGTACCAAAATAACAAAGTTCTATACGACAGCTGTCAAATTGTGACAGGCGGGTATAAATGTTTTAAAGCTTTTTTCATATAGAGGATTATAGCTGTATGATTCCGAAATTTAAAATTTTTTCAGTGATTAAATAACAAAGTTCCATACGACAACTGTCAAATTTTGACAGGCAAGTGTCAATTTTTTAAAAGTTTTTTCGTAACGAGGATTATAGCTGTAAGAATCCCAAATTGAAACATTTTTCAGTACCTAAATAACAAAGTTCTATACGACAGCTGTCAAATTATGACAGGTAGGTATATATTTTTTTAAAGTTTTTTCGTAGCGAGGGTTACAGCTGTAAGAATCCTAAATTGAAAAAATTTTCAGTACTCAAATAACAAAGTTCTATACGATAGCTGTCAAATTTTGACAGTTAAGTGTCAATTTTTTTTTAGCTTTTTCGTAGCGAGAGTTATAGCTGTAAGAGTCTGAAATTATAAAATTATCAGGTCCCTAAATAACAAAGTTCTATACGATAGCTGTCAAATTTTGACAGGTAAGTGTCAATTTTTTTTTTAGATTTTTTGTAACAAGGGTTATAGCTGTAAGAATCCTAAATTTAAAAATTTGTCAATACCTAAATAACACAGTTTTATACGACAGCTGTCAAATTGTGACAGGTAAGTGTCAATTTTTTTTTAGATTTTTTGTAACGAGGGTTATAGCTGTAAGAATCCTAAATTAAAAAATTTCTCAGTTTCTAAATAACAAAGTTCTATACGACAGCTGTCATTTTGACAGGTAAATGTCAAGTTTTTTTTAAGCTTTTCTTGTATCTAGGATTATAGCTGTAAGAATCCGAAATTTAAAAAAATGTCAGTACCTAAATAAGAAAGTTCTATACTACAGCTGTCAGATTTTGACAGTTAAGTGTAATTTTTTTTTAGCTTTTTCGTAGCGAGAGTTACAGCTGTAAGAATCCTAAATTTAAAAAATTTTCAGTTAGTAAATAACAAAGTTCTATACGCTAGCTGTCAGATTTTGACAGGTAAGTGTCAATTTTTTGAGCTTTTTTCGTATAGATTATTATAGCTGTAAGAATCCAAAATTTAAAAAATTTTCCGTACCTAAATAACGACATTAAAAAAAAAAAGAAAAAAAAAAGAAAAAAAAAGAAAAAAAAAGAAAAAAAAACACTGGGGTTTGAACCCACGACCTTCGTCTCCAAAATCAACAGCCTCTACTACTACGCTACCGAAGCTTAGAGAGTGATTTGTGGTAAATAGGATATTAATGACGTATTCGATATTACATAGAACGTTGAGTATTGAAGATACACACAAATAATACACTTTTTTCAATTATTTTTGGTCAACCGCAAAGAAAAAGGTCCAAGACAGGTATTTCATACATTAAATACTCTCCAAATATTATAAAAACTATAAAAACTATAAAAATTGAAGTTAATATGCCTCCTGCAAGCCATTTTTATTATTACAAGTAGGTACGCGTATAAATGCGATATTTTCCCCTTTATTTTTGGTCAAACGAAAAAGATAAAGGTTCAAGGTAGGTATTTCCCACAAAAGACGTAGTCTAAATGTTCTTATTCCTCTAAAAAATCAATTTGGAAATCGCATTTTTCACCTATTTTTGACAGATGGTATAAAAGTTAAAGTTCAGGAAAACGCACGTGGTAAAACCATGGCCAACTTTTTCTAAATCGAATGGTGTTAGAATTTGAAAATTTCGCCTGTTTCCGCACCCAAAAAAGCGACTTTTCTCAATTTTGCGAATATATTTTAATGATTTTGAATATGTAGAGGTGTTGCGAAGTAATCAGCGCATTTTTTGAGAAAAAAATAAAACGGTTTTGTTAAAAATTGAATAAGCTACAGTCGATATAGTAAAAAAAAAAGCTGCCGTTTTTTCCGTATTAAAGATAAAGAAACGAAAAAATATCTCTTAAAAACAATTTGACGAGCTCTATCCGCTAAAGTTTACAACGTTTCGATCAAAAGTCGTTTTCAGTACGAAAAAAAATAAAAACCGTGAAAAAATCAGGCCTAACTTTATGATTTCCACTTTCTTACAATTTTCGGCAATTTCCATTCCAGTTAGGTATAGAACGATATATTGGAAAAAGGTAGATTTTGAGATGGCCTAACCGATTATCCAAACCGCATGTCGATTGGATGCACCCAATTCGACTTATTAGCGATCCAAGAGGTACCATTTTCGACCAAATTTTGACTTTGAAAAAATCAAAAAAATTACTTTCAATCTCTCGATCGTGCTCACAAACAATAGGCTTCTGTAACTCGCGGTCCTCTACACGTCCAAAAAGTTTCAATCGATCAAGTTCATTCCTGGGACCACGGTGTGGGCCGCGTGAAACCCGACTTTTTTCGACTTTGACGTTTAATAATTTTTTTTCGGCACACCCTGTATATTCCAAATTTTTACACAACATACCCCCACTATTCCTCTGTAAACCCAAAAAGTTTCAATCGTCCCACTCTAACCGTTTCCGAGAAAAAAAATCGCAAATGTGAAAATGTCGAAAGTGACGACTACGACAACATACATACATTATTTTTACCGAAGCGCCGTATAACATATCGCGGTGTAGCGCGATATGTAACTAGACTGGGTACATATCGCTAATCGTCAGCCGAGAGTGCATCTAATATTAGTACTAAAAAAATAATTTTCTTTTCCTTTTCTCTATTTACTATTGCTTTATATACCACACCTTCCTGCGGAACGTGAAGGAGAAACATATCGCCAAATTGTCATTATAACAACTGACAAAAACTAAAAGATAAAAATAACGGGTGCAAAATTTCCGATTTCTCGTATAGATAGGTAGTTTTTGGAGACGGCATCGTATAGTGGTCGACGTCCTATTTCCAATGCCGCCTCGCTCGATTCACTACGACTTTTCGTTACGGAGATATATGATATTTAATATTATGATATTGATATTTATAGGTGCTCTTTAAACTCGCAATGTGGGATATACTTTCCATATTTGCTCTATAAAAATATACATTAAAGCTATCAATTATCAGCTAATAAATTTGTAGAAATATTATTGTGCCGAGCCCTTCGGGCACGGCACTGTTCTAGTTCGTTCGTTTAATAATACGACAGCTGTTACTTTGACAGGTAAGTGTCATTTTTTTTTAGCTTTTTCGTAGCAAGGGTTATAGCTGTAAAAATCTTAAATTAAAAAAAAATTCAGTACCTAAATAACAAAGTTTTATACGACAGCTGTCAAATTTTGAAAGGTAATTGTCAATTATTTTTTAGCTTTTTTGTAGCGAGGGTTATATCTGTAATAATCCTAAATTAAAAAAATTTTCAGTACCAAAATAACAAAGTTCTATACGACAGCTGTCAAATTATGACAGGCGGGTGTAAATTTTTTAAATCTTATTTCATATAGAGAATTATATCTGTACAAATCCGAAATTTAAAAATTTTTCAGTGATTAAATAACAAAGTTCCATACGACAGCTGTCAAATTTTGACAGGTAAGTGTCAATTTTTTTAAAGTTTTTTCGTAACGAGGATTATAGCTGTAAGAATCCCAAATTGAAAAAATTTTCAGTACCTAAATAACAAAGTTCTATACGATAGCTGTCAAATTTTGACAGGTAAGTGTCAATTTTTTTAAAGTTTTTTCGTAACGAGGATTATAGCTGTAAGAATCCCAAATTGAAAAAATTATCAGGTCCCTAAATAACAAAGTTCTATACGATAGCTGTCAAATTTTGACAGGTAAGTGTCAATTTTTTTTTTTGATTTTTTGTAACGAGGGTTATAACTGTAAGAGTCCTAAATTTAAAAATTTGTCAGTACCTAAATAACACAGTTTTATACGATAGCTGTCAAATTTTGACAGGTAAGTGTCAATTTTTTTTTAGATTTTTTGTAACGAGGGTTATAGCTGTAAGAATCCTAAATTAAAAAATTTCTCAGTTCCTAAATAACAAAGTTCTATACGACAGCTGTCATTTTGACAGGTAAATATCAAGTTTTTTTTAAGCTTTTCTTGTATCTAGGATTATAGCTGTAAGAATCCGAAATTTAAAAAAATTTCAGTACCTAAATAACAAAGTTCTATACTACAGCTGTCAGATTTTGACAGGTAAGTGTAATTTTTTTTTAGCTTTTTCGTATAGATTATTATAGCTGTAAGAATCCAAAATTTAAAAAATTTTCACTACCTAAAATAACGACATTAAAAAAAAAATTAAAAAAAAAGAAAAAAAAACACTGGGGCTTGAACCCTCGACCTTCGTCTCCAAAATCAACAGTCTTTAGTACTACGCCACCGAAGCTTGCAGATTGATTTGTGGTAAATAGGATATTAATGACGTATTCGATATTACATAGAACGTTGAGTATTGAAGATACACACAAATAATACACTTTTTTAAATTATTTTTGGTCAACCGCAAAGAAAAAGGTCCAAGACAGGTATTTCATACATTAAATACTCTCCGAATATTATAAAAAGTATAAAAATTGAAGTTAATATGCCTCCTGCAAGCTATTTTTATTATTACAAGTACGCGTATAAATGCGATATTTTCCCCCTTATTTTTGGTCAAACGAAAAAGATAAAGGTTCAAGGTAGGTATTTCCCACAAAAGACATAGTCTAAATGTTCTTATTCCTCTAAAAAATCAATTTGGAAATCTCATTTTTCACCTATTTTTGACAGATGGTATAAAAGTTAAAGTTCAGGAAAACGCACGTGGTAAAACCATGGCCAACTTTTTCTAAATCGAATGGTGTTAGAATTTGAAAATTGTGCCTGTTTCCGCACCCAAAAAAGCGACTTTTCTCAATTTTGCGAATATATTTTAATGATTTTGAATTTGTAGAGGTGTTGCGAAGTAATCAGCGCATTTTTTGAGAAAAAAATAAAACGGTTTTGTTAAAAATTGAATAAGCTACAGTCGATATAGTAAAAAAAAAAGCTGCCGTTTTTTCCGTATTAAAGATAAAGAAACGAAAAGATATCTCTTAAATACAATTTGACGAGCTCTATCCGCTAAAGTTCACAACGTTTCGATCAAAAGTCGTTTTCAGTACGAAAAAAAATAAAAACCGTGAAAAAATCAGGCCTAACTTTATGATTTCCACTTTCTTACAATTTTCGGCAATTTCCATTCCAGTTAGGTATAGAACGATATATTGGAAAAAGGTAGATTTTGAGATGGCCTAACCGATTATCCAAACCGCATGTCGATTGGATGCACCCAATTCGACTTATTAGCGATCCAAGAGGTACCATTTTCGACCAAATTTTGACTTTGAAAAAATCAAAAAAATTACTTCCAATCTCTCGATCGCCCTCACAAACAATAGGGTTCTGTAACTCGCGGTCCTCTACACGTCCAAAAAGTTTGAATGGATCAAGTTCATTCCTGGGACCACGGTGTGGGCCGCGTGAAACTCGACTTTTTTCGACTTTGACGTTTAATAACTTTTTTCCGGCACACCCTGTATATTCGAAATTTTCACACAACGTACCCCCACTATTCCTCTATAAACCCAAAAAGTTTCAATCGTCCCACTCTAACCGTTTCCGAGAAAAAAAATCGCAAATGCGAAAATGTCGAAACTGACGCCGACAACATACGCACATTATTTTCACCGAAGCGCCTATATAGGCGGAGTATCAAGAGCAGTCAGGATTGTCGTGATTTCGCGCCGAAGCGCCGTATAACATATCGCGTGTTTGCGCGATATGTAACTAGGCGCACGTGACCTCCTGAATCAAATCAGTTGAGTCAGAGGTTCAAAAATGTTTCAAAATATAAAAACCAATATGGCAGCATATGGACAGCTGATTTTCCATAAAATTGAATGTTAATAGTAATTTAACAAACTAGTGTATTAATAAGGGCGATTAATAATAGAGACAATTTTAACGTTTGAGCGCAGCGAGTTGAGATTATTAATCGCTATTTAATATACGCGTTAGTTACAATATTTTTCCGTCGATTGTCTTGTTAATAGATTATATTTTTTTTTAATTTAGAACCAAACTACATATTATAACAAATTTTTGAATTTCAAACTTATTGACATCGACAGAAACTATGGCAACGCCATTATGTACGCGGCAGGGCGTGCTTTGTAGTATGTTTGGTTGCCTAAAATCGTTTATTAATAAAAAAAATCATGCATTAATAGGAGCCATTAATGTATGATTTTTTATACATTAATTAAGGTTGTAAATACACGGTCGACGGAAATAATAGGTTAACAATTAATTTGAAAGTATCAGTCATAATAAAAATGACATAATAACAGTGACGGGTCTCGTTCCAAAATTAATTTCCCAGGGGTGCGTTCGTGTTGTTGCACACGGTTGACAAAATAGTTTTATATTTCAAAAATTTAATAACTAAATTGATGGATAATTAGATAAACAATATACCTACAGTAAAACCTCTGACTAGCGACCACCCTTGGAAATCAAATATTGGTTCGTAAATAGGGGTGATTGTTTAATAAATAAAAATAGAACATCAGAATTTGTCTGTATTTTACTTTGTATATAATTTTGAATATTTGTGTGTACATTTATTTTAACTAAACTGATGTATATATATTATTGCGAATAGGTACAAATAACTTATTGGTGCCAATACATACAATATCTATGTTTAGACTTTTATAGACAAGTCACAATAAGATATAAAATACTATACACTTGACGCAGTAAGCTAGGTAGTAGTGAACAAATAAAAATGTATTTTAATTAGGTATATTATATAACTGCTTTTCTAAACTTTGATTTATAATTTTCAACATATTTTTTTAGAAACTTTACTCGTTCGCTTGCAATTCTTGGTAGTTCGCACAAATATCTTCTGTTGCAGTGCTTTTTATAACAAAATCCTATATAAGCTTTTAATGAGCGCTGACAATTACCTGAGACCTATTTCCAAAACACCTCGTTTCTTCAAAGCATCTTTCAGAGCTGAAAGCGTTATATCGACTTGTAAAGTTTCAATCTTCGTTTTCCTTGATCGTCGTTGCGTTTTCTTCATTGGTATATTTCTACTACTTTCATGAACAATCCTCTGTATTGATCTTAAACTTAGTTTTAGTGCTTCCGATACTTTCTCTTTAATAGACTGGGGATTTAATAACTCATTTTTAAAATAATCTATTAAATTGAGAACCATTTCTTTTGCCTGGGGATGCAGAAAACATGCAAACCGATTTGTACTCGACATTTTATGTCACAATATTTTTAATAATGACACATTTGTCAAAACTAGGGAGCTTATTCACGACATTATATAATACGGTAGTGTTCTTCGAAACATTTTGATAATTACTGAAAATTAGATGTGCTTCTCTCTCAGAGTCATAAATAACCAATAGGTTTATCGCATTTATATTACAGATATCTTTATAATGCCGTTTTAACCTTGGTTTGAGCAAGACAATATATACAGGGTTAGGAAAAATTACCAGAACGGTCAATTATTTCAAAATATACAGGGGTTATCAAAAAACGTCTTATATAAAAAATGTAGGGCTGTTAAAAATCTACATATCGGTGATAAATTGAAATATACAGGGTCGCCCACAAAGTTGTGGAAAATTATAGTTATATTTTTTTAAATGGAACACCCTGTATATTTTTACATTTTTCAGTTCCACATAAAATTATAATTATTTTTTATTAAATGCATTATTAGTCTATACTTCATAGTTTCCGAGATATTGACTCTCGAAAAGTGACATTTTTGAACTTTGACAGCTTATAACTTTCTAACAGTACGTCTTAGAGCAAAAAGGCTTACATGTCCCAAAAAAATCAACTTCCGGTTAAACAGGATGTAACACGAAAGCAGGAAATATAGTTGTTCCGGTTTAACTTGAAGTTGATTTTTTTGGGAAGATAATAAAATTTCAAGATAGGGACATGTAAGCTGTTTTGCTTTAAGACGTACTATTAGAAAGTTAGAAGCTGTCAAAGTTCAAAAATGTCACTTTTCGAGAGTCAATATCTCGGAAACTATGAAGTATAGACTAATAATGCATTTAATAAAAAATAATTTTAATTTTATATGGAACTGAAAAATGTAAAAATATACAGGGTGTTCCATTTAAAAAAATATAACTATCATTCTCCACAACTTTGTGGGCGACCCTGTATATTTCAATTTATCACCGATATGTAGATTTTTAACAGCCCTACATTTTTTATATAAGACGTTTTTTGATAACCCCTGTATATTTTAAAATAATTGACCGTTCTGGTAATTTTTCCTAACCCTGTATAAGTTTCTCTATGATAAGTTCATAACGCGCCTAGTTAAGTGGAGGCCGACTATAATATTTTTTTCTCGATGAACCTATCATTTCTCCCTACCGAAATTCGGTAAATATCTTGCTAAAATATGGACAATAATAACATAATTAAAAAAAAAATAAAAAAATACTTTTTTGAAATTTTTTTTTTAATTCTCTATTTTTTTTGTAAACACCTACATTGAGTGGTACCTCATTTAAAAAGTATTTTTAAGACCTTTTAAATGAGACCTAACTCACTGCTCTAGTGCAAGTAGTTTTTGAGATTTATTGATTTATTTTAATATATTTTATGTTTAGAGAAAATGGTCATTATTCTTGATTTTTAAAAATCAATTTAAGAAAAACTACTTATCAGAAAAATTTGAAATTTTGGATTTTTCATCTACTTACTAGATGGGTAGAATAATTGTACCAAAAATTATCAAAATTGGTGGTCTGCCAAACCTCCTTTTATTTTGGTTGGTTTGATGTGAAATGACCCGGATGACACTGTACTAGTTTTTACCTAATATAACCGAAACTCCCTTGAGCACACTATAAATAGTGAATTGGAAACCTATTATAAATGGCTGTGTCAAAATAAACTTACTATTAATATTGAAAAGACAGTGTACCCATATGATTTTAAAACAAAAAAATAAACAGCAAATCACGCTAAACATCAAACTAAATAAAGCAGTTCTAAAAGAAGTTACACAGTACAAATACCTAGGCCTAATCATTTCAAATGACTTAACTTTTAACGCACACATGGATCACGTCATTATTGGAAATATTAGAAAATGCGCTCGTCAATTAAACAAAAATACACAATACCTCTTATACAATTGTTTTGTTGAACCACATTTAAGGTAGGTACTTAATACCATGTTGGGGAAACACAGGCGAATATATGTATGTTGGACAAGCTGCAGAGGTATCAAAATAACACTATAAAAAGTAATTTTTCTTTAAACTACTATACAATGACTAGCTATATTTATAAACATTATCCGTTCCTAAACATCAGATAATTAAAAGAACTATAAATAAATAAATAAATAACTAGAACAAGCAAAAGTAATACACTGTTTAGAAAACTTAAGAACGTTGACATTTTTAGATATCAGAACTTTACAAGGTTTAAAAATTACGTTAATAATGAACTTTATTATTGATGTATACGTATTTGTGTTAGTATTGTATTATTTGGAGGTATTCTCTGTGATGTAGGTACTGTTTGTATTAAATAAATAAATAAATTAATTAAAATAAATTACCTGGTAAACTACTAAAATCAAGTGGTGTTGAGCAAAAATTTGGACTTTCATAAGTACAATTTAAGAACAAACATAAACCTTAGAAATAAGTTCTCTAGAACCAAAAAGTGTCAAGACTCTCCAATTTTCCGAAGCATCCAGGTGTACCTAAGTATGATGAAATACCGAAAGTTATCATTAGTAAAGCAGCCAAAAAGACTTACGTAAATTTTAAAAATTATATTAAAACCATAGACCCTCCAAAGAATTAACAAAATTATGTTTCATTATGTGTAAGTACTTACTATATATTTTAGCGACTGTTACCTATGAAAGATTCTTTATTTTGGTTGTATTGTATTGTATCTCTGTACTTAGGTACTGATTTGAGGGCATAAATAAATAAATAATAAAACTCCATTTTGTTTGGTTAAAAATTGCCACAACTGTGGTACAAAATATGACAGCTGTATGAAAGTTGCGTCGTTATTCCGTTATTCTCCTTTGCGCTAACTTTCTGGAACAATAGCGATGCATCCATAACTTATGCGAAATACTTATTTGCTAACAAAATTACTGCAATAATGCCGTAAGTGCAGTTTCCAACTGTCAATCAGTGGGCTTTCTGTAGGAGAAATAACGACGTAAGTGTTTTTTGCGTCTTTCTTGACTTGTGTGTGTGTGTATGTAAGTAATTTTCAATGGAAATGGACTGGAAATCTTTCTTGACTTGATAACTAGGTACCTATGTATTGAGACAACTGAGATTTATCCTGTTTCATTTTGGAGATGGTAAGTTGGTAAGTAACGACGTAACTACAAAATTCACCATGAATTTTATTAACTATATTTTTAATTACTTAGCCTTAAAAGTGGTCAAAAAATACTGTTAAGTACTTAAATCCGAGCTTAAATCGTTTTGAATTTAATACATAATTCTTCTCAAAATTATTTGTTTTTGGACCCTTCTGTAAAATTGGTGTTTTTGCTGTTACGTCGATATTGTTTTGGGGGGATTCCGGGGATTTGTCTTACTTGGTAAAGGCTGTTCCTATGTCCAATACCGCTGTTAGTTTCTCGCTGGTTAGTGTTTCGTATATAGGCATGTTCCGATAAATCAGGAATTACACAGAACACTTGATCACTAACAAAGAGAACTATGTCGGGTTGAACAAAGGTTTTTAATTTAAACAATAACCGTAGAAAAATATTTTTACACACAATAATAATCAAAATTAACTAACCATAACCAAAGAAAAGATATTCTTCTTTTTTCTTCACTTTATTTTGGCGTCGGCTGCGGTGAGCGCCATTCGCCAGGAAATTGATCTTTAAAGGCCAGAAGCCAACTGCTAAGTTAAGCGTTCCATTTAAAAATTTAACTTAGCGCAGAAAATACTTTTTTCCTCACTCCTTGCCGCGGTTAAGTGTTGTAGTGTGATATGCCCCTCTTTATTTCCCATAGGGACTAACAAATTAACAATTTAAGCTAAGCGAAGATCTTGACTATATCTGTTAAGGTTTCGTCCACTACTATTTTGTTAAACTAAAGGTCAGATTTCAGCTATTTGGACAATTTTTTATTGTTTAAATCACTGCCAACGTTTCGGTGCAGTCCGCATCATCATCAAGACTAATGCACAAAAAAACAAAGGACTACTTTAAAATTACAAAATTATACATGTATAAATAAAATAAGGCACAAAATAGATTGTATAATCACATTCAGAGTAACTAAACATTAAATAAAATTTCCCCCCAAAGAGGGGCATCTTACAGCATGTGACTGACAAGTAATAGCTAAGAGGAAAAAACATAATTTCGCAACACATACGTGCCCCGACAATTGCCAGAACCACTCCTGAACTCTGCATACATCTTAAAATTATTTTAATGATACAAAACAGGGTTTCCACTTAACTTACCTCGATTTATATTTTTTAAATTTATATTCATACAGGATATAAACATTTAATAAAAACAAATCAAAGGATCAAACACCACCAGTATTCACTGGATGTTTATTTACTTACTGATGTGTTTTTTCCTTTTTTTATTTTTAAAATAATTTGGCGAGGCGACGTCACGGTCTGAAATGTGTATAGCCGACAAACACATTCCGATACCACGCAAAACAACCAATTTCTACAAATGCATACAACAGAAATATACTATTACATTATGTGTATTTTAATAACATTTCTTTATTCTCCAACCACTCTATACGAGACGTACCACACTCACCCAGAACGAAAACAAACCGAGACGCAAACTTTTTTTTGTTTATATTGTGGTAAAATTTGCTTAAATTTTGTACATCTATATTAAAATTTACAGTATTCTCAGTGCGGTGTTTGTGGGCCAACTCGAGAAACAATCGTTTTTTAAAGTTCGATTCTCTATCCAGAATTAACATAGAGAGTTTTGTTGCTTGGGTCCAGCTGTTTTTATTATTTCTAATAATTTCATATTATTTTTTCAAAACGTGTTTACTCATTTATCAATGCTGACAACTTTTTTATGTAAAAAAATATATTTTTTTATAAGCAGAATGTGTTTTACTTTTAATATTCCCTAATTATAACATGAAAAAAATAATAATAAGCCAAAAAAATGTTGGGATACATTTGGACCCCATGTCGCCGAATCCCCTCTTTTCTGCGTAAATATTATCAATTTCCCCTTGATTTGTTAATATTTGATTATTTTTGATATTTAAATTATTGTTGTCCCCATGACTGGATTTTTCTCCTGCGGATCTAGAATCCCCACCCAGTATGTTTATGTTTAAATTGGATGTGGCCGCCTGCGGAGGCCAAACATCTATCGAAGCCGGCGGCTCATCGCTTGAAGCGTCGCGACGCCTGGCTTGGTCAGAATATTGAAGGTCATTTAAAAAACTGAATTCAAGGAATGGACCTAAATACAGGTTACTACCTCCGCTTGACATTGTTTGTTTATACTATTCACGTAGTGTTTTCTAATAATTAAGTTTTTCCGTAGAAAATATCAGGAATGCCAGACCGCGTGTGGCGGTTGTTTCTAAAAACGTAAAATTTATTTCAAAAACAAATTTTTGTTAAATGTGGTCCCACCAACCTCTTACCCCGTCAACTGGAAGTGTTGACAGTCCACTCACGAGCAAAGATAAAAAGGGGCGTTTTGAGAGATTCAAAAATTTAAGGGATGTTTTATTTTAATGCTGAAAGACCAGATCAGAATTTTCAGGGCAAATTTAAGCCTATTTGTTGATCCGGCTCGGCGTTTAAAGTTTGATCGGCATGGGCACGTCCGACCTTAAAACAAGTCCCAATTAAAAAATACCTATTTTGATCACGGATATGGCTAAAAGTTTTTTGTACCTTTTTTCCGTGTCAGAATTTACTTTTTTATACAGGGTTCAGGGTTTGTCCTTTTGTAAGTTAACCTGGCGCAATATACTTAAGATAACCTACAAGTTTTTACAAAAGTCTTATTCTTTTGGCCCTAGCTTAACATTTATGTTCTCACTAGAGATTTTAAATTTCCTGTTTTTTGCAATATGAGTTTTCTAGGGGGTTTCTAAGATATTTAAAAACTTAAGATATTTAAACAGTATCGATAAAAGCACGCGGCGAACCCTAAAAAGCTACACCTGCGGACGAAACAATACGTTATCTTAAATAAGTTTTTTGACGCATTGTTTTTGGTGCTTTTTGAGGTTAGGTTTTTGTTATTAAAATTAGTGATGGGATCACTCGAGTGAAAAATAACCTATCTTTCGGTTTTTTCAATCACTTGAATTATTCGATTATCTTCGGAAATAATTCGAGTGACGAAATGAGTGACGAACATATGGTTTTTATTTTCCAACGCGTCTCCAAAGTTGCTGCCCGCCTGTCAATCACTCACTGCGGCCAGAGCCATCTCCTAGCGAGCTGCTACACCGAGTGGTTTCGGTTATTATTGGCGATATAATTCAAATTAAATACTGCATTACGGGTTACCTGTGTTAAGATAAATATGATTTATTATTTAGATTTAAATACTGCATTACGGGTTGCCTGCGTAGGAGAATAGGATTTATTATTTTATTTAGATTTAAATCGTCGGCGTCTGCTGAAAACTTAATGTTTAGTGGTGAGTATTCAGTATTCATAAATATCATGAGTTATGCAATATCGTGACATCTCAAGGTCAAGTAGTCAAGTTGTTAAATTAAATTGTAAGATCTGGGAACCATGCCAAAAAATCCACAAATATCTCCGCCACATTTAATAATCCGCAAAAAATCAATCGATTAACAACATCGAGTCAGTTATTCCCAACACAAATGTTGTATATCAACATGAACGATGAACCGCCAATATTAATAATTAATATTAGAATTTGAGTGAAAAAAAATCGATTATCATTCGGTTTTTTAAATCACTCGAATACTCGGTAGTCCATTATTAAAATAAGTCGATTTTTCCCAACACTAATTAAAATCCTAGAGAGGATTCCCAGGGTAGTTTTAAGATAAAAGAACTTATACTAGTCCAGCCCGACAGAGCCTGCAGTGCCAGGACGTTGCAGCCTTTCTAGTTTTCGAACAAAATGGCTATATTCTGCTATTGCACCTTTAACTAGACCTTTTCCTTCGATGATAGTCGTTATGCGGGCGTGTAAGTGCAATAGCTAGCCTGAAACGCGCCCGAAAAGTTTAATAGTTACTTTTTCGCTAAAAAGCTCTTCTTGCTTCTTTGTTTCACTCCTGCAAAAAACGCACTTTTACAGAAGACTGGCTGAGAATTTGATTGGACCTAGAGGTTATCGACAGCCCTCAAGGGATCATGAAGGATCCCTCAGTGATGCAAACAAACCCTCGTTACTTCTTCAATAAAGAAAGAAAAGCTAACAACTATATGGATGATAAAGAAAGGTTCAAAATATACCGTTGGCTTTTACTGCCACAAATTAACTACCTGATTGAACCCCATTGTGTTGGTCCCAACATCTTTAAACTACAATGAATGGGCGCAGTTTTCGATATTCAAAGAAAAGCAACGGACGAATCGCGTGGTCCCAAGGTTACGCACTTGGGGGGGGGGGGGGGGGGGTGTATGTGGTCCTGCTAAATCGTCGAAGCCTGAAATATAAAAATTATCCCACGTTGCGAAATAAAAATTTCATGTTTCTTCCCACGGCGCGAAAGTCAAATTTTCGTAACAGTTGAGCAATAAAACTGCCTTGAGCGAATTTTTTCGTACATCAAATCTTTTTACTAAGTTAGCCGTCGGTTTCTTTTTTGTTTTCCTGGAAGTTTTTCTTTCTTGGACGTCACGTGGTTTTCACTGCTGGTTAATTTTCTTACGGGCGTGCAGTCGTGTTGAATGTTAGTCCAACTAGTGTAGTCATCATTCGGGTCTAAAGGCCGTCGTCGGTTGGAATTGCTTCCTAACGTTTCGCTAGCACGAGTGGCGAGCTTCTACAGAGGTCCTTCCATTTCCGGTGCTGGAAGTAGACTGACGAATTCTCGGGCGCAGGTTGTATTTATACTGGTGGGCAGGGGGCGGAGCATGTTCCGCTTCGGTTGACTTCGGGATATCTATCGGCATTACTCGGGAGTGTCTGAGGATAGGATTCCAGATCTGGTTGAGCCTGAGGGTCTCTTCTTTTCTGTTGAAATTGTCAGGATGCTTATGGATCTCGATGGCTTCTCTGACGAGCCTGTTGTGATAGCCATCGACTGATGCTAATAACTTACTATTCTCAAAATGTATCCTGTGGTCCCCATTACTCAGTGCGTGTTCGGCTACTGCAGACTTCTCAGTTCGTCCTAGTCGGCAGCTTGCTTTATGCTCCTTGAGTCTCGTTCCCATTGATCTTTTAGTGGTTCCAATGTAGACCTTTCCGCAGGAACAGGGTATGCGGTAGACGCCGGCAGCTGAAAGTGGGTCCCTCTTATCCTTTGCTGATCTAATGGTCTGCTGAATCTTCTTTGTTGGCCTGAAAATTGTCCCGATGTCGTGTCTTCTCAAAACTTTGCCAATCCTGTCCGTGACTCTGGGAACATATGGCAGATTGGAACCACTAAAAGATCAATGGGAACGAGACTCAAGGAGCATAAAGCAAGCTGTCGACTGGGACGAACTGAGAAGTCTGCAGTAGCCGAACACGCACTGAGTATGTTCCCAGAGTCACGGACAGGATTGGCAAAGTTTTGAGAAGACACGACATCGGGACAATTTTCAGGCCAACAAAGAAGATTCAGCAGACCATTAGATCAGCAAAGGACAAGAGGGACCCACTTTCAGCTGCAGGCGTCTACCGCATACCCTGTTCCTGCGGAAAGGTCTACATTGGAACCACTAAAAGATCAATGGGAACGAGACTCAAGGAGCATAAAGCAAGCTGCCGACTAGGACGAACTGAGAAGTCTGCAGTAGCCGAACACGCACTGAGTAACGGGGACCACAGGATACATTTTGAGAACTACTACGAATGAAAACCACCCTGAACCCTCAATTCAATAGAGAAGCATCACGCCTGACAAACAATATAAAAACCCTGATTCTGGAGTTCAGAAACTATAAGTGGGAAATCCACTTAAATTCACTAAGCTTAGAGGACAATTCAATCTGGCGCGCCCAAAAATATTTCATAAGAAACAAATCGACCCAAGTGCCCCCTCTGCACGGCGCAGGCGGAATGGTTTACTCGGACGAGGAGAAGGCATTCGCCTTCGCCGAGTCACTTGAAGACCAATTTCGCCTGAACATCTAAGTCGATGACGACATCGAATGGGAAAACCGTGTAGAGAGACTTGCCCCAGAAATCCCCAGAATTTTTCCCTCACTCGACCGAAGACCAACTTGCTAGACTTGTCGACATCAGGACCGATGGACTGCAGCACCGGGCCTCCACAGGCATGGGCTCTGGACATCTCAAAAGCTTTCGAAAAAGTTTGGCCGATGGCCTTGCATACAAACTCCATTATGTTTACAACATAAACATAAATTTCATTAAATTCATTATATCCTATCTCAAAGATAGAAAATTCCAAACCCGAGTGAACGGTATTTTGTCAGACGTGCGCGACATTAAGGCGAGCGTTCCCCAAGGTTCCCCCATGGCCCTAGCTGCATACATTCGATCTGTACACTGCAGACATGCCAAAAACGCCATTCGTCGAGCTTTAAATTTTTGCTGACGATACGGCCATGACGTGCACCAACAAAAACCTAGCACATATACATAGATGTTTGCAAATTCAGCTAAATACGCTTATTGACTATTTTCAAAAATGGAAAATAAGAGTTAACGCTGAAAAAAACACAAGCCATTCTCATTTCCAACAAGAGAACCAATAACATCAATATCCCAAATCTTGACCGAGACAACACCGAAAAACCATGGAGTGACACCCTAAAATACCTCGCCGTCACTCTCGACACGAAGCTCATCACCTGGGCCCCCCATTTCGACAAGAAAATAAAAACCGGAAAGCAAGCATTCAGGGCACTTTACCCTCTCCTAGGCCGCAAAAGCAAACTGTCACTTAAAAACAAGACGCTACTATACAAACAAGTAGTGCGCCCCTCCATACTATACGGAAGTATAGCATGGAGCCAAGCTCCTAAAACACGCAGAAGACGCCTACAAACATTACAAAATAAAATTCTTAGGGCCATCACAAATGCGCCGTACTACATTAGGGGAGCGGCGATCCACCGCGACCTTAAGGTAGAAACCATACATGAATTCTTAAAGAAAAGGCACGCTGAGTTTTTTAGGAAAAAACAGTTTCACCCTAATCAACTAATACAAAATTCTTTCCCCAAAAATCCCGCCCCAAATCTGCACAGAGTACGACATAGGAGCATTAATGCTCCTATCACCCATTAACAAATACCACAAAAATAACATCTTAATCATCAAGCAAAGCTTGATTGTATGACAAGTTGTTTGATTACTGAATCAATCAACTAAAATTAATCAAACCCAAAAAATTAGGTCAATTTCGAAAAAGGGAAAAATTTTAGAAAATAAGTTTTTCTTCTTGGAAAAAAAAATTATTTTCGGAAATCCCCCACTACAAAATCACTAACGTCCACCAGAAGAAGATACATCGGTATTTAATGTAAATTTTTGACCACGAGTTTATGAAGGTTAATCGAAACAAATGGAAAGAACCTATATTACTTCTGCAAATATCATTTAAAAAGAAGACAGAAAATAAGGTGAAGGGAAGGTTGTATTCTTCATTGAATAAAGAATAGGAAGGAAGGAGCTTTGGTCGATTCGACAGTTGAACGGGATGGTTGTTGCATATGGCGGCTTCAATTACCGCACAACTAACCATTTCTAATAATTCTTTCTCTTTCAGCAATTTTAAAGCTAATTAAACACCAATAACTTAAATAGTCAATAATATAAATGTTCGTAACTATTAATACTATACAAAACTTAGTGTTAAGGCACAAAAAACTGCAATTAAACACAAAAAAAGCTCCCAAGCGTGACGCAAATCTGACAAGAACCAAAAGAAATGAGTCATACTTGGTTGATCAATATGGCCGACTTGTTCTTGCGTATAACTTGTCAAACGAACCAAATGCTCCTTGCTTCCTATTCTTTATTCTGTGGTTGTATTCTTATTTCGTTGGGTGAAGGTGAGGTTAGAATAGGATTGAGTTAAAAATATGTATATTTTTTGATAGATGGAATGATGACTGACAATTAAAACCTAAACAAAGATTAAAAAGAGAAGTTTAATCACGTTTTCGACTTTAAAACTGTTAAAAAGTACAAGTTAGGATTTCCAAATGGCTGAATTGGACACACTTGAACCCTGCCTTAAAAATATAATTGAGCAAAATAGTCTAAAATGGATTTTTGTCGGTGGCAAGGGCGGCGTAGGAAAAACAACTTGTAGGTAAGTACTTACTTGCGTCGTACTTTAGTACATTTTTACTTTTACTATTACTTTTAAGGTGCAGTAAAAGTCGTGAACTGTTTTTTGTAATATTGATTTATTTATTTTTAAATAAACGGGCATTGCCCAATAAAATACAATCTATAAAATTAAAATTATATACGATTTGTATATCCAAAACAACATACATTAATGACAATAACGTAACTTAGAAAGTACAATTACATATAACATTCATTGATTCTATTTTAAAAAAAATTGTAAAGCACGGTGTGCCTCAGGGTACAGTACTTGGTCCCATTTTGTTTGTGATATATGTAAATGCTCTTTGCAATCTTCGAGGGGTGTCTCACTAGTCAAAATTTGTACACCTACTGCCAAATTTGGCAGGACTTGTCGTTTTTACCCTTGTCCTGCCACGGTCCTGCTTGTCCTGCCACGGTCCTGCTTGTCCTGCCACGGTCCTGCTTGTCCTGCCACGGTCCTGCTTGTCCTGCCACGGTCCTGCTTGTCCTGCCACGGTCCTGCTTGTCCTGCCACGGTACTGCTTGTCCTGCCACGGTCCTGTTATTGTCCTGCCACGGTCCTGCTTGTCCTGCCATGGTCCTGCCACATGTGAAAAAATTATTTACCTCTTTCCTTTCCTCTTACCTTTCTTCCTATAGTTTTCTTACTAGGTCCCTATAGTATTGTCGATTCTTTAACTAATACACAGTGTTAGGTTACCTATTCGGTTACTATTTTTTTAAATTTAGTCGGGCGTAAAAAAAAATTTTTAGCAATAAATGGGACCAAAAAGGAATCAAAGTTCAAATTATATCTTAAATACCCACATCTCGGCAAAAATAGGTTTGTTCGGGTTTGTTAAATCCAAAACAATTAAATACAATACAGCATTTTTCGAGGCATTTTCTTGCATTCTGGTTAGACAATGGACACGGGAGACAATGGACATATCACATATTTCGTATCGAAATAATTCAAATCGATTGGTAGTGCGACGTTAACATTCAAAGATGCAGGTGCTCATTGTGCCATAAGTTAATTTTCTTTACTTTAGCCAAAAAAGTTTAATAATACTTTTCTAATTTTTGGTAAGTATACATAAGTACAGTGTAATATTTCCCAACAGTTCTGTAGACTTTATATCGGCCAAATTTTGTTTCTGATTCCGGAATCTTACAATTTAGGCTTTTTATTCATAAAGTAAGGTTATGTTTATACATTTGGCGATAAATTAACGAGTTTAGATTTATGGCGCCAAATTTAAAATAATAATGTAATTCGGGGAGAGAATGGACAATGTCTATTATCTCCCCAACTGTCCATTATCACCCAATAATGTTTAAATTAACAAATAAATCTTTATTTTTATTCTTTAAGACTCAAAGAAAACCATGCCATTCTTATGGTATTTTTTATTTGTTTTGTACCAACAGTACCAATAAACGTTTGTAAATATTATATGAACCAGGTAATATTTATTTTTCATTGACAATAAGAAAACGTCCATAGTCTCCCTAATACGTCCATAGTCTCCCCGATATGTGTCCACTGTCTCCCAGTGCAAACGAACTAGTCTTTTGAACTATTCACTTTATTGAACGATAACGAATCGGCAAAGTGAACTAAACTTCCCAGCACTAATTTGTTTACATTTTTACAATATCTAAAAGAGTCCAGAAATATTTTTTAAAAATTTGCCATTATTAGCAGGTTAAGGACAAATAAAAACCAATCCCTTAATTTAAAAGCAAGCAACTGACCCGCTAACACTGGCCATCAAGCTCTAGATAAGATGTTGTTTATTTGCAGTAATTATTCTCATAGGTACTTACCAGAACTCTTTAATACACACACTTTTCACTTTCAATTATTAATAAACAAAAGCAAACAAAAATATTTTTTGCTTCCCGCTATTTACCCCTACTCCTAAAGTTATTGGAGAAATCTGATTGGATCTGAAAGGTACTGCCTGTCCTGCTTCGATCCTGCCACAGTCCTGCCAGGTCCTGTCGCGGTCCTGCCAGGTCTTGCCAGGTCCTGCCGCGGTCCTGCCACAATCCTGTCAGTCCTGCCAGGTCCTGCCACAATCCTGTCAGTCCTGCCACGGTCCTGCCTTAACATTTGTACACCTACTGCCACAGTGAGACACCCCTCGGCAATCTTGGTGTGGGGGGGAGGATCATGGCATATGCTGATGATACTGCCATCATTTTCTCCTGTAAAACTTGGGAAGGAGCGAGGGCTAAGTTGAAGTCCGGTTTTGCTAAAGTTAAAAACTATTTGGACACCTTTAAACTCCGTATCAACTTTCAGAAAACCCATTATATATGGCTTTCTCAAAAGCAAATAGACCGGATTTTGACTATATCTTGCCAGATAATATCCCCGAACGCATAACACAATGCGACAAAATTAAATATCTTGGTGTCATAATAGACAAACATTTAAAGTGGAACGAGCATGTGCCATACATTAGTGGAAAGATAAGGTGTTTGATTCACAAATTTTATATTATGAGAGATTTTTTGTGCCGTAAACATTTAATAATGATCTATAATACCTTGGTTAAACCACTTCTAAATTACGCAATTGTGGTGTGGGGAGGGGCATATAATATACATTTAGAACAACTTAAAAGAATTCAAAACCATATTGTTAAAATTATATTTAAAAAACCCAGAATGTATCCCACCAATTTGTTATATTCCAATGAAATAAATAATTTAGATAGTTTATATATTATAATGACATGCAAGTTTATCCATAACCATGAAAAGTACAAATCGAAATATATGGCACATATGTACTGCACAAGGGGTATGGAAAATAGGCTTTTAAACACTACATTATGTAACAACAGCTTAGGTCAACATTTTGTAACATATTTGGGTCCAAAATTATACAACAAAATACCGAGGGGTGTCTCACTGTGGCAGTAGGTGTACAAATGTTAAGGCAGGACTTAGCAGGACTGGCAGGACCTGGCAGGACTGTAGAAGGACCTGGCAGGACTGTAGAAGTACCTGGCAGGACTGTGACAGGACCCGGCAGGACTGTAGCAGGACCTGGCAGGAATGTGGCAGGACTGTAGCAGGACCTGGCAGGACTGTGGCAGGATTGAAGCAGGACAGGCAGTACCTTTCAGATCCAATCAGATTTCTCCAATAACTTTAGGAGTAGGGATAAATAGCGGGAAGCAAAAAATGTTTTTGTTTGTTTTTGTTTATTAATTGAAAGTAAAATGGAAGTGCGTGTAACAGACGTCGCAGTTTTTAAAGTTCTCGGCGCGCGTCGCCGCATAATATTCCTGTTTGAGTTCCGTTGTAAACACCGGTGAATCACAACAGTCAACTAGTGGAATTTGCAGTCTCATTTATTATGTTTATGCAAGTTATTGATAAAATATATTGTTTATTTCCGAGTTTATTTCTTTGTTAAGAAAGAAGATAAATATTTAGAAGTTGTGTGTCCGTGGTAGGACAGTAACAGGACCGTGGCAGGACAAGCAGGACCCTGGCAGGACAAGCAGGACCGTGGCAGGACAAGGGCAAAAATGACAAGTCCTGCCAAATTTGGCAGTAGGTGTACAAATTTTGACTAGTGAGACACCCCTCGCAAAATACCATTAGAAATAAGAAATATAAAAGATAAAAACCGTTTTAAAACTAAGTTTAAGAAATTCTTTTTGGCAAATATGAATATTTTTACTGAGGTGTTGTAATATCGTCAAACTTTAAACTATTTATGGGTCTCTGTGACTTTTTTTTTTTTCTTAATTTTTGCCACTGGGTTTTTATAATGTATTATTATTACTACTCTGGTAGGTTTTTTTTGAATTAACTACATTATTTTTTAAAGTATATTTGTTTTTGTTTATATATTTTACTACTTTTTGTGAATTTGATTTTATTGAGATTATTGCTCAAGAAGCTGTGATACATCTAATATGTAACTTTCTAAATAAGCACATACAGGTATCTAATACCTAGGTGCTATATGTAACTGTTTTTTTGAATGTTTTTGTAAAATTTACCTGTATATTTTTCACATCTGTATCTGTGTAAAGAGTAATTTTGAAATAAATTTGAATTTGAATTTGAAGTATTTCTTTTACCTTCTTTTTTAATAACCCTTTAAACTGGCTAGAGACGCACCCGGAGACGCATTAAACAAATCAATATTGGCATTATTACAGTTGTTCATCATTCTGTTCTCGAGTAATTATGGACAGTTACCTAGGTACATAAACCATTAATCAATTTAACAACAAATACAACATTCATGGTATTTCGCCTGCTTTCTAGAGAGCCTATATATTGAGATCCTTTTCCAGTTCAGAGTAGTTAATGTTATTCAATAATATAATATGTCTTTTGTAAACTACATATTTTAGAATTTTTCTCTGAACACCGTTCAACATATCCTGATAAATATTGTATTAGGGGAACCACACACTGTATCCATTTTCTAGATGTAATCACACCAGTGAGGTATGCAGTAATCTTATTGCCTTGACATCAGAGAATGGTGTTTTTTTTTATAAATCCAAACCTTTTTATAGCCGAGTTTATAGTCTTATTTCTCTACTCCTAGACTTGTCTAAAGCCTATGATTGTTTGGATAGGGGATTGCTAGTACAAAAGTTAGAAAAATACGGTATAAGAGGAAATGTAAAACTTTGGTTAACTTTGGTTAACATCATATTTAAATGACATCTTGTGCTGCGGTTACTCTTATATAGGCACAACTACAACTGACATATTTTTTTTTTAAATTTGACATTTAAAGTAATTTCAAAGCATTCTATATTTATTGACGTATAACTGTCTAATAACAATTATCTATTATAAAATCATTTTGTTGTGAAATTTTCTTACCAAATACCATTTAAAATCAAATTATACCTTAAAATTTTTTCTCGCACACGAATATTTTAAGAAAATTTTCTCTCGCCTCCGGCTCAAAAAAATTTTCAAAATATTCGTGTGCTCAAAAAAATTTCCGGATATAATTTGACTTCTAGTGGTATTACAAGTGAAAATAATTATTACAACGCGGCCATTTTTATCTGACACTGACAGTTTCGAAATTCATGGCAACCTATGTCGTTTATATCAATTACAGAATATTCATTCCGTATCTTGTTATGGAATGAAAATACACGCAAAACGCATAAGAAGCAAGTGTTTCAGAATAAATATTCCAACTCAAGAGCGAGAATTTTTACATTCTATTATCAAAAATGATTTTGGAATTATTGCATTCAGTAATGGTCGTGGAGAAAAATAATTACATAATCTATTTTGGAAAAAAATAGACTTTAAATTAGTGTAACAAAACAAAATCCCACTTATTAATGGACCAAAAAATATTTACTAATTTTAAGCACAAAAATTATATCGGCACCTCTGGCTTTTTGTTTTCTGAAATCTGGCAACCGTAATGATGTGTTCATATTCATAAACCTGTATTTTTTACCTACTTACATTTTACATTCCTAACATAGGAGTAGGTACTAAAAAAACTTGTTATTGTGATAACAACTATCATTAAAAAGAATTGGAACAAATTTACAGGTGTATAACATGTTTATATAAAATTAATGTTCGGTAGTCGGTTATTAAAATAAGTTGGTTATTCTCAGCATTAACTGTTATGCAAGTTCGCCGCTCGGCGCGTTATGGCTCGTTCGCCGTGCCGACGTATAAACTAGTAGAAGGGGAAATTCCTATAGCTTACGCATGCGCAATAGTTAAAAATTCTAAATAAATTCTAATTTAATTTTAAAAAATGCCATAAATGCTAAAAACTAATAAGAAATACTTAAAAATTCTGGTGATTCTAAAAAATGTTAATAAATGCTAAAAAAATCATCAGCTTGTACACCAGAATTCTAAGGTGCTTTCCCCCTCGACATTCCCTATCAAAAATCTGATGAAACGAAAAAAGTGAATTTTGATTATTTTGTCGATTTGAGACTTTTGCAAATAATGGCCTCAAATAATGTATTACCATTACACACAGCACCGTTACCGTACATGGTCATGGTAAGAATACCGTCTTCATAATAATATTACGCACAACACTATTCATAATTAATTAATTTACATTAAGTTGGAATTCTCAACGTCATTCCATCTATTGCCAACCTACAACCTATTTCGCGTTGCTTTTTTTAGTTTATTATTTGAGTAACTAACATTTAAATAAAATCAATATCGTCGGTGCAATACTTAGGTAATATCCGAGGTAATATCTGACATATTTCAAAAATATCAATTTATTTCATTGCTAATTTTGGGAAAATTGTATAGTGAAAGAAGAATGACATAATAATGTTAATCTACGAGAGTGCCATTATGACGTATTTAGCATTATCATTTAGATGTCATTATGACCTTCATAATAGCACTCAGTGCCATTATGAATTCATAATAACATCCAAATGTTAAGATACAAAAACAAAAGGAAAGTCGGTGCAAACTATTTATTTGTTATTATTACTTAGAAAGTAGGGAATCTATTACGCTTTGCGCGATATCTTCGACATCCGAAGGGACACTTTCGGATTCAGAATCTCCCATATTTAAATTATTTTTGGCCAACACTTTGCATACAATAGAAAATTAGACGGCAATAATGACGTTGTCAAAATTGAAATTGAAACAATCAAAAATGCAGTTACCATGATATCGACTAATATGGACACCTGAAAATTTTAAAAATTACGAAAACGTTATCTGATCAATGAAATTTAGACGAATAAAATCTATTTGCACTGTCGTAGATTAAATTTTGAATGATACACGTTCGATATGAACTTTGTTAATGAAACTTGTGCAATTAAACCACTCGGCTAACGCCTCGTGCTTTAACGTTGCACACGTTTCATTACAACTCTTACCCGATATTTTTCGCTATACAATTCTTCTAAAATATTTAATGAGATTCCTTGATATTAATTTAATATGTCAATTATTACCTACCTATAAAATATGAAGACAATAATGATTTTATTTAAATTTTGTGTAGAAGCTAGAAAAATTAAATAAATATACGCCAAATAGGTTATAGTTTATAGGTTGGCAAGCATGTTGATCCTCCCACCTTAAGTAGGTACTGCCCTCGGTACAGACATTGTGGTTATACATCAGGCGCCTCAAATAAGTGCGAAAAATTTTAGGGGATTAGTCTTGAACTAAAATTCAAATAATTATACATATTTATTTATCATATAATGATTATTTTTTAAGATAAGTTATAAGTAGGTAGATACCTATAGGGTGTTAAAAATTTAATTTTTTTCTTTAGTGTCGTAAATTAACATATTTTTTTTTTATTGAATAATTTTTAACAAACATTGAAATATTTGTTTTTAAATATAAACAAATTTGGTACACATATAACTTTTGTAGTTCTTATAAAATCAATTTGGTTTTAGTTCCGCAAATGCATTAAATAGATCTATGGTTTGTACTTGTTATGGACTTAGATCTATTGTTCGGTTATTTAACATATCTGTTATATCCTCAAAATATCAAGAAATTGATTAACCTATCTGAACTAACTTTAGTGTACATTGTATCTAATGCAGATACAGCAAACTTCTTTTTCTTAAAAAATATTTTTAGGCTAGTAGACCTATGTACTGCTTCGCCCTGAAGGTGTTAATGTTTGGTTAATTATGTTTTATAAAAAGGTTCCACCATTGGCTTCGGGTATTTTTCCCTAGCGCTTTGCGTTTATACCGGTTTGATCAAGTACCTACTCGAAACGAACTGATGCTATTAAATGTATTTCAATATAACTTTTGATTTATTCAGATATTTTGAAATAATTTGACTTTCGTGCCGTTAATTTAATGAAGGCAAATAAATATATGAAAATTAATGCGGCAATAGCTAAACGTATACAGTTAACGGCAAAAAAACGCAATATATGAGAACAAGTCTTATTAGCAGAGTAAGTACCGAAAAAACTTTTCGGCGTATCGGTTTTGCATGTCCGATAACCCAAAAATTATTTTTGACATACGTTAAGTGACTGCTGGTATAGCGGCAAATATTTAAAAAATGGAAATGGGAGGTTAGGCGACGAGAAATTTATTGGAAACATTTGTTTAGAATTAAATTCCAAGACCACAATATGCAAAATTTTATGTTTAGAAATTTGCAAAACGCATTTTTTAAAATAGTTTTTTAACCACTTACAAGTATTCAGGTTTTTCTTTTAGGTAGCTTAGCTAATGTAACGCCCATGTATTTGAATGAAAATAAATGAATATAGAAGTTTTTCTACAATTGACGGGCCAAATTCGAAAAAACTAGTTTTGCCGGACGCTCGCTGTGGCAATTGCATCTATAAAGTTTTTTTATGTGCGAGTAGAATACTTATTCGCGACAATCGATAAAAATTGATCGTAAAAAAAAATAGTCCTTTCTACCTACTGTAGTACACAATTCTTTTAAAAAAATAGACGTACTCATTAGTTACAAACCATTGCAACAGCCAGCGTATGCCGAAAACTTATTTCTTCAATTTAGTCCTGTCGATTGTACAAAAACAAAAAAAATTTAAAAACTGCGTTTTCCAATTTTTTATAAATATAATTTTGAAATTTTGCTTATAGTCCTAGTTTTAAACAACTTTTTCAAATAATTTTTTTGGATCACCTGACCTCACATTTTTTCAAAATTTGCCGCTATACCTAGCAGTAGTCACTTGACGTATGTCATAATCGATTTTTAAGTTATCGGACAGAACCTATCCGCCAGAAAAGTTTTTCGGTGCTTTGCTAATAAAATTATTTCACGTTATGTTGCAAACTTTTGGCCGGTCACTCTATAATACAAACAAATTATTCCACATTTTAAAAAATGAAGGTTAAATCTAAAAATCCATTAAATGAGAAATGCAGGTTAAAGATACGTTGTTCGATATTTTTACGGAAATAAATCGTATATCCTATAGATAAATACCATTTAAATTATTTTGCAGCTGTAGTTTAGCAGTTCAACTCTCCAAAGTACGGGAATCTGTGTTAATTATCTCCACTGATCCAGCGCATAACATATCCGATGCATTTGATCAGAAATTTACAAAAGTGCCGACCTTAGTCAAAGGGTTTTCCAATTTATATGCCATGGAAATTGATCCAAATGTAGGTATTAATGAACTACCAGAAGAATATTTTGATGGAGAACCTGATGCCATGAAAATGAGTAAAGGTAAGGACTCTAATATAAGAAAACTACAATGGCTGTATTGTTATTAAAAATACGCCAAAAATGTTAATACAGTTGTGAAAGGATACCAAATAACATACAACTCAAAATTATATTTGATTCTACAGGGAGGCTCCAAGAAAGCGGCATGAAAATGTTTAAAAAATTTAAATAACACATATCTATAGCAATTTTGTCAGGTGGCAACAATCATCCACAAAGAACTGGCTCATAAATTAGTCCTAAATATAAACATCCCACCATACTATCAATACCTCGATCAATACTCACCCGAAGCAGTTCTTGAATTTCTTCAATATCTCTTATACCGGGGTGCATTTTTGTATCGAGCGTCCAGTACACCGCATTCGGGTAATTTCGCATTAACCGAGGTCTGTCTATCGTCGATTGTCAAGCTACCATACGACAACTGTCAACTTTTGACTAATAACGTCAATTTTTTTTAGCTTTTTGAAGTGAAAACTTCTTTAGGCGCGTTTAGCACTTTTTGTGGGCACTGAATTAAACTGAGCCGTCACGCGTCACACTCGGCTGTGTAACGCTCGAATTCAACTGCTATATTCAATCCGAACTGACCCTGACCCGAATGAACGTTATATGCAAGAGCATGCCGCAAACAGTGTGCGTTGTATAGACACTTGTCTGCGTCTCAGGTATGTTCTGGCATTTTTTAAATTATATATTTACGTAGGGTGAAGTAAGGTTTACCGTAATTGCTTATTCCGTGGACCTAATTTATTATGATTTCTGACTTCTGTTGAAGATGTAAAAATTCAAGGGTTGTTCAATTTTAGGAAATATCTTTTTTCGTATGCAGTAAAATTATCCCGTATTCCAAGTTTATGTTATTTTTATGATTGCTTGCGAATCTAACCTAAAAGAAACAAAATTGAAAAATTGTATTTGATATTGTTAATTTCACCTTGTTGAAGTTTTCACTTCTGTCGTGTGGTCTTAAGCACACACAATTTTTTTTCTCATAAGTAGTGGATTATAAGGAGGTGATAACTAGAGGAACAAATTTCGTCTAAAAGATATAATTGCAACCGGTTTGTTCGTTGTTACCCAGAGCATTTTTTTTTAATTCAAAAACCAAAAAAAACCCAAGATTTCAGCCTAATCGAGCGTACGGTAGTCCGACTGTTGTCGTAGTACCGAACGCTCGATACGTGCCGAGGTCGAGCTTCACGAATGCGGCTTACTGGACGCTCTAACAAAAATGCTACCGGGACTGGCCAATAATAACATACAGGGTGACAATTTAAAAACAGTTTCTATAAAACGAAGGGGGAACAAAAACAAGCGTATTATCCCACCCTTATCTGCAACCCCTTGGACAGGGTGAGATCGAGGGTGAGATACACCTCTAAAATCTTAAATAGAAAGGGGGGTCGAGTGATACATCATTTTGAAGCTATTGAAAAATGCTTTCCAATGGTACCATAGAAAGCTACATTTCAGGAAATTCTTCTCTATTTATTAAGGAAAACAATAAATGAAAACACAATTTTGAAATTTTTTATTATTATTTAATTAAATGTTCAAAATGATTGCTACCAATATCCTGGCATATTAAGAGATATCTCTTAAGAGTTCTAAACATTTTAAGCCTAGGTATTTTGTTTTGGTTTATTTGCTATGGTTTTTTTGTCGAAAAAAAAAATTGTTTATAAATATTCGCATTTTATTATCACATAATTTACTTTAAAAGTAACTTGTACTAGTATTATTATTTTAAGAACAGTTGACTTTCGGTTCAGTTTAAACGAAAAGCAGCACTTCTTATCTTTAACAATGGTGTACTGCTGAACGTGTAGAAATTATTTTCATTTATGGTTCCCAGGATCAATGTTTCTTAAGGACAGCTCAACGTTTTAACGAAAGGCATCGAGGTCAAAATGTAAGCCCGGAGTATGTTCGCCAACTAGTAGCCAAATTTGAAGAAACTGGTTCTGTCGCGAATAAAAAGAGAAATCAACCGAGACTAGCCGACGAAGCTGCGCAAATTGAAATTCTGGGGCAGTTTGCAATGAATTCAACTTTATCAACTCGTCGAGCAGTTGTAGCAACTGGATTATCTCGTGAATCAATAAGAAAGTTACTTAAATTTCATAAGTTTTATCCCTATAAACTGCACATACTGCAAGAACTTGGTGACGACGACCCGGACAGAAGAATTCAGTTTTGTGAAATAATGACAGATAGAATTACGGCAGAACCTCGACTAGTTAAAAATATTTGCTTCAGTGATGAGTGTACCTTTTATTTAAATGGGCGTGTTTATAAGCAAAACTGTCGTTACTGGAATGACGAAAACCCCCACGTATTTAGAGAAGGGCATACCCAGTACCCCCAGAAAATTAATGTTTGGGCTGGTATATTGGGAGATGGTATTATCGGCCCAATATTTATACAAGGAAATTTAAATGGCGACAGGTATGCTGAAATGCTACAGAGGTCTATCGAACCACTAATAGTGCGAGAATTAGAAAATCAGAGGTACATACTCGGAAATTTATCTTTAGAAGAACGCTTACTACATTTCCAACAGGATGGAGCACCTCCGCATTATGTAGTTCCCGTTAGGCAGTGGTTGGATGATAATTATCCCAACCAGTGGATTGGAAGAAGAGGTCCTGTTGAATGGCCACCTAGATCCCCGGACCTAACACCTCTTGACTTCTTTTTGTGGGGTCACCTAAAATCTGTGGTTTTTAAAACGCAACCTGAGTCACTAGAGCAACTTCAGAGTAGAATAGTTCAGGAATGCCGTGCTATATCCAGAGAAACATTTGCAAATGTACGTGAAGAATTTGAAAGTAGGCTTTATTATTGTCTTCAAAACAACGGAAATCATTTTGAACATTTAATTAAATAATAATAAAAAATTTCAAAATTGTGTTTTCATTAATTATTGTTTTCCTAAATAAAAAGAGAAGAATTTCCTGAAATGTAGCTTTCTATGGTACCATTGGAAAGCATTTTTCAAGAGCTTCAAAATGATGCATCATTCGACCCCCCTTTCTATTTAAGATTTCAGGGGTGTATCTCACCCTGTCCAAGGAGTTGCAGATAAGGGTGGGATAATACGCTTGTTTTTGTTCCCTCTTCGTTTTATAGAAACTGTTTTTTGCGTTTTTTTCTTCAGTTTTTCGTTCCCAAGATATGGCCATTTCAAGTTTTGAAATTTTCACCCTGTATAGAACAGTAAACCACAACCGTCCGATTATTTTTCTTATCGAAAAGAATAACATAAAAGCTTTTATAAGGAATACCAGAACCTATCGTAAGTTTATCAAACAGCGTTGCTGAGATTTAATTATCTCAAAAACTAACGAGCAAAAGAAATCTTTGATCTGATTTTAACCAACCAGAGTTTATGAAGCTGTGAGAAACATGATCATTCGTCTTCAACCCGTCATAGAATATCAAACAACCATTCTGAAGGCGCTGTAGTTAGATATTTGTTTCGTATTTGACCCTGAATTTTATTAAAAAAAAGGATAACAATTCTGTACGCAAGCGAAGTCACGGCTACCCACTAGTTATAAATAACAGCACACAATATACTCTATTTTAATGTTGCGTCATAGCCCGATACAAAAGGCAACAACAAATGGTGATACCAAGCAGGCATTCATCGTCCCATTCAGGTTCTAACCGTGCTTTCCATCATACTGTGATAGCTCGTTGGAAAGAGCATAAAAAGAGAATACGACCCACTATTTACTTTTGCATTTCGGTAATCTAGAAGGCCACAAAAAAACTGGCCATTTTAACTGATACTATTTGGGTTTTGCCAGCGCAGACTGTTTAAAAAAGAAGGAAACATGTTATATTGATAAGGTTGTTTATTTACTTCATGCCGCATTCCAATGGTCACTCACCCAAAACTGTAATTTGATTAAAAAGAAATTATCCACCATTATTAATATTTGTTGAATCCCATTTTTGTACTGCAAAAGAGGGCAGTTTGTTTTATATATAAGATCGGTAAGAGAGATTCCTGTAAACCCTATTTTTTAAGACATAGAATTTTGACACTGACATGTATTTTTATTTTGGAATGTGTTTGTTTAATGTATAAGAAGTTTAGGCCCGTAATGAATGTTGAATCTGCTTTTAATACCAGACAGGTTATGAATATTCCTCTACCCATACCAGCCTCTTCACAAGTTCAACGCTCTTTATATTATAATGCGAAAAAAATATTTAACCACCTACCCAATAACATAAAATCTTTAACTTCTTCTAATAAAAAATTTCGATCTGAGGTAAAATATAAATTATTATCCAAGGCACACTATGGAATTGAGGAGTATTTCCATGATAGATGGTGATCCGTTTTAGTTGTTCTCTCGGTTGTTCTGTTACACTTGTTAGTATTGTATATTGTTGATTTTATAATAGCACTGATTAGGCTTTTATTACTGATCTTTCTAATGTTCTCTCTGTGGTTTTGTTTTCTTATATGTATATAGTTGTTGGAGTGTAGAAATATCTTGGACTTTCTAGCATAAGCAATTTTAGAATTTAGGGCTTGCTTTGTCAACAAGATTTAATCTTTCGACAATAAAGCATTTTTTGACTTTGACTTTTTTTTTATAAGGGTAATTATGTCTTAAATGATAAAAGAGTTTTGGAGTTCCATTGTCTTTATTTGTTTTAAATCACAACGTTTCAACTCGTAAGTATCTCTAGTAGTCTTTAGGTGAATACTAAATAAGTAAAGTAAATTGCGCCACACTCATCCATCAAAGTCAATTCAAAATTGTCATTTTTATAAAGTAAAAATACGAAGATTATCTACAAGAAAATAATATCAAGTTGTGAAAAGGAAGTATATACATTCTAAAGCCCTTGAAGCAATAGATGGATGAAAGATTACTAATCGCTTTTAGAGAAAAAAATGGTTAACAAAAAAACTAGAAAAACGTCGATGTCAAAGTCAAATTCAGACAATACAAATACAATATCAAATGAAATTATTGAAAATTCTGATGAAGAAAGTTTTTATTTGGCAACAAAATACCCTAGTGATCAAAAATATATTGAATTTGTTAAAAATTTTAAAATAAGTTCACAAGACAATAGAGAAGCTGGGTCATCAATTCAAAAAGAAGAGGAAATTGATGCCCAAAAATGTAAGAAATGTTCCGTTAAATTTACAAAAAAAAACATTTTTTATCAGGTGTTCTAATTGTATTCAATATTTTTGTCTAAATTGTTCAGTATTAACAAAAAAAGAAGCATCAGATATAAAAACAAATAAGAATGAATGGAATTGTCAATTATGTTCAAACATTTCAGATTTTGAAATGAAAAAATTAAAAGAAGAAAATAACTTTTTAAAAATACATATTACTCAAATGTACAACAAAATTGAGTACTTAATCAAAACAGTAGAAAGCCTTAAAAGTTTGGAACTCACCAAAAAAATAAATAAACTAGAATCAAATGTTGAAAAAATACTTGAAATTTTTACGGAATAGCAAGTATATCCAGTTACACCTAAAACATCCTATTCGGCAGCTTTAAAATCTATAAAAAATGATTTCAAAGAAAAAAATAATTTACCTGTAGTAATTATTAAACCAAAAAATAATCAGAACAGTAAGCGAACCATCGCAGAAGTACAAAGAAGTGTAAATCCAATAAGTGTAAAAGCAACTGTAACAGATGTTAGGGAGATAAAAAACGGTGGAATAATTATTAAAACAAATACTAAAGAAGAATTAGAAAAATTAAAGGAAATATCCGAAAAAAAGTTAAATAAAAATTATACAATAGAAATTTCAAAAATGAAATCACCCAGACTAGTATTAATAGGATCAAAAAAAAAAATATGAAACAGAAGAGTTATTAAATGAGCTGAGAGAAATAGAATATTTAAATGAAGAAGACGATTTACAAATAAAATATACAAGGCAATCAAGATATACAAAAAAATATATTATATACATTGAATGTAACGGAAACTGTTTTAAAAAATTAGTTAACCAGGAGGTGAGTCTTGGATGGAACAAATGCCAAATAAAAGAAGATTTTAATATATTTATTTGTTATAAATGCTGTGGATATGGACATAAAGCCACTGAGTGTACTAAAACACAAGTTTGCTCTTTTTGTTCTGGAAGTCATGTTTTTTGGAAGTGTGAAAAAAAAATCCCCTGTTGTAACAATTGCAAAATTTATAGTGAAAAACAAAAAATAAATATAAATTGTTCTCACGAAGCAATTAATAATGATTGTCCAATTCATCAAAGAAAAATTAAGGATACCAAAGAAAGAATAAATTACCTGCAATAATGAATCAAAATTCAAGTAAAAAGAATGATACACTAAGAATTCTTTATATCAATGCCCGTTCAGTTAAAAATAAAATGGATGAATTGCAGATACTAATTTTTAAAGAAAATGCTGATATTATTGTTATTACTGAAACATGGGTAAAAAAGGAAGAACAAAAATATCACAATTTTAAAGATTTTAATTCAATTTATGCCTCAAGAGAAAAATCCGGTGGAGGATTGGGAATTTTCGTAAAAAATAATATTAATTTTGAAATTATAAACAAAACCGAAAATGAGTTATCATATATTACTATCCAGATAGCAACATATAATTTAATGTTATGTGCAGCTTATAAGCCCACTTCTGTAAACAATAAAGAATTTATGAACTTTTTGGATGAACAACTTGAAAATTTAGCAAAATCAAAACTAAGATGCATTTTTATTGGAGATGTAAATATTAATATTTTAGAAGACAACAATGATGCAAAATCACTAATGGAAATTTATTCTTCAAATAATTTAAAATTGTGTAACAAAAATATTTCAACTAGAGATGCAGGAGCTAGTAGTACTCTTATAGACCACGTTACTACAAATGAAAAAGAAGCAGTTACAATACATTTTTTGGACAGCCCGCTAAGTGATCACAAAATTCAAGTTATAGACTTTTTTATTAAATCAAATATAAGAGAGTCAAGATATGAAAATATTTCCATCAAAAGATTTCATTTAGAAAAATTAAAAAGTAATTTAACCACCTTAAATGAAAATAAATACAAATTTCAAAATGTTAATGAATATTACAATTCGATTGTTCATGTTTTTGAAACATGTATGTATCAAATTCATGTTAAAATGAAAACAAATTCCAAACCATGGTTTTCAGAAAAACTATCAAGACTAATGAAGACCAGAGATAATTTTTTTAAAAAGAAGAAAAAGTATCCTGAAAACTATACAGAAACATTCAATTTTTATAACAAATTAATGAAAAAACAAATGAGGTTAGATAAGCAGGAATACTATAAAGAAAAATTTAAAAGTAGTAATGCAAAACAAATATGGGAAAATATAAACTTTTTAATTACCTACGTCGAAATCAAAAAAAAAAAAAAACTTCTATAGAACATCTTGTGGTCAATAACAAAGAAATCAGAAACCAACAAATAATTTGTGAAGAAATGAATACCCATTTTACAAGTATTGGTCCAAAATTAGCTAAGAAGATCTCATTAAAAGAAAGAATGGAAGAAGAGGTAAATTCAAAATCCATGTTTTTAGATGAAAACGATATTGACGAGGATGAAATTAAGAATATAATTGAAAATTTAAATATACATTAAGCTACTGGTTATGACAATATTTCAGTAAAAATAGTAAAGGCAGTTAAAATTGAAATAATTCCTATTTTAAAATACCTGGTACAATTATCTTTACAAAAATCAACATTTCCTGAAAAAATGAAATTTGCTCAAGTGACACCAGTTTTTAAAAACGATAAAACTAATAATCCTAATAATTACCGTCCAATATCTGTTTTGCCTGTTCTATCAAAAATTTTGGAAAAAATTGTAAATATGAAATTAACGAATTTTTTAGAAAGACAAAATTTACTTTTCGAGAATCAGTACGGGTTTCGCAAATCTAGAGATACTGAAGTTGCAGCTATGGATGTTATTACTAACATTCAATTAAATCTAGATACCAAAAAAAAATGCGGCATTTTATCTCTAGACTTGTGTAAAGCCTTTGATACTGTAAACCATGATATATTATTAGTTAAATTATTTGATATAGGAATAAGAGGAAAAATTTATCGTTGGTTTGAAAGTTATATAAAAGATAGAAAACAATGCGTTAAAATAGGAAGTAATATTAGTTCCTATCAAACAATTAGATGTGGAGTACCACAAGGTTCTATTCTAGGACCCACATTGTTTCTTATTTATATCAATTCTGTTTCAAAATTAAAATTATATGGACAAATTAAACTTTTCGCCGACGACACAACAATTATTTATTATGCTAAAAATATTAGGGACATCAAATTAAATATCAAAAAAGATTTAAAAAATATATTTGACTGGTTGCAATCTTATAAATTAACTTAAAATTTTAATAAATCATCATTTATGTACATTGACAAACAAAGACTAGATATGGAAAAGCAACCAATAATATTTAATGGGGAAAATATTAATTACAAAGATAATTTAAAATTTTTAGGATTATATATTGATCAAAATTTAAGCTGGAGAAAACACGTAGAACATATTCGAACTTACATTTCTCCGTTAATTGGGATATTCTTTAAAATTCGTCACTGTATATCTTTAAATTGTTTAAAAAATATTTATCATGCATTAGTACATTCAAAAATTCAGTATCTTATTTCTATTTGGGGTTCAGCCAATTCAATAGTACTAAACCCTTTAAAGAAATTACAAAATAAAATTATTAAATGTATTCATAGATTGCCGCACTTAGAACCAACAACAAATTTATACAAACCCAATAAATACCTAGATATAAATAATTTATATAATTTAAAAATTTGCATATTTATTCATTCTTTACTTTTAAAACAAAAAATGTCTAACATAACGTTTACAAAAGTTCATGATATTCATAGACATGATACTAGACAAACTAATTTTTTAAAAACTATTAAAATAAACAGTAACTTTGGAAAACGGTCATTGTTATATAATGGAATAATATTATATAATATTTTACCGGAAAATATTAAAACATTAAAAAAACTACCATTATTTAAATTTCATTTAAAAAAATATTTCCTAGTATAATTTTTTTTCTTAACGTGTTAATCATACGTTTATAATATAAAACGAATTCTTTTTTTAACTGCCTTTTTTTTATATATATATCTACCTATTAAGTTAGAGTAATAATTGTTAGTTATTTTTATATACTTATCCCTGTAATAAACTTGTAAAGTTGGTTGGGAATAAAGTAAAATTAAATAAAGTAAAATTAAAAGTAACTACAAGACTATTTATACTAGCTAGGTGCACTGAAGCATAACTGAGGTGGGTGCACTCATGCGTTCAGTTGGCACGCGATCATATCTTTCTTAAGATTACATCTATCTAACAAAGGTTTCCAGATATTTCTTATGTCTAATGATGGTTTACTAAAGCAGCCTGGGTTCTGGTGAATAGCAGCAGCTTCCTTAAACTTTCTTTTCCTCCAGTATGGTTCCTTATGTAGGATTTCAGCTTCTGACCACATGATATGGTGACCATGTTTCCAGGCATGGTCAGGTGCACCTGACTTTTCGGTCTCTCCTTTTAACGTATTGTTTTTGTGTTCTTTATTCCTTGTCTCGAGTGATCTTAATGACTTAGCTATATAAGATTGGCCGCACTCGCAGGGGATCTGATAAACGCAGTTTTTCCTATCATTTTGACTTGTAGGCTTTGTCTTCGTCAGGTGGCTTCTTAGGGTGTCCCTCGAGTTAAATACGGTGTTGATGTTATATCGTTGTCCTAGTCTTCTTATTTTCTCAGATACCCCAACAAACAAATTTGGTGAACTAGACCAAAGAGGCAGTGAAAATAACCTAAACAAGGTTTAAATTTGTAATTTATGCCAAAGTATTTTCCTTTTACGTAAAAATATCTTTTAGCTACAAAACTTCCGTCCAAAATTAGTATTCATCAACCTACAAACTGCCTTTAAAGTATAGGTTATTTTCAGTTAAATTATTTTGTTATAAATAACCAATATAACACCTAAAAGTATGTGATTATGGTCAAAGAAATTTTAAGTTATGTACTTACGTTATAATCTAGTAATTTTTAACCAAAAAAATGTTTTAACCGTCCAAGGAAACTTTAGGTAATTATTTATAGTCAAAACAACTATATTTTATCTTCCTAAATAACTAATAGGTTAAACAACTATTTAGTTATTATATTAGGTTATAAATTACCAATTTGGACCCCCAAAATCAGTCATAGAGGACAAGGATTTATTTGGTAAAAATATAACCCAATTATTTACAAAACAATATAACCTTTTAGAAAATACAACCAATTAAATTTTCCTCTTGGTCACATCGACCTGATGAAGTTTAAATTTACCAAAAAAAAGAACCATAAAGTAAAATTGTCTTGTTAAGACCCTGAAGGCGAACCACAAACAACCGCTTTTATATCGATCGACAAGGAGAAGTCGATCGCCTTCTTGTCGAAGCGATCGAGATTTCGTACCACGGTTAATCTATTTATCGAAATCGTCTTCTGTTCGGACGTTTCCGCTTTGTCGATAAAGACTTATTATCCATTTTAAAAACATTTCCTATAATTCCTAGTTTATGATTAAAGGCCAGTAATTAACAATAAAAAGAAGAAGAATAAAGGTTATATTTTTAAATTGTTTTGGTATTTGTGTTTGTTTACTGTTTATTGTAGTCTCTGAATTTTAAGTTTTTAATAATTTTTCTTGTATATGATCTAATAAAATGTTTTTATTTCCGCCACCTTCAATTTTGTTTTATATTTTTAGTTTTGCACAGCAAGCTTTCATTATCAGGGTTTTTTCCCCTAGGCCCAACGCATTTAATTTTGTGGCTGCATCCTTCCACAACTCCAGAGATTTTTGTTTAGCATTTTGGCACACAAATTTGCCTGTAATCATTTCAGGATGCACCTCTAAGATATCTAGGAGTAAATCCCAATGCCTGGAATTTACTCTCGTTCTTTTTACTGCAGAGTCCATTGTCTAAAAACAGAAAAATTCATCTACTTACCGTGTTTTTCGCTTTCTCCAAAAAACCTATAAATGTGTATGAACTAAACGGATATTCAAATTTAGAAAAGCTTTATAAATTAAAACTATGCATTCTCATTAACACTATTATTATTAAAGAAAAACAATTGAATATAATAATTCCTTCGATCAACATTATTCACACCTCGAGACAAAACCATGATATTCATACACCTATGGTAAAGAGTAGGTACTTTTAGCCAAAGTTGCGAAAGATCAGTATTATATAAAGGAATAAAAATTATTTACAACAGTTTGCCCAAAAAAATTAAAGAAATACCGAAATTATGGATTTTTAAACAAAAACTAAAAAAATATTTTTTAAAACTAAACTATCTTTAACGTAGGTATTATTATATTTATTATTATTATTTTTTTGTAAATGGTTATATATATTATATTTTTTAAATAATTCGTGGAGTTAACAGTTATTACTAAACATGATTTTTATTATTTGTGCATGATTTTATATACTGTATATTTGGTGTTATATCCTCTGTAATTAACTGTTTAAGTTGGTTGAGAATAAAGATATATAATAATATTAGTATTATAAAGATATATTATTATTAAACCAAATACGAAAAACCATAAAACCTGTGCATAAAACCTCAAAACAAAGTAAACAAACACGATTTCTGAGGTTAGGTTGTTTGTCGACAAGCTTTAGCGGCGTCCACTTGTCAGTCGACTTCTTTCAATTCGATAAAATCGTTAAGGTGGGAGTATCAACATGCTTGCCAACCTTTAACCTATTTTACGCAGATTTTATTTATTTTTCTAGCTTTTGAACAAAATTTAAATAAAATCAATATCGACTGCATATTCTATAGGTAATAATTGACATATTAAATAAATATCAAGGAATTTCATAAATTATTTTAGAAAAATTGTGTAACGAAAAATATTGAGTAAGATTTTTTTAAATATTATTATGTCATTGTCATGTCATATTCTTTTACTATACAATTCTCCCAAAATGAGCAATGAAATAAATTGATACTTTTGGAATATATCAGATATCACCTAAATAATAGGCCGACGATATTGATTTTATTTAAAAGTTAGTAAATAAAATAATAAACTAAAAAAAACAACGCGAAATAGGTTATAGGTTGGCAATAGATTGAATGGCATTGAAAATTCCACCTTAAGTTGGATAAAGCGATTGTCTGTGGTGGCTATTATGTAGATTGACCTTGAGCCAAGGCGAAACGGGGAAAGACGTAAGGGGAAATTGTCGATTACGATTGTCTGTGGTTCCACTACTGGCTAGTTAACCTAACATTTTCATCTTCATGTTGTAGCTATTCATCGTTTACTCTTGGGCTTTTTTTGTTTTGTGTAATGTTTTAAGGATAAATAATTTAAACAAGTTTAAGCCGTATCGTCATTCGACAAATTACTATAGAATAGTAAAAAGAACTTAGCAGGAAATACAACGCAAACACCAACTTCTGCGTTAGTAACGAAAGGGGCGAGATAAATAATATAAGCCATGATTATGCCGAAACAGATTTATTGCATCCTATTGATTGGGAAAATACTTTGCCTAGTGGGATTGTTAATTTTTTTGGGGCCAGTACAGTGTTCCGTCTTGTTCCCAGTTATGAGGCACATATGAATATTCACCATGGAACTGATACCACGCCTTTTTAAAACCGCCACGATTTTAAAGGTGTCCTCTACATCAATCATTATTATATTTATATTTAATTATATGGTTGCCAAACAGGTGAAAATTAACAAATCCCAAACAAACAGTTTGTCACTAGCGTCAGGCGTCTACAAGTTTCAGTTGCCGATATTTTATTTGGTACTTTACACGTTCGTACGTCAACGTCGGACAACTATCGACGGTTGTAAATGTCCACTAAAAGAACATTTAATTGTCAGGGAAAATAGTTTTGAGGATTATATTGAAATGATTTATTAATAATTCATTTATTAATATTATAAAATCAAATTTTTAAAAAATTAATTGATTCAGCCGATACTAGGTGGAAATCCATAATAATAGTATTATGAGATACAGTAAAACAAAGTTGAACTTGTAAATTTCCACTATATTAGACAAAAAATGACATGTTTCGCTAACACTGTAGCTTCGTCAGATGACAATGATTAAATCATTGTCATCTGACGAAGCTACAGTGTTAGCGAAACATGTCATTTTTTGTCTAATATAGTGGAAATTTACAAGTTCAACTTTGTTTTACTGTATCTCATAATACTATCAAATTTTTAGTATCTATTAATATTTTTTCTTATAAAATCAATGTTATTAATTGGAACATGAATGCAGAGATAAACTTTCGTCTATACAATTGCTCTTCTTTTTCCGGAATAATGTCCTAATTCCTATAAAATGCCCTAATTTGAACCTTAAAGCTATAAGTTAAAATATCTGATTCTAGAAAATTTTAACCTACCTCTAAATAAATCGTCATCTTTTGGCCTTCAGTCGTAAAATATTTACCTTTGAGGTTGAAAATGGAGGAGAATAGGTTTTTATAGTCGAAAATCTGAAACCGCCATCTTTTTGGTTTACTTGTTATCGTTTTAACTCGTGGGGAGAAAATTCAACAATATATTTTATAAATATATTACAATAAATACATAAATAGATTAAAAACCTGTTCCATGGTTTCCTGTAGCATATTTTAAAACGGTTTAGGCATTTTAAAACAAAAAAATATTTTTATAAACAATAAAATATATATTTTTATTAAATAAATACCAAAAACTTGGAAGGCGGATCATTTTTGTATGATTATTTTCATTAAGTTATACAAAAAAAAATTCTTGCCAGTAGAATTGCTTGCCAAGGAACGCAACAAAGTGCATTTATAAGTTACTCATTATTAATAATTTACTGTCATCGCCATTCTAAAATAACAAAGTTAATCCATTTTGCTTAGTTATGTTGTTCTCTGTTTAATATATTATTTTAATTGTTTGTTCTCTTTTTCTAGTAAAATGACAGATGAAGACAGAAGTCGAATTTAAGGCGAAATTTAGACGAATATTCCACTATTCAACCAATTTTTAACTTAATATAATCTTATATAGGTACTATGCAACCTGCAACCTAATTGTCGCTTTTTACCTGATTACTTCTATTATCCTTCCAAATTACCTTAGTTTTTTTCCCCACATTGGGAAAAAGGCCCACGAATTTAAGTAAATTATCCCTCTGAGAAATTGGTTAAGCAATTTTTTCGACCTATCGGTGGGCGAAATTAAGTAAAATTTAACCAAAAATGTTTGTTGGGACTCCTTTGACATACGGAATATTGAGTGTTGGTTGTGCCTCTCTGTTTGCTTCTTGCGCGTTGGGTCGATTCTTACGATTTTCCAATATTGTGTCAACTAATCTTGTGGGGTAGTCGTCTTTTAATTATTGAAAACCAGTAACCTTTCTCGCGTTCTTTTTTTTAGTTCAGCATTTCATTAACTAGCATTTAAATAACATTAGCATCCTCTGAGTCTGCACATTATTTAGGTAATATCTGAAATATTACAAAAATATCAATTTATTTTATTATTAATTTCGGGGGAATTGTAGAGTAAAGAACAATGACATAATGTTAAAAAAATCTCGCCTGATCTTTTTCGCGTAGAATAATTTATAAAGATCCTTAATATTTATTTAATATGTCAATTATTACCTACTATTGGGTACCCGTGGCTTCACTCGCGCTATAAAATTGTTATAAACTCGCTATCGAAACAAAGCAGCGGGTGCCATACATACTATCCAATAGAGCCTTTAATAGATGCCCATATTATTTTTGAAAAGAAATTTATTTTGTGTTTTCTTACATTATTTCTTTCTCTTTCAATAAAAATGCCATTTATCTTCTAGCTTTCTTCATGAAAATAATACGAAGAATATAGATTCATAATGATTATTAAAAAAATTATCTATTTCATAACAGATCGTTAATAGCGCTCACAAAACCTTGCCATGGATTTTGCGGTAATAAATATCTTCATTAATTGCTTTTAGAGTATTCAAGAAATTCGAACCGAGCATATGTTTTCCAGTAAGTATTTCTGCTAAGTTTCAAGAAAATCGGACAAAAAATATTTTTCCAATACAAACTTTTATACTTTCTTTTCGTCCCTGTAAGGACCTACTTTCAAGAAAATGAAATGAAAACTTCTATATCCACTTTTTACAGGTACCTACACCCTTTTAGGCGATTCCAAAAAAATAAAAAATACGTGTTTTATTATTATTATTTTTATTATAAATTTCAAGAAAATATGTCAAAAATATTTTTCCAATGGAAACTCTTTTCACCCCTTTGGGTTCAGATTTAAAAAAAAAATAAGAAGTACCTACGTGTGTTATTAAATTGTATAATAATTTTTGATAAACTTTTAAAATGGGATTTACGTAGTGACTAAATTGTAGAAAAACTAAGAATTCTTATACCAAAATTTAAACACCTTAAACAATTTTAAAATATAAAAGAATAAAATTAAGAAATATTCTATATTATTCTTTAGTACAAACCCATTTAAATTATGGAATACTAGGATGGGGAGGCATAAATAAGAATTATCTTAATAATATTGAAACTATTTAAAAATACATTTTTACATTTACGAAAAAGGCCACCAATATTCTTCTGATTTACTATTTAAAGATAGCAAAAAAATGTATATTAAACAATTTTTTCTTACATGTTAATATATATTTTTAAACATAAAAATAAAATAAATTATATTAATCACACACATGAAACTCGTCATAAAAATACTATCACATATAAAAATAGAGTAAACAAAACAATAGCACATAAATATTTTTTAAACATCAATCCATATATTTTTGATATGCTACAAAAATAATTAAATCATTAAATAATTAAGTATAGAAATAAAATTAAAAATTGGGTATTATCCAATCCAAGAGATATATTCAAGAACGTCATTAATATATAAATAATAAATATACCAAGCTATAATGAATATATTAAGACATTTACTGCCCACAACGCGCCTGGCACGTTCACCATGATCACAATGTGGTGCCCTGCCCTCGCCAGGTGCGTTTGGTAACTATCAATTATAAATCTTTATTATTAATTATTATCAATTATTATCTATTATGGGCACCGAGCATGTCTAATCAGTTGACCTGTGCCCAGAACGCGCCTAGCGCGTTTTTGTTTTTTTTACATAAAAATTTGAAAAAATGTAGTTATATTTATTTTAATAACAATTCACTCCTATTATGTTCAATATGCAAAAGAAGTTACGTGGCACATGGCAGAACACAGCCTTTTTCCAAGGGCAGTGAATGTGTTAAATAAATATATATATTATATACTTACATGACGTATTGTATCTTTGTATACTGTAGTGATATAAAATATACCAATAAAATATTGTCATATTCGTTTTATATTATAACCTAGTTGTGCCTGAATTATGAAATATATTCTTGACAATAAATATTATATTACTTAACTCAAAACAAGTATTTTACTTCTGAGTGCGGAATTGATAGTTTATACAAACAAAAATTATATATTAACATTAAATGTCAAAAAAATATTTGCATACACTTTTATTATTATTATTATTATTATTATTATTATTATTATTATTATTATTATTATTATTATTATTATTATTATTATTATTATTATTATTATTATTATTATTATCTGTAATGAAAATCTGACAAAAATACTTTTCCAACAGAAACGTTTATTCAATCCCTTTTCAACCATTTACTTAGTGACCGATTTTGAAAAAAAATTAGAAAAAAATACGTGTTTTATAATTGTATTCGTAATTCGGACCAAAAATATTTTTTTCAATTTAAACTTTACTCCTACTAAACTCCACCCCTTACGGGCAAAATTTTCATAAATGCCTAAACACATGTTTATTTGTTACCAGCGAGGAATTTCTCTAAATTTTTAACTTATATCTTTTACTCTAGAAACTCATTGAAAACTTATCCCCTTAATTTTTACCTCCTAGGAGCAAAATTTTCCAAAACTCAAAACACTTATTGTTTTTTTTTTAAACAGAGTAAGCTTAGTACCAATTTTCAGAAATATTGCTTGAAATTACAGAAAGTTATAAGCACCTCCTCAAAATAGATTGCACTCCTTTTTTCAACCCTTAAGGGAATTTTGAAAAAATTACGAAACTCATATTTTTTTCGTACTATATACACCAACTTTTAGCTTCCGTCAGTTTTTGAAGTACAGAAACTCCTAGAAAAATGTCAACCCCCGTTTTTACCCCCTTAGGGGTTGATTTTCGAAAAATCTCTTCTTACTGGATGCCCTTCACGATTCTAAGATTAGGGGTTTAGGATGGGCGATGATGAATCAGTCAGTCAATTTACAATTTTATATAGGTAATGAAGTATTAACAGTTTTCAAGTGTAAACTAACAAAAACGTTGTGTTAAGTAACAAAATAGGGACGGAAGTCGGACAAGGTATTTTTTTTTGATAATACTTCATCATCTACCACCTTTAAACAAACAAAACTGCTCATTACAAAGTTAAACAAATTGTTTTTTAATACCTTCATTACGGGTCTGCATTTTGGAAACGACCTTACGGATTTTAATGCGGTTTGCAGAGTTCGAAAGATTGTTTCCTGCCTCAGACCAAGAGTTTCCTGCATATTGATAGTACGCAAGTTGTGGGCGCTTTTGTCTTTTTGTCTATAGGGATGCCCTAGGGCATATACACTCCTGGACATAAAAAACCGGACAAACAAAATTTTGTTCAAAGTCAATCTTAAATAACTTTTTAAGTTTTGCATCGATCTTGCTAATTTTTTTTTAAGTGGGCGCTTTTGTCTATATTGTTAACTGATATCGAATTTACAAAAAGTTGTAATTGATTTATTGGTATTATACAGTGTAGAACCAAAAGTTGCATTTTGTCCTAAATTTCTAAACACTCTGTGGAAGAATTTGACCACACAATGATGTGTCTATGTATCAGATTTTTAAGCCTCATAATTTCTTAACATTAATTTCTTTGATTGAAATCGATATCTTTATTCTCAAATTATACACACATTTTTAAAGGAAACTATGCAATTTACGCCAATAACAAAAATTAAAAAGTTTATTATACCTAATATAGGTAACTTATAGTGTTTTCTATTATCTTGCCCTCAGATCGCTCCGAGAGCGATCTATGACGTCAACGATCTGCCCCAGAGCACTCTGAATTCGGCCAAGAGTGACCGCCCCGAGATCAAAATGGAACACGCGCCAAGTTACATTTTCAACATAACCTCAATGTTGTGTTTTACGCACAAAATATAATTTTCAGAATAATCTGAAGAGCTCAGAAATACTTGTAGCAGCCGACGTTTTCTATTTCTAATCATTCTTACCCGACTAAAGTACAAACCACAAAAGTACAAACAGTTAACAGTAGGGTTATGTTGCCTTTCTTGTTTACCTCTCGCTTGCTCCGAGAAATTTCACAGATCAACTGAGAGCGCTCGCGGAGCACCCCGTTTCAGATAATAGAACAGGTACTCCGAGAGCGAGCAGTAAATGGAACACGCAAATCTCTGGCAGGGCAATTTCAGATTGCTCTAGAGTGCTCTGAGAGCAATAATAGAAAACACTATAAAACACATAAACAAACTCTAATATCGGGTATTGCCTCCCCTTGCTCTAATCACTGCTGCCATGCGACGTGGTAAGGATTGAACACAATTGGCAATTGCCCTTTGAGGAATACAATTCCCACTCTTCAATAACAGCCATTCGAAGAGCTGGAATGGTTTCTATTTGTCGGTTGCGAATTTGTCTTCCTAACATGTCCCATACATGCTCAATCGGGTTTAGGTCAGGGCTACGTGAAGGCCACTCTAATCGTCGAATGTTCATTTCATCCAGATAATCATTCACAACTCTTGCGACATGAGGCCTGGCATTATCGTGCATCAAACAAAAATGTTCACCAACAAATGGGGCGAAAGGAATGACGTGATCTGCTAAACATTCATCGATATATCGGTTAGCATTTAAAGCGCCATTTTCAACTAAAACGAGGTCCGTACGGGCGTGACTTGTAATTCCAGCCCACACCATGATACTACCACCTCCAAAAGGTGTTCTTGGAGATATACAAGATTCAGAAAATCGTTCTCCTCGTCTTCTCCATACACGCTCTCGCCCGTCCGGTGAACGCAAACAAACACGTGATTCGTCTGTTAATAACACACATCCCCATTCTTCGTCATTCCAGTCTATATGTTCACGGGCAAAATTTAATCGTTACGCACGATGAGCTGCAAGTAAAGCTGGACAAGCAGCTGGTCTTCTTGACATCAATCCGTATTCATGTAATCTACGACGGACGGTTCGTCCACAGACTCTTGTGCCACGTACATTTTCAAGTCGACGGCTAATATCAGTTGATGTTACTCCGCGGTCACGTAAGGCAGTCAAGGTAATGTAATGATCATCTCGCTGGTTTGTGGTTCGTGATCTTCCTAATCCGGGACGTCGTGTATACTCACCGGTTTGACTAAAGCGACTGATCGCATCTTGAATAGTGAGTGCTTCTGGCTATGCCCAAGACATTTGCAATGTAGCATGTATCACGGCCATCGTCATTCAATGCAACAGCACGTGCAACTTCTTCTGACCTCATAGTAAAAAAAACTTTTAATGCGAAATGACAATACAATGACACGTTTAAGAAAAAATACAAACACCATAAATAATAATCGTACCGTTACTAGGCAACAGAATTCCAGTGTTGCTTGATGGAAGAATAATGTTTTTAATTTTTGTTATTGGCGTAAATTGCATATTTTCCTTAAAAAATGTGTGTATAATTTGAGAATAAAGATATCGATTTCAATCAAAGAAATTATGAGGCCTAAAAATCTGATACATAGACACATCATTGTGTGGTCAACTTCTTCCAGAGAGTGTTTAGAAGTTTAGGACAAAATGCAACTTTTGGTTCTACACTGTATAATACCAAATCAATTACAACTTTTTGTAAATTCGATATAAGTTAACAATATAGACAAAAGCGCCCACAACTTAAAAAAAATTAGCAAGATCGATGCAAAACTTAAAAAGTTATTTAAGTTTGACTTTGAACAAAATTTTGTTTGTCCGGTTTTTTATGTCCAGGAGTGTATATGCCCTAGGGCATCCCTATTAAGAATATTAAAAATTATAATTTGCCAAAAATAATAATCAATAATATTAGTGTTCTATTAAGCTAAGACGTGTTAGTATTAATAACAAATTTTGCTAAGTTTCTACATGGTTTGGGACACCCAGTGCAAGGTTAAAGGTATTTTATTTAAAATAATTTGCTATAAAGTAATTATAGTTCGAGCTTAAAAGAAAAATTTGATATGAATACATTTGCTTAGTTGTCTACGTTTCAATTTCTGTGTTAAAAACAGCTGCTTGTCAAAAATTTTTAAATAATTACATTTCTAGGACTAAAAATAAAAAACTGCCAAAACTTTTGCGAGAGATCGACTAAAGCATAATAACAAAGTTTTAATGAAAACGTATTAACCTTAAATATCTTTAAACTTTTAAAATTTGAATAACTCAATTATCCTAATTTTATTATACTCTTTATAAGTTGGTAACGCGGTACATATCTTAGTCATTTATTAGTTTTCTTTTTTAAGAAATAAACCAAATAAGTGCATTAAATAAAAAAAAACGTAAACAGTCATCTTCAGTTATGCCCAAATCAGCTTTTTTCTTCAAAAAAAAAATGGGATAATTCTTGCCCTAATAAAAAAATACTAGAATTGTCCCGATATATTAACTTAGTTTAAAAAACGACTTTAAAATATAACACGAAAAAACACTATTACCAACTAATGTGACTGAAATTTTTAATTTTTTGCACGGTTTTCGTTTCCACCCTGTATAATATTAAAGTCCATTGATTACGTTATAGGCGTACCATACTATTAATCTGCAAGAAACAATCATTGAAACTCTGCAAACCGCATAAAAATTCATGATGTCGTTTCCGAAATACAAATCTGTAATACAGGTGTTAAAAGAACAATTTGTCGAACTTTGTGATGAGTAGTTAAGTATAAAATATGCAAGCGACATTGATTTTACTTAAATTTTGTGTAAAAGTTAAAAAAATAATAAATCTGCGCCAAATAGGTTATAGGTTGGCAAGTTGATACTTCCATCTCAATGTTTCTTTGGGAAAATAATATTCAGTTATCGCACTATCCTGTATATTTTAAAAAAAAATTGGTGTCACTGGATAAATAAATTTATATTTAGGACTTTATTTCAGAAGAAAATAATGTTCTAGCTTTACGCATAAATGACCTCTTGTATATTTCGAAATTTAAAGTTAAATCTGAAAATCAATTGAGAAACGCAGTTTGGACGCGCCTTTAAATATTAGAGTTGCCTTAAGTATTGCATAAGTGCAATAATTGTCACATCGTTCGCAATAGCGACTTAACATTTCGCATAAGGGCCATGCTCATTCGTATTAAAATGCATAACTTCAATCTTCTTTTCAGGTATAATCCAGGAATTGATCAACGCATTTCCAGGAACAGATGAAACAATGTCTTATGCTGAAGTTATGAAACTGATAAAGAGCATGAACTTTTCCGTGGTTGTCTTCGATACAGCCCCAACAGGTCACACGTTAAGACTGCTGTCGTTTCCTCAAGTTGTGGAAAAGGGTTTAGGAAAATTAATAAAAATAAAACAGAAATTAGCGCCCATGATTACACAATTCAGCACGCTATTGGGAATGCAAGACTTAAATGCAGATCAGTTTTCCCATAAAATGGACGAGTTATTATCGGTTATAAAACAAGTAAACGAGCAGTTTAAGAACCCGGATCAGACGACATTTATTTGCGTTTGTATAGCCGAATTTCTGTCACTGTATGAAACTGAACGCTTAGTACAAGAGCTGACAAAATGTAAGATAGACACACACAACATCATTGTAAATCAACTGTTGTTTAAAAAGAAGGGCGAAGATGGATGTAGGATGTGTAATGCAAGAATAAAAATTCAGGAGAAATATCTCGATCAGATAACCGACTTGTATGAAGACTTTCACGTAGTCAAATTACCTCTTCTAGAAAGCGAAGTAAGGGGTACGGATAAAATCAAAGTTTTCTCGGAATATCTATTGAAACCATACTCTCTATAGTACTAGTTTTAATATTGTTTTAGTACATAATTATGTTGAAGATCATAATATCTGACTCAATATTGGGCAAATATTTTTTATGTTTTATAATTTATCAATTTTAATATTTTCCTACCTTTGAGAAACGAAATACCTAGCTTAAATTTTGAATTATGGCATTGGATCACCCTTATTATTTATTCATGGGCACTGTTTTATTACCTACTTATTTCTTTAAAATACTTTAATTTTCTATAAATGTTTGTGTAAGGACTTTTGCAACTAAAACGGAATATACTATTACATTATTTAAAGTTTTTTTTTAAATTTGTAATCCAAAATGCAAAGACGTTAATACTAAAAGGTAGTAGAAGTGATGGTTCGCCCTTTAATTTTTTGATTAATATCTTTGTCGTTTTATATAAGTACCTAATTAAAAATCTACCGGCATTTTAAATATTATGTATGTTGGATTTAATAAGACAACAAATAAATGTTATACGTACTTTGAATCGTTGAGGCATTTACTTGATGGAAATTCATTATAACTCAATGAAAGACAATTTATTTTGTCAAATTTCCACTTTTATTGAATAACTTTCTTTGCACAGACAGTGTAAAGAGAAGGTTTTTCAATAAAAGTGGAAATTTGACAAAATAAATTGTCTTTCATTGAGTAAAATGTATAACTTTTTCAATACGAATTGCCAACATGTGTATGATGTTATTTTAATTTCCGATCGTGAATAGTATAGAATTTAGTGATAAAAAGCGGTAGATAAATACTGAAATGGCTCGACAAACTGAACTGTGGGGTGCAACTTAAGAGTTGCAAAACAAGGCCCTAATTCACAATGCGTTGAGTGCAAAAAGCAGTACCATTCAATCAACTGCACGAAACTCGATGAACTAGAAGCAAAAATGTGTTGCAACCAAATAAACCCTGGTCTTGAATAAAGAATATTTTTTTGCTCATAATACTGACGTGCAACGGAAAAACACCGTATGTTGTCAGTTCGAAGTTTTGAGTAAATGACGTTTTAAGTTTTGACTTATAAGTTTAGCGATATCTTGTACCCGGAAGCATAAATAATAAAAAAATACAAGTACACATGATAAATAACACTAAAGTCAACTTTATTTTTTACAAGTTTCCTTTTGACAAGACGAGAATCAAAGTAAATAGTGAAAATATAGTACATACGTTAAATTCTACTAATAAAAACCGTTTCGTTACTAACCATAGCAAACGTATGTGTAGTTTTAATTACATACGGTTACGAGGTTAGTATCCTGATCACTAAATACTAGTTATAAACACCGTATGTAGCCACGTACGTTATTTATTTCTAGAAACTTTAAAAAAGAATAATAACTAAAACTGATTTACTTACGTTAGTTGGTACACTGTATAATTATATTATACAAATTTTATTATTACGAACAATTAATATTACAATTGCTAAGTTTCAAGTTAAGGAAGACCCATTTATCATAAAAAAAATTAGTGTATTATAGTTAAGAGTAAAAATACCTACAGGGTAGTCTGTAATTAATGGGTCAGAGGGGGACTGAAGATATTCTACACTTGAAAACAAACTGCCCAAATTATAGATTAAATATGAATTTGACGATAAAACTTTAAAACCTTCTGTAAAAATACTTCTATATTATTACAGAAATATATTTTACATTTTTACAGTAAGGTTACAATAATTCTAAATATGTACTAAAACTCATCAATGTTGTTTATCAGATCAACTGCATTACTTTCAGGTAAATTTTTTCAGAAAGATAACTTATGTTTAGGAAAAATTGAGGACAAGTTATTTATAAGCCTGTTTTCTCTCGGCAGTTATACCTCTATTTGAAGTGTAACAGGCAGGGTCTTTCAATATAATGTTTTTCTTTGAGAGAATATTTAGTTCCTGATACCCGGCTTCTTTAAAACAATTTTTGTAAAATAAGTTTTTGCAATCCCGTCTCACTTCAATTAATTCAATATCTTTTAAAAGTGGGCGATTTTTATTTAGTTTTTGGATCTGATAATTTGTGGTTAAATTGGGCCAGTGCTTATAACCGAAAAAATTCATTTTTTTAACATCAACATGACCATTCTTTTTTGTACTGTTCTGCACAACATTTGTAAAATCTTGGAAGTCATGCACATTCGGGTTCTCTTTTAAACCTTTTTCCACAAGATGGTGAAAACTGTCGGCAGACATAAATCTGTGGCCGACTTCAAAATATTTAATGGTTATTGTTTCTGCTGCAATCTGATCTGAGTTAATTATGTAAATTAAAAAACTAAGTAAGCACCAGTTTTTATTCTTGCCACTGCAGTTATCAGCCCATATAAAAATATGTTTCTTGTCACGTGCGTAATTTTTCAAGAATGTGTAATAAGCACTAGTAACATCTTCTTTCTTCCGTCCAGCTATGGCTTCATGCCAAAGCACTGCTACAGCCTTATTTTTTAATGAAATATTTCCCAGAGGTACAAAAGATTGGTTGAAAGCAATAATACGTGGTGTAAATACCACTTGCTTAAACATTTCAAGCCTGGGAAGCATTATTACTTTCTGCATATCAGTGCTATAGTGTATGCTATCTTCGTCAGTTTTCTGTTTATCGCACCTGTATTATTCCCTGGATATTTCAGCTTTTTTAATATGCTGTAGCCACTGACAGCAGATTGGACAGTCAATATTAGTTGCAGCGTTCTCTTTAGAATGTGTGACATTGTGCAACAAAAATACCTCGCATTTTTCGCATTCTTCATGCCCCAACAAATGCAAATGAAATATTCATGTCCCTAATTACTTTTCTGTAAAATTCATATGAAATTATGATATCTGGGTGAGTTTCCTGAAAATCTTAAAACATACTGGTAATAGTGATGTCACTGGGTAGTTAGATACAATTTATGCGATGCATGTTCTCGGCATGGCGAATATTTTTTAATGTGATTTTGAATAACTTGTTTATCAATTTTTACCCTTTTGTAGGAGCCACGTTTATCTGTCGGTGGACTTTCTATATTTCAAAGAATTGTATCGTTATTGCCTGCATACCCCAAAGTTGTTAGGAAGAAGATCTTACAAACTTTCATACGTATGCCATTGTCTCCTTTCAAAAAATACTTTCTCGTCCATTGTTTTCGAGAATCTTTACTGGAACTTGCACGTCTTTTTGTTACATTGATTATTTCAATATAATGGCTCAAAAAAGCTTTTCTTTCGGTAAATGTTTTACTCCAGTACTTCTTAGTTGACGTGTTGTTCCAATAATTTTAACCAAACAGCTTTTTTTGCATATACAAGGCGGCTTAACGTCATGGCAGTCGATTCTCTTCTTCGGAAGAATTTCTGTTCTCTTTTTTTTAGACACCAAATACTTTTTTCTTTTCCTAATTTCCCCTTTTTTGGTAAAACTTTTATCCAACTCCAGAGTATTCTTTATACAAATTTCATTTTCTTCAAAGTTCAAGTTCTTCTCCACTATGCTTTTAGGATCTGGCGTGATATCAATCGGTTCTATAATAATTTGTATATTTGCCGGCTCATTTCCTTGAACATTTTCTTCATTTTGTCCTGTAACCATTTGAATTATATTTTCTTGCTGGATCTCCGAAATGTCTCCTTTTTTATGTTCTTTGGATGCTGGGATATTTGCTGAAAAAAATAAATAAAACTCCAGCAAAAATAGGTCACTGATATTTTTTAGGCACGCCAGCAAAAAAAAATATAGTAAGAAAAATGTTCTAGCGAACCAAAGAATTAATCATGATATCAATTTATTCCCAAATCGTCACCAACATTATTAATGGCGTTACAGTGTGAATATACATCACTTTGGTAAAAACGAAATTTGGTGAAAACTTACCTTTTTATGTCCTAAATACACTGTAATTTTTTTGATTTAAAATATTTATTTTTTAACCTTATTTTGACTTAATATCGAAAAAACACCCTAATTTTCAATCGAAAATTCTCCCGTCAAAATATTTGCTTTTTTAAAAAAGTCGGTGGGCTTTTTGTTCGTTGAAATCTCTACTTTCTGATGGTGTTAAAAAAATATACATTACTATGGTAAATGTTCTCAAAAAAATGCAAAGAAACGAAAAAAACTCGAATCCGATTTTTTTTTTTAGATCAATATGTACAATTTTGAGCTATTTATTAAAACTTATACTTTAATTACTCGAAAAACGTAAGATTCCATGTTACATTGATAAAAAAAAGTATAAATTTTAATAAATAGCTCAAAATTGTACATATTGATCTAAAAAAAAAATTTCGGATTCGAGTTTTTTTAGTTTCTTTGCATTTTTTTGAGAACATTCACCATAGTAATGTATATATTTTTTAACACCATCAGAAAGTAGAGATTTCAACGAACAAAAAGCCCACCGACTTTTTTAAAAAAGCAGATATTTTGACGTGAGAATTTTCGATTGAAAATTAGGGTGTTTTTTCGATATTAAGTCAAAATAAGGTTAAATAATAAATAACAGTGTGTTTGGGACATAAAAAGCTAAGTTTTCACCAATTTTCGTGGATAAAAATTTTTTTTTTTTAAATATAAAAATAAAAAACCAAAAACTTGGTTATTTGCATTTTTGACATACATTTTGAGGTTATATGAAAAAAGTGTAAATACAAAAGTTGTAGAGCTTTTTATTACCTACAATTTTGCGATTTAACGTTTTTCCATAGGACTTGGTAGTTTTACCGGAAATCGAGATAAATCGTTTTCTACCCTTAAACCCCCCCCCCCCCCCCCCCTCCCCCCCTTCCCGACCTCGGATCGTCCGTAATTTATTTTTCCTTTCATTTTTGTTCTATTCTCTTCCTTTTCCAGTGGGTTTCATCCTACTATTATTTTTTCATTTTCAAAGGCTTCAGCACTGGTCTAATACGTAATGGCTGAAGTAAAAATCTCCCTGTAGTTTTTAAATAAATAAATATGAAGAATAAAGGCTAATTAATAAAATAAATGATAGAGGAAGTAAGGTCTAACAACAAAAAACTAAGGGATGAATAATGGTACAGACAAAATTGATTAAGATGGAAGAAGATGAGAAGGTTTACACCAATACATGCATAATTTTAAATTTAATTAACTTGTAATCTAGTCGTCGATATAATCGTATAAAATAGTTCGGTTAAGGTTAAGACGATATGCACTTTTTGAATTTCTTAAATATCTTTATTTTCCAGAAGATGAATTTTTATGAATTGGAAACATGTAGATAATTAACCACCCTTAAGAGTTTTTAACTTATCAGTAGAGGAAGACTTGAAGTGTCTCATTTCTTTCCTTTCAAACTTACACTTTACTTAAAGTATGGATTATTTCTTCAAAGTTAAAAACATTTTTATTAACGAACGTTTACCAGTATTGACGTACAAACGGCTAAGAGAAGCTAAAATAATGCAAGAAGTACAAGTATCAAAATGGATCAGTTCTAATTCGAAAGAATGATAAATATAAAGTTATAAAGGTGCAAAACAGGCTTCACTTGTAGAATATTTTTAATAAGTCTTCAGAAAATGCTTGAGGTAATTTAGCGTAGGGAGAAAAAATGCTACTTAAATATCTACTATTAGGCCATTGATATTAGGAAAAATAGGAAAAAAAAAATTATAACTGTTGCCACTTTGGAATTAAACTTGTCAAGGGATGTACTTTCAAAATCAAAAAAGTTCCCAAGCCCTAAGGGCGAGCTTCATCCCCTAAACCCACCCCTAACGTGCAATTTGTCAGTTTTTTCCGTTTTTCTCGAATACCGTTCATCCCACAAAAAAAAATTTGCTCACCAAACATGTTCCCCATAAAATTCTGCATAAAAAAGGTTCTATAATCTAAATTGTTTAAACCAGAGGTTTTCGAGAAATCAGTCATTAAATTTAGGGGTTGTTTAACATGGACCAACGAACACGGTATAATCACGTAATTTACTTTTAATTTCGAAACTATGTGATTTCATGAAGGTTGAATTAGGGTGGAGAAGGGATTTTAAAAAAGTTTTACGACTAATACAAGAGCACTCGTTTCTACACCACCATTGAGGTAGAGTTATCGGCGCGTTTTTTTTTTAAGTGGTTTCTCCTGAGACCTAATCCACTAAGTAAAAATAAATCATACTTCTGTAGTATCCACATCATCTGTAAAATCTCTATTGATACAGCTCTGGCCAAACAACAAAGTTGCTGAGCAAGAAGTAAGCACAGCACGTTACCATTTCGTTCTTGATGGTGGTTGCCTTCTTCATCGCATGGTTTGGCCAAAAGAAGGTACCTTTGGAGATGTCTACTGTGCATATACCAATTTTATTCATAAACGCTATGGCAACAAAGCTACTATTGTATTTGACGGTTACTCCGAAAATAGTGTCAGCACAAAAAGTGTTGAACGTCAAAGAAGAATGTTAAAACGCTCTGCGCCTGATATTATTTTTAACAAAAACACGGTATTAGTTGAAACGCAAAGTAAATTTTTAACTAATCTTAACAATAAGGTACGACTTATTTCACAGCTTGCTGAACATCTGGACAACCAAAATGTAGGCAAATGTATTGCAGTAGATGATGCTGATGTCGAAATTGTTACCACTGCTTTAAAAAAATCACAGGAAAATGAACAAGTCGTAGTGGTTGGTCGAGACGTCGATCTACTTGTTTTAATAATTGCACTTACCCCAGAGGACACAGATATCATATTCCAAAAGGAGGCTCAAGGTAATGTTAAAAAACGGCTGTATATGAAGAAGAAGTTACAATCATCTAATATTGTCCGCAATTGTAAAGAATCTATCTTACTCATTCATGCAATTAGTGGTTGCGATACCACGTCAGGATTCTTTGGAAAGGGCAAACAACAATTTGTACAACTATTTAATCAGAAGAAAGACCTCGATAGTGTAATTCAGATTTTCAACAACGCTGAGTCAACTCCAGACCAAATTGAGCAAGCTGGGGAAAGATTTATAATGGAGCTTTATAAGGCTAAATTATTAGAGGGCAGTCTCAGTGAGCAAAGATTTGCTTATTTTAATAAATTTGTTGCCCAAGCGGGCAAAGCCGTGTTTCTTTCGAAATTACCTCCAACGTCGGCAGTACTACAACAGCATTCCCGTCGTAGTTACCTTCAAGTGCAAATATGGCATGGACAACATTTGCAGCCTGAGTTATGGGGGTGGAAAAAAAAACTATAATGCACTGTCACCTATCTATACCACTGAGCCACCCGCCCCAGCTTCTATTTTAAAATTAATTACCTGCAGTTGTAAACAAGGTTGTGGAAATAGATGCAGCTGTACTAAGGCAGGCTTACGTTGCACAACGATGTGCACAAATTGCCGTGGCCAGAGCTGTATCAATAGAGATTTTACAGATGATGTGGATACTACAGAAGAAGTATGATTTATTTTTACTTAGTGGATTAGGTCTTCAGGAGAAACAACTTAAAAAAAACGCGCCGATAACTCTACCTCAATGGTGGTGTGGAAACAAGTGCTCTTGTATTAGTCGTAAAACTTTTTTAAAAATCCCTTCTCCACCCTAATTCAACCTTCATGAAATCACATAGTTTCGAAATTAAAAGTAAATTACGTGATTATACCGTGTTCGTTGGTCCATGTTAAACAACCCCTAAATTTAATGACTGATTTCTCGAAAACCTCTGGTTTAAACAATTTAGATTATAGAACCTTTTTTATGAAGAATTTTATGGGGAACATGTTTGGTGAGTAAATTTTTTTTGTGGGATGAACGGTATTCGAGAAAAACGGAAAAATCTGACAAATTGTACGTTAGGGGTGGGTTTAGGGGATGAAGCTCGCCCTTAGGGCTTGGGAACTTTTTTGATTTTTAAAGTACATCCCTTGACAAGTTTAATTCCAAAGTGGCAACAGTTTATAATTTTTTTCTTCTATTTGGCTATTTTAATACTAATATCAATGGCCTATATAAGAATTTAAAACGAAACTTACTAGACTTATATCATTCCTCCAAAAATATACTATATGTGATACAGTGGAATGATGTAAAACATGTTTTTTTAATTAATTTGTGTTGGGCTACATGCTTGGTGAAACTGTTGTTCCATTGCACAGGAAGAAAAGATAAAACCGTTTAACGTGAATTAAATACACTAAACGATGAACCTGCCGAGTTTTGGCTGAAAATTTTTAGTAGAACAAAAGTTAACATGTCCTGTGTATGTAAACAACTGCAGGATAACACCTGCATAAATACTTGCATCTAATGAGGGAAGCATATAGTGGGCTAGAATAGTAATTTTCGAATCGTTTTTGATAATTTCAACCTGTAAGAACCCGCAGTTATCCACACTTATTATACTGTTTTGTAAAAATAAATTACTATTAACATAAATAATGGTGCTATATCACACCAATTAATTGCGCTGTCTTTGTAAAATACTGAGTACCTATGATATTATATTAAAATCTACCTCCAGTGAGCTAAACAGAAATTATGAAAATTGACCTTAATTTCCTTAATATTAAAAAAACATTGCACAGGAAGAAAAAATAATAACTACTTGTTATGTTTCACAAATTTAATCAGTTTCCTGACACGTGTTTCGGCCCTTTCGGGTCATTTTCAAAGAAGTACCAGAAGATACTAAATTCTACGTGACATTACAAAAGTATTTATATCGTTATGGTAACTGTAAACATGTCATAAAATTAAAATTTGGATTAGAACATTGAATGGTCAACTGCGGGTTTTCCAAATTTATTAAAGGTACAGATACATATTTAGTCCTAAATAAGTATGCTATTGAGAATTAGGGAAGCACCTGAAGGTATTTCGGTTTGATTATTCACAACTTTACATTTGTTTTTTTATGGCTTTTTTGATAGCTATTGTTTCTAGTAGATTTAGTTTTCTGATTTTATTGTGTATGTACCTATATGGGTTTTATGTTGTTAGAGATTGAGTGATTGTCTTTAATGCAGTGATCAGCTAACCCTGTTTTATTTTGTTTTTTTTTTAAATAGATGTTTGTGTTCTTTAAGCGTAGTGTCAAAATTTCTACCTGTTTGTCCAATGTAGATAGCATCGCCGTTGTCACATTCTATTTGGTAGACCCCACTTTATAAAAGTTTGTTTTTAGTTTCTATTTTAGCATTGGATATGTGTTTGTGTAAGTTGTCTTAATTGACTTGTATAGGAATGATATTAAGGTTTTTAAGTTGTTTGGCTTGTGTTGCCTGTATATCTTATTGAGCAGTATTTGTCCTTAATTGGAGTGGGATGTTCTTTGTAAAGAAGTTTTTGTGTGTTTTCAACAAACCCGACGTTGGGCTATAAAACACTGTTGTTTGCGAACGCGATCGAAAGTTGGGAAGTAATTTTTTTGATTTTTTTAATATCAATGTAGGGTCATATTGGATCGTTAATAAATCGAATTGGGTGCGTCCGATATACTTTTGGTTTGGATATTCGTTTGGGTCATCTCAAATACTACTTTTTATAAATATATTGTTCTATACCTAAACAGCATAGAAATGGTAGCAAATTATAAAAAATAAGAATTACTATTTAAGTATATATAATTTGACAGCTGTCGTATAGAACTTTGTTATTTTGGTACTGAAAATTTTTTTAATTAAGTTTTATTACAGCTTTAACCCTCGCTACGAAAAAAGGTAAAATAAATTGACACCTGTCAAAATCTGACAGGTATCGTATAAAACTTTGTTATCTAGGTACTGAATTCTTTTTAAATTTGAGATTCTTACAGCTATAACCGTCGCTACAAAAAAGCTAAAAAAAAATTGACACTTACCTGTCAAAATCTGACAGCTGTCGTATAGAACTTTGTTGTTTAGGTACTGAATTTTTTTAAAATTTCGAATTCTTACAGCTATAATCCTAGATACAAGAAAAGCTTAAAAAAAACTTGCAATTTACCTGTCAAAATGACAGCTGTCGTATATAACTTTGTTATTTAGGAACTGAAAAATTTTTCATTTAGGATTCTTACAGCTATAAATCTCGATACAAAAATCTAAAAAAAAAATTTTAACTTACCTGTCAAAATTTGACAGCTGTCGTATAGAACTTTGTTATTTACCTACTGAATTTTTTTTAAATTTTGGATTCTTACAGCTTTAATCCTAGATACAAGAAAAGCTTAAAAAAAAATGACATTTACCTGTCAAAATGACAGCTGTCGTATAGAACTTTGTTATTTAGAAACTGAAATATTTTTAAATTTAGGATTCTTATAGCTGTAACTCTCGCTACGAAAAAACAAAAAAAAAATTGAAACTTACCTGTCAAAGTCTGACAGCTGTCATATAGAACTTTGTTATCTAGGTACTGAATTTTTTTTAAATTTGGGATTCTTACAGCTATAACCGTCGCTACGAAAAAGCTAAAAAAAAAATTGACACTTACCTGTCAAAATCTGACAGCTGTCGTATAGAACTTTGTTATTTAGCTACTGAATTTTTTTTTAATTTCGGATTCTTACAGCTATAATCCTAGATACAAGAAAAGCTTAAAAAAAATTGCAATTTACCTGTCAAAATGACAGCTGTCGTATATAACTTTGTTATTTAGGAACTGAAAAATGTTTCATTTGGGATTCTTACAGCTATAAATCTCGCTACGAAAAATCTAAAAAAAAATTGACACTTACCTGTCAAAATCTGACAGCTGTCGTATAGAACTTTGTTATTTAGGAACTGAAATATTTTTCAATTTAGGATTCTTATAATTGTAACTCTCGCTACGAAAAAACAAAAAAAAATTGAAACTTACCTGTCAAAGTCTGACAGCTGTCGTATAGAACTTTGTTATTTAGGAACTGAAAAATTTTTCACTTTAGGATTTTTACAGCGATAACCCTCGCTACGAAAAGGATAAAAAAAAACTGACTCCTAACTGTTAAAATTTAACAGCTATCGTATAAAACATTCTTATTTAGGTACCTGAAAATTTTTTAATTTCGAATTCTTACATCTATAACCCTCGCTACGAAAAAGCTAAAAAAAATTACACTTATCTGTCAAAGTGACAGCTCTCGTATAATTAAACGAACGAACTAGAACAGTGCCGTGCCCGAAGGGCTCGGCACAATAATATTTCTACAAATTTATTAGCTGATAATTGATAGTTTCCATGTAAGAATAATTTTTTGCTTATGTTTTAATCACATTGCAAAAAGGTGTGCGAGTTTAAAGAGCACCTATACGACGCCGTCTCAGAAAACTACCTATCTATACGAGAAAACGGAAATTTTGCACCATTGTGTAGTTTTGGTCAGTTGTTATAATGACAATTTGGCGATATGTTTTCCCTTCACGTTCCGCAGGAAGGTGAGGCAAAAAAAGCAATAGTAAATAGAAAAAAAGAAAAGAAAAGTATTTTTTTATTGTAAATTTTTGTAAATCCTTTTAGTACTAATATTAGATGCACTCTCGGCTGACGATTAGCGATATGTACCCAGTCTAGTTTATTTTCCTTGTGCCATTTAGTCCGCATAACCAGAAATGGCATATATTGCGTTGCCCACCGACGCCAGAAAAATTCGGCAAGTTTCTGGGCTGCTTTCCATTTTGAAAGTAGCTTTAAATTTGTTTCCTCGGTTTTCGCACAGGGTAAACTGGCGTAAGACGGTCCGGTAAGAAAATGGTTCGGAGTTAATGGTTCCATATCTTCTGAGTGGACAGAAATATGGGTCAAAGGTCTTGAATTAAGAATATTTTCTGCTTCCGCAATGACAGTCCTTAATACATATTCTTGTGGCGTTCTATTATTTAACATTTCCTTCATTACCTTTTTAATAATTGGTATAAGTCGTTCCCACGCGCCTCCCATAAATGGTGCTAATGGTGGATTAAAATACCATTTAATATTTTTTAATGTACAACATTTTTTATTTCAGTTTGGTTTAATTCCTGAAGAGCATTTCTTTGTCGGCTGCTTTAAAATTTCCCCCCGTTGTCACTATAAATTTCTTCGGGAAACCCCATTCGACATCCAAACGGACGTAAAACATGTATAAAGCTGTTTGTCGTCAAATCTTGGGCTATTTCTAAATGTACAGCCGTTGTAACCATACATGTAAATATTACCCCGTATCTTTTTTCGTTGCTTCTTTTTACAGCTACCTGTATAGGTCCAAAATAATCGATTCCGGTTTTCATGAAACATCTTATTGTTGCTTGATCTGCTGGATTTTCTTTTGACGGTACATATCTTCACTGAGTTATATTTGTTAAGTCCTGAATTTCATCCAACCTTTGAGCTACAAAAACTTTAAAGCGTCCAGCTTCAGATCTAATCCAATGCAGAACTGTTTTAGAGTCTGTCCAATAAAAAATATTAGAGATTTCTAGTTTCAATATGTTATTCAGGTGGTTTCCAAGTCTTGCTCCTATCAAGGCTGCCAGCAATTCCGACCTGGGAATTGAGATAGGTTTAAGAGGGTTGACTCTAGCTTAAGAGTTCACATAACTAACTTCTATATTGTCTTCCTGCTGAATTCGTAGGTAAGCAACGGTTGCATATGAATTGTCAGAACTATCAGTAAACACGTGCAACTGAATTAAACTGTTTTCCCTACTCAATAGAAAATATTGTCTTGGAATTTTAAAAGTATATATGCTTTGAAGGTCTTGAAGCCACAATGTCCATTTTTCATTAAGGGTGTCTGAAATTTCATCGTCCCATCCTATATTGTTTCTCCAGATATACTGCAGTAAAACTTTCCCTTGAATTAAAAAACCAAGAGGATCAAAAATTGACATGACCACTTTTAAAACCTCTCTTTTGGTCGGTGGTCTTTTATTGTCAAAGATGTCTTTTTTAATTTTGTGAAATTTTGTTTCAAATAAAAACTCGTCATTTTCATGATTCCACCAAACTCCTAAAATTTTTTCAAGTTTTGGCTCATCTTGCGTATCAAAATTTTTAACACATTGAGCTTTTAGGTCTTCGCCTAGACTTGAATGAATTTTTTTAGAATTTGAGATCCAATTACGAATAACAAAACCTCCTTTTTTATGAATGTTTATTATATTATTTACAAGTTGGATATCTTCCTCTTCGGTGTCAGAATTTCCCAAGTAGTCATCAATGTAATGATCACTGCCTCTGGATACTTTTCCATGAACTCTCTAGCGTTCTTGTTTTTTGCCTCCTGTGCCAGGCAAGGTCCAATGGTAGAGCCAAAGAATACTACTGCTATTTCGTAAACGTCAGAAGTCCTCTGGCGGTCCATTCCCCGCCACAGTATTCTTTGGGCACATCGATCCTCTTTTCTCACTTCTACCTGCAAAAACATCTCCTGTATATCAGCTGTGAAGGCAAACTTCTTTAGTCTAAAATTCAGTAAAATTTCATATAGAGAGTTATACAGATCAGGTCCTGTAAGTAAACAATCATTTAACACTGGCGGCATCAAAAACAATTCTTAATTTTTTTCGGCTTATTTGGGTTGGTTACACCAAAATGACTTAAATACCAGATTTTGGGATTTGACTGCGCTGCTTCTTCTTGGCTAAGTTTTATTATGTAACCTTTTTTCTCCATATCAATCATTTTTTCACAATATGCTTGTCCAAATTCAGGGTTTTTGTCAATTTTTCTTCCAATGGCATGAAGACGTTTTAAAGCGGTTAATTTACTCTCTGGAAAAATAATGTTTTTATCTTTCCAAAGTTCCCTGTTTTAAAATGTTCTCCATTTCTTTTCATTGTCTTGTCTAGTATGCCTTGGGCTCTAACATCTTCCTTTGGGTCGTGTGACTTTTTCCAATCCAGAATTGTCAAGTTGCCACTATTTTTTAACCAAATCATGAAGCATATCTAGGTCATCCTTTTGTCCTTCACTGATGTGGTACACAAAGTGTGTCCTTGGTGCAAAAACCGTTTCAGCAGCAACGTTTCCATGGATGGTCCATCCTAGAAGAGTTTTACTTAAAGCTGTTCCAGGGTCCTGTGATAACATTTCTATTAACAATAAGAGGCCAATAATTGTCCTGTCCTATTAATAATTTAGGTTTAGCATTAGTCATTGTTTGTATTTGGTTGCCTATATATGGATATTTTATAGATATTTGATTCATATTTACCGTTTCACTTTGTAAGGACATTCCTCGGATTGTTCTGATGCGTCGTAACTGATAATTCTTTGAGTTTGCGGCTCCTTGAATATTGCAGCTTACCACTCTGGAGTCATTTTGTTGCTTAACTTGATTCTCCACACTTAACTATACACAAGCTACTTTGTGGTCCCTCAAGTTCCAGTTCTTCGGCAAGTTCTTCATCAATAAGTGTTACTGTCGAGGCATCGTCCACAACTGCATAGGTTTCCACAGATTTTTCACCCTTACTTAAAACGACCGGTAAAATTTTTAATAAAACACAAGTATCTGTAGCAATATGACAATTTATTTCATTTAATTCCGTTTTATTGCCATTTTGTGTCGTGTTATTTTCTTTTTCCTTGTGTAAAAGTGTATTATGTGGTTTAAGACAGTTATTTATACCACATTTCTTGATTTTTCGACAATGTTTAAGACCATGACTAGGCATTAAACATGAAAAGCAAGTCCGTTTTGAAGAAACAAAGTCCCAACGTTCATCTACGGTCATGTCTATAAATTTAGGGTATAGATTTATTGGATGTAGGACTTTATCACAACAAAAACACTTTTTAGAAACCTCGTATTTATTTTCACCTTCCCTGGTTGCAAGGGTTAGGTCTTTATTGTGCCATTTGGGTTTTGACTTGTTGTTGTCACGATTGTCATTTTGAAGTTTTGGACATTGTAATTGACTAGCAATTGATGCCTTATTATTTAACCACAAGGCAAATTCCACTAATTTGGGCTTCTGAAGAGTCTTGCCAGAAATGCTTTCTATCCAATTTAATTTTAAATTTACGGGTAATTTATCTAAAAGTTCTTGTAACAAGAGTGGATTTCTTAGATAATCTTCTTGATTTAAAGATTCAATCGTGCCTATAACATGTTTTATTTCGTCTGAAAAGTTTATAAAATGATCTAATCTATCTTCTTTTACTGAAGGATAACTTCTAATCTTATCTAAAAGCATCATTATAATAATTTCGGGGCGACCGAATCGGTTTTCTAAAGTTTGCATAATTGTTTCAACGTTTTGACGTAAAATTAATAAACTTTCTACAATTTTTCTGGCTTGACCTTTCAGACATTTTTGCAACTTAGCCTGATTTTCTTGAATAGAATAGGCACATATAGCCGTAGAATTTTTGTATTCAAATATAAAATTAGGCCATTCAATGGGATTACCACTAAATATGGGCAAATCCTTAGGCATGGATTGTCGTGTAAGAATTTTGGCTAGCTGTGACGAATCTACCAATTGCTGATTAGAATTAAAATGTTCTGATCCTACCTTACTTTCATGCGGAAGTGACAAATTATAATTTTTTTCAATGTTCCATGGGATTTCACCATTTTTCCATGCTTCCATGTCACATTTTTGACTCTCCACAGATACTGTCGACTCAGAAATACTCCCAAAATCTTCCTTATCGATCCGTGCTAAATCCATTTTTTTACTTCTTGTTCGTGCTTAAAAAGTAGTTCTTTCTTCTTCATTTCTATTTCTAATCTCAATTGTTCTTTTTTGAAACTTCTTTTGCATACTTCTTTTTGAACTGGCATTTGATGAATGTGTCTTTTCTTTCTTCGTTTCTTCACTGCTGAGCTGTGCATTCCATTTACCGCAGACATTTGCACAGTATGAATTGAATTAGCTTTCCTTGTAAGCGGACGTCGATTGATCATTGGTATCTTGTACTCCCTTGTCATGCTTTCTAGCTTCCAGACGCGCACTGCGTCTTAAAGGCGGTGAAGATTTCGACATTTTCCAATGATCTAGTCCGCGTGGTAGTTTTAAGCTGAAGGACCAACTGTTAAAGGTTCTTACCTAAAATAGTAAATTATTAGTATAATCCGGCTCGAAGGACCAACTGTTAAAGGTTCTTACCTAAAATAAAGAAAGGCCAATTTTTGTTCTTCGCAGAAAATAAAAATACTTCCAGTCATATTTTTCTGTCACATTTTTTTTTTGTTTATTAGCAATTAGAACTGGTGTTTAACAACACAACTTGATAGAAAAATATTTATGAAAATACAGAGGGAAACAAAACTAAACAATATTCTCTGTAACAATAACATCACTAAGCATTGTTGTTTATACCGACAATATAGAAATCTTTAAATGTTTTCTAAATCGACGTTCGACACTGTTTACACAGCGGTAAATATTAATGACTTGAGAGATTACTAAAGTTAACGATAGCAACCATCGGAAAATCATAATAGAGCAACTGTTGAAAAACGACAATAAAGTCTATATTGTAGAAAAAAATTAATACAATGCTTTGAATCTAGCCATTTAAAAAAAATGGATCCACGTACAGCTTTAAATCTAGCCATTTCAAAAAGTCATTGTTAAATTAGTGACAGTATTCCATCTATACTCCGGACCTCTCTATGACTATCTCTACTCTAACAATAAAATGTTTCTTAACAATAACTTAAACTAAAAAATTAATAATAAATATAGTTTAAAAAACTAAAAAACACGCGTTAATAATTAACCAAACTAAAAAGCGGAAAATTAATATAGTTTAAAATAATTCTTGAAATTCTTAATATAGGCAGAAAATAATCGAGCACCCCACGCTTTTTTCACTATAATACTAATGTTTATCGTTATTATTTTCTGCCTATATTAAGAATTTCAAGAATTATTTTAAACTATATTTATTTTCCGCTTTTTAGTTTGATTAATTATTAACGCGTGTTTTTTAGTTTTTTTAAACTATATTTATTTATTACCGACTTAGATTGACCGCTAGAGGGCGTAACTCTAGTTACCAACCAAAAAGCGGGATTTTTTCAAAAACCCTCATAGTAAAGATATTTCAAAGGTAACATTTTTAATTTAAAGAAAATTCTAGATAACTTTTGTTTTTAAGTGTTTGCTCTACTTTTTTGTTTTGTTGTAGAAGGGGACGCGACATAGGGCTTTTTCTGTTTTATCAAGTTAATAAAAAACTAAATTATTTTAAATTCCGTTGCGACAGCTAGAGGGCGCTATTTAGCCGAATCAACAGATTCTTAATTTTTATCAAAAATTTTAAATGCAACGATATATCTTTTTCAATTTAAGCTAAAAGAATTTTTTGAATTAGAATACATTAATAAACACAAATGTACTTACTAATTAAATTACGTCAACAAAAAACAATGAATCTATGGTTCCATTACCTACCTAATAATGTGTGTATAATCACTCTTACATCTCTAAAAACTTACATTTAAGCTATATAGCTCTAAAACTAAAAGCAGTTCTTTTAACTTTATTTTAAACTATTTTTCTGGGCGTGTTTTTAAAAAAAATGCAAGAAAGCTTTGAATTAAAATATGAAATAGTACGTGTCTTTAAATGGGTTAAATTTTGATTTATTTCCTTACAATTAGCGCTGCGACAATGACTCAAAACAAAGGGGCATACTTAATTTTTTTTTCGATGTTTAGAAAATGCTATTATACCGGCAAGAATTTATAGCTATAAGGCCATTGGCACCTTAACTTATGCATTTTATGGTTTGCGATAAAATACAACATTATTACAGAAACCCAAAATTGAAAGCTTAAAAACAGCATGCACACACCTGCAACATGACAAATAATCGCGGCGGTAATTTTGGATATTACATAATTCGGCATGCAATGTCTCTTTGCCGTGCAACTGCAGCTCAAAAATTCAGCCTTACTACTTCATTAAATACCTAGGCGTCTTGTTTGACAAAGTCAATAAACGGGATATTATTCATGCTGATTATGTTAGCAAAAAAAAATATAAAAAACATTTATAGAAGTTTCACCAATACGACCTGCTGAATCAAATGTAAATTATGGCATTATGTGCTGGGATTCCGCATATTGCGACTGTTATATAACTTTAAAAATAGCTCAAAAATATGTTTTTAAGCCAAATATGTATCCTACCGAATTACTATTCTTTAAATCGGCTTTCCTTAATATAAGACAATCAGTCACGCGTCAGATTCACTTTTTTAAAAGTTGCGCAAGAGTAGAGTAGGTACAGGGTCATTCCGTATATTTAGACAGCGTCTACTGCGTTTATTATAAGAGATAGAAAAAACTTTAAATATAAAAGTTATAGGGTTTACCCTAAGTCGCCAGAAAATGTTACGCAAAACAACAAATGAATGTCACAAAGTTAGGAAAAAACACTAACTTGGTAAATCTTTAATGGAACATATATTGAAACAAAAATTAATAATCTTTTTTTTCTGAATTCAAAAATATATAATATGTTGACATTTGGTTTAGCCGTTTTCGAAATACTTGCATTTTAAAAATTTGAATATATTGTTTAATTAAATCGCACTTGCCATGGATAAACAAATGGCTCGAACGCCATTATTTAATAGTATTTATATGGCTGTCAGATTTCCTTTAGTCCATACGTAAGATGGGTTACACAGAAGAAGAAAAAGTAGAAATAGTTTGACTTTTTTACAAACACAACAATAATGTTTTGCAAATATAAAAATAACCTCAGATCACTAGTTCCTGGCAATCCTTCTATGCCCATCAATATCATCTCATATATTCAAAACCCCTACTGCCAATATATCCAGTTTCCTAAATAATTTATTAACTAACTTAATAACAATCGGTTGTCCTCAATATACAGTTAAAAATTCCCATCAACTGATCAATAAGCTAGAAAATTTAACAGTTCCAGAGGGTTCCCTCTTAGTTTCATTTGATGTGACAAACCTTTTGACATCAATCCCTAAGTCGGAGACTATCCCTATAATCTCCGAGTTATTATTATCAAACAAAGTTTCTCGTGATAGAACCAATATTTTGACAATGTTGAATTTCTGTTTATCACAAGACTTCTTCGTTTTTAAGGGCACATTTTATTCACAACCTTCAGGCCTAGCAATGGGCAACCCTTTGTCTCCCTTATTAGCAGATTTTTTTCTTAATAAACTGGAAGTTGGACACATATCTAAATTAATTAAAGAAAAAAAACTATTTACTTGGCATCGTTATGTCGACGACTGTTTCACTATAGTTCCCGGTAACAAATCCAATGTTGATCAAATCCTCAATTTTCTCAACACATTACATAATCACATTAAATTTACAGTTGAAATAGAAGAAAATAATAGTATCAATTTCTTAGACCTAAATATTCACAAATTAAACAGCAAATTACATTTTAAAATATACAGAAAAGAAACACAAACTGATCACATGATTCCTTCTAACTCAAACCACCCCCTTAATCAGAAAATGGCTGCCCTTAACTGCTATATCAACAGATCTCTTAACGTCCCTATGTCACAGAATGACCGTAACGAAGAATTGAATACCATTAAACAAATAGCAATTACCAACGGCTATTCACCTGAAATTGTTGATAGGACTAAAAATAAAATACAATTAAAAAAAGATCAGCAAACTGCATTTAACCCTCCGCAAAATAACTTACACAACAAATATATTTCTTTATCTTACAAAGGTCCTATTTCTACTCAGATAGCCAAAGTACTCAATAAAAATGTAAAAGATACAACAATCTCCTTTAAAACAAAAAACAATCTTCAGTCTCATTTAGTCAGAAATAAAGAAAGCGTTTCGCATCTTGACAAAAGCGGAGTTTACAAGTAATCATGTGGTAGTTGCCCAGCTCTATACATTGAAAAAACCGTAAGAAAACTCGGAACAAGAATAAAATAACATGTCAACCGACCAGGTACGTCTGTATTTGGACAGCACCTTAAATTTAATAATCATCTCACCAACTTCTAACAGCAAGATTTTACATCAATTTGATCATAAAAACTTCAGAGAGTTGGACTATCTCGAGGACCTTGAAATCCATAGACATTCAATTAACTATCCAAATTCTTGTCTGAATTTAAGACTCAATGAAACTAACAATCGAAACCCAATTTTTAGACTTTTTCAGCGATAATAATTTATTATTTGCCCTAACCGACGCTTGTGGACTTTTGACTCCTCCCATTTTATCAGGGGATTGAAGAATAAGTTTATCGAAGACAACATAAACATATTTATTATATTATTGAATTTTTAAATAAACTTATTATTATTATTAACAATAGGACGGTTTTGCAGAATACAAATATCATAATTTAAAAATCCTGTTTAAATTATTTTCTTTTAAACAATTGATGGAGTTACCTACCTCTTTTTATACAATTTTATTCATTGTGACTTATTTAAAGTTTTTGTACCACCTTTCTGTTTTCTATTATTTGTGATTTTGTGTATATTAACTACGTTTTTATCTGAGATGTCCCTCACCACTTTGTGTCCATGTGTCAAGTGTCAGTCAGGTGTTGTTTATATTGGAAACCTGTACCTGAAAATTTGTTGAGAAATTTTCAAAACCTTTTGAGTATGTTTCTTGTCTCCTGGACATAATTTGACGAGTAAGTATTCTCCGTAGTGTGTTCCTGCTGTTTTACCCTTGTTTGTGTTTTTCTTTTAGAACCTAAGCCCTGATGATGGCCTCATAATAGGCCGAAAGCGCTAGGCGATAGTGAATAAATTGCGCTGAATAAAAAAAAATACAAAAAAAAAATAATGTTTTATTTGTTGAAATACGGCGTACAACCGACTCTCCTTTTCATGCAACAATAATGTTGCTCAAGCGCAAGCAGAGTATCGGCGTATTCATGGCGAAATGCCTGTTCCTGCTAGGTCCACTTTTTATTATACCGAAAGGAGCATGAGGGAGCACAAAACCCTTCATAGGAAAAAACTCACAGTTATCGCAAATGAGGATGAAGAACTACAGATGTTATTGTATTTTGAAGGTATGAAAGAAGTCTTTAATTATTTGCTCTGATTAATCAATGTGTTAATACTTATTTTTAGAAAATCCAAAGCTATCTATTGCCGATGCTAGTAAATACTTTGGAAAATCTACAAAAAAGATTCGAACTGTTTTACACAAATATGGATATCACCCATACAAAATGTTGCCGGTACAAAAATTGACAGATGATCATAAAATTAGAAGACTAGCATATTGTAATATGTTAGTTAGGAAAACTCAAGCCCATGATTTTTATAATAGGATTTTGTGGAGCGATGAAGCTACGTTTACTACAGCAGGAGTATATAACCGACGAAACACACGCATGTGGGCATCAGATAACCCCACTCTTATATTGAAATTAAAATTCAGGGTCGTATGTCCTTAAATGTTTGGTGTGGTATTCTAAGGAACCGAATAATTTGCCCGGTTAGGTATATTTTGATGGATCGTTAACAGGAGATAGATACATCCAGTTTTTAAATAATGAAATTGAAGGTTTGTTAGAAGAACTTCCTATCAGGGAATATAATAACATAATATGGCACCAGGACGGTGCGCCACCTCATAACACAATGCTTGTGAGAAATTTTTTAAATAACCGGTTTAACGAGTGGATTGGAACTCATGGGATCATTAACTGGCCACCTAATAGTCCCGACCTGATCCCTTTAGACAATTTTTTATGGGGCTATCTAAAAGATGAAGTATACAAACAAAGAAAGAAGTCAAAGTTTGGAGGACTTAATGCAAAGAATTCAAAGAAGTATAAATTCATTGAATGAAGAACATCCGGAGTATATTGGCAATGCTTTATCTAAATTAGAGGAAGATTACAGAAAATGTATCGAAAATAACGGTGGTCACATTCAACACTTGTAAATTTTCATAAATTATTTTATTAAAAAATATTTTTAGGTATTTCTAATTTTTCTTTTTCTGTGTAACCCATTTTACGTATGGACTAAAGGAAATCTGACAGCCATATAAATACTATTAAATAATGGCGTTCGAGCCATTTGTTTATCCATGACAAGTGCGATTTAATTAAACAATATGTTCAAATTTTTAAAATGCAAATATTTCGAAAACGGCTAAACCAAATGTCAACATATTATATATTTTTGAATTCAGATCTATTAATTTTTGTTTTAACATATAGGGTGTTCCATTAAAGATTTACCAAGTTAGTGTTTTTTCCTAACTTTGTGACATTCATTTGTTGTTTTGCGTAACATTTTCTGGCGACTTAGGGTAAACCCTATAACTTTTATATTTAAAGTTTTTTCTATTTCTTATAATAAACGCAGTACACGCTGTCTAAATATACGGAATGACCCTGTACCTACTCATATTTTTCGTTTTAGATAAAATTTTTATTTGTAAAAAGTTGTTTATAATTAAAAACTATGTCCGAATACTAAGTCACGACCGTTCCTTCAAAAAACGAAAAAATACAGATTTATTTTGTCTTGCCCTGTACCTATAGAGACCAGATTGAAGAGGTTAAATAATTTTTAAACGTTCTTTTTAGTGTTTACTTTAAGAATATTGGTCGAACTTTAAATTTAGCGTTATTTCTAATTTTTCCTAAACTATTCAAAAAAATGATGCCAAATTTCTTTTATTTTTGGAGCAATTAGGTTTAAACCTAAAAGATATAATGTTAGACAATATTCAGGATCGTTATAAATGACTTTAAAAATATCTGGCCTTCCTAATTATAACAATTTAAGTCTTCCCAAGCAGCATTTTAACAACTTCCGACCAATTTTGTACTACTGGCGACGACGCATTAAGTTTAAATAATAGTCGCCCTCTGACTATTACTAAACGATGTTGGGGCGACGTTTGTCTGGGTCACATTTGATGACGTTGTACTAAGGTGTATTTTTCAACTTTAGATCGACGTCGGATTTTGTCATATAAAGAATAGGCGTGTTTAGTCCATGCAGCCAACGACGTTATTACGTCGGTGAAGTCTCCACTAATGTACTTCCATTTAGTTGATCTATCCAATGTTGTAACAACGTCGGTATACAACTATAAGTTCTAGTAATTTTAGATTTTAAGGTTATTGCATGTTTGGGCTGAAAAGTTGGCAAACAATTTTTCTAACCTTGTTTTTTATAAGTAGGTATGTCATTTCAATTATTCAGTAAAATAAATAAAATAAAACGTCGTTTTAAATATTCTGCCACTTATTATAGAAAAAACAAAACAAAAAAACTGCAACAGCTTCAAGAAGGTTGCTTAAGCTCATCCCCTACTATTTTAGATGCCAAGAAGTCATCAACAATCCTATCTCAGATCAGACTGAAGTTCCCATATTCTCTGCTCAAGACAACTCGGTATAGTTATATTTCGTGAGGCACTGGGTAAAAAATTATTATATATTCTTATTAGTAAAAGTTTGGTCGTTTCTACGACTACGCCATTTTAACAGTTTACAACAATGTATTTTCGGCGGCCATTGTTGTTCAACTTTAATTATTTTTGTTTTATACTATGATTACTCCTAAAATAATGTTTTAAAACACATTGAAACCTTATAATAAAGCAATATGATTATAATTTTAAAGTTTGACGCTAAAATAAAGTTTTTCTCCAAAAAATTTTTTTTACAAAAATATATTTTTTTTACTAAAACGGTGAATTATCGCAGCCCTGTTTTAATTTACTATATATTTTACCCATATTTGTCAGTAAAGTACCATGCGTTTGCATTTTTACCAGATGCAGCGTGAACGAAATTATCTAATTAGGTTGGTACCATTATTATCTTTTCCCATATGCTTGCCATCTTTTTAAATAAAAACATACTGGCATGAGTAAGTGAATTTTGTCCTATTATATTTTATAGGTTAGCCAAGTAGCAATAATATAACCAATTAGTATATTATGCCGACTATTACTATCATTATATAAGTCGCGACTTGCGTTTGTCCACAACTTTAAGGCGGATCCCGACGTCGAAACGACCCAAAAATGATTGACCATATTGGTCCAACGAGGAGTTGTAAAGACGTCGTAATGACGTAAAATGGCGACGTCGGGTCGCGTAGACCAACGTCGGGTCAACGTAAAATTGCTGCTTGGGTTTAGTAAGTTTGTTTTGTATGTTGTAGGTAACATTTTTGTAAGTTTATCGCTGTAATTTGTTATTTTTATCCTGAACTTATATAAGCAAATTATACCTAGTAAATTTATCCTGGCTTTTCGGTCAATTTCTGATTGAAAATCTTTTTAATTTGATAACGATTCGGTTGATTTTATAACCATCTTCAGAACTACAAAGAAGTACAAGGGGTTTTCCAATCAATTATCCCTTGTAGCTACTTGTATCAATACAATAGAAAATAATTTTTAGGATTATTGTCTATTTACTTCTGCTAGAAACATGTTAGTTTTTATAGTATAAATATTGTAAATTAAAACTTAAATAAAACTGACATTAGCTTTCATTGTAGTTCCAAGGACTGTTGAAAATAAACCGAAACGTTAACAAATTAAAAAAAAAATCAATTAAAAATTGACCGAAAACCCAGGATATACTTACTATAATTTATCCCTGTATTTAATAGAACTTATAATGCCACTTATATGTACTCCATGGCTTAATTTTGGTAAATTTTAATGACTTGTTTCATTTAAAATGTCAGAAAAACCTAAAGTTTTTGACCCGCCATCAATTTTGTTTTGGCAATAAATTTTCTGTATCATAATCAGTTGTGTTGCTTTCGAGTCAAATATTTCGGAGTCCAATAATTTTTCTTAAGGTTTTTTATATTAATATTAATCATTACATGATAGTGATCTATGAAAGCAGAATTATTATATTTATATAGTAAAAAACGAATGATCATAGTCAATATAGTACGGGGTTAATTTAAACTTTAAAAAAAATTAATAGAAGGCTAATCTAAACACCTTATCTTAATAACGTTGGTATACATTTCGTCTGGAGAATGTGCAAAATTTCAAACTTTTCAGTTAAAAAGCTCTTAAAATCCACAAGAAATGCATACCTAAGCATCCCTTGCCGGCAATCATCTGCTCAACCGATGAAAAGCTACCATAAGCATGTCATTACCTACTTTTTTTTTTTAATTTCATTTCCCTTAAAAAGTTCGCCACATAACTACCCCCAGATTTTTTTACGTTTTTGGGATGTCCTTTAAAAAATTGTGTAGGTATCCTACTTGTTAAAAGCATATAACCTGTTGTCTATTATAGTGAATAAGCCCTAGTAAATTTTCTTTGATCTCGTTTGTAGTATTATTACCTACTTATATTCTGTTAACTGAAGTACCTACCTATGGGAGCTCATCACTACCTATTTGGGTTTTTATTTTTCCTGTGGCATGAATCGTCTTACGCTAACACTAATTGACCGTAAAAAAAAATACAGCATGCACTGCACAAAAATAACTTGCTTTGATATTACTGAGAAAAATTGTTATGCCTTATTTTTAGGTTAGTTTAAATATATATTATAGAGCTTCAAAAACACCTTTTATTTTAATGAGAATTTGGGAGAATTTCGTCATGGCCAAGTTCCCTATTTAATCGTTTATCCCTATAGTTATAAAAAGCTATGTAAAAAATAACATATACCGTGTAAAAATCAGAATCAGAACACTTAATACCCCATGGAACCCTATAAAAGAATTGATCCATTCCACAAAACTATAAAAAATTAGAATAAAATATCATAATATATTGTAAATACTAATAACTTTGGATAATACTGCCTGTGGATAATACCTAGTTACTTTCTGATCATTCATTCCAATTTTGTATGATGATTTATTAGTATGACAGTTTTTTATTTTTGGATATCTCATAGTTACCTATCAACCATAAATTCTTATAAATTACTCAATCATAAAATAACATGACAGTATTGCAAACAATTGCATGACATTAGCCCATCCAAGCGTGTATTCTGCTTTGATCATAATATAAACTCTTAGAATCTTATGTAAATCTCTCTCGTGTAGTATTAAGTAAATATACCTGCTGCTAGGCAACCATCTATTATTATACATGTTCACACTTTAATAGTACTGTAGGCAATCAGGAATCAAGAATGTCAGGTGTTTCATCAAGAGGATGAGAGATGGCGTTGTAGCCAGAGAGAGAGAGACGATGTGTGCAAGTTAGCAAGTCAGAAAACAATGTATTGTAAAAAAAAATAAAATCAGGGGGAAATAGTGAAAATACCTCTGAAAATACTAGGTACAATAGGAATCGTGGAAAATGAAAAAATCACCAGTGATGAAAGCTTCGATAAAGATGCCTTGTATGTATATAGCTTGAGGGAAGTTAACGAGATAAAAATCATTATTTTATGGTTTAAAGTTATAAAAATCCTAACACAAACATTCGTTTCAAAATAGATCCTGGATCGGAGGTGAACATATCGCCAAAAGCAATTATGCAGAGGTTTAATGACAAAAACATAGTGTAAAAGTGTAATAGGGAAAGGTCGCCTATGATGGCACCTTTTTTTACCACCTAATATATTTTTTAGTTCAAAGGTTTTAACCCATTTAACCATGTTAAAATATTTGTTATATACTATTTAAATATTCATTATAAAACTTTTAAAATATCCAAAAACCATTTTTTTGGTAAAAAAAAATAGAAAAGAAAAATCACCAAGTATGCCATTATAGGCAACTGCATTGCCTATGATGGCATACTCCGGTAAAATGCAAAAATCTGAATTACGCATACATGTAAAAGGAATATTTTTGCTACAGTTTGCACATTTTATTGTTAAAAAATTCAAGCACCTAAAACTGTTTAAAAAAACTCAAAATAATATATTACATTCTAGGAAACATGTTTAAAACTTTTAAAAAAGATAGTATAGCGCCGTTTTGAATATGACGCCTATGATGGCATACCTATTTTTATGTATGTATAGGTATGCCATCATAGGAAACCAATGTATATGCCATCTTAGGAATATGTCACACTTCTAGTAAATAAATTATAAAAAATGAAAACCACAACATAGATTTAAAATAATCATAGCAAAGTAACATCTATATCCTATAGTTATCGGAAAAAAATTGTGCATTCTAATTTAATGCACCTAACATAATACATTTTTGGTTTAAAAACTGGCTAATATTACTTCGGCACTTAACAATTTCTGTTTTATTAAATAATTTTACACAAAAACATCCCTCACGACTGAAATTCGACTCACAACTGAACGGTCAATACCCGCGCCCGTCTAACTATGCGGGATGACGCAAAACCGGTTTATTCCAAAGATACCTGCGGTATGCCATCATGGGAAGTTTGCCATCAAAGGCGACCTTCCCCTATAGTCCTTAAGGTATATTGTGGTACACAAATAAAGAAAGTAGAAAAAGTTAAATTGCGTGTAAAAAGTTAGATAAAATATTTTACTTAGATTTGAGTTTTTGATAGCAGATTTGGGGGTTAGGCCAATATTGGCTTTGCCATCATGTTATCTATTAAACTTAATTAAAATGCCCGGAAAAATAGATGAAATTGTGTAATGACCTGGGCTTAGTAAATCTTTTGTTTCTAGAATTATTTTTTTTACCGAAACAAAATTTAAGAGGAAAGTTTTTTATTGACAAAAATCAATTGGAAAATAAAGTTTATATTTTGGAAAAATAAATAAAACCATTGGCTTTTAAATAAAAACAAGTAACAGCTTGGTCAAAATACCTTATAAAATTAATTCTTGTAATAAGCACTGGTAAAATACACTAGCGTTCACTTCAGGGTACAACTATCTATCTATAGAAAATTTTAAAATCTTCAAGTCTGTTCTCCCTCGCAGAAATTTAAAAGCAGAAAAACAAATTGCGAAACATTTCGGGTCTACGTGAGATTCCAGAAAAAAATTCCTTCTTGTTTATCAAAAAGCAGGTACCTAACCTTCAAAGAAAAGAATTTTCCTTTCTGTTTTTGAATAACAAGACCTTCGGAGATTCTAAGAAAAAATATTTAAAATAACAAAATGTTGCGACTTACCAACCAAGAACCGCGTGACTTTCCACGAAGAGGTCAGATATTTGGCCATGACTTGTCGGTTTTTCGCAGAAATCAAAATTCCAATCTTTTTACGCAATAACCAAATTCTAGAAAATCAAGATTTGACCATGAGTTTGTTTTGAAGCCGCATTCCTTAAGTTAAGTGGGGAATAGAAAAATTCTTGAAAATACGATCCCCCACGTAACAAAGACCCTATATAAATACCAGCGCTAGTCTTGTTTTAGGCAGTCACCCAGTCACTTATTAAGTTCAGTCATTCATTAAGTCTTATGAAGTCAAAATTTGTGTAAAAAGTCATAAAGGCAAAGAAGCCAGTTTCTAATTAAAAAGTTAACTGTTAGTACGTGCGGAAATAGAAAGTTATAATTCGTCGCAGAAAAATCCAAAGTGAGTGTTTTATCTTAAGATATTGTACTATTGTAAAATTTAGTGGGTGGCTCACAACAAATAATTATTGTATTTAATTTTTATGAAGAAAAATTAGTGAAAGTGAAGTGCGCGAAAAACAAACAAAAACTGTAAATTGTCAAAGTTTTTATTCTTTTGCTCCTTTTCAATCAGCTAAACTTGTTTTAGACAAATTGTATTAATTGTCTAACTATACATTTATTTTATCAATATATATTTTATTCAGCAAAATCCTTTTTGTTTTACTGATAGTATATAAGTACTCTAGGGCCGACCCTGCTCCCCATTTAGATTTGCAGTGCTCCTGCCTTAGAAAAATTAGAGAAAACCTAAGTAACAGAAAAGGAAAATGGCAGGGCATTACAATAAAATTGTTAGTACAGCTGATAGCAAAGATAGGATTATAAGTGACAATATAGAGATGTATTTGAAGGACTAGGAAGTTTTGCAGAAACATGTAAAATACAGTTGAAAAAAAAAACAGCAAACCTGTCGCTAAACCAGCTAGATTTTTACCACTAGTAATAAAATATTGTCCTAAGCAAAAACTAGAAAAGAAATATCATTGTCAAAGTTAAGTGACTGGGTAAATGATTTAGTAATAGTATAGAAAAGCCCGATAAATCTCAGCGTTTATGTTTAGATCCGCAAGAATTAAATATAATAAGTAGGTTTACAGGGTGTTCCTAAATATCATGTTAATACGAAAAGGGGTAATTCTTTGGCTTATTTAATGACTAAAAATTCATATAAACATACAAACGCTTAGCATAGCAAACGCTTCGTTGCCGATCTACAGGGTGTTGAAATTTCAAGATTTTTTTAGTTTTTTCTTTATAGCTCTTGTAGTTTTTGAGATATTTAGCTTCAATTTGGAACATAGGTTACGCTGTAGGACTTACATCATTGGGCATACCAAATTGTTTTAAGAATCTACAGGGATATATTTTTTCAGGGGTCATGCCCCTTTTCTCCCAATGAACTTTTTTTCGGTGCGCCGTTGGTGAATTCTAAAATACAAAATGCATTAATTGTTTTGTTCTAGAGCATTTTAATTTCTTGTAGTTTTTTCGTATTTACCACCGTTATAGAGAAAAAAAAATAAAAAGGTTTTCTGTGTTTCGCTATATGAAATTAGAATTTGAAATAATTGGTCTAGTATGCCTTGGCTTTATTTGTATAGCAGAGAATCACTCAGGACACGTCAAACAACTTGATGACTAATATTTTAATGTTCACTGATTTTCCCGGTGCTAGTACCTGCATTTTCTTCTATTTCATTTAGAATAGCTTCTTCGATCTGTGGTGTTCTAACAGTACATGGTCTGCTACCTGCATCTTTAGTATTCTTATTAAAAGTTCCCGTTTCCACAAGACGCCTGTGAATATTTGAGAATATTCGATGTTCAGATATCATCCTATCGGGATAGCGTTCCATGTCTGGCTTCTGTTGCATTTCCATTCGCAAGGCCATAGATGAAATGCATCTCAGCCATTTCAGAATTGGTATAATTTGGCATCCTGAAGTGAATATACCGAATATTTAAACAAACACTTTTACACCCTACAATTTAAAATTTAAACCTTTATTAACAAACACTTGTGGACAAAAATTAATATTTTAAATGCAAACTGTCAAAATTAATAAAAATAAGAGATTACCCAAATAAAGCCAATGCATACTAGGCCAATTATTTCAATAATTTTAATTTCAGCTAGCGAAACACAGAAAATCTTTTATTTTTTTTTCTCGATAACGGTGGTAAATACGAAAAAACTACAAGAAATAAAAATGCTTTAAAAACAAAACAGAAAATGTATTTGGTATTTTAGAATCTACCAGCGGCGCACCGAAAAAAAGTTCATGGGGAGAAAAGAGGGCATGCCCCTAAAAAAATAACTTCCTGTATAAAACCATTTGGTATGCCCAATGATGTAAGTCCTACAGCGTAACCTATATTCCAAATTAAAGCCAAATGTCTTAAAAACTACAAGAGCTATAAAGAGAAAACTAAAAAAATCTTGAAATTTCAACACCCTGGAGATCGGCACCGAAGCGTTTGCGGACCTATGTTTATATAAAATTTTAGTCATTAAATAAGCCAAAGAATTACCCCTTTTTATATTTACATGATATTTAGGAACACCCTGTATAATATACATGTATATATAGAAAGATAATTTTTTGAAATTCCCAGTCTAGAGGAAATAGTTCCAAATTAGCAGGTAAAAATCATTTGTCTGTTCTTGACTTTAAATATGATGGCTTTTATCAGGTCAAGCTAAGGTCATATCGAGTAATTTAAAAACTTTTGCTACTCCGTTTGGCTGCTATAAGATTCTGAGGCTACCATTTGGTCTAAATCTGGGACCTGAATATTTTCAAATGATATCTAAACGTTAAAAACTTTGGGGACATAGACAATGTTATTATACCTATATTTTGATGATTTATTAATTATATGTGATAGTTTGGAAGAGCATGACAAAACATTGAGAGAAGACTTAGAGCTAGACAAAAAGGCGTAAAGTTAATCGAAAATAAGTTTCAGTTTAGACAGAAAGAGGTTGCTGCATATATGGGACATATATTTAATGAAAATGAAAGTGGACAGTAAAAAATTAAAAGCCATTAATGATCTTAACGCACCCTCAAATAAGAAGGGATTGCAAAAATTGCTAGGCTTAGCAAACTATGTCAGAAAATTTATACCTACCAAAATTAGGTGAAATTGCAGAACCGCTATATCAGATTCTTAAAAAAGATATTATGTTTCAATGGTTAGATGTCCATTTATCCATGACGGGGCCCTTCAAACTATTTAACATCAGGAACTGTATAGAGATATAATTTTAAAAAATTTTGACCCCAGGAAAAATATAACAAATTCAGACAGATACATCTCAAACTGGACTGTGTTGTTGTCTGATAGTAGCATACGCATCTCGGGGTATAACAGAGATTAAAAAAAATTATGCCATTATTGAGAAATTAAGTCGGTATGGTAACTATATGCATGTCAAAAATTCCATAATTTTATTTATGGGCGTTCAAAACTTATAACAGATCAAATTATGATCATAAACCCAATGCTAGTGTCAGAAATAAGTACATTCTCCTCGATTGCAGAGATTAAGATTAAAATTATTGAAGTACATACAAATTCAATCCAGGCAAATATTTACATGCTGCCGATTATACAAGATATACATATAAGATATACGTATATCAAGAAATGTTAGCAGTGACAAAGCAGAAACAGATGAAGATATGAATGAAATGGTGCATGCGGTAGAAACATATTTGAGATTGAGAGCTAATAAAAAGTAAGAGTTTAGGAGGGAGATGATAAAAGTTAAGTAAAGTAGTAGAATACTGTATAAAAGGGTGGAAAAATAGAAAATAGGAAGGCGAACTCTGTGTGTTCTATAACCTAAGAAATCTTTAGATATGCAAATGTAAAAGAACCACTAATATCTCATGATTTACCGGATCTACCTTTTCAAAAATTAGAGTGTGATATGGGGTAAAGCAAATAAGCGTTCTTAGTATTAGTTGATTATTTGACAAAATAGTAAGAAATTATACCAATGCAAGGTAGACAATCGTCGGACGTCATTTATGCCCTAAAACAAATATTTACATATGGTGTGCCAGATATAATTGTTTCGGATAACATGCCTATTGGCTCATACGAATGTGGACGTTTTGCGAAAGGGTTCGATTTTGAGTTTAAAACCAGTAGTCGTAGAGGTATCCAAGGTCTAATGGTTTGGCTGAAAGGTTTGTTCAGACGGCCAAGAATATCTCGCAAATCAAAAAATATGTGGGTTGCTCTGATGGAATACCGTAATACACCTATTAGTAATCTTAAACGGTCGCCTGCTGAACTTTTATTTTCAAGAAAATTAAAAACCAATGGCAGATGAAAGAAACAATAAAGAGTGTAAACAAGAGTTAGAACATCGAAATAAAAGGTATTATGGCAGGAATGCCAAGGAAAGAATAGGCGTTTTTGAGGAAGGTGAAAATGTTGTGTATAAGGATGATAAGCAATATATGCATGGTGTCCTGCAAATAGAGTGGTCAAACACGCGGCTTCTATATCATATCTAATAGATAACAGATCTAAAGTTCTAAGATGCAATAGTTATTATCCGCGTAGGTCTCATGTAAATCTTGAGTTAAAACATAATTATGAATGTGATAATAATATTACTTTTCCTCTAACAGTGAAAAATGTAGTACAAATGACAGGACAGACAATACCCATAATATGTCTAAAGTAGAAACTCAGACTAGTGATTATAAAGCAAGTGCAAGGTCAACACGTAACAAAAAATCAGTTAAGTTTTCTAATTATGTAAGGTATTATAAAGGACCATCATTATATAATTATGTTTAATAATTGAAAGGTATGTAGTATTAATATACCTACTCTTAGGCAACCATTGATTATACACTTTCACACTTTAATAGTAATAAGCAACCAGGAATGCAAGGTGTTTGGTCAAGATGATGAGAGATGACGCTGTAGCCATAGAGAGAGAGATAGTGTGTGCAAGTTACCAAGTCAGAGAACAATGTGTTGTAAAACATTATTAAAGTTTATTAATAAACAAACACCATTGTTTAATTTATAGATAGTACTATTAATACATACAATTTTCTATCATTCTTACTCATTTATCGTAATATCTCTAAACTTGGCTTGGCATTCTTTTAAATTATCATTAAAATTAAAATGTATAACCCATAGAAGGTCATTACAATATTGTTGTATATTATTCCAAGCCATTCGCCCACAAAATCCTATGTGCAGCTTTCATATCCTGTACTAGGCTGTCCCATTTATAATTTTATTAAATTCTTGCTCCTCTAACATCAAAACTTTTAAATGTGACCTATTTTGCTCTGAAAAAATTATCTTAAGTTCTCGTTAAAATATATAACCCATAAAAAGTCGCTACAGTCTTGTTTATACGTTTTAAACTACCCTTCCTTTAAATCCTATACACTATCATTGTATAAACTTTAAGTATCATATTCAAACCTTTAATAAAATTGTCTTTACAATTTCATAAAATTCTTGTCTGTTATAAGAATTATAAGATATTTCTATTATAAACTGCTAATTTTTTTTTAAAGAATTAATAATTACTATGTGTTCATTAAAATATGTAGTTCATGAAACCTTGATGGATTCTTACAAAGGTTTTTTATACCATAAAATTTTACACACTGCTCTAATTTTACAAACTTGTTAAACTTGTAGGTAACATGTTAGACAATTTATTTTACATTTAAACTCAAACAACTTTCTTAATTTTGAATAAAAATACCTGAAGCCACGGGTACCTACGAGCATTATAGTTTATTTATAAATCCTTGCCTAAAATGTGTCGTCCTAGACCCAAATAAATTTGATGGGAAAGGACGAAAGAGAGCAAAAGGAATAATACGCAACAATGGAGAAAACAACAAAGTTATTCCGTCGGTTTGGAAGAAGAAAATTCATGCGAGAAGTCACGTATGCGAAGCCGGGGAATGAATCGATATTTGCACTAAAAAAATAATAAAGGCCGATTGATTTTCTTGAGCAGTGGCGCGGAAATTAAGAGCTGACGCAGGGAGCGCGCTGTCTTCCCCCAGGCAAGCTAGAAAATACGCCGCAACAAACACATCTGTGATGTTAAACGTATCGAATCAAATTATGCTTTATTGTTAAAAAAACATAATATTCTTATAAACAAAGTTGGGTTTTAAGTATAAAATATCAAAGAAAATTTAACAAATTTAAAAATTAAGACATGGCATAAAAAAGAATCAAAAATAAACTACACATGTCAAAAACACAAAAGAACAAAAATTTAAATAATTAATAAATAAAATACAATGTATATGAACTGAATATACTAAAGGAAACAGGCAAAACACGAATGTAGGACAGCAGAGAATATAATGTATAAATTTAAAATGTTTTATTATAATACCCAAAGTGTAGTATAGCGCTTGGTCTGAGCTAGTACCTATGCTTTCCTTTGCAAAAACCTTGTTACCACGCATGACCCCTTTTTATTACTCCCAATACCTCTATAAAATCTGGGAAGGTGATATTTGTAGGTATATATAAAGGTACATATTGGTCTTAATTTGTCTCCATTGAGAACATTGTAATAAGTATTATCATTCAGTACGTTGTCATACTTTAAAGAAACAGTTTCTATATATAGGATAAAATGCAATATAAGATGAATGACTTTTCCCGAAATTTACAATGATATTTTAAAGCCCTTTTCTCTTTTTGGAAGAACAAAGACAGATTGCAAATACTCTAATATCTTAAATTTAATTTTATCAAAGAAAAATACTCTGACCTTGCCATGGACTGACCGTCGCTATTACTTACAACCTCAACAGTGTAGCATGGCGATTTCAGTTTTTTGTTGTGGGAGAATAATTAATATGAATATAAATTTAAGTTTTGAATTAATATGTATGCAGAGAATCCTCAAAACCATCTTGTTATCCAATGAGGGATCCTCAAAAGTTAAACCTTCGATACCATATTTGAATAATCCCTTAAACAGTGATACATCGGCCAACTATCGGTTCACTTTTGGCATGAATGGCTTAGCTAGCATTACCATACTACATAATATGGCCTGTTCAAAATTAAGTCGGCACGGTTGCTAACTTTCTTATTATTAGGCCCTCCGCACATGAAGCAACTAAAAAGAAACTAAACTAATTAGAAACTTAAATTATAAACTAGTAACAAACTATGAATCGCACACGACGCTACTGAAAGTTTATAAAATCAAGTCACTTCTCGATTATGGTGGCTTTGTTATATTATGGTGCATACATTATTATAGTATTGTAATAATAACTATTGTTATTTATTATCGTGTTAAAAAATGGATAGTGATTCAAGTGATGAAGATATTATCCTTTATTATTATAATGCAATAATTTAACATTTAATTCGCTTCCAATAGCATTCCAAGCTTTTTCGGTAATTTTCCGTGAATTTTCATTTAACGTGTAGTTATAAAGATACGGGTATTTTTCCACTTCTTCTACTAGTCTTAAATTCAATAGTTGGTCTGCCATTTTTGCCGTTTTGTGTAGTTGTTTACAGAATAAACTAGAAACCAATCGCTGAGCGACCTACACGTCGGGTTGAGACTTGACTGATTACTGACGAGTTGCAAACCAGTTGTCAACTAGTAGCGCTGTATGCGGATGCTCATTGAAATACACAGGGCGTGACTAATAAGTAACAGAGTGATGATTTAAATTTCTAATTCGTTTCTTTTTAGTTGCTTCATGTGCGGAACGCCTAGTAGCGTCGTGTGCGATTCATAGTTTGTTACTAGTTTATAATTTAAGTTTCTAATTAGTTTAGTTTCTTTTTAGTTACTTCGTGTGCGGAGGGCCTAAGAGATACGACGACGGTTAAATTAACAAAGAAGTAGCATTTTTTCTGCTGATAATTATGGCGATGACGAAAAAAAAATAGAATATCAGGATCACGTGATATTAACAAAAATGTATTTTTCTTTAATGGAATGGTGGCAGCCTAGCGCAGCGATAGCGTTCTCGCATCGTATGCCGAAGGTACCTGGTTCGATCCCAGGCAGGTTTCGCGGACTTATTTAGTTTGCTTGACCAGGCCACCGTACTTCGTAGTGTTGCATTGAACAACACACACTGGCATTCTCAATGGCAAAATAAACACTGCAGTGAAAGGCGACCTCGATACGATATAGCGGTGGAGCTCTCGGGCTGCCTCCGGTATCATTCGGGTGTCCCTTCGGCATGTTGTCGAGAAGTGAGCTACTCCTGAACCAAGTAACGGATCTAGTGACCCACAAAAGGGACGCATGTCTGTTGCCGATCCAGACGGATTGGGGGACGCCCCGAATCAGAGGATTTGGTAATACAGACGGTGGTGTCCCGTGGAGTGATACTGGATCCCGACGGATTAGGGGGCTCCGCGGCAACATCCTTCAAGTCGCACCACAGAGACGTAATAGGCTTCCCCCGTCAAGGTCTGTGGTGGACAAGAGGTGTTACAACAGGACCGTAAAAACTGTGCCGAGAATAACATCTGCCAGTAAAATTGTGGTTCGGAACCCACGTAAAACTGTAGGTCCCGTCTGGCTGACATTACCCAGACGTAAAATGGGGTTGGCAAAAAGGGTCGCACTGGCCTACTTGCTTGGCGCTAAGCCTCCCCTACTACTACTACTACTACTACTACTAATGGAATGGGGTATTTTTGCTATAACTGCTTGATACAGAGTGAAATTATAATTAAAATTTATCTTTTACCACATATCGCTAAACTCAACAATAACAGAGATATTTACATTTTAATAAAATTTTCAATTTATAACAGCAGGCGGCCGTCCACCATATTAAAGGCCTATCTCGATATAACTTATCGACAGGCTGTCATCACAAAAAATCGCAGGTACACCGAGAAAATTAGTTTACTAAATTTCTTTGCTGAGAAGAAATTAGTAAGAATGGCAAATTATTTAGGTAAAGTACCCAAAAAACGTGCAACTTTAGCCTATTAGGGTTTTTGTAACAACTTAAACCATTTTGCTGTAGAAATCTATTAAGGTTTAGTATTATTTTATTCAATTTAACTAAATAGCATATTGATAACTAAAAAAGCTTCTTGCTAAAAAGTTTCTACTATCGATCTATTAGATACAACTCGAAATAATATTTAGTCTTACTGGTCACCAACTTTTCTAGTGGATTTAGCAATATCACCTTTAAATTCTACTCAGACGAAGTAGTATGTTTTACTACATTACCAGGCAAGGTAATCGTTCGTGAAGAGTCGGAGTCTCGCTCCGACATGGCGGCATTAACATTTAGCTTTACACAGATTATGGATACCTGAATTTTTTCTTTTGTGTTTGTGTCTTGATTATTTCATAATATTTAGTATTTGGGTAAGTTGAAAGTTAACAGCAAGTACCTACAGTGGATATACGGCACCCTGCCGGGTGGCCCCTGCATTCTATTTAGTCCTGAGATATTTCATAACCAATTATTCCTTTATTTCAGTATCAAAATGGAATTAATTCCAAACGATAGAGCCGATGCCATATTGTTATTTTGGAGCTTGGAGCATACAGATTATTAAAAATATAAAAACTTTGGCAAGCAACTATTTTCATAGTCCCACGAACGCTTGATGTCATACAGAAATTAAAACAATATTAATAATAGGTAAGTGCCAATTAATTTTTAGATGTGATTACGAGGGTGTTTTTTCGGCTTAGTAGCTTTTATAAATTCTATACAAATGTGGATTTTTAAAGAATTTAAATTTAAAATACAGTTTTTGAATATTACAGCACAGTAAAGGGAAATAATTTTTTTTTAATTAATGAAAGTAAATTGAACAAAAATCCTGTAGAAGTTATTGTCAGTGACTTTTATTATATAATAATTAAAAGATGAAGAAAATATAGTGGCATATCGGACAAGTGTGTAACTATCTTTTATATGGGAATACACAGTGATCCAAGTTCAATGGATACCCTGGGGCGGGTAGACCACGACGGCCGTTTTGTCCTTGTTAGGACTCGACGGGCAGCCATAGCCCAAGCAATTCCAAGAACGACGGAAAAATGTACTAAAAGCCTACTTGTAGAATCAAGGCGGCCCTCAATACACCTTAGCGCCATCCCACGGAACCAACTCCAATATAAAAGATAGTTACACTGGTATAATCGAAAGATAGACAACTAAATAAACCACGAAGTGCAACCACAATCCAGTATAGGGAACGCTATTTGCGTTTTCACCGAAAACATCTGCCATTTTGCAGACAAGAAAACAGATCAACGCTGGCACCCACTAGAATGCGCGCAATCCGTTTGAGTTTTAAGCCATAAAAATGTTTAAAAGCTGAGTTAAAAGTGTCCGCGAAAATAATTAAAAGAAAAAGAAAATATAGTGGCATATCGGACAAGTGTGTAACTATCTTTTATATTGGAATACACAGGGATCCAAGTTCAATGGATACCCTGGGGCGGGTAGACCACGACGGCCGTTTCGTCCTTGTTAGGACTCGACGGGCAGCCATAACCCAAGCAATTCCAAGAACGACGGAAAAATGTACTAAAAGCCTACTTGTAGAATCAAGGCGGCCCTCAATACACCTTAGCGCCATCCCACGGAACCAACTCCAATATAAAAGATAGTTACACTGGTATAATCGAAAGGTAGACAACTAAATAAACCACGAAGTGCAACCACAATCCAGTATAGGGAACGCTATTTGCGTTTTCACCGAAAACATCTGCCATTTTGCAAACAAGAAAACAGATCAACGCTGGCACCCACCAGAATGCGCGCAATCCGTTTGAGTTTTAAGTCATAAAAATGTTTAAAAGCTGATATAGTGTCCGCAAAAATAATTAAAAGAAAAAGAAAATATAGTGGCATATCGGACAAGTGTGTAACTATCTTTTATATTGGAATACACAGGTGTATTGAGGGCCGCCTTGATTCTACAAGTAGGCTTTTAGTACATTTTTCCGTCGTTCTTGGAATTGCTTGGGTTATGGCTGCCCGGCGAGTCCTAACAAGGACAAAACGGCCGTCGTGGTCTACCCGCCCCAGGGTATCCATTGAACTTGGATCCCTGTGTATTCCAATATAAAAGATAGTTACACACTTGTCCGATATGCCACTATATTTTCTTTTTCTTTTAATTATTTTCGCGGACACTATATAAGCTTTTAATTATATAATAATATTTGGTCTCTAACCTATATCTATAGTGTTTTATACGTATTTGTTTTTGCAGAACCTTAATCTATACAAAATGTATAATATACGACTCTAACGTTTCAAGCCCAATTATTCTGCTCTCGCGTTATCAAAAGAATATCTAAAAATGTATTTTCCGCCTGTCACTGTGTCTAATTACAGCAAATCTGTTGTCTGTCAATTTAAAAATCTTCTCGGTTAAGAGGTTGCACAAAACAAATACTAGTGACAAAATTTTTTAAAAAATATAAAAATTTTAAAGTTTTTATAATTTTTATAATTTAAAGGTTTTTTTTAATTTTGCACAGGACGTCGAATGCATGGGACTTTGGCTTTATTTTAATGACCTCTAACAAAAACTACTAATAAACTTTTACTAGGAATACATTAATCAAACTCAATTTTTTTAGACATTTGATGCACTAGAATTATAGAAGGAAGAATAGCAACAAAAACTATTTGATTTCAATGTGACATTGCAATTGTCTGGAAACTCCGTAGTGCAATTATTGATAGAACGTTCGACTGGTATTCAAGGGGTTCTGGGTTTAAATCTAAGCGGATGCATAAAACTTTTTAAATTTTGAAAACTGTGTCTTTACGCCACTAACATTTCCCAGATAACACATTTGGTACATTGCTAATGCAAAGAATATTCCCTCTTCATCCTTATTCGCATATTGGTTTAATAATATTCTTTTCATGTGTCTGGAATCTACCAGTAAATACAAGCATAAAAGGTAAATGAAATGAATGTATTTAGCATATTCCAAAAAGTACCGCGATTCCAGAAGGTGATATGTATATTATATTCATGTGCTGTATCCTACTTATTTTTAGGACTATTGAGGAACATTCCTGGAACGTTCTATTCTTGTTCTAAATGTGGGCGCGATTTTAGTACGTGTAAAGAAAGTGATTTTCTCGTACCGTAAGAAGTTTAATCAGTTATTCAACCTATAAAATTTGGTCGCGCAAAGTGCAAAATTTGTTAACATCTAAGAACGGAAGTTATCTCGTTGGTTCTCTTGATTCTTTATTGTGTTTTGTAAAAAAATAACGGGAAATATTTGGATTAAAGGACTTCAAACTTTTACTTTGGGTGGCAATCATTTTGTGAGAGCCACCCTAAAGAAACATGTGCGACCCAACTGTACTTTTAGTACCTACGGGTAAAAATCTTCCTGACCTGCAATAACTATACAAAGGAGCTTTTGGGAAAAGAGTAAAAAGACAGTACCGAACATCGTATCGGAGGTACCGCGAGAGAGTGTAACGTTTAATCCTTTAACGACTCTAGGTTTTTATTTCACCATATATTTCAGTTTAATTATTTAACTCCTGAACTTTTGCGGATCGGGTGTTTAATTTTTAACGTCGAGTCTTTTGCATATATTTATTGAGGTTTGTTGTAGTGCTGATCAGAAAATAAAATAAAGTAAGTATAGTTTAATTTATTTACACTCTAGCATTTACAAATAATTCATTCCATAGTGATCAATCAGTGTTTTTACTTACCTATTTACCTTATAAAACTTGATTTTTTTGTAAACTTAAGTAAAAATGTTTTGGCATAATTACCTAAATATTATGAATATCTTTTTACAGATGGTATAATATATGTTACGGATACAATCTGCATGTTCCTAATATTTGTTCTTGATTTGTGTTTCTGGGCCCGTTTGTGGTTTTGGTTAATTTTAATTAGATATAGAAAACATTCAACTCTTACTTGGGAAATGCCAACAGTACGCATACACGTACACCTTAAGAGCTAACACTAGTGACGCGTCCACCATTTCGTCTTTTGATCAATATTTCGGTACTTTCATCGTTTTATTTAAAACTCGGCCAAGTATCCCTCTTAGGAGAACAATTACCTATTTTTTACGTTAAAAAAGGTTGGATTTATAAATTAATAAAACCAAAAAAAGAAATATGCGCAAATTTGACAAACTTTCGTTTTATAATATGCTTTTATTAATTTTTCAATTATACTTTTTTTAACTTAAAACTGTCGTTAATTGTACTCCAAGGAGGGGGTATTTGGTCGACTTTTGGATGAAACGAAGAACTTACGAAATATTCTTCAGAAAACGAAATGGCGAAGGCGTCACTAGCGTTTGCTCTTAATGCTATCAGTAATGGTAAATACCAAGTAGACAGGTTTTAAAAATAAATTGCATAACAATAACTTAAAAAAGATAATACTAAAATTATTTTAATTTTTATTTAGGTATATCTTCAAAATTACGGACAAGGGATATTGATTGTAAAATCCCCTGTCAATATTTTCAAAGATAATTAGGGTTGGGTGTAAAAATTTGCATTTTATTGTTTTATTAAGTTGTTATAAACATAAATAAGATTAATTAAAAAATTATTAAATCATTTCTTTCATACTTCGTTTTTTGTAATTAATTTCGTCTGAACGTTAATTGTTAAAGTTGAAATTATGAGTTTTATCAAAGTAAACCGAAACGTAAACAAATAAAAATAATTTCTATTAACAATTGACATAAAACCCAGGAAAAAGTTATTATAAAAAACAAATATGTTTTTGAGGCTGATTATTTTTTATAGCTGACACTTTTTTATAGCTTTGTTGAAAACTCTCGTGGAAAAAATGTCGCTATTGCATTTAAAAATTGATACCGTTATGGACAAATTATCGGCAATAACTAAAATTTTATCTTTACAATCAGCCAGTATTCCATCAATTAATGATCAAACTATTAAAAGTTTATGTGAACATATTCCTGTATATACAGAGGAAGGCCTTTCATTGTTGGAAAATTGGTTAGACACTAAGAACAATAATTACAAAGTAATGGTAAGTAATGATATTTTTTTATAACCAACTTTCAATTTTTAATAAATAATATTCAAATTCTAAGAAGTATGTAAACCAATTAATTAATTGTGGTGTACCTACTTTAGGTTTAGTTGCCAGTACATATTTGGATAAATATAAAATCTTTAAGTTGCCCTGTTTTTTAAATCCAACTAAGAAAATTAATATTTAAGATTGAATTATGTTGAATAACAGTTGTATTGATTTTTGAAAAAAAAATATTATGTCGGTTCCAGGCTATTTAGCAACAACATTATTGTATTTTGGGATAAAACTAAAATATACAAAATTTTACTCAACTTCTTATTTACAGTTAGAATTTATGCTATGTACCTAATCTGAAATAATTGTAGCTCTCAAATTAATGTAAACTTTACTATACTATAAAATTATATGACTTTTACTGAGTTTCGTATATTTTAGATTTAAATCAAGCATGATCGCAAAATACGATTTTTAAATTTGAAAAGATAACTTTTGGTGTGTCCTTTCAGTCTATATACATATTCTGGGGGACACGCATATAATACCTACCTCAAATGTATTGTCAAATTTTATTTTTAGATATTGGAATTTAATCGAATTGAAGGGAATGGGATGTCACAGTCCAAAAGAAAAATTTTATATAAAGTGCTTTCTAATGAAGTGGCTCAACTTTATTCCTGGGAAAACAAAAGAAAAGTTTTAAAAAGCTAAAACTGTCAAATTTTATTCTAATAGGTACCTACCTACTTTCTACGTATATACAATATACATACCTAGCTAATAAGTTGAAATTAAAATCATCGTTTAAATTTTCTAATATAAGTTCATTGTTTTAGATGCGGTGACAATTCAGTTTAGAGAGGCTACAGAAACCGAAGTCATAAATGTTATTAAGATTTGGTTAGTTAAAGCCAAAGAAAAAATGAAGAATAATAAGGAGGTTAGATTTTGAAATAACTTGTAGATATCTATTAACACTTTTGTGATTCTGCTCATAGAGTTAATACTTTTTTAAATATTTTTATAATAAAGATATAATTAATTCTAATTCAGAATTCGAAGTTGCTTTTATATGAAAGTAATTAATTTGTTTCAGATGCCCGCAGAAAATACAAAAGAAGATGATATTTTATAAACAAAAATACCATAATAATATCATGATTTTAAATAATTTGTTAAATAAAAAATAAAATTAATAAGAACCATATTTTGCTATACTGCTGCATTTGCTGGAAAAGCAATAAGCTTTAATAACAATTTAATAAAATATTACAAAAAAATAAGAAACGTTGTTTCAGTTCAGATGATACCAACCAAAATTTAGGCGTGACTGATGATCTGTATCTATCTGTAAAAATGTCAAACTATCGAAAAGTGTTTTAAGTTACGTGTTAAGTTATTACGTTTTAGATTTTGGAAAATGTAGATTTTGCAGCTGCAGGCAACTTTCTAAAATAGCCTGTTTACGTTAGGTGCAATGACTGCATGCAACTTCATGCGATGCAATTAAATAGTCGTTTTTAAATGGATAAATTGAAACTGACTGAAAAGTCTTCAAAGCGCATGCTTACAGGCAATTTTACTTGCAATTGCACCTAATGTAAACATACTTTCTTAAAAGTGACCTGTTGATGCTGTTTTCATATTCAATTATCTATAAAGAATAAGAGATATACTCGAAGTACATCCGGGGGCGGAACCAGAATAAGTATGTAAACGAAGTGGGAGGTCGATAATAAAAAATTGCTAAAAAAGTACAAAATCATATCAAATTTAAATAGTAAGCATAAGCTTTTTAACCAACTTTTGAGGCTCTGGGGCGGGGGGCGGGGGGCGAGCCCCCCCTAGATCTTTCACCGCTTACATCTATGACATGTAAAGAATATGCTAGGAATATTATGCATGTTCATAATATATGAAAGGAATATCATGCTAAAAATTAACATTGTCTTAGAACATGCTAAGGAGGTGCTAAGCATGTCTTTGCTTTAGGCACGTTTTTCGCATGTGATTAGAATATCTTTAATGACGTGAATATCACTTCTTCAGCACATGAAGAGGGTGGAACGTAATCTATTCCTAGAACATTCCTGACACGTGCTCAATGAAAAAAAATAATATTCCTGTCATGTGCCGCGTACCTTAAATTATATTCATAGTACATGATAAGGATGTAAAAATGTTATCTGGGTTGTGATTGATTTGTAATTGTTTATTACTAAATAAATTCTATTGGAATAAAAATACAAATTTACACCTATTTTTATTTTACCCGTAAAACACAAAAAATGAAATGGTAAGGGCATTGTAACAAAAAAAAGGATCTTTAAGTTTTTGACAAATCAATGCCAAAGAAGATATATATATTATAAACGAAGATGTAAATGTGTTGGCGTATTTTGAAGCATTTCGCGAAAACTCTACAAGAGATTGTGTGAAAGATCTTGGAGAATGTTTGGGAACTATTCATAACATATTAAAAAAGTACAAGTACGTACCCTACAAGTAGACCAACATACAGACTTTATTACCAGGTGACCAAGAAAGATGTATGGAATTTTGTCGGTGGCTTATTAATACTGCAAATGATAATCCAAATATTTTGCGCCTAATTTTGTGGAGTGATGAATCTAATTTCAGTAATAGGGGCATGTTTAATAGAAAAAACCGACATTACTGGAGTCGCGAAAATCTTATGCGTTACCACCCTGGTAATCCGCAAAGGCGTTTTAGCATAAATATATGGTGTGGTCTTATCGGTTCAAAAATAGTTGGACCTGTATTTTATGAAGGTACCCTGACAGGCGAACGCTATGTACAACTATTAAGAAAACCCAATGGAGGACTTTTTAGATGCTGTTAATTTAGCAGAACGGCAAGAAATATTTTTTCAGCAAGATGGTGCGCCGCCACTTAATACCTATGTTGTTGCCAATCTGCTTGCCGAACTATTTGGACAACGTTGGTTAGCTACACGCGGACCAATTTTATGGCCACCGCGATCACCAGATATTAGGACCTACTCCCCTCGATTTTTATCTTTGGGGGTTTTTGAAAAACGAAATTTACAATAAAAAATATAATAATGTTAATGAACTGCAAGAATCCATTATTAACACTATTAATATAATATTGATGGGCTAATCATTTTGAAGGCTACGAGAAAAGTTTTAAAGTGTGCCCAAAAGTGTGTAGAAGTAGAAGGGGAGTTGTTCGAGCACTTAATGTAAAGTTATATTATTTTATTTCTGTTAATGGCAACTAAAATCTATTTTTTTTTAAATTACATCAAAAATTTTATTATTATTATAAATATTAAAAAATAAATAAATAATAAATTATAAGTTTATAATCAAAACTACTTATTAATTTTGTTTTTGTGATGGTCGTCTGTCGATAAGATATCGAGATAGGCCTTTAATATGGTGCACGGCCGCCTGCGGTTATAAATTGAAAATTTTATTAAAATGTGAATATCTCTGTTATTGTTGAGTTTAGCGATATGTAGTAAAAGATAAATTTTAATTAGAATTTTACTCTGTATCAAGCAGTTATAGCCAAAATGCCTCATTCCATTAAAGAAAAATACATCTGTGTTGTCACGTGATCCTGATATTCATTTTTTTTTTGGTCATCGCCATACTTATCAGCAGAAAAAAATGCTACTTCTCTGTTAATTTAACCGTCGTCGGCGTCGTCGTATCTCTTATAATAAGAAAGTTAGCAATAGTGCCGACTTCATTTTGAAGAGGCTGTATGGGTCATAATTAGCCCAATGTCTGATCGCCATAAACATTGGGTAGCCAATGTTGGACCAATTTCGTTATTACTTCATTGGCCCGACGTTTGCTTATAAGGACATTGGTCCATTATATAGATGCATTTTATTTGATATGCAGAGATAAAAAAAATCTGTTTCCATCACATTTTGATACTTACCAATGTTTTGCATTTTGTCATAGGTATATTATTATTTTTTGTTATTTAAAGTTAATCAAAAATATAAATTTCTAAAATGGACAGATATTTCATCGAAGCATTATTTCCATGTGTACCCAAATTACTTGGATCAATAAAACGTACTTTTACGAGCCAGACTAAAATATTTTGATTTTAAAGCGTTTACAACATCAATTTTTTTTAAAATAGCCGGTCAAGAGCGAATGGTTTCTTTACTTTCTTCAAAACAACACAAAGTCGGCGTCTCGTCAGTACCTATTTAATTAAAAGGTGATATGTTTCGCCCTATAGTATGGGCATCATCAGACCTAAAAAGTGTTTAACATAAAACATTCAATAGAAAAAACCCCTAAATTTTTCTTACCTAACATTTAAACACAAAATTAAAAGTTAATAAATAATTACACACATTATCAACTGATATTAATTGTTGGATTGTGAATCTAAAATGGAAGAAAGTGATGGTAAGTGCATATAACGTATAATATACGAATTATAAGTTAACTTTAAAGTAATTTTATTATTTTGAATGTGAAGTAGCTTCTTTCTTGTTAAGCTTTTTCCTTCCTTCCGATCCGCCATAACTCACAGTGACTCACACTCTCCTTAAATAATTTTTTTGTTGAGAATTTCAAGAGCAAGATTCTTACTGATGAACATACCTATATATATTTTCATTTAGATTGCTTAATAAAAATAATTGTTAGTTGTTTCAATTTAATTTGTTTACCTGTACCCAAGGGTGGTTATAACTCCTCAAAAACTCCTGATTTTAGAGAAGTTAACCACCCCTCGACTTCTACGACGTTAAATGGAAAAAATACAATTTTTAACAATGATAATGAGTATTTTAGGAGCTGTAAGAAAAATACCTTTTTGTAAAGGAGCCTGTCAACGAGAGGTAGAAGAGAAAATATGGTTGACAAATGCAGATGATAGAGGGATGACGAGTCCAAAAAAAAAGCACGGCTCAAGTGGTAAACTGACAGTTTAAGTTTATATTGAAACGACTTTTCTTGAGTATTCTTACACGGCTATAGTGTAGTTAAAAATTGTTTAAATTATACATAAATATATTATTTAGCTTCTCTCTTACAAGATGGCGGCGAATCATGATGACGATTTAGACGATCCCGTTATAAACGCGAAAAATGTGTGCTCAAGCTGTAAAAAATCACAAAAAGGTGAATTAAAATGTGCCAAATATGATAAACAATACCATCCAGCATGTTTAGTGCGGTTAAAAGGAGCTAAAGTGGTCGGATACAACCAAATACTGTGTCCCGCGTGCCGCGTGCTCCTATTGGGACGTCAACGGCGACAACATAGAAATCCTCTTGAAAGAAAACGAATTATTAAACAAACTACTCCTCCAAATGATGAACAACCAAGACCTACTACGGGGCAGATTAACAGATATGGAAGATCAGATGGCCAAATTAACAAAACAATTGCATAACCTAGACCAGCAAAAAAAAGGTAAACAATCAAATCACTCCACTTCCCGTGGTCCACTTGCCCCCACCAATCGCGTCTTCGTCTTCAGTAGCAGCGAAATTGACATTAGCACAGAGGAGATGTAGGCAACGCACGGCATCTACTAAGGCGACAACGCCGGCGCCATCTCCACGAAATGGTCTGACATTAGACGCGAGTGTGGGTACTAGCCAAAACAACACTACAGGTGGCTTACTTATGGCCACTTGCACCGTAACGCGTTTGTGTGCGAGTGGTTTAAATTTTAACAGTAGCTTACAATTCATTTTTGACTTGCACCGTGAGTTAAGCCAAGTTTAAATGGCTTTAAACTACTATTAAAATAAACCCCCAATTTCGGCGGCTAAAATGCATTTAAACAATAAGTTTACATGGTTCTAACCTAAAAAAAGTGTTGCCATAAAAATATAAAAACTTTTTTCGTATTTCGGGTGCTATTTCCGTTTTTTTTTTGTAACGAGATGGATATTTTCGAAGAAGTTTTGCTGGAAGATGATCTGGATATCCTAGACATAATAGATATGGGATTTCCAAGACGGATATCCCTGTTTAAAATATACGATATAAAACGATAAAAAACAATATAGATCGTATCCAAATTAATCGTTTTCTATGCGTGACCACGATTGAAAATTATTTGCCGATGAAATCTCTATCCGTTTTAATTGTATTGTATCTACATTTTTGCTTTCTATCGTATTTAATCGTGTAAAAGTATATTGAAATCTAATACCGTTTAATTGGTTGCTCAGGTTAATCGTATTATAATTGTAAAACCCGACCCAGATTCAATGTTATTCTATTTCCAATCTGTTTGGATTCGTTATTAACATAATTATTTTAATATGTTTCTATATGCTATAAAGGCATAAACAATCTAATAGTTTTTAATCGTGATTTTAATATCGACATTTAATCTGTTTTTAAATACACTATGATTTATATCATTTTCTATTGTATTAAGGACGTACAATTCTAGTATGCTTTTAAACGGAATAAACATTTAATTCCCTATCCATTCCTATCATGTTTTTAGTATTTATAATGAATATGTTTTAAATCGCACTTCAATTTCAATTGTTTTCTATTGTATTACAGCCGTAAATTTTTAATATGTTTTTATATGAAATTAACATTTTTCCCCCTATTCGTTTCTATCGTGTTTTTAATACTCATAATGAATCAGTTTTGAAAAGCAGTACAATTTCTATCGTTTTCTATTGTATTACAGTCGTTTAATTCTAATATGTTTTTATACAGAATAGACATTTTTTAATACCCTATCCATTTCTATCGTGTTTTAATACGTATAATGAATTTCTTTTAAAAAGCAGTACAATTTCTATTGTTTTCTATTGTATTACAGTCGTACAATTCTAATATGTTTTTATAAGAAATTAACATTTTTTACCCTATCCGTTTCTATCGTGATATTAATAATTATAATAAATCTGTTTTAAAAAGCAGTACAATTTCTATCGTTTTCTATTGTATTACAGTCATACAATTCTAATATGTTTTTATAAGAAATTAACATTTTTTACTCTATCCGTTTCTATCGTGATATTAATAATTATAATAAATCTGTTTTAAAAAGTAGACCAATTTCTATAGTTTTCTATTGTATTGCAGTCGTACAATTCTAATATGTTTTTATAGGAAATTAACATTTTTTACCCTATCCGTTTCTATCGTGATATTAATAATTATAATAAATCTGTTTTAAAAAGCAGAACAATTTCTATCGTTTTCTATTGTATTACAGTCGTAAAATTCTAATATGTTTTTATAGGAAATTAACATATTTTACCCTATCCGTTTCTATCGTGATATTAATAATTATAATAAATCTGTTTTAAAAAGCAGTACAATTTCTATCGTTTTCTATTGTATTACAGTCGTACAACTCTAATATGTTTCTATAAGAAATTAACATTTTTTACCCTATCCGTTTCTATCGTGATATTATTAATTATAATAAATCTGTTTTAAAAAGCAGAACAATTTCTATCGTTTTCTATTGTATTACAGTCGTACAATTATAATATGTTTTTATAGGAAATTAACATTTTTTACCCTATCTGTTTCTATCGTGATATTAATAATTATAATAAATCTGTTTTAAAAAGCAGAACAATTTCTATCGTTTTCTATTGTATTACAGTCGTACAACTCTAATATGTTTCTATAAGAAATTAACATTTTTTACCCTATCCGTTTCTATCGTGATATTATTAATTATAGTAAATCTGTTTTAAAAAGCAGAACAATTTCTATCGTTTTCTATTGTATTACAGTCGTACAATTCTAATATGTTTTTATAGGAAATTAACATTTTTTACCCTATCCGTTTCTATCGTGATATTAATAATTATAATAAATCTGTTTTAAAAAGCAGAACAATTTCTATCGTTTTCTATTGTATTACAGTCGTACAATTCTAATATGTTTTTATAGGAAATTAACATTTTTTACCCTATCCGTTTCTATCGTGATATTAATAATTATAATAAATCTGTTTTAAAAAGCAGAACAATTTCTATCGTTTTCTATTGTATTACAGTCGTACAATTCTAATATGTTTTTATAGGAAATTAACATTTTTTACCCTATCCGTTTCTATCGTGATATTAAACATTATAATAAATCTGTTTTAAAAAGCAGAACAATTTCTATCGTTTTCTATTGTATTACAGTCGTACAATTCTAATATGTTTTTATAGGAAATTAACATTTTTTACCCTATCCGTTTCTATCGTGATATTAATAATTATAATAAATCTGTTTTAAAAAGCAGAACAATTTCTATCGTTTTCTATTGTATAACAGTCGTACAATTCTAATATGTTTTTATAGGAAATTAACATTTTTTACCCTATCCGTTTCTATCGTGATATTAATAATTATAATAAATCTGTTTTAAAAAGCAGAACAATTTCTATCGTTTTCTATTGTATTACAGTCGTACAATTCTAATATGTTTTTATAAGAAATTAACATTTTTTACCCTATCCGTTTCTATGGTGATATTAATAATTATAATAAATCTGTTTTAAAAAGCAGACCAATTTCTATCGTTTTCTATTGTATTGCAGTCGTACAATTCTAAAATGTTTTTATAGGAAATTAACATTTTTTACCCTATCCGTTTCTATCGTGATATTAATAATTATAATAAATCTGTTTTAAAAAGCAGAACAATTTCTATCGTTTTCTATTGTATTACAGTCGTACAATTCTAATATGTTTTTATAGGAAATTAACATATTTTACCCTATCCGTTTCTATCGTGATATTAATAATTATAATAAAACTGTTTTAAAAAGCAGTACAATTTCTATCGTTTTCTATTGTATTACAGTCGTACAACTCTAATATGTTTCTATAAGAAATTAACATTTTTTACCCTATCCGTTTCTATCGTGATATTATTAATTATAATAAATCTGTTTTAAAAAGCAGAACAATTTCTATCGTTTTCTATTGTATTACAGTCGTACAATTCTAATATGTTTTTATAGGAAATTAACATTTTTTACCCTATCCGTTTCTATCGTGATATTAATAATTATAATAAATCTGTTTTAAAAAGCAGAACAATTTCTATCGTTTTCTATTGTATTACAGTCGTACAATTCTAATATGTTTTTATAGGAAATTAACATTTTTTACCCTATCCGTTTCTATCGTGATATTAATAATTATAATAAATCTGTTTTAAAAAGCAGAACAATTTCTATCGGTTCTATTGTATTACAGTCGTACAATTCTAATATGTTTTTATAGGAAATTAACATATTTTTCCCTATCCGTTTCTATCGTGATATTAATAATTATAATAAATCTGTTTTAAAAAGCAGTACAATTTCTATCGTTTTCTATTGTATTACAGTCGAACAACTCTAATACATTTCTATAAGAAATTAACATTTTTTACCCTATCCGTTTCTGTCGTGATATTATTAATTATAATAAATCTGTTTTAAAAAGCAGAACAATTTCTATCGTTTTCTATTGTATTACAGTCGTTCAATTCTAATATGTTTTTATAGGAAATTAACATTTTTTACCCTATCCGTTTCTATCGTGATATTAATAATTATAATAAATCTGTTTTAAAAAGCAGAACAATTTCTATCGTTTTCTATTGTATTACAGTCGTACAATTCTAATATGTTTTTTTAGGAAATTAACATTTTTTACCCTATCCGTTTCTATCGTGATAATAATAATTATAATGAATTTGTATAAAAAAGCAGTGCAATTTCTATCGTTTTCTATTGTATTACAGTCGTATAATTCTAATATGTTTTCATACAGAACAGACATTTAATACCATATCCGTTTCTATTGTGTTTTTAATACTCATAATGAATAAGTTCTAAAAATTCCTATGCTTTTTAAAACATATTCATTATAAGTAATAAAAACACGATAGAAACGGATAAGGTTTTAAATTTCTATTCCGTATAAAAACATATTAGAATTGTACGACTGTAATACAATGGAAAACGATAGAAATTGTAAGAATACAATAGTTCCGGATAGGGTATTAAATGTTTATTCCATATAAAAACATATTAGAATTGTACGACCGTTATATAATGGAAAACGATAGAAATTATAGTGGTTTTCAAAACAGATTCACGATAAGTATTAAAAACACGATAGAAACGGATAGGGTTTTAAATGTATATTCTGTATAAAAGCATATTAACTAGAATTGTACAACTGTAATACACTAGACAACGATAGAAATTGTACTGCTTTTAAAAAAAAATTCACTATTACTGCTAAAAACTCTATAGAAACGGTTAGGGTATTAACTGGTTATTCCATATAAAAACATATTACAATAATTGTACAACTGTAATACAATGGAAAACGATAGAAATTCCACTGCTTTTTAAAACAGATCCAATATAAGTATTAAAAACACGATAGAAACAGATAAGATTTTAAATGTCTATTCCGTATAAAAACTTATTAGAATAGTGCGAGTGCAATACAATGGAAAACGACAAAAATTCGAATGCTTGTTAAAACAGATTCATTATAAGTATTAAAAACACGGTAGAAATGGATAAGGTTTGAAATGTCTATTCCGTATAAAAACATATTACAATTGTACGACTGTAATACAATGGAAAACGATAGAAATTCCACGCTTTTTAAAACAGATTCCATATAAGTATTAAAAACACGATAGAAACAGATAAGATTTCAAATGTATATTCCGTATAAAAACTTACTAGAACAGTGCGAGTGTAATACAATGAAAAACGATAGAAATTCTACTGCTTTTTAAAACAGATTCATTTTAAAACACGATAGGAATTAATAAGGTTTTAAATGTCTATTCCGTATAAAAACATATTAGAATTGTACGACTGTAATACAATAGAAAACGATAGAAATTGGTCTGCTTTTTAAAACAGATTTATTATAATTATTAATATCACGATAGAAACGGATAGGGTAAAAAATGTTAATTTCTTATAAAAACATATTAGAATTGTACGACTGTAATACAATAGAAAACGATAGAAATTGTTCTGCTTTTTAAAACAGATTTATTATAATTATTAATATCACGATAGAAACGGATAGGGTAAAAAATGTTAATTTCCTATAAAAACATATTAGAATTGTACGACTGTAATACAATAGAAAACGATAGAAATTAGTCTGCTTTTTAAAACAGATTCATTATAATTATTAATATCACGATAGAAACGGATAGGGTAAAAAATGTTAATTTCTTATAAAAACATATTAGAAGTGTACGACTGTAATACAATAGAAAACAATAGAAATTGTTCTGCTTTTTAAAACAGATTTATTATAATTATTAATATCACGATAGAAACGGATAGGGTAAAAAATGTTAATTTCCTATAAAAACATATTAGAATTGTACGACTGTAATACAATAGAAAACGATAGAAATTGGTCTGCTTTTTAAAACAGATTTATTATAATTATTAGTATCACGATAGAAACGGATAGGGTAAAAAATGTTAATTTCTTATAAAAACATATTAGAATTGTAGGTACGACTGTAATACAATAGAAAACGATAGAAATTGTACTGCTTTTTAAAACAGATTTATTATAATTATTAATAACATGATTGAAACGGATAGGGTAAAAATCGTTTATTTCTTATAAAAACATATTAGAATTGTACGACTGTAATACAATAGAAAACGATAGAGATTGTACTGCTTTTTAAAACTGATTTATTATAATTATTAAAAACACGATATAAACAGATAAAGTTTTAAATGTCTATTCCGTATAAAAACTTATTAAAATTGTCCTCTTATTTAAAATATTATATATTTAAATAGTTATAACTCATTCGCTATTTAAAGCGCGAAAATTTCAAATTTAAATAAATTCAGAAACAATGACTCATCAATCCTTGTTTCCGCTTTTGACTTCCGTTCATCGTTCGGTGAGTTCGTTCGGGCCCAATCGGTTCGGGTTCGGGCCCAACCCAAGCTGAGTCCGCCATTTTCCTGTTGATAGTCGTCGGGTATGTAGTGTTTAAAGTTTTAATAAGAACAAACTGTGATTTTTTATTATCTTGTTGCCTTTTTTGCATCGAAGCTATAAATAGGTAAGAAGAAAGTCATTTTTGGTTATTGTATATTGTTTTAATACATTTTTAAGCTAGGGGTAGGTATATTTTATTAAATTTTAATATTTTACACAGACTAATACAAAATGTCCACGTGTTTAAATTTGAAATACAATTTATTTCACGAACACCACGGCAAAACTGATGATTTTTTCAATAATGATGAATTTCTGGGCGAAGATTTACTAATTTAAAAACGATTTTGGCTTTATTGCAAATCAACACAACGTTTCTGGCTAAAATCTATAGGTATTTACCGATATTATATCTTAAAAGTGCGCATGTGTATAAAGGCATTTATACCCATTTCTGACGATAATTAAGAAAAAAATAAAACTGGTTATGTTTCATGCAGTTTGGTACTTTTCCCCTGATTTTCCTTCTTTGTTGGTGCTAAAAATAACAAATACCTATATAGTCAAAATCACGTAAAGTTTTAACGCGTTTAGGTTAGGTTCTGTCATATTTGACATATATTGCACACAATTTATGTCAAATATGACAGAACCTAACCTAAACGCGTTAAAACTTTTCGTGATTTTGACTATAGCGTTATTCGGTTCCTCCAACACGTGTAGTAGTTTGGCATGTTGCCGTGTAGCGTGTAGTAGGTACCTATAGGCTATATTTTACCAATTTTGGAGTGTTCTGTTCATATAATTAATACATACGATGTCTGGAAGCACAACTAGTATCCAGTTTGTCGGAGGGACCTTCCAGTAATTTTCAAGGTCACACAATTTTTTTAAGTGCTATGCTAAAGGTAGGTATATCGTAATTAAAAAAAAATTGTTCTCCAAGTAAGCCTGGAAAAAGTTACGCTAATATATGACAGGAATTATTTTAAATAGTGGTAAATTATGCCTATACAGGGTGGCCCTTTAGTGTGGCAAAGTACAATAGCTCCGTTACTATTTCAAATACATTAAAAATATTAATACAAAAGTTGAAGGGCAGTAAGTGACTTATAACGTAAAATTATTTTTAACTCTATAGGGTGACTCAAAAAAGCGGAACAAGAAAAAATGTACTTTTTTCAAATGGAACACCCTGTATATTTTTTCATTTTTAAATTCTACATAGAATTATAATTATTTTTTATTAAATACATTATTAGTCTATACTTTATAGTTTCCGAGATATTGACTCTTGAAAAGTGACATTTTTGAACTTTGACAGCTTCTAACTTTCTAACAGTACGTCTTAGAGCAAAACGGCTTAGATGTCCCTATCTTCAATTTTTATTATCTTCCCAAAAAAATCAACTTCCAGTTAAACCGGAACAACTATATTTCCTGCTTTCGAGTAACATCCGGTTTAACCGGAAGTTGATTTTTTTGGGAAGATAATAAAAATTAAAGATAGGGACATGTAAGCCGTTTTGCTCTAAGACGTACTGTTAGAAAGCTAGAAGCTGTCAAAGTTCAAAAATGTCACTTTTCAAGAGTCAATATCTCGGAAACTATAAAGTATAGACTAATAATGTATTTAATAAAAAATAATTATAATTTTATGTGGAATTTAAAAATGAAAAAATATACAGGGTGTTCCATTTGAAAAAAGTACATTTTTTATTGTTCCACTTTTTTGAGCCACCCTATAGAGTTAAAAATAATTTTACGTTATAAGTCACTTACTGCCCTTCAACTTTTGTATTAATATTTTTAATGTATTTGAAATAGTAACGGAGCTATTGTACTTTGCCACACTAAAGGGCCACCCTGTATATATACAGTGTGGTTGTTTAAGTGTGCAACATATGGGCATTTTTTTAATTACCGATTTCTCAGAAAATTTTATTCTTGATAAAAGTTGGTGTATGTTCGATTATCATATTAGGTGCACTTGGAATGGTTGCAAGTCAAACGGCGTACAGGGTAGGCCAAAAAATATAAAACTTGTACAAGAATAAAGTTTTTTAATAAACATTGAAAAAAAAATTTTACACTTTAAATGATAGTTTTTTAGTTAGCATATTATCATTACTAATGTTTTATCTTGTTAAAAAGAATTTTTAGGATATTTTAAAGTTGTGTTTAATATCGCTGCAACAAACATGAAGTTTGTGATTCCTTAATAAATTAAAAATTCAAGTAAATTTTACGAATGTGCTTGAATTGGAACAAAGGTATGTGAAATTGATTTTATTTTGAATAATTTATGAAGGTCGTTATGGAGAATATAAAAAAAAAATTTTTTGGGAAATTATTGTTTTTTAAGAAATATATATATATTTATTTTAGGAGGTCACGTTTTTGAATTTATGCATAACTTTTAATTCTAAACAACTTTTCTTAATAACATTTTGCTGAATTTTCTGAAATAGGGGTACTTTATTCTTGTACAAGTTTTATATTTTTTGGCCTACCCTGTACGCCGTTGGACTTGCAACCATTCCAAGTGCACCTAATATGATTATCGAACATGCAACAACTTTTATCAAAAATAAAATTTTCTGAGAAATCGGTAATAAAAAAATGCCCATATGTTGCACACTTAAACAACCACACTGTATATTGCAAAGCCAACTTTTAGGACGATTTTTTTTTATCGTACGATTTTTTCATTGAATATTTTTACTGTCAGAAAGCATGAAGGCAAACAAACCTATGAGAGTAGGTGAAGGTCATATAAGTGCTGTCTTATTTCTTACTGTTTTTGGTTTTATTAGAATTATTACATTAAATGGAGCATTCCCCAATTTCTCGGGATATTTTCGGTCTTTTTCTGTTTTATGCCCCACGGTAAGAATTATCCTAATTTTCTTAAGAGAACATAATTGAACTGGAGACAATAGAATACAGTATAGCCTGTTAATGACTGTTTACACAGGGTCTTTCCTATCGAATGCACTTTTTTGCTTTATTTCTTAAAAAATAAAATGATCCTAAGATATCTACCGGGTGTCCCAAAATACAAAAGGTATAAGAATAAAATAATTGAGTTATATTCAAATTTAAAAATTTTGGACAAATATATTTAACTTAAAGAAATAGTCCATAGGTACTTTAAGTGGAGTGTAAATTTGAAAGGAGAGAAATAAGACACTTTAAGTCTTCCTCCACTGGTATATTAAAATAAAGTTTTATGAAAGGGTAAATTCTCTACATGTACATGTTTCGAATCAGGAGAATCGAATAAGTAATATAGGAAATAAAATAAGTGCGAACAGTCCAAACGGAGCTATAAGATGATGGAAAGAACAAGTTAAGTGTTTGGAGAAACTTCAAACATAATGAGAGGCCATTTGTTAAGTATAAGCAGAAACAAAGTTAGAAAGTTATCACAGCAGCAAATTATGTGTCAATGTAGAAGTATTTGTAATTAAGAGAGAAAGAAGCTGATTGTTGTAACGGAGGAACGGAAATAATTGAGTAAAATAAAGGGTCGATTCAATTGACCAATTAAAGGGACTGATAAAGAAATTATTTTGTTTGAGATCACATATTAGTGAAACTGCACCGTAAGTGTGAGGAGAGAAAAATATATATAAGAAAATTTGAACGCGCGCGCGCGCGCGACAGGAGTGAAGATTATGAAGAATATAGGTAGTCGTAAACGGTATACGCACGGGGACAATTGTCGCGAGGGGTGCGGCTCGTTGCCTTACAAAATTATTAGTTTTTTTTCTGTGTGGGTGACTAGCTGTATTTTGATGGAGTACAAGAAAAGTTGAAAGTTGGGAGGCCACCTTTAAATTAAGAAGAAATACGCTAATGCAAATTTGGGCAAAATTTTTGATGATTTTCCATGTCAATTGAATACGTACAGGCATTAAATTGGTAAGTTTTGTTTGTATAATCTTACACATATAGGTACCTACTTGTTTTTATGCATATTTCGATAAATCATTTATTTGTGTATTTTTAGATAGAGGCAGTTTTTAACAAAAGGTTTCCTTATTGTAAATATATATCTACTAGTAGAGAGTTTGTGCAGGAATATAGCAGAGTTGAAAGAACGAAAAATCAGTGGATATGGCCTTGAAGAAAATATTGGAAAGTTAAAATGTTTCATTTTGTACTTATATAAAAGGTTTGCATATTATACAGGTTTTATAATAATAATTGTGATTCAAAACTAATGAAATAATTATTTTTAGACATTACTGCTAAGGCACTACTGATGTTACCATTCCATATTTATTCAGCCCCATAACCATTAAAAATGCCCGAAATGCTTGCCTATAGAGACCAAGCAGGAGTGAGGTGCAAGATAGCTTTTTCTTTAACGCAGAGGTAAATATTAACTACTATATTGGCTATGCTTGAACTAAAAATCATACATACATACATACATAACCTTATAGTAAACTGAATGCTTAATGGGAGGCTGAACTGGTAGTAGTCTAAACTTTTTTTTAACATTTTAAAGTATGAACGTTTTATTAAAATTTCATAATTGCAGCCGTGCATACATTGGTGTTATGGTGACAAACACCGAGAAGTTGTCTTATTCTTGACTTCGCTTGGTTTCTCCCTGGTGCTTCATTTCCAGAATTTTTGTTTAGCCCTATTGTAATTATTTAATCAACATTTTCCGTTCCAGAATGATCATCTCACAGAAAAAATGAAGGCAAAATGTGAGAAGCTACAACAGTTTAACCTAACTGTCAGCCGTTCGGAGTCATAGTGGGAAAATCATAATAATTATCATTATTCTTATTATGTGCATATATAGTCCTGTTTTTGTTATTTCATGTTATAAATAAGTTTCTATAATTTTTTTTCTTTTATAGCCTGGTGGGGTATAATTATTTTTTCTTCCTTGTCTGATTTATATTTATAGAAAAGGTTTGTAAAATGAAACTTTTACTATTATTAGGTGCTTTAAGTTCCTGTTGTTTAATGTTATAACTTTCATATAAATCGTTTTTTGTATAACCTGTATTAATATTTAGTTCTAGTCTTATTTTTTTATATAAAAAAATGTTTATTTCATTTAGCGTTTTCCTTTTATTCCTATACCCTATATTTAAACATTATCCTTACGGCAATAATATTACTACATGCTTAATGTACTCTATTTTATTAGCCCCTAAATTGTCTTTTTTATTGCAGCAAATTTTATTTTGGTTTTACCCTGGGTTAAAGTGCGCCTGTGTCACAAATTCGAGTGCATGTACGGGAACCTTGAAAATTGTTAAAAATACATCATAGTGCAAAGTTGCTCACATAAAACGTTTTAATTACAACTGAAGGAAATCATTTAAATAGCAGATGACTACCACAATAAAAACTGATAGGATTACTCACCACTGTAACATATGGAAACGCATTAAAATGGCAGACGGCTACCACGATAGAAAGGGATAGAATTACTTACCACTGTAATATATAGGAACGCATTAGAATGGCAGACTACTATTACGATAGAAACGGATAGGGTTCCTTACCACTGTACCATATACAAACACATAAGAATAACTGATGACCAACACGATAGAAACAGATAAGATAGTGAAAATATATTTTTTAATATACAGATTGGAATAGCAAATGTCTACCAAGATAGAAACGGATAGGATTACCAACCACTGTAGCACATAAGAATAACTGATGACCAGCACGATAGATACGGATAGGATTACCCACCACTGTAACATATAGAAACGCGTTGGAATAACTGATGTTCAACACGATAGAAACAGATAAGATAGCGATAATATAAGTTTTAAATATATAGATTGGAATAGCATCAGATAGGTATCTACTACGATAGAAACTGATAGAATTACCCACCACTGTAACATATAGAAACGCATTAGAATAACTGATGGCCAACACGATAGAAACAGATAAGACAGTGATAATATATTTTTTAATATATAGATTAGAATAGCAGATGGCTACCACGATAGGAACGGATTAGACCACCCACTACTGTAACATATAGAAACGCATAAGAATACGATAGAAACAGATAGGATAGTGATAATGTATTTTTTAATATATAGATTATAATAGCAGATGGCTACCATAATAGAAACATATACGATTACTCACCACTTTAACATATAGAAACGCATTAGAACGACAGATGATTACTACGATAGAAACGGATAGGATTACTTACCACTTTAACATATAGAAACGCATTAGAACGACAGATGATTACTACGATAGAAACGGATAGGATTACTCACCACTATAACATATAGAAACGCATTAGAATGGCAGACGGCTACCACGATAGAAACTGATAGGATATAGGAACGTATTAGAGTGGCAGACTACTACCACGATAGAAACGGATAGGATTACTTACCACTGTAACATATAGGAACGCATTAGAATGGCAGACTACTATTACGATAAAAACGGATAGGGTTACTTACCACTGTACCATATAGAAACACATAAGAATAACTGATGACCAACACGATAAAAACAGATAAGATAGTGATAACATATTTTTTAATATACAGATTGGAATAGCAAATGTCTACCACGATAGAAACGGATAGGATTACCAACCACTGTAGCACATAAGAATAACTGATGACCAGCACGATAGATACGGATAGGATTACCCACCACTGTAACCTATAGAAACGCGTTGGAATAACTGATGTTCAACACGATAGAAACAGATAAGATAGTGATAATATAAGTTTTAAATATATAGATTGGAATAGCATCAGATAGGTATCTACTACGATAGAAACTGATAGGATTACCCACCACTGTAACATATAGAAAAGCATTAGAATAACTGATGGCCAACACGATAGAAACAGATAAGACAGTAATAATATATAGATTAGAATAGCAGATGGCTACCACGATAGAAACGGATTGGACCACCCACTACTGTAACATATAGAAACGCATAAGAATACGATAGAAACAGATAGGATAGTGATAATGTATTTTTTAATATATAGATTATAATAGCAGATGGCTACCATAATAGAAACGCATTAGAATGGCAGACGGCTACCACGATAGAAACTGATAGGATTACTTACCCCTGTAACATATAGAAACGCATTAGAGTGGCAGACTACTACCACGATAGAAACGGATAGGATTACCCACCACTGTAACATATAGAAACGCGTTGGAATAACTGATGTTCAACACGATAGAAACAGATAAGATAGTGATAATATAGTAGTAGTAGTAGTAGTAGTAGGGGAGGCTTAGCGCCAAGCAAGTAGGCCAGTGCGACCCTTTTTGCCAACCCCATTTTACGTCTGGGTAATGTCAGCCAGACGGGACCTACAGTTTTACGTGGGTTCCGAACCACAGTGTGTGTGGTGTGTAGTGATAATATAAGTTTTAAATATATAGATTGGAATAGCATCAGATAGGTATCTACTACTATAGAAACTGATAGGATTACCCACCACTGTAACATATAGAAACGCATTAGAATAACTGATGGCCAACACGATAGAAACAGATAAGACAGTAATAATATATTTTTTAATATATAGATTAGAATAGCAGATGGCTACCACGATAGAAACGGATTGGACCACCCACTACTGTAACATATAGAAACGCATAAGAATACGATAGAAACAGATAGGATAGTGATAATGTATTTTTTAATATATAGTTTATAATAGCAGATGGCTACCATAATAGAAACATATACGATTGCTCACCACTTTAACATATAGAAACGCATTAGAACGACAGATGATTATTACGATAGAAACGGATAGGATTACTCACCACTGTAACATATAGAAACGCATTAGAATGGCAGACGGCTACCACGATAGAAACGGATAGGATTACTTACCCCTGTAACATATAGAAACGCATTAGAGTGGCAGACTACTACCACGATAGAAACGAATAGGATTACTTACCACTGTAACATATAGGAACGCATTGGAATGGCAGACTACTATTACGATAGAAACGGATAGGGTTACTTACCACTGTACCATATAGAAACACATAAGAATAACTGATGACCAACACGATAAAAACAGATAAGATGGTGATAACATATTTATTAATATACAGATTGGAATAGCAAATGTCTACCACGATAGAAACGAATAGGATTACCAACCACTGTAGCACATAAGAATAACTGATGACCAGCACGATAGATACGGATAGGATTACCCACCACTGTAACATATAAGAAACGCGTTGGAATAACTGATGTTCAACACGATAGAAACAGATAAGATAGTGATAATATAAGTTTTAAATATATAGATTGGAATAGCATCAGATAGGTATCTACTACGATAGAAACTGATAGGATTACCCACCACTGTAACATATAGAAACGCATTAGAATAACTGATGGCCAACACGATAGAAACAGATAAGACAGTGATAATATATTTTTTAATATATAGATTAGAATAGCAAATGGCTACCACGATAGGAACGGATTGGACCACCCACTACTGTAACATATAGAAACGCATAAGAATACGATAGAAACAGATAGGATATAGTGATAATGTATTTTTTAATATATAGATTATAATAGCAGATGGCTACCATAATAGAAACATATAGGATTACTCACCACTTTAACATATAGAAACGCATTAGAACGACAGATTATTACTACGATAGAAACGGATAGGATTACTCACCACTGTAACATATAGAAACGCATTAGAATGGCAGACGGCTACCACGATAGAAACTGATAGGATTACTTACCCCTGTAACATATAGGAACGCATTAGAGTGGCAGACTACTACCACGATAGAAACGGATAGGATTACTTACCACTGTAACATATAGGAACGCATTAGAATGGCAGACTGCTACCACGATAGAAACGGATAGGATTACTCACCACTGTAACATATAGAAACGCATTAAAATGGCAGACGGCTACCACTATAGAAACGGATAGGATTACTCACCACTGTAACATATAGAAACGCATTAGAATGGCAGACGGCTACCACGATGGAAACGGATAGGATTACTCACCCCTGTACCATATAGAAACGCATTAGAATGGCAGACGGCTTCCACGATAAAAACTGATAGAATTACTTACCACTGTAACATATAGAAAGGCATTAGAATGGCAGACTACTTCCAAGATAGAAACGGATAGGAATACTCACCACTATAACATATAGAAACGCATTAGAATGGAAGGCTGCTACCACGATAGAAACGGATAGGATCACTTACCACTTACTTCTTACATATAGAAACGCATTAGAATGGCAGACGGCTACCACTATAGAAACGGATAGGATTACTCACCACTGTAACATATAAAAACGCATTAAAATGTCAGGCGGCTACCATGATAGAAACTGATAGGATTACTCACCACTGTACCATATAGAAACGCATTAGAATAGCAGACGGCTACCACGATAGAAACATATACGGATTCCGGATTCAAAAAACGGATAGGATTACACATGGAAACTGATAAGTTGTTCATGAGGTTAAATACAATTAAAACGTATACACTTGACCGCGTATAGTTTGGGATAAGAAACGATTTAAAGTATTTACCTTTATTGCATTTAGAAACGATAGATTCTCATTCTGAAAAAACGGACATTTCACCTGATATTCCGTATCCAAAAAACTGATAGGAAACGATAAATATTTTTTTTATCGTTTTCTATCTGAAATTTTAAACAGGGATATGACAGAGCAGACCAGTTTAATGATTTGGACAACTTCACTTTTTTTAATAGATTCCGCCTGTTAAAGTCTACAAATTTTTTCTCTTCTATTTTGCTATCAGCCACCTTTTTTCAAAGTTCTTTCTTTTTATTTTCATAAAATCTTTTTATTGAATCTTTTGTTCTATAATTATTTGCCGGAGATGTGGCATTAAATTCAGTTGTTACCTTCACCCAAGCCGTGTTATTTTCAAAATTGGTATTTTTGTCTGTTTCTTTATTTTTAATAATGGTTTTGTATTTTGCAATTATATTAATAAGGTGGGATTTTTCGTTGGAGGAAAAATTTGATGATCTCGCCCGTTTTACACCTGGTTCTGCATCCATCACAAAATAATATAATAATATGTAAAAATACCACGAAATTTGTCCAAACAAAAACTGGGGGTCAGAAAAAAACACTGGAAAAAACAAATGCCATGCCATAACCCCAAATTATACTATTTGAAGTTAGGTGTTTATACCAACCCAACGACAATTTCCTAGATCAGTACGTTAAATTTAACCAGGCACTCTTAATGTACGCTGCAAGTGGTTGTGATTTAATTCACTGTTAGATTTTAACTTGTCAGTTAATTTAACTGATAAGTTAGACAAAACTGTGCAAGTAGGCATAACCAAATCCTGGAGGGAAGTGGCCAAAAACCTAGCAGCAGCAGCACAAACTGGACAAAAATCTAACACTGATGAAAAAAAAGAAGAGAATCTCGGTTCTAACCAAGAAAATGTCTTCCAATTTCAAAGACAACAAAATCGAAAACAATATAAAAAACGACTGGGAAACGCACAAACATCACCCGAAAACCAAGCAAATGGTTTTTCTGGAGCAGATAGGAAGGTCTGGATCTACTTGAACCGAGTCAAAACACACTCTACTGAAAAAATTATTGTGCATGGATTATATCAAAAAGAAACCAGACTTTCAAAATGAAAGTGCCTGTGTTAGGGAACTCCCCAGCGAACCGGGAAGGCATAAATGCTTTGTAGTAACAGCACCTTTGGAACGGAAGGATGAATTATACGAGCCAAGCTTCTGGCCTAGCTCGGTAGGCATAAAGATATTTGTCTTTGCAAAGCACAGGGAATTTCTACAAAGCGCTGGATATTTTTTATAGAAGAAACCAAACCAGATAGTAATACTGCCGTCCTAGGTAAAAACACCGCAAGTGCGATTATTATACTTTGGAGTACTAAATCGTATCATAATGTTTAAACATATGCAAAATGGTTGCCATTTTATCTAGCTATTTAATGTATTAGTTCATAATTATAATTATGGAAAATTAATATAAATTGCAAAAAAAACATTATTTTGTATACATTTTAGACATTAAAATGGCAGATGCTAAAACTTTTACGCAAACTTTTTAGAAAAATACTAAGTAAAATCATCGCAAATGCTGAAATTTTGAAATGCTGTGTTTTTGCTTAGAAATAAGCAGGAGAAAATAGATATTTATGTTTCTCATAATAAATGATTCTTGATAATAAGGTCTCTATAATAGAATATTTTGTTTAGTTTAAATTTATGATAAAGTGACAAATGAAATACCATAAAAGAACGTAAATATTTATTGAAAAATATATAATTTTAAATCATTTTATTTATTTACATGTAGGTAAATTTCTCCAAAACTGCATTCTATTGGCTGGAATAATGCCTTCGAGATTTTTAATAATATTTTGCTTTTTTTCTTTTGATATCCCACACAGCAAACTGCCTTGTTTAGGAGGCTTCATGGTAGTTTTTTTGATTTTGTTTTGAAGAAAATCCATTTGATATAATGTATTGTCGCTGTCATTTATAATTTTATATTGTAATGAATCATTTCCCCGAGTAGCGATAATTTGCGTTATGTTTGATAGATATGGGCGGGGATTCATATTTTTAATTTTTACTTGGGAAGCAGAATCTTGCAACTGATAAAAATCCTTTGCTTCCATCTCCCCGACAATGACTCTCTTTGAATTGGAGTTCCCAACTGCTTTAACAAAATCATTAAAATCATATAAGTTTTCTTTTGTTTTTTCAGGGATAGTTCCACCTGATGGTGGAAACTATCCGCTGACATAAATGTGTGTCCTGGCTCAAAGTATTTGATACGAATATTTTTAGCTGCCACCTCATCGGAATTAACAGTATATATTAGAAAAGTTAAAAATGCCCAATTTTTGTTTTGTCCTGAGCAGTTGTCTACCCAAATGACAAAGTTTTCAGTATCTCTATAATGTAAAAAAAAGCATAAAATGTGCTTATTATTTCTTCTTTGGCACGTCCGGCGATTCCTTCATGCCATAAGCAGGCAAACGCTTTTTGTTTTCTGACTTTACCCAGAGGAACAAAACTTTCATTATAAACGCTTATTCTCTGGGTAAAAATGACTTTCTTAAACATCTCCAGTCGCGGCAACATAATTACTTTCTGTAAATCAACAGATACTTTTACGGTATTCGGCGAATTTAAATCCTGTGTATCAATACGATATAAATTTCTTGCCTCCTCAGCTCGATTTATGTGTTTTCGCCAGGTCTTAAATATATCACAATCAATATCCAGATTTTCTGGTTTATGCTGGTTATTGTGAAGTTTGAAAGTTTCGCACTGCTCACACTCTTCATGTCCTAAGGCAGTAAATGATATATTCTTATTTTTAACGACTTTGCGATAAACTTTGTAGGAGCATTTATTGAACGGTTTCTTTTTTTTGGTAATCTATATGCATACTTTCAATAGTTAGGTCACTGGGTAAATACATACGATTAGGAGCATGCTCGCGGCGATAGTGTGAAATTGTAGGATTAAAACTTTCAATATGTTTTTCCATGCTATCAGTTGGTATTTTAGCTTTGGATGCACTTCTTCCCCGCCCGTCTTGCTTTGGCTGCAGAAGAGTTATCTTAGTTATACATTTTTTCTTACATTTATTTTCATTGCATGGTGGTTTTAGCCTATGCTTGTTTTTAATTTCGTTTTTCTTTTTTATTCTTCTTGATTCTAATGTTTCTGTAATTGCCTTTCTTTTTCTTTTTTCACCTTTTTTAGTATGCTGTGTTACTCCTAAAATTAATAAAACAGACCGCAAAATTTAAATTCATTATGACATTTAATGTTTCTACCTTGATCGGCTTCTTGGAAATTTGCATCTTCTAAATCTTCAATTTCTGCTAATGATGGTTGGATATTACCTGGTAAATAAAAGAAGTTATTGAATTTTATTCAGTAACAATTAAAAAATTTATTATAACAAACCTTCTATTTCTTTTACTTCAGTTTCATTCACTTCTATTTCTTGGTGTTCTTCTGCGGGTAAAATCTTCTGTTTTTCTATAGTAAAAATAAGAATTATTATTATAAATAAAAAACAAAAAAAAATCCTTATCCTTTACCCGGGTTAGATGTATTCGTTTCAAGATTGATGACGTCAATAATGTGATGTTGCTCTTTGATATGAAATTTAAGTTATCTTCATTATAAAAAGTTATTTGTATATTATTGTCATATGTATTTGGTCTAAGGGAAAAGCTTTGATCAAGTTTAATAAAAGTTTCTGTATTCGATGTGCTTCCAGCTTTTTCTATTTCCTTGGTAAACACCATACTATCTGCTTTAGAGGACAACATAACATCTTGGTGTATTATAACATTAGAATCATTTTTTTTGATTTTGGCCTAATACTATTCCATCTTCTGTAAATATAGGAATATTATCCAAACAAGAGAGTTCATTCACAACTGATAAACACCTCTGTTCTGGAAAAATATGTTCTTGTTGAAGAGTCCATGAAATATTTTCTAACACGGTTAGGTCATCTGGATTAGCGCTATCGTCACTATCATTTTGGTAATTTTTTGCCATATTTTGCGACATTTTAACTAGTAATTTTCCTCTGTTCGACATTGTAACTGCTGAAATAATTTTAAAAAATAAGCACACATAGCACAGATAAAAAAATATTGCACGCAGAAACTCTATCTTATATCGTCTAACAGGGCTGTATCCAAGGGGCGGGGGATTAGGGGGTCTAACCCTCCCCCCCGAAATATTTACGACCGGTGCAGAAACCTCGCACTCCACACGAAAAGTAACAAAAACACGAGTAAAAATTATTCATTTTAAAATGACGATATAAACTTAGTGAAGATGATTTTTTTGCGTGCCACACCGCCGCCTTAACTCCCTTTCCATGGAATGGATCGACAAAAAACTTAAAACCCCGCCCCGAATTAAAATCCTGGTTCCGGCCCTGTAGATCTATCATAGAAAGAAAGTGAAGAAAAAATGAGCAACTGTTTTAATTAATATTTCTCTTCAGTTGGTGAAAAATTAAAAAAATAAAAGATATCCCATTAGATTTGTCCAATGAATTCAGTTCAGATATACCCATGTCACTGCCTGATGTATTTCAAACCAGAATTGAAGAAATAATAGATAAAATGGACTGTTCAAAAGCCCCAGGATGGGATGATATTGATGTGGCAACGATTAAAAACTGTAAATGTGCATTAAGTCCTGTATTGTGTAAACTAGTAAATCATTCTCTAAAAACTGGTGAAATGCCTCAAGGAATGAAGATTGCTGACGTTAGACCAATTTTTAAATCAGGCGATAAACAACAACTTAATAATTACCGGCCGATATCAGTGTTGCCAATAATGTCAAAGATTTTTGAAAGAATAGTAAAGGATAGTCTTAATTTACATTTAAATTCAATAAATTTTTTATCTAAATGGCAATATGGCTTTCGAGAATCAAGTGATACATATTCTGCAGCTGTTGATTTAATTTCAGAAATTCAAATGGCTTATGATAGCGGCCAAAAATGTACACTTGTTTCTCTAGATCTTTGCAAAGCTTTTGATACAGTAAATTTTTCTATTCTTTTAAGAAAACTTGATATGATGGGTATTTCGGGTGTAGTTTTTGACTTGTTTAGAAATTATTTGAATCAGCGGAAACAAAAAGTTCGTATCAAAAATAAACATAGCAAATTTCTTAATATTAATTGTGGTGTTCCGCAAGGTTCAATTTTGGCCCCTTTATTTTTTCTTATTTATATTAATTCTATATTTAAATTAAAATTAAAAGGGAAAATTAGATGGTTCGCTGATGATACAACTATTTTATACATCGCTGATTCATATGAAATTATACAAAATTTTATAAATCATGATATGGAAATCATTGAATTATGGATGTGTAGTAATAAATTAACATTAAATTTGGAAAAATCCTCTTTTATGTATAGGAAAAAAACACAATTTATACAGAAGTGATTTAAAATTAAAAGTCGGGCATTTAAAACAATCAAATAAAATTAAATTTTTGGGGTTGATAATAGATGAAGCTATTAATTGGAGTGAACACATTGAATATATTAAACAGAAAATAGTTGCACCAGTGGGGATTTTAAAAAAACTCAGTTTTTTGACTCCAAATTATATGTTACGTCCTATTTATTTTGCTATTATTCACTCTCATTTACAATATTTAACTTTAATATGGGGATCAACTTTTCAAAATTTGCTTAATTCTTTACAAGTTTTACAAAATAAAGCAATTAAAAATATATATTGCTTGGATAGACAATATTCAACTAAACTTTTATATACAAATTTTAATATCATGTCAATTAAGGATATTCACTTAATGCAAAATATTGTTTTTGTTCACCAAATCATATCAAAAAATAAACATTCTAATATAAAATTAAATTACAGACGTGACGTGCATGATCATTTGACTAGAACTGTTTTCAATTATTGATTTACCTTTAATACACACTAGGGCAGGTCAGAACTCCATTTATTATCAAGGTATGAAATTTTATAACGAAATACCCAAAGAATTGAAATTTTTAAATATAAAACGTTTTAAAATGATAACAAAGAAAATATTTAAAAAAGGGGAAGCTAAATTTTAAATTAAAAAATATTTAAACATGCACTTATTTTATTTTATGATTAACTATTACTTTCATAATTATTTATAAATGATATCTCAACGATATTATTCATTATATTATTTTATTAAAAGAATAATAATTGAATAATTTTAAACATACATATTTGAATATTTTTATTTTTTATTGATTAACATTTAAGTACCTGTTATTTTGACTTACTTTGTATTTAATTAGTTATATTTAACAATTATCTTTATACATGTTGTTACTAGTAGAGAATCCCGCATAAACGGATGTTTTTGGGACTTCATTTGGATTAAATAAAAAATAAAAAAATAAATAGTATCATTAAATTTAAACCAATAAAACTCATGTTAATGTGCGCAATGCACATATTAAAAAAGTAATATTTTCTATTTAACTAGGTACACAACCTTTTTCTCCGTCTTGTATCAATATGATTTAGGTAGGTATATGCATAATATTATATTACCTTATTTTTACTTACCCCTTAATAAAAATTTGAGTATTACCCTACACTATTTTTTGCACTGTTTATTTTTTATTACTATTGAACCACTATAAATAATTAAACAAAAACCAACAACACAACACCTTCAAGCAAACGCAGATACTGGCCTTTTACTAAGTATTTGGTAAGAAGCGGTGTTCTTACTTGGTGTAGGCTCACTATTTAGCAGAAGCTAGGAATGAATTTTAATTAAAATAAAATATATTAACTGTTAAATGCGGTGTTTTTTCTACGCAAATACCTAATATAGGCCCCTCTGAATCCATTGCAGCATTTAACCAAATTTTAATTTTTTCGTACTTGCGGTATTTTTACTTAGGACGGCAGAATACTACTACGCATCGGGAAAAACAAATTTTGCACATATTCTATGTTAATATTTGGTCTATCAGAAACAAGATTGAAGAAATCGAGGCCCTTTTGCAGACTCGTGTGACTAAATACAATGCACTCTGTTTCACTGAACATTGTTTACTTCAGGAAGAAATTGAGTATTTAAATGTACATAACTTTCAATGTAGTGCTTACTTTTGCCGAGCCCAAAACAAACATGGTGGTTCTGTCATCTTGACGGCCTAAGGACAGGAGGTTAAACAAATCCAAAAGGTACATGAACAGTCCATTGAAAGACATTGTGAAGCATGTGGTGTGGAATTCTTAGGCTATAATATTATTTTAATAACTATATATCGTCCACCAAATGGTGATTTTAATGTATTTTTAAATGTCCTTAATAATATTTTAGATTTCTGTTTTGATCTTAATAAGTGTATCGTCATTAACGGAGATTTTAACGTTTACTTTGAGAAAGAATATACTGACAAAAGCGCATCCTCCTAGATTGATAACTACACAGTTCATGATGAACTGATATTATAAAATTTAATGAAATTTCTAATATCAGTATAAATGTCTTTAACCCTGGTTTATCTGATCATTGCGCTATTGATTTGGGTTTTGAGGTTGACTTCTTAACTAATAAGAACATAATAGAACCGGTTCAAATTTTGTATTGTCCCATGACAGATAAGGGAACTTTAAACTTGTACAACATGCTTGAGACTGAGGATTGGCCGATCCTTAATTCTGATATTGGAGTGGATGAGAAGTGTAGTGTATTTTTGAATAAATTCTTAAGCTTTCGCGATCTAGCATTTCCGGAGGTTCACAAAAGTGTAAGAGGCCAGAATATTCATGGAAGAAACTGGTTTGGGCCTGAGCTTAGAGCTATGAGGGAGGAACTTCAGATTCTGGTTGACCAACGTGGGGAGTCGGACTGTCCCTTGCTGCAACAGGATATCAGATCTTTTAGGCGCGAGTAACGGCATGCAACCTTAGAGGCAAAGAAAAGAGCAATCAGCGAGAAATTCGGATAATCCTGCTAAAGCTGCCTGGGATGTTATAAATAGTAATCGAAAGAAGCCCTCAACAAAGGTAAACGTGTCCGCTAATACTTTAAACCATTTTTTTTTGCCGATGTTGCCGATGAGCTGGTCTCTGACTTACCTAAGGCTGGACTATCTTTTCAGGCATATCTGGAGCGTCAGGATCGAAGGGACCCACGGGTTGCTTTCTCGTTTCACAGCGTTACTTTTAATGATGTCAGGGCTGCAATTGACAGTTTGAAAAAAAAAACAGCAGGGATATTTATAATCTAAATATACTCCGGATTAAATCTTTGAAAAATGTCTTGATCGTCCCATTAACCAAACTGTATAATAATTGCATTGAGGAAGGACTTTACCCAAACGCATTTAAAATTAGTAAAACAGTTTCGATCTTTAAAAATGGTGATCCTGACTCTCCAAATAATTACAGACCCATCCCATTAATACCTGTATTATCTAAAATTTTTGAACGTTTACTTACAAACCAGCTGGGCGATTAGTTCGAATCGAATGGCTTGCTGATTGATGAGCAGTTTGGCTTCAGAAAATGACGATGACGAAATAGGTTGCGCGAAGGCATAGTTGAGGGGTTTGAGGGTGGAGACTATGTAGGGGCTACCTTTTGCGACCTCTCCAAGGCCTTCGACTGTGTCCCGCACGATATCTTAATCGAAAAGCTTAAGTTTTACGGCCTCTGTCAGAGAAGCTGCCATTTGATTGTGAGTTACCTCGCGGGGAGACGACAGGTGACTTGCTTCCAGAGAAAAACTTCGGAAGAAAGAGTGAAGAGACATGGTGTCCCACAGGGCTCCATTTTGAGACCCTTGCTCTTTCTTGTATATGTAAATGACATAACATCAGCATTACAACAAAGCACTGGGACAGTCCATGCGGATGATGCTAACTTCTTGGTAAGATCGAAAGAATGTGCAGCATTGATTCAGGGAATGCAGGAATGTACCGAAGCTGGTTTACCTCAAACAAACTCAACCTCTATAGAACTAAAACTGAAAATATGATAATTACTCTTAGGCCAAATGACATTAATAACCCTCCTCATGTTAAATTTCTAGGAGTTGCTCTGGACCCTAAGTTAACTTTTGAAAAGCATGTCATTAATATCTCTAAAAAAATTAATTCAGCGATTTTTGTGCTGAGGAACCTAAATAAGACCGTTGAACATAAAGTATGCCTGACTGTCATATTAGGCACTGGTGCACTCTGTTTGTACGTATGGTTTGTTGGCATGGGGATATTCGTCTCATGCCGCAAGAATTTTTGGCCTGCAGGGGGCCGTTCGGGTGCTTGCCGGGATCGGGTATAGGGAGGAAGCGAGACCTTTCTTTAAAAAAATTGAAATCCTTACACTACCATCACAGTACATTTATCTATCTTTAATTTACATATATCAGAACCTAGGTAAGTATCAGATGATTGAGTCGGCGCATGAGAACACAATACATGATCCCGTAGGGATATCAGGAATATCAGGATCGACTTTCTGAGGCTTGGGAGGTATTGGAATGCGACTTTGCACTATGCACCGGCGTTCTATAATAAATTGCATGTCAGAGTTAGGGAGCTGCCAATAAAACAGTTTACAGCGATGATAAGGGGGTATTTATTGAGGAAATGTTTTTATGTTTAATATATGTTTAATGTTCTTGGAGGTTCTGGAGGGGAATGGGGTGAGGGGTGTCGTGTTGGATGTCTTTAAAAGTTACTTACATGAAAGAATACAATATGTAAAAATAGTAAATACGTTAAGTGATCCATCAAATATTAAAATAGGAGTGCCTCAGGGTACAGTATTAGGCCCAATATTATTTTTAGCATATATAAACACCTTAACCAATCTAAAACTTAAGGACGGTAGAGTTGTTTCAGATGCAGATGACACTGCCATAATTTTTTCCGCGGAATCTTGGAATGAAGTAAGACAAAATGTCATTAATGGATTGGACACTGTTCAAAACTGGTTAAACACCTTCAAATTAACATTAAACCTAAATAAAACAACGTATATTGCCTTTTCATTAACCCTGGCAAATAGTCCTACTTTCAGTGCCATCCAGGTAAGAGAGTCAGACAGAGCAATTAGAGAGGCTTCACAAACTGGATATTTAGGTATCACTATTGACAAACATCTGAAATGTGCTGAGAATAACATCAATGATTCGAAGGTTATTGTATAAATTTTATGTCCTAAGAAACATTCTGAGCAAAAACTTGTTAAATCTGTTTACATAACTGTTGTAGAGTCATTGTTAAAATATGGTATCGTCGTGTGGGGTGGTATGTACAAAAGCGCTTTACACCCATTAAGCATTGTACAGAATTACATATTAAAAGTAATTTACAAGAAGAATAGGCTTTATCACACGAGCATGTTATATTCAAGAGAGGTTTTTGATGTAAGATCATTGTATATTCTGGAAGTAAGCATCTTTACTTATAAAAATAAGGAACTGAAAAGATATGTTGATCATAACTATCAAACTAGAAATAAGGTGAACGATCATATTATGGTACCTAAAAGTAATACTAATGCTAGTTTGAGATACTTAAGTTATATGTCACCAAAGATTTATAATCTTGTACCTCTGGAAATTAGAAGTGTTGTTAAAATTAACATATTTAAGCACAAGTGTAGATCTTATATTTTTAATAACAACTCTGTATTTAGGAAACTGTTTTAGGTTTAGTATTTTCTTTTTATTTGGGTTGGGTTTTGTATTGTGCATTGGGAGTGGGATGGTTTATTAGACTACTGTGCTACGTAACTACCTTTTCCCTGGATTTTCTTGCTTGGTTTTTTGTATGATTTTCTAATTTTAATTGGGATTGGTCAAGATTGTAATCATTGCACATACAGATGTTTAGTCATCTAGGTGTTGGATTGCAATTTACTTGTGATTTATCGTGGTATTCACTAAAGGACTTACTTTGTATAAAAAATAAATTATATTGAAGTCTTATAGCTACTTTTGTATTTAAAAATACACCTAAAATGTAAATACCTATGATAATAAATGTAGAAGGGTTGCAGGGTATACTGTTCCCTCCAAAATATATAGATTTATTATTTATTGTAATGTTGACGATTGTAAGACTTTGTTTACACATGAATAAAAATTCTGATTCTGATTCTAATTTATTAGAATAGTAAAAGTTTCAAAATAAATACATTTTTTTCTATAGCAAGACTTCAAATTCTGGTGAAAAATAAAATTTCAAAGAAAATTGTAATTTTTGGCACAAAAATCGCAACTGTGTTGCTCCGTTACTAGGGATATGAATTATTCTGTCAACAAATGTCAAACAAATTTTACATTCTGGTTTTTGTGGAGTGTTCAGTATTTTTGTGTACGAAGTGAATACGAAATGTACGGAAAAGAAGAAGAAATATAGATGTTTCTAATAATGTTAATTGTGAAATTACACTTGTTGTTAATCCTTCGAATTAATGTGTTTGAATTTGTAAATTTAATTAAATAAAAAAAGTTAAAACATTCTATCTACCCTTGCTGTTAAAGTGTTACTTTATCTACCCCTGCGGTTAAAGTGATACTTTATCTACTCAAAAGAGTTGCTATAACAACATTTTAACATTAGCTATAGAAAAAATGTTGTATTGCACACGATGATAAAATAAGGAACTGAAAAGATATGATGATATGAAGATAAATCGCATTTACGGCAGCTTGCTACCTGAGAAGCTCTCTGCAGGATGCATCTATTTACATGAGTTGTAAAACCTAATTCGTTGTCAATATAAGACCTAGATTTTTTACTTCAGAATTAAATTTAACACTATGACCTTAAATATTAATATGTTGGCTATACTGCTCAATAAACCACTCTCTACCTTATCTTTAGAAACAACGGCGGCTGTTCAAAATTTTATTTTAAACTGAATCAATAAAATTTTCCAAATGAAAGTTTAAGGCGGCTACCGCTTGCGTAACTTTGTCCGGATAGAAAGACAAATGCAACTGACTATCACCAGCATAAAAGTGATACTGACATTTTATGTAAATACATAAAATTGAATAATAATGATACTTTTAAACAAAAACTACACGATAAAAAAGATAAAGGAGAACGTGAAGCGTAAAATATGAATAACCTTGGTCCTAGGATGGAACCTTAGGGGACACCATTGGACACATTTAAGTAATCCGAGTCGTCATCAATCATCAATAACGTATACTGCCTGCTGTCTTCCCTGTGGGTAATTTGTCATAAGCCCAGATGCTTCGGCTTCAAATTCAATATAATTGTACATACACTGTTAGAAATCCTGGACGTGAGAATCAAAAAAATTTATAATCAATTAAAATAAATCAAATTTAACTTAAAATGTATAGTTATTTTAACTCTTTTGTGTTTAGTAAGAATCAGATTTTAAGAACTAACTTTTCTAGAAGTCGTTTTAATATAACAGCTAACTAAAATTAACATGCAATACTTTTACGGTTTAAATGGATCAAATACTAGTAACTTTGATTAAGTTTATAGTCATTATCAATATCTTTTTTAGTTAAAATTTTACACTAAAAGCGATTTATGCAGATTGGTTTCAACGTAACTTCTCGCAAATAGTTAATGTAATGTTTTTTTTCAGTTGCTTTAGGAATACGATTTTATAAAATAAGTCAATACTAACATAAAAAATGTGTTAAATTAACTAATTAAGTTGTAATATTTACTGCACAATAAAATCAGATTAATGTAAAAATAGTAACATATTTTATGAGTTACTGATTGACTGAAGCGGTTTTAGTTAAATTAACAAAAAAACGGGAGTGGACTTTCTGGGACATAAAAAAAAAGTTAAATTTGATTATTTTCTTTTAACAGTGTAGCTCTTAGAATATCATGATCCAAGGTGTCAAAGGCTTTAGAATAATCTAATAGAAATAAAATTGTTAATTTGCCTTTATCTACACTACCTATCATCCGTAATATTCATTAGAGCCGCAAGACCTTTTCTTAAACCAGATAAGAAATAAAATAGCTAAAAAAGTACATATATACATAAAAAAGGAAGCAAACTTTCTGACAAAATAATTCATTTAATAAGGTACAAAAATGCACTAAGAAAGAGATCGCAAAGACACCGGACAGTACAATACATGATAATAATAAACCAGTTACAGGACGAAATAAAACAAACAATACAACAACATAAAAATCGAAACTGGACAAATATAATTAATAATCTAATCACAGCAGACAACTCACTCTGGAAAATAGCAAGACGAGTAATAAAAACACAGACAAAAATACCGACAGTTACAACCGTCCCCCTAAACAATGCTGAAAAAACACAGACTCTAACAACTCATTTTGCACGTGCATGCGCGGGAAAGCCCAATGTCAGTGCTGAACAAACAACAAGGCTGGCAAACAAATTTAAAAAGGCAAAAATCCCAATTTCTCCACAAATCCTACCAACCCTGTTTATCAATCCCCAAGAGTACAGTAATGAGGGAGCTAAAAAATAGAAAAGCACCGGGAGAACACAATATTGTCAATATTCTGAGTAGAAACACACCACAAAAAACCCAAATACAACTAATGTATATAATAAACGCAATATTCTTACTGCAACACTTCCCGAGCCAATGGAAGAGGTCAATAAAAGTAGTACCCATTTTGAAATCTGCAAAACCAGCAACAAGGTCGGATTCGTAGAGGCCTATTGCCCTCATAAGTTCGCTTGGAAAGGTCGCAGAAAAGATCATACACAAAATGCTCAAAATTATAAAATTGTCAGAAGTCGGCGGATAAAACCTGAAGAACAGTTCGGATTTAGAACCGGCAAGGGAGCCTCCCTACTTATGCACGTCGCCCAAAAAGCGCTAAAAAAATTATCCAAGAGCAGTGCACGGCTCTTCTGTCACTTGATATAAAACAGGCATTCGGCAATATCTGGTTCAACGGATTAATATACAAACTTACATTACACGAATTTCCACCACACCTCATTATACTTTTACACTCCTACATATATTACACATAGAACACTTAAGGTCAGAATAGAAGACAGTCTCTCTGAACCAGTGACGCTCCACGTAGGTGTATAGCAAGGCACAACCCTTGCACCTTCTCTATTCAATCTGTACACAGCCGATATCCCGCCCTTTTCCAACACAATTCTGGCTTAAATCTCAAACCATCTTAACACTCTCCTCCCTTGGTATAGTAAGTGAAAGCTGGAAATTAACGAAAATAAATGTGAATGGATGGCAATTACAGGCAAACGATACAACATACACATAAATCAACACATAACAATAAATACACGCCAATAGCACTACAAACAAAGCTGAAATATCTATGGGTAGAGCTATATAGATCATTAACATTTAAAGAAAACACAGAACATACAAAACAAAAATATTTCATGGCAAACACAAAAATTACACTAAATATTAAATTACAGATAACCACTTTCTCCACAGAACAAGCTCATTATATACAACCAATAACACGCCCCATACTCAAGGTCTCTATACTATAGGTTGCCTGGTAACTTTGGGCCAATCAGATATTCGCATTTCATGCGCGGGAATACGTCATCCAGACGACACATTTAAAATATTTTCATGGTCAGCATATAAAGAATGGCAATTAAATAGTTTTTACACAGAATTCCTGTGGTTTTGATATGTAAATTCAATTGCTTTTGTTTAAATATCATTTTTTGACAAACTTTAAATGATTTTAGCCCTTAAGAAAGGAATATTTCTTATATATTTTCCTAATTATGGCTTGGGTGGAAGAACAGGCACTTTTACTCTATTATCAATATTCTGATTATTAATTAGGCCTATCAGAAAATAGACAGTATTGTATTACTAATAGGTAGGTAAGTGCTAAAAGCATTTAAAATTTTGCATATAATGTTAAATATTATATTTTGGAAAACCATGTTTTATCTATTATTAAAAAATATTGGGAATTGTGAGAGATAATAACAATAATAATTTCTTTATTCCAAATTATACTTTACAATGGGGAATAAAATGAAATGATGTCATAAAATAGGTTTACCATTCATTACCTAAGAAGTTCAATAACGATTAGGGTTAATGTCTATTAACACTTTTTTTAATGTTTTTGCTATTCCCATAATGTGCAAAATATCATCTATAATTCCATTTCTTAAATTGATATTAATTTGCAGCCCACTGTTGTAAAGTGGATATTCCAGGCAGCGGATAATGCAAAGTTTGTCTTAAATATAGGTATATGACCGTTTACCAAAATATTTTAACGTAAGCTTTTAAGAGTTCATCCTGTGTCCAGCGAGCTTTAGATTTAATTTTTAAGGCAATGTCCACTTGGTTTGGAGACAAAACATCTTGTTCATCTAAGTTGGAGCCACTTTGTTTTAAAATCGTTTCTTTATTTTCATGATCTGCAATTTTTTTTTGAGCTTCTCATTTTCCTGTCTCAATAATGAAAATTTTCTTTCCCAAATAATATCATAATCTGTTTTTTTGCTTGTTGATGTAACCTCCGAAATATCCATGGAACTGTTATCAATGGCTTTTAGCTTTTCTGTTTCTAACTGTAATAAACCTTCCACAGTTGCTTTGTTTTCTTTTCGATTTATCTGACAAGCTCTTTTCGATAACACAGTTGGTATCTTTATTTTCTATCAAAGGTAAAAATAATGTCGGGACAGCTATAAAAAATAAATAAAATAAGGGTTCACTAAACCTACAAACTTCTGTCTTAATAATAATAATAATTATGATTATCATCATTAGATGATACTTCAAGAGCCCCCACAAATATTAATATTATTATTGTTATAAATACATTAACTCAACCCTTACTTTGGAATCTTTCACCCCTGAATAATATAAGTTTATTTACTTTAGGCTTGGTTGTCACTTTATTAATAGAGAACTGCCTATTTATTTACTCTTTTTCACTTACCATCTTTGTTTAAAACCATTGGTTGGAAATTCATTAAGCGAGCTTGCAGTTCATCTTTGTAGTCAGTAAACAGAAAATGCTTGCTGCATATCCTCTTATTTTTGGGCGTCCAATTATCCTTTCAGCAACATTTTCGTTCCCATTCTTTTGAAACGATGGGGTTTTTTGGGAATGTAAAAAACATGATATTTTTTGCCTGGATCTGGCTTCTTCTTTGAATTACTGTTACATCTAGCTATGCTACAAATATTGCCACCAATCTAAATAAATATTCAAACAATAATTTGTTTTAAAATTAGAACATAGAGAAGAATCAAGTTTAATAAACTATTCACACAATGAAAATCGCTGAAAATTTACAATTTGTGATAGTTTTCTCACAAAATAATATTGTGAGTTCGCAAAAATATGTCCACACTTCACAATTGTTTAAAATTTAACCACCTAAATAACAAAATAACACTACAAAAGCAATAATTCAGTGAAAACCGCTATGTACACCATGTAAACAAACCAACTTTGTCGTCTCGATGACGTAGACACCCCGCTCACGTCGCTTCGGCCATAGAGTTACCAGGCAACCTACCCTTTAGAGACCTTGCCCCATACTCACATATGCAGCACCGGTCTGGTGTAGTATGGCGGATAGCTATTTTAAAAAACTGCAGACTATAAAACAAATCTCTAAGACAAGTTCTATATCATTACCAATGGAAACACCAATTTGACATATACATCAGGCCACAAACAGCCCACACAATCACTCAATTCTGCGGAATACAGCCACAAAATTGAATACTCACACAAAATATTATAACATATACAGGGTGTTTCAGAACATGTGGGCAGTCTCTCGGATTCATATAGATTAGGTGAAAATAACATGAGAAGTTCATATAATATTTTTTCCTAAGAGTCCCCTTCGAGGAGATATATGCCCCTAAAGACCGGCCCTGAAAACTAGTTTTTTATTGATAGTCTTTGAATCGCCCTGTATATTTTGATTAAAATTTAGTATAATCTACACTATGGAAAGCTTTATTAAATAGATTAATAATAAAATGTATAGTTCATTCTGTGGGCCAGGGACGGACTAGCTTGGGCATAAAAAATCTTACATCTTTGACAAGTGTCATGTAATCTTGATTTTTATATTATTTTTGGATAGCTTACGTATTTTAACGCAAAATAACCATAACTTCGTTGGAAAAATACTATTCACAGATGAAGCGGGGTTTACGAGAAACGGCATAATCAATCTGCACAATTTACATCATTGGGCTGACGAAAATCCACATTCTACAATAGTTGCGAGACATCAGCATCAATTTGCATCAATCAATGTCTGGGCGGGAATAATAGGCACTCATTTAGTAGGTCCTTATGTGTTACCTGCTAGATTAAATGGCGCTCTTTACTTAGAATTCCTTCAAAATGATTTGCCAAATCTCCTAAAAGATGTTTCACTCGGAACAAGAAGAGACTTATGGTTCATGCATGATGGGGCTCCTTCTCATTTTAGCCTTATGGTTCGAGAGCACTTAAATAATGTGTTTCCAAATCAGTGGATAGGTCGAGGAGGACTAGTTGCTTGGACACCTCGATCACCTGACTTGAACCCCTTAGATTTTTTTCTTTGGGACATCTCAAAAACTTAGTTTATTCAACTCCAGTAACGACTCGTGACGAACTACTAGAAAGAATAACTTTTCACTCCCGTCAAATAAGACACAATGCCGGGGTGTTATGGAGGGTGCAGCAGTCTTCAGTACATCGTGCCCGGGAGTGTGTTAGAGTAGAGGGAGCCCACGTTGAGCCTTGTTATAAATTTTTTAATTAATTAAATCCGTTAATTTTCCTTTTATTATAGTAATAATACTTATTAACGTTATTGTCTTTTTCTCGAAAACGGTTCAACTTATCAAAATCTATGAAGAGTATCTATTTTGCGTTAAAATACGTAAGCTATCCAAAAATAATATAAAAATCCCGATTGCATGACACCTGTCAAAGATGTAAGATTTTTTATGCCCAAGCTAGTCCGTCCCTGGCCCACAGAATGAACTATACATTTTATTATTAACCTATTTAATAAAGCCTTCCATAGTGTAGATTATACTAAATTTTAATCAAAATATATAGGGCGATTCAAAGGCTATCAATATAAAACTAGTTTTCATGGCCGGTCTTTAGGGGCATATATCTCCTTGAGGGGGGCTCTTAGGAAAAAATATTATATAAACTTATCGTGTTATTTTCACCTAATCTATATAAATCCGAGAGATTGCCCACATGTTCTGAAACACCCTGTATAATATCATAACATAATACACAAACCCATACATTCCAGATTACCAATTTATTTTCAACCAAATTAAATTTTTTAGCTACATTGCGTATCACATGCTTTAAAGTGGGATTAACGAAGCCATTTTCTATCAATTCGATTTGCCTACCTATTGACGATTCGCATGCGCACTGCAGTGCTGTGTTGATCCACCATTTCTAGGATTCTTACCAAAATGAGATTAGTTATTTTTATGCTTTTGGCATACTAAGAAGAAAGACAAGACATATTCTGCTGCTGGTAGAGTTAGGCATATTATGTTAGTTTTGTTTAATTTCGTGTTTTGTGCAATAACGTCGCCTTTCCTGTTAAAATAAATAGGTACAATATATTCTCTAGAATTCTTAGGAGAGATGACATTTAGATAGACTAGAAAATATTGTGTTTTATACCAGTAAAAATTGTTGTTTTTACTTGTTCTGAAAATCGACGTGTTTACTTTCAAGGATTTTAAGGTAAATTGTGGCAATTTTAGTGGTTTTAAAAAACTGCTTTTTTTAAAGTTTCTGTGCTTTAAAAAAAATACCGGCATACTATTCGTCAATGCCGCCCTTAAAATTAGATGCTATTTTTTTTTAATAATCGCAAGGTTCCGGAAGTTACCCCTCGGAAAAGCTACCCTGCTGCTTCATATCGCTTACCTGATTACATATCAAACTGGTTTTTCATAGAGTTTTCCGGCAAACCTCATATCGCTGGTCCAGATGAATATCGACACAACTGCAAATTTTTCAAAAATAAGTTTATGTCATAAATCAATGCAGAATATTGCTCTTTATCTGCAAAAAAAACGCCGTAATTGTAGTTGCAATATTTATATATAATATAAGCTATTTTTCTGGTTACTTCAAAATGTTATTAAGTTGTTCTATAGAAGTGCGGTTTTTGTTGCAGAAAAATGGGTTCCCGGACTTTAAAAATACTGAGTCTACTAAAAACCCAAGCAGTAGGTAACATCGAGGTTCATGCAGTTCCTAATTCTCCTTTAAAGGAAAATATGCCACTTAAGGCATGCCCCAAAACTCCCGTAGAAATTAATAATGAAGAACCAGCTGAAACTATCTTAATAAACAACCTATTACCTCTTCAAACATATGATTCGATTACATGTTTAACCGAAACTACTACTAAGGAATTAGATAGTAATGAACATTCTACAGATCTGGCATGTGTACGAAGAATTCTATTTGAAAATCCTAATGATGAGAACGAATCCACTAATGTCCAAACTCAGAGCTCTCCTGTTGTTGAAACTACCAATTTTGCTTCTACAAGTCGGGCTTCATACGAACATTTCTTGGTCGAAAATAAAAGTTTGTAGTTAGATACCAATGTTCAATAAAAAAGACAAAAATGTACCTGACTTAAACTATTTTTTTCGGTAAAACAAAGGCGTAACTTCAAAATTCACTTTAAATTTTAATAAGAGAAAAACTATAATAACGCCACACTATAGTACGCATCTTATATAGTCTAATACCAAAAACTGATAATTATTGGTAAATTGGGCTCCTAGAAACGCACAAATTTTAAAAAACAAAAATGTTTTTTGCGTCTCTTGCAAAATTTATTAATTTGCAGTTGCGTCGATATTCATCTGGAAAAGCGATATAGCAATTTTACAGATTCCGAGCAGAAATGACGAATAAATTTAAGCCAAACAGCAAAAATACTCTTTCACGGCAGTAGGGGGCTACAGGACTGTACAAACCAATGTTAAACTTAAAGTCATTGTGGTAAACCAAGAGTCCTCCGGCATTGCCAAGCGCGTTTCCTAGAAAGAGGATAGTTGATCACAACAGTCCAAAAACCTGGAGATAATAGAGAATCGCATACTATTATTGTATAGCAAGTTAAATACATGACATGTAATTTATAATTAAATAAATAAAGGATTTTTTGAATGAATGAATGAGTGAATCCCTTAAGAAAGGCAAGCAGGCTGTGCATATAATACTTTAAATTTTATTTAGGCAAGGTGGCTGTGTACAAAACGTTTTTTTTTTGTTTAAATTTTTGTAATGGCGCTTACTTCAGTGTCAATTTTATATTTTATGTATTGTTTATATAAACAAAATAATAGTAGTTTTCGAAGTTTGCTAATAATTATTATAAAATAACGTTCACGCATGTTGAGAAATGTGATATGTTAAAATGCTTCAAAATTGGCTAGTATGATAATTTCGATATTTTCCCTTATTATGTGTTTTTTTCTCTTTTAAAAAACACCTTCGTCACTCCCTAATTTTCTATAAAGCATTAAAAATGATCTCCTATACAGCGGTTCACGCACAGGAATCCTTTGGCTGTACTCTTCTAACGCTCTATTAGATCATCCAAAACTAAGATTATTTGTCTACCAAGAATATTGACACTGTAGTAAGCACTATTATAAAATGTAAACAAAAAAAAAACGGTTTGTTGACAGCCACCTTGCCTAAATAAAATTTAAAGTACGCACCTATTATATTCACAGCCTTCTTATCTTTCTCAAGGGATTGAATCTCTACCAAACAAATGTTTTTGATTTGGAATTCCATAGTATATTTGACTGAAAGTAAAATATGGTCAAAGCTTCGTTATTTTTTACTTTAGGCACTAGTGCATATTATGGACTTTTTGGTTAGATACATTTTTGTAACTGATAACTAGAGAAATATACAGGGTGCCCCATTTGAAAAAAGTACATTTTTTAAAATAATTCAAAAACATGTTCAATTTTTTTTCCATTTTTATCAGCAAGAAAAATGCTACTAGGTGGTTTACTAATTTAACCAACATCGTAGCTCTAATAATAGCGGATTTAGCAATAGTGGCGACTTAATCGGAGGAGCCTTGTATTGGATGTTATTATATTATCAATTAATGTCGAAGTGGATCCTGTAGTTCCTGGGTACAACGTTTCCAAGCAGGTGGGTATACCTACTGAAATAGCTTCGATATTCAATAAGATCAATGTTTAGGTCACCCATACAAAACACTTGATCCACAGTTACAAACAAGGAAGAAACGGTGGTTTCAAAACATGCAAAAATCACTGTAGTCGGTATTAGGTGGTCTTTAAAAAACTCCTACACAGCCAGATATAAATTTGGAAATTTAATTTTTATCTATAACTGCTCGATGTCTGCAGTAGTTTGTATGATGGTTTATGGTGTATAATTTGCAATATAAAATCCTACACCGCCACCCCTACCCTGTCTATCTTTTCTGACAAGATTATAATCTGCAACATTATGATTTGCTGAGTTATTAAGCCAGGATTCGCTTAAACCTAATAATATGTCAATCTCACTTACCTATAGTTTAAGTAAATCCTTTAAATCATGCACATGTGCATATAAACTTCTTATATTTAATTGAGCTAATTTTAAAACTTCGCTCATTGGTTATCATGTATTGTGTGACCTTAATTATGAACCTAAATATACAATTGAGTAAATATTGCTTTAGTTTTATAAATCGCTATTATTTGAGCTCCTTAGATGTTAATAAAAAAAATTAACTTATTATGGTAGGTACTTAAAATGTTTGTATAAGTATACCTACTTTAAATATCCTTTGCCGTAAGAAGTATTTTTTTTAAACCTTTCACATTAATGAAAATGTCACCCGTCCAGGTCCAGCAACACTTGACCCCGTATTTAGTGCAAGCCTTTTTGTATATTATATATATATATCTAATTTTTTACTAGTCAGATGTTCGGAGACCACGATACTACTGCCTTTAAAATCTTTCTTTGACCGAAAAATGTCATCGTTTCCATTTATGCACTAATTCAATAAATGTTGGACGAGGACTTGCACGTCCTTGATCGAACTTACCCAAACGATAACAGTCCTTAATATCGTTGACGGTCAAATTAAAATTTAATATTTTGTTTTCATTATCTGCTAAAATTTGCCGTAAGCTGATAGGATCTGCTTTTGTTTGTTCAGGAATGCCGCTTAAATTTAATGAACTGGGCAGGAATTTTTGTGAAATTTATATGAAACAAGAAAACATAGCATGTCAATGTCAAAGCTTATACTTATTATTACTTATATATATGTGTTTAGCTTGGTTTCCTCAAATGGGAAGCGGAAAGCAAAAAGCCACTACCGGTCTCTATTTGCTTTTTATTATATTTATTTCCTTCTACGAAAATGTCTTTGAAAATAGAAAATTCGTTGCAGCTAATAAAGAAAAACAGTTTTGGTTTAGGTACGTTGGTTCTACAGATGAAAAGGTGTTTCTGAAGTTAGCGTTAGATTCAGATTCATTTCTTTCAACATGTTTCAAAAAGCTAGATGTCATAAAACGACTTTAATATCCAATTTTTAATACCTATTACCCATTAATTCCAAAAATGAAGTGAGAACAAAAAAATAGTAATTATGTAAAAAAAAAATCATAAAATTTTTCAGCCTATCCAGAATTTAGTAATTTTCGGGATATTAACCCATCTTAATATCCTTTACGTTTTAATGTGATGCCCATATTTTACCAACCCCTAAACGGCTCCCGAATTAAAGTGTTTATATTTTAAAAAATCATAACGTTTTCTGCGTATACAGAATTTAGTAATTTTCGGGACATTAATCCGTTTTAATATCCTTTACGTTTTAATGTGGTGCCCAGATTTTTCACCGCCTAAATAGTTCCGGAATTAAAGTGTTTATAATTGAAAAATCATAAAAATTTTCTGCGACTACATGAATTTAGTAATTTTCGGGATTTTAATCCATTTTAATGTCCTCTAGGTTTTTACGTGGAGCCCATATTTAATGGCAAAATATGGGCACCACATTAAAACGTGAAGGACATTATGTAGGGTAAAGATAAGGGTTTTCACCCCTATTTTACCTTCACCCTATAATTGTTATATTTAAGATTAGTAATTAATAATTGTTTTTGTTATGGACACATATTTCATTGATATAGAACATGAACCCATATTATAATAACTATTATTAAACATTTCCTATAACAACCTTTAAAAGGTTAAGTTTAAGTTCAAATTAGTTTTAGTATTTATAAAGACTGATTAAATATAGGAAACTAGTCATAAGAGTAGTCATAAGAGTCTTAAGTCATAAGTCAGTAAATATAGATAGTGATAGATAGTCTTAGTATAGAGGCTGTATACACCCTAAATGTAGTACTAAATAAATACTACCTTTTTTTTTATAAGTGCCTCTAATCTTCTCTATCACCAATACCCGATAGTTCTACTATAATTAAAATCTCGAAAATTTTTAAATTCTGAATAGGAATCTGAATCCTATGCTAACTTCAGGAACATTTTTTTGTCGTGTTACAATAGTAGAGTCAGAATAAAAAGGAGACCAAACACAAGATTTGATGAGCGTTACACCCAAAATGTTACTTACAGGAAGCGGTCGCTTCTCGGTCACTCAACGTATGGATTAGTTTTAATTTTTAATAGAATTGGAACTTTTACCGGAATTTTGGGAGGCCAATGCAAGTACTTAGATATCTTAGAACCATAATGTTAATTTCGAGGTTAATTTATGTAAATGCTATATTTAATAATAACTCTTTACCAACACGACCCGTCTATACTGCCCGAGTTACTGATTGGTTTTGCACCTGTGGAATATTCAGACTCTTTGGTCTTTAAGATGTCCACACTTAAATCTAATGGAGTTATATGGTAAAACATATTTAATGATTTTCGTCCACAAGATGCAGACGAGTTATGGCAAGGAATTCAAGAAACATGACATAAAATAACTCCGGAGATTCTTTAAAATTTGGTGGCCTCAATGCCCACAAAATTAATTTTAGTCATTGAGAAACATGGATCAATGACAAAAAATTACAAAATATTGTTTTTTTTTTTAATTTTAGTATTGGTCAATTTCTTTATTGGTTGGGCCGTGCACCCTAGCCCATCTAGCATACCTTGATAAATTTAAAATCGCTGGTGACTTATTATTTTTTTTAGCAGGTCTTGACAACAATTTGCAAAATACCATCTTCAAGCTATGCTTGCCATGCTATGTATGCTACTTTGACTTGCATGCATATTTTTTTTTAAATGCGATTTTTAAAAGTTTAGTATTTTTCCAAACTGAATATTTAACCGTTCTATTTTCAGTTATCGCTTTCTACTGGCAAACCCGCTGCGCCGCGCCATTCGTTGGGCGTTGTACTGTTTTAGTGACGTCAAGGCTAGACCGGGAGTATGCATGGTGACGTCAAGCATAATCATTTGCCATACAGGAGCAGCGACTATTAGGGCGCAAAAGATTGATGCTGTCGGTCGGGAACAGTAAGAATATTGATTTTCAGATTTACTTACGAATGTAATAGTAAGTAGCAGGGTAGTATTCGGCAAATTTGGAACAAAGTATCGGTGTTTGACTGTCTGTTTGTCAGTATTTTGTCTGGCAGTCCTAGAGACTAAAATAATTCGGCATTGATATAGTTACTTACGAACTCACCAATAAAGCTAAACAGAAGAAACCTTTCCTTTTATTCTATTTTACTTCCCTATACCTAACATAACTCAACAGTAAGAACATTTTTTTACTAAAAGAAGTACAAATAAAGCCAATTTCAATGACGCTCTAATAAGTATGAAGTACTGAAATTTTTTAAAGCTAGGTATCATAACAGATTCACAGGCCTACAAAGAATAAATTTGCAATTAGGCAATTTTTTGCTTTCTAACTTAATTCTGACATACTAATAACCACCAAATGGTCGCTTGTCTCTATCACGTACAATTTTGTTACATCATATTTTTTTAGTTATAAAAAAAATAGTTTAGTAAATTTTGCTATACTATACAGTGTGGTTGTTTAAGTGTGCAACATATGGGCATTTTTTTATTACCGATTTCTCAGAAAATTTTATTTTCGATAATCATATTAGGTGCACTTGGAATGGTTGCAAGTCAAACGGCATACAGGGTAGGCCAAAAAATATAAAACTTGTACAAGAATAAAGTACCCCTATTTCAGAAAATTCAGCAAAATGTTATTAGGACAGGTTGTTTAGAATTAAAAGTTATGCATAAACTCAAAAACGTGACCTCCTAAAATAAAAAAAATATATTTTTTTAAAAAACATTAATATAATTTCCCAAATTTTTTTTTTTTATATTCACCCTAAAGACCTTTATAAATTAATCAAAATCAAATCAATTTCACATATTTTTGTTCAAATTCAAGCATATTTGTAAAATTTACTTGAATTTTCAATTTATTAAGGAATCACAAACTTCATGTTTGTTGCAACGATATTAAACACAACTTTAAAATATCCTACAAATTCTTTTTAACAAGATAAAACATTAGTAATGATAATATGCTAATTGAGGGGTCCAATGCAATAACAAGTCCATTTTTTGGGCAAAATGACTGAGGAGCGCGGTTTTACAAAGTAAAATTGTATCTTTCGTCTCTTGTGTGCAAGAACCGGATCTGTAACTTTAAAAATGAGCCACCAATATGTCTAATACAGACATATTGGGGGTTGCCCGCTAACGCAAACTGAGGAAAAACAGGACAAGTCCATCAATTTTTTTTTCGAAGCCAGCTATAAAGCTAACGCAATTTTTTTTGTCTTTATCTTTTTGTTGTCATTGTATCTGCAACCCAACAAATGTAATAAGTTTGTTATCAATGTTCACTATACAAGATTTTTTTTATAAACCGTTTTTTCCTCTCCTGCAAAATTATTTAAATGGACTTAGCCGGTTGTTACATTGGACCCCTCAATTAAAAAACTATTATTTAAGGTGCAAAATTTTTATTTTAAATGTTTATTAAAAAACTTTATTCTTGTACAAGTTTTATATTTTTCGGCCTACCCTGTACGCCGTTTGACTTGCAACCATTCCAAGTGCACCTAATATGATTATTGCACATGCACCAACTTTTATCAATACCCATATGTTGCACACTTAAACGACCACACTGTATACCTACCTATATATTGCCTTTTATGATACTACACTACAAAAATCACTGGCTACTATCGGCGTCCTAAACATTCTAGGTCAGCAAGCTGGATTCAACAAAATATACATGTTTTTTTAGAGACCAACACTGAGCAAAAAGAAATTGGAAAAAAGAGAGCATTGAATACCGGGCATAACACAACGTTTCGGTTAGTTAGCATCTCTAACTAACCGAAACGTTGTGTTAAGTAACAAAATAAAGACAATCGACAAGGTAGTTTTTTTGATGCACTTACAATTTTTATGACACGCTTTTAAAATGTCGGCTTATATTATATCCTTAAAATAAGATTATCTAAATATTAATTTTATCGAGACTTTTAATAAATTTTTGAGTTATTTCTTTTCTCAAAAATTGGCAAATTGAGACGAGTTATAAACTAAATTAATAACGCTGTAAAACATTTCTTGGCACGATGGTGAACATTCTTTTTGCTACGAGGGGCTTGCGTATTCTTGTCAATAATTTGGAACACTGGAGACTAGTTTTATGCAATATACAGTGTGAGCTGGATTAAGCGTCGTAACGCTTTAGGGGCTTCTGCTCAACTTTTAAAAGGGATTCTATGAGACTATAGGAATTTTATGAGATTATCCCCAACAATGTTTGATAAATTATTGGTAATAAAATATTCAATCGTTTTATATATTGCTATTTTATTATATTTCAATAATTATTATTATTTTATCGGAATCTGAAATCTACACGACAACTTGCTGAATATAATAAAACCAGACAGACAGCTACTTGTCAAGACATGCAAGTTGGCCATAAAACTAGCCGACGCCTCAACTTTACTTGCAGCCGGCCGGCAAGTAGCAAGTACAACAATCCTTTGGGTTACACAATTATGGACAGTTTACTGGCGGCAAGTACTTTGCGCCAGTAAACTTGCCATGTGTAATTAGGGCTTGGGGCTTGGGAAAAATTATCCGAAACCTCAATTAAAACAGTAGTGCTAAAACTATCTATTTGTTTGCACTAACGCAAATACTAAACTTGTTGTAAAATTTTTGATAAAATTTGCATCTTTTAAATCATTTAAAATTTAACATACTTGCTCTTGCCATCACTTGTGTCTGCATTTTGTCTTCGAATTTAATTTATTCCGGCAATGGTGTGCAGAGGGCGATTTTTGCATTTTGTAATATGCTTTATTAGTGGACGTTAACGACATTAACTAACGGTGTATATACAATTTGAACTTTTTGGTATTACTAGTTTTCGCTAGGAGTTGATAAATGAGTGAGTGGAAAGTTAACTCATTATTAATTTACATCTTTCTTAAAATAGTTTCTGTTCTATTTTTATACGAAAGCATTTTCTTGTTTTATTATATTACTTGTGGGTAACCTAGGCTTCGGGCGCGCAAGTCAATTGTTATGAATTTCTCATTCTTCCTCAACAAAGCAGCGCTTACCATACGTACTAATAGAACTTTCATTAAGTAGACACCTAAGTGCCCATTTTATTTTTAACAAGAAATTTCTAATAAAAATGTTTTATATCCTAGTTTTGTTCATAAAAATATAACCAAAAATATATCATTATTAAAATATGTATATATGTATTTAATTACAGATCGTTAACGCTCACATATTCTTACCTTGGACTTTGCGTCTACAAACACGGCTCAGTTCCTGTAGTGGATACCTGTTATCTTGGGAAGGTGATGGATGGTAAAGAGTTGCCAAGAGAGAAAAATAACAATAATGTTGGTTTTGAACGAAAAAATTTGATTGTAAAATAGTTGGTGAATTTTATTAGAAAAATAAATTGCTCAATGGAATCAAATGTTTAGATATATCGCAAAGAAAAAATAACGGTGCGAAGTCAGTAAACAGCTTGGGGATAGAATTTATTGAAATGTTGAAATTGGTCAAGTCCGTCAAGAAAATATTCTTCACAATATAAACTGTTATAACCCCTGTTTATTCCTTTAGGGGCAGACATTAAAAAATTAAGAATTAAGTGTTTCATTTCTTATGTTTAAAGTATTTTTCAGTTTTAAGAACCACCCCCTAGGGGCAAAATGTATTATATATACACATATTTATTTGTTCCAAGTTGGAAAGTGGCTTTTTATTTTCGGTACGGTCGAAATAATACTTTTCAAACGTTATCTCGGGCGCCACGCCTTGGATTAATGTGGTAAGAGGAAGAGGCCCACGTGCACCGGGAGCGTGTAACAATGGAGAAAATTACACTAGGGGTCAACTACGCAATAAGCGACTACCTGTTTCTCCTTTTGAGCGTAATGAAAAAGGCATTTTGCGGGTGAAATAAATAAAACAATCGGTTTTAAAACATTTTCTATTGTCAAACGCATCTCGGTAAATCACAGTGTGTCTAAGTAAGTTACAACAAACAACGGTATGAAAGAAAGAGAACGAGAGTATGCGTGTATGCTTGTTGCGACAATGAAATAAAATCGTCCGGTTATTCTAACGTTATCGGTCTTAAAAACGGTTCACATCTTCAAATTCGCAAGAACTGTGGCGGTTGTCGTAGCGGTAGAGGTAAGCGGTTGCGTGCGGTAACGGTCTGGAAGGGCGGTTTGCGGAAAGTTAACTCGGTAATCAGGCTTGCGGAGCTGGACGCGGATAATAAACGTTAATAGAAGCGGTCGGTAAAAAGTTCCAACGCAAGCGGCAGCATAACCAGCAGTAGCGGTTCGGAAAAATGTCGATTCCCCATGTAAACGCGACAAAGATACAGGTTTTGCGGACATATGCGTTCTGGTGTTGAAAACAACGAATAAGGCGAAGAAAGATGCGGTACGGTACAGGTGTATGTGGGTCAGAGCCAGTAGCGCGACTTATTGGAATAGTGGGAGACAGAACTACTCGGTAACTTGGTCCTACGAATAGTTCGATCCCGTGTAAGAAAAGTGAGAAAGTTATCGGTTTGCAGCGCGTCAGAATAAGACAAAGTTACTTGATAATAATTGGGCCCAAGAACAACTCGGTCTTATATATAAAAATAGTCGGTTGGCCTGGTGTGTGTGTAGGAGAGAGAATGTTTATGGTTAAACTAGAGTAAGGCGGGACTTCTTGGTAATTTGGTTCAAAGAATAGTCTGGCCTTATATGGGAGAAGAGATTACCTGATATTGGTTCGCGGTATGACAAAACAAGACAGACCTACTCGGTAGTTTAGTCCTAAGAATAGTCCGATCTTGTATAATATAAGGGAAACATATAAACGGTCCGTGCATGAATATAAAAGCGAAATAATGGTATGAATACAATGTATGTGTAAGAGTGAGAACGGTACCTGTAAACCACAGCGTATACGCAGTATGTGATGTTGTAGGCTTGGCTTGGTTGGGCTGGGTGAAAATGGAAACGCGAGATTCTGATAAAAATACGGCGGTGAGGAGTATAGGGTAAACCCGGTAGAGATGGCGCACGTTTTTTCAAAGTCGCATAAAACATCAGATTTACAATTTTTAGGTAGGAATTATTTTTTATATGATTATACTAAGTAAAATAAAAGTAGAGGATACAAAAAACAAAACTTAATTTAATTTTAATGAACATAAATTGTATTTAAAAAAAAAATCAGAAAAAAGAACATCTCACCCCATGCGTATGGGTGAGATGGCGTAAACACAAACAATTTTTTTGGGAAAAATAAAAGTAGAGGATAGGAAAAAAATTCATTTAATTCAACTGAATAAGACATGGTTCTCTTTTTTTTCAAAATAAGAGAAAAGTCCATCTCTGGGTGAGATGGCGCTCACACAAAATATAAAAAAAATAACTAAATATTCAAATTTTGTCTCGTGATACATAGATAATCTATAAAAAATAAAAAGTTAATCTGATAAGCTTCAAGCTAATTATTTTAGCCGTTTAATCTAATAGATTGGGTGAGAACATAGGGTGATATGGCGCGCGCCATCTAACCCAACTTGCATTTGGTGAGATGGCTCGGTATCGTGCTCGGGAACAAATAACAATGTGAATGATTTTAAGGTTAGAAAACAAACTATATGCTCATTTCAAAGCGACAATGTTACAACTAGTAAAAACTTTGACTAGTTTGACACCCAAATAATTAGATTACTTATAATCTAGAAAAAAAAGGACATGCTGAAATATATAAAGGAAAATTAAAATACCTTAACTCCAAATGATGGGCGCGAGGTAAACGGCATAGACGTTTACTTGCAAATGAAGGTCTGTAGCGATGGCCACGTTGCCGGATATTATATTGGCACTGCGCCATCTAACCCGCTGCGCCATCTCTACCGGGTTTACCCTAAATGGACTCGCAAAACCACAAAATAAATACCATCGCAGATCCCGTAATACCGTATGCGTCTCGCGCGGCGACATCCGGGAGATACAACAAACATCAAAACACGTACTTGCTTGTTTTTGTAAAGAGAGCAGCCAACCAATTTTCAGCAATAAAGCTTCAAATTATATAGAGACAGTTATAAGTACCCCCTTAATAGTCCTTCTTTTAAACCCTAAGTAAATTTTAAGAAAATGACGAAATACGTATATTATTAAAGAAACTTATATATCACCTCCACTATTTTAGTTTCTGAAATACAGAAATTCACATAAAAATTTCAACCCCCGTTTTTACCCCCTTATGAGTTGATTTTCCAAATATTCCTTCTTAGCCTACGTTATAAGAACAAGATATCCTCAAAATTTTTCGATTGGCTGGGCATTGATGAATCAGTCAGTCCTTTTACATTTTTATATAATATGTAGTATAGATTAAAGTTTATAATTTAATTAGGCACATTCATGCGAAACATGATAAAGTTTATTATCGATATAAAATTTAACAATAAAATCATTGCAATGGTCTCGGCAAACAATAAAATTGAATTAGTTTTTTCTACCATTGCCAAACCAAATTGAATTAGACATTGAAAAATTTAGTTGTTTTATTTATAGACTACCATTCCCCAAGTCATGTTATTATGTTTAGTAAACAACGCCACGCAGCGACGGTTTATACTTACAAAATACAAATAAAATCATGATGGTTTGGTTTACTTTGTTATCGTTTAATTACTGACTTGTTAGTCATTGCATTTTATGGGGGTTCTTCGAAGGATGTCAAAATCAATATTCAAACTTCAATTATGTGCTGTATCTTTCACCTGATATGGATCCCAGAACATCATAGACCATATTATTTAAAATTATGTTTTCTGTCTGTGCACTCGTATCATTTGTTAAAAAGCAACCAGTTTTATTTGGAACAAATCTTGATTTCTTCATGTAGAATGTAAATGATGACAGAATACAGAACACTAAAATTGGCTGTAGCTACTAAAATATGGTTATGCTGCAGTACCTAGTTGTCACCACAGGATCGATAATAAATGCAAGTAATCCCCAACAGCTCTTGAGTTATAGCCGAACCGTCGTCGTCCTTTGCCGAACCGAGGACTGGTTCTGTCTACCAAAAGTTTGGTTTCCCCAACTAAAAACGCTCAGTGGACGAAGAAGAACGAGGCTAAACGCCATTTCCTGTCGGCATTTTTTGTATGATTGCGTATCGGTAAGGATCACTTTATTATCACTAGGCTTGCCAGACCTACCCCTTTTGGGAGTACAATACCCCTTTTACCATTATAGAATTTTAAAAATACACTTTTTCAAAAATCCATAAGTGTTATTAAAATATATCATTTTAATACGTTGGCTGCCAGGAATACCCTAAGTGGAGTCTTAGAAAGTTGTGTGGGTTTCAGGTATCTTACATTCCACAAAAAGCATAGTTGTAAAACGTAAGTCAAAAAGAGTGTGTTCTAATTTTAGAGATAACCATACAGTGTCGTGTTGAAGTATCTTACGAGGACACACACACATCGTTATACGAGGACCAAAAATTGGTTATCGTAGCAATCTAACATATCTGCATGCCATAAACTAAGTTTATCTAGGCAAAAGACATTTCATTTAACTGGGCGAAAGCGAGGCGCAAGGCCGCGGATGTAAAGACCGAGAAGAGACGTGACTTTACGTTACAGCTTTGTACGTCGTATAAAATTACGAGCGGTAAAATGTTTTCATTGGATGGTGTCTCTTGGTTTTGTTTTTTTAAGGTTATACCAAAAAGATCTGCTGACGTTGGATTTTAGTACAAGATGGTTTTCGATCTGATAACGCTGCGTTCGATCTTGTTGGTGATGACCTCACAACGCCGTGAAAATATAAAAGCTAACATTTTATTTAAAACCAATGTGTATTATTGGTTTGTTCGAATCAGTGAACAGGAGCGGCGTTAGGGTAGGGCCTGGTTGGGCGATCGGTCAGGGCGCCCCTTTGTAGCCTATCGCTCATAGTTCGAGCTTTACTAACTCGTGAATTCTCTAAATTAAGCGAAAAAATCTTTATGTTGGCAACACTTGAATGGAACGCAGTATTCAATCTGTTCGATCGGAGCACTGCATGCAGTTCATTTTACCGGGAATCCCCAATCATAGAGATACACATTGTCTATCTCTTTTTAACATTTTAGTTAAATAGAGTTAGCGTTATCCTATCTCATTAATGTCACTTATTCCTAAGATTTTTGAATCTATTGTTGCAGACTTTTTCAAGCAAACTTTTAAAAATATTATAATTTCAAATCAACATGGTTTCTCTCAGGGTCGTTCAACTGCCTCCAACCTTCTAGTATATCACGAGCAGATAGTGGAAGCTTTGGAAAGTGGCTATAGTGTTGACTCTATTTACACAGACTTTGCTAAAGCCTTCGACAAGCTAAATATTTATATCCTTTTAAACAAACTTTATGCTTATGGTATCCAAGGAAACGTTTTGCGTTGGCTGAAATCATACTTACTTGACAGAATTCAAATTGTAAGGATAAACAACTATGTGTCTAACTCAATCAAGGTTCAATCGGGTGTTCCGCAAGGCGCCCATTTAGCGCCCATTCTTCTTTTTAACATTTTTATAAATGACGTTGCTGGTTGTTTTCATTTTTGCTATTTTCTCTTGTATGCTGACGACATAAAGATCTTTTTACCGTTACTTAATGTTTTTTCAATGTTTAAACTACAGAGCGACCTTGACCGATTTTACACTTGGTGTTGTAGGAATAAACTGTTTTTAAATATATCAAAGTGTAAATATATACAATTTAGTAAATCTTTGAATAGTGTTGTAAATAGCTATCATTTTAATAATAACATATTAGAAAACGTGAAAGTTATTAGGGATCTTGGAGTGATTTTTGATCATAAGTTAAGTTTCAATCATCACATTGAGATTTGTAGAAATAAGGCTATGAAAATGCTAGGATTTATAAAAAGAAACACCAGGGATTTCTCTGACGTCAAGGCAATAACATTACTGTATACCTCACTGGTGCGACCACATCTAGAAAATGGATACAGTGTGTGGTCCCCGTATTATAATATTTATCAAGATATGTTGAACGGTGTTCAAAGGAAATTTCTTAAATATGTAGCTTATAAAAGACATATATTAGTAGATAACATTAACTACTCTGAATTGGAAAAGGATCTTAATATAGGCTCTTTAGAAAGCAGGCGAAATAACATGGACGTTATATTTGTTTTTAAATTGATTAACGGTCTATGTAACTGTCCCGAATTACTATCGAAGTTCAGTTTTTATGTTCCACCTAGATCTCTTCGAGAAAGTAAGATTTTTGAACCTCAACATCATCGAACTCGATATGGTCAAAACAGTGGGGTGAACAGAATGATGAATAACTGCAATAATGCCAATACTGATTTATTTAATACGTCTCTAGCCAGATTGAAGGGTTACTTAAAAAGAAATAATTAGAACGATATCAATGAATATTATATATAATTTTACTTTGTAAGTTACGTAAGTAATTGCCATTAATGTATGTTATTTTGCATATACAAATTGTATATAACTTTAATTTTATAGATTGTATTTTATTGGGCAATGCCCGTTTATTTGAAAATAAATAAATAAAAAAAAATTTTTAGCGAAGCGAAACAGACTCAGCTTATTCTCATTCATAAAATCGGTGCACGTAAAGTCTGATTTTTCGTCGCTGACCGAATTCGGAATTCCTTTGTAAAAATTTTAAAATATATATTGTAACAAACGTTATTTTTTGCGAGAACTATAAGGAAGCCGCTGACGCCAAGGCGGGTGACGGACCAACTGCAAATGTACCTACAGTAGTCCGATATGTAAGTAAAAATAGGATTTCTATTATTTGATTTAATTTATTAAAAATAATAATTCTCTTCAAAAATAACCCTTGAAGACATCATGGCAAAAATTCGGTTAAGACAAATCAATTTTTCTGATAAATCCATTTGTACATTAAGAAAAATAATTATTAAGCTGGGTTTTTCTTATAAAATGTTAAATAAACGTATTCATATTACAGAATCACATGTGGTTACTCCTATTTTTGTTTTAAATTTCATCAAAGATCGCAACTTACAAGAACTGTATCCAAATGTATGGATAGCATTGCCATTGCGAATATTATTGGCTATACCTGTAACGGTTGCTAGTGGGGAGAGGAGTTTTTCAAAGCTGTAGCTGATAAAAACCTTTCTTCGATCAACAATATCTCCATCTTGATTGACAAACCTAGCAACTTTGTCAATTGAAAATGAAATTGCTGAAAACATCGACTTTGATAACCTCATAAAAGAGTTCGCTGATAGAAACGCCAGAAAAGTAAAATTTTATTAGGTTTTTTCTAATAAACGGTTAGTTTTTATAATAAATAATTATTTCTTTTAATAAATGGTTATTTCATTATTTCCTTTCCCTTTTTTCGTATGGGTTTGAATTGCAGTTGGGGGCGCCGTAGAAATCTCGCCCAGGGCGCTAGTAGTGTTAAAACCGGCACTGTCAGTGAACATCATTTATATAATTCGTTAAAAGTTTCATAAATTCTTTTGCTTGAAAATGGAATACGGCCAAATCATTTTTATTTGTTATCGTTTTTATTTAAAAAAATGTTGAATTAGGAATAAAAACTAATACTTTGCCAATACATACTAATTACCGACTTAATTCGTGTTTAAAAAAGTTATTTTTCCATAAGAAAAACATGTACAGGGTGGCCCATTAATAAGGGAGGCCGGCTTTATCTCGGAAACCATTAATCGTACAGCTTTCGGAAAAAATTTTGTAAATAAAGCGGTCATGAGAAAATTCTGGAAATTACTTTCAAGTTCCTCATTTCGCCGCAAGGGGGCACAATTGAAAATTAGTTTTTTAAATTTTAAATTTCTCCGAAAATTCCCATATTAAGGTATAACTCTGATTATATCATTGGAAAGCTTAGACAATTCTGCATCATTTTGGTTTAAGGCTTGTTGGCGTACCGACCTTGATAAGAGTGGGGGAAGCTATTGAATGTGTAAACATTAAAATCGCTGTAACTTCTAAACGACTTATCCGATTTTACTAAATTTAAGCTTGTTTAGAAGGGAAAGGTAAGTACCTTCAATGGTCGTATCCAGCAGTACACGATAGTGTTTGATAAAATTGCTAGAGGGCGCAATTTGTAATAATAACAGTTTTTTTGATTTTATCCAGAAAATTCAAATCATACGGTATAACTGTGACATCATATTCGGAAAGTAGATTAAATTTGCAAGAAAGAATGTAAACACCGCAGTTCGATATTGTTGTTCGTTTCAGAATTATTGCCAAAACAATAACTTTTAATTCAAATTGCGCCCTCTAGCAATTTTATTAGAAACTATTGTGTACCATTGGATACGACAATTAAAGGTACTTACCTTTTTCTTCCAAAAAAGCTTAAATTTAGTAAAATCGGATAAGTTGTTTAGAAGTTACAGCGATTTTAATGTTTAAACTTTCACTTGATAAGAGTGGGAGAAGCTATTGAAAGTGTAAACATTAAAATCGCTGTAACTTCTAAACGACTTATCCGATTTTACTAAATTTAAGCTTGTTGGAAGTATCTTCAATTGTCGTATCCATTGGTACACAATAGTTTCTAATAAAATTGCTAGAGGGCGCAATTTGTATTAAAAATTATTGTTTTGGCAATAACTCTGAAACGAACAAAGTTATCGAACTGCGGTTTTCACATCTTTTCTTGTAAATTTCATCTATTTTCCGATTATGATGTCATAGGTATACCGTATGTTTTGAATTTTCGGGATAAAATCAAAAAAACTTTTATTATTACAAATTGCGCCCTCTAGCAATTTTATTAGAAACTATCGTGTACCATTGGATACGCCGATTGAAGGTACTTACCTTTCCCTTCCAAACAAGCTTAAATATAGTAAAATCGGATAAGTCGTTTAGAAGTTACAGCGATTTTAATGTTTACACATTCAATAGCTTCCCCCACTCTTATCAAGGTCGGTACGCCAACAAGCCTTAAACCAAAATGATGCAGAATTGTCTAAGCTTTCCAACGATATAATCAGAGTTATACCTTAATATGGGAATTTTCGGAGAAATTTAAAATTTAAAAACCTAATTTTCAATTGTGCCCCCTTGCGGCGAAATGAGGAACTTGAAAGTAATTTCCTGAATTTTCTCATGACCGTTTTACTCCTAAATTTTTTTTTCCGAAAGCTGTACGATTAATGGTTTCCGAGATATAGCCGGCGTCCCTTATTAATGGGCAATGGTACAATGCCACACAATTTACAATTTTGTAAGTCCGAATTTAGAAAGTAAGATTGACAATCTATCATGTCTTGTACTCTTTAATTATCCTTATCAGCCTTGGTTTATGCTGCACGTATTAAATCTTTAGCAGCATCATAGCGGGTTTATAAAAGCGCTAGATGGGTGAAGAAACACACAATCAAAATAACATACAAACCTTTCGTAAATAGCTAAATTATTTTAAAAACTAAGAAAAGTAATAATTTATAAATAGCATGATAATATTGTTTCTGGTCCGTCACAACGTTGTCGGTGTTATCATATTTATTTTGTAGCTTAACTATAATACGGATGCTGTAAAAACGTTAAGATGCTGTTTAAACAGTCAATAAAATTTATTAATTATTTTTAAAACAATTAAATATGAATAAAATCCGTTTTTTGGTCCTCAATCATTCTTATACGTTTACCTACTTAGGTATATGCAATATTTTTGCTTAGTTGGACAAGGATTTACATGGATTGTTTCAGACTTAGGTAGTTGAACTAACTAGTATTTGAAATAAATGGAATACTTTTTTTGGCTTATTCGATTCTATTCTAATTTCAGTTTGACCTAAACATTTAAAAAAAATAGACCATTATAATTGATAATATTTTAAATCTGAGGAAAAATATACGTAAATTGGTAGTTGGAGGAAGCCAAGGGACCAAGGTAGCTTTTTTTAATGAATAAAAAGAAATTCTCCCTCCCGTTACAAACGACTTTATTTACTTTATTATGAAATATAATAATAGTATAAATAAAATTTTTCAAAAATCTCGGCTTTTGTCTGAGTTTGCATATTATTATACCAAAGTATATTACCTACATTTATTATTTGAAACAGTTTTCGAAATATCTGTAATTAAAAATCGGGAAGAAAAAGGGTAAAGAGAATTTATTAAGTCAATAAATTGGCTGCTTGTCAATTCAAGCGGCACTTATTCATTGTTAGTTTTTTAACAAGGAAATAATAATTATAAATTGATTTTATTAACAACATTATATTAAAATACAAAAGAAAGTAGGTAGATTATGTAGATTTAATGAATCTATATTTAATATTGTTTGTATTAAAAATTGAAAGTTACAAAAGACTTTGGTTTTTGTAATTTACCAAAAAAAATTTTGAACAATTTCAGGTTTATCTGTTTAACTTAAAATTTATGTAAAAAAACACTCTGGTTTAGTATAGGTGGTTATACAGTTATACATACAACGTTAGTACCCGGTAAACAGTAATTTATTACTTTACTCTTAGACAATCGCTATAAATATACGAGATGGAAAGAAAAAATAAAGAAATATTTAAATTATTAAAAAATATAAAAAGGGAAAAAGAAGAAATCAAATTAGAAAACGATTTACTAAAACAAGAAGTCATGAAATTTAAAAAAAAAAATAATTTTTTAACCACAAACGTAGATAATGAAGAACAAAATAAAATTATAAATAATATTGAAATTAAAGGAATTCAAAATCAAGAATTTAAAAATTATGGGAATATAACAAAACTAATTTTAAACAAAATTGGAGTCGACATTAAAAAAGAAGATATATTAATGATACAACGAAAAAAAATTAAAAAGGAAGGAGTCAACGATACCATTCAAATTAATTTTAAAAATCAAGAAACAAAAGAAGAAGTTCTTAAAAAAACAAAAGAATATTTCAAGAAAAATGGAAAAATCACTAGTTTAAATCTTAATCTACCAGGACCAGAAACAAATATTTATATCAATGAACATTTGACAATGAGAAACAAATTTTTACTTGGAAAAGCTAAAGAATTAAGAAAATTTAACTATAAATTTATATGGTGCAAAAATGGAAAAATATTTGTCGGGAAAAATGAAGAAGAAATAAAAAAACTTAAAAACAGGGGGTACATCTTATAATTAAAATAATATTATTTTTTATTATTATTTTCTATTGATTTTTAAATTTTAACTATTTTTCTGTACTATAAGTAAGTACATATTATATATTTTCATTGATTTTCTATATACTTAACTTATTAATATTTCTAATTAAAGATAGATAAATATATTTCAAATTTTAAAATTACAAACGTTGAAACACAGCTTGTTGAAGATCAAAATTATTTTAATAATAGTATTGATGAATCAAATAATAATTTTTCATTATATCACAATAATATTAGAAGCATTTCTAAAAACTTTGACGAAACTAAATTATTTTTATATCAACTCGATCAGAATTTTGATGTTATCGTATTAACAGAAACTTGGAAAATTTTAAATGCCGATTTATTTAAATTAAATAATTATGATATAATTTATAATAATGGAAATTTCAATAAAAGTGACGGTATTGTAATGTATGTTAAAAATGAACATAATTACTTTTTGATATTATATCTATGGGAAAAATAAAGATAATCTTTTTGAAACTATCAATCGGAAAAGAAAAAATTAATATTATAAGTATCTATAAACCTCCTCCACTAGATGTTTTCAAATTAACAATGAATTTTAAAAAAAATTTTGATAATATTAAATATACTTGTAAAAATGAAACAGTAGTTCTAGTAGGTAATATAAATATTGATATTTCCTCAAACTCTAAAAACAGTAACGAATATTTAAACTTATTAAGTGAATATAATTTTGTATCATTTATAAATAAAAACACAAGAGAAATAAAAGAACATAACTCTTGTATTGACCATATCTTTGTAAAAACAAAAGAAAATTTAAATAATTTCCAATCAATAATCATTAAATATCAAATAACGGATCATTACCCAACCATTTTACAAACAAGACTTATTGATAAATATAATAATGAACCTTTACCAATGTATAAAAATTTTATTAATTATTACAAATTAAAAGAAAAAATTACAAAAATAGATTGGACCAATTTTTACTCTTATTCTGAAACGAATGTTTTATCCAATAATTTAATAAAAGAAATCCAAAATAATGTACAACAATGTACAAATAGAATAAAAATTAAAATTAAAAAGAGAAAAGAATGGATTACGGACGGCTTACTTAATTCTATTAAAACAAACAATAAACTTTATAAAAAATTACAAAAAAATAATGACCGATATTTATTATATAAATATAAAATTTATAAAAACAAACTCACTAAACTAATTAAAGAAACAAAAACCAATTTTTATAAACGTGAAATTGATAAATGTAAAAACTCTAATCAAGATATGTGGAAAACTATTAAAAAAATATGTAATAAAAATCAAAAACATAAAAATATAAACGAAATCAAAATTGAAAATGAATCACTTACTGATAAGAAAAGTATAGCTAATAGCTTTATTGACTATTTTTCTGAAGTAGGAGAAAAGCTAGCAAACAAAATCAATAAAGGTAATAACACATTTTCAAATAAAATAAACAATATAAATTCATTTTATTTAGAAGAAACTAATCATAAAGAAGTTGAAAATGTTATTGATAGTTTGAAATTAAAGAAATCTCCTGATGCCGACGGAATAACAACAGAAATATTAAAAACTATTAAAACTTCTATTTCTAGACCACTAACATTTCTTATAAATAATATTTTTAAAACCAGTATATATCCAGAAGCTTTCAAAATTGGTATAATAAAACCTACTTTTAAAAATGGAGATTCTAGTAAAACTAGTAATTATTATAGACCAATAACATTAATATCTTCGATAGCAAAAGTATTCGAAAAAGTTTTAAAATTAAGAATCGAAAATTATTTGGAAAAAATAAATTTTATTTCTAATAAACAGTTTGGGTTTCAAAAAAATAAATCAACACAAAATGCTATTTGCTGTCTAACAGAACATATATATGATGCACTAGATAATAAAAAACCTTGTATTAGTATTTTTCTAGATTTAGCAAAAGCCTTTGATACAGTTAGCCATAATTTACTGTTAAAAAAGTTTGAAAATATTGGATTCAGTGGAAAGCAATTAGAATTAATTAAAAATTATCTGAAAAATAGACCAACTTATGTTCAAATAGATAAAGAAAAAGGCTATCCAAAGGTATTTAAGTATGGTGTTCCCCAAGGAACAATTTTAGGACCATTATTTTTTAATATTTATATTAACGACTTATTTAGTATAAATTGCAATGGACAAATTCATAGTTTTGCAGATGATACTACAATTTTTTATACCGATACAAATTAGGAAAACTTAAATAATAAAATTAAAAAAGATTTTAAAATTATAAAAAATTGGTTTGATAACAATGTGTTAACAATTCATTTTAATAAAACAAATTATATTCCTTTTACTTTAAACCTAAATAACCTACCACAAAATATGAATAGTATTCAAATAAATGAAGACATTCAAATTTTTAAAGTTAATAAAATAAAATATTTGGGAATTATTTTTGACAGTAAATTAAATTGGAATTTTCACATAGAATACTTAATTAAAAAATTAAGAAGTTTACTACTGATTTTTAAAAACATTAAAAAATTTTAAAATGTAAGACATATGGGAATATTATATTACGCGTTAGTTAAAACTCATTTAAATTACGGAATTTTAGGTTGGGGAGGAATAAATAGAACTTTAGTTAAAAAATTAGAAATATTACAAAAAAGGTTTCTAAAAATTATATACAATAAAGATTATCTTTATCCTTTAAAAGAATTATATTCAGAAACAAAAAAGTTGAACATTAGACAACTTTACATTTATAACATCTTAATATATATATTTAAAAATAAAAACCTTATACAATTTAAAAATCATAATCATAATACACGTCATAAAAATGAAATAACCATAAAACCTAAAATAAATAAGTCCATAGGACAAAAAAATTTCAAATATTTATGTTTTTATTTAAACGATTATTTACCAACAAAAATTAAAAAATTGATTTCATTAAAAAAATTTAAAGTCGAAATAAAAACATGGATATTAAAAACAGACAATTTGCAAATATTTTTAGAAATGCTTTAATTAATTAATTAATATTGTTCTGAATAATTTATATGAGTAATATTTTTTACTTAAAAATTATAAATTAATAATTTTATTATAGGTAATATATTTCTTCAAAAAAGCTGCGTTTATACTATAAATTAACATTTTTACTTTAAAAAAATTGATTTTTAATGCATATTTATGATTTATGATTTTACATACTAAAACAAAAAATAAGATTTGCGCCTAACAAGCTCAGCTTCAGGGGATTGAAGAATAAGTTTATCGAAGACAACATAAAGATATTTATTATATTATTAAATTTTTTTTTTTAAATATCAATTGTAATATGAGTTCGTGCAGTCATGGACCTTGCAACAATACTAAAACCTAAACATAAAGGTCCTCGCACCCATGAGTCAGATAAGGGACCTCACTAGATACCCTACTGACAAATGACAATTTTATATTTCGAGTGTTCGCAGTGTATATTTAGATTAAGGATAAAAAATATGAGTGTTCACTTTCTTGTAAATTTTTAGACCTATGTTTAACCCTGGTCGTCACAACAATATTAGATTTGCAAAGACCTCATAAGACCCCCAAGTCATGTAAAGTTGCTTACAATTTTCGCATGAACCTACAGATAAGTCACAATTTATTATGAAAGCAAGAATATACATTCCGGGAAAGGCAAAATGTTTTTGTATTTTTGTTATAATGATATACTACGTGTTCCGTAATTTTTTGAAAATCACTGAAGGGTGGAAAAAGGGTTGTAGCCTATTATAACTGTCTATCATTTTAAGCTATACTGCTGAAAATTATTCTCTGCTAAAATAAGCATGTAGGTATTTTGACGTTTGGGAAAATTTTGCCCGTAGGGGGTGGAAAAAGGGATATAAAAAACTCGTTATTCTTATTTTTTTTAAATCGTCTCCCAAAGGGGTTATAAACGTTTCTATTATTGAAAAATATTTTTTGTCATATCAACTTGAAATTTAACAGAAATACTCGACAATACAAATAATAATGTGTAGGTACCTATGTATTTCTTATATTTTTGCAAGTCGGCCCCTAAAGTGAAAAAAAAAGGGTTTATAAAAAGTTTATTTTTGGTCGAATTTCTTGGAATAATACTCGGCTAATACTAGGCGCTGCCTAGCCTGACTCTTGTAATTGTGACTTTGGTCTTAACAAGTGATTTTCCCTTCACATTTGACCTTACTTTGTTGAGTTCTGTTTAGAGGGGCTGGTATGCCTTAAAGGTGTCTAAAACCGATACTAGATATGACGCCATACGGTTCATCCTCTCGGCTGATCTCCATATTTACTAGATTTAAGTAGTACGACTACAAACATTCCTTTATTTCGTTAGATCCTAGCCTTACTGATGAGCCACGATATGGCGAAACGCGTCTAAGGCTAAATCTAACGAAATTAAAAGAAGCATTTTCTTCTGTTAAAATCAATAAGACTGCTTGATATTTGGAGGATTTTGCGAAAAACCGTAAATAAGTTTAAAATATAGTTAGGTATATAGGGACACCTCATATGAACAAATAAGATATTCTCGCCTATTCATTGAATGAACCAGCAAGATAGAATCGTATTTGAAAAAATTAGGTTTTTTAAAATTTCATGATAAATATCAAAAATTGTGACTTTTCCACTTCCCTGTATCAAAAATTTAATTTTTTGACAATTCGTTATCTAACACACTACTATCAACTTTCACAGCAGGAATTTCGAGTTTCACTCTATATTTTTGAAACATATTTTTAAATTTAGGCGACACCCTGTTCTGAAACCCTATTATCCAAATTTGTAGGGTTCAAATCGCATTAATTTTCGAAATATTATAATGGACGGTCACCGTTAGACACCCTATATATTTATCCTCCTTTCCTAGGTATACGCTCTCTAATAATAAAAATAATAATTGAAGTATGTGTTAAAAATCATGGTAGACCAATTTAAGAGATCTCTTTGAGGCTTAGAAACAGGGGAGTCACTAAGGGCCATCAACTAGCATTTTCGGTACTTATGGCTAAATATAAATTAAGTATTATTACGTTAGGATTGGGGCAACTTTTAGCAGAACAGTTACTTAAGACGTCAAGTTACTGTTTACCGTCCAAAATATGTTGTGTAAATGTCACTGAGTTTCTTTTGAATTTAGGGTCGCTTATAGACCTAAAAATGCCGAGGTAGTATTTGTCAATGATCTGCTATCTACTATAGATGCCGCACGCCATTCATAAACGCTATTTAAATCTGCTGACAAAATCGTTTGTAGGAAAGAGGGGACCGGGAGTGGGGATTACGTTGTTCCCGTTAGAAGTTTTACCTCGTTACTACGCGCTATCATATGGTCACACACATCATGCTTCTCTTTTCAGGGTTCACAATAAAATATAATTAATATAATTATCTAATCTGAAATCAAATATTTTATAACTTTTGTGAAAAAAAGGGTTTGTAGAACAGTCAAGTTTAATGTATGATTGAAAAAAGGGTCCGCGGAGCAGTAAAATTCAATGTAAGTTAATTACTGTTTGTAATAATTATTATAAGGGAAACTTTGGATAGCTATAAATTTAACATTATTTGGTAAACTGAACTCGCCTAAAAATAATTACACTAGGTAGTTACTTAAAACACGGTTCTTAAGGTTTTATTAAAATTTAAAAGAAATAAGTTTACAAAAGCCAAGTTCTTTTTACGTTACTTTTAAATAGCGAAGCAAAGCACAACAAAAAAATGTTCTTCCCCCTTGCCGCGGTCAAGGATGCCCCTCTCTATTTCCCATACGAACTATACGAAGTTGTTCGCGAAGTTCCTTTAACAACTTAGCTCAGCAAAGATATTTACTTTGCTTAGCTGTTTAAAAGGAGCAAATGGAAAGTATTTATTAACTTGCAATGATTGACTATGGGTACCTTTATTCGGTATATTGCCCGAAAATGGTATTGATAACAGAAAAAAAGGTCAATAATTTCGGACCACGGTTTTCTGAAATGTGATCATTTAAGTGTCAAAATGCTCATTGGCATTAGAAGCCTGGTTACTGGTTTTCCTGTCACTTGTCATTATGAACTTTTTTTTGTTATAAATTTGTTTTTAAAATGTTTGAATGGTAATTTATTATTTTTATGCAGAAAAACAATATTAAAATAATGGTAAGTTAGTGTATTAGCATTCCTCTAAATAATCAATCTATTAAAAATTAGAGGTTATGTTTTCAACCAACACGGTGATTAGTTAAAAATTTGTTAAAAATGTTGGTCTAATATTAAAAGCTATAAAGTTAATATAACAATATACGGTTACATATTCCTATAAAAGTAACGCATCGAAATAAAACCAGCATATAAAAATAATGATAATAATAATCGTATATATCTTTATTTTCAAGTAACTAAGTATAGTTTATTACAGGAATTAACTTTACATATCCAAGTAAATGATTTGCAGGAATGCAATGCTTATAATAAAAATATATTTCATAGATTATTTTACACATGCAGAAAAGAGACATCATTTGAAATTGTTTATGATAAATTATTTAAAAATTAAGTTGCGATAAATTAATGTTTGCACGCATTCAATAATTTTTTACATTTATACGTTAAATATTACAATTTTATGCCAAAAATGTAAAGTATTAATTATTTTTGCCATCTACCCACGCCTATGAATAGTTAATCGTAACCTACAAATAACCCAACTTTTTATGTACTCACCTATAAAAATTAACTGCAGAATTATTATATTCCGCATTCTTGCACACTTCACACCTGCGACCCATCTTAATAAGTCTTCAAAAAAATATCACAAAACAATAAAAACACAGCAATTATTACACAAAACCGAAACAAATTTTAAACAACTTTCAAAGAACGACCAAACTAAACCCTTTATTTCTCTGTGGACCAAACGTCAAGGAAATTATGAATGAACAAAGGTCACGCCCCCCTCTGACCAATAGGAAGGCAACCTCTTCTTCATTGCCAAACTGCATAATTTTTAAGGGAAATATGTCTATGGGTTTTAGACAAAGATTTAAATTTACCACATAACGTCATATTTTTTCTCTTCTGGAAAAAGGTAAAACCTATAGATTTATGGCTTTAGGGATAAATATGTTTATGGGTATTATGAAAAATTATTTCGATTTTTGAAATTGTAGATTATTTGTTCTCAATAAAAGACGTTTAAGTAGTATCATTACTATCATTATTGTGTTAATACCGACTTTTAAGAGCATACGTTTGGCAAATAAAGTGGAGGGGCGCTAGCAGTTACTTCAGAATGGAATACGATTTTGTCAATAGATTCATTTCATTTGTTATTGCTTCATCTATAGCTAGCAGATCATTGGTATTTGTAATGCTAAAATTAGTCACTCAGGCGTCAGCCTATGACTAATTTCTGAATCCTTAACAAATGATGAATTACATTACAAACAAAATTTATCATAAAATGGACAGGAAAACAAAATATGTATTTTGATATTTAAATAATTTACTATTTACCGTTTAACGGAATAAGGATATTCTGTTTAACGAACAATTGACTATAAAATATTGACAAAATTTTGCAAAATTTGGGCGTGGGCGCTTTTCCCTGCAGCGGGCTTTTTGTCTCTAGGGTACCCAACATTTTGAGTTGGAATTCAGACAGTCCTCCCTCCCCCAATCATCAGTTTCTAGCGATGTCCCTAATTAGAATGGGAAAGTTAAAATAAGTTATCTCAAAGTGGACCTTCAGTAATTTCATAAGGAACTTATTTTGGTAGGCCATTTTTAAGAGATATCTCATTGGGGTTTAGAACGGGAACGTTATAATAAGTTATTTCAAGGAGAGCTTTTAGCAATTTCATGGGAAACTAAATTTTTGTTGCATGCAAATAAGTCCGGGATACTAGTCGGGAATCGACAGTTCAAAAATATTTTACCAAGGTTCCCCTTTTTCAAAATTTATATCTGGCAATCCAACTACACTATATGTTTAAAAGTCCATTATATTAAAAAAATGTTGGAAATATACCCTGTTTTTTGAAAGTGTTTATAGATTCAAATTTAAAAAAAATTCTCACACTTGCGTCTGGTATAATAAAATTGTTTAAATAACCATATATAATATAAGTTTTAGCTATTACAAACTTTTTAAATCTGTTTAAACTTTGTATCATGGATCAAATGGATGCCATCGGAATCTGTTAATATTACAGGCCATTTTGTATTTAGGTACTATTTTTTTTATATTGGCCTTAGAATTATGTGAATTTTGTGGGTTGTTCGCGTCTTAGGAACTTCACTTATTCAATAAATTTCAAAGGCAACATTGCCCTCAATTGGTTGAGACGCGACGCTCGACGGCCCGAGTGGCTGAAAAAAGTTTTTGGTATGTCAATTTATTAAAGTATATTATGGTATTTTGTAATGTTTTAAAGTTTTTGGTGTTTGATTAACCCTGTGAAAGGTATGTATGAACTATTAGGTTAAACATATTTAATGGTTTTTAATTATTTCACATAATATTTATCCTGGATAATAATAATGCTCATTGCCAGTTAACTGTGGAGATAATACATAAATGATTTTTGTAGGGGATAGCAAAAAATTACAGTTTAAACATTGTGTGTCAGGCACGTACTTGACCATTTACCGAACTGAAAACTACCCTCTATGTGCTATTCCGTGGTAAAAACTTGATTATATATTTTTAGAATAGCGCACTTGCAACTATATTTTAAGAATGACAGTGATGCCATATCGACATTTAAGTCCCATTTTTTAAAGACCTGATCAAAAAATTGTTATTGAAATTTGCAAACCTCTTATGGCTTGAAGATTTTAGCTTAAAAAAAAATAGTAATAACCTTTCTTATGCAAAATTAATGCTCTATATCTTTAATTTGTAGAAAACCTTTTTTATAAATATTATATTTCGTTTAAGAGTTAAAGCCCAAACATATATTTCAACTCCATTTGGAAGGTTTTTAAACTGCCTTGCAAGGGCTGGACACAAAATAGTACTCGAGTGTTATTTCGTATGATTAAAGTCTATGCTCCTTAAAAAAACAGCTTACAGCTTCCTAACTAAAATTCTTCTTTTAGCGCTTCGTTTATTGGATTGCTACGCTAGGAACCACCATCATGGCTGATCCTTTTTCTAAATATTTGCATGCATGGCACGCTGTGTAAAAATTTTAAAAATGAGAATAAAGTATTAGCTTACACACTATAAGGAACCAAATTATAGACCAAAATTAAAATCGAAAGGAAAATTCCGCTCTAGACCCATGCGAAGCTCGGGAAAACGAATTTATCAGACACGCGATGTTGTTTGCGGCAGTAGTTTTTTCAATTAAATCAATAGATATTATTTTTAGAAGTTTTTAAATAGTTAGCTCGATAACGTTCTCATTTTTTCTTTCAAAAAAATTTCTTTGGAGATATTAAATTTCTACTAAAAAGACAATTTAAATCTTGGATTTTTGTTAAAATGAATATTAATGAGTACATTATTATTACATGACAGCTTGCCCTTTCGACACCTGCTGGTTAGCGAATTTGATATTGATTGACTTTTACCTATATTCTGACTGTGTGACGCGAAAGCGTTCTGGGGCGCCTATATTTTTATTAAATATATATTTTGTCATATTGTTCTTTTTTAATACACATTCAGTCAAAAATTAATGAGAAATTGAGGCATGGTATTAGGCACCATTAAAGCCTTTTATTAAAATTATTGATGAGTGATAAGAAAACTAAATTTTTCCAAGACCTAAGAAGTGTTTTAAATTTCAGCTAAAAAAAGCATAAAGTTTTTACATTGAGTAATTGTATGCTTTTCGTGACAAACCTATATTTATTATATGACTTTTTTAATTAACAAAGTTGCAAACTTAAATTATTTTTGAGTAGCGGGGTATGACGTACTATGCGGTTGCTTTGATGAATAGTGATAAATGGGAGAGTATAGAATAAGTATTAAATTTTTTTATTTAAAACCGGCCTTTACACACTTTGATATATTTTTTGTAGTAGGTGCTTTGTTAAAGTAGTAAAGGGGCGCTAAACCAAAAGGAGCAGGGGGTTGCCCCCCTTCGCTCCCCTGTGGCCACGCCACTGATCAGGACCGCTAGTACCAATCTTTATCAGCAGAAGAAAACTTTATGTTCACTCAGCTCAAAGTTATTTTTTTATCTATAACTGAGCGATTGAGCAAAGAAGCATTTTTTGCGATTAGAGTTTTTTAAATGCATTTATTAACAAGGTTTTAGTAACTATGTGGAATAATATTGTGTTATAATCTATACTATTACCTATAAACTATCGGGCACCCGCGGCATCGTTGCATTTGCTATCGAAACAAAGTAACGGGTTCAACAAAAATGTCATTTATTTCGTAGCTTTGTTCATAAAAATGATACCAAAAATATAGATTTTTCACAATTACAGATCGTCAATAACGCTCACACAACCTTTCCACTTCGTCAAAAAATATTTTTTCAATATAAACTTTTACAACCCCTTTTCATCCCTTTTAAAAAAATAAGGAATCCGTGTTTCATTACTTTTGTTTAGAGTATTAATGCTGAGTTTCAAGAAATTCGTACCAAAAATATTTGTTTCAATGTATTTAAATTCTCAAGGTAGGCATGGCGTGTACTATATTATCAAGGAAAGTAATAAAAATTTTATTTATTGTGAAAATTATTTTTATACAGTAGCTTTACATTTAGTTCTAGCTTGAGAAGCAGGCACGAAAAAAATTAATTAAAATGTGAAAGAAATGAAACATAATCAAGCTCCGTCGTTATATTATAGTTAAAAGATGATGTACATCTTTTACTGAAAATGAGATTTGTTGTAGTTGCTATATACCTTGTATCAATTTACCCAATATATTTGTTTTAAAGGAACCCGTGTAATTTCTTTGGCGGTATTTTTGGGAACAAACAGCCTTAGCAGGAGTTTCTATGAACCACTGCAGCTGGAAACTCGCGTAACTCAACTCAACTCCAATGTCTGTAGTGACAAAACAAACAGTTCCAAAGCCAACTACATTTTATCAACGAAATCAAAATTATTTCCAAACACAAGTACAGTCTAGACCACCAACTATTGTTGAGGAGTACAGTATGGATAATAATAAATATGAATATTACGATGAAAATGACGCATAAAACAAAACAGAAACTTTTCAAATATCCGAGATTCAAAATGAAGAAGAAGATGTCCAAGTAAACGGAAATGAAAATATTGTACCAGGTGTTCCACCTACTTTGGATAAAGATTAAGAAGAAAAAATGAATTATCATCAGTCATGTCTACAAAACTGGACACAGAGGAATTACAACTACGATTGATCATTTAAAGAGACATTATTATTGGCCAAATTTAGACAAAGATATTACAAACTACATAAATAATTATTATTGTAATATTATTTGCCAAACAGGATATATGAACAAGAATCTAATAACTTTGAATTTCAGAAGATTCCAATAGGTTGCAAACCTTTCGAAAAAATACATATGGATACATTATCAATTTCAAAAGAAAAATATCTGACAATAGTTGATACATTTTCAAGATTTGCACAAGTATATCCAATAGTGTTTATCTCACACTATGAAATTCCACAGATTATTGTTTGCGATAATGGAATTGAATTTAAAAACAAATTCATCTAGATTTTTGTAAACTGCATAAAATTGAAATTATTACTACATCAAAAAATCCCAATTCTAATAGTTAGGTGGAAAGGTTTCATTCAACACTATTATTGCAAATAAGAATAAAAATCCAACAAAACGCTACAGATTCGTTAGATAATTTAATGCAATATGCATTGTTACACTACAATAACTCAATTCATTCAGCAAGCAACTTCACACCCTTTGAAATTATAACGGGACATTTCAGTATAAAGGATCCATTCGATATTTAAGAAGGAGATGTTGTTAAACATTATGGCACAAATAACAGAAAAAACTACAAGAGACATACGGAAAACTACAAGAAAAATTTAATACCGTACAGGACTACACACTTCAAAAGATCAGTGAGCAAAGAACAGCTTCAATAAGCTTATAAGCAGATGATACAGCTGATAAGCAGGAAATGCAAGATAAATTAGCTACAAAATCATTAAAGTATATCCAATAGCATACACAAAAAATAAAATAAAAACTTTAACATCCAAATATTCAAAATATAATCTAAAGAGACGAAAAAACACTAACTAGTTGTTTTCCTTTATTTCAGAATGAGGATTTTATATATATTCTCATTAGTCCTTTTATATAATCATGTAACTTCTGCATCTAGCCATTGATTAACACCGTTTTACCTATTTTATTAAGGCAATACTAAAATTATTTCAACTAAACATAATTTTATTAGTTGTATTAATATTTTTTATAAATTTTTTGAACTTAAAGATAATCTTAAGATGCACGTTCTGTTGTTATAAGCTATTCATCCAAACATCAGAGAAAGCCGTGGTCTTATTAATTTTGGTGCTATACCGTATCTAAATGGTTATTTGGTACTCTTGATAATGAGGATGATGAAAGAATCAATTCTCCGTTAAATCGCCTAAATAAAAATGAACAAATTAATGACTCTTACAAATACGTCATGTTCAAGAACATATCAGATTATTTATCAGATAAAATCCAATATCGTTACATTAATGCAACTCATTGAGAGATATCTCAAGAACGTATTAATGTAATGAATTCTTTACATTTAATTTTTAATTTTCTATTCTCTTGAAAACAATTTAAATCAAATCATAATTGCTCTACAAAAATTTTTCTTTTATTAAGCAACCTTGAATCAATGATAGCTAAAATGAATTCAATATTTAGAGATCAATTGGTCGATTTAAAAACAAGCAAAATTATTACCAATTCTGATGAATCGAACTTGTCTTTAATAAAGAGAGAATAATTTCCCTAATCAATTTTCCAACTTTAAATCATTACCAACATAAATCCGATTTTATTTATCTAATTCATATCCAAAACATAATTATCTCACCACGTTAACCGTACCTTGTCCTTAATGAGAAAACCGGAAAATTCCAAAATGATGATGACATCTGCGGGATGATTGAAGAAACCCTCTACTGCAAAAACCACTGACAAGCTCATGAACACTGTGTTGTCAGTATAGTGAAACAGAACACAGAATAAGACCGCTAATTGTAGCACCCTGTCAATAAGCCTTGCCAGTCCAACAGCAAATCAGGTGACACCTCAAAATGTACTACTCACCACGCCTACTAATGTTCCTGTAAAAGAAGCTTGCCAAACTGAGAAACACAGCGACCTGCAGCCAGGCAGTTATCTAATATTTATACCAGAAGCGTGTCACGTTGTTATTAGGATGGAAATATTCTATGCGGCCGATGAAACTATGTTTCCAGCAACAATAATTGTCCAACTTCCAGCTCTATACACCAGTCAGACTGGAAAATGTTAGGAAACAATTGATATCCAAAATTTTATTGCTGGAAACTGTTTATGGGGTAAGTATAAACGTAAAAAACCAAAAATAGACAACTGGATCGGTCATCCCTCCCCGTGGGGGGTCGAAAGGGGGTGAAAAATGGTGTTTCCTGATTTATGGTAAAAGGAGACGTCCTAGAAAAAAATGTTTCATACAAAACTTGTAGATCATGTAAAAATCTACTACTTTTGTGAAAAGCACTTTTTCACATAACCTCAAACTTTTTTAGATAAGTGCGAAAAACCGGTTTTTGTGTTTTTTAATTTTTATTTGAAAACGTGTCAACTAATATTTATGAAATTTTAGGGAGAAATAGCTTTTCTTATGACAAATAAGGAAACATTTTTTTGTTTTTATTTCATGGGCTGTTTTGAAGATAATTGCTTTTTTTTGTGTATTTTTTTCAAATAAAATTTGTCCTTCGAAAAATCAATTTAAAAACTTTTGGTTGTGCTCATTTTTTTCGTTTTTAGTTGCACTTTAACATGAAAAAAGAAAAAATAAGTCAGGGCGCAAAAACATCCTTTAAAATGCACAAGAAGCCAAAAGTGAGTTATACGAAAACGAATATTTCAGTATAAGTTCATAATTCGTTTAAAATTACGAACATTTTTTAAAATCAAGTACTTATTTGTATTCTATGGGAAAAAATACTAAAAAAATTATTAAGAAATTTAGGTTAATTAAAATTTAAATTAGCAAGAATTTTAAAATACGAATTTTTGTAATTGATCGAGAAAAGTATAATTGCGTAAGCGAGTCACAAAAAAAATAATTTTAGGTAATTTTGAAGTACTCTGGTTCTTTTTAACTAATAAAAATAAACTTAAACTAGATTCAAATAACAAGTATATATTTTAACGAAATATAAATTATTAATTCAAAAAATTCTTTGGATTTGCTGGCAAAGGAAAAAAAACAAGTTTTCATTCATTATTAAAAACTCCAAACTTGACTACTTTTGTTGAACCTTTTTATAAAGAAAATGTAGATCCCACGATCATTTCTGCTAACGGCTGTACATTAATAAAATCAATTTACAAATGTGAAAAATCCAAAGAATCACTTGATGAATTGAGGTTCAGTGAGTATAAAAAACTATCGACTAGAAAAGGTTTCAAATCAGAAAAAATACCACCAACTGTTGGGGCAGCTACGCAACACTCTTACAGATGCTATTTCCAGGTTCAAAAGTGGCTTGGAAACAATACTTTACTTGCTACTAAATGGGGCTGGAATAAAATAACAGCTAATAAGAAAGACGTGCTGTTACCTCATTTCACAGACGATCCAGTTATTCCGGACACATTACTTAAATCAATTTCTTGTAGCTGTGAAAAAGGCTGTGGTACTAAGTGCGGATGCCGAAAGCATGGTCTGCAATGCACTGACTTATGTGCAAAATGTCAGAGTGCTGGTAATTGTACTAATTTTGAAGAGCGAGAAAATTTGGATGGCTTTATTGATGTAGAAGATATTTTAGCTGCAAACGAAGAACCAACCCTTTGCTTAAATGCTGAAAAACAAATATTTGAAGATATTTTTCACATTAGTAGTGAGGATGAAGACGGCAATGAAGTTGAAGAAAACGTTTCAGCGGAAAAAATAAATTCTAAATCAGAATCATATAATTTAAATGGTGAAAGTGTACCAAAAAAACGTAGTTTGGTTTAGTACTTATATTAAATATTTATTTAAAATATAATAACGTAATAATTTTGCAATTCTTGGGTTTTTCGTGAGTTATAGGTTAAGTATCTACTAGACTAAACAGGTTTTGTATACCACTTTTTTTCTATGTTACCATCATTACCATGCTTTATGTTAACATGAAGAAATTTTTTGAATTATTAATTTATATTTCGTTAAAATATATACTTGTTATTTGAATCTAGTTTAAGTTTATTTTTATTAGTTAAAAAGAACCAGAGTACTTCAAAATTACCTAAAATTATTTTTTTTGTGACTCGCTTACGCAATTATACTTTTCTCGATCAATTACAAAAATTCGTATTTTAAAATTCTTGCTAATTTAAATTTTAATTAACCTAAATTTCTTAATAATTTTTTTAGTATTTTTCCCATAGAATACAAATAAGTACTTGATTTTAAAAAAAATGTTCGTAATTTTAAACGAATTATGAACTTATACTGAAATATTCGTTTTCGTATAACTCACTTTTGGTTTCTTGTGCATTTTAAAGGATGTTTTTGCGCCCTGACTTATTTTTTATTTTTTCATGTTAAAGTGCAACTAAAAACGAAAAAAATGAGCACAACCAAAAGTTTTTAAATTGATTTTTCGAAGGACAAATTTTATTTGAAAAAAATACAAAAAAAAAAGCAAATATCTTCAAAACAGCCCATGAAATAAAAACAAAAAAATGTTTCCTTATTTGTCATAAGAAAAGCTATTTCTCCCTAAAATTTCATAAATATTAGTTGACACGTTTTCAAATGAAAATTAAAAAACACAAAAACCGGTTTTTCGCACTTATCTAAAAAAGTTTGAGGTTATGTGAAAAAGTGCTTTTCACAAAAGTAGTAGATTTTTACATGATCTACAAGTTTTGTATGAAACATTTTTTTCTAGGACGTCTCCTTTTACCATAAATCACGAAACACCATTTTTCACCCCCTTTCGACCCCCCACGAGGACGGATGACCGATCCAGTTGTCTATTTTTGGTTTTTTACGTTTATACTTACCCCATAAACAGTTTCCAGCAATAAAATTTTGGATATCAATTTTTTCCATTTTGCACTAAAATTTTGATAACTTGACTGGTGTATAAATATATCACTACTTAAAAAATGTATAATGTCCTTAAAACTTAAGAGTATGAACCTGGAATAAATAAAATACATCACCACAGTTATAAATGAGCACAGTAAATTGTTTTTTCAAAAGAAGAAATAACTTATCACTCTTCATGGATATAGATCACCATCCTAGTATATATATCATTATCTGTATAATGACTTATCTTGGTATTTGCTGCTTCTACCGAGGCAGCTTCTCATACCCCATCATAAAAATGACTAGAATAATGGAAGTAAATGCTGAAAGACATACTCAGCCTGACCCATAGGTATTTTCCTCAGGAGGGAGGAGTAACATAGTACGCCACTGATAAAGTTAGAAGAAGATAAGAACTGATAAACGCTAAACGTGATTTTATTCGAACCTTATCTATTTTAGTGACTAAAGTTATTAAGTAATTAAAAAGTGCTGGGTAACACTTGCATCAAACTTAATCTCTTGATATTTTTATGAGTATGTTTTATTTCGAAGCTTATCATTTAGTTCATGTCTAACATGTGAAGGGTGCAGGCAAAGAAGGGGAAATGCCAATATTTTCTCATTTTAAACTAATCAAACCATCCGATAGCAAATTTTTTGCACACGTTTTTTAACACATTCACTGCCGACCAATAACGCGGGCATTACCTGGGTGCCAATGGTTTTTTTTTTACAATTTCTTCTTAAATCGAAAAATATATTTGGAGTTTTATTTATAACTATAAAATATCATGTAAGTTGAACTTTTTTATATAAAAAAAAACAAACGCGGGAGACGCGTTGGTGGCACACAGCAACCAAAATCCACCATGATCCATCGGACAATGATCATTGACTTCACGGTGGATCATGACACGGAACGCGGGAGACGCGTTGTCGGCATATCACCAAGGTACACAAGAACGCGGGAGCCGCATTGCCGGCAGTGAACGTGTTAATATTTGTGTATAATCAAATAAACTAATCATTTACCCTTAAACCGTCCCTCGTATCAAAGAAACACACGTGATCTTTTTTGTTGTAAATATGGAGGGCTTTAGCTAAAGCCCTCCATAGTTGTAAATGAAGGGGGGATTCATAAGAAGAAAGATATAATAAAATAAGTCAGTGGTGTAGCATAGTTTTCAGAAAAAATATGATAGTAACATTTTGTACCGACGCCACTGGTTAAATTTACGAACGTGTTGTACTTTGAAAATAAGTGTCCTTAGATGCTTATTTAATTCACTAAATTTCATAAAAAGAAAATAACTCGTTAAGTTAAGGAGTTATTTAAAAATTATTACTATTTTTTTTAACATTTCAACATTTCAACAGTATCTCCGTAACGAAGTTGCCAAGGACCACTGTTTATAGAACTGTTTATGTTAAAATATTGCCAGCAATTACCGCTCGAAGTTTGTCAAATTACTTTTGAATCACCCTGATGACATCACACATTAGTATTGTTAAACTTAATAAACTTTGTCATTTTACTTTTGAAAATAGTTTTTGTAAAGGAAATACAAAAATACTAGGAAATTTCTCAGGTGATTCTGAGACATTCCCCCTTTTTATACGTTATGATTTGTGCCACTTTAAATTTTATTACGTTTTACAAAAATTGTAAGGGAAATTTAAGTAACACATTTCTGTCTTTCATTGTCCAATACACATCCCAATTTATTTCATAAAACGATTGGGCCTAAAACTAACACATATAAAGTTATAGGGTTTTAAACTTTAGACTTGCTTTCCTGAACATTTACATTTTTTGACATTCCTCCTTCTTTACTTGCACCCTTCATGTTGTATTAGTATATTAGTAAGATTGAATCTTTTAGACTGTAAATTATTTTATACTGAAATAGCATTAATTCACTTTTTATCTATTTGTATCTACTATTATAAATATGAGTGAATTCATGCTAAGAAATTCAGTATAGGTACAGTAAACAGTAAGACGCGTTCAGGTTAGTTGCTATATACCTTGTATCAAATTACCGAATATACTTGTTTTAAAGGAACCCGCATAGTTTCTTTGACTTTATTTTTGGCAACAAAAATCATTATCAGGAGTTTCTACGAACCACTGCGGCTGGTTACACGCGTAATTGCTGACCGATATTGACCGAATGCATTTAATACTGTTTTTTGAGTTGCAATAATCAAAATACTTACATAAAGGTCATTTAACTATAGGCATATATCTTTAAATCCGTACATCTTATTTCGTGCGCAAGCAAAAGTTAAGTTTTATAGGTGAAAAAATTCGCCGGTACGCGCACGATTTATCGGTCACATTCCCTAGCGCCCAACAGGGATGGGCATTATTAGATTATCCTTCTTTATCGACATCCATAAATACACTCCAGAACCGGCTCGGCGCCATTTTTGTTGTTACGATTTCTCTGTGGATTTCTTGTATTCTTTGCTATTATATAGATACCTACTTTTCCTTTGCTTCTCTTAAACAGCATAGCAAAGTAAAAATATTTGCTTTGCTAAGGGACACTTCGAGAAGAAATCGCAAATAAAATCGGCATACTTAAAATGATGGGCACACTTAAAAAGGAGGAGAAAAATATCATTACTTAGTCAAATTTTTAAAAGGAACGCTCAACTTAGCCATTGGCTTTGCTATTTAAAACAACTAAAAGGAACTCCGTTATTGCTGATTGTGGGTGTTTATTATATAATGTTTCAGATTTCTAGTTTATGTGTATTGTGAAGTTTGTTCTATAAACAATGATTGGTACCGAAAACTTTGTCAAATTCTTGATCAGGAAATTGTGCTTTAAAATGTTGTTTTACACGTACCAGTTTTTGGCAAATTGTTAAATGTTACCAACTAATATTTGGCTTGAGGTTTGGTTCGCGATATCATCGAAGATTAATGTTTTGTTTGTTTTTTATTGTCGAGTTGATAAGGTAAGTTTAATTGACTTGTTTTCTCGTTTTTTGAACTGAAAACACGACGGCGAATCATTTTTAAACACATTTAAGAAAGAAAATATTTAAAATTTTTCCTGCTCAAAATCTGATAGATCAACATCCACTAAAAATAGCAGAAATCACAATAATTTGGTTAAAAAAATTAGAACAAGTTCCAAATTCTTGTCAATAAATGGTGGCAATAACTTGGGGCACATTTTAGCTGTTTACACGTGAAAATAAATTGAAGGTCAACTATGACAAGAATTACAACAACGTGAAAGATTTATTAAGCCGGCTACTAGCCACAACTAAACTGACTGATTAAAATAACCAATAATTAATTTAACGACAGTTCAAAAAAATTTCATTCGATTTTTATTTGAGAATTTGGCAATTACATCACTTTTGTAACCAGCAAACCTACTGGCAACATTTTAAAATATCTTTAAAAGTAGATTCTAGGACCCAAAAATATTATTTAATAATAAAATAAACGCTTTTATTATAGTTAAAGTCTTGGTCATAAACTAACTAAACCTAGACATTCCACATAAATGGTAGAAAGCGAGCCTCAAGACGCCGATGTAATGTCCAAAAAGGGGAGTGCCGTTAGACGGATATTCGCATTTGATAAATATTTATCATAGGCAATGTTTGGCGTAACTCGTTTCAGATTTGTACGTCGTACAAAATTATGAGCGGTAAAACATTTTTATTGCATGATTTATCTTGGATTTGCTTCTCTATGTCTTGATTAAGTGAATTCGAAGGCCTCCTTAATCAAGATTCTAGGCATACAAATCATTTTAAATGACTAACATTAATTTCTTTGTAAAAAATAAGGTTATTTGGAAATAACTCGAAAACAAATAAAGATATCAAAACGCGTTTACCAAAATGTAGGTACTAGGTATTTTTATGCTTTTCAAAAATATTATACAAAAAGTATACCTACCGTTCCATTAATTTTTTTAAAGTTGAGAAAAACTGAAACTTTCATACATAATAGTTATTTATGTATATCAAGGGTACTAAGTAGATGATTATGCCCTGAAGGCGACATTCTTACAAAGCCAAGGGCCTCTGGCCCGAGGGTTCGTAAGTCGCCCGAGGGTATATCTATTAGTACCCGTGGTGCATACAAAATTTTATGTCATACCAGTTCGTTTTGAATAATAAATATTTTTTTAAAATTTAATTTGAATTACCAATTTTTTATTTTTACCTGCGACATTACCTTGACATTATTAAAATGTTTAATGTGTCAAAGTCAAAAATCAAAAATGGAACAAGATGCACACTTAATGCAACACTTAATGCCCGCGCGGGCCATAATGTGTACCTTATTCCCGTACGGGCATAAAGTAATCCATTATGTAGATGGTATCTAAGGTATAAAAACACAATAATGTACTGGAGTAGGGGAGAGTGGGGCACGTTCGGCCATGGGGCACAATCAGCCACTACCATTTAAAATCCCCATATTCAAATTTCCGCGCGAATTTTATTACTAAATATTGGTATTAGCCATTATGCATCTTGTCGTTATGATTTTATGGGCGCAGTATCGTTCTCACAAATTTGGTGATTTAAATTGTAATTTTGAAGAAAAAGGGTAAGTTTTTTGAATATTTCCATATTTAATATATCAGACGTCCTCTGAATCTAGTTTTTTCTGAAATTTGGAAAAAGTTAACTTAAAGGTGTCTAGTTTTATTATTTGAGTGCACATAACCTATATTTCAAACGTGATTTCTGTAAAAAATATTATAACTGAGACACGGTCGGGGCACTTTCGGCCGTAACCAGTGGGGCAGAATTGGCCAGTGGCCGAAAGTGCCCTAGCCAAATTTTGTTGTAATACAATGAAAAACTAAGTTGATAATAATGGATTTTTTTAGATGGTTCGAAACTACAAGCCGAAAACGAACCGGGCCAATATAGATGAAAGTGTCATGCGACAAGCTTTGGTTCAAGTTTTATCTAAGAATATGAAGCAGAGAGAAGCAGCCAGAATTTATAACATTAGAAGACAAACATTGCAGTCTCGTATAAATAAAATTTTAGAAACTATGACAGCCCACGAATATACAGGGTCCTGCAATAGTGCGTCAGGCTTCCATAGCTCCTATACGAATTTAGTTAGGAATTTCATTCATACGCTAACTTATACTGTATCATACGGGGTACTTCAGGAAAATATTTTCTCATATACAGGATGGCCCAAAAAAGTGTGGTCATAAAAAGTTGTAATTTTTTTAAATGGAACACCCTGTATATTTTAACATTTTTAAATTCCACATAAAATTATAATTATTTTTTATTAAATGCATTATTAGCCTATACTTCATAGTTTCCGAGATATTGACTCTCGAAAAGTGACATTTTTGAACTTTGACAGCTTCTAACTTTCTAACAGTACGTCTTAGAGCAAAACGGCTTACATGTCCCTATCTTCAATTTTTATTATCTTCCCAAACAAATCAACTTCCAGTTAAACCGGAACAACAATATTTCCTGCGTTCGAGTTACATCCGGTTTAACCGGAAGTTGATTTTTTGGGAAGATAATAAAAATTGAAGATAGGGACATGTAAGCCGTTTTGCTCTAAGACGTACTGTTAGAAAGTTAGAAGTTGTCAAAGTTCAAAAATGTCACCTTTCGAAAGTCAATATCTCGGAAACTATAAAGTATAGACTAATAATGCATTTAATAAAAAATAATTATAATTTTATGTGGAGTTTGAAAATGTAAAAATATACAGGGTGTTCCATTAAAAAAATTACAACTTTTTATGACCACACTTTTTTGGGCTACCCTGTATATGAAAAAATATTTTCCTGAAGTACCCCGTATGATACAGTATAAGTTAGCATATAAATGAAATTCCTAACTAAATTCGTATAGGAGCTATGGAAGCTTGACGCACTATTGCAGGACCCTGTATACAAAAAAATGATGACGATGGGTATAAAAGCGAATCGGAAGAACGAGGTAAATATGCCACCAGGAAAATATTTTCTGCGTCTGAGGAGGAAATGGTTTTTAACTATATTAAGCAATGTTCCAATATGAATTATGGGATGACATATGAACAAATAAGAATTTTCATTTATGACTACGCAAAAGCTTTGCCAAATTGTAAATTCCCCGAAAAATGGAACCAAGAAAAGAAAGCAGGCATTGACTGGCTATATTGTTTTATGAAAAGGCAACCCACCTTGTCGTTAAGAAAACCAGAAAGTATAAGTTTAGCAAGAGGACTTGGTTTTAACAAAGCAAGAGTGGAAGAATTTTTTGCCAATTACCAAAAAGTTCTAGACACATATAAGTTTACTCCAGAACGAATTTTTAACTTGGAAGAAACAGGCGTGACCACTGTTCTTTGTGCACTAAAAATTGTAGCTCCTAAGGGAAAGAAGCAAATTGGTCTAATATCTTCGGCTGAAAGAGGAGAATTGGTTACCTTCGTAGGAATAATTAGTGCAACAGGAGCTGCACTTCCTCCTGTCTACATTTTTCCGAAAATAAGGAACATAGAAGATTACTTAGAAGGTGCACCAGCAGTAAGTGCTGCATTCGGAAATAAGTCGGGATGGATGAATGGGGATTTATTTGTTAAAACTCTGGAACACATTGTGAAGTATGCTAGATGCGACAAGGAAAATATTATAGATAACCATGAATCACAAACAACTCTAGCAGCTATTCTGTATGCCAGGGAAAATGGTATTGTTCTTTTAAGTTTTCCTCCTCATACATCGCACAAGCTCCAACCGCTTGACATAGGAGTTTTTGGCCCTTTTAAAGGAAAATGTGCTATTTCGTTTAATAATTGGTTATCTTGTAATCCTGGCAAAACTATTACTGTCAAGCATGTACCTCGACTTACCAAAACTCCATTTTTAGAATCATTTTCACTGCGTAATATAAGGAGATCGTTTGAAAAGCCAGGAATATGGCCACTTAATTTATTAGCTTTCAGCGATAGTGACTTTGATGCTACTTTAATTTACAATAATGCACCAACATCAAAAATAACTCACAATGTCTCTCAAGAAAAGGTAAACGATGAAGGTGAAACTGCAAACTTAAGGGACCTAACTAATAACATGAAGGATTTAAGAAATATGCCATCTACTTCGAAGGAGATTACAAATATAGCAATACTCCAAATCGAAGATGAAAACATAGAAAGTGAAAACAAAGCATGGGAAAAAACTGATGAAGATGTAAAAAATTATATATCAGTATTAAGTCCTGAGTCTGTTAAACCTTATCCAAAGGTAGAAAAGGCAAAAAATGTAACAGGAAGGCCTAAAGCTAATCAAGGAAAGTCGAGAGTATATACAGAAACTCCAGAAAAAAATAGAATAGAGGAAATTGAAGAAGGAAAATTGGCCAAGCAGAAGAATATTCTTGAAAAACAAAAGAGAAAATTAATGAGAAATGATTTAATTAAAGCAAAAAAAGTTAAGTTAGCAAAGAAAAAAATATTTGATAGCTCCACTGCCCTCATAAGTAAGAACGCGGTATGTTAAAAAATTCGGATTTTCAGTTTTTGATGAAAAAGTACTTAAAATATACATATTAAGATGTATACTAAGTAAAATAGCTGTATAATTTATTTATCAATGATATTCAAACATATTTCCCCCATGCCGAATGTTAAGAATATACCCTAATCATAAGGAAGAGCGCGATATCTTCGGCATAATACGAAAGAACGCGGTATAAACGCGCTAAAAAATACCGCGGTCTTCTTTAGTGAGACCCCGATACCGCGTGTTTCGGTATTATCAGCTAGATTTTCTGCCAGTATACGGCATTTGCAATGCAAGAAGGGACTATTTCTGTTTGTATTAAAAAATTATTTGAATGATGAAAGATTTTTGGACTTCCATTGTCATTATTTGTTTTAAATCACAACGTTTCAACTGGTAAGTATCTTCAGTCGTCTTCAGGTGAATACTAAATAAGTTAAGTAACTACAAGACTATTTATACTAGCTAGGTGTACCGAAGCATAATTGAGGTGGGTGCAGTCATGCGTTCAGTTGGCACGCGATTTTATCCTAAGATTACAACTATCTAACAAAGGTTTCCACATATTTCTTATGTCTAATGATGGTTTACTAAAGCAGCCTGGATTCTGGTGAATAGCAGCAGCTTCCTTAAACATTCTTTTCCTCCAGTGTGGTTCCTTATGTAGGATTTCAGCGTCTGACCACATGATATGGTGACCATGTTTTCAGGCATGGTCAGCTGCACCTGACTTTTCGGTCTCTCCTTGTAACGAATTGTTTTTGTGTTCTTTAATCCTTGTCTCGAGTGGTCTTAATGTCTCACCTATATAAGATTGACCGCACTCGCAGGCGATCTGGTAGACGCAGTTTTTTCTATATTTTTGACTTATAGGCTTTGTCTCCGTCAGGTAGCTTCTTAGGGTGTCCCTAGAGTTGAATACGGTGTTGATGTTATATCGTTGTCCTAGTCTTCTTATTTTCTCAGATACTCCCTTGACATACGGAATATTGAGTGCTGGTTGTGCCTCTCTGTCTGCTTCTTGCGCGTTGGGTCGATTCTTACGATTTTTCCATATTGTGTCAACTAATCTTGTGGGGTAGCCATTTAAAATTGAGATACTGACCTGTATGCGTAGGTTTTCTGTATACTGAAGTTTGGATGCTGTTGCCATTTTTCTTTACGTTGACATCTAGAAACGGTAATTGGTTGTTTTCTTCTTTCTCCATGGTGAATTTGATTGTTGGTGCTAAGCTATTGAGGTGATCTAGAAAATCTCTTAGTTCGTAGTATTTTTCATTGGTTTAAATTACTGATGTATAAAACTTACATTTGAATTAAAAGTATTTTAATAGTGTTTCTTATATACCGCCATTATTACTCTGTTCATTTAAGTAGGTACGCGTTATTCTATTGATAAACGCGGTAGGATGTTAAGAAATTAAAAGTTGCCGCGTTTTTTGTTAGGATATGAATAGCAAATAATAGGAATATTTGCGGTATGTCATGTCTTATAGCTTAGGATTGTATTTTTTAAAAATTAACTGGATCAGTAATAAACTACAACATCATGGAAAAATAATGTAGATAAAAATATGTCATTAGCTACATACAACTCAAAGGCTAATCAATAAACTTTAACCTTCTATTTCTCATTTTGTGGTTACCGTAACATAACGCGTTCTTCTTTATGAGGGCAGTCCAGCAGCGAATCAGAAAATTCAGATATTAGTTATGGCAGCGAAATAGACGACAACATAAGCTTGGGGTCTCTTGACGACAATGACGATATTAAACTTAATAGTTTTATTTTAGTTAAGTTCAGATTAAAAAATGCTGTAATGCATTATGTCGGCCATGTGCAAAACACTATTTCTGACAATTTGTATGAAGTAAAATATCTGAGGCGTAGAGCACTTTCCACAAGTGGATGACATAGAAAGATGTAGACGGGACAGCATTTCAGCTATCCTTAAAAATGTTGTTAAGTCAAGAAGAGACTCAAATTTAACTTTTTGTTATAATTTTGATAACCTTAATGTAAAATAATTGTTTTTTTGATATTAATTACAACATAATTTTTCTTACGAGTTTAAAAAACGTATGTTTTTTTTGTTTGTCATATGTATTTTGCTAAAAAAAATGTTTAAACAAATAGTTTTGGTGTATTTCTTACTTTCAAACTTTCAGTTTGTTTTTTATTTTTGTTGCTATTTTGAATCTGCGATGTTAAAATAATAAACCAGTTTGAAGTAATAAAATATGAAGTTCCCTTTATTTTTTTGCCAAAGTATTTTCCTCAATTATTTTATATGCCGACCTCATTTTATGGCCGCACCTACCAGGGGCAGTTTCGGACATTATGCATTTTTTTTTCATTGAATATAAAAAAATTTCGCAAGATAATTTTATAATATTATTTATGAGAATTTATTGTATTAAGACCAAATATCCTAATTCTAATAATGTTTTTATTCTAAGATTTTTTTATGACATTATTATAATGCTAAAACTATTATGAGGCCGAACGTGCCCCACTATCCCCTTAACGTCAAGAAAACATAATTTCATTTTTTAAACGCTTGTGAAACTTAGAAAGTCAATTATTATGACATAATTTTAATTTTCATATACTACTTGACTATAAATTAACAGATTTAATTAATTTGTAGCACTCTAGATTGAAAATAAAAAATAAATATAAAAAGACAAGTGAGGTCTCATTTTACTCATAATGTTATGCTTCACCCAAATGAGTAAAAATATGCAAAATGTCCCATTTAAAATATCAAAGTCAAGGTCACTTCCGGTCAAACCGGAAGTGCTAACAAATTGAAAATGATTCCAATAAGAGCACACCCATCTCTTATGCATAATCTCAAAATTTCATTTTAATATCTATAAATACAGAAAAATTATAGGGATGAACGTCTTTTGAGAAACACCCGCTGTACCGATGTTATTACCCTGTGATTTCAAACCGGGTATATAAGGGTCTTATTCCCGGCGGAGGCATTAATATTTTTTCAGTATACTGTTTATAATATTCATAACTCGATATCTCGAAAACGGTTAAGTTTGGATAGGTAGTGTGATATAATTTTATTTTGAAAATAACTTAAACATCGAGTACCTAATATACAGGGTAGGTATTTAATTAAAAAGGTAACTTTGTTTTTCTACGAATTCTTGACTTATCCTGCAGGTATATTTAATTTTTTAAATTCTAATAGGCTCTAAAAACCCATAAAACTTTTGTGTTTAATATTTTTCCCTAAATATTTAAGAAATAATAATCGACAGTATCGATCACCCTGTATACTTAATGTAATTGGATTACTAAAATGAAAACACCCGTCATAACAGTGAAATTTCCAGTATGGAATTTCCACTGTAATTCATTTTTAATTTTACTTTATTTTATTCCCAACCAACTTTACAAGTTTATTACAGGGATAAGTATATAAAAATAACTAACAATTATTACTCTAACTTAATAGGTAGATATATATATAAAAAAAAGGCAGTTAAAAAAAATAATTCGTTTTATATTATAAACGTATGATTAACACGTTAAGAAAAAAATTTATACTAGGAAATATTTTTTTAAATGAAATTTAAATAATGGTAGTTTTTTTAATGTTTTAATATTTTCCGGTAAAATATTATATAATATTAATCCATTATATAACAATGACCGTTTTCCAAAGTTACTGTTTATTTTAATAGTTTTTAAAAAATTAGTTTGTCTAGTATCATGTCTATGAATATCATGAAGTTTTGTAAACGTTATGTTAGACATTTTTTGTTTTAAAAGTAAATAATGAATAAATATGCAAATTTTTAAATTATATAAATTATTTATATCTAGGTATTTATTCGGTTTGTATAAATTTGTTGTTGGTTCTAAGTGCGGCAATCTATGAATACATTTAATAATTTTATTTTGTAATTTCTTCAAAGGGTTTAGTACTATTGAATTGGCTGAACCCCAAATAGAAATAAGATACTGAATTTTTGAATGTACTAATGCATGATAAATATTTTTTAAACAATTTAAAGATATACAGTGACGAATTTTAAAGAATATCCCAATTAACGGAGAAATGTAAGTTCGAATATGTTCTACGTGTTTTCTCCAGCTTAAATTTTGATCAATATATAATCCTAAAAATTTTATGTTATCTTTGTAATTAATATTTTCCCCATTAAATATTATTGGTTGCTTTTCTATATCTAGTCTTTGTTTGTCAATGTACATAAATGATGATTTATTAAAATTTAAAGTTAATTTATAAGATTGCAACCAGTCAAATATAATTTTTAAATCTTTTTTGATATTTAATTTGATGTCCCTAATATTTTTAGCATAATAAATAATTGTTGTGTCGTCGGCGAAAAGTTTAATTTGTCCATATAATTTTAATTTTGAAACAGAATTGATATAAATAAGAAACAATGTGGGTCCTAGAATAGAACCTTGTGGTACTCCACATCTAATTGTTTGATAGGAACTAATATTACTTCCTATTTTAACGCATTGTTTTCTATCTTTTATATAACTTTCAAACCAACGATAAATTTTTCCTCTTATTCCTATATCAAATAATTTAACTAATAATATATCATGGTTTACAGTATCAAAGGCTTTACACAAGTCTAGAGATAAAATACCGCATTTTTTTTTGGTATCTACATTTAATTGAATGTTAGTAATAACATCCATAGCTGCAACTTCAGTATCTCTAGATTTGCGAAACCCGTACTGATTCTCGAAAAGTAAATTTTGTCTTTCTAAAAAATTTGTTAATTTTATATTTATTATTTTTTCCAAAATTTTTGATAGAACAGGCAAAACAGATATTGGACGGTAATTATTAGGATTATTAGTTTTATCGTTTTTAAAAACTGGTGTCACTTGAGCAAATTTCATTTTTTCAGGAAATGTTGATTTTTGTAAAGATACTATAATTGTACCAGGTATTTTAAAATAGGAATTATTTCAATTTTAACTGCCTTTACTATTTTTACTGAAATATTGTCATAACCAGTAGCTTTATGTATATTTAAATTTTCAATTATATTCTTAATTTCATCCTCGTCAATATCGTTTTCATCTAAAAACATGGATTTTGAATTTACCTCTTCTTCCATTCTTTCTTTTAATGAGATCTTCTCAGCTAATTTTGGAACAATACTTGTAAAATGGGTATTCATTTCTTCACAAATTATTTGTTGGTTTCTGAATTCTTTGTTATTGACCACAAGATGTTCTATAGAAGTTTTTTTTTTGATTTCGACCTAAATAAAAAGTTTATATTTTCCCATATTTGTTTTGCATTACTACTTTTAAATTTTTCTTTATAGTATTCCTGCTTATCTAATCTCATTTGTTTTTTCATTAATTTGTTATAAAAATTGAATGTTTCTGTATAGTTCGAGTTTTCAGGATACTTTTTCTTCTTTTTAAAAAAATTATCCCTGGTCTTCATTAGTCTTGATAGTTTTTCTGAAAACCATGGTTTGGAATTTGTTTTCATTTTAACATGAATTTGATACATACATGTTTCAAAAACATGAACAATCGAATTGTAATATTCATTAACATTTTGAAATTTGTATTTATTTTTATTTAAGGTGGTTAAATTACTTTTTAATTTTTCTAAATGAAATCTTTTGATGGAAATATTTTCATATCTTGACTCTCTTATATTTGATTTAATAAAAAAGTCTATAACTTGAATTTTGTGATCACTTAGCGGGCTGTTCAAAAAATGTATTGCAACTGCTTCTTTTTCATTTGTAGTAACGTGGTCTATAAGAGTACTACTAGCTCCTGCATCTCTAGTTGAAATACTTTTGTTACACAATTTTAAATTATTTGAAGAATAAATTTCCATTAGTGATTTTGCATCATTGTTGTCTTCTGAAATATTAATATTTACATCTCCAATAAAAATGCATCTTAGTTTTGATTTTGCTAAATTTTCAAGTTGTTCATCCAAAAAGTTCATAAATTCTTTATTGTTTACAGAAGGGGGCTTATAAGCTACACATATCATTAAATTATATGTTGCTATCTGGATAGTAATATATGATAACTCATTTTCGGTTTTGTTTATAATTTCAAAATTAATATTATTTTTTACGAAAATTCCCAATCCTCCACCGGATTTTTCTCTTGAGGCATAAATTGAATTAAAATCTTTAAAATTGTGATATTTTTGTTCTTCCTTTTTTACCCATGTTTCAGTAATAACAATAATATCAGCATTTTCTTTAAAAATTAGTATCTGCAATTCATCCATTTTATTTTTAACTGAACGGGCATTGATATAAAGAATTCTTAGTGTATTATTCTTTTTACTTGAATTTTGATTCATTACTGCAGGTAATTTATTCTTTCTTTGGTATCCTTAATTTTTCTTTGATGAATTGGACAATCATTATTAATTGCTTCGTGAGAACAATTTATATTTATTTTTTGTTTTTCACTATATATTTTGCAATTGTTACAACAAGGGATTTTTTTTTCACACTTCCAAAAAACATGACTTCTAGAACAAAAAGAGCAAACTTGTGTTTTAGTACACTCAGTGGCTTTATGTCCATATCCACAGCATTTATAACAAATAAATATATTAAAATCTTCTTTTATTTGGCATTTGTTCCATCCAAGACTCACCTCCTGGTTAACTAATTTTTTAAAACAGTTTCCGTTACATTCAATGTACATAATATATTTTTTTGTATATCTTGATTGCCTTGTATATTTTATTTGTAAATCGTCTTCTTCATTTAAATATTCTATTTCTCTCAGCTCATTTAATAACTCTTCTGTTTCATATTTTTTTTTGATCCTATTAATACTAGTCTGGGTGATTTCATTTTTGAAATTTCTATTGTATAATTTTTATTTAACTATTTTTCGGATATTTCCTTTAATTTTTCTAATTCTTCTTTAGTATTTGTTTTAATAATTATTCCACCGTTTTTTATCTCCCTAACATCTGTTACAGTTGCTTTTACACTTATTGGATTTACACTTCTTTGTACTTCTGCGATGGACCGCTTACTGTTCTGATTATTTTTTGGTTTAATAATTACTACAGGTAAATTCTTTTTTTCTTTGAAATCATTTTTTATAGATTTTAAAGCTCCCGAATAGGATGTTTTAGGTGTAACTGGATATACTTGCTTTTCCGTAAAAATTTCAAGTATTTTTTCAACATTTGATTCTAGTTTATTTATTTTTTTGGTGAGTTCCAAACTTTTAAGGCTTTCTACTGTTTTGATTAAGTACTCAATTTTGTTGTACATTTGAGTAATATGTATTTTTAAAAAGTTATTTTCTTCTTTTAATTTTTTCATTTTAAAATCTGAAATGTTTGAACATAATTGACAATTCCATTCATTTTTATTTGTTTTTATATCTGATGCTTCTTTTTTTGTTAATACTGAACAATTTAGACAAAAATATTGAATACAATTAGAACACCTGATAAAAAATGTTTTTTTTGTAAATTTAACGGAATATTTCTTACATTTTTGGGCATCAATTTCCTCTTCTTTTTGAATTGATGACCCAGCTTCTCTATTGTCTTGTGAACTTATTTTAAAATTTTTAACAAATTCAATTTATTTTTGATCACTAGGATATTTTGTTGCCAAATAAAAACTTTCTTCATCAGAATTTTCAATAATTTCATTTGATATTGTATTTGTATTGTCTAAAGTTGACTTTGACATCGACGTTTTTCTAGATTTTTTGTTAACCATTTTTTTCTCTAAAAGCGATTAGTAATCTTTCATCCATCTATTGCTTCAAGGGCTTTAGAATGTATATACTTCCTTTTCACAACTTGATATTATTTTCTTGTATATAATCTTCGTATTTTTACTTTATAAAAATGACAATTTTGAATTGACTTTGATGGATGATATAACCACAATTATTAACATTTGAAATTGCATACTCTTAACTTTTGTTGAAGGACATTTTCTATAAAATATTTCTTGACACGATGATGAACATTATTTTCCGTTTGCCGGTTTAGCACCTGGGGCCGATGGCGAGACGCTTGCGCAGTGTTGCCAATAGTTCTCAACTGTTATACAAGTTATGCAATATATTTAGACATTAACGCCAATGGCGAAGCGGCCGGCGAAATGCTAGTAAAGAAATTAAACAGGTGCTTGCTAGGTATTACTTTAAAAGATAATTTACTTCAGCTTATATTTTTAAATAAGACTATATTAAAAGTTATTGCATTCTATCCGGAATAAACATCCTACTTTACGTTATATTAAGGCCGGGAAATAAGCTATTATTTTTATTATCTATAAAGTTGCTAATACCTACTGCCCGGCGGATTGCTTTTAAATGAAATGTAAACATACTTATAATAATATAATTTAAATATCGAAACGTATAACGTATATATATTATATTTATCTACTTATATTTTTCAAAAAAATATAAGTAGCTTTCAAATCATCATAATATGTACTTGCAATATACCTACCATCTTAAAAAAATGGTTTATCTACGACTATTTAATAATAGAAGCATAATGTGTTTGTTAGTACCTACATACATAATGTGGTTCATATTACCATAGTTACTCATAATCCACGGTCCCAACAAAACATATTTACCGAAATTACAGTAAAAACAAACCAGATCTAGTTTAAGCAGGCATGAATGTTATTAATACCATAGCCACCGAAGCGATTGACAAGTAAACCTACCACTGTTAAGCGGCCCGCACACGATCAATATATATTGTCAATAAAAGTTTGTCAATATGGTCAATAAAGATTGACAAACTGTAATTGCCTCACACTATCAATATTTATTGACAATCTATTTAGTTTCGCGCAAACAGTCAAGGATGTCGGACCGTCAAAAAGCTTGTGTAGCTATTATTTTAGCTTCATCAATAAAACAGAAGAAGAAAAAGCGAATATGGGCTAGAGAGTGGCTTCTAAAGAGAGACACGTTTTTTCACATGAGTTTGTTGGATGAGGTGCGCGTATCTACTCCAAAAGATTTCCAAAATTACTTTCGCATGACGAATCTAGTGGGACCAATCATCGTAAAAAAAGATACAATAATAAGAAAAGCAGTTTCAGTTGAAGAGAGATTGTCATTAACTCTCCGATTTTTAGCAACTGGTGGATCATTTGAATGCCTGAAATTTTCTGCTATTGTAGCTCCTAACACTATTAGTGGAATTGTGGTAGAAACATCAAAGCATTACTATCACAGTTCATTATATTAGCTATGTATGCGCTACTGGACAAATAATAAACTGATTTGTTCAGGTGTACGCTACCACACTTCTCAACAAAATGGCCAAGATTGTTAATCTCTCCCTCAGACGGTCAATATTTATTGTCAATCGTGCAAATATTTTGGTTTTCATCAAACCAGCCCATCAATATTTTACATATGGACAATCCGTCAATCTTTCTACTCACACGTTCAATAATATTGTCAATACTCCGATATTGACAATATTTATTGATCGTGTGAGGGTCGCTTAAATAATGTTGTAATGAAAACTATTTCCATTACTAATAATAAAGATATGAATATAAGTAATATTCCTGTTCATTTCATAATTGCTCTAATGTTACAATCAATTTCATGAAAAATTAGAAATAAGTAATTGTATTTTGTTTAATTATTGTTAACATTGTTGAATTGTATTTTTTAGTTAAGAAATAACATTAATAATATTACCTTGTTATGGAAAAATATCCTATTGTAATAAAATTTGTTGCTCTGAATGCATTTTCTAATTTTTTGAATACTAAATAGTCGTAGATAAAGTATAGTATTTGACTCGCATAATATGGCTATATTACACTCGGATTCTTAAAACACGAGCCTTCGGCTCGTGTTTTAAAATCTCGTTTAATGTAGCCTACATTATACGCTCATTAAATAATATACTATTACAGGCATTTCAATTCAAAAAAGTAACCAACGTAATTATTAATTGGTATACAGCGTCTGCGGAAAAGTCTGCACCATATGGAAAACTTTTTTATGCGTTTTTTTTTTGCAAATATGTTTTCGGCATTAAGCTCTGCATAACAAAGCTTAAAAATTTTGACTTGCGACCTGCGTTACCTATCAAATGTCATTGAAAAGTTTTAAACTAACGAAAGTGTAATTTTTTAGAATAAGAAAAAAGTGATAACAAAATATTGCTTATCATCATATTTTGAGTATATACCCAATTTTTTGTTATTTCAAGATTTGATTTTTGCGCATGGGTACAGGAAGAAATAGAAATAAATTACTCGTCTGCAAAACATTTTTTTTAGCGATTTTTGGCGACAAAGCAACGTTTTTATAGAATGGCGTTGTAAGCTCGTAAATTGCAGATGGTGACAAGATGACAACCCCAACTTTATTTTTGAAGCCAGAGATCAATACTCTTTCAAAGCAACGTTTGGTGTGGCATATTAAATGGAGTCTTCTAGGTGCATATTTTTTTTTCACCCATTTCGCCCATAGCACCATCAAGGTGAGAAAACCTCCAAGACATTACCTTTAGAGGCAGATGGATAGGCAAATTTTGTCAATACCCCTGCCTAGCGCGTTTTCCAGATTTCACGCCTTTGGATTTTTTTCTTTGCGGATAGGTACCTGAAGCAAAAAGTTAGCAGGAAAACTAGTTTAATTATTTTTATTTTGCTGACAGCTAAATGATTTATTTTTATTATCAAAACAGAATTATCAGTAATTATTACTTTGTTTTTCCAACAGGTTTATCGCTTTTCGTGACTTGGATCACATTGAAAATAAAGTAAAAATATTTGTGGTCAAATTCCAAGAAGGTTTTTAAACTAACAGCGTAAAAGAGGTTTCAAGGGAAATGATTATTTTTATGGAAAGTTAGGGAATTCATATCGAAATGTCAATGGATTTATACAGTTAAATAATTATTATCTAATATCTATTAGGATAAAACATTGCTTCACGGAAAAGTTTAAGTTTTTTTTCCTTACAATACATAATAGCTTTTATTTAGTATTTAGTACATAGTTTTGTTTAAATTTAAATTTGCCCTAGGCAAACAAGACAAACAGTCCTGTGGCGCCTTAAAAATTCTGAAGAAAAATTAATTTTTTCACTAAAATGGGTTTATTCGATAAATAAATTTTAAAAGGCAGTTAGTCTGATTCAAAATAAATATTTTAAATAAACTGACATAAAAGGGTAAAAAAAAAGTGACACAGTTGAATTTACAAACTAGTTTATAAAAAATTTACTATACTATAACTAAAAATATGATGATAATAGCGACACAGAAACTATGTATATAAATTATTAAATAATAGATCCCCACTTTTACCGACCAACAAATTAATCATTTATACAATCAAATCAACAGACCGATACTAATTGTACGCGGGACCAGTCTGGAGCAGTACGGCGGAGTGGCATTTTAAAAAGCTGTAAATATTACAAAATAAAATTTTGAGATTTGTACTGTCAGCTCCAAGAAGCACGCCAATAAGATACCTGCATCAGACAAGAAATACACCATTTATAATGCAATAAGTACATGACAATGCAATAAAATTTTATGAAACCCAACCACAAAATTCAAGGCTTACTCAAAATATCACAGCGACAACGAAAACCTTACACACTATAGGTACCCACTACACGCAAGGCTACCCATATTTTTCCAAAATCCTTAAAACTGAACAACTACAATTTCCACTTAAAATTAAAATCCACGTGATCTAAAGCCAACAAACTAAATTGGCCAAAATAAGGTTTTAAAGCCAATAACTTTGCAAAGCTACTCTATACCTGAAACAAGTCAACCTGGTTTTTCGTCCGTTTTCCAGTAAACGTCAATGCTAAACCTTAAAAATTAATAGTTCAAGTTCAAACAAATGTAATCCCCTCATAGCCGTAAAAGATTACTGGAAATGAAATGAATTATGGGAAGCAATATTATTTGCTTATAGGGGAAACCGGGGCAAGAAGATCCCCTGGGGTCAAACGATCCCACGTCTTTTTGCCGCCACTGTATGCACAAGAGCATCCGTAGACTTGGCAATAGTATGGTAAGTACCTTTCAAGTACGGCGGGTTAGTAAAATAAATTACAGCGATCAGTGTGCAAGTGTTGATTTTTGCCGACTTGATAATAGGTAAGGATTTCATATTATCCATGTTCGTTACTAAAAAACAGTTGGGTATAAAAATATTCGATAGTGGCTATGAGAAAGTATAGTGTAGTGAACAAACTGGTCGATAGTTTTGCAAATTTTAGTACGTTTAAAAAAAGTTAGGTTAACTTTATTATGCCGCTTACAAATGGGGCAAAAGGATCCCGTTAATAATGGGGCAAAATGATCCCCTAAAACAATGGGGCAAAATGATTACAGGGATCGTTTTACCCCACACGTATTTCGAAAATAATATGCAATACTATGTATTGTCGGCAATTTTATTAAAATTAAAATTTTATTAATGTTTTCCGCATTCGGACAAGAATTATTTACCATAATTTTGTTTCAAATCGCAACAATGGTCAGAAGACGAATAAAGAGGCAGTCATGCCTCCCCGGGTAGCGGGGCAAAATGATTACTTTTAGGGTTTGTTAGTTTTATATTTTTTTCGGTTCATTTAGTTCTTTTCTTTAATAAAAATGCTTAGAAAACGGCTTGTTAATTTTATATCCACAAATTCAGCTTTAGAAAAAAAGAAAATAATTTTTTAAAAATTTCATTTAGTTTGCATAGGGAATCATTTTGCCCCAAGTAGCGAGGCAAAATGATTACTTTGCATATGTCTACTTTACTGGCTGAAATTTTAAAATCAACTTAACCAAAAAATATAAAAATATAAACAACATATAAAACTACATGCTTGCAAAAAGACAAACTCCTAACTCTCAGTGGATTGGACATCTAAGGCCAAAACTATTAGGGAGATCTTCTTGCCCCGGTATCCCCTACCTTTTTTTTGCATCTCTAAAAAGAAATGACACTTCCGTCAGTTTGAAACTTTTAAATGGCATTTGACAGGTGTAAAGTACGTCACAAGTCAACAGTTTTAAGCTTTTGTTTTGTTTTGCGTCATGCAAAACCTAATGCCAAAAACAGATATGCAAAAAAAAATGTATAAAAAAGTTTTTCATATATGCAGATTTTTCCGCGGACACTGTATAATAGGAAAACAATTTTTATTTAAACAAAAATTAGAAATATAAACATATTCTTCCCCTTCGACCCTAACAATATTGCTGCCTCCATATTCTTTTCATTCTATCCTGATCCTCTTTTTCTATTCATTGTATCTTTCTTGTACACCTAACTGATTCTGGAACATTATGTTATGTTATAACGGAAGTTAGCATTTGACATTCCACTGCAAGGTACCAAATTTAAAAGTGGGCATTAATACCCTCCTGAACCTTAGTGTGATATACAGAGTATCCCATAACTAAGGGACCATACAGCAACAGGAGATAGTGGATTTGAAAATAGGTCATTCATGCTTAATTTTATATCATACGATATGCACGGGTAAGGAGATACAGGGTGATACAAGTTAACATTAATTTATTTTGTAAATATATTTTTGCGGGCAAGGATGCCGATTTCCTAATCAGTTCTCCTAGAGCGCGCTAGTTACACAGTATGAGTTCGGTAAATTCTGGCACATATTTTTTCTCTTTCACATTTCTAACCGCTTCACCTCAAATTATGAAAGAGGAATTTTTTTGCACATAAAATTGTTGTACTTCATTAATCTCGACATTTAAATTACTTAGTTTTTGAGACATTTGCATATTATTTAAATAAACATCTTTCTTAACGAAACATTATTTATTGAAAATTAACCCTGGATATTTATCACAAGAAAGGAAGGTTAAATTATCTAGTCTCATGTCTACTATCTTCTGTTGTTGTATTGTCCCTTAGTTGTGGGACACCCTGTATACGTCCGTAACAGTAATATTGTTGAAGTCAGTTAGACATCCGGACTAGGCTTTTGTGCCATCTTTCGTAAATATCTAGACTTGTTCTTTAGCAAGGCCTTTTCGGAGAAATCGTCACGCAGCTATGTCATCTTTATAACGTTCTACAAATTAAAAACCTATTGTTAAAATGCACAGCGCATAGAATAGTCAAGTTGGTCTGTTCTAAAATATCTATTTAGATATTTTCAAGAAAAACTATTTTTTTAAGTGGGTTCGGTTTAGTATTCTATGATTTATTTCAATTACTTTAAACCAATAATTATGTGTGTTTTCTTTAGAAGAAAAAATTAAACTTGATCGAGCACCTATTCGTAACCTTCCGTAACTGGCGCACGGACTCTAATGCCGGGTCTGCACTAACAAACCAAAAACAAAACAGCAACTCAATGTTTCCCAACAATTTTTAAATAAAATCAAAACATTCAGGCAACTATTTTGTTTTGTTGGTGTTTTCAACAACTTTTTATTTCCCCGGCGGCTGGCGGGAAAGATCAAAGTGTTGATGTTTTGTCTGCGTTTCTAGCAACTCTATTGGCCTAGTGTGTACGCGCTCGACGACAAGAAGAAAACAAATCAAATCAAAATTTGTATTTTTCTTCTGTATTGATGGTCCAATAATTTGTATTCATTCTTAAAACGTTTTTAAAGCTAGACCGCATTTCTCCACTAATACCGACATCATATTTTTGTAAATCTTTCAGTAATTCCTCAACATAGTTTTTTGCCGGTTCTTTAAACTCGGTCTAACCAAAAAACGTTTTTTCTTTTTTGGTTTAAGAATACAAAACCAGCCTGCCATAATAAATAAGTCATGGCTCCTTTGTATTGCGAAATTTCGAGCACGCCACATTAAAACAGATTCGATCACAAAGTTAAAAGATTAATAATTATTGTTTTCGTATTTAATCAACAAAACAAAACTGACAACAAAACAGCAACGCAACAAAACTGCAAGTTCTCGAAAACAGAAACAAATTGTCAAGTGCTGTCCACATATGCGAAAACCATAATTATATTAATCTTTCAACTTTGTGATCGAATCTGATTTAATGTGGCGTGCTCGAAATTTCGCAATACAAAGGAACCATGACTTATTTATAATGGCAGCTGGTTTTGTATTCCTAAACCAAAAAAAGAAAAAACGTTTTTGGGTTAGACCGAGTTTAAAGAACCAGCAAAAAAACTATGTTGAGGAATTACTGGAAGATTTACGAAAAGATGATGTCGGTATTAGTGGAGAATTGCGATCTAGCTTTAAAAACTTTTTAAGAATGACCAGTGCGGATCTTAAAAATGTCATACAAATTATCGGACCCTCGATACAGAAGAAAAATACAAATTTTGATTTGATTTGTTTTATTCTTGTCGTCGAGCGCGTACACACTAGGCCGATAGAGTTGCTAGAAACGCAGACAAAACATCAACACTTTGATCTTTACTGCCAGCCGCCGGGAAAATAAAAAGTTGTTGAAAACACCAACAAAACAAAATAGTTGCCTGAATGTTTTGATTTTGTTTAAAAATTGTTGGGAAACATTGAGTTGCTGATTTGTTTTTGTTTTGTTGGTTTGGTGTGGACCCGGTTTACTTGAAAATCTGTTTCTGTTTTCGAGAACTTGCAGTTTTGTTGTGTTGCTGTTTTGTTGCTAGTTTTGTTTTGTTGGTTTGGTGTGGACCCGGCATTAGTCCGCAGAAAATTTCATTTAGAATTTACTAAGGATCCCCTCATCCGCCGAATCGATCCAGCCGGGCATGCTTCGACTAAAAACCAACAAAAAGGTAGTAGTCTGGGTTAAGAAATCAGTGAGAGCATTTTTTTACGGTGATATAGATAAATAAATAAATAAACACGCCCTTATTTTCAACTCGGCGAAGGTCAGCTGAGCTGTTAACTTAACCGAGCATATAAAAATGAGAAATACAAAATATAAGTATTATAAAGTAATAATAACAAGTCTTACATTGAGATATCATTCTAAAGAATAATGATTATAAATTAGATATTAACAGATATAATAAGATATTACAGACAAAATTAGTTATTAGGTAGTAGGAGCTGTTTCTTAAAATCGGATTTAAAAGTGCGGAGAGGAGCATTCTTTAATCTACTAATATAAGGATAGCGATTGAGAAGCCTGGCAGACGTACAAGAAAATGCGCCCCCAGTCATGGTCTTACAGGTTCTAGGCAACTGATACTGCACATTAAAACGTGTTTCACGGGAGTGGATGGTATGCCGAGGAATCAATTTTTCAAACAAGTATGAAGGACATTCAGTTTTTATTAATTTATGCAGAAAGCAAGAGAAGTGTAGTTTTTCTCTACCGGCTATGTTTAACCATTTTAAATCACAAAGTTTGTGACTCCGTGGTCACTTCGTTTAAGGTTATATATAAGACGAATGCAAGAATTCTGAACTTTTTGTAGCTTATATCTGGTTGAACCATCCAAGCACGGTCCATACACGAAGTTGCAATAGTTTCAGTGACTTAGAATCAATGCCTCACACAGATTTTTTTAGCCTAAAATTTAGAAGGTTTTTACACTTGTAGAGATTGCGAAGATTAATATAAGCCTTTTGGAGGACCTTAGATACTTGACCGCGAAAACGAAGTTGGCCATTAAAGATAATGCCCAGATTTTTATATTCCTCGACTACTGGAACGATAGTCCCATTTATAGAAACATTCAAGCTTTTGGCCGCCCAGTCTCTGGCAGGACCAAAGTATATTATGGCCGACTTATTTGGGTTAAGTTTTAGACCATGATTCTGTGAATATTTAAACACCGATTCCAGACATTCATTAAGTCTTCTCGACGCTTCCACTGCATCAGAAGGAGAAAAGGGGATCTGAATCTGTATGTCGTCTGCGTATGTGTTGCCGATGCACTCTCCAAAGCAGTTTGACATATCCGCTGTGAAGATAATGAAAAAAAGAGGGCAAAGAAGTGACCCTTGACCCTCTATTAACTTTTAAGGGCTTTGACTTACTGTTGTCAATCACAACCAGTTGTGATCTATCATCAAGATAGCTTCGAATTAGCTGGATGGTTTTAAATTTGAATCCATAGTGGCTTAACATGGCGCACAGCATAGCGTGATTGATGGTATTAAAGGCTTTGCTATAGTCCAACAGGACCAAACCTGTTGTTTTACACTCATCTGCCGCTAATAAAATGTCATCCAAGACCTTTAACAATGCCGTAGCAGTACTGAACCCTTTACGAAAACCTGCCTGCAGATTGGGTAACAGATTGTTGTTATTAAAATATTCAACGATTTGTCTATAAACAAGCTTTTCAAATACCTTGGAAAGTACTGACAACAGACTAATTGGCCTAAGTTCAGTAACAGATTTAGGACTATTTACTTTCGGTAGCGGAATAACTTTCGCCACCTTCCATTGAGAGGGGAAAATGCACTCTTCAATGCAATAGTTAAAGAGTAGAGTGAGGATAGGCAAGATGGTTGGGCAACATAGTTTTATCATTTCCAATGAAATCCCGTCCGCGCATTTCAATTGCGAGATAGCCCAGACGACGTCCTCCTCTTTTATCAGTTCGAGCTCAAATTCTGCTGACGTGCATTTATTGTTGAGGTATTTAGCTATAGTATCATGGTCCACAGTATTTGCAATTTGTTTTACGGAGTCAATGAAATATGAGTTAATTAGATCAGGGTTTTTCAGATGGTTAGGAATATCAACGTCATTTTTTGACTTACTATAGACATCAAGATGGTCGAGGGTTTTCCACAACTCTTTAGAGTTTTTGGTACGACTTATATTATCAATGTATTATTTTTTCTCGGCACGTACTGCCGATGTAAAAAGATTTCTAATTTCCTTATATTCCTCCCAGTCTTGCAAATTTTTTGTAGGTTTATATTTGGAAAACATATCATTACGATGCTTTTTCATGGCGCACAGAGCTCCAGTAAACCAGGGAGTGGGCCGATGATCGCGGAGTCATAGTCCACCGCCAGTAGTGGCGCACTGTTTTTAATTGCTTGTAAAGTTTACGTTTTTTTAGGTTTTTGTTGCAATTTAAAACGTAAATTATATATTTTTTCTAGTTTTATTTCAGTTTTGCATATTTGTAGATGACATCATCCATATGAGAAAGAGCGGGAAAGACTTCATAACTTAATGTTGGAATGTCTGTCGGAATATGAAGAAGAGGCACAAGATATAACAGATGAAACATATGATGATGAACATAAGATGTGAATGAAATAGATAGATTAGAAGTAGAGGACCATAACTCTGACAGAGAACAAAAAAATTCAGATATTGAAGAGAATGAAGATCTGATTTCTACGGGGCATATTTTTGTTGGGAAAGATAAATCCTCTAAATGGTCAAAGCACGTTCCCCCTTCCACCAAAACTAGAGCCGAAAATTTGATAACTCATCTTCCTGGACCGAAAGCTACAGTAAAAAAATTAGAAGATATTTATGATCTTTGGCAACACTTTTTCAATTAAGAAATGATTAGAATTATTGTGTACCAACAAGCACATTAATAAGAATAAGGATAATTACACCGGCGATAAAAATTTTTAAAATAAAATCTATAAATAATATAATTTAAAAAATTCCCTTTTTGCCTTCCCATAAATAAAAGCTAAAATTTAGAAAAAAAACTCATCCTTAAATTACTAATATACTATAAAAATAGAGCGCCAGTAGCCGAAGGTTAAATTAACAATCTAAATTTTGGTAACTCGACTTTTTATATGATAATGTTTATTTTTTTAAATTTTTATATGTAACGTTTAGGCTGTGAGGTCGATGACATATAATATGTAAGTATAATGCGATTTTTCCACGTATAACAAAACGAGGTTTTATCCGTTGCGTAAGCAAAAGCGCCAAGCTTTTCGTTACGATGATAATAGGTAAAGTAATTTTTGATGTATTCTGTGTACAAAAATAACTCGGTAGGCGTAAGGAAGTTTAATATACCGTGCGAGCAAAAACTATTTGCATCAAAGAGGGCTTGGATTAAAAAACGCAGGGCTTGGTTCAGATCACAATGATATGGAGACGATATATCTAACCAAATCTAGGTTAAAATTTTGTCAAATTCATATTATGACATGATATTATGCCAAAAAAATGAGTAATAAAATAAGGAGACAAATACAAATCTATTTTTGTTGTTTACAAAATTAACAAAGTAAGAATATCTATACAGAAAGAAAAAGAAAAATAATTACATAAATTGCCAAATTCACACGTCTCTTCATATTTTCGAAAGGGTTGACCAGCATCTCTGGAGAAATGTTACCACATTCTTGGATAATCCTTTCTTGTAATTGTTCTAAATTTGCAACTGGTGTTTTAAAAATAGTGTTTTTTAAATGGGGAAAAACGTAGTAATCCATAACCGTCAAACTAGGTGATCTAGGTGGGAATTCAATGTCTGATTGAAAACTGATCAATTTGTCGTCGAAAAAATTGCGTAAGTAGTTAATAGTTTCGGCGACTGTATGGGCGGTTGTACCGTCCTGTTAAAAATATCCAAAACGTAATTCGTCGTCAAGTAATTGCTCCACAAATGGATTCAAAATATTGTCTCTATACCCCTGTGTTGTAACTGTGTCATGGAAAAAATAGGACCAACAATTCTTCCTCGGGAAACAGCTAACCAGACACCAATTTTTTGAGGGTACAATGTGGATCTTTACTACTCCACATGCGTGTATTCTGGGAATTCACCTAACCGGAGAGGTGGAACCAGGCTTCATCCGAAAAAAATGTCAGGTCTAATAAATCATTTATTTCCAATAAATGTTGGGTAAACCATTAAGAGTAATTCATGCGCCTTTCAAAATCTGCGGCTTATATTTCTTGGAATACTCGCACTTTATAAGGAAATAAATTTAAAAACTTCTTAAGAATAGTCCTGCATGTTCCATAAGATCTTCCCACTTCTTGGGACGGGCGTATTATACAATTTGTTGGCGTATTTTGCATTATTTCACGAACGTTTGCAACAAGTTCTTCTGTTCTTACAGATGGTCTTCCTGTTCCTTTTTTGTCTTGTATAGAACCTGTTTCCCTAAACACAGCCATGGTTCTTTTCAGGCAACGATAAAAATCCCCAGCAATAAAAGCAACGTTAGGAAAATGTTCGTGAAAATCGTCCATGCACAAACGCGGATTGTATTGCCACTCACCATTTACTCTAACCCCGTTTCGAAAATACGCTTCTACCATGAATGTTTTGTGCTGTTCCGTAAAGCCTATTGTGTGAATTGTTCAAGAAATTGGAAAAATTAGCGATGAATCAAATTACTTGTAACGACTGTCAAAGACGGAATAACTGATTGATTGTTTTCAGGTAGTTACTGACACCCAACAGGTATTAAGCCCTATGGCTAAGCATTGCGTCCTTAGATGCAAGGCCCTCTTTGATGCAAATAATTTTTGCTCGCACGGTAGGTATTATTATCTATTGTATGAATATGATGCATCGCCACGCGACCGCTGGCGCTGGGTGTGAACAAAAATAGCAGTCGGATGTCTGATGGAAAATTTCACAAACGATGCGATAAATTTAAAATAAACCCGGCAAATACGAGGTTCGTAAACCAACATTTATTTGTTTGTTTAGTTGATGCACTTGCAAACATTGATATGCAGATACAGAGGACAGAGAGACAGTAGCGTAGCTGCAACTAAGCAGGAATAAGCATTGTTTGGGGCTCCTGTCTTCTTTATTATTGACCGTTTGAGTTTTTCCCATGTTGCTTTTACTCGATAATTTCCATTTTACTTCACAAGGTGCAATTTTTCTATCTCTATTAAAGACTATGTGTAGACATTTAAGGAAAAAGTCAGAAAATAACAAATAAAAAATATAAATTCCAGGTTTCAGAAAAACTATGTAATTTGGAAAAACGTTTCACATAAATAATAACTATTGGAATTCCATTTTACATTAAAAAATCATGCTTTTTTAATCATTTTACTTCTATAAAAATGTTAAAGGCGTTATAGTTTTTGTCATATTATGTTCCATAATAATATGTACCTAATAAGATAAGTGAAAACAAAAATATCCCGGCTTAGCGGACTTAAAGAGTGTGTAAAAACCTGTTTTTTGCATTGAAGTACACAGGGTTCCAAAACAATGGATTCCCTGGGGCCGAGTCACTCATGAATGATACGGACGAGATTAACAACCTTTTTTCTTTTTAATAAGATAAGTATATATTCATGGGCAGTTTATTTAAAAATTTAATCACATATTAAACTTATTTATTATAAAACATCATTTTATTATAACATCTTTTTTTTTTGAAAATTGTAATAACTCTTTAAATATGTATATCCTTTTTATTTTTAGGATTTTAAAATAATTTTTCCGATTATAGTTTGTGATTAAACATATTTTGTGCACAAATACCAAATTTTTATAGAATTATTTTTAAATTTTAAAACGCAATCTTTTTTAAACGAAAACAGACACAAAGATTACACAATTTGCAAACTATATCAAATATTACGTTTTCTTTTGATTTTTTATCGGTTAATGTTTTTGACACTCTATCGACATAAAAACTTTGATTAATTCTTATTTTATGATTATGATGATTATGATTATTGTATTGCATTGCATACTGCATTTCAAAAAATTCCGACAAATATTATTGTTTTAAATAGATACCTACTCTTATAGGTACCCCTTTTCACTCCTTATTTAGAGATTGATTTAAAAAAATAAGAATTATGTGTTTTATTAATTGTATATTAAATTATTTATGCTGAGTTTCAAGTAACTCCGACCAAAAGTATTTTTTTGTTATTATAAACTTATAAGTAAGTATATATACTTACCCCATTTTCCAACCTCTTGAAGGAAAATTTTCGTAAATGCCTACATAGATGTTTATTTGTTCCACGCTAACACTTTTTTACTTATACCTATCTTTTTATTTAGCAGTTGTGTTGGAAACTCTTCCCCTCCATTTCTACTCCCTAGGGGCAAAGTTTTCCACAGGTTACACCCCTTTTTTTTAACCCTAAAGTGAATTTTGAAAAAGTGATAAAAGTGAAAAACCACGTTTTTTTTTTAATTAGAGGAACTTTTTGAAGGATTTCTCAATAAGACCCATTTCTACTAATGATCAAAAACACAAAGTCGGCATCTCGTCGAATTTTTTGTTTATTTTACAAAATAAAAAGTAACATGTTTCGCCCTTATTTAGGCATCATCAAACCTAAAATTGTAATATTAAAATTTATAACAGAAAAACCTACATTCTTCTTACGTAGACATTCAAACACACAAATTAAAATAATAAAAAACGTGTCTAGATGGTAAATATAGTAATGATTAGTAAATCAAGCATTAAGTTATATATTTACATTGCGCCATTCCTATCTACATGGCCAGATTGACAAAAAAAAAACCCTGTATAAAAAATATCTAAAACATAAGTTAAGGAATTAAAGATCTACAGGAAGTCCCAATTTTGCGACAAAGTAAAATAATTCTCTTTTCTTCTGGAATGCGAAATTTAAGGAGAGCAAGTTTAGTAATTCAGTAGGTACAGTCTATCTTATGGTTCATTGAAATCTTTGAAGTAGTGCTAGATGGTCATTACCTACCTCGTGGAGGATTCGGTTACAAAGGAAATATATTTTAAGATTTTTCTCTGTAAACCTTCAATGACCTTCACATATTCATTGTAATGTGGATTCCCTATCAGTGCGCCATATTCCAATCTAGAGTGTACCTACATAATATGAGTAATAGAGGATTTTTTTGTACTGAATATTATTAAAGCTTTTACATGCACCAATAAGAAACCCTAGCATTTTTATAGAAGATTCACGGATATTGATTACATGTTGGTTAAAGGACAATTTTAGAATCAAATTTAATTCCTAGGTCCCCAAGGAAATCAACACGATCGAGTGCTATATGATTGAATACTATATTGACTAAGAATTTTATGTTTTTAAGGGTGAAGGTCATGATTTTACATTTGTCAATATTTATGATTTCATGAGGCTGTATTTTTGTGGTAACTTACAAGAAATTCATTTTGTCATTATAAGATTTATAATAAATATGGTCTAATTTTATAATTTTTAGTGCGCATTTGAATTTGTCATCTTACGTACGTTACGTTACTTACAGGGTACGGCAAAGTCAAAACTTTCATTTTCTCATTATTTTTTTAATGGAACACCTTATATTTTATATCACTTTTATAAAGATCTTCAGCTGTTTTATCATTTTTATTAAGCATAATATACCCAAATTTTCTGCTTTTTGAGATATTTCACTTTTATTTGGGAAATATCAAAATTTGGTAAGAAAACAAAGTAGCTATGGAAATAGAAATTAATTCTGTTCCAACAAACAGCCCATTATAACCTAATACGTGTTTTATGTAATATTATCATCACATTATTTTTTTACAATAAAATTATATAAAACACATTTATTTTACGTTTATTAACTTTTAGGAGGAACATTTCCCTATAAAATTTACACACAAAAATTATGCCGAATTATTCCAAATTCCAAATATTTTAATTTCATAAAGAAACACCTTCCACATAATATTGCCTTATATTATTATTTTAAATTAATTACTAAGAAACATCTTTTTTTAAATCTAGAAAGTCATTATCCTTATTTTCTTTCTTATTTTGACATTTCAACAAAAATAATTGTTTTCTTTGACACTGATAGAAAACTAAGAATCAAGTTGTTCATAAATTGTATAGGGTAACTGTTCCTAAAAGCCAAAAAAAAAGGTGAAGTAAAAAAAATAGTGAAAAAGATAGACATACAAAAATAACGTGTTTTGGTCAAATTTCTGATAAAGTAGCAGACATAATTTCAAAAAACAACATAAAAGTAGCTTTTACACCGGCAAAAAAAAATTCTCAATTATTCTTCAATGTCAAACAAAAAGCACCCCCTAAAAAAATCAGGAGTTTATAAGTTAAGTTGTACCGAATGCAATAGCCGTATATAGGTCAAATAGGAAGAAATTTTAACTTAAGGATAAATAACTTAATTAAGGAAAGTTCCTTTTGGTAACTAACAGCAAAGCAAAGCCAACGGCACAGAGTATATAGCTATATATTCTGTGCCAACGGCTAAGTTATTTAATAACTTAGTTAGGCAAGAATTTTTACTTTGCTTCGCTGTTTAAAATAAGCAAATGGAATTTGAAGGAATATACTACGTATTGAGTTATAATAAGCTGTTTGTTTAAACATAGTTAATTTACATTTCCATTGCTACTTTGGTTTCTTACCAATTTTTGATATTTTCCCTATAAAAGTGAAATTTCTTAAAAAGCAGTGAATTGGGTATAGTGTAATAAAAATGATAAAACAGCTGAAGATCTTTATAAAAGTAATATAAAAATTATTGTGTTCCATTAAAAAAAAACTGAGAAAAGGAGAGTTTTGACCCTGTACACGACACGACAAATTCAAATGCGTACTAAAATTATAAAATTAAATTATTCATCTTATAATGATAAAAAATCGGATTTTTTTATTGTAGTTTACCCGAGAGTTTACCACAAAAGTACAGTTCCATGAAATCATAACAGCTTTGACATACCATTTTCCATCAATTCTAAAATACCCTGTATACATTATTTAAATCCTATATCAAAACACTCAGAAATGTAAACGGAGTTTATTTGTGGAATAAAAGAAATGTAGGTTTGATATGGTCTTGATTTAAGAAAAACCTTTTGTATCGAATAGATATATTTTTAAAATGTGCTCCCTAGGACCCCTTACATTTCTTATAAAAACTATTTATAATAAGATAGTTAATTTGTCACATTATTGGGATACCTGTATATTCAAGTCAGAAAGCTATTATTCTAAATTTATCTTTATTGGTTTCAAAATTACTAAACATTCCTTTCGTTAATGCAACACTGAGGAAGATTCGCGGAACCTTATTGCAAAAATTAAGAATCAGGATACAGATAATAAATTTAATATACAACTTCCACAGTTGAGAAAACCTAGGATCAAAATAATCTCCCCACCTACAAATATGTCCAAAGAAGAAATAGAGAATTGCCTAAGAAAACAAAATAGCTTCATAAATAAGGATGATGACTTGGAGATAACATATATTAAAACATACAACACCGGGAAGTGCACACTTTTTGCAGAATGTTCTGAGGATCTCTTTAGAAAATTTATGGCCTACAAAAAAGTATACCTATCATGGGAAAGGTGTCCTGTCTACGAGGATTCAAGAACTCCAAAATGCAAGAAATGTTGCGCTTATGATCACAAAGACGTGGATTGTAAAAATAAACTGTCCTGTAATTATTGCAGTGAAGAACACAGATTCGAAAATTGCCCAAAAATCAACAAAAAATGTTGCAATTGTTTACGTTCCAATCATAAATATAATCTAAAGCATGATTTCAATCATGAAGCTTTCTCAATCGATTGTCCAACATATAAATTTTACTTGCAAAGATATAAGAACTCCACCGACTACTACTCTAAGTAGTAGGACGTGTCACATAATATATATATTTTTTTTCTCTTGTATGGATATTAGGTACACAAATATTAAATTCTTTAGAAGCCGAGACAGAAACTGAACAACAACAATAAACAGATGACGTGGACGAATTTAAAGATAGGATAGAAGGTAGGAATAAAACGTTGGAGGTTCTGCATTTTAATATTTCTAGTGCTACTGTCTCTCGGATACAAATCTGTCATAAATACATATACTAGAGTTACAACTGAATCTAAAAGCTGCATTGATCATGTATTTGTAAAACAACATTTAAATAATAACAGTATTAATTTTTTATCCTTAGTCATAAATAATAACACCATTGATCATTTTCCTGTGTACCTACAAATCTATGATGAATCGGGACTCCTAGAACAAACCGCTGACAAATCAATAATGCAGTTTGATAATATGAAATTCATAAATATGATATAATACCTACAATGACTGCCAGTCCATAAAAATAAGGAAAGTGTTAAAATTTAAAAAAATCAAACCATGGATATCCAATGCAATTATTGTATCCATTAAAAAACGTGACTAAATGAAAGAACAGATAACTAGAAATAGACACGACATCCAACGTGTTATAAATTACAGGACGTACAGAAACCGACTAAACAAAATTATAACTGAAGCAAAAACCAAATACTATAAAAAAAATTAATAATAGTAATAACGACATGAAAAAAATCTACAATATTATTAATGAAGCCACAAATGCAAATAGTAAAATTAAGCAATGACATACATGTGACCGATTCAGATGATCAGCCTTTTAAAAATAAAAAAGACGTGATAAATTTGTGTAATGAATATTTTGTTAAAGTTGGACAAAACATGGCTTCAAAAATACAAACACCTACAGACACACCCACCCAACATTATCCTAACCTTGACAAATCAATGTTTCTTAGCCCCGTAATGAAACTGAACTTATAACGCATTAAAAAGTAATGGCTCGCCAGGTTACAATGGGATCAGTGCTGGACTCATAAAAGACTGTCATGCACATATCATCACTCCCTTATCTCATATAATTAATTTGATATTAAGACAGGGAACGGTCCCAATCGATTTAAAAAAAAACATCGTGGTACCGATTTATAAGGCTGGTAAAAAATCTGAATTTGGCAACTATAGGCCAATAAGTTTGATAACTGCTTTTGCTAAAATATTTGAAAAATGCCTGAAACTAAGATTATTTAACTTTTAAAAAAAAATAACATCATAAATGAAAATCAGTATGGGTTTCAGAAGGGTATCAGCACAAACGATGCAATGTTTAAACTTGTTGAAGGGTTGAAAACTGTGTTAGAAGAAAACAAAAAATGCCTGGGTGTCTTTCTGGACCTTGCTAAGGCCTTTGACACGGTGCCTCATGAAAAATTACTTGAGGTGCTATGGCACTATGGAATTAGGGGTACCGTGTTGGAGGTATTTCGTAGTTACCTGACTGACAGAGAGCAGCAGGTTAAAATCAAAGATCAGCTGAGTGACTGTCTGAAAGTTAATCTGGGAATCCCTCAGGGTACAGTTCTGGGCCCACTTCTGTTTTTACTATATATTAATTATCTGTTGCAAACTAGTATTGATGGCAAAATAATTTCATATGCGGATGATACGGTTCAAATATTCCATGATTCCTCATGGAATGGTGTTAAGGAGAAGGCTGAAAATGGAGTTTATAAGATTAAAAAATGGTTAGACCATAATAAATTATCACTAGATATTACCAAAACAAGTTATATCGCTTTTTCCTTGACAGATATCAATAGACCCAATTTTGGCGCTTTACTAATACCAAACACAAGTCTCAAAATATTGGAAACTAATAGCACTAAGTATCTTGGAATTATGATAGATAAGAACCTTAAATGGTCTCAACAAATCAATACCCTCTGTAATAAAATAAGACGAATTATATATAAATTTTATGAACTTAGAAAATTTATGACACAGGGGTTATTGTTAACTATCTATAAGGCTCTGGTGGAATCCATTCTGCAATATGGTATTGTGGTGTGGGGTGGTCTGTACTCGACTGCGTTGGAACCTCTAAATACAATACAAAACTATATTCTGAAAGTTATGTTTAAAAAGGACAGATTATACTCCACTGATAAACTGTACAATGACAATACTTTATATGTTAGAATGTTATACTTCCACAACTGCTGCCTTTTTATTTATAAAAACATTAATATCTAAAAACCATTATCTCATCAACAAAATACTAGACAAGTTACCAACCGACATCTGACTGTACCTTTTTATAGAAGGGACGACAATCAGAGGTTTGTTAATCGAGTAGCCCCAAAAGTTTTTAATTTGTTACCTACGACCATTAAGAATATAGAAAACTATAAACGATTCTCTAAAAAGTGTAAAACTTATATTTTTAACAATTTTTCTAAATGTCTGGAACTGCTTTAGATAACTGCAATATTGACTATATTACTGTGTATACTTACTATCTAAAGTACTTTACCTGCTTTTGTTTACTTATTTTTAACACGTTACAGCCCCATGTGCATCACAGTTGTGCACAGCATGTTTTACCTCGGACCACGTGCACCAATTTGTCCACAATAATATATCGTCGGTCTTATGACATAAGGCCCTATCTCGAGATAGGGCCAAAATGCGTTAAGGTCATAGAATATGTTGTTTTAATGTATACTTGTTTTTAGCCAAGGGTCCTATCTTGAAATCATTTTAATTCTTTATAAAAGCGACAAAACACTTGGCCCTATCTGGAATTATGAACAGTTTTATTACAGCATAAAGGCGAATCTTGAGATAGGGCTTTTTGTCGTAACAATTTTTGATAGAATCTTGACTTAGGCCCGTCAAAATTGGTTCCAGTATTTCGCTTGGCAAGGCAAAACAAGCCTTATAAAGTTTACCATCTAAATTTTATTGACTTTTTAGATTATAAAAAGTTAAGCGAAAATCTAAGACTCAAATCTATAAAAACGGATGACACCGGAAATGAATTTAAATTGTCGGATGTATTTGAGTTTTTTGTAAAAAAGGAAGATCCTAATAAAATATTTTTTAAAACTAGCCACGTAGACAAGCAATACCGTGGAATGTCTTTAAAAAGGCAAATGCTACATTGTTTAATGGTCAAAAAATTAAATAAAGAGCTAAGGCCTATATCTATGTTAAAGTATGAAAATCTAATGTCCCTTTGTTCTGGCATTAAGCCTGTTAGCTCTTCGCCTGAAGATAAATTATTTTACCGCTCATTACCACATACTCAAAAATAAAATAAAAGTTTTTTGTCGTATTTTTTTACTGTTTATAGTATTAGGCTGTAATAATAAAGATTTAAATTTTGTAGAGATACATTTTTCGTTTTTTATGTTAAAATAATGACTATAAATTCGATTTGTTCCCGAATTTATTCTGTTTTCGTTTTAAAATAATATTTTTAATCATGTTTTTTAAATATGAAATTTAGTTTTTCTTTATTTTTGTTATTTTTTACTGTTTTGTGTTTTACTTATTATAAAAACATGCGTTAAATCGGTAATTTAATTTCTACTTCGAAGGGCCTATCTCGACCAAAATATACCAATAACATTTTTAGTGTCTTTACAAAAGGCCCTATCTCACATAAACCATTATTACAACCAAATGTTAATTTCTATTTTGAAATGTGGTATTTCACAAAAAACTTACATGGTTTGTTCTTCATAATTCCAAAAAAAAAATAGCAAAAATCGGTATAGTTCTTTGTATTCTATTGGCGTAAAGATATTAGCTTTCTTTAAATTGCTCTCCTGAAAACGTGCAAAAAACGAGATAGGGCCTTATGCCATAAGACCGACGATATTATCGTGTTCAGGCGACTATGGCCGCACCAGAGACACAATTTCTGTGTTGTTATATGGTGATTTAGAGAGCTCTGGTCCATATAAAACAAAAAAAATGTCTTAGTTTGGCGAAACCGTCATTAATTTTTTGTAAGTTAGAATATTCACCGTCCTGTCAAATATAGCCGTCTAGTGGCATCATAAAATTAGTTCTTTAGTTTTGTTTATCATTGAAAGTGCAGTTTATATTGTTTAGTTTATAAATATATAGAACATCATAAATGTTATAGGTACTCGTTGCAATATATTGCTGTATACATTGTGGTGTGTGTGTAACAATCTGGTGCACATGGTCTAAACTAAAAACAAGAAAAAAAATGTTATACAGACCGAATGCATCTAACGTGGCCACACTGTTTTTTCGCTAAAAAATATGTCAGAACCTCAAGTCATTATGTAAGTAGTAAAACTAACCTAATTTTAATACTAAAATTTAAAAAAAAATGGTCTGGTCTGAGGTGAAAGTCATGCTTTTCACTCTGGGGCTTAACGTGTTAAAATGAGCCCTAGTATTAGTCTTAAGTTAGCACATACAGACGCCCTGCGTCTAGGTGTTAGGTATAACTATATTTTGTGCAATTATAATTTTCATTACTTGTAATTAACATTACACAAGTGCAATTGTAAACCTTATTTGTTTATTTGTTACATTTTTACATTAAAAAAATAAATTTATTATTTTTATGTTAATACAAAAGTTACTTAAAAATGCTAAAGTATACAGGGTTGTCTATTTAAAACCGGAATTGATCCAATAAACATGAAAATATAATATTTTTAAAGATTAAAGTCAATAATTAAGGTATGCCTGCTACAACACTTTTATAAATATAACTTTACTCATATCTGCGTTCTTCTCATTTGATATAGATTGTAATAATTATAAAAAAATTGCATATTTAAAGTGTCGTAGCTTTAATTATAAAAAAAAATGCTATGAAATAATTATACCGGGTGTTTCTTAAAAGACGTTCAACCCTATAACTTTTTTATATTTGTAGATATTAAAATGAAATTTTGATTATGCATAAGAGATGAGTCTGCATTTATTGGCATAATTTTTAATTTGTTAGCACTTCCGGTTTGACCGGAAGTGACCTTGACTTTGATATTTTAAATGGGACATCTTGAATATTTTTACCTATTTGGGTTCAGCATCACATTTTAAGTAAAATAACACCTCACTTGTCGTTTTTTGACGTGTTATAATATTTTTATGTTTTTTTTTTTAATTTTCAATCTAGAGTGCTACAACTTAATTAAATCTGTTAATTTATAGTCAAGTGGTACATAAAAATTAAAATTATATCATAATAATTGACTTTCTTAAGTTTCACAAGCGTTTAAAAAATGAAATTTTGTTTTCTTGACGTATACTCCATTTTTCCAAATGGAACCATGACAGTTTACTAGGATATTTAAAACGACCATTTTTTTCCAACAATTTGATACCATACACTCCTATGCTATTTTAAAATTGACACTGAAATTTTTTTCTTAAATCCCAATCGCAAAACGTTTTCAAACCCATTCCATTGGTTTTCAAAGCCGCCTTTATATTTCTTTAGGAAAGACAATAATGGCGGCAATAATGCATAACTCTTTTAAATTTGCGATTATGACTTAAGGCAAATTTTTTCGTGTCAATTTTAAAATAGCATAGGGGTGTATGGTATCAAATTGTTGAAAAAAAATGCTCGTTTTAAATATATCCTAGTGAACTACCATCGTTCCATTTGGAAAAATGGAATAAACGTCAAGAAAACAAAATTTCATTTTTTAAACGCTTGTGAAACTTGGAAAGTCAATTAGGTAATATGAAATAATTTTAATTTTCATATACTACTTGACTATAAATTAACAGATTTAATTAATTTGTAGCACTCTAGATTGAAAATAAAAAATAAACATAAAAATGTTATATCACGTCAAAAAATTACAAGTGAGGTGTCATTTTACTCAGAATGTTATGCTAAATCCCAATAAGTAAAAATATACAAGAAATCCCATTTAAAATGCCAAAAACAAGGTTACTTCCGGTCAAACCGGAAGTGCTAACAAATCAAAAATTGCCAATTCCAATGTCAATAAATGCAGACTCATCTCTTATGCATAATATCAAAATTTCATTTTAATATCTATAAATACAGAAACACCCGGTATAGGTAAGTAAGTCTTTAAAGTATTTTTTTCCCGCTTTTTGAGCTACCATGTAAAATCAAAAATTTATTTTTAAGTATAGTAATATTTGGTATCTTTTAATTTTTGTATTAACATGTTTGCCTATTTTTAGTAATAACACAGTAGACTTTATCGCATTAACCATACTCAACAACCACCATACAGGGATATATTAAAAATTAAAGTTACTTAAAGTATTTAGCGCACAATATGGTTGAGCAAGAATCAGGGTTGGGCAAAATTTGATTTTTAATAAAAAAATTAAAAATCATTGATTTTTTTGAATTTTTTGATTTTTATTGATTTTTTTTTATTGATAACATTTTTCTCTCTTTCTAAATTAATACAAATTATTTTAATGTTTGTCTAACAATATAGTAGATCTAAATTCTATATACCCAAAATATTGTCAGAACGCGCAGAACGCGCTTCTAAAGTTTATATTATGTATTATATAGGTACACCTACTAATTTTTTATTTCTTAAAAGCGCGAGTTCTATAAGTACTTATACTGTTGATTTTTGAAAATATTTTTTTAATATGTTATATTGTTCATTGTTCTGAATTAAAAATAAATAGGATCATTAAATCATGATTAAAAAAAAAATAAGTTATAAGTACCTAAGTGATTTAAATCATGATTTAAAAAAAAAAATCAAGTGATTTAAATCGTGATTTAAATCACTTGATTTAAATCAGCCCAACCCTGGCAAGAATGCATGAAATAATAATAAAATTATACTGACAACCAAATATATAAATTGATAATGAATATTTTTACGATACGTAACCTATATTAATCTGGGATCTGCAAAAAATCCTTTATTTTTCTCAGAGAAGCAAAAAAAGAAGCCGACCAATATTTGACAACTCAGTACAAGTCAAAGGCTTGTATAAATATTAAGTTTTAAAATTTTTATGTTAATTGCATTAATACTTAATAATTAAGTATTATTACTAGATATTAATAGTAGTTATGGTTCTGACTTAATGACTGCAATAAAATGAGCGCTGAGGACGGTCGTTATTACCCTTAAGGTGGGAGGATAAACATGCTTGCCAACCTATTTCGCGTATATTTATTTAATTCTTCTAGCTTTTACAAAAATTTAAAGAAAATCATTATCGTCTTCATATTTTATAGGTAATAATTGACATACCTATTAAATAAATATCAAGAAATTTTATTAAATATTTTAGGAGAATCGTATAGCGAAAAATATCGGGTAAGATTTTTTTAACATTATTATGTCATTCTTTTTTCACTATACTATTCTCCCAAAATAAGCAATGAAATAAATTGATATTTTTGTAATATGTCAGACATTATCTAAATATTGTACCGACGATATTGATTTTATTTAAATGTTATAGTTAATCAAATAATAAACTAAAAAAAACAACGCGAAATAGGTTATAGGTTGGCAATAGATGAAATGATGTTGAGAATTCCACCTTAAATTTCCAGTATTTGTTGTCGGGGTCGGATCGTAATGTCCGACCCTCTACTGCACCTTTATACCTATTGCCAAGCTCTTGCCTACATAATGCGATCGACCCTTTAGTTTTATTGCAGTTATTATGTCAGAATCATTTATTGTGAAAATAACTATTATACTTACATAATATACGTCCCAACGGTTCTGTGGTTTAGTTTATTAGGTAGGTATGTCTATTATATTAGAGTCTAGAAGAAATTAAAACGAAATTTGTTTAAACATAATGTTATATTTTTATTCAAGAAGCTATATTAGCAAACACTGCAAATTATTTATTTACTTTTGTTACAGTTAAAAAAATGTTTTATTAAACTTCTTAATATATTTACTAACAAATTAATAATATATTCTCTTTTCTTTTATAATTAGTAATAAAAACAATGGTATAAAGTTACAAGGAACCGAATTAAGGATATAAATATAGCGTGACAATAATTATTTACCTAATAGTTGTGTATCAATAACGTAAGGACATTGGATGCGATTTCACATGTATCAGATTTATAATTACAAATAGGCCCTTATTGTACACAAAATATGTTTTATATCATACTAAAAATAGTACTAAATTTGAAAAACCCGGAAAATGACGATAATAACGTTTCAAAAGTAAATCCAATTTTCAGGAAATACATAAAACCAAATTTTTATAAAAATAACTTATTGTGAAAAATATTTCCAAACATACCTAATAAAACACTACATTTTTATACAAGCAAAATTTTGATAAAAATCGCTATTTACCTACCTACCTAAATGTAAAATTGAATTCGAAACTTTTTTTTAAATTAAACTGATTTTTTAAATACTTTGTCATTTCTGGCTTCTTATTAAATTTTCCTAGTTATTTTTATTGTGGTAAGTATGAAACACATTTTGTGTGCCAATAATTACCCCATAGCCAGTATTCTTAACTATTCATAATGACAGCTGGCTTAAATCCAGTACATATAAAAATTGGCACCAATCTCCTTAATCCGAAATAGTTTTTTATACATAAGTATATATATTATAGAGTTAAAAAAACTTGTATAAATAATCAATTCGATTGTTATTTCATATTGCAACGTACACACTGGAATGTATTACTAAGAAATTCTAAGAGGGCAGTGATGTGTATTTTAAGAGTCTCAGGAGATATATTATATTATTTTCTGAAAAAAATAATTTTCATTTTTGAATCGCAAAATGAAACTACTTTTAAAGATGTTTTTACTAGCTCTATGAATTTTATTTGTTTAGAAATTAAAAATAGAAATGATTGAATTTTTTAAATAATACCAAAAATTGTTCTGGAGAGAATGTTCTTAGAGCGTTTAAGTTTTGTAGACTCGTATTTTGGTGTAATAAAGTCAATAATAATGGTTTTTAAACCACCAAAAATGTTGTCCTCTTAAAGGAAGTTATTTTAAAATGATACTAATTTTGTTTATATCCTTGAAGAACTAAAGAATCTGTATATTATTATGTACCTTAAGTTTTAGTGGTTGTAAGTTGTAATAATAGATTTAATAAATAAAAATTAGCTAATTTTTACGATTTTACAAAAAAAAATTAAATAAGTATGACATAATTATTATTTTTGTTCCTTTATCTATTATTTAAAATAAAATCTATTTGGACCCTGACAATATTTCTTTTAAGATAGCACTGTACCGATTGAGATTGCGCGGAGTAATTTTGTGTTATAATGTGGTTAAATATTCTTTTTAATTTAAAAATATTTTAAATTCAGCAGGGTGCGCTCAAAAAGTAGGGTGTCACGAAGATTAACTTTTTAAATGAGACCTAGAGACCATAATATTTAAGTTGATTTTGGAATTCTATGGGTTATTTCATAACTTTTTCACTATTGGTTTAATATACAAAAAGTTATAGTTTTCAATATAATTTGGCTCTTAATGTTAGCATTTCAACTAAGTTTCGTTTTGTTGTAAGATCACTACTTAAATTTTGACTCCAACGGATCCATAATTTTTATCCTGAATTTACTAAGTCAAAGGAAAGTAATGGCTATTAAATATTTGGCATTACATTTACAGGGTGTTTTTTTTTACGTCCAAAATTAGAAATTTTAAAATTGAAAATGTCACTTTTATTAAATGGAACACCCTATTCCTCTATTTTTCTGCCATTAACAATCAGTTACGCATTTTTATTCAAAAGGCAAATGAATGTTTCCAAAAATGGATTAATCGATTGATGTATGTTTTGGGCGAGGCCGATAAAAAATCGTATTTTTGCCAAAATATTATACAGGACGAAATGGCCTGAGCGGTGAACACCCAGTCCTTGATTCCTAATGTCATTGACTAACATTATTTTCATCTTTTTCCTTTACTGAGATCTATTGATAAAAGATTGTATAAAGAGAACAGAAAATACCGAACAATCAAATTATTTCAAAAACTCTATAGGGCTAGGATATTATTTATAAAAAAGTTAAAGTTTTCGATGAGCTAAAGGATATAGGTATAGGATCTTCCATTTGATAAAAGTGACATTTTTCGATTAGAAGTTTTCTGACTTTACATCTAAAAAGAGAACATCCTGCTCGACATCCTGTAAATGAGATTTCAAATGTTTCATATAGGACTTAGTAAATTCAGGATAAAAATTAGGAATCGCTTGGAGTCAAAATGTTGGTAGTATTTTCACAACAACGAAAATAACAAATGCTAAATTTTTAATAAAAGACAATTTATTTGTTTCCTATATTAAACCAATCGTAAAAAGTTATGAATTAAAACGAAACATTTTAAAATGTACTCAACTCTTTCAAAAATACGGTGTATCTACCATTTGAAAGAATCAAGCCTAGTATAAACACTACTTTTTAAGCGAACCTTGTATAAAATTCAAAATATTTTTAAATAGTGCAGAATATTTAAACATACTTAATATAACCCAAATGCTTATTAGACGAATATTATCTTCAAGGCATAAAATTAGTACAATTAATCCGCGCCATCATTGACTCACCCGGTAGATAACTTATAGGGTAAAGAACATAAACAAAAGAAGTACCTTACATAACAAAAAACTTTTTAGAATTACATTGTTCAGATGTATTTAGAATATAAGTAATCCAGGTCTTAATATTAGGTAAACTACTAAAAATTTAACAAGCCAAATATTCCTTAAGTATTAGTCTATTTATTAATAATAATAATATCTTCCAACTAACCAGTCTTACAAAAATTAACTCTAATCTGAAAAATCAAGGCAAAAAATTTAGCTCTACCATAAAATGACACATGAAAAAAAATGACAATTGTGATGTAAATATTCCTCTTTAACTTTTTTAAATTTATTAGTCAAAATTAGATTTTTTGAAAGTGAAACCCCGAAAACGACAACATAGGTATTTGACAAAAAATATTATTTTATTTACTCTTAAACTTTTTTCTAAAATTTATTGGGGAACACTTTATTAACCCCGAAATTTATATTACAAAAGTTTTAAGATATTTTTTCTCAACTTTTTTTCCGCATTTTCGTTAAATCTCGTTAATGAAAAGAGTGCTGAAGCATAAAAAAGTCAAACGCAGATAATATTAAAGGTTTATGAAACCCTTTGATGAAGTAAGTAACCATTTTCCACTAATTGGATCGATATAATATACCTAGCCCCAGCCACACGATCGTAATATCATAGGTCCCATTCGTAAAAAATACCTAGTATTCTTTTGCTGTCGTTTCATAAACACCTAATTCTTTAAAATACTACCATAATATTGATATAAGAGACATCTTTTTTGATTACAGAATAGAATATCAATTAAGAATTGCATAATATTATTGTTTAGTTGGCATAATATTGGCAGGCAGATATAGATAAACAACACCTTACCTACTATACCTTGCAAAATTAAAAATCAATACTTATTTCACAATATGTTGTAAGTACGTACGCACTTGAAATATTATAGTAAACAACATAAAGGTATTTTATTTTATTTACCTTATGGATTTCACTACATAAAAATCAATATCCCAAAAAGACCTGAATACTTCGAAGTATCGTAAAAACTTTTAAAAGTTTAAAGTCAAAAGTAGCAAATGTAGCGCAGTGGAAACCTCGGTGAAAACATACATACCTACCTAGTACCTACCTACTAAATCTCAAATTAATTTTTTTGTAATATTATTAAATTTTGGTGTTAAAATTTGGACATGGAAAAAAATTAAGGAAAATTTAAATTTAAGTTTCCCTAAACCAGTTGAAGAGAAAAATTTGACTGAGAACCCTTAGATAACTAAAATGAGAAGGAGGGTAACGAAACATATAAAATTATTTACCTACCCAAATTCTCAAAACACAAAACCACTGAAGCACACTTCTAAATATTGACGTTTAGAATAGGTACTAAATTCACAAAAAAGTAATTTTAGGTTAGGTAAATTAAAGAACAGACCGTCACATCGTGGGCTGCCATAATTAGACTTATGTTGTATAAAACATAATTTTAAATGTTACCAATTACAGATTAAAGGAGGAACATTTTTTGTCGCATCATGATCACTTTACAGAGATATTAAGCTAAATATGGCTGACCGAGCTGGAACTAAGCTACCTACATCATACGAAAACTTAAGACAAGTAATTAACAACAACATAATAATTTTTTAGAAATCAGCATATCAATATTTACATCTACTCTATATAAAATATTTTAATATAAAAAAATTATTACCCGATTAGATTATATTCTAGAAAATTCTAAGAGTAGGTAGCATTAAAATATTGATTTAAAACTAGAAAAAGTTGAATACATTTAGTGTACGCTCGGGTTGGTAGAGTTGAAATATTTTACAGAAAACAAACATTGTAAAAACTTGTCTTAACAAATACAACACTTATACATATTATTATAAACTCTGACTATGTATGTGTAAAGAAAATGGACATACATGAAACTACATATCACAGGCAACATATCAAATTTGCAATACCTGACATACATTGGTAATGGCATGATAAACACACGTACCTACAGTTATGATAATATATCCAGGTCCCGGTCAAAAAAACTTTTGATACTTTCACACATAACGAAGGGACTGTCTGTGTCCCTTAAAGGTCCTACTAGGAGGCAATAGTCTTTCCTTTTTGTACTTTCTCCTTCCCTCATGAACTCGTTCTTTCCTCATCTTTACCACTTTTCATGGTTTTCTTTAATTTGTCCAACAGACGGTTGTGGAACTTGTTGAGACTTGTCGTCGTGTTGTCTTTGGGCGGTGAAGAGGAAGCACTCTTCAGCGGACTCTGAAGGCTGTGGGAACTCGCCCTTGAATAACTGGCCGAATTCGACCTTGTGTACTGTCTCGAGGACATTTTGTCGGGAATTGATCGATGAGGAGATGTTATAAAGTCCGACCCCGGGGAAGTGGACATACTGCTTGGACCCTCCGACCGACATTCAGAGACTTTTCTAGAACGGCACGAGTTCGTGTTGGAACACTCTGAGGTCCTTCGGGAACGATTGGACTTGTAAATGTCCCAATCGTTTTTCATCACCGGCATCATAAAGGCCATGGTCGATGATTGTTGGTAAACAATTCACTGAAACCGAACTTTGTAAATCGTACACAATGTCAGCTTGCGTGGAATCTCTCTTTGTCGCGCGCTCGGACTAAAATGAAGCTTCCGGCTAAACCCAAACACTTTTATGTAACGTTAGGTCGCGCCTGATGCGCCGCACGTAGAGAGGGGCGGATCATAACATAAGCCATTTTTATTCCATATTTCTTATATGCTGTTTAAAACAAATACCGGCTGACAAACCGTAAATAAACAAACAGCACGTGCTTTTGTTGACGTGATTTACATTTGAATTTGTTTAAAGTGGATTTTAAATATAGTAAAACCGGATATTCTGAATGGCTTCATCAACGAACTCGATAATATCTTCTATCCCCTTTCAACGCACTTATTATATGGCAAGGACAGAGAATGTAGATCCAATCGATACATCCAGCGGCGAGTAAGCAAGATAATTCGGCCAAGGTAACAACTTTAACGAGACTGTCTTGGTTTACAGTAGATGGCGTTGAGGTGAGGGTAGATTTCTGTTTTAAAAAGAAAGATCGATCAACGAGACAAAGTTACTGTAATTCGCACGGCTAAGACATCAGCTAGAACTCTATGTAGAAATGTAGAACAAAGTTGACAGCAAGAAATCCTTTTCTGTCTTGTTTCTCGATTAACCAGGCAGATGACAGGATGATACTACAAATTCATTGTCCAGATTTCAATTTTATTTCGAATTCTATCTATTTATAATAGAGTTTATCTTTTTTCTTTTTCTCTTTAAATTATTAATTATGTTGATAAAAACTTAATATACTATTAACTTTCAGGACTCTCTAATTATTTTAATGTATCTAAATATAATGTTTCATTTTTGACTGTCAGGCAGTGACGTCGATAAAAGTTGTTTTTTTCACAAACAAGAGTCATACGCATACCTCAATCACTCATCAGCTCATAATCCTAAAGTACAAGTCTAATTATTTTCTTTCCGAAGTGGTGGTAGCCAGTAATAAATTTAGAACACTTTAAAGAGTATTACAGAAACATTTTTAACGGTTTAAACACACGCGAAGTTGAAAAAATTTTAAAGCTCATAAACTGTGAAATTTTCTTGGATTCTTTAAAATATTCACTGAGTGCTGGTTCTGCTTATTTTTCCTGTAACCACACTATTATGTACCTATCACTCTACGCCAGTTTTCTAGGACTTCGTTCTTTCATCTTCACTTTTGTATTTCATGAATTTTTTTAGTTTATCTAACCAGCTCTGAGAACCATTCAAAGTTATAGACAACTCGCGTTTTTCAGGGGGAGTTGAAACTTTTGCCCGACTGGGCAAAGTGTCCGAGCAAGTTCTTCTCCTAGAAAATTGATTTGTCGACATTTTGTCTGGCACTGAATGATGTTTGGATAAAGGTACTGCCAATTTCGGAGTAGCGGATACACTTCCTTTGCCTTCGGACCTGCACTCAGAAATTTTCCTAGATCGGCTGGTGGTGTTAGAGGGAGAACCAATCGGAGAAGAGCCATCAGATATTTTCCTTGACCTGTTAGATTTGTAAATATCCCAATCGTTTTTAACTACTGGCATCATAAACGCCATGATTTCAAAATTGAATTTGACCGAAACACTTTGATAATAATTACTGGAACAATCCGTTTGAATGTTTATTTATCGCGAAATCAGCGCGGACTAAAACTTTTGGCTAAAAATCAAACAACTTTATGTAATGTGTTTGGCGAGGTGACGCAAAGGACAGGGGGAATAAGATGATGCTATTTTGAGATAATAGTTTGGCAGTGACACGAGAAAAATAACAAAGTCGTATTTTATCTATAAAAATTTAAGCACGTGATTTTGTTGATAAATTTCTGTCGGCCAGTTAATTGAGCTGACGCCAGGGAGTCTATTCTCAAGCCTCGATTGCAAAATTTCGATTGTGTGACAATAACATTTTCTAGTTTAAAGTCATACGCGTCGAAAATAAAAATATATTATTTTCTACAAAATAATGCAATAAAAACAACATAAATAGTGGCTAATCAATCACTATATTATCTACTTTATTCAAAGGTTTGCGATAATAGACATAACAGAGTAAACGAATGAAAATAATGCTCAATATTTCTGAGGTCTGATAGTCGTAGTTTTTTTGTACAAAATGTTTTGATATCAAGTAGCTATTCATTAAAAGTACAAATTTACTATAGTACTTATACCTATGCTATTTTAGCTAAAAGGCTTTATTGCTTTACATAACCTTTTATTTAATAAATTTAACACAATATCGCAAAACTCAAGCACAAGGAAACCAAAATACACTACGCCCATTAGTTATCGATTATTCAAAAATACACGCCCAAATTAATAAGCTGTAATTTCGTTAATAATGAACCAATTTTGATTTTTTTTTAAATGATAGATATAAGATCTAGGGTTTAGAGCAGAGTAGTTTGCGTCCTGACGCGTCTTATTGTACGGGGTAGCGCATAAACTCTACATGCATGTAAATTTCCTTAAATTTAAAACTAAAATTGAATTTAATTATTTTTTTTAACGAAAGCAATTAGACATCTATCTGCGTTAGAAACTGGCCAAAAAGTTGCGCCATGCCGCCATGCCACTAGAGGCAAAGAAAAAAATACTATTTCTTCGAAATAAATTCTGTTGCCGAAAAAATGTTTCTAAAATAATCAATGAGTCATTTTATCACTTTTGGATTTTGCTAAATTTAGAATAAAAAACATGGCAACAAATAAAGTCTATAATACAGGGTGGCACGCAAAAACCTATCCATTTAATTCGTTCACAGAAAATTTATACAAATACAAATTCAGATAAGCATCATTATTAGGTAACCAAGGATATGGTAAATAAATGATGTCTGTATGTTTGACATCAAAAATTGTTTAAATTTACCATACTAAGTAATAATTTATGAACGCTGATCGATTTTTAACACCAAAACAATGTTTCTATGCTAGGGGGTTGTATGAATAGGGTGTTTCTCAAGCAGATATTACTAGAATTTTGGCCAAAACTCAGGGGATGCAAAATTTTAAGTAGATATCGAGAAACTGGCTCCAACCAAAGAAGGCAAGGTCAAGGTCGACCAAGAAAAACCACCCATCACCAAGATAGGTTTTTATACGTCTGCAGTGTGCAAGACAACGTTTCACCACCAGCACTCAGTTGCAGACGCAGTTTTCAAATACTGATGGTTCTATGCGAGTGTGCAAGCAAACCATCCGAAATCGCTTTAAACAGGTTCAACTTAGGCCATACAAGACAGCGCTAGGCCCCAAATTGAAATCAGTACATCGACGTGCACGTTTGGAATATGCTAGGGAACATGTGGCTTGGGGTGAAGGTGAGTGGGCTAATGTTCTATTTAGCGACGAGTCCCGGTTTTGCCTGTACAGTAATGATAGACGTCAAAAAGTGGTTCGAAGGCCTGGGTGAAAGATTTGCACAGTGTAATTTTAAAAATACGATTAGTTATGGAGGGGGCTCAGTAATGATTTGGGAGAGAATATCTCTAGAGGCAAAAACTGACTTAACCTTTATAGAACGTTTAACGGCCGACCGATACATTACAGAAATTCTGGAGGAACACGTAATACCCTTTGCTCCTGTAATTGGAAAATATTTTGTTTTTATGCACGATAACGCGCATCCTCATACCGCCACAATTGCCCAGGAGTATTTAGCTGACACTGGATTTTCTGTAATGAATTGGCCAGCTCGAAGCCCCGACCTAAACCCCATTGAGCATGTGTGGGACCGTATGAAGAGGCAAGTCCGTGCGGAAGTTAACCCGCCGCAAACTCTTCCACAATTAAAACAAGCGCTGCATCGAATATGGCAGAATATTGACCACGAATTAATAAGAAATTTAATTTTATTAAGCATGCCACGACGGTGTCAAGAAGTTATTAACGCTCGTGGAGGGAATATCCGATAATAAAAATGTATCGCTGAATTTGTATTTTTGTATTATTATTTTTATATTTTTAATTTTAAGCAATTTAATTAAATGGGTAGATATTTCCGTTGAACTCTGTATTATAGACTTTATTTGTTGACATGTTTTTTATTTTAAATTTAGCAAAAGCCAAAAGTGATAAAATAACTCATTGATTATTTACGAAACATTTTTTTGGCAACAGAATTTATTTTGAAGAAATGTTATTTTTTCTTTGCCTCTAGTGGCATGGCGAAACTTTTTGGCCAGTTTCTAGCGCAGATAGATGTCTAATTGCCTAATTGCTTTCGTTTAAAAATTAAATTACATTCAATTTTTATGTAAGATATGTCAGTTTTAAATTTAAGAAAATTTACATGCATCTAGAGTTTATGCGCTACCTGGTACTATAAGACTTGTCAGGACGCTTCTCTGCCCTAAACTCTGGAATCTTATATCTATCATTTAAAAAAAAAATCAAAATTGGTTCATTATTAAAGAAATTACAGCTTATTAATTTGGGGGTGCATTTTTTGAATATTCGATAATTAATGGGTGTAGTGTACCTATTAGTTTTTAGGTGAAAATGGAACTTTTAAATAATCTATAGTCTAGCTCATAATCTTACCGCGTGACAAACTGACAAATATGTATGGTTCACAAAAACCATTTAACATCAGAATTTTCAGCGGAAGAATCCAGAACGACGGAGCACCGAAGCGTCAAAATTTCATTTTAAGTTGGCCGTGGAGCTGATCAGGATTCCTCCTCAATTAAGGACACGAGATTTTGGGTCGAGAATTACTCTGTAGAGCTTCCCTCTGCTGGCAATTCTGATGTTGAATGGCCTTTGTGAATCACAAGTTCGTCCAGTGTTCCGTAGCCCGATTTTGTTGATCCGGGAGGTGGACGGATTAAATTCCCGTTTTCTGAACCTGGTAAGCGGTGAAACTGCTAATCCACGCTAGTAAAATATGTATGGTGATATATACCGTGTGGTGTACCGCCAGACTGGCCATTGAAAATCCCATGTAAACATTTCTACCTTCCAATATTGACTCCCTTAATAATTTTACATCAAAATTTTATTATAGACTTTTTTGAAGTATGATGGACTTAATTAAAAAAAAAGTTCGTAAAATTCTTAAAAATAATTACAGCTGTGATACTTCAGGAAACAAGTAGTAATAATTATGTAGTAAGTATTTTTTTATCAGTTATTAGATTTTTACAGTATTTAATAAAAATATCAATGATTAAGTGGCACAAGAAAATAATGCAGATTATGAACTTTTTCTTTATGTACTTAGTAGGAAATCATGGAATTTGCATCAGGCTTTTTGGCAAAATTGCAGAAAAGCATCACTCTACAGCAGGTACTGCCCAAATTACCTAAGTATAAATATAATCGGTATATACAAATATCAAAAACATCGAATTAATAAGGAAAGGTGATGAAATATAATGAGCAAATTCTTGTTTTGAAGTTATGGAATAGGTAAATAAACATTGTTTTAATTGTTAAAATAACAATTGTTTTACCAACAGATGCACCTTCACAATAAACCACAAACCAAATGTTTAAAATAATTGTAGATATTGAAGTACAGAAAATAAACACACATTTATGTACTAACCAGAACTCAATACTTTCAACAGGTAAATGTTTAGACAGGCATATTCGGATATAAGATTATTGCATGGACCTTTAAATTTAGGAAAAGAAAATATTTGGTTTTAAATGGATGGCTGTTCTGCACACAATGTACGAGAAGTAAGAAAATATGTTCAAAACGTTTTCGAGTGACGCACAATAGGATTAAATTAGACAAATTGGCTAGTTAGATCTTCTGATCTTTAACCAAACGAATTTTTCCGGTGAGGTCACATTAAAAGTGATATTTACAAAATTGTGCGTTATTAAAATTCAGAAGAACTAAAGATTGCACTTTCAGGGGTATGCTTTAGAATCTCTGCGTATTAACTTAATAATGTAACAACTCATTTTTATGACCGATTAGGATATGGTAGTACCTAAATGGAGAACAGTTTAAGCATTTTATTAAAAACCATCAAGTTTTCATTGGATTCATTGAGGTACCTATTTATTTAATTTTTAAGAATTGTACGAAGAGTTTTTTCTAAATAACTTTTAGTTGGCTAATTAGAAAATAATAAAGTTGGCAGGCCCGGACTGGGATCATTTGGGGCCCTCAGCTAAAACCTGTAAAGGGGCTCTCTACCGGGGGGGTCTGGGTGTTGAAAATTAGGTGCTTGAAAATAATGAAAACGCGTTTTTACGCTATTTTGGCACTTATAAAGGAGAATAAATTCGGCTAGGTTTTTATACGAATAATATGATTTTCGACTAACTTTATTATTCATTAAAATAATAAATTCACAGTATTTTTAGAATACCACAACACTACAAAACACACGCTGTAAAACTGCTAATAATTACAACGGAGTTCAAAATAAAGTGCAGTATTTTATTTACCCCAAAGTATTAATGAATTATGTCAAAATTATTTGTGTAATAAAAATAATGACGAACGGATTTTAGGGATTAGAAAAATAATACTAACATTTTTTTTTAAATCCTGTGTATTTAACAGTTTACAATGTTGTTATACTAGAATAGAAGGGGCTTAACTTAACTGAGGATTCGACGTTTTACTCCCCTAGGCCTAAAGTAACAGCTTCTTTGTAAGCAACTCACTTGTTAAAGCTACTTCATCTATTATTTTATTTTTGTCCAAATCATAAAATAAATCCCTCTCAACATTAATAAAAAGCAGACTGGACATACATTGGCTTAAAGACGACCGAAGTCGATTTTTAACTATTTTAAGTTTAGAAAAACTCGTTCACATGTGACTTGGGTAGAAGGTATGCTAAGAACAAATTTATATGCAATATACAGGTTGGTAAACAGTCCAGATTGAGCGAGTTCAAACAGAATAGAAAAAGCACATGTCAAACACTGGAAACATTGTCTATTTTCAGAGCAGTAAATGTGAGCATTTTTTTTCGCTTCTTTGGTTGGGTCAAAATCGTCTTCTTCGTCACTGCATCTGTCTTCGTAGTTCTTAGTAGACTCTGCCGCTATGAAGTTGCTGTATTGTTGTGCAAACTGTCGCAGCTCTGTCAACACCCGACTTCTTTTAATTTTACACAGTTTAGAAACACTGTGCAGGGCTGCTGTGGGAAATGTTTTAAGTTTCAAGATAGAGTCAAACTTTTTGGGGTCCAACCAAGAGCAATCCTGTAAAATCTCTTTGTTTGCGCAAAATCTTTCTTCAATATTCATCCTCGCACAGTCTAAAATATCAAAATATACAATTTTGTAATGTTGAACTGTTGAAATAGAGTCAGCTTCATCTTTTGATATCTCATCGGGCATCAATTTTCTCTTTGACGTTCTTTTTCTCTTAAAGTCCAACTCTAACTCGACATCAATGTAATTTTCGTCTAGCTTAAGATTAACTGCACTTGCATAGGTTTTTGTTTTTGCGTACAATACATCAAAATGCGCGTCATTCCTTTTGTCCTTAACTTGCTGGAGCAGTGCTGTACTAAGTTCCAAGCGAAAGCATAATCAATGGTTTTACTTTGCAAGTACTTAGAAACAGGGGAAGTTACCAAAATCTAGTTAAACAACAAGTTTTCAAATTTGGACCATTGACTTATCAGGTTTCTTGCTGTGAATCGAGATTTGCTGTCAAAATTTCCATCAGAGATTTCTTTAAAAACAGAAATGAAATTGAAGAATTTAGCTGAATTTACACTGTTTTCACTAATTAAGAATTCTTCATCAACAATTGATGAAAGAGCCTTATGTTTGCTCCACCGCGTTGCTCCTATTTTTTGTAATCTGTACAACTTGTCATGAGCAGTACGTTTTCTTTTTGTTTCCTTTTCCCAGACGGCCATTCCCATTTTTTTTTGTGGGGGCCATTTGGGGCCGCTCGGGCCCGGTGCCCTCCGCGATCGCGGACCTGCGGACCTGGCCAGTCCGGGCCTGAAAGCTGGTATCGCGAAGACCTTCAAGAAGTTTAAAACAATTTTAATGTAAAATTAATAGGGGAGACAATATTTGCGTGGAACAAACTTAACATAGAATTTCCCAGTCTTGCGTGTGGTACCATACCCGGTACTCCGGTACCTATATTATAATTATAATACTATACTAGATAGATAATGTTATAAATAAGAAAAACCTAATATTCTAAAAGTTAACACTGATGCATAATTTTTCAAAAAATATATTTACATAGATTTCGCGACAAAATGGTGAACGGAGTAATTAAGTTGCATCGATTATAATAATTATTGCCAATTATTATTACTGGTATTCTTGACTAAAGTAGGTAATGTAATAATTATCCATCTCCTTTGGATTATTGTTATTGATGAACGGCCTAAAAGTTTTATCCATTATGAAGATAATAGGTATGCGTTTTAATTGGTTGTATTTTGTTATCGACATAAGTAGGTAAGCATCCTCTATGATTGGAGGGTTTCCATTTTTTCTAGTTTATCTCGCATTAAAAAAAATATTAATTATTTTATAAAATATTATTTTGTGTACTTTCAATGTTATTAGAAGTTCAGTATTCTATGGTGGGCATTCAGTCACCGTATTATTGGCTCCCTCGACAAAATTGGGATCTACCTCTAGGTCTTATCATTTTTTGTATAGGAATAAAGAAATACAGATACCTAGGCAAAGTGAATTTTTGGGATTGAAATGGAAATATAGGTATCACATATTGTGGTTTCAAAAATTAGTTAGTAGTAGAGTTTTGTTTTTGGTAACTTTTGTTAGAACCTTCTTGTAATCTAAAGATAAATTTTAATAACCATTCATTATTAATACAGAAAAATACAAACTAATTATAAACTATGTTATTTAATCACTAAACAAATTACAGGACAATACATTGTTTCGGAAATTATTACTTTTTTAATTATTGGCTTTTTATTGTTGTCTGTATAAGTCAATTTTAAATATTTTTTTTATCATTTTTAACCGGCAAGGATATTTTTGCTTCTCTCACTTCTTTGTCAGTTTTCTTCCTTTTTTTTAATATTTTCAGTACTTACCTACAGAACTTTTTTCTTATCTAATTGTCGACATCTGCAAAGAAAGGTACCTAAATAGTTTAAATATATTAATTTGTAAAACAATGTTTATTTCGATTAATTTGTAAACATACTAGGAGCTACAAACCTAGCAGGCTTTAACACTGTACGTAAAAGAAATATATAGTTAATGCAATTTATAAGGTTGTGGAATTGTTCGGTCAAATCATTTTTGGACAATTAACCAAAATAAATTTAAAAATAAAATAAAGCAGTGCAAGTAATTTTAAATTATTTTATTGTTAGTTGTAAAAACGCCAACAAATAATCACAATAATAATATGAACAGAACGGTTAAGGGCTGAGATCGTGGAATAAACGAGCTGCCACCTGTTATGCTGGTGTGATCACAAATTCATAAATAATGTTGATAGCGATTTGTTAAAACCAAAATAAAATGCTACAATATTTTGATAATTTTGATCGAATTTGCCCGGTCAAATAACTAGTGGTCAATTCACCTTTCTCAACTCTAGCAATATCTCACAAAATTAATCAGATGAACTTGTTCCTTTTGGTTTGGTAGTAAAATATAACAGCTATATTTGTATTAAGAACCATTGTCTGTCTCTAAACAAAGAAGGGCATATTCTGTTATAGCTTAATTCATCAATATGTAAGTTCTCGCAAAATGTGTATATTTTGTATTTCTGTTTCATGGACCTGCTCTAAGTTTCAAATACTTATTTCATTAACTCAATACTATATTTAAAAATGATAAGTAAACAACTTTTTTCTACTTAGAACAGAGAGAATAAAAAGCTCCCGTACAAAAGTTTATATTATATTGGATAAAATGTATCTAGCCGACACCGTAAATAATGTGGACTAGCGTCTATTTTTAGTACCTACATGAATACACAAAAATATTTTTTCACTTGCAGATTTCACTTTTTCGAGAATGGGTGGAACCAACCTTTATGACTTTATTAAAAGGTGTTTAGGTGGAATCCTAGCAGATAAACCAGCAATTAATTTCTCATTCATGGGAAGAAAGGAAAAACATAAGTTTTTTAATTTACTTCTTTCCAAGGCAGTACCTACTTGGTAAGTATTAAAAAATACTTTTACTAAGCAGTAAAATTTGCACACAATTTTAAACTACTTTTAATATATTTGTTTTATAAAATGATGTAACAACGGTTTTAATTGCATCATGTAAGCTCACATTTTATGAGTATTTAGTAGTTACGTAGTACAAAACTTATAATCAATATTTTCGTTGCCCTATTATCAATAAAAGCTTATCTAACCACACAATAAGTTATATTCCAAAGTTTTTCTGAATTTTTAATTAAACATAAATATAGAATTAAATTTTTAAAGATTGTGAAGGAGACACATTAATGAGAGTAGAATTTTAATTTCTTATTCTGCCTAAAAATTTTTTTTTTAAATAAACTTGTAAAGTTGTATAGTCAACTAATGTACTGCTGTACTTTTACATGATAACTTGTGTTGCCAAATTAGTTAACTAAATATAATATAAAAATAAAGTAATTTTTATTTTTAATTAGACTCTGCTGAAAATTCTATGTTGCCGAAAGACCGCAAGAAAACTGAACTAGCTATCGGCTACTGGCTTCGAAAGGCAAAGTTTAGATCCGTCAAAGATGAGACAAAAAACCGTTTATAAAAGTTTAAATATATTTGTTTTATGAATGTTTTATATATTTTTTAATGTAAATATTATATTGATTATTGGCAATAATGTCAATAACATGGTGAAATGTTCATAAATTAATTAATAAATTAATAAAAGCAGAAAAATAACTTTTGTCAAATTTACGCCTATTTCTTTTTCTGTTTTATTAATTTATAAATCCAGCTTTTTTACGTAAAACTGTAGGTAATTGTACCCCAAAGAGGGCCGACTTTTAAATAAAACGAAGAAGTTACGAAATATTCATCAAAAAAACAAAATGGCGAATGCGTCACTAGAGTTTTTTCTTAAATCTAATTAAATAAAGTAATAATCCCGGAATGTCTTATCAAATATTCGGAGAATATTCTGATGGCATGTTCACAGAACATTCAAAATGATGACATGTCACTTTCCTGGTATGTTCCACGAATGACTTAGAACATTCCGGCACATTCCAGGAATGTTCTGTATGTTCAAATAAATATTCTCTGAATGTTCAGGGAACCTACTTGTGATTAGGGATAAATTGTACCCTTTTTGTGGCCATATATAGCAATCGCCAAACCTAAAAATAAGTAAAAAAAGGCGGTTAAAACTAAAAATTGACAAATAATGTCGCATTTATATTTTTGTCAAATAAGCGAGATTATACAGGGTGTCCGGTAAGTATATGGCATACTTTCGGGAACGTATAGGGGAGATGAAAATAATTCTACTTTGTCATATAACCTAAAGTGCTCCTTAACGGAGATACAGTGCCCCAGAGAGGTAAATATAGTAGGTATGTATATATATTTTTGACATCCAATTTGGGTTTTTCGCAAAAAACCGAGGGGTGTCTCACTACGGCAGTCGGTGTACAAATGTCTAGGCAGTCATCGGCAGTCATCGGCAGTCATCGGCAATCACTGGCAGTCATCGGCAATCACTGGCAGTCATCGGCAATCAGCGGCAGTCATCGGCAATCAGAGGCAGTCATCAGCAATCATTGGCAGTCTTCGGCAATCGCCCTCGGCATTTATCGGAATTAATTTTGATCTGACCAATAAGAACGCATATTTTTCGGCGTATCGTAATGACGGATGAATGAATATAACTGAAGCACTGTTTAGGTTAGGTTGTTTAATAGTTGCATTCTGCGTCTTGTTTCTGTGAACTACGCGAGTGAAAGTGCTTAATTCCATAATGTTGGTACGTATAATGTATTTATTTAATTTTACTGAGTATTTTGACAGAAAAATAAAGAACCAAACTTTAAATTACAATCGTTGACAAATAATCCGGCACTAAAGACCAGGTTTGACACAATTTTTCAAATCCAAAAACTAAAAAGATTCTTTTTTTGCTCAATATATAAGAAAAAAAAAGTATTAAGGCCCCTGTGGCGATTTTTTATTTAAAAAAAAACATTTTTTAAGTGTAATTTACAAAAAAATATATTTGGGTCATTCTCTGAAAATTTATAAAAAAATGTCCCAATTTAAAACCTTTAAAGGTGTCAAAATATTGCGATAATGGACTAATTACTGATAAAAAAATTGTTTGAAGCGGTTTTTAGCGTTCTACAGCATCTTAAAAGCGTTTTCAGGTGGTTTTCGCACAAAACGAAAAGTTTGAGTTTAACAACAGATTTTTTTTGCTCAATATATAAGAAAAAAAAAGTATTAAGGCCCCTGTGGCGATTTTTGATTTAAAAAAAACATTTTTTAAGTGTAATTTACAAAAAAATATATTTGGGTCATTCTCTGAAAATTTATAAAAAAATGTCCCAATTTAAAACCTTTAAAGGTGACAAAATATTGCGATAATGGACTAATTACTGATAAAAAAAATTGTTTAAAGCGGTTGTTCAGCGTTTTACAGCATCTTAAAAGCGTTTTCAGGTGGTTTTCGCACAAAACGAAAAGTTTGAGTTTAACAGATTTTTTTTTTGCTCAATATATAAGAAAAAAAAGTACTAAGGCCCCTGTGGCGATTTTTGATTTTAAAAAAACCTTTTTTAAGTAAAATTTACGAAAAAATATATTTGGGTCATTCTCTGAAAATTTATAAAAAATTGTCCCAATTTAAAACCTTTAAAGTTGACAAAATATTGCGATAATAAACTAAATACTGATAACTGTTTGAAGCGGTTGTTCAGCGTTTTACAGCATCTTAAAAGCGTTTTTAGGTGGTTTTCGCACAAAACGAAAAGTTTGAGTTTAACAACACACTGTGGAGGTTGTATAAAAAATGGTTATAACTCGTAAGGGCTGGAAAACTCCGTTTTCTGTTCGCTTTGACTCGCTCTTAGAAATAACTTCCAGGTTGCTATAAATTGTAGTTTTAGATGCTTTCGAGGATGCTTTTAATCCGACAGATTTTCAAAAAATTACAGATTATTATTTTCGTTCATAGGAAAATATTGAAGAAAATACAGATTCTGGAGATCATCCCGAAAATGAAACACAGAGTATTGAGGAGCAAAATATATTTTTATTTTTACAAACTAAATGTAAAATTCAACTTCCAAGTTATTTGGAAAAACTATTAAGTTACAGCGGCTTTGATAATATCTATTCCATTGCCACTATTGAGGAAAATACAATTGATGACATAGAAAAGTTTGCCCAAACTGATTTATTTGACATGGCAGAAGAAAAGGAAATTAATAATACATATTCAGGTGTATATAAAAATAATTTTTTGAATAAAATAGCCGAAAAAAAATTCAAAATTTTACCAGGACACAAAAAATTACTGGAAGAACTCGTAAAGTGTTGTTTTAAAGAAAAATCAAAGCTAGAGGTCTCGCTACAGACTATTACAACAGAAAATGTAAGGGGTTTAAAACGTTCTAGGTGCTCATCGAGGTGCTCATGCACCTGTGACTCTGCCGAGGAATCCGCTTTGGGTCGGACTAAGAAAGTTTTAGTAACAAGCGAGCGAGGAAGCGGGGGTACAACATCTAAGCAGCCTGAAAATTATAATATTGATAAAATATTAGCCCATGTAGAAAATTTAGCGGTGTCGTATGTTAAAAATTTAGATACAAAGAGAGAACTTGCCCAAAAAGTTAATTATGATGATATAAAATTAGAATATGAAAACCTCAAGTCAATTAAAATACACTGCTTCTTAGATAACTGTAAAGTAGTGTCGAGTATATCAGCAATTTCATTTAAATTAGGCGGGGAAAAATGGATCCTCTCTAATTTTAATAGACATATTTCGAAATTTCATTTGAAAAATCGTGCAGAACCAGGTGCAGGCAAAAGTATAAAAAGCTCCATAAAAAGTAAGAACAACACTACTACTGAAACTTTTACTAACGTTGCACCACAACAACGGTCTTTGTTATCTTATATATCAAGACGGAAATTAATACCAGAGTTAATACCCTATAAAAAAAACAATGAACAAGAAGCGAGCAATGAATTTTCTTATAACCTAAATCGAGATCCGGTCCTTGTAGATATTACTTTCACTGAGACATCTATGGATTCAACTACCATACATAACAAAACAAATAATATGTGTCAGACAAATACGGATTCAATGTCAGTATGTTTAGAAACAATTGTGGAAAACGAAGATGATCAATAATGACTGATAAAAACAATGATTCAGACCATAATCCTGTTTTTGTTGACAGCGGGAATGTGACACACTCGGTGGCAGCGATCGGTGAGAATACTAGTGTTAGCATTTTTACATTACCAACGCTTCAAAATAAATGGTCAGAAGAAAGATACTCGCACCGACAACGGCAACTTAGACAATTTTCTGCGTTTGATGGAACGCAAAGAAAATTGACAGATTTTTATGCAATTATTAACAAACTTCAAAATACTTATGAAACCATATTAGCCGATCCAGATAATGTAAGAACATTTTCCAACGAAAATATCGTGGAAAATACTTACCGCCTGCAAACCCAAGCAAATGTTAATCCAGAAAAATTTAGGGGATTGTTATATTTTTTGTTGGAAGCTACAAAAAATAATTTAGGAAGATGCAAATTTGCTAATAAGTATACCGAGGATTTTAAACAACTTGCACTTTTTATTTTTTTACACAGCGGACGCATGTTATATGAAATATTGCAGTCAAACATGAAAAATACTCTCCCATCGTTATCAACACTATATAGAACTTTAGACCAAAATCCAAAATTAGAGGAAGGCAAATTAAGATTTAACGAGATGATGAGTTTCTTAAAAAAAAGAAAGCTTCCTTTAAAAGTATTTATTAGTAAAGATCAGACTGCGCTGGTAAAAAGAGTTCAATATGATTCCACTTTAAATAAAATGATAGGATTCGTTCTACCGCTGGACCATAGAACTGGACTCCCCATTTGCACTAAATTTGAAGTAAACAGCGTCAAGGACATAGAGGATTCTTTTAAAAACGAAACATTATGTGGTTACGCAAATGTTATAATGGCCCAAGCATTAGACGACACAGCACCAGCTTTTTGCCTAGGTTTATATGGAAGTGATAATAAATTTTCCGCTTGTGACGTATTAAATAGATGGACCTATATAGAAAAAGAAGCATCAAAGTATGGTGTGACAATTGAAGGCTTTGCAACTGACGGGGATACCAGGTGCTTGAAAGCCATGAAAATAATGTCCAAATTACCCTTAGTGACTGAGAACATCTACAATCCATATTTCCAGGTTATTATGGTTCCTTCGTTAAATTTGTTAGTTAGGTACACGTCCTTTATACACTTTCATTTCTAGATTGAATACAACTTAGAACAACCAGTATGTTTTCAAGATGCCGTCCATATATGCACCAAACTAAAAACAAGATTTACTAAGCCGGGAATAAAATTGCTAATGGGAAGGGAAAATGTTTCAACTGCACATATTGAAATATTAATAGATACATATAGTAAAGACAAGCACCAACTAACACTACATTACCTTAACAGTAAGTTTTATTATTTAATTAATTTCTAGTATCGTTTTCAACTGAATACATAAATAAACATGCACCGAGTTATAAAATTACACATAATATCCGTTTTTTTAGATGCTGACAAAATGAATTTTAAAGCAATTGATATGCTATCTGCTCCCGAAGTGATCCAGCTCTTAAAAAACATTCCAAACAGTGAAGCTACTCAAACATTTCTAACCTTAGTTCGGAACATTATTAACGTGTTTCTGAAAAAAGATATAAACCCCAAAGACAGAGTATACCAAATATGGTATACAATCTTCTTTTTACGTCTTTGGAGGCAGTGGCTTATTGAGAACAAATTAAGCATTCAGGAAAATTTTATTACGTTAAATGCATATACATGCATTGAGTTAAATGGGCATAGCCTTCTCTTGTTGTTGGATAAATGTCGCGAAGAAAATACTCCAGAGAATTTTTTGCCCTGGCTCTATTCAAGTCAGCCCTGCGAGCAAATATTTAGACAAACACGATCTATGACAAGTACCTATTCCACAATAGTAAATTTTTCCTTATATGAAATTATGAAAAGGCTCAACAGAATTCAATCATTAAATGATTTTACTGCTGATTTTCGTAAGTACTATATTATACTAAATATTTTGCTCGGGTATACACTAAAAGGTTGATAAACTAAAATTTAAAAAATTCTATTAATAACTTTTACCAAACAAATTAAATATATTTAAAATGGAACATTTTGCCGTACCTACTTATTCATAATTATTTTAATAAGCAAAATAAAAAAAACATTAATTTTTTATTGTAAATCCCTTGGTAAATGATGATTAAAACATTGCTTACAACACCTTATCAACAGTTTACCTGGCAGTTTACTAATCATATAATGTACTATTGGAAGCATAACATTTTTAATGATATTTAGAGTAGTATGGATTTTATAAAATGATAGAACACATCATAGCTCCTTTTATTAGAACGCAACGTAGCGCTCGAGTAGCGCTACTTCATATCGGGTGGTTCTCATTTTTTCCCCTAGCTGAGCAATTACTGCGAGTGGGAGTGAGAACCACCCCGGAATGATATAGCGCTATTCGAGCGCTATGTTCTGAGGAACGCCGTCATTGGCTTATTAAAAAAAACTTTACAAAAATTCAAGTGTGGTGTGTATGTTTATATATATATATATATATTATAGGAATTTTACTGCTGCTATATCAATATTTGGCAAAGGATAATTTAAAGCAATTACTAAGACATTGCATTGACTGGTACTGGTAAAAAAAATATAGGTTGACCTTCAACGCTACTAAAGTTCTCCCATTTACAATGCTAAAATATGTCCTTGAAAATTTTTTGCTCTCATACGTACATCAAGTTTTTCTGTCTAGTTTGTAGTATTACATTAATTAACATTTTTTAGGAGAAAAAATTCATTTTCCCCGAGATGAAGGTCGATTGGGTAAATCAAAAATGCACATAGTATCAGTGATCCCAAGCAGAGAAGACATAATAAATATCTTGGAAGTAGCAAAAGTTGATGCCTTTAATGAAGCTGGTAATCTAGGAATGGTTTTGAACGGAACCGAAAATAGAGTGCCTTTAATTACGATACCAGTTTCTGGGTTTTCTGTAACTGATAAAAAAAAATCCAAAGACCGCGATAGTAACATATTACCAGAAGCAGACTCTGATGTAGATGATGATTTGATTGGAATTTTGCCAGAAAACGAAGCTTATATCTCAGATAGCGAAATTGAGCAAATTGAAAAGGATGTATCCCTTTTTAACAGTTATAATGACTTAAAATTGAGAGATTACTCGAGTGACAAGAATGCGAATAAAACACCATATATAAAAGTATTACTAAATAATAAAAAAATAAGCATTGTGAGAAAATCCTCTTTATGCTGGTTTTTTTCTGGACAATGCGGTCGATTATCAAGCGACAGATTGCTAAGGGTCAGAGGAATGAAAACAGAAAGTATAAAAAAAAGTATTAGTGCCACAAGTGCACCGATTAAAATTCAAGAGAGGAAAGGAAAATCAAGACGAAGGATTGCAGTAAAAGAAAGTGAAAGTTGTGACACCTCAAGTGACTCAGATGATGATTATTCTGTAAAAAGCGATACAAATACTGAAGATTTTGATGGGTCCGGTGAAGAATTATCCGAGGCAGAAAAAATTCTACCAGAAATAAAGAAATATTATGCTGTTTTTTACGACAGTGCGTGGTACATAGGACAAGTGACTGAAATTTCAGAAGAAAAATGCAAAATGACATTTTTAGAGGAATTTCTTGAAAGTTATAGGTGGCCCAAAAAGGATGACGTTCAAACTTTGGATACTAAATTTTTATTCTATGGACCAATTAAGCTGCAGGGTGCTCATCCTTTTAATTTGAGTAGATCAGATTTTAATAACATTAATTCAAGATATAAACAATTAAAATGTTCTACTTGATTATGATTTGTTTGTTATTTGTACCTATTTATTTAAAATTAAAATGTATTTCTCAGTTCTTCTGTTTTAAAATATAGGTTTCTAGAGCTTCCTTAAATATTTACTAATAATTAGTGTTTATAGTAACATTTTATAAAAATTAAAAATATATACATATTATAAAGACATGTTCACCCAACGGAATTTCGCCAACGAATTTTAAATTTTTTCATCTAATTGGCGTAGATATAATGTAAGTATATTAAAAATTGTTTTTTTTTTTATATGTCGTACTGCTACGACTGCAATATTGTTTGCAGTCTCTTGCAGTGATCGGCAACCACTAACAGTCATCGGCAATTACTGGCAGTCATCGGCAATCACTGGCAGTCATCGGCAATCAGAGGCAGTCATCGGCAATCATTGGCAGTCATCGGCAATCATTGGCAGTCATCGGCAATTTTTGGCAGTCATCGGCAATCACTGGCAGTCATCGGCAATCACTGGCAGTCATCGGCAATCACTGGCAGTCATCGGCAATCACTGGCAGTCATCGGCAATCACGGGCAGTTGACTGCCAAAATCGGCAGTCAGTGTACAAATTTTACCTAGTGAGACACCCCTCGCAAAAAACCATTAGGGAATGCGTTAATTGTTTTTTTATTGTAATCAGTAGGAAAATCGCTAATCGGATGAGACACTTAAAACAATGGTACAACCAAATTTTGAACTAGTGACGAATTCTAGTGGTATTTTTTTTTATCAAACTGTTTTGCAACCTAACGTCGGGAAAGAAATTGCCGCCTATGATTTGAGTAGTAATTTACAGCTAGACTGCGCCATGCTGCCGCAAATACCTTTCTAAAACAAAAATGTCTTTCTTTCTTATTGTTTTGTATTTTTTTTCTTTGTAATATAAAGGCATTCTTTATTTATTTATGCTTTGGTTTTTTATGGCGCTATAACAATTTTCGCAATTAATTTTAAAAATTACAATTAATCTTTTTGGCATGTAATCAATAGTACCTAATATTTTTTGACACTGGCACCAAGCCATGATCTTAAAAAAGGAAAAGCTTTAGAAAATTAACATTTAAAAATTAACTAATTGAATTTGAATGACTTATACGGTTAAAGTCCTTTTTTGAAAGCAACTTTTATTTACTAAAAATATATTAATTGATTTGATGCTTTACAGTTTGAGAGTAAGAGCGGTTACTCTTGGTAAGTCTGACTCTAAACTAATCTGTAAAACAACATTACAAACAATAAAAGGGAATATAATAAGATGCTTAGCTTGCATCGAGATATTATTATGTTATACTAGGTAGTACTTAAAACTTATAAATTTTTGAAAAAATCCTGCCACAGGCTAGATAAATTAAGCGGGCTCGTCCAAAATATGTATGGATAATAAGGGTCCATAAAGCCACTTGTTGGTACCATCAAGTTTAGTATAGCGTCATACTAGGTAGTACTTTTCTCTTATACATCCATACTTAACTCAAATAAGTGCAGGGAAGAACAAGATACACAACAACATAACGGCTCACTTTTAAGAAATATTATGGTATATCCTCGGGTATATCCTCTCTTTCTCTTACCCTAAAATTCACAATATACATCATTTAAAAAAAAACCGAACAAACCCATTTAGTTTTAACTTGGTTAGAATATTGTCAGGTTGCAGCACGAATAGTTAAGAATAGTAAAATTAATACCAGTTTAAATACAATACAATACGATACGATACGATACGATACGATACGATACGATACGATACGATACGATACGATACGATACGATACGATACGATACGATACGATACGATACGATACGATACGATACGATACGATACGATACGATACGATACGATACGATACAATACAATACAATACAATACAATACAATACAATACAATACAATACAATACAATACAATACAATACAATACAATACAATACAATACAATACAATACAATACAATACAATACAATACAATACAATACAATACAATACAATACAATACAATACAATACAATACAATACAATACAATACAATACAATACAATACAATACAATACAATACAATACAATACAATACAATACAATACAATACAATACAATACAATACAATACAATACAATACAATACAATACAATACAATACAATACAATACAATACAATACAATACAATACAATACAATACAATACAATACAATACAATACAATACAATACAATACAATACAATACAATACAATACAATACAATGCAATGCAATGCAATGCAATGCAATGCAATGCAATGCAATGCAATGCAATGCAATGCAATGCAATGCAATGCAATGCAATGCAATGCAATGCAATGCAATGCAATGCAATGCAATGCAATGCAATGCAATGCAATGCAATGCAATGCAATGCAATGCAATGCAATGCAATGCAATGCAATGCAATACAATACAATACAATACAATACAATACAATACAATACAATACAATACAATACAATACAATACAATACAATACAAACTGTCTTTATTTAATTTCAAAGAAAATTATAAAATAAAAACTTAATGAAAAGTGATGGCGACGTTCAAATTAATGCTCTTCCACGCAACCATCAGGTATAAAATAAAATATTAATTCAATAATTGCTAACCTAAGATATATACTATGTAATAAAGTACCTAAACAATTAGAAAATCAGAAATAAATGAATCGCCATAGCAAGTTACACAGTGACATAGTTACAAAATCACACACGCTCTTCCAGCACAAACTTACCCGCCTTACCTTTAAAAACTTGAAAACTTGGGGAACTCTTAATGACTTCCGGGATATTGTTAAAATTTTTTGCCGCATTGTAAGAAAATGATCGGCGAAACAAGGAGGTGTAATGCCTGGGAATGCTATAAAGGGATGATGATCTTGTTAGACGGTTATGCATGTCAGTTCCTTTGAAGAGTTTTTGATATAGGTAAGGAGGAGTTTTAGTATTATTAAGTTTATAAACTAAACAGGCCATATTATGTACTTTAAACCGTTCATCCAGGTTTAGCCAGTGGGAATTCCTAAAACAGTCCGAGATGTGATCAAATTTACGTAAATTGTAAGAGAATCGAACACAGGAATTTTGTAATTTTTGTAAGGAATGCCGATCGTGCTGACGTAACGCAGGCCAGAAAACAACATCACAATAAGAGACAAATGAAAGAATTAAAGAGTCACATAGTCTTAGCTTGATATCAGTAGTAAGAATATCCTTATGCATGTATAACAGTTTAAGTTTAAAATAGGACTTTTGAAGTAAATTATTTACATGGCCTGAAAATCTAAGGCTTGAATCAAACTGCACTCCTAGATTTCGACAACTATCAGTAAAAGTTAAAAGAGAACCATTTAAATTAAGTACAAAATCATCATTTTGTTGTAGCAGATTACTGTTTTTCCCAAATAACAACACTTGTGTTTTGTTTTCATTTAAATTAAGTGAGTGTGTCTGTGAGACCCTAACAATAATGTCAAGATCTTAATTTAATTTTAATGCTGCTGTGAGGAAATCTTTAAGAAAAAATTACAAGTAGATCTGGGAATCATCAGCATACCATAATTTCTGCAGTGCTTTAGAAAAGTATAAAAATCAGAAGTATAAATCAAATACAAGATAGGGCCAAGAATACTACCCTGAGAAACGCTCTGAGTAATAAGTAAAAATTCTGAGTTTATTCCATTGCATACAACTCTCTGCTGTCTTCCAGTCAAATAATTCCTTAAAAATGACACTGCCGTCGGTGAAAACCCAAAGTAATACAATTTATCACAAAGTAAGTTATGGTTCAAGGTATCAAAGGCTTTACTGAAATCAAGCAGTACCAGACAAGTGTTCAACCCCCTATCAGAAGCCGTGAAAATGTCATATGATACTTTAAGTAGAGCAGTGCAGGTACTGTGTAGAGTTCTGAATCCTGACTGAACCATTGGAAGGATTTGTTGGCTATTTAAATAAACATTTAGTTGTTGAGTGACAATTCTCTCACACCTTGGATATCGTAGGCAGGATGCTTATTGGCCTAAAATGACCTAACTCAGTAGGATTATTATTCTTTAGGACGGAAATTATATTTGCACATTTCCATGCATCTGGAAAAGCACCTGTAGTTCCTGTAGTAAGGCATGTGTTTACAATGTAGGTTAGGTATTTAGTTAGATAAAGAAAAAGACAGGTAAGCATTTTTAAATTATGGTTATCAACACCCTTAGCATTACTTTTTATTGAACCAAGAATACTTAAGACATCGTCAGGTGACACATTATTAAAAACAAATTCCCCACTGGCAGATACCCTCCTTTCATTCCTATATTTATTTAATATATCAGACACTTCCCCAGATAAAGATTGAGTGTTATTGGCAGCAATATTTATTAAATAATCATTAGAGTTATTGGGATTACATTCATATGTAGGTAGTGAGTTGGAGTCACATACCTATATTTAAATACTTGAGTGTTTTCCAGAATTCCTTAGGATTTGATTTGAATTTAAACTGTAAATATTTATGCTTTTTTTTCCATTCTCACTGAGTGGTTAGCAACATTTCTCATCTCTTTATAATAATTCCATGTCCCTTGGGTTTTACTTCTTTTATATCTAAGCAAAGCATTATCTCTAAGTTTCATTATTAATTTTAGATTTTCAGTCAGCCATGGCTTTTTTGATATCCTAATAGTTTTATAGGGGGCGAAAATGTCAAAAAGTAAATCAATATTTTTATTCCAAAAACCAACCATTTCATTAACATTGTTGAAAAAAAAAATTTCATCCCAGTTGATTTTGTGTAGCTCCCGTGCAAATAAATCCAAATCGAAGTCAGAAAAGTCACGGTAAGTGTATAGAAAAGGTTTAATTTTTTCCTTTTTACTCTTCACCACACAAGACACCAGGGAGTGATCCGAAGTACCCTCCATAGGTATAATATTAGTGATATAGTTGCATTAGTGTCATTGAAACAATGAACGGTCGTACGTAAATTTTCTTAGTCATCAGGTTACGATTGTTGTAGGTTGAATTATTAATGATCAGTAAACATGGATCCATGGTCGCCGTTTATTAATATTACGAACGATGGACATTGGTTTAATGGTTGCTGTACGTTGAACATAAATCGATGATCGCTGGTTATAGATATTACAGACCGAATTTATTGGTATTTACTTTACTTATAATACAATCTCCGTCAATAATAATATAATGTAGCAGTAGTATATTCTTATTCAAAAATAATTAATAAAGGCGTGTTCAGTTGGTAATTTTTTTTTATTGAAAAAGAGCTTTACAAATCATATGAACCTTCGACCCATTAAAGAGAACCTTCTATTTATAAAAATCCAGTTCCAAGAAGTTCCAGAACATCTTACTTTCCTGGGAAAAATATAAATAATAATTTAGACAAAATAATATAATAATTTTTATATCCACTATCCACAGCCATAATTAGGTGGAATTATGAATTTATAGCAAATGTAGTCAAAGTATACGCATAATATTATTATGTTGAATGTACATTTGAGATATTATCGCCAAGCCCATTGCCGACTTTCTTGCCCTAAGATTTATAATGTGCTTTTCCATTTCTTGTTGTGTTCTGGCACAAAATAAAAATGATTCTTGAAAGTCTTTGATAGTGTACTTTTTATGGTCTTGCCAGAATTCTTCGTTGAAAAGAATTTTGCAGCTGGCAGTAAATACTCATGGGTCCATAAAATTTAGGCGTTTTTTCCATCTGAAAAATAAAATATAAAAAGGTATTAGTATCTGAACTAAAAACATTCAATGTTAAGGGGAAATGTGCAATTTTTCTTTATGAATTAGATGTATGCCTGCTTGTGCGGTTATTATGAATATTTTTAAAAACTGGCTGCAATTATTTTTGTACTTACAATATGTTTCCTATCACAGTATTAGATAATTCGAAGAATTTAACGGAAAAGCCGAAAAATTACAATGAAATTAAAATTCCAATTTTCACCCAAAAATAGGCAATTGTAAAACATATATTTTAATGAATACCTATATAATAGCCAGAACTTAATATGGTATTAAAGTACAAAACAAACAACAAACAATTTTTTCTAAATCTTCTTTAGGTTAGGTTCTATAAGAGTTAGGTTATATTTTGAGTAATATTTTCCACAATAAGCATTTTTTTCCTAAATCAGGTTTTGTACTATCGTGTAAAATTAAATTATTTAATTAAAACTTTTCATAACAGGTTATGGTTTTCCTGAAAATTGCAATTACTTTTTAAACTTTATTGCCATTCTCCTGCTGTTTCAATAATGTTTCCACATTACCTATACTTTAGTGTAATAATAAAATTGTGAACATCAAATTTTTAAAATTATTTATAATAAGAGCACCACAGATACATGTAAAAACGTAGCGTTTCCTCGTAACAAAACTTATTTTTGAAAGCGTCAACGGCCAGCCGCCTTAAGAGGTAAGTGGCCACAAAAAGGAAACAACGAAAAATATAATTAGCTTATAGGACTTGGGACTAAAATTCGGTGTGCTTCGATCACTATTGCATGTATATCTGATTGTATTCCTTTAGTTACACAATTTCACAAATCACACTGTATTTGGCCGTAGCTCTAGCAGAACCGCGCTTCTACCCTTTAATTTTATTATATTAAGAACAACAAGATTTGTTTGACGATTTGTCGCAAAAAATGAGCGCGAAAACCAAACAGTCTATGAGAGTGTTCATAATATTAATGTTCGCGGTGGTTGATCCAATGTACGGCAGTATTAATTTTGGCACGTATTTTCAAAGTTATATAATGGTTGGTTCGTCCAGTGTCCATTGCAACAATGAACACCGTTTATTAATTTTTGATGTTTTCTGTTCATATCAAGAAAAATACATTGATTTAAAGTTGAAGAACATAGGTTAACATTATTTTAACATTATTTGTTAAACATTGATTCAATAAATTTTTACATTGTTTTAAAAAATCAAATTATTAATTTTTGATGTTGCAATTTTATTGGTTAATGTTGGCTCGTTCATTGTTTCAATGAACTAAGTTATAGGTCTATGATCAGAAATCATTGTATCAATGATCGATTCACAATATTAATGTACAAAAAATTGGCGACCACCGTTTACTAATTTTACGTACTTTTTTTCGATGTACATTACAGATGTTTTATTAATAAACTATATTTAAGCCTTTAATAATTGGTACAGCTTTTTTTATTACTAGCATTAAGATGATATATCTGCAACAATTAAACTTATCTATCTGAGGTATTTGTATTACTGTTAGAATATTTCTAAATAATAATCAAAGTCTACTTACTATCAGTTTACGGGTTAATTAGGTTTTATAAGACTACCGTAATGTCGGAGTCTATTAGTTATGCTTATTAACGTCTGTTGATAATATTTCGTTTAATTACGACTGTATAAATAACGTTCCTACCTAATTATTACAACTAAAGTCACCGATCCAAGGTCGATCGATAGCATGCGTTTTTAGTTTAGCGGCTGTCTTTCATAGGGACGGTTCGCGCCCCCTCTAAATAATCCAAAAATCAATCTTGTTTTTAAGCAATCCGCCCCTGTGCTCTAACTGCAACTCATGCATACCGTTTTTTGATTTAACAAAGCGCCATACTACAGTAATCAATTTATAGAAACCAGCTGTCTAGATACCCCAAGCAAGGCATCTACGAACCTGTGCTATATTGCCTAATCGTTGAAGGAGAGCAAAGCGCGAACGTGAATTAGACAAAGATGAAACGAGACGCTACAATAGAAAAAAAACTTGTCACAACGCGGTGATGTAAAAAAGCACGACGGACTGTTTTGCCCCTTCGTCGAAAAGACGCACAACAACCTTCTTTCGTTTAAGAACGATTCTCTAGTTATGGGCTAAGAAACCAAAAATATAATATTTAATTGAAAGTTAATGTAATGTGTGTAATGTGTATGTAAAATTATTTATTCATGTTAATATACCTACACACAGCACTTACATACGTCAAAAATCCAATAAAACAAATACAATCATATAAGTCTAAAATACATAAGAAAATACATTATAAAACAATACTACATTCAATAAATTATTTATAAAGGAGACAAATTATTGGAAAATCAAAAAATATAATTATTTTATTTATACTTAATTCTATACAAATAATATTTTACCTATTCTATATTCAGTTCTGTCTCACTATCACTATTATCTTCATCTACACCTAAACTAATTATTATTAAGGGTTGAACACTATCACTAAGAATCAGATAAGAGTTTTCCACCTTAATCACGTGCTGCAGACAATTTTTCCAACTGTCCGTACAAATATTATTTACATGTTTTTGTATTAATTCCACCACAGATGTACCTAATGCGGGAGTAGTATTTTCTCTCCTAACATTTGATTTTAATTCGTGCCATATTTGTTCTATTGGATTAAAAACGCAATAGTAGGAGGGAGGACGTAACACTGTATGACAGTTTTCGGCGGCAAGTTTATCACACACATATTATTTTTCAATATAATAAGCATTTAATATTTCAAGAAGTTCTCTTTTATTAAGTGCTTAAGTTACAGGTAATTTTAACCATTTTTTCAGAAAATGAATTGGAAAATAATAATCTTAACAATTGGTATAATTCATGTCGCAGGTGAAATATTAAGGGCCAGCACTGTCTGAGAAGGATGGACATTTATGAGCTTTTATGGCCTAAGACATCATTAAGGATTTATTGCAGCCAAAAAGTCAACGGTATATTTTGAACCCTACTTTACAAATAAGGTACATTTAAATCTCTATTCATCTATACGAAGCACTTTCTTGGCCACCCTCTGCCACAGAAACCCATTGCAACAAAAATGAGATGTAAATGTGGTCACCATTGACGATATATGTGGTTTGGTTCCAATTTATGATGCAATTTTAACCCAATTGATGTAAATTAACTTAGGCGTATCCTTTTTAATTATACCATGGTATAAAAAAAGCCGTTTTTACGTAAATATGGTGAATTAAAAGGTTAAACTGATTTGTAATTACAAATCTAAAACTCGAGTTAATTTTATTTAACTCAAGACTTTGTTTTTAAAAATACACTTTATTTAAAAGTAGGGTTACGCTTATAAGAATAAGGACAATTTATACAATAATTGATAAGGGTTTCTTAACGGTATAACTCTTGAAATTCTTGCGACTGGTGCAAAAGTTTCGTTATAATCTTTTAAATATTCTTGACTAAAACCTTGAGCAACAAAAATTAACTTGGCGGGTTTCTGTTTTTCGCCTGGCCTAAAAACAGTGGCGCCTTAATTAATTTTGTATAACCCCCCTACTGTCCGGCATTTGAGCTAGGGCACTTTGCTTGCTTGCTATAAGCCCCTCCCTCTAACTCGTTAATTACGATTAGTTTGCTTTTCTTAATATAATAAAATTTAACATATTGTTTAATAGTCTGAAATTCCTTTTTGATCACTAATTCTAAAAACTTAAATTCTTAAGGCGAAAATAAGCGTAGCTTTAAAAAACAATCGACCTTTTCCATACATATCAGCGATCCTGTATTTTTCGATAACTACCTATTTTCCTTTAAAAAATAATCGACCTTTTCCATACTTATCAGCGATCCTGTATTTTTTGATAACTATCATACTTTATAAAATAATCGACCTTTTCCATACATATCAGCGATCATGTATTTTTCGATAACTATTTTAGTTTAAGAAATATTCGATATTTTCCATACATATCAGCGATCCTGTATTTTTCGATAACTAATTTAGTTTAAGAAATAATCGATCTTTTCCATACATATCAGAGATTCTGTCTTTTTCGATAACTATCCCAATTTAAAAAATAATCGAACTTTTCCATACATATCAGCGATCCTGTATTTTTTGATTACTATTTTACTTTAAAAAATAATCGATCTTTGCCATACATATCAGCGACTCTGTATTTTTTGATAACTATCTTACTTTATAAAATAATCGACCTTTTCCATACATTCATTTATCAGCGATCCTGTATTTTTCGATAACTATTTTAGTTTAAGAAATAATCGATGTTTTCCATACATACTAGAGATCCTGTATTTTTCGATAACTATTTCACTTTAAAAATTAATCGACATTTTCTATACGTATCAGCGATCCTGTATTTTTTGATAACTGTCTTACTTTAGAAAATAATCGATCTTTTCCATACATATCAGCGATCCTGTATTTTTCGATAACTACCTATTTTACTTTAAAAAATAATCGACCTTTTCCATACGTATCAGCGATCCTGTATTTCTTGATAACTATCTTACTTTATAAAATAATCGACCTTTTCCAGACATATCAGCTATCCTGTATTTTTCGATTACTATCCCACTTTAAAAAATAATCGACCTTTTCCATACATATCAGCGATCCTGTATTTTCGATAACTATTTTAGTTTAAGAAATAATCGATCTTTTCCATACATATCAGAGATCCTGCACTTTTCGATAACTATCCCACTTTAAAAAATAATCGACCTTCTCCATACATATCAGCGATCCTGTATTTTTCGATAACTAGTTTAGTTTAAGAAATAATCGATCTTTCCCATAGATATCAGAGATCCTGTATTTTTCGATAACTAACCCACTTTAAAAAATAAACGACCGTTTTTATACATATCAGCGATCCTGTATTTTTCGATAACTATTTTAGTTTAAGAAATAATCGATATTATCCATACATATCAGAGATCCTGTATTTTTCGATAACTATCCCACTTTAAAAAATAATCGACCTTTTCCATACATATCAGCGATCCTGTATTTTTCGATAACTATTTTAGTTTAAGAAATAATCGATCTTTACTATACATATCAGAGATCCTGTATTTTTAGATTACTATTTTACTTTAAAAAACAATCGATCTTTTCCATACATATCAGCGATCCTGTATTTTTCGATAACTATCTTACTTAATAAAATAATCGATCTTTTCCATAATTATCAGCGATCCTGTATTTTTCGATAACTATTTTAGTTTAAGAAATTATCGATCTTTTCCATACAAATCAAAGGTCCTGTATGTTTCGATAACTATCCCACTTTAAAAAATAATCGACCTTTTCCATACATATCAGCGATCCTGTATTTTTCGATAACTATTTTAGTTTAAGAAATAATCGATCTTTTCCATACATATTAGAGATCCTGTATTTTTCAATAACTATTTCACTTTAAAAAATAATCGACCTTTTCCATACGTATCAGCGATCCTCTTTTTTTGATAACTATCTTACTTTAAAAAATAATCGATCTTTTCCATACATATCAGCGATCCTGTATTTTTTGATAAATATTTTACTTTATAAAATAATCGACCTTTTCCATACATATCAGCTATCCTGTATTTTTCGATAACTATCCCACTTTAAAAAATAATCGACATTTTCCATACATATCAGCGATCCTGTATTTTTCGATAACTATTTTAGTTTAAGAAATAATCTATCAGCGATCCTGTATTTTTCAATAACTATTTTAGTTTAAGAAATAATCGATCTTTTTCATACATATTTGAGATCCTGTATTTTTCGATAACTATCTTACTTTAAAAATTAATCGACCTTTTCCATACATATCAGCGATCCTGTATTTTTCGATAACTATTTTAGTTTAAGAAATAATCGATCTTTTCCATACATATCAGAGATCCTGTATTTTTTGATAACTCTCTTACTTTAAAAAATAATCGATCTTTTCTATACATATCAGCGATCATGTATTTTTTGATAACTATCTTACTTCAAAAATAATCGATCTTTTCCATACATATCAGAGATCTTGCATTTTTCGATAACTATTTTGGTTTAAGAAATAATCGATCTTTTCCATACATATCAGAGATTCTGTATTTTTCAATAACTATCTCACTTTAAAAAATAATCGACCTTTTCCATACATATCAGCTAGATAGTTAGCTAGATCGTGCAGTCATAATTCCTTTTTAAAAATCTTCCAAATATATATCGAGTTTTTAAAGTAAGAATTCCCTTAAGGATACACTTTCCAATATCTTTAAAGTAAGGTAAATCTTATCCCACAATTTGCAGAAGTTCAGTGACGGCCGTAGGCAAAAAAAATGAGATTATTTATATTTACAGGACATTTTATGGATGTGAATTTTGTTAAAGTATATAATAAGTGCGCTCAATTCCTTCTCTACTCTGTGGTTCTAAATCTGTGATTACAGCTATCATATGCATGAGTTTAATGAGCTAGTTGTCTTGTCTTGTTCTGGCTCTGCTCCCTGGGGACAATTTGCCAGGGTAATGAGCTAGTTAAAAAAAAAAGAAGAGTAATTCAAAAATGTCGTGTAGAGTGTGTAAGATGTGTTTGTGCTTTTCCAGTTGTTTAAAGGCCTAAATAAAAGTATTACAAAGAAAACACACAAGTTTTTCAATAGGGTAGGGCCCAGATACGCGGACAAGTAGTTGATTTCGGTGGTGGTAAATTCGGGATTTAATCTTTTTAGGGTAGGTAAATTGGGGCCAAGCGAATCTAAGGATTGAAATTGTCGCAGGTAAACTGGTGTTAATGTATAAAGTTAGGTAGGTAGAATTCAAAAGGGCTGTATTACAAGTAATTTTATTAACATTTACCTTCCACCTCTCCAATCGGTTCTAAAAGGTGTATTGGCAACCGGTTTGTTCGTTGTTATCAGAGCATTTTTTTAAATTTTAAATATTTGTTTTTAATAAGTAGAACAATATATTTTTTTACTATAAAATCGACTTTTATTTAAATATCTAAGTTCTGAATAGTAAATAGAATATTGCCTTAGTAGGTACCTATTTGTTCTCCCCAATTTACCTGCTACATGATGAGATGTTTCTCCCCAATTTACCTGTACCTTTTTTGACCATCAATTATTTTATTGCTCTTTCTCCCCAATTTACCTTCCACATGAGAAATGGTAAAAAGTCAGTGAAAAACGGATAATAGTCAAGGAAGGTTTTCAAGTTGCAGTTAAAGTTACGTCCGACATACAAATAAAGGTAGTGATAAAGATACGACATAAAAAAAGAAGAAAAATGGTTAACCCAGGAAAAGGTTATATGATAGAGCCCTTAAATGGTTTAAATTATTAAAACTGGAAGTTCCGGATGGAGCTTGTTTTAGCAGAAAATAAAGTAAGCAAATGTGTAAAGACAGCAATAGATAGAGAAAAGGACGCTGAAGTAAGAGATGATAACAAGGCAAAATGTTTAATTGTACAGTGTGTTGAAGATTCACAGATAGAAAGTTTACGTCGTTGCGAAAGCGCTTATATATATATGTGGAATGTTTTACATGATAAATATGAGAAAAAGCGCAAACCTGGAAAACTTTTCTTGAAGAAAAAATTTGTATCGATGAAACTAAAAAAAAATGAAAATTTAGAAAGTTTTCTTGACGAATTCGAGAATATACTAAGACAATAAAAAAATGTAGGTGCAGTAATACAGGAAGATGACTCAATATGTAATTTATTACTTAGTTTACCTCCGTCATTTGCAACAGTCGTGACAATATTAGAAAATACTTCTGGTTTGACATATGAAATTGCAAAAGCTGAGTATGAGAAGAGACAATTGGAAAAATCACACTCGAACAGTAATAATAGAACAGGTATGACAGCTCTTTGAACAAAAAATCAAAATGCATGTTTCAAATGTGGGCAAGTAGGACATTTCAAACGGAACTGTCCCAATAATAACCAGTTTCTGAATCAAATGCAAAATAATTTTGGACATATTCAAGTGAGAGATTCGTTTAATAGAGGAAATGGTGCATACAGAGGTTTTCAAGGAAATAGAGGATATTATAGAGGCAGAGGAGACTATCAGAGAGGTAGAGGACAGTTTAGAGGTTATAATGGAAATCCAAGAAGCAATTTGGTGAAACAGAGTAAAAATCAAGAAACAAGAGATATGGTCAATGAAAATAATGTATGTTTTATGGTAGAAACAGAAAAACATATGAGCAATACTTTAACTTTTTTTATTGACTCAGGATGTACACATCATATGGTTAGTGATAAGTATTTTTTTTTCTGAATTGTTAATGTTGGAGAACCCAATTAAAATAGCGGTTGCTAAAAACGATACTTATCTAAAATACAGTAGGTGTGGGAAATATAGAGGTCTTAAGTGGAAAGGATAAAATAAAATGTACAATAGAGAATGTTTTTTATGTCCCTATGTTACGAAATAATTTGTTATCTGTTAAAAAATTAGAGAATGCAGGTTTATCAGTTGTTTTTGAAAATTCGGAAGTTATACTTAAGGATAAGACTAACAGAATAATAGGTCGAGGAAGCAGAAAAAACTTGTATGAGATTTCTTTTAAGGTGTTAAGATTTACAGAATAATTAAATGTAGAAAGTGGTGATAGCAATTTTGTAAAGTGGCATAGGAGATATGCTCATATAGGGTTTACAGGGTTAAAAGAAATTGTAAAAAAGAAATGGTTTCAGGCATCGAACCAAATATAACATGTAATAAGGTAGAGTTTTGTGAACCATGTATATTGAGGAAAATGTCACGTTTTTCATTTGGGACTAGGACAAAAAGTAGTAGATTGTTAGAAATAATTCACACTGATGTATGTGGACCTGTAACACCAGAAACTTATGACGGTTTTAGGTATTTTGTAACTTTTATCGACGACTTCTCTAATTTTACAGTAGTTTACTTGATTAAAAAGAAAAGCGAGGTTTTTCAAAAGTTTCAAGAGTATGTAAAAATGGTTGAAAATAAATTTTGTAGCAAAATATCCAAACTAAGATGTGACAATGGTGGTGAGTATGAGTCGGGTGACTTTGTTAATTTTTGCAAGCAAAGGGGTATAATTTTAGATTACACTTGTTTATATACCCCGTAACAGAATGGTAAGGCAGAACGGAAAACAAAAGTCTTGTTGAAAGAGCTAGGGCAATTTTAGCAGATTCAGGAATGCCAAAAGAATTCTGGCGTGAGGCAATATTAACTTGTAATTATGTGATGAACAGGGGATGTCGGCAAATTTAGGTGATATAACACCATCTGAAGTTTGGTATAATGTTAAGCCAAATGTAAGTAATTTTAAAATATTTGGTTGTGTTACTTATATTCACATTCCTAAAGAAAAAAGAACAAAATTTGATTTTAAGACAGAAAAGTGTGTTATGTTATGCTACGCACCTACAGGGTATATACTTTGCCTAGGGAAAAATTAATAATTAACAGGGATGGTAAGTTTGATGAAAACAATTTCTATCTTGGGAAAACAAAAGAACAGGCTGAGACCGATCAAGAAAAAGAAACTGAAAATGAATTAAAGGACAAAGTGCAGGATAATGGGGAAATGATAAATATGGCTGAGAATGTGAAGGAAGGAACAAATGAAAATAATAGGGAAATAGGTGACAGGAAAAATTCAAAGGAAAACTAGATTTCCTAGTAGGTATGATGATTATGAGTTATATATTATGGCATTTGATGCTAGTAGTTACATTGAAAATGCTCCGATGTGTTAAAGAGAACTAGAGAATAGAAAAGATAAGGATAGATGGTTGAATGCAGTTAGCAAACAGTTAGAATCTATAAATAAAAATTAAACTTGGGAGGAAGTTGAAATACCAAAGGACAATAAAATGTTGGATACAAAGTGGGTTTTTACATATAAAATGTTAGAAGATAAAGATGAAGACAAGTATAAAGCTAGATTGGTAGTAAGGGGATTTGCACAAGAAAAAGATGATAAGTTCAATGAAATTTATTTACCTGTTGCTAAATTAATAACAATTAGGGCGTTACTTACAAAAGGTATTCAAACCGAATTTTATTTTCAGCAGCTAGATGTAAAGTCAGCATTCTTAAATGGTAAATTAACAGAGAATGTTTATATTTATTATACCGAAGGTATTAATAATAAAACAAATAAGGTTTTAAAGTTAAATAAATCTCTTTATGGATTACGTCAGTCATCCAAATGCTGGAATGAAGAAAGTATTTCTTTCTTATTAGAGATAGGTTTTGTTAGTTTAGAAAATGACTATTGTCTATATGTTTTGAAAAAGAAAAGTAATAGTGTATACTTGGTTCTATATGTTGATGATATAATTCTAGCAGGTTCATGTCTCTCAAATGTAAATGAAATAAAAAATAAATTAATGAACAAATTTATAATAAAATATAAGGGTACACTTAAAAACTTTTTGGGATTAGAGGTAACTTATGATTGTAACAACGGTGTCCTAAAAATAAGCCAATCTAGATACATAAAGGGTTTACTTATTCGATTTGGTATGGGTGATTGTAAGGGATCTGTAATACCCATAGACCCAAAACTTAATATAGAATTATGTACCGATTTTTAAATGCAAAACATTTTGTTTTTGAAAATCACTATGTAATTTTTTGTCTAGTGCATCTCTACTGCATCAATCTATAAATTTTGTTTCAAATATTTTCATCTTATTTATAAAATCATAATGAAGAAAATACAATAAAAAATGACAACACAACAAAATACAGTTTTTTATCATCATCAGATTCGTCCAAGTTAATAACGAGGGGACGAGTATTCAAAGGGTCGAAAATCTTTCCCGTTCCCATAGATCTTTTATAAATTTATTAGTGTGTGTTACCTAATTATTACTCTGTTACATTTTCTATGGCTTCGTTCTACAGACCCACAACTACGTCATTTGTAAAGGTCGCAATATTTGCAAAATGCATATAATATATGCTTATTTTGTCAATTTTATAATAAATAAAACTAGCGACCCACGCGGGTCTAAAATGTGTTTATTTACGACATCACATTAGAAACCTCTAAATTTATCAGTGTTTCTCTACAATATTATGCATGTATTATACATATAAACCTTCCTCTTAAATCACTCTATCTATTAAAAAAAAAACCGCTTCAAAACCCGTTGCGTAGTTTTAAAGATTTAAGCATACATAGGGACGGACAGACAGCGACAGCGACTTTGTTTTATACTATGTAGTGATGTATATTTTTCATAAATTAATATTTTAAGAGTTAATTCTTATCTTCTCGACTTTATCAAAAGATTTAAAACGTTAAAGGTTTATTGTCCAGTTCGGTACCTACTTAATTCGGTGATTTTCCAATCTGAAGATTATAATAATTACATTTACATTTTGGTTATACACAAGGTATTTATTGGGGGCTTCCGGGGTTTGCAGGTATATTTTTTGGGATTGTTTATGGTCACTTAATATTGCTTTATAAAAACTGCATGGATATCGATTTGTAATACAGATAAATTAATTTCAAATGTAAAAAACGTGTTTCTAAAAGCACCTCTAAGAGTGTAGTTGTATAAGGAGAGATTACCAGAAGTGAGTTTACCTCCAGAACCTGTAATTACCAGGTGGGGAACATGGATTAATGCCGCAATATTCTAGGCAGAGCATTTCGAAGCCATTAAAGAACTAATTTTGGATTTAGATGACGATTTTATTAGGAAGGATGAACAATCCAAAGTAATACGAGTGGAAGACAAAAATCAACTAAAAAACTAAGTAAGCCTCGCAGAAGACTAAAACTTTTATATATGAACATTAGGAGTTTAAAAAATAAGCTAGATAGTGTGCAGTGTTCTGTGATTAATGAGGACTGTGATTTGTTGTTGTTGACTGAGACGTGGTTGAGAAAAGAGGAAGCATTCTTGTATAAATTAAAAAACTACAATGTAGTACACTCATGCAGAGATGGCAGAGGAGGAGGAGTTTCTATTTATCTGAAGGACACAATAAAATTTCGTGAAATAGAGAAATCTGACTGTAACAGCAAAATAAACTGGGTCTGCGTGGGCATAGGTGAGGAAAACTTAAAAGTAAGTGTTATCTATAAGCCTCCGTCCTTTTCAAGCACGGAATTCCATACGCTATTGGAGGATATCTTCTTAAAACACCCAAAAAAACATATACTTGTGGGAGACTTTAACATAAATTTACTCGAACAATCTCGTGAAATATCAAATTATATAAACCTTATTACTCTAAATAATTTTGAAATACATAACCTGATAACCAAGGAAAACGCGACTAGAACTACAAGCACATCTAAAACCATAATAGATCACGTGTTGAGTGATAAACATAATAATCTAAATTGTAAAGTTGAGGTTGAGAGTAATTCTTTGTCTGATCACAATATGTTGTCAATTACAGTAAATGACAATGTTAAAATTCTTGGCAAAAAAATTAAACATGTGGTTAAAAGTGTTGATTACAAGAAGTTTATAGGTATATTTAAACAGAAAATCGAGAATAAAAACATCTCATCCTTCCGGGAACTAACTGAGTTGATCATACAGGCCAAAACAGAAGCTGAATATGTCAAAGAATTCAAGGCTCGTGAAAATAACGGCTGGATCGATCGGGGGATACTTCAAATGATGAAAAATAGAAATAAAATCTATAAAAAAAAAATTAAAAATCCACATAATAAAAATTTAGACAAAGAATATAATAAAATTAAGAACCAAATTAATAATAAAATAAAATCTCTTAAAAATCAATACTTTAGAAGGCAGTGGGCGCAAGCAGGCAACAATGCAAAAAAACAATGGACATTTATAAATAACTTTTTTAAAAACAGTAATCCTGTGTCTCAATTGCACGAGCTTCAGATGGGTGGCTCGCGGATGGATGACCCAGTGGATATTGCTAACAATCTAAATAATCACTTCGCTAAAATTGGGGAATCGATTGTGAGTGATCTGAATCGGGAGATCGGGGCCTTGCGACCCAATGGCTTTCATGCGTGCAGTGAAGTGACGTCTTGTAGTAAGACAGTAATAGAACTAACTAGCGAGAAAGAGGTAATGGAAATCATACTGGACCTGAAAAAGAGGTCGGCACCGGGCCACGACGCAGTAACAGTTAGTGACCTTCATAATTTACGAATTACTCTTGTCCCTGTAATAACCAAGCTAATCAATAATATTCTTATAACTGGTTGCTTTCCGGACGAGTTAAAAATCAGCAAAATAAGTCCCATTTTCAAATCAGGAAATAAAAAATGCATGAATAACTACAGGCCGATCTCCGTGTTGAGTATCTTTTCAAAAAGCATAGAAAAAATCATTAAAGTTCGAATGCTGCGGTATGTCAATGATAATATCCCAATCGATGAGTACCAGTATGGTTTCCTTAAAAACAGTAGTACTTTGAGTGCTACAGTTGACTTCGTTAACTACATTTCTAGGGCACTGGATAATAAATTGTTGGTGGTGGTAGTATATGTCGATTTAAAGAAGGCGTTTGATGTAGTAGATTTCGATATATTACTGAAAAAATTGGAAAATCTAGGGTTTACAGGTGCAATGCTTAAGTTAATCAAATCTTTTCTTCAGGGTAGGAGGCAGTATGTAAAAGTTAATAATGTGAATAGTGACCTAACCGGTAATACATATGGTGTCCCACAGGGATCGGTACTGGGTCCGCTGTTGTACTCCCTGTATGTTCTGAGCCTGAAACGTGCGGGGCTTCGATCTCGTTATTTCACCTTTGCAGATGATACTGCCTTAGTGTTCACGGGGCAAATGAACAGGATTTATGCAGGGAGGTCAACAGTGATCTTGAGAGGTACGTTGATTGGCTCTATTCTAATAACCTTAAGATCAATATTGATAAGACAAAATTTATGGTGGTTAAGCAGAAAAATAAAGAAATAGGTAATATTCATATCCAAATAAATAATGTGATACTAGAACAGGTTAAAAAAATTAAGTATTTGGGTTTAATTATAGATGATAAGCTGTGTTGGAATGACCATATAAATCACATCTCTGATAAAATCGTGCCCATGATGGCAGCTATTTTTAAATGTAGAAATTATCTATCAAAGAAAACCAAGACAATGGTTTATAATGCTTTTTTTCTTTCTCATATAAGATATCTACTGCCCATATGGGGAATGTGTGGTAAAACAAATTTTAATAAAATGCAAACTTTACAAAATAAAATTCTTAAAGTATTGTATAACTATGATAGGCTTACTCATACTGACAGGTTGTATAAAGAACTAAATACTTTTAAATTAGACACCCTCTTGAAGATTGAGCAATGCAAGCTTGTCTACAAAGTACTACATAGGCACCAAAAATCTAACATTAATATCATATTGTCAAATCAAGTTCACAATTATGAAACGCGAATTATTAATGATATATATCAAATAAACACTAGAACAAATATGGGTCTTTATAATCCCATTGTACATGCATCTAAGGTTTTTAATCAATTGCCAAATAATCTAAAAAGGATAGAAAGGTGTGCATTGTTCATAAAAAATGTCAAAAATCACTTTGCTAATATTCAGAAAGGTTAGAAAGAGGAAACATACTCACACTGTTTTCTTTTACTAATAGCTTAGTATTCTCGAGGCCAGAGCTTTCAAGCACTGATTGGAGAATTTTGTAAAATTATATATTGTTATAATTATTTTGTTAATAAATAGTTTTCAAAAAAAAAAAAAATTCGCAGTGTGTTGTGCAAAGTAAAGATTTGTTAAAAAATTTAACTAAAGATCTTGTTTCTATCAAGGTTTATTTCAGTTTTATACCGGACATAATATCCTTATTGAAGAGTAGAAATTTAAGTTTAAGAGACTGAATTAGTATTGTTGAAACTCTTTCCGCTAAATTCCCGGTAAAGTAGGAGGTCAAGAAAGGAACAAATTGGATGTAACTGTAAAAAAGGATGAAGGATTTAAATACTTAACTGCAGTAAAAAGCATTTATGAGGGTAAGCCATCCAACCAAGTTGTATCTTGGCCTTATATTTTGCTACCTAAGTTGCAGTATTGTCCGATTACATCAGTAGATGTTAAAATAAGCTTCTCTCTGTATAAACATATTTTTACTAGTAAAAGACAATTCTTTTTAGGTGAAAATTTTGAAAAACTATTTAATAATAAATGCCTTTTATACAATTTTAGGTTAAAAAATTGTTTATTTTTATTTTTCTTTGTTTTTTTTTCATTTTTTTTAAAATAACCCAATTTCTAAGGACCCAATATATTTCTTTACCTCATTTTACTATAATAAATTAAGAAATATTGCATACCAGTATGCATATTTGGTAAAAAAATGCAAATACCTGCATATTTTTAAGGCAAACAATGCATTTGATTAAGGGTGGCCACCGGCCATATCTCGGAAACTACTAAGCATTGAAACTTGGAGAAAAAATGTTTATGATTAAAGTTGTCATGAGAAAATTCTGAATAATGTTTTTAAGTTCCGCATTTCGCCACAACGGGGGGCACAATTGAAAATTAATTTTTAAAATTCTAAATTTCTCCGAAAATACCTATATTATGGTATACGTCTGGTTACATCATTAAAAATAATTGACAATTCTGCATCATTTTGGTTTAAGGCTCATTGGCGTACCGACCTTGACAAGAGTGGGGGAAGCTATTGAAAGGGTAATAATTAAAATCGCTATAACTTCGAAATGATTTATCCGATTTTACTAAATTTAAGCTTGTTTGGAATAGAAAGGTAAGTACTTTTAATTGCCGTATCCAACGATACACGACAGTTTCTAATAAAATTGCTAGAGGGCGCAATTTGTAATAATAACAGTTTTTTCGATTTTATACCGAAAATTCAAATCAAACGGTATAACCATAACATCATAATCGGAAAGTAGATTAAATTTGCAAAAAAAATGTGAAGACTGCAGTTCGATATCTTTGTTGCTTTCAGAGTTTTGCAAAAACAATAATTTTAACACTTATCGAATTATTATTGTTTTTATAGCTTCGTGGCCATGACAAAAAAAATATTTTTAAACTTTATGATTCGTTTGTGTTTAGGTTTGTTACTCACTATTCCAATGGCTGAAAAACTACTTTAGAATTATTGACATAATCATCTAATTTAGGCATAATATTATGATGTTTTAAAAAATAAATCCAGACAACCGTGAAACAAAATCGGCAGATTTAATTTTGATAGGTGTTGACAAAAGTTTCTCCTTGATTCTTTTTGAATTACTTCTTACGTTATCAAATTATAGGCTTGCCGTATATTTTGAATGTTTTCAATGTTTGATGATGATTTTCATTACAGATCTCTCTTAGCCAATAGCAATAGTCGCGCCGCTTATCAAAATCAGTTTCCGATAGGGCCTGGTGTAAATCTACATGATAGGGATGCAGCCTAAAATCCATTATAATTTGGAACACTGCAATAACCCTTAGGCGCCTGCCACACATGCCAAGAGCGGTGGCGTCATGCCGCTGGCGGTGGCGGGCCGCTTTTACTGAACATATGCAATCAAAGCAGTCGCGGCATACAAGCCCGTCAGCGGCGACGGCATCGCCTCGACAATAAACGCCGGAGGGAGCGGGCCGCCAAAGGGACGGTATTCAACAGTATCAAATGGGACGCGGCACACTAGAAATTGCGGAACGTTGAGCGTGTCTAATTTTTACGAAATTTTTGTTGCATTTAGCTATTGAACTTTGTGTATGATGGACGTGTTGTGTTATTTTTTTATTATTTGCACCCAGATGCGCCTTTTCTTCTGGTCTAGCAATCCAGCTGCTTCTGACACACTAATAACTATCGCTTTTCTTCTTGTTTCGGTCCAAAATATTTGTTGCCGTCTCTTTGACGTCATGTTCAAAGTTTCACGTCCGTGGGAATACTGAAGACTAGTGAAAACTGAAACAAAATAACGAAAGATCCGGCGTCGCTACCTGACCGCAAAACCCGCTAGAGCCAAGTGTGTCTCGATTGACGGCGGGGCGAGACCGACAACGCCAGCGGCATGACGCCACCGCTCTTGGTATGTGTGGCAGGCGCCTACCTAGGTCTATGGAAATTTCTCAAGAACTTAAATGCGAATTCGCTTCCACGTAGGTACGCAAGAACTTTAATAATGTTGTCATCATTCCTCACTGCACGTCTTCTGATACGAACTGAAATAGGTTGTACACTTCCCGTTTGCCTTAAGTATTGCCAGTCGTCGAAATACTCTTCTGGTATGGTGCATTCGTTCAGGATATATGGGAGCATATTCTTGTTCCGTAATAGGGACACATTGAAAACATTCAAAATATACGGCAAGCCTATAGTTTAGGTAAGAAGTAATTTAAAAAGAATAAAGGAGAAACTTTTGTCAACACCTATTAAAATTAAATCTGCCGATTTTATTTCATGGCTATATAGATTTATTTTTTAAAACATCATATTATTCCTAAATTAGAAGTTTTCCATGATTATGGCATTAAATGTAAAGTAGTTTTTGGGCCATTATAATAATGAGTAACAAACCTACACCTAAAAGAATCATAAAGTTTAAAAATATTTTTTGTCGTGGCCACGAAGCTATATAAACAATAATTTGTTCGATAAAAGTGTTAAAAATTATTGTTTTGGCCATAACTCTAAAACCAACAAAGATATCGAACTGCAGTCTTTACATTTTTTCTGGTAAATTTAATCTACTTTCCGATTATGATGTCATAGGTCTACCATATGATTTGAGTTTTCGGGATAAAATCGAAAAAACTGTTATTATTACAAATTGCGCCCTCTAGCAATTTTATTAGAAACTATCGTGCATCGTTGGGTACGGCAATTAAAAGTACTTACCTTTCTCTTCCAAATAAGCTTAAATTTAGTAAAATCGGATAAGTCATTTAAAAGTTATAGCGATTTTAATTATTACACTTTCAATAGCTTCCCCCACTCTTATCAAGGTCGGTACGCCAATGAGCCTTAAACCAAATTGATGCAGAGTTATCTATTATTTTTAATGATTTAGCTAGAGGTGTACCATAATATAGGAATTTTCGGAGAAATTTAGAATTTTAAAAATTAATTTTCAAATGTATCCCCTTGTGGCAAAATGCGGAACTTAAAAACAATTTCCAGAATTTTTTCATGACCACTTTAATCATAATTTTTTTTCCCCAACTTTCAATGCTTAGTAGTTTCCGAGATATGGCCGGTGGACACCCTTAATGAAACACCCTGTACATATATATGCGCATATTTTGGCTGAATTTAAGTGCATATAATTCGCCCTTTATTTATAAATAAAAATTTTGCGGAAATAGTCCATTATCTCAGAGTGAAGCTGTTGAGATTTGAAGGAAAGTCAAACTCAAACTCGTCTCCACAAATATATTAATATCTAGTTAATTAATTAGGACATGTTTCAATAAGCCTCATTATCAGCACCACTCACATGAAGAAAAATTTTAAAAAAATATTAAAAAACATTGAAAGGACGAGACATTTTCAGCTGTCAGATTTATAGACGATGTTAAAAATTAAAAATAACAATTATGTGCGTATTCAAAAGTAATTCCATTTTGTTTCTGTACAAAACAAATTTTTGATTTGCCATCATTATGGAGTGATTTTTTGTTGACATGTCCAAAAAGAAAAGGGACTTCCTCTAGAATACGCATATTATTTTTATTTTTATTTTTTAACATCGTCTATAAGTCTAAAAACTGAAAATGTTCTCGTCCTTTCCATGTTTCTTAATATTGTTTTAAATAATTTTCCTTCATGTGACTGATACTTTGGCCCAGTGGTGCTGCTGATGATTATTCTTTCTAGCATCGAAACATGGCCTCATTAATTAACTATTAATATATTTGTGGAGATGACTTTAAGTTTGACTTTCATTCTTATAAATAAAAGTTAAGGCAACCATTTCCCCAATACTGAAGAATGTGTGACTTTAAGTTTTAGAATGAGAGCGAATTTAGCTGAGGTGCGTGCAATTCCCCTGCCCGCCCCTATTCTAAATAGGTTCTTGCAAACTTAGTACTTGCTTAGGGAGTGCTTGTTACTAACTACAAGAAGTATATTTAAATTTAGACATTTAATTTATAATAAAAAACAATAAAATGCTCAATTTTATTAACGAGATATTTCTTTGTCTGCATTTATTATTATTGTAGGTATCTATGAAAATTTGTAGAAAATAAGCACTACTGAGAAGTTTAAGGTTATCACTAAATTACCTACATAAGTCCCTTACGCAAATGTTATGAAGACTATAGCTATAAAGGAATATTAAAAAAAAATACCAGCACATACAAAGCAAATGCGTTATATTAATGAAAAATGTTTTTCATACAAATATTTCTTTTACCAATAGTTCTAGTTTTAACAAATTTTTAAATTCACTTTTCAAATGTAGAATTTTACTATACTTACTTACTATACCTACTTAAAACCGAGGCAAAGGTGTTTTTTGGCCGTTTAGGGGGAGGTGGGGTAGAAGCAGTTGATCATATTCGAGTTCAGCGCCTTCAAAACGGGGGGGGGGAGGAGTTGGGTGGAGGGGGAGGAGGTGGGTGGAGGTTGTTCTTGAAGGTGCAATTCGACTCTACTAAACAGGTATAAATATGATAAATAATCGGTCCAATATATCCCTAAAAGTATATTTATTACTTACTACATTCTTGCGTCGTTTGTCTTCTATAATTTATTATAACTATACTATAACTACTATTTATTATAACTATATGTAGGTATAGATTTATTAAAAATTATTACCTATATAAACGTTTTTGGTGAGAGCTCAGGACAAGTGAACAGGAAGGTCCTATCAACAGTGAATTTTGCAGGTTCCGCAGGTTGGTATATCATTATCTAGATATATGGGAAATATTATCTTCCTACCTCATCTCGAAGTCGGATATATCTTTTTTCTTTTTTTAAATAAGTATAACTGAATATTATTTTTTGAAAACTGGCACATCAATATAAGTAGTTAAAAAAGATACACCCAGGACGAACCCGTGTCTGTAAAGGGCCTTTTTACTAAGTTTTGATTTTTATTCTATCGCTTAGAGGAAGAAAAAATACAATTTTTGACGGTTGCCGTTTTTAAAAAATACGTTCTCTAAAAACTCGCGAAACCAGGGATCTACGTTACAACAAATCGACCAGTCGCAGTGATTCTGGCTGAAGGTCGACCAGCTGCATAATACCGGAAGGATGTCTCGAGTCTTGTTTTCTGTTTCTAGCTGTTCTTTTCTATTTAAGTTATCGAAACAAAGTTAACACGGATAATTGGATGACGTACTAATTATCTTATTTTCACACTTTCTGCTTTCGCCGCGTATTTTTAATTGTGGAAAAGTTTGCGACAATCTAGAAAGTTTTTTTTATTATTAGGATTTATTTTTAAAAGGGTCTACTATTTCAAGATGTCAGTGCTGAATATGATGAATTCTGTTATAGTAAAAAGGCAGAAAAATAATAAACTTTTAATTAAGCGGTACTGCAACATCCTTAGTTGGATCTCTTGACGCCAAAGTAGTTTCCTCTCTTTCTTTACCTACTTTTATCTCCTTCAATCTGTTTACACGTAGCCCGTCTCAGAGTTGCAATTATTTTCTTCTGAAAATGTGACTGTCTTTTTGTTTTCCGTTGCCCATTTCTTTACCTTGGCCCAACATTCGCAGTGGAAAGGATTGCCGCTGATGTATGTTTTTTGCTTTTAGTATTTTACTTAAATCTCCTAAAAAATAAATAATCTTATAATAAATGTTTCAAGGCGATTCTAACACCCGAAATCACTAGGGAGTTTTAAATTTAGCCCAATCCGATTATTTAGATTTTATATACAGTCCGGTAAGTATATGGCATACTCTCGGAAGCGTATAGGGGAGGTCAAAATAACTCTATGTTGTCATATAAAACAACCTAAAGTGCCCCTACGGAGATACAGGGCCGCAAAGAGGTACCCAGCGACATACCTTTTCGGCTTTAACTTTTGAACCGACACGTATAATTTAATGAAATTTTAGTATTTTGTGTAGGCCATAGAGACTCATAAGACTGTATAACATTAGATGCACTTCTCTTTCTTATCTCTATAAACAATCTTCCAAATACATGAACATTTAGTAATTTTTGCCGATGACACCACAATCTCAACACAGTTACATGATTTCAGTGAGCTTATGGTGAATTCTTGCGACATGGAAGCGAGAGCTGAAAATTGGTTTAATAAGAATAGCCTGGTTTTGAATGCGGACAAGACCAGTCATATGGTTTTCTCCCTTAGACAAATTCCAGAGGACCCGGTAATATTTAGTAGAGATGCTGTGACTTTCCTGGGGTTAAACTGGATACCGAGCTGAGATGGGACGTCCACATAGAGAGTGTTGCAAAGAAAGTGAAGAGTGCGATATTTGTATTGGGAACATTGGTGGGGCAGGTTTCTGAGAGTGCACTGCGTACTGCCTATTTTGCTCTTTGTCATTCCGTGATGTCCTATGCCATCGTGGCGTGGGGCCACGCTCCGCATTGGCGCAGGGTATATTCCCTGCAACGAAGGGCTGTTAGAATCTTGGGTGGGCTAAAATATAGGGATGAATGTAAAAAAAAATTTGTAGACTTAAAAATCTTAACATTTCCTTACATATATATCTTAGAGAATTGCCTATATATAAAAAATAATCTAAAGGACTATCCAACCGATGGTCAGAAGCATCTATACAGTACTTGAAACGGGGACAGATCTCTGTGCCGATGCAGAGACTGAAAAGATGTTGTGATGGCCCAAATTATTGGGCAATAAAGTTTTTTAATAGGATTCCGGATGACCTGAAGTGTTTACCAATCAGGGAATTCAAGAGTGGAGTCCAGAGGCTGCTGATGGAACGACCGTATTATGATACTGCAGAATTTCTTAATTGTAACGATTTCTAATAATTGTACTTAGTTTGTAAAATAATTGTTAGTCTGTTGTTTTTTATTTTTTATTTATACAATCTATGTGAAATTTGACGTATGTAAACAATAACTATATTGTATTAGCACGAAATATATATCTATCTATCGATCTATTTAATATTAAAAAGAAATTCTTCTCCCAATCGTAATAATTTTAAAAGCAAAACTTTTTAACTTTTTTTCGAAAAATTGATAATAAAGAAGTTTTCCATTTGGCAAGCAAATCCACGCACATGCTGTATATTATGCATTTTGCATAATATATTCCGCCCTTTAATAATGACATTCACGCACGCCACACCGCATTGCCGTTAATGTTTATATTTATTTTTATTTATTGTTAATGTAAGGACACACTTTGTCAATAAGAATGTAATTTTCTTTGAACAATAAAGTATATTGATTGATTAATTGATTGAATATAGAAATAAGAAATTTTAACATACCTAGGTAAATTGATTTAAATGTTAAAGTTTTGCTTTGTGTGTTTATTAAGTACTAATGGATAGGTATTGAAAATAGTGAAACTGAAATATATACAGGGATGAGATAAATTGAGGAAACAATTCAATATCTCGAAAATTGAAAAAGCAACCTTAAAACCCTCGGACACCTAAATTTAATTTTACTTTTGCGCAGACTATAAAATTATTTTGAATTATACAGGACCACTCACAAAAGCTCTACAACTGTCAACTTTGGTTTTTTTAATGGAACACCCCAGTTTTTTTGGCTGTTTTGGATTTTCTGCACAATTCTAGCCAAATTTCGTATAACATAACATATGACTAAAATTGGCAGTTTTAGAGATATTTATAGAAGAATTACAAATTTGATACATTAAAGAAATGTAAAATAAAATGACTTAAGTGAAGGAAAAGTTGTATATTCTAACTTATATTTTAATGAATTAAAATTAGACATTTAAAATGTCAAATTTATCAAACAATTGAGAAATATATTAATTCAAGCAACATCGCAAAACAGAACTAAATATTAAACAGAACTACTACTTTAGGAACTGTTGAAAATGGCCACCATTTACAGCTCTGCAGTGCCATAGTCGGTCAACAAATTCCTGTTGCACATTATTACCTACATCTGGTTGAATACTTCTTATCACATTACGAATTCTATCTTTAAGAACTTCGACTGTATCGGGCTTATTTTTGTACACGATGCCTTTAATATATTCCCAAAGAAAAAAATCTAAGGGATTTAAGTCCGGCGACCTTGGTGGCCACTCTATTGCGCCACGTCTCCCTATCCATCGCCCTTGAAAAGTATTATCTAAATATCTTCTGACGTTAGCCGCATAATGGGGCGGTGCGCCGTCTTGTTGATACCACAGATATTTAATTGGGAGGTCAGGATCGTTTGGATTAGGATATAAAGTAGCCAATGCTGGGATTATACTATCTTCTAAAAACTCGAGGTACAGCTGCCCTGTTAGTGATGCATTAAAAAAATATGGACCTATAACTTTATTATCAACAATACCAACCCAAACGTTCACACTTTGACGATACTGTGAATAACTTTCCCTGTACCAGTAAGGGTTTTCTCTCGCCCAATATCTAAAATTTTGTTTATTGACTTCACCGCTGAGACAAAATGTGGCTTCATCCGAGAAACAGATCCTTTTAAAAAAAAATCCATTATTATTACACATGTCCGTCATTATTTCGCAGGATTCGTTTCTGCGATGTGGATCATCATCCAATAACTCTTGAACGAATTGTAATTTATAAGGGTGAAACTTTTCTTTTTTCAAAATCTTTGCCACCGTTGTTCTGGGTACAGGGTGTTGCACTATAAATGGACCCCCCCTTTAACTTTTTTATCCAATGGTATTTAAAAAAATGGTAAATCCAAAAGTTGTAGGATACAACGTAAAGTTTTTTATGAAATAGTTTAAATATATATAGGGTGTTGCAGAAATACATAGCAAACAAAAATATAGTTTTTTTCTTATGGAACACCCTGTATATAATACTCTTAAATGATAGGGCTGGTCTTCCTGATAAAAATGATATATAATTTGTTGTAATTATTATTATGTTAAAGTCAAAAAACGCATATTTAAATTGTAATTATTTTTTTTATTAGGAACATTCAAAAAAACTAAAAGATAGCAGAACTAAGAACACATATTTCTATTGAAATTCCTTAAGGTGCTGGAAATGACCGCCGCGCGCCGTTCATCTCTATACAAAGACGATATATATGCTTTTTTTAATTTACGGATATGTTTGACCACCCAGTGTTGATTTATATTTATAGTATCGATTTGATTTCGAATTTGTGCTTTTAATAAGTCGAAATTATCATGTTCTTTAAGGTAGATGTTATTTTTTAAATACCCCCATAAAAAGGTATCAAGCGGAGTTAGGTCTGGACTGTTCGGCGGCCACGTAATTGTTCCATGTTTCCCAATTCAGGTTTCATATTTTCCATTTAGTAAAGTTGTTACCCCGCCTACATTATGGGCTGGTGCCCCATCTTGTTGAAAAACAATACCTTCCACTTCATTTAGGGGTAAATCATCAAACAAATATTCAATGTCGTTTTGAAGCATGTCAAGGTAACGTATACCAGTCAGAGAATGGTTAAAAAAGATCGGACCCAAAATCCTAAAGTCTTTTATCCCACACCAAACATTTACAGATCGGCGACCAGAATGTTTTACTTCAAAAAACTTTTCGGGATTCTCGGTAGACCAATAATATATGTTCTTTCTATTTGGAATTTCTGCTGTGCTGAAGCATGATTCATCACTCCACATTATTTTGTAAAAGAAAGTTGGATACCTTTCAAGAGTTTCTAGCATAATTCTGCAGAATTCCAAACGTTTCTGTTTGTTCGTTTCAGTTAAACATTGGACTTTTGTCGGCTTAAACTGGTGAAACTTGTGTTTTTTTAAAGTTCTATAAATTTTCCATACACTTTTCTCAAGATCTTTGGCACCATCTCTTATCGAATTAGCAGGATAGTCTAGAATTTATAATGCAGCATTATTATTAATAGTTGTGCATTTAAGATTTTTTTTAATATAATAAACCGATAAATAAACATACCTTGAAAATATAAAAGGATTTCTAATTCTTCATCTTCATTTATAGTAACAGTCTTGTTTCTTCTATTTAAAGCGTTAGTATTCCTTAGTAGTTCATATACACGCTTAAATGTATTTAAAGCTGGCGCGGGTCCGTTGTCATGTAGAATCATATATTCTCGTCTGGCAGCATGTCTATTCTTATTATTTTTAATGTATAACGACGATATTTCAAATTTTTCTTGCACTGTATAAATCATTTTAAAACGTTTACTAATATAATCAGATAATTCTGACAAGTTGTCAAACATAATATCCAAATAATAATTGAAAGCGCCATGCTTAATCCATGGCCTGCTTCAAATACAATTTAACCCATGGACTGCTACAATTACAATTTAAATATGCGTTTTTTGACTTTAACATAATAATAATTACAAGAAATTATATATCATTTTTATCAGGAAGACCAGCCCTATCATTTAAGAGTATTATATACAGGGTGTTCCATAAGAAAAAACTATATTTTTGTTTGCTACGCATTTCTGCAACACCCTATATATAGTTAAACTATTTCATAAAAAACTTTACGTTGTATCCTACAACTTTTGTATTTACCATTTTTTTAATACCATTGGATAAAAAAGTTAAAGGGGGGGTCCATTTAAAGTGCAACACCCTGTACATCGTTATCACATGCCGCTTGGGTCGTCGAAGAATGTGGATTTTCCTCATAGGTTAACAGAAGATCTAACTTTTTTTCATCTGAAATCGTAGGGCGACCTTTTCCAGTAAGATCCTTCACACTGCCAGTATCCATCCATTTTCTTTCAATTTTGCTCACTGCTGATTTACTTATGCGTTCCCTATGGGGATATTTGTTATTAAACATTTCACGAACTTCCTGTTGTGTCCTAGTCTTATCACCAGTACCAAGCATTATTAAAATTTCCATTCTTTCCTTCTCGGTTAAACGCATAGGCAATATTTGTATTCAAAAGAATAGCAATATTTTATTGGCAACTATTGACAGTGACACACTGATTAGAACTAGGCGTTGATACCTCCTAACACAATTGCTTAAAGGTATGTGTTTATAATCAAATTATTAAGACGATATGGCAAAGGTTATTATGTTTTATAAATATTTAAATATCTCTAAAACTGTCAATTTTAGTCATATGTTATGTTATACGAAATTTGGCTAGAATTGTGCAGAAAATTCAAAACAGCCAAAAAAAACTGGGGTATTCCATTAAAAAAACCAAAGTTGACAGTTGTAGTGCTTTTGTAAGTGGTCCTGTATAATTCAAAATAATTTTATAGTCTGCGCAAAAGTAAAATAAAATTTAGGTGTCCGAGGGTTTTAAGGTTGCTTTTTCAATTTTCGAGATATTGAATTGTTTCCTTAATTTATCTCATCCCTGTATATAATGAACCATATTACACTCGTATAATCATCCTGGCTTACTATGGCCTACCTTATACGCTCGGTAAATAATATATTATTAATTTGAAGTTAAAATTTTTTATTTGTGTTTCTACAGGGCCTAATCTTTAAATTACTGTATTTTATTTTGTTATATTGTATTTTTAACTTCAAAAAGTTTGGATTTATAAAGTAATAAAGCAAAAAAATACGTCAAATTTAACTAAATTTCTTTAATTGCTTCTATTCAATTATCAAACAAACATGTTTGAACTTAAAAATCTAAGTAGATAGTTGCTATACCCAAAGAAAGACCATCGGTTTTTAAAAAAAACGAAAAAAAAACAAATATTGATTAAAATGAAATCACGAATGTCTCACTAATCTTAGCTCTTAACGTCATTTAAGCTTTGCAACATTTTTCGTCTGCACCGCATATTTTCATGTTTTAAAAAAAAAATTGTCGGAAAGGTGCAATTCATTTCATTACATTCAGATAAACAACTTTATGTTTTAAAATTAGGTTTAAGCATGCCTATTTTAAAGTTTATTAATACTTTTTTTCTGCATTGGGTTTATAGAACAAAAATGTCTTCCAATTTAGCTGTAAATTTGCAAGAGATTGTAAGTATTGCCTAACAAAATAAAACCGATAAAATTTAATTACACAGGTACCTTATCAATATGATATTTTTACTAGGTGTTCAAAGTTCAAGCGTTGTTTGTCGTGTAATAGATTTGTGACATAAAACATGTTTCGCCGATACATTTTATTTCTTCCTATTCACTTCCCTTTATTTTATTTTGAATTCCTTACCTACTTTATCACACGTAAAAATAATTATCAAAACGCGAACAAAAATAATAAAAAGATTAAATGCTTCTCAAATTGATGACCTCCTTTTTTAAAAAGTAATATTTTCGTGGAAAATACATAACTAGGGTTTAAGGGATCAAGGGCGTCCGAAGGAACTTTTCCAAGGGGGGGGGGGGGCAAAGCATAATTGGAATTATTTTTGTTTCTAGCACTTCAACAAACCTTCAATAAAAGAATAGAGCAAAACACCTAATACTTATATTAAATAACAAAAAATAGCTAAACAAAATATTTAAAAATGTTCAATTATAACAAACCTCCCTTTTTGAAAAGTAATATTTTCGTGGAAAATACATAACTATGGTTTAAGGGATCAAGGGCGTCCGAAGGAACTTTTCCAAGGGGGGGCAAATCATAATTGGAATTATTTTTGTTTCTAGCACTTCAACAAATCTTCAATAAAAGAATAGAGCAAAACACCTAATACTTATATTAAATAACAAAAAATAGCTAAACAAAATATTTAAAAATGTTCAAATATAAAAAAAAACCTATAAGTTATTCAGATTTATTGGAGAAAAGAAATGTTCATTTTCTTGAATCTTTTGCAAATTCATCAATAATTTTTTCAATTAAATGTATTTTTTTTTCTTTTACAAATTTGCGATGAACACTCATCATACATAAAGCGTCCAATCGGTGCTCAGTCATAGTCAAGCGAATCCAGGTTTTTACTCTTCTGAGAGTACTGAATGATCTTTCGACTGTACATGTAGTTGGAGGTAAACAAATTGCTATCGCAATTGCCTGACCAATAGTATATCTATTTGTATATTGCTATTATGACTAGCTGTGTAAATTAAAATAAAGCCCTTTTATTTATTATATTCTAATATTTTTCCTTCGCTATTTAGTGACGATTTTTGAATTCCACATTTCATTTTATGCAACAAGAGTTCGTTTTACCAATTTCGTCAATTGAATTGTATCTCAATAAATATGTATTTCCCAGTTAAATAAAATATCTCAAATCTACTTGGGCGAGGGGGGGGGGGCAAGCGCACCCCCTTGCCCCCCCCCCCCCCTTCGGACGCCCTTGTAAGGGATAAGTAATTATGGCATGGCACTTACCTGTCAAAGATACCAAGTGGTTGTAATCTAATAGTAAATTTTGCACTTCAACACCTTCCAGTACGTTTCCCCCGATTTCTGATAATTTGTTATTGCTCAGCGACAATAACAAGATTTTTTTAGGTTCTACAAAAGCGCCATATTCAATTGTATGGTTTTTATTGTCACTTAAGCTCAGAAGTGTGTAATTCCGGTTCCTAATTGCATCTCTCGGTATTATTTCTAAGGAATTATTTGTCATCGTTATAGTTTTTAATTGGGAAGTGTTCTGGTTCTGGAATCACCTGAAATCATATCGATATAGTGAACTAACTGATGAATGGCTTTATCACCCCACCGAGGTCGTTCACAATTTAGAGTACAGATAAAAAATACGCAACACGAATACGTACAACGTGTTTATTACTGAATAACTCAATATTCTAAGCTATAAAGTAAAATTGAAAAACGGGACTATTATTCCAATAACTTGTATTTTGTATCTTGCCCCGTCAGTTACGCTCTCTAGCGGCAATCGAACAATTTTTAAAATAATTTCAAATGTATTATTTTTGCCAGTGTAAGAAAAAAATTTCCCAAAAATGTATGATCAACTATAATAGATCAGTCACAATTCCTTTTTAAAGATCCTCCAAATTTGTACCCATCAGTTTTAAAAGTAAGAATCTCCTTAAAGACGCAGTTCTCAAGGTCAATCATGTATAAAAGATACCTATAAATGGCTTGAATGCGGGGGTAACTTCCGGAATCTTGCAATAATTTTTAAAAAAATTAGTATCTAATTTTAGAAGGGCTGTTCAGAGAGGCATTGACGAATTTTATGCCGGTGTTTTTTTTTTAAATAAATGCACAGAAACTTGTAAAAAAGAAGTTTTTTGAAACCACTAAAATTGCCACAATTTACCTTAAAATCCTTGAAAGTAAACACGTCGATTTTCAGAACTGAAGTAAAAACAATAATTTCTACTGGTAACACGATATTTTCTAGTCTATAGATGTCATCTCTCCTAAGAATTCTAGAGAATATGTTTTTGTTTTAACAGGAAAGGGGTTGCAATTGCACAAAACACGAAAGTAAACAAAACTATGACCGGCTGACTAACATCTGCCTTGCTCTACCAGCTCCAGAATATGTCTGTCTTTTCTCTTTATAGTTAGGCTAATAATTAACAGTGAAAAGCTAGAAAATAGCGTCGTTAATCCCGCCTTAAGGATGCGCGTTCAATACCTATAAAGTAAAATAAATCCTATGCCACAAGTTGGAGAAGTTCAGTGACAACGCAGTGTTTATCAAAAAATTAGATTATTTACATACATTTATCCAACTCTTAAGTTTTTGGATGTGAATGTGAATTTTCCCATTATACCTTTTTAAAACTAGAACTACCCAAACTGTTTATAAAATACCTTTTATTTCAACTTGCTATCAAATTATAAGATAAATCTATGTGTACAATATGGGGCAGATCCAACGCAGTCACTTCTATATTTTTGATTCTGTTTCCGTTTAGATACAGTACGGTCAGTGATGGTAAATTATTTATAGCACCAGCTCTTATTTCGTTTCGCTACAGGTCTGATTTCCTTTAATTTACAACTTTCTATTTGGAGTTCAATTAATATCAATGTCACTTACTTAAAATTGGAATGTTTTGGTCCTAGAATTCAAAACGGTAGTAGGATTCTACCGGAACGTTTTCCTTTAAATTATCCGATTTTTCAATGGTTTTGGTAAAGTTTAAGTGCCACAGAGTATATCCTTTAAATACTACATTTTGAAAGGTAATGTCACTACTTGTTAAAACTAGAACTATTGGTAAAAGAAATATTTGTATGAAAAACATATTATTATTATAACGTATTTGGTTTGTGTGCTGTTATTTTTTTAATATTCCTTTATATACTCTATATGACATTTGCATAAGTTTAGGACTTAATCAGGCAATTTAGTGATAACCTTAAGAGGGCATCATCGTTTTTACTGGTTACATCACTCGAAACCTATCGAATTTATTTCAAGATATATTTGTTTCTTTAGAAATAAAAAAGTAATTTTTGTATATTTGACTTCTCTTCCATTAAGGTGGACGTATTAATATGCTTGCCAACCTATTTCGCGTAAATTTATTTATTTTTTCCAGCTTTTACACAAAATTTAAATAAAATCAATGTCGACTGCATATTCTATGGATAATAATTGACATATCAAGGAGTTTTATAAATTATTTTAGAAGAATTGTATTGTTCTTTTACTATACAATTCTCCCATTCTTAGCAATGAAATTAATTGGTTTTTTGAAATGTGTCAAATATTATCTAAATAATGTGCCGACGATATTGATTTTATTTAAATCTTAGTTAATAAAATAATAAACTAAAAAAACAATACAAAATAGGTTATAGGTTGGCAATAGGGTAAATGACGCTGAGAATTCCACCTTGACGATCGCCAAGATAAATATTTCAAAAATAATTGCAGGTGTTCGGCTGTCGCCAAATATCACCAGGTAAATTTAAGTAAACAGGAATAAATTTGATATCACTGGACAACTAAAAGTTCACTTGTTGTCTGTCTTGAAATAGATTTTTAATTTAGGCCTTTCTTTCGGAGAAAATAATATTTAAAGTTGGCCTATTTATACTAATACAAATTACAATATATTTTAAAAACAATTGGATAATGGGAATATTTGCTCTAATATGAGAGACATAGTTTAAGGATTGGTCTTTAGGTTTGAAATTTTTGAAATGGCTCTTAAAGAAAATTTTAAAATTCCTCAGTAGATCATTGTATTTATACATATAGATCTATGTAGCACTTTATGTGGACTTAAAAGGTATTTAACTGTTTTTTGGAATAATAATTAAAAGAACCGATAATTCAATAAGTTTAGATCAACGGGCATAAATAAAAACAATTTTAAATAAGTTTAATATGCAAGATTGTAAATCTGTCAGCACTCCTCTCCCAAGTAAATAAGATTATACAAGTCTAAATTCTCAAGAGAAATATGATACTCCTTGTAGGAACCTTTTAGGGTGTTTAATGCATGTGATGCTGTACACACGACCCGATTTAAACAAAGCTGTTAATATTTTAAATCGACATTTTAATATTAATAACAAAGAACTTTGGCAATGCCTAAAAAGGGTTCTTAGATATCTTAAAGGTTCAATTAATTTTAAGCTCACCTATATACGAGGTAATTACATATAGATTATAATTTACTTTGTTCTTATGTAGGTTAATTATATATAAGTTTAGATTTATATTTTTTTAGATTATTAATTAATTTTTTTTGATGGGGCGTGTTAGAATATAGTGTCAACAATATTTAAGACAAAAATCTAATCAATCAGTCTTTGTTGTCTTAAATCTGTACACTATATGAGGCACAGTGTAACCAAATATACAGTGACCGGCAGAAAGTGCGCAGCATATGGGAAAGTTTTTTATCTTTAAGTTTAGAAAATTAATTTTATTTTAGATAGGTTCTGCATGTTCTCAAACCAAAATAACACCCATTAAATCCGGTAAAAGTCTTATGGTATACGAGGTAGGATCAAAAATGTGAAATTCCGCTAAGAGTAAAGTACCTCCATCTTTTATTTTAGAATATTTTTTTACTAAGAATTATTGTTTTAATTTTAAAGTTATACCCAAATTCCAAATGTCGCCTATTTTGAACAAAAAAATGGATTTAATCGTATTTTCTGAATAACCCTGTATAAAAAATAAATGGCAACCGAATAGTACGAAAATAAGATTTTTTGCAGACTTTGTTAGTGTAGTGGATGGCGAAATAAAGGCACTTGGAAGATTTTATACTTCTTGTATTTTTTATAATGTTTTACAAGATGGCAAATTAGCACAACTTACTTCTAAATCTTAACAACGAAAAATTATAATGAATGAATAATATCTTACTAACTTCTCTAGTGGTTTTATATAGTTAAAAATAATGAGGATTTAATTACGTTAAATATAGATTGCAATTATCTTCTAATAGAAAGTCCAGTATGACAATTTATTTACTTAAGAACAAAGAAATATTCATGTGATTCAATAATAGTGTTTACAATCATTTATCTTAATGACTAAAGGGACAATTTAGGAAAGTTACAAATAAAATATTGTTTTGCAGAAAAATATAATATTATATGTATGCTAAAAAATATATGTATAAATTATACACATTGCAAATAGGCACATTACACCTCCCTCCTTAAAATAAAAGTTTGAATAATATGAAAACTTTTTATTTAGTATTAATTAGAAGGTATCTTTTAATTTTGCTATTCTAGCACTACGTCTTATTGGAGTATCTTCATTTTGAATTTCACATTGTGTAGTATTTGGTAGTTGAATCTCTTCACAATGTTTTGATACTTTTCTTTTACAAATGTTAAAGGTAAGGCAGTTTGTAATTTGTGCACACTTGCTAGATGTGTCAATATGACTATGACTACATTTATTTCGTATAAACCTAAAGATCTTATATCCTATATATAATAAAAATAATTTAACAAGAGAAAGAAATATAAAGGTAAAATAAGAATTATTAGATATTTTACTAACAAAAGATTCATTTGACAATTCCTCTGATAACTCTTCTAAGTGTTTTAACTTATCACTAGCGAAATTTAGTGAGTCAGTATCAAGGTTTTTAAGAATGGGAGTTAATTGCAAATTTTCCTTGGTATTATTACTTGGTTTTTTATAGCAATCGTCATCGAATTCAAAATTGGGTATTATGGGTACGAAACTACTTTCTGAAATAATAGGTTCAGAAGAAAGCATTACTGAACTAGTATAAACTTTGCAATTTGCGGTAAGGGTTAAAATACCTGTGTTATTTAGAATTAAATTTGTTACTTTTTTAGATTCACAACTTAAGGTAATATCTGTGGCTTTTGGAAGAACATATATCCATGAATTAGGTGTTATTAACTTATGCCACATTTCTGTACTTGTGTGTAAAGTACGTGTATCACAATTTTCTGGAATTGTTGACATAACTGATAACAATTCTGTTTCGCAAATTGGTCTATAGTTTGTAAAATACAAAGGTTCATTATTATCACATATAATATTAGATTGATCTATATTTTTACAATTTTCGAGTGAATTTAACGTAGTATATACATTTCTATTTTCCGAAAGGACTAAAAATTTGATACTTGGCAATATAAACAGATATGATTGAAATTTCTGTCGGTAAACAGGTAAAGGTATTAGATTGTAAAGGTAATATTGATTTTGACTAACAAGAGGAAGTCTTAAAATAAAAATAATTCTTTCTTCAGAAAAATAGTATTGAATTTTAGTAAGTTCAAGCAAAAAGTGACTGTTTTGAATATTAAGAGGTAATGGATAAGTTGCAGATGTTGGTAAATAAGGTAAGGTTTTTATTAGTTCATTAATTAATTGTTGAGGTGATATTACGAAAGGGTGAACAGAATTTGATTTTGCAAAGAGAATAGCGTTGATTATAGTTGATATTTCGTTTTGTAGTTCATTCGTAAATAACATGAGAAAAGCAAAATGTTCTTCGATTGTTTGTTTCATTTCTAAGTTGAATATTTTATTATTTAAATCTTTTGAATAATTACTTAATTTTTCAAAATTTTCATTAAATATTTTTCTATTTTGATCTAAATTTGTTATAGTATTATTAAAGTTACTAATTGTACTTCTTACGACTTGAATTTGTTGTGATAGTAAATTAACTACATGTTTTTCATTATCTTGTACGCTGTTTAAGGCTTGATTAAAATAATTTCCGTCGTTTTCATCGAGAGTACCAAATATAGTTTTGAAAGTTGAACCAATGATGTTAAACCAACCTCGTTTTTGTCTATGACGTCCCATTAATTCTTTTAAGGCTTGTTCTTTTTGAAACAGTTCAGGAATATTTGTTTTTAATAAATTTAAAGGAGTGGTACATAAAAATAGTTCTTTGTATATAATTTCATTTTGACAAAGTTGAGAGGTTTTTTGGTAAGATGTTTCTACAAAATTAAGTTTTTCATTAAGAGGTTTTAAATCTAAGTAGCTTACTAAATTCCAGTGTCTTTCTGTTATTTTTATGTTTTTAATCTGTTCATAATATATTCCGGCAGGTTGATAAATAGGGGTGTTGACATATTGTCCAGAACAGTGATGAATATTCCATAAAGTTAGACATCTGAAACAAAGGCTTGTTTCAATTTATTTACATGTACTTTAGATTTTTTATTTTTTATTTGAAGGGTACAATTTACGGGGGAATTAACTTCGATAATTTTATAAGGTCCTTCATAATGAGGTGTTAACTTTTTAGATTTACCTGGTTTAGTTTTTTCATTTAATAAAAATACGAGATCTCCTACTTGAAATTCAACGTTGTTTACTTTTCTATCATAATATTTTTTATTTGTGATTTTGCTTTCGATTGCATTATTTTTTGCGATTTCATGAGATTTTTGCATACGCATTTTAAGTATATCTAGATAATCGTCGTAAGTATATTTAAATTCTGGTTCTTTTGTTATTGAACTAGGAATATTTGGTTTTGTACCAAAGATTAATTCGTGAGGTGAGAATTTGGTTGATGTGTGAGGTGTTGTATTGTATGAAAACATAGCGTGATCAATCCAATCATCCCAATTAGTTTGGTCTTGATTTATATAGTGTTTCAAATAGTCGGCTAAAGTAGCATGACTTCTTTCTAGTGCACCATTACTCTGGGGGTGATATGTAGTACAATTAATTTGTTTAATTTTAAAATATTTAGCTACTTGATTTAATAGTTTTGATGTGAAATCTTTGCCTTGATCTGTAACAATACATTTAGGAATACCGAATTTACAAATAAAATTATTTGCAAAATTTTTTGCAATTGTAATTGCTTCATGATTAGGTATAGCATAAGCTTGTGAAAATTTTGTTAAGTCGTCTTGGAGAGTTAAGATATATTTATTTCCTTTTTCTGTTAAAGGTAAAGGGCCAACAATGTCTAAAAATATTTTTTCTAAAGGGTTAGAACTTGTCGTAGTGATTTCCATGGGTTTTACTGTTTTATTTCGAACTAATTTATTTTTTTGACAAGATTCACAGGATTTAATGAAGTTTTTTATATCTGATTTCATATTAGACCAATGGTATGTTTGTTTGATACGATTATATGTGCGATGAAAACCCGAATGACCAGAGGTGGGGTTAGTATGATTTTCGTGTAGTATGATAGGTATGTCTGAATCTTTAGGAGTTTTAAGTATATCATGACATATTTTTACTGTAATGTTAGTGTTTTTAAAAATGTATCTAAGCATTGCTCTTATTTTATTCCAATTTAGTTTACTATAGGAAAATTGTATTCTAGGCATGAATATAATTTGTTGGTTTGTTTCTAGTAACTTGTTTTTTAATTTTATTAAAATATTAAACAAATCTTCGTATGAAATTGATTCCCAATAATGTTTATTTATAAATCCATAAAATATTGAAAAGTTATCTTGTTTTATCGTAATAAGATCTAGTTGATTTGGATTTAACTTTTTTAATTTTTCTATGTGATTAAATTTTTTATTTATTTCCTCTTGAGAAGGTTCAGTAATCTGTAAATCGCATGAATAAAATATGCATGTATTATTTTGGCAATCAGAAATTTTGTTGCTTATCTCTTCTATATTATTGTTGGTAATTACAGTGGTTAAAAGCTTCTCATTGAAATCCTTAAAGGTGTTAATGGGTTTACTTTGTGTGTGGTTTACGTTAGATAATGAGGTGTTAGGTAAAATTTCAGTGTTATCAATCGTATTTGGTAGTAATTTATGATCTATGGTAAGAGGAGGTCTACTTAGGCAATCAGCGTTTTGGTTAGTTTTACCTGGTTTATATTCGATTTTATAATCATATTCTTCAAGAATTAATCTCCACCTTACGAGACGTGATCCTGGATCCTTTACATTAAATAACCATGTAAGAGGTTTATGATCTGTTAAGATAATGAATTGACGTCCATATAGATAAGGTCTAAAGTGTTTCACACTCCATACAATACTTAAGAGTTCACGTTCGGTAGTACTATAATTTGATTCTGCGTGATTAAGTGTACGACTAGCATAAGCAATAGGTAAATCATTAGGAGGTTTATTTTGCGATAATACAGAACCAATTGCATAATTACTAGCATCAGTTGTTAAATAAAAAGTTTGTGTGAAATCAGGGTATTGAAGTAAAGGTTCGGTACATAGCGTATTCTTTAGTTTTTCAAATGCATTTTGTTGATCGCTTGTCCAAAGAAATATGGCATCCTTTTTTAAAAGTTTTGTTAAAGGCAGCGTAATTTTACTAAAATTTTCTATGAAACGTCGGTAGTATCCTGCGAGTCCGAGAAATGATTTTATATCTTTAGGATTCTGAGGAGTTGGGAATTCTAAAACGGCTTTTACTTTATTAGGATCAGGTTTTACACCTTTATTAGTAATTAAATGACCCAGATACATGACTTCTTTTCTTAAAAATTCACACTTGTCTGGTTGAATTTTTAAATTAAAAGAGGACAATCTTTGAAAAACTTCTATCAGTCGTTTATTATGATTTTCTAAAGTATCTGCATGTATGACGATGTCATCAAGATAAACAAAACATTTAATATTTTGCAATCCTGCCAAGACCGAGTTCATTAACCTTTGGAAGGTTGCAGGAGAATTTTTTAGACCAAAAGGCATACGATTAAATTGATAATGCCCAGATGGTGTGGAAAAAGCTGTTTTTTCCGCATCTGTAGGAGACATTTTAATTTGGTGGAATCCTGACGTCAGATCAATAGTAGAAAAGTATTTAGAGTGACCTAATTGATCTAAGATGTCGGATATATTAGGTAAGGGAAAAGAGTCGCCAACTGTGACGTCATTGAGCTTGCGATAATCTATCACAATTCTCCATTTCTTTTTACCGGACGCGTCTTGTTTTTTTGGGACAATCCAAACAGGAGAATTCCATGGGGAAATTGAGTGAGAAATAATATTTTCATCCAACATTTTTGAAATTTGCCTATCTACCTCTTCTTTATGAATTTGGGGATAGCGATAAGATTTTGTATTTATTGGAGAGCAAGGAGTAGTATGAATTTCATGCATAATGGCATCCGTAGTTGTGAGCTTGTCACCTTCTAAATGAAATATATTATTATATTCGTGGCAAATACTAATAAGGCTAGATTTTTCTTCTTGATTTAAGTGATCAGTACGTAATAGATTGGTGATTTTTGAAAGCCTACTAGAGTCAGAATCAACACTGTTATTATTTTTTGAAATTTGCATAATATTTTTATTATCAGAGAAAGATATGTCGTCAAGATATATTTCGATATTTTTTATTTTTACTTCCTTTTCAGTTGTGTTTAAGATAGATGTAATAGCGTGTTTTGTTTTATCTATTCTAACTATACTTGGGCAGAGATAAACGCCGTCTAAGATAGGTACATCAGGACATATACCTTCATTAATATTAGAGTTAATGACCTTTATTTTAATAATAGTTTCGCATCTAGGTTTTAATATATATTCATTGGAATTATTTTCAGATTGATTTGCGTTTTTTATTTCGTCAATTTCGTGATTTTGAATTTGGTTGTTAGATATAAGATTTTCTGAATGATGTAAAAAAGTTTCGTCCGAAAAAATTTTAAGTTTATTTTCTTGATAGTCTAATAGAGCATTGTATTTTAAGAGAAAATCATTTCCTATAATACCGTCAAATTGAATTGGAAAATTATCTTTTACTACATGAAATAGGTGATTATAGATATTGTTTCCTATTTTTAAATTTAGATAAGTATAATATAGTGTTTTATTAGGTTCAATGATATTATCGTCTATGCCTTTTAAGGTAATTGGATTATCGAAAAATTTTTGATTAGTTTCATGAACTTGGTTTAATTTAATTAAAGAAATATCGGCTCCTGTGTCAATTAAAAAGTTAGAATGATTTTGTGAAAGATTGCATGAGTATAGAGAGACAAATGTAGTTAAGCTAGGATTAATTACTGCGATTCGGCCTCTACCTTGTGAACGCCCCTCGTAATGGCCGTGGATTGACGAGGGCCTTGAGAGTTTAAAGATAAATTTTGCAAGTTAGGTAATTCAGAATTTCCTTGTGAACCCTTATCTCTAGTATTATTTGAAAAATTACTTTGATTAGGAGGACGACTATTTTGATTTTGAATTTGATTATTTTGATTTTGTTTCATTTTATTATTAAATTCGCGTTTTCTACACTCTTCGATTAAATGACCCGATTTTTTACAGTAACGACAAAATTTAGTATTTTGAGAGAAATGCCTGATGTTTGGTTGATTACGAGAAAAGTGATAAGAATTTCTTTGGAATCTGCAATTAATAGTTGTATGACCTGGCTTATTACAGTTAAAACAGAGTTTTGCTGAGGAATTGTTTACAGCTTGATATTTATGCATTTCTAATTTTGATTTTAATTCTTGTTCTTCGTTTAATGCTATAGATATTGCTTTTTCCAGTGTATTTGGGGTTTGAGATTTTACTAAGATATTAAGATCTTTGTTTAATCCTGTAATAAAAACATTTAATGCTTCATTTTTTAATAAATTAACACATGCTTCGCGCGCCACTGGAGGTAATTCAGTATCTAAGGCATTTATCAACTGAATGTAGCAATTTTCTATTTTATTTGCATAAGATATCACATTTTCACCAGGATTTTGTTTACATGAAGTTAGTTCTAATTGTCTCTGACCAATTGTCCTTTTTTCTGAATAAATTTCTAATAAATATGTTTTTAGGTCTTGCCAATTCTTAAAATCGCGATTTCTAATCATTGCTTTTGCGTTATCGGTAATTTTAGAAACAATTATTGCAAATAAAATATCTTTACATTCAGTTTTTACTAGCTTTATAGCGCTGTCGCAATTATCAATAAAATCGTGTAACTTTGATTTAGTGCCGTCAAACCTAATTAACATTTTTTCCGCAAGTTCGATGGATAGTGACATTTTGTTATAATTTAAATTTAAAACTTCGTCGAAATATTCGTTGCTTAAATCAGGGTAAAAAATCATAGAATGTTAAATACAAGACTTACAGTATAAAAAATATTTGGTTTCCGGCGTGCATCACCTTGTCCACTTGTAGCTTGTAGGTAAGGCTTTGTCCCGTTGCTGTAGTCCTGTAGGATTATGGCCTGGATTACAGGTTCCTGTTGCTGGCTGCAGCGGTGTATCGAAATACTGGGACTGGGAGCTGAACCTCGGATTTTTCTTTGATCAGGGGATCCTTCACTTCTGACACCAAAATTTTTGTAGTGGATGGCGAAATAAAGGCACTTGGAAGATTTTATACTTCTTGTATTTTTTATAATGTTTTACAAGATGGCAAATTAGCACAACTTACTTCTAAATCTTAACAACGAAAAATTATAATGAATGAATAATATCTTACTAACTTCTCTAGTGGTTTTATATAGTTAAAAATAATGAGGATTTAATTACGTTAAATATAGATTGCAATTATCTTCTAATAGAAAGTCCAGTATGACAATTTATTTACTTAAGAACAAAGAAATATTCATGTGATTCAATAATAGTGTTTACAATCATTTATCTTAATGACTAAAGGGACAATTTAGGAAAGTTACAAATAAAATATTGTTTTGCAGAAAAATATAATATTATATGTATGCTAAAAAATATATGTATAAATTATACACATTGCAAATAGGCACATTACATTAGAGATAACCGTCGATCATAAGTCCGATTAGTTTGTTTTCATAATATTATGGCTTTTTAAAATAAAAACATAAAAATAATAAATATTTTTGCTGCACATCGTATTTTATTTTCTGAGGGAACAAGTTAATTTTATCTAACTGATATTTTTTGATTTACATTGACTTAAAGCATCTCCTAAATAGTTTTTTAAACATTGAAGTATGCATAGAAAGTTTCCTTTTAATTTATAAAGAAAAAAATTTTAATTAAAAATATATTTTCCTCCTTATTTTGCGTGACGAATAAAATCCGTTCAAAATGTATTTTTAATTTAAATTTCTTTCTTTATAAATCAAAAGGAAACTTTCTATGCATACTTCAATGTATAAAAAACTATTTAGGAGATGCTTTAAGTCAATGTAAATCAAAAAATATCAGTTAGATGAAATTAACTTATTCCCTCAGAAAATAAAATACGGTGTGCAGCAAAAATATTTAATATTTTTATGTTTTCATTTTAAAAAGCCATAATATTATGGAAACAAACTAATCGGACTTATGATCGACGGTTATCTCTAACAAAGTCTGCAGAAAATCTTATTTTCGTACTATTCGGTTGCCATTTATTTTTTATACAGGGTTATTCAGAAAATACGATTAAATCCATTTTTTTGTTCAAGATAAGCGAAATTTGGAATTTGGGTATAACTTTGAAATTAAAACAATAATTCCTAGTTAAAAAATATTCTAAAATGAAAGATGGAGGTACTTTACTCTTAGCGGAATTTCAAATTTTTGATCCTACCTCGTATACTATAAGACTTTTACCGGATTTAATGGGTGTTATTTTGGTTTGATGCATGCAGAACCTATCTAAAATAAAATTAATTTTCTAAACTTAAAGATAAACATCTTTTCCATATGCTGCGCACTTTCTGCCGGTCACTGTATACACATAAATATTCTTTAAGTATCAAAATAATTGTATATCTGTAGAGCGTTTGTATTTTTAGTTTCTCTAAAAAGACATAGTAGTATTATACTAGCGTGCTTTCCGAGTCGTCTTTACAGTAAGACAAATAGACATTTTTTTAAATCTTTGATTTGATTTTCCACAGACTATTTCCTATATTTTTTACTCTGAATTACTAAGACCCTAAAATTTGGTGAACAGTCCAATAATAATAGGGGACTTTTAACCCTAGGCCTAAAACATAGTTGCGATATAAGGTGGTTTAAAAATATAGTTAATTTGGTAACTTGAAAAGGTGACCATAGTGAATAAATATAGTAGTATAAATGTAACACCCTGTATCACTGACTTGAAAAGCTACTTAAGTTGGGAGTATCAACATGCTTGCCAACCTATAACCTATTTTGCGTAGATTTATTTATTTTTGATTGCTTTTGCCCAAAATTTAAATAAAATCAATGCCGATAGCATATTCCCTAGGTAATAATAATTGACCTATTAAATAAATATCAAGAAATCTCATAAATTATTTTAGGATATTCGTGTAGCGAAAAATGTCTGGTAAGATTTTTTTAAACTTTATTGTGTCATTTTCCTTTTACACACGTTTCTTCCCAAATTAACAATAAAATGCATTAATATTTTGGTAATATGTCAGATATGACCTAAATAATGTGCAGACGATATTGATTTTAATTAAATGTTAGTTAATAAAGTAATAAACTTAAAAAATAACGAGAAATATGTTATAGGTTCGTAATGGATTAAATGACGTTGAAAATGCTACCTTAAATTGGCTCTTTATTTTTGTTTATCATATTATACCTAACTAGTCAAATTTTGTTTGACATAAAATTATGTCACTTTCGTTATTGCCGTATTTCGTTATTATTGTTGGTATTTTATTAATTATTACTGATACAGGTGCTAATGTTTTTGAAAGTCGACCCTTAAAGAGGTCGAAAGGAGTGTATAAAAACCCAAAGTCCATAAAAAGGTTCTGCGAGCGTTATTGATGATCTGTAATGAAGTAGATATTTCGATTCTATAATGATAAATAACCTAAATTCTTGGAATTATTTTCATGAGCAAAGCTAGGAAATAAAAATGAAATTTTGATTGAAAGAGAAAAAAATAATTTAAAAAAGTACCAGAACTACCAGTGTCATTTATGTTTAAAGATAATATGGGTATGTACCTTATAAAAGTTTTATTGGGTAGTAGGTAAGGTACCAGCTGCTTTGTTTTGATAGAGAATTAATAGCAGTTAAATTGTGCGAGCGATGTCGAGGGTACCAGCTAGTATATAATAAAAGAGCTCGGTAAATGGCATATACGTTGTTTTTTTCTTTTAAATTGTAGTCCGGAAATACCCTTTAGGGGTTACAAAAAGGGGGTGACCCTAACTCGAAAAGTATTAGATGCAAAAATTAATTTCATTTCTTCAACCTTTTTATCTCAAAAAGATTACGTTGCTAAGATCTAAGAAAATCATAGTTACACCCCTCTATGGAACCCTCAACGACATATCTGTACTCCGGAGGCATAAGACACTGTGTCCAATTTTTACAAAAATTAGGTAACTATGTAGTTTTATTCAGAAAATTAAACTCTTTTGTGGTTCATACAACACCAAGTCCAATTAGTGAGGGGAGCTGAGAAACAGGGTAGACTTTTAACACTATGCGCATTTTTATTCAGAGGCCTAAGACACCAAGGTAATAATATCTGTATGCCTCGGATCTTTAGCAACACATTTAGCGGCATAGAACACTATATTATAATCACTTGGTGTTATATGCCTCGAACTAGATCTATACAGTGTGTCCGCTTGAGTTCTGTACGTACATATGGAAAACTTTTTTAATATTAATTTTACGAAAAAAAGTTACTCTTTATAAAAAGTTCTGCTTACTGAAAAAATAATATTAGACTATTTAAACTTGAGATAGTATGTACAGGATGATCAAAAAGTATCAAATCAAAATTGACCTACGAGAAAAGTATCCTTAATTTTAATTTTAGAGCAAAATGGAATAAGAAAATAGAAAATATTGATTGGCATTAAAAATTATATCTGTTTCTACTCTTAGTAGACTATTATTGAAAATATAATTTTTTTAAATGATTTATAATTAATCATTGTATGCAATTCAATATACTCATTTTTTGTCAAAATTGGACATAGTGTCGTATGCCTCCCGAGTACAGTATTATGGCTTATAATTTTTACAGGTATAGAACACTATGTCCATCAAAATACAAATAATTTGTATTATTGTAATTATTATGTTGCCGTCATAATTGAAAGAGCAGTAAGTCGACAAAAGCTACTTTTGCGAAAACTGCCTTTCAAGGTGGCGAACAAACTTTTGTTGTCTGTTTTAAAATGGAAAGCTAAAAACTTACTTTTTATGACTCATTGGGAAGCGAATTAGGTACTTTATAAAATGTGATATATAAATAAGTGAGTTTTCCAAGTATTTGTAAAAAATTGATTAAAATGCCTTTTAGACTAGCATGATGATTATGTAATTCAATATACTCATTTTTTGTAAAAATTGGACATAGTGTCTTATGCCTCCCGAGTACAGTATTATGGCTTATAATTTTTACAGGTATAGAACACTATGTCCATCAAAATACAAATAATTTGTATTATTGTAATTATTATGTTGCCGTCATAATTGAAAGAGCAGTAAGTCGACAAAAGCTACTTTTGCGAAAACTGCCTTTCAAGGTGGCGAACAAACTTTTGTTGTCTGTTTTAAAATGGAAAGCTAAAAACTTACTTTTTATGACTCATTGGGAAGCGAATTAGGTACTTTATAAAATGTGATATATAAATAAGTGAGTTTTCCAAGTATTTGTAAAAAATTGATTAAAATGCCTTTTAGACTAGCATGATGATTATGTAATTAGTAGATTCACTATGATAGAATGCAGTAAGTACTAGACATACTGCTCTTTTCTGTAGTTATATACCACTATACTGTTAACTTAATTTACAAATATAATATTTTTTTTATATGCTACATAAAAGAGCAGTAAACAGCAATTATGCTGTGGTTTTGCTTAGTAAAGAAATATTTTGTAATAATTACTATATAAACTTATATTCAATACTGCTATTATTTTGCAGATAATAAGACATAATAGTTGAAAGTATTACTTTACCGTCATAAAATATTCACTTACACATTATTATATTAAAGGACAGTCAGTTATTTACGAAAAGTTCCTTAAATAATATACAAATCTAAGGTTCATTAGGAATATTAATAGTTTTTATTACTGTAATAAACAAACATTAATTTTACAAAAACAAATAATACTTAGAGGTAGAATTTTACAAGAAAAAACAATATAAGGTAGAAGGTACTAAGGTGGTTAAAAATCATTCTGTGGGTTATATTCTTCATCATCGTTCAAGGCCAAATTTCTGGAAGTATTATTGATAGGTAAGTTCTCCCAAAATAATCTACGATTTGGCGGCATTAATGGACACAATTTTTGAATTATTTCTTGTTTCCTATGTTCAGTTATACCTCTTGGTGAACTTTTTTGGGGAGGTTTAGGAATGTTTTTTATTTTTAAACATTTTTGCTGTAAGAAGTTTAGAGCTTCATATCCCTCGTCCTTGTGACTAGTTTTATAATATAAGACAAAGGACCCCCTTCGTGCCTGAACAGAAACAATATTCTTTAAAAACACCCTTGGCTGCAAACTTCTCAGTTTATGTTGTGATGATTTGTCCTCAAATAAATAAAAATCGCTAACTTCCAAAACTTTAATTTTAACGTTCTTGCTGCAGTTTTGAACACATCCCACAAAATCAATCAAAATCGTAGCTGAAATGTAGGATCACTTGCTACCATATTCAAGATTTTGTCAATCCGCTTCATTATGACAGGCTATTTTTTTCCATGTGCTTTGCTTATGTACTGAAACGAAAAATAAAAACAATAAGACATTTTTATTATTAGATTAATATTTATGCAGAGGCGCAACTAGTGTGTCTTATTTGGGGGGGGCTTAGGCCCCGTTATCTTTCTTTCTTAAAATATCGCCGCAGGCATAATTTTTCTTTTGGATGTCACGTCCTTTTTTGATCTATTGATCAAAATCTAGAAAGTCTACTTTTAATTTTTTTAAAAGCCCAAAAATTGTAGAAATACCTGAATTAGTCAATTAGTGCCCCACGATTTTTTCTAATTTTTACCTTACCTAAAACAATTTTTTAACACTTTGTATGATAAGTATCGTTAAACACATACGTTGAATTATTATGAGCTAATAATTAGGTTGGGAATATTTCAAAGCTACTAGCAGTTGATGTAGCTTGTCCGTTGTTAAATGTCAAACGACGAGTCCACTCGTAATTTTGAGTTTATCTGATATTTTTTATTTTAAAATCTCCCCAAAATTAATTATAACCTTTTAAAAAAATGTAATATCAGATTTTCAACGCTTCAAAAACACAACTTATAAAGCTAATATAATAAATAGATCAAATTATGAACTTACCGTGATATTTTAGCGTCAATTTAAGACGTTAGTCTCACGAAACACTTACTAGCGCATGAAGACTGACATCAATTTCAATCATTCAATCGACCGATACCGATTCGTCTAGAATACGCCGCAAGAGAGCAGTAAGTTGTCAAAATATGCCATTTTATTTTGGTAAAGGCTACTCGTCCGATTTCAATAAACTAAGAAAAAGAGCAGTATATCGATTAGATGCCAAATTTTATTAATGCTTAAAAAATAATTGTGGGGTAATGCTAAACAAAAGAGCATCAAGAAGACATACTGCTCTCTTGCTTAGTAATTACGTTTTTGGAATGCTATATTTTCCTATAAAAGAATGCAGTAAATAATTTATACTGCTCTTTTCTTTAGCTATCAGGGTTAACTGGAAGTTTCCTAATATAAAAGAAGGCAGCTATTCACTATACTGCTATTAATCCTATGGCTAACTATTTGTAGAACGAGACGTTTACTACAATCATGCAGAGCACAGCATTACCTTACTGCTGTTTTACTTAGCAATAACAAAATACTAAAGAAAGCAGCAGTAAGCTAACGATATACTGCATTATTTTCTAGTTTAATTGTGCAATGGAAGTCCATACTGCCCTCTTTACTAATAAGAAAATATACTTCCCATCAACATACTGCCACAAAATCTAGACAGAAATGTAGAGCGTTTTCTACTGATAACGGCAGTATATTTAACTAGATATGTGGAAATCTCGACTTACTGCCCTTTTCGTTATGACGGCAGTATGATAGTTAAAATTAAAAAAAAAATTTATTTACAAAGAAACACTAAATAATTAATACTTTGTTTAGTGAAAGTAAAAAAATACACTCATAAATCAACACAAACCTTATAATTATGTTAAACTTAATTGTTTTTACTAAATTCTACAAATCGAGCTAATGGCACATAGTGTCGTATGCCTCCGGGGTACAGATATTCAAGGTCTTATTTATATTCAAGGCTTTTCAGGGGAAAACTGTAAAATTAAATTTTTAAATCGATTTCAATCAAATGTGGGTGTCAAACAAGATAGCTGATAAAATATTACATATAAATACCTATTAGCCACAAAATTGTGTCTTCCGAGAGCTTTAAAAAAAAATTAAGGACGCCACTATTTTAAAACTTTAAATATTCCTCTTACGTCGAAAAACGTTAAACTCATACCCATTCTCTTCTTATAGTCACAACACGGCACTGGTCTTGTTAATTTGCCTTTGATTAACAAACCTCGGCGTTGTCCCCCCAACCACCCCGCTAATACCTTTATAGACGGCCACATAATAATAATATTTATAATTTAAAGTCAAACTTTTGATAATTGGGTGATGTTGAGTTTGTCTGGAGGCTTCGAACTTTGTTAAATTAGTTGTTCATAACGTTGCGGTTAATAGTAATTATAATCAAGGAAAATCAAAAATGGAAATCTACAGACTGTAACTGGAATAAATGTTCGATTTAGTAATAATATTAAATCAACCCGAACAAATACGACAATTATTTATAGACAATGCTACACTAAAATTAAATTTTATTCACCATCGTGTCAAGACAACTGGTAAAAAAATATTAAAACAATAATATTATCTTTGCTCACCAATTTTTTCCCTATTTTTTTTCAGTTATGTAACCTGTATTAACTAATATTCGTATATCTATGAAAATTAAATGATAAATAAATAAATAAATAAATAAATATGGCTTTATTGTAATTTACAAAAGTGTAATAATTACAATTGGCGGAGTTGAAGCTTAGCTTCCTATCTCAAAATAATAGTTTTCAGGATAAAACAAAAAAAATATTTTTTGCCTTTGGTCACTCTACAGGGTGTTACAAATTCGACATACCAGCATTGGAATCTCGGGAACCATAGGAGTTAGAGAAACGTCTAAATGGGGGCAAAGTCGTGCAATTCGGTGCTAATTATAATGCCGCTTTAAAAGTTTTCAAATTCCGAATACTTCCGATTTTATTCGAAAAAAACCGAAATTTTGCAAAATCGTTTTTATTTTTTCCTGAGTTCATTTGACTAGCTATTTAAAAATAAACGACACTTTGTCATTGCCACTTTTTCTCCTCTACAAAATGACGTTACTAAACTAAAGATCCGCCGTTTCGTCTCCGAGCGGCCAGCACCAACTTTACTTTTTTAAATACGGACCTGGATTTTTTCTAACCGATTTTTAAACCCTCCTATCCTCAAAATGTAATGGCGATATTACTTTCTCCTAATGATGAATTGTCCTTGCTTGTTTTTTTAAATTCATATTTTTTACACTTCTTGTCAGTCTGGTCCTGGCAACGAATCACAATATTAATTAAAAACTTTATTTTATTTAAAACATTCATACATAAGTAATATAATTTATTTTATAAGAATTTTCTAATAATTCTAAATTTACTAATAATTATAATTCCTAATTTTCTAATTGTTCAAATACTTATAATTCTTTTTGGGTATTGCATGTATTACTTAAACACCTAACATGAACTTTAGACAAACTTTTTCATGAACCTTATTTGTAAAGGTTTTAAATAAAATAAAGTTTTTAATTAATATTGTGATTCGTTGCCAGGACCGGACTGACAAGAAGTGTAAAAAATATTAATTTAAAAAAAATAAGCAAGGATAATTCATCATTATGAGAAAATTATATCGCCATTACATTTCGAGGGTAGGAGGGTTAAAAATCGGTTAAAAAAAATCCAGGTCCGTATTTAAAAAAGTAAAGTTGGTGATGGCCGCTCGGAGACGAAACGGCGAACCTTTAGTTTAGTAACGTCATTTTGTAGAGGAGAAAAAGTGGCAATGACAAAGTGTCATTTATTTTTAAATAGCTAGTCAAATGAGCTCAGGAAAAATTAAAAACGATTTTGCAAAATTTCGGTTTTCTTCGAATAAAATCGGAAGTATTCGGAATTTGAAAACTTTTAAAGCGGCATTATAATTAGCACCGAATTGCACAACTTTGCCCCCATTTAACCGTTTCTCTAACTCCTATGGTTCCCGAGATTCCAATGCTGGTATGTCGAATTTGTAACACCCTGTATATTATTATATTATTGTACTTAATTTATAAAAAGCACAAAATAAATTTTGTTTAAAATACTATTTTCTTGAGGCTATTATATTTTTGAGTTAAAAAAAGTGTAAAATACTAAGAATAACTTTTTGTGAAATTATAATGACTATCCCTCTGACCAAGGTCTAAGGACTATCCCAACTAGCAAAATGGATCTCCAAAACGACAAAAGAATTATAATATCATTATTCGTTAATGCTATTTAAAGAAAAAATGAATTCTATAATGCGCGAAGTAAAACCATTTTGGCGACCGAACCTAATTAGCCTATAATAAAGTTCTTAGAATTAATATACAACATCTATAAAAGTACAAACGACGAATAGATGCATCTACGATTTATTAGTTTAATATAAAAATTTATATCGTATTTTCCAAAGCCTCTTTAGGTTAGCTGTTAGTTTTAATAGATTTATATAGGAACTGCATAGATAGTCTAATAATTGCTAATACAACACCTTTAAAATAGTTTTATAATATACATTTTATAATAAGTTTTGTACCTCATTTTAAAACTATTTTAATAGAAGTGATATATAATTGCAAAATGGGGTTTTTAAAATTTTAGTCATCGACGTTGTGGTCTAGTGGTTAGCGCTACAGCCTTACAGATCGTAGGCCCGAGTTCCATTCCCGGTGCCGGCAACGTCGATGTTAAATTTGGAATTTGGTTTAAGAGGTGGCGCCGTCTTTCGGAAGAGACGTTAAACTGTGGGCCCCGTGTCATGGATGTTGGCACGTTAAAGAACCCTACCCTCGACAAAGAGGGATTCGGCAAAATTACCAGATAGTGTGTGACAAATTCCCTGGCGTCGGTGATTGGCCTCGTTACGGAAAAAGGCCGACGTAAAATAAATAAATAAAAAAAAAAAAAATTTTAGTCTCGCCTGCAGACAATCAAGGCAGAATAGTACGGAAACAAATAGATTATATAATGATGCGTCTCGAGCTAAAAAAGTATGTAAAAACGGTAAAAACCTATCCCGGAGTAGATGTTAACAGCAACCATAATCCGGTAGTCATGGATTTCAGAATGAAGCGTTTCAAGAAAGAAAAGCGCGAAACCACAAATAAACAAGTAGATATTAAAAAAACTGAGCGACCCGGAAATTCATGAAGAAATTGGGCTGAAACTGGAAAAAGAACTGAAGGAGATAAACTCAAGAATGCAACTGGAAACAGAAACCATATGGGGACAGATGAGAGAAGCAATAATAAAGATTCAAGAACAGGAGATCTCAATAATGTTATAAGGAAGAAGTTCAGAGAGGAAAAGGAAAAATGGCTGGCCGAGAATTGTACAGAGATCGAAGAACTACAACAGAAACATGATTCGTTTAATGTGCATAAGAAAGTTAGGGAGGTAGCTGAAGTAGGAAGAAAGCGCCAAAAAGGAATTGTCAGAGGTACTAACAATGAAATCATTATTGGTATCGATGAGAAACTAAAAAGATGGAAGAGCTACGTAGAGAAGCTTTTTGATGATGACAGACATGAGATTCCCAGGGTAGTGATTGAACATGGAGAAGACGGACCAGCTATTACAAAGAGTGAAGTCATCCATGCGATAAAAACTCAGAAAAACAGAAAGGCTACGGAAGCAGACAAGGTGCATATGGAAGTACTTAAAACCATTGCTAGCCAAGAAGGCAAAGGACTGGATCTTATGCTAGAACTATTCAACACCATATACAGAACGGGAAAGATCCCTATCAGCTGTCTCAAGTCTACTTTTGTAACGATTCCGAGGAAAACAAACGCATCACAATGCTATGACTATCGCATGATTAGTCTAATGCAACATATCCTTAAAGTTTTTCTGAGAATAATACACACTCGAATATACAAGAAATGCGAAGAACAAATAAGCGACACTCAATTCCGATTCCAGAACGGACTAGGTACTCGAGAAGCACTCTTTTCCTTAAATGTTTTAGCACAGAGGTGCAGAGATATGAACATAGTTGTCTACGCTTGCTTTATCGACTATCGAAAGGCATTCGACCGTGTCAAGCATCAAAAGATGGTGGAAATATTATCCGTAACCGGGATTGACAAAAGAGATATTACACTGATAGCGAATCTCTACTGGAACCAGATTGACGAAGTAAGAATAGACGAAGGAACATCTGACACTGTGTCAATCCGAAGAGGCGAACGACAGGACTGTATATTGTCACCGCTCCTATTCAACATCTATTTGGAGGCAATTTTCAAAGAAGCTTTAGCGGAGGACATGGGAGGTATCAAAATAAATGGAGTATGTATCACCAATATCCGATACGCAGACGACACCGTAGTCCTTGCCGATAACATATCAGACCTACAAAATGTGATGAATAGAATAACTGGATATAGTTAGCATCATGGATTGGACATGAATATATCCAAAACCAAACTGCTAGTCTTCTCCAAGAGACCCACTGCTGAAACAATTCTGATTAACGGCAATCAGATTGAACAAGTCTCGTGTTTTAAATATCTGTGTACCATAGTCAACGCGTGGTGCGATCCGAAACGAGAGATCCGCTCCAGAATCGAACAAACCAGGAAAGCATTCATAAACATGAAAAGATTTTTTAATAGTCCTGATCTGAGTTTGAAGCTCAGGGTTCGCCATGATCTGATGTTATGTCTTCAGTGTGTTGCTGTACGGATGTGAATGCTGGACCCTGGACACTGCAACTAAAAAGAAAATTGAGGCGTTTGAAATGTACTTATACCGCCGTAACGAAGAAGTGCTTAGACGAATGAAGAAGCCGAAGAAACTAATGGCCCTCATTAAAGAAAGAAAAACTACATACATAGGCTACATTATGAGAGGCAACAAGTATGAACTGCTGAGACTAATAATTGAAGGAAAGATTCAAGGGAAAAAATCTATTGGTAGACGTTAGAACTCCTGGTTAAAGGACCTCAGAAGATGGTTTGGATGCACTTCCATTGAAATCTTTCGAGGTGCAGTGTCCAGAACAATGTTAGCTGTGTGGATCGCCAACCTTCGAAAGGAAGAAGAAGAAACTATAGATTCAATGATAAAAATGTGCTATTTAATTGCCAATAGTTATCTGTATTTTGATATCCATTGTATATTATGACTATAAATTAAAATTTTCTACCAAATTTTAATAATTAAGATTTTTTTTTAAAGTGTGCGTAGTTAATAATAAATAATTATATTGCTCGCCCTACTGCATACAAAAGAACGGACGACGGGGAAATTACAGTATAGTAATTTGGCGGAAAATGTAAGGGAACAGTAAGGTAATTTCCGTAATCGAAAAACCCACACTGTAGAGGAAAAGGTAAGGAAACAGGTTAGCACTAGTTTCTCTAGAGTTTCCCTTTTGGTAATAATGCTCCCGACTCAATAAACCCCCAAAATTAGTAATTGACAAGAAAAATAATACTTTTGTATAGTATAAGATTTATCTTCATACTTTATAATTGAATTGTCACCCTAAAACCTAAAATTTTTGATAATGAAAATAAAATTCTCATTATCTCACACGAAGCGCATACATACCAGGGTGCATATTTACACATCCTCACATACGATGGCACCAGGGTGCTGAAAACTGTGAGCCTTTGTGAACAATAATTACGCTACAAAAGCTCACTGATTTCGGCACCTACGCGAATTATTGATGTGTAAGATCTTATTAAATACAGTTATCAACGAAGTAAAAAGAAAATTGTTAGGTAAGTATAGCGCCCTTACTAATAGATTCGAATAAGTATAGCGGGAATGAGCGCAGGCAGGGACGGTTTTACGGGGGGGCCTGGGGGGGCCCAGGACCCCCAACATTTCTGAAAAAAACTTTAAAATATCTCGAGTCCCTACAATGCGGCTGAGGAAAACTGAAATAATACATATATTTTTTCGTGAAACCTAATACTCAATAAATAAATTTATCGCTGATCGAATTGCTAACTACTTATGATTTCATGCCAATGATAAAAAAAAATTCCGGGTGCTTTATTATTTACATAATTTGATGCAATTTGGGCGTGATCCTAAAAAATTGTGGATGCGGCGTTATTTGCTTGCGAAGGCTACCAAAAATTGTGGCTGCGCCAATGTGGTGCCCCCCCCCCCCCCCAATAGTTTGGGTCTGGAACCGCCCCTGAGGGAAGGCAATGAAATAACACAATTGTATTTCTCCCAACGTTTCGTTTTATATTAAAACTTTATCAAGGGTCTGAAAAGAGAGAGAGAAGACAATTACAATAAAATAATGCGATAAAATTCAAAATACAAATACAGTTATAGAAAAAATTAAAATGATGCAGGAGGTCCCTAATCAATACATAAATACGTCACAACTTTGGCCATTAAGGTGGGAGTATCAACATGCTTGCCAACCTATAACCTATTTCGCGTAGATTTATTTATGTTTTCTAGCTTTTATAGTAAAAATCTTGAATACTCTCGCAAGATGGGGGCAAAGTCACGTGACACTCTGTCAATTTTGGTCTATTAAATTTTTATAAGTTGGCATGAATTACAGGACCGGACTTGAAAATTATACATGTGATACCTTCTAAAACAATTTATGCAATAGCCTCATCGGTTCAACCGCTTTAATATTGCCAAATAATAAGTAATAGGTAGGTAATAATTTCTTTTGAAAGTTATGTTTTATAAATATTATAATTTAAGGTAGGTAATAAGTAATAAGCATGCATTTCTATATGGTTTAAAGATAAAGTGTCAAAATAGATTTAAAAAGTTTATAATATTATAAATATCCAAACCTTAAAAATACTAAACTAACTGAAACACAACTTAAAATAGGATTCTGTCACTCATATTTAGAATAGATTTTTTTTGTTTTATTTGTTCAGATTATACCTATAGGTAAAATACCTACAGTTCAACATAAACTAATTGAATTCAAGTTATTACATTCACTGTCAAAAAAATCCCCATATATGACTTACGTAAGGTACGTAGACCCAAATATGGTTTTTATAGAATTTGTTGGCTATGGTACGGTTACATTTCTAAACTTGTATGTGGGCTAACAATAAAGTTAAAAGCTTCAATATAGCTAGGGATTTAATTTTTCTGTCAATGGAAACCCTAATTTAACAGTTTTTGACTTAACGTAAGGTACGAAGACCCAAATACGGTTTTTATAGAATTTGTTGGTTATGATACAGTTACATTCCTAAACTTGTATGTAGGCTAACATAAAGTTAAAAGCTTTAGTTTAGCCAGGGATTCAATTTTTCTGTCAGTGGAAACCCTACTTTAACAGTTTTTGACTTACGTAAGGTACGTAGACCCAAAAGTGGTTTTTATGGAATTTGTTTGTTAAAATGCAATTTATTGATACAGTTACATTTCTAAACTTGTATGTAGGATAACTTTATGTTAAAAACCTTATTTTATTGTCATACAAACAATAATAATAGTAATATCAAATAATAATTTCACTTATGTAAGGTACGTAGACACAGAAAATATAATTATATATTTGTTCGCTATCCTATTACATACTAATATGGTTAGCTATTTTAACTACTATAGAAACATAATGTTACTTACTATTACCTTACTATTGCCAAACAATATTAATATTTACTAATAACAATAATAAAAATAATTCCTTCAAAATTAAATAGCTGCTTTTTAAAGGTTAATAATATGGAAAGCTGTTTTGGCATATGGTAGAACTAGGCGATACCCGGTTTTATCAACCTACCCGGTTTTGTCCAACTCTCTCCTACCTACCTAAGTCAGGGAAATGCTTAATTTCTACTTATTTTTCTTGAAACAGAAAAGGCTACTTAGATAATGTAAAATGCGAAAATTATACATTAGAAACCTAACCTTAACGAACAAACATTTTAAGAACAAAAATTTTATAAACTAACTTTTCGACAAAAATGGCGTTCAGATGAAATAAAACTTATTACTTATCGATAAAATTAACTCAACGAGCAAGGCATACATTAATAATTATGATCCCTAATAAAAAAGAATTAAAAAATTTTAACCTGTATCTAAATTTTTTGTCAAATGAATAATAATTGTAGGTACTTACACAAAAGTAATTAAATTAAAATTTTTAAAATGTAATTAAATGTAACAAAAACGCAATTCATAACTCGGTGTTTGGGCTCATTACGGTCCGCTACAAATCTAGGGATATTATTATGTCCCAATATCAGCTGATCGATGACAAATAACCGCTGTCATCTGTTTTAAAACGAGACTATTCGTGATATTTAGTATACACAAAATTTAAATAAAATCAGTATCGTCTTGATATTCTATAGGTAATAATTGACATATTTAATAAACATCAAGGAATTTTATAACTTATTTTAGAAGAATTGTATAGCGAAAAATATCGGGTAAGATTTTTTTTAACATTAATATGTCATTGTTCTTTCACTATACAATTCTCCCAAAACTAGTAATAAAATAAATAGATATTTTTGTAATATATCCGATATTACCTAAGTAATGTGCCGACAATACTGATTTTATTTAAATGTTAGTCAATAAAATAATAAACTTGAAAAAATAACGCGAAATAGGTTATAGGTTGGCAATAGCTTGAATGACGTTGATAATTCCACCTAAAATAATAGTTGTTGTTTAGATAAAATATACATGAATAATATGTATTTTTAGCGGCTGGCTGAATGGCAGACCTGCCAAAGCCCAAAAAAAATATATTTAGGTACATACCAATAAAAAGGTCTTTAAGCCTGTATATTCATACTGTAGAATATGACAACACATTTTCTCGAACACACATTGGATACCTGTACTGTACATATTTGAACTGTCAGCACCAATTTGATAATAAAACGTAAACAGTGAAGTTTGAAGGTGAAGTTAGGTTTAAGTTATAGATTGGTATTGTAGATGGACTCCTCGGTCAAGTTAATAACGAGCTCGGTTATAATAATGGTATGTTTTGAAAAATCGACAATTATAACAAAACAAGACAACCGACTGTGAAGTTAATTCTCCCCTCACCACAAGATTAGAGGTACTAATGTCTCCTGTACTCATTAAACATATTTTTATATTTATTTAAGATCTTAGAGTAGCAAGCACTCAAATTATTTTTGTCAGTTCCAAAAGTACTTGAATTAGTTAAGTTAATATAAATCATTTCACTAATATTTTTCTTTATGTAATTACTTTCTCCGTCGAATACACGAGGGTGGGAAAAATCAAAGTCATGGCCCGTTAAATAGTGATCGAGGCTCAGTCCTGTTGAGTCAGATTTGTCTACCCTACTACAATCATACTTGTGTTTAAACAGTATGTCTTTAAACAGTTGTTTAGTTTGGCCAACATAAAAAGTATTGTTAAACTGCTTACATCAAGATTAAAAACGTGGCAACAGTGTGTGGTTTGCTTGTTTATTTTTCTTGGATAAAATGAAATTTTTTGAATATTTTCTTCCGTTTAAAACTTGAAAATGATTATATCGTGATTTACGATTGTGATTTTCATAGTAGCAATAAAAAAAGGGAAAGTAGTGCAATAAAAAGAGCTACAAAGTAAACAACCCTCGTTAAGGAAGTTTATTTTTGAAATTTTTTTATTATTACTCGAGGTGAATACAATAGTAACTGATTAAAACAATGCATTTTACTTATATTTATGTGTTCTGCGTGAGAACGCTGTATTAAAGTAAATCTAAAAAATAAGATAAGAGTTTTGCAGAATTTGTTGTTTATGCAAATCTCACGGGAATGTAACTCCTCCCTCGTTAAGTTGAAAGCACATCCTAAAGGTGTGTTTTCACACTATTTGGAAAATATTATTTTCTTCTTTTTTTGAATCGACATCTGATTTTTTAGGTATTTTCTTAGATTTCTTTACAATTTTTATATATATGAGGTAACCTGAAATTAAGACAAAAATAATATATAAAAATATTGTCCAAAAACTGGTCCTAGTGATGTAGACTATTGACGTCATCTCTTGCAGGTTTTTTCTTTGTTCCTGTAGTTTGGCTTGGATTTCTTTTGTTTCCTTGAAGTTGATATAGTTGAGATCCATAGAGGGTGGATTGTATAATTTTGGTCTTTGCTGTTCGATTTGACTTAGGTTCAGTGTGGGTAGGTTTACCTCGTCGAAGATGATTGGACTTGATTTGTGTGTTTCGAGTACGATTGATTTGATGTGGACTTTGCAATCGGTCGGGGACTCCAATAAATAGGATCCATATAGGGGTACATTGTCCTCGGAATTTTGGCAATTTATAATGCTAATTTGGTGTGATGGTACCGTAATAAACCATTTGTCATTGACGACTTTTGTCACTTGGATTTCGTTTATTTGTGTTTTGAATGGGTGGCATGACGTAATATTTGCGTGGTGTTTGACAAGCTGTACTGCACAGGAAGGGTTATTTTCTGCGTGGGTTGTCCGGGCTTCTTTGCATAGGTAGTTTTGTGGTTGGATTTCCATACATCTCTGGTTCATGTAGGCGAATTTTTCATTGTTAAGTGCTAGGTATGGTTTATGGGGAATATTTACGAGGAATGACTTGTTATCAGGAATTGGTTACGGGATTAGATTGAAATATTGATACACTTCTGGTTCAACGAGTGGAAGTTCCAATAAAAATACAATATTTGAACCTTTTAAAATGCTTTTAATTACGATTAGTTTTTCGAAATTAAGAATGTTTCGCGAACTAACATCTAAAGGCAATTTATTCGAAATTAAATGATTATTAAGATTTTTTATTTCTAATAGTAGTTCTTGGGGTTTTATTAGTGAATTATGAAGCACGTTAATTTTTGCGAAAGTTATAGCTACTTCGATTTTGTCAAGGATATTGTAAATCGATTGATACATGAAAGTTATTTGGTTAAAAATGGTGTGAATTAGATAAAATTGGTGTGTGTTCGTTTGGTCTACTTGAATGGTTTTAATTATATGCTCAATTTGTAGAATGCGTAATTTTAATATTATTTCGTTGTGCGTGATATTAGATATCATTATTTTAAATTTGTTGATTGTCGTGTCTAAAAGCGTAATTTGATTTATGGCGTCTATTCTTAACTTATTTTGATTTTCCTGTAATTTTGTAATTTTTGCGTCAATTTGTTCCGCGTCGTTTTGGTCTAAATTTCCCGTTATGCTTTTTATAAACGAGCCCAAAGGAATAAATAGGCCTCTTTTATTTTTATGAGTGTATGTATCAGGGATAATTTGTTCTATTAAAGTTTCAATGCGTTTTTCTAGCGTATACAAAGAAGTAAATGAGTTAAGGTATTCTCTGTGATAGTTAGAATTATTTTGAAGACTGGAAGTTAATTTTTCTGTATATTTCTTTATGGTTTGAAATTTGGTTATTAAAGGTACTAGGTCGATATTTTGAATAAAGGTCTATTGATTTGATTCGAATTGTGCGGTTCCTAGTTTGAAGGGTAGTATGCCAGGGTGGTTATTTAAATTGGTAAATTTTACGGTGCTTGCGATGGTCCAGCTCCATCTGGAACAGTAGGTATTATTTTAGTTTCATTAAGGTGGACGACCTCTTTATGTTTGTTTTTGGGGTTTTCAATTTCGATTTTGTTATTTTCTAAAATGGCTGTTAGAATAAATGGTCCTAAAAATCTTTTCTTGATTTTACCCGCTCGGTTATCAGATTTTTTGTAAACTTGAGATCCTATCATGAGAGCCTTTGTGGTTTTGTTTTGATTGATCTTATCGATTGTTTTTTGTTTTTATTTTTGGTGTCTTGAGTTACTTTTTCGTACAGAATTTGGGTAATATTTTTATGGGTATTTATATGCTCGGTATAAACGTGGGATGGTATTAATGGTATTAGGTCCATGGGGTCTCTGGAGTCTGTATGTCCGAAAACAAGTTCATAGGGTGCAAAATTTGTATTGGAATGAATTGTATTGTTATAAGCTATAATTGCGTAAGGCATTACTTTTTCAACGTCTGCCTTTGGGTCTGATTCATGAAGTATTCGGATGTGTTGGATTAATGTGGAATATAGTCTTTCTACGGGAGAGTTCGATTCATGGTGATAAGGGGTGGTAAAGTGAATTTTGATGTTATGTGCTTGTAGTAAGCCTTTAACTACTTCATTAGCGAACTCGGATCCATTGTCTAAAGTTATTTGTTTTGGGACGCGTAAAAATGAAAAGAATTTTATTAGTTGTTCGCAGCATACTGCATTTCAGGTGTATGGAAGAGCTTGAGCGTATTTTGAGAATTTATCGATAATTGTTTACCTATTATAAATGTATCTATATGTATCATTTCGAATGGCTTGCTTGGTGTTTCCGTTAGCACTAATGGTTGGTCAAGGGGTTTCCTATTATATTTTGATCTCTGACAAATTTCGCAATTATTAATGTATTTTGTTACGTCCGTTTTTAGCGATTTCCAATAATAGTTTGTTTTTAGAAATTTGCACGTTTCTTCGATTCCACGGTGGTTTGTTTTACTTTCGTGTCTATATTTTATTATTAGTTCTCTTTCATCTCGTTGGGCATTATTTATTAATTTAGAACATTCTATTTATTTAAGATTTTTGAAATGGGTATTCATTACTTGTTGGAAGTAGCTCTTTTGAAAAAAAAAAAAATATATGTTGTTTTATTAATTAAATATTCTTTGCAAAAATCAGTTATTGTTGGGATATCTGGTGGTAATGTTGCATGTATGATATGCTGACCGTCAAAATTTTCTCGTCTTGTTTTGGTATATTTATCGTGAGGCAATTTTTTGATAATAAATTGATACGATTTGTTATTTATTATTTCGTCTAATAATGCCATATTAGAGTAGTTTTCTGCGGCGTTTGTACTATCAATGGTATTGATTGATGGTGGGTGGATTTGGACATCGGAGATAATATTAATTTCGGGTGGTCTTTGAGAGTCTTGTTCTAAATTTTTTAGGGTGTCAGTTACTAGTTCGTTGTTAAGTGTATCGGGATTAAAATCGGTACTTAAAAATTGTGTTACGTCAGTGTTTATGTCTCCGGGATAATTAATCAAAGATTCTGTTTCGATTGCTTAAATATTTTTGGGATTCTGCTTAGCGCATCAGCGTTAGTATTTTGTTTACCCTTTTTGTACAAAATTTTATAGTCGAATTCTTCGAGTCGTAGTCTCCAACGCACGAGTTTAGAGTTTGGTTCTTTTAGGTTAAACAACCACACAAGAGGTCGATGGTCTGTATAAATTTTGAATTTTCGGCCATAGAGGTATGGTCTAAAGTATTTACAAGACCAAACGATACCTAAAAGTTCCTTTTCTATTGTCGAGTATTTTTGCTCTGTCTCGTTTAAAGTGCGCGATGCGAAAGCTACTGGATTGTCATTAGGAGGGTTACCTTGCGAGAGCACGGCGCCAAGGGTGATATTCGAAGCATCGGTGGTGAGAACAAAGGGTTTTTCGAAGTCGGGGTATTTAAGAATCGGGGCATTTATTAATAGTTCTTTTAGATGATTGAATGATTGAATAAAGGCGTTAGAATGTTCGACTATGGCTCCTTTTTTGAGACATGAGGTCATTGGTTTAGTGATTTTTGCAAAATCCTTAATAAATCGGCGATAGTAGCCAGCTAAACCTAAAAATGATTTGATGTCTTTCGGAGTTTTTGGTATAGGAAAGTTTTTGACTGCTTTTATTTTGTCTGGGTTAGGTTTAACACCGTCGCTCGTTATTTTATGTCCTAGATAAGCGACTTCTTTGTGTAAGAACTCCGATTTGTCGAGTTGTACTTTAAAGTTAGATTGTCTAAGTCTTTCGAATACTGCTTTGAGTCGGTCAATATGTTCTTGGAGGGATGTAGAAAATATAATTATGTCATCTAAGTAAACGGAACATATTTTATTTTGAAGACCACGGAGGACATTGTTCATGACTCTTTCAAAGGTGGAGGGGGCATTTTTGAGCCCGAAAGGCATTCGTTTGAATTCGTAATGGCCAGTATCTGTAGAAAAAGCAGTTTTAGGGATGTTATTGGGTTCCATTTCAATTTGGTGAAACCCTGTGGCTAAGTCTAAGGTTGAAAAATACTGAGCTTTGCCTCATTTGTCTAGGATGTCTGTTATATTAGGTAGGGGGAATTTGTCATTGATTGATTTATCGTTAATTTTACGATAGTGGATCACAATTCGCCATTTGCGTTTACCGGACGCATCTAATTTTTTTGGGACGATCCAAATTGGGCTACTCCAGGGTGTGAGGGAGACGAGAATTGGCCCATTCTCGTCTCGTCTCGTGAGGCGAGAATTTTTTTTTATCTCGTCTCGACGAGAAACGCGTTTTTCTCGCTCGAGAGTTCCATTGTCTCGTCTCGTCTCGTCTCGTCTCGTCTCGTCTCGTCTCGTCTCGTCTCGTCTCGTCTCGTCTCGTCTCGTCTCGTCTCGTCTCGTCTCGTCTCGTCTCGTCTCGTCTCGTCTCGTCTCGTCTCGTCTCGTCTCGTCTCGTCTCGTCTCGTCTCGTCTCGTCTCGTCTCGTCTCGTCTCGTCTCGTCTCGTCTCGTCTCGTCTCGTCTCGTCTCGTCTCGTCTCGTCTCGTCTCGTCTCGTCTCGTCTCGTCTCGTCTCGTCTCGTCTCGTCTCGTCTCGTCTCGTCTCGTCTCGTCTCGTCTCGTCTCGTCTCGTCTCGTCTCGTCTCGTCTCGTCTCGTCTCGTCTCGTCTCGTCTCGTCTCGTCTCGTCTCGTCTCGTCTCGTCTCGTCTCGTCTCGTCTCGTCTCGTTTTTTCTCGTGAGTAGGGAATCATAAAAAATATTTTTTTATACGCATCTTAAAGGGGGTAAACATTAAAAAGTATCTGGTCGTCTCGCAGAAGGGTTTAATATAAGTCGATTTGTTAGTCATGTGACTTAAAAACTATTTTTCTTAGATCAACAAAATATTGCAAGCGGCCATAAGCCATAATTCACGTAATGTAATAGGCTTGGCACCGAGGTATTTTCAGTCCAAAATATACGGGGTGGTAAAAGATACAGAATAGAGAACGATTTATAATAATAATAATTGATTCATAATGGAACTACCCTTCTTTTATTATTTATTTTTTGGCATAATTCGGGGCATAATTAACTGCAATAGTTTGGAAAATATTCGACTAAATAAAGGGATCAGCCCAGGCCCAGAATGTCATCCGGGGAAAAACCTTAATTTTTTTATTACATTAATAGAAAGTGCAAGAGAAAGAACTTAAAGAAGTATTTCCGAAAATGCTCTATTTGACATATCAATCTCTCATAGTTTATGAAATATTCGGACTAAATCGCGGTAACATTAGATAATTAATTATTGTGTCCTTCTTTTACATATTAGTTATACAATGTAAACTGTAATTAGTTTAAGATCACCGCCGCTACAACAGAAAGTTTTACAATACCTAGAATAATAAGAATCTCATATATTTTTGTTTAGTCTCATATACTTTTGTTGTATCTTCTATGTTTCTAAAAAATATATATCTGACAACCTTTGGTATGAAAACCAACAAGCATTGCCATTGCGTTTTTTTCTACTGCAGTAGGTAAATGCCTTCACAATATGATAGAGTGAGAACGTTAAACATATTATTTTTCTGTCTATACAGGGTGATTGGTAATTCGATGCATTCCTCGCAGGAGGTTATAGTAGAGGTCATTTGTGATTTTTTTTTCTAATTATGACCTATTCCGAAAATGCTTGGTTTTCGAGTTATTTTAAATTTTGTTTTTTTTTCAAAAACGCTTACCTTCCTGCCTAATTTATTTAATTTAAAAAAATTTAATTGATATTTACTTAGTTTTGTATTTTGCAAACTAGAAATCTTAGCAATACTTTATTTTTACAAATAATTAAGTAACTGTGTCACAGATAACAAAATCACACGTTCAAACTTGAAAAATAGCAAAAATAAGCACTTCGTTACATTTTTGTACCAATTTTATTTAAACAAATTATTACTGCACCCAGTTAACAAATCATTGTAAAAACTTCTTCTTTCTATTAGTCTTCAGATTCACTATTCGCATCTAAACAAAAATAAGCAAGTTGGCCGTGCACTCGTTATTGTTGTTTGTCAAAATGGTAGCGTTGCTGTCATATCGAGTTTCTTAGGTCTTTCGTATTTTGCATTTTTCAAGTAATTCTGAGTAACGTAACGTTTGCTGAGCATCTTACTTGCTGAAATGGCTACATTTTCGAATGCTGAATATGCAGATATTCTTTACTTTTATGGACTTTGCGAAGGAAATGGCGCTGAAGCGCGTCGCGAATACCAGCGTCGCTTTCCAAACAGACGTGTTCCAAATATTCGTGTTTTTGCGAACACCTATAGAATGGTCAGTGAATCTGGGACGGTACACCGCAACCAACGTAACGCAGGAGCTCCTCCACGTTACGATCCTAATGATGAAGAGGATATTCTTAGAGCTTTTCAGGAAGATCCGACAACCAGCACACACATTGTAGCTCCGCGTCTGGGGATGTCGCAGTGGAAAGTTTGGGTAACAATGAACCAAGCGGAACAACATCCATATCACTACACACCGGTTCAAAAGTTGCATGAAGATGATCCTTTAAGAAGAATGAACCTTTGTAGATTTCTCTTAAACGGCGATTTTTGTGGACCGACGAATCCAAGTTCAATCGAGAAGGGATAACCAACTACCACAATACTCATTACTGGGCTGAGGAAAACCCACATTTAACGAAAAACCATAACTTCTAAATACAGTTTAGTGTTAATGTCTGGCTTGGAGTAATAAACGATCAGGTAATCGGACCACATTTCCTGCCAGATATTTTAAATGGCGAAGGATACGAAGACTTCCTTATAAATCACCTGCCACCTCTACTGGAGAATGTGCCGCTAAATATTCGCCAGAGCTTGATATTCCAGCAAGATGGATGTCCGGCACATTATCGACTAACTGTAAGGGAGTATCTCGATCAGAATTTTCCAAATCGGTGGATCGGGAGAGGAGGTCCCATACAATGGCCTGCGAGGAGTCCAGATTTAACTCCGTTAGACTTTCACGTATGGGGTTGGATGAAGGAACTGGTTTATGATCGAGAAATACAAACGAGGGACGAATTAATACAGCGCATTGAAGAAGCCGCTGTAACACTTAGGCAAACATTTTCGACCAGGGTAACCCGGGCGCAAATAAGAAAACGGGCATGTGCGTGCATTAGAAGAAGGGGGCATAATTTTGAGCAAGATCTTAAGTAATTAAAATAATAGTTTTCAGAATGATTTGTTAACTGGGTGCAGTAATAATTTGTTAAAATAAAATTGGTACAAAAATGCAACGAAGTGCTTATTTTTGCTATTTTTCAAGTTTGAACGTGTGATTTTGTTATCTGTGACACAGTTACTTAATTATTTGTAAAAATAAAGTATTGCTAAGAGTTCTAGTTTGCAAAATAATTACAAAACTAAGTAAATATCAATTAAATTTTTTTAAATTAAATAAATTAGGCAGGAAGGTATGCGTTTTTGAAAAAAAAACAAAATTTAAAATAACTCGAAAACCAAGCATTTTCGGAATAGGTCATAATTAGAAAAAAAAATCACAAATGACCTCTACTATAACCTCCTGCGAGGAATGCATCGCATTACCAATCACCCTGTATATTAGGAGATACCTAAAATTCAGTGTTCTAACAAACGAGAAAATTCGAGAAAATTCGAGAAAAATTGAGAAATTTCTCGACGAGAAACGGTCTTCTCTCGTCTCGTCTCGTGACTTCTCTCGAGAAAAAAATTTCACTCTCGTCTCGTCTGAGACGAGACGAGACGAGACGAGACGAGACGAGACGAGACGAGACGAGACGAGACGAGACGAGACGAGACGAGACGAGACGAGACGAGACGAGACGAGACGAGACGAGACGAGACGAGACGAGACGAGACGAGACGAGACGAGACGATACGAGACGAGACGAGACGAGACGAGACGAGACGAGACGAGACGAGACGAGACGAGACGAGACGAGACGAGACGAGACGAGACGAGACGAGACGAGACGAGACGAGACGAGACGAGACGAGACGAGACGAGACGAGACGAGACGAGACGAGACGAGACGAGACGAGACGAGACGAGACGAGACGAGACGAGACGAGACGAGACGAGACGAGACGAGACGAGACGAGACAAGACGAGACATGAGAATTTCTCGTCTCGGCGGCACCACTAGTTTCGTCCAATGTTTTAATATCCAAAGGTTTAAATATTTTGATTTTTACTGGGTTTTCACGGCTGTTTGTAACGAGAGTGGTGGCGAATGAGTCAATGACTTTGACCGAAGCTTCTGGCATTTCTGCGATGCCAAAATCTGTATATTTAAGGATTCCTATACCGTTTAATTGATTGACAGGTAATTTTACTTTTTGACACGTTCTTGGGGGTATTATAATTTCTGTAATATCAAAATTATGCGTTGCAGACATTTTACTTTGGTAATATAAGGGTAGGGTTATATTTTGCGTTTCTGAAGTAGAAGTTTTTAAGTTTATATTAGCGCCTATATGAGTTAAGAAATCGATTCCCAAAAGTCCGTCGAATTTTGGTGAAAAGTTGAAAAGATAAAATTTATGTTTTCGAAAAATGTTAAATGAAGGAAAGATCGGGATATTTATGACTTCATTATGAATGGAGGTGGCGTGTGCTGTTCTAACTGAAAATGATTCAGTAAATATAAAATTTGGGTATATTTGATAAGCGAGATTTGGTCTTATGAAACTTTTACCGCTACCGGTATCTAATAAAAACTTTGCATTAATTTCGGGTATAAAAATAACTGGTAGGTTAGAATTCGCATAATTATTTAAAAGTATTACGTCATGTTGTGTGAGGTCAGGGTTTGCTGAAAGTATTACGTCATGTTGTGTGGGGTCAGGGTTTGCTGAAAATTTTCATCATTATAGAGATCTTCATAATTGTCGTTTTCGGTATAAGGGGTTTCGTAATTATTTTCATTATATGAATAATATTGATCATAGTTGGGTTGCACATTAGTGTAAGCGTCATCATAGGTAGGGTGTGACATTTCTGGGTAGCAATGTTGAGTGTCTATTTTTTTATAAGGATTTATATTCGCGTTAATTTCGCCTGTATTATTAGTAATCGGTTCGACCGATTGATTGAATAATTCTTCTGAAAGAAATTTTTGTTTTAGTGGTTGCGTCTGATGATGGTTATTAGTTATACCAGAGGATGTGTCCATCGGTTCTGTTTTTTGTAAACGTGACATGCCGGAGGGTGCTTGTCTATTTTGGGGGTTATAAAATGGTCTAGGAATAAACGTTGGTCTTTGTTGGTTATTTTGAAAGGTAAAATTTGGCTTTTGTTGGTTATATTGAGGGTTAAAATTTGGTCTTTGTCCAAACGTAGAAGTGTTATTTCTAAACTGTCATGAGCCTGAAAATCGATTATTACTAAAACTCTGTGTTGGTATATAATTTTGTGTAGACTTAAAATATTGTTGATGAGGTGGTTGAGAAAATGTTCGGTGCGCATTAGCAGCATAATGCGTTTGTGGAGGCGTATTTAATTTGTTTGTGGGCGCGTTTAAGTTTGGTGCGGTTTTGTTAATAAAATTACTACGATTTTTGTAGTTTAGGAAATTTTCTTCTTCTCTAGCAGAGCTCATTGCTTCTTCTAAAGATTTCGGATTCTTTAAACGCACTACTAATTGCATGTGGTAGTTTAGACCATTAATAAATGTTTTTAAAGCTAAGTTTTCGTATTCGGAAATTTTTAATAATTTTATGTCGCGAGTATCGTCAGATGCGTTTATTTTTGAAAAAAGTAGGCTTCGTGCGTCTTGCAGACGCAGCACAAATTGTTGTGGATTTTCGTTTTTTTCTGGTTTTAAAGTAATGATATCTTGTATAACGCAATCTATAGACCTTTGATCTGCGAAGGTCGCTATTATCGCGTCTTTAACTAAAGCCAAGAATTTAATTCTATTCGGGAGGCGATTAAATCGTCCGCCCTGCCAACTAATTTTCCTAAAATTGTATCAAATAGGCACACATTTATGGGGGCCGCGTTATTACTCGTATTTCTATGCTTTCCTAGAAAATTTTCACACGAACTTATAAATCTGTTAATTTGTTTTGGATTACCGTCGAATTTGGGGATATTGTCTGCTTGGTATCTTATTGATTGATAATTCGGTTCCGCCATTATAATACGTGAGTCTTGAAACGAATTTTCGAAAAGAGTAGCTAAATCTTCCAGCTTTAAAATTATTATAAATTTAAAGAAAAGATAAAATGTATATATATATATAGCGACAAAAATAATATATGTATCAATAAATGAATATGGTAAAATAAAGGAAAATTGTCAAAGGATGCACTTACAGTGTAAAACTAAAGATGGCAATTTTCATTCCTAGTCTATGATCCAATAGGATATAGGCGATGCTTGTCCTTTTCCCTGGATTCCTATGTCTATGAGTTGGGGACGATGCTTGTTCCCACAGGACTCGTACCAATAGGATGTGGGTGATGCTTGTCCCTTCTTCCCTGGTCAGTTTGAGCTACCACGTACACACCACAGCAAAATATTAATTTGTTCGTTTTTTGTCACAAATCGTTGAAACAAAACCGGCGAATACGCACGATGCGCGAACCGTTGACAAAATCCTACCGACTGCGCCAGTAAACAACCCTCGTTAAGGAAGTTTATTTTTGAAATTTTTTTATTATTACTCGAGGTAAGTACAATAGTAACTGATTAAAACAATGCATTTTACTTATATTTATGTGTTCTGTGTGAGAACGCTGTATTACAGTAAATCTAAGAAATAAGATAAGAGTTTTGCAGAATTTGTTGATTATGCAAATCTCATGGGAATGTAACTACAACAAACAATTTTGTTTATATAAATACGTCAATATCAGTGCGCGGTTGCCAGAATGCCGGAGATAGAAATCTGTGATGTTTGTAACAAAAATGTACTGGACAACCAGGAAGGACTACTATGCAAAAAATGTTTTATATGGAAACATATAATGTGCTTGGCTATGTCTCAAAAGACATATAGCCAAATCAGTAAGTCGAAACAGCCCTGGAACTGTGATTCATGTGAAAACAGAGCGACAAGAAGAAAACAACCCAATGAAATAAAAAATTTCACGCTGGCTGATGTAATGGAAAAACTGGAGACTATGGACCAGAAGTATAATGCCTTGTTTGTTAAATTTAATGAACAGGTTAAGATTAATAAGAAACTACAAAGTGAAATCACCGAGATAAAAAAAACACTAAATAGAAAAAACAATATGAATTAAAAAACAACATAATTGTACAGGAAGTACCATACCAACCAAATGAACATGTAGTGGATGTTGTAACAAAAATTGTAGAAAATCTTGGGGTCCCGATTGGCCATAAATTCACTGCATTTCGAATGGGTAAAAAAGATGACAAAAATAATACAATCAAGGTGATTTTTGAGGAGCCAAAAATTTAGGATCTTATAATAAAAAGCAAAAAAACATTCGACTTAAACACCAACAATATAGGATATAATACGAACAGTAAAATATCCTTAAATCATGATTTGACCAAGCAAAATTTGGACTTATTTAAGGCAGCAAAAATATTTAAGCAAGAGAACAATTATAAATACCTGTGGATTAAAGATGGTAATATTTTTCTCAGGAAGGGTGACAACGCTAAGGTTTTGTTGCTGGAAGATAAGGAGCAGCTAAAAAACAAGAAGGGCCTTGTAGAAACCTTAATATTGTATATATGAATGCGCAAAGTTTAAGGAATAAAATAGATATGGTGCAATGTTATGTTACTAATGAATACTGTGATATGATATTAGTAAGTGAAACATGGTTTAATGAAAATGAAACATTTCTATTCGAATTGAACAATTACAAGGCAGTACACTCATGTAGAAAGGGTAGAGCAGGCGGTGTGTAAAGGATAGCATCAAATTACGTGAGCTGGATAAATCTGGGCCAGATGCATTATTTAATTGGGTTTGTATAAATGTAGGGGATCACAGTCTTAAAGTAAGTGTAGTTTACAGACCAAACTCATACAACTACCTATCATATTTGTCTGAGATGGAATCCATTCTCCAAAAATATCCCAAAAAACATTTAATTGTGGGCGACTTTAACATTGACTTGTTGGATAGTAATGCCTATGATACTCAAAGCTATAAAAACTTAATATTACTTAACAATTTTCAAATATACAATCAAATATCAGATGCGCATTTGACTAGGGTCTCGGCAAACCATAAAAGGATCATAGATCATGCACTGTCTGACAAAAATTCTGGATTAAATTTGAAAATGGTGATCGAACCAAACTCTCTATCGGATCATAATCGTCTACGTATTCGGTTGATGGATGAGGTTGGTGTATTTAAGTCAAAAACATTACATGTACCTATATAGAGCGATAGATAGAATAAAGTTTGAATCTTTGTTTAAAAATAGAACAACTGAGGTGAGTGTAGCGTCATTTCGGGAACTGATAGACCTAATACGTGAATTAAAAAAAAAATCAGAATATTATAATAAGTCATATAAATGTCGTGAAAATAATGATGGGGTAAACTGGGAGGTTCTTGAAATGATGAAAATAAAAAACCAAATAAATAATAAAATAAAATCCCTAAAGAACCTATACTTTCAAAATAAGTGGCAACAAGCGGGTAATAGTAGTAAAAAACAATGGAGATTTATTAATAATCTCTTAAAGAAAGGCTCAACAGAGACTGATATAAATTCTTTAAAAGTTGGGAACAAAGTCATTATGATGAAATAATAAATAGTCTTAATAATCACTTTGCACAAGTTGGTGAATGTATTGTTGGTGATTTAGAGAGGGAGATGCAATTGAAACATTTTGATGGTATTAGTAATGAAATTTATTGTGAAAATAGCTGCTTTCTGGAATTAAGTAACGAAAATGAAATTGAAGAAGTCATATTGGACCTAAAAAAAGTTCGGCCCCGGGCCACGATGAAATAACAGTTGGCGATTTATTGACTCTCCGAAGGGATCTCATTGGTATTTTGACAAAATTAGTGAATAAGGTAATCAGTTGTGGCAGTTTTCGTGACGAACTGAAAATAAGTAAAATTTGTCCAATATAAAAAGCGGGAAGACCAATTTTAGTAGTAAGTGTTTTTTCTAAAATACTTGAAAAAATAATGAAGAAAAGAATGGGTTCCCGTTTTGAGCACTTACATACCAAATGACGAGTTCCAGTATGGCTTTGTTAAAAACAGTAGTACCCTCAGTGCAACCGCTGACCTAACCGACATTATATCAAAGGCTTTAGATAACAAAAAAATTGTAATTGTTGTGTTTGTAGACCTAAGAAAGGCATTTGACTCCTGAGTCACGATTGGTTGCTGAAGAAGCTGGAGAGTATGGGGTTCAGGGGGATAATGCTCAATCTTATAAGAGCATATCTTGTCGGTCGGGATCGGTATGTTAAACTGAATAAAAATAATAGCAATACTGCCAGGAACGGTTGTGGGGTTTTGCAGGGATCCGTCCTTGGTCCTTTGCTTTATTCCTTGTATGTACTAAATCTTAAGGTTGCTGGACTTGTGGCACGGTATTTTACCTTTGCCGATGATATTGCATTAGTTTACACAGGTTCAAACGAAATAGAATTAAATCAAGTTGTTAGTGACGATCATCAATCCTACATGCGTTGGCTGTATTGCAATAAATTGAATATAAATGCTAAGAAGACAAAATATATGCTCTTTAAACAAAAAAATTAAGAAAACACGAGGATTTTGACATTGTCATTGATAATTTACATCTGGAGCGGGTATCAGAGATAAAATACCTTGGCTTGGTCATTGATGACAGGTTGAGTTGGTCTGTACATGTAGACTATATTTCTGAGAAGGTGCTACCAATGATTTCAGCCTTATTTAGATGCCGAAACTACTTAACTAATAAAAGTTAAAAAAATGTGTACAATTCATAGAGCAATGTAAACTTATGTACAGAATAGTTAATAACAACCAAAAATGTAATACAAATATTATTTTTACAAATGAAGTACACAATTACATATCACATAAATCATACAGTGTGTCCACGGATGGACCTAACTATACTTGTAAAAACTTTATTTTCAATTTTTCGAAAAAAAGTCATCCTTTATCATTTCTTTTGCTTCAATCTGAAGGAAAATATCAATAATTTATTTAACTTTAATATAAAATATCGTAGTTACCACAGGTCATATCTCAAAACTTTTTTCGGCTTTTCGAATTTTCTTTCCAATCTCTTTTATTTTGATCATTCAAAAAAGTTGGATCAAAAATTTTTAATTTTGCAAATCTACATTTTTACATTTTTTGTGCACCCTGTATAAAAAAATGGAAATTTTCTTACGTGAATTATATTTATTTAATAAGAAAAAGAAATGATGAAGAATGACTTTTTTTCGAAAAATTGAAAATAAAGTTTTTTACAAGTATAGTTAGGTCCATCCGTGGACACACTGTATAAAATAATGATATAAATCTGATTACAACAAGAACAAACATAGGTCTAAATAATCCAATTGTAAGGGCATCCAAGGTATATAATAGATTGCCAGATGAAATTAAGGGGGCACAAAATGTTTGTCAATTTGTTAGAAAACCTAAAATCCATTATAATATAAGTTAGATTTAATTCCAGCACTGTTTAGTTATAAGTGAGCTATTCTCGAGGCCAGAGCTTCTAGCACTGTTTAGAGAATGATTGTGTATGCAAAAAAATGTTGTTATTACTACAAATAAAGGAAAATTTTCAAAAAAAAAACATGAAATGCCATAAACTATGTTAGATTCATAGTCCAATGGTAGTCGATCCTTTAATTTGGTGAATAAGTTATTTACTGTTTTAGTATTATTATAGAAAGCTATATTACACTCATTAGTTTGAAAGCAGTTTTTAATTTTATTAGAAGGTTGTGGAATCGACCGCCCTCAAATACTTTGTTTTCACCATTATCCCCCAATCTGTCTTTGTATCTAGCTATTACGCGATTACCAAAAATGTAAGAGGATAGTTTTAATTATATTCTCTACTTGAAAGGATGCGTGAGACAAATTGAAAGATCTAAACAATAAATTGGTAACTGTTGCGGCTTTTTGTGATGCAGAATGACATAAATGGAAATTTAAAAGTCTTCCAGAGCTAGTTTCTTTCATATACCAGTTAGTCTTAATTGTAATAATAATAATAATAATAACAATAATAATAATAGGAACGAAAGAAAAAACTCAAAGTCTTCCTCCACAAAGTTTAATAATAAATTAAATTATTTAGAAAAAGTCTCTACATGTTTCGAACGTAGTGACGTTCATCATCAGGAGACAGAAATAAAACTTAGTGCTGATGGTTTTAGCAGGAGAGAAAATGGTGTCGAACCTTAATGGAGCTTTCATGGAATTAAAAATCTGATATGCATATCAAACATAATATTATGAAGAAATTGATGAAATTTAAAAACATACTGAGTATGTGAGAAGTCAGTAAATAAGGTCTAAACCAACCAAATAAACTGGGGGGAAAAAGAAAAAAATTTTTTATTAAAAAAGGTGTCGAAGAATATTTAAAAAAGGTCTTTTAAAAAAGCATAATTAGGTAGGAAATTGTCATTGTGAGGACAAAATTTACCAGAATTACATGTAGGTAATCTGTAAAAAAATTGAAGTTGAAATTAAAGTTAAGAATTGAAGTAAGAAAAAAATTATTTTTTTTGGGTATCATTTTGATAAAAGGCAAATACTTACTAAAGTTGTAGTCAAAAAATTTTGTTTAGTGGGGTACTGAGGTTGCAAACTCAGTTACCCCGCAGGTTTTTAATTTAAAATTAGTAAAGTTCATTAAAATATTTAACATTTCAGTAATTAGCAGAGAAGCAGATGTTCACACCCACGTGCTTGGAACAAAGTGAATGAAAAATGACAGAAGGGTTGATTGACATATTCACTGACAGTTAGTATGGCGGAAAAAGAATTTAAGAGAAAACAAGAGAAGTTGTTCAAAGAGAAAAAGCTCAATCAAGGTTGGGTGGATATAAACTACAAACCAATTAAGTAACTAAAGTAAACAATACAACTTAAAAACCAAGTAGTGAAAGGAAAAATTGTTTTTAATGTGAGAGAAAACCATTTAGATGGTTGGAGAAAGGTGTCCTAAAATTACTTTGTGTGTGGTTGTACTGTGTCTGTAAGAGAAGATTAAAAGATTCTTTGTGCATGTCACAGAGTGAAAATTGGTATTCTACAATGAATGTTTAGCTAGTCAAGGGTTGGAGAAAAGATGACCTAAAATTTCTTTGTGTATGGTGTCAAAAGGCCTGTAAGTGAAAAGATACTGTGGATCCATGTACCTGTCACAGAGTGGAAAATAGTATTATAACATGTATGTTCTATTTTATAGGAAAACAAGTATTAAAGAGATTATCTTTGTCAGTAGTAAAGGTGAGATGAGTGGTGTACAGAAAATAAATGGATTATGTAGTTGTAACAAGAGGAAAAATTAAAAGTGTTGTTTTTGAAAATAATAGTACATAAAGAAAACCGAGAAGGAAAAGGCCATAGCGAAAATTATTATGTTTAATCATTGAAGTTTAAAACATTGAAAAAAGAAGTAGAACTATGTTGGATTTGATCATTTAGGCAAAGGACATTCTTGTTATTTAAAGTCTTATTAATTTCAAGGATTTCTAAAAGGTCTAGTCGATTTCCTTTGTTGCAAAAGTGTAAAAATTTTGTGTGAGAATCAGAGTCAAAAGTATGATTATTTGAAACGATATGTCTGGAAAAATTAGATTTTATTTTTGACGGGGAAAGATTTTGGCTAGTGGCTCTTCCAATCTCGTTACAATGTTCTTTTATTCTAGTAAAAAATCTTCGTCCTGTTTGACCAATATAGGTCGCAGTACAATCCTCAGTGGAACAGCTGATGCTGTAAACACCAGATTTATCAGACACTGGGACAGAATCTTTAGAATTGACTAAAAACTTTTTTAAAGAGTGTTGAGTTTTAAAAACGATGTTAATATTAAAAGGTTTAAATACATTTTTTAGTTTGTAAGAGATAGGGCCCCAAAAAGGTAATGAGAAAAATTTTTTTAAAGGTTTATCGTTAGCTAAGAGATTTCTATTCAGAGATTTATTTAAGTGTTTGTAATAAATTTTGTTAATTAGGTTTAATGGGAAACCATTATTAACACCTATTTGTTTGATTAAGTTGAGTTCAGATTTAAATTCATTATTTTCAAGGGGAATAGAGAAAAGTCTGGAGAAAAAAGAGTGAAATGAGGCGAATTTTTGAGAGTGAGGATGGTTTGATTGAACGGTATTATATTGTCAGTGCTTGTGGGTTTGTGGTAGATAGAAAATTTAATTTTATTATTTGATTTGGTTAATTTTAGGTCTAAGAATGGTATGGAATTATCAGTCTCTAGCTCAAAAGTAAATTTAATAGAAGGGTGAATTGAATTTAGAAAATGAATAAAGGACAAAAGTTCAGCATGATTACCATTAAAAACTGCGAAAATATCATCCACGTATCGTCTTATAAAAATAATATGTGAAAACAAGGGATGAGATTGAATTTTGGATTCTATGAAAGCCATAAAGATTTCCGCCAAGAGGGGGGAGAGTGACGAACCCATAGCTAGTCCAGAGTTTTGTTTGTAAAATTTACCGTTGAATTGAAAGAAATTTTGTTTGAGGACAAGATCTACCAGAATGCACAGGTTCTCTATATGTTCACGATCAAGTTGAGTTTTATCGGTTAAAATATCCTTCACTAAGTCTATACATTCATTCGGGGGTATACTAGGAAATAAGTTGGTTACATCAAAGGAAACCAGAAAAGAAGAATCAGGAATATGTATATTTGAAAGCTCGTTGGCTAAGATTGTAGAGTTTTTTATTGCAAATGAACTTTTGAAATTAGTAAGGTTGATAAGGGTATGGTTTAACCAAGAGCTAAGTTTGTGACAAGGAGAACCACAATAAGAAACAACGGGACGAACAGGTATATTCTGTTTGTGAATCTTGGGCAGACCATAAAGTAAAGGTGTTGAAGGGTTAATTGGGGTAAGTTTAAATTTGTTGGTGTTGAAAAAATGAAGTGTGTTATAAGTTTTTTTAAAGTATTCTTAAAAAATTGAAAAAATTTCTCTGTAGGGTTATGCAGTAGTGGAGTGAAATCATCAGAAGAGAGGAAGTCAGTTACCTTTTCAACGTATTGGGGTCTATCCAAAACAACCAAACAGTTACCTTTATCCGCCTTGGACACTACTAAATTGTTATCAACTATCTTAGATTTAAGAGATTTGAGGGCTTTTATCTCATTGTCATTATTCAACTGAGGATTGTTTTTATAAAATTGGTTAAGGTTATTAATACATAGAGATCTCAATGTGTCTTTCTTTTGGGTTTCATAAGAGCTTGATATTATATTCTCGCAGTCCACTGCAATGGTTTCGAAATCTTTGACTCCAAGTTTAAAATGAAAGTTGTACTTAAGTCCCTTATCGAGTAAACCCATCTCGTGCTCTTCGAAATGAGTGTTACTCAGGTTAAGAGTCCTCTCATGAAAACTGAAATTGTCAGAGTTCGAAACATTAAGAGTTTCTTCGTTAAATTCTGATTTGAATATAGAATTGTCAAAGCTGAAATTATTGGTAGAAGAATTATTTAATCTGTTAGCAAAAGTGGAGTTGAAAATATTGTTATTGTTAGAGGTATTATTGAAAGTATGGTTAGAATTAAATTTTTGTTGAGTTTTTAAATTGTGTAGTTTATTATTTAAGCGTTGAAATTTCAAATTTTTTTGATCATAAACATAATTTTGTAAAGAAAGACATAAAGAGTCCCATTGAACTGGGTGTAATATGTTATTTAATTCGAAAAAGAGAGATTTAAGTTTTAAGTTTATGAGATTAAGTTTGAAATAATGTTTTTTTATCTCTTCCTTTAACCAAACCTTAGTGGTTGCCTGGATGGCTTTCCTCGCTGATGAAGTCTTGACATGAGTACGGAGGGAGATGAAATTTGGTTGCAGATTTCTTCTTACACACTCGTTGTTGAACCATATGTCCAGTTCTACCAGTTTTCTCTTGAGAAGATTCTGTTTATATTCTCGGACTAGAAAGGCCTGACCGGCAAATTTTAATTTGAAGAAATAGTCCATGGTTAAAGTGGAGTTGAAAGTATAGGAACGAAAGAAAAAACTCAAAGTCTTCCTCCACAAAGTTTAATAATAAATTAAACTATTTAGGAAAAGTCTCTACATGTTTCGAACGTAGTGACGTTCATCATCAGGAGACAGAAATAAAACTTAGTGCTGATGGTTTTAGCAGGAGAGAAAATGGTGTCGAACCTTAATGGAGCTTTCATGGAATTAAAAATCTGATATGCATATCAAACATAATATTATGAAGAAATTGATGAAATTTAAAAACATACTGAGTATGTGAGAAGTCAGTAAATAAGGTCTAAACCAACCAAATAAACTGGGGGGAAAAAGAAAAAAATTTTTTATTAAAAAAGCTGTCGAAGAATATTTAAAAAAGGTCTTTTAAAAAAGCATAATTAGGTAGGAAATTGTCATTGTGAGGACAAAATTTACCAGAATTACATGTAGGTAATCTGTAAAAAAATTGAAGTTGAAATTAAAGTTAAGAATTGAAGTAAGAAAAAAATTATTTTTTTTGGGTATCATTTTGATAAAAGGAAAATACTTACTAAAGTTGTAGTCAAAAAATTTTGTTTAGTGGGGTACTGAGGTTGCAAACTCAGTAACCCCGCAGGTTTTTAATTTAAAATTAGTAAAGTTCATTAAAATATTTAACATTTCAGTAATTAGCAGAGAAGCAGATGTTCACACCCACGCGCTTGGAACAAAGTGAATGAAAAATGACAGAAGGGTTGATTGACATATTCACTGACAGTTAGTATGGCGGAAAAAGAATTTAAGAGAAAATAAGAGAAGTTGTTCAAAGAGAAAAAGCTCAATCAAGGTTGGGTGGATATAAACTACAAACCAATTAAGTAACTAAAGTAAACAATACAACTTAAAAACCAAGTAGTGAAAGGAAAAATTGTTTTTAATGTGAGAGAAAACCATTTAGATGGTTCGAGAAAGGTGTCCTAAAATTACTTTGTGTGTGGTTGTACTGTGTCTGTAAGAGAAGATTAAAAGATTCTTTGTGCATGTCACAGAGTGAAAATTGGTATTCTACAATGAATGTTTAGCTAGTCAAGGGTTGGAGAAAAGATGACCTAAAATTTCTTTGTGTATGGTGTCAAAAGGCCTGTAAGTGAAAAGATACTGTGGATCCATGTACCTGTCACAGAGTGGAAAATAGTATTATAACATGTATGTTCTATTTTATAGGAAAACAAGTATTAAAGAGATTATCTTTGTCAGTAGTAAAGGTGAGATGAGTGGTGTATAGAAAATAAATGGATTATGTAGTTGTAACAAGAGGAAAAATTAAAAGTGTTGTTTTTGAAAATAATAGTACATAAAGAAAACCGAGAAGGAAAAGGCCATAGCGAAAATTATTATGTTTAATCATTGAAGTTTAAAGCATTGAAAAAAGAAGTAGAATTATGTTGGATTTGATCATTTAGGCAAAGGACATTCTTGTTATTTAAAGTCTTATTAATTTCAAGGATTTCTAAAAGGTCTAGTCGATTTCCTTTGTTGCAAAAGTGTAAAAATTTTGTGTGAGAATCAGAGTCAAAAGTATGATTATTTGAAACGATATGTCTGGAAAAATTAGATTTTATTTTTGACGGGGAAAGATTTTGGCTAGTGGCTCTTCCAATCTCGTTACAATGTTCTTTTATTCTAGTAAAAAATCTTCGTCCTGTTTGACCAATATAGGTCGCAGTACAATCCTCAGTGGAACAGCTGATGCTGTAAACACCAGATTTATCAGACACTGGGACAGAATCTTTAGAATTGACTAAAAACTTTTTTAAAGAGTGTTGAGTTTTAAAAACGATGTTAATATTAAAAGGTTTAAATACATTTTTTAGTTTGTAAGAGATAGGGCCCCAAAAAGGTAATGAAAAATTTTTTTTTAAAGGTTTATCGTTAGCTAAGAGATTTCTATTCAGAGATTTATTTAAGTGTTTGTAATAAATTTTGTTAATTAGGTTTAATGGGAAACCATTATTAACACCTATTTGTTTGATTAAGTTGAGTTCAGATTTAAATTCATTATTTTCAAGGGGAATAGAGAAAAGTCTGGAGAAAAAAGAGTGAAATGAGGCGAATTTTTGAGAGTGAGGATGGTTTGATTGAAACGGTATTATATTGTCAGTGCTTGTGGGTTTGTGGTAGATAGAAAATTTAATTTTATTATTTGATTTGGTTAATTTTAGGTCTAAGAATGGTATGGAATTATCAGTCTCTAGCTCAAAAGTAAATTTAATAGAAGGGTAAATTGAATTTAGAAAATGAATAAAGGACATAAGTTCAGCATGATTACCATTAAAAACTGCGAAAATATCATCCACGTATCGTCTTATAAAAATAATATGTGAAAACAAGGGATGAGATTGAATTTTGGATTCTATGAAAGCCATAAAGATTTCCGCCAAGAGGGGGGAGAGTGACGAACCCATAGCTAGTCCAGAGTTTTGTTTGTAAAATTTACCGTTGAATTGAAAGAAATTTTGTTTGAGGACAAGATCTACCAGAATGCACAGGTTCTCTATATGTTCACGATCAAGTTGAGTTTTATCGGTTAAAATATCCTTCACTAAGTCTATACATTCATTCGGGGGTATACTAGGAAATAAGTTGGTTACATCAAAGGAAACCAGAAAAGAAGAATCAGGAATATGTATATTTGAAAGCTCGTTGGCTAAGATTGTAGAGTTTTTTATTGCAAATGAACTTTTGAAATTAGTAAGGTTGATAAGGGTATGGTTTAACCAAGAGCTAAGTTTGTGACAAGGAGAACCACAATAAGAAACAACGGGACGAACAGGTATATTCTGTTTGTGAATCTTGGGCAGACCATAAAGTAAAGGTGTTGAAGGGTTAATTGGGGTAAGTTTAAATTTGTTGGTGTTGAAAAAATGAAGTGTGTTATAAGTTTTTTTAAAGTATTCTTAAAAAATTGAAAAAAATTCTCTGTAGGGTTATGCAGTAGTGGAGTGAAATCATCAGAAGAGAAGAACTCAACAAAAATTTAATTCTAACCATACTTTCAATAATACCTCTAACAATAACAATATTTTCAACTCCACTTTTGCTAACAGATTAAATAATTCTTCTACCAATAATTTCAGCTTTGACAATTCTATATTCAAATCAGAATTTAACGAAGAAACTCTTAATGTTTCGAACTCTGACAATTTCAGTTTTCATGAGAGGACTCTTAACCTGAGTAACACTCATTTCGAAGAGCACGAGATGGGTTTACTCGATAAGGGACTTAAGTACAACTTTCATTTTAAACTTGGAGTCAAAGATTTCGAAACCATTGCAGTGGACTGCGAGAATATAATATCAAGCTCTTATGAAACCCAAAAGAAAGACACATTGAGATCTCTATGTATTAATAACCTTAACCAATTTTATAAAAACAATCCTCAGTTGAATAATGACAATGAGATAAAAGCCCTCAAATCTCTTAAATCTAAGATAGTTGATAACAATTTAGTAGTGTCCAAGGCGGATAAAGGTAACTGTTTGGTTGTTTTGGATAGACCCCAATACGTTGAAAAGGTAACTGACTTCCTCTCTTCTGATGATTTCACTCCACTACTGCATAACCCTACAGAGAAATTTTTTCAATTTTTTAAGAATACTTTAAAAAAACTTATAACACACTTCATTTTTTCAACACCAACAAATTTAAACTTACCCCAATTAACCCTTCAACACCTTTACTTTATGGTCTGCCCAAGATTCACAAACAGAATATACCTGTTCGTCCCGTTGTTTCTTATTGTGGTTCTCCTTGTCACAAACTTAGCTCTTGGTTAAACCATACCCTTATCAACCTTACTAATTTCAAAAGTTCATTTGCAATAAAAAACTCTACAATCTTAGCCAACGAGCTTTCAAATATACATATTCCTGATTCTTCTTTTCTGGTTTCCTTTGATGTAACCAACTTATTTCCTAGTATACCCCCGAATGAATGTATAGACTTAGTGAAGGATATTTTAACCGATAAAACTCAACTTGATCGTGAACATATAGAGAACCTGTGCATTCTGGTAGATCTTGTCCTCAAACAAAATTTCTTTCAATTCAACGGTAAATTTTACAAACAAAACTCTGGACTAGCTATGGGTTCGTCACTCTCCCCCCTCTTGGCGGAAATCTTTATGGCTTTCATAGAATCCAAAATTCAATCTCATCCCTTGTTTTCACATATTATTTTTATAAGACGATACGTGGATGATATTTTCGCAGTTTTTAATGGTAATCATGCTGAACTTTTGTCCTTTATTCATTTTCTAAATTCAATTCACCCTTCTATTAAATTTACTTTTGAGCTAGAGACTGATAATTCCATACCATTCTTAGACCTAAAATTAACCAAATCAAATAATAAAATTAAATTTTCTATCTACCACAAACCCACAAGCACTGACAATATAATACCGTTTCAATCAAACCATCCTCACTCTCAAAAATTCGCCTCATTTCACTCTTTTTTCTCCAGACTTTTCTCTATTCCCCTTGAAAATAATGAATTTAAATCTGAACTCAACTTAATCAAACAAATAACCTAATTAACAAAATTTATTACAAACACTTAAATAAATCTCTGAATAGAAATCTCTTAGCTAACGATAAACCTTTAAAAAAAATTTTCTCATTACCTTTTTGGGGCCCTATCTCTTACAAACTAAAAAATGTATTTAAACCTTTTAATATTAACATCGTTTTTAAAACTCAACACTCTTTAAAAAAGTTTTTAGTCAATTCTAAAGATTCTGTCCCAGTGTCTGATAAATCTGGTGTTTACAGCATCAGCTGTTCCACTGAGGATTGTACTGCGACCTATATTGGTTAAACAGGACGAAGATTTTTTACTAGAATAAAAGAACATTGTAACGAGATTGGAAGAGCCACTAGCCAAAATCTTTCCCCGTCAAAAATAAAATCTAATTTTTCCAGACATATCGTTTCAAATAATCATACTTTTGACTCTGATTCTCACACAAAATTTTTACACTTTTGCAACAAAGGAAATCGACTAGACCTTTTAGAAATCCTTGAAATTAATAAGACTTTAAATAACAAGAATGTCCTTTGCCTAAATGATCAAATCCAACATAGTTCTACTTCTTTTTTCAATGCTTTAAACTTCAATGATTAAACATAATAATTTTCGCTATGGCCTTTTCCTTCTCGGTTTTCTTTATGTACTATTATTTTCAAAAACAACACTTTTAATTTTTCCTCTTGTTACAACTACATAATCCATTTATTTTCTATACACCACTCATCTCACCTTTACTACTGACAAAGATAATCTCTTTAATACTTGTTTTCCTCTAAAATAGAACATACATGTTATAATACTATTTTCCACTCTGTGACAGGTACATGGATCCACAGTATCTTTTCACTTACAGGCCTTTTGACACCATACACAAAGAAATTTTAGGTCATCTTTTCTCCAACCCTTGACTAGCTAAACATTCATTGTAGAATACCAATTTTCACTCTGTGACATGCACAAAGAATCTTTTAATCTTCTCTTACAGACACAGTACAACCACACACAAAGTAATTTTAGGACACCTTTCTCCAACCATCTAAATGGTTTTCTCTCACATTAAAAACAATTTTTCCTTTCACTACTTGGTTTTTAAGTTGTATTGTTTACTTTAGTTACTTAATTGGTTTGTAGTTTATATCCACCCAACCTTGATTGAGCTTTTTCTCTTTGAACAACTTCTCTTGTTTTCTCTTAAATTCTTTTTCCGCCATACTAACTGTCAGTGAATATGTCAATCAACCCTTCTGTCATTTTTCATTCACTTTGTTCCAAGCACGTGGGTGTGAACATCTGCTTCTCTGCTAATTACTGAAATGTTAAATATTTTAATGAACTTTACTAATTTTAAATTAAAAACCTGCGGGGTTACTGAGTTTGCAACCTCAGTACCCCACTAAACAAAATTTTTTGACTACAACTTTAGTAAGTATTTGCCTTTTATCAAAATGAAACCCGAAAAAAATAATTTTTTTCTTACTTCAATTCTTAACTTTAATTTCAACTTCAATTTTTTTACAGATTACCTACATGTAATTCTGGTAAATTTTGTCCTCACAATGACAATTTCCTACCTAATTATGCTTTTTTAAAAGACCTTTTTTAAATATTCTTCGACACCTTTTTTAATAAAAAATTTTTTTCTTTTTCCCCCCAGTTTATTTGGTTGGTTTAGACCTTATTTACTGACTTCTCACATACTCAGTATGTTTTTAAATTTCATCAATTTCTTCATAATATTATGTTTGATATGCATATCAGATTTTTAATTCCATGAAAGCTCCATTAAGGTTCGACACCATTTTCTCTCCTGCTAAAACCATCAGCACTAAGTTTTATTTCTGTCTCCTGATGATGAACGTCACTACGTTCGAAACATGTAGAGACTTTTCCTAAATAATTTAATTTATTATTAAACTTTGTGGAGGAAGACTTTGAGTTTTTTCTTTCGTTCCTATACTTTCAACTCCACTTTAAGCATGGACTATTTCTTCAAATTAATAATAATAATAATAATAATAATAATAATAATAATAATAATAATAATAATAATAATAATAATAATAATAATAATAATAATAATAATAATAATAATAATAATAATAATAATAATAATAATAATAATAATAATAATAATAATAATAATAATAATAATAATAATAATAATAATAATAATAATAATAATAATAATAATAATAATAATAATAATAATAATAATAATAATAATAATAATAATAATAATAATAATAATAATAATAATAATAATAATAATAATAATAATAATAATAATAATAATAATAATAATAATAATAATAATAATAATAATAATAATAATAATAATAATAATAATAATAATAATAATAATAATAATAATAATAATAATAATAATAATAATAATAATAATAATAATAATAATAATAATAATAATAATAATAATAATAATAATAATAATAATAATAATAATAATAATAATAATAATAATAATAATAATAATAATAATAATAATAATAATAATAATAATAATAATAATAATAATAATAATAATAATAATAATAATAATAATATAACAGACCGATTACATGTCTCCCAACCATTTATAAGATATTAACATCAATTATCACAGACAAAATATATACACATCTAACCGAAAACAACCTATTAGCAATAGAGCAAAAAGGATGCAGAAGAAAAACCAAAGGCTGCAAGGAACAACTGATTGTTGACACCATTATAACACAACACAAAAAGAAAGAAAGGAAACCACTGTACACTGCATACGTCGACTACAAAAAGGCTTTCGACAGTGTCCCACACTCGTGGCTACTAGAAGTGCTAAAAATTTATAAAATTGATCCGTTTATTCAGAGCGCCCTGAAACAAACAATGACTAAATGGAAAACAACACTAAGCGTAAACAACAACAAAAACAAATTCACAATATACAACATAGAAATAAAACGCGGAATTTTCCAGGGCGACGCGCTTAGCGCACTTTGGTTTTGCATGGCAGTGAACCCTCTCTCACACATGCTAAACAAAACAAACAAAGGTACAACCATAGAAAACAACACAATAAGCCACCTCCTCTATATGGATGATCTAAAACTATATGCAGACAACAAAGAAAACATCGAAAAACTAATACAAATCACAAAACCATTTAGCGACGACATACACATGGAATTTGGACTGGACAAATTTCGAATCAATGCAATGGAAAGGGGAAAGTGGAGACAATATGAAGGGTATGACATGGGAGCAGATAAAGGACAAATAGAAGGCATGGAAAATGAAGAATTGTACAAATATCTAGGATACCAACAAGCGAGAGGAATAGATCAAAAACACAGCAAAGAAACACTAAAAAACAAATTCAAGGAAAGAATAAGGAAAATATTAAAAACAAAACTAAATTCCAAAAACATGACAAAAGCAATAAACACATACGCTATATCTATTCTAACCTACAGCTTTGGCGTAATCTCCTGGACAGACACAGAACTCGAAGAGCTCAATCGTGACATCCGTACAATGAGCACCAAATTCCGCAAACACCATCCACGCAGCTCAATAGAAAGAGTAAACATCTCACGAGAAAAAGGAGGACAAGGAATTATCCACATACCAAGACATAACCAAAAACAAATAATGACGCTCAGAAAATACTTTAATGATGAAGCCACTAATAACCAGCTATATAAAATCATAAAAAAACTAGACAAAAAATCTAGCACAAGAAAATAACGGCGAACCAGAGGAAGATAACCTCGAGGATAAGTGGAAAAGAAAGGAATTACATGGCAGATATCCAGCATTGCTGGCACAACCACACATCAACAAGGAAGCATCCCTCATGTGGTTAAAACTTGGATATCTATTTCCCGAAACCGAAGCATTCATTATTGCAATACAAGACCAAGTCATTGCGACACGCAATTATAAAAAATTTATAATGAAAGAACGTATCCTAACAGATAGATGCAGAATGTGCAAAGAACAAACCGAATCCATCGATCACATCATAAGCGGATGCCAAACACTAGCCCCAAAAGAATATACCAACAAAAGACACGACAATGTTGGCAGAGTAATTCACCAAGAGCTCTTAAAAATCCACGAACCGACAATCACCAAAACAATCCCATACTACAAATATAACCCAGAAAGCATCCATGAAACAGAAAACTATAAGATATACTGGAACAGAGAAATAATAACGGATCTTCCCTTACAACACAATAGACCAGACATGGTGTTCACTGACAAAATAAACAAACATACTTACCTGATCGACTTCTCTATCCCGCTTGCCGCAAACCTACAAAAAAAAATACAGAGAAAAAATTAGTAAATACTTACCTCTTGCCAACGAAATAAAAGAAATGTGGAACCAAGAAAAAGTGATGGTAGTACCAATCATCATAGGTGCAACTGGAGAAATACCACACACACTCTTCGAAAACCTAAAAAAACTAAACATTAAAGAACAAATATACTACCAGCTACAAAAAGTTGTTCTTATAGAAACCAGCGGAATTGTCAGACGTGTACTAAATGACACCGACAACTGAAACTTGAACTTTTCCAAACCTACGA